>CM036928.1:2726452-5205519 GCA_020800305.1 Porphyrio hochstetteri
GCTGGACCGTGTTGAGGGGCTGGGGTGAGTGCTCAGCCCATCCTCATCCTCGCTCAGCCCATCCTCATCCTCACGCACCCCGATGCACTGGGACAGGTGTGGGAACATGGGGGGAAACTGAGGCACAGCCTGAGGCCATGTAAGGGAAACTGAGGCACGGGACAGTGCCATGCAGAGGGAGTCGGGGAGAGTGTGGGGCCATGTGAGGGAAACTGAGGCACAGGACAGTGCCATGCAGAGGGAGTCGGAGCAGAGTGTGGGGCCATGTGAGGGAAACTGAGGCACGGGACAGTGCCATGCAGAGGGAGTCGGGGCAGAGTGTGGGGCCATGTGAGGGAAACTGAGGCACGGGACAGTGCCATGCAGAGGGAGTCGGGGCAGAGTGTGGGGCCATGCCCAGGGAGTCAGGCCAGGCGTGGGGCCGGGTGCTCCTGGCTGAGGCACACAGGGTGCTGGCAGTGCCCCAGCGGGTCACCGGGCCGCGCTGGGCCTGGCACCGGCGCTGCCTCCGAGCTAATATTTACCCAGGCTGGAGGGCTTGGCGCGGCGCCGGGAAATGCCGCAGTGGGGCCAGGGGCCACGAACCCGCTGCTCATGGGGGGCAGCCAGTGCCACCTGCCAGTGCCACCCACCAATGCCACCCACCAGTGCCACCCGCCAGTGCCACCGCACCCTGGGCATGGCCACCAGCCCCGGCACCTGCGGGAGATCTGCAGCCCCTGGGGGCTGTGGGAGGAGGGAGGGTGATGAGAAGGGGGTGGGATAGAGGGAGGGGGGTGGGTAGAATGGACAGGGGGATAGGTAAAGGTTGGGAGAAGGATGGATGGATGGATGGATGGATGGATGGATGGATGGATGGATGGATGGAGAGCTGGATGGACAGGAGAAAGGGAGGATGAATGGGGATGGATGGAAAGATGGAAAAAGGATGGATGGATGAATGGATGGATGGATGATGGATGGATGGGATGGATGAATGGATGGATGGATGGATGGATGGAGGGATGGAGGAATGGATGGATGGATGGATGGAGGGATGGATGGATGGATGGATGGATGGATGGGATGGATGGGATGGATGGGATGGAGGGAGGGAGGAATGGAGGGAGGGAGCGAAGGATGGATGGAGGGATGGGATGGAGGGATGGGATGGGATGGAGGGATGGAGGATGGGAATGGATGGAGGGATGGAGGAATGGATGGGTGGGAGGATGTTTGGTGGCTGGGTGGAAGGATGAAGGGGTGAGGATGGACGAAGGATGCAGGGAAGGAGGGTGATGATGACTGGGAGGGGGTGTGAGGGAAACGTGGGAGGCAGGATGCGGGATGCGATGGAGGGAAGGATGAAGGAGGGGGATGGAGGGGGATTGAGATGGAAGGGGAGGGCGGCGGCGGGGTCCCGGGTGGGGCCGGGCGCGGCCCCCTCCCGCCGCCGCTCACATGACGCCGCTCCCGGGATGCGCCGGGCGGCGCCGGGCGTGGGCGGCGGCGGCGAGAGGCGGCGGCGGCGGCAGCGGGGCCGCACCGGGGCGCACCGGCACCGGCACCGGGACTGGCCCATGGCCCGCGGCCCGCCGCGCCCGTGCCCTGAGCAGCCTCATGGAGCAGGTAGGAGCGGGCGCGACCGGGAGGGACCGGGAGGGACCGGGAGGGACCGGAGCCGCCGCGGTGGGATGAGACGAATCCAGCGCCGTTCCGGGGGGGCTGAGGCTGCTGCCGGGACCCCCGGCCGCACCTCTCCCCTCTCATCCCCCCTGCTGCGGGGGCACCCAGCCTGCCACCCCCGTGCTCCCCACCTGCTGCTCGGGGACCCCTCTTTGCCTGCCCGGGTCCCCACCCACCTTCCCCAGCCCCCCCCCACCCAGCCGCTGCCCTGGCATCGCCCCCCCCTTCCTCCCCTCATCTCCCACCTGCTTCTCCGGGATTGCCTGTGCCCCACCCCAGCATCCCCTACCAGTTGCCCCAGATCACCAAGCTGGGACCCTCAGCAGCACCCCAGCATCAGCCAGACCCGCCCCCCCAGCATCATCTGACACCTGCCTGCTGCTGGGACCTGCAGCCCTGGGGTTGAGCTCCTGCATCCCACCCTGGTCCCCTGCATCCCACCCCTGCCCCACTGACACCAGTGCTCCTTCTGGCTGTGGGGTGTGTGCGGGCACCCATGGGTGCTGGCCAGGGGGTGGTTTCTGGCTGCTCACCCAATGTGGAGGGGGTGGGTGGCCGGGAGGGGACAGTCCCCACTCAGCCACAGGTTCCCATCACAGCCTGAGGTGGGTCTCGCCCCGCTTGGTGCCAGCAGCGTGGTTTGGGGATGGGGCTTCTGCTCGGGGCAGGGGCTGGAGCTGCCGTGGGGTGTGGGAAGAACTCGGTGTGGGGGGGTTTACTCAGATGATCCCATGTCCATTGGGCTTTCCTCTGTCTCCACGTCCTGCTACTCGCTCCCAGAAGCTGTCCTGGCCCAGGCTGTCCTGTTTCCCCCACCCACCCCAGACCTGAGCGCAGGATTTAATGCCTCATGGGTGCCCCCCCCACCCAAAACCCCATTGCTCCATGGGAGGGGGGGATCTGGATCTGCACCAGGGACCAGGGCAGAGCTGCTGCTTCGGGTGTGACACGTCCCCAGCACGCAGCAGGGTTTTGCTGCACGTTGGGGGCCGCGTGCTTGTGAAGCATCCCCCCCCCTCAACCTCCTCCCTCATCCCTCTGGCTTGGGGAAGGGCCGTGGCCATGGCAGGAAAGCATGTGTGCAGCGTGGGTGAGCACACATGGGTGCCTTCCCCAGCCTGGCCAGACCCCCAACCCACCCCCAGGATGTCTCATGTATCCCCCAGAGTGGCAGAAACCACGGTGGGGGCTGCACGTGATGTGCTGACATCCCCATCCCCGGGCACAGCATCCTCCCTGGGGTGGAGGGTGGGGAAAGGAGGTTGGGGGGTGGGGGTGTCCATCCCTTCTGCACCCAACACCTCTGCCTGCTGCTACCTGGCACGTCTTGGGGATGGAGGGGGCTTATTTTCCCATGGGAAAGAAAATCCCCCCTCGTGCCCATCCAGCTGCAATGCAGAGGAGCTCGGAGCAGCCCTCACGCCTTCCCCACCACCCTGATTGGCAGCGACGCCTTTGCAGGAGCCGTGGTAATTTTAGGCTGTGAGCAGCAGCAGGTTGGCATGTGCCGTGCCAGCACCCCGGGCAGGGCAGGCGGGACCCAGCAGCCCTGGCCAACCACCCTCCCACCTCCCGCTGCCGCCCGCCATGGGCCACGGCAGCCACGGATGCAGAGAGCCAGCCATCCCCAGGGTACCCCAATTCCCAGCAGGATTTCAGCCCCTCCCTGATGTGGGATGAGCGTGTAAGTCTGTGCCGCCCCCCTCCCCTTCTCCCTGCGCCCCCCCCCCCCGCCCCCAAGCTGCCCTGCTTTGCTTTGCCTCGCTGCGTGGGGTTCCTCGCCCAACCCAACCCATCCCAACCCATCCCAGACCCCCCCCCTCCCCTCCTGGGCCTTGCTCTTGTTTATCCCCAGCCCCGCTGGTGGGTGGGTGGGTGGGTGGGTGGGTGAAGGAGGGGTTGGGGCTGTAACCCTTTCGTCTCGCTGCCGCCGCCGGCTCAAAATGGCTTCGTTCCACGGTGGCTGCTGAGCAGAGCTCCGGGCTGGGAGGTGTCTGTGGGGCCGGCAGGGTGCTGGGTGTGCACCCACCATTGCCACCCACCCATGCTGTAGCAAGATGGGTCTGTGTGAGACCCCCCCCAGACCCCACAATGGGGCACCCAACGCCACCGGTGTCCCCGTCCCCAGCCCAGCTGCCATGGGCAGGGCATGGTCCCGCTGTGGCCGAGTGGGGCCGTGTCCTGGTGCTGCTCCAGCCCCACGCTGCTGCCCTGGTTTTGCTCTTAATTCTCAGGATTAGGTTAAAACCCATCGCCAGGAGGGATTCCCACCTCCTTCCCTTTGTCTGCAGCACGGAAGCGGCTCCGCAGGGAGCGGCAGCCTGGGTGGGTGGGGGGCTCCTGCTCCCCCCAGCTCTGTTCCTCCAGCTGCTGGGATTTGGGCTGGGCTGGGGGCTGGTGGGGGAGGTCGAGTGGTGAGGGGTCTGCTCTGTTAAACCGGTCAGGGAGTGAGGGAGGGTGAGCAGCTGCCTCAGCCCCGGGAGGCAGGAAGGTGATTTTTGGGTGGATGGTGATGGAATGGGGTGTGGGGTGAGCGGTGATGGCAGCTCCGGGCGTGGAGACACCCTGCTGGGATGGTGTGTGCTGCCCCATCCCTGTAGTGGGGATGGAGGAGGTGGGTGTCCCTGGGGGGGCTGTGATGGGGTCTTGGTGCTGGGGTGGGGCCAGGGCAGACAAAGAGGGTTGGGAGGAGGGAGGGAGTGTTGGAAGCCTGGGGGCATGGCAGCACCCTGCTCCTCGGGGACCCCTGTGGGAGTGCTGCCCCAGAAGCGGGGCTGGGGTTTGGGGGGGGTCTCCTTAAGCACCCACCCACCCCCAGACCGGGGTCACCCCTAGCTGGGGGTGCCTGCTTCTACCTGGCCTCACTTGAGGGTCGGTGCCTGTCTCCATACCTTGCACAGAATGGGGGGCACAGCCCCCCCTGCCAGCGTGGGCCACGTCACCTCCCCAGTGAGGGTGGCACTGGGCAGACTGGGGAGGCCATGCAGGGACCCAGGAGTCCTGGGGTCCACCCTCATCCTGCCCCAGGCCATGGGGGCTGCTGGGGGGATGCGAGCAGGACATAACCATGTGTCCCTTCATGAGGGGGGGTCACAAGGACCCCCAGGACCGGTGCTGCCAAGTGGAGAACGGGGCTGAATGGTCAGTGGGTGCAGCTGGGGAGTGGGGGGGGGGGGGGGGGGGTGTCTCTCCTCCTTCCCATCACTGGGAAAGGCTGGATGTTGGTGGATCAGACCTAACTGGGAGGGGGGACACATTTCCTGGGGAGTCTGGGGGAGGGAGGTTGTGGTGCTGCCTGGCTGATGCAGTGGGGGGGCTGGGGATGGAGGGACCCACCGCAGGGCTGGGGGATGCTGAGCGTAGGCGGAGGGCGGCCGGAGATGGGGCGCGGGCGTCCGGCTGCGCCCTGGCAGGGAGGAAACGTCCTGTCACTCACATCCGACTGTTCCCTCCAGCTGCTGGGATGGTTCCCGAGGCTGGAGCAGGGGGATAGCACTGGTGGCAGCAGTCCCATGGGGGTGTGCACCCCCCCCCAGCATTGGTACCTGTGTGTTCACAGAGCACAGGATCCCCCATCCCGTTGCTGCGGGTGCTGTACCCCAGGGTGGTGGGTGCTGTACCCCAGGGTGGGTGTTTCAGCAGCCCAGGGTGTCTGTGCCGTGCCTGTGGTTGTGTGAGGTGGGTTCTCAGCACCATGGAAGCTGGCAGGCAGGATGTGCCCCATCAGCAGCATCAGGCCCCCCAGCTCCTCTCCAGCCCCGAGTTGGGGGCGTCCCCGTGGTGCTGGTGGGTGCCTGGGTCACTGGTGTGTTCTGGTGGTGCTGAGGTTTCTCCCAGCGCCCAGAGGAAGTCGTTGTTGACACAGACTTGCTTTAATTGTGTCATGGAAAACTCACACTCAGCAGCTGGGGGCCACAGGGTGGCATCCCCAGCGTGCGCCCCACGGCACTGGCAAGGAAACGGCTGCTCAGGGTGGGCTTGGTGAGTGGGTGGGTGGGGGCCAGCACCATCCTGGCTGTGGGGGCATCATGGGGATGTGCTGGAGCCCTTGGTGTGAGCCTGGGTTGTGCTGTTTGCCTGGTTGGCTGTGTGTCCCTGGCACCCACCCTGTGCCTTGGGGTGGTCTGTGGATTTACACTGGTGAGTGGAGAGTCCCCCCCAGCTCACCCCCTTGTCCCTCGGGGAGCCCAGTTCCTGCTGGGGAGTGGGGTGAGGATGGTGATGCTCACCAGTGGGAGACCGGAGCCCTGTTGGCTCCAGCCCTGGTGCTGCCCTGGGGCTGTCTGTCCTTCCCACCCCACGTCCCCATGGGCAGCAGCTGTGAGTCCTCCCGGGCATCCTGCACCTCTTCCTGCTTCTGCATCCCTGTTTCCCTCTGGCATTGCCCCCCCTGCCCCAGGGCTGCACTGGGTTCCAGCCATGCCCATGCCATGCCGTGTGCCTCAGCCAAGCCTGCGGTGACCTGGGGCTTGTGCCACAGTGTCACTGCCACCTCCTGCCACTGAAGTGCCTTTGAGGGGCCGTTTTGCACCCCAGGACTCAGGGATGGGAGTTAATTTCCTTGACGGCTGCTTAATGATGCCTTCGGGATGCTCTTCTGTGGTCTGAGAGGTCTGAGCCAGGCCGGGCTCTGTCCGTCTGTCCCGGTCCCTCTGTCCGCCAGGCCAGGCCCTGTCCGTCTGTCCCGCTGTTTCCCGTCTTCACTGCTTCCTTTCCCCGTGGGTCTGTGTCAGCCTTTGTCCCTCTGTCAGTCCCATGCGGGTGTTTCCGTCCCTGTGTCTGCCTGTGCCAGTCTCCGTCACTCCTGTCCCCCTGTCCTGGCGTTTCCTGTCCGTGTGTCCTTCTGTGCCCCTCCTGTGTTGCTTGGCCTCGGCCTCGCTGGGCCGGTCCCTGTCCGTCTGTCCCCGTCCTGTGATCCCTCTGTGCCCCTCCTGGTCCATGTCTTCTGTCCTGGCTTATCCTGGTGTCCTCTGGCCCTTGCCTGGTCCTGGTCCCTGGGTGTCCCCTGCCATCCCCATCCCAGTCCCTGGCTGTCCCCTGCCTGGTGTGTCTCTGGATGTCCTCTGCCATCCCTGTCCTGGTGCCTGGCTGTCCCTATCCCAGTCCCTGGATGTCCTCTGCCATCCCCATCCTGGTCCCTGGCTCTTCCCACCCTGGCTGTCCCCTGCCATTCCCATTCTGGTCCCTGGCTGTTCCTGTCATCCCTGTCTTGGACCCTGGCTGTCCCCTGACATCCCTGGCTGTACCCTGCCTGGTGTGGGTCCCTGACTGTCCTCTGTCATCCCTGCCTTGGTCCCTGGCTGTCCCCTGACATCCCTGGCTGTTCCCTGCCTGGTGCAGGTCCCTGGCTGTCCCTGACTATCCCTGTCCCGGCCCCTGGCTGTCCCCTGACTGGTGTGGGTCTCTGGATGTCCTCTGCAATCCCTGTCCCGGTCCCTGGCTGTCCCCCCGCCAGTGCCTGGCTGTCCCCTGCCCATCCCTTGCCCGGGTGTCCCCATCCTGGTCCCTGGCTGTCCCCATCCCAGTCCTTGGCTATCCCCCGCCATTCCCATCCCGGTGCCCGGCTGTCCCCTGCCCATCCCGTGCCCGGATGTCCCCATCCTGGTCCCTGCCACCCCTGTCCTGGTCCTTGGCTGTCCCCATCCCAGTCCTTGGCTATCCCCCTCCATTCCCATCCCGGTGCCCGGCTGTCCCCTGCCCATCCCGGTGCCCGTGTGCCCCCATCCGTGCCCGCCCCGGTGCCGGAGCTCCAGCCCCGCCGTGCCGGTGGCCGCCCCGCTCCGGTGGCCGCGGTCCCTCCCGCCGGGGCGGGCTGTGCCGTGCCGCCCCGCCCGCTCCCTCCCGCCGCCGCGGGCGTCCGGCGGAGGCGGAGCCGCAACCGGGGCCGGGGCCGGCCCAGCCCGAGCCCAGCCCGGAGCCCAGCCGGACCGGATCGTGGTGCGGGGCCGGGCCATCCCGGACCGTGCCTTGCTGAGCCCAGCCGGGCTGAGCTGAGCCTTGCTTAGCCGGGCCGGACCGAGCCGAGCCCGGCCGCCGCGCCCCGATGAATGGGATCGCCTTCTGCCTGGTCGGGATCCCGCCGCCCGCCCCCGCGGTGAGAGGCGCTGGGGGGGTGGGTGTATGTGAGGGGGGCGGGGGGGGGAATTGGGGAGGCTTTGGGAGCGGGGACTGGAGGAACTGGGCCATACTGGGGGGGGTTGGTGATGCGGGGCTGTGCGTGGTGCTGGGGTCGGCTGATGCTGGGGCTCCTGGGGGTCTTTGGGCAGCCCAGGGCTGGGGTCGGGGGCAGCGGAGCCGGAGGGGTCTGGGGGAGCTGTGTGCCGTGGCCAACGCCGGCGGCGGTGGCTCGTCCCCGGTGCCCATCCAGGGTGGTGTCGTGGCAGGGCGGTGGGGGCCTGAAGCGCCCGGATCCGTCTGCAGGGTGGAGACCCTGGGGTTGGTTTTCCCCTTCTCCTGGACAGACAGACGAGACCCACAAACGCCCACGTGTGTTTCCTCCGAAACTCCCGGCCGGGCTGACTTGTGGGTCCGGCTGCTCCATCTCTGCCGGCTCCTGGCACTGTGCGGGCAGCAAACTGCCCCCCTGCCCCCCCCTCAGTGTACCCTCCGCCCCTCCATGTCACATCTTGCCCCTCTGTCTGGCTCTGAGCAGCCCCCCAGCCTCGGGGATTTGTGGCAGCCCTGTGCTCTGGATGCTCATTGTGGAGGTACCGGTATTGCCGGGCAGTGCCGGACTGGAGGGTGCTGGGGCGATTCCCGTCTCCCCCAGGAGCTGCGTGGTGCCAAGGAAAGGCATCCTGGACTCCAACTAAACTAAACCCGTATTTCCTGCCCATTCTGTGCCAAATTCTATCCCTGTGGGGACAGGGTTGGTGCTGGGGGACCTGGGGATGGGGTGGTCCGGTGATGGGGCGGGGGGCACGCTGGGGTTGTGCCCTGGTAGGGCTGCTGGCTGCGGTGTGGGGCTGGCATGATGCCTGCTAATTCGAGCTGAGGTTGTTGCACGTCCTCACCCCAGAGCTGGATTTGGCCTCCTCAGTTCCTCAGTTCCTGGTTATTTGAACTCGGCTTCCCCGGGCCGGCAATGGGGCTAATAACCAGCCTCAAAGGATTAATTGGGGTGTGTGAAATGGCTCAGATATGAGGAGTGCTGCTCCTTGCAGTGGCTGAGCATTAATCATGGTTTCTCTTCGGATTCCTCCCTGCTTACTCCCTACTGCTGAGCACTGGCGGTCGGGTATTTTTTTTTTGGGGGGGGGGGGGGGCGGGGGGGGGGCAGTTCAAGTCTCAAGATCTTCTTCTGCTGTGTTTTGGGGTGAAATATCCCCTGCTGAGGTCAGCACCAGAGCCTGGGGGGGGGGGGGTTTGCTAAGTGCCCCCCCCCCCCCCACTCCCAGCTCGCTGGGTAACCCCAGGACACGGGGTGACTTGGGGTGTGGGGAGGTGAGTTCTTTAACCACTGCTGCCTCCCCCTGTGCATCCGGGGAGGATGGTGGTGAGGAAGGCGCTTTGCAATCCTCCAGCCAGCATTTTATGCTGCATAAGCAGAAATCCTGCCCAACGGCCATCTCTTCCCCCCTCATCCCTTGGGCTGCGTGGCAGGGGCTGTCCCCCACCATCCCCAGGCCTTTGGCTGGCGGCTGCTGCCCTCATCCCTGCGTGGCTGCTGCCTCCATCCCCACTCACCATCCATCACTGCTTGGAGCAAAATGAGTTTCTTAATCCCCTTTTTTTCTTCTCTTTTGCTTCCCCCCCCCCCTCTTCCTTTCTTTCTGAGCCGTGAACTTGAAAGACAGGAAAAGCCTGTGCTGGGGCCGCTGCTGCAATCCCGCCTTGCAAGCGCGAAACCTGGCACCCGACGGGCGCCAGGCCGGGGCACACGGTGTGATGACGTGCTGGGGGGTCTGGCTGGTGACATTGGGGTTTGTCAGGTCCCCCCTGTCCACACCGAGGGCTCTGACCCCGCTCTGGTTTTAACCTTGACGGGTATCACGCGCTGTGCCCGGCCTGGAGCTCTGGCACCCGTCTTTTGCGCTGCTGGGGGACTGATGGGTGATGGGTAGTGTCCTAAAACACCACCCCCCCACCCCTCCCCGGTGCTGGCAGCGCTGCCTGGATGCCGTCAGCAGCAGCGTCAAATGCCAAGGAGCCACCGCCGGGCATTATTTAGGGTTCAGGCTGTGGTTCTCTGGGGGTTTGATGATGTAAATCTGGCAGGATCAAGGGGTGACAGCTCTAGGTTAGGGGTCAGGGCAGGGGGGGTGGCTCCATTGCCCCCCATGGGGTGTGGGTGCAGCTGGGGTGTGGGTGAGGGCTGTACGGCCAGCTCCTGCCCGTGGTTTGTGCATAGGAAACACAGAGGGATGGAGATGGGAGGGTGTGTTGTGCTGGGAACCTGCTGAGCCCCAGGGATGGCCCTTTATTCTCATTAAAGGGAAAAACCAGGATTAGGTTTCGAGCCGGTGCCGTCCCATTAATAAACCAAGTTCGTCTTGGGCAGGCAGCGAGACCTGATTGAACGAGGACTGGAGAGAGATGACCTATTTTAAGCTCCCAAGTTGGAAAATATTGACCTGGCTGCCTTTGGGCCACGAGCAGCAGGGGGGGGGCCGGCTGCACGAGCTGCACCGTGCTGCCTGGCTCCCAAAAAAACCCTGCCCAGCTTTCCAGGAGCCAGCCTGGCTCGGGATGCCCCAGGATCCAAACTGAGGTGGCTGCTTTAAACCTGCCGCCGACCTCCTGGCTACGTCCCAACCGGCTCCAGCGCTGGCTCAGAGCAGCCGAAGCGGCTGTGACTCCTTTTTCCGTGGCTGCTTATCCCCAGGATTTCATTAAGTCTTCCCTAATTGACTTCTCAGGCCGTGCACACCTCTGCCGACGCGGCGGCTGTGTGTCGCAAGACCCGTGGCATCGCGGTCCAGTAGGTCGGTGCCGCCACCGTGATGGGAATCGGCCACGTGCCCGGTGGGTTTGGTCTGTGCTGTGCAAAGCTCAGGGGTTGCCCAGCCCTGGGGGTCCCCAATTCCTGGAGTGAGGTGATTTCCCAGAGCCAGGAGGGATGCCAGGGTTGGGGGGTGGTCCTGCTCCCCAGCCACGCTGGGAAAATGGGGCTTAGAGGGCAAAAGTGGCGCTGGGCAGGGGAAAGGAGATGGAGAGCCAGGTGGAGAGTCATTGTGAAGTGACTGAAATGAAGTGGTGGTGGCACTGGGGGACCCATCCTGCTCTTGTCTTGGGACCCAGCTTGAGAGCCCATAGCAGCAGGAGGGAGCTGGGGCTGCGGTGAGCTGTGCTGGATGGGGGGTATGGAGCAGGTTCCCTGCTCTAATCCCCCAGCCTGGCCACTGGCACAGCCCTGGGGGAGCTGGGTGTCCCCATGATGGGCAGCCAGGCAGGTCCTGGGGTTCTCCCCTGCCTTGTCACCCCCAAAGCAGCACCGCAGACCCCAGGATTCAGGCGTGGGGGTACCCACAGCAGCTGTGCCCCCCCTTCCCTCCACCCCCCAGCCACCCTGATGGCAACAGTGGGTCCTTTGATGTGGCCGAGCGCGTGGGGCAGCCCCGGGGCGGGTGGGACGGAGCCCGGTGGCTCTTGGGGACAATCGTGCTATTGTGGCACATAGTGGGCTCTTTTTCTGCCCTGTGAGGTGGGGGGCTGGCCTGTGGTGCCAGCGCTTTCGGGGTGAAGCGTGGTCCCCGCCGGGGCTGGCAGTGACTGGTGTGGCACCAGCAGCGGGATGCTGATGTCCCCAGGGTGCTGATGTCCCCGGGTGGGGGGCAGAGGTGGGGTGGGAAGGTGACAGAGGGGGGGATAAGCTGGCTGCTGAGCTCATGGATGTGTGTGGGCTGGGGGAAAATTGTCCCAAAAAGCCATCGTGTCTTGATGCTGGGGCTGCAGTGGGGCAGGAGGGGCTGTGGGAGCAGCGGTGTCCCCCCAGGAAGGGCTGCAGGAGCAGTGGTGTCCCCCCAGGGTGATGTCCCCCAGGGTGATGTCCCCCAGAGTGGTGTCCCCCAGAGCTGTTCTTGGGGGGGGTCAGGACCCTGCTCAGCTTTTCACTTCTACCATCCCACGAGGGATGCAGGATTTGGCGCCTCTGTGCATCTCCCCCCCACCCCAAGCATCACCCACCCCTGCCCTCCCTCTCCCACTCGCCCTTCCCCATGGAGGTACAAGGGGGTCCCCTGAATGTGTGTGAGGGGTGCAGGGCTACAGCCCCCACTCCGGGCCCCTAACCTTGAGCAGGGCAGGGGCTGGAAGGAGCAGGCAGCCTTCCCCTGACCTCCCTGGGTAGGATTTTCCGCCGTGGAGAAGCCGGAGCAGAGCGCAAGGTGCCTCTCGGAGCCACCGGAGGAAATGGCTCATTGTTAGTCCCCAAACCTGCAATAATGAGGCCAGCTTCTATTTGAGGGTTTCCATGGGAAAAACAGGAAACGGAATCCTGTTACTTTTCTAGGGCTTGCTGCAGATAACGCTGTTTTTAGGCCAGGGCAGAGAATGAGGAGGAGGAGCTGGGGATGAAGGCAGCTCCCTCAGCAAGCCCTCAGCTCCCCCTCTTTGAAGGCTCCGTCTTGCTTCCTCCTGGGCCAGGAGTTGTGTCTCTGGGTTGGAGTTTCTCAGCCTCTCAGGGAGCCAGCTCGGACCTGGTGTGGCTCTGGAGTGAGTCCCCAGCCCCTGTATCCTCCTTGGAGCCACGTTCCCTGCTGGCTCTGTGTGTTAGGGATGAGCTGTGTGGGCTGGGGACCTGTGGTACCTGGCATGGAGGGAGCAGGGATGTAGTGGTGGAAGGGGCTGTGGGGCTTCATCAGCGCCGTAAGGAGCCGTTGCACCGGGATGTGGTCCTGGGAAGCCATGAGCATCCCATCTGTCCTGTGAGGGTACCTCTGCTCCAGGGCTGGAGGTGCTCGGTGGGCTCTTGTGGGCAGAGCCTGGGCATTTGGGAGGGCAGAGCTAGAGCCACATCCTGCCCTGGCATCACGGTGCAGGGCCAGGGCAGAGCTTGAGCCACATCCTGCCCTGGCATCACGGTGCAGGGCTGCTGGTGGAGGTGGCACTGAGCTGGCACCGTGGGCCAGCTCCATCATTGTGATGGCATCAACCTGCATGGTGGCTGCTGGCAGAGCTGTGCCAGGGGATGATCCTACCCCAGGATGCCAGCGGTGCTGGGGACCAGTATGGGCAGAGCCATGTGGCTGGAGAGCCAGGAGAGGTCGGGAAAGGGGATGGGGCTCTCTGGCTGCCTTCCCAAACTCCTCTCAACATGGCAGTGGGGACTGGGCAAGGCAGAGTTCCCCCAGAGGTGCCACTCTGGGACATGGCTGGAATGAGGGGGAGCCCCATGGAGCCGGTGCTGGTGTCCTTGGCGTGGAGGGAGCAGCTGGAGCAGCCGGAGCCCGGCGCGGGCTGAGGGACGCGGGGCTGCGGGGGATGATGCTGTCAGGATAAAAGTTGGCATTGGGAAGGAACAGGGCGATTTCCTTCCCTGAGTTAACACCCAGAGCGCAGCAGGAGGAACGTCAGAGCCAGCTCCTGGCTCCCTCAGCCTTCTCACTGGTCGGCTTCTCTTTGGCACTTGGCTTGGTGTCACCCGGGCAGTGTCACCCCTCGCCCCGCTGCTTCGGGTGATGGGGATGTGGGTGGGGGTCCCTGGACATGCAGGTGGCTCTGGCATGGGGTGGGATTTGGCAGCAGGTCAAGCTGTGCCCTGGGTAGTGATGGGTGCTGCCAGCCCAGCTTATCTTGTGGGACCCCCCTGTGCCGGCCCTGGAACCGGCTGTGAAGATGGGGAGCCCCCTGCCCATGCCCAGGCTGTGGGTTGGTGGGGTTTGAGGTCTGTGGGGTGGTGCTGAGAGCGGCTGGAGGGGTGTGTGGGTGCTGCTGGCAGCCAGGTGGTTGTGAGGTCATGGGAAGAGAGGAGGCTGTTGGGCATCTCAGCAGATGCTCAGAGCAAACCCTGTCCTGCCCCCCAAAAGCCATCCCCAGCACTCCCACCCTGCCTGTGCACAGTGCATCCATCCCTGTAAGACACAGCACGGGGCTGCTGGAGCCCAAGGAGTTACTGGGAGGCACTGGGGGGGCTTCTCTCCATCATGGAGATGTTGCTGCCTCCCATTCCCAGTGCTGGTGTTCCTACTGGGATGGGTAGCCGCTCCCAAGCGGTTCCCAGCCCACGTCCCTCCTGCTCCCTGAGGGATGCAGGGTGGGTTGGGAGCATCCCAGGGGATAGGGAGGGAGTTGGAGGGGGGCATCTGCTGGCTGAGTGCAGGCAAGGAAGCGCGCCCCCAAATCCCCACTGAGCTGCAAAGCTCCTCAGCCCTGGTTTGAGTTAAAGAGAATTAAAACGCTTTCTCCTGTGAGGAGGTAATCCCAGTGTCTGCAGCATGGCCAGGCAGGCATCCCTGCTGCTCCTGGCCTGGTCACCTGGGTGCTGCCCCCACCCCCTTTTTCCTGCCCCCCATGTCCCCTGGGACAGGTCCTGCTGATGGAGCATCCCCGCTTTGCCCAGGGAGTGGGTGCAGGCAGCCCCTGCCTGTGGGGAAGGGTGACTCTTGGCTCCCTTTTGGGGAGGGAGCTGCCTGTGCTGACTTGGATGAAGGGGCAGGGGGGATCCCCATCACCCCTTCCCTGCTGGGACCTGCTGCAGGTGGGAGTGGGCTGTGGCTGTGCCATGTAAGGGCTGGAACTCACTGATTGTCTCAGTGTGGCTTTCTCCTCCCTGAAAATCCTATTAAAACCTCATTTTTCTGACCCTAATCTCAGCTCACTGCTCAGGAAGGGATTAGTGTTCCCCCTCCCTGCATCCCCCCTCCCCAAACCCTGCGTGCTGCCGGCTCCTTCCTGCCCAGAGAGCGGTGCTGGAGGAGGGAGGTTGAGGCCGAGCCCAGCACATCATGGTGGCAGCAGGACAGGCCCAGCTGCCTGTCCCTCTGTCCTCTTGTCCCTGCCCCAAGCATGACGTTATCCTCACTGCATGCCAGGGGTGGTGATGGCCCTGCTGGCAGGGACCCACGGCTGCAGCTGGTGGGGTCAGGACATGGGGTGTGTGTGTGTGTGTGTGGGGTGTCATCTACGCCAAGCTGGGCCCATGGTGACCACCCTGTGGGTGTCACCAATGTCTGAGCAGCCATGGGGCAGGTGGGTGGCATTGGTGTGACGCACAGATTCCCCCTCCCCAGCCTGGTAAAGGTGGGCAAAGCAAAGGCAGCGCTGCTCAGGGAGGGAAACTGAGGCACGGAGGAGCCACGCAAAGGCAGCGCTGCTCAGGGAGGGAAACCTGAGGCACGGAGGAGGCACGCAAAGGCAGCCACGCTGCCTTTGCATGCCTCCTCCGTGCCTCAGTTTCCCCACAGCTTCAATTTAGGGCTGCAGGCAGGGAGGTGACACCACCAGATGGCCCTGCAACCCACTAGGGTCCCTTGCATACCCCCATGGGCCTGTATCCCGGCCCTGAAGCCTGCATGGCAGCAGTGCCTGCTGCGAGCCTGCTGCCTGCCTTCCCCCTTGCTCCTGTTTGGCCCTGGATTTAGGACACTCCTGTGCAAAACACAAGTATTTTGGAAGGCATCCAGGCACTGCTCACATTCCTCGGGGTGGAATCTGCCCCCGCCAACGCCGCCTGACCTTTCCTGCTTTGGGCTGCGGGAACAGGCCTGGGGCCCATCCTTCCCCTCATCCTGCCTTCCTCATCCTCCCTCCCCTTCCCAGGAAGGGCTGAGCCCCCTTCCCCAACCGGCCTCTGCACCCTCAGGGCTGCTGGAGTAGCTCTTGCCTGCTGGGACATGCTGGCAGCTTGGGGGCTGGCCCCCATGGGACACCCCCAGCATGCACCCTGGGTGGCTGGGGAGGAAGGTGATGGCCAAGATTTGGGTCCCGTGTTGCCTTGTCCCAGTTTCTCCCTGGGCTGTCAGTGCAGGGGCACTGGGATGGCATCATGGGGGGTGCAGTGACTTAAGCCAGCCCCCCACCCAGGGTGAGCTTGGAGGAAGGTGATGGCTGGGATTTGGGTCCCATGTTGCCTTTTCCCAGTTTCTCCCTGGGCTGTCGGTGCAGGGGCACTGGGATGGCATCATGGGGGGTGCAGTGACTTCAGCCAGCCCCCCCCCCAGGGTGGGCTTGGGCTGTTTTGGGGTACCTCAGCATGGAGGATGAGCCGAGTGCCCAGGCGCTGCCGGGATGTGGGGTGCTGTGGGGTGTTGCACCCTGGGCACCTGTGGGTGCTGTAAGTGGGTGTGTGGCATCGTACTGGTGGGCTGCTGCTGGGGTGGGGGGTGCAGAGGAGAGGAGGGGGCTGTGGGGAGCGGGGCAGCCAGCCTGCAGGCTGCAATCCCAGCAATGCCTGGCATTTCCCCGGCGCGGCCGCACGTGCCTCTCCTCGGCCTCCAGCACGGGAGGAATGTGGTGTGGGACCCCTCGTGCAGGGATAGGGGGACAGGCAGTGGGGGCTGGGGGGGGGAAGCAGGGCAGGGGGACCCTGCCTGGGTCTGGTGGGTGCAGGCTCCAGCCTCACTGAGGTGCTGTGCTTTGCCATCTTCCCCTCCACGTTTGGTGGGGAGCAGCTCAGGGGGTATAAAGGGGGGTGTGGGGTGGGCTGGGGAGGGGTGATTTGTCCCCCCAGAATGGTGGGAGCCCCCCCAGGAGGCCAGTGACAAAGGCAGTTTGCTGTCCCTGCCTGCGGATGCGACACTGGGGAGCTGGGGTCAAACTATGGGGGGTGCTGGGTCTGTACCCCAGGGATGAGAGGGACCCACTACGCCTGGGTATCCCCCGAAATGGGAGGTGGGGCTGGGGGGGCTCTTGGTTTGGCTTCTGGTGGGAAGTGTCCTTGAAGTCATCACCATTGGCCACAGGCGCTGAGCAGAGGGGGTCAGGGGGCTGTGTCGGTCCCTGGGGGGCTGTGTCTGTCCCTGGGGGGCTGTATTGGTTCCTGGGGGGCTGTGTCTGTCCCTGGGGGGCTGTGTTGGTTCCCAAAAGGCTGGTTGTGTGTCCCCACTGTGTGGGCACTGGGGACAGAGAGGGGACCACGGGGGGCTTGGAGTCCCCCTCGCAGAGTCCCAGAGGGTCTCATCTCCCAGCTGAGCAGGGTGACACTCCCTGCACCCCCAGCTCGCCCCCCTCCCTGTCCCTGGCATCGCACGATGCCCTGCGGAGAGCGAGGGAGGGAGGGAGGGAGGGAGGAAGGAAGGAAGGGGCCGGGAGGAGGGAAAGGAGGAAGCGGGGAGGGTGGGAAACTGCCCGGGGTGATGGAGGAAGAGGGGGGTGGGTAAAAAAGGGAAAGTCCGGGCAAAGTGACACTGCGGTGGGGGCTGTGGGACACTGGGGACACTGGGCTGGGCACGCTGATCCCTGAGGGCAGCTGGAGCCCTAGTCAGCCTGCCAGCCCAGCTGGGGCGGGCAGCCGCCCGCTCTCCGCCCATCCTACCCACCCTCCATCCATCCGTCCATCCATCCGTCCGTCCATCCCAGTGCCACACGGGTGGCTGGGTGGGGGTCCAGCTGTCACCCGTCGCGCCGGGGAGTGTGTAGAGCATCCCCGGGCTGGGAGCACCACACATCACCCCAGCCATGCGAGACGGTGCAGCCGCCCCTGCGCCGCCCCCCGCAGCCCCCCCCCGCTGCCGCGCTGCCCAGCTCGGGGGCTGAAGGCAGCCGAGGAGCCGGCGAGCCCATGGCTGTGCCAGCTGCCAGCTGAGCCTCGCTTGCCAAAGCCAGGCCTGGACCACGGCTGTATGGTAGAGGAGAGCGCAGGAAGAGGGGTGCGGGGGTCTCAGAGGGTGCTGCGGGGTCCCCCCCGCCCCCTGACGACCCCCAGCCCCGTGGCGGTGGTGAGTAAGGGGCTGTGGAGCGTGGAACGAGCCAGCAAGGGCTGGCGCTTGGAGCATGCCGTCGGGGTGGACTGCAGCTCACCCGAGCCCCGCTGCATCTGGCTGAGCAGCCTGCGCCGGTACGCCGCTGGCACGGAGCAGCGTGGGACCCCCCGGCACGGCCGCGGCCCCCCCTGCACCCACAAGAGCCACCGGGTGAGAACTGTGTGCTGGGGATGCCGGGTGTCGCTCTGGGTGTCGCTCCGGGTGTCGCTCCTCATTGGGAGGGTGGGATGTTCTGTAAGGGATGGGGGGCTTCCCCTTGGTGCTGGGGGCAGGGGGGTTGCTGGGAGGGGGTGTCCTTCTCACAGTCTCCTTCATCCCCTCCCACACTGGGGGCTGGGGTCAGGGTGGGGGGGTCTGTGCTGCCACCCTGCCCACGGCGCTTTGTGCCCGCTGCTCTGCTTGCTGTGCCCGGGAGGAGGGACAGATCCTGCCCCCCCCCGGGGGGTCTGTGGGACGCAGGGGATGTGCTGCTTTGTTCTGCTGCGGTGGGACATGGATGGGAGCTGCCTGTCCCCTCGTGTCCCCATGGGGTGAGGGGGTGAGGTGACACGGTGACATGGGGTACGGGGATGCGGTGAGACCCGTGCTGGGGGGCAGGGGACCATCCCGAGGGGCTGCAGCCCTTGTGAGATGGGAGTTTGGGGGGGCTGAGCTGAGGAGCAGGACGCAGAAGGCTGGGGGTAAAATGAAGCCGAAAAGCCAGGAGGGTCCCTGCAGGGAGGGGGCTGGGGACAAATGAGTGAGGGGACAAATGAGGTGTCAGCCCTGCTGCTGGGGGAGCTGTGGGCACTGTGAGGGATGTCAGAGCCTATGGCTGGGGGCTTTGCATCCTGAAAAAGCTCCACACCAAGGTGGGTGAAGAGGGAAACTGAGGCACAGCAGCCTTGGATGGTTTTCTCTGCCAAGCCCCTTGTGGGGCCCTTTGTGGGGGTCTTTGCAGCAGGGTGACTTTCCCCACCAGGCTTTTTCTCAGCTGAAAGGTTGGATTCAGGCTCATGGGACGAGGTTTTGGGGGACCACTGATGCTTTTAGGGGTCCAGCCCAGCTGAGGATGTGGCAGCAGTGCCAGCACCAGCACGGCTGTGACAGGGACACGTCCCCATCCCTGCGGGTCGGTGCTGCCATCGGTGTCTCCACTGATCCCAGCCTCTCCCAGCCTTGTCTGTGCCGGTTAAAATCAGCAGGGCACATTCAGCTGTCAGCTTAAAAATAATCCAGCCGACACAATGGAGGGCGCAGATGGGGACAGGCGCCCTGCCGGGATGCTCGTGCCCCCAGGGTGTCAGGGATGGGGGTCCCCATGGGAGCGTTGGGGAGCCCGTTACCATCTGGGTTTGGGTCAGCAGTTGGGGCGTGGGTGGTGCTGGGATGGCTTGGGGGGTACATGGGGAGCTCTGTGCCCCCCCTGTATGGGGTTTTCTGGCTCTCCTGTGCTGGTGTTTGGGGCATCGTGGTGCTCTCTGTGTTTTGGGGTGTCTGGGGTGTCTGTAAGTGCTCAGAGCATTTATACCCCCCACCCCAGGTTTGCGCTGGTGGTGATGGAGTAGGGCTGTGGGTGATGTGCTGGAGCAGTGCCTTGTGGGCTGCAGTGCCAGAGCTGTGTCGTCACCCTGGGGACCCTTTTCCTGGGTGGGGGGGGGAGCTGGGACCCCTGGTGCCACCTGCAGCCAGACCCCGTGTGGGATGTGCCGGCACAGGGAGCACATCCCAGCACAAGGAGAGCATCCTGGCCCAGGGAGAGCATCCTGGCCCAGGGAGAGCATCCTGGCCCAGGGAGAGCATCCCAGCCCAGGGTGAGCATCCCAGCCCAGGGAGAGCATCCTGATACAGGGAGAGCATCCCAGCCCAGGGAGAGCATCCTGATACAGGGAGAGCATCCCGGCCCAGGGAGAGCATCCCGGCCCAGGGAGAGCATCCCGGCACAGGGAGAGCATCCTGGCACAGGGAGAGCATCCCAGCCCAGGGAGAGCATCCCGGCCCCGCTGAGCTGCCATCAGCTTTCTCCCGGCAGCGAAAAGGCTCACTCAGCACAGGCACGGACAAAGGCTTTTTGTGCCTGTCCCTTTGTGCGCCCCTCTCCCGCCCCTGTCCCGCCCCCTCCCCGGCCATCGAGATGGCGCCGGGATGGGCCGACGGCAGCTGCTGCAGCAGGCAAGCAGAGGGTGCTCGGGCAGGACTCTGGTGGGTCCCCTCCTGCCTGGCTGCCCACCCTGCCCATCCCTGCCTGCTCCCAGGTTGCCAGTGGCTGATTTTTGGCAGAGCTCGGTGCTGCTGGGGCTTTGGGCAGGGTCCTCTGCTCCCTTCAGCTGTGGGGCTGGATGCGCAAGCCATGGAGAGCATCAACATCCTTGCCAGGGCTGTGTTGAACCCTCCCAAACCCCACCGAGGTGGCAGGACTCATCCTGCCCTTCCCAGCTCCCTGCCCCAGTGCCAGGCAAGATGCCCACAGCAGCTCCTCTGGCTCTGCCACAGCCCCGTTCCCCATCCTGTCACCAGCCCCGGGGGCTGTGGGATGGAGCTGTGTCCCTCTTGGCCGGATCTGCTGCTCCACAGGCAGTGTCCCCCCACCAGATCCCAACACGGTGCCAGATCCCTGCCCTGTCTCAGGAAGCATCACTCATCCAGCCGCCTCCCAGGCAGCTCTTTCCGGCTCACCCGGGGTTGTTGCCGCGGCGTCATCGGCAGGGGACCTTTTGTCCCTGAGTCCCCCATCCGCCCCACGGCTCCTGGTGCTGTGCTGGGGCCCATCCAGACTCCCAGGCACAGCTCATTTCCCCCGACCTTTATTTTTATCCTTCTCCCTGCACCTTCCCCCAAAAGGTCCCATGTGAGGATGCTCAGGGGATGCTGGGGGGTGGTCTGAGGGGGGCTGGAATTTTTGTAAGGGGGGAGTTTCTAGGAGTGGAGCAGCTTTTTGGGTGGATCTCAGCACCCCCAGTGCAGGGTTTTGGCAGGGTGGATTGAGGGGTGGGGACTGATGGCTTACACCCCCCTCCCAGAAGTGACACCTTCTTCCTTGTCCCCAGCAGCCGACGGCGGGCCGGAGAGATGGGGCGTCCCCAAACGCCAACGTGCCCCTGGAGGGACCCTTCCCCTGGGTGGGCCCAAAGACGGTGGTGCTGCAGAAGAGCTCACAGGGGGGATTTGGCTTCACCCTCCGGCACTTCATCGTCTACCCCCCGGAGTCGGCAGTACACTCCACAGCTAAGGTAGGGCTGGGACCTGGGGGGGGCTGGGCTGGGGGGGCCATGTGGACCCCCAGGGCTGCTGGTCAGGACTCTGAGGTGCAGTGGCTGGATGCAGGATGCTTGTGTATGGGCTGGGGGGTGGGCAGGGGCAGCTGGGGAGCCATGGAGTGGACCATCCATTGCCTGCCTTGTCGGGGTGCCTGGGGGTGTCCCCACCCATGGGTGACCTTGGGATGGGGGGACCCACAGAGCTGCTGGGAGATGTGCTCCCAGAGTGTGAGTGGGGGACACGGCTGCCTGCGGGAATAGTGAGGATCCCCCAGCTCCGAAGGATGGCTCTGGCATTCCCGGGAATGGCAGGAGAAGGTGCTTGGGAGCCTCAGCACAGCAGGACATCGTGTGAGCTGAAGTGGACCCCATGCAGCCACTGTGGTGCTGAGCCCTGGAGCGGGCAGTTCAGAGGATGCTGCACGAGCTGGAGCCCTTCATCACAACCCTCCTCCTCTGACCAGCATCACCAGCTCACCCCCTCTGGCACTGGGAAGATCCTCGCTCATCCAGGGGCACTTGCCCAGCCCCACCAGTGCTCACCACCTCTGGTCCAAATTGGGATCTCAGCTGGAGGCTTCCAGATGGATCTGCCCTGCAACCCAGCAGCCGGGATCGTGTCTTGGCTCAGAGGCAGCCTGCACCCCTCCCAGGTGCTGCCTTTTGGGGGGGGAACCACCCTCGGGGTGGGCTACTGCCTTCCACCCCCCCGAGCCATGGAGAAGACCCGACCCAGGCAGCACTTTTCCCCTCTGGGCTGGAGGGACCCTCAGCAGCTTCCAGCATGGACCAACCAGCTCTGAGCCCCCGGGATGAGGATTTGCCCCCTTGCCCAATTTTCTGCACCAGCAGCTTCATGAGGATGAAGGGAGAAACTCCTGGGAGCTGCGTGGTCTGTCACAGCCCTGGCCCTGCTCTGGGGTGGGCAGATGTGGGTGCTCCAAATCACCCCAAGGGCTTTTCAGCTGCCCACAGCCCCACGGCTCCAGCTGCCTCATGGCTCCGGCTGCCCCACGGCTCCGGCTGCCCCATGGCTCTGGCTGCCCCATGGCTGTGGCTGCCCCACATCTCCAGCTGCCCCATGGCTCCGGCTGCCCCACAGCTCCAGCTGCCCCATGGCTCTGGCTGCCCCACGGCTCTGGCTGCCCCACGGCTCCGGCAGTGACTGCATTCTCCCCACAGGCAGGGAACTGCGGTGGGAAGTGAGTCACAGGGTGGGGAGAACAACTCGCTGGAGTCCCCTGCTCAGCATCCTCCGTCACGGGGCTTTTCCCAGGCTCCTTATTCCCTCTTCCCAAACCCTTCCCACCTGCACCAGGACTGGAACCACCTCCACCACGTGACTCTGCAAAGGAGTTTTCATTTGGGATGACCCAAACCTGCTCCGAACCCACCTGTTCATCCCCATCATCCTCCTCAGGCATCCTCCGAAGGCGAGGGACTGATCCTGCCCCGGGGACCGGGGCTGAGCCCCACCAGGGCGGGAGCACACGGGGCTGTGTGGGAAGGAGCCACATCAGTGCCGCAAGGCTGCCGTGTTCTTGGAAAGGGGCTGGGAATAGCTCCCGGCTCCTGTCTGAGCCCGAAGCCGGCGTTCCTGGGCTGGTGGGGCAGGGTGCGGTGCGGCTGGCTCAGCACCCATGGGTGCCGGCGGGCAGCCAGGTCCGGGGGCTGAGTTTCGGTGGGGGGTTGACTCAGCGGGGAGGCTTCGGCACCGCCGCGCCCAGCGCCCGCAGCGGGGCTGCTGGCTGCCCGAGGCGCTGGGAAGGGCTCTGGGGTGCTCAGGGTGGGGGGAAGGTGGGTAGAGGGGTGAGGCCAGGGACCCTCGGTGGTCCCACTGCGTGGGTAGTGGTGCTGGATGTGTGCTGAGGCCACGGGATGTGGCTTCTCCTTCCCACCGTGCAGGGAAGGAGTGCTTCCAGGGGTGGGTGCTTCCAGGGGTGGGTGCCTCCAGGGGTGGGTGCCTCCAGCCCCCTCCTCCTCCTCACTGGGAATGTCGCTCAGTCCCACCGGGATGGGCACTGGGACCTGTGCTCCAAGCCTGTCCCATGAGGTGAGGGGCTGTGGAGGTGACCCACCCACAGGGACACACTCCCCCACCCAATAATTGCAGGGCTAATTATAGCCCTGCTGGGGGCTGGTGTAACCCCCCCCCCCCGCCTTTCCAGGGGTCCCTGCCACCCGGACCCATGTCCCAGGTGCTGTGTTGGCATGGGTGCAGCCAGCATCTCCACCCCACCCCTGGGACCCCACTGCAGGGGCTTATGCTCCCCCCACTCCAGCCAGACCAGGGAGAAGGGTGAAATGCTGGACCCCCTCCCCAGCCCCCCAAACCAGCCCCTTCCCCAGCTGCTGGGGGCTGGGGGTGGGTCCTGCTTCCTGCCGGTGGGGCTGGGTGGGCAGCACAGCTGGCTCCAGTGTCAGGGGGTAATTTTAGCTGGGGGATGGCACAGGGCAGAGGGATGCTTCATGGGGCTGGCACCCCCCTGGGTCCCCTCCTGGTCCCCCCCACTGCGGCCTGGTCACCAAATAAGTGTTTTTCTCTTCTCTTGGCAGGAGGAGGAGAACGGGAACCGAGCAGGTGAGCACCGGCACTGTGCCAGCACGGGGACCCCAGGGACCCCCCGGATGGGTGGGCGCAGGGGTCTGGGGGTGGGGCAGGAGGCTGTCGGAGCTCACAGCTGGGGGGTCACAGCCATTGGCTGGCACCGTGGCCCTAAATTTCAGCTGGTGGTGAAGCCGTGTGGTGTGTTGGTGGCTCTTGGCGTGGCCGACAGGCTCGGTGTCCCCAAAGCCTTTGGGGGCTTCTCTGGACCTTACCCCCCGAAGGGTCTGTCTTAGCGCTGGGGGGGGGTTTGCGGTGTGGGCAGCACCAGTCCCCACTGAGGGTTGCTGGGCCGAGCAGGGGGTGTCTGGGGACAGGGACACGGCCCTGAGGCTGGCGGTGATGCGAGCGAATGTGAAGGCGTCAGAACGGATCACGCCGGCAGCGTGACGAGGCGCTGGGGCTGTGGCCCCCGAGGGCTGGGCTGGGTGCTGGGCTGGATGTGGGGCTGGATGTGGGGCTGGGTGTGGGGCTGGGTGTGGGGCTGGATGTGGGGCTGGGTGCGGGGCTGGATGCTGGGCTGGATGTGGGGCTGGATGCTGGGCTGGATGTGGGGCTGGATGTGGGGCTGGGTGCAGGCTGGGTGCAGGGCTGGATGCTGAGCTGCATGTGGGGCTGGATGCAGGGCTGTGGCCCCCAAGGGCTGGGCTGGACGTGGGGCTTGATGTGGGGCTGGATGCGGGGCTGGATGCTGGGCTGGATGCTGAGCTGCATGTGGGGCTGCAGGGCTGGATGTGGGGCTGGATGCTGAGCTGTGTGTGGGGCTGGATGCTGGGCTGTGTGCGGGGCTGGATGCTGGGCTGGATGTGGGGCTGGATGCGGGGCTGGATGCTGGGCTGGATGTGGGGCTGGATGCTGGGCTGGATGTGGGGCTGGATGCTGGGCTGGATGTTGGGCTGGATGCTGAGCTGGATGTGGGGCTGCAGGGCTGGATGTGGGGCTGGATGCTGAGCTGAATGTGGGGCTGGATGCGGAGCTGGGTGTGGGGCTGGATGCTGAGCTGAATGTGGGGCTGGATGCAGGACTGGATACGGGGCTCGATGTGGGGCTGGATGTAGGGCTGGATGCGGGGCTGGGTGCTGAGCTGGATGCAGCAGTTGGGGCTTGACAGGGGGCTGGGGGTGGCACTGACCTCGCTCCAGGAGGTCCCTCAGCACCGCTTGTCATCATCATCCCTCTGCCATCCTTCCACCGCCCACCCTGGTCCCGCCCACCCTCTGGTTTCTTGTGGCACCCAACTGGTTCCACTGCAGCCACGCTGGGACAAGGCCATGGCTGGGGGAGACACATGTTTGGGGGGGGCTGCCTGAAGCAGGGGCTTTGCCCCAGGGCACAGTCTGTGCTCCACAGGTCCTCAGTGCAGGCAGGGCTGGCAAAGCGGGCTTGGAGGGTCAGGAGGGTACAGTGATGGGGCACACATGCTCCTTGCTCTGGGGTGCTCCCAGCCGTGCTGGCAGCTCCCTGATCCTCTGTCCTTGGGGAGCAGGTCCCCCCCGGAGCCGCCTGGAGCCCATGGACACCATCTTTGTGAAGAACGTGCGGGAGGACGGGCCGGCACACCAGGCTGGGCTGCGCACCGGTGAGCGGGGGGCATGGGGTGGGCAGGGGTCTCAGAGCCGGAGGGGGCTCAGGCTGCTCGTGGGACATGTGTGATGCTCTTTTCTCTTGCGCTCCCTCTTCCCCCTACCCCCCTTCTCTCTGCTCCCTGGCGCCATGGGGGCTCTGCTCTCCTGTCCCCATCCTGGGATGCTCAGCATGGGGTTGGGCTGCTTTTGGGGACCCCCATGGCTCCCCTTGCCATGCAGGATGCTCAGCACAGGGTTGGGCTGGTTTTGGGGACCCCCACAGCTCCCCTTGCCATGCAGAATGCTCAGCACCAGGTTAGGCTGGTTTTGGGGACCCCCACGGCTCTCCTTGCCATGCAGGATGCTCAGCACTGGTTTGGGCTGGTTTTGGAGACCCCCATGGCTCCCCCTGCCATGCAGGATGCTCAGCACCGGGTTGGGCTGGTTTTGGGGACCCCCACGGCTCCCCTTGCCATGCAGGATGCTCAGCACAGGGTTGGGCTGGTTTTGGGGACCCCCACGGCTCTCCTTGCCATGCAGGATGCTCAGCACGGGGTTGGGCTGGTTTTGGGGACCCCCATGGTTCCCCTTGCCATGCAGGAGCTGTCTCTGCCCCTGGCAGAAGCCCTGGCTGTGAGCATCCATGGGGACAGCCAAGTGCCACCACCCCACTCGCGGTGACACCCTCTTCTTCCCTGGCTCTGCAGGGGACCGGCTGGTCAAGGTGAACGGGGAGAGCATCATCGGGAAAACCTACTCACAGGTCATCGCCCTCATCCAGAACAGGTCAGGCCCCTTCCCAGGGCTGGGGGGGTACGTGGGGATGGGCAGAGCTGGAGAGGTGGTGGAGGGGACACATGGCAGCAGGCACCGGGGCTGGCAGGAGCCACACGCAAGCTGCAGGGCACCTGGGACAGGCAGTGGCATTGCTGTGAGCACCCCGTGCGGATGGGGGTGCTGGGATCCTCTCGGGGGGATCCATCCCAGCGTGGCCTCCCTGGGGGCGGGTGGGGGCCAGTCCTGGCCACCCTGACCCGTCCATTGCGTCTTCCTGCAGTGACGATGTGCTGGAGCTCTCCATCATGCCCAAGGACGAGGACATCCTCCAGCTGGTGAGTGTGCCAGGGGGATGCCACGGACTGGGCTCCTGTTCCCCAATGTGCCTTTCCCAGGCCAGGCCAGTGTTCCTGCCCCACTGGACCTGAGGGGCTGCTCGGTCCCTGCCCACGTGCCTCCCACACCTTGGGTAGGGGGGGGCCAAGCACCCCAACCTCGCTGGGGACCCTTGAGGACAGGACCCCACCACCACTGCCCGAGCAGCAGTGGGTGTGGAAATGGAGGTACCAGGGGCAGGAAGGATGGGGGACATGGCCCCTGGGGTTTTTTTTGGGGGGCATCCTCAGGCACAGCCGAAGGGTGAGTTCCTCTGGGTTTGGCTGATCCTTGGAGCATCCCAAGTGACTGCTGTGGGTGAGCTGGGATTGGGGAGCAGCGGTGACCACCAACGTGTCAGGGGGGCTTCTCCTGATCCCTCTCCGGTCCTGTCTGCCTCCCAAGGCTCTCCTGGTCACCAAAGCTGCTGGCACCAACCCTAGGGGTGCCTGTTGGACCACAGCTTGATCCCAGCCCAGGGATCTTCTCCCATCAGGCTGGGGGTGGGTTACAGCCCTGGCAAGGTGGGGGGTAACTCTGTGCCTGCCCCGGGCTCTGAGGATCCCTGGGGTGTGAAGCTGAAGGGAGAGTTGGTCCCAGCCAGGAGTGCCGGGATGTTTTAGGAAGGGCCCATGGGAAAGGAGAGCTGGGGGGGGCTGCAGCCAGCCAGGAGGTTTGCCTGCAGGTTGGGGAGGAGCAGGGAGCATCCCTGGGGTGTTGCAGCCTCCCACCCTGACCCCCTTGTGCCCCCCCTAGGCTTATTCACAGGATGCCTACCTGAAGGGCAACGAGCCCTACTCTGGCGGGGCGCAGAGCATCCCCGAGCCCCCTCCCATCTGCTACCCACGGAAGACGTACCCCTTCCAGGCACGGGGTGCTGACCCCGCTCCGGATGCCCGTCCCCACCACCCCGCCGGCCCCTCGTCCCCGCTCAGCGCGGCCGCACTCGCCAACGCCTGGAGAGAGGCGGGTGGCAGCCCCGCACACCGCCCCGAAGAGCCGCAGCCTGGGGGTCCCCCCCCACGCCACACCCCACCCCACGGACACCCCGGCTCCTTCTCCCGCACCAGCTGCCCCGGCAACGTCGCACCCTCTCTGCCTGACCGCTACGGGATCCCCCCACACCCCCCCTCCTGCTACGGGGTCCCCAAGCATCTCCCAGAGCATCAGACTCACTGCGGCTTCAAGGAGGGAATTGGGGGGCTGGCAGGGGCCGGACGGCCCCCCCGGGAGGTGGCAGGTGGCCAGCGTGTCCCCGGCCGTCAGGAATGCCAGCAGGCTCTGTCCCGCTGGTTCTGCAGCCAGGAGCCACGTCGGAGCGCCTCGGAAGAGCGCCGGCACGCCATGCCGCCCCGCTACCGCAGCGTGTCCCAGGATCGGCTGGGAGGGGGCTCGGCGGCCGCAGCCCCTCGGGGTTGGCCCCACAGCGCCTCGCATGACACCCTGCTGCAGCCGTCCCGTGAGGGATGGGCACCCCGTGCCCACTCTGACCACTACCTGGGCAGGTATGGGCGCTCCATGGAGGCTCTGGAGCCCGCGGCCCTGCTCTCCCCTCGCCTCGACCGCTCTGCCTGGCCACCCGAGAGGGTCTGCCGGGCCACCACCGTCACCACCGCCACCACCACCCAGCCCATCCCGCACAGCTCCTTCGCTCCTTCCTCCTCCTCCTCCTCCTCCTCACGGGAGCCGGCGCCTGTGCAGAAGCACCCATCACAGCCCAACCTGCCAAGCGTGGATGATGCCGGATACATCGGCTACCGGAGCTACAGCCCATCCTTCCAGCGCCGCACGGGGCTGCTGCATGCCCTCTCCTTCCGTGACCCGGCTTTCGGGGGCCTGCCCACCTTCAGCATCTCACAGCGGACGGCTGCCCCACTCCCAGAGAGGGTGGTCCCCACCGTCCCACCACCCCCCGCAGCCATCCCCACCGTAGCCAGGGAGCAGCGGCCGGAGAGCAGCCGGGTGCCCGAGCATCCCGAGGAGCGGAGGGAAGAGGTGGTTTTGAGGCAGAAGCCGCCCACGGGCCGTAAGATGCCTCCCCCACTCCGGCAGATGAACTTTGTCTTCCCTGAGGGGGTGAAGGAGACGGACATTTGTGACCCCCCAGCAGCGGGTGGCAAAGGGGAGAGGCCGGTGGCCAAGCGGCAAGGCCAGCGTGTGGCTCCCTTGGCAGCCCCTGAGGACTCGCTGGCGTCCATCCCCTTCATCGGTGAGTTGGGGCAGCTCAGGGGTTGGGGCGGTGGGTGCTGATGGGGGGTGAGGGGGGTTTAGCTCAATGGGAGTGGGTACATTGTGCTGGGACATGGTATGGTTTCGGAGCATCGCTCTGTGGGGACTGGAAGGGGCTGTGCCCAGCACCCCCGAGCAGGGCTGTGGGTGTTGGTGATGGGGTTGTCAGGGTTTGGGCTTGAGCAGCCTCATCCTCCCTCTGTTGTCCCACATCTCCTTCCCAACCTCATAACCACATGTCCCTGCTGTTCCCAGAGCAGGAACAGGGATGAATCTGGGATGAGCCACCCCCCATCCTGCTCAGGACCCCCTTGCCCAGCCACCTCTGCCTTGGGGGGACCCAAATGAGTCTGGGGGAGCTGCCAGCTCTGACCTTCCTTCACCACAGAGCAGGGATGGGGCTGGCCAGGGGTCCACGGGTTGCTCTGCACAAGGCTCAGGGTGACTCCTGGCATTGCTGGGGGTGGGAGCATGTCCACCAGCCGGGCACCTGCAAACCCACAACCCACCAGAAGCACTGGGAGATCCCAGCACGGACTTCACCACCCCAATCCTGCCCTGACCCCTCCTGCAACGCTGCCCACCCCTCTCACAGACGAACCCACCAGCCCCAGCATTGACCTGAAGGCCAAGCACATCCCTGCCTCCTCGGTGGTCTCCAGTGCCATGAACTCTGCACCTGCTGTGGCCACCAGCCCCTCCTCACCCACCTTCGCCTTCGCCCTGAGCCGGCACTACTCCCAGGACTGCAGTAAGTGCTGGGGAGGGGGACGGGGGGCTCTGCTTGTGGTGTGTGTGGGGGGATAGGATGGGGAGGAGCGGCCCCCATCCCTGGGGTTCAGCCTCTGAGCAGCTTTGGCTTCCCCTCCCCTCGCAGGCAGCATCAAGGCCGGCCGCCGCTCATCCTACCTCCTGGCCATCACCACTGAGCGCTCTAAGTCCTGCGACGATGGTCTGAATGCATTTCGGGATGAGGGGAAGATCCTAAGGTAGGGCTGGACCCCCCCCACCCCACTTCCCCATCCCACTGCTGCATGGCTCCCATCCCCTCCTCACCATCCTGCTCACGGGGGCTGCTTTCCCCCCCCATCCCAGGAGGATGCCCAGCCGGGTCCCCAGCCTCCGCATGCTGAGGAGCTTCTTCACCGATGGGGTGAGTGTCAGGTGATGGCAAGGGTTAGGGGGTGCTGGGGGTACCCTGGGGATGCTCTGCCTGGCCTGGGGCACTGCTGGAGCAGGAGGTGCCAACAGCATCACCTAAATGGTACCCTCTGGTCCCACCCCACACCCTGCAGTCTCTGGACAGCCTTGGCACGTCCGAAGACGCCCGTTCCAAAAGACACTCAACCTCCGACCTCTCGGACGTCCCGTTCAGCGCCGTGAGGAAGGAGGGCTGGCTCCACTGCAAGCAGATCCTCACCAAAAAGGGGAAGGTAGGCGGGTACCTCCCCGAGCCCACCCCGGTGCCGCGGGGACGGATGTGCCTCCCCCCCCCGCCCCGCCCCGTTCCCCCATCGTGAGCATCCCTGAGGTTCTGTGCCACCCTCCCCTCCCTCCCCCATCCCTTCTCCCTGCAGAAGGTCGGTGGAGGCATCCGGCAGTGGAAGCGCGTCTTCGCCGTGCTGCGCACCCACTCGCTGTACCTGTGCAAGGACAGGCGGGAGGCGGTGACCTGCGCCCCAGGTGAGGAGGAGCCGCCGATCAGCATCCGAGCGTGCCTGGTGGACATCTCCTACAGCGAGACCAAGAGGAAGCACGTCTTCCGCCTGACGACCGCTGACTTCTGTGAATATCTCTTTCAGGCAGAGGATCGGGAAGACATGCTGGCCTGGATCAAAGTCATCAGGGAGAACAGCAAGGCTGAGGGCGAGGTGAGAGCCACATGGGGCTCCCGGCTGCCTCTGGCTCTCCCGGCACTAACCGCCTCGGCTCTCTCCGGCTCTTTGCCTTGTGCTGCTTCCCCAGGCCACGGCCAGCCCCCTGCGCTGATGTGGGGTTTGCCCGTGCTGTGTCGTGCTCCCAGGGGTGCACGGGGCGCCGCGGCGTCCAAGAAGAGCGTGGCTCTGCTGACCTCAGGCAGGGCAGGGTGCTCCGGGGTGTTCGGCAGAGGCGGTGTGGCTATCTGTGTGCCGTGATGGTGTTCCAGGCAAGGGTTCAGCACCGGATCGGCCTGGTGGTGTTTGGTCGTGTGGTGGGAGGAGCGTGTGTGGCTCTGCCGTGGTGTGTTGTGTCTCCTTCGGTGGAGAGAGATCTGGAGGGGACCTCACTATGTGTGCCAGGCATGGTGCCTGCATGGTGCTGCCGGCTACCGGGGCTGGCACCAGGTTGGGGCTGATCCTGTTTGGGGCAGCCGTGGTGTGTGCAGTGAGTTGCTTGGGTCTGAGATGGGGACAGCTGCTCCCCGGTGCCATGGGCTCCAGTGGAAGATGTGCAGGGCAGGATGTGCCAGCGCTGGGCTGGCTGCACGCCGTCTCCCTGTGATGCTGGGATGGCTTTGTTTGGTGGCAGCGTTGGTGCCGGGCTCATGGCACGCTCCGGCCTCGGAATGGCTGTTGAGCTCGCGGTGGTCTCTGGTTCTCCATGGCACAGCCCCGCTCCGGATGGTGCAGGGGGCTCAGCGTTGCTGGTGGTGCTGGTAGCAGGGTCAGAGCTCCCAGAGCCGCGTTGGGCTCCTGCTGGGGTTGTGGTGCTGCTGGGCAGGGAGCATCCCGCAGGGATGAGTGTGTGTGGATGCTGCGTGGTGCAGCACGTGCGCCCGGCGTGGGCTGACGGAGGTGTGTGCAATGCCCAGGGACATGTCTGTCTGTCCCCAGGGCTCTCTGTGTCTGGCTCGTTGTCCATGTGCCGCCCTGTGCTGTGGAGTCCTGCAGACAGCAGCAGGGCAGCGAGGGTGCTGGGCAGGCACCGGCTGTTTTGGGGCAGTGGGGATCCAGTCCTGCCCTTTGCCTGGTCCTGCCTGGCCCTGTGCGGTGCCCGGCGGAGCGTGGACTCGCCTGGGGTGTCCGTTGGATGTGTTGCTCAAGCTCTCCCTTCCCCTCTTCTCTCTGCCTCTCCAGGACCCCGGTTTTGCCAGCCAAGCGCTTATCAACAAGAAGTTAAACGACTACCGGAAAGTGAGGTACGGACCCGGGGGCGGTGGGCACCGGGACCCCCCAGAGAATCGATTTTAAAGCGATGGAGCGAAGCCAAGTGCCGCCCTTGATGGGGCAGCACCGAGATGCCGGCTGCACCCTTCTTCCCTCAGGGTGCTGGTGCGGTCCAGTTCAGCTGAACTGGCACCGAGCGAAGGGTTAAAGTGGTTCGATGCTCCCAGGGGTCCCCGTTACCCGGTGTGGGGTGCAGCTGGGTAGAGGTGCCAGGAGTGTGCCCAGCCTGAGACCCCCCCTTCTCCGCTGCTCTCCCCCGCAGCCCCGCCAGTGCCAAGCCCGATTCCTCACCCAAGGGCTCTCGTGGGCTGGGGATCCGAGCCGAGTTCCTGAAGCAGACGGGAACCAGCGCACCCCGGTCCCCCAGGCAGGATGCAGCCGTTGCAAAAGGTACAACCCCCCCTCTGCAGCGTGGGGCATCCCAGTACAGCCAACCTGGGGGCTTTGCAAGGAGAAGTGGGGCTCACCCTTGGGCTGCCATCACACTGGTCCCTGGAGGGCATTTGGGATGCTCTTCCCATTCATCAGCAAATAATCCCATGGGTTTTTCCTCCTCAGATGAGAGTGGCTCCCAAAAAGCCCCATGGGGCATCAACATCATGAAGAAGAACAAGAAATCTGCCCCTCGAGCCTTCGGCGTGAGGCTGGAGGACTGCCAGCCTGCCCCGGACAACAAGGTACGGTCCTGCTGGCAGTGCCAGTCCTCAGGGACCCCTCACAGCCCTGGCATCCCCATCATCACCCCCTCTTTGTCCCTGCAGAACGTCCCCCTGATTGTGGAAGCCTGCTGCAAGGTGGTGGAGGACCGAGGGCTGGAGTACATGGGCATCTACCGCGTGCCCGGGAACAACGCCGTGGTGTCCAGTCTGCAGGAGCAGCTCAACAAGGGAGCCACCGAGATCAACCTGCAGGATGAGGTGAGGGCAGGGCGGGCTGCATGGCCCTGTCCCCACCCCTGTCCCCATCCTTACCATGGTCCTGTCCCCATCTTTACCCCAGTCTCTGTCCTCATCCTTACCACAGTCCCTGTCCCCATCTTTTCCATGAATCCCTGTCCCCATCTTTTCCATGAATCCTTGTCCCTATCCTTACCCTCATTCCTGTCCCCATCCTTAATTGTGGTCCCTGTCCCCATCCTTTCCATGAATCCCTGTCCCCATCCTTACCCTCATCCCTGTCCCCATCCTTACCCTCATCTCTGTCCCCATCCTTACCCCGATCCCTGTCCCCATCCTTGCCATGATCTTTGTCCCCATCTTGACCCCAATCCCTGTCCCCATCCTTACCCTGATCTCTGTCCCTATCCTTAACTGTTGTCCCTGTCCCAATCCCTACCCTCATCCCTGTCCCCATCCTTTCCATGAATCCCTGTCCCCCTCCTTACCCTGATCTCTGTCCCCATCCTTAATTGTGGTCCCTGTCCCCATCCTCACCCCGCTCCCTGTCCTCGTGCTCTGGGATGCTCCCGGGGCCGTTGTCCCGCTGCGGGGCTGTGTCGCCGTCCCCTCCCCATCGCGGTGGCGTTGCCCGGCGCGACAGGGCCCTCTAGCGCTCGGTGGCCGCAGTGCCGGTGGCAGCTTGGGGACACGTCGGTCTCCTCGCAGCTCCGGGTACCGGGGGGTTTCCCTTGCCGCCCTGCCCTCCCTGCAGCCCCCCGGCTCCTGTGTGTGTCCCCCCCCCCGCCGTGGTGGTGGCCTAAGACACCCCAGCTCCGCTCGGTGGTCCCAGGGGTGGTCCCAGCACGGTCCCTTGTCTCCCCACAGCGGTGGCAGGATCTGAACGTCATCAGCAGCCTCTTGAAATCCTTCTTCCGAAAGCTGCCCGAGCCCCTCTTCACCGACGGTGAGTCGCTGCGCCCCGCTGGGACCCCCAGAGCGGCGTCAGCATCCATGGCTGAGTGTCCCCATCCCCACCCCGCAATGGGAACAGGGTCCCAGACCCAGGGAGGGAGGTGGGGGGCTCTGTGGACCCCCTCCTCACTGAGTCCTCTCATCCAGTCCTCATCCCTGTCCCTCCCTACCCGTCTGTGTCCCATCCCAGCACTCCCAGCCCACTGCCCAGCTGGTGCATCCGGGGTCCCTGGCCCTGGGGTGTTCCCTTCCCTCCCCCAACCTGGCTCTGACCCCCCCATGTCCCACTTCCAGATAAGTACAACGACTTCATCGAGGCCAACCGGATAGAGGACGCCAGCGAGAGGATGAGGACGCTGCGGAAGCTGGTGAGGAGATGGAGCAGGGGCTGGGGCAAGGGGCACAGCCTGGACACCCCCTCCCCACTGAGAGCTGCCCCCCGGGTGGGAGAGGCAGGGCTGGTGAGTGGAGAGGTGACCTGGTGCCCCCCCCCCCCAGATCCGGGACCTGCCAGGTCACTACTATGAGACACTCAAGTTCCTGGTGGGTCACTTGAAGACCATTGCTGACCACTCAGAGAAGAACAAGGTACCACCCCCCTGCCCTGAGCATCCAGCAGGGTCTCCCAGACCCCCTCCCCATCTCCAGCCCCCCAGCTTGGGCCAAGCCATGGCTTGCAGTGGGATGGGAAGGGGGGATGGTGCCTGATGGAGCAGTGAACGCTGAGGGGGGGCTGTGGGCAGGTGCTAACCCTGGCTCTGGGTACAGATGGAGCCCCGAAACCTGGCGCTGGTGTTTGGCCCCACGCTGGTGCGGACGTCTGAGGACAACATGACCGACATGGTGACACACATGCCCGACCGCTACAAAATCGTGGAGACCCTCATCCAGCACGTAAGAGGCACTGGTGGAGGCTGGGGAGGGGGTCCATCCCCACCCCAGGCATAGGGGGACGGGGTTCCCCAGCTGCACCAAGCTCCCCCCAGCTCCTTGCCAGTCTGTAACCCCTCTCCCATCTCCCCTCCCACAGTCAGACTGGTTCTTCAGTAACAAGGAGGACAAGGGTGAGAAGGTGAGTGTGTGTGTGTGTGTGTGTCCCCGGGGGTCTCATTGTGGGGCAGAAGGGGTGTAGAGCCCTGGTTGGGGACCAGGGTGCTGTGGGCAGCTGCCTGACCCTGTACCCCCTCCCCTTGCAGACCCCAGTGGATGAGAAGGAGGCGCAGTCGGTGCCCAACATCGAGTACCTGCTGCCCAACATCGGCAGGACCGCGGCGCCCGGCGATGCCGCAGGTGAGGAGCAGCACCCACGCCACCAGCCCCTCCAGCCCTGGCACAGAGGCACCCCGGGATGCCCCTCCAGCTGCTCCAGCCCCCCACACTCACACCACCATGAACAGCCAGCCCAGCTCACCATGGCCATGGCAACCCCGTGTATGCTGGAGCGGGACATCCCAGCACCGTCCTCACCGCAAAGCGGGGGCATCTCCCCTGGGGGTGCCAGCAGAGCCCCCTCCCCACCCTCTCCTGTCACCCTTCTCTCTGGTGGCTGCTCCTCATCCCTCTGCACACCCAGCTGGCTGCAGTGCCAAGGCAGCCTGCGGGACCCCTGCCCATGCCCACTCCCCCTTTCATCCCCTGCTGCCAACCCAGAGACCGGGAGACTTTGATGCTCGACTGATTTCTTACATTCTTTCCTTGAACTTCTCTGTGCTGTCCTCTTCCTCCTCCTCCTCCTCCTCTTCCTCCTCCAGCGGACCTCCTCGAGAGCTAGAGCGGGTACAGTGTTGATCCTGGGTGCATTGCTCATGCACTAACCCCTCGGGGTGACCACGAGAGAGCGGGAGCAGGGGGGAGCAACGGGAGGGGAGAGGGTCCTATCCTGCCCATCCCCTGGGTCCTCAGCATCACAAGGGGTGGCTGAGCACCCAGGGAGCCCCAAATCCTTTAATCCTTGTTGTTGGGTGCGCTGGGGCTTGCTGTGAGCATCCCCTGGCTGCTGGGTGTCCTGGGACTGGCACACTAAAATCCCAGGTTCCATGGGGGGGGGTCCTGATGCCCCGGGGAGGGTCAGCACCCCCTTTCTGCCTCCCCCTCTCTCGTCGTCAACAGCTGCTAACCCCATCCTGGGGTGTGTGGGGTGGGAGAGGGTGTCTGTCGTCTTGTCCTTCACACCACGGCAGCGGGGCTGGGGCTGCCTGTCTGTGTCCCCCCCCCATGTCCCCACCGGTCCCCTAACTCCCTTGGGAGCCAGGGCAGACCCCTTGCCTCCCCCATAGCCCCCCACAGCCCCCACTCTGAGGCTGGATGGAGCTGTGTCCCCATGTGCCTCGTCCTGCTGACGTGGCGGTGGCAGCTCCGTGCCCCATCCCTGGCCGTGGGAGGGTTTTGTGGGGGGGGGGGTCCTGCTGCTGGGGTCCTGGCTGTATTTCCTGGCTGTGTGTGCCTGCGTGTGTGCCCCCCACCCTTACCCCACTCCTCCCCTCAGGGCTCTGCAGTGGGTGAGCAGTGCTGGGGAGACACCCCCCCCCGCAATGCATTGCCATCACCCTCCCCCAGCCTCCCAGAACCTTCTGCAGCTCCTGACACACAGATCTGCTCAGCACTGGCATCCCTGCCAGGGGCCAGCTGGTCCCCATCCCCCTTTGGGGGAATGGAGCAGCATCCCCCAGCTCTACTCACTGAACCCCCTCCCCAGGACATGCCCCCTTCCCCAGGGCCTGGCTAACCCCCCCCCTTCCCTCTCTGCTCTGCTTTACAGGCTCGACCCCGCAGCGGCTCCGCCAAACCGAAGGTAAAGGGGGTGCTGGGCTGGGGGCTGGGGGCAGGGGGCGGTGGTGGCTGGGGGTGCTGGGCTGGGGGCTGGCAGAGGGGGAGGTGGTGGCTGGGGGTGCTGGGCTGGGGGCTGGGGGAGGTGGTGGCTGGGGGCTGGCAGAGGGGGAGGTGGTAGCTGAGGGTGCTGGGCTGGGGGCTGGCGGGCGGGGAGGTGGTGGCTGGGGATGCTGGGCTGGGGGCAGGGGGCGGTGGTGGCTGGTGGTGCTGGGCTGGGGGCTGGTGGTGGGGCATCCCTAAACCCAGCGTCCCCCCCCTTTCCCCAGGGCACGTGGCCATCACGGAAGGCGCCGCCGCACCGGGAGCTCCTCACCATCCCCTTCGTCTCGGCCGCTGCCCGCAAGAGGAAGAAGAAGAGAGAGGCCGAAGGCATCGGGAGCAGCACTGACGATGACATGGAGCGCAGGGACACCCCGGGCCAGGAACAGGAGGATGAGGGGACCTTGGCCACCCTGCCAGCACATGGCAAAGCCCCCCGCAGCACCGGCACCGAGCCGGCAGCCCCCAGCCCGGCTGGGATGGAGCAGGAGCTCCCTCTGGAAGCTGGGGGTGCTGGGTCCGACCCGGCGCCGGATGCCCGCTCCATCGTGTCGGGCTACTCCACCCTGTCCACCATGGACCGCAGCCTGTGCTCCGAGGTGCAGTCGGTGGCCGGGAGCCGCGGGGAGGAGGCGGATGACGAGCGCAGCGAGCTCAGCCACATGGAGACGGACACGGAGAGCCGGGAAGGAGCCCGGATCCGGCCAGGGCAGGGAGATGGGGAGAGCAGGGATGAGGACAAGGGACCCCCAGGCCGCCCATCCTTCAACTCCCACCGCCTGATCCAGTGCGACACGTTGGCCCGCAGGAAGCTGGCCAGACCCCGGCCAGGCGGTGAGACCCCAGCACCCACCGTTGAGGACCAAGGCTGGGGTTCCCCGGGGAGACCCTCGCTGCGGGAGCAGCTGCGGCAGCGCCTGCGAGGCTCGGCGGATGACATGGGGGTCCGCCTGCGGCGAGCCCACTCCCCAGAGACGCGCCGCAAGAAGAGCAGCTGGCGGCGGCACACGGTGGTGGTGCCCGGCGGCCTCAAGGACCTCAACTTCAACGAGTGGAAGGAGCCCAGGGGGATGGAGGTGGTCCCGGGACCCTGCCACGACAAGGACTCGGGGCTCAGCAGCCTGGAGTCCACCAAAGCTCGGCCCCCGGCGCCCACCCCGGCACAGCCCGGCACCGCTGGTGAGGCGCCGGGTACCAAGAGCCCCCCGGGCAGCCCCCCAGCCCCCCTGCGCTTCCCCCAGTGTCTCTGACCCCCGAGATGCCCCCGCCACGGCTCCCCCCCCCCTTAATTTAAGGACTCGCCTTCGTTCTTGTAATTTAATTGTGCTCTGGACAAGCTGCTGTTATTTAACGAGGCTCCGTGGTCCCTGTCAGCGGGTGGGGACAGAGCCACATGTCCCCCTCACTGTGGGGACACGCAGGGTGGGCAGTGCTGGGGGCTCGTGGGGACTGTCCCCACCCCAGGAGGTGGTGGCCCTGCCATCCCCAGCCGCAGCGGCGTGAAGTGCGGGCGCTTCCCTGGGTGCTGCGGCTGCCCTTGCTGGAGACCTTCCCAGCACTGGGGACCACTGGGGACCATGGGGACCACCAGCATGGGCATACTCTGGGCCACGGGCACCGGGCTCTTTGCTGGGGTGTGGTTGTGCTGGGGGGGGGACCCTCAGTGTGATGGATGGGGGGTGTTTGCATGGTGATGAGAGGGGGTGTCACAGAGGAGCTGTGGGGGAGGGAAATGGGGGACATGAGCTCCCCGTGAGCCACAGCCACCATCCAGCAGTGGCAAAGCCCCCCAGCCCCTTCCCCAACCTCACTCCCCTTCCTGACCCCCCCCCCCCCCAGGCCAGAAGCACTTTAGGAAGGGGATGCAGTGCGGGTGCCCGGGATGGGATGGGGGGGCATGGGGACCCCCAGCATCACCCCAGGGGCACACAGGGGGTGTTGGGGAGGGGTATCAAGTCATGTCACTGTTCTGTGTCATTCTCATATGTCCCACAGGTACCCCCTGTACGACTGGTCCTGTCCCCAGCTGTAAATATCCCCCCCCTCCCCCAGTGTAACATATTCCAAAGGATTTATAAGGATTTTTTTAAAGAAGTTTTGCTCAGCTGAAAGGCCACCTCCCCCCACCCCATCCCCGGGGGGGAGGGGGGGGATGTGCTGGACCAGTGTTGACTTTTTAAACCCTCCTGCATGTGTCCCACCTCCCCCAAAACCCCTCCACTCCCCCCCCACCTCTCAGTGTGTTGTAAAACTCGGCTGCAGAGCCGGTATATGCAAACCTGCAATGGAACCAAAACCCCACCAAAACCCCCCCGAAAAAAACCCCAACACCCCCCCTCCTTCCCCGCTTCGGATGCTGCCCCCTCTCCCCCCATTCCCAGTCTATATATTGGAAATAAACTGGTTATTCAAGGAGGTGGTTTCCTGCCATTATTGCTTCCATAGTTTGGGGGGTACACAGCCCCCTCCCCTCTCTCCCTCCCCATTTCCCTATGTCATCTGGGGAAGGAGTTCTCCCATTTTTATTTGTTTCTGGGGGAGGGGGGTAAGAAAGGAGGTGGGAAACCCCCCCAATCCTCACCCACCGACCCATCCCTGGGGCTGTGGGACCAACGCTGGGATGTTGCATCCCCACCATGAGCCCAGCGACACACCAAGGGACCAAACTGGGGGGACAAGGGAGGGGGGGGCTGGAGGAGGGGGTGTGTGTGGGGGAAAAAGTGCTATAGAGGGGAGGAAAAAAAAAAAGAAAGTAATTTTATTAAAGCCGGACACTCTGATAGAAAAGAAAAGTACTGGAGGGAAAAGAAAAGGAAAGAGCAACCCTTTGTCATCAGAGGCTGCGAGTCACAATGGTCCACGGTGCGCACACAACTACCCATGGCATCCACAGCGACACGGGGACAGCGATGGGCACAGGGCGGGGGCGGCGGAGGGGGCCAGCCCCCCCCATTCCCAACCCCCAAACCCACCCCCCCCGCCTCCGCCCTGTGCAAGGCCTTTTCATTTGATTTTATTTATATATTTTTTTTTTAATTCCTGTTTTATTTTCTTTTTTTTTTTTTTACTTATTTTCTTTTTTTTTTTTTTTTTCCTCTTTTAAAACAGTTCACAAGAAAAATTCATGCGGAGAGAGAGAGACACACGACGGCGTAGAAACCCCAAAACAGCCTCTAAACAGTAGTAGGAACTTGAAGTCCTTTTTTTTTTATTACTTTGTCTTTTTTTTTTCTTCTTTTTTCTTTTTTTTATTTTTCTTCTTTTTTTTCTTTTTTCTTTTTTTCTCCTTTTTTCCTCCTTTTTCTTCTTTTTTCCCCCTCTTTTTTTCTCCCTTTTTTCCTCCTTTTTTCTCCCTTTTTTCCTCCTTTTTTTCTCCCTTTTTTCCTCCTTTTTTTCTCCTTTTTTTCCCCATTTCCTCCTTTTTTTCTCCTTATTTTTCTCCTTCTTTTCCTCCTTTTTTCCTCCTTTTTCCTCCTTTTCTTCTTCTTTTTTTCTCCTTTTTCCTCCTTTATTTCTCCTTTTTCCATCCTTTTTTTTTCTTCTTCTTTTCCTCCTTTTTCCTTTTCTTCTTTTTTTTCTCCTTTTTCCTCCTTTTTTTCTCCTTTTTTTTTCCTTTTTTTCCTTCTTTGTTCTCCTTCTTTTCCTCCTTTTTCCGTTTCTTCTTTTTTTTCTCCTTTTTCCTCCTTTTTTTTCCTCCTTTTTTCCTTTTTTTCTTCTTTTTTCTCCTTCTTTTCCTCCTTTTTTCCTTCCTTATTCTCTTTTCTTCTCCTTTTTCCCTTCCTTTTCTTCTTTTTTTCCTCCTTTTTTTCCCCTTCTTTTTTCTTCTTTTTTTTCCTCCTTTTTTTTTCCCCCTTCTTCTTTTTCATTTCTCCTTTTATTTTTATTTTTCTTCTTTATTTTATTTTGTCCTTTGCAAACTCCTAGCCTTTGTTTGAAGCAACATCCAGACGAGTAAAGCGGGGTGCTCATGCAGCGGCGCCTCCGACACATGCACGATGCAGGCAGCACGTTGGGCTTTATTTTTTTTTCCTTTATTTTTTTTTTTGCACCATTTTCCTCTTTTTTTGGGTCTTTTTTTTGTTTTTTTTTAAATTGGTTTCTTTTTATCCTCTTTGCTTCTGCTCACGGACGGTTTGCATGATGCCATGAAAGGACGGACGGACGGACGCACACGCACGCAGACACACGCTCACACAGAAACCAGCCTGATGGGGAGAGGGGAATTGGGGTGGGGGGAGTGGAGAAGGGAGGAGGAGGGGGGGGGAAGAAATGGGTGCAAACCAGCATTGGGCACCCCCCTCCTTTTCGCCCAGCGCTGGGCACCCCATCACCCATCACCCATCACCACCCTCCTGGTCCGGAGGTTGTGGGGTGGGGGGGTCCCGCGGGGTGGCACCCACCAGCAGTGATGCCTGGGAGGGGCAAAGCTGGGCTGCAGCAAAGGGAATGGGACCCCCCACACACCCCCAAAAAACACACCCTTCCACCCCAAGCTGTGGGTGGAGGGTGGCACATCCAGCCCCACGGGAGCACCAGGATGGGGTGGGGGGGGGAGGCTGTGGAAGCAGGGGGGGGGCTGGGGGAGAAGGGGGGGACAGCCCCCCCAACCCGGCCATACGAAGCTGCGGCTTTGCTACAGTGTTTGACTTTGGTACCAAGAAAAATAATTTAAAAAATTAAATTAATTAAAGAAAAAAAAAAAATCCTCATCGAGTGACTACTATTGCTGCCGGGAAATGGGTGCTGTCCCGACCCCGGGGATGCCACCCACGGGTGTCAGCAGCCCTGGGAGGGGGGGGAGGAAGGGGGGAGGGAGAAGGAGAGGGGAGGAGAGGGGAGGAGAGGGGAGGAGAGGGGAGGAGAGGGGAGGAGAGGGGAGGAGAGGGGAGGAGAGGGGAGGAGAGAGAGAAGGGGAGGGGAGGAGAGAGAGAAGGGGAGGGGAGGAGAGAGAGAAGGGGAGGGGAGGAGAGAGAGAAGGGGAGGGGAGGAGAGAGAGAAGGGGAGGGGAGGAGAGAGAGAAGGGGAGGGGAGGAGAGAGAGAAGGGGAGGGGAGGAGAGAAGGGGAGGGGAGGAGAGAAGGGGAGGGGAGGAGAGAGAGAAGGGGAGGGGAGGGAGGAGAGGGAGAAGGGGAGGGGAGGGAGGAGAGGGAGAAGGGGAGGGGAGGGAGGAGAGGGAGAAGGGGAGGGGAGGGAGAAGGGGAGGGGAGGGAGAAGGGGAGGGGAGGGAGAAGGGGAGGGGAGGGAGGAGAGAGAGAAGGGGAGGGGAGGGAGGGGAGGGAGGAGAGGGAGAGGAGGAGAGGAGAGCACCCGGCCCCTTTTAACCCCCTGCTCCAGCGAGGGATGGGAACAGGGACGGGGTAAGGAAGGTGCTGGAGGGAGGATGCGAACTCAGCACGAGGGTTACAAAGCCACTAAGAACCGACCCTCTCAAAACCACGAGGAGCTCTAGTCTACCCAGGGAAGAAATTCCACAATTCCACCCCCCAAGATCCCAGATGGGAAGAGATTTATTTATTTCTTCTTTTTTTTCCCCCCTTTTCTTTTTTTAAATATTTATATATATATATTTATATTACGTATATTATATATATATAATATGTAAATATATTTTTTAAAACAATATAAAATGTTAAGACACTTCACTTAAATGTAAAGAGTTGCTTTTTGCAATCCAAAGAAATTGCATCATGGGTTTGTGTTTTCTCTCTTCTTTTTGTTTTTTTTTTTTGCTTTTTTTTGGCTTTTTTTTTTTTGGCTTTTTTTCCCCCTTTTTTTTTTTTTTTTTGGCTTTTTTTTTTTTAACTCTTTGTTATTCCAAAAAAAGGCTCGTTCTTCTGTACAAAAATGACTGGTATACAAAAAAAGAGGGGAGGGAGGGGGAGGAAAAGAAGGAAAAATACCCTGATTTTAAATAAAAAACCAACCCAAAAAAAAAAAAAAAACCAACCCAAAAAAAAAACCAACCCAAAAAAATCCAACCCAAACCCAAGGACAAAGTTGCCAACGAAAGGAGTGATTGACACAGCGCACACCTATGTACACACACACACACACACACGTGCACACACCCCATGCACACACCCAGTTGTGCTGATGGGTGGTGGACATACACCCCTGGGGACCCCCCCCAGCTCAGGTCCCCAAGGTTTGGTGGGGTTGGGGCTGCTCCCCAGCTGGGGAAGGGTGTGAACCAGCGTGGGGGGGGGTCCCATCCAACACCTCAGCTGGAGTTGGGGGGGGGTGTGGAGACCTGTCATTCAGGCTGCTCATCCCCAAGGGTGCTCAGGGAGGGGACAGAGGTCCAGGAGGGTGTCTCCACGCAGTCAGACCCCCCCTGGAGCATCACAGCATCCCCCAGCCCCAGGAGACTTTGTAAAGTGCTACGTTACAAACAGAGGGCAACAGCCAGCCCGACTCACCCCGTTCCCACCCCACCCAAACCTACACCCTCCTCTTTCGCCCCCTCCGGCACATCTGAGCACCCTGAGGTGCTGCTCCCAACTCCTTCAGCCCCAACCCCCCCACTGCTCCCCATCCCCGGGGCTGGTGGGCAGCTGGTGACAGTGACACCCCCTCGGGATGGCACCGAGGGACCCAGCCTGGCGTTACCCATCACCCGCTGCCGCAGCCTGGCCGGAGAGCCCAGTATCCTCCCCGTCGGCGTCGCTGCTGCTGGGATGCTGGAGGGCGGCGGGGGGCAAACGGAGGGGTCGGGGGGCGTGTGGGATGTCTTCAGCAGCCGCTGTCTCCCACTTTTCCGTGGTGGGATGGGTGCTGCCCGCCCAGGCAGCGGGGTTGGGTGCTGCCCGGCGTCCTCCTTGCTGGAAGCTGGTGGAACTGGTGGAGTGAAGCTCGTAGAGCTCTTAAATAAACAGCAAAACGGCAGGGTGGGAGAGGGAGGGGGAAATAAACCAAACCAGCAGCGTCCCAAAGGGGGAAAGAACAGAATAAAAGAAGTGGAGGGGGGTGGGAGGAGAAAGTAGAGAGAAAGAGAAACAGAAAGTGGCTGGTTGGCCATTGCAGAGCGAGATGGGAGACAGAAGTCGGGCCGTGGCGGAGCAGAGGCGAGACACGAGGTCGGCCACATCAGAGCAAAAGACATTGAGAAAGAGCAAAAAAAAACCCAGGGAGAGGGGAAAACCAAACCAAACCCAAAGCAAAACAGAACGAGAGGGACGGGTGGCGATCCCTCCAGGTGCCTCAAGAAGACAAGTCCCAAGGGAGGAGGAGCCCAAGGAAGAGAGAAGCCCCAGGAGCAGGTTGGGTAGAGCTGGCAAGGATGCTCAGAATGAGATGGAGGAGTTCCTTGCCCCAAAGGAAGTCAATACGGGGATGGATGTTCTGCCAGATGCGGGTTTTTCTGAGACCGTGGGGGAAGAAGTCTCACTAGCCTCTTTAGATGGTCTAGCGGCCTAGAAAGAAAAGCAAGATTCAAGGAGGAGGGAGGAGAAGGAGGAGAAAAGGGGAGGAGAGTCAAACAGTTTCTTACAAATAGAGAGGCAAAAAAAAGGAAGGAAAGAAGGAAAAAGAAAAATTAAAAAGAAAAGGAAAGAAAGAGGAAAGGAAAAAAAGAAAGGGGGGGGGGGGGGGGGGAAAACCCATCCAAGAACCAAACAGGACTTTGTTCAGAAGCAGCATTGAGTTAGGCCTGAGGTCAAGCAGCTGGAAAAGGTCCACCACAAACAGAGCACGAGACGAGCCGGTCCCACGCGTTACTGGATGGGAAGGGGACGTCCCCGAGAGGAGGAGGAGGAGGACAGACGAGCGAGGCCACAGACAGACGGACACGTGGACAGACAGGCACACACAGAGGCGGGTGGGTGGAAGGGAGAGGGGAGAAAGGCGGGAGGGGGGACAAGAAGGTGCAACGTTAGACCGGCGCTGGGGGTGTGGTGGAGGTGCTGTTCAGCCGGGCAGGATAGAGCCTCGGCACCCCCACGCCGACCCCGGGGCTCCTCCGAGGGGTGACGGTGCCCACCCCATCCTGCTGTGCCCACCGCAGCGATGTGACCCAACCCTGCTGGTGCAAAAGCTGCTCTGAAGGGAGACGGGGTGCCTGGGAGGAAGGATGCTCATCAACCCTCCTGGAATGGGGAGAGGGCTCCTCCAGCCCCTCCTTACCCCTGCTGCTGGGTGGAGGGGTGAGGGGAATGGCCAAATCCTGCACAGGGAGGGCAGCAAGGAGTAAAGTGTCATGGGAAACTGGTCTGGGCACCCCAGTGAGGGCACCCGTGGGTGCTAGGGGCCAGGAGACCGAATGGCCATGGGGTGCCCCAAGGTGGGGGTGAGGAGGAGCATGGTGACATTCGACAGCCGGGACTGTGCTGGGGTGTGGTCCCTGGGGAAGGGGATGTGGGGGCATCCCTGGGGGTCCCAGGACCAGGACATTCTCCCCAGCCCCTTGGGGCTCCTTTTGGCTGGTGCTCCTTTCAGCAGAGGGACCCCCTCTAATTCTGCAGGGGTGTGAAGAACCAGACACACCCACACACGCTGGGGGTGGCTGGGAAGGAGACCCCAAACTGGAGGGCAGACCCTGCCCAGGGATGTCCCACCACTGCCCTGGGACCCCCACAGCTCCAACCCAGTGATGGAGCCACTGAATGGGGGATGGGGCAGGGGGCTGACCCCTCTTGCAGGAGCTGGGGGGCAAGTGAGATGCCCAAATTGCACGAAGTTCCCCCCTACCCCATCCCCCCAGCTCCAGGAAGGTGGAAACCCCCTTCATTTATCTGCCAGGTTTGGGGATCCATCAGAATGAACAAAATGGGGTTTATTGGGTGGTTTGTTAAGGTCGGGCCCAGGGAAGGAGATTGAGACACAGATTGGGGAGGGGGAGGATGGGGTGAGCCTGCTCACAGTGCTGCTGCCCATGGCAGGGGCAGGAGGGAGGGGAGAGCTGGGAGAGGGGGGCAGGAGAGGCGAGGGGAGGTGGGATTGGCTGTGGTTACCTTGCCCATGGCCTGAGCAAGCTGGAGAACCACTGCCAGCACGGGGGGGTCAGTGAGAACAGAGGGGAGTGAGTCCCCCTGCCCACTGCAGGAGTGGTCCCCAGGGAGAGGAGATGGGTGGGAGATGGGCTGGGGGGTGAGGGGACACATGCCATCCCATCCCAAAGCGCTCCTCTTCCAGCTGCTGTGGCCCCCTCACCCTCTCCCCATGCTGTGGGGTACCCGGGTATCATCACACTGCCCACGACATCACCCCCCCATCCCGGGATGAGCTGTTCCCATGGTGCAAGGAGGGTCCTGGCTCTCCAAAACCTCTGAGGATGTGTCCAGCTGCCCCAACCCTGGGTAGGTGAAGCTCCTCAGAGCCTCATGCCAAGCACACACCTCTGCAGCACCCATCACAGCGACCAAAATGTGCTGCCAGGGGGTCTCAGGGTCCCTCAGGGCAGTGACCAAGGCTGGGGCTCAGCCCTGTCCCTCAGGGTGGCACACGGGGCTGAGGGACAAGCGACTCTGGCTTCCTCCTTGCACCACGCTGGGGGTGCCCCTCTCAGCACACAGCCACATCCCCACCCCCCCACAGCCAGCTCCTAAACCACAGATTGGGAGGGGATGAGAGCCCCTCCTGCACCCCAACAACTGCATCCCTACACCCCCATCCCTGCCGTGCTCAGCCAGGGCGAACGGAGGCACCGAGAGAGCCCAGTCCCCAAACACAGCCAGTGTGGGGTCCCCCCTGCCCACCACCCACACCCTCACCCTGTACGGGGCAGCGAGGGGGGCGCAGGCAGCCTGTGTTCTGCCGTGCTGCCAGGAGGGTGCTGGGGATAGGCTACCTGCTGCTGGCCCTGGATCCTCATGTACTCCATCCGCTGCTTGATGTGCTTGCTTTTGTCGGGGCTGCCCTGCTGGCTCTGCTTCAGCCGGGACGCCGGGTTCACCACCTTCATGGCTGGGATGGAAACGCCTCCACTCTGTCAGGATGGAGAATTTGGGGAAGGAAGGGGAAGGGGGGGTGTTAAAACCAGCAGGTGAAACCCCCCCAACCGGCACCGTCGGCAGCAGGGTACTGCCCAGCATCGGGTGTTGGGTGCCTGGAGCAGTGCTGGATGGATCCCTGCGGCGATGCCGTGCCATCCCTGTGTGGATTGCCCATGGGAGGCAAAGCCAGGCAAGGGTAAGGTCACCAGCTCCACACACCAAAGGAGCCCTCACCAGACAGGGCTTTGGTGGGTTTGGAAACCAGCCAGGACTTACCGACGGCCACGGCTGCAACGCAAAGAGAGTCAGGGGCAGACACAGCAAACACCAGGAGACCAGGGGCAGGAGAGAGCATCCCTGTCCAGGCAGGGCTGATGGCCAAGAGAAGGACAGATGACAGCAGGCAGAAGCAGGTTCCAGGTGGAAACGGCAGCAGAGGGAAGGGTTTATTCACTCCCTGTGCTCAGGTGGCAAGAGCAGCAGCGAGGGAAGGGAAGTGGTACCTGAGGGTCCCTAAAGTGATGCTCACATCAGAGCCTGGGCAATGCCACACACTATGGGCTCACCACACATCCCACACACAGATGCACCCCAGATGGTCTCCTGGCCATCACTGCTGCCTCCTGCCTGCTCCATGCCAAGCTGGACCAGCGGCTGCAGGCAGCAACGCTGGCAGCACCAACGCTGCCCTGGAGATGTGCAGGAGAAGGATGGTGAGGTATCACAGTGATACCTCTGCCCTACCACCCTCGTGCTCCCATGGGTGGGGTGTGGAGTACCCCACAGCACAAGGAAATCCAGTTCCCCCCCCTGCATCGCACCCTCCCAGGCACAAGCAGGCACCTGGATCTCAGCATCCACAACCCACTCGCAGCATCCTGGAGATGCAGCCCGAATCCTGCCCTCTCCCACTCTGCTTTGGGGACCAACTGAGGCAGTCGCAGCCGTGTCACCCCTCCTGCTGACCCCTGTGCTGGGGCTTTGCTTTGTGTGCATGTGTCAACCAGCCACAGCATCAACCCATCCCGCAGCTCCACTTGTAGTGTGCCAGGCTCCAGTGGTACAGCAGGACCTGAGGACAGGAGGATCTGCAGCTACACCCACTTCCCAGCCCATTCACCCAGCAAGAGCATCGCGACGGGGCGGCATCATCGTCACTGGAGAACCAGGGGCTGAGATAATTGCTGCAAATGAAACAGGAGATTTATCCCCCGGTGCTGGCTGTTAATAAAGGAGCAGGCTGACGTCAGAGTGGCTGAGGGTGGCTCTTCCCTTCTTTTCCCAGCTATTCAGCTGCTGTGGATTCCAACAGGAACCAATTTGGGTGGCTTCAGGGATTTAATGAGGGGAAACAGCTGCTGCTGCTCACAGCCACACTCCAACCGCCGGTCGTTAGAAAAGGGATCAGCAAAATGAGGAGTATTGCTCCCTCATCCTGCACACCCAGCCCTCACCGGCCATGGGATGCTCCTCACCAGCCCCATGGGATGCTCCTCACTAGCCCCACAGCATGCTCCTTGCCAGCCCCACGGGATGCTCCTTGCTTGCCCCACGGGATGCTCCTCACCATCCCCATGGCATGCTCCTCGCCAGCCCCATGGCATGCTCCTCGCCAGCCCCACAGGATGCTCCTCGCTTGCCCCATGGCATGTTCCTTGCCAGGCCCGTGGGATGCTCCCCACCGGCCCCACAACCCATCAAGCAGTGTGCCCAGCCCCCAAAACCTGCCAGGGCAGAGGCTACCAGCTCAGCCAGCTCATCCAGGGTCTGATTTGGTGCTAGTGGATGGGATGGGCACCAGGCAGCACTGGCACTGACGAGGGGTGGTCGGTGGCGCCCACCCAGCACCATCCACCCCTGCACTGCCATCCCTGCTGCCTGCAGTCCAGCTTGCCTGCGCTTCCCAAACCCATTCAAAGGGATGGGGAAGAAGAGAAGGAGATGGGTTTTCCACCCTGGCTCTGCCTGGAGGTAGAGTCACAGAGAGGGAGCGGGTGGAGGCGGAGGAGGAGAGACATCAGAGTGAGTCCCGGGGCAGAGCACGGCAAGAGGGAGAAGAGAAAATAAACCTGCGGAGTGCTGGGGGGCAGCTGCGGCTTGGGGAGCAGCGGTGGCTTGGACTTGCTTGGAGACTGACTCCCAGGAGCATCCTCCTTGGCCTGACTGAGGTCCAGGGCAGTCCCGTGGTCGCAGGTGCCGTGTTTGAGATCCCTCAGACCTTCCCTGGTGTCCTTGCTGGCATCCTTAGATCCCTCTTGTCCGAGCCGGACATTAGGAAAGGCAAATTCACCCGAGGGGTGGCTGCTGATCTCACTGATGGTGATTTCCAGCTCACGGATGGTTTCTTCCAGGCTATCCAGTCTCTGGTATGTGCCTTCACAGATCTCCCTGCTGCGCTGAGTCATGGAGCAGCGAGGGGACAATGGCCCTTTGCAGACCCCCTCTGCTGCCATCCCCCCTGCCCTGGCATCCTCTGTGCTGCCTTCATCCTTGGCAGCAGGAGCCTCGCTGCCCCATCCCAGCGATGCTGTGTGGTGGTTTGGCCTTGAGAAAGCAGTGACCTGCTCCCAGGGATGCTCAGCCCGGGGCTGTCGGCTTTTCCACCGGACAGGATCCCTGCCTGGGGGAGCTCTGGGGTTTGGCACTGGGCAGACTGGGGTTGGAGAGCTGTCCTCCCTCTGTGCAGGTTTGCAAATCCCAGTGGAGGGTCTAGGAGGGAGTGATGCCTCCCACACGCTCTGCCTGGCTCCTCCTTGGGGGTCCCCATCACCAGGAAGCCGGGGGACACCTCCAAACCCTCTGCCACCTGTGCCAGTGGAGGGGGGCACTGCCTCACCAGCTCCAGGACCCGCGGCATCCCCCTGGGGACGAGGATGCCCTGGAGCCAAGGGACCTGGCTGGGAAGTCTTGCTGCTGCCTTCTTGCTGGCTGGCAGCACCCAGGGCAGTGTTCCCTCCTCTCTGCCCCATGGGACGGCTCAGTTTGTGCTTTGGGGGAGACGGGACCGTGCCGGGTGCCAGAGGGAACCTCCACGTCTCCACAGCTGTGCGGGCACAGCCCTGGGCTGCGGGGGCTGAGCCTGGGGGGTACCCACATATGGACAGAGGCTTTTTGGAGATGCCAGGAGACACATGGCATTTCCTTCCCCCCTGGGGTGTAAGACCCCCTCCTGCTCCTCTGGTGCCGGCTGAGAGCCCGTGCTCCAAGCAGCCTGTTTCCACCCACGCCTCTGGTTCGGCTTCAGGGGACGGCGGTTCAGACACCCACTCGGTGAGCACAATCTGTGGGAGGGAGAAAGCTCTGCTCCCCGGGGCTGCCAGGGCCAGCGGCTCCTAGGTAGAGAATTCAGACAGATTAAGAGCCAGAGGAGAGCGGTGGGAGGAAGCTGGGAGCTACTAGGAAGGATGTTGTGTCTGCACACACTGCTCGGGTCCCCTGGTGCCCAACCAAGGGGACATTGGCCAGGGAGCGCTTGGCTCCCTCCTGTCCAGCTCCACCAGTACCTACTGGGCAGGGACTGGTTTTTCCACTGTGCTTAAGGCAACCTGGGGCAGTGATTTTGGGCCTGGAGTTGTCAGCAGAAGTGAGTAGGTGCTGTTGCACCTCTCCAATGCCTTTGGAAACCCAAATGCTGTGTTTTTGCTCAGGTTTCTCCTATAAACTTGTATGAACTGGCACAGAACTGGTGTGAGGGCACAGCCCAGTCCCACAGGACACCATGGCTCCCTGGGGCGACCAGCAAATGAGCTGCCAAGGAGCAGCAGACCTTTAAAACCCTGAGGAGCAAGAAGTCACCTAGAAAAGGCTGTCCTTTCTGTGTTCCTGTCCCTAGGGAGATGCAACGAGCTGTGTGATGCCCAGGGGACGAGAGCCAGAGGTGAGGGAAAGGGAGCTGGAGAGATGCTCTGGCAGAAGAGGCACCCAGTTGCACCCATGGGCAGGGTGGATGTGACCAGCACCGTGGCCTCCTGGCAGAGCTGGGAGATACAGTGGTTACACCATGCAGCTGGGTGGCACAGGGTGGGCAGCAGGGACATGTGCCCTGGCATGGCAGGTCTCACTGGGGGCGTCTGAATCGCATCCCAGGGCAGAGAAGGAAGACGACACGAGTGCGGAGCCAGACCTGCCCAAGCTTGGGAGAGAGGGGTGCTTGCCCACAGGGACAGGAGATGCTGCTGAGTCTCCCAGGTGAGGGGAGGGACACAGCGGGACCCTCAAAATGTACGCAGATCTCCACCAATAGCTGAGCTGCCCCGGATGAGGCTGCTTTCCAACGAGGGGTTCAGCAGCACCCCCTCTGTCCCCCCATTCTGCATCCCTGAGCATTCCCTGCTCCACCTCATCCTCTCTCCCGGCACCTTCCCTTCCCCCTGCTCTCCAGCTGGGATCCCAGGGCAGGGAGGAAGGCAGGCAGGCTGGGAGGGAGAGGGGCTGAGCCATCCCACTCAGCATCCCAGCAGCCAGGAGGGGCAATAGGACCAAGCCCAAGTGGGTCCCAGCAGCCACTGGCCTCTGTTCCAGCCTTTCCCATTCCACCCTCATCATGCATGTGGAGCAGCATCCCTACATGCACCGCCCACCTCAGCCCCCGGCCAGTGACACCTTCCCTGGGTGGTGGTAAATCAACCAGCGTGGTGTGAGAGCCTCCCCATGCCCTGCCCAGTGCGGTGCTGGGGTGGCCCCTTCCTTCCTCCCATCCTCATGGGAATCACAGCAGCCCCGTGGTGCTGCTGTGTGGGTTAGTGCTGGGTCCCGTGCCGCCCCGGTGCCGTACCCGCCGCGGCGGTGAGCAGGGGAGTGGAGAGAAGCCGTTATTAGTTTGTTAAGTCAGAGGAAGAAGCAGAAGTGAGTTAAAAAAAGAGGTGGGAGAGGAGGTGGTTAAAGTGCAGCCCGTCAGAGGAAGGGATCGTCGCTGGGAGCGAGCTGTTACCTTCCATCCTTCGGCTGCCAGGGAGGCTCCGTTGGGCCACAAGTCTGCGAGCCCAGGGGAGACGGCAGCCGCGAGCGCGTCGTGACGGAGCTTGGGGAGGAAAGGGGAGGCAGAGCTTCTCTGAAACACCTGGGGAGTCAAACAGGGCGGTTGGAGCGGGGAGGCTGGAGGATGCCAGACACGCAGCCCCGTGATTGCAGGGATGCTGCTGGGGCCATGCCAGGACTGGGTCCCAGTGAGTGAAATGTGGGCTGTTCTCATCAGCCACCGTGGCAACGCCATTCCTCTGCTGCCAGTGGCATCACTGGGGTCCCTGCCTATGGCACTGACAGTGTCTCTGCCTGCGGTGTCACTGGGGTCCCTGCCTGTGGCACTGCTGGCATCCCTGCCTGCAGCATCACCAGGGTCCCTGCCTGCGGCATCACCGGGGTCCCTGCCTACCTGGGGCAAATCCAGCCTGGGAAAAACATCCACAACCCACTCGGGCACCTCACCCGTAGTACACAGGGGGAGGTCAAGGGGCACAGCCAGCCTGGCGGGGGGTCAGAGCCTCAGGACAGCATCTCAGGTGGGATCTCCGCAGGGTGCCCTGTGCACAAACCCCAGTGAACCCCCAAAAACGCTGTTAAAAACCAAATGAGTCTGACCAAAGAGACACAGTGAACCAGGCACACGGCACCTGGACCCAGCGAGGGGTCTGGCAGGGAGCACCTGCTCCACGCTGTCCATCCCTGCAGCATCCTGCCAAGACTTGGGATGCCATTCCCTGGCCCCAATCCCAAGGTGTTTCTGGACCTGATCCCAAGGTGTTCTCCATAGGTGCCCCGAGCTGGGCACAGCCATGCTGTCTGTGTGGGCATCGCCTCTGGTGCGGGTCAGCTGGGGCATCCCGCAGCCCCTCCCGCGCTCACCTCCAGCTCCGCGATGATGCGGTCCTCGTCGTCGTCGTCTTTGATGGCAGAGGCGATGATGGGAGGGGTGGACGCCGGCCTGACCACCTCTGACACCGTCCGTCTCAGCTTCACCTGGGGCTTCTGGGTCTCCAGCTCCTCCGACTCGGCTTTCTGCAAGGAGGGGAGCAGGGCAGTGAGGGGTTGGGGGAGTACCAGGAGCCTGGGCTGGTCTTGCTGATGGTGACCCACGGCTCAGCAGCCACCCCATGTTCCCCCTGCTCCCTACCTTCATAAAACCAGGCTCCTTCTTGCTGGTGACGATGACTTCTCCGCTGCGGGTTGTGGTCAGCCCGTGGGATGAGGGGAAGCTCCGGCGAGGAGGAGGAGGTGGTGGTGATTTGGAAGGTTTCTCTGTCCGGTATCGTGGCACCGTCAGTTCGTCTGGGCACAAACAATGCTGTGAGGGCACCCAGACCTTTCCCTGCCCCTCTAATACATCACCCCAAGGCACAAACCTCCCTTTCGGGGTACCCCAGCTCAGCACAGGGAGACCCCCCCCCCCCCAGCGATATCACAGGCAGCATCAGGCACCCCCAGCCCCAGGATCCAGAGGTGGACCCTTGTCCTCTGCACCCCGTACCTGAGCCCCTGCGGCCGTTGGGGTCCCCTTTCCCCCCCGATTTGGGTGCATGCTGCGGCTTGGAGGGTTTGTGCTCCGGCGTGGAGGCGGTGCTGCCGCTGCTGGGGCCTTGCTTGTGCTTGGCAGCAAATTCCAGGTCGGGAATGGCCTTCATCAGCTCAGCCTGTGTCTCTTCCAGGAGCCGGTTGATGTCCTTGGCACTGTACTGGGTCAGTGCTGCCCGTTTCTCCTCCCAGTCCCGCTCAGCAGCCTGTGGGCAGCACACGGAGCCCCTTGCACCTTCTCCCACCCTTCCAGGCAGGATGTGACCCACAGCCCTGCTGTTGCATCCCCCCAACCTGCTGCTCAGCCTGGGAGGAGTCTGGGGGGTGTTAACACAGGGCAGCACCGTCCCCTTCATCCAGCTGCACACCCCTCTCCCCACCATGTGGAATTGGGGGTGTTCCCAAGGCTGCATCACCCAGGGCTCCCCACCCTCCAGACACTCCATCAGCTACAAACCCCACAAGGAGGAGGATGGACCCAATTCCTGTTCCCAGTTTCAACTGGGATAGACCCTCTAGAAGAGCCCCCCCTCCCCACCCTAGCCTCGGTGCCCACCCCAGGCTCTCACCTCCACGGATACAGCTTTGTCTGCACTCTTCTTGCTGGGGGTCTCTGGGCCCGTCTGGGTCTTGGCAGGTACCATCTCCGGAGCTCGGGAAGGGTTATTGCTCTTGGAGGGGTGGGTCTGGGTTTGGGGGGGGCTGTGCCCAAAGCTGGGCATGCCCAGGCTCTCGGTGACAGCTGTCAGGTGATGGAGGCTCACGGGGGGGCTGGTGGGCATCTCCAAATCCAGCCCTTTGCTGAAGTCTGTCTCAGGGGCCACCTTCTTGGGGGACTGGCTGAGGTTGCTGGGGGACGTCCACACACCCTCGTCCACTTGCCTGCCAGGGACACAGTGATGGTGCTGGGTCAGGGCCGGGGAGGGGTGGGTGGGGAGGTTCCTGCACCCTCTCTGAACCACACCACGAAAACACCTTGCCCTCCTATAACTCCACATCCCATGGCTGAAGGTTTAGGCTCCCCGATGGCTCAGAAGGGGTCAGGGCTGCTGCACAGCCCCTTGGGGAGCACAGGGACAAGCTCCTCTCCCTGGATGGTCATTTTCAGGGACCTCACAGGGAATTGGGTCCCTCTGAATCCTGCCCCTCTGTCAGACCAGCTCAAAAGCCCCTCAGGGGTTCTCAGGGCCAGGGAATGACAGGTAGATTCAGCCATGGCAGCATCACACGGGCTCATTGCTGTAGAAATCTGAGCTGGAAACAAGCCCGAGGGGAGCCCGGTGCTGGAGCCATCCTGAAAGGTCTGGTAATGGGAAGAGGAGGGTGAGCTCAGCATGGCCCAGCCTCCCACCAGCATTAGCTCTGGAAGGGGATTTTCCTTTTCCTTCCCTCCAGCAGAACGTTTTCCTGCTCCTCAGGAAAGGGTCACACCAAGGGCTGCCTTTCTATCAGGGTATACGCTCGTTTTGAGGGGATAAGGAGAAGTCCATTTGGGAAGAGGGGCTCCCACCTGCACACCAGGAGGGATCTGAGGGGGGTTTTAAGTTCCTCAGCAGAGGAATGAGACTTTTTACCACAGCCCTTGGGATTGGCATCTTGAACACAGAGCAGGCACCAATACACATACAGAGGGGGCACAGGGGGGAATGAAGGGACCGGCTGTATCCCCTGTGAGGTGCTCCAAGGGACCAGGGTGAGGGCTCAGGGCTCCCCTGTGGAGCTGGGCCAGGGTGAGGGCTCGGGGCTCCCCTGTGGAGCTGGGCCAGGGTGAGGGCTCGGGGCTCCCCTGTGGAGCTGGGCCAGGGTGAGGGCTCGGAGCTCCCCTGTGGAGCTGGGCCAGGGCTCAGTGCTCACCTGCGGATCTGGGCCAGGGTGTCGGTCACGGTCTTGCAGCGCTTGAGCAGCCCGTCCAGGCGGTTGGGCTCCTCTTTGAGGAACTTGACAGCTTCCACCTCCACTCTCAGCACCACCCGCATCTTGCTCTGCAGGCTGGGGAACTGGGCTGCGGTGGGAGAGAGTTTTGGGGGTGGGTGGGGGGATGTCGCCAGGGTACCCCACGTCTACCCAAACTGCCATGGCTGAAGTACCAGTGATGTGGGATGAATCCTGAGGAGTCTGGGCTGGTGTCTCTCCTGCTGTGCCCATCATCCCTCCTCCATCCACCCACAGGCACCAGTCTGGGACCCTGATGGTGCTCCCCCTACGCATCCATGGGGACCAACCTCTGCCCTGGAGCTGGGGATTGGTGGCCAGGACCCCAGGGTGGTGGGGGCTGACATGGAGCAGGTTGCTCCAGGCTCCCTGTCCAGTGCTCTGCTCACCATCCCGACTGCTCAGCATCAGCCCAGCTTTAGGGAAGGGCTGTGGGAAAGCAGAGCTGCTCCTACCTCTGCCCTGCAGCCCCCCAGCCCCCCTCCCGGCTGCCCATGACCCCCCTTCTCACTGTGACTGCTGCTGAATCAGCATTTACTGTCTGCCTTGGCGCTGGCAGGCAGGAGCTCTGCCACTCCGAATCAAGGGCTTGTGACAGGCAGGATGGGGACAGCCTGGAGATGGTCAAGGGATGGGGAAAGTCAAGGGATGGGGATGGTTAAGGGATGGGGATAGTCCAGGGATGGGAAGCTGCAGGACACACGAGTGTGGGTGACTGCACAGTCCCATGGGACAGGGACCAGCACCAGGTCTGAGCAGCCAAGAGCTGCTGGGGGAGCTCAGACAGAGCCCTTTGCATGGTTAACAGGGCAATTGGGGGCACAGGGCAGGAGCGTGGGGTGCAGCCCTCACCCCTGCAGCAGCCCAAAGCCCGCAGGACACACCCAGTGCCAATGGGCACCGGGGTACCAGCCCTGGGGATGCAGGAAAACACGCCAGCAGCCACAAACATGCAAACCTGGAGGCAACCCGGAGCATCCCACACGCAAGGATGGAGCAGGGAGATGCAGGTGAGGCTCTGCTCACCACCCAGCCCCAGCCCCATCGGCCTACTCACCCTTGAGGTCTGTCAGCGTCTCTCCCAGCTGCTTGAGCACCACAGCCTTCTCCTCCAGCTCCTGCACCGGGATGAGCCGGTGGTTGTGGGCCAAATCCTTCTGGATCTTCTCCACTGACTTCTCCAGGTCACTGTGAGCACAGAGGCAGGGCAGGGGTGTCACAGTGGCTCTGGGATGCTGGAGACCCCTGGAGATGACCAGCCTGGCACCCCTCAGCGCTGGGCACACGGTCAAAGCTGCAGCCTGGCACTATGCAGAGCTGCAAGAGGGGATCTGGCCCATGGAAGTCAGAGTTCAAGGACACCCCTCCCCTGCCCACCACCAGCCCTGGCTCACTTGAGCTGCTGGGTGATGAGCTCCTCCTCATTGAGGTAGCGGAGCCGCTCCTCCTCCACCAAGCTGCGCTGGCGCTGCAGGGGGTCCTCGTGCTTGCGCATGGTGTCGGTCACCCGCACGCTGATCTCCATCTCCGTCCGGCGCAGCATCGTCTTCACTGTCTCCTGGTTCTGCAGCTGTGGGGATGGGGAGATGGGGGGGGTTCAACCTGGGTAAGATCCCACCCCCCACTGCAATGGGGACCTGCGTGGGTGCAGGGCTGGGCGCTCAGCTCTGAGGAGGGACCCCCTCGCCCTCCCACACCCAGCCCCATGCAAAGCCAGCAGGGAAGAGGGATTTTCCTGCTCCCCAGTTGATGCCAGCCCAATAAGAGCTGGGCTGGGGGGGTCCCTCCATCCCACACCCCCACAATCCTCACACCAGGTACCCACCTGCAGCTTCTTGAGCTGCTGCAGCTGGTTGCGGAGGTCGCTGGCGTTCTGCTGCAGGTCGTGGAGGTGCAGCTGCATGTGCAAGCGGGTGATGGCAGTGGGCTGCCCCGCCGGCGTGCTGGTGACAGAGGGTGGTGGGGGTGCAGGCACCGGTGTCCCCATGCCGCTGCGGCTGGTTGCTGCAGGGAGGGAGCAGAGGATGCTGAGAGGGGTTGGGGTGGCAGCAGACCCCACTCTGCTCTCCCACTGCTTCCCCACCCTGTGCCCTGGTGTGGCAGCGCTGGGTGGTCTACAGACTCCCCCCACTCACTGGAGAAGGAGAAGCCACCCTGGAGCAGCTCCTTAGTAGGATGGGGGTGTCCCACCAGTTGCCAATGTAGGGTGGGGGCTGCAGAGCTCCTGCCCCTGCACCCACCCTGGGACTCCCAGCAGATGTGGGCAGAAGTGGGGGGTGGAGGGTTGTAGGGTGAGGGTCTATCTCTTCATCACTTACATGCTGATGGGGGGGTCCCACCGTTGGTGGCTTCTGTCTTCTCACTGCAGGGAAAGGGAGAGGAATGAGGTTGGACCCAGCACCTCCATCCAGACTGGTGGTCCCCATGAGGGGGCCAGGAGCCCCCAGCCTCAGCAGCAAACAGCCCCACCAGTGACATCCCCCTCCCCGCAGATCCCCCCATGCCTGCCCCCTCCCCCCAGCTCCTCACCTGGGGGTCTCGGCCTCGGAGCCGCGGAGCAGCGCGCTCTGCACCAGCCCCGTCAGGCTGGCGATCTGCTTCTCCATCGCCTCCATCCGCTCCCTGCCAGGGGAAGGGCTGGGTGAGGACCTGGCTCTGGCTCTGCCCACACCCTCAGCCAGGCCCTGGTTCCTCCCACATCCACCCACTGTGTCCCTGCACATCCCAGGTGGGATGTCAGGGTGACAGCAGCGCTGGGGTCACCAGCTCCTTCATTCCATCTCTCTTCGTGCTTCCAGTGACCCCCAGTCACTCCCCTCAGCCCTGCAGAGTCTGGTGCTTCCAGACCCATCCTGATGCCTCTGCCACACCTCTGCCTTCCTCCACCCTTCCTCCACCCTTCCTCCACCCTTCCTCCACCCTTCCTCCACCCTTCCTCCACCCTTCCTCCACCTCCCCAGCCTCACTGATGGAAACCACCCAAGCAGCAAAGCTCCTCTCCACGGGGAGGGGGGTCTCACACACCCCCTCTCACCTGGTTTCCGTATCCTTGGCTGGTCCAGGGGAGCCGAACCCCGAGAGTGGGCGATCGCTGGGGCCAGGAAACAGCTCGGGGGGGCCAGAGGAGCTGGGGTTGCGTGGCTTGTTGACGGGGCTTTCCATGAAGACAGAGGAGCAGGAGTCCTTGCGGAAGGACTGACGGACGGGCGAGGAGCGGCTGGGGGGTCCCGAGTAAGGGCTGTGTGGGCTCTGCCCTGGCTGCACGTCCACCAGCCGGCCATCAGCCATCTTCTGTGGGGAGGAGGGGGCCATGCGGAACCCCAAGCCCGGCCCGTACGTGTCGCTGTACATGGGTGCGTTGGGCTTGTAGAGGCTGTCCTCCAGCTCCGTCTGCAGCGCGGCCGCCGAGTAGGTGCTGAGAGAGCGAACCGAGCCCCGCTTGTACAGCCCCCCTGAGTAGCCAAAAGGGTCCCCCATGCCAGCCAGGGACTGGGTGGAGGTGATGCTGAGCCGGCCCTCGTGCACCATGCCGTAGGGATCGGCATAAAGCCCCTCGTTCTTCACCAGCACCACGTTCTTCCCGGCCAGGTCCTCATCCGGCTTCACATCCCGACGTTCCAGGATGGCGCTGGGGCTGGGTGAGACCCCCTGGGCAGGAGGCAGGTTGGAGAGACGCTCGCTGTGATGGACGGGGCTGCCGGCGTAGGAGGGCGGGCGGCCCCCGCTGTAGGACATGCGGGAGCGGGATGGGGAGGAGGACTGGAGCACTGGCGGAGGGGAGCCAGAGGCCAGGTGGGATGCTGGGGACATGTTGTTCAGCCGGCGGGTGGGAGAGGACTCCCTGGAGGTGTAGACCATCTCCCTCTGTGGAAAGGGGCAGGGGCATCAGCACTGTATCCCTGCAGGCTGGACCCTGCCCTTGTTCTGGGACCCTCCCAGCACCCAGACCTGCGGCTCCCACGCCGTCACCTGGCCTTGGTCAACAGCAGCTCCCTCCTTCCCATCCAGAAGTGGGATGATTTATCCTGATGAATCCCCTAATTATCATGTTTATTACCCTGCTGTCAGGCCCCAAACATCCATTCTCATAAAGAAACACTTAACAACAGGCAAGACGAATTGCAGTCATTACTTCTTCCACAAACACACGTCATTGCCCTTCCCATCCCTGTTACCCTTCCCATCCCCGTCGCCCTTCCCATCCCCAATACCCTTCCCAGCCCCGTTGCCCTTCCCATCCCCAATACCCTTCCCATCCCCAATACCCTTCCCATCCCAGTTGCTTTCCCTCTTCACTGGTCCCAGCCCCCCTGGGTGTGCACACACTGCAGGTTCCCCCCTTCCCCACCCATGACACCATCCCCTCGTACCCTCAGGTCGCCGTTGGTGATGTGTGAGGCTGGGAACGAGGCGTAGAGGGGCTCTTTCCGATAGATTTTGATGATGCTTCGGTCCTGGATGTCACTGGAAGGAGATGCAGGGCAGTGAGCATCCCTAGCTGGCTGCCACCAAGCCCCCCACCCACCTGACTGCACCCACCCACCCCACCCTTTGTCTCTCATCCCACTGATTTCCTCATTTGTGGTGCCCTTAAATGAAGGAAAATCAACCTGTGGTGGATTCCTGAGTGCACACACCCCCTCCTCATCCTCACCGGACGTCCTCCAGCTCATAGAAGACGTTGCGGGACTCATCCTTGATGAGGATGGCCGTGTTGGGAGACTTCAGCATCCCCATGGTCAGCTTCTGGGGGAACATGTGGACGATGAGGGCGTGCAGGGTGTCCATGCTGCTGATCTCGTGGGTGATGTGGACGCGCCTCGTCTCATCCCCAAACTGCAGGAAAAGGACCCCTGGAAGCAGAGGGAGCAAGGAAGAGGGTGAGGTGTGCCCTACACCCCTCCTCCACGCGATGCCAAAGATGTGCTGAAGCCACAGGCTTACCCACCCGCTCAGGGACCTCCCCACCACCCAACCTCACCCTGGAGCACCGAGGTTGAAGGAATCTTAGTCCACCTCAGCCACCCCATGCAGCGTGTGCTCCTCCTGGGGTTATTTGGGGAGGTACAAACCCATCTCACACCCAGAGCCCATCCCGATGGGATGCTGAGCCCTGTGGATACCTGGAGATCGCAGCTTGGTCTGGCTGGTGGAGCGGGACAGGGGCAAGCTCTGCCGAAAACGGTTCATCCTGTTGAAGCCCAGGGGCAGCTCCGCTTCCGACATGGTTTCCAGGGACTCAGCCGAGGCGAAGGAGAGTTTGGCTTGATCAGCCAAGCCAGGCTGGGAGCCCTGGGAGTGTCGGGAGCTCCTGGTCTGGAAGGGGAGAGGGAAGAGGTCAGCAGAGAGCTATGATGGGTACCCCAAGCCCTGTCTGCTCCCCTGCATGTGGCAGTGTGGTGCTCCGGCCTTTTATCTGGAGCCTGGTGCAGGATGGAGAAGTCCAGCTGGGACTGAGCCACATCCTGGGGTGCTCAGCCCCTGATCCCAGTCTGATCCCCACACTGCAGTCCAGATAGGACACCAGCTCGAAGCTGGCTGTCCATGCTGCTGATCTCATGGGTGATGGAGCATATAAACAGGAGGGGATTCAGCTTTTTAAAAGGGCAGACAATGGTAGGACGAGGGGGGTGGATTAAAGCTAAAGGAAGGAAGGGTTAGATTAGATATTAGGGGGAAGTTTTTTACAGAGAGAGTGGTGAGGGGCTGGAACAGGCTGCCCAGAGAGGGGGTGGGTGCCCCATCCCTGGGGGTGTTCAAGGCCAGGTTGGCTGGGGCCCTGGGCAACCTTGTGTAGCTCCAGGCCTGGAGGTTGGTGGCCCTGCCTGTGGCAGGGGGGTTGGAGCTCTGTGATCCTTGGGGTCCCTCCCAACCCATGCCATTCTATGATTCTATGATGTGGATGCACCTCTTCTCATCCCCGGTGGGCAGGACCACCTCCCACCCTAAGCACCTGCCACCACTGACCATCCCCTTCTCTCCCACAATCACTCACGTTTCCCACTTCAGGCTGGCAGCGCCCTGCATCCCAAAAACCTGCCTGGAAAAGCACCTCTCAAGTTCCTCCCCCACCATCACCCCTCTGGAAATAATCCCCAGCCCTTCCTGGCTGGTGACAGAGCCACATCCCAGCATGCTCAGTCCCAGATCCCAGTCCAGACAACACCAGCTTGAAGCCTCCTCCACCTCCCCACTAAGCACCTACAACCATTGACCATCCCCTCCTCTCCTGCAATCCCTCACACGTGTTTTCCACTTCAGGCTTGCATCCCAAAAACCTCCTGGTGCCCTTCCAGGCACCTCCCAAGTTCCTTCCCACCCCTCTGGAAATAAACCCCAGCCCTAGCTGGCTGGCTGGTGAGAGAGCTGGAGCTCGCCTGCAAGCACCAGAATAACCTTAGCAATTACAGGAGGTTACACATCCATTACACCAATGAACCAGCTCCTGGGAAACATAAATGCCTGGCTTATTCTGGAAGCAAAGCAGCAGCGCTGAGGTTTATGGCTGCGTGAGCCAGGGGAACGTGATGGCTTTGGGTTTATAGCCATGAAGATTTAATACACCAAGAGTCCGATCTCACATCCATCCCCTGTGTGAGAGTACAGCTCACAGGCATCCAGCCAGGGGGGTTCTCCTGCCCTAGCTACTCCTCACCTGGCAGCAGAGTGAGGGGTGCCCATCTGTGCCCTGAAATATGAGGCTGGGTTTTTCCAGCCCTGTGTTTGAATCAGAGAGAGAACAAACAGCTCCTGGGGTGGGGGAAAAGGGGGCACGGGAGGGAGAAAGGAGAAAAAAATCACTAGGAAATGATAACAGCCATCATTGTCGTCTAAATGAGACGTTAATTGGAGGGTTAAATTAGTCCAGTGGGGTGGGGTATTCTAGGACTTGAACCGTTCTTGCTGTAGCTCATCCCTGCAACATCAGCAGCTCCGTGGTGCTGGTGAGGGAGCACAAAGGCTGCTGGCAGTGTGGGTGCTCCGAGCCTGACAGCAGGGAGGGGAACAGGGCTGGACCAGACCTGGGCTGGCACAGCCACCAGCCCCAGCCCCAGCCATGGGGGACAGGAGGCGATGTGGAGACCCCCATGTTCACACCATGCTGGTTTCGGGCTGTAGCTGGGTTTGGGGGCTCCCTGTCCATCCTCAGCCCCAGGAAACCTTGAGGGCTGGTGGCTCCCCCATCGCTGGCTGGCTTGCTCTGGGTTTGCAGTGCTGTGCACCCCCAGCTCCTGAGCCAGGATGGGTCCTTGGCCAGGAGCATGTGGCCAGGCTGTGCCCCACACTGCCAGGCTGTGCCCCACACTGCCAGGGCTGCCCCACGCTGCCAGGGCTGCCCCCCATGCTGCCAGGGCTGCCCCCCATGCTGCCAGGCTGTGCCCCATGCTGCCAGGGCTGCCCCAGAGCCAGGCTGTGCCCCATGCTGCCAGGCTGTGCCCCACACTGCCAGGCTGTGCCCCACACTGCCAGGGTTGGCCCATGCTGCCAGGCTGTGCCCCACACTGCCAGGGCTGCCCCACACTGCCAGGCTGCGCCCCACACTGCCAGGGCTGCCCCAGAGCCAGGCTGTGCCCCACGCTGCCAGGGCTGCCCCACACTGCCAGGCTGCGCCCCACACTGCCAGGGCTGCCCCAGAGCCAGGCTGTGCCCCACACTGCCCGGCTGTGCCCCACACTGCCAGGGCTGCCCCACACTGCCAGGCTGTGCCCCACACTGCCAGGCTGTGCCCCACACTGCCAGGGCTGCCCCAGAGCCAGGCTGTGCCCCACACTGCCCGGCTGTGCCCCACACTGCCAGGGCTGCCCCACACTGCCAGGCTGTGCCCCACACTGCCCGGCTGTGCCCCACACTGCCAGGGCTGCCCCAGAGCCAGGCTGTGCCCCACACTGCCAGGCTGTGCCCCACACTGCCAGGACGTGTCCCACACTGCCAGGACGTGCCCCACGCTGCCAGGCTGTGCCCCAAACTGCCAGGGCTGCCCCAGAGCCAGGCTGTGCCCCACACTGCCAGGCTGTGCCCCACACTGCCAGGGCTGCCCCAGAGCCAGGACGTGCCCCACGCTGCCAGGGCTGCCCCATGCTGCCAGGCTGTGCCCCACACCGCCAGGGCTGCCCCAGAGCCAGGCTGTGCCCCACACTGCCAGGACGTGCCCCCTGGCAGCCCCATCCCCACTGCACCTGCCCCTGCTTCATGGCAGCAGGGCCTCAGCCTGCCCCATCTCCATCTGTCTGTCCATCCATCCCTCCCTCCATCCCCTTCTGCTCCCAAACCAGACCCCACACCCAGGCTGGACTTTAAGGGCCATGGAGCTTTGGCTGGAGGTGACAAAAGGTGCCTGGCTCACACCCACCCCTGGGGCATGGTTTGCCTGGGGAAAAGAATCACAAGAAACAATCGATTTAGCTAAAGGGGGTGGGGGGATTGCTGCCTCCCCCTCCCCATGGCAGGACAGGACAGCAGAGGCCGTGTTGCCATGTGGCATCCTTGTTGCTAAGGCTGTAGTGGGGTGTGTGGCTCGGCACTACACCCTGCCATGGTCCCCACACCCCCATAGCACAGCTCCCCAACACATCAGGGTGCCCACAGCCCCATAGCACAGCTCCCCAAGGCATCAGGGCCCCAACAGCACCACACATCAGGGCCTCCACAGCCCCCACAGCACCCCAACATATCAGGGGTCCCCACACCCCAATAGCACAGCACCCCAAGGCATCGGGGTCCCCACAGCCCCCATACCACAGCTCCCCAACACATCAGGGTGCCCACAGCCCCATAGCAAAGCACCTCAAGGCATCAGGGCCCCAACAGCACCACACATAGAAGCCTCCACAGCCCCCACAGTACCCCAACACATCAGGGGTCCCCACACCCCAATAACACAGCTCCCCAACACATCAGGGTGCCCACAGCTCCATAGCACAGCACCCCAAGGCATCAGGACCTCCACAGCCCCCACAGCACCCCAACGCATCAGGGGTCCCCACAGCCCCCATAGCACAGCACCCAAGACATTGGGGTCCCCACAGCCCCCAAAGAACAGCCCCCAAACCCCTCAGGGCCCCCAAAGCCCCCATATCACAGCACCCCACCACATCAGGGCCCCCCCCAGCACCCCAGCACACCCCTCCCACACCCCAGCCTGCATGGTGGAGCAAGGAGCGCTGCCCCACTCCAGGCGATCCCAGTCCCCTCCTGTCTCCTGCCTCTGCCCGGGGTTACAGCTGACCCCAGGTAATTAAGCTCATCAGAGGGAGCTAATTATGGCATCAGGCAAAGCAAAAAGAAGAGGGGAAAAGCTGAAGATGGGAGTGAACAGGCTAAAAGCCCAGAAGGGTCTGGTCTGGCCTGGCCTGATGCTCAGCCCAGCATGCTCAGGGATCGGCTCTCCCACCCCAGGCAGGGACCCAGCAGCCCCACAAAGCCCCCATGGCACAAGTGTGAGAGCACACCTCCCCCCTCCCCAGCACCCTTTGCTGCTCAGCACCTCCACAGGCACAGGACCAGCCCCCCCACCGCTGGGCACAGGGCACCTGCCTCCCCCCAGGCCAAGGTGGGATGCTGGAGGAATGGAGAGGGCAGAATTGCAAGGGGGTGACCCCAAGTGCTATTTGGGGGGTGTCTCTACCCGGTTTGGCTGCTCTGGCTTTGCCAGGGGGGGTGCAGTTGCAGCAGCAGCAGGGAGCAGAGATGCTCAGCGAGGGGGGGACATGGGGGTTGCTCTGTCCTTGGCCTCCAGCAGACCCTTAATGAGCCAACTCAGAGGGAATTGTTTTTATTGCTCAGCTTCACTAACGACTTGCCCTGCTCTAAGACAACACACTAACTGACAACCCAGCCCCCACACATCCTGCAGCCCGCCCCTGCCACTGGCTGGTGCCAACGTGGCCCAACAGCCCCCACGGTGGCTCTGCTTCCCCCCTGCATCCCCCCAGCCCCATTTACAAGGCTCACAGCCCACCCAGAGCTGACAGGACCCAATTTGGAGTTGAACAGGCTCTAAAATGGGTGCCCAGATCCCTGTGCCACTGGAGATGCTCTGTTGGGGGGAGCTGGGGGGGGATGAACCCAATCCTGCCTTGCTGGTGTGAGCAGTGCCCTGTCTGTACCAGTATCTCCAGTGACAGGATGGGTGTCCCCTGACATCATGGGGAACACGTCACCCTGCTGCTCCAGAAGAGGGGGAGATGTGAGGGCTGTGGGTGCTGCCCTGGTCCTGGGGACACACAGGTCCCCAGCTCCCTGGGATGCTGCTGAGATCCCTGGGATGTTGCTGAGATCCCTGCTCAGGGTGTGTGGGCTGAGCTTTCCATCCCATGTGGGGAGAAAACAAACACCAAACCTCTGGCACCGTCTGGCCCAGGCTGCATCCCACACAGGACAAGGAGGAGACATCAACAGCCAGTCCTGACTCCAAAACCCTCCTGCCTGGGGAGCACCTTCCATCTCAAAGGGCTCACCAAAGCCCCCCAGCCCCCCCCTCAGTGAGGATCAATGCCAGCACCCACATACCCAGCCAGGGCATCGCTCTGCACGCAGCCAGTGGCTGTCACACAGGAGCCCACCCCCTGCAGCTCCCAGCTTGGCTCTAGGGATGCAGGATGCATCCCAGCAGCTCAGCAGCACTTTGCAAGGAGGTGACCAAACCCCACCCTGGACCTTCAGCCTGGGAGCAAAGGTGTTTTGCCCCCTGGTTCTCAGTTATGTCCCCCCCCGCCCCGAGGGGCAATGTAACCCAAGGTCAGACCCCCACACAGAGCAGAGTCTCCTATAGCTTCAAAAGAGCCCAAAATCCACTGTGGTCACCAAGATCTTCCCCTGTGGCCTCTGAAACCCACCCACAGTGACAGTGCGGGGCTGGAGAGGAGGTGGGGGGGACAGGGTTCTCCTGCCTGCTGTCCCTGAGCTGCAGCGATGCCACGCTGGGCGATGACCCATTTCTTGCTGAAACAGTATCACAGCACAGGGAACAGTGTCACAGCACAGGGAAACAGTGTCACAGCACAGGGAAACAGTGTCACAGCACAGGGTTCAATGGTGCTGGGCTGGTTTCTGCCACAGCATCGTGTGCTGGGAGCCATGGGGGCAGCCAAGCCCCCATCAGGGGCAGCAGCAGCAGCAGCATCTCCCCTGACCCCCTGGTCCCAGTGCCTGCCCCACACTGCAGCTCAGAGCGTGGGAGGTTCACAGGCAGAGTGAGAAGGGAAGGGAGGGTGAAGCAGTGCAGCTGCCCAAAAGCAAAACAAAAGCTGCCCAAGGCCATGGGACAGCAGCCCAGGAGCTCCAGCTGCAGCTGGATCTGTGGGTGGGAAAACCTTGAGCAGCTTGTTTTTGGGAAGGCAGAGCTGTGACGGTGGGGTGATGGGCACCAGGGGCAGGGTGGTGATGGGCACCAAGATTAGGGTGGTAATGGGCACCAGGGTCAGGGTGGTGGCGGGTACCAGGGTCAGGGTGGTGGACACCAAGATTAGGGCAGTGATGGGTACCAGGGTCAGGATAGTGAGGGGCACCAAGATTAGGGCAGTGATGGGTACCAGGGTCGGGATGGTGATGGGCACTGGGGTCAGCAGCAGCCTGCCCTGGGGAGGAAACCTGTTTGCTGTTTTCCAGGGAGTGGTTTAAAGCTCCCAGAGCCTCCTGCGTGCTAGAGCAGAGAAAATCTCGCTGGTGCAGCAGCAGCAGCAAAGCCTTCCCACCCCAGGAGTGCACCATGGGTGCTATTGTGGTGGTTCTTCCAGGGAAAACCCACTCACAAAGCACCCAGCTCCCCTGCGGGCCCCTCCTGGGGAAGGCAGCAGGAACTCCCCCCCACACCACATGCTGGGGGATACAGGAGCATCCCCAGCCCCCCCACGCCTCCCTGTGAGCCTTATATAAAACAGGTGGGACAGGGAACAGGGGGAGACTTGGGGCCTTTGTCTCTTATCTCCCCAGAGCTAAAAAAAGACACAATTAAGCAATTCTTTTAGCTCCTAAAACTCCCAACAATCCCTTTACTGTCAGCACAGCAGCAGCTTCATTATATCTGCCTTGCTAGATAAGGATGCTGCTCCCCTCCTTCCCCCTCCACCGCCTTCTTGTCGCCATCCCTCCCTCCACACCCCTCTCCAGTATCCCCCCCCCCAAGGAGTTGAGGTGCCAGTGGCATTTGGGGGACCCCAGGCAAGGACCAGCTCTCCCCCTGGACCCGGTGGTGATGGGCACTGCAGTTATCCCGCTGGAGTAGGGGAGATGGAGAGCTGAGATGGCCAAAGGGAGGAGGGGGAGAGTTTAGGAGAGGAGTGGAGGGACCAGGGGTGTGGAGGAGGGTGGCAGGAGGGGTTTGGAGGGAATGGGGCTGGCAGAGCCTTTTCAGCCCCGTTTCAGACCCCCCCATACAGCACACCCAGCCTGCAGTACCCAGGGGTGTTTCAGCCCTGGGGAGAATCTCATTTACACCAAGGAGACTGGGCAGTGGAAGGGGGGTCCCTGAGCACTCCACGGAGATGTAGGCAGAGCACACAGCTCCTTTTCCTTCATCTAGCCCCCAGCCCAGCTCTGCAGCCTGTCCTGGCAGAAAGCCCAACCCCTCTCCCCCCCAAAAACCCCCCATCTAGCACAGCCCAAGCACCGATACAGACCTGTGCTCGCCGCTGGGAAGGAGAAGCCCTCGCCGTGCTAATGCCACAGGCAGCGCTGGACCCCGAGCTCAGCCTGTCCCCAGGACCCTGCTGTCACCAGGAGAAGGAGCCCAGGCTGTGCTGGGCAGCTGCTGTGGGGCTGAGTCCAGTGACAGCCCCCAGACCCCCCCAGCTCGCGCTCCATCCCACCCCATGGGCAGGGACGATGCTCTGGAGCGGGTTGGGACCGGCTGGGCATCGCCCTTGCATGGGTGCCCTGCCACCCCGCCACCTTCCCAGCTCCTGCCTGTTTGGGGCTCCTCTGCTGCACCACATGATGGAGATAAACACGAGGGCACCCTAAAATCCACTGCAGGCAGCTTGGGAAACAGCTGGCGTGGAGCTGGTGAGCCCAGCCCTGGGCGAAGCAACGCGCCCGGTTATTTACCGAGCCCATAAAGCCCCCGCTCCAGCCCCTGGTTGGACACTGATCTGGATTAATCCCTCGTAATCCCCCCCTCTCATCGCTTAATCCAGCCTCTGACTACAGGTCCCATCTGGTGATGTGCTGGGCTCTGGTGGGCGCTGGGTCTCAGCACCCATCCTAAAGGTGAGGAGACCCCACCAGCCTCCAGCTGCGGTGCTGGGAGCGGGGAAGGGTCTTCAGGCATCACTGCTGTGAGGATGCTTGAGCTGCTGCTGAGCTGTGAGGGCAGTCACCCCCATGGGAGGCTCGCTGTGGGACTGAGCACCTTTCTGTGCCACCTCCTGGCACTGCACCCCTTGGAGACAGCACTGGGAGGGGGCACAGGACCCCTCACGTGGGGATCCTGCCTGATGCTTCTTGGAGCCTGGCTCTCCATCACTCCCCTCCAGCCCTGCCTGTCTCCCCTAGCGACAAAAAGAAACAATAAACATTAAAATATCTACCAAAATAAACATTTCTCCTGGGCCCTTCCTGCACCCCTCCCCTCCTGCCTGTACATCCCCTCGGGGTGATGCTCAGGGCCCTGAATGCCCAGATTTTGGCTGGACAGGGCAGCACAGGGACTGTGATCCCGCAGCCTCTGTGAGGCAGGGTGATGGTGCCAGAGGCTGGATGGGACAGTCAATATCTCCGAGCTGGAGCCAAAGGGGAACATCCCCAAAAGCCTGGCCCAGAGAGCTGCTCCCAGCCAGCACCATCCCCTGCAGAAATGGATCTCAGAAACAAAGGGATGGGGGAAAACCCAGCAAACACAATCCCTTCACTTCCCTACACTGGAAAGCCTTCAAACAGACATTGTGGGTGTAACACCCATCCCAACCCCACAGGCTCAGAGGTGCTGGGGTGAATGCCCATCACCTGCATGTCCTGCCCCCACTCCAAGCCCCACTAACAGCTGGAGGGGCTCCAGGATGGGAGGAGGGCTCGAGACTCCCCAGCCTGCCCAGAGCACCCTGCCAGGAGCCTTGTCACCCAAAGCAGCTCTGACCCTTCTGCAAACAAACCCAATCCAGAAGAACACTCACCTCTCCGTTCATTCATTTCCATTCATTCATTCATTCCTAACGAGCTCTGCTCCTCTTTAATTATTGATGCTCCTAGAGAGTGAGTCAGCGAAGAGCAGCCGCCTGTTTTGTAAGAGGAGCCAGGTAACAGGACACTGCCCCAGCAGACGTTCCCTTGCCTCAAGTTTGGCTGCAAATCCCTCCTGGGGAGCATCCCTGACTGGGACGCAGCACCCCCAACCAAGACACAGCATCCCACACTGGGACACAGCATCCATCCCCAACTGGGATGCAGCACCCCTGATTGGGATGCAGCACCCATGACCAGGACACGGCATGCCACTCCAGGACACAGCATCCATCCCCAACTGGGATACAGCAATCCCAAGTGAGATGCACCATCCATTCCCAATCAGGATGCTGCAACACCAACTGGGATGCAGCAACAACAACCAGGACGCAGCATCCCACACCAGGACACATCTATCCCCAACCAGGAGACAGCAATCCCAAGTGGGATGCAGCATCCCTGGCACCTGGGCACCCCCTCACCGCTCCCCCCAGCCTGGGCATCAGACCGAGCATCCCAGCTGTCCCAGTACCACAGCAGGGGACTGTAGCATCACTCTCCTCCTGTACATCACCCTCCTCCCACACATCCCAGCTGGGGCTACAGCACCAAAGGTGGAAGAAAGAGGCCCAGGGTGGTCTGACCATGCTACAAAGGGATACACACGAGTGTCCCCCACCCAAGGGGGCTGTGGACCCTCCATCCCTCTCCACCACCCCCCTCACACCCCTCTCAGCCCGCCTGGGTCTCAGCACCGAATTAAAAGCACCCTGCTCCCGGCAGCAATAATTCACCCAGCATCTAATGCTCAACATTTTGTCAGGATTATCCCGATTAACCCAGAATTAATCCTGATCTCAATGTTAACAGGATTAGCGTTAAAATCGGATTAAGGGTTTTTTTTTTTCTTTTTAAACCAGACCCCTTGACTAAAGCAAGGGGCCTTCCCCTCCAGATGTGCCCAGCCTACTACTGGCAGCCAGATGTGAGCAGGAGCTGGGCAGGAGCTCGCTACCCTGTGATGGGCCCCATGCATGGCTTGGAATGGGGGGCGTCCCCCCCCCCCCATGACAAGCATCTCCAGGGCACCATCCCACCTGCCCTGCAACACCCACAAGCTGCCCGACCCTCAGAAGGTGATGAGCTGAAGCCTGAGGCTTGGTGTTGTTTCTCCAAGCAGAAAACACCCTTTTGCCCTCAGACATGGCCTGGATGATTCCACAGGGTGGGGAGGGGACACAGGTGGCTGCTTGCCACCCCCCTCCACACACCTCTGCAATTTCTTTCCCCCTTCCTGCTGGCACCAGCATCCTCCCGCCTTCCTTTGCCTGCCTGATGAATATTTAAAAGCCTGGATCCTCTGCAGCCTCATGAATATTGACAGCAGCTGGTTGCCCGCCGTGGTGGCTGTCCCCTCTCTGTCCCTCTCTGGGTGTGGGCAGCGAGGGTGGCAGCACGTGCCCAGCAGAGGGAAGCAGGATGCTCTCAGAGAGGGCAGCTCCAAGGGCTGTCCTTGCCACACCACACCATCCTGTCCTGCTGAGGATGCTGCATTCAGCCCCCAAAACACCCGGTTCCTACCCAAAAGCACAGGGTGGAAGAGTCTCCACCCAGCAGCACTGGGGTAGCAGGAGGTCCTGGTGCCAGGAGGCTGGAGCTGGGACCAGCCCAGGGGAGAGGACGTGCTGTGCCCACTCATCCTCATCTCCCAGCGCTGGTGTGACCTTGGATCCCACAGGGAGGGTAATCATTAACCCCCCAGCAAAGGCAGACAGCCTTTTGTCCCTGGAGCTGTCTCCCCAGTGCCTCACCCAGGCGTGTCCAACCTGGCATCCCTGGGGAGAGAAGCATCCCTGCCATGACACCCTGGACAAACAGGGTGTTGGGGGGGAACACGACCCAGCACCTCCCCTGAAGCAGAAGCGGTCCCAGAGGATGGATTACAGAGGGAAAACTGGTGGGATGTAGTTTTGGGGATGGGGGTGCCTGTCCCACCTCCATCCCAGCCATCCCCTCCCTCGCTGGGGCTGAGCAGCGGCCGCATTCCACCCGCCTCGTGTGACAGCATCTTCCAAAAATAAGCAAATTACCGCATCCTTCGGGGCTGCCGGAGGGTGGGAAGCAAAGCTGAGCATGAGAACACCACGGGGAGGGGGGGGAAAGAAGGGATAAACCCTTCCTGGGGGTCGCAGGGCTGCAGCCATGGAGGAAGGAAGGGAGGGAAGGCAGCCAGCATGGGCTGCAAACCATCAGGGACACTCAGGTTGGCAGCGCTGGCGATGGGGACGCCGTGGTGACAGGGCTCTCAGTGCTCTGGCATTTGAGGCATGATTTGCTTTAGCAGCTGTACAGGGGGTGGCCGGGCTCAGCCTGACATGTGCAGGGGAAAAAGGCTCCCAGGGGCAGGTTTGGAGCCCAACCCCAACCAAACAGCTTCAGCAGCAACAGCTGTAGGGAACCTGAGCCCCAAATGTGGGACACCTCCCCCCCACCCCCCCCAAAGTGCTGCTGCTGGTCCTGCTGATGCACCCGCCCTGGGTACCCACTGTCAAGTCACTTAGTCCCACCGTGCCTCAGTTTCCCCAATCCCTACACTAAGGATGCTCCTCTCATCCCTGCTGAGATGATAGAACAGCGCTGACACCCAGGATTAACAGACACCGGAGCACCCAAAGAACCGGGGAGAGGTTCAAAAAGCAGCAAACACCCCAAGAACAAGGAGGAGGTCGGAGCTTGGCAGCCGCTCTCCCCTCCTGGGTCCAGCCAGACACTCTCCTCCCACAGGAGATAAAATATTGTGTGGCAAATGCCGGGTCTGTGAGGAGCACGGTGGATGCCAAGGCCAAGGGGAGGGCATGGGAGGGGGAGGGCAGGATTACAGGAGCTAAGCTCAGCTCCTGCAAGTAAACACTGCGGCCTGGCCTGGGCAGCGCCTGGTGTGTGAGGGAGATGGAAATGGCTTCCTGCTAACGAGACCAGCATCCCCGGTGAGGCCCGGGGCCTGGCCAGGCCGCAAGCCTGACTGAGGCCTCAGGAGCAGGGGCTGTGCTGTCACAATGTGGGGACACAGCCCCAGCTACTTGTTCTAAGCACAAACGTGTCCCATCCCATGTGTGTGCCCCATCCCATGTGTGTGCCCCCCCCTTTCCTCCCTTCCACATCCCAGCCGTTTCTTCCCCCGCCAGCGCCTGCGTCGGTCCCTTTGATGTTCCTTTAAAGCCCTGGCACCAAAGCAGCTCGGGGAGCTCTGCCTTTGGTCCTTCCCATTCCTCCCCCAGCCCACACGTCCCAGCGAGGAGCCAGCCCACCCCTCCCCTTAGCAGCAGGAGCCCCCAGCCCTCACCCCCCACCCCTCGCAGGTCTCTGTGGTGGAGCCCCCTCCCCACTGCATCCCTGAGGAGGGATTTATCTCCCCCCACCAGTCAGGTCCAGGGATGTGTGGCCCTGGAGTGCCCATGCCCCGCAGAGATGCTCCTGCCCAGGAGAGGCTGACACCCAGAACATGCTTGGAGCACCCCCAAATCGGAGGGGCGGTGGCAGTGAGCCGGGATGTGGTTTCAGTGATGGAAGGGGGGGGTAGGTACCAGCCCACCTGGCTGAGGGACTTGGGCGCTGGCAGCAGCGGAACAACGGCCACCACCCAGCAGCAGGATGGGTGCGAGCAGGGAGGGACATTCCCACTCTAACAGAAATCCTGGGGACACGCCAGGCCAGGGCAAGGACCAGGACCGAGGGGATGCAGAGGGTGAAACGGTGAGGACAGTGTGATCTCCATGACCCTCCTGCCACAACAGCAGCACTGCCATCCACATCCACCAGCATCCGCTCATCGCCAACACCGTGGCCAGCAAACACAGCAATGCAAGGCCCCCCCTTCCCCCAAAACACACACCTAGAGAGCCCCAAATCACAGCCAGCACCCACCCCCCACATCCCCCCCCCCTCCCCCTCCATCCCTAAGCAGGTGAGGAATGCCAGGGCAGGAGGAGAGCGGGTCCTGGGGCACGCTGCATCCCTGGGAGTTTGGCACGGCCCTTCCCACCCTCTGAACCCCCCAGCCCACATCAGCCAGGGCTCTGGCTTTTTTGACAGAGGGACAGAGAAGGGTCGGGGCTGTGCGTCCCCCCCCAGCAGTGGGGGGCAGCTAGACACAGGTGGGGAACCTAAGGGGTCACTGAGTCTCATTTTGGGGAGAGAGCAGGGCTGGGAAAGGCAGCATTCCCAGCTGAAGGCCAAGCCCACAGCTACAGAAGACCCCAGGGGACACAGGTGGCTGTGGGGGTTGCAAGGAACCCCCCAGCACCTGCTTGCAGGGATCACCCCCCCACAGGGCTCCCCCCAGGACAAGCCATCCCCTCATGCAGCAGGGTTGGGCAGCTGGGGACCTGCCTCGGTGGGGAAGCAGGGGGTGATTAAACCCCCATGGGATCAGCTGGGGATGATGCTCCAGCAGCAACACAAAGTATTTCCAGGCTCAGGTGGAAAAATAGGGAGTTGAGAGGAATCTGAATATCCCTTCTGTAGCTGCTGCTGGGGAGCAATGGACCCCTAAAGTTCACCCCTATGTTACAAAAAACAGGGGGGGGAATAATTAAAATTAATGAGGGTTTTGTGCCTTCCCCCACTCCCAGTCCCAGGAATGTCCCGGAAAACACGTGGCCAGTGAGAACTCAGACAGCTGAGTATTTGGGGGAGCTGCTGCTCACACACATATCACACCATAAGTGCCTCAAGAACGGACACTCGGCACCAGCCGTGCATCCTGCGTGTCCCACGGCTCCTCCACTCCCCTCTGCCAACCAAGGAACGTGCCTGTTTCTTCCACAGGAAGAGCAAATTCACCAGGGATAACATGCCAAGGTCATCCAGCAACACGCCTGACCTTGAAGTGTTGCCACAGCATCCCTGGGCAAGGAGGAGGAGGAGGAGGAGGGAGGAAGGGGAGCTGCGATGACATGCGTACTTCAACCTGCCAGACAATAGGGCAACTGTTTGCGAGGTGCTGGCAGGGATCCCTGGGCAGGCAGAGACCCTGGGCGATGCCAGGAGACTCCTGCCAGGGTCCCCTTTGTGTAGGCTGGGAAAGGTGGGGTCAGGCACAAAGATCCTGATGCCATGAAGCAAAGGGGGAATTCTTACAAACCTCTGGATGAGCCTACTGGTACCAGCACCGTTCCACCCCAGAGCGGAGGATGGAGGCAGAGATGCCATAGAATCATAGAATGGTCTGAGTTGGAAGGGACCCCAAGGGTCACAGAGCTCCAACCCCCTGCCACAGGCAGGGACACCAACCTCCAGGCCTGGAGCTACACAAGGTTGCCCAGGGCCCCATACAACCTGGCCTTGAGCACCCCCAGACACGGGGCACCCACCCCCTCTCTGGGCAGCCTGTTCCAGCACCTCACCACTCTCTCTGTAAAAAACTTCCCCCTAATATCTAATCTAACCCTTCCTTCCTTTAGTTTTAATCCATCCCCCTTGTTCTGCCATTGTCTATCCTTTAAAAAAGTTGAACCCCCTCCTGTTCCTCTGCTCCCTTCAGGGACTGGAAGGCTGCAATGAGGTCCCCCCACAGCCTTCTCTTCTCCAGACTGAACAAGCCCAGCTCCCTCAGCCTCTCTTCATAGGGCAGGTGCTCCAGGCCTCTGAGCATCTTCGTGACCCTCCTCTGAACCCTCTCCAACAGTTCCACATCCTTCTTGTATTGGGGGCCCCAGATCTGGACAGTCATGGCTGACACGGGACAGGGATGCTCCTTCCCCTCCCGCAGAGTCCAACACCATCAGCTGGATAAATAACTCCACTGGCTGGTCTAGAGGTCCCTCCACACACCCAACACAAGCTGGGGTCTGGGGTGGCTTTTGTGTTGGGGAGATAGTTGCTGGTCCCTACCCCACCAACCCCACAAGCACAGATTTAGGGAGCAGCACACCAGCACCCCCATCCTGAGACACACACACACCCCTCCGAGCTCATCTCTTGCCCCATCAGTGTGGGCTCAACCTGGGCTCTCCAGGGAACGAGGGGAGAGGGAGATGGGGACCCCAACGGGGGATGCGGGTACGGGGCAAGCGAGCAACCAGCACCCTGTGATGGGACACACGGTGGGTCCCAGCGCTTGGGATGGGAGGGACAGGCTCCTCTCCCCTCCTCTGAGGATGAGGAGGCTGGAAATGGGAGTGATCCCTCTGCCTGGGACGGAGCTCCACAGGTGGGTTGCTGGGCTCAACCAGAACAGGCTCTTTTCTGCCGTTTTCCACAGAATTAGGATCTAACCCCAGAGCAGCAGGACTTGAAGGTGGGGTGCCAGGAGGGGTGGGACACAGATCCACCCCTCTCACACAAAGCAGTTCTCTGTCCCCCCCCACAGCCCAACCCAAAAGCAGAGGATGCTTCTCACGAGCTTCACCAGCCACTGAGCTGAGAACAGGCTATTTCAGCACACACAAGACTCCTCAACAACAAATACCCCCCCCCGAGCTCCCACCCTCCCCTAACACAGACACAGAGATGAGGCAAGGCTGGAAGAGAGCATGCACCTTCCAACAGAAGCAGGAGAAATCAGAAGTACTGACCTTAAAGCTCCAGTAGTTGGGTTGCTAACGAAAAATAAAACAAGAAAAGAAAACAAGAAAAGAAAAGAAAACAAAACAAAACACACACACAAAAAAATACCATTAAGATTCTGGTTTGAACTTTCGTTTTCCTTTCGAGAATCGTTGGCTTTCAACTGCAACATTAAACCTGCTCTTGCTTCTGCTTAAAGCCCCATCCCAACGGGTTCCTTAAGCTTCATGCTGCTCCTGGCTGGTGAAGGGGGAAGCTGGATCATGCAAGTGATGGATGCTCCATGCAGCCCAACTGATGCGTGCAGGGAAACTGAGGCAGAGCGAAGTGGGGAGCGGGACAGCATCCCAGCATTGCTACTGGGGTCACCAGTATGCCCACACCACCCTGGCATGTGCTGGTCAGGCTGCTGCCCTTAGAGTCAGTGCTGGAAGATGGGATAATTTGTATTTTTAAAGGGATTTTCCAATCTCCCCTCCCATGTTTGGGCTGTTTCTCCCCCTCCTCTGCGGGTTCTCTGCTGCATTGCCACCGGTGTCAGGCCGATGTGCTACAGCAAGTGACAGGCGCTGGCATCGCTGGCAGCCCAGCAAGCTGGGGAGCTGGGGGGGGATCTGTGCCCAAGACACCCACTGGTAATCACAACACCAAAGGTCCCAAGGATGCTCAGAGCTGCGCCTCACTGTGACCCCCACCCTCGGGCAGTGGGGTGGTGTGTGGGTTAGGGGCTCAGGACCCCTCTCCAGGGCAGTGCTGAGCTGGCACAGCCAGGACAGGGCTGCAGGAGCCAAGCAAGTCCTTGGAGAACAAGGAAGGGACTGAGAGGACGCCAGGGCTGAGCATCCCCAGCACACCGTGCTGGAGGATGGGGACAGGCGAGGTCCCTGCTGCTGGGGGCAAAGCAGACCCTGCAGAGCAGGGCATGCACGTGGCACAGCAGCATCACCAGCAGCTTCATCCCACCCCAGGGCTGGTTCCCTAATGCCCACGCAGCCCTGCCCAGCTCCTGGGATGCCCCAAGGAGGCAGCCTACCCAGAAGGAGGGAAAATAGATCTGGTGATGGGACATGGGATCCACCTTGCTGGAAGGGGATGGATGCATCCTGCCATCACTGAGATGTGCAGCTGATGGGTGAGGGGGGCAGGAAGGGGTCCCAACAGCCTTTTTATTGGGATCAAAGTTCTCAACCGCTCTTTTCTCCCCTCTCCCACCTACCTATCTCCCTTTGCTTCTTTATAGTACTTATTTCCCTGTTGTGACCATGGGATAATAGTATCATCACCACTATCACTACTATCAGAGAGCAAGTGCCTGCCCCAAGCTCCCAGGCCCCACGAGACCCCACAATGCCAAGTGGCTCCCAAGGAGTCTTCCATCCCAATGCTCTGCGAGCAGGGAAAGAAGTTCCAGTAAGGTTAGACCATCAGGGAGTATTTACCCAAGGACTTTAACAACCCACAGAGCAGCTGGGACATTAACCCCTCCGCTGCCAAGGTCTGCTCCATGTGCATCCACACAAAGCCCCATCTCCAGCAGCACACTCACATTCCAACTGGAGGTGCAGTGATCATTAATATTCCATGAGACACCAGCAGACCCAAAGCAGGACCTGCCTCAACCAAAGCCCAAACTGGTTTAGAAGTGATTTAAGCCAAAGGAGCGCAGCGTTTCCACATGGACGAGCCTCCAGGCACAAAGGTCTTTTCCAAGGGCACACCGTGACTCAGAAGCAAGAACCAGAAATAGAAGTCTGGAGCTGTGATTACCAGGCACTATTAGATAACAACCAGCAGGACCCAAGCCTATCCCAGCACCGTCCAAAGCACCAGGAGCTTGAAAAGGAGAAACCACCCCTGAACACTGTGTGGGACCCAATGAAGCCATCCATCATTGCCAGCAATTAGCACACAAGCTGCACCAGCAGCTCTCTGCAGCTCCAGGTACAAGATGCTGGGCTCACAGCAGTGCCAGTACCCACCAGGCTGTACAAAGCCCAAACCACAGCCACACTGTGCTCCAAGCCAAAGCATCCAACCAGGGATGGATGCTGAGGCTGCTGCAGCCAGGCAGCGTGCTCCTCCTGGGCTGGAGGAGCTGCAGGGTACCACGGACCCATCTCTCTGTCTCTGAGAGGGATTGCATCAGCTCCTGAAGGCTCTGACACGCCAGTGCCTTGATTGGGAAGCGTCTGGAGTGAAGCTGTGCAGGGCAGCGGCTTGGGAGCCGCTTCTGCCTGGCAGCCCTCAGCCCATCTCCCCGGGGCCAGGCACGGGTGCTGCCTCCCAGGAAAGTCTGCATGAGGGACCCCTAATAAATCACAGCCACCTTCCAGTGGGGCAGCAGGAAATCCTGCAGCCCCTTCCCCTGCCAGACTCTGGTTCTCCCCACTGGGCAGGAAAGGGGGTGAGACCCCCCCAACCCTCAGAGATGTCTGGTCCCTGGAGGCATGGATGTGCTGCCCTCACATCCAGGGGATGCTTCCCCCCCAAAAAAAACCCCTTTGTGCTCTCAATGGCTGCATCAGGCAGCCACAATGGGGTTGGTATTTTGGACAAATACTCCAAGTTCTGTCCAAACCAGTCTGTCCCAGTCCCTGAAGGACCCCAACCCAGCCTGTGGTGGGAGATGATGCTCCTGACTTTTTCCCCTCTGTGTTTTTTTTAACCCCCCATCACCACTCCACGCTCTTTATTTTGCTGTTGAGGAGTCTAGGTACTTTTCCTCAGCCCCTGATATTACTGATCCTATCTTGTGCCAGCCCTTGGTCTGTATTTTATTTATTATTTTAGGATGACTGGACAGGCTTATCACAAAGCCCATAAATTACATCCCCACCACACACAGCTGCTCCGCATCAAACCGGCGAAGAGCTGGTCTGAACCCCAAGTACCATGGGTGGGAATCAAGAATATTCTGGAAGAGATCTGGGATGCTTAGCATGCCCCAGAGCATGCCCCAGGATGGCAAATCACCCACCCTCTCCCAGGACCCTGAATCCAGCCCCAGAAAAGCCCTTTTGCTGGCAGCACAGTGAGTACCTGGGACCCCCAAGCAGAGCTGGGGCCATGGCAGGGCTGGGATGGGGGATACGGGATGCGCTGCCTGTACCCTGCTGAGAGGCAGGGCTGTCCAGGGCTGACAATCTGGTGCTGCCTGCCAGGCCAAGCAAGCTCTGGACACCACCACACAGACCTTTCGGGGCTCCATCTGTCCTTGCTGCTGCACTGGGCTCGGCAGGAGCAGGGCTCAGCGCCGGCGCTTTGCCCAGCCCATCCTGCCATCAGCTCATCCTCCACCCACCCCGACTCTCCCAAAGCAAAGAGGAGCACAGGCTCTACCCAAGGAGGTGGCAGGGACCAGGATGCCACAACCAACCACAGCCATAAGCATACCCACCTCCCACCAGCTCCCCCAAAACCCAGGGGAGACAAATCCAGGACCTCCCCGCCCCAAGCACGGTGCCCAGCTGCCCTGCGAGCGTGGAGGCAGCCAGCCAGGCTGGCAAGGGTGGATTTGTACAGAGAGAAGGGAAGACGAGAGGGCCAAGGTAGAATTAACATATCCCTGGCTCTTCAAAAGCATCAAAGGGAGATAATGGTCTGCGAGAGGATTTGAAGCGACAGGCTCGTTACAACCAATAAACCCAGCAGCTCGCTTGCAGCAGAGCTGTGCAGAAGGTATGAAGAATTACAAAGGCTGAGATTATAATTACAATGAAAGTCATGTCCATGATGCTGCAAAATGATGGACTAACTAGGACTGGGCTCACTATCCCCCCTCCACCCCCCTCAAAGCACAGACATGCGCACGCATGTGCACAGGCGTGTGCTGGGGAGCTCGAGCGGGTGTGCAAGGGCAAAATGGGGAGGTGTTGAGATGCTCCTGCATCCCCATGAGGGTACCTGTGCACACGTGAAGGCTCAGGAGATGCCCCAGCATTGCACACAGAAGTGGGGGAGGAACACCGAGCTGGGGCAAAGAACATTTTGTAGTTAAGCTTATTTCTTTTAAATAAATAAACAAATAGTCTTTGTCCCAGAAGAAAACCAGGAGGGAAAATGAAATCCAAGTGAGTCACTGCCCTGACCAAGGCAGACATCCCCTGGTTTGCAATTATCCCACAAATCCGTTAGCGATTAACAAGGCAGGAGCGAATGCCTCCCTCTGAAATGGACAGCAGCAGCATCCCCAGCACGCCTCACCGAAGGGAGGGACGGAGGCAGTTTCATTGGCTTTTTAATTAACTCATTTTCAGGAGTTCCAGTTTCTGATAGAGTCCCCCCCCAGGCACAATGTCTTGACAAACAAAAAGTCTCCTTGAAAAATAACATTAAAGTGAATTTAATCTGTTTCTCCTTATTAAAGTTGGGGTTTTTTTTTTTTAATGCTTTTCAGCACAAGAGAAGCTGAATTAAAGTGGAAATAGCCAAGGGACAAGAGCGAGAGGTGGATGCAAACAGCAGCCAGGGTGAAGAGCGGCACCGATATCTGGGGTCCCCCAATTACTGCAAGAGGGCCTCTCCAACCCCCAGCATCCCAGCATGCAGGGGACAGGCCGGTGTGAAACCAGACAGGATGCAGGAGCTCTGGGTCTGCTTCCCATCAGACCTGGGCTTCTCACGGGGTGGGTCTCAGTGAGTCCCCCCAGCACCAGGCAAAGGGCATTTTAGGCAGGGGATTGGTTTTTACTGCACCTCTCTCCAGCCTCCAGCCCAAAGAGGCTCTGATGGTGGTCAAGAGATGTCACCTGAGATGCTATAGTGGGTTGTAACCGTATCTGAGGCAGCCCAGGTGGGATCAGAGCCCCCTCCTCTCCCTGATGCCAGCACAAAGCAAGCCAGCACCAACACGTCCCTAGCGATGCACGCCGGAGCGGTGATGCATCAAGACAAGTGCTCTGCTGAGGATCAGCCATGCAGCTGCCTGCTTGGGCTTTAAAAAGCCCCTGCTGTGGCTTCCACATCCAAGGTCAGGGACCCCTCTTGTGCTGCAGGTTCCCTGGGGTCCAGGCTTGGTGCTCAGCACATCCTCAGCCTGCTCCTGATGGGGAATTAGGGGGGGTCTGCACCCCATTGCTACCTGGCCCCCCAAGCTGGGGGAAGCAGGTAACGGCTGTGCTCCCCTGCACAGGGGCCAAGGTCTCCATCCTGCTCTCAGGGCACGAGGGCCAAGGGGCTTGGGGGAGAAGGCAGGAAAAGCAGGCAGAAGTTGGGCAGATCAGATTGCAGAGTCGCTATGGCAACGGCAAGGCGTAGGTGGACCAGCACAACAGGGAGGTGCAAGGTAAACCCGACAATGAGCATCCACACCGGGGGACAGCGTCAGGGTCCAGGCCCTGGCAGTTTTGGGGTGACCTCCATCCATCCATCCATCCATCCATCTGGTGCCTCCAAAGCCCCATTGCACCCCAAGCCAGGGAAGCACATCCCTGAGGCCAAACTCCCTGGGAAAGCCCACATCGAGGGCGAGCAGGGTCAGACACTCGCAGCATCCCCTGTGCCTGCAGGACTCACAGATCACCCCAAACGTGCCACTGCCTCCACACACACCCCCCCTCCCCAAGCCCTGCCTCCCACCACAGGGTCCACACCAGGAGTCCAGAGCCACAGGGTGCTGTGCCCACCCTGCCCAGCCAGCAAAGCAGCGGGGGGAGCAGAGGGCACTGACGCATGGGTGATGATGGAGAGCAACCTGTCCTTCCTCACTCCCTGCCTAACGCTGCTGGAGCCAGGTCTGCAGCAGCAGCAGCAGCAGGGACCAAGGAGCTGCTGTTCTGCCCACTGCAGCTTTCTGATGTCCCCTCTCCCAGCCCAGCACTGGGACACCAGGAGACGCAGCAGCCCGAGGCTGTCTCACCAGGACCCCTGGGACCCCCAGCAGAAGGAGGAGACAGGTTTAGGTGAGGAATAGCAGGAAACTTTGGGTGGCTGCAGGGATGGATGTACATGTTCACAGGTGCTGGAGAGGCAGGAACACACATGGCCCTGCACGGCTGACAGCCCCAGCACCACGCTCACGTTGAGGATTGGGGCAGCACTGGGAGCCCAGCACCGAGGGCAGCGTGCCAGGTGCATCCCACCTGCTGCTGGGATGGAGCCAGATCCAATTCCCGATGGGCACCCACCCGCTGGCTATCTCCCCACGACCACAGGCTCATTAATGCCCTCCCTCCCCAGAGCTGCCATCACCATCACCACCACGGCTGGATTCATTACGGACGCTGCTTCTCAGGGACTTCCAAGCCCAGCTTCCTCCCTGCTCTGCACTCAAGGAGAAGTGGGGTGACCCACAGACTTTCCCACCATCCCCCAGCTCCCACAGACCCAAATCCTGGCCAGGTTCCTTTTAATCAGCCAGGAAATGCTCCCAGCAGGGGAAAAATAAGGGAATCGATAGAGACAGCGCTGGCTGCAGTGGCAGGGACACACACACACACACACACACACGCTCGCTCATGTTACTCCCGACAGCCGGGCACGCTCCTCTCCACCATTACAGCACTTTGCCGCGGTTCCCAACACACTCCAGCTCTGGAGACTGAGACCAGACCCTGGGAAGAGCAAGGAAAAGCCCCTGTTTCTCACTCCCGATGCCCCAGCGAGCTCCCACCAGCCCGCTGGCCTTGGGGAGTGTTCACAAACCACCATCACCACCGGTTTGGCACAAGCAGTGTGTCCAGGTACCCCCCTGCCCTGCCTCTGCACAACCCCCCAGCCCAGCCAGACACCCCACTGGGGCAAGACAAGACGATGCCAAGCTCATGCCAGGGCCACGGGCACCTCGCCATGTGCCCGGCTCCAGCCCCTCTCGGGGGGCTCAGGTGAGATGCTCTCAGGACACTCCTCCCATCATGGGGGTCCTGCTCCCCAGATGGGTTGGGGTACATGCCCCAGGGGTTCCTCACGGTGCTGGCAGGTCCCCCATGGGAAGGATGCTCAGCCAAGCAAGTTGGAGGCCAGACAAGTCCCTACATGGTGCAGGGATGCTGCACACCCAGACCACCATCTGCCCCTCTCCGGCTGCCCGCACCGCGGCCCCGAAGGGCAGAGGGGAGCAGTGTCCCCCACAGAGGGTCGGGGACACGGGTGGCAATGCCCTGGGAAGACGGGAGCTGCTCGGTGGGGCTGCCACAGGCACTGCCGGGGTTTTTGCACGGCCCCGTGTGCACCCGGCAGAGGGGGGGGGCGCTGGGTAAGACCACCCCCCAGCCGCTGCAGCAAAGGGCAACGCGGGGACCATGGGCACCCCCTGCTCGGGGCGAGCCTGGAAGGCACCTCCAGGGAAGGGGAACGGAGGGGGGATTGGAGAGAAAGGAGGGGGGCTGGGGGAGGGAAAGGAGGGGGAGCTGGACGGAAAGGAGGGGGGGCTGCCCCCTCCCTGGGGCTGAGCCCCGCGGCTAGGGGAAGGGCACGATCGGTTGCGGATGGGGATGGGAGAGGGGGACCGGGACGTTTTGGGGAGGGGGATGCCGTGCTGAAGAGAAGCCCAGGATAGCTGGGAAAGGGGAGGTCGGGGCACCGCAGCAGCGGCAGGCGGACACCGGCGGACACCGCAACTCCCCCCTCCCTCCATCCCCCGGCGAGACGCGCCCCTCTCCGCCCCTCCAGCCTCCCGCCAGCCCCGGTACCTGCGGTAGGTGAGCCCGGCGGGTGATGCTCGGCGGGGCCGGGGGGGGGGGGGGGGGGCGAGCGGAGCGGAGCGGAGCCGCCACCTCCCGCCGCTGCGGCCGCCGCCGGCCCCGCGCGCCCGCCCTTATAGGGCCGCGGTCGCTATGGCAACGCGACTCCACCTGCCGCCGCGCCGCCCGCCCCGCGCTGCCGCGAGGGGGCGCCCGCGCTCCCGCAGGGGGCGGGGCGAGGGAGGAGCCCGGGGGGGGGGGGGGGGGGGGGGGGCGGGGAATGGGGGGTGCTGGGGGGGGAACGGGGGGACGATGGGGAATGGGGGTTCTGGGAGGACTGGGGGGTGCTGGGGGGGGAACGGGGGGACGATGGGGAATGGGGGTTCTGGGAGGACTGGGGGGTGCTGGGGGGGGAACGGGGGGACGATGGGGAATGGGGGTTCTGGGGGTACTGGGGGTGCTGGGGGAACGGGGAGGCAGTGGGAGGGGGAGTGATGGGGGAAGATGGGGGTGCTGGGGGGAGCAGGGGGTGCTGGGGAGCAGTGGGGACTGGGGGGTGCTGGGGGAACGGGGAGCAGTGTGGAGGGGGAGTGATGGGGGAAGATGACGGTGCAATGGGGCAGGGGGGTACTGGGGGGACTGGGGAGCAGTGGGGACTGGGGGTGCTGGGAGGACTGGGTGTACAATCGGGAACGGGGGGGTGCTGGGGGAATGGGGTTCAATGGGGCTGGGGGATGCTGAGGGGAATTGGGGGGCAGTGGGGTGCTGGAGGGGGATTTGTAGGGCAATGGGGCAAAGGGGGTGCTGGAGGTGTAGTGGGGCAGGGGGTGCTGGGGGGGAATGTGGGGTCAGTGGGGCAGGGAGTGCTGGGGGTGTTTGGGGGTGCAGTGGGGCAGCTGGAGGCCAGGGGGTGCAGGCAGCAGCTCTGCAGCGTTGGCCCCCCACGCGCCCTGTCAGGGCCATAGATGGGGGGCTCAGGACAGGCTGGGGGTGCACACACTCACATGTACATGCACACCCCCTGTGTAAGACACCGCTGCAGCACAGGTTGCTGCCAGGCTCCCCCCACCCCACCCCAGCACCCCCAGGGGCTTTGCAGCCCATGCTTTCCCTGTGCAATCCCTGGCCCCCCAGCACCCAAGCTGCCTACCCATGAGGGCTTAGCAGGACCCCCATCACCCCCCCCCCCAATTCCCCAGTGCTCCAGGACCCTGAGTTTTTCCTTCCCACAGCGATGCACCAGCAAAACCCACGCGGATATTGAGAAAGCAGGAGGGGAGGGGGGTCACCCCCTCAAACTATCAGGTTATTATTTCTCTAAACATCCCAAACTCTTTATACATGGGGGTGGCCCAGCCGAACCCAGCATCCCAGAGCATCCCTGTGTGGGGAGACAAGACCTGGCCCCTCCATCCCTGTCCTGCCGGCTTTCCCCACCCTGGGGAGAATGGGGTGTGTGTGTGGAGGGGGGATTTACTCCAAACACAGACTCGAAGCCCAGCAGCTGATGTGCTCCATCAGCCACCTCATCCCTGTTCCCAAATCCCCATTCCCAATCCTCTCTTTATCACTAACGTGCCCGTTTAACATCTTCTCCCATCTGGGTTTTAAATCAGCCGGCTGCCGCCTTCTCCACAGTCTGCAGGGTGTTGGTACAACCATTAGCCTGTTGTTTCCAGGGGAGGTTGGTTGTTTTTATTAATTTTATTCCTCTGTTATATATACATCTGATTAAAATTAACATTGCTGAGATCCTACCCTGAGTACAAGGGGGTTCTGCTGCCGGCATCGCCGTGCTGAAAGGGATGCTGACGCCTATGGAATGTTTCTCTTGGCCTCTGGTTTTTGTAAACTTTCTCATATGTCATTTAAAAAAAAAAAAACAAAAAAAACCCCTAAAAAACAACAACATAAAAAACCCCACCCAAAAAAACCCAAAAAAAATCCCCCAACCCCCAAAAAAACCCAAAAAAAACCCCAAAACACCCTCAAAAAACCAAAAAAAACCCCAAAACCCCCCAAAAAACAAAATAAAAGCCCAAAATCCCCCACCAAACTCCACCAAACCAGCAAAGCCTGTGATCCAAAATACCTGCCAGGCTCCCCTAGAATAGCAAAGCAAGTTCCAAACTCAGCAGGCCAAGAGTGTTTCATCCCAATGTCATTTAAAGGTTGGCACCTGGGGGTTCCAGTGTTTCTAGTTTCATTTTTCTCCCTGTTATTATTTACTGCCTGCAGGGGAAATGAAGGGGAAAAGGGAAACAAGAAAAGAAAAGGAAAAAGAGGGGAAAAAAATAGGATTTGGGTGGTTGAAGGGGTATTTTTTTTTCTTTCCCCACCAGTTGCAAGAAGGTGGCTGGAGTGATGGATGGAGCTGTGGTCCTCACCAGCATCCTGCCCAGTGCAGGATGGAGCCACAGCCCTGCATGGCACCTTAGGGGAGCCCTTCCTCTCTGTAACCCAGCCCCAAAAAGACAAACTGGGTTAAACTGGGGCCAATAGATTCCCAGACACACCCCCCTCCCCGGTCCCATTGGGTGTCCCTGAGTGAGGGGTGCAGAAATAAAGGAGATGAGCTGGATTCTGGAATGAATCTTTCTTCCACCTGGTAAAATTCCTCCTGGGGACCCAGAGTGACCACGAGCTGGGGACTTTTATAGCCACTGCTTTAAAAAACAATTAAAAAAGCAAAGTCTTTGCATCATCATGATAATAAGGGAAAGATTCCTGATTATTTACTGAGGAATATCTCTCTGTGGCTAGAAATGTCACCGCTGCGTCACGCGAGCGGCGGCGCAGACACAGACCGTGTCCCCAGGCGATGGCAAAAGCCACCAACCATCAGCAGCCCTAAGCCAAAATCTGGATGCCTGGCTGGTATGAATCACCCCCATCTGTGCAGGATTTGGCCTCTCTCCTTCACATCCAGCCACAAGAAGCAGGGAACTGCCCCCCCATCTCCCCCATGCTCCCCAAAACAGCCCTGCCAGGTGAGGGGGGTGCGAGCCGGGTGGCAGGGCAGAGGGAGGGAGCGATGCTGATGGTTTTCCTTACAGAGCTGGATTTCTTTCCGCTGTTTTAGCCCTGGGAACCGTCACCTCTGTCCCTCAGGGAGGTGTCTAGTTGGAGATGATATAAGATTTCTTTCCAGCCACTTCCTCCAGCTGCTCTGTGCTCGCCCTCCCCTGTGCCTCTTTATGGAAGCGCTGGTTTAGGGGGGGATTTATTGCTCCCCTGACAGCATCGCTGGAGCATCACTGTTACCTGGGCAAGGAGAGGGCTGGGGTCCCCAGAACCCCAGGCACGAGGGATGGATATTGTCCCCAGGGACCGTTCTGCCCTTGGGCTCTGCTGCTTTCAGCAAGGCTTCCCAGACACGTCACCTGCTGTCCTGCTCCGGGGACTGACTGGTCCCCAGGGAACAGGCAACCAAGGGACAGCCCCGTCTGGGCTTGGGTACCAAACCTCTGGTGTCCACTTTCTCATCTGCATCCCACCCCTGCTCATCCTACCCCACAATCCCCAGAGCTCACCAGCCTCCTTCACACCTTGCTGGGGAGCTGGGGAGGAGATACCTGCCCCTAGAACTGCACTAACCCCCCCACCACCCAGGCTCGGAGAGCATCCCCATCCCAGAGCTCATGCTGCTCAGGGCACAGTTTTCCACCAACATCCTTAACTGAGGGGTCCAGAACACAGACAAGAGCACTGAGGCTCAGCAGCCCAGAGCAACAGCCTGCCCAAACCAGAGGTAACAAGAAATCCATCCCCCAAACTGCTGCACAAACCCCCCAGGGATGGATGGGCTGTGCCAGGCACCGGGACATCTTTCCCACAGAGAAACCCCACGGAGAAACATCCCCACAGAGAAACTTCCCAGCCCCCCCCAGCAGCCAGTGGGATCAAACCCACCCATAAGGCAGGGAAAATCCACCCAGGATCCAGCCCCAGTCCCAGGGAGAAGGGGGTGTCTGGAGGATGCTCCCCCCCCCAAGGCTGCTGCAAGCAATCACCCTGTTTGTGCACCAGCCGAGCTCCCGTTGAGCCTCTGCTCCTCTCTCTGGACAGCCCCAAATTTGTGAGATGGGGTCCCCTAGTGTGTCCCCACTCCCATCACCCCGAGGTGACACCCCTTACCTGGTCCCTCATGCGTTCCTGCTGCCCCCGGAGCGCCAGCGCGTGCTGCGGGTACTTGTTCTTCAGGTGGTCCATGAAGGCATCCCGCTTGCGCTCCATCTCCGACTTCTGGAGACCCGTGAGGGCCTCCAGGCTCTGGGCAGCGATGACGGTGTGCCGGCGCTCCGAGGTGTGCACCAGCCCTACGTTGGAGAAGCGCCGGGTGCCGTTGCCCAAGGTGCGGTATTCCCGTGGGTACTCGGCATCGTCCGCCGAGATCATGTGGGTGCTGGTCCTCTCGGGATCTGCACGGGGAGGAGAGCAGAGCGGGGTCAGGGCCAGCCCTGGAGCGGCCCCGCTGCTATGGGGAAGATGTGGGGTGCAGCGATTTGGAGGTGGGGAGAAGGTTTTAGGCTCCAAGGGGCAGCTGAGCTGGGAGCAGGGTCATCCCTTTGAGGGATGCATCCAGTAGGGTGGTGGGTGCAGGGTTTGTCCCCCCCTCAGCGGTGGCCCCACTCCCAGGTATGGGGCTGGTGGTGATGGGAGATGGATGAGGCCGGGAGCGGCAGGAGGGATGGAGAGGCTGGGATGGCACTGACAGCAGGATGTTCAGACTGAGACATGAATAAAACAGTGTTGGGTCATTAAAACAGCACAGACAGACAGGAGCTGGGCGCCGCTCAGCACAGACAGACACAGCGACACGGACACAAGGACAGACCAAAAAGAAAACCAAACGTGGGCCGGGGCAGGAGGAGGCTCATGTCTGCCCATCACTGCCTGCACTACACTGCTGCCAGACACCCCCCATGCCCTGCCTGAGACCCCCCCCAAACCCTCATCCTGCCGCTCCCAGGGTCCAGCCCAGCCCGTGGGTACCAAACTGGTCCCCTGTCCCCATAGGGATGCTCTGCCTGAGGCCACAGGCTGGGGGGTGGCAGGCAGGTGGTCACTTGTGCAGCGAGGTGAAAGGGCCTCAGCCTTTTGCTAATAGCTCCTTAGCTCATTAGCTGAGCACACACAGTGTGAGCGGTAACGAACCTGGCACCTCCTGGGTGGCTGCAGGATGAGGCCACTCAGCATCCCCCAGCCCCAGCCCAGCTGACTGTGGAGCAGCCCCAGGATGCAAAAGCAGCCCCAAAACACAGACCCCCCACCCCAAAAAGCCACTTTGGAGGGTCCTGCACTGCCTGCACTGGCATCACACAGCCCTGGGCCGGTGCTGGCCGATGCCACCAGCGATCTGTGCTGCCACTAACGACCCTGGGAGCCTGCAGCACGCGTGTTGCAGGGATTCACCACGTTAAGGCTTGCCTTCCTCGCTCACTGTTTAACCTTGATCCATTATTCATCTCCCTCCTTTTCCCTTTCCCCCCCCCCCCTCCCCTCTTTCCTGAGCTCCTGTTAAATCACAGAGGGTAGAGAGGATTTTTTTTCCCCTCCCTTAATTATTTACCAGACCAAGACATGAGCTTTATATCCACTGACTGTGTTATTAAGGTAGGACCGCGCTCCAACGTGTGACACAGACCTAATGCCTCTGCTCAAGGTCATCTGAGGGGGCTGCTACGAGCTGGGCGAGGGGACCAGCACCCAGCAAACGCCATGGAGACATCCCCATCCCCAAAGTTTGATGCTCCCCTCCAAAAGCCAACCGGTCCAGCTCTCTTTCCCCACAGCCCCATCACCAAACGTGGCCTCAGCCAGGGGACCGTGTCCCCATATGCTGAAGCTCCCGGTATCTCCCCCCTCACTGTTGTGCTCAGCGGCATCCCCACATCACTGGGGAGGTCATGGTGCCACCTCTGTCATGTGCCAAACACCCCGAGATCCCCCCTGGAAAGCAGCAGAGATGTCGGAAGGGACACCTCCACCCTTCCACTGGCAGAGGGATGGGTGGGAGCGGGGCTGAGAGCATCGTCCCAGGGCACCCAGGATCCTCTGCTGAACCCCCGTGCTGATGGGAACTGTGGCCAGGGCAGTTTGTCACCCCAGGAGCTGCTGTCCTGCCATGACAGCCCCTGTTACACACATCTCACAGAGGGTTTGCTGCTACAGGGCACAAAACCCCTTCCCACCCTTGGCCGGTCACTCGAGTGCTTGCTCGATGATGGGAGAGCAGTGAAGACAAGCTGGGGGGCTGCACCCCATGCTCAGCACCCCTCCCAGCCCCTGTACTTGGTACCCATCAGCAGTGCCTGGACACATCTTCGAGCTCTCAGCTGTAGGGCAGAAGAGAGGGAGAGCGGGACCCCAGGCACCCCCCAGCCTGGGGAGGGTGCCCAGCATGGCCCATCCCCACCAAAACAGCCCCTCTGCGGGGCTGGATCCTGATGCCACCAGGATTCCCAACCTTACTGCATCCCATGGGATCAACAAAAGAGGTGTGACGGGACACCCTGAAAGCCCCCAGCCACAGCAGAGACGGGGCTGGGAGGAAGGAGCTGCAGCTCCTCTCCCTCGCCAAGCAGCATGGAGGCCTGAGCCAAAAGGGAAGGAAGGATGGGGCTCGGGAGGTGCAAGAGGGGCTGGTTCCCTGTGGCTACCTCCCTGGACCCTCCACCAGCCCCAGAGGGGTACGCAGCCCTGTCTCCTTCCCACCCTCCTCCTCCTCTTGCTGCTGAGCCGTGTATCAGCATGCAGCTCCCCGCTCCCTAATTACATGCACCGGGAGTGGAACGCGCCAGCTCGCTGTGTCTCTGCCGACTACTGAAAAGGATGATCTGAAAAGCCCTGGGCAGGGGGCAGAGCAAAGCTGGACACTCTCAGAGGGGGCTCTTCCATCCCTGGCTGCGTCGCATCCGCTCCTGCATCCCTCGCCCGGCTCTGAAGCGAGCGGTGGGGAGGCAGCCCCAGCGCCACGAACCCTGAGATCCACAAACCCCATCAAAGGGAGAGGTGGAAAAGCCACAACATCCCCACATCAGTCACTTTCTCCTCCAGATTCCAGCCCAGAGCAGGCAGGGATCATTTGATATGGGAACAACCAGGGTATGAGGTATGGGGGCTCCCTCAGAAAGGGACTTTAAACCTCCCATTCTCTTTCCCTGGCATTATGCGTGGAAAGAGGGTGCTAATCCTTCCCTCCCGACCTCATCCCAAGGGAATAATTCCATCCTGCCACCCGAAATCCCCCCAGCAAGTTGTTCCCCTGCCTCCCATGAAGGGATGCTGTAGCAGCGGTACCCACACACGGGCAGTCCCACTGCCAGCAGCATCCCTGGAAAGCGCTTCCCAGGGCTGCTTCCAACTGGGTCATCAGGGTGGGAGAGCCGGTGGCCAGAACCTACCCAGGGTCCCCATCCCACCACTGCCCCAGCCCAGCAGACCAGGGAATCCCTCTGGGATGCGTCCCCAAACCGGGACCCTCCCTCCGCTTACCCGCGGGCGCAGGACAGCTCCCACGGCGGCCAGCAAACGGCTCCTGGGGGACAGGGGAGGCAGCTCCCGGGTGTCCAGGGGCTGGATGTGGCTCCTTGGCCAGGCGCAGGGCTCCCAGGACAGCCAAAATCCCCCGGTAAATCCTGGCAAGCCCCTCTCCAAGCAGCGGAGGGTTAAGGGAGTGTGGCTCTCTTTGCCGCTTCATCCATCCATCTTCCTCACCCGCCTGCAGAGTGTAACCCGTGCCAGGACCGCAGCCTGGGCTCCTAGCAGGATGCGGCCATCGCCTCCTTCCCAGGAGGATGGGGAGCACTGAAAGCACCAGAACCCCACTGTGCTTTGGGTGATGCTCTCCAGGACTGGTGCTTCACAGCCCAAGCAACCAGCTCCCCCTGCTCCCTCGGCTGGGAGAGGCTCCCAAAAACCTGCCCCGTGCTGCAGGCACCGTCCCACCAGGCTGGAGTGGCTGCAGGCTCAGCAGCACGGTCTGCTCAGACCCCTCCACCGGCAGCTGGGCAGGGGTTTATCCTAAAGAGGATCTCTCAAACACAGTTTATTACTGCAGTTCCATAAATCTTCAGGAGGCAGCGAGGCTCACGCGGGCCGGGGGAGCGACGGCAGCTAGCAGAGCATGAAAAATAGCCCAAGAAAGCGATTATTGTATGAAAAAGGGGTGAGGGGAGGGGAAGGCGAGAGTGCATCTGGGGAGAAAGGGAGGCAAAAGAATAGAAGCCCCTCCGAGCGATGCAGCTGCCCTGCACCCAGCCATTAAGGCAAGTGGGGAGAGCGGGATGCGCTCGCCCTTCCTCCCGAAGGCTGCGGCGATGCGACGCGATGCGATGCTGCTCTGCCAGCCCGCTGCCTGCGCGGCACCCGAGGAGACTGCCCAGCACCCAGAGCCCCGCTCGGAGCTAACCCCTTCCCTGCCACGCTGCTGCCAGCCCACCCCACCTCCAAACACCACCCACCCGCCCTGGAGAGGGAGGGAGGGCAGGGAGAGCCTACACAGCTCCTTGCTCTGGCAGTGTAGAAACTCTGCTGCGCTGCGCAGACCAGCTTGAGGGGTGAGCCCCAAAAATAGTCACACCCCCCCTGTTTGCCCAAGGCAGGACCTGCTGGGGTAAAGAGATCTGCAGAGGTATCACTATGTTGGGGGGGGGCACTGTTCTGGGTTCAGCCATGCTCTGTTTGAGCTCATTTCAGGGTGGCGGTACAGTGGTCAAGTGTCCCCCGAGTCCTGTCCCAGGTTCCCATCCCACCCCTGCGATGGGGCCAGCAAAGAGCCAAACTGTGGTGGGAGCTGCAGGGCTGCTGTGTCCCCCAGCACAAGGAGAGCCAGGGGAGCCAGGGCACAGAGCATCCCTTGCCCACACTGTGTGCCAAAGGGTCCGACTGCCACCAGCCAAGAAACACTTCCCTGGTCCAGGCCAGGCTGCGGATGCTCCCATCCACAGGGATGCAGGGAGCAGGACAGACCCCATGTCCATCCCAGCACATCGAGGTCAGAGCATCTGCACACCCTCCTCGTGCCGTGCAGGGAGAGCAGTACTGGGAGCGAGAGCTGGCAGGCAACTGGGATGCTGGGATGAAGCCCCCCCCCCATCCTCTTGCTCCCAGGCTGATGGAGACCTGGTGCCAGTAAAGCCAAGTGATGCCAAGGCCACCCAAGAGGGACCATCAACATCCCACCCAGCACAAACCACCCGTGCTACGGCACAGGGTGCAGCTCTCCCATCTCCTCTCCCCATCCCTGAGGGTCCCCCTGCCCCCCCAGCACCGAGACAGCTTAGCCCAGGCTGGGCAGCAGGCAGCGGGCTCCCCACTGTGCCTTTCACTCCCAAATTCAAGTGGAACCAAGGAAAATAAAACACACACAACCCCCCTGCCAACCGTCTCATCCCAACTTCCCAGCCAGGTTAGTGCAGCCCCCACAGCCAGAACACCCCTCAGCTCCTCAAAGGCAGGCAAGAGGCACAGTGCCCACATGGCAGTGGTCTGGATGGGACCCCATGGACCTGGCCCTGCCTGTTGCCAACTGCTACGTGCCCAAGATGCTGCCTGCACCCCTGCTCCTGCATCCCTGAGGAGCTGAAGCCGTGCGCTGCGTCGGCACACGTTGGCTGGAGTTTGGGGTGGTCTATGAGACATCTCCCTGCCTCACCAAGCAGCTCCTTGACTTTGGAAGCAGAGAAACACCCGGATCGATTCCCATGTCCTTGTCAAATCCCATCTGGCCAGCCCTGTAAAAAGCAGCAGCCACTTCCCACCTCGCCGGGTGTCATCTCACCCACGCGCATGGAAACGGGAGAGGAGTTCACCTCCCAGCCGTGGCTGGACGTGGCGCTGAGCACCCCTGGATGCTCCCTTCGTGCTCAGGATCAGGACCAGCACCTTCCTGCCCGCAGCCCTGTCCCCACATCCCACCAGGATACATAAGCCAGGCTGTCCTTCTGTGCTGTCACCCAGGGAAGGGGGACCCGACCCCCCGAGGAGCCCTCCAAGCCTTGCCCTGCTCAGCCCCTCAGGACAGGACTCCCCCATCCCCTGCTCACTCGTGGCTTGGGCATCCCACTGCAGCAGCTGGATGGCACGAGCTGGGTCCTGTCCTTCCTCACCTCACTCCTCCTCCTCGCACTGTCTCCTCAGCTCAGCATCTTCCCAGGATCTCCTGCCAGCTCCCAGCTTGGGGCTATTCCTCCCCTCTCCCCAGCAGGCTGTGTGGGTCAGGAAGCGTCTGTGATGCTGCTGAGCGAGAGCCCGGGGCGGTCGGCTCTGCTGCCCAGGCTACCAGGGGGCTAAAGGGGCAGTTAAGGGGCTCCACATTCACCTTGCAGCACCAAACCCAGCAGCTGGTAGAGCTGGAAATGCTGGGCTGAGCTCCAGAAGCAGACACCCCTTCTCCAGAGGGTCACTCTGGATGCCAGTGGCAGCACAACGCGACCGGAGCTGTGCCACAGCCTGGCGAGCAGAGCTCGGTGACACCAGGGGGGTGACACTGAGGGATGCTCAGCAGGCAGCCAGCGAGCAGGAACAGCCCCATCGCCCTGCAGGAGGGGCAGTGTCCGAGTGAGGGTTCCCCCCCTCCTTCCCCAGCCCCCCGGACTCCCCAGTAGTGAGAGCATCAATCCCTGCTGGGGTAGGGGACAAGACGGACAGAGGGCGAGCTTGTGGAAGGCAAATTGGCACAGGAAGGGTGGCTCAGAGCTGGGGGGAATCCTTCCCCCACCATCAGCTTCCTCCCCAACCTTTGGCATGAGGCCGAAGCTGGTGGCATCCTCTGTGCATGGGGAGCATCCCTGCCTGGGGCAGAGCCTTCCCGACCAGGGACCAGAGGAGGAGAACGGAGCCCTGCGTGCCCTGGCAGGCAGCCGTGTCCTCAGCTGCTGGGGACAGCACAGTGGCTGGGGAGACGCCAGCAGCTCGTGGGTGCTGGATAAAAATAAAGGAGAGGGGAGGATGGAAGGGGCCAGGCTCTTCACAGCTGAAACACAGGCCACATTGTGGGCTCACCTCCCACCCAGGCAGCAGCAGCCATTCTGGGATGCACAGCCAGCAGCCCAGAGACTGGCATGGGATTAGCCCAAGTGGCATCAGCCAGGTCCAAGCCTGGGGATCCCCCTTTGGCCTCAGATGGGAGAGGGAAACTGAGGCACGGGGCTGGGGGAGGAAAGACTCTGCCCCCGAGTGCAGCTTCAGGTGGGGATGCTGAGGTGCAAAGGGGGTGAAGCCGGTACCAGATCAGGGGGGAAGCACAGGCAGAGCCATGTACCACCTTCATGCCCAGAGCTGTACCTGGAGCTTTCCCAGCATCTTGGCAGCGCCCACTGGCTCCCCCCGCGGCGCAGAGACAGGCGAGCGCAGCAGCGTCTGCTCCGTGCTGGGAGCGCACGGGCGCGGGGCCGTGACTCACCCGCAGTCGTGCAGCCAAACGGAGCCAAGTCTCCCCACAAAGCCGGGTCCCCACCATGTGCCCAGCCTGGAGGAAAGAGGGGGGGGTCCCCCCATGTGCCCAGCCTGGGGGAGAAGCCTTTTGGGATGAGCCTGGGATGGCAACAGGATCTGGAGTCCCCAGACCACCCTCCCCATCAACTGCAAAGCCACCTTCTCCATCACCTCTTTCCCTTCAGGCAGGTGAATTTGTGCTGCTCTGAAAGCCCACCAGGCTGTCCCCCCCACCATGGGGGATTTCCAGCACCCACCAGCAATTTGGGAGAAGAGCTCCAGAGCTGCAGCCCCCATCCTGTGCTCCTGCAAAGCCCAACAGGTCCCGGGTGCTCCTGCCTTGAGCTGCCCAAGCAAATTGCTCTGGAAATCAATTCCAATCTATCAGGCATCAGGAAAGTGATAAACTGCCCCTCAAGACGCCAAATCGATGGTTCCTCTGAAGCCCAGGACAGAGGGAGGGGGGGGAGAAGGGTTGTGCAGGAGGACAGGGAGCACGGCGGGGGGGTGATGGCATGGGGCTGGGAGTGTAAGCAAGGAAGCATCCCCAAAATCAGCTCTTGATGCAGAGGAAGGTGCGTGTCTGGGATGGAGGGAGGGATGGAGGGATGGATGGACAGGGGAGAGAGGATGCCAGCCCCTCAGGCTTCAGCCTTCATGGACAACCCATGGGTGAATGTATTTCCTGGGTTGGAGGTGGGACCATGTCTGAGCCTGCGATGGGGGCTTTGGATCCGATCCTCATCTCTCTGCAAGCAAAGCAAGAGGGCAGAGGTGTGGGGAGGCTGTGGAGTCGGCCAGAGGGGTGAGTGGGCTCCAGCAGTGAGGAGGAAGGTGGGCTGGAGGCGACATGCAGAGCTCAAAACCCAATTCCCAGCAGGACCTGGAATGAGACACTGAGGGGGGTCACTAAACGCAGCAAGACCCCCCCCCCCTGACTTCAGCATCCCCGTGGAGACCTTGGAGAAAGCCACCAAGGGATGAATTGAAGCTGAACTGAACCCAAAGCCAGGGCTTAGCCTGGGGCTTCAAAGTCCCCAAAACGCTCAGCTCCATGGGAAAGCACCTGGGAGGGGGATCCCTGCCCAGCACAACTTGGCCCATCTCTGCCTTGGCACAGGCTGATCCAGCCCTTTTGAGGACTTGGCACCCACCACGATGGGCTGGGACACGCAGCCCAGAGCTCAGCAGGTCCAGCCATGGCACCCAGCCCTGCTCCGTGGGGAAATGGGGGCAACGCTGCCCTTTTGGGTGACCCCTGCCAGGAGATGGGGGGATGCTACGCTCTTCTGGGTGAGGGGGAGAGGTTGGAAGAAGCTGTGGTGTTATGGAGGGGCTCAGGAGCCCCAGAACAGGGTGTGAGCAGACCCTATTTATAAGTGCCCAGGTAGCATGTGGGTGGCTGGTCACAGCACGCTGCGCCAGCCTGGTTAGTCACAGCGAGTTAAAAATCAAAGATGCTGGGAAAAAACATTGCTCAGCTCCACAGCTAAAGCCTGGGATGTAGGGAAAAAAGCCTAGGATGTAGGGGAAAAAGCCTGGGATGTAGGGGAAAAAGCCTGGGATGTAGGGGAAAAAGCCTGGGATGTAGGGGAAACACACTCATGGCTTGAAAACACAGGGCAAGATGTGACAGGACTTCACTGTCAGCCTGATCAGAGACCCTGGCACACCCCATGGCACGGGGATGCTGCTGAGACATGTCACCCACCATCTTTGAGGATATTAAGGTGCCCAAATGCCATGGGCATCCCTGCCTGGAGCCGCATCCCTCAGCACATCCCACATCTGAGTGGGATCACAGAATCACAGAATCACAGAATTGTAGGGGTTGGAAGGGACCTCGAGAGATCATCGGGCTGCGGGTGACACCAGGACAAGGGCACCAAAGGCAGATGCCATCCCTCCCATCACTGAGCAAAGCCCCGTCCTGCCTCCTGCCCTCCCTAACCTCCTCCGGGGCCCATCGGAGGGAGAGCTTCAGCCCCTCCAGCCCCGCAGCCCTTCCCTTCCACCAGCGCCAGTCAGAAGCTGTCCAGGCAGCGAGGTTTAGTCAAGCAAAAGGAGGGCAGCAGCAGCAGCTGCCTGCAGCCCTGCCCGCCTCCTCCCACCAGCGCCGGGCATCCAGCCCAGCCCGCGCCATCATCTCCCAGCACACAGCCCACCTGCATGGGGCTGGGACCATCCCCGAGGGATCAGCATCACCCGGTACCTCCAGAGCCCGTATCCCCAACACCCATCAGGTCCCACCCACCCCACCCCACACACCCACCCCCTCCAGGTCCATACCCACAAGCATCCGAGTCAGCCGGTAATCCCCAGGCTCGGTGGGTCTCTCCTGCTCCCGCAGCCTGGGCGCAGCTCGGGGGGGGGCGCCGAAGGGATGCTTTGCCCAGCGAGGAAGCATGGTGGCACCCCAGGGAGTGGGGTGGCGGGGGGGAAGCTAAGAGGAACCAGGAGACTGCTCGGAGCACGGCTCCCAAACCCCAATCTGGGCGACAAACACATGCACCTTATCGCAGGGCTGCTTAAAGCCCAATGAAAGCTGCTTTTACTCAGCGCTTAAAGCCACACGCCGCCTCCCACGAGTTAAACCGAAGGAGACGCAGCGAGCTGCGTGAGCCGTGCCTGCTCATTAAATACAGGCTCGTAATTAAACACGTACGCAGAGAAATTGGGCAGCTCTAAGGGGAGGGAAACGGTACCGACCTGACCACCCAGCACTGACCTGGAGGAAGCCTGAGGGCAGGGAGCAGTCAGCGCTCAGCTCTCACACCCAGAGCTGAAGCCACCACGCAGGGAAGGGATGCTGGAGCGGTGCCGGGGCACGGGGAGGATGGATGCTGGAGCTCCAGCTGTCTGCTGTCACCCACTTCCCGTCGGTCCCCCCCTTCCTGTCGCCAGCCTAGCGAGGGGCAAGGGGCCGGCGGGCGGGCGGTGGGTCTGTCTCCATGGCTGGCAGTCGCTGCCTCAGTTTCTCTGCCAGCGGCCATCGCATCCTCGCGGCGCCGAGCCAGCACTTCTGCTCACATCCTTCCCCTTCCCCAGCAACTTTCCTCCCCCCCTGCCCGGTTTTATCCCCCCTCTCCGTGCGGTCGCCTGTGTCTCCTGCTCTCTCCCCTGGCTCCCAGCTCCCCGTGGCTCTCTGGGTATTTTTTGTAATTTTAATTTTTTCATTATTTTCCCCCTTCCTGTGGAAATGTCAGCGTGGCCCCTGCAACACATCACACGGGCTGGGAGCCAGGAGCCAGTGCACAGCCACGTACAGCCAGCAGCTTGCTGCTCTGCCTCCTCCCTGCCCTGCTGAACCCCGCTGGCAGCGTGCCGTGGGGTGCCACCAGTACCCCTCACCGAGCCCTTCTCACACCATCACCCACTCTCCCGGCCCTGGGTGCAAGGCTGGAGGGTGCAGGGGACCTGGGCTGCTTGGTGTTGGGGATGTCAGGGTCTGTTTGCCTCCCTGGTGCTACCGAGCTCAGGGAAAGGTCTCGTCCCCAGGTCACAGGGCTGGATCCTGTCCCTGAGCCAAGGCTGCTGCTAGAGAGGTTGTGGACCCACTGGAGTGATGCTTCCCAAAGCTGCCCAGGAACCCCCCTGCCTGGCCCTGGTGCTCATGAGGTTACCCCAAAACTGGAGGAACGTGCAGCCAAGACCTGAGAGATGCTGGAGGCACCAGCCAGCTCCTCCCAGTCCATCCGAGCTAACCAGTGCTGTGCCCACACTTCAGGGGGGTCTTTGCACACCTCTGCCCCCAAAGTCCTGAGGAGATGCTGAGCCAGCCACAGGTACCCCAAAACTCAGCGTTACCCATGCCAGGACAGCTCTGCAGGACCGTGAACCCCTGACATGTCCTCCAAGGGCTCCCTCCAGCCAAGCAGCACCCAAGCACCGATGCAACCAAACCAAGAGCAAACCCCAGTGGTCCCTTAAGCAGCACCAACACCAGCAGCACCCCAAAACCACCCACATACACACTTACAGGGATGCTTGAGCCCTGCCCAGAGTTACAGGGGAGGCAAGGGCTGCATTGCTACCTGCCAGAAGAGTTTAAACACCCAACTGGAAGCCCCAGAGCCTCAGCAGTGCTCTGAGAAACCCCCTCTGCACAGATTCACAAATCCCTGGGTGGGAAGGGCTGTAGAGCCCAGGAAACCTCACACCAAAGACCCACAGGTAGGCTTTACCCCCATTTTGCAGATGGGGAAACTGAGGCACGGGGGTGGGGGCCACACACGATGCACACAACAGGAGCAGTCCTGGCTCAGAGCCCAGAGAAGAGCTCAGGAGCACGGAGCTCCTGGCTGAAGCCCTTCCAGGCTCCTGAGCAGCCATGAGTCACGGCTGGCACAGGCTGGGAGGATTCATCTCACACTCTGTCATGACGACCCCCCCAAACCCGCCCCCCCCCCCAACCTCCTGCTCCTTTTTGCTGAGCACTTCTGGAGAGCACTTGGAGTGGAGGCTGGGCTGGTCCCACATACACAGGGTGGGCATCACCCCCTTTTCCCCCTTAGTCCAGGGCTAAGGGCATCTCTCCCCCTCCACATTTACATTGTGGCTACATTAGCTATAACCCACATCCTAGTTCCATTGGGCATCTTACTGTGCTGGGGGGAAGAGGTAGGATGTGCTCCAAAGAGCTTTGAGCCAACCCAACGCTGATACAAGGTGAGGAGACATGACCAAGGGCAAGCAGTGGGTCAGTGGCAGGGCTGGGATGCTTGCCCAGCCCTCCTGTGTACCTGCACCCTGAGTGACAGGGAAGATGCACTGTGCTCCCTGCCATGGTGATGGCACAGGAATGCTGAGGCTGAAGGTCTGGGGGCAGGAGGAGGGTGTAGCAACGAGAGGATGCTACGCTGGAAGAGCAAACACGATTACTGCTGGCAGGGAGGATTAATTGTCCTTCCTGCTGATCCCTGAAACCTGGCACAGTCCCGCAGCAGGGAGGGCCAGAGGATGAGGTGACCTTTTAATTCTGATTGCTCTGCTGATGAGGAGTAAATAAGCATCATTGCTGTTAGAGAGCTGCTCGAGAAGGGCCTGACTGCAGATGTACCACTGCCCCACAGCCCTGACCATCCCCACACCCCACCCCACAGGGGACTGAGCTGCCATGAGACAGGAGCAGAGGGCAGCACCCAGATTTACCCCAGCACCCTTCCACCACCTCCCTCACCACAGGGTTGGGTGGTTCAGGCATCACCCCAGGTCCCACCAGCATCACCAGTGCTGACATCCCCAGGAGGGTCCTGCTGTCACCGTGGGAAGGGGCACCATGACCTGCAGCCAGCCCTGGAGGTGAATTCCCAGTGTTAAATCCAGAGGTGGATCTTCCCACTTTGGGGCTTTCAGAGGCCGTGGCATCTCCTGCAGCACAATCCTGAGCTGGCAGTGTGCTGGTGAGAGGCACTTGCCTGTGCAAAGAGCCCATCACAAAGTGACACCTCACCCTCCCCAGGGCTGGGTTGGGCCAGGCAGAGCAACTGGGAATTCCCAGTGAGAAGCTGTAAAAGCAGCTCACTCCTGGAGGGGAAAGCATCCACCTTCACACCTACAGTGCTGGACATGGGTTTGCTCTCAGCAGCCACCCCAGGAGCCACTTCCATCCCTCAACGTGCCCACAAGGGAGAAGGATGCTTGATGATGCTGCTCTGAGCCCCATCTCCAGCTCTGGTGCTGGGTCTAAGGAGGAGCAGGGGCTCTGCCCAAGCAGTGGTGGGATGCTCAGTGCTCTCCCCCTCCTCACCCCACCCACCCCACCCCATTACCTCTATTTAATCTCTAAATTCTTCAGAAACACCACTGCTTGGAGCACAGCAAAGCATCTGAACAGTAAGACAGTCACTGGGGAGGGGGGGGGATACAGCCACCATCCCCCCCCGATCTGAGACAGACAGACAGCTTTGTGTCTGCTCACAGCCAGGCTCAGCCCTCACAGTCTATACAGCAACCCTGACACGCTGCCCACAGTGGGTCTATTGTACATCCTTCATATGAGGAGATATTGGGGACTAAATGGGGTGGGTGATGCTGAGCTCCAGAGCTGGAGGAGGAGGAACAGGGAGGGGTTCCTGCTATGCCAAGCAGCCAAGGATGTTCAGAGAGGTAAAGAGGAGTGAAGCAGGAGTGGGGCAACACCAAAAGTCTGGGAAAAGTAAAAATCAGCCTGGCTGCTGCAGGAAAAGCTCAAACCAGGGATCTGATGATGAATGAGATTCAGCCAGGCAGCTCATCCCCATGGGACAGACAGACAGCCTTTCCTTGCTTGCACAAAGCATCAGGACCATCAGGAGCATCCCCTAAACAGCACCTACCCAAGCACCACACGGAGCTGCTGGGCTGGGTGATGGGAAAACAGCATCTCATCAGGAAACACCTTCCCATGCTGGAGCTCTGCTCCCCACACAGCAATGCCAGGACCCAAGCTCTGCCCCAGCCCAAGCACGATGGGTGCTGAGGGGGGTCTGTGACTGCAGGGTGGGCTGTTCATGCCACATCCCAACCCTTGGGATGTCACGGCAAAGAAAAAGACCCTCACCCAGGGGGTGATGGAGCAGCAGCCCCAGGACTGCTTAGAGCTCAGCGAGCAGAAATGCTGCTTCCATATCCCAGCGTGTCAGCAGCTGTATCGTATCTCCTGCTATCAGAGACAGGGAAGAAGGCAGATAAAGGTGGGGGGAGAGAAGGAAAAAAATCCATTGGAGACCTCCTGACATGGCAGAGCTAAATGCATTTCACAGCTGAAGGGCCAGGGAGAGTAATTCCTTATTAAACTCAGACAACCGATGGCTGATAAGTTCTCCAGTAATAAAAACTCCTCAAACCCCAGCAAGAAGCTGGAGGTGTCAAGCAAGGCAGCTCTGAAGATGGTTCAGCCTCCCTCCTCCTCCTCCTCTTCCTCGGAGCAGCGGAGGGAACAGATCTGGGGGAGAGAAACTTGAGGCCACGTGGCTGCTTCGCCTGCCGGGGCTGGTGGCAACATCTGCCGAGGTTGGCATCGCCTGGGATGCTGGCAGGGCTGGCAGGACCCGTCACAGCTCCGAGCTGGGATCTGCCAAACGGCGGCAGGTGGAGCAGAGGGGAGGTCTTGGCACCGGAGGGGCCCCGCCGCACGCTCCCCTCCCACGGGGACCGGTACCCACCGTGCGCCGGAGCTCAGCACCAAGCTGTTCCCGGCACCCAGCGGGCTGGTCCCTGGAGCTGGGGCTTCGGTCCCCAGGTGGTGTGGGAAGCAAAACCCTCCTGGAGAAGCGGCAAGCGAGAATTTGTTCCCCGAACAGCACAACCCGAGCGATGCCTGGCAGCACACACACCTCCCGGGCCAGGCTGGCGCCCGCAGCACCCAACTCGCACCCGGCGCCGTGGCACAGCACCAAGTCCTTCTGCGCTCAGCGCCCGGCTCCCTTTGCTCACTTGCTGAGCGCAGATGCGCTCCCCGGATGCAGAGCTGAGCCTTGCCCCATCCCAGCTTGGGGGGGTGATGGGAGAGGTGCCCTGTTCTGCATTAAAATAGCCTCCACACGGCAGGAGCGGCTGCGGCGGCGGCAGGAGCCCGGTGCAGGTCCTGGTCCAGCTCCCTGGGATGAGGTTTCAATTTTAGCTCCGCAGAGAGAAAGCGACACCCCCCCCCCATCCCACCCACCCCCCACATGCTGAAAGCCTCAGCAAGGGCAGTGCTGAGTTTTAGGGGCCCACGAGTTCCCTTTGGGAGGGGGGGACAGATTTCTGAAGTGCCACACCTGATGTTCATGACTCCTACAACCTTTTGGCATCGCTGAGCCTTTGGCATTGCTGCTGCCAAACCATCCGTGTTCCTGCTTTGGGTTCCCCTGGGGGGGCAAATCAGCGAGGAGGGGGTAAATCAGGGTGGGCACACCAATGCCTGGGAGCAGCACCCATCCAAAACCAACCAAGGGTGCTGCTGCGCACCAGCCTGGAGAGCCAGAGAGGAGGGGAAGGAGTCACCTGGCTTACACCCAGGTGAAAAATCAGGGGGGTGTGGGGGGTGTAACAATTAATTCTCAGGGTATAGAAAAAATAAAAGCAAAGAGCATCCCTAATACAGCAGGTCAGTGATTCCAGGGCTGCCCAGGCATTTTGGCAGCCCCAGGCTACCCATCCCACCCTTGACACCCCTGCACTGGGTCCCCTTGTCACCCAGGGACTGCTGCTCCCTGGTCAATCCTTCCTTTCAAGGCAGCCCTGGTTGAGTCTGATTTAAATCAAAGTGCTGTTAGCTACAGTGCTATTACCACTGCTGAAAACGGTAACTAAATGGCATTTCCCCACCGCTCCATTTATATTTCTGTGCTCTTTACCCATTTGTAAACTGCAGGAGGGAACAATTTAAGGCATCTGAGTGAAATGCTTAAATTAACAATTTACAAATAGCTTAATTGAGGTCCTGGTCTCTCTCTTCCTGAGCAGAAGCTGCTAAATGATTCTGAATCATTCCCATTTATTGGTTCTTGTGCTGTGAATTACATGCCCTGGACTACAATAAAGGCTTGAATACCTTGGCACAGGCTGGGGGTGCCCGTTGCTGAGCGTGGCTGGCGACAGACGGACAGACCCACGGACAGGAGGAACCACAGCGAGAAGCAGGCGAGTGATGCAGGAGCAGTTGATGGAGCTGCCTGGAGCTGAGCGATGCTCCAGGATGTGCTGACACCTTCAGGGGGCTTTAAAAGGCTCCCAATAAGGGGGATGAGGCTCATCCAGCCTCCATCACCCAGCTTGTCAGCACCCCACCTGATGCAACAGCCCCGTTCCCCAGCAGCACCCTCAAGCCATCCCATCACTGCAGGGAGAAACCTAATGGGATTCAACAAAAGCAAGTGTAAAGTCTGGCACCTGGGGAGGAATAACTGCTGGAATCAGGACAGGCTGGGGGTGACCTGCTGGAGAAGAGCTCTGTGGAGAAGGACCTGGGGGTCCTGGTGGGTGACAGGTTGGCCATGAGCCAGCAGTGTGCCCTGGGGGCTGAGAGAGACAATGGGATCCTGGGGGGCATCAGGAGGAGTGTGGCCAGCAGGTCACAGGAGGGGATCCTCCCCCTCTGCTCTGCCCTGGTCAGGCCCCACCTGGAGTGTTGTGTCCAGTGCTGGGCTCCCTGGGATCAAACAGCCAGGGATCTCCTGGAGAGAGTCCAGAGGAGGGACACAGGGATGATGAAGGGCCTGGAGCATCTCCCCTGTGAGGAAAGGCTGAGTGAGCTGGGGCTGTTCAGCCTGGAGAGAAGAAGACTAAGGGGGGACCTGATTAATGTTTATCAATATCTGAAGGATGGGACACAGGGGGACATGGCCAGCCCCTTTTCAGTGTCTGTGGGGACAGGACAAGGGGCGATGGGCTCAAGTTGGAGCACAGGGAGTTCCACACCAACATGGGGAAGAACTTTTCCCCAGTGAGGGTGAGGGAGCCCTGGGACAGGCTGCCCAGGGGGTGTGGAGTCTCCTTCTCTGGAGAGATTCCAGCCCTGTCTGGACACCGACCTGTGTGCCCTGTCCTAGGGACCCTGCTTTGGCAGGGGGTTGGACCTGATGATCTCTGGAGCTCCCTTCCAACCCCTGTGATTCTGTGAAACCCCATCCAGGGTGGGGAGAAGGAGGAGGAGGAGGGGGTGAGGCTGCACCCTGCTCCTCACCCATCCCTCCCGGGTGGGAGCGATCTGCTCCTCCCGCAGCCAGGCGCTCGCTAAGCCCCCCGCTGGCAGCCAAGGACACTCACGTCGGCATCAAACTCCTCGGCTCCCAGTCTAATTCTGGCACATCAGACAGTAATTATAGGTACATCACCAGTGCTGACAAGTCTGGAGCTTGTCAGCCCGGCACCTGTCAGCACGGCGCTGCAGACACCCCGCAGGGAGCCCGCAGGGGCCGCATCCTCTCCCAGCTCTGTTTTGGGGATCGCCCTGTGCTGCCCGACGCCCTGGCACCCCTCGTTGCAGCAGGGTTCCTCCTGCTACCATCAGCCTCACCTCTCTGTGGGTGCTGTTTGGAAAAGGGGAGTGGGAGGGGGGTTGCAGCACCCTGGGGGGTTCCTCAGGAGGATGCTCCTGTGTCTGCTGGGTTTGGCACTGGGATTTCACCAGCACTGGGTGATGAACAGGCACCTGCTGCCTGTGCCCAGGGTCTCAGCACAGGCTGCCCATGGTCCACATGCTGATCCCAGCAATGCCACCCAACCACTGATGCAACAAGCCAAGACCTTTGCCTGGTGTAAATCACTATGGCTTTGCTTACTGCAGTGGATCAGCCCCAGTTTACACCAGCAAAGGGCACTGGTGCAGCTGTTTCCATTGCATCTTCATTTAATTTAATAAAGCAGGAAACCAGGGGCAAGAAGATCCCTGGCTGCCAGCAAACTGGAGCTGTGGCCACACAGGAGCTGATAAAGCTCCAGCCCAGGAGCAGCCAGTGGCTGGGAAGCTCAGACAGCACCAGTGAGGAGGAGGAAGGGGAGGAAGGGGAGGCAGGCTGGCTGTTTGCTGGTTTTAAAAGAGGGGAGGAAGATGCATGTGGGGGGGAGAAGCAATAACTTTAATTAAAAGGCAGATGACTGCACTGAAAATTGACTCGAAGCAGAGAGATATTAAAAAGCCCTTGAGTCTGTGAATTACCCCTCCCCAGACTGCCTGACAGGGGAATGTGTTTGGGTGCCATGGGTTGGTTTAGCACCCTGACTTGGGGAGCCCCAGCAAGGTCAAGAGGCGAGTGGGAGCTGCTGGGGATGGAGACAACCCCTTCCTTCCCCTGTCCCAGGGGATGCTGTGGCAGCCAGGACCCTCTGCTCTGTATGATCCAGCATCACTCCCACCTGTAGCTGCTTCCCCTTCACCTGGGCAAGCAACAAGGGGAGCATCCCCTCACACACACACCAGGGCTGCACAGACCTTCCTGGCTCAGCACCCTCACCCCCTTCCCCGCTCAGCCCCAGGACCCAGCTCCACCTAACAAATCCCTGTTGCATCAACTTGGGAAACAAAAACCCAGCTGCTGAGACACCCCCCAAACCTCCCTGTCTGGCTCTGAGGGTGAGCAGGAGCCACGTCGCTGCCGGAACCGGAGGGGATAAAAGAGCAGTGCTGGGTTCTGTCACCGAGCTGCAGGACTGTCAGCCTAAGCAGGTGCAGGCAACCTTCCCAAAGGGTCAGAAGCCCCTTTTTTCCAGAGGAGACAAGCTCATTAACTGGCAGCGTTACACGGCAGCTGGGTGACCTTATCACTGTCTGTGCGTTCACCTCGGCCAGGATGCAGCTCCTGAGCGTGGGGGCCCTTTCATCTTGTTCAGACAGAGGCAGAACAAGATCTGATAGCTGGGAGCTGAACCATCAGCAAGGCAGACAAGAGGGAAGGAAGGTGCTGAAGGGGGCTGGGGAGAGCCTGTGCCAAGCAGGGTGGCTTCTCCATCATTCCCCCCCCCTCCCCCGGCTTCAAGCATCCACCCAGACAGAGTCATAGAATCATAGAATGGGATGAGTTGGAAGGGACCCCAAGGGTCACAGAGCTCCAACCCCCCTGCCACAGGCAGGGCCACCAACCTCAGGCCTGGAGCTACACAAGGTTGCCCAGGGCCCCATCCAACCTGGCCTTGAACACCCCCAGGGATGGGGCACCCACCCACTCTCTGGGCAGCCTGTTCCAGCCCCTCACCACTCTCTCTGTAAAAAACTTCCCCCTAATATCTAATCTAAACCTTCCTTCCTTTAGTTTTAATCCATCCCCCTTGTCCTGTCGTTGTCTATCCTTTTAAAAAGTTGAATCCCCTCCTGCTTAGGAGTCATGGTCACGACACAGGACTTGCCAGTGAGACTTTACAGCCTCTGCCAGGGGGCTGGGGTGGGACTGGGTGATCAGAAGGGTCTTCCCTGGTTTCAAAGGGACCCCACGAACCCCACAAACCCCACAAGTCCTGCCTGTTCACCCTCACCTTCTCCCCTCAGCCTTTCTTGTTGTGTCAAACACCTCCAGGTGCTGCTCAGCCCCTGAATCCCAACAAACCATCCCTGTGATGCTACTTCCCTCCCCCAGTACATTGAGGTTCAGCATCACCAGGACCTGCAGCCCTCCCAAGGTGGGACACCACAGCCACCAGTGATGAAACTACCAGTGCTGGCCATGTCTCCAGTCCAGAGAGCCAGTTCCCATGAGGAGCATCCAAAGCCACAGCCACAAGCACAGCCTCCAAGCCCTCCTCCCCACACAGCCCCGAGGAAGCAGCCATGCAATCTGCTCTCCAGCTGAGGGGTGAGCACACACACACCATTTGGAGCCAGGAACTTAATTGCATGTGGAATTTTGGGCTGGCAAAGGAGCTAGAACAGTGCTCAGTGCCCAGGGCAGATCCCCCCATATGGAAGCATGGCCTGGCTGGGAGCTGCTGTCTCCATCCCTGTTCCCCTGCTCCCGTTTTGGGATGATGTGTTCATTACAGCTCAACAGGGTGTTTTGTGGGGAGGGCAATTCAATCACAGCACACTGTTCCAGCACCTCAGCTTTACACCAGGACAGCTCTCATGGTGAGGGGCATGGCACACCCCACCCATTACAAGCTCAGTTTCCTCCACCTCCCTGCTGTCCTCCCCAGCACAGCCCTGCCTGCGCTGGGGCTCCAGCTGCCTGACAGCCACACACATCCCTGAAGACAGAGGGACGTGCTGGTGCAGCTCCCTTTACCTTCAAGCTGGCAAAATACCCCCCCAACCCCAGCTCCAGGGCTGGAAGGTCACTAAAATCCCAAATAAATCAAGGCTAAAGCAGAAGGAAACGGGGATGGTGGGAGGTGGTGACCCCCAGGGATGCCACAGGGATGCTGGCAGCTCTCAGCCCTGGGGGAATGGCTATGGGATGGGCTCTCAGAGAGCTCGGATGCTGCTGGATGAGAAGGGGGTGTTTCCAAAGGCAGGTGTTTTCCTCATCGCCTGGATCAGACTAACTGGTGCTGCTGCTGCTCCAGGGATTGTTTTAGCTGGGAGCAGAGGCCCTGATTGACAGGGCTGTGGTGTGTGCCTCAGCCTCCCCAAAAAGAAGCTGAGATCTTCACTGAGACACTGAACCATCCCTGGCAACACGAACACCCAGCCCATTAGAGGCCGACAGATGCCACAGAAATAAAATCTATTATTATGACAGACACAGCAGGGGTGGCTGCTGAGCAGACTCCACCACATCTCCCCTCTTGCAGCTTCTCTAAACCAGCCATGCTTCCTCAGCCAGCTCCCAGACAAGGCACCTGCCTCTCCACCTGAGCCAGCATCTTCCTCTCACTCTCCCTTCAAAGCTTTTCCTCTCCCACTCCCAGGAAGGAAAACTCCAAACCTCACAAGGCTCAGCAGGGCTGGTCCTTCCAGGAGCACCAGTGGTAGCTCCTCCAGCCACAAACACCATCCCAGCTGCCAAATCCCAGCCTGCCCTGCAAAGAGGGCAGGAGCCAATGCCTCCATCATCGATGCCTCAGTCATCAATGCCTCAATCACCAATGCCTCCATCACCAATGCCTCCATCATCGATGCCTCCATCATCGATGCCTCAGTCATCAATGCCTCAATCACCAATGCCTCCATCACCAATGCCTCCATCACCAATGCCTCAGTCATCAATGCCTCCATCATCGATGCCTCATCACCAATGCCTCAATCATCAATGCCTCAATCACCAATGCCTCCACCACCAATGCCTCCATCACCAATGCCTCCATCATCAATGCCTCAATCACCAATGCCTCCATCATCAATGCCTCAATCACCAATGCCTCCATCACCAATGCCTCCATCACCAATGCCTCCATCACCAATGCCTCCATCACCAATGCCTCCACCACCAATGCCTCCATCATCAATGCCTCCATCATCAATGCCTCAATCACCAATGCCTCAATCATCAATGCCTCAATCATCAATACCTCAATCATCAATACCTCAGTCACCAATACCTCCATCATCAATGCCTCTATCATCAATGCCTCCACCACCAATGCCTCCATCATCAATGCCTCAATCATCAATGCCTCAATCATCAATACCTCAGTCACCAATACCTCCATCATCAATGCCTCTATCATCAATGCAAACCAGAAACCAGGCAGCACCCTCCTATAAACACCCAGAAAAATGAGCTGCAGGTGCTGCCCTCACCCACCACGGTCCCTGCACCCAGGAGAGGGTTGGGGAAGGGGCAAACATCAAACATGAAATGAGCAGGGTGAGGAGGAGCCCGCTGCTGGCCCCCAGCCCCGGTACTAACCTGGAGACTTTAAACAAAGGGAACAGAGTCCTGGCTTCTTCCCTCCTGCAATTCCATCGAGCCCTGGTTAGGGACAGGAAAGGAGGAGATTCATGAATGAACGGGATCCAGGTGGGCAGGTTTGCCAGGGGATGGAGGGGAATTAACAAATAAATCAGAGCAAGCAAACACATGATAAATCTGAAACAAAAGAGCAGCAGCAGAAAGCATCTGGGGATGAGACACAGCATGGAGAGCGCTGGGGGGCACAGCTGCACCCCACCATGGGGGCATGAGAGAGGTAGGGCCCTTCAAACCCCATCCACAGTGCTAGATACAGCCCCCCTGCATGTGGAGGGGGGGTTGTTTCTCATGAGTGGGGAGGCAAACACACACACAGAGGCTGCAAACGGCCCCCAAACCCCTCCCCTGCTCTGCAGCTGCCGGGGGTCTTGCCATGGGGACCCTGCCTGGCTCAGCCTCCCAGCCCGAGCGAGGGATGCTCGTTGGGAAGAGGAGTTAGGGGCATGGCAAAGCAAGGGGAAATCTGGGTAGATGGGCTTATTATGGGGTTTTTCTTCCAGTAAATACTCAGGTTGGACCTTTCTGTTGTGAAAGAAGCTGCACAACGTCATTGTGCCCCAATGTGCAGAGCAGCACAGCCCCTCTCAGGGACCTGCCAGCTCCCCACCTGGGCAACATCAGCTCCAAAACCCAGCAAGGAGAGCACCTTACACCCCAAATCTGCTTGTGGGTACAGGCTGGCATCATGCCTGCTCCCTACAAGTGACCTGACATGGGCAAGCAAGGGAAAGGCACTGTGCCAGGCTCCCCCAAACCTCTACCCCCGGGGTCTGGACACCCCAAGCATCCTGCCCTCAGGCAGCTGAGCCAGCACAGTGCCTGGTTCCCAGCAAAACAGCCCCGAGCTACTTGGAGCCTTTGTTTTTAGGGACATGGGGTGGTTTTCTCCTCCCTGTGCCTGGAGGAGCGGGGTGACAAGGGCAGGGGCGGGCAGGGGACAGCGGGACAGCGGAGCCAGCGAGACCTCAGTGCTCACAAGGATCTCTTTCTTTGCCAGAGCACAGCAACTCAGCTCATCCATCACGCCCACGGGACAGCTATCCCCTCACCCAAGCCTGGCCCTGTTCTGTGTGTCCTCACTCGGGTGTCAGTCTTTCCATCACCACCTTCTGGGTTCAGTCACAGGGCGAGACCAGGCAGCTGGGGTGGGGGGCTCTGTGGGTCCCTCCTTGCCCAGCTAAAAGGAGGAGGAGGAGGGTACCAGAGTGATGAACGCTGTTTCTAACCCCAAAATGGTTGCAACCCCAGGGAATGGCACTGAAGGCTCCAAACACCACTGGAGCTTGGCCATGCCATGCTCAGGATGCTCCCAGGGCAGCCTGGGGTTCAGTCAAACCCTCTCATCCCTGGCTTTGCAGTGGGTTTTCACCCCCAGACCCAAGCAGAGTGGGGTACCAGTTGTGATGTGCAGCTCCCCCACGCTGGGACCCTGTGCATCCCTGTGGATCAGGGTGCAGATTCAAAGGCTCATGGTTTGGAAATGGATTTCATGCCCAGAGCAAGTAAATAATCTTAAAGCCACAATGGGAGAGAAACAAGAAGAATGAAAGAAGAGTGGAAAATCCTTCCCTAAATGTGCTTTATTCGTTTGTTTGGGTAATTGCAGAGCAGGTTTAATTATTTATGCCACATTTTGTAATACACCAGGAAACACTCCGGAGCGAATCTGCTGCTGCTGCTGTCTGCAGGAGCCCACAGCCCTCAGCATGAGCAGGATGCCCAGCTGTGGGTGCCCCAGGGGGACCCAGGGACCCCCAGCCAGCTGCTGGCAGCAGAGCTTGGAGGCAGGAGATGCTCTGCCCAACCTGGTGTAAGGGGCGATGCTCCTGCTCCCAAAGGTGGGTGTTACCTGTGGGAACATCCTTCCTCCACCCCAGCTTGCAGGGACCCTGAGTGACAAAATACTCCTTTTCTAGTGGAAATTGGGAAGAAGGAGGAGGGATCAACTCCTCTCACACCTTTTCCAGGGGGAAAGACAGAGCTCTCCAATCCCATCCTCAGGATGCCCTTGGAGTTAGGGGGAGGAAAGGGCCAAGGGGGGGCTGTTCCCACCAGGCAGCACTGACCCTGCTGCTCAGCCTCCCAAGCTGAGACCCTGACAGCAGGTCCCAGCTCCTGGTTTTGGTCTCTACTTCACCCTACGTAACCTTGGGCCAAGGACTTGCACCTTGGCATCTGCACATGTGGAAGGGAGATAACAGGCTTGTTCTCCTGAAGAGCTGGGACTGACAGCCCCAAAGAGCTAATTATCATCTGTGGAGCACCACAACCTCCCCAGGGTTATTTTGGCTGAGATACCAAGTCACAGGGCAGCCAAGTGATTGCTCAAGGTCCTGGCACATCCTGGGGATGGAAATCCTGGCAGCTCCCAGACCAAAGCCATCCTGTCCCGTGCCACCCACGTGTCCTGGTTCCCCAGGGCTCAGCAGGACCAGGGGCCCTTATTTGCTTGTGCAAGCCCTGAGGGAGCAGTGCAGGTCTCTGACCAAGAGCTCCAGTGGCCTCCTGGTCCTGAGGGACCCCAAGCACGGAGAAGATGCTGCTTCACACTGCTGAGCCTCACGTGGGGACATCAAAACAGAGTCACAGACAGAGCCAGGAGCCATGGTAGAGCCAAACCCCATCCATGCCATGGCCATGCCCTGTGGCAGGTTCATCAGGAGCAGGACATTGCTTTCTGCAGGGGAGGAAGAGGAGGAGGGGAGGGAGAGAAGGAAGGCAGGCACCATCATAGTGTCCTTGAGTGTCCTTTAGAGGCTCTGCTTTTCACGCAGTGCAGCGGATGAGGAAGGACTAGAAAATCCCAAACTGCTCTTCCCTTTGATTCCCCCCACCACAGGGAGAGCTGAAAGGGAGCGGCGAAGGAGAGAGAAGGGAGGAGGCGTGCAGGGAGGGAGGAGGGGGAGCAGAGTGGGTAAGGGGGAAAGGAAACGCTGTTGGCCCCCCTTTGCCCTGGAAATCAGGTCCCCTCTGAGGCTCCTCAGGAGCCTTCTGGGCTTGGCATCTCCATACACCGTGGAAGGAAGGGCAGAGGATGCTCCAAGCAGAAGCCTCTGCCCCAAAGCACAACCTCACCTTGGCATCACCAAAACATCCCAAGGGCACACAGTGCCTGAGCTGGCTGGCTACCCCTGAGCGCTCCCAGCAGCATCTGGAGGAGGGAAGAAGGATGGATGGACAGACCCCCTGCACACACTCAGCCAGGCAAACCCCTCACACAGTGAGCACAGCCTTCAGCCTCACCATCATCCCCTGCAGCCTGCTGGGCAGAGGGCGATGCCACGGGCTGGCAGGGGGAGGTGAGCTGGCAGGGCTGGGAACACGCACCAGCTCTGTGTTTGGTCTGGGCAATGTGTTTTTAATGAGCCATATAATGTTCTTCAAACCATGCTGGAATCATTAATCCTCCTGAAACGAGACAGATCCCGCAGCCTGCGGGCAGCGCCAGGGCTGCCTGTTGCACCACGGAGCAGGCAGGCACTGCCTTGGCTCTGCTGCTCGCTGGGGGTCCCAAGGTGGGACCCCCTGTCCCCCCCAGTGTGACAAGGGACCCAGCGTGGGGGTGGCTGGACCCCTGCGCCGCGGGTGTTCAGCTGCAGCATCCGTGCGTGGAGCAGAACCACAGCTCTCCCTGCATCTCCTCCTTGCCTGGGTGACAACCTGCTGATCCCAGGTGGATTTGGCCAGCAACCAGGCTCATGCTTCTCCTCACCCTCCCTCCTTGTCCCCCCACACACACACCCCCACAGCCCCCCACACACACACCCCCACAGCCCCCCACACACACACACCCACAGCCCCTCGCTGCTGGTCCCTGGGGATGCCAAGGTGCTGGAGATGCTCCACAAGGGTCAAAATTATTTGGGGAGCAAAAATGACCCAGCCCAACCCCACAGAGCCTGGGGGGAGGTTACATCACCCAAACGCCTCCTGCTCCCCTCCCTCCTGAACGCATCACTGTATCCCATGGTCAGGAGCTGCTGGGATCCAGCGCTCCCCTCCCAGGCTGATTTCACCCACAGGGTGCAGCAAGAGGAACAAACATGGGTTCTTTGGGCCTCCTCCCCAGGGTGGGTCTATCAAAGGGGGTGTTGAAGCCAGGGCAAGGCACCAAAGCAGGGCTGGAGCCAGGCAGGAGCTACCTCCACAGAGGTGGTCACCCATGTCCCCATCCCTCCCCCCTTCCCCATGCCCTTTCCCAAAGCTCCAGCTCTAAGGATGGGTGGGGAGATGCTGTATTTTTCCATGCATGAAGATCCAAAGTGACACTTTCTCTCCCTCCCCCCCCCACCCCCCGAATCCTTCCCCTTCTCTTCTCAGAGCAGGAGAGAGAGATGGTTCATTATCATAAAACCACCGAGCCAAATAAAACCCCTGAGTGCCATGACAGCATCCCTCCAAATAACACGGGGAAGGAGAGCCTCTCCAGCTCCAGCTCTGCCCTTGCCAAGCGCCACGGCAGCCGCAGAAGGAAACTCAACTGACAGGTGGTTGTTTCACACCCTATTACGGTGCCACTCAGCTCGGCCCAGCCGCCCCCGAGCCGCTGACAGATGGAATCATAGAATCATAGAATGGGATGAGTTGGGAGGGACCCCAAGGATCACAGAGCTCCAACCCCCTGCCACAGGCAGGGCCACCAACCTCCAGGCCTGGAGCTACACAAGGTTGCCCAGGGCCCCATCCAACCTGGCCTTGGACACCCCCAGGGATGGGGCACCCACCCCCTCTCTGGGCAGCCCCTTCCAGCCCCTCCCCACTCTCTCTGCACAGAACTTCCCCCCAATCTCTCCTCTCCCCCTTCCCTCCTCCAGCTTCACTCCAGCCCCCTTGTCCTGCCAGTCTCTGCCCTTGAACAAGCTGATTCCCCTCCTGTTCCTCTGCTCCCTTCAGGGGCTGGAAGGCTGCAATGAGGTCCCCCCACAGCCTTCTCTTCTCCAGGCTGACCCAGCCCAGCTCCCTCAGCCTCTCTCCATAGGGGAGCTGCTCCAGCCCTCTGATCATCTCTGTGGCTCCTCTGACCCCTCTCCAACAGTCCCACACCTTTCTCGTATTGGGGCCCCAGCTCTGGACACAGGACTCCAGCTGGGGCCTCCTGAGGGCAGAGCAGAGAGGGACAATCCCCTCCCTGTCCCTGCTGCCACCCCTCTGCTGATGGAGCCCAGGATCCCATTGGCCTTGCGAGCTGCAAGAGCACACTGCTGGCTGATGTTAAGTTTCTCACCCACCAGAACCCCCAAGTCCTTCCCAGCAGGGCTCCTCTCAAGAAGCTCTTCTCCCAGTCTCTATCTATGGCTGGGATTCCTCCAGTCCAACCTGACACTTGGCAGTGTTGAACCTCCTTAGGTTCACCCAGGCCCATCTCCCTGGATGGATCTTGGACAGATGAGGGGATTTGGAGCCCCAGCTCCACCCCACGGAGCTGGCAGAGCTCAGGGGATGCTCAGGGAGAGCAGCAGGGCTCAAGCCCCATGGTGAGGCTAGGAGAGGGGTCGCTGAGGCCAGGTGTTGGGCAGCTGGAGCAGGGATTTAAGGTGCTACAGCAGCCTTGGCTTTGGGTACCCAGGAATATGGGGACCCCCCCCCCCCCCCCCCCCCCAGGCGTGCAGCATCACCCAGGGGCTTCCAGGCAGGGGAGGGGATGGGTGAGGCAGCACCACAAGACCATTAATACACACCAGTTCTGCAGGAATTTGGCTTCTGAAACATGCTGGTGCTTTAGGAACGTGGGTGACCTGCCCAGCATCCAGCTGGAGATCTGCTGCAGAGCCAGAGGTCAAACCCAGGGCACCCTGACTGCCCCAGGACCCTGCACAGTCCTTTCCTCCCTGAGTTCACCTCTCAGTTTTCATCCCCTTCCATTCCCTCCTCCCCTGCCTGCACCACAGGGCACCAGGGAACCTTATGCTGGGCCTTCATCCCCCTTGCAATCCCACCCCAGTGCTCCATCTCTCCCTGCTGGGTCCCACCCAGCCCAGCCAGGCACAGGATCCCTTTTGATCCCCAACTTGGTCCCATTTCCACTCCAAATACCCTGTTAAAAGAGAAAACCACACAAACCAGACCTGATGCCACAACTGCTCTTCAAAACCGTCTCTCTGGGAGTCAAGATACTGGGCTGGGAGTCACAGCATCCCTTCCCCACCTTGGGCACTCCCTTCCCCACCATGAGCATTCCCTGCCTCCCACAGGTAATTAAGCTAATTAACAAGCCACTGACCATAAGATTTGGATGCCCTTAAGCCCAGGGTGCTCACAAGGAAACTGCTCAGCACTGAGGGAAAGGGGAAATGGGGGGAAATTGGGGTGGATGAGGAGCCAGATCCCACTTCCCTTCATTGTGGCTGCAGCAAAGGGGGTGAGAGCTTGTGGGGCAGCAAGAGCTGGGCAGGGGCTGACCCACAGCCCCACACAGGGCTGCTGCCCCCAAACAAGAGCTCCAGCCCAGGGGAAGGCAGGAGGATGCCCAGGGGCTGGCTGCAGGACAGGAGCCACGGTTCCCTGACACAAAGAGGCTTTTAACAGGCTGGAATTGAAATATAGAAACTCAAGGTGGAAGAAATCTGCCAACACCACCCAGAGCAGCCTCTCCAGAGCCCCACGGGTGAGGAGGAGTGGTGCTGGCAGCCCACAGAGCACCAACAGCCCACAGAGCCCTCGCCCCCACCCAACCCTCCCTTTCCAAAGTCTGGGTGTTGAGACAGGATGGGGTGACCTGAGTGAGGGACTGATGGCTGGTGCAGGAAGAGCACCTGCTTTTGGACTCTCCTTTCCCAGTTAGGGTGGATGACTGGTCCCCAGTTCAGGGGCTGGAGTGCAGATGCTCCATTTCCCAGCCTGGAGCTATTAGCTGAGCTGGAAGGCCAAATGCAGCATCTTCCTTCATCCTCCTCCCTTTGCAATCAGAACATTTCAGCATCGGGGGGGGGGAGAAAAAACCCAACAAACAACCCATAAGTGCTTATCATCCCCCCCCCCCCCCCCTTCCTCTTCCTCCCACCCCCTCCCAGCCCTCTCCATCAGCCCTTCTGTTGGAGATGGGGGTTGTTGTTTTTTTTAAAATGAAAACTCGTCATTTGGATTTATTCTGGAAGTGGAAACTGTACTGGGGGAGGGAAAAAATAAAAGCAGCTGACAGCAAAGTTTCATTATCCCCATCGGGCGGGTGAGGAGCAAATCAGTCAGTTCTTAACGAGCGTTTCAGCTCCTTCTCCAAGTGCCTCTTGGAGCCTGGGTGCACCTGCAGCCTGGCACAGCCAGGAGGGGGGTTAATGAGGACCTTGGGTGGGAGCAAGCACAGTGAAGGGCTAAGAGCACACACACTCTCTCCCTTCTGCAGCTGAAGATCCTCGTGGTGATGAGCTGGGACCCCTCCCCAACACCACCCCAGATCCACACACTTGCTGTGGCTGTGGGAGATGGAGACTGTTTAGTGGGTAAGACCCACTTGCAGGGGGGCTCCAAACAGCCTGGGAGGATGCTCAGAGGATGGGATGGTGCTCAGAGGATGGGAGGATGCTCAGAGAATGGGAGGATGCTCACAGGATGGGAGGATGCCCATGGGATGGGATGGTGCTCAGAAGACGGGAGGATGCTCACAGGATGGGATGATGCTCACGGGATGGGATGGTGCTCACAGGATGGGATGGTGCTCAGAGGACGGGAGGATGCTCACAGGATGGGATGATGCTCAGAGGATGGGAGGATGCTTTATTTTGAATGGAATAACTCCACAGAGCTTGGCCAAGCAGCCTCTACAGCCCAACCTGGGGACCTGGGACCAAGCATCTCTCACCTAGAGGTGTTATTATAATAATAATAGTGATGAATTTGGCCACAGCTGCTGGGCAGGAGCCAAGTGAGCAGAGCACTGAAGGTGACAGAACCTCACAGGCACAGAGCTGGCACAAAAGGGCACCTGCCCCTCTCACACCTCCCCTCCAACCCCCTTCCAGCCCCACACCAATGCTGCCCCTTCCCGAGTGCAGACCCCCAGGGCTGTGGGTACCAGCTGCCACCTCGCTGCTTTGATGGAGGGGGAGCACCCCCAAACCAAGAGGTCCAGCATCCCCAAACCAAGAGCTGCAGGGCTGGAGCAGTCTGGGGAGCACACATTGTGAGCCATGGCAAGCCAGGGATGCTCCCCCCACTCCAGGGGCAGAATAAAATGCTGGAGAAATGATGCCTTTTGGGTAGAGACCACAGCACAGCACCCATCCTCCCCCCATTGGCACCCTGCAGCACCCCAAAATCTAGGTCAAAGCCTGACCCCATGGAACCCCTGGGCCCATCAACACCTCTCCACCCCACAGCAACCCCCCTTTCCTCCCCAACATGACTGGAAATAAAACCTTAACATCAGGGGCCTCAACATGCACACAGCACCCTGGGGACACCCACACCCATTCACCTCCTCTTCTGACCCCCCCCTTCCCCAGGACAGTCTGCAGCTGGTCTGACCCCCTCCCTGGGCACCGTGTGGGGATGCTCCCCACAGCCCTGGGATGCTCCCCACAGCCCTGGGATGCTGCTCCCACGTGTCCATGGGTGCCAGGCGTGTCCCTGGGGCGCAGAGGCAGCTGCTGTGCACCCCAGCCAGGATCGATGGGCAGCAACGAGGAGGATCAATTGCTATAATTAAACATCCTGCTGATGGGCTGTGTCCCCAGCACCCTGCTCCCCCCCTGCCCCCCCCCACAGCAGGGTCCTTCAGCCCCATGGCAGTGGTCCATGGGAGACTGATGCTCCCAGCCGGTGCCAAGGCAGCACCCACCCGGGTCCCTGCAGCAGCAAAAGGCACCCAAGGGTGCCCCTGCTCACACAGGGCATCAGCACAGCGAATTTCCTTGGGGGGAAAGAAAGTGGAGGCAGGCAGGGGAAAAGGGGGTGCTCCCCCCAGGCTGGGCCTTGGGGTGAGGTTGATGCTGGGAGCACTGGGGGAAGGGAAGGAAGGGGTGGAGAGGAGGATGATGGGGGGGGGACAGACACGCTCCCCACACTGGGGTGGGGGTGCCCAGCCAGGATGGAGCAGGTTGGTGCCTCAGACTCACACCCAGTGCAGCAGGGAGGTGCCTTTATCCCCCTCTGGCCCCACAGGCAAGCCCCATATTTTTTTGGGGGGGGCTATATGGCTTTCCTGCACAGGGAACCAGGGCTGAGCCTGGCACTGACACCCCCCTCCCCAGCACTAACCCCACCACCCCCCAGTCCAGTGCAATCACCACAGCAGTTCTCAGCATCACCCCCTGCCTGGCACCACCCAGCCTGACCCCCACCCCCCCAGGAGGGTGACGAGCATCCCTCAGACCACAAGCAGGATGTTCCAGACCAAACCAAGGGGATGAGCATCCCTCCTTGCCCATCCTGCCAGGAAGGGAGGGAAAGACCCTGACAAAGACTAAAGCTCCCTCTGCACAAAGGCACCAGCCCTTTGCCAGCCCTGCCAGGGTCTGTGGCACCCCCACACCCTCCCAACCCCTCCCGGGGTCCATGGCAGCCCACCAGCATCTCCCGGGGGTACAGGGTGCCTGTCAGAAGGAGCAGGGAGCCGTTTCCTCGGGCGTGGGAACGCTGGCAGCTTCGGGGGCAGTCAGGGGGGAATAATTAGCACCTTGGAAACGTATCGCTCATTAAAATGAGGGAATGAGCCCCCGCTGGGGCTGGAGCAGCCACGGGGCTTCGAGCACTGCCCTGAGCCCCGGGATGGGTTTGCTGGAGGGGGGGTAGAGCAGCCCCCACACCAGCAGCGGTGTGAAAGCCACAGAGCACCAGAAGGATCTAAAAGCGTCTGCACAGGTGGGATCCGGGTGCTGGCAGAGCTGGAGCAAGTCTGGGGTCCCTGGGACCGACCCAGCCCAGGGGAGGGGCTGAATCCCCTCTGCTCACTATCATGGTGGGGGGATGACACACCCACCCACCCCTGCCTGGACCAGCTGAGCAGAGGGACCTTTTCCATCTCCATCCTTAAGCCAGAGCTGGCTGGATGCGACCCCCCCTCCTCATCCCACCCCCGGGATGCCTGCGAAGGGTCCCAGCTCCCAGGGGTCCCGGTGCCGGGTTCATCCCCGGGTGGGGGCGGGGAGGGGCCAAGCGCCTCCAAAACCAACTTCCCCACAAGTTGGGTGCCAGCACCCACAGAGCAGCGGCGGGTGGGTGGGCGCAGGGGCTGGAGGAGCATCGCCCCTCCCCAACCTGCCTCACCACAGCCAGGGCGAAAACCCAGAGAACAAAGACGGGAGAGGCTGCGGGGAGAAGCCTGGGCGCTCCCCGCTGGCTAGGGTGGACAAAGGGACCCCCACCCATGGACAGCGCAGCCCTGTCACCCATCCCTGTCACCCACCAGGGCTGGCACAGGGCAGGGCAGCGCCGGCAGCCGCAACTCACCGCGCACACCCACCCCTGTGCGCACAGGGGGAGCAGACCCCCGCCGTGGGTCTCTACCCAACCCCCACATCCCCAAAACCACATCGGGCCACCGCGCAGGGGCAGAAGGAGGGCAGGCAGGCAGCCTTTGGAGTTATTTTAAGTTTCCCTTCCCACCGCCTCCCCCCCCACGCCCAAGCCCAGCCCGGGATGCACCAGATTTTTCTGCCTCCTTGCAAAAAGATGCTGAAAATATCTCAGTTGGGGGTGACCCGCAGCCCCGCTGCTCATCCTGCCCTTTGTGTCTCGGCAGCGGCTGGAGGGGAGGGGGGAGAAGGAGAAACGGGAGAGAGCAGGTAGGAGAGCAGCCTTCCTCCTCCTCCTCCTCCTCCTCACCCATCTGTCTGGCCGGGCTCAGAGAGAAAGGAAACCCAGAGCCAGGCAGCCCCCAGCCTGGCTTGGTCAGCAGAACATCAGGTTTAACGCCCAGCGCTGCAACAACAGAGCTGCAACAGCCACGGGCACAATAAAGGATTTCTTCGAGCATCCCCCGTGAGCCCCCGCCCCCAAACACCCCATCATCCCTCCAGCTCCCCGCGCTGGTGTTTCTAGGACAGCGGCTCTCCGGTGACTTGATCCCTTCAGAGCCCTGAAAACAACCGACCCCCGAGAAGCAGCATCACCACCCGGCACCGGCTCAGCATCCCCCTGCAACAGGGAGGTACCGCATCCCTGGTACAAGCAGCCCAGCCCCACGCACACCCCTCCGGAGCATCCTAACCCCACGCACACCCTTCCAGGGTGTCAGCTCCCAGCCAGCAAACTCCAGTGCAGGGAGCAGGGATTTTTTTATACCCCACCCTCCCCACTCCACATACACACACACACACACACACACACACACACCCAACCCTGGGCATCATCAGCAGCGCTGCCCCGGCGACATGGAAGGAGAAGGAAAAGAAAAAACCACACAAAGAAAATAAAAATACCTGCTACTTAAGAATGGATGCACATAGTGAGAGTGACATGCCTTGGGAGGGTGTGTTCCCCATTTCTGCTCCGCTTGCTCGCTTCTCTTCCCTTCCCTTCCCTTCCTCTCCCTCTCTCTCTCTCTCTCTCTCTCTCTCTCTCTCCCTGCGAGGGGTTCTCAGGCCCAGCCAACCATGGGAGACGGAGGCAGGAGCGGAGGGAGCAGGCGTGCGGGTGCGCGCAGGGGTGGGTGCGCGCAGGGGTGGGTGCGCGGGGGAGCGCGCAGCTCGGCGAGGTACAAAGGAACAAATGGGAAAAACACATTAGCTCATGATAGATTAATGTGCGGGGAGCCGGCTCCCCACCCCCCCCTCCTCCTCCTCCTCCTCCTCCTCCTCCTCCTCTCTCTCCTGCTCCCTCTTAAAGGCCCCTGCGCTTTATTCGGCGATAGGCGGCTAGCCGAAATGCCGGGAGCCAGCCAGGGTGGGGGGTTGTTGCCACCCTGTCACCCACTGAGAGAGGGAGAGGCAGCCGGACCTGTGGGGGATGCTCAGGGGATGCAGCTCCGGGTGATGCGCGGGGAGCGGCGTTCACAGGACGTGGTGCGCCTTGAATTGGGGGGGTAGGGGGTGGGGTGGGGTGGGAAACCCAGCGCCTGTGCACCTCTTGAGGGGCGGGGTGGGTGGCATCCTGCCACGGTCCTGCACGGGCAGCAGCACGGCTTGTGCTGTGACGGGAAAGGGGTGGTGGGAGTGGTGCCGGTCCAGTTGTGGCCACACCTGGCCCCACGGGACCTGTAGCTCCCAGTTAACACAGTGACACGGCTTGTCCATCATCCAGCAGCTGTGAAGTCCCCATGGAGCCTCTGCACCAGGGCACAGGTGGCACCGACACAGGGGCTCGATCCCCATCCGTGTCCCCATCGCCGTCCCCATCCCCTCCCCAGGCTCTGAGCACTCGTGGTCCGAAGGCAGAGCAACTCCCACAGCTGGGTACACAGAGGTGCCCCACTGGTGGTGGCACCTCCTTGCCCAGAGAAACAAACCCCAAGGTCCAACCAGGACCCAGGGAGGGGACAGGGCAGGAAAAACCCAAACCAGCACCCACTTTGCTTTGCACCATTTCCTGGGACCAGTGAGGAGGGCTTGCAGGATCTCCCCCCTTCCCTCTGCACCGGTGCTGCTCCTGTTCCCATGGGATGGGAGCTGTGGAACCACCCAGCACCTCCCCAGCAAGCAGCGGAGACGCCAGCTAACCCCGACCCCCCGCAGCCCCCACGCTGCCCTCCCTCCAGCGCTGCATTAGCCAGAGAGCTGCTGCCCAGCAGCACAGGAGAACACAGCGATGCTGGGTCCATTAGAGAACATCCGTGGGGCAAAAGGCTCTTCCAGCGCCACCAAAGTGCATCCTGATGGTGCTGACACGCTCCTGACAGCGGGATGCCCCCTACACATGGCCTGGGGGACCAGAGCATCCCAGGGCTGGCACGGGGAAGGGGGTCACCACAATGTGCTGCCTGTCCCTGCTCAGTGAGGCACCTCAACGGGCTCGTCCTGTGCTCTCAGCTGGCTCTGTCAGCTCATGATGCAGCTCATTGCTTCCCAGCGACAGCATCTTGCCATGGTGGGAGAGGGGGAGCTCTGTCTGCCTGGGGGAATGGGGTAGGGGGAGGAAAATGAAAAGGGGGATGGAAAAGGGGAATGAAGAGTCACTGTCAGACCTGGGAGCACTGCAGAGGTGTAACAAGAGGTGAAGTGTTCATCACTCAGAGGGGAATCCTCTGGTCTGCGTCTTGCTGGTAGATTAGAGGAGGCAAAGTTCCCCCCAGCACTGAAAGTCTCCAGTTTAATACTGAACCCTAATCTGCTGCTCCAAGGGATGCCCCCAGGCAAGTCTGCACCTCCCCATGCCAAAGGGGAGCATGGTCACCCCACAGAGCCACCCCACACCCAGCACCCCCAAGACAAGGGGGATAACCTGTGTGGGTCAGATCCACCCTCCCCACGGGCTCTGGGTGCTGACCCTGCACTGCTGCCTGGTGTGAACCCAGGGAGAGGTTTAATTCCTCTGGAGCATCCCATGGGATAACACAAGGAAAGAGGTACAAACCTCTCCTCCCTTTGGCCTCACAGCCCAGGACACGGGGGAGCAATTCCAAGATGTTTTGGGGTGCCTGGGGCAGACATTAAGGGCCAAGAAAACCCAACACAAACCCAGCAACCCCACAGAAACCCCTCTGTGAGCCCCACACCGGGGCTGTGGGGAGCTGCTGGCTGACAGCTCCCCAGCTCCAAGGCGTGTGGAGAGGCAGAGGGGTTTTGATCACAGCAGATCCAAGGGAGGCAGTGAAATGTCTCTAAACGAGCTGAAACGCCGCCTAATCGGCACATCCATTTCCTAACAAGTTACATATTCCCTTCAGAGCTCCAGTCATTTCAAAAACACATTAAGGAGAAATATTTGAAAGCTAAAATGTATTAAACAAGCACTTCATCCTCATCAGCAGAGAGGTTATAGACCTTTGCTGGTCTCCTTCCAGTAACCTTGCACGCCAGATACCACGAGGCAAACTCCTGTTTTCTAAAGCCCATTAAAAACACAGGCAGGGGGGGGGTGGGATCGGTCCCAGGGACAGGGCTGGGTTGAATCCCCCACCCTGAGCATCTCCATGGGGGCTGGATGAGGTGACTATGACCCCTACTGCATCCTACAGCAGGGGACACAAGCCAGCCCCCACCCAAAATCACAGCGGTGACCTGAAAACACCCAGTGCTCCTTGGAAAAACATCTACAAGAGGGCAAGGCGATTTATTCCTGCATCCCAAGGCTCTGCCAAAGGGGAAGGGATGGGGGAAGGTCCTGCAGCCACAGGAGGGAGGAATTTAATTTGCAGAGGAAGACAGGTATAACCCAGAGCTGGCACCTCAGCAAGAGCCAACGAGCCCAACCTGTGTGGGAACGGGACCCCAGGGGGGGCCAGCGCACCCCCAAACACCCACCCCACTGCAGAGACCCAGTAAAAAGAAGGGAAGGGAAGAAAAGAGGCTCCCAAACCTTCCCTGCTCTCCCCAGCTCGGCTGCAGTCCCACAGCAGCGCGGTCGCTCTTTCCCCTCCCCACTACCAAACACCCCCCCCCAGCCCTGCAGAAGGGGTTCAAGGTCCCTTTGCTGCTGGCACTGGATGGGAGGAAGATGAAAGCTGAGCCTCAGCTCTCAATTATTTATTGTACACTTCTTTTTTTGTCCAACTTGTCCTAAAAAGTCCTTTGAAGCACCTGCCACAGGATGAGATTTGGGTGCTCCTTGCCTTTAATTAGCATCCCCCCCATGAAAAAAGCCATCCTCATCCTCTCTGCCCTGCCAGGCAGCCCAGGGCAGCTCATACTTCTTGCTCCAGCACACAACAAAGGTTTTTGGGAAGCAGGGACTCCTACCACCCAAATGCCCCCTAGAGAGAGGTGGGGGTCAGTGCCAAAGCCTCCCCCTCACCCAAGCCAGATCAGGCAACTCCTAAGGATCCAGCACCCCAAGTTTAATACCACAATGCCAATGGGGATGCTCTCATCAGCCCTGCAGCATTCCCAGTCTCAGCAAACTCTCCCAGCAAGAAGCTCCAACTCTACACAGCCATGAAACAGGTTTATATCCTCTTACCAGTCTGACTCTGCCACCCACTTCACTGGGGTACCACCCCCCCAACACAGTGCTTCCCAGCAGGCAGTGCCAAACCCATCCCCACATCATCTCAGCAAAAAAAAATAAGCCCTGGTTTAGCTGTGCCCCATCCTTAAACCCAGCAGCTCCACCCAAGGGGAGGGACCGAGCAGATCAATGGGCTGTAAACAGGAGAGTTGATAGGAGCATCACCTGGGCACCCTGAGCATCACTGAGATACCTTGAGTATCACCTGAGCACCCTGAGCATCACTGAGATACCTTGAGTATCACCTGAGCACCCCGAACATCACCTGGATACCCTGAGCATCACTGAGATACCTTAAGTATCACCTGGGCACCCTGAGCATCACGTGGATACCCTGAGCATCACTTGGGCACCCCGACCATCACCTGGATACCCTGAGCATCACTGAGATACATTGAGTATCACCTGAGCACCCTGAGCATCACCTGGGTACCCTGAGCATCACTGAGATACCTTGAGTATCACCTGAGCATCACGTGGATACCCTGAGCATCACTTGGGCACCCCGGCCATCACCTGGGTACCCTGAGCATCATTGAGATACCTTGAGTATCACCTGAGCATCACGTGGATACCCTGAGCATCACTTGGGCACCCCGACCATCACCTGGATACCCTGAGCATCACTGAGAAACCCTGAGCATCACCTGGGCACTCTGAGCATCACCAGGATACCCCAAGCATCACCTGAGCACCTCAAACATCACCTGGGCAGCCTGAGCCCTGGAGAGGGGGCTGCTCTGAGGTTGCCCCCCCACACTAACAGCAGCTCTTGCTGCTGTGTGTGTGGCAGCTCAGTCCAAAACCCCCTCAGCTCTAAGAGGGACATACCCAGGCTCTGTACATCCCTGCACCATCCCTGCTGACCTATCCAAAAAGCAGGAGGGGTGTTGGGGGGGGTGGGTGGGTGGGTGTTGAAATTAATTTGGAGCCATCTCAGGCTCAGCCCTGCCCTCTGGCACCGTCCCCCCTCTCCCCTCCCCGCTTTGCCTGGGAGACTTTAAAGTGAAGCCTGAGCATCTGAAGCACCAGAGCCTGCTTTGCTCATATTTTTAATCTAGCTTCAGAGGGAGCCAGCCATCCCACACACATCTGTCCCCCTCGGCACAGGCTCAGAGGCACCCGCCTGCCCAGCCCCTCGCCCACGCTGGCCACACAGCCCCACGTTGCCATTTATAACGCTCCCAGTCACGCACCAGCCCTCACATCCCCATCCTGCCACGCTCAGGCTTGGGGAATGTGCCTTTTCCACTCCCCATCTTCTCTCAAAATCCACCTGGAAAGCCAAAGGAAGGCTTCACCTTCCCTTCACGCACCATTCGTGTTGCCACCACCCAGCCCCTTTCCTCCTAAAGCCCCCCTCTCCACAGGGTCTGACCCACAGCACCCAGACCTCCCACTCCTGAGCAGCCCCATTACAGCTGAGGAACAGCAGAACCACACCTACAAGGGTCCAGCCCCTAAATAAAGTCCATATCATTCCTCTCCCACACACAAAGAGGTTGGGAAGGAGCTTTTCCAGGTCCCTGTCATGCTGGGGATGCCTGTTCTACCCCAACTTCTTCAGCCCATGGAAACATCCCTCCAGGAGCACAGGGAAGAGGTTGGAATGCTCCAGAAATGAGCCAGCCAAGCAAGGAGAGGTATCTAGAAGAGGGGAAATACTGCAGAACCTGGATAAATTCCCCAGCCTGCCCCACACAGGGGTAAATCCAAGAGGAGTCGGATGCTGAGTTTCACAGTGAGTGATGAGGGCTTAATAACAGCTAAATAAAACATGTCAATAGTCCACGTCTCAGCAGCTGTTTCCAGGCAAAGCCACCAGCAGCAAGTAGGTTTTGTTGTCTCAGAAAGGGACCCTTTGCTGCCTCTGTGTCCCTTCCCATCTGGAGCGCACGAGGCAGCCGATGGTCCCTCCTGGAGCCTGTCCCTGCCTGATTTCCACTGGGAACCAGTCTGCAGCGCTCACGTGTGCTCATCAAGCTCTGAAGACTGAAGTGTTTCACATCCCCCCAGCCCTCCTGCAGCAAATCCAGGTGTGTGGAGCAGGAGGATGGCCCCATCCTCCCCCCAGAGGTGGGTGGTGATGGGAGGAGGCAACAACCTTTGAGGACTTGAAGGGGATGGGGGTGAAGCTGCTGAAAGCCAGATGGGGAAAGAGAAAACAGCCCTTGGGTAGGAGCCTGGAACCTCTTGGGAAGGTGGAAAACTTCAGCCCTAAGGGGGAAACCCAGATGCTGAGGTCTGAGGTGGATCCTCACCCACCCAGGGTCACCCTGCTCGCCCGCAGCAGCACATGGGTGATGTTACACAGCCCCCAGGGATTGACCTGGCTACAGGGGCTGCTGTATCAACACCCAGCCTGAAGCCAGGCAGCAGCTGGAGCAAAGCCCCTGGGAGCCAGGTCACGCTGGGATGCTGCAGCTCACGTGCTCCAGGATGCTGGATGGCCGAGGCTAAGCAGGCATGAGGCTCCTGGGGCAGACAGACAGACAGACAGACAGACGTGCTCCAGCAGCAGCTCCCTGTCGCTGCCATTATCCACTGCTTTCCTCTGGGCATCAGGAAGAGGAAAAGTCTCCATGGCAACGGAGGACAGATGTGACCGTGACTTGTAATCGGAGCCAGCACGTTTTGGGGGCTGAAGGAGGCACCCCTGTACCAACCACCCTGCAAGCACCCCCAGACTGGCCACTTCTGCCACCCACACAAGGAGGGGTGACCTCTAATTGCCCAAATTTTACAGCAGGGGAACCTGGGTGTAGTAACACAGGGGACCCAGGGCTGGACCCTCCCCACTTCTCATCCCCAGACTGGTCTCTCCAGATCAGGGGGGCACTGGGGCTGTCCTCTTCCCCCCTCCCCTGGGTTTGACAGGCAGGCTGTGAGGAGGAAGGTGGGATGTGCTGTGGATTACACCCAATTTTTGCAGGTTGTGGCCAGCTTCCTGGGGTAGCATTAAAGAGGAGGCACTACCTTTCATCAGCCCAGAGCCAGGTTTCTCTCCTCAAGTGCTGTGTGGGCAAAGAATCCTTGATCCATAATGTACAGGACCCCTCACCCTCCTCTGCGCTGCTCCACAGACCTTTGGCCATGGTGTGAGTTGTCCCCAGTGTCCATCTGTCCCCAGAGCCCCAGCAGTGCTGCTTCTCAGGGGGGCTGAGTGGTTGTTAGATGGTGGCACAGGGCAGACAGCTCTGCACCCTCACTAGAGGCACCCAAGCATCCCTCCCCTCTCCCACAGAGCCCCCTGACATGGGGCAAGCCAAGCAAGCTGCTTTACAAGGGGTGATTTCTTCCTGCAGCTCGAAGAGGATGTTCCCTTGGAAGGAGCAGCTGGTTGAGGGGGTGACCAAAATTTCACTAACCAGGCAAGAAATCCTGCACCAACTCCCAGCCATGGTGGCCTGGAGGAGGATGGGCTTGGGGCTCACCATGCTTGGCTGGCCCCATCTGCCCTTGTCCCCAGGGTAGAACCAGCGCTGCCTCCAGCAGACCCAGCTTAAGGGGCAATAGTAGAGTCTTCCACTGAACAGAGAGGGAAAAGCCCCCAGACCCCCCTGTACCCAGCTGGACATGGGTTTAGGGTGATGTTGGGGATGCAGCAGCAGCAGCCAAGAGGTTGGTGCAGGCTGGAAAACCATCCTGGATCATGGTGCAGGACGTGCCCACACCTGGGATCTGCAGGCAGAGCCACCCACAAGCCTTATCCCAGTGAGGACAGCAAGGAGGACACGTTACCATGGATGATGGTTCACCAATACCCCCCAGTCACCAGGGTTCAGGAGGAGCTGGGAGCAAGCATGGATGGCTCCCTCCAGCTGCTGGGGCTTCTCCAGAGCCTCAGGGCAGCTCCAGAGCCAACAGAGGGGTTTGCTAGGAAGGTCAGCAGAAGGATGAGGGAGAGGAGTCCTCATGGGCTGACCACAGGCAGCTGCTGCCAGTTGATGTGCTGGGGGGAGCAGAAAGCCAGGAGGGTGAAAGGCAGCAGCTGATGTTTAGGTGGGGCAGTAGAGAGGGGAGAAGAGAGGAGCAATGATGAGAAACCATCAAGAGTTTGAGAGCCAGGTCTGCAGCAGCATCCAGCACAGGCACGCCTGGGGCAAAGCCATCGAGGGCAAAGCCCTGGAGACAGGAGCAGAGGAGATCCCAGCGATGAGCTCTGGAGGGGACTGGGAAGAGCAGAGTTTGGGCAACGTTATAAAGGGGGGGGGGAAAGGAAAGGGGGGGGATTTTGCAGCGTGGAAGGGGAAAAACAAGGAGAGAGCTGAGTCACGGCTAACACCTCGCTGGTGGGTAAATGCCACAGCCAGAGAGGGGCAGCTGAGCGCTGCCTGCAGCAGCCAGGAGGGAAAGGACAGAGGGTAGGATGGAGAGGACTCGGGAGGCAGGGATTAAATGTTATTTACCATGGCTGGGACGGAGTTGATGGCTAGACAGCCACCAGGAGACAGCACAGAGGCGAGCCTGAGTCATCAGCGGGGATGGGGCTGCTCTTCCCAGTGCCCCCAAGTTAAACGCAGGTGACGGAGGAAGAGCAGCATCTGAGGCAGTGACAGCTTGGATTTCTCCAGGTCCTCACTCTTCTGAAGTGGAATTTTCTGGGTTTTAAGGGAGAGGGTCCTTGGGCTGGCTGTGCCATCACGAGGAGGGGCTGCCCTGGGTGGGAGGATGCTGGAAGAGCCTGTGAATCACGCGCTGCGTGGAGCAGCCACGCTGGGAAAGCTCAGGAGGTGGAAGTGTCTAAAAAGAGTGAGTTCAAAGGCTATTCCTGTAGCAGGAGGAACCAGAAATCTGGGTCGGAAGGGATAGGAAGCACGTCAGCAGCTTGGGGGAGAAGACAGACCTGTTTCTCTCCCCAACACCAGCAGTTCAAGCGTGTCCTGATGGAGAGCTCAGAGTCCCTGTGGGGGGGTCAGGGACCTGGTGGGATCTCCAGCAGCCCCCTGGAACAGCCAAACAGGTAATGAGAAGCGTTCAGGAGGTCACAGGGACCTGCCTTGTGCAGGCAGGTTAACAGAGACAGGTCGATGCTGCCCAAAGCTGTATGGCTGGTCGATGGGGAAACATGCCCCAAGTCCATCCTCCCCCAGCACCGTGCTGTGCTCGCCTGGGGAGGGCGAGTCGATGGGCAGCAGCTTGGGATGACAGGCTCCATGGCAATCAATAAGCACCAGGAGCATCACATGAGGTTTCCTTCTTGCTCCCCACTGACTCACCGATCCAGACTTGGCAGTTCACATCCAGTCGATTCTCTCTCCTGCCACACAGAGAGAAGGGCTTTGGCAAAGATTGCTAGAAAACTTGGGTTCATCCCAGTACAAACGAGGAAAAACTTTTGAAGGAGTCAAAAATGATCAGGAATGGGGGAAAAAAACACATAAATCCTCTTTTCCTGAAAAGCTAAAGCTAGCTGGCTGCATCTCTCCTCTTCCCGGCGAAGGCGGCAGCATCTTCCTGTGCTCACAGCACTTTCCCCATTTATTTATGTGGGAAAACATCCTCCTTCCCAGCTTTCCCTGCCCTGGTCTCCTTCAGCTGGAGAAAATAGAACTCCCTTGAATTTGTGAAGAGGAGAGGAGAGTAAGGCAGGCAAAGGCACCTGGCTGGTGGAGCCGTTTCGGAGAGGCGTTTGCAAGAAGCTGGTGAGCCCTGAAGAAATCAGCTCTGACAGAGTTTTTCCTCCCTTGTTTTCCTGAAAGGCAGCTGCCAGCAGACTGTATCTTTAAAGCAGAGACAGGCTGATCCCCCAGGATAGCAGCTGGAAAGGGCATATCCATCCCTCTGACAGTGATAAGAGCCTCTGCAGTCCCTGGGCATCAGCAAACAGGGGCTCAGGGAGCTGAGCCCAGAGCCCGCCTGGCTCCAGGTATTAAAGAAGCTGTGAGGATGATGTTCAGCCCCCATGAGCTGGAGGGGAGGCAGAATAGGAGTCAAATGTGTGATGTGAAGGGAGCTGCAGGGGACCAGCAAGTTCACCCAGCACCAGGACTGATGCTACAGGACTCAGGCTTGGCTTGGACCACAACCAGGAGGGCACCGCCTGTGTGGAGGGAAGAGAACATTCCTCCCTTCTGCCAGAGCCCACAGCCAGAAAACTGAACCAAAACACCCACCAAACCCCCCTATGGGGATGCCACAGTGGGGCAGGAGCTCTGGTACCCACATGCTCCTGACCCTGCCTGCTCCCCACGCATGGCTCAGCCCCAGAGGACTTCCTGATATGATGTTATTTAGGGTAGAAATGCCAATCACATCTCCCATCAGCGTGATCAGATCAGGCTGGGGCTTGCCAGCCAGAGCTAATTAAATCCTGGATGCAGTCATTGCTTCAACCAAAGTTGGTTTCCTACAATAGCAGAGCCAAGGAGGGAGGCAGCCTGTGCTTCCTCCTATCTACCCAGAACATCTGCCACAGCCAACTCGCCCTGGTCCTGCCTGCCCCAGCTGCAAGCACAGGGACAGAGCCCTCTTCCCACTGGGCTGTTCAGGACTGAGGTCCCCAGCGCTTGTGAGAGGCAGGTAAAACATGTGAGGGGCCACAGGCAGGAGCCAGCTGCTGTTCCCAGGGTGGGATGTGCTGCTTTGCTTTAGCAGCAAGCCCTACCTGGGCTTACAAGGTGCATTATGCTATTGGGGGGCACTGAGTCCATTGCAGGAGCCCAGGGGACTCCTGGAGCTTCACATTGCATGGTTTCTTGGTGTACTGGTGCAGAGCAAGGCATTGCTTTTGGCATCCAGGCTGTTTCTGCAGCGGGTGTCTCCAGAGATGACAGCCCAGCTGCAGCACAGAGTTACCTTGAGGATGGTGCCTGTGCAGCCAGCACGCTGCTCAGAGCCCCAGAAGGGACTGTACCCTGATTTCCAGCTCACAGGGGCTGGCAGAAGGCAGCTGGGAAAGGCAGCTCTTACCCCTTAACCTAGGCCTGGGCAGGAGGCAAAGCTGTCAGTCACCCAGCAGCCTGTGCACAGAATCACACAATCACAAGGTTGGAAAAGACCTTTGGGGATCATCAAGTCCAACCATTCCCATCCTAAACTAAACCAGATCCCTAAGTACCTCATCTACCCTTTTTTTGAACACATCCAGGGAAGGTGACTCAACCAAGGGGGCCCAGTGAAGCCTCCAGTGCTCCTGGCACATTGGTCCCCATAAAGGTGAGCAGCTCTGCATCCCCCAACCATGCTCCTGGGCATCGCCTGTCCTGCTTCCCCTGACCCACAAGCAACAGCAGGCAACCCCCCACCTGTGGGAATGAGCACTCCATTAGGGTATCTTGCCCCCAGGACAGGAATATTGGGGTGCCAGTTGAAATCCAGGGATGCTCTGGTGCAGCAATGCCCTTCCTTCTCTTCTGGCTCCCTCCAGCTAACCCCACCTGCTCCTCACACAGACTCCTGCTTTAAGGAGACTTCATAAAGCATCACAGCTTTAAAACGCTGGGCAAACCTCCTTCATCTACCTTCCCCATCACTAAGTCCTCCTAGTCCTGAGAAGCTCTGGCAGGAATTAACCCAGCAGCCAGAGTCTATCCCCTCAGCCTGGAGAACAGCACGATGCTTCAGAGCACAGCAGAGAGGCTGATCACTCAGTGAGAGCACTGACAGCAAACCTGATAGCCAGGGATCTAGTCCCATCTGCCATCTGCTTCCTCTGGGACTCTCCATCTCTATTTTTGGGTGATCCATCCTTGCCTGCTGCTGAAGGAAGGTGGGTGGTGGGGAGGCTATCACAAGCTGTTGTGCTTCGCAGGACTTTTTTAGTGTTCTTATGAAAGCTGGGTACCAGTTTGCAGAGTGAATTGGGCATCCTCATCATCCATAAGATGTGTCCATTCAGTATGGTCCACAGGAGCTCCAGCAGCCACAGAGGAGCATCATGGGTGTGCAAGGCTGGGCACCAAGGGGTGCTGCAGACCAGAGCTGTGTGGGCAAGCAGGGGAGAAACCAGGACCCTTATAGCTGGGCAGGGTTTTCCTCTCTCCTTTCACACCAGGCTTTGACAGGAGGACCTGGCAAGCTGTCCCTAAAAGCCTCAGGGCAAGGAGGAGCTGAAAGAAGAAAAGAAAATGTGCTTACACACTCCCACCCCTAATTCAACCTCTCTACAGACCAGCTCTCCATGCTCCCACCCCTAATTCAACCTCTCTACAGACCAGCTCTCCCACTCAATACCACTTGAGTGCAGAAGATGCAGCAGATAAATCACACTCCTGGGGTGGGAGAACCCACAAGCCACACACAGGGGACACACACTGGGCACAAGGGAGGCAGTGCAGGATGCTTGTCTTTCTTTGCACACCCCTGCTCAGGTTTTGGAGCAACCACCTCACCCATCCAGGCACCAGCAACTGGGGCAGCTGGTGGCTTCTCCCTCGTCCATCATCTCGCAGGGCTGAAGGCTGCTGGTAGCCAAGGAGAGGGAAGGAGCTGGAGCCAGCCTTGCTCTCATGCAGAGGTGCCTTCCTTGCACAAACACTGCCAAGCAGGGGAGAAAGTGGGATGAAAAGAGCTCCTGAGGGAGAGCGGGCAGGGGGAGAGGGGGGAGAGGGGGGAGAGGGGGGAGAGGGGGGAGAGGGGGGAGAGGGGGGAGAGGGGGGAGAGGGGGGAGAGGGGGGAGAGGGGGGAGAGGAGGGATCCCGAGATGCCTCACTCCAGAGTTCACACTGAGTGGAATTGCTGGCAATTTCTGTAACAATTTGTGTGAATCTTGGGGATGGAGGAATAAATAACAAGGGAAAGAGCCTGGCAGCAGGGCTGGAGGGGAGAAGGGATGCCGGGGCCACCATGCACAGTGATGGGCCCCACGCTGCTGCCCACAGGCAGGAGAGGGGGTTGGGGCTGCCCGAGCCCACTGTGGTGCCTGGCAGCATCCTCCAGCTCCACAGCCCACCTGCATCTCCATACCCACGGGCCCTGCAAGGTGAGAGCATCCCCCCAGCACACCAGGGTGCTGCAGACCCCGAGGCAATCACAGGCATCATTACATCCCTGCCAAGTGTCCTGAGCCTGGAAAAGAGGGAAGGGAAATTTCAGCCCCTTCACCCCATAGAGCAGCTACACATGATAGAAGTTACTTCCTAAATTCATAGCTGGTGAGGCTGGAGGGTTTTTCCCCCCCCCTCAGAAATAAGCCAGGGGAGAGCTCACAGCCCCTGGAGCAAGGCTGGATCATCACCACCCTCCCAGGCTCATGTGGAGTGGTGTTAAGGACCAGGCAACCCAGGTCTGCAGAGGAGAGGGACTGGTGTTTATTGAGCCCAGGACTCTCCAGAATGACAGATTTCGGGATTTCTGCACAGAAATCAGCCCCATTTGCTGGTTGCTCCTGTTGCCCTGGAGACACACCAGGCCCCAGCATTATTTATGCTTTTCCAATGGCCAAGACAGCCCCAGGATGAAGCAGCTCATTGATTTCCCTAATGAAAACCTTGGTGAACCATAATGTGGGACCACAAAAGAGTGGTGAATCTCACCAGCCAAGGAAGAGTCAGCACAAACTGCTCTTACACCCAGATGGATCATAACCAGGATCTTTCCCCTGGACCCACATGTGGAGCCAGGGAAATGACAGTGCAACCCACACAGAGGGGTCAGCTGGGACCAGGACTCTTGGCATCTCCTAAGCCACAGCGCTTCCCTAAGGGATTGTTTTCCCCATTAATGGTGTGAGCAGCAGGAGAACCAGGAGTTCTCATCCCTCCACCTGATTCTTGTTTAAAAATCCTCAAGTATAGAGTATAAAGATCCCAAATCCCAGAGAACCAAGCTCATCTCTGCAGGGATGCAGGGAGAAGGGGTGGGGATGCCAACCCTCTTAAGCATCAGTAATTACCAAGCCTGAAAAACACACCCTTTATGTATATATTTAAGAAACCTAGAAGGGGGGGGGGGGGGGGGGATGTGTGTGGAAAAACTCCCAATTTCTTCTCCCAAATTACCCAGAAACTCCTTCCTGCAGATCTGACAGCCAGACACAAAACAGTCATTACACCAGGAACGGGTGATGGGAGGGGAGAGACCTGTCAGGGGGGGTTGCAATTAAATATCAGTCATGCAAATCAGAGCTGCAGCCTAATGAAGAGGGGTCAGCACCAGGATGGAGGGCAGAGGGAGCTGGGTGGCTCCCAGGAAGCTCCAGGCAGCCAAGGGATGCCATGGGAGGGTAAAAGCAGGAGGAAAAGAGCTCAGAAGACAAGGGGAATTGGGGTGGAGGAGTTCCAGGGAATGGAGAAGCCCTGGGTGAAGCAGCTGGGGATCAAGGCAGAGGTGTTTTGCAGGGTTTCTGGGGGTGGTGTGAGGCTGGGTGCTCAGCCAAGGAGCCAGCTGAAGCACACACCAGGCTGGGCTGGGCAGGACCTGCTCTCCAGTGTGGCTGCTGTTTTGGGAGAGGTGCTGGGGCTGCAGAGTGGGGAGGCAGCCCAGGACCCAGCAGCAGGGGAGGCGTCTGTCTGTCCCCATGAGACGCGTCCATCCTGCTCCAGCATCAGATGTGCTGAGGGCTCCAGCTCAGGGGATGGGCAGGATGATTGAAACTAAAGGAAGGAAGGGTTAGATTAGATATTGGGGGGAAGTTTTTTACAGAAAGAGTGGGGAGGGGCTGGAACAGGCTGCCCAGAGAGGGGGTGGGTGCCCCGTGTCTGGGGGTGTTCAAGGCCAGGTTGGATGGGGCCCTGGGCAACCTTGTGTAGCTCCAGGCCTGGAGGTTGGTGGCCCTGCCTGTGGCAGGGGGTTGGAGCTCTGTGACCCTTGGGGTCCCTCCCAACCCAGACCAGTCTATGATTCTATGATTCTATGAGGGTGGGGGGGGCAGAGGAACCATCAAGCTGCTGTTCTCTGGGGGGCTCCCTCTGCCTGCAGCCACCACAAAACACACTGGTGGGGCACATCCATGGGTCCCTGACCCAGCGACTCCTGACCTTGGTTAGGCAGATGTGGCACATCTGTTTGCAGCAGAGACCAGCCCCACCCCCAGCAGCTCTGCAGTCATAGAATCCCAGCCTGGTCTGGGTTGGGAGGGACCCCAAGGGTCACAGAGCTCCAACCCCCTGCCACAGGCAGGGCCACCAACCTCAGGCCTGGAGCTACACAAGGTTGCCCAGGGCCCCATCCAGCCTGGCCTTGAACACCCCCAGCGATGGGGCACCCACCCCCTCTCTGGGCAGCCCCTTCCAGCCCCTCCCCACTCTCTCTGCACAGAACTTCCCCCCAGTCTCTCCTCTCCCCCTTCCCTCCTCCAGCTTCACTCCAGCCCCCTTGTCCTGCCAGTCTCTGCCCTTGAACAAGCTGATTCCCCTCCTGTTCCTCTGCTCCCTTCAGGGACTGGAAGGCTGCAATGAGGTCCCCCCACAGCCTTCTCCTCTCCAGGCTGACCCAGCCCAGCTCCCCCAGCCTCTCTCCATAGGGGAGCTGCTCCAGCCCTCTGAGCATCTCCGTGGCTCCTCTGACCCCTCTCCAACAGCCCCACATCTTCCTTGTGTTGGGCCCCAGCTCTGGACACAGGACTCCAGCTGGGGAGGGCAGAGCAGAGAGGGACAATCCCCTCCCTGTCCCTGCTGCCACCCCTCTGCTGATGGAGCCCAGGGTCCCATCACCCTTCCCAGCTCAAGAGCCACTGCTGGCTCATGTTCAGTCTCTCCTCTATCAGAACCCCCAGGTCCTTCTCAGCAGGGCTGCTGTCCAGGAGCTCCTCTCCCAGGCTGGATCCATGTCTGGGATTCCTCCAGCCCAAATGCAACACCTGACCCTTGGCAGTGTTGAACCTCCTTAGGTTCACCCAGACCCACCTTCCCAGCCTGGCAGGATCCCCACAGCTATTGCACGAAGGCATCACCACCCCCCAGGCAGCCCCTCAGGAAGCCCTCCCAGGTTACAGCACCAGCCATAGCTTCCAGGAAATAAAGAACAACCTTAAAAAATAATAATAATGAAGAAAATAAACCCTAAAACTCCCCCATCCAAACCCTTCTGCCAAGCAGCCCCTCCCTGGCTTGGAGCAGATGCTGTTACAGCTTCCCCCATTGAAGCTGCCTGAGCAAACCCCATCCCGCAGCACTGGTACCCACTGAGGGGAGGAGGGGGCAGCAGGGGGGGATGATGACACTGGGGTTTGTTTAGTCTGAGCAAGAGGAGACTGAGGAAGACGTGGTGAAAGTCCTCAAAGACATCAAGGGCAGCAGCAGAGGCCAGGAATAATCTGTTCTCTCTGTCTGCTGCGGGAAGGACAAGAAATAATGGGCTTAAACTGCAGCAAGGGAGATTTTGGCTCAATGGTAAGAAAAACTTTCAAATAATAAGGACTATTAGAGCCCTGTGACAGGCAGCCCAGGGAGGCAGTGGGATCTCCATCACTGGAGGCTTTTAAGAAGGAGGCAGACAAATATCTGTCAGGAATTATATAGGAATAGTTGATCCTGCCTTGGGGCAGGGGATAAATGAAATGACCTCCTCAGGCCCCCTCCAGCTCCCCCTTCCTGCAATGCCTTGCTAGCCATGTCACTGGAGGCTGTATGCCTGCAAGGAGAGAGCATCTCCCCAAGAAAACACGCACATCTATCACCAGGAAAGTGCTTGTCATCAGCAAAGGGACACAGAGGTGAAGACCCACCAGCCCAGGCACAGGGATGCAGGATTGATTGGCTGCAGGAGCCAGGGTCACCCTGGGATGGGGCACCAGCTCCCTGCAAAGGTGTTTGGGAGGAGAAACCCTCCACAGAGATGAGAACAGCAGGATGCTGAGACCAAGGAGCAACCCCAGAGGGAAGGAAGGGCTGTGAGATCAGCAAAGCACTTTGGGATGGGAGTCTGGGGGGAAACCAGTCTAAAGCAAGATGGTTTTTGCATGACCACGTCTTAGGAGCACTTTGCTTCCCCCAGCTTGAGTAAAGCCCTGGCTGAGCTCTGCCCCAGCACTCCCAGAGTATCTGGAGCTGGAGACAAGCTCCATCCTGGGAGACAGACCCACATGCAGGAAGATGCTGTCCAGAAACCAGCAGGGCTGATTTGCTGTTTAGAGCCCCAAATCACACTGACCAGCGACAGCATCACCCTCCCCTTTGAAAACCAAGCTCTGACTCTGTGTTGGCTGCTTAGCACACACCAAACAAGGGAGCCAGCCCCATCTCTGACCTCCCACCACCTTTATTCCCCACTGAGCTGCCTGTCAGCAGGTTGCTGGCCAGGTCCATAACTCTATCTGGGAGCGTTATCTCATGCAGGGCTGAGGGAAGAGCTGCCTGACCCTCCCCAGGGCGGGGGGATGCTCCCCACACTGGGGATGGATCTCTGTGGGGTCCAGGTTGGCTGTTTGTTTGGGCAGTTTGGAGTGTTTTACAGCCAGGCTGCAGACAGAGGGGCTGCAGCCAGCCCCTCGTGCCTGGTGGGCAGGGGGGGGGGACCGTGCCCAGGGGCTCAGTGCCTTGCTGATGCTGTCATACAATAAATCTGCAGGGTTCCTGGAGAGAGCTCTCCAGACACGGGAGAGGCTGGGCAGAGCTGTCTGGGAGACCTGCTAACGAGTCTGGAGCCTGATGAGACACCCAGGGAGGGAAGGGGGGCAGTGACTTACCTGCAGCCAGCCCCCTGGGGGGGGTTAACGGGTGACCCCTGGCTGGGGTAGCACCCTGACCTCCTCCTGGGTTGGAGAGGAGAGATGAAGACCCAGCACTTGGCAGCAACTTCCAGCTTCCAAGCATCCCTGCCCTGACAAGAGGGGCTGGGGTTCTTCCAAGCACCCCCAGCCCCACTAAGGAGACACCAGTGCCTCAGGACCAGGTGGGATTCCAGCTCCAAGGGCAAAAGACAAACCCACCCAGGACCTTTATGGGTCTCAGCAGGTTCTGCCTGTTCCAAAAACCCCGTGGGATTGGGGATACACAGACTGACCCAGGGGTGTTGCTGTGGGGAGCAGCCTGGGCAAGGCAGACAGAGCATGGCAAGAGCACTGGGGTGCTTCCACCAAGCACCCTGTGCACCCCTCAGCACCCACACATGGTCCCAGGCTGTGGGGCTGCTGCTCTGGTCCCATGGCCTCTGGAGGGTGATGCTGTGCTCCTCAGGTGGAGGCCCTGGGGAAAGGCAGGTGCCCGGTCGCTATAGAAACCGGCTGCAGGAGGATGGAGAGGAGGAAGATGGGGTGCAGATCCCCCCCTACACTCCTTCCCCAAAGCAGCATCGTGCTTCCCTCAGCTCTGGGCTGACACCTACAGCAGCCATGCTGGTTTTGGATCCCTCAGCTCACTGGAACCAGCTCTCCCTGCCCAGAGCTTGGGACAAGGCACAGGGGGCAGCACCTAGAACTCCTCAGGGAGTCATTGAGCCTCCCCAAGCCTTGAGGCTCCGTTCCTGTAGCTTCTCCTTGCCAGGCTGCTCCAAACACCAATTCATGGAGATACAGGCTGGGAGGGCAGTAGCATCCCCTGGGATGAGCCAGGCAGGACTTGGGCAGTGAGTGGTGTTGGAGGAGCACACAGCTCACCAGCCCCAGCCTGCTACATCCCAGTTAGAACCTGGTGGGGCGCCAGGAGGCCATGAAACCTCCAGCCCAGACTGGGGTCTGGAGTGGTGCAATGAGCCTGGGGAAAGGGAAGGCAGGGAGCACAGCACCCCCCCCCCCTCATCCAGAGAGCTCAGCCCATTGCACAGACCTCAGGGCAAAGGAAGGAGCAGGGTGGTGGCATCACAGCTGTTCTGGAGGAGGGATGGGGAGAGGGGTGGGGGAGAGGGATGGGAGGGAGAGGGAAAGGGGGCAAGGGGTGGGGGGAGAGAGGGAAAAGGGGCGAGGGATGGGGGGGAGAGGGAAAGGGGGCGAGGGATGGGGGGAGAGAAGGAAAGGGGGCAAGGGATGGGGGGAGAGAAGGAAAGGGGGCAAGGGATGGGGGGAGAGAAGGAAAGGGGGCGAGGGATGGGGGGAGAGAGGGAAAGGGGGCGAGGGATGGGGGGAGAGAGGGAAAGGGGGCGGGGGGGAGAGAGGGAAAGGGGGCGAGGGATGGGGGGGAGAGAGGGCGAGGGTGGGGGGGAGAGAGGGAAAGGGGGCGGGGGGGAGAGAGGGAAAGGGGGTGGGGGGAGAGGGAAAGGGGGCGAGGGATGGGGGAGAGGGAAAGGGGGCGAGGGATGGGGGAGAGGGAAAGGGGGCGAGGGTGGGGGGGAGAGAGGGAAAGGGGGGGAGGGTGGGGGGGAGAGAGGGAAAGGGGGGGAGGGTGGGGGGGAGAGAGGGAAAGGGGGGGAGGGGGGGGGGAGAGAGGGAAAGGGGGGGAGGGGGGGGGAGAGAGGGAAAGGGGGGGGAGGGATGTGGGGAGAGGGAAAGGGTGCGAGGGGGGGAGAGGGAAAGGGGGCGAGGGATGGGGGGCTCACGAAGCAGGTGGTAACAGTACCCACTCCCTGCCCCTTGCCCCCTCCCCTGCCCATCACAGCCCCTCACACACCATCAAATCCCCATGACCTACAAATCAGCTCCTAGCCCCCTTTTATGCTAAACGGGGCAGGAATACAACAGAGTCTGGCAAGACTTCAAATTAAGGCTGCCAATTAATGCTCCTCTTGGGGCTAATTAAATATTACTTTCCACAGCACTTTTCCCCTCCCCTAAACACTTTGCCAACTCCTTCCAGACCCAGCACAAGGCAGCTGCCTGGGGTAGGCAGCAGCAGCCCCAGCGTGGAGGGCACCTGCCCTGGTACCCAGGTGGGCACCTCTGCATCCCCACAGCCTCCCCAGTTCCAGCCTGGGCTGAAGGGCTTTGATTTTGGACTGATGAGTGGGTAAATTGGCCTTGCAGAGATGTCAATCAAGGGCTCCCCAAAGTCAAGAGCCTGCAATTCCTCCTGCTTGGGCTGAAATGCCTCAAAGGATGCGAGTTCTCCAAGGAGAGAGATGATGGGGAGTGATGGGTGGCTGATCTAGGCAGCAGGTCCCTGTGCTACAGGCTGCTGTGACAAGGGAGCAGCACCCACAGCATCACCTCTGCCACAAGCCACGTGTCCAACACCAGCTTGGTCTGCTCCCCAGAGCCTCTCCATCCCTGTTTTGGGGTCCCTGGAAGGCCAAGGGCACACACATGGTGCAGCCAGAGGAGACCTCGTGGGACTCAGCCCACAGCAGCACCAGCAATCCCCCTTCACACCCGTCTCCTGCCTGGGAGGAGAGGACTTGGGATAGAGGAAAACCAAGCTCAGTGAGAAGCCAGCCACCCAAACAGCTTCCTCCTCCCTCCCTGCAAGGTGCCAGATGCTGCTGGCACCTCCCAGATCCAGGGGATCCCTGCAGCAGGGTCAGGAGGGAGATCTGGGGGGAGCAGGGGTCTCGTGGGAGGGTCGATCACCACGAGCCCCTCAGAGCTTTGTGCAGCTCCTGACGTGGGAGCTGGCAGAGGTGAGGCTGCACCTCCAAGGATGCTCCCCCAGCCAAAAAGCCCCAAGAGCTGGGTTTGCCAAAGACACTACAAGTTTGGAGGGGCTGCTCCCTGGTCCTGTCCCAGAGTTACACCCACAGACACACAGGGTGCCCCCCAGCATCACCCCAGACATGGGAGCTCCAGTGATGCAGCAGCACCCCCAGCTAAGCACACCCAACACACACCTGAGTCTGCAGGCAGCCTGAAACCATCCCTCTGTGTAGAGACATTTGGGGGGGGGGTGGTGGTGTTGGTTTTATAAAGCACATTTTGATCTCCAAAACCCCCCCCTGACAATGGTGGTAGAGAGCAGAGCTGCTGCACGGAGGCAGAGCCAGGAGTGGGTGTGGGGGTGCTTCCCTGAGCTCCTGTGATCCCCAAATTCAGCTCTGCAAACCAAAGAGGTCCCACACCTCCAGGCAGGCAGGAGCTGGGTGTTGGTAGAGGGCAGCATGGGCAGGACACCCCCACCCCACCCCCAAATTCCCTGCCCACAGCCCTGTGGGTACACAGAGGGCAGAGCCCCCCCCCCCCGTGCTGGCAGCCAGGTCTGTGGGCTGGTGTGAAGTCACTGAGGCAAACCTCAGAAGGGGAGAAAGGGGGGAAAAAACACCCAAACAGAGGGGGAAAAAGAAGAAGAAGAAAGAATGAGAGATGAGAAAACATCTCAGCTGGTACAGCCGGCCCCGAGCCCCAGGAGAGCATCAGCTCCTGGGCTTCTCCTCCCGTTCCCATAGCAACACAATTTGGTGCTCTTTAGAAGAGCTCACTCCCCCTTCTCCCCCCAGTTCATTTTATTTCGTGTTTTGAAATAAAAGGGGCTGATATGGCTTTTGTCTCAGGAGCCTCGATGGGGAAGGGGAGCAAAGGGAGAATCTCAGCAGCTCTGGAGGGGCTGAAGAGGGACCTGGACCCCCCCCACACACACCCCCCCCCAAACCAGCCTCCCTGGAAGAGCTGGGTCTATTGAGTGCTCCTGTGCTAAGGCACATGGAGGTGGTGCCCAGGGAGCATGGGGTGGTCTCATCCCTTCAAGGGGACAGGCTGGAGAGGGGTGCCAGCCCCATTGCTCTCTCCCTGACCTTGGCAAACACCCCAGGACCTCAGTTCCCCTTGTGCAAGCTGGATGCCACCACCTTCCTGTCACCCATCCCACCCACCCACCCAGGGGAACCCACCCCTGCACCCAGCCAGGGCACAGGGTGGGCAATAAAGCCCACAGCACCTACAACCCCCAGCTCCAAACCCCCTTCCTTCTGCTTTGGCAGGGGGGTTGGACCCAAAGATCTCTTGAATTCCCTTCCAACTGTGATTCCCCCAGGGAGATGGGAGCTGGAAAGGGGCTGGGAGACCCCAACACAACCAGGTGGGAACAGCTCAAAGCATCCCCTTTGACATGGTATTCCCAACACCAGGATCAACCCTCTGAGCTCCCCTTCCCCAGGGGACCAGCCCACACCCCATAGACACCTTGAGACTGGGAGCAGGGAAACACAGGCAGCCTGAGGATGCTGCTCAGCTCCTGATGAGCATCCAGGCTAATGAACACGAGTGCATCTGTTCCTTGCTGCCAGTGGGGCTGTTTGGGAATGTTTTGATTAAATATTTTCCATAGAAAATTCCAACTGGTTGAGATGGAGCTCGTTTGCCTCAAATACATTGGTGGGGATGAATTTTTCCAGTTAAAGGAAAAGGATTTGGGAGGAAAGTGTTGGAATTTCGCTGCCTTTAAGCTGTTTTATTTAAGTTTTGCTGTTTAATTTACAGGGAAAGGATGTTCAGAGGGATCAAGCTGGTGGTTTGGAGTGGCAGGAGGAAGAATGTTTGGGTAACCAGAGAGCTCTGAGGGTTTCCCCCTGGCTTTAAAAAGGGGGAAAAAAGCAAAATTAACAAAAAAAATCCCACACAACTTTATCCCAACCAGGAATGGGAGAATGCTTTGAAAGCTCAGGCTGCACCACACCAAAGCTGCCCACCTCTGGAGAGCATCCTGGCACCAACCAGCCAGGGTAGAGCCCAGCTCTGGGCAGTCCCAGTTGCTCCAGTCCCTCCCAGTTTCACCCCAACCTCTGGGTTGAACTCAGCAGGAGGGGAGCAGCTCCCCCATGGAGGGAGGCTGAGGGAGCTGGGCTGGGTCAGCCTGGAGAGGAGAAGGCTGTGGGGGGACCTCATTGCAGCCTTCCAGCCCCTGAAGGGAGCAGAGGAACAGGAGGGGAATCAGCTTGTTCAAGGGCAGAGACTGGCAGGACAAGGGGGCTGGAGTGAAGCTGGAGGAGGGAAGGGGGAGAGGAGAGACTGGGGGGAAGTTCTGTGCAGAGAGAGTGGTGAGGGGCTGGAAGGGGCTGCCCAGAGAGGGGGTGGATGCCCCATCGCTGGGGGTGTTCAAGGCCAGGTTGGATGGGGCCCTGGGCAACCTTGTGTAGCTCCAGGCCTGGAGGTTGGTGGCCCTGCCTGTGGCAGGGGCTTGGAGCTCTGTGATCCTTGGGGTCCCTCCCAACCCAGACCAGGCTGGGATGAAGCAACAGCTTCCCCTCCCTCCATTCAGCTCCAGGATGGGGAACAGGGTACAGGAGAAACCTTCTTTCCTCCTCAGCACCCCTGACCTCCTGCTCTGCCAACAAGGCCCTCACTGCACAGCCACCAGCCCCCCCAGAACAAACAACCCCCCGAGTCCCCCCAACTCCATCCCCCTGACCCTATACATGACCCTATACATTACCAGCATCCTGCCCAGCACATCCCCAGCACTGCAACACCAGCGCCTGCCGGGCAAAATACGAAGAGAAAATGAGTTTAAACAACAAAAAACCCCAACAAACACCCCCCACACCCCTATTTCCAGGCACCGACCCCGACCCCGTGCAGCCAGAGCCGGTTGGGGAGGGGGGGGGGAGCAGCCCCACTCTCCGGGCAGCTATTGCCACCGTGTGGGCCGGGCTCGCAAGCACCAGCTGCAACATTAAAACCATTAAAAACTCCTAATTAAGTTCCTCCTGTGTTAAAAACCTGCCTCCCACGGGGATGAGTGGTTCCCACCCCCCCCAACCCCATCCCTTCCCCCCGAGGTGGGGGGGTGGGTATCACTGTGCAGCCCCTCTGGAGAGCAGCGCTGGTGATGCCCAGCAGGTTGTGTACCCCAAAAATGCTGTGATGGAGACAGCACACCCCTTACCAGCTGGTTTCAGTGCCCTGCATGGGGTCCTCACCCCCCCGGAACGGTTGGTGGGTGGGGAGGGCAGTGGCCAGGTTAGAAACACCTGAGGGCAAAGGGGATGAAGGGGAAGGAGGAGGAGGAGGATGTGCTCAGGGTGAAGGCTCTGCCTGCTGCCTCCCCCCCCACTCCAAGAGGCTGCTCCCACCTCTGTTTGAGGGAGCTGCACCCCTGGGACCCTAAGGGTGCTGTGCACCTGCTTGGGAAAGGGGTGGGAATAGGGAATGTTTGGGGGTGCGATGGAAACCCAGCTGGCTGGGCATCCCCAGGGAGAGGGATGGGGCAGAGCCAGGGCAAAGCAGGAGGCAGCCTGGGCATCAGGAAGCTCCCACTGCCTCATCCCCAAGATCACGGTGTGGGATGGACCCATCCTGAAAGGAGAAGGGCTGGGGGACCCCAATCCTGCTCCCCCAGGGAAATGCTGCTCCCCAGCACCCTGGGGAGGCAGCGGGGTGGCTGCTGTGCTCCCCAGGCTCCAAAGCAGGGAAGAGGAGGGATGCGATTGCTCAGCCACCCCCAGCATCCCACCACAGGCTCGCAACCCAAACCAGTTAAAGGATGCTACAAGGCACTGGTCTGCCACCAGCCCCCTCCAGCTCACAGCCCAGCGAAGCACCACGGCGCTGCTGCGAACTGGGGAGGGGAACTGAGGCAAAACCATCACCACACAAATGCCAAACGGCTTCTGTGCAGCCAGGAGGAGCACAGCCCCTCAAGGACGGCTCGGCGCTGCCCCCCAAGGGCCGGGGGTCGGTGCTGCCCCCCAGGGGTCGGTGCTGCCCCGCCGGGGGCCGGGGGTCGGTGCTGCCCCCCAGGGGTCGCTGCTGCCCCGCCGGGGGCCGGGGGTCGCTGCTGCCCCGCCGGGGGTCGCTGCTGCCCCCCAAGGGCCGGGGGTCGCTGCTGCCCCCTGAGGGGCCGCTGCTGCCCCCTCGGGGACCGGGGGTAGGTGCTGCCCCCTCGGGGGTCGGTGCTGCCCCCCCAGGCACCGGCGGTCGCTGCTGCCCCCTCAGGGGTCGGTGCTGCCCCCTCGGGGGTCGCTGCTGCCCCCCAGGGACCGGGGGTCGCTGCTGCCCCCTCAGGGGTCGGTGCTGCCCCCCAAGGGCCAGGGGTCTCTGCTGCCCCCTGAGGGGCCGCTGCTGCCTCCCCAGGGACCGGGGGTCAGTGCTGCCCCCTCGGGGGTGAGTGCTGCCCCCCCAGGCACCGGGGGTCGGTGCTGCCCCCCCAGGGACCGGGGGTCGGTGCTGCACAGTGATAAATTGGGGGGGGTTTGGGGGGTTTCCTTTTGCAGAGGGGATGGGGATGGTTTTGCTGTGACACCAATAAGGAACCCACACACCAGCGCTGCTGATGCTGGGATCCCAGCACTCCCATACTGGGAGCTCTGGTCCCATGGGTGATGCTGGGGGGTCCTGCAGAGCATCCTGGGAGGATCCTCATCCTGCGGCCCACAGGTCCCTCCAGTCACCCCTCTGTGGGATGTGGCATCTGTCTGGGTGTTCCCAAGGTCACCACAGCAAAGCAGAAGCATGAGCAGGGTGCCCTGGGGCTGGGGTCCCATCCCTGCACCCAGGGGTGTTTTCCATGGAGGGGGAATTCTCCCCCTGGCCCCTCAGCTGGACTTTGGCAGGTGCTGGATGATGGGAAATAGGGATTTGGCCGAGTTTCCCAGTTGATGTGGATGGAAACAGGGTTGGACCCGCTGCAGGACCCGTGTCCTGTAGGATACAGGGTCCTCAGAGCTCCCTGCAAAGGGAACTCCATCCCTCCCCAAGGTGGGAGCACCAAACACCCTCCCCCTCCTCCAAACCACATCCCCACCCTCACTGCAAACATCACCTCAGCCCTCTGCCTGCCACCCCCCAGCGTGTCCCCCCCACCCCACACCCCCCTTCCCAGCCAGGGCATCACCCCAACCCCACCTTCCCATCAGGAAAACAGCCACATCCTTCCATTGCCAGGGCTGGGTGGGTTTCTTTGGGGGCTGTTTGGGGTTTTGGGGGGGCTGGGGAGTGAGACCATTGATAAAGATCTCATTGTGGGGAGGAAAAATGGGATCTCCTTCCCTTGGACCTCCCAGGGCAGCCCAAACCCCTCTCCCCCCCTACAGAAAAACACACAGGAAAGGGGCTTCTCTTCTGCTTGATTGGATTCAAAGGGATCTTTGTCTGGGGGTAGGTAGGGAAAAGCCCTCCCCCACCTTCCTTGTGGCCCTCAAGACTCTGTCTGGTTTTGTTTTAAACCGAGAGACACAGCAACCCCCTTGGGATGTTATAGACAGATACATATACCAGGAGGATGGGGAGGGGGGTGGCAGCTCCAACCCTGCTGCCCCCACGTTTCTCCCCCAAGTCTCTGGGGTTTGCCTTTGGATGAGCAGGGGGATTCCCAGAAGCAGCCCCCCCAACCCACCCCCCTCCCCTCCTCCATTTGCCACCTTGTTTAATTGTTCCAAAAAGCCCCTGGAGAAGGGAAGGCAGCACTGGGGAGGGGGTACAACCCCCATACTCTGGGGCAGGGGGGGAGCATCCTGCTACCTCCCTGAGCTGCTCATCCCACAGCCCTGGTACCCCTCACCCATCCCAGAAGAGATCCCAGAGCTCTGGGACAGCACCTTAGACATACCCACCCATACGTGGTCCACACGAGCTGCTGAGCACATGTGTGTGTATGGACATGAACACCCCATGTCCTGCATCCCAGGGACCCCCATCCTGAGCTGCACCCCATGTCCTGCATCCCAGGGACCCCCATCCTAACCTGCACCCCATGTCCTGCATCCCAAGGACCCTCATCCTGAGCTGCACCCCATGTCCTGCATCCCAGGGACCCTCATCCTGACCTGCACCCCATATCCTGCATCCCAGGGACCCCCATCCTGAGCTGCATCCCTTGTCCAGACATTCCAGGGACCCTCATCCTGAGCTGCACCCCATGTCCTGCATCCCAGGGACCCCCATCCTGACCTGAACCCCATGTCCTGCATCCCAGGGGGTGGGATCACAGCTGGGGGGAGCATAGATGGGGCACAGCTGGGGGGCACAGCTGGGGGGAGCACAGCTGGAGAGGGGCATAGATGGGGAGCACAGCTGGGGGGCACAGCTGGGGGGGCACAGCTGGGGGAGCATAGATGAGGAGCACAGCTGGGGGGCACAGCTGGGGGGGAAAGCTGGAGGGGGGCACAGCTGGAGGGGGGCATAGATGGGGCACAGCTGGGGGGCACAGCTGGGGGGGCACAGCTGGTGCTGGGCTGGGTTCACAGAGTTCAGGCTGCTGAGATTTTAGGGTGAGATAGGGAAAGCTGACACCCAGAGAGCCCCCCACACCTCCCCCCTCCCCAGCCCTGCAGCCCCCATCCCCTCATTAGGGACCCCCAGGGAGCAAGGATGGGGATGCAGCCAGGTGACACCCCCCTTCCAGCCAGCCCAGGGCTGCATCCTGCCTGGTCCTGCTCCCCCAAGGATGCTGGTCCCCATCACCTCCTCCCTCCATCCCTTGTCCTCTTCTCAGTCCTGAAAAAAAACCAGAGTGAGGAAGGAAACAGGGGGAATTGGGGGGAGGGGGGGCTCATGGCATCATCCTGCCCCCCCATCCCACAGCTCAGCTGGGACCTGTGCCCACCAACCAGCCCCCTCTAAACAACACCCCATGTCCCCAAACAACACCCCATCCAGGTATTTCCCTTGGGGCACCTCTCAGGGCAGGGAATCCCACCTGGAAAAATGGGAATTAGCAGGGAATTCCTACCAGTGTGCAAGCAAAGACCAGGAGCTATTTGCAGGGTGGGAGGGAAACTCTGTGCCCATGGGGCACCTCAGGTCCACAGGCACCCAAAGGGATCCAGAGAGGGGCTGAAGCACCCACCCTCATCCCCAAAACCTGAACCCCCAGCCCTGACAGAGGTTATTTATTCACTTCCATGGGTATTTATGCATACACACACCCTGGAAAGGCTGGGGAGGGGAGAGAGCAGCACCTCACATCCCATCCAGACCCACCCCCAGCATCCCTACCCTCCCATCACCTTGCCAGGCCTGGGCTAAGAATAGAAACTCATCACCCTGAGCTCAGCAGGTCTCTTCTTTCCCTTTTCTCCCCCCTAAAAAAGAAAAAAATCCCACCTCACCTCTGATAAATTAAAGAACAATTCAAAATACTCCCCAGCTTAGACCTTTCCTCTTCATCCCTGATGGGCTTCAAGGTGTTGGATCCAGCACGCTGCTCCAGAGGATGGATTTCAGAGCCTGTCCTGATGGATCAGGATGGATTTCAGAGCCCCAGAGCCCATCCTGATGGGTGAGGATGGATTTCAGAGCCCCAGAGCCCAACCTGATGGGTCAGGGTGGATTTCAGAGCCCATCCTGATGGGTCAGGATGGATTTCAGAGCCCCAGAGCCCATCCTGATGGATCAGGATGGATTTCAGAGCCTGTTCTGATGGGTTAGGATGGATTTCAGACCATGTTCTGATGGGTCAGGATGGATTTCAGAGCCCCAGAGCCCATCCTGATGGGTGAGGATGGATTTCAGACCATGTTCTGATGGGTCAGGATGGATTTCAGAGCCCCAGAGCCCATCCTGATGGGTCAGGATAGATTTCAGAGCCTGTTCTGATGGGTCAGGATGGATTTCAGAGCCCCAGAGCCCCTCCTGATGGGTCAGGATGGATTTCAGAGCCTGTCCTGATGGGTCACTCTGGTTTGATGATGACATGCCCCTGGCACACAGGATCCCCTGAGTTCCCTACACAACATCTCCAGTTATCTGGGGGGAGGGGGGTGTTTAACCTCTGTAACCAACAGTTAATCACAAGCAGTTGCCCAGGCAGTTGTTGGTATTTCCAGCTGATGAAGAGGCTGGGTGAGCCCAGGGTGTAGAACTCTAGGAGAAGTTGGAATTGAAGGTGAACACCCCAAATGTGCAGGGTCCCAGCACACCCAGACACCCTGCAGGGAGAGCAAGGGGCAATTGGGGTGAAACTGGGGAGAAATGGGTCAGAGAGCCAGCACTGCCCGGACACCCACACACACACACACATACAGACCTTCTGGGACCCCCAAGCCCCTCCTGAAGGAGCAGTTTCCAAGAGGAGAAACCCCCCAGGCTCACCCCAGAGCTTTGGGGATGCCTTGCCCTCCCCTTCCCCACATCCCAGCCCTCCCTTTCCCCACATCCCAGCCTGGATCCCTGCTGTTTGCTGGGCAGGGTGGTGCAAACCATGCCCAAATCAGGATTTAATAGCATTTTCCTCACTCCCCCCAAGAAGAGGAGAGGACCAGAGCTGCACATCCTTGAGCAGGGATGCTATTCCAGTGGGAGAGAGGCCAGATCCTGCCCTGGTCCCAGCACTGACAAAATCCTCCCCCTGTTTTTGAGGAGAGGAGGGGGAAGATGAGCCCAGTTTCCCATATGGCCTCAGTTAGGGTAATTTCTTTCAATCACTAAAAGCCTCAACTCCGCCTATGGAGCCTGTAGGTTTCTACACAACAGCTGAAGGCTCCTTGGGAGCCTTTGGGGGCTGGTTTTGGGGGCGGGGGGGGGGGTTGGCTCCCACCTTCTAGGAAAGGTTGGGGATAATTTGAGTTTGGGGGTTGGTTTGGGGTTGTTTTGGGGTTGAGTATATTTTTTTTTCCCCCCCTTTAAAGCAAACTAATTTCCCCCTCCTTTTTTCAGAGGGACCTATCGATAACCTGGGAGTTAGAAAGAGCCTCATAACTCACAATAAACCCTTGTCCCTTCCCTCCTATTGACTCCATGTAAACATGGGAAATGAAAGGCCTTTAGTGACACTTAATCCCTCACACACACACACCCCCCTCCCCACTTCACCACCCCCCACCCCCCTTCTTCTCCATCCATCCCTCCCTCCCTCCCTCCCTGCCCCCAGCCCAGCCTGCCCTGGGAGGTGAGGAGGTGGGGGGGGGAGGTTTAGGCTGCTTTTTCCTCACAGTTTGGGGTTGTACCCAGCCCCTCCTCTGCCATCTCATTTATCATTAACACCCTGACACTAAACTAAATAAATGCAGCCACTTCCCCCCACACACACACCTTGCTGGGGGGGCTACAGATTCCCCTTACCCACCCCTTTTTACTCCCCTCCCCACCCCCTTTTACCCCCCTCACCCCACAGCATCTTTTGGGCATCAACCAGCCACAAATATACAAGGGGTTGGGAGGGAGGGTTTGAAAGAGGAGGGGGCTTGGAGTCACCTCCTTGGCAGGTCCCGTGCTGGTCTCTGTAGATAATTAACATCATTATTAAATTACCTTCTTTAAAAGCTAATAATAATAATAGCAGGGTCATTTGGCTGTGATTGGAGCTGGTGTGGGCTCGCTGGGGTCGCTGCCTCCTGCTCCAGAGGCTGCTCCCCTCCAATTGTAAATGGTTTTTAACTGGGAGTTATTTTGACTTGGATTCCTCCCCTCCCTCCCAGAATTGGGGGGGGGGGGGAGAGCAAAACTAAACCTGCAAATAGGTTTCAGGTGCCAAGTTCCCAATTTGGGGCTTGATGCTCTTGTGTAATTTGGGTTTTGGGGAGGTTTAGGGATGGGGAGGGGGGGTTTTACCCAGCAGAAGTGAGGTGCTGGGATGGTTTTGTGGTGATGGAATAATCCACAGTTATTAATCATGGCTAATGAGGTCCTGACTGGAGGTGCAGTTGGTTTCTCTTCCCATTTCTCTCGGTTTGGAAAGATAATCTTCCTGGCTGGGAAATGCTTCCCTGGGGCAGAATCTCCCCCTCCCCACCTCAAAGAACAGATTTCAGGCCCATCACAGGGAGGAAAAACCGATTCCTTGGGTCCCACGTTGGGGTGTGATGGGATCTGCCAGGCTCCAGCCGTGTTTTCCTCTGGTGGGGATTTAATAAGAGATCCCAAGTGCTCCTTCTGTGAGGGGCACCAGCTCCCTGGGCCCTCAAACCAGAAACACATGTCCAGGGAGCGCTCCCCAGCCTACAAATTAGAGGGAAGCAACTATTGATTTCCAATTAAATGTCCAGGGGAAAATGTCTCTTTTGGGCAAAATTTGGCCATGGAAAAGTTCACAGGCACCACACACCCACCCACCCCCACCCAAAGCAGCTGTGCACACGCGTGTGCAGCCGTGGGAGGGACACGTGTGCAGCCCAGCACGGAGGGACAGAGCCACGTGGGGATGAGGACATGGATGTGGGGACATGCTTGGGCATGGGGAGCATGAGCATTGAAGCTGGAGGAGGGAAGGGGGAGAGGAGAGATTGGGGGGAAGTTCTGTGCAGAGAGAGTGGTGAGGGGCTGGAAGGGGCTGCCCAGAGAGGGGGTGGGTGCCCCATCCCTGGGGGTGTCCAAGGCCAGGTTGGCTGGGGCCCTGGGCAACCTTGTGTAGCTCCAGGCCTGGAGGTTGGTGGCCCTGCCTGTGGCAGGGGGGTTGGAGCTCTGTGATCCTTGGGATCCCTCCCAACCCAGCCCAGGCTGGGATTCTATGGAATGGGCACACGTGGCTCACGCGTGTCCAGCACATGGTGGGAGGGTTGTGTGTGTGTGTGTGTGTGTGTGTGCCATGGTGGGTGTGAGCTGAGGACCTTGTGCTTCCCAAACCACATAAACAACCCCCCCACAGCCAGATGTGCCCGGCCACAGCTGTACACACAGCGCTGGGCGCAGGCTGAGACACGCTGCCGCAGCAGCGCGCAGCCACACGCACAGCCACGTGTGCCCACACACGTGTCCTGGCTGCACCACCCCCCCACAGAGCAAACACCCCCCCAAAAGGGCCAGGTTGGATGGGGCTCTGGGCAACCTTGTGTAGCTCCAGGCCTGGAGGTTGGTGGCCCTGCCTGTGGTGATCCTTGGGGTCCCTCCCAACCCAGCCCAGTCTGATTCTATGATACTATGAAAACACACACAGGCACCCCCAGCCAACCCACCACCCACCCCCTGGAACCCACCCCCACAAAAAAAGGCCCGAATATCCACCAGTTGTGTAAAAACAACAACCAGAAAAGTATTTATTTCTCAGCCTAGATCCCATATTGCACACAGGAATTAACACTTTCATCGTCGTATACTTACAACAACTTCAAATAAATAAAAGGTACAGTAAATCTAACCAGAAAGCCCAAAATGTGGCTGGAAAAGGCTCTTTCCCTCCCCTGGGTGGTTATTTTTCAACGTGGTTGAAGCTGGGGCATGAAGGAGAAGGGGAGGAAAGGCTGGTGGATGTGCCCAGCCTGGGGAAATAACTCCCCTCCCCATCCACAGCACACACACATCCCCCCCCAAAAATAAATTATCCCTGGGCAGAAGCATCCCTGGATCCCGGGGTTGGGGTGGGAGGTGGGGTCCAGCAGAGAAGCACCCACGAAATGACCAACTGGATGGGAATTTTTAACCCAGCAACGCAAAGAGAGACAGAAAGAGAGCAAAAGGTCCCTGAAACCACCACCCCCCCCCAGCCCCAAAATAACCCCTCACAAACAGGGATTCCCAAGCACCACACCGTATCCAAGCTGAGATTTGTTCTTTTCTTTTTCCTGAGTCTAAAGCAGGCTGCGTTTTTCCAGGCAGCACCTTTTCATAAAAGTTTTATTTTTGGGGGGGATTTTGGGGTTGGTTTGGGTTTTTTTTTTTTTACAAGATACTTTGGGGTTTCTCCTAGCCATTTTTAGGGGGAAAAAATAAAACAATCCAAAAAATCAGGTTTTCTTCTCCTTTGGCACCCGTTTGGAAATAAAGCCATGTCGTAATGTCGCGATAAAGGTGCCTTTATATCCCTTACGCCGCCGGCGAGTTGATCTTTAGCTCAAAAGCAGAACTAGTTCGGATGGCTCCAACCGCTCCCTCCTCCCGGCTCGCTGTGTCCCTCCCCCCTTCCAACCAGGTACCGCTTGGGGATTGATTTTTTTATTTTTTTTTTAAGCCCAAAACAGGCTGTTTCGGATAAAAAGTTGGGATTTTCGCTTTTTTTTTTTTTTTTCTCTTTCTCCTTTTTATTAATTTCTATTTTTAATTTACTGTCCATGCATTGCCACCCCCCCCCCTCCATCCTTTCCTCGGGGGGATTGCTAAGAAGAATTTCTATTTTTTATATCACTTCATTCCTTCGAAATATGTTTAAAACCAAAAGGGGTTGGGGTGGTGGTGGGGGGAAAAGAATTAATTCTCCTTATTGCCGCTGCTGTTAATTATTGTTGTTTGCTGGGATGGGACGGGGCTGCTGCTTAAAGAGCCGCTCAAGGGGTGTTGGTGTGGAAAAGTTTTGAGGTATTTTTGTATTCCCAGCCCTGCTTCAACACCCCCCCCCACTCCCCTCCTCAACCCCCTCCCCACACTATCTAGAGACCCCTACGCAGCACGGCCGCGGGATGGGAGATGAACGCGCGGGTCCTGCACCCACCGGCCGCCTTCTCCTCGCACCCACATGTACAAACCCCTATATACACACAGAGATAAATAGCCCTGGGCCCCCACACACCCCCCCGCACCCTTCTTGCCCCGCTCACCCCACGCACGAGGTGATTATACCCCTTAGAAAATGATTCCTGAGTTATTTGGCTGTTACGGCCCGTGGCAGAGGGGTTTGCTGAGGGAGATTTATATATATATATACATATATATATATATATATATATTCCTCTTTATTTTCGCATTGATTCCCAACGTGGATCTCGGGGTTGGGGTTTTTTTTTTTTCCTGCCCAAGCTTTGTGCAGCTCCCTCCATCCCTCCCTCCCCTCCTCCATCCCTCCATCCCACCCACCCGCTCTTTATTTTAAACGCTTTATTTTATTTTTTTTTTCCTAGAAAATACAATTTTTAACCCTGTCCGGATTTTGGATGAGTCGGGGGAAGGGGGTTGGGAAGAACGAGCGAACGATCGTTCATCCGGGCTCGGCGATGACATGGAAAAACGGGCCCCGGTTTTAAGCCATCCCCATCTCCACGCGTGTCCCCTTCTCTCTCCCCTGTGGAGCAGCATCCCCCTCCCCGGGTAGCCAAGCCGAGGGGAGCAAGGGGGTGATGGGAGGGTAGTAAACCCCCTCCCCATTTCACGATTCCTTATGTGAGCACCCCGAGACAGCGATGCGGAGGCAAACTCCTCCAAACCGGCTTTTCTCGCTCCTCCACACTCACAGGATTTGGCTTTATTTATTATTATTATTAATAATAATAATGATATGAATTTATTTTGTAGCCGTCCACGGCTACGGGTATAAAACCTGAATATTTGGGAGGCAGGAGAAATCCCCCTCTTTTGCTCAGCACAGGAGGAACGGGAGGTGGGAGTGAAGTAAACAACAAAAAAAAATACCCCTAAACCCCCAAACCACGCAGCTAACCAAAAACCCCGCTGAAAACCCAAGGAAAACAAACATTGCTTTTAGCAACAATTCACCATCTCCAAGAAAAACAGCGCTGAAGAGATACAAAATACGCTTGACCTTAAAAATGTCTTTTTTTCCCCTTTTTTTCTTCTTTTTTTTTTTTTTTAAACCCACTAATGGAATTAAACAAAACCAACAACAACCAAGAAAAATAAATCAAAACCGGGCCGTGCCAGACCTGACTATTTTCTTTTAAATTCTGCGATGATTCCCTGTGCTTTCCCCCTTTTTTTTTTTCCCTTTCGGCAAAGGACACTGTGAAGGGTTATATTTTAATTTATATATATATATATATGAGGTGGAGGGGTTGGGTTTTTTTTTTTCGGGAAACCCATTTTTTTGGAGGAAAAATCGAAATCCCTGTGTGGGCACCACATAATTCCCGCCCGTGGGATGAGAATATTTTCTGTCGCAAAGAAGAAGGGGGGAGAAAAAGGAAAAGAAACCTTCCCCCACCCCCAAAAAAAACCCCAAAGCCCTACACACACCCCCCAACCCGCATCAGCTTTGATTTCCCTCACGGGTCCAAACCAGAGCGGACTTCAGAGAGCCCCGTCCGGGCTTTGATGCCAAAGCGGGGTGGAAATCACATCAGAAATAGTCAAAAGAGCCAGTCACAAAGCCACTGGTTTGCGAGAAAAGTTAAACTGGGATATGATTTCCTCTTGCAGAGGAGAGAGACATTCCCCCCGCATTCTTCCCCGCATTCCAGCCCGGAGCTCGGGAGAGATCAAATTGTCCATCTGTACTCCATTGCTAATGCTCCTGGATCCTATTTCTCCTGCCCGTAAAGCTTTTACAGGCCTGCTACCTTGAGGCTATGGGAGCCCGGGTTATTATCCAGCAAACAACTCACTTTTTTTCCCTTTTTTCCCCCTTTTTCCCCCTTTTCCGCCCCCCCCTTTTTAATATACGTGCAGCAGTTTTAAATAACTTCCTTCCCGAGCCTCCTGTTTTCTTTTTAGCAAACTGAATTTCCTGGTGGGTTTTTTTTTTTAAAGCTGGGGTTTTCTTCCTGTCTCTTAAGTAGCCAGAAAACATTACACTGCTATTAATATCCTAATTTGGGTGGGGGGATGCTCCCAGTTTCGCCGGGATGGGCTGGGGCCGGAGAGGAGCGGTTATGCTGCCTGGCATCATTATTTCTCTCTGCGTGTGATTAGTATTAGTTTAATCCAAGGCGTTTGTAGAGGGAAAAGGAGAAATTAGATCTATTCTTTCCTCGGTTGGGTTTTTTTTTGGGGTGGGTTTGGGGTTTTTTTGGTATTTAGAAGAGGAGGGAGACGGGGAGGTGGGAGAGGGGGCCGGGGTGAGCTCTGCTCGGCGGTGGGAGCCTCTTCCTTCCCCTGTGAGCTGCGCGGTTCATCCTAAATCCCTTTGCTGGGAATAACGCATGGCGTTTCGCAGCCAGGCGAGAAGGGGGGGAAGGCATCCGTGTGTACCCCCCACCCCGGGTTTCCTCGAGTGTTTTAGCTTCGGCCCTTAAAACTCATCGCGAAACCCAGACCGGACCCTGGCACATAAACCGACATTCCACAAAAAAAATAAGGAAATTGAAAAACTAAAGTCCCCTCCCCCGGCCAGAGTAGGGAAACCCCCCCGCTCACCCCCCAGCCAGAGCCGTGCACACACTCGCAGCCCCCCCCCGAAACGCTCCTGCACCCCCCGGACCCCGCACGGCTCCTCCGGGCACCCACCTCCCCGCCTGGGAACGCCCGGCTAGGGCGGCCGAGGGGCTGAGCGGGATGGAGGGGCCGGTTCCCCCACCCTTCACGACCCCCTTGGGCACCCCGACCCATCCCGGCCGCCCCCCCACCCCACCCCCCGCCCACCCTGCAGCTCTCATCTGTTGCATGTAAACCTTTCCTCCGGGCCGTGCGCTGTCCTTAGAGATCCTCCAAGCTATAGCCCCGGAATTTGAGGCTGGGGGGCACCGGGATAGCGTTGCCCCCCAGGTGCCAGCTCCACAGCGGGTGAGTTTTGGAGAGGGCCCAGGAGTTTTTGACCCCCAGGGAGGAGGCAGGACACAGGTCCCCATCTTCCCCCACGACCAGGGAGGGAATACAGGGGAAGTTGCCCATGAGGCTGAAGGAATTCCGAGGCGGGGTTGGCCCGGCGCTGCCGAGGCGTTTGCAATGAGTGTTTCCCTTTTTGGCATTCCTCCTTTGAGTCTTTTGTGGCCTCCCTTTAGAGGAGCTCTGTTGCCTTTCTGCCTCAGCGCCTCTGGCAAGGCGTCTGCGCTTGGCATTCCTTTCCGAGCCATTGCCTTTCAAAGCTTTGTTTGACAAGGTGCTGGGGCTCTCTGCTCTTTTGGAGCCGGGGGATTTGAGCTCTGAGGCTTTACAGGGCTCCGTCCTCCCTCCGTGCCGCAAACTTTTCCCGTCCAGGTTGAACCCTTTGGCGTAACACCACAGCTTGGATTGCCGGATCAGCCGGTCAAAGTGTTCCCGACGGGGCTCCCCGGGGGGCGCCGGGCTGAGCCCCCCCGCCAGCTCCTGAGCCGGGGGCTGCGGGGCCGAGCCCGGGGCCGGCTCTTGGGAAGGCGCTCGCCCGGCTAAAGCTCCGCTTTGCCTCTCTGCCTGGTCACTGGGGCCTAACGAGGCTCTATTGTTCGAGGCATCTTTGTGCAAATCCTTCCCTTTGGCGCAGGGCTCCGCGTCCCCAAAGCCTCCCTCCTTTTGTTGCGGATCCCCCCCAGGGGTGCTGCTCGGGGAGGGAGGGGGGGAGGAGGAGGAGGAGGAGAAGGAGGAGGAGGAGGAGGAGGAAGGGGAGGCCTCCTGCTTTGCGTACAGCTCCGGCAGCGGCTGGGCCCCCGAGCCCAGGGCTGGAACCGGGCTCAAACTTTCCAAAGTTGATGCTCGCAAAGTCCTGGCCCAGAGCTGCTGCGAGAGGAAGAGGAGGTTGGGGTCGGGGCGCAGGGCTTTGCCCACGCTCGGGGGGGGCTCGGCGGGGCGCTCCTCGCCGAGGGGTTCCCGGGGGGGCTGCGGCTGGAAGCGGGGCAGAGCCGCCTGCCTGTACCGGGTGCTCTGCACCGAGTCCCCGCTGCACAGCGAGCTGCTCTCCGACTCCGAGGAGCTGCCTTCCTCGCTGCTGCACGAGGTGTCGCCTTCCTCCTCCTCCTCTTCCTCTTCCTCCTCCGACGAGTCGCTGGAGGTGGCGGGGCTGGACCCACCGAAGTCCAGGCTGGAGTCCGAGTCGCTGGAGTAGCCGGCGGAGGTGCCCTGTCGCTTGGGGCCGGGGAAGACGGAGGAGCGGCCTTTCCTGCCGGCCGACGGCCCCTTCTCCGCCGGGAAAAGCCCCTTAGCGCAGCAGGGACCCCGCTTGCGCCGGCCCGGCTGGGCGAGCGCGGCCGCCTGCGCGGGAGGATGCGCGGCCGCGGGGTGCAGCAGCGCCAGGTCGCGGGGGTACCCGGCCAGGACGCCGGCGAAGAGCCCCCCCCGGCCCGCCAGCCCGCAGCCCCTCCTGCCCCGGGGGGGCTTCTCGAAGGCGGGGAAAGCCCTGTGGAAGGGTTGCGGGAGCAGCGCGGCCGGTGCCGAGCGCGGCTTGGGGAAGGCGGGGGGCAGCTTGGGGCGGCCGGGGGCCCCGGGAGCGCAGCAGCCGCCGGCTCTGCAGGGCGGCAGCAGCTGGGGCCGGGGGCAGGGGAAGAGCTCCCCCGGGTCCGGCAGCAGCAGCTGCTCCCTCCTCTTGCTCTTCCTTTTCCTCTTCCTCCTCCGGGGGCTGAGGCTCTTGCAGGAGGTGCAGAGAGCCTCCAGGTCCGCCTTGGAGATGAGGGAGCATTTCACCGCCCGGGTGGGCACCGAGTTGATGGCTTTGAGGGTCCGGAGCTCTTTGAGATCGCAGCGTCGGCTCTTGATCTTTAAGGTTTCCATCTTCTTGCTGATGGTGGTCCTGGGGATATCCTTAAACAGGTCGCTGAGGACCTGGGCCAAAGCAAACATCTGGGTGCCATTGATCTGTAAGTATCCCAAGTTTATCCCTTCGATTTCTTGATAGCCAGCATGAAAATCCCCCGGCCTGGCTTCCCCATTGTAATCCATGGTAGCTGGAACAATTCCGAAGGTCCCTTCGCAGGTCAGGAACATTTTGCAAGGAGCATTTACTTTGTCTCTTTCAAAGGGGGCATTGAAAATAAGGACATATTTGTTTCCACTCCCTGATCACACACATCCCTACCCCTCCGGAGAGGCGGGGGAGGGGAGGCGAAGGGAGAAAAAAAAAAAAGGGGGGTGGGGGGGAGAGAGAAGCCAAAGCAGTGTCGATCTCCCTTTCAAACGCTCCAGTCAATGGTTTGCAACATCTTCCAAACACCCAGTTCCTCCGCCTGTACCGGGCCTTGGCTCTTCGTCTTCCCCCTCCCCAGCAAAAAAAAAAGAAAGAAAAATAAAGAAGTCAAACATCTCGCATCCTCTAGGCTCCCCCCGGCCAGCTCCCACCCCGCGGCCGCGCACCCCACCTTCCACTTCAAAAAGAATCTCTTTGGGGCGGGGGGGGTGGGGGGAAAGAGGGGGGGGGGGATTGGGGGGGGAGAAATCAACAAGCACAGCCCCCCCCCCCCTTTTTTGCTGTGCAAAGCCACTGAGATGCTTAAGCAAACAAAGCTACCGACAAGGAGGGGAGGGGGAGGCGGAAAAATGCTAGGTGGAGGGGGGAGTGGGGGTGCTGGGAGGCGGGGGGAGCCCCGGGGCTCCGTGCGGCTCCCACCTTCCCCGGGCTCCGCACTCGCGGCCCCGCCGCCGCGTACGGTATATTCTAGGGAACACCCCACCGAGCCGTCCCCGCCACCCGCCAGCTGATTGGGCACTCCAGCCCTGTGATGTCATAAAACCCCAACATTTCACACGCACACCCCCGCGCAAAAACCTCATAAACCCCTGGGCGGGCCGCGCAGCACCGCGCAACACCGCGCAACACCGCGCAGCGCGACTCCCGGGCGTGCCCGCGGCTCCACCGCCCCCAGACCCCGGCGCACACAATAGAGGCAGCTTCGGGTTTGGGGCGGTTTATAATTTTCCTTTTAAAAATAATAATAATCTATCTCTCTAAATTAGACATCCCGCCGCGTTTGGCGAGGTGATGGGAGCGCGGGTGTCTCCGCTTTGTTTCCGCGGGTTAGTTTTTTGGGCTAGGGTTGTTTTAGGAGCGGTTCCTGCTCCTTCCCAAATCCGCCCGGATTCCTCTGGGATGGGTGTGTGTGGACGTATAGATTTAATAAAGCGTGAAAGATATTACTCTAAGCGAGTTGTTCGAAGCGATTGACTCCGCAACAATTCATCCTTCAGCCCGGAGTGGAATGCTTATTAATTGCCAATTACTGTATTTATTATCTTGGAATGAGCTCGGGTTGGAGCGCGGTATCAACAATAACATCGGTAATAGAAAAAGCAATGCAAAGATATTTATATTTTGGATTGGGTTTGTTTTTTTACTCACACACGTTCTGTATTCACTTCGCATCTTTTTTTTCTTCCAAACTCTTTCTTTAAAAAAAAAAAAAATTAAAATGTTTTAAAAAATAATAATAATAGTGATAAAAAGGAAATCATTTTGCATTCCTTCGCGCTGCTTAACTTTATTGCAAACTTTAAATCCCAAAATCTCTCCGGCGGTTGGTAACTCGCTCCTGCCTTACAAACCAGGCGATGTTTTTCCCAAAAAAAAAAAAAAAAAAAAAAAAAAAAGCTGCGGATTTCTGTCTCCAATGAGGGGAGAAAAAAAAATAAAAAGAATCCAAAAAAATAATAAGCACCCCCCCCCAAAAAAAAAGAAGCCCCAACCCCTTACCCAGCCCGGAGCTCCATTGTCCCGTCCCTTCTATTTCTTTATAAACCTGAAGCTACTTGAGCGAAGTGAGTGGAGCCGCGGAGGCTGGACCGAGAGATTTTAACTCTCTGCTCAGGAGGCTAATTTTGGGGAAACAGTTACCTCGGAAACCTTTCTGGGGGAAGGGAAGCTGCAGCTCTGCAGCGCATGCTGTTCCCTTTCAAGCTTCGTCTGTCTCCCACATGAAAAGTTGCTTTTAGGCTTCCTCTGCCTGCTCTTCGCCCGTGTGTGTGTGCGGTTCCAATGGCAAAATCGGGGTAATTTGATAATAATAATTTGTTAAAACTCTCTGTACGACCGACCACAAACGCTCCCTATTTAGAAACAATCCAAAAGGAGGAGGAGGAGGAGGAGAGGAGGAGGAGGAGGAAGCGCATTCCTGAGTATGCGTGGAGAAGGAAAAAATAACCCCAAAAAATTAAAATAAAATACTTAAAACAACTCCAACAACTCCACCATCGCCTCGAATTTGGGAGCGGAGATACCTGGTTCGCTTTTACCTTCTCGCTGGCTGGAGGGAGGGGAAACATCCCCCTCCCCAATCTGCCGGGGGAAAGGGGGGGAGAAATCACTGCCAGGGTTTCCCTCCTCCTCCTCCTCCTCCTCCTCCTCCCCAGCACCCATGGGCGCGCACACACACCCCCTTCACCCCACACACCCCCCTCCCCCAAACTCTTGGCCTCGCTGCGGAAAGAAAACACCCCGTTTTTCCAGATCTGGCCGCGTGAAACCACCACATTTCACCCTCGTTTTCCACAGGCAAGAGTTTCCTGTGAGTAAAGGTCTGCCGGCCAACACAAACACCGAATTCCTCTTTGTTTGGGCAGGAGGGGAGGGGTGGGGGGGGTGTTGGGGAGAGAGTTCGCATCGCGATGGACGGAAAAGCGGCCGGTTAAGGGGCTCCCGCAGCTTGTTGCGGTGGTTCTCGGCGAGGGACCACAAGAAGTCCTGCTCGCAGCCAGCCTGGAGTTTCCCTTCGCCAACACAAGGGAGATCCTGGGGTGGATTTTTTTTTCCCCTTCCACATAAAGCCAGAGCCATTTTACCTATAGGCTGAGCTTTGCTCCGTGCCAGACCGGAGGAGGGGAGCGTAGGGTGAAGGGAAGGAGCTGGCAGGGAATATCCCCCGGCCGGTGGGGTCTGGGGAAGAAAACACAACGTCCGAGCAGCGCTAGAAACTGTTCCACATCGCTTGGGGGGCTTTAGAGAGGAGCCGGAGCCCACCCTCCCCCAACCCCCTCACCCCCCCCCCCCTCCCATCCGATCGCCAGGCAGGAGGAACCGGGGCTCAGAAGCTGCGCGGGGGAATGTATGGATACGTCATTTCCCAGGAAAGCTCTGTCAATAGCAGCACGAACAGGCGATCGTTCGGCTACGGATAAAGTTCAGTATGGAATACGGGTGTGTGCACGTTGATGTCTCTATAGGGGCGCAGGCAGCTCGGCGTGGGCCCTACAGAGACGGTGCAAACCTGTCTGTGTGGATGTGCACACGTAGACTGTGTGAGTGTGCACACATATACTCTGAGTGTCTGTGCACACATAGACTGTGTATGTGCACACATAGACTGTGTGTATGTATGTACACACATATACCGTCTGTGGATGTGCACACGTATACTGTTTATGTGCACACAGACTGTGTGTATAGATGTGCACACATATACTGTGTGTGTATATGCACTCATATACTCTGTGTGGATGTGCACACGTATACTGTGTATGTGCACACATAGACTGTGTGTATAGATGTGCACACATACACTCTGTGTGTATAGATGTGCACACGTATACTGTGTGTATGTATGTACACACATATACTGTGTATATACGTGTACATATAGACTGTGTGTGTATGTGCACACATATACTCTGTGTATATATGTGCACACATATACTGTGTGTATGTGCACACATATACTGTGTATGTGCACACGTATACTATGTATATATACGTGCACACATAGACTGTGTGCATGTGCACACATATACTGTGTATATATGTGCACACATACACTCTGTGTGTGTATGTGCACACATACACTGTGTATTTGCACACATAGACTGTGGTTGTATGTGCATACATACACTGTGTGTGTCTGTGCACACATAGACTGTCTGCACACATATACTGTGTGTATAGATGTGCACACATATACTGTGTGTATAGATGTGCACACACACTGTGTGTATGTGCACACAGACTGTGTGTATTTGCACACATACTGTATGTATATGCACATGTAAACTGTGGTTGTGTCTGCACACATATACTGTGTGTATATACGTGCACACATATCCTGTGTGTATATATGTACACACACATATATATAGATATATATTTATAGCGATGGGCAGGGTGCTCGTGGCCAGGGTGGTGGCTCCTCAGCATTCATGACACATTTTAGGAGCCCCATTAGTGCCCCCTGTTCCTGCTGTAGGGCTGCAGGGCCCCCACTGCTCACAGAGTGCAGAGTGGGGTGTCCCCAGCACCTTCCCCCCCCCCTCCCAGTTTACCCACAGGTGTTCCTAAGCCTGTGGTGGGTTTTACACTTGGTTATTGCTGGCGGGGGGCTGCAGGCCTGATGCTCCCGGTGAGGACTGGGGGTGAGGGGGGGGGCTGGGGGAACTGGGAGGGTGGGGGGGAACTGGTCTGCTCCGACCCCCGGTGATGCTGCTTTGGGAAGTGGGTGCAGCTGGGACACCCCGAACCCGGGGAGGGGGGCGGGGGTGTTGCTGTGTTTATTGCTCTGTTTGTGTATTGAAATATTCGCATCTCAGCCCGGCTACTGCACCAGAGGGTGCGGGGGGGTGGGCGGGGGGGGTGTGGGTGTGTGTGTAGAGGGGTGTCCAGTTGCCCCCGGGAGGAGAGGGACAATAACCCGGGGGTCCCCACGCTGATCCTCACCCGTGCAGCATTCCCGGGAGATTCCTCCCTTGTCCTTCTTAGGGCTGGGTGTACCCGCAGGATATGGGGATACCCCCATTTCGGGGATCCTGGAGGCGCAGGACCCCCCCTCCCTCCCACCCCTCTCTCCTCGCTGGAGCAGCGGAGGGAGGGGGGATGGGGGCAGCTGAGAGCGAAATGAAGGGGCCAGGGGGGGGCTCCTCACGTTAGTTGCCTGTGGGCTCGGGTTTAGGGAAGGTGCGGGTCTGCCTGGCAAGGAAGTGCCCCCGCACACGGCGGGGTGCAGGCGGGGGTGGGGGGGTCCACCCACGTCCGCGGCCTCCGAGGACCGGGAGCTCCGCGGGGTCCGGGCGGGATGCGATGGGTCGGGGCGGGGGACGAGGGAGGGTGTCCGCGTACTGCGCGGTCGGGGTGGGCTCCGCACCTCCCTGCCGGGGGTCTCGGGCAGAGACAGAGCAGGAGCCACTGCAAACATCTCCCGCGGGCGCGGGGCGCAGCGCAGCCGCGGAGCAGCGCGGATCCCGCAGGCTCCGGCTGGGGCTTCCCGTGGGATTTCCACGTCGGTTTCTCGGTGCTTCGTTTTCTATTTCACTTGGTGTCCGAACATCAAAGCTCGGGGAAGGAAATACAAAATAAATTTTTAAAAAATCCGGAAAATCCCAAATACGCGCAGGCTGCGCGGGGTGGGAAGGAGTTTTAGGGGGCGGGGGTCCCCTGCATGGGTTGTGCGCGGGGTATGTGAGGTCTCTCAGCATGGGGGGGGGACGGTGTTGTTTTGCTTTGGCAGCTCAAACCCCGCTTGCGGCTCTCCCGAGGTCAGCATCCCTCGCAGAGAGTAGGAGAGGAGGGAAATAAGTAAAGAAGAAGATGAAGAAGGGGGGAAAAAAGCAGGTGCCAGCAGGAAAAGACGGGGAGATGCTGCTGGTGGGAGCTGGGGTGAGGGCAGGGAGCGAGCAGGGTGCTGGCATTTGGGGAGGAGACGTCACGAAAAAAATAATTATTAGAAATTAATATTGGCCCAACCCAATTATTTTTTTTGATTTTTTTTTTCTTTAACTTCTTTTCTTGCAAAAGAAGCAAATCCCCGAAAAATGAGGTGGCCCAAATAGCGTCAAAACCCCTCGGTACAGAGATCGCTGAAGGAAGGAGCAGCCCAGCTGTGGATAAAGCTGAGACCCCCTCGGGAAACGCTCCCAGGGTGGTTCCCATCCCAAAACCTACTTGGAGAGGGTGAGGTTTCCCACCTTCCTGGGGCAGGGTGGGCCTGGTGCTCCCAACAGGAGCTCTGAGCTGTCTTGGTGGGTGTGGAAAAAGCCCTTTGGCTCCCATAGGAGATGCGTTTGCAAGGAAAATACCGAAATTCTCCTGATTTCTTTTCAATTTCAAGCAGTTTGTAGAAGACCTGCGAGGTCCGAGGGAGCTGGAAGCTGCCCAGCACCAGGCACTGGTTAAACCCTTAATATTTTGATCAGAGGCAGTTACTCCTGACAGGCACTTAAGCTGTCCTGCCTGAAAATATTTCTACAAATCACTCGGTGCACTGGCTTTTTAAACGCCCCTGGTACATTTTTACAGGCTCCAGGAGGGAGCTGGAAGAAGCAAACCCAAACCCCACCATCCCAGCCTGCGGGACAGACAGGCGGACAGGCCAGGGCCAGCCCTGGGAATAATAAATGCCTCCTTCACTTTGGGGTGGTGGGGAGCTTCGTAGCTGCTATCCCAGCTCCAGGACCTATTTTTACGTTGCCAGAAGCCAGGGATTTCTAAAACGTTTTTAGATGCACCCACAGGCAGAGATATTCCCCCTCATTCACACGGGATAAGGTTATTTTTCAGGATTTCTGTCTTAGTTTTCCAAGATTTCAGACTTATTTCCAAGATTTCTGTCTTATTTTTCAAGATTTCTGTCTTATTTTCAGGATTTCTGTCTTATTTTCAGGATTTCTGTCTTATTTTTCAGGATTTCTGTCTTATTTTCCAAGATTTCTGTCTTATTTTCAGGATTTCTGTCTTATTTTCAGGATTTCTGTCTTATTTTCAGGATTTCTCTCTTGTTTTTTTAAGATTTCTCATTTATTTTCCAGGATTTCCCTCCTTTCTTCTCCATGAGCTGTTTATTAATAATAATCCACAAAACATAATAATAATAATAATAATAATAATAATAATAATAATAATAATAATAATAATAATAAAGTCTTTCTATTCTGAACCTACACATCGAGCCCGTTGCATCGCTCATTCACAATCCTTTAATAAACCCTACCGTTCCTAAAGCGCTGTTTGAATTTAAGTCATTCATTTCCATATTTATCCCAGGATTCTGTTAAAAAAGCGGCAGCCGAGGAGGGAGCGCGGGGCTATGCGGGGCCGTGTGTCCGTGTACCCGAATTTGCAGGGGATTTGCTGCTATTATTGGATGTTTGGCTCTCTTCAGATTGCTTTATTTCCTCTCTCTTTCCCCCCCCCCCCCCTTTCCCTTTCCTTTAGGTATTCCCCCGGTGCAAACAAAAGCAGTATTTAGTGACGATTTATAAAGATGCAAATCCAACCCCCTCCTTTCCTTTGTTTCAAAATACAAAGACAGAAAAGTGGGGTTAGTTTGGGACTAAGCTCGGCTTAGGGGGGCCGAAGGTTGGGGCCATCCCGGCTCTTGGTCCCTTTTCCTCCCTGGAATATAAAAATCACCCATCAATTTTTTTGTTTTTAGGGGGCAAAAAAAATTCCCCACCACAAAATAATAAAGAATAAATGATGGAAAAATAAGGAATCAGATGAAAATCGCGGGGTTTCAACTCGGGGAGAGGCCCGGGAGGAGCTGGAGATTGCATCAGACCAAATGGTGCCGCTCAGCCCACGGTTCAAGGGTTTCTCGGGGTGAAGCCGGGAGGTTTGAGGCGAAGCCGGGGCAGGTTCTGGGGAGCAGATCCCCAAAGGATGGAGAAACGAGTCCTCGCTTCATCATCAGCTGAGCTGGGTTTGCTCCGGAGCTGCTTCTTCGCCTGGTGTGGGAGGAGGATCCCAGCCCAGGGATTTAAAAACTCGCCCATCCTTCCACCGGCTTCAAACATCCCAAGGTCGCTCGTTCAAACTTTTCGCCTTTATTTCTATCGCTCTTAATAAACAGCCTTTCAGCATCCTCCAACAAAGAAACCACATTTTTCCAGGGAGCAGCTGAAGGGAATTATCCAGTAATAAACACTGCTGCTCGGAGAGAAAGAAAAATGTTTGTTTGTTTTCCTAAGTAAATACAACTAAATTCTTCCAAGGAGGTTTCTTCTCCTGGAGAAATCCTTAGGCAGGGTTCTGGGAGGAGGCGAAACTCCTGGTGAAACTTGGAGGGATGCGATGGGAGCCTGGAAAGTGAGAATCTCCCTTTTTCCTGCTGCCTTTAACCAGGCTATCGGGTTTTTTCCCCCCTCTCCCGATTATTTAAAGAGCTTATTTTCGTGGCGATGCAGAGAAGTGTTTGCCTTTTAAAACATCCCTCCCCCCAAAAAAAACCCCCAAACCGACCCCAAAAAAATCCACCCAAACAGACTTCTAAGGGAAAGAAATAACCCAGTTTGTAAGTGGAAGTTTTCATGCCGCAACCTTAAAGCCAGCGGAGAATTTAGATTATTCCTCCGTCGCCTTTTGATGTTCCACATACTTCAGGGGGATCTGGTTGTTTTCTCTCTTCTTCCTTAATCCTGCTAATAAAAAGATGCGCGGAGCAGTGAACAATAAGCCCGGAATATTTTATTTTTATCAATTTTCATCTGAAGAAATCTTAATTATTGGGGGTTGTGTGTGTTTCTCCCCTTTAAATCTAACCCAGGGAAAATCTCTTATTATACCTGACCCGTTGATTTACTCCTAACACAGGTCGCTACTTCAGTTTAGAATTAAAAGAATGCTGGAAAATATTTTTGTTGCTAAGATAAGCTTAAACCAAAACTCTTCTTCGCATTTACTAAGTGCCGGTATCAGTAGAAATTACAAGAGATGCAAGAAAGCCACAACCTCTCAGTCTTTTTATGGGACAGGGAATGGTCTTGGATATTGCCTTTTCCCTCACAGAGCATTTGATATTCTTTGGGAAACATTTATCAGTCCTTATTTAAATCGCACCCATACCTACAACCTTTATTCCTGCCATATGGAGTATTGTATTTCAAGGAATTGCGATTTAAAATTCCTCCTCGACAGGAAAATACCCTCGGAGCGTTTTTAAACTGTGTAAAGTTCCATGTTGTCAAACTTTAAAAGGAGGGGGGGGAAAAAAACCCCTCTCTTTTTTTATTATTTCTCCTTTTTTTTTTTACCTTTTACAAAGTATTTCTCCTGCCTGTTATTGATTGACAAGTTTATTATTATTATGAATGGATTCTCCCATTTCCCTGTCCTCTTCAAGGCCTGATGTGGATTGAGAGCCTGACCAGTTGCTTATTGACCCATGATGGCTATACAATGACCCTGTTGCCCCCAGCCTGACCCTGGGACCCCCGAAGGACCCAGCCCAACAGAACAGGGCTCAGATATGCAAAGTTAGAGCTTTATGGGGTTTGGGGAGGGGAGGGGGGGGGAGGTTGCAAAGTGGGCGAGGGTTTCATTAACAAAAATGTGTTTGTTGTAAATAAATAATAACTAAAAAAAATAGGCAAAGGGGCTGTTTAAAGGAACATGTCCTGAAGGATGGAAGCTACCTTCTGGATGGGGAATGCTGGAAGCCTCCGAGCCCTTTTTATACCCACACGGGCCTAATTGGTGACAATAAAAGGAGAAAGGCTGACACTGCTGAGTTTCCTGCCTGCCTGGGTGATGCTCAGCAAGTACCGCTCGGTTCCAAAACCAAACCTCACCGAATGTCCTCCAAGTCTGAACTGGCATCCTCCTCCGGGGAGGAAAAGAGAGGAGCGGTGTGGAAAGGCTCTCTCCATCCCAGCTCTTTTCCCTTCCCTCCCTCCGAGCATCCCTGGGTGCGGGTGCAGGGCTGGAGAGGGGGAAGCTCTCCCCTCGGTGTGTGTTGGGTGCTGGTGCAATGAGAGGAAGAGAGGTTGATTAAAACCGTGATGAAATGCTACTAATAAAAAAGGGTTCGGGAGGATATCAGCATTAATATTCACCCTTTGCCTTTTTACCCTCTAAGTGAGGAAACGAAGGGGAAAGACATCTCCTCCTGCCCCCCAAACGCAGCTCCTCTGCTTCGGTACAGTACAGGGGGGGACAGGGGGGGTGGGGGGGAGCTCATCATTATTTGTGAGAGGCGAGAGATGGCCCAGAAAGCGTTTGTTTTGTCAAACAGCATTTCGCTCCATTTCAGAAGGTAAGGGGATCTGCCCCCCACCCCTCGCTGCTCCCTCATTTAATGGAGATACAGTTGTTTAAATAATTTCCCTCTTCCCAAAACAAATGCGGGAGAACGAGAGCTCATTTTTTATCCTAATTGATGGATCGCCGAAGACAAGCCTTTGAAGAAAACGGCTGTCAGCAGTGGGAGATACCCGGAGCATCTGGGTTAGATAGGTAGAAAGCAAGGAGCAACCTGCATTCTTTGCGAGGCTGGATGCTCTGGGATTAGAAACCACCGCGATTGCTTCGGATTTCACCATTAAAATAACCCAAACAAACCCAAACCCCATTAAAAAAAAAAAACCAAAAGCCCAAACAAACAAACCCAACAACTAAACACCAGCAGCAAAGTTGTTCTGACACTCTCAGAACATCTGGATTGTAAAGTTCGCTGGTTTCTGGCAATAGCAACGATCATCATAAAACCTCTCCCCATCCCGGCAGATCCCCGAGGGTTTCGCCAGGGTTTGGGCTCGACCCGGTGGAGGAGTTTGTTCTGGTGCACGACAGAACATGTAGGTGTGCGTGGACACGGGGCAGAACACAGTAGATCCCTGTGGATCCAGAGGGGAAAAGCTCTTGCGGCTCCTCGTTGCGGGGCCCGTGCAAGGAGAAGCGGATCTGGGGGGATGGAGAGGGGGTGTGTGTGTTTAAATAGCCCGAATTTAGGTTTAAACCTTAGGTTAGGGGAGGGGAAGCGGATCTGGGGGGATGGAGAGGGTGTGTGTGTGTTTAAATAGCCCAAATTTGGGTTTAAACCTTGGGTTAGGGGAGGGGAAGCGGATCTGGGGGGATGGAGAGGGGGTGTGTGAGTTTAAATAGCCCGAATTTGGGTTTAAACTTTGTGTTAGGGGAGACATCTGCACCAAAACTGGCACAGAGGAGCACCCGGAGGAGCCCTGACCCGAAGTGGGTGCGGTGGGGGTGCAAGGGGCCCCGCACACACGGGCACACGGAGCTGTGGGGTCTCCAGACCCAGCACCACCCGGGCAGGAGCCGCTCAACCTGCTCCTGACCTGGGTTAAACCCTGGAATTCGGGAGGGGAAAATGAGTTATTGAAAGGCTCTCGAGTGCTTCCCGCACATCACGCCGCGTGTCGAGAGGGGGGCGGGGGGAGGTTGCATCTGCTTGTCTTTATTTGATTTTATTATTAATTATTTTTTAACACCCTGGTATCGCCCAGCTGCCAAAGACGAGACGCCGAGACCCGAAGGGAGAGGAAAGCACCGAGCTGGGGGACAATAATCCACAAAAATATTCGCGTTTCACTCCCAAATGGACATTTCAGCCTCAGCTCCTCTCTCTAGGAATTGCCTGGCAGGGATGTCCCGCTCCGTGAGGGAGGGACGGGGGAGCCTGTGGCTCTGTGTGTCCCGTGTGTCGTGTGTCCCCCCCCAGCCCCGCAGCCGCCTTTACCTCGGGGGTGGCGGGGGGGGTGTGTGTGTGTCTTGCCCCCAAATAGAGATGAGACAAAGAGAAGCCTTTGGGGAGCGGCTACGGGGCTGCTCGCAACTCATCACCTAAAAATCAAGGTCCCCGAGGGAGCGGACACCGAGGCGGGGGGGACACGGGGCACCGGGGACAGGCGGCGGCACCGGATCCGCCCCAGCCGTGCGCGGCCGCGGTGAGCGGCGATCGCTGCCGGGATGCGGGGGATGCGCGGGGCAGCGGCGGGGTCTGGGGTACCGCGGGGTGGTGGAGCCAGCTGCAAGTCAAGGAGGGGGGGCTGCCCGGCTTCAGCTGGGGGTACCCGGTGATGCTGTGGCCGGGGTGTCGCAGGGTCCGGCTCTGCTCGTCCCGGCTGTTCCTTCTCCTTCCTCTGAACATTCTCTTTGGTGCTTGTCCAAAGTGACCCATAAAAACACGTGTCGTGCCCCCCCTCGATTGGTTTAAACACCCTGGAAGGAGGGTGCCCCCCCTCAGCCCCCCCCGCACTCCCTCCCCGCTGCCGGAGCTGGGCATGAAAAAGCGGTGACAGCGGCGGGCGCGTCCTCCCGCTCCATCCCCGCACCCCGCGCCCCTCCGCCGCCCTCCGCTGCCACCTCCCGTCCCCACGGACGACCCCTTCCCCTCCCCAGCCCCTTCCCACTCCCGCATCCCTCGGTACTGGCTCAGCCTCGCCGGCAACGTTCCCCTTTCCCCCCGCCCAGGCTCCTTCCCGTGCCTCACATCAATTTCGGGCTCTGCCAGCGCCCACTTTCAAAGATGCTGAACATCCAGCAACAGCTCCCAAACCAAAGGGGTCAGGGCTGAAAGGTGTTTCTGACCTGAAACCTCCCCAACTGCTTTGGGGTGACTCCGGATTGTCAGGGAGCCGCGGCCGTGCCCGCATCAGAGCCCGGGCACCCCCCTGCACCCCCTTTCCCGGGGGACCTGGGTTGGAAGGACTCGCAGCCCAGGGAGCCTCAGCCCCAATCTTCCTCCTGAGGAAGAGCACGGTCCCAGCGCGGTTTTTCTCTTCTAAACCCGGACGCTCCCGGGGGAAGCGCTGTTCCTCTCCGGCTGCCGGGATGGAGAGAGATCGGGATGGGGCGGGATGGGGAGAGTGGGGGCTGCATTGGATAGACAGGGCACCCGAGCGGAGGGTGGATGGATGGATGGATGGATGAATGGATGGATGGATGGCTTGGAGGGAGAAATAGTCGAGGAACAGTTCAGTCTCTTGCGATCTTTCCCATTCCTGAAAGGTTTCACCCTCCAAGGAAAAGTCGACGCTTCCCTTAGAGAGGACCCCAGCCCTGAGCTCCCACCTCCTCGTCCTCCCCCCTCAGGGCCTGCCCGGGGCCAGTCCCCGTCCCTGCCCGCTGCCCCGGAGGCGCGGCCGGAGGATACGGGTTTGGGGGGGGCTTGGGGCTCTCCCGGCCGCGGGCTCAGCCCCCCCCAAAACAGCCGGGGCGGGGCGCGTCCGGCGGGGAAAGGCGAGATGCTGGCGCCGCCCGGAGGTCTCCCGCCGCCAGCCTGGCCAGGGCACGCGTTTGGGGGAAAAAAGGGCATTTTTAGGCTTCGCCCAGCAGAGGTCTCCGGCTGCCTTCCCACGAGCAGCCGGCGGCACCCCCCCCCGGGCCACTCGCGGCCTTGGGCCGGTTCTGGCACCCACCCGGCAGTGCCGTGATCCCCCCCCAACTCTTCCCCCGCCCCCGTCCTTCCTCGGTCCCCGGGGCATGTGCTCAGCCCCACGGCCCCGAGCATCCCGTCCCGGCGGCCTGAAGCCCTTGGGACCCCGTGGGGCTGGTACAGACCCCGTCCCGGTGGGAGTGGGGTGGGGGGTCTTCTCCTTTACGAGCTTCAGCCCGTTTGCCCAGCACGAAGAGAAACTCCTCACACGGGAGAGAGCATCAGCGGGGGGGAAATTCCCCTTTCCCGGGATACTTCCAGCAGAGATCCGTGGCCAGGGCACACAGAGAGCAGCCTGACTGTAAAGAGATCCTCAGCAGATCGTTTGGCAGCAAAAGTCAGGACAGGGACCTGGAAATACATGTTCTGGGTTGGGCAGACATGGTTAAAACCACGCAGGGGAAAACGTGCCCACCCCGAGATAACAATTCCCCTGCAGAAAGGGGCCTGTAGGAAACCCCCCCACAAACCCTGTCACGTCTGAGCTGACACCAGCCCAGCCCTTTCTGCCTCCCTAAGTGACAGAGTTCTGTAAAACCGAGTCTCATTTTCAATTTCAGGTCTTCTCACTATTTTTGTAACCCCACTGTCAGCAAGCCAAAACAGAGTGAAAGAGAGAAAGAAAACAGAGTGGGTTTGTCTATATTAGGAAATTCCTCTAAATATACCCCTATGTTTGCACAAACCTCCCATGTGGACCCATCACTAACTTCTACTGTGCTTATGAGAGATTATTTTAATTTAGCAAATAACCAGAATGAAATAAATTACCACGAGTGTTAATTAAAGCTGTTGCACCAGTGAAATTCCTCAGCATGGTCCAGTCAGCACATACAGACTTGCTCTGAAGCATCCTGCCATGGCCTTGCCCCCAGAGAGCTTCCTGCACTGATTTTTGACAGTCTCAGGAATGATTCCTGTTGTTGGGTCTCTCAGGTTGAGTGAGAAAATATTTATGCATCAAGATAGATAGGTATGAATCATGGCTAAACTGATTTATTCTGAATATTACTCAGGGATTAAGATGAAACCATCGGCCTAATTTTTATCTCTCATCTCTTTGGAAGTGGTGCCAGTGACTTTACACACTATTTTGGGGGTAAACCTCAAGGATGTCAGAATTTGGCCATCTTTTCTTTTCCAAGTGACAAGCCATGACTCACCACTGACTAAGTAATAGGTTACAGCCTCAACATTTCTGATGAGTAATAGGGTGTGTGAGAAGATCTAACCCGTTCCCTAAGTCATAGACACATCATTTAAAAGATGATCCTAAGAGCAAGGCAGATTGGCAGAGTCCATGGCAAACCACCAAAATGATTAGTAAAGGAACCCAGTTATTTCCTCTGGGAAATAATTAGGGTGTTGTTAATAAACAGGCATCTCAGAACAGTCCATGCAAATCTCCCAGGAGCAGCGATGAAGGACTCAAGGTCTGGTGATGTTTTCTTGTCTGTCCTTGTAGCTCTTAGTGGAAACCAGAGCTGCTCACTGCTTGATAAAGGTGTGAAGTGCAGCCTGAAGCACCTCAGCATTCCTCTGGCCTGCTGCCACCCTGTCCCACACGGGAAACCCACCGTTCCCAGTTCCACCAGCCCTGAGGGCCTTGTAGCGTTTGTAGCGCTGAGTAGGGAGAGGTGATGGGTCGATGTGGATAGAGGGAGGGAGAGATGGAGGGATGCAGGGATGGAGGGAGGGATGAAGGGACAGAGAGAGGGATGCAGGGACAGAGGCAAGGATGGAGGAAGGCATGGAGGGATGGATGGAGGGATGCAGGACAGAGGGGAGGGATGCAGGGATGGAGGAAGAGATGGAGGGATGGATGCAGGGGTGGATGCAGGGATGCAGGGAGGGATGGAGGGATGCAGAGACAGATGTGCTCCAGGGAAGTGCATCGCCTCTGCCGCCTGCAGCGTGGGTGAGAGGTGGCACAAGGTCGCCTGTGCTCAGGGCCGTTCGGTCCCGGCCCCGAGCCGTTCTCGGGCCCCCGCCGCGGCCCCCAGCTTCCTGCCCGGCCCCCGGGAGCGCAGCGCCGCCCCCACAGCCCGCGGCCCCGGCGCTCCGCGGGGCAGGATGTCGTTGCCTGAACCTCAGCCTTGCAGCTCGCAACCAAAAAAGCCACCGATCGTTTCCTGTCGATATTCACGGGCCTTTTTCAGCCCCACGGAGCCGGGCACCGGGCACCGGGGCAGCTCTGCCGCCAAGCCCCAGCATCCACATGGGGTGGGGGCCGGGCAGGTCCCACACCCCCCGGGCCTGCAGCACCCTGGGCTGTCGGTGCAGAAATCTGAAGGATCAGGAGGGATTGGGGTGAGAGTTGACACCCCTCCCCAGCCCTGGGTGCTGTAGGGTGCAGGGTGCAGCAGCAGCAGCAGCAGCAGAGTACGTGCAGCTCGGTGCATGGTTTATTTCTGCAGAGCTCTGCACCAGATCCTTTTGCACACTGGGAACCAGCTTGAGAAAGTCATTATATACATATATAAAAGTATTTACACAGGTAATTTGGGAGGAAGGGAGGAGAAAACCCATCCCTGAGCAGCTTTAGCACCCTGGACCATTGTCAGCTTGGCAGTGGGGCAGTGAAGGATGGATGGCCATCAGCCCTGCACCTTGCCCCACCATGGGACCTGCCCAGCCTGGGGTATTTTCAGCCCTGGGAAGAGGGGTTTGGCCTGGAACAGCAGCTTGGTTTCACGCAGGGCTGTTACCTTCAGGCTTTTACCTCAGGTTTCCTGTCTTAAAGGCAGTTTCCGATGGTGCAGCCAAGAACTGAGCATACACTTGCGAGCTAAGCTGATGCAACGCTCTAAACCAATGCAAGGATGTCAAAACAGAGGGTTTAATTAAACTGGTTTGTAAACCAATTAACTGAGAGCAACTGGTGGGAGGCAAAGCTTCGTTTGCTGCCAAGTATTTTTTAAAGGCACTAAAAACATGGGAATGTTGGGGGGAAATTCCCAAGAGAAACAGGTGCCTGACTCCCATTAAAAAAAGATGGGTCTGTGATTATTAATCCCCCCTTTCCCATCAGGACCTCAGCTGGAGACTTAGGGTCTGAATCTACCTGACATTGCCATACAATGTACCCTGGGAGAGTTTAAACACTCTCAAAAGCTTTGGTCCTGCTCCACATGTATCCACAGGGGTTTGGGCACCCCAAGAGATGGGAACACCCCAAAGCTTGGTTTGGGTTTAAAATCACCTTTAAACCATCTGCTTAGGTGCTGAGGGATGAACTTCAAACCCTAAGTAGGGGCTCCTTAAAAAGACTCTTGGTTTCTTGACACAGACCACATCACTTGCTCCCCCGGTAATTGCTGTGTAGTTTCACTGCCTAATGGAAATAATAATAATATTAATAAAAATAATATGACACTAATAAGTCCTGGGTTCTGCCTCCCTGTAGGGAATTAGCCTAATTAATCTGGTGAAGTTCCTTCCAAAGCAGTGTTTATGTGATTTCATGGCTACCCTGTTAGGTTTGGTAAACTGGACCTGGTTTAGGGATGCTCCTCAGCTGTGTGGTCCGTAGCACGTTCACTCTTTTGGGGGAAGATGTGAATAAACAGCTAAACCACTTCAAATACCTGACCCATAGGAATCCCCATCACCCCAGGGTGAGGGGACAATAAGCTAAGTGGGCTGGAAAGTGGTCATAAGTAGGGGTACAGCACAAAAGTGTGGGACTCTCAGCTTTGAGGGTGAAGTCAGAGTGATTCTAACAATCCCTTCAAAATATTTCCACTCAGAAAGGAGTAATTTAATACCAAAAGCAAATTTGTCATCTCCCTGTGCAATGACCTCCTGCATGAATCAATTTTACTGTTTGGAATGCATCAAATCCATGAAGACAAATATGATCTGCTGTCTCGTTTGATTTAAGCTGCTGGAGGGGGAAAATAAAGAAGCCATTTCAATCGCTACTTTTTTTCCCTTTATAAGTCATTAATGGCACTATTTCCTTCCAAAGTTGTTAATGACATCATTGTTTCCTTTCAAAGCCCTTAATGACATTGTTAAATGAATAATAACTTGCACTTACATAGTGCTTTTTCAGACAAACAACCCAAAAAGGCTTCTGCAATAGGGAATTGGTCAAAGAGGGAAAATGAGGCACAAAGGGAGGAAGTGACTTGTCCAAGGCCAGAAAGTTACTGACAAAGCAAAGCTGGGAGTGTGTGAGTTTGGTTCTTGGCTCTGGATCTTTCTGTGGGTGTTTGTACATCAGCAAAGCAGAAGTTATCCCGTACAGTAACTCATCTCATGAACTGTAAGGGCTGATTCAACAGGGCAGAAAAGAGAGAGGAAGGGGAAAAGCTTGGCTTGGGTTATTTTGTGTGTAGGTGTGGTTAACGAAGGGCAGGGGCAAAGGTCTCACTCTCTCTCCCTTGGGAACGCCAGGCTGTGGGGACAGCTGAAGCTCCTGTTCAAACAGAGACTTTGCCTTTGCAGGTTGTGGTCCAGGCTCCCAGCTTTCAGCTACAGGGTATGAGAAATCTCTGGAGACCTTGGTGGGATTTTTCCTTGTCCAACGGTGGGAGAAAAGAGTTAAAGGGCTCTATATGCTGTGGGGAAATGTATGCTGATTGCTACTGAGATGTCACTGGATTGGAGGACATCTGTGGTGTAGAGAAACAGGAAGATTTTGACCCCTTGTCCCTGCCAGGCTGGGAACATGGACCTTTTGTTGCTAGGTAATAAAATTGGTGGGGAGCAAAGGAAAAGGTTTATATCCTTTATAAACCCACTGCCAAGGTAGAGAAACTCCAGAACTATCCAGTGACAGAGGCAGCAGAGGCAAAAAATGAATTTGGGTAAAGTTTTGTGTATCCCACTGAGTCACATCTGATGATGGGTCACTGTCATTGCCATCATCCTCATCTCTGTACAGTTAACTGAGATGGTGGAACACGCAGGGAATCCGAGTACCATCAGGATTCTACCGATCCCTGACCAGTGCTGGAGGTGGGATAAGATGGCATTCCTTCCTCAAAGGTCTAATCACCCAAACAGGGAGGAAGGGAAAAGCAAAATACTTCATTTGAAGCCTTGCAGCAGGTCAGTAGCAGAGCTGGTGCCCATCGTTCCAGGTTTGCAGAGCAACTCTCTGCCATGGATGATTTCCCTCTCCAAGGAGGGACACTTGTCAGCCTTGAAATCTGACGACTAGAGTAACCTTTCCCAATGTTTTGAGACTCTACAGTATCTAAACCAAAGGATACAGAGAAACACATCACAGGCAAAGCTTAGGAGAAAGCCAAACTAACTTGTTTCATTTAAATAAGGTGTACATACCTGTTCTTGCTGTTCCAGCAAGTGCTTACAGAGAGGTGAAGGAGCTCAGCGTAGATGAATTGTTGAGAAGGATGAAAAGTTTGGTCTAAAATGAGAAAAAACACCCTTTCTACAAGAGATATGGCTCAGGAAGTTCTCTGATTATGTCACATTGTCCCTCGTGGCTGCTGCTAACAGAGGATAAGACTTGGCTGCTGCTATCTGCTGAACTGATCCCACAGTGTCAACTGAGAGATTTATGCTCTAAAGTAGAGGTTCTTGCTAGCGACTCTGAGAAATTTGGCTGCCTAGCATGGATTAGTACTCTTATCTACACAATTCCCTCTTCCTCCAACCTGCCCAAGAGGAATAAGAGAAAATCCAATGAGCAAACAAGGGCACAGATTTGCCTGTCCACAAACAGGCAAGTTTTAGCCCTCCTTGGACCCAGATAAATCACAGTCCTTCCTCGTGGTAATACTGAGCAGCAGCTTCCCCATAAATGAAGGGAGGAAGAGTCTTCATTCCCAGGAGAAGCTGTTGGAAGAGGCTGGGATAGAGGCAATCTATCACTGCAAGCCATTAAGTATGTACATCCCAGTGTTGCCCTGCATCGACCCTTTGTGTGAGCTGGGCCAGGAGCACTTCTCTTACATACATCAGTCCTTACACTTCCTAGGAGCACGTGGAGTTATCAGAGGGAAGATAAATTTCCTTGCCTTTATTTTGGTGGTGGTGTCCTTTTCTTTAACATGGGGTGTATGTGTTTTATAGATAAACCAGCTAAAACCAGTATGAAACAGATAAACCAGCAGGAATGATCTGGAAAATGCCATGACATGGCCTTACACCCCAGTAAGAGTGTTTTATTTGTTGTATCTCAACAATGTCCATGCCAGGAGCTTAGCTGCTAACTAAGTTTGTGTTATTTTTAAATACCAATGAAGGAAATCCAAAGGATCCCCCTGAAAATGAAAGAGAGTCTGTAGCAAAGCCTCTGCTGCCCAAGATAAGGCAAACAGCCCTGTCCATGCTGTACAAGCCTGTGCAGAAGCCAGTTCCCTTATCCAGGATTTTCTGGGTATGGTAGTAAAGGACTAAGTTTAGTAACAAGTTCCCTAACTCCAGTCTGGAGTTATGACTGAGATACATGAGGGCAGCAGTTCCCATGAGTCAGGACACCTCACTTTCATTTCTCCTGCCTCCTCCACATGGCCACGAGTTAAAAACACAGTCTGATGAAATAACAAAATGAATGATATAAATTAACCATCTCCAGGACTCAGTTTTCACAGCTGTAACTTTCCCCTAAGTTTTTCTCAAGAAACCAGCCATGTCCTTCCCTCCCCAGTGCCCTTCCCTCCCCAGTGTCCTTCCCTCCCCAGTGTCCTTCCCTTCCCAGTGCCCTTCCCTCCCCAGTACCCTTCCCTCCCCAGTGTCCTTCCCTCCCCAGTGCCCTTCCCTCCCCAGTGCCCTTCTCTCCCCAGTGCCCTTCCCTCCCCAGTGCCCTTTCCTCCTCAGTGCCCTTTCCTCCTCAGTGCCCTCCCCTCTCCAGTGCCCTTTCCTCCCCAGTGCCCTTTCCTCCCTGGGTTCCTTGCCTTTCCTCCCCACAGGGATTAGTTATGTAAATTGGAACTTAATCCCCTAAAGGCAAATTTGCAGTTCAAGTCCAAGTGTCTGCCAGCATGGCCAACTGGAACCAAGACCATCAGGGGGACTGGGGGATGTTTAGCATTTTGTCCTGTAGCCTAAGACAATCTTAAACCACAAGGATCTCCTTCAGGTTACAAAGGCAACCAGCCAGATTTCCCCCCTCTTTTTCTTTTAAACAAGTTCATAACACAATAGATAAAAGGGGAAAAAAAAGGGGGGAAAAAAAGAGGAAAAAAGAAAAAGAGGGGGGAGAGGAGGGGAAACCCTCCCCGAAAAGTGAGCTAAGGCTCAGTGAATTTCCAGCAATGTGGTGAACGTATTGTCTGCCCCTGTGACTCTCAAAGGAATGTAATAAAAGGAAGACAGCATCCCAGCAGGCAGCTTCTCAGGGAGCCGTCTGCCTTCCAGCCCCTTGATGTAACGCTTGAACAGGTGCAATATAAAGGATGCTAAACTGGTGATTATTGGGGCTGCTGGAAAGGGTTTCCTCTCTGATGAGAAGATTTCTTTTTAAAGGAACTCTGCGATGGGGTATGGTGACCTTTCAAAGGCTGGCTGTCGCAGGGGGAGCACTTGGAGTGGGAAGGGGGTCGCCAGTCTAAGAGGCATCGGCGTGGGTTCTGCTCTTGTTAAAGCTGCTGTAAATCAGGAGTAGTTCCTGTGGAGTCACTGAGGTGACTTGCAGGTGACGGGCTTGCAGGCAGGACAGAGCTGCCCAGGTTGTGCTCCAGGGAGGGCAGAAATGCTGCTGGCTTTGAAACCTGATGTTAGAGTAAAGATTCAGCCTCCTGGCTACTCATATACACACCAGCATCCGAAAACAGTTTCCAGTGCCTACTCCTGGAAGCAGGAAGAACAGCTTTTGCATTAGTTTTGTTTCCTTCACTACCGTGTCCATCTCTCCCCAGCGCTCACAATGCACAGAGAATAGGGAATAAAGATTTCAGGCAGCTCAGGGGTCCCACAAAACCCCACACATTTCCCCAGTGAGACACGGTACTCTCTCCTTTCCATCCAATTTACAGCACTTCTTTTTTACACTCCTGAGGATTTGCAGGAGTGGAGTTGATAAGTAGCAATGCCAACGAGGCACCTCAATATGCACCTTCTTATTGACCTTGTTGTATACCGCTCCTGCACCAGCCCCACACGAAGCTCTTCTGTAACAGTACAATGGCTTTAGAGAACATCTTTTTCTTTAACCATGCAGGGAGAAAAAGGTTCCACGTTAAGTTTTCTACCATTTCTCTGCCTGGTCTGGCATCAGGCAGCTCCTTTTCCACACGAGGACAGAGCGGTGGTTGGGTGAACCTACAGGAGAGGTTCCCTGTTTCCTCAGAGCTGCTCTGTGTCCTCAGGCAGGTGATTTTGGGTACAGCCAGAGCTGGAGGAACGTGTTACTGGAATTATTTGCATTCTTCTTATGATGCTTTTCTAGGATTTAGTTATTTTTGTGCTCTGTGCTTGGGTTTTCCTCATTTCTTCCTGTCTGTTCCGGGTGATGTGCCCAAGGCAAGGGCTGTTTCTCCTCATACCCCACAAGTCCCACGATGCTGCATGGACATACAGGACCCGTAGGTGCAATCCCATACGGCGTTACTCACTGGGCTTTAGGATTATCTCTTTTTACCGTTTTCCAACCAATTCCTGACGCTTTTCTTGCCGAGTATAAACCTCCTGGGGTGTGTATATTTTCCTCCTTCCATGCAAAGATAACAAAACAGGTGCCAACGGGTTAAAAAAAACTCCTCCAAGAAGGAGCCTGGGAGAGCAGGACAGGCGGTGGCGCTCGCGGAGCCCCGATCTGTCAGCGAGGAATTGCGGGGATAATGGGATTTGCGGAGCCGGTCCCAGCTCATCCCTCCGGAGCGATCCATGTTGCCTGGCTCGGGCACGCATCCAGCGGTTTGCACACACGGGTGCACACTCGGATTCCTGCTCGGTTTGCTCGGGAGAGGAGGAGGAGGAGGCGGGGGACGGGGACGGAAGGGACGGGGCCGGAGGCGAACAAAAACAACATAGAAGAAAGAAGCGACAGAGAGCGGCCGGAGAGGGGGTGGGGGGGTAAAACAAGATACATTAATAATTATAATAATTATAATAATAATAAAATATGAATCTCCCACGCAGAGAAACGCGCCCGACCCCGCCAGCCTGCGATCCCCGAACCTCAAATTTTACCGGAGCATGCGGGCGGCGCAGCCATGATTGTACAGGGAGGGGGGCGGGTGGGGGGGGGAGAAGAGGGGGGGGGGAGCGCTTGTGTGTGCTCGTGTGTGTGTCTGTGTGGATGTGTGTGAGCCTGTGTGTGCGTGTGCTTGGGCGCGGGGCGGGGGCGCGCCGCCCCCGGGTCTCCGTGTCCCGTCCGTCCCCCCCCCGACACACACCCACCCACCCCAGCAGCACCCGGCTCCGCGCTGCCGCTACGGGGGGTCGGACACCCCCTCGCCCCTCACGGGGCGGCCGTGTGAAAGGCAGAGCTGCGAGCGGGGAGGGGGGGAGCGCGGAGGAGGCGAGGAGGAGAAGAAGGAGGAGGAGGAGGGGGAGGGAGGAAGGGAGGAGTGTGTGCGTAGAGGGAGGCGGGGGGGGGGTGGTGTGTGGGGGGGTGGAAGGAAACCCTCATGGAAGTATGAAGGAGATGGTGGGAGGCTGCTGTGTCTGTTCTGATGAGCGGGGCTGGGCGGAGAACCCGCTGGTGTACTGCGACGGGCACGGCTGCAATGTGGCGGTGCACCAAGGTAAGACACCGGCCCGGCCCCGCCGCCGGCACCGGGGGCAGCGCGGGGCCGGGGCGCCGCCGCCGTCGCTTCCCCCGTCGGGCGCCCCGGGGAGGCCGGGGGGGGGGTGGTGGGGGGGTGGTGTGTGGGGGGTGCGGGGGCGGTGGTGGCGGCGGGGGGGGGGGCTTTGTTTTATCCCTATTGTTCAAAATAACGGTGTCGCCGCTGGCCTGGCTCGGCGGAGGCGGCGGCGGGGGTGGGGGGAGCGCGGTGTACCGAAGGCAAGGGGGGAGCGGAGTTGGTCGTCAGCGGCGCCCCGAGATGGGGGGGGATGCACCTCCCGGGGCTCGGGGGGCGCGTTACCGGGAGCGGGCAGAGACTGCCGGCCCTTTCCTTCCTTCCATCCTTCCTTCCTTCCTTCCGCGGGAGGAAGGGAGGGGGGGTGCCCGGGGTGGCAGAGCCTGGTCTTTTCCCCCCCCCCGGTCCTTTCCCCGCCGGTGCCACGGGAACGGTGGATTGCTGAGCCCCGGGCCGGGAGGGAGGAGCACAGCGCCGGGCTGGGAACCGCCGCAGCCGCCCCTGGGGGTCCGGTTCGTCGCCTCGGCCCGCTGCCGCACATGGCCCCGGGTAACCCCGGGGAGGGCGGGGGGTTGGCGGGGTGGAGAGGGGGGGCGCGGGGCCCGGTGCTGCGTCCTCCGAGGGTGGGAGGAAGGCAGGCAGCCCTTCTAGCAAAGATAGGGGCTATTTGCATTTTAAATGGCTCGGAGCACGCCCCTGACACACGGTACCGGGCTGGAAAGTTTGTCTTCGGGTCTCCAAACAAACCCAGAAAAAAAGAAAAAAAAACAGAAAAAAAGAAAAACAAAACAAAAAACCCCAAAACCCCTCCTCATGTATTTGCTTTCATTCAAATCCAGCAGAAAGGCGCGGTGATGATTATCCTGGCTGGTTTGTTTTGGAGAACACGAAGGTTTCTGGTCTCATCTGGCATGTCTGTTTTTCCATCTATTATTATCCTATCCATCTCCCGGCGCATCTCCAGCCTCTTCCTGTGCGCTCGGTGCCTCCCCGGACGCTCCTGTCCCCAGCCACGGCCGTGTCCTGCTCTGCCCCTGTCAGGAGCAGGTCTCTGGGTCTGTAGGTTGGGCTTTCGTTCCGCTTCTCGTACGCTCGGTGTATCCATGCTCATGGCTTGAGTAAGAAGCTGCTCACAGCCGAGTGACTAAAGAGGAGTTAGAAAGGAGGAAGCGAAGCTGGCGGGGGATTTCTCTTGGTTCTGAGTCGATGCTTGGGTGTCTTCTGTCATCCAGCAGCCTCTCCGGGGTGCCTCTGAGGGACCTGGAATGACACTTTTAATTTTGCTGGTCTAAGTCTTCCCTTCTTCCCTTTATTTATCAAATCCAGTGCTAGAGAATGGGTGTTTTCATCGCTCTTTCTTTTTGGACTGAGATAAGAGGTATCAGCATCCTTGTGCCCACTCCTGAGGTTGATAGGAACGCTGTCTTGCTGGCAAGAAGAGTTTGGAACACCCAACGCTTTCATTCTCTCAGGGTGCTTGCTTCTAGGCCCGCACAGGTACCCATCCTGGGTGTGTTTGCCATGGCGGTGGGGCAGTGGGCACGTTTCAGTAGAGCTGGAACAGGTTAGAAGAGCCTTGTTGAGGGTTTGGGCAACCCAACTGTCTGTTTAGGGCTTGTAGGGGTCCTTCAGGATGGAGTCATTGATAAGGAGCGTGGCAGTGCGTGGTCTTCAGCCCTCTCTTTAGAGCCTGCTCGTGAACCTAGCAGCAGCGTGGTGCTTTGGGGGGCTTTAGCTGCTTAAACAGACACAAACCACTGTCAGGGATCATTTGGGTCATCAGTTCTCCTTCCATGCAGTCACACACAGGGTTTGTTACCTCTCTGCTGCTCAGATATTCACAAAACCAGAGTTAGCTTTTGAAATGATTGTACAGTTTGGTGTAGGGAGCTGTAATTCTGTGAAGCTTGTGTCAGCGCTGGTCCTGAAAGTCATCGCTGTGGCTGTGGGGAGAAATCTTGGCTTTCCAGTAAAAAATGCAAGATGTTAATATCTGATTGGCAAGTGAAGACTCTCTGAAGGTGGTTAGAACACTTCCAAACCCTATTTCCAACTCTGCCTTGCTTCTGTTCTGCCTTTCCCCTTATTTTCTTCCTTGTTTTCTTCCTTTTTGACGCAGTGGGCACAGCAGCACGCGCTGGCTCCAGCTGAGTGCTTGCTTTTGGCCCTAAGCCCGCTGCTAAAGATGGACCCAAGGCAGGCTCCTCTGTCACTGCTTTCATGGAGTTTCTATTTTCTTACATGTATGCCTTGGCTCATCTTGCAGGCAGCTCCTTTGGTTTAACTCTCCAGTTGCATTTGTTTCCTTGGCTGATGTAGAATAATAGACATTAAGAGAGATGGAGAGAACCCATTGTGGGTCGTGTCTGGTCCGTGCCCCAGGGAACATCACAGGATTGCTTCCAGCAGGATATTTTCAGATGCTATGTCCAACCTACTTTCAAATGTCTCGAGTGACTGGGATTCCATTCCAACTGCCAGTTCGCATTTGAAGGTGGAACAAGGAAGAGGGAACTTGTTCTTTCCTAGGAGACTCCTATGCCTTTATCTGAGATGCATAGCCTTACTTCTCACCACTATCTATACCAGCCTCTCTTGCTTTAAACTCACCTGCCTCATGGTCCAGAGTGCTTCCAGGGTCAGAAATGCCTCCTATGGGGACCCAGAAAAACCACCCTTGGGCAATTAGAGGGAGAAGGTCACAAAGAAGGTGAAGTCTTCAAGCAGCATCACCCCATCAGAGAAGGGAGCTAGTTTTAAAGAAGCAGGAGCTGCAGCTTGTGGAGGGAGGACCCTGAGAGCATCAGTGGTGATGCAGAAAGCAAGTGTAGCTGGATGAAAACAGGAGTTTTGTCAGCTTATCAGCTGGAGACTTGTATGAACACAAAACATCCTCCCAGGAGCAGTCCTAAAAAGCCTGAGGTCAGCGATTGTGGGAGCTGCTGCGAAAGGCTGCTGAGGGATGTGGCTTTACAGCCTTGAGGGTGTGTGGGATAAACAGGAGTTTCTCTGCCTTCTCACTAAGATCACTTCCTGATGCTGAGATTTTTATCTTAGCCCTGTTTATGGTGAAGGTGCTTCGCAGCCATCCGTGGCATCATCTTAGATCTAGATCACTGGTGATGCTTGAAAAGTTGAGGGGTAAGAAATTGCTGTGTTTGTGTTTGCTAGACCAGAGTCACACACAGTTTAGGAAGCACTCTGTTCCCACTCAGGCTGGTTTTTCCTAGGAGTTTTTCATACTGGGCATGAGTCTGTTTGGAAACTTGGCTACATGTGGCACACTGGACCTTGTGCAAAAGGCTGGTGGCTGCTGCTGGGTCTGGAAACTAGAAAGGGGAGTAAAATGCTGCGTCGATGTAATTTTGGGGGTTGTCACCTGCATCTGTCACCCCTAACAGCTCTGGCAAACTTTTATATACACCCCAGAAACCAAACAGTGGATTTAAAGATGGTCTAATGAGCTCTCTTTACTTTTCTTCCAGCTTGCTATGGAATTGTCCAAGTTCCTACTGGCCCCTGGTTCTGTCGGAAATGTGAATCTCAAGAGAGAGCCGCCCGGGTGGTGAGTGCTCAGCACCCTTGTCCTTAAATGAAATAGGTTTGTTCATGCCCTTCGTGTCTCTGCTGGAAGAGATGTGGTGCCCTGGCAGAAGCGATGCAGCCTACTTAGGAAGCCAGGCTGGGAGAGCTGGGCTGGTTCAGCCTGGAGAAGAGAAGCTCCAGGGAGACCTAATTGTGGCGTCCCAATACTCAAAGGGGTCCTACAGGGAAGTGGGAGAGGGGCTGGTCACCAAGGAGTGCGGGGATGGGACATGGGGCGATGGCTCCAAGCTGGCAGAGGGCAGGGATGGGTTAGAGGTGAGGAAGAGATTCCTGACTCTGACGGGGGGAGGCCCTGGCACAGGGTGCCCAGAGAGGCTGTGGGAGCGCTGGGATCCCTGGCAAGGCTCAAGGCTGGGTTGGATGGGGCTTGGGGCACCCTGGGCTGGTGGGGGTGTCCCTGCCCATGGCAGGGGGTTGGAACTAGATGGGTTTTGAGGTCTCTTCCAACCCAAAGCATTCTGTGATGCTGCTGTGGTTGTAATTCCAGCTCTGCCTGTAGCCTGCTACAGCTTGTCTATACAATGTGCATAACTGTATACAACACTATTTGGCATTTTGATGAGAGGTGCTTTTAAGCAAGTTCTCAGTGATAAAATTTTTGAGTCTAGAGACTTCCACCTTCTAAAAACAAATCATGGTGTTCTGCTAAAAGGTGGTTTTCCTGCTGCTTCTTCTGTACAGCTCCTCAGAAGTTTTGGAGCAGAGAGAAGTTGGCATCACCTGAGATGCTGCTATCCTGTCAGAGCTGTTGATGCTGACTGACAGGAGGGATTGGCACTCGTAGCTCACAGCAACACCCTCCTGCAGAAAGTCTTCCGAGTTTGTAAAACAGCAGAGAAAATGACAGGAAGCTGGATCGGGGTTTAGTTTCTGTCTGAGTAGCAATTTAGCAGTGTAGAACACTTTACAAATGTTCTTAATTAATTCTGGCATTTCCCGGTGAGGCAGGAAAGTGGAAACAATCGGGCTGGGGCTGCCTCCTAGGTCTGTCTATGTGGCAAAGTTACTTGTGCAGTAAACTAGGCTGTGAGTATCACACAGCAGCTGCTCTGTGATACCTTCCCATCTGAGCCCTTCTCAGACACGGCTGCACCACCCAAATCCTGTCGGTAACGTGTTAGTTGTGCCATGGATGCTGCTTGTGCTGTACCATAGATAGCTTCACCCCTTCGCTTCCTCCAGGATGGATTTCAATTCAGCTTTGGCTTTCCTGACATAGGGAAAGGCCTCATCAGGACACACAACGTTAATTAATGCCTGTACTGCCTTCTGAAGGGGTTTAGCTAATTAGTTTCTGAAGTACACACCCAGTGAAGCAGGGGGTTCTGCAGTACCCACCTGGAGGTCAGGAGGGGACCTCTGAATCTCTGGATCTGTGCAGGCTGGAGCAGGCAGCGTGCTCCATCCCAGCTAGGCTCTCTGCTTGCTGTAGTGCACAAGTTTAATCTGTTTCACAGATGGGCAAAGAACTTGGCAAAGCTGAGTGGATGGGGGAATTAGGTATCCATCCCATGCTCTCTACAGTGCATTAACTCGTTCCTCCTTGGAAGGGGGAGTGTAAACAAGACCAGACTTCCCGACCTGAGCTCTTTCCCCATTGTAAGATGCTGCTTTTATGTGCACTGCAGTCAAGAAGATCAAATGTGTCTTTGAATGGGTTTACATCCTGCAGATAGTTTCATAGCAGAGAAAGGAATTTGGATTTCGTGAGCTCCTTCCCCCTCAACCCCCCTCCCACCAACCATGCAGGCAGAGAGAACCTCTTCAGCGGTCGCTCCCATGCAGCCTAAGCTGTAGGAATACACGTGCACACAGGTCCTCCTCACCTGTGCTCACTGCAAGGACTTTCCACTTGCACTTTACACACTTCAAACTGCCTCCAAGGTACCAGGGAAACAATAACCCCGCAGGCGGCTCCTCCTTTAACTGGCCCTCGGGGAAATCTGTTCAGACAACGCGTGGTGGGCTTCAGTCATGCCATTCAGCCCCGTGCCATTCAGCCCTGCTACTATAATAACTGAACAGTGATAATCTTCCTTCCTAAGCAGAGCTGGGGATGATTTCCTATCTAAATCCCTCACCTTTTCAGTTGAACACCAGCAGTCATAGCAACGGACACGCAGATGGGTAAATACTTAAAAAGACCCGAGTTCTTTGATGTAGAGAACAGCGTGCTCAGAGTAAGGGAAATGAGTCAGGGCTTACGAGATCCCTGCATGGCTCTACTACTAAAGCACTTTGAATCAGGGCTTCATGGTCCGGTGAGGCTGGAGGACCGTGGAGCTCTTCCATCGCCCTGGGTTTCAGGGCACCGCTCGTGCCTGGCTTTCTCCAGCTGCAAAAGGGCAGCTATCAGCCTGCAGACACTGCCCTGGGGATGCTCAAGGAGAGGTGCTGCTATCTGAGCATTAAATAACACTGACAACAGCAGCAGGATGAACTGCTATTTCTGAATTTGTATTTCTTTCATAATGACTGTGTGGCAAACTCCTTTGAAAAACAATGTTTTTCTTCCCACATCTGCCTTCATAGAAGCATCTTAAAGCAGCTGACAAGCTTTGTCCATTACAAACTTATTTATTGGGTAAATATTGATTCTTTTGCTTTGAAAATGAGATTGGGAGAATATTGCAGTCCTTTGTGAGTCTCCCGATTTCTGTATCCCTTCTTCGGAGTGATGGACTCCATCCCCTGCTCAGCTTTGGAAGGAGGGCTCAGGAGCCCTAACTTGGGTTGGCAGGTGTAGTTGCTTGGTGGTCCTGGAATTAGAAGCCCCAGGAGGTCAGGAGCTCTAACCTTACCCATCACAACCTGGTTTAAATCAACCAAGCTCTGCTCTTTTCCCAGAGTTGAAATAAAACCCCCGAGACTGCCTTGGCCTATGCAGGTTGAATAAAAGGAAGAGGTACCGCTAATCCCTGCTCATAACCCCTCCTCAGATGCTCAGGTCCCTAAAGGATGCTGTGGACGCTATTGTGCTTACAGTAAGCAACCCAAAGCCCATCCACTTTGTAATCAAATTGTCTGGGAAGCCCGGTGAGCTGCAATGGCCAGAGGCACTCATGTGAGGGATCATGTGAAGGCTTTAGCTGTCATTTAGAGTCAGGGCTATTAAAAGTCTTGTGTGGGGCCGATGGAGCTGTTAACCCCTCTTGTTACAATCAGAGCTTTGCTAATCGCATGGTGGGAGAGCCGCTTTGATCTGAGGGGTGGAGGGGAGAGCGGAGGGGCCTTTTCAAGTGCAAATTTCTTATTACAGTGTCTCAGTTAACCCAGTTCTTTTTCCGTCTTGGCTCTGTCGGGCTTTCCATAGTAATTGTGAGAGCAGCTCGCCAGCCCTCTGGCAGCCCGGACCTAACCAGGAGCAGGCAGAACACACCTCTTGTGGACACCCATCCCTGTCTTTGTCCCCTCATCCCTTATTTATACACTATCACACGGATTTCTTGATTGCCAAAGGTGCTGTTTGACTCCCAGGAAAGAATTCAAGGATCAGGATGAGCCTCCTCACTGCCCATTCCATTCCAATCCTATTTCTTGTGTCCATCTTTACCAGGAGATAAAGTTTCAGCAGAGATGTTGCTTGAGGGGAAAAATCCCCCACCCAGCTTTGTGGAAGGTCCTGGGGGATTACTTGGTGAGGGGGGCATTTGCTCGTGGCCGGTTATCACTCAGTGTGTCGGTGTTTTTTGTGGCATGGGACACCTGCCCTGCTACGCCTGCCAGGGCTGAGCGATCACGGGGAAGCGCAGGAGAGAGCACACACTCAGAGCAGTCCACCCCATCATCTCACTTTGACCCCAGGCACCTCATTTCAAAACTTGATTAAGCGCATTTATTATTTTTTTTCCCACAGAAACCCTTTTTTACCTTATTATTTTGTTTGTTTTGGCTTTTTAAAAGATCAGGCGTTTCTGCTAGGGAAGGAGAAGGGTTGCGTGTCACAGGTTTTCAGGCTTTGTTTTAAAGTCAAACAAAACAAAAAGGGTGTAAAAATGTTCCCTGAGTGGTGCTGATGTGTGACAACTCACCCTGAAACCACCTCGGCTCCCACCAACGCTTCAAAAAGGGTGTTATGGCTGGGAGAAAGCCCTCACGGAGTGATTACATGGAGGCTGAAGGCAGCCGGGCAAGGCTGCAGTTACTGAGGGAGGAGGAGGAAGGGCATGGCCTCGCCATTCTCTGTGACCGTGGTGCTGTGTTTCCTTGATTCTCACTGTCCTGTTTGGCTGGACTCTCTCTACCCCCTCGATTCTCCCTGCTTGCCCTAAACATAAGGGAGACCCTTCGGTGGGTTTGGCTCTGGGTGTAGGACATGGTGTGTGTCCCCCGTCACGGCCTTCCCTGACAGCAGCCATTAGCGACTGGGCGTGGAGAGGAGCACAGAGCCGCTTCCGTCCCTCACAGCCTGTCATGGCGCCGGGCCTGCAGCCTCCCACGCAGCATGGAAGCGCTGAGGGAGCTTCCTCCACCCTCATGGGGTGACATGGACTCTCCAGTGCTGGCGTTCCTCTCATGTCCTCCCTGTCCCGCCTCAGCCCTGGGTTTGGGGGAGGAACAGTCCTTGGCCACCATCCCCCTCTCCTCAGGGCCCACCACCAAAAATGTCACGACGGCCCCACCCGCCTGTCACGAGACTGGAAAAAATATCACAAGAGAAAGAGAGAAGGAAGGAAGGAAAGATGCAAAGATAGATAATGGCTTTTTTTTTTAATTCGCCTTCTCTCTGAGTCATGGTTTTCAGTTTTACTCTCCAACCACAAAGGGTGAACCTTTAAAAAAAGCCCCGTGACAGTCAAGGGTTGCAGCTAGCCCCATCGTTCTTGGGCTGAGGCTTTAAATACGTCCCTGTCAGGGTGATATTGAGCTGTGTCACCAGATTGTTTAGCACCCAACCTGCTCTCAGCCTTCCTTCCACTTCCTCTCTTTGAAAGCAGCCCCGTCGTTCATAACCGTGTTGTAAACGAGTCATCTCTTTTTTTTTTTTTTCTCTGGCCCCACGCCCCTGGGACTTCAGATTAAACTTGTTCTTTCTGCTTAATTTCAAGAGATGTGAACTGTGTCCCCACAAAGATGGAGCCCTGAAACGGACCGACAACGGAGGTGAGTAGGCCTGCGTGGAGCCGGGTGTGTGCTGCAGAGCCACCAGGCACTCAGCAGCTCTCCTGGGTGCCAAGGAATTAATTTCTGAGCCTAGATCACCAGAAAGGGAAGGCTGGAGGCTCCAGAGGGAGGAAAACACGCTTTTTTTTTTGTACAAAACTTCCCTTTCTGAAGTCTTTGTGGCAAAAAGACCTGTCTGTGTGGGGGACCTGCCTCGCCTCTGGCTGGCAGAGAAGCACAGCCCCTGCAATGGGCAGGTTCTTGAGTTTAACCTCCCAGGAATCAGTGCATGATCCAGCTTTGTTTACAGGAACTGGAAGTTGCTGAGTTCCTTGCTTGCTGCTCGCTTGCCCAGTGGCAGCGTGGTCCTCGGGCTAACAGAGCCTCAGCCCTGAGTGCCTGTCCGAGAGCAGGGACCAGGATTCAGCACAGATGTCTTTCTCTGTAAGACTTCTCTGCTCATCCTTGCTGCTTCTCAGCCTCTGGTGCTGTGAAGCACTGTGGAGCCTGATTTCAGTTGTCAGAGCCTGTAGCTGTTGATGCTATTGGCTGTACATGGATCAAACTTGTTTTTTTCTCAAAATCTTATTTTTCAGAAAGGCTTCTGTACCTACCTGCCTCTTACCTGAAAACACAAACTGTTAACATAGGCAAGGAGGTCTTTAGTCTGACAGATCCCTATGTTTAGGGAAGAAGCTCTAAGTCCAGATTCTTCTAGAGCTGGTGCCAGGAGCCTTAGTTCAGTAGCACATGTGTTGTATTGGGGGACTGTTCTATAGCAGCATAGTATCTTCTTCCAGACATGTTATTGCATGGTTTGGTCAGGTCTGTGTAGACAGGCATAAGAAGTGTTAAAACCATGTCCCTGTACAGAATTATACAGCCCAAATACTTATGGTGCTGTAGGGTTCTGTAATCGTGGCATTTGGCTCTGTCTGCCCAGGGGAATCCATCCTAACTCGAGGTAAATCCTTCCAGTGCAGTAGCCATACCAGTATGGATCAGCCCCAAGAGGCTCCTGACCTTCAAACTTTCTCAGTTCTGTCCTCACCAGATGGCATTTCAACTTACACGTCTGATTTGGGAATTGTCTCAGTGGATTTAGATTTTAATCTGACTTGGCTCACTGAAAAAGAGCGTTCTTTAGCTGTTGATAACAGCCAAGAAAGGGAGCTTTGTTTCCAGCGACATGGGACTACACGTCAGACCTGTCCCATCAGAACCATTTACTGCTTGGATGCTTTTCCTGGGTTTGCTGAGGTCTTCAGCTCTGGGTCTGGAGTCCTGAGCTTTTAAGAGCAACGAGCACCATCCTTCTCTTTTCCCAAAGAAATCTCTGCTTGCTTATTTATTCTGGAGGTGGTATCTGTTTATCTTTCCCCCACAAAGGATTTGATTCCAAACCAAGTTGCAACAAGCAGTATTTAAAATCTAACATCTAACTTAAGCTGGCTCCTTTCCTACACCCTCTTCCCTCTCTCCTTCCCTCCCATGCCTGTCTGCACACCTGTCTGAGTGAGAGGCCTTTCCAGGTTGCCCTGTGTGAGTCTCTGCTCTCTTGTTTGCTTCCCCAGGCTGGGCTCATGTCGTCTGTGCTTTGTACATCCCAGAGGTGCAGTTTGCCAACGTGCTCACCATGGAGCCAATTGTCCTGCAGTATGTACCCCACGACCGTTTCAACAAGGTAAGGCCACCTCTTTCTCCTACCTTGGCTTTTTGGGGTCATCTTATTCTCCCACATTCCCTGTCCAGTTTATTTTCATTCCCAGGTACTCAGATTCCTTTAAAAATAACTAATGAAGTAAAATCCCATTCCTGTCAAGAACTTTTTGGTCCCTCATTTCTCTCTTCCCCAACTCCCTGCATCTTGAGCAATCTCTGCCTTGGAGTTGCACATTTACTCCACGTTTTGATCTGACTCAGGTGTTATTTGGGGAGAAAAAGAAGATGTGGAACACTTCCCTGGGGGTGTTCAAGGCCAGGTTGGATGGGGCTCTGGACAACCTTGTGTAGATCAGGCCTGAGGTTTGTGGCCCTGCCTGTGGCAGGGGGGTTGGAGCTCTATGATCCTTGGGGTCCCTTCCAACCCAGCCCATTCTATCATTCTATGTTTCTATGATGTCTGAGTTTTGTGTATGTCACTGAGAGATAACCCAGAGCTGCTGTTGTAGGGGGGGAGATAACTGGACACAGAGTTCTGGGTTCTCTAAGGCTTTGCCTCCTGACAACCAGTTAGTGCAACAGATGTTGTGTTTGCTTCTTGGATTTAGCAGTTTTCCCTGTTTTTTTGGTCTTTTTTTATTAAATCAGACCTGCTACATCTGTGAAGAGCAGGGTAGGGAGAGCAAAGCAGCCTCTGGAGCCTGCATGGCCTGCAACCGGCACGGCTGCCGGCAAGCCTTCCACGTCACCTGGTGAGTTCCCCTCAGTGTCACCCCAAGAACAGCCCCAGCTCTTGGTTTTGCTGCTATGGCTTTCAGGCCACACCAGATGGGTGGTGTGGGGAGTTGGGCTAATCACCCTGGGTCGGGTTTTGTGCAAAGGGTATCTCATCCTCGTGCAGTTTGTGAGGGGAACTTCCCCAGGAAGGCTGAGGTTTCACCAGCCAGCCTTCCCTGCTGAGGAGGAAGGCTGGGGATTTCCCTAACACTCTCTGGAATCCAAGAAGAGAAGAGATGAGTCACGACCCAGGAATGTTCCTTCACCAGCAGAGCACACATCTAGATGATTGATTTTAAGGGCTGATATCCTCATGTACCCTCACAGACTGAAAACAACATTGCCTATCAGCAGACCAGGGAGATTCCTGGCTTTACATGGATTCCTTGCTTGTGATATGTCTTCCACTGGAATTGTTACTGGTGTCCCAGGCCTCCCTTCAGGAAAAAAAAGTCGCAAGACAATCTGGTAGAAAAGTACTGGTGATCTCTGAAGATCTTAGTTTAAATTGAGAACAGCCTGAACTCTCCCCCCCCTGCTCCTTGCAGACCAGTTTGCCAAGCAGAACAGGGTATTTCAAGACCCTGTCTGGGTATCCTTTGCCCTTTGATGGGTGATGTGCTCTGGTTGTACAGTTTGCTTTATCTTCCTCCTGATGGCATGTGTTTCAGTGCCCAGATGGCTGGCCTCTTATGTGAAGAGGAAGTCCTAGAAGTCGACAATGTCAAATACTGTGGCTACTGCAAGTACCACTTCAATAAAATGGTGAGTTTCTTCGTCCCTGCAGTGGGGTTTTCTTGTCACATACGAGGCATTGTCTTCATCCTAGACTGTATCTGTGCTCAGAGCAGTAAGAAATGCCGAGAACACATGAACAAGATATGCAGCCTGCTTCCCTCTTCAGCCAGTTGCTTAGAGATGAAGGTTCCTTTAGGTTTTGCATTTGTGCAGCACCTGTAAACCCCTTTTCAAAACTGGGGATGGGATTCTTCCCATCTGTTTTGACTCCCCTGACCCACTCTGTATGGGAGCAGCTACGATGTCTGATGATCCCAGGAGTTAGAGGTATAGCTCAGGTTATAGCTGGGCACCCTGGGCAGGAGGGTGTAAGAGAACAGCCAGAACTTCTGCCTGAGGACAGAGACAGCCCAGGAGAGACACGGAGTCAGTTGCTGTTTGAAGATACTTGGGGCAAAGGACTTCCCCCTATTAATTACAGTACAAGAGGAAAGAGAGGAACCCTTTTCCTGTTCTGCATAATTAGTAGACACCTGCTGTCCCCCCTCCAGCAAAAAGGGAACTCGATCCTCTCCCTGCAGCTCTGTGTCTCAGTGGCTCCTTTGTTGCTGGCCTTTCCCACTTTCCTTCCTGCTTATCAGAGCTGTGACTGATGTCTTGCCCTTCTCCTCAAAGTCAAACTGGAGGACACCTTCCTGCCCTCCAGGTAGCCTCAGTGTCTGACACGGGTGTAGCTCTGGATCAGGTTTACTGATGCTGGGGTAGATAGCAGGACTTCTCTGAGCTCCTGGACTGGGAACAGGGTGTCTTCCACACAGCCCACTCGAGACTGAAGGCTGGATGCTGCTGTTCAGGGGGGCTGGCTCCCCTGAGCAGTGTTGCTGCTCCTGCCTATCCTGTTGCTTACAGAATGGTCTCTTAGCAGCACATAGGCCAGAAAGAACCAAGGATTTGGGGAGTTAGACCAGCATGGTGTTCATAAGCCCACTGGTATGGTGTTTGCTGTGGTCCCCGTGTCAGGAACCAGGCTGGGCATCCGGTACAGAAAGAGTTTGGTCCCACATGTAGTAGAGAAACCATTTGTTGCAACTGTGTTCACTGTGACAGTGAAAGCTGGACTCTGTAACACTGTTTTCTCCCTTTCCTTTCTTTTTTTCTCCTGCTCCCCATCTCCTCTCCCGTTCCCCGCTGACCTCAGAAGACCTCACGTCACTCTGGAGGTAGCTCCTTCATTGCTGGAAGAAGGAGTCGATCCACATCCCCTACTCAAGAGAAGCACGTGTCCCACCATGAAAGGCCAAAGAAGGTAAGAAAGATCTGTTTGTCCATCCCCAGAGGCAGAGTCATGTGGGCTGGAGGTGAGAAGGGGAAGAAGTGTGGGCGAAGAGCACCTGTGGCTCCTTGGGTGAGCCCTGACTCTGCAGAGAGTTTCACAGTGGAGAGACCTGAATAGTGGCTGTGGTTTTAAACAGACCTCTAGAAATGTGTGTGCAGATGGAGCAGCATGGGGGGCTGGCAGAACGTGCCTATGGAAGATGCAATTGCTCACTTGCTGTCTTCTGGCACGTCCACTTTGAAGGTGACACTGTGCTGTGGTTTCCAACTACTGGGTTGAGCTGGGTGGAAGTAGTTTTGTCTGTGGGTTGAGCTGGGTAGAAGTAGTTTTGGCCATGGGTTGAGCTGGGTGGAAGTAGTTTCAGCCATGGGTTTAAGTGCAGCTGGTCAAGAATATAAACCTGAGCTGGTTGTCCTCAGATCCCAGAGTGCAAGTTTTGAAGGACAGAAAGATACTGATGAGTAACCTGCACCATGGCCTGCAGGTTAATTGTAGGCAACAACAGCAATTAGTATAAGCTAGTTAAGTGTTTTGTTAGTCAGATTAGCCAGCCACAGGGTTTCCACCTGCTCCAAGTTTATAAAACAGTGACTTAGAACAGCACGTGCCAGCTCTGACTGGTACAGTAGTTACCTACCCCTGCTCCTTAGGATGTACTCATCAAAACTGCTGTAGTGTTACAGGACATGTTAACAGCACACTGGGCTTCATAATTAACTAACTGACTCACGTGACAAATGCTCCTGTTTCAAGGAAAAGCAGCAGTGAATGGGCATGGTGGGATCCCAGGAGACTCCTGGGTTCTGATGGGCGCAGGATCCCGTGTGTGAGGGTCTGTGCCAAAAGAAATGAGGAGGTTTCTGAGGTGTTTGTTCTTTTGTAACAATAAACAGCCCTAAAAGGCAGGACACATGGGGTTTTTTGAGGGTTCAGGTTCTAAGGCAAGTGGCAGCAGAGTAAGGAATCTTCTCTATGCCCTGACAGAACTTTTGCAATATCAAGAATCCAGAGCGTGGTACTGCTCCCCTCCTCTGCACCCATCTAGCCAAAGCAGTGGGGTAGGAGCTGATGCAGAAATAACTTAAGCAGGGATGCTGTCAGTATGGGCAGATAGTTTTTGATACTTCATGGGCCATATTCTGGGTTTTGTTTGTGGAAATCCAGAATTATTCTCCCAGGCAACCTCTGGATATATTCCACTATAGCCAAAAGCCAAAAGCTCCTTGTTGTATAAACAGAATTGGTGATGCCCCTGCAAATTGCAGCATGAATCTTTTCAGTCTTGCCGTGGGTGTCTGGCTGTTTACTTCTCTTTTGGTTTGCTTTTCTCTTGTTGCAGTAGGCATCCTCACACCACGTAAACGATTTGGAATGGTAATGATAGTGACCCACATCCAGAAAGAGCCTGGTGTCACTCCTGTGGGTTACGTGGCCTGAGGCTGATGGATCTCCCAGATCTCAGCCCAGTCTCCAGGGGACAAGGGCATCCAGGCTTTCCAAAGCAGTACAGCCATCAGTTAATACTGACTGACACCCTCCTGGGCACGCTGAGCTGAGAGTCCATAAACTGTGTGGGCAGGAAAGCCATCTCCTTTATTTACAGAGGTTATCCCACAGTATCCAGCTTGAAACGCTGCCCACCACGTCCATTAGGTGTTTGGGAACCTTGCCCAAACCGTCCCTGATGCATGGGCAGACAAGGCAAACCACACTCGTGGAGCAGAACCTCCCCTGGTGCCAACACCGAGTCAGGACCTTCCCTGGTGCTGCCCGTGAAGCTAAAGAGTCCCGTGAATATTTACTCCTCTTGTGTGTTCAGCTGCTGCGAGGAGAGGAGGAGGAGGAGGGAGGGAGGGAGAAAGAGCATCTGTGCCATGGGCCGGGAGCGAGCGCTTGGCACAAGGTGAAGGGCTGTGCTGGAACGTGCTATTTATATCCAACGAGGAGGCAGCGAGGATGAGGGGGAGAGAGAGGGCAGGATGGGGAGGGGTGGTGTGTGTGTGTGGGGGGGTGATTGACGGCGGCTTTGGAGAGCTCAGCTGTAATTATAACTGACAGACTGTGCGAGTCCGAAGCTGGGGACCGCGCGAGGGGTTCTGTGTGTGTGCACAGCGTCTGCTGGCAGGGGTGGGAGCGCCGTCGCGTGCCTGGCAGGTAGGAGCAGGGGAGGTGCTGCTTCCCAGCTTGGGTTGGGAAAGCAGGTCAGCGCCAGGGGGAGAGCGAAAACGGGAGGAATATGGATTTATTTCTAGGCTCCTCGGCGGCGCCTGACACTATTGTTAGCCCGTGGGTTCCTGGGAAACGTGGGGAGATTCCGTCTCACCGCTCTCCCCTCCTGAGGGCTGGAGGGTTTGTGAGCTGCAGGTCTGACAGAGGCCCCTTTCCAGGGCTTGGATCGCTTGGCAGGGCTGCTCCTTCCACTTAGAGAGGGCGAGCCAGCACGGGAAAGGGGGCCGAGCTGAGGCGGGCAGGGTAAGGAAGGCACTCTGGGCTGCCAGGGGTCTTGGGTATACGACAGTTCTGGGAGCGGTGATGAAGTGCCAGGGAGGAAGGACTGGGCATGAGGCAGCGTGGGAGCACAGACCTTATCAAGGGGTCCCCAGAGAGGGGGTTGAACCAGGAGTTCCCGCGTGGTTTTGGAGTACGTGACGTGCAGTGCATGATCTAATGACACGTGTTGCAGGGGAACTGGGCGTGCTGCTGCGCTGACCCTGAGTAGAACAGCTTTTCCTTGAGCCTGTCCAGCTGTGCAGCCGGCTGGTCCCGTCCTCCCAGAGCTGAAGGCATTGCACAGAGCTGCTCCCTCAGCAGCGCTGGTGTGAGTCCCCAGGCTGCAGGTGCTCGTGGCTCTGGGCTCCAGAAGGAGCAAGGTGCTTGACAGCTCCCTTCCCGTGCAGCACCAGGGCTGTTTACTCAGCTTTTACAGAGGAAAACTCCAACCAAGTGAGTGGTACAGGATTTAACCTGGTAGCTTCAGCAAGACAGCAGAGAGAGGCTCAGGATTTGGACTGCTCAGCCCTGCTGTAAAATGGTTCAGCATTTGTGAAGAGTCTTGTTCTCTGTGGAACAAGGGACAATTGTGATGTGGGACTGCAAGCCCGCTTTGGCATTCCCAGCTCTTGCAGGCACAAATGATACCAGCCAGAGCATTTCCTTCTGTGCTGCTCCAAAAATGGGAAAGCTCCAAGCTTTGGGTTTTCCTTAGAACATACCAGGCCTTTGGAAAGCCAGCCCCGTTTCTCTCTTTGGGGTTGGTATTGCAGTGTGTGTGCTCTGCCCTGTGGGAGCCTTTGAGGGGCTTGTTTGTTGAAAGAGAGAAGGAAAAAAAAAGAAAACAATAGCTAAATACCAAGAAAGTGCTGGATGACGCACAGGGGCTGAATGAAGTACAGATGTTCTGTCACCTATATTGTCTGCTGGAAACGTGCAGAAAGCAATTACCATGCTCCGTGGAATGAAATTTGTCACAGCAGGAGCAGGCAGGAGCACGTGCACCACAAGGTTTTTAGGCATTTCTCCCTCAGAGGGAGACACTCATCCGGTGTCACTCTTAGGGAACACCTGGAAGCTGTAAGGGGACTTTCAGTGAGGGAGAGGAAGGGTCCCTGCCCGGTGACAGGGAGTGGGAGGGCTCGGAGCAGATCAGCCCACCTGGAGTTGTTCCTCAGCTCCGGGTACGCAGCCAGTTCTCCATGATCATTACACGCACCTTTAGCTCCCAAACCCCGTCCCTAGCCACAGCGGAGGGCATTCTATGGGGTACAGGGACCATCCCTGTCCTGTCCCCTTTATCCCTGTAGCACCAGCTGGAGCAGCACATGAGTCCCCAGTCCTACAGTGCAGAGCGGATGCATGGCAGAGCCTGCTGCTGCCTGTCCCTCTGGACCTGATGCAAGTGGAAGAAAGGAGCCAAGGGTCCAGCCTGGCAGATTTAGCACACTGGTGAAGTTATACTGGGCTGAAACCTAAACCCAGTGGGTCTGCGAGGGGCTTTGTGCTTGCATTCGGTGGGTGATGGGGGTCTGCCTCTGGGAGTTTTGTGTCCTCATGGGCACAGTGGGCAATTTTTCCATGTGGGATGCAGTTGGCTGCTCACAAGACCAGCACAGGTTTCCTGGGGAGGAGCACTGAATCTAAATCTCCTCTGATTTAGCTATAGAAGCCTTGCTTTATAGCATCCCTGACCAGCTTTCCATGACCTCTTATGTGGGTGTTTAACCGCCCCCAGCGAATCCTTCCATTAGCAGGGAGCCTGCAGAGCCCAGCAAGGCCTGGCTGGGTGGCCTCGTGTAAAAATGCTTGTGAACTAGGAGCGTGTCTCAAGGCAAACCCCTGAATTCCCCAGCGAGGTTGCAGGCAGGGGTTGGCTTAGCGTCCCTCTGCCCGTGCTGCCTTCCTCCTCACTGCGGCTGCCATGGCTGCGGCCCAGAGCCAGGCCTTCTTCTCCAGGCGAGGGAGTTCAGGGAGCCTGGGAAAGAGGGAGGGAGCAGCAGAGGCCGCTTGGCTCTGCCCAGCTCTTCCCTCCCTCCTTCCCCTGCCCAATCTACTTTTAATGATCCAGTTGCTGGTGTCCAGCAGATTAGAAGAGGGGGCTCGGGGAAGGGGAGACGGCGGTGGGGGGAGCAAGAGGAGCTGTGCACAACCCTTTTTGGCAGCCAGAGATCCTGTTTCGTTCCTCCTGCGCTGGGGAGCTGGAAGGGAGATTGTGTCACTGGCACGCCCCCCCCCCCACACCCCCCCTTCCCCAATGCAGCCACGCTCCCCCCGCCGCAGGCCTGGCCTGCTCCGTGCCCACATGCCAAGCCCCAGCTGCTCAGTTCTGCATGGGGAGAGTTTGTTTTCCATGCAGCTTGTTGCTGAGGGCAGGTTTGTGGGCCCTGCAGACCGCAGCTCGCCCAGCCGGCCAGCCTGCTGCAGGGAGCACCGAGAGGCTGCAAGGTAGGGCTTGGCTTTCGCTTCCAAGGATGGGATGGGATGGGGAGTTGAAAGGTTTCCTCATCGTGCTGGGCATCCTCCCACCCTCCTCCTCCTCCTCCCTGGCTCTTGCTTCATGGCACAGCCAGGCAGGTCTCTGGGCAGGCTGAGCTGCCAGCAGTGGCTGTGTTGCTTGTGAAGCTCCCTGGAAGGAGGGCTCATGGAGGAGGGTGCCTGTGTGCAAGGGAGATGAAGTGCTGGAAAGCCAGGTGGGGAGAGGGCACTGGAGAGGCCAGGAGAGCGCTGCTTCCCCCCTGCCCTCCCCATGCCCTCCCCTTTTTGCTCTGCGGCTCTTGCAGGAAGCATTTGAAGCCTTCCGGTTCCTGGAGAGAAGCCACACGTTTAAAAGCCTGTGGTGCAAGCTGGGGAGCGCTCCAGGTTGTCTGAGGGCCTGGCAATGGAGGCAAGATCTCCAGGAGGGACCGAGCATCCTGACTGTCCCAGGGCCATGGTCTCAGCGGGCAGCCCCCGTACCCTTCCACCAGTGCCTGGGCAAAATGGCCATGGGGTCACGGGTGGGAGGTTAACTGTCCTGCCTGTGTAACACTGGGCACCGTGTTTCTCCTGTAATATTGAAGAAGGTGTCAGATCCTGGTGCCTTTCTGAGGACCCAGAAGTATTAGAGAGCACAGAGGGTGAGAAACGGGTGCTACTGGGTGTGCAAAAGCACTGGGCACCCCAGCTCTACTAAAAGCTGCACCCCAGCGAGCTCCCAGAGGTGGGTCCTGTGGGTTTCTGCCCTGCCCAAGCAGGAGTGACACAGAGCCTGGAGAAGAGGTGGGATGGGAGGGGGAGAAGCTAGATGAGCACAAGGTGTGCTGGTGGGGATGGGCTGGGACTGCGTGCAGGGACACCCAGCAGAAGGTCCCCAGCTCCTTGTTGGTGCTGGTTCCAGCAGAGTCCTTTGAGCAGAGCACGAACGCCGGTCTCTGGGGCACAGATTTTCTGAAGGGCTGGAGTGCAGTTGCTCAGCACATGTAGTTGGGGCTGGATCTTCAAAAGAGCTCGATACCAAGTGCTTGGCTTTCTGAGGAACCTGAGGGTTTATCCCAGCATCTAAATGGGAGCTGAGGCATTCCAGAAATCTGGTCCCCATTGTGCAGGCTGCATGTGTACATATGTACTCCCTCCTACATGTAAGCAGGGGACTGCTCAGTTAACTGGTGGAGATTCTGCGCTGCTGACAGTGAAGGGAGGGCTTGTTTTCCAGGCAGGAGACAGCCAGGATTTGAAGCTGGAGGATGTGAGTTTGGTGGTTGCCATCACAGTGAAATTGTGGGAGGTTTTATGATGGGCTGTGGTGGCAGTCAGGACATTTCTGCCTTCCCTCATGCATGTGCATGTGTGTGTGTGTGTGTGTGTGTGTGCATGCAGGTTCTCTGTCCTTAGCCAGAATGCCTTGGCTCTGCCCTGGCTCATCTTGACCCCAGGATATGTGAAATTGGATTATCACAGCGCTGTCTCACTGGCGTTTGCAGCAGTGTATCCTGCTCCCTCCTCTTCCAACGTCAGGATTGAAATGAATTTGGGGTCTGAGAATGAGAGAATAAACTTTGTGGCCTTCAGAAAGTTTGAGGACCAGGGTTTGGATAGTCATTTGGTAAGATGTATTGTTAGTGGGGTGTCTGGCTCCTCATTTCCATTCCTGGCTCCCATGAGCAGCACAGGCAGCATCTGCAAGTGGGTGAGTGTGGGTCCAGGAGGGGTGGGGACCCCTGACTTCTCTTTCTGAATGTATGGGTCACCTGCTGTGAAATCTTTGTGAGTTCTCTCATCCCACGTGCCCTGGCTTCCCCGTTGGTAAAATGAGATGCTGATATTAAAAACCCCTCTCTTCAGCTCACTGAAGCTCTCTGCTGTGTGCTATTAAGTGTAAATTGCTACTACTACTGGAATAACGAACACTGATGTGCACGTGGTCTGTGACAAGCTGCTTAACTAACTGGGCCACCGTTTCCCCACCTTCCTGTCCTAGAAGACCCATGAGACTTGGAGTTTATAGCATGAGAAACCCCTGAGTGTTTAAAGCGTGATGAGATTTAGCAAAGATTTCATTTTAATTTGTTTTTCGGCACTTCAGCCTGTAGAAATCACAGTTCTGAGCTTTCCTTGTTCACTGCCAAAGCTGGAAACACACATTCAAGAAGGGGAAGAGAACAGAGATTCTCCTAAACTCCTGTGGCTCTAGGAGCAGAGATGCCAGACACCAGGAGTCTTGGGATAACGTCTTGGATACTGGCAGTGCTGGTTGGGCACTGGGCAGGCACAGGGAAGCTCTAGGCTGGCTGTGCCTCCTTTTTGCACCAGCTCATCCCAGTGACAGCTCCCGTGGTGTCACTGCAGGCCTGGGCTGCGGGGTGACTGGTGGCTGTGGCACAGACCTCCTACTCAATGAAAATTCAGCCCAAGCCCCGCTGGAAGGTGCTGATTTCTGGGGCACTTTTGCTTCACCTCTGCTTCACTTCATGCCCACCTTCTCCAGCCTTTCCCTCCTGCCCTGTCCTTCCTCCAGCCTCTTTTTGCTTTCTTCTCCTTCCCATTCAGTGGATTATTTCCCCAGCTAATTATCCCACTCTCTCCTTCCCAAAACCACGCAGCAGAGCTCATGTATTTGCTGTGACTGCATCTTCCCCTGACAGCATCCCAACATGGGCATGTGCCGCCAGCTGTAGCCTCAGGGCTTTGCCTGCATGAGGAAGCAATCAGCATCTTTCTGGAGAGGCACTGAATTTTGATGTGCCTCTTCTGTTCTGAACACACCTTTGATCCAGGCTGAGGACGTCAGCTTCTGGAATAAAACATGCATGCAAGGGAGCTGTACCAGAACAGGCATCCTTTCCCCCTAGAAAAAGGTCTCAGAGACAGAGGATGGATTTTTTCCTGCATCTCATGGAGTTGTTTATTTGGCAGCAGCTCTTTTGGGCCACACACCAGTGACCACACAGGGATGCTGGGGACTTGGCACAAAAGTTTCTGCAGCTTCAGTAAAACAAGCCACATCTTCAGCTGACATAGGTAGCATGGAAAAGCTCTTGTAGTTAGCTGAGTGTGCTGAGGAAGACAGAGAGGAAGCAGCATTGTGTGATGGAGCATCCATCCACCCTGTATGCCAGCTAGGCTGGGCATCCTCAAGCCCCACTGACTTGAGGACATGGGTCTGTGTTTTGTATCCTCTCCCTTTAGCATAAATCTCCAGGTAGCACTACATAAGCTTGGCCTCCTTGGCTCTGTTCTTCAAGAGAATATAAAATCAGGGCTGGTAGGACATAGTGTTTCTCAGTCCATGAGTTTTCCTTGGTTTGCAGCTTTTCAGGTGTTTTTGTGTGAGAAAAGAATGAAGAAATCAAAGCAAGTCGTGTGTCTCCTGTTAGCAGCCCTGGACCCCGAGCAGCCGTGTCTGTTGGGAGGGGAGATGGGGGGATCTCCAGCTTAGGTTCAAGTGTGGGTCTGAGCTCTCTGCTCCCTGATCTCTTTCCCTGCACACGTGCTGAAAGCAGGATTCTCCCATGGGCTGTACAGGGTGGGTCTGAGAATCCCTTGAGGAAGGTGGAGAGGGAGGGTAAGGGGGCACAGAGACCCTTAGGGGAAACAGCAGGAGGAAAGCTCAGGTTTCTTGAAATCAGCCAGAGCTTGTTAAGTCCTTCCCTATCATCTTACCATAAACTGTTTCAGGGGCTTCTGTTGATATTCTGCACTCCAGATGTTGGCTGCAGCTGCGGTAGAGATAGTGGGACGCTCCCAGCCAGAAGCTGGGATGTGGGGGAAGGGATACTGGGCTCATGTGGATGGGTGGAGAAGTAAAGAGGAATATGAATGTATGGTTGTAAATCCACCCCTACACACCCTCCTTTCTTTTCCTTTACAACTGCTATTCTCAGCTGAGGAACAGTTAGCCTTCCAGTACTCTCTGATTTCTTTTGCAGAGTCGGAAAGACAAGGAAAGACCTAAACAGAAGCACAAAAAACGTCCGGAGTCTCCCACCAGCCTTACCCCATCCTCAGTGCCCATCGCTGCAGAGAAGGTACCAAACCCACTGAATGCCAGGATGTGAATTTAGAGTGGGGAGGGGGGGAACCCATCCCCACAGGCTTTCCTAAGAAGTGGGGAGCTCAGAAGAGCAGAGAAAGGGCTTTTGTCCATTTATTTTGCTTCCCAATTCGTCACATTCTCTCTCTCTCTGCCTCATTCCCCACCTCAACACCCACCTTGGGAATTTAACACAGCAGCTGCCTTGATTTCTGTCAGCGCTGATGACACAATCATGGAGCTAAACTCCCAAGTGATTGAGCTGTAAGTGCCAGCCTGTTTTGCAGCAGATGTTCAGATTTGAAGCTCTCGTGGAATAGATAAATATCCCTGCTTTGGCCTTTTCTGGTGCCACGTTGTAAACAGCTCAGGCAGGTGGATAAGCAAGGCAAGGCTTGTGGGAGGAGGTGTGATCCTTTATTAGACAAACTGATGGAGCTGGAAGGGAAAAAAACCCCATCAACCCAGCAACCCAGACAGTCTTAGAAGCACCTAAGATCTTCAGAGCGTGTGGATAGAAGGAGCTTTTCTCTGTGAGACAATGGAAAGCTGCTTTCTGGTTAGTTCCTCCATTTCAGGAAGGTTCAGGCAGAGGATGGTGGTCCAGTTTGCTCCTGAGGTTTGTTTCCCAGTTCCCCTCTGGGAAGATGTCACTTGGGTGGGTTTGTCTTCTCAGTGCCCAGGGCTGGTGGGGCATGGTCAGGATGTGAGTTAGGGACCCTGCTTTGGCAGGGGGGTTGGACCCGATGATCTCTCAAGGTCCCTTCCAACCCCTGTGATTCTATGATTCTATGTCAGTGTATTCCTGCTGTTGGCTGCTGAAATCCTGCTGCTGACACAGGCTCTTGCCCTGGGCTGTAAATCAAGACAGCCCTGAGCTTTCTGTAACTCCTGCCAGCCTCGAGCTCCAGTGACATGGAATAGACGCAGTGGAACTGGCCTTGAGCTCCTATCCAGCAAACTGAAGGCCAAGTTTGCAATTGTTCAGGGTCAGGGAACAAGTGAGGTTACTCCAGCACCGAGACCTTTGGAGCTGAACTCTCCTTGCTGTGGTGGGGATGTAAATCAGTGCAGCTCCTTCGTGTATCTGGTGTGAGAGCAGGATGAAGGCCGAGCTCCTGCTGCAACAAACAACCAGCATGTCCCAGGAATGTCCTTTCTGTGCACAGAAATGCTGCTCAGGAAGCTTTGGGTGTCCTTTACGTGGTGGGACCCCCTTGTGAGGATGAAGATCCACGGGCTAGCAGTGTCTGTGTGTGTGAGGAGCACTGCAGGAGCCTGGAGGGTGAGAATCCTGCCAGTCAGCGCCGGGTTGCTCGGGGTTAGGACTGAAGAGGATTTTCTGTGTGAGGCCAAGCCTGGCAGCAGGGAGGAGATGTAGGTCAGAGCTGAAATGGCAAAGCTGGTCTCACTGGGTCTCAGGCTGGGAGAAGCAGAAAGCTGCAGTGGGACAGTGGAGGAGCAGCCTCTGAGCTGTGACTGCTCTTTAATTTACCTGTGCTCAGGTTGGGTCAGCTCAGCTCTGGCTCTTGGGGACCACAGATCCCCCCAGTTAACAGAGCTGTCAGGAACTGGGGGGCCTAAGAAGATTATTTTCAAGCTGAACTGAAATCCAAAACCCCACTCTTGGCCAGCTAGAGCAGTTGTGAGACAATTACCCACTGTCTCCTCCAGAGCCCTGCCAGCCCTTTGTAACTGCAGAGGGAAGGGTGCAATTCAGTTTTACAGGCAGCTTTCAACTCTTTGTAAGCTAAAATTCAGGAGATCCTAATTACTGTAGCTGTGCTTGAGTGGCAGGGTTTTAGTGTTTCCCTAGGGAGTTATTATTAATCCTCATAACAGAGAGTGTATTTCCCTTGCTTCCCTGTGCATGGATCCCAAAGTATTGTTCAGACTCTGTTACTAAAGGTACCTACTCCAGCTGGAGTGGAGGACTTGATCAGCAGCCTGCTACAACCCTGTGCAAACCCCTCAAGGGGGAGGTTGCACCAGTGGATAGTTGCACCAGTGGATAGTTGCACAGGTTAGATTCCAGTAAAACCCTGGGATGCATTAATGTAGCACGTCCAGACAAGTTTCCTCTTGGAAACCAAAACCATCTTTGTCCTTTCTGGGTGTTAGATTAGCACAGCTCATCCCAGTAAGAGGACTGGGGAGTGAGTAGGGTAGATGCAGCAAACCAAACGCTGATGTTTGTGGTGTGACTGTGCAGAAGAGCATTGCTGGTGGCTGCTGTGCCATGGGTAGGGTCTGCAGGGAGCTGGGGTCTCTCCCTCTCCTTACCACTTGGGCAAATAGTTTGTCACCTCCATGGTGGTCTCTGAGTTACCCCATGAACCAGAGCGGGTGGCACAGCCCTCAGTCCTTTGTGGGGAGCAGCTGGGTGAGAGCAGATCTCAATGACCTGCAGCAGTGAGGGCAGATGGTTGTGTCCAAGCTTCCAGGAGAAGGACACTGGCCTGGAGCAGCCGTGCAGAGCTGCAGGAGGCTGGTGCAGTCCTTGATGTCTGTGCCAGAGCTGTGCTGCCACCTCGCCGTGCAGCTCGCACCGCAGCCCCAGTGAGCACAGAGAGCCCCAGGCTCCCTTCCTGGTGCTCAGGCTGTGCTGGAGCAGGGGTTGGACTGGAGGCACTGAGCATCACCTGTGTTTTGGAGCAGGAGCATCAGTTGGGTGGATCAGCAGAAGGGCTCTGTCACCTCTTGCTCCTTGGGCACTGGGACTGCAGGTGGGTTGTAGCCACCAGGCTATAGAGAGGTGTTACCAGCACCTGAATCCACACTCCAGTCTGCTCCCAGTTTGCTTAGCTGAAAAGGAGCCTGGGGCAGCAGACATCTGAGTCCTGGCATCTGATGTTGCTACCAAAGTTCTCTGAAACTGTCAGCAGCTCTTTAATAATGGATCTCCAGAGCTGCACAGAAAAGCAGTAGGACTTTTCAAGCCACTTCACCAGGCTGGGCTGACAGGAGCACCACATTGCATTGCTTAGGAGGAACACTGCTGTATCCCATTTCCTTGCTCCCTCAGGCAGCCTGGCCTCTGGCTTCCCAGTTCTCTTTATTTTTGCAGTCCAGATTTATTTTTCAGTTCCAATTTTCACCCAATGTGTCGTCCACCCCGTGTTCCCCTCTTGAACCGTTTGGTTACGAAGGTCCTTTGATGTGGTTTCAGTCTTCCTCTTGAAATGAATTCTGCCAGACCTCTGACTTCTGCCAGATCCTTTCAACATCTCACCGAGTGCTTCCTTGAGTCTTCTAGGAATCTAGATACCCTTAACAGCTGATGCTTGGGCTCTGATGGGCCTCCACATCCTGTCTGCACAGCCACACTCAGGTTTGGGGGGTAAACATCCCAAAAACAGACACCAGAAAGCGAAACCAGGGTGTGAATTCACAGCATGCAAATGACTTCATAGCACCTCTTCTGAGCTCTCCTCCTGCCTCTGGGAAGCAGCCTCGAGTGATGAGATTGTCATTGCTCTCAGAGAGGGGCAGGAGACCTCACTCATGGGGCACAGCAGTGTCCTGTGCAGAGAACATGGAGCAGCTGACCTGCTGAGACCCCTCTCCATGGCTTGGGGTGGATTGCAGAGAGAGAAGTGCTGCTGGGTGTAGGCTGGATGTCATCCTGGTTACCTGGAGCTCCTGCAGACACTTTTGGGAGTGGGAAGGAGGTGGAAAACATCCCTTCTGGGTAATGATGACAGGCAATCTCACGTGGTCTATCCAAAAGCTGCCAACTAGTAACACTTTTGAACAGCCTCCTGTAAAGATGGCATTCACAGGTTGGGCCTGGGGCAGGGGAGGGTTTCTTGCCAGCAGAGCCAGTGAGTCTCAGCAGTATGCCTTGGCAGCCAGTGCTGCTCAGGCTCCCTAGTCACACACCCCAAATACATGTCAGGAGGTGGTTTCTGTGCTCAGGGTGTCTCCGTGTAGCTGGTTGTGGTGGTGGAGGTGAGTGAGCAGCCAGCAGCGTGCTGCTCCCCTCCCCCTGCAGATGCCCCTGGGGAGCCATCCTGTTGCTCTCTGCTGCACTTGCAGTAAATCTGCAGGATCACAAGGCACCCCAGCTGCCTCCTCCTGCCAGCTGCAGGCATCCTGATCACTTGTTGACACACACACACTCGCACATGTGACGTGTTTGGGGCTGAAACATCTGACTTGCTCTGGGGTTTGTAACCGAAGAGGCGGATGCCAAGGCTTCCCCACACCCAGGTCAGGAGCACAGCAGGGCCAAGAGCTTGTGACTGCAGACACCACTGGAGGCAGGGAGACTTTCCAGGTTTCCCACTGTTATTTGAGCTCTTGGCATCTTCCCAGGACTGGTCTGGAGCTGACAGATCCTGGGAACCTCTGCACAGTGCCTGGCTGGGGCAAATTCAGTCGTTGGGGTGGGGTGGGAGGTTGTGGGGGGAGGCTGATGATTCCCCCTGCAAACCAAAGCATGTCTCAGCATGGGTATTTGTGGTGAGAATCCCTGAGCCTTTTAGCATCCCTTGGCCTGACATGAGGGGGAATTTGCCTGTGCCATCAAGGCCTTAAAACCACAATCATCAGCCCATCTGCATCCTCCTGTCCCCACCTACAAAGCGCTGCCTGGTCTCAAGGTTGAGGAAAGGGACATGATGAAGGTTGTGGGTGGCTCAGACACAGAGGTGCTGTCACCATACCCTGTGCCTGGCAGGGACTCATCTGACCTCTACCTAATGATCCAGCCTGCAAAGGCAGCTGATGCCCACAGCCTGCCTGGGCGGCTGCTTCAGCACATCACCCCGTGGTGCTGTGTGGGCTGGAGGAGCTCCTGCTCTCCTGCCTTGTTCTTCCTCCTTCATGTCCTCCCTGCTTCCCCTCAGCAGTAGTTTAATCCAGGGCAAAGCAGCTCCGTGGTGCCAGCTTCCCCCACCCCCTCTGTATTTCATCAGTGGTTCCCTCTAGGAGCTCGTCCTGCCAATCAGGAGGCAAAGAGATGCTCTTCTGATTTCCCATCAATAAATTAATGAGTGAAGAGCTTGGGTGCTGCACAGTGTCACAGAGAGGCCAGGGAACAGGTACAGCCCCTGGGAGGGGGCACTCTGAGGTGGGGGAGAATGCGTGCATGCCTGTGCTTGGGTGCCTGCCTGACTTCATCCAGCTTCTCCGGGCTTCAGGTTTGAGGCAGGAGTTTCCCCATCAAGGCTGTCACCTCCAGCTGGGGCCACAGGTTTATTCTGGTGGTATTTTTCACTTGGTTCCTTTAAATAGACCTTTGAACTGTAGCTGCTGCCTCATTGTGAGAGAGAGCTCTCGCTTCCTCAGTGGTTCCCTGTTTATTTTCTCCTCTGCAGCATCCCCCCTCCCCAAATCCCACCTGTTTGCAGGAAGCATCCGTGTTTCTGCACGATACCCATGCTGGACAAACACCAGTGATCCAGAGCTGGACACCTCTGGAGAGCCAGCAGCCCTGAGCTGGCAAATCTCCTTTGTTAGGGAGGTGATGGGGTCGCAGCTCCCCCCTTCCTGTTATTAGTCTTGGCGTTGTGGGAGCAGCCCCCTCCCCTGTAAATGAAGGTGGTGTTGTGCTTGGCAGTCCACCTGTGTCTCCTGGAAGGCCACACAGAGCTCACAGGCTCCACGGAGCAAAGAAACAGAGGCACAGAGAGGGGAAGTGATTTTAGTGGGGTTTTGGTTTCCCTCTCTCCACTCCTCAGCTGCAGCACTCAGGTTCTCACCCTAAATTCAGGCTCTCTGGAGCAGCCCCTAGAGAAGGGCCCTTTGGGGTGAGGAAGGGCTCGTGGTAGAGCCATACAGATTGGAATGCTGTGACCTCTTTGGGAAGCAGTATCTAGGAGAGCATTGGGCAGGAGGTGGGAAAACCCTGTGCCTAAAAATCTCTGGGCATCTCTCCAGGAGGTCAGACCAGCCGTAGCAGCGAGTGTCTGTCTGTCTGTTCTGCTGAGCCAGCTCAGCCTCTCTTCCCCTCTGGGGTTTTTTTTTGGGTTTGTTTTTTTTTTATTTTTCCTTTCCTCCTTTAACTTTGCAATTGAGATTTATTTCCCAGCTCAGATTTCCCCCTTCCACCCCACACTAATTCATTACTTGCCCTGCACTCCCTTCCTGACACTGGGGATTCAGAACATGTCTTCTCATGTGGTTTCCCCCTGCCCTTCTGTGGCCTCGTGCACCTTGTGCAGAGCTCCAGAGAGGTGAATTTATGGGAGGAAAATTCAGGGCTTTGCATTTCTGCTGAGACATGAGCCATCTCGTCCCTGGGACTTTGTGAGCAGTCTCAGGACTTCCCATCGCCCCCAGACACTGCTCTCCTTACCCTCCCCAGGCAGATGTGGAGAGTCGGAAAGATTTTCATGCTCCCTCTGAGCCCATAAATCAAGAAGGCTTAATCTCCTACATCCAGGAGTCTGTGATGAGAAAATACAGATCCCCCCCCCTCCTCCTCACCCCCTTAATTTCCACCACTCCCTTCCTCCTGTCTTTCATATTCCCGGCACATCTGGTGTGTGTTAGGCTGCCAGCTGTTGCATTGTGCAGAGTGATTAAACCATGTGGGAGGAACGGGAAAAGATTTTTATCTGGGCATTCATGAGTCTGCATTACAAGCCCTTTTTTCTTTAGCTCTCCCCAAGAAGAGGTCATCTGGAGTCAGGGACAGTGCAATGGGAGAAAGGTATCGTGCTTCTCTGTGCCCTGTCTGCTCTGTGCGGAGTAGAAGGTGTTTGCACTAATGCACAGGTGGTGTATTTTGGGCTGTAGCCATCATGTTGGACCTGTATCTATACTATTGATTGGTTGCAGTAATACCTCCTGATCTTTGAACACTGCTAGTTTGGCTTTGAAGTGACTTGAAGGTGAAGGTTTCATATCCCACCGTGGGTGCCCCGGGGGGAATCTGGTTTTCGGTTCATTCCACTCTCCCCCTGCTAAACTCCCACACTTTTCTCTCTCTCATCCCAAGCTCCTGGATTTCCTAGCATCTGGCCAGCCTCTTCACCCCCTTTGCTTCCCTGTCTCCTGCAGGCTTAGATGGGGTTTGGGCAGCATCTGTTGCTGCACGGTCAGATGCTGCTCTAACAATGTCCCAGTGAAATATTTACTGCGGGGGATTTGGAGAGCCCTGGGCTGGCAGGGGAGCTGCTTCAGAGGGTGCTTTAGGGGATCCAGGGGAACTCCTGTCACGGCACAAGCTGGAGCAAGTCCCCCCAGGTGGAGTGACCTTGCTGAGAGCAGCACACCTGAGAGATGCTGATAAAAGACACGTTTGGATTGGGGCCAAATGGGGATTTTATTTGGGCTGAACAGCCCTCCGAGGGGCTCCCCTCTGCTGATGATGAGGGGGATCTCTGCTGCCTGTGCCCTGATTGCCAGTGCCCTGTTTAATTCCCTGGCAGTTGGATGGGATGAGTGTAATCCCCAGGAGTATAAAATCTGGTGCCACCCAGCAGCCATAGAGGGGATGTTGCTTTTCTCTCCCCAGTAACGTGACCTGACCATCACTTTGTGTGCAGAGGGGGCAATTAGTTCTCTTGAGGGGAATTGGGTAGAAAAGCACCCCTGCCATGGGTACACCTACCCTGGGTGGGTCACCTCTTGTGTCTGCTGCTGCCAGAGCTCTACCAGCCACCATGAGGGGAACAAGGAGGCCTCAGAGGTCAGTCGGTCAGAGGTGAAAGGCAAGAAGTCATCCTCCAGCCATGGCAGCAGCCACAAGGGGAAAAAGACTGGAAGTGGGAAGAGCTCGGTTGGCTTCAGCTCAGCTTCATCCAGCGGGACCTTCCAGCCTGCAGGTAAGGGGGGAAGGAGAAAGGAGGGGAGAAATGGGGGTGAGGATTTGATTCGCTCCTCTGTGCTGGCTCTGTGTCAGTAGAGGAACCTGTTCAGCAGCCAGTGCTGTGAAGCTTTGCTGATGGTTGTTTCTTTAACCCCTGGAAGAGAAAGGGAAAAATCTCATTGCTGCTAATTCCTCGTGCAGAGGGAAGAACAGAGTCAGATGAGTGTGGCAGCTCTCCTCCTGTGCAGGCCTGCTGCTCTGCAAGGAAAACCAGATCCAGATGTCTGAGTGGAGGGAGGAGGGAAGGGATACTGTGCACAGGCAATCTGGGCAGCACCTGCCCTCTCCTCCGTAGGTGGTACTGTCTGCAGCACTGGTTTGAGGTGTGCTAGTGGAGAGACCTGAGCCCAAACCTGATATCCAGGCTCCCCTGAGGCAAAGCCTCACAGGGCTCCCATCTGCTCTGACCTTAGTTCTTTTCTTGAGCTGGTGTATTAACAGGAGTGTGTTTCATCTCCTGGGAGCCTAATCAGGGCTGGGGGGCCGGTGACGATGTGGGGCTTGGGGGGAGCAGCCACATGCACATTTGGGTGGGCTGAAGCTGCTGGTGTGCACCTCTCATGCTTGCTAGACAGCGTCAGAGCAGCAGGCTGGGAGGTGACAGGGATGGCCTTCAGCTCGGCATCTGGCCTGTGCCAGCAGACCTGCGTTGTGCCTGTGCTCCTGCTGCCTTGCAGGCTCAGCCCCTGCCACCCTGAGCCTTCCCATCTCTGCTTCCCCCAGGTACCTCCTGCAGCAACCTGCCCTGCTCCCAGGACTTTGTGACCTTCCCCAAGCTCGAGCAGGACGACGAGAAGTACCGGAAACCTGTCTCTTCCTCTTCTTCGTCCCACTGCTCCCCTCTGTATGAAGGCCAGAAGGGGGACATCTTTGAGCAGAAGGTGATCTTCTCTGGCTTTGGGTCCATCATGCGCTTCTCCACCTCAGCAGTGAGCCAGCAGAGAGGCCGTGACGCTTCCCCTGTGGACTATAAATCCTCAAACCCCATCAGTGGCCCTTCGGTGGGGACCAGTGGGACCAGTAGCAGCAGCAGCAGCAGCCACAAGCGTATGCCATCCCTCAGCACGGAGGAGGGAGAGGTGCTGAAGGAAAAGAAGCACAAAGGTAGCAAGAAGAACAAGCATGGACCTGGCAGGCCAAAAGGGGGCAAAAGCAAAGAGATTTTGGGTGCCCAGCTGGCTGGGTCCACATCTACTTCCTCATCACCCTACTCCGGGGGCTCTCTCGTTAGCTCCAGCATCGGCAACTCTTCACGCTCCTTCAGCCACACAGGGAATCTGCCCAGCCTCAGCGTGGAGTCCCCTCTGCTGGGTTCAGGTATGTTCCCCCTTAGGGCTCCAGGTGTGCTCATCTCCTCCCAGCCCTGCTGTCGTCTTCATCACATTTGGCTGGTGTCTGGACCTGTCTCCAGTCCCTTTACTTCAGTCCCAGGAGCTATAACGATCCACATCTGGGTGTCTGTCCCCTTTCCATCTTGGCCTTCATCCTGGAATCTCCTCTGGGTCAGCTTCTCTGCAGATCTGAGCTGGGGTGGGGGGGACATTTCAAACCCCCCTTTGATCAAGTGCTGGAAAATCTCAGCTTGCCAGAGCTTCATTTCTAAAGCAACACAGAGGGACATTCACAGGCCCCAAGGGAACAACCACAATCTGACCCCAAATGAGGAACTGTCCTAAGTGGTTCAAGTTTAACCCCTCTTCTAAAAGCAAAACCTTTCATCCTGGGTCTTTCTGCACCCACCTAGGGGTGGGAGACTGGCCCATCATTAACCCTGCTGAAAGCCTTGGAGCTGTTCCCAGCCTGAGTCCCGTGGCCCCAGCCTGGCAGGGGTGGGGGCAGCCAGGACATACATGTGGCAGGAAGGGGTTAAGGCAGCAGGCAGAGGAGGGGCTGAGGTTTGACACCCTTCTGGCAGCAGTACTTGTCATCGGTCTATTGTGGGTTGTTTGCAGATGCTCCAATTTAGGTCAGATTGCAAGGGGGAGTGTGTGTAATTTGGTTGTGTGCAGCCTGGGAGCCCTGGCCCAGTTGGCTGCGGTGCCTGAGAGAGGATGGAGCTGCAAGAATTGATACAACTTCCAGAATCATAACCTTGGGCCCATATTTATTTTTTCTTCTCCCCTGGGGAACAACAAAGGGATGTTTCAGAGAGGAGGCAGCTGCCAGGCCCCGCTCTCCTGCCTGGAGAAGAGAACCTCCCGTTCCTCTCTTGCAGAGGGATGTTGGCAAGGCCCTGAAGGACCTGGCTTTGGGCAGTGCCTCTGCAGCATGCCCCCCCTGGAAGGCAGACGGGTGCCCTCCCTCTGCAGCAGCTCTCTCCTCACCCCTTCTTCCTCGTTGATCTGCCCGTACCCCAGCGTGGTCCCTGGGCATCGTGGAAGGGGGCAGGTTAGCTCAGCAGGAGTGTGGTCTCTTGACTGGCACAGGCAGCAGAGTGGGACTCTCTGGAGCCCGCTCCCCCCGACTCCTGCCTTTGGTGGGTCACTTGATGCTGTGATTTCTCTGTCAGATCATATCAGGGTGTGAGGAGCAAACGAAGGGGCTGGGGGCAGGGTTGGAAGACCCTTTTTGATGGAAGGTTTGTGGGCTGCGAGCACCCTCACTACACACCAGGCCATGGGATGCTCGAGTTCCACCAGCCCCAGCTGCCCTTTCTGAGATCAGGCCCTGCAGAAAAGCAGCTGCCTGGGGGGAGCTGGGTCTCTAACACGTCTCCTCCCCTCGCAGGGATCTACACCAGTAACAAGGACCCTATTTCCCACGGGGGCGGAGTGCTCCGAGCTGTGTGCAGTACACCCCTCTCCTCCAGCCTGCTGGCACACCAGGGTACGTCGTCTCTCCCACAGCTCAACCGGTCTCCCTTTGCTAGCACCATCCCAGCCTCCTCCTCCTCCTCGGTCTCCACCACGCAGGTAAGAAATCAGGGCCAGGAGAGGGGCTGTAGTTCAGGAGAGCACTGGACAGAGCAGTCACTGGCAGGGCAGGGGACAGTTTGTGGGCATGGAAGAGGAGCTTTTTCCACTTGGGAACAGCTCCTCTTCCTTCACTTTGGAGGGAGCTCCCACCTGCAGCATCCCTTCCAGTTGGTAGAAAGATGCAGGCAATTTGACATCACGGTCCATCAGTTGGGGTGAGAGGAATTACAACCTGCCAGGATGCTCCCTAAGGGCAGCACAGAGAGTGTGCAGGTACCAGAGGCCTGGCTCTGTGTCCCATGTCCCTTCCTGCTTGTCCCCATCTTCTCAGCTGGACCCTGCCACCCATGCCACCCTCCACAGCATGGATAACTCAGGGGGAGGGCTCACACAGCCCGGCTGGGTGGGCTGTGCGTGTGCCAGGAGGCAGAGCCTTGGCCTTTGTTGAGAGCTCTCTGAGAGGTGTTTTACAGGGAGGAGAGAGTTAGTTTTACAGCCCCAGTGTTAACACAGCTTGTTCAGACCTCTTGGCTCTGGGCTGGGGCTGGGAAGCTTTCCACTGTCTAGAGAGACTTCCAAGGAGATATTTTTAACGCTGCCTCTCGTGAGCAAGCTGGGTTCAGGATCAGGAAGGGATGGAATAACTCAGTTAGTTGCCTCCTGTGTTTTGGAGAAGTCATTGCTCTTTTTCTCTCCCTCCTTGTTTTGCCATGTAGGTGTTCTCACTGGCAGGTTCAACATTTAGTCTCCCTTCCTCACATATTTTTGGAAGCCCCCTCACATCTGGGCTGTCAATCAACCCCCTCTTAAACCAGTCGGAAAGCAGCCGGGCAGGTACGTGAATCAGAAGGTATGTGAGTTTGGGCTCCCAAAGGGGTCTCCCTGGAAGAGTCGAGCCAACTGCATCCATAATCCTCCAGCTGCCCTCCCTGCTTGCTCCCATCCTGTGTGTGTGAGAGCTGGGGGGCTAGGAGAGAGGGACAGCAGCTTTTTCCCCAAGGCTGGGGGGGTGCTTGTGTTTGCCTTAACGAGGTGCTGGCCTGCAGACCTCCAGAAACCCATCTGCTGGGGTGTGCACTGGGTAACGTGTGTCCCTGGCCACGTGCTAGGAAAGTGCAGGAATCTGAGTGCTTTCCTGTGGAAATGTGTGGGCTTTTTACACCCCAAAGCTGTGCAAACCCAGTGAAAACCACTGTGAGCTTCTCCTCACTCAGAATGAGTTACAAGTTTTATTGGGGTTTTGGTTTTTGGGTGTTGGGGTTTTTTTTATCTTGGGTTTTTTTTTTTAATGAGAGAGATCTCACGCTCTTAATTTTCACCTTCCATTTCTGGTTTGAGTTCCAGTCTGCCCTTCCCCTTCAGCTTTGTCACAAATTCAACAAAATCCACTGTTTTCAACTCCCAAATGTGAACATGCCAACACTGAATCACTTACAACTGCTCATTTTTTCCCACCAAGGCAAATTCATTTTTCTTGGAAAATTGCCTGGTTAATAAGCAGGAAACTTGAAGCATCATAAGATTTCTTCTTCTTTTTTTTTATTTCCCCAAAACAGAGCAGGCCTGATCTTTGTTTCACACCAGCAGTTAAACAAAAGCACCCTCCTGGTTTTCAGACGTTGTAGTTAGTGGTGCAACTGTCTCCTGCTCCCCTAGCCCAGAAATGTTGGCAGCTCAGCATGCTGGATGCTGAACTCCTGGGAGGTAAAACCCTGCCTGGTGTCATGCTGAGCACCAAGGGCTTTAAAACACACAATCCTCATTAGAGGTGGTTCTGAGTTCTCTGGATAATCCCACACCCCTGTGCCCTTATTTGCCTTAACGAGTGTGCATGCCTGCATGCAGAGCATGAGTGAACACGTATGCTTCCTCCTGACCTTTGTGAGCCCACAGAAGGTCCCTGTCTGTCTGTCCCTGTGTCCCTGGCAGCATTTTGTCTGTATTTCCCCCACTGGCAGCTTGCATCTGCTCAGGCACCATGGGGAGGTGTCCGTGCAGCTGACCCCAGCAGGAGTCAGGGCTGTAGCAGGGGAGCTGGGAGTCAGGAGTGCTGGGTCCAGTTCTGGGCTCCTCACCATCAGAAGGACATTGAGGTCCTGGAGCGAGTCCAGAGAAGGGCAACCAGGCTGGGGAAGGGGCTGGAGGGCAAATCCTCTGAGGAGCAGCTGAGGGAGCTGGGGGTGTTGAGCCTGGAGAAGAGGAGGCTGAGGGGAGACCTTCTCCCCACCTCCCCTGCCCTGCCAGGAGGGTGCAGAGAGGTGGGCGATGGTTTCTTCAGCCAGGGGACAGGAGATGGGACAAGGGGCAATGGGCTCAAGCTACCCCAGGGCAGGGTCAGCTCAGCTGGGAGGGCAAAGTTCTTCCCTGGCAGAGTTGTGGGGCTGTGGCACAGGCTGCCCAGGGAGGGGGCTGAGTCCCCACCCCTGGGGGTGTTTAACAGAGGGGAGATGAGGTGCTCAGGGCTCTGGGTCAGCACAGGATGGGGATGGTTGGACTGGATGATCTCAAAGGGCTTTTCCACCCTGGTGATTCTGTGATTCGTTGAAGAGCAGGATGATTCAAAGAGTTGTTCTTCCCTCCCAGGGATTGACAAGGGAGAGATGACCTGTTCCCCTTGGCTGTTATTTTGGCAAGGTGCTGACAGGAGAAGGAAGCGAGTCAACTGTCAGGAACAGCCCTGTGGTTCAGGCACAAGACAGGGGCTTGGCACTCTGGGTTCTGTTCCAGCCCTGCGGCTACTCAGGGGTGAATCATGTCCCAAAACCCAACATACAAAGTGCTCAGCAATAAAAAGAGCAACCCCAATCCCTGGGTTGCATTTCCAGGGCTGTGCTTTTTGTTTGACTGGGATCTCCCAAGCTTCAGGATGTGTTTCTTCCAGCTCCAGGCAGCGTTCAGAACAGCTCCAGGGTTGTGTCATGTTGAAGGTTTGTCTCCTCTGGTGGAGCTGGTGGCCCAAGGGGTGTGAAGCCAAATTCACTTCCTTTTGCTTTTCCTTTCGTTTTTTTTTAGTTTCCCAGGGGGATTAATTAACACCCATTAAACCTCCTGTACGGGGCCACTTTCACTTTAAACCTGCAGCGACTGCTTCAACCCCAACTCGTTGTGAAGTTCCAAGGGTGGTTGTGAAGCTCCAAATCACCCTGCCCTGTCTTTAATTCAGATTACCTTTCCAGAGAGTCTCTGTGTAGACAGATCCCATGGAGGTGCAGCTTTCATTGCAGGAATATTTGAGCTTTTCATGATTCTAACATGATGTAGGGAGATGCTGTTACCCTGTCTTGCAGATGGGGGAACTGAGGAAGCGTTATCACTCATGCAGGTTGATACCAGGGTGCCTCTGGCAGTACGAATAGTCAGATTCTTATCTTCCCACACCCTCAGCTACTGTCTAGTTCTTCCTCCCACAGCTTGTCCTGGATCCTGCCTCATTATGATGACAGGCCAAATGTTTTTATCTTCTTCAGTTGTCTTCAAACCTCTATTTCATACTTGCTGCCTTGCAAAGCGCTGCCTGCCTGGGATAACTCAGTCATCTCCCTGTTCTGTAGACAACAGGGTGGTGTTGGCCAGGAGATAATTGAATAAGGAGCCTGGGACTGTTGCAGAACATGGGAATCGTGTCTGTACGGGTGCAGCCTCCCTGGACGTGACAGGGACAAGCAGGAGTCAGAGCTTAGCTGGGTGTTTAGTTGGTTGTAGGCTAAAACCATTGTAGCAAAGCTACATGTGGTGGGCTGTGGATCTTCTTTGGAGGATTTAGGTGGTCCTTGGATGGAAACAGTACTGAGAAGCACTGCTCTAGTCCATCCCCAGCCTTTGGGGGGCTGATCCTAGGTTGGAGAAATTAGGAAGCTCATGTGCCTTGAGGTGTCTCTGAAATCAAGACTTGCCTCCTCATGGTACTGGGAGACTGGTGTTGACTGGCAGCCACTGGTCACCCCCAGAAAGCAGGGGCTTCTCCCCAGAAGGGTAGACCAGGTGTAACTGATGGGAGACACTCCCGAGGGGATGAAGGAGTGAGGATCCCACTCCTCCCAGTCCCTAAGAGCTGCTGACCAGCAGCTGCACTGCCTTGTTCTCTGCAGCGGGAGGTGGTGCTGGTCACTGCTCCCTGCTCGGGGCACTGGGCTGTAGATGGCTGCAGGAGAAGATGCCCTGTGCACATCAGAACTGCCTCCTGCTGCGTGAGGAAGAGGAGGGGCGAGCTGGGCCGGCTGGTGCAGGCTGTGTGCACATCATCCCAGGGTGAGGGGAGTGCGTGGTGATGGGCTGGCAGGCTCTGGGGATGGAAGGCACATGGCAGATGGATATACAGAGGTGAAGATGCCCCTTGATGACCTTGGATGGGAGGTCCCTGCACATTAGGACGGCTATGAAGATGATGAAGGGCCTGGAGCGTCTCCCCTGTGAGGAAAGGCTGAGTGAGCTGGGGCTGTTCAGCCTGGAGAGAAGACGACTAAGGGGGGACCTTATTAATGTTTATAAATATCTTAAATATGGGATGCAGGGGGACATGGCCAGCCCATTTTCAGTGTCTGTGGGGACAGGACAAGGGGCAATGGCTGCAAGTTGGAGCATAGGAAGTTCCACAGCAACATGGGGAAGAACTTTTCCCCAGTGAGGGTGAGGGAGCCCTGGGACAGGCTGCCCAGGGGGGTGTGGACCCATCTGGATGCCGACCTGTGCAATATGAGCTGGGGAGCTGCTTTGGCAGGGGGTTGGACCCCATGAGGTCTCGAGGTCCCTTCCAACCCCTGTGATTCTATGTGTCCCAGCGCAGCGGCTCTGTCCCCAGCACTGCGGTGACCCAGCACCCTGGGACAGAGGAGGGGGTGTGTGGAGGTCGCTCCCAGACACCAAAACGTTGATTTCAGCTCTTTAGAAAGGGAGTTGAGCGTCTGGAAACTCTGGAGGACTCTGGCTGGGTTTGGGGAATGGATGCTGGGGACGGAGGGCAGCAGGGATGCTCGGGAGAGCCGAGGGAGGCTTTGCCCAGCATTGATGCACCCTCGCTGGGTCAGCACAGGACAGAAGCTACAAGGGAAGCTGCTCTCTGTCCCCCCTCCGCGGGTTGGGCGGGGGGTCGGGGGGTTGCGGGGGGACTCCTCCCGCGCTGCCCCGCCGCGGGCATCCTCGGCCGGGGGTGGAAGAAAGGGGGGGCGGGACGGAGAGGGATGGAAGGGGAGGGGTGTCGTGTCCGTGACCTTCCCGGGGTGCCGGCCGTGACAGGGGGTGACACGCCGTGCCGCCCCTCCCCTCCCGTGCCGCGGCGGGCGCGGCGCATGCGGGCCGGGCCGTTATGCAATGCCGGCGCCGCTCGGTGCTCCCATCTAGCGGGGACCGGCGCTGCCCGCCCGCGGGGCACCGAGCCGGGCACCTGCCGGGGCCCGCCGGACGCCTGTGAACGCCTATGAACGCCGGGCTTTTCTGCTCCCCTCCCCACCCAGAGCCGGACCTGGAAGACTGCAGTTTTGGCTGCCGAGGGACGTCGCCCCAGGAGAGTCTCTCTTCCATGTGAGTGCCCTTCAAGGGTGCCCTCCCCTGCCGCCGGCACCCACCGGGGGGTCTCTGCATCTGCTTCGGCACGGCAGGACCCAGGGAGCTGTGGGATGACACAGCAAGGGAAAGGAGAGGGACTGGGGGGAGTAGAGGCAGCTGGTTGCCTCCTCGGGGATGGGGATGGGAATTGGGATGGGGATGGGGATGGGATAGGGATGGGAATGGGGATGGGATAGAATGGGATGGAGATGGGGATAGGATGGGGATGGGGATGGGATAGGAATGGGGATGGGATGGGGATGGGAATGGGGATGGGATGGGGATGGGAATGGGGATGGGATAGAATGGGATGGGGATGGGGATGGGATAGGATGGAATGGGGATGGGACGAGGCAGGTTTGCTATTCTAATACAAGCTGGGGCTGACAGGAATGGAGAGCCCCCCTGGAGCCAAGTCTGAGGCTGGGGGTGATGGAGCCACTCCCAGCATGAGGCAGGGCGATGCGGTGAGAAGGGAGCTGCAGAGTGCGGGTGCAGACTGGGGAAGCGTCTCTGACATCTCCCCAACCCTTCCCCAGGTCCCCCATCAGCAGCCTGCCAACCCTCTTTGACCAGACAGTGTCCTGTAGCAGCAGTGGGCAGCTGGAGAATGTTCCCCAAGCTACCCCAAACATCGAGCAGCTCCTTGAGAAGCAGGGCAATGGAGAAGCCGGCGTAAACAGTGAGTCACTCGGGGCACGGGGGTGGGAGGAGAGGACCTTTTTTGTGTCAGCAGCCAGCTGGGATCGTGCCCACAGGCAGAAGAGCAGGGTGGGGGACAAAGCTGTGCTGTGGGGGACAAAGCTGTGCTGTGGGGGACAAAGCTGTACTGTGAGAGTGACTGGCAGGGGGGACGGTCTCCTATCCTAGACTGGTCTAATTGTGATACTCCCCATGGATCCCCCTCTCTGCCTTCTGCCACCCCCCATTCTCTCCTCTGACCCTGGCCCTGGCCCCTTCCATCCCCTGCAGTTGTGGAGATGCTCAAAGCCCTGCACTCGCTGCAGAAGGAGAACCAGCGGCTCCAGGAGCAGATCATGACGCTGACTGCCAAGAAGGAGCGTCTGCAGCTGCTCAACGTCCAGCTCTCTGTCCCTTTCCCTGTGGTGACCAGCAGCAACGGCCCTGGCAGCCAGGCCCAGTACATCCTGCCTCCCAACGGTGAGGGGGCTGGTGGGGTGCGTTGAGATGCCTGGGGTGGGCAGGAGGGGGGGGGGGTTGCAGTGGGAAGGGTCTGACCCATTTCTCTCGCTGTAGCCACTGGCAGCAGGCACTGTCCCTTGTTGCTATTGCTGTGGCAACACCAGGCTCCTCCCCTGACTCTGCATCCTCACTTCTTTCCTCCTTACAGTCTGCAACAACGATTCCCTGAGCATCAGCAAGAGCCCCCCCTGCAAGAACAGCTTTGGGATCGAGAACTCGCTCTCCACTTCATCTGAGGTACGGGGCAGCCAGCAGCTGGCTGGGGAAGGCACCTGGGGAGGGAGCAGGGCAGTGCAGTCCCAGCGCTCTTGACTTGATAGCCAGCTCATAAAGTTCCTAGTCCAGGCCCAGAAGTCAGGTTTCTTTCTCTGGAGTGCCCCTTCTTCAGTCCATCTCAGCGCTGAGGGTCTGAGTAGAGCAGCTGAGGCTGGGAGCGTGAGGTGAGAATGCTTCTAGGTTATCCTGGCCACACTTCCAGAGATCCAGAGTACCTGAGTTCTGGGAACCCTCTGAGCTTGCCCCCACAGCGCCCCTTCCCACCTCCAGCTCCTACCCAAAGCCCCCTTGGAGCTGAGCTGACCTTTCACAAGCTGCCCCAGTCCGATGCTCTTATGTCCGTTTCTCCCCCAGGACCCTCATTCAGGTTGCCCCAGCAGGAGCAGCTCTTCCCTGTCCTTCCACAGCACCCCTCCGCCCCTGCCCATGCTGCAGCAGAGTCCTGCCTCGCTACCCCTACCCGGGGTGCAGCAGGTGAATGGCCTGGCCAGGGTGGCAGGCAGCGGGCTGGGGGGAGGCACCACTGCCAGCCACAGCCTCTCCACGGTGCCCATGGTGGACGGCCTGATGGGGACCCTGGCAGGAGGCCAGCAGATGCCCATCAACGGGATCCTGGGGAATCTGAACGGAGCTCAGGCCGCCCAGCCTCCGACCCAGGCGAGCGGGCCGCCGACCTTGCAGCTCTCCACCAGCCTGAGCAGGTGAGGATGGGGAGCCCTGCCCTCTCCAGCAGCAGCTTAGCAGCGGGAGGGAGGAAGGGAGGGAGGGAGACCCTGCTCCAGACACAGCCCCAAGGCAGGCTCCCCTCACCTTCCCTGCCCTGCTCCCCTTGCAGCGTGCCCAGCCTGAGTCCCCTGACCGAGCAGCAGCGGCACGTCTTGCACCAACACGAGCAGCAGCTCCAGCAGCTCCAGCAGCTCCTGACTTCCCAGCCCCTTAATCCGGTAAGTGTGCCTGCTGGCACCCTCTGTCTGAGGAGCTCTTTGATGGGAAAGCCTGGGAGCAGAGAACAAAACTTAGGGCTCCCTCTCTCCCCCCCAAATCCCCAGAGTCATGGGCCTTTTCCTTGGCTCGGGGCTGCTCTGGGAGGAGCCGGGAGTGAAGCTTTAGGCAGGAAGGTGCAGCACCTCCTGGAGGGAGCAAGATGGGGATTTGAACTTTTCTGAAGGAATAAAGAGGTTGAACCTGGGTTTCCCACATCCTGAGGGTCTGAGGACATGGTAACACTAAGCCACTGTAAAATCAGGGGTGCTGTTACCTCCTCCAGCCACCTTCGAGCGCAGATCCTGTGTGCTCCTGCTGCTGGGAGCACGCTGCTCTCAGTGCTTGTGGATGTGCTGAGGCCCACAGGAGAGGAGGAGCTCACTCAGGGATGCTACTTGAGTATAGAGAGAGAGATGAGCACCAAACTGCTGAGTCCTGAGGCAGGGGAGCTGTGTCTGCCCACACTGACACGGAGCACTGGAGATGCTGGGTGTAGGTGGCTGAGGACTGATGCTGTAGGTGGCTGAGGACTGTGGGGTCAGGAAAAGGACCAGGCAGCTGTTCCCAGGATCTTGGCTCTCTGCCTGCATCCTTTTGGGTAAAACAGCAGCCCCATCCCGGTTTTTGGGGGAGCAGCTCACAGATAGATGCCAAACAAGCCCCTCAGTGTGTGAGAACCACATCCTTGGTGTCCCTGCCCAGCAGTGGAGCAGCACAGGAGCTTCACAGGCTCTGCCAGTGAAGCTCGTTTCTGTCTCCCATGAACTTGTCCTGGTGCTTTGGGCAGATTTCTGGGTCAGGCTATTTATAACCCTGGAAAAGCAAATTTCAAAGGGCTTCTCTTTGCAGCAGCTGATGTCACCGTGTCATCAGCTGCATCCCTGTGGGTAGTGGAACAATGTCAGCTCTCAGCCTGCTGCATTGGTCGATGGTTGCTATAGCGATTTCTGCAGTTTGGCTGGATTCAGGGTGTCCCTCTGGGTGCAGGTGAGCTGTGGCCTTCATCCCCCCCCCACCCCGAGCCCGGCTCACCCCTGCTGACCCTGGTGGGTCAGGGCTGAGCTGTGAAGCAGGACGGGATGGGGAAGGTAATTAGTGGCACCTCTAGAAATTTCAGGATAAATTTATGACTTAAATTCTATGGGGTGATGGGTTGGAAAGAGCTGAGTGGATCTGTGGGAGGTCATAGTGAGGGATGGCTCATCCCATGCTGCAGGGATGGGAAGGTCACAAGCACAGGCTGTCTGTGAACGTGGGAGAGGTTGTTTCTCTCTCCACAGCCATGTGATCAAGGGGACTTTCTCCCTGTCCCCAGCAGTGCTGCCTGGGATGGAGCATACCTGGGTGGCTTCTGGCTCCTTATTAGGTGCCACCTCTACCCGAGCCCTTTGTCCCCCCTTTAAGAGCTCTCCCTCTCCCTTCCCTGCAGGAGCAGCAGGCCCTGGTGTTCCAGATGATGCAGCAAATCCAGCAGAAGCGGGAGCTGCAGCGGCTGCAGATGACCAGCTCATCCCAGCTGTCCATGACCAGCCTCCTGGCAGCCACCTCAGCCCCCCTGCACTCCAGCACCAGCGCCCTGATGACCTCAGCCCCTCAGCCACCCCCCAGCAGCAGCTCTCTGATGGCCTCCCTCTCCCCCCAGCAGCTCAACCCTAGCAATACCCTCCTGGCTCCCCAGGCCACCCCACCGCTCAGCGCTCCTGGGAACAGCCTCCTGGCTTCGGGAACAGGCATCCCCCAAGTCCTTACAGCACAGACTAACCCATTTCTCAACCTGCAGGCTGATGGCAACACCCCAAAAGGAACGGTGCGTATGCTGCTAGCACTACCCTAACCCCCCCCAGCTCCTGGTGCTAGGTGCTGTACTGGGGGAGAGACAGCCTGTGCTGCAGTTAACCTGGGGGAGCAGGGGCACCCTGGCTTTGCCACAGCCCATGTCACACCCTGCTCCTACCTCTGAGGACTTGGGGAGGGCCCAGGCAGGGTCGTGGGTAGGCACAGAGGCTCCCAAATCACCCTTCCACGCGTGTGCGCAGACACACGCCAGACCTGCTGCAAGGCTGAGACAGGCCCTAGATTCGTCTCCGTAGGACTTGGATGGGACAATGTGATGGGACAGTGTGTCCCCTGGCAGTGCTGGCCCTTCTGGAGCCTCGTGAGGAAAGCTGAAGGTTGGCTGCATGTTGAAACCCAGGGTTTAGGAGGAATCTTGCACCTGAAAGGAGAGGCTGCGGAGAGGTTTGCAGCCTCTCTCTAAAGCAGCCGTGTACTGGAACACCAGTGGCTGGGGGCTGTGATGCTTTCATCTGCCCTCCATCCCTCCCCTGGCCTGTACCTGTACCCAGAAGGTCTAGCCCTGCTTGGAGATGTTTAGGAGCCAGAGGCCAGGGTGGAGTGACCCAGAGAGGAATCCCAGGGCTCCCGTGTCTCCGTTGATCTCGGAGGAGCCCGAGAGGTGTCGATGAGCAGGGCCAGGCCCACAGCACAGCAGGGCTCCCTGCTTCTGCCTCCTCATAGCTGCCCCCCCAGTACTGATACCTGTCTCCTCTGCGTCTCTCTTTCTGTTTGTGTTTGTTTTTTAAAGAGCATGAACGAAAAGGGAGCTCCTCTTACCCAGGACAAGGGCTAAGCTCCCCGCTCGCCCCGAACAAACCAGCAGCCAGCTCCTCTCAGCCAGGGGAACGTGGCTTCCCACAGGCGCCTTTGATACTGTTAGAGCAATGAGCACAAGGCTTCCCAGAAGCATTTCCTGCCAACGGGCAGTGCCAAGAGGTGCTTTGGAAGACAAAACCCGTCTCTGACCAAGCCCTGGTAGCGGGAGGAGCGAAGGTTGGGGGGCTGCCCCGCTCCGTGCCCTGCATGCTCAGAGTGAAGCTGTGTTTCCACGTGGAGTGGAGGAGGGAGATAACACCAGACACCTGCCAGGCTCCTCCCTGCCCTGAGTGTGAGTTCATGTGTGTGAGCTCCCCCCACCAGGCTGAGGCACTAGAGACCATCGAGCATCCTTGAGCAGGACGTGGTGGCAGTGCCTACGGGCTCTGCTTCGCCCAGGTGGTGAGGTTAAGAACTTCTGGAGCTGAGATTTTTCATCTGCTGGGTTCTTAGGATGCTCTTCTCTCTGTAGCCATCCTACAAAGCCCCAACACCTCGGCTGGATCCCAGCCCAGCCTGAAGAGACACGAGTGATGGAGCAATGGGTAAGGACTGGTGCTTGGGGAGGAGGTGACAGCTCCTTGAAAAGGACATTGCTACGTCTGCTCTGCCAGCTGCCATCAGTCCAGTGCTGTACTGTCACCTGAAAAGCACACTCCTGCTCTTGTGCCATCTCTTTCCTTCCAAGATTTCCAAAGGCTAAAATTCCACCTTGCAGCAAGGGGCTGGAGCCAGTGTTACCCCACCATAGCCAACCTCAGAAGGTGAATTGGAACCCAGCAGTTGTTTCCCAGGCCTGAGCTGGGAGCTGGAACAGTGTGTGGGGACCAGCGAGTCCCAAATCTGACTCCAGTTCTTCCCAACCCACCACAGATCACTCCAGCCCAGCACAAAACACGTTCTTCCACTTGGGCACTTGAGAAAAGGGATCCTTGAGCCAAGGGACAACGACCAGGCTCCTGAGCTGGGACATCAGACCCTTCATAGCTCTCCACCTCTTGACCTTAACTCCACCTTGCAGCCTGGAACCTCTGCAGAGAACTCAGCTTCCCCTCAGCTTGGCCACGATGGGTTCAGTGAAGGACAGGTGGGAAGGGGAATGGCTACGTCAGACGTACAAACACCCCTTCTCCTCCTCATCCCCTGGTGACATCCACCCCTCCTGGGGGCAGGTGGGGAGACTCCAGCGCATTGAGACTCCAAGGGTCTTAAAAAACAGAAAGAAAAGGCAAAAAACCAACCCCACAAGCTGTCAGACCTTCGGGCTGGTCCTCAGCACAGCCCCACTGCCCCTCCCTAGTTTGCACTATTCAGCTTTGTCAGCAGTGGGGCTGTGCTGATGGTACCGGAGAAGCTTGTTACAGGCAAAGCTCACCTGCTAAATAGCATTTTTTTTTTTTTTCCCCTTATTTTATTTGATTTCTGTCTGTCTGTCTGTCTGTTTGGACGATTGTCACCCCACAGTGCTTGAATAAGGCTAAAAGGAGAGACACCACCTCCCTGATCTCAGCCACCAGTTCTGTGAACTGGGCAGCACGCTGCTGTCTGCTCAGAAATATATATATTATATATATATATATAATTCTTCTTTTTTTAAAATTTTCTAAAGAAAAGCTAATGTTTTAACAAGGTTAAGAAGCGAGTGGGGAGGTGGAGATGGCAGCTAGAAGTGGCAGGGGTAGGTGAACAGTCTCCCTTCCTTGTGGCCTCCCAAGGACCCAGCGAGGAGCAGCGTGGCTGTGGCTCTCCCCAGTCTCCCTGTCCCCAGCCAGCTCCCCTCTGCCAGGCACTTAGAGATGCCTCCTGACACCTTCACTCACAAATGGTTTGACTCTGAATTTTATCCCCAAAATTGCTCTGGCACAATTGTGTGCTTGCACTTTTTTTCCCCCCCCCTTTTTTTAAATCTTATTTCCCCCATCCCTGGCCCTGGCCCCTTTCCCATCCCTGGCCCTGATCCCGTCCCTGTCCCCGTTCCCTTCCCTGACCCCATCCCCAACCCCATCCCTGTCCCTGTGCCCAACCCCATCCCAATCCCCATCCCTGTCCTTGACCCTATATCCTCCCCATCCCTGTCCCTGACACCCTCCCCATCCTTGACCCCAACCCCATCCCTCTGCTCAACCCCATCCCCATCCCCCCCTCCCATCTGCAAGCAGAGGTGTCCCCCAAACCACTCTGGCACAAGGACCCTCTGCCCAGTGTGGGAGCTGTCTCCACAGCTCAGGGTGGGGGTCTCACCTTGCTGCCCCCTCCCCATCCGAGGAGCCCTGGGCTGGACAGCAGAAGCCAGAATGGCCGTTTTGGGGCCACCTTGCTGGCTCCTGGGGCTGTGTGTGTGTGGAGCCTGCACCTGCCAGCCTTGGGTGGGCACCAGGTCCTTGGGATTTGGGAGCAGGGTCCTGGTTTGGGTCAGCAGGGGGATGGATGGAAGTGTTGGGGTGACCATGCTCAGTGCACAGACGTGGCTCTGCCAGCCCTGGGGGGGGGTGGCTTTTTTGGGTTATTTTTCACTTGTTTTATTCACTCAAAGGTCCCAGAATTATGTTGCCACCTGCCCTGCTGTCACACTGCCCATCAGCACCCATGGGTGCCTGACACCATGCCCACACCCCATCCAGCTCTCCCCAAACCTAACCCCACTCTGTGCCCTGGCAGCGAGGGGAAAGCTGGGGAGCAAACACCCCTCGTGGGGTACAACACACCTTGTCCCCCAGGGTGGAAAACCCCATGGTGAGGTCAGTGCTTCAGTGCCCAAATCCCTGGGCAGCACCAGAGAGCGGGTGGGGGGTCGGTGAGGGGTCCATGATGGTGGGTTCACATTTTGGGGGGGGGCTGAAATGTGCTGGGTGGGGCTCAGCTCCTGGGAGTTGGAGATGGGAGACTGAACTCAAGGACTCGGGTCACTGAAAAGCTGGGAGGACTGAGCTGTGCCACAGCCCTGTAGCCCCCCCGGGTGTTTTTGGGTGGTGGGGGTTTGGGTACGAAGCCCCTCTGCTCTCCAGAGCAAGGAGGGACGTGGGGAGGAAGAAGAGGCATAGAGCACTTAGACATTTCTCTGACACCCCCCGACAGCGCCTGGTCCCTTACCCAGCTCCTCCGATCACCTCCACCTGCCCCAAAGGTCCCTTTGGCAGATTGAGGAGGGGGTGGGGGGAGAAGGGGGCACTGCTGGGAGGCCAGTGTGACTCCTTTGTGTTTCTGTGGAGAGGAGGGAGAGCAGGGGCAAGGCCAAGGCGAGCTAAAGCTGGTCTGTGTTTCAGTTGCACTGGGGTACGTTTCTTTACCCGTTTTGATGCTCATGTCTCATTTAGGATGTTGCATGTGTCCTTTTTGTTTTGATTTGGGGTTTTGGGGTTTTTTTTTTTTAATTAAATAAAAGAGAAAAATGTGTATATTTTTGGCAATTTAAGGTAATGTAGCTAAGATATATTTTTTTCACGCTGCTTGACTGTTCTTTATTATAATAAATAATATTGATATGAATATCAAGGGTGTCTTTAATCCAGCTGGGGATTCAAAATCCAGATGCTGGTGGGGTCTGTGGGATTCGTGTTCCGTGTTGGTGCTGGTGGGGCTGGGAGAGGAAGGTGCTGAGGGATGCTCAGTGGTTTTGTGCCTAGGTGCAGGTCATGGCATCATTCTTCTCCCCCTCTGCTCTGCCCTGGTCAGGCCCCACCTGGAGTGTTGTGTCCAGTGCTGGGCTCCCTGGGATCAAACAGCCAGGGATCTCCTGGAGAGAGTCCAGAGGAGGGACACACAGATGCTGAAGGGCCTGGAGCATCTCCCCTGTGAGGAAAGGCTGAGTGAGCTGGGGCTGTTCAGCCTGGAGAGAAGAAGACTAAGGGGGGACCTGATTAATGTTTATAAATATCTGAAGGATGGGAAGCAGGGGGAAATGGCCAGCCCCTTTTCAGTGTCTGTGGGGACAGGACAAGGGGCAATGGCTGCAAGTTGGAGCACAGGGAGTTCCGCACCAACATGGGGAAGAACTTTTCCCCAGTGAGGGTGAGGGAGCCCTGGGACAGGCTGCCCAGGGGGTGTGGAGTCTCCTTCTCTGGAGAGATTCCAGCCCCGTCTGGACACCGACCTGTGTGCCCTGTCCCAGGGACCCTGCTTTGGCAGGGGGTTGGACCCAATGGGCTCTGGAGCTCCCTTCCAACCCCTGTGACTGTGATTCTTGGACTGGGATAACAGGAACACGGCGTCTGAGCAGAGCCACACAGAGCCTCCCCCTTCCACAAGCCTTAACTCCTCCGTGCTCCACTCCAGGCCTCTCCCAGCCGGTCACCAGTGTCACCTGGACGTAGCTCTTGTGTGACCAGGGATCCATCAGCACTGGCACCTGCTGCACCCCACAACCCCCCCAGTTCCCCTCTGCCTCCACAATGCCACATATTTGCCTACCTGCACCTTGGGAGCCTTGAGCCTTATTATCTCTCCAACATCTTCCCGTCGTTAGTCGTGTCCTACAACTGAGGAATCATCCCTGGAATGTCCCCATCCCTGTTCCTTTTATTCCAAGAAGGAATATTATTCTTCTAAGGACTAAAACATGGGCTGGGAAGATCCACTTGCTGCTGGTTCCCCCTGGGGTTTCTGGGCAGGCTGGATGCTCCTGTGCTGCTGAGGAGCGAGGATGCTCCAGGGCAGCAGCTCCCAAACGATTCCCAGAGCTCTGGGAGCCTGGGAAAGCCGCCCCATGGCCCGTGAGCTGCATCAAGCTCAGGATTCAGCCTCCTCGGTCACAAACACGCTGAGGTGGAGGTTTGGATGCTCTAAGAGGAGGTGTGGAACTTGTGGGTACGAATCGCTGCTTGGGGAGAGGGTTTCTGCCCCCCCATCCTGGGGGGGGGGGCACATTGGGAAGGAAGGTACAATGGCCTTGGGTTGGACATTGGGCTGGACACCCCCAGGGTGCCTGGACCAGACTGGGAAGCTGGGATGGTGGGAGCTGCCTGTGGGCATCCCCCATGCAGGACACAGCGTGGGGGGGGATACTGTGACACCCCCCACCCCCTGCACGGGGCCACCCGCAGCCAAAGCGTTTGGGCTGCCAAAAAAGAGGATTTTCCCCAGGACTGAAAATGAGTCAAAAAAGAAAAGGGGGGGGGGGGGGGGAAGAGGGGGGGCGGGGGGGGAGCCCGAACCTTTCATGCCTGAACGCTGCATTTCCAGGGACCCCCCCCCCCCCACCAGCGGGTCCGGCCGGACCCCCCCGAGCTGGGCGGGCGGTTTGATGGGGGCGGTGGGTGGGGGGGAACTGGGTGGGGGGCTGCGAGGCCCCGTGCGAGGAGGAACCTTTCTGCAGGGAGCAGCCGAGCCCCCGCCGAGCCCGCCCGCCCCGGCTCTTCCGGCGGCAGGAGGAGGAGCCGCCGCTGCCGGGGAAGGTGACCCGGCGCCCGGGAGATGGTGCCGCTGAGACCGGCTGCGCTTGTGACGCTGATGAGAGCGGCGGGGAGCTGGGGGCGGCGGGGCCAGGGCGGGGACCCCCCAGGGGGTTCGTCCATCCCTTGGCTCTCCTCCGCCCCCCAGGTGCGGCGGTGCTCGGCCCCCCCGCAGCCCGTGATCGCCGCCAAGCAGCCGTTCCCCGTGGAGCTGAAGGCGGGGAAGAAATACGCCTGGTGCTCCTGCGGGCACAGCAAGAACCAGGTCGGGCCGGGGGGGCTCCGAGACCCCCCCCCCCCTCACCCAGCCGGGATGCGCGGGGGATGCGGCCGGGGCAGGACCGGCCTCACAGGGACCACCCCCCACCCCTCAACCACGGTCCAAGGGAGGGTTTTGGGGGGTCAGGAGGCACCGCTGCCCACCCCCGGGTGCAGCACCCGAAGTCCTGGGGGATGCGCTGAGCCGCGGGCAGAGCCCAGCCGGGGGGATGGAGGGGGCGGGGGGGATGGAGTGGGCACGCTCCCCCTGTTTTCGTGCTGGGGGTGCTGCCAGGCACCCCCAGCACCCCCAAACCCCCCGCCTTTACCTCTTCCCCGTTTGCTTTGCAGCCCTTCTGCGACGGCGCCCACAAGACAGCGGCCCCCGGGCTCTCCCCGCTGCGCTTCACCCCGGACGAGGACGGGACGGTGCTGCTCTGTGGGTGCAAGCGCACCCGCACCCCCCCGTACTGCGACGGCACCCACAACCAGGAGGCTGTGCAGGGCGCCCGGCTCTGAGGGGGCTGCACCCCGCAGGGATGGAGGGCACGGAGCCCACAGGAGCTCAGGACCACCGGGATGTTGAGCCCTCAGGGGGTTGGGAGGGAGACGCCCAGCTCCCACCCCAATTAACTGTTAATTACTGAGCCCTGAGGGCTGCTGCCAGCTGCAGGAAACCGGCCTCACCCCACCACGGGGGCAGCAGGAGTAACGAAGGCTGGGGAAGGAAATAACCTGCTGGAGAAGGGGACTTGGAGCAGAGGACTTGGGGACTTGGAGCAGGGGACTTGGACTTGGAGCAGTGGGTTTGTGTTGCCAGGGCTGCGGGTGCCCGTTGGGACGCGGGATGGAGGGACCCACGGACAGGCAGACAAGGGGACAGACAGTCTGCAGCATTTATTACATGTACAAAGCTGGATAGTTATACAAACGTTTAATCAAGGACGGTGTATGAACATCAGCCTATATTACAGGACATGGAGACGCCGTACAGGGTGCAGACACACAGAGCAGTTGGGTTTGTACCGTACAGGGAAGAACAGAAAACAACACCACCCCCCCGGAGCCCCACGTGAACCCCTGGGGGCCTATTTACAAGGAGAAAAGGGGTGTCAAAGCCAAGACAAATGGAGCCCCCTCCCCTGCCCCCTCAACACACTTCGAGCTCCTCATCCAGCCCCAGCCTGGGGATGGGGATGAGAGAAGCCCCAGTGTCCCAGGAGCTGGGGCTGTGCGATAGCGACGGTGCCTCCAGGAGGGGGGTGAGGTGCTTAAAAAAGAATATTAAAAAGAATAAACAAGTTTAAAAGCACAATAACAAACAACCCCCCCTGTTTCCTGACCTTGGGGTCGGGCTGTTGGTTCCATTCCCGTGCTGCTTTCCTTTGGTTCTCACCGTGCCATCCCGGGGTCCCATCCAGGCGCTGCAGGCACTTGCTTAGTAATACTTTGTCTGTCATCCCCTTCCCCAGCAAGGGGACCCCCCAAATCCCCCCCACTTCCCCAGCATCTGGGCTCCCTGGGGCTCGTGTGCTTTTAATTTGTCACTGTAGAAAGTTGGTCCCTTCCCTGGAGCAGCCGGTGCTGCTCTGCTCCCACCCAAAACGCTCGCCCCTCACCGCAGCCTCCTGGCTAAAGGCACTGTAAGTCTTATTTTTTTTAATTTTCTTTTATTTTTTAAAAAAAACCCAACCCAATGTGGGGACAGGAGGAAGAGGAGGGGGTGAGGGGGACACAAGACAACAAAAAGCATGGCATCGAAGCCATGGAGGGGAGTGGGCGACACGGGGGTCCTGCATCCCTATTGCAGCGGCATTTGGAGCCCCCCCCAAATCCCACACAGACTCACCTGGTGCTGCCAAAACAGCCCCCAGGTAAATTTTCCCTGGGGGTACCCAGTGCCCTCTGCCAGCCCTGGGGAGGGGACAGCTCCCTTGGAAAGGGGGGAGGCAAAATGCTGTGGGGTTTGTGTTCCTACCCCTGTACGGCTGGGCCTGGGCCTGGGCCTGCGCTGGGGGGTGGTTTTTAAACTGGTGGGGGGGATGTGGGGGTGGGAAACAAAGAACCTACTTACCATGTGTAACAGGGGGTGTTGGTGTGAGGCTCAGAGCCTGGAACACCATCCAGAAACCACCCAGGGGAAGCGGATAAAGGACCAGGAACGTGCCCCAGGGAGGAAAAGGGGTGCAGGGGGGAGGGCAACACCAACCAGTGATGCTCAACACTGGTCTCACTGGTCCCAACTGGCCACAGGAACCATGTTACCGACTCTGGTGCTAAAACCCCCCCAAAAAAACCCCTAACCCAGGGCATGTCAGGGCTGGGGGGGCAGCGGGATGGGGTGGAGGCGGTGTGGGGGGGCAGTTTTTTGGCTTCTGTGCTTGGCCCTTACCTGTGCTTGGCCCTTACCTGTGCAGCTGGGCATCCCCATTCACGGCACCATCCCAGCACGGGGCGGGGAGGGGGGGGGGGTTTTGGGGGGGGGACGATTGGGATGGGGAGGAGAGTGATAAGCATTAAGAGAAACCGAGCACGGGAGGCGGCAGCGCCCGCAGCTCACGTATGGTCAATCACAGCGTCAAACAACCCCCCCCAAAAAAAACCCAACCCTCCAAAGAAACAACCCCCAAAAAAACACCCCAAAAAAAAAAAAAAACCCAAAAAAACACCCCAAAAATTTTTTAAAAAAAGGGAAAAAAAGGGAAAAAAAAAAAAAATCATTGAAAAATATCCAACCAGGTTTATGTGTCTTATTTGCATTTTAAATTAATCTGGTCAATCAATAGAAAATAAGTATGTATAATTATTCTTTTCTCCCTATGTACACATAGATATTTATATATGTATATATATAATATATAGAGATATATAAAACCCAGCCTGGAGTCCCTGCCCGGGCGGTGCTTAGGTCAAGGCGGAGGCCGCGCTGCCGTTGACAGTCGTTTTGCGGCACCGGCTGGTGGCGGCTGGCAGCGGGTGGCAGTTCGAGGTGCCGTTGAGCACGGTGGCAGCCGGGCCACTGCCGGTGGTGGAGCTGGGGGAGCCGTGGGACGGGGTGGCAGGGCTGGGCAGGGAGGAGGAGGTGGCGGGCAGCGTGGCGGGGCTGTGGGCCTTGTCGCTGCCCGACTCGCACTCGGAGGCGCCGCTGGTGTTGGTGCACTCGGAGGGGGCAGGTGGGGAGAGTTTGAGGCGTTTGCAGGCGGGTTGGACGCGGTATTTCAGCGGTAAGGGGCCGTTCTGTGCATGGGAGAGACACACACACACACACCCCCCCCAAGCTGGCGTGCACCGCGTCACCCACGGACAGACAGACAGGTGACACCCACAACCCGCGCCCCAGATTGCAAAAGGACAAGCAGCCCCCTTTCTGCCCCCCCAAAACCTCCTAAAACCACACCCAGAGCAAACACACACCCCCACACACAAAGGGGGTGTCTAGGGAGGGGTAACCACTTGAAGGGCCCCAATTCTCAACCGCTTCGATTTTTAAGCTTTGCAATTAAGTTTTCTCAAGTCTTCAGTTTTTCAGTTCCCAAGTTCAGGCTTCAAACTTCAAGGGTCTGGGTTGTGGTTTTTTTTTAGTTTTTAAGCTTTTTTAATGCATTTTTACAGCTTTTAAATGCCTTTTTTAAAGCTTTTTAATGCCTTTTTACAAAGCTTCTAAATGACTTTTTTAAGCTTTTAACTGCCTTTTTTAAGCTTTTAACTGCCTTTTTTAAGATTTCAAATGCCTTTTTAAAAGCTTTTAAATGCCTTTTTAAAAAGATTTTAAATGCCTTTTTAAAAAGATTTTAAATGCCTTTTAAAAAAAGATTTCAAATGCCTTCTTTTTTAAGCTTTTAAAATGCCCTTTTTAAAAGCTTTTCTTTTTCCCTGCCCTTCCCCTAAAGTGCTGCTTGCCCAGCCTCCCTCCTAGAGAAGCCCCCTTGAGGGGGCAGCTCCACTTACCCTCCTCCAGGGGTAGATGTAGGCGATGTCCATCAGGGTGTAATACTCCTTCAGGGGTTCGTCTTCATAGAGGACTTCCACCTGCACAGGGGACAGTGTCAGCCCCCTACCACCCCCTCAAGAGCCACTCACGGGGGGGGCTTTGCTGTCCCCCAAGTGCCTCTCCCAGCGCTGGGTGCTGCTGGAGCTGGAGCTCATTTACACACCGTGAGGGACAGACCATAGAATCAGAGAATGGTCTGAGTTGGAAAGGGACCCCAAGGGTCACAGAGCTCCAACCCCCTGCCACAGGCAGGGCCACCAACCTCCAGGCCTGGAGCTACACAAGGTTGCCCAGGGCCCCAGCCAACCTGGCCTTGGACACCCCCAGGGACAGGGCACCCACCCCCTCTCTGGGCAGCCCCTTCCAGCCCCTCACCACTCTCTCTGCACAGAACTTCCCCCCAGTCTCTCCTCTCCCCCTTCCCTCCTCCAGCTTCACTCCAGCCCCCTTGTCCTGCCAGTCTCTGCCCTTGAACAAGCTGATTCCCCTCCTGTTCCTCTGCTCCCTTCAGGCACTGGAAGGCTGCAATGAGGTCCCCCCACAGCCTTCTCCTCTCCAGGCTGACCCAGCCCAGCTCCCTCAGCCTCTCTCCATGGGGGAGCTGCTCCAGCCCTCTGAGCATCTCCGTGGCTCCTCTGAACCACCCCCCCGCTGCGGTGCAAAGCTTGGGATGGCCAAAAAGGCATCACCCCCCCACCCCTCCGAGGCCACGCGGGGAGCAGAGCGCAGCCCAGGCACAGGCTCACCTTGTACTTGCTGGGAACGTCCATCTTGTTGCGCAGGAACTTGGCCAGGTGCATGACGGTCATGGCGGCCGGGCAGCGCAGGAACCGCAGCCCGTGCTGGGGCGCAGGGGGGCCCAGGGGGGAGAGGTGTTGCTGAGAGCCCACCCTGCCATTCGTGGGCAGCTCCCACCTCCCTCAGCGGGTGGTTTGGGGTGCCCCAGTGTGTCCCCCCCATGCAGCTCTCATCTCCTTTAGTGGGTGGTTTGGGGGTGCCCCACTGTGTGTCCCCCATGCAGCTCCCATCTCCTTTAGTGGGTGGTTTGGGGCGCCCCAGTGTCCCCCCCATGCCATTAATGGGCAGCTCCCACCTCCCTCAGTGGGTGGTTTGGGGTGTCCCACTGTGTGTCCCTCATGCAGCTCCCACCTCCTTCAGTGGGTGGTTTGGGGGTGCCCCATTGTGTGTCCCCCATGCAACTCCCACCCATTGTGTGTCCCCCCCATGCAATTAATGGGCAGCTCCCACCTCCTTCAGTGGGCGGTTTGGGGGTGCCCCATTGTGTCCCCCCCATGCAGCTCCCACCTCCTTCAGCAGGTGGTCTGGGGGTGCCCCAGTGTGTGTGTCCCCCACACCCCTCCCCACCCCTCCAGACACAGAGCTCTGGGTGCCGTGGTCCCAGCACACTCACCTTCTCCTTCTCCAGGTCCCCATTCTCCACAGTCCCTTTCTTCTCCTCCCTAAGGGCAGGAAAACAAACACAGGACAAAGTTTATGGAGGAATAAAAAGGTGGAGAGAGAAAAACTGAGCCACCATTCGGGGGTGTCCAGGGAGGGGCTGCAAGGGGAACATCCAGCAGCTTCACCCCCCTGACCACGTTTGTGCCCAAACTGCTGCACTTCCAACCCAGAGAGCTGCAGCCAGGCTGCTGCCTCCCCTCCTCCCTGCATCCCTCAGCATCCTGTGCCCAGGCTGCTGCTTCCCTCCTCCCTGCATCCCTCAGCATCCAGTGCCCAGGCTGCTGCTTCCCTCCTCCCTGCATCCCTCAGCATCCAGTGCCCAGGCTGCTGCCTCCCCTCCTCCCTGCATCCCTCAGCATCCAGTGCCCAGGCTGCTGCTTCCCTCCTCCCTGCATCCCTCAGCATCCAGTGCCCAGGCTGCTGCCTCCTTCTCCCTGCATCCCTCAGCATCCAGTGCCCAGGCTGCTGCCTCCTTCTCCCTGCATCCCTCTGCTGCTCCAGAAGCTGGTGACACTCTCAGAGGCCATTGGTGGCCCTGGGGACACAGCAGCCCTTGGACTCTGCTGCCTGGGACAGTGCCCTCCCCTCCCTGCCGTGCCCAGAGCACCCATGGGAGGACGCAGGATTTGGGGACCGAGATTCTGGGTGCTCCTCTGCCCACGCTGGAAGAGCCCTGAGGAGGGGCTGTGTCTGCTGCCAGCACCTCCCACCCCAGCCCTGCCTGTGGAGCAGGGTGAGGGGGGCGAGAGGCTGAGGAGCAGCTGGGGGTGGTACCTGGACCCCTCGTAGAACTCTATGGACAGGCTGACGATCTCATCGTCCGTCAGGTTCCCCTTGTCCTGCTCGGAGACTTCCCCACGGTCTTCGTTGGACCCGTTGGGAACTGCAGGAGCAGAGGGAGAGGCTGAGCAATTCGGGGGGTGGGAGGGGCACAAGCAGGGTGAGGAGGGGGTCCCCGGGGCTGCCACTCACCCTCTGCCATGGGGTAGGCTGCGTAGAAGTCGCGGCGCCTCTTCATCTCATCTGTGGGGGGAAGGAGGGAGGTGAAGGGGGGGGGATGTCACACTGAGGGGGAGATGGGTGCAAGGAGGGGGTGAGAGGAACCCCAGATGGGGAAACATCACACTGAGGGGGAGATGGGTGCAAGGAGGGGGTGAGAGGAGCCCCAGATGGGGAAACATCACACTGAGGGGGAGATGGGTGCAAGGAGGGGGTGAGAGGAGCCCCAAACTGCTCCTGGTGCAGAGGGGACAGTGGCTTTAGCAGAGAAACCAAGTGAAACCCAGGAGCAGCTGCAAACCCACCGCTGTGGGGAGGCCTTGTTGGGGACTCTGCTGGCCTCAGCCCCCCACACCCGCAGACCCCCCCCACTTCATCCCCCCCTGAGGCTGGGCAGGCACTTGGGAGAGCAAATCCACAGCTCCTGCTCCCAGCTTTGCATCCCAAGGTACCAACCAGCTCCAGGGGGTGGGATGGGCAATACCCAGACCCATCCCTATATGGGACGGGCAATATCCAGACCCATCCCTGCATGGGACAGGCAATACCCAGACCCATCCCTGCATGGGACAGGCAATACCCAGACCCATCCCTGCATGGGATGGGCAAAACCCAGACCCATCCCTGCATGGGATGGGCAAAACCCAGACCCATCCCTATATGGGACAGGCAATACCCAGACCCATCCCTGCATGGGACGGGCAATACCCAGACCCATCCCTGCATGGGATGGGCAAAACCCAGACCCATCCCTCCACATTCACAGCAGCATGTTCCCCCTGTCCTCAATACAGGGGTGCAGGGGCACACATGGGCACCCCAAAATCCTGGGCACCAGTTTCACTGGTGGGTGGGAGTGAGCTACCAGCAGCCCCAAACCCACCCAAACCCCCTCACCCATGGCTGTACCTTTGAAGAGCCCTGGGACCAGCTTGTACACGATGTCTTGGAGGGTTTTGTCTGACCTGTGGGATCAAAGAAATAGGAAAAGAAAAAGAAATGAGCTGGCTGGGAGTGGGCAGCTTCTCTGGGCTGCCCCAAGCTGCTCCCACCCCATCTCCTTCCTGGGGAAGTCCCAGTGTGAAGCCCCCACATCCCCATCCCATGGCAATGCCACAGCCCTGGGCAGCACACAAAGGGTTCCAAGAGTCCTGGTAAGTGCTGGTGCTGCTGGCAGCAGCATTCCAGGGGCCAGGATCTGTTTTGGGAGTCAAAGCCACTATAAAAGCACAGGGAAAATGTTTTAAAAAAATCAGAATTTAAGCTCAGCAAACGCTTCTGTGAGTTTTAATTTGCATCTCATTTAGTGTTGGCCTTGGCTGCAGTTCAGGGCTCTGCTGGCTTTTGACTCCCCTCTGCTGTCAGGGCAGCAGGATGGGGAGCACAGAGGGATCCCTAAAACGTGACCAGCTCACAGGAGATGCTTCTAAAGGACCTGGGGATCCCTTAATCCCAGGCTCAGCACAGAGCTGGGAACAGGATCCTGATCCTGTTTACATCTGGCACCATGTAAAACCTGCAGCTCAGCTGAATAAGAGGAGGGGGGAAACCCCCCCAACTCTCAAAAACCCAAAGCAGGAGCAGTGGGGACTGGTGAAAACTCACTGATATCTGCAATTATTTCCATGTTAATCACAGGGTTTTTGTTTAACAGGAAAACAAACCAGTGTGCCCTGGGTTATTTCTAGCCTGGATGTGTCTCCCATCCCCAGGGATGTCACTGAGGGTCACAGGGCCCCCCGGGATGTGATTTATAACCCACACCCAGAGGATGTGCTTGATCATTCACAGCAAGCTCATGAAAAAGCAGCCTCAGCCTCTTAATTGGCAGCTTAATTACCCAGCCAGTCGCTGCTCTTGCATGACTCAAGCCCACCCAGCCCAGCAGCAGGGTGCTGGGTGGGGGTACCACAGGGCAGGGGGGGACACACACACACCCCATGGGTGGGCAGCATCGTGCCTGGGGTGAGGGTGTTCTGGTGCTGCTGGGGTTGGGAAGCAAAGGGAAAAGCAGGTTCCTCAGTGCAGGGGAGTTATTCTGTGGCACCACATCTGGATTGGGGCCCTGCCAGATGCTGAGGCTCCTCTGTCACCCCACAGGGACTGAAGGGGACACCAAGGCACCGTGCCACAGCCAGGGCTCAGGGCTGCTGGCACAGCTCTGCCAGCACGGTGGCTGTGTGCCCTGCCTGCACACACAGGCACTGGGGTGTTCTGGGGAGGGGGCAGTGGGAGGGGGGTGTAAATATCCCATAGTGAACTGGCGGGGGAAGAAGAGGGGGAATAAACCAGCTGGGAAAAGTGTTACTACAGGAACGGGCTGAGAGGGAAGAGGCTGAAGAGGAGGAGGGGAAAACCCAGCTGAGGGATGTACTGCAGCCTCTGGTGGTTTCTATGCCAACCACCTGCAGAGCTGATTCCACAGCTGATGGGATGTGTCTGGCTCTCCCAGGCAGGGGCAGAGCTGCTGCCACCTTCAGCTGAGCCTCTGCCAGCCCAGGGCGGCTTCCCCAGGGACACGGCGGGGTCCAGGGCCCAGAGGGAGGGAGAAGGGATGGAGGGAGGGATGGAGGGATGGATGGATGGATGGATGGATGGATGGATGGAGGGAGGGAGGGAGGGAGGGAGGGAGGGAGGGAGGGAGGGAGGGAGGGATGGATGGATGGATGGATGGATGGATGGATGGAGGCAGGGATGGAGGGAGAGGGGATGGATGGAGGGATGGAGGGAGGGAGGGAGGGAGGGAGGGAGGGAGGGAGGGAGGAGGGATGGATGGAGGGATGGATGAATGGATGTCTATCTGTCTGTCTGTGGTCTGGGATGTGCAGGGACCAGGGTGGGGCAGCCAGAGGGGCCGGGGCTCGGTGCCACGCAGGAGCAGGGTGTGCAGGGACCCCCAGAGCTCACCTGATGCTGAGGAGGGGTCTGGTTTTGTGCACCTGGACGTCACACATGGGGCAGTACTTGTTGGTCTCCAGGTAGCGAACGATGCAGGTTTTGCAGACTGTGGGGAGAGACTCAGCGTGAGCGGATGGACAGACGGACAGACGAGGGGGCAGAGCCCCTGAGCCCGCCTGGCAAAGCACCTCCCAGCCCCACACCAGCTCAGGGCCAGGACCCCCACCCTGCTCACCCACCCAGGTCCAGCCCCATCCACAACCCCCCAGCTCCGTGTGGCCGCGCTGCCGGGTCCCAGTGGTGCAGGGACCCCTCCCCAGGGCTGGGGGGACCCCTGGGCACAGCGTGGCCGTGGGAGGGGGCGCAGGACACTCACAGGAGTGCAGACACTCCACGATGGTGGTGGCGTCGATGAAGTAGCCGCCGCACAGGGCGCACATCAGGTGGGGGTTGAGCTCGGTGATCTTTATCCTGGTGGTCCTGTGCATCTTGGAGCAGCCCCCCGGCGGGTCCTCCCTGTGGGGAAACACCCGGGGCCCCCTCAGCACCCACCTCCTGCTATGGTGGACCTGTGGGACCCACGTAGAATCAAGACTGGGTTGGGTTGGGAGGGACCCCAAGGGTCACAGAGCTCCAACCCCCTGCCACAGGCAGGGCCACCAACCTCCAGGCCTGGAGCTACACAAGGTTGCCCAGGGCCCCATCCAACCTGGCCTTGAACACCCCCAGGGATGGGGCAACCCACCCCCTCTCTGGGCAGCCCCTTCCAGCCCCTCACCACTCTCTTAAGAGACGGTGCCCAGAGAGGGGGTGGGTCCCCACCACAGGCAGTGTCCCCATCACAGACAGTGTCCCCACCGTGGGCAGTGTCCCCCAGCACGGGCAGTGTCCCCCAGCATGGACAGTGTCCCCACTGTGGGCAGCGTCCCCATCATGGGCAGTGTCCCCAGCACGGGCAGTGTCCCCAGCACGGGCAGTGAACCCATCATGGGCAGTGACCCCAGCACGGGCAGTGTCCCCATCATGGGCAGCGTCCCCATCACAGGACACAGACATTGGGGGGGTGTCACTGCTCCAACCCCCTCCAGCACTTCCAGGTTTCCAATGGGAACCGGCAGCCCGAAATCGCTGCAGTTTTCCTGTTGCCATGACAACCTGGATACTTGGAGAGGAGCCAGGATATTATTACAACCACCCGAGGCCGGGGGGGGGGACACAGAGGGGGACACAGGGGGGGACACGGTGGGGGGGGGGGCGGGGACACAGGGAGGGGGGGAGAAGAAACCCTGGGTTTGTGTCAGCGAGTCTGGGTGTGATGCAGTGTGAGGGTGTGTGACAGCAACACCCGTACACACCCACACCCCACGCAGGGAGACACACACGTGTGCACACACAGGCTACACAGGGACACACACACAACACAGGGGTACACACGTACACCCGCACCCCTGGGGTACAGGCGCTCGCACGGGGTCAGGCGTGGAGGGGTGTTGCTGGAGCCAGACCCTTGGCAGACACCCAACAGCCAGACAACAGCCGAGACAACCACCGAAGGCACAACACCACGGCTGCGGGGTGGGCACCACGGTGGGCAAGGAGCTGGGTGAACCCTGTGCCCAGGGAGGAACCAGGACACGTGTGGGGGTGTGTGGGGGGGGGTGTGTGTGTGTGCAGGGCTGTGGGTGTGAGGGGGTGTGTGTGTCTGGGAGCTCTGTGTGCAGCGGTGTGTGTAGGTGTGTTGTTGTACAACAGGGGGTGGGTGCCAGGCACCTGCCCTGGGGAAGCCGCCCTGTGTCCCACCCCCTCCCTGCTCTGGGCACCAGTCAGGGTGTCACCTCATTCAGCTGCTGTGGAGACCTTGGGGATGGGGACACCCTGGGGACAGGGAGGTGGACATAATGGGGACAGGGATGGGGACACCGTGGGGACAGGGATACTGTGGGGATGAAGACACCATGGGGACAGGGATGGGGACACCGTGGGGACAGGGATAATGTGGGGATGAAGACACCATGGGGACAGGGATGGGGACACTGTGGTGACAGGGATGGGGACACTATGAGAACAGGGATGCTGTGGGGATGGGGACACCATGGGGACAGGGATGGGGACACCGTGGGGACAGGGATACTGTGGGGATGAGGACACCATGGGGTTGGGGATGGGGACACCATGGGGTCAGGGATGGGGACACCACGGGGACAAGGATACTGTGGGGATAGGGACACCATGGGGATGGAGACACCATGGGGATGGGGACACCATGGGGTCAGGGATGGGGACACCACAGGGACAAGGATGCTGTGGGGATGGGGACACCATGGGGCCAGGGATGGGGACACCATGGGGACAAGGATACCGTGGGGATGGGGACACCATGGGGATGGGGACACCATGGGGATGGGGACACCACGGGGATGGGGACACCACGGGGACAGGCATGCTGTGGGGATGAGGACACCATGGGGATGGGAACACCATGGGGACAGGGATGGGGACACCATGGGGACAGGGATGCTGTGGGGATGGGGACACCATGGGGACCTCGAGGACACCCCTGTGCTGGAGGGGTCACACCAAGCCCCAGGGTCTCCTCGCAGAGAGGGGCCCGGGGTACACCAGGGGGTCAGGAAGCCCCGTGTGTGTCCCCCCGACTCTGGGCTCAGCTCCCACTCCCACCCTGGGCATCCCCCAGCCACCCCCGGGGTGCCCCCCACCCTGCTGTCCCGGGGTGGGGGGGCAGCCCACAGGTGACGGGGGGGGGGGGGGGGGGGGGTGCACTGCCAGGCTCCCCCCAGCCAGAATACCTGGGGTGTGGGGGGGCCGAGGTTGAACCCCCCGCAGCTCCAGCGGGCCCCAGGCCCCCCGGGCGGGTTTGGGGGCCGGCAGCCGGCATGGCGGCCCCGGGGCTGCGCGGGCGGGGGGAGCCCGAGGGCACCGGCGCAAACCGGTTCTAATAAACCGGGTGATAACAACCGCGATTTCCTGCCGCGGGGGCGAACAAAGCCCCGGACATCCCCCCCCCCGATCCCCCCCCGGGCCACCCCGGGCCGCAGCACCGGCCCCGCCGGAGCCCTCGGGGCCGCCCCGTCCCACCGGCGGCGTCCGCTGCCCCGGGACGGGTCCCCGCCGCCTGCAGCCCGTTGCTCCGCACACACCCCCCCTACCCCCGGCCCCGACTTTCGGGGTCTTTTGTCTCCCTGGGCGGTGGCCCAGCGTGTCCCCCCTCCTTAAATCCCCCCCCCCCGCACCGGGCACGGGCGGGGAAGGACGTTTCAAAGTCACCGGTAACTTGGACCCCACCGGCTGCCCCATCCCCGGCGGGATAAATCCCCGGGAAAGAAACCGGGACGGGTCCCTCCGGCGCTGCCCGTTCGCCCCCCCCCTCACCCCGCGGCCGCGGTTTCCCCCGCCACCGTGAACCCACCGCCCCGACGGGACCCCCCCCCGCCCCTCCCCGGGGTGCGGGACGCGGGCACCGGGCGGAGCGGAGGGAAAGGGGGTGGCAGGCACCGCGGGGTCGGCACAGACACGCGTGTCCACACACCCCCCCGTGTACGCACAAGGACCCCCGCCCCCCCCCCCATTAACCCCCCCTCAGCCCCCCCCATCCCCCGCGGCGGGACGCGTCCCGGTGCGTGACCCCCGCGCTGTGCCCCGGGGCTGGTTGGGGGGGGGGGGTCCCCGGCTGCAGCCCCGGGGCCGCGGGCTGCTCCCGTTTCCCTCACGGAGCCGGGGATGATGATGATGGGTGGGGGGGGACACACACGGAGGCGGGAAATTTGGGGCCGGGGGTGGGGCAGCCCCGCTGAACCCGGGGGCGCTCCCGGTGCCCCCGCAGCCCCTTTGTACTCGCGGCCCTCTTGACAGCCCGCCCCGAGGCCCGGCCCGGCCCCTCCGCCCGCCCCAGGGGGGGGCTCCCACCGCCCCCACACCCCCCTTTACACCCCCCCCGCTCCCCCGGCCGTACCGCACTGCCCCGCTCCACGCCGCGCCGGGGCCCGGGGATGGGGGGTGCGGGGTGGGTGGGGAGCGGCTGCAGCCGGCGCTGTCAGAGCCCCTCGCCGGTGTCCACCATGGGAGGGGGGTCACGCCCCCCCCCCCCTCCCCCCCTCCTCCTCCTCCTCCTCCTCCTCCTCCTCCTTCCTCATCCCCCCCCTTCCCCATCCCCGGGCGGCACCGGAGCCGCGGCACAAAGCGGGGGGAGGCGGCGGCCATCGGCCATCTTGAGCGCGGGGGAGAGAAGGGCGCAGGGGGTGGGCCCGGCGGCGGGGCCCGGCGGCGGCGGCGGGGGGGGGGGGGAAGCGGGGTGGGAGGTGGGGGGGGGGATGCTGGGGCCGCGTCCCTACCTGGTGGCGGCGGCGGCGGCAGCCCCGGGGCCGCCCCTCCGCTCCCGCCGGTCGGTGCGGTGGGCTCGGCGCGGTGCGGCGCTGCGGCCGGGGCCCTTTATTTCTCTCTCGCTCGGGGGTTTTGGGTGGTTTTGGGGAGGGGGGGGGGGGTTTGTTATTTTTTTTTCCCGGTTTTTTTTTTTTTTCCCCTCCTTCCTCCTCCTTTTTTTTTTTTTTTCCCCCCCCTTAATTTTGTTTTTTTTCCTCCTTTTTTTATTTTTTTAAAATTTTTTTCCCCTCCTCCAGGCCCCGCCCCGCCTCACGTGACCTCATTCCTTCGGGGTGTTGCGGAGGAGGGGAGTGAGGGGCCGAGATTGGGGCTCCCACACACCCCCCCACACACACACACACCACCCCCATCTCTTCCCCGCAGCGCCGCCGGGACACTGCTCTCCATCCCTCCCTCCCGCCCCTTTCCCCCCCTCACCGGTGCTTGCAGAGGGCCCCGTTGCTGTCGCCTCCCCCCGCCGTGACACCCCCCTCCCCTCCCATGTTGTTCTCGGGCGGAGGGGGGGGAAGGGGAGTGCTCTAAAAGCCGCTGGAATGAGAGGAAAATCCGAGCTGCCCGGCGACAAACGGGTCCCAGTATCCCCCATCACCGCGGCACTGGACGGGTGGTACCCCGGAGCCTCCCCGCGACCAGCACTGGGGCCATTTTCGGGCTAAAAATGAGAGGGGGGGGTGTGTTCCTACTCGGGAGGCGACGCGGGGCATCTCTGGGACCCCGCGGGACCTTCCCTGGGACCCTTGGGTGGGAGTCTGGGACCCGTGGTGGAGGAGGAAAGCGAAGAGAAGGGGGTTGGAGAGGAAAATAGAGAAATAAATGAAAAAAAACAAAGATAAATAGAAAAGGAGAGGGAAAAAAAAGGGGGGGGCAAAGGAATAGAAGGGAGGGATAAACAGGGAAGAGAAAGGAAATTAGAGGGGGTGAAGAAAAAAGACAGGGAAAAAGGGAAGGAGAGCTGGAAAAAAGGAAAGAGCGGGAAAGGAATGGAAAAAAAAGGAAGAAGGGAAGGAAGGGAGGGGAGCGGAGCCGCATCACGGCGCCTTTTTCCCCCGAGAGGCCGGTCCCGCGGCGGGGGGATCGGTCACGGCGGGTCCGGCCCCACCCGCAGCGAAGGGGAAATCCCGGGGGTCCCGAGGGATGCGGGCAGCCGGGGCGCCCACGCGTGTCGGCGGCCGCTCACATACACCCCCACACCCCCCCGCAACGCCCCGCATCCCCGCACCGGCGCGGCGGAAAGCGCCAGGCGGCCCCGCAGCGGATCCCGGGGGGGGGTCCGGTGCGACCGGGAGCGCTGCCGTACCTCCGGTGCGGCGGCTCCTCGGCGGGGCGCGGAGCCTACGCGCGTTTCCCCTTGACCCACGCGGGTGGCGGCCGTGCGCTCAGCCCCCACGCGGTGTCCCGGGGCCGGTATCGGTGTCCCGGGGCCGGTCCCGGTGTCCCGGGGCCGGTATCGGTGTCCCGGGGACAGTCCCGGGGCCGGTCCCAGTGTCCCGGGGCCGTTATCGGTGTCCCGGGGCCGGTCCCAGTGTCCCGGGGCCGGTATCGGTGTCCCGGGGCCAGTCCCGCGGCCGGTCCCGGCGCCCCGCGGTCGCTCCCGGGGATGCTGGGGCTGAGTGCGGCAGCCGCGGAACTGCTCTCCAGCGCGGTCTCTGTGGCGCAATCGGTTAGCGCGTTCGGCTGTTAACCGAAAGGTTGGTGGTTCGAGCCCACCCAGGGACGGGAGCAGCAGTTTTACTCTCGGATCTGTCCCTTTTCCACCCCTTTTTGTCCAGAGGATGGACACTGCGAGGCGGGGGGCAGGAGGGGGTGTCCCGTCCCCTGTGGGGCGGGCAGGGTAGGTTTTCCCTCTCTGCAAAGAGCTGCCTGGGGGCTTGTCAGGGCTTTTCCTGCTCCCTCGGGGTGGTTCTTGCCCTCAGGACTGAGCTGAGCCAGGCAAGGAGAAGGTGGGAGTGGGCAGGAGGTGACCCTGGTGCTCCCTGTGGGCTCACAGCTCTTCCCAGGGTGCTGGGCAAAGGGAGAAGCCAGAACCCCTGCAGAGCCTGGGGTCCCCCCTGCTCAGTTCCTCCCATAAGCAGAAGGACACGATGGAACATTAAAACCAGAGCAGAGACAAAGCCTGTTCCCCCCCAGGGCCCCCATTCTGCCTTAAAATAAAAGCTGAAGGGGGTCCAAACTCTGCATGGCCCAAGTTCCCCTCTCTTACGAGCTCTTGTAAAGCCTATTTACATTCCCCACTTGCCCTGATCTGTATTTTCACACCAGAAGTGATGACGTGGGTGTTCGGTGCAGGGCACAGAGCTGTGCCAGGAAGCCCAGAGCCTCCCAAACGCTCCCACAGCTGAGCCCAGCAGCGCTGGGGCTGGGGAAAGGCCGAGGCTGGAGAGGATCGCTGCTGCCTTCCCCATCCCAGGGCTCGATCCTGAGGGGAACGCGAGGAGAAGCTGGGCCCAGCAGGAATCACCTCCCAGCTGCCACCTGAGAGAGCCAGAGCTGCCCAAATCGGCCTCTGGAGCTGTTCCCCTCTGGCTCTGCGGCTCCATCTCCAGCATGGAGGAGGAGGAGGAGGAGGAGGAGGAGGAGGAGGAGGAGGAGGAGGAGGAGGAGGAGGAGGAGGGAGGAGGAGGAGGAGGAGGAGGACGGGAGGAGGAGGAGGAGTGAGGAGGAGGAGGAGGAGGAGCGAGGAGAAGGGGGGTTTTCCCACCAGGCAGGATGTGGCCTCTGACTTCATCCCCCCAAAAAGCCTTTTCCAATGGAAAAACACTCCAAACCCAGGACGGCCACGGGCTGGGCTGAGCCTCCTGGACCCTCTCCCCAGGTGGGTGAGTGAGCAGGCCTGGCCTGGGCCCGGGGTTGTCACTGGCACCAGGGGGGCTGAGCTGTGCTGTGCTGGGAGCGTTCCCAAACACATGGATCTCCTGCCCCTTGGGACAGCATCACGGCCCAAATGAAACACTTCATCCGTCTCCTCCAGGAGAGGGGAGAGCTGGGGACAGCTGGGGACAGCTGGGGACAGCTGGGGAGCGGGGTGAGGAAGGGAATCCAGTCCTCACAGAGAGCAGATCCCTGCTCTCCAAATAAAATATCCCTGTGCAGCTGCTTTCAAAGCCCCTGCCCCTCCCCGGGCCTGGAGTGACACTTCCCCTCCCCAGGCCTGGAGTGACACTTCCCTTCCCCAGGCCTGGAGTGACGCTTCCCCTCCCCAGGCCTGGAGTGACACTTCCCCTCCCCAGGCCTGGAGTGACACTTCCCTTCCCCAGGCCTGGAGTGACGCTTCCCCTCCCCAGGCCTGGAGTGACACTTCCCCTCCCCAGGCCTGGAGTGACACTTCCCCTCCCCCAGGCCTGGAGTGACGCTTCCCCTCCCCGGGCCTGGCCAGACCTCGCTGCTATGAGTGACACTATGGGGTGACTTCAGGGTGACAGCACATGGGGAATGGGCATGAAGGGAATGGGAAGGGAGGGAATGGGAAGGGAGGGAATGGGCATATGGGGAATGGACACATGGGGACTGATGGGCACAGGAGGAATGGGCACAGGAGGAATGGGAATGGAGGGAATGGGCACACAGGGAATGATGGGCACAGGAGGAATGGGCACAGGAGGAATGGGCACACAAGGAATGGGAACGGAGGGGATGGGAATGGAGGGGATGGGCACATGGGGAATGGGAATGGAGACAATGGACACACAGGGAATGGGAATGGAGGGGATGGGAACGGACGGAATGGGCACACAGGGAATGATGGGCACACAGGGAATGGACACACAAGGAATGGGCACTCAGGGAATGGGAATGGAGGGGAGGGGCATACAGGGAATGATGGGCACACAGGGAATGATGGGCACACAGGGAATGGGAATGGAGGGGATGGGAACACAGGGAATGGGCACAGGGGAATGATGGGCACACGAGGGCTGCACAGGCGCCAGCCCCGCGGAACCCTGAGCGATGGGGTGGCCGTGCCCGCCTGCCAGCGCTGCGGTGCTCCCCCCCCCCCGATCCAGCTGCGCCCGCCGCCCCCCGCCCCGCACATCCAGCTGCCCCTGCCCCTGCCCCTGCCTCCCTCCCTCCCTCCCTCCCGCGCAGCCGCCGCCGTCCCGGCATGCCCCGCTCGCTATGACTCTTCATTTTTCTGCCCCTCCCTCACAGCCGTCGCGACCAATCAGCTCCGCCGGCGCCAGCCCGAGCCACCAATAGCGAGCAGCGTCTGGCCGGGGGGGCCGCGGCCGCAGCCAATGGGAAGAGGCGGGAGGCGGGAGCAGCGGCGCGTTTGGCGGTGCGGCCGGAGCAGCGGAGCCGGGTCTGGGGGTGTCTGAGGAGCCGGCGCCATGGTGAGCGCCGGGCCCGGGGGAGAGGCGGGGGGAGGCGCCGGGGCAGCCCGGGGGAGAGGCGGGGGACGCCGGGGGGAGGCGCTGGGGCCGGCGGGATGAGCCCCGCGGGTGCTCGGGGGAGGCGGCGGGGCTGGAGGCCTGCCCCGCGGTTGCGTGCGGGCCTGCCCGGGGGACCAGGCCGGGGGGCCTTTCCCAGGGGCCTTCCCTAGGGGGCCGGGCCGGGGTCTGCGGGGGGCAGCGGCCGTGAGCGCCCGGCCGGGGCGGCCTCAGCCACCGGAGAGATTAAAGCCGGGAGCGGGGTGCGCGCCTCGCCCGCGGGGTCGCAGGGGTCTCGGTACCCGGAGGGGGGCAGGAGGCCCCTTCAGCCCCCCGCGGTACCTGCTGCCCTTCTCCCTTCCAGTCGATTATGTCCTATAACGGCGGGGCCGTGATGGCCATGAAGGGGAAGAACTGCGTGGCCATCGCCTCGGACCGGCGGTTCGGCATCCAGGCGCAGATGGTGACCACAGACTTCCAGAAGATCTTCCCCATGGGAGAAAGGCTGTACATCGGCTTGGCAGGGCTGGCCACGGACGTGCAGACGGTGTAAGTGAGACTCTGGGCAGCCCGTGCTGGCCTGGAAGAGGCATAGTCACAGTAAACACTGAGCTGCAGCTTGTACTGAGCTTAAGTGTCTGTTTATTCATGGAGAGGGGTCTAACTGCTGGGTGTCAGTGCTCCTTTGCTTGCTCTCCCTTCACTGGGAGGTTTGGGTTTCTTGTCTTAAATAAAACCACACGTGGTTGTAGATCACACCACCACTGAGACTTAACTTCAGGTACAAAAAGAGCTGCATCTGGGATACCTGCCCCCCCAGGAGCTGGTGTCTGGCAGCGTGCAGTCCAGCAATTCAGATCTGGGTGAAGATGAAAGCAAAAGGAACCTGGTTGTGTGTTAACAGTGATTCTCATCTCTTGCAGTGCCCAGAGACTGAAGTTCAGGCTGAATCTCTATGAGCTGAAGGAAGGCAGGCAGATCAAACCTCAGACTTTCATGAGCATGGTTTCCAATCTGCTGTATGAGAGACGGTAACTGTCAAACAACAGAGTGCTGAAGGTTGGGGTGGTTGGAGCTGAGCTGATTTTAGAGAGCTGGGAGGGTCTGTAATGACTGCATGTGGTGTGGCAAAAGGAGACTTCAATCTAGTGACAGGATTATCTTCAACTCCTTCTGCCCAGAGAGGGGGTGGGTGCCCCATCCCTGGGGGTGTTCAAGGCCAGGTTGGATGGGGCCCTGGGCAACCTTGTGTAGCTCCAGGCCTGGAGGTTGGTGGCCCTGCCTGTGGCAGGGGGTTGGAGCTCTGTGACCCTTGGGGTCCCTCCCAACCCAGACCAATCTGGGATTTTATGATTCCTTACAAGAGAGTCTGGAGTATTGCTACAATCACCCTGTAGCAGTACGTGTCTGTTCTGTTTCCCACACTAAATCCACTGCAGGCTGACCTGCAAGGTCCCCCACCAGAAGCATCCATGGGATGGTGTCCTTAGGTGGATGTTGAGGTGGGAGGTGGAACTGCAGCACGGTGGCTGGACTGCCCTGTGCCACGTTGTTGTTCTTCACAGGTTTGGCCCTTATTACACAGAACCAGTCATTGCTGGGCTGGACCCTGTCACCCACGAACCTTTCATCTGCTCCCTGGACGTGATCGGCTGCCCCATGATAACTGAAGACTTCGTGGTCAGTGGCACCTGCTCAGAGCAGATGTATGGCATGTGTGAGTCCCTCTGGGAGCCCGACATGGTGAGTGAGGCAGCCAGGCTCACCTCTGCTTGTTGGGTTTATCTCCTGTTGTCCTGAGATGACGTGGGTCAGATGAGAAGGTCTGTCCTTCGGGACACCCTGAAGGAGCTCGGGAGGACAAAGAGGCTGCAGCTTGTAGCAGTCCCCAGGGAAAATCTTGTGGTAGTTTGGGTGCTACTTTGGGGGTTTGAACACTCAGTGCTGGAGTTCTTACCCCAGCTGAGAGGTTTCTGTTCCTCAGGAGCCCGATCACCTCTTTGAAACCATCTCCCAGGCCATGCTGAACGCTGTGGACAGAGATGCCTTATCTGGGATGGGCGTGGTGGTACACATCATGTAAGTGCTGTGTTCTGCAGAACAGAGGGAGAATGTAACAAGCTGTGGGTTAAGGCCAGTTAAACCTTGGTTTCCTGGGTGTCCTGCTCCCTCCCAGCAGTATCCTGGGGAAGGGTTTGTCTGTTCCAAGTGTCTCCTGGCTGCTCTGGTGCAGCTCATGGGGAGCTGTGGGGAATAATACTGGGGCTGGACTCTTGTTGCATCAGTGCCCCAGCTGCATCCCCATCTCTAGGAGGGTGACTGACTCCTCCTGTACCGGCAGCACTGCCCACCACCATGTTTAGGGATGAGCCCCCAGTCCCTGGGGCGAGCTCGAGCCCCCAGCCCCCACAGTGAGCTCAAACCCCCCAGCCCCTGCAGTCAGCCTCCTTCAGGGCCTGCAGTGAGCTGGAGCCCCCCGGCCCCTGCAGCGACCCCGAGCCCCCAGCCTCTGCGGTCAGCTGGAGCCCCCCAGCCCCTACAGCCAGCTGGAGCACCCAGCCCCTACAGCCAGCCGGAGCCCCCCCCCCGCCGTCAGCCCGAGCCCCCCCCCGCCCCTGCAGTCAGCCCGAGCCCCCCAGCCCCTGCAGTCAGCCTTCAGGACCTGCTGTGGCTCTCAGGGCAGGAGGATGGGGTCTGACTGTTGTAACAGCCACCTCCACATCCAGATAATCCCCCTGAACCAGCAAACCACCTCTGCACCCTGGGGCTGCTAACGAAGGGACACTCTCTGTGTGGGTGTTAATTGCTCAGAGCTTCTCTCTCTGCCCCCAGTGAGAAAGACAAGATCACCAGGAGGACGCTGAAGGCTCGCATGGACTAGCCCAGCCGCCGCTCGCCTGCTGCCCGTCCCGCTCTGCCTGCACCTTTTTTAAATAAAACTCTCTCCTGTGGTGAGCTTCCCTGAGTGTGAACACGAGGAGTGAGTTCTGCTCCACGAAGGTGTCGGAGGGAGCTTGGGTTTCACATAGTCATGGAGCTTACCCAGTGTTTCTGAGCCACCAACACTCCTGTCCCTCTACCACCCATGGGAGTGACAGAGCTTCAGCTGCACCCCAGGGACTCAGCAGTGTCTCCTTCAGACTCTACGGTGGGATGACACATCTAATTTAAGTCCCATATCCAGGATGATTGGTAAAACTAGTTCTTAAAACTCACAGGCACACATAAAGAGACTTTCCCAGTGGTGGTTAACATAGGATTTAAAAGGAGCACGTACCTGGTGGAGCTGCTGGCTGGAAGGCTTTAAAGAGGACAGCAGGGAGGAGCCAGAGCTACACAAAGTTTTAATTTTATTTTTTCTCTGGTTGGAGACTCATCTTGTAACATGCATGCATTTCAAAACAGTAACAGTGTCTCAAACTGCTCCTAGCAAACAGACAAGCACAGAGGACTTAAAATTCCTATTTAAAAAACAGCAGTGAAAAAAAACCCTAGAATGCTTCTTTTTTTTTTTTCCCTCCTTTTTAAATAATAGTTTTAAACTTAATTTATTCACATTTTTTCAGTTGCACTGATTAGCCCTGTCCCCCCCCTTGTGACCTGTGTGTGACACAACTCCAGCCAGCTGTGTTTGCTGCTGCACAGTGATGACAGAGACTGGTGGGAGCTGAACCCACTGACCTGGGTGAGCAGCAGGTGGTTCCCCCAGCTTTGCCATCGCTGGGACACAAGAGATTCACTTCAAAGAGCAAGGAAAACCAGTAATGGCTGATGGGGATACTGGAGAAGGGCTCTGCAGGAGGAGGGGGAGAGTTGGATGGGTTCGTTTGGAATGGGGTGGTAAGAGCTGGGTGGGGAGAGGGCAGCTCTTTGGGGTTTGGGGTGGTTTTAAGGCTGATCTGCCTGGAGATGGGTGTTGCAAACAGAGTGAGGACACACACACACACTGACTGTTGAAGGGGCTGTGCCACCCCCAGGGTCACAGCTGGGACCTGGGTGCAGCTCCCAGGGAGGCACCGGTGGGGGCTGTGTGCAGGACTGGGAGGCACTGGTGAGCTGGGGCTGAGACACAACCCCTGCCAAACACGGCCTGGAACCACAGCACCACCTCCCCCTGTGCCTCCCTGGGCTTGCCAACTGAGCCCCAGCTGAAGGCAGCTGTGGCAGCGCTCTGGAGGGGGGAGCAGGGAGTTCCTCCCCAAAAGGAGGGGTGACTGGAGCCCTGCAGTGTTCTCACTGCTGAGGAGGATGATCCAGTTCAGAACCAGGACCCTGTGGTGTGGCAGCACAGCCTCCCCAGTGCAGGGAAGCTGGAGTCACCTCCTACCCCCCAGTTCTCCTTGGGATGAGTTTGTAATTAAAAGCAGGTCAATGTGTGGGAGAGCAGAGGAAAGGATCCCACCTCCCCCTGCCAGGAGAAGCCCCCTCCTGCTGACACTCCTCTTGCACCCAGCGCTAGGACCAGGGGGGTGCTGGCACCAAAGAGGGGGTGCTGTGGTACCTCCAGAACTCAGGGCTCCTGGCAAAGGGGGACCCAGTGTTCTCCAGCTGTTTTCATTGCACTATTGGGGCAGAACAGCACCCAAAGTGTGACTCTGCGCTCTGCCCTCCCTCTCCCACTCTCCCTTAGGCTGTAGCAGCTCTCTCAAGAGGGAAGACACCAGTTCTAGGGTGAAAAGCAGGTTTTAGTTCTCAAATTTGGACAGATGAGGCCTGATTTCAGCAAAAGGGACCCTCAGCACAGGCAGGAATAGGGACCCTGCTGCTGGCTTCTCAAACTCTTTGTCTTTGGGCACTGGAGACACCAAACACTAAATTGTGGAGGTTTTTTTTCTGGTCTTTTTGAAACTCCAGCTGACCAAAGAATTTGCCCCACAGTTTCCAGAACAATCCTGTGCTCTTCAACCAGGATCCCAGCAACCTGCCTCTACCTCCTACTGCACCTCTCTGAGCTGAGGGTGGGGTTCAGTGTGAAGTGTTTCCACAGGGAGGGTAACATGCTACAGCCAGAAATAGCTACATTCAGCAAACTAGAACTAAATTCACACCAGAGACAGACAACAAACTACCACAAGCAGGTGTAAAACCAGAATTGAAAGGGCTGGATTTGTCCTTTTAAATAAGTTGAGTTTAAAAAAAAAAAAAAAAAAAAAGTAGTGACCTAAAATAAGATTAAAAATTAAAAAACAAAATGAAACAACAAAATAAAACCCAAAGGAAAAGGAAAAAAAAAAGTCCCTTTTAAAAACAAGTATTTGCAGCTTCACTTCTTGTTCTGGTAAGAAAAATACTGTCTAGAAACAAGAATTAGCATTTAAAACATCATGCTACCTCTGAAAATGTAAACAATATACAAAATGCTTATGTTAAAACAGAAGGTACATACCTGGGTAATAGGTCATTAAGGGAGGAAATTGCAGTTAATTAATACACACAGGATGGCAACTGCACACAAGGGGAAGTGCTGAAGTGATGGGAGTTTCTGGGGCTTTTTGGAGCCAGAGCCAATCTCATTCTAGCAGGAGTTAGTTTGGAGTAAGAAGATAGTTAGTGGCTCTTCAGCCCTTCCCAAAGCTCCCTGCAGGATCTACCTGGGCTTTAGTTTCAACCCTCTGGATGAAACTCAGTGAATGAGACTCTTGCTCCCAGCTACACCAGCTTCACCCTCCTCCTCTCCCTGGTTTGTGTCTCACTGCAGGGTGTCTGTCTGCAGCTCAGTCATTTCATCCTCATCCTCCCTCCCCACTCCTCTTTTTTTCTGGTAGGGTTTGGTTTTTTTTGGGGGTTTCTTTTTCATTCTGAACCCCACAATTTGAGGATTAAACCAGCTGAAAAGGTACAACCTAAGCTTCCCCAAAAGGAGAACAGCAAAACTTACCAGGCCAAAAGCTGCAGATTCAATGCAGAGTTTTTAAAACTGTCAGGAATAAAAAGTGATTGGTATTTAATTCCTACTCCCTGGTAAACTTAAGTGCTTCTTGTTTTAAGAGAAAAGCAACTGATATAATGCCCACAAAACCAAGCTGGTTGATGATATCCATTAAATCCTCCCTTGTTTTTAGAGTATTCTCATAGCTGCATTTGTTTTTGTGGCTTTTCCAGCTACACATCTTAAGACATCAGACTCTTCAGCCTCCCAGACAAGGGTGTGTTAGCCCCCTCCCACATCACACAGGGCAGGGACTGGGCTCCAGTGGGAGAAGAAATCTGTCCCATGTCCCAGGGAATGAATAAAAAGCTTCACATCCCCCCAGGAGCCCTGGTTTTAGGGTTTGATTTCTCACAGACTCTATTTACAGTGCACTCTCAGGGGCTGAAACTTTTACCCCCCCCTCATTTTGTCCCCTTCAAAGTTGAGACCTGTGGGATTCACATCACAAATGTGGGTGTGAACATAAAAAACAACCCCCACCCCCTCCACTCCTCAGCCCACATTCTGAATCCAGATCAGAGCTAGCATCAGTCTAGGGAAACGACCAGGGTGTGATGAGCACCAGTTCTCTCTCAAAATAAAGGACCAAATTCCACACAGCAAACTGTTACAGCACAGGACAGACATTCCCAACAGCTTATTCCCCAAACAAAGGCATGTGTGAGAAGAGTTTTCAAGGCAGATTAAAAGCAACATGGTTCAACTGCAAAGAGGTTTGTTCAAAACACTGAATCCTGCTGGGAAAGAAAAAAGGGAATTATAAAAAAAGAACCTCCCCCCCCCCCAAAAAAAAACAAAAAGAGATCTGTAAAGTGTGGTTGCAGCAGAGCTAATGAAACCCAAAGCAAGGCTGAGAAGCTTGGCTGTGAAAAATCTTACAAGCAATTCTGGAGACAAAACAGGAGGTTATTGAGTCACAGGAATCAGTCCCAATTCCTTAGAGGGGAGGGGGAAATGATCTGGAGTGAGTGTTCGAAGGTTTCCACCCCTCAACTGTCCCTCCAGAGAAGGGTGTGGAGCAGAGAAGAGTAAAAACAAATCAGAGCTCAAGTCCTGAGTCCTCTTGAGCAGGGGAATTTGCTCCAGAGTCCCAGCTCCCAGCACTCCCCACTGGCAGCGAGTCCAGTTCCTTGGTGTCCAAGTCACGTTGCCATTTCCAAACTAAACCAATGAAGCCAAGAAGCTCCTGTCAGGAAAGGAGTTCAAGTACCTGTTGCAGATGGGGCAGGTCAGGAAGACTGAACATCAGCTGGATGAACACTGGCAGAACTGGTGATGTGAAGCTGTGACCTCAGAGACAAGGCAACTCCTGCCTGAGGTGTGACAGGGAAACCTTGGAGAGTCAAACCCTCTCTCCTCCTCTCTACAGGTACAAAAAAAAAAAGCCTTTTTTCTTTTTTAATTGTGAACCTTTTAAAAGGCAATTTGCAAGGCTGGCCAGCTGAAAGCACGATGGGGCCCAGCACATTGTCATCTGAGGTGGTTCAATGCCTCTACTACTTTTTCAGGTTCTAGGAAGTTCCATCTTTTGAAGCCATCATCTTTGGTAGATGTTCATTTCCCTCATCTCTCTTGTAAATCCAAGTGCAGTTACAAACAAAAAAAAATGTGGTTTTTGTTACTTAAATTAACAAAAAAATAAAGTGTCCCAGTCTGAATTTACCTAAAGTTGAGCGACTCCTCCTGCTCAGAGTAATACTTTCCATCCTTGAAATGGGGAGCTATTTTCCTTCCAATTCCTACACCAAGAGGGAAATAAAAGGGCTTGTATGTCTTTGTGGTGAAGACAGTCCAAGAATAAGAATAATAATAAAAAGAAAGTAGTAGTGTGTGGAATCAGGCACTGCTTCACTCCCACTGACTGTGATCTAGAGGGACCCCTCTAATCCAGTGCCACGTGTCCCATCCCTGGGGGATTCTCTGGATCAGAGAGGAGAGGAAATGTCATTAGAAAGAGCAGTGCTGACAGAATGCACTTCGCTTGGTTTAAAAAGCCCTCAAAAAGCTGTGTCTGGGCACTTCTGTAACGTAAAAACCCACTTTGCCACCTGGGTCAAGTGGGCTGGTGGAGGGTGCACATAGAATGAAGGTTTCTCTGAAGTCACACGGTGTCACACACTCAGCCTCTCACTCACACACACTCACACACACCCCACATGCTGCTACAGTGTCTGTTGTAGTGTCACAGGCTGTTCTCTGCTCAGAAGTAGCCCCTCTTTTGTCTTCCTTTCTGGCTGGAGGCTGGAGAGCACTATGTCAGGATGTTGGAGATGAAGTCGTTGAAGCGTTTGGAGTACTGCTCTGGGTTCACCGTGGAGATCTCTGCCCCAGCCTGCAAGGCACAGAGGAGACACAAGTCAAACCACCTTCCCCCCCCAAAAGCAGAGCCCACAGCACCCAGAGGGGGAGGGAGGGAGGACAGCAGGGAGCCATCGTGCCAGCACAGCCTGTCTCTGCCTGGAAAGACTCAAACCAACTTGCAAGTTGTAGGAAAATAAAACCCAACAACATCTGGAGAGGTGTAGAGATCCCAAAGGAACCTGGGTTTAGCTCCAGCTGGATCTTCCGCAGACCACTGCCTCAAAGGATTGGGTTTGTTTAGAGGGAATTTGGAAGGAGAGTGAAAAGCTCCCTGTCCCTGTAACCTGGGCTCTTTTTCAAGCCCTTCTGGGGAGTTCAGGACCCCTGCCAGGGACCAGGACTGGCCCCAGGGAAGGGGCAGGGAAACCTGTCTCCCTGCAGCCTGTTCTTTCCTGCTCTGTGAGGCTGTTGGTGCTACAGCAGGGAAACTGTTTACACCCCTAACTGGGATGTAAATGCAAATCACCTCCAAACAAGCAGACAGTGTGAGGAGACCATGAGGGAAGAGCTGTTCCTGGGCACAGTATTTCCATGCTGGTAGAAAAATCAGTGTCAGGAGACATCCCACATGCACAGGCAAGCAAAGGAGAAGCCCCCAAGCTCCCCCTCCCCTCCCTGTGGGCTGCTTACCCCATGTTTCACTGTTTTGGCAGCATGTGCAGCTTTCTTCTTCGCATCGTAGGGCGTCAGGATGTCTATGATGGCCATGAAGTACACCTCCTTCCTGGGGGCACCTAGCAAGGCAAGAGAGGCCCTAGCACAGCCTGAGCTGTGAGCAAAGCCCAGCTGCATCCCCCCTCCTGCCAAAATACAGGGCAGCTCTGCTTTGATGCCACCAGCAGAGAAAGTCAGGCAGCTGGAGGCTGGAGAAGGGCAGGGAAAGAGCAAACCAGAGGCACACATGCTCTCTGAACATGCCACTCCTCTCCAAGCATCACTCCTTCCTGGCCAGGAAAGCCAAGGGCAGCCTGGAATGGTGTGGCCAGTAGGTCTGGGGAGGGGATTGTGCCCCTGTGCTGGGCACTGGGGAGGCTGCACCTCCAGTGCTGGGGCCAGTTCTGGGCTCCTCACCATCAGAAGGACATTGAGGTCCTGGAGCGAGTCCAGAGAAGGGCAGCCAGGCTGGGGAAGGGGCTGGAGGGCAAATCCTCTGAGGAGCAGCTGAGGGAGCTGGGGGTGTTGAGCCTGGAGAAGAGGAGGCTGAGGGGAGACCTTCTCCCCACCTCCCCTGCCCTGCCAGGAGGGTGCAGAGAGGTGGGTGATGGTCTCTGCAGCCAGGGGACAGGAGATGGGACAAGGGGCAATGGGCTCAAGCTGCCCCAGGGCAGGGTCAGCTCAGCTGGGAGGGCAAAGTTCTTCCCTGGCAGAGTTGTGGGGCTGTGGCACAGGCTGCCCAGGGAGGGGGCTGAGTCACCCCCCCTGGGGGTGTTTAACAGAGGGGAGATGAGGTGCTCAGGGATCTGGGTCAGCACAGGATGGGAATGGTTGGACTTGATGATCTTAAAGGGCTTTTCCCCCCTGGTGACTCTGTGACTCTGGGATTCTACCCGTTCAGTCACATCATCCACAAAACCAGCACAGGAGAAACAGCAGAGTCTCTCACTCTGTGGACAGTCCTCCCATTCCCATTCAGCCCAGCAAGACCACAGGACACCCCCCTGTGCCCCCCCCAGCCCTTCCTGGGGGCACTGTTCCCTGGCACACTCACTGTCGTGGCTCTTCATGGCGTAGACATCGACCGAGGGGTCGAACTCCCCCGGCCCAAAGAAGCGCGGGTAGTTGAGGAGGTTGCCGGGGCTGTCGGGGGGGGTCCCGTAGGAGGAAATGGGGTTCCCCCCCAGACCATCGTTCTCACACTCCTCATCCTCTGCCCGATCCTCCACTTCCATCTCTTCCTGCTCGGCTCGGTCAACGTCGTGGATCCCAACCAGGAGGCTGTAGTCCATGATCTTCAGCTGAGCTAAAAACTGGGAGACAGACACGGTGAGAGGGGCTGGAGCAGCATCCCCCTGGAGAGAGGCTGGGGGAGCTGGGCTGGGTCAGCCTGGAGAAGAGAAGGCTGTGGGGGGACCTCATTGCAGCCTTCCAGTCCCTGAAGGGAGCAGAGGAACAGGAGGGGAATCAGCTTGTTCCAGGGCAGAGACTGGCAGGACAAGGGGGATGGAGTGAAGCTGGAGGAGGGAAGGGGGAGAGGAGAGACTGGGGGGAAGTTCTGTGCAGAGAGAGTGGTGAGGGGCTGGAAGGGGCTGCCCAGAGAGGGGTGGGTGCCCCATCCCTGGGGGTGTTCAAGGCCAGGTTGGATGGGGCCCTGGGCAACCTTGTGTAGCTCCAGGCCTGGAGGTTGGTGGCCCTGCCTGTGGCAGGGGGGTTGGAGCTCTGTAACCCTTGGGGTCCCTTCCAACCCAGCCCAGTCTGGGATTCTGTGATGACTGAGAATAGCAGCATCCCAGTGGGATCAGAGATCCTCAGTCCTCCCCTGCCAGCACCTCCCTGATCAGAAAGGGTTGTAGGGATTGCTAAACCCTTTCTGGACTCCAGAGAACCTACACCAGCTCTACTCCCACTGCCAGCACCATCACCCTGCCTGTAATTGCTTGGCAGCTCCAGGAGCAACACACTTTCCAGTCACTGCTGCACCCCAGTGCAGTGAGGATCCAGTCAGAGGATCCAGTCAGAGGACCCAGTGAGAAGCTGTCCCCTGGGGAACTCTTACCTCCACATCCCGCTTCAGCTTTTCAAGGAAGTTCTTTTTACTCTCTTCTCCAACGTGCAGCTTCTGCCCCTCATTCAAGAAGTCGTTGTCCTTGAATGTTGGTAGATCCTTGGCCTGCAACAAAAAGCCTGTGTCAGACTCTCCAAAGCCCTGCTTCTTGGGGGAGGGCTGGTACCCTGATCCATCAGCAACACACTGATTGAGTGGGGGGGCTGCACCAGGGTCTTTGGCTTCTTTATAAGGGGAAGGGGCTCATCCTGACCACTAAGTATGAAAACAGCATCAGGCAGAGCAGAGGTTTTCCTCAATGAATCCACGTGCTGAGCTGTACCTGAGGGAAAACTGGAGTGAAACACAGAACAACCCAACTTTACAGACTGCTGGGATGATGTGCTGCAGGCCTGACAGCTGAGCTCCAGCAAGAGATGGGCCAACCAGCTCCCAGAATAGAAAAGAAATGGGTTTTGTTGGCTTCTGACTGCAGGGGGAAAGGCTTGGAACAAATGCTTCTGTCCCTAAACACTTGAGAATAAAATAAACCCACTGCTTTTTGAGGAATCTGCTTGGAGCAGCCCCTGGGGATTGCTCAGGGAGATGGAAGAACACACAAGCCCTCTGTGGAACTGGGAATTGAAGTGTTTTGATCTTAGAAGGATAGATGAGGCATCTACTGCAAATAGTCTGAGACAAACTGCCTAAGAGAGTCCACAGCCAGCAAGCTGGGGGCACTTGGACAGGATGAAAGCAGAGTATCTGGTGTAAATGGGAGTTCCTTGGCTCATGGCAGAGATCTGACTTCAGGTCAGGCTGGAGTGGGCTTCCTCTGCAGTCCCACACCTGAGAATCCCACGTGTGTGTGTGCAGAACACACAGTAACATGAGTCAGTGTTGTGATGTCAACAGGGCTGTTCCCAGCAGCACCACAGCCCAAGTGCTGCAGGTGGCACCAGACCCCCAAACTTACAAACTGAGATAGATCAGGATCTGAGAGGAGCTGCTCTGGTTTATACAGAGCAAGAGCTAACTGCTGGCCTGACTCAGCTTGACACAGGGAGCACTGTGAAGAAATCCTTCCATAAAGACCCCATGGCACTAAAGTGGGGTTTGGTACTTGTGGGACTGTCCCCCAAGAAGTTTCCTCCACTCCTTATGGTGTCAATGTAGCAGAGCAGGGAAAACCAGCACCAGACCTGCACCAGACCTGCCCCATTGATTCCCAAGCAGTTACTGGGCACAGCCTGGCAGGTGGGACAGAAACAAGTTATCCCTCAGGGCCCATTTAATATCCCCCCCCTCAATACCCCCTTGGAAAAGGGAAGTCAGTGGGATCCTATCTGCTCCCAACCACCACGAGGAAGGGCAGGCTGGCAGGAGAGGTCCATACCTTCTCTTTGTCACTTGCTTCCCTGGATACTGTTGAGCCCTGAGAAAAGAATGAAGAGAAGAGCATGGCTGCAGCATGTGTCATGTTCCCCAAGGGGTGACACCACTGAATCCCTCCATGCAGAGAAACACTGACAGTGTTTGTAGTATCAGTGGTCAACCCCTCTTTCATGCCTGAGACCAACTTAGAGACCTCTCTGGTGTCTGTAAGTCTGTCTGGCATGAGAGGGACGGGGGAACACAACAACACTTGAGCCTCAAGTGAAGCCCCATCCAGAGCTCCCAAAACCCAACCCCTGAACGGAAAGCAAAGCCCAGGACCTCACCAAGTAGGTTTTCCACAGCCCAACTCCCACCTGGGCAGAGAAGGAGCTCAGCCCCATGACCAGACACCCACCTTGAGGTCGTACTTGCGGTGCACAGTCAGCCTGTGGCTGAACACGTTGCGGGTGACCACCATGTAGGTCTCCACTCCATCCACTGTGAGCCGGTACATGCCCAGGAACTGGGGCAGCAGGGTGTTCCCATGGCACTCCACTATGAACTGGAGGAGAAGGGGGCAAGGGAAGGGCAGAGAAAGACAGTCACACCAACCCCATCTCTGACTGAAGACGGGCTCAGCGGGAAGGCAACAGCGCAGCCTCCAGTTCCAGCCACTGGTGTGGGAGGACAGGAGACTGGGAAAGGGCTCCCAGGATCTTAAGAGAAGCAAGTTAAGGCACAGTAAGGAATTCCAGCAGCAGAGACAGAGCTTCCCATGGTGTGTGCAGGGCTAGCCTGCTGGAATGGGCTAGGGGGGCACATCTGTCACTGTCCCAGTGGGCTAAGCCTGTTGCTGGCACTGCCTGACCTCACTGCCTGTGGTGATGGGACTGTGTCTCACAGTAAGGAGCAGAGGGACTGGCTGATAATGTGGACCAGGGTAGAACATCTCCAGCTGTCCCACTCTGCCCCCCTCTCCCTTCCCTGCTGCATGTAAAGGGCTGGAGAGAGGCTGAGGGAGCTGGGCTGGGTCAGCCTGGAGAAGAGAAGGCTGTGGGGGGACCTCATTGCAGCCTCCCAGTGCCTGAAGGGAGCAGAGGAACAGGAGGGGAATCAGCTTGTTAAAGGGCAGAGACTGGCAGGACAAGGGGGATGGAGTGAAGCTGGAGGAGGGAAGGGGGAGAGGAGAGATTGGGGGGAAGTTCTGTGCAGAGAGAGTGGTGAGGGGCTGGAAGGGGCTGCCCAGAGAGGGGTGGGTGCCCCATCCCTGGGGGTGTTCAAGGCCAGGTTGGATGGGGCCCTGGGCAACCTTGTGTAGCTCCAGGCCTGGAGGTTGGTGGCCCTGCCTGTGGCAGGAGGGTTGGAGCTCTGTGACCCTTGGGGTCCCTCCCAACCCAGACCAGGCTGGGATTCTATGATGTAACTCTCCTCACTGGCCCTTCTGGCAAGTCTAATTCAAAGGACTGAATTCAGAGCATGTTTACAGATCCCAGGTACCACAGTTCACTGATGTAGGAAGAGGGTGAGCTGTGAGGGGGCTCAGCACTGCAGAGGAACAGGCAGCTGTGCCCTAACTGCCTCTCAGATGCTGAGGAACCCTGTTTTCTTCTGCACAAGCTGCTGGCCAGCTCTGTGAGGTTGCACACACCATGAATCCAAGCTCCAGTTCCCCAGCAAAGCAGGAGATGCTCCCCAAGGCGTTTGCCAGCTGCCCTCCCAGGGTTTCAGACTCACCATACCTGGTGGTACTTCTTTAAGATGTTGTGCATCTCTGCTACATCCTCGCTGGACACGGCCTTGATGACAAACCTCCTGTCGTAGGTGGTGAGGAACCGGGCCCCGCAGCGGCCCTGGCTGTCGCTGTTCACCGGGGCACTGCGTGTCACCGAGTTCTGGGGGAGGAGAGTCACAGTGTCACAGAGCTGGAGGGGTGGGAAGGGACCTTCACAGCTCATCAGGTCCAACCCCCCTGCCAAAGCAGGGTCCCTAGGACAGGGCACACAGGTCGGTGTCCAGATGGGGCTGGAATCTCTCCAGAGAAGGAGACTCCACACCCCCTGGGCAGCCTGTCCCAGGGCTCCCTCACCCTCACTGGGGAAAAGTTCTTCGCAGAGTCACAAGGTTGGAAAAGCCCTTTGAGATCATCCAGTCCAACCATCCCCCTCCTGTGCTGACCCAGAGCCCTGAGCACCTCATCTCCCCTCTGTTAAACACCCCCAGGGGTGGGGACTCAGCCCCCTCCCTGGGCAGCCTGTGCCACAGCCCCACAACTCTGCCAGGGAAGAACTTTGCCCTCCCATCTGCTCTGACCCTGCCCTGGGGCAGCTTGAGCCCATTGCCCCTCGTCCCATCTCCTGTCCCCTGGCTGAAGAGACCATCGCCCACCTCTCTGCACCCTCCTGGCAGGGCAGGGGAGGTGGGGAGAAGGTCTCCCCTCAGCCTCCTCTTCTCCAGGCTCAACACCCCCAGCTCCCTCAGCTGCTCCTCAGAGGATTTGCCCTCCAGCCCCTTCCCCAGCCTGGCTGCCCTTCTCTGGACTCGCTCCAGGACCCCAATGTCCTTCTGATGGTGAGGAGCCCAGAACTGGCCCCAGCACTGGAGGTGCAGCCTCCCCAGTGCCCAGCCCAGGGGCACAATCCCCTCCCCAGACCTAATGGCCACACTATTTCTGATACAAACAGGTGGGGAGGAGAGGCTGGAGCTGCCACCTCCCTCCCCTGGAGAGGGAATAAGAACAGAAAGCAGATGAGACACGGGTGACCAGGCTCAGCTCCACAGCCTGGCACTGGAACAGCAGGCAGCCCAGATGTGTGTCCACATCTGGAACCATGGCAGCATCCTGGCCAAGCTTCCTTGAGCCCTCAGCACCACCAAGGTTAACCCAACCGTCCCTAAACCTGGACATAGGAGTTTAGAGCTTCCAACTATTCATTTACCCACTTGACTCCAACATCTACCACGTGTGTTTGAAAATATCTTGTTCCTAATGAGTTAAGGCAGCAGAATACCCAGAGCAAGACCTCTTAGTGTCTCCTCCTGGAAGTCTAAGAACTGTCAGGATATTTCCAAGATTTAAGGAAAAAGAGAAGAAAATTAATTAAATACTGATCTGCCTTTTCCACCACCAGACAAGCCTGACCTGGCAAAAGTCTCAGTGTTTGGGAACCCTGAAACCAGAAGCCCCCCTCAGCCTCTGCTGTTGTTACAACTGGAGGAAGGGATTGTTTGTCTGACAACCAGCAGCATCTGGCTTTCTACCCCTCCCCACCCTTAGCAATGGAGCATCACAGCTTCTCTTCAGGCTTGCAGGGTAACTGGGAACCCCCCAGCAAAGTGCTGAGCAAGTCAAGGCTCCAGCATGTTCCCTGAGCCACAGCTCCTTGTGCTGGTGCCTCTCCCCACGCAGCAGGACTTGCCCTCAGCTTCATCCCACTGTTCTTTGCACCTTCCAGACTGTCCCCAGCAGGTCCCTGGTCTCCTGCTGGTTGCTCATCCCTTCCAGCTCCACAGCCCAGCCAGCAGCACCTGCTCAGAAGCCACTTTGTCAGCCAAACCTCAGCTGTCCCCAGCGCTTCCTGGCACAAGGGATGGGGAGAGCTGAGAGGTGCACCCTGGAACACAAGGGTGCTGATGTGGGAAGTGGTCTTTAGCTCAAGGGAGGTGTGTTTCTCAGGGTTTCAGGGCTGGACAGTGCATTTTGTGATGTGTTTTTGCTGTGTTCTCTCTCTCTCCCTCAGCAGACAGCAGAGGGAGCCTGCTCTTCTTCAGCCTGATTTACCCTGTCAGGCTGCAAGGGAGCCCAGGGGTTTCCTTTCAGAATGAAGCATTTAAAGCTTTTAAAACTTTAATGAAGCAGGAGAAAAACTCTCCTCCTGCCAACAGCTTTAGAAAGCATCAGGAAAATAAAGGCAAACACAAAAAAAACCCCCAACCCCCCCTTGGCTTCTCACTGACATTTGCAGATCAGTCTGTGCTCCAGGGTTTAATCACCCCTCACCTCAAAACCACAGAGCTTCTCTTCTGGAGGAGATGGGAAGCACAAATCCTGACCACATACAGGTATTGTTACCAAATTCCCAGCCCTCAAGTTTATTTGGATCCCTTCCTGCACTCCCACCTCTTCCACACTCAGGGTGTTGCTCACCCTGGCTCGATTCCCACTCAAGCCATCCCACTTTCCCCCCTCAGGCAGCTCAGTGGATGCTCTCATCTTGCTTTTCTAGCTGGGCAGTTTTGAAGAGCCAAGTGGCTTTACCCCAGAGATGGCCAAAGCCAAGTGATTAACCTGAGCCCCAGCAAGGCCTGTGGGTGCCTCTGTGTGTGTCACTTCAGCCAGTTCTGGCCATTTCTTGTAAGAAAATGAGAAAAAATACATTCTAAAAGATGATAGTGGATGGACTGGGGGGGGGAATAATGAGGAGTTAGTGACTTCACTGCATGTGAGCATGTTGTAGGGTGTGGAGGAAGCCAGGACACAAAGTCACCCCCTGGTAGGGTCAGGGTGCTGCTGGCCAAGTCTACTCAGAGCCAGTTCTGCTCTCCTGGCAGAACACTGGTGCTGCCTGGAGATCAGGCCTGGTGCTACCAGGGCAAACAGGAGATTAATCATCTCACAGGCTCGTGCTGAGGAAAAGCAGAGACTGAGCAGAGTGTCTGGAGAGGAAAAGAGACCTTCCAGCACAAGCACAAGAGAGCTGTGAGCACAACCCAAGGCACTGGGCACACAGAGGCACAGAGAACAGCACCTGCCTCCTAACACCAGGCTCAGCTCCACCTCTGTCAGCAGACAGACAGTGTCACCCTGCCCAGGGCAGCCCCAGGCAGCAGCCAGAGTTTACTGCTCCCCCTGGGGATGGCAGCCCCTGGCAAAAGGAAAGCAAAGGCCACTGTCAGTCCTGCTTGTGAGCAAACACCCTCAGAGCACCCAGAGTGCCTGGGAGAGGGGAGCAGAGCGCCCAGAGTGCCTGGGAGAGGGGAGCAGGGCGCCCAGCCTGCCTGGGAGAGGGGAGCAGGGCGCCCAGCCTGCCTGGGACCGGGGCAGCAGGGCGCCCAGCCTGCCTGGGACCGGGGCAGCAGGGCGCCCAGCCTGCCTGGGACAGGGGCAGCAGGGCGCCCAGCCTGCCTGGGACAGGGGCAGCAGGGCGCCCAGCCTGCCTGGGACAGGGGAGCAGGGCGCCCAGCCTGCCTGGGACAGGGGCAGCAGGGCGCCCAGCCTGCCTGGGACAGGGGAGCAGGGCGCCCAGCCTGCCTGGGACAGGGGCAGCAGGGCGCCCAGCCTGCCTGGGACAGGGGCAGCAGGGCGCCCAGCCTGCCTGGGACAGGGGAGCAGAGCAGGCTGGGCCCTGGCAGCTGGGAGAGATGCAACTGAAACAGTTACCAAGGAAGCCCTGAGCAGCATTCCTGGTATCCTGAGAGGTCTCTCCCTTCCCACATAGGGACCAGCACCTCTCTTCCTGGCCTGGGAACACGGGGTGGAAGGTGGGATGCAGGTGCCACATTTCTGCTCCTTGTCCCACAGCACATGAGACCAGAAACTGGATCCAGTGGATCCTGTGTCTCCTCAGTCCGATGCAGCTGGGTAAGAAATGGGATCTCTCCATTCTATTAACCTGGAGAGAGGGTGAGACCAGGCAGTAATGCAGGTGCCAGCAGGGAGAGCTCTGACCTGCTGGAGGAGGGTGCACACACACACTGTCAGAAGTGTGGGATTAGCAGGAACAGCTCTGCCCCCATCTCCCCTCCCCACAAGGCAGGGAGCAGGGCTGGGAAGCAATAAAGGGAGGGAGGAAGCAGCTGCCTGCACTCCCCCAGCACTCCAGCACTGTCTCTCTAGGCTGGTGGCTTCCAGGGAGCGTTGCAGCTGATGCCCAGTGGGTGCTGGCCTGTGGCCAGCCTTTATCAGCTGCAGCAGGGTGCCAAGGAGCCCGGGTTTAATTACCTACCACTCTGGCTGCTAAAGGCCACAGAGCTATCAAAGCCTCCCTCCTCCTGCACTGGCTTTCCCCTCATTTCAGAGGTCTCTAGGCAGCCTGCTGCCACACATCTCCTAAGAGCTGTGTGTGGAAGGGTGGCCCTGCTGCAGCTGTGACATCTCTCTCTCTGGATTCAAGCCCAGCAGTATTAATACAAGGAACTGTCTCTCCCTTCTAAGCCAAGCTCAAGTCTGAGCTTAGGGAACACGACCCAAAGCAGCCACCACTTTGACAGACCCAAGCCAAGAGCATCAATGCTTGGCACAGGCATCGAGCTAAAGCAGCACCCCAATCTGTAAGAACACAACAGCCTCCTTTTCCTTGCAGATGTTCTGCACTAGATCATTGTTATCCTCCAGCTCCTGCCTGGCTGCAGCCATCTGCTGCCTCTTGCTTTAGACCAGGGACCCTCTTCCCATCCTGCAGCTGCCCAGTGCCTGGCACAGTGAGATCTCCACTGCTGGGGATCCTCAGGGTTGGGGTAAAACCATCCAAACTGTGATTATAAACCCAGAAAACCTGACCACCAGACTGCTGAAACTATGGTTTCTCTGCCAGCAGGGATATTGTGTCCTAGGGAAAGGGGTTGGGAGGGGCAGGGAGGGAGGAGCTGGTACCTGGTAGTCCTGGTCATCGATCCCGAATCTCTCCCGGAGGTTCCTGAACACCAGGGGACAATATTCCTTGAATTTAAAACGACTTGGCAGGTTCTCCCTGGGGCAAAGCAGAGAAAATATTCTTGTGCAGTGATCAGCTTGTGAAATCAAACTCTATTATTCTCCCACTTCACTGCTAACCCCCCTCCCCAGATGTCCAAGCCCCCTCCTGCCTACAGGAGCCCTGCTCTGCAAGGTTCCCCCTCCTCAGGTCAATGTTTCTTTGGATCATCTGCTCACAGGAAGGCTGTAGGACTCAGCTTTTGACCACCCAGCTCTTTGGATGAGGATGTCTGCCTGTCTTAGAGAACCATCTCCCCTGTCACAAGCCCAGATTTGACAGAGGAATTTCACTCTTCCCTCCCCCTCTGTTGCTTTGTGCTGCTCAGCACCACAGCTGCCCCCTGCAACACACTGTCACTGCTTGAGATGAAGAGCTGGAGGAAAAGGGGTGGTGGTGGGGCTCTGATTTCAGATCAGATCAGATCATTCATGCATCAGAAGAAAGGGCAACAGGAGACAAAGCATCTCACCCAGAACCCAAAGGAGAAAGGGGATGAGTCAGCTCCAGGCTGGCACGTTCCAGACCCAGAGCTCAGCACAGCCAACAACAGGCACCACTCCCCATGGCTGAGGGGTGCTGCATCCACCCCCCAAACTGGGGTCTTATTCTGCCCAGGGGGAGGAAGCAGAGAGGATGGTCCTGCCTGGACACAGAGGGGGAAATCCTGTCAGCTCATTCTCAAGGAGAATCCTCTGCACCAAGAGGTGGGGAAAGGAGAGGAGGGGAGAGCAGCTCCTGCAAACTGTAGGTGCCAGAGAAGACAAAACTTTTGAATCACACTCCCACTCTGCCAAGCTGATCCCTGGGAAACTGAGGGAAAATGAAGCATTAATCAGGGAGCAGCAGATCTACACACACAGAGCCAGGGTGGAGAACACAGCTCTGAGCACCAGTCACAGTCCTGGCTTGAAAAGGGATTCCAAAAATGGAGCTTTTGGGAAAAGGAGAAGGGGGTAACTCCATACAAAGCCTGTGGGATGGTGCAGCTTCATGGCTGCCTCCTGTAAACAGCCTCTGAAAAGACAGGCAAGCTAGCAGGTCAGGGAGAGCAAACTCCTGCCCCTCTCCTCCATGGTCTGGGATTTGGGTTCTGCAGGACAGGGCACAGCAGGAGTCAGGAGACAGTCCTGGGCCTAACAACTCCTGGGCTTAACAAGGCAGGCAGCAAGCTCCAGCCGCAGGGCTTTGGACAAGTTACATATCATAGATCATAGAATCCCAGCCTGGGCTGGGTTGGGAGGGACCCCAAGGGTCACAGAGCTCCAACCCCCTGCCACAGGCAGGGCCACCAACCTCCAGGCCTGGAGCTACACAAGGTTGCCCAGGGCCCCATCCAACCTAGCCTTGGACACCCCCAGGGATGGGGCATCCACCCCCTCTCTGGGCAGCCCCTTCCAGCCCCTCACCACTCTCTCTGCACAGAACTTCCCCCCAGTCTCTCCTCTCCCCCTTCCCTCCTCCAGCTTCACCCCATCCCCCTTGTCCTGCCAGTCTCTGCCCTTTAACAAGCTGATTCCCCTCCTGTTCCTCTGCTCCCTTCAGGGGCTGGAAGGCTGCAATGAGGTCCCCCCACAGCCTTCTCCTCTCCAGGTTGACCCAGCCCAGCTCCCTCAGCCTCTCTCCATAGGGGAGCTGCTCCAGCCCTCTGAGCATCTCCGTGGCTCCTCTGACCCCTCTCCAACAGCCCCACATCTTCCTTGTCCTCTGGAGTGGCCCAGGCAGGGCACAGACTTGGGGCACGTGTGTCCAGCCACCCACCCACCCCTTGCTCAGGCTTTACAACAGGGAGCAAACCAAAAGGCCTCATTAATTATCTGAATTAGAGACAAACAAGTTGGGAAGCACCTACTTACTTGTTGAATAGATGATTGTCCACCTTGATCTTGCTGTAGGCTTTGAAGTCATCAGGCATTAACATGACAGGGACAGGGACATTGCTGAGTTCATTGATCTGAGAGAGAGAGGAGAGAGACTCAACACTCCAGTTCCACTGCCCAGCAGTGGAATTACACCCCAGAAGCTGCTTTTGAAGCAATCTAACCCACTAGACATTGAGAGCAGCTTGCTGTGCTGCAGCAACCTGGAGATCACTGGGGTTATGAGCCCCAGAAGCATCTCATTCAATCAGTGTGATGAGTTTTCCTCCCCAACCAGCCTCAGCTCTGTCATCCTTTCACCTTCCACTGACACAAGACACAGCTTAGAGCTGAGACAAACCTTACAGACCAAGAAACAGCAGGTTTTATGTGTTAAACACACCTCTGGCATGATAAGAAGGGCTGTGTCAGCTTATTTCCCAACTAGTCCTCACAACTGGAGATGACCAAAGCCTTCAGCACAGCCAGGACAGGCTGTGGGCAGCTCTGGTGCAGCACAGCACAGCACAGCTCCCCTGTGGAAGCAGTTTCTGTGCCTGCTCTCTGATCTCCTGTTGCTCTTATCCCACCTTCTCTGAAGGGATGAGTCACTCCACTAGATTGTTTTTGCTCCTGAGTCATGTGTGGCAGCCACAGGGAAGCAGAAGAATGAACCTGCAGCTACTATTGTAGAGACAGGTTGATGCTGTAGCCCCCAGCAGGGGAAGCAGCAAGAGGAAAAAAATAGGAATGACAATAAAAACTCCCCCTCTGGAGTCTTCTCTGGCTCTGGGTGAGCCTGTGCACTGAGAAGGATGTGCCAGTGTTTGAGAGAGGGTCAAGAGGCTGCGTGGTGCTGAGCTGCCCTGGCTGAGGCTGGTCCCAGGGATCTGGTTTAGTTTAGGATGAGAATGGCTGGACTTGATGATCTTCAAAGGTCTTTTCCAACCTTGTGATTCTGGGATTCAGTCCCATCCTACTGAGCTCTAGGGACAGGCTGGGCTGAGGCAGCAGTTTCATCACAGCCCCAGTCCTGTGCCAAGCTGGTAAGGCTGGAGAGGAGGGGACAGAAGCACAAGGTTGGAAAAGACCTTTAAAGATCATCAAGTCCAACCATGAATCATCAGGTCCAACCATCAGAGACCAGGCTGGCAGCAGCAGAGGGGTTTGGTGAGGAGGAATCAGCTCTGGGGTCTGTTCCCAACACCATGTCCCAGGGTCCCAGCACCCTGGGAACACACACAGCATCTCCCTGCTGAGCAGGAGCTGGGGACAAGCTTCAGGGAACAGGCTCCAGCTCTGGGATTCCCCAGAGCAACAGGACACACAGCACCACCCAAACAGCTGCTGCCACAGGAGGTTGGAGGGGAAAGGAAGCCTGAGGCCGTTCTGCAGCGGGGTCTGGGGCACAGTTCAAGCCCACAAGGAGCAGGGAGGTCGCAGCAGTGGGCTCCCTAACCACACCAGCAAGCCTGGGAGGGGGTAAGGGGTATTTTTCCCATCCTTTCTCCATCATCACCAGTGAAAAAACCAGGTTTAACCAACGTCAGACTGGGAAGAGAGACACACACACTGCAAAGAGAGAAAGAGAACTATTTTCAGACCCAGCCATCCCACACAACAGACAAGGGGAAAGCTCTGCTGAGAACAGAGATGATGCTCTTCAAAGCCCTGCCCTGTGTTTACCTCACTGCAGCCCTGAGGAGCACTAAGCACCCCCATGAAGGGCTCTGGGCTGTGGGGAGAAGGCTGCACAGAGGAATGGATAACTAATGTCATGCACCTCCCATCAGCTGCTATCACAGCAGGGGAGGGAGGCCAAGAACCCCCCCTGGCTTAAGCTGTGAGCTGCAGGTAGAAAACAAGAGGACCACAGGTGAGGAAGGGGTCTCCTAAACCCCAGAGTCCAGCTCCTGTCTCCATGAGCCCTGTGCAGTGACTTCCCTTCAGGGGGAAGAGAAAAGAGCTGCATGAAGGAAGAGGTGCTGCCCCCAGGCACTGGCCATCGCTGTCTGACAGGAGGGGAAGCCCAACAGCACTTCTCCTTCCTCATGCCTGTCCCCAGCCTCCTCCTCAGTGGTGGGAAGGCACAGACAAGCTATGATCAGCTCATTCCAGAGCAGAGGAAGCCTGCTGAGGGCTGAGAGGGAACAGGGATTTGGAGATTGTCTCCTCTCTGCTCAGAAATCCAGGCACTCCCCAGCAAAGTGAGGTGTCAAGATGTTTCTGGATGTCCTCATTTCTGCCACAGCAGAAACATCAACTGTTGGACCTGTTGCAAGGCTTCTGACTGGCAGAAATGGGGTGTGAGGGCACCTTGTCTCATTTAAAAGATGCCCCCCACTCTTCCCAAGAGGAAACAAGCTGGAAAAATCCCCACAAACACCATTTCCCTCTCCCAGCTGCACACAGCAGAGCCTTCTGGATGCTCTGGGGCTCTGGAGGAGATGGGGAGGAATGAGAGCTTTGTGCTGGGCACCAGAATCACTCAGGATCCTAAAGGGAGAGGAATGAAAAGCCTTCCCATTGCCTGGGGAAAAGGATATCCCAAACTCTCTGTAGCAGGAGCCTAAGGGTTATCAGGCCAGCTCCTGCAGCCTGGTGCCAAGTGAAACCCTAGGAAGCCTTGCCCAGAGGGAAGCAGGGAACAGCCCCTCTCTCCTGTGCTGCTCAGGGTGGAATCTGAGCAGCCTCTGAGCATGACTAACGCCTGGCACATGTTTGCTCTCTGCCTTCTCCCCAGGGAGAGGCGTGGAGCAGCAGATTATATATAGCAGAGTGTGTGTGTCTCTGTATTTATGCTACAGAAGGCAAGGTCACAGCAAGGTGCCCAGCAATGAGGTGCCCAGCAACCTCTAGGAGCCCCTTCCCATGGGTCTGACCCCTCTGTCTCCCATAAAGAGGGGTCACCCAGCTGTAGGAAGCTTGTCTGGAGATCCCTGGGGATGGTGCTGGTCCCCAGATGGGACAATCGTGGGCTGGGGTGTTGTGGAAGAGCAGCTGCAGAGAGCAGAGGAGCTGCAGCACAGCCAGCACGGCTGTCACAGCCCTCATCCCTCAGCACAGGGGTCCCAGGCTGCCTGGAGCAGGGGGATGCTGCACAGTGACACTCCCACCCCTCCACTACAAAGGTTTTCCAAGTTCCTTAAGGTGGAAAACATCAAGAATGGGTAATTTGGATGGAGCACAAGCTCTGCAGGGCAGGGATCTGTCTCCAGGCCCAGCACAATGCTGGTTTTTATTAACTCATCCAGCTTTTTAGCCCTCATCTGCCTTTGGATCCTCCTGGAAACAAGCCCTTGATTGCACCCCCTCCCCTCACCCCAGTTTTCTAGTCCCCCACTGGGGAGGAAGCCCAGACAACCTGACAAGGCCACTGCTGGGCTGAAAGCACCAGGACGAAAAGCATTTTGCCACTGCCACCTGCACTCTGCAGAGGGAAAGGACAGTGGCCCTGCCTCCCCCCAGGCCAGGGACAGTGTTGAGTGGCACCTGCCCATCAGCCTGACAAGGGATGTGGACAGGCACCAGGCTGGGGAGCTCAGGGGATGTAAAACCAAGAGACATTTTAGACAAACCAAGTGACATCTTCACTAGGCACCAGCAGGGGCACTGAGAGAGGGATGCTTCGTGTTTTTGCTGCTGGTTTCACCATCTCCTGAGAGCAAAGGAGGCAGCTCCCCAGCAAGAGGAACCCAGTGCTGCTGGAGGTCACCCCTCTGAGGAGAGGGGAGGCAGCAGATTGCCCAAACAGCCAGGGTCCCAGCAGGGAAAGGCAGCCTGATGCCACTCAAGGAGGGACCAGGGCTTGAGGAAACAGCAGGAGGTGAGGGAGAGACCTTCAACTCTCCAAAGCCACAACTGCCACTCTCCTCCTCCTCCCTTGGCCTGAGGAACAGCAAGCTCAGCTCTGCTGTCTCTCCAAGCCTCCAGCTTTCCCCTTCCCCCCCAGAAGTGGCTGGGCCCTTCATCTCCACTCAGCAAAACCCATTTTTGAGGAGTTTCCAGCCACCCCTGGGCTTGGCAGGGCAGGAGAAACACCACCTCCCCTCCCTCTGCTGAGCCTGGGTTGCCTGGTCACTGGAATCCTCCAGCAACACCAGTCCCTAAGAGCTGGGTTTCTCTCCAGTTGATCATTTCTCTTCCCCACCAATTCCTTCCTCAACAAGAGACACATCAATATTCTGTGTCACTCAGGGACAGCTGTTAGAACCAAGAGGGCCAGGCAGAATTCTGCTTCCAAACCTGACTGTAGCCTCAGAGTGGCAATTAGCATTAGTAAATTGATGGGGAAAGGCAGTTTGTTTACTAACAGGATGCAGATGATGTGAGGCTCCTCTCTAGGACTCTACCAACAGGGATTTGCTTAGGAAAATAGAAAGCCTTTGCTCCTCTCACAGCCTTTGAGTCAGGCATCTCTGAGTCCTTGGTGAGCCTTAGTTAAACTCTATAATCCTCTGGGGAAGCAGGCAAAAGACACAGAGAAATCACTGGAACTAGAGTGGAGATGGACCCACATGTGCAGCAAAGCTCTGCTGCTGCTTCACACAGGCACACAACTGGGGGGGGTGGGGGTAAAGCCCCCCAGTGTTTTCCATGAATTAGAGCATGATTAATCAGCTCCCAGGCTGACAAACCCCTGTGTGATGCCAGGGAAGTGTGGGTCTTGTAGCTGATATTAGAGCTCTGGGGATCCCAGTGTGCTGAGAGGCAGCAGTGAGCCCTGGAGAGCCAGGGGCAACCTGGCTTGTGTCAGAGCCAGCATGGCCAGCGGGGCTGGGGAGGGGGTTGTGCCCCTGGGCTGGGCACTGGGGAGGCTGCACCTCCAGTGCTGGGGCCAGTTCTGGGCTCCTCACCATCAGAAGGACATTGGGGTCCTGGAGTGAGTCCAGAGAAGGGCAACCAGGCTGGGGAAGGGGCTGGAGGGCAAATCCTCTGAGGAGCAGCTGAGGGAGCTGGGGGTGTTCAGCCTGGAGAAGAGGAGGCTGAGGGGAGACCTTCTCCCCACCTCCCCTGCCCTGCCAGGAGGGTGCAGAGAGGTGGGTGATGGTCTCTTCAGCCAGGGGACAGGAGATGGGACAAGGGGCAATGGGCTCAAGCTGCCCCAGGGCAGGGTCAGCTCAGCTGGGAGGGCAAAGTTCTTCCCTGGCAGAGTTGTGGGGCTGTGGCACAGGCTGCCCAGGGAGGGGCTGAGTCCCCACCCCTGGGGGTGTTTAAAAAAGGGCAGATGAGGTGCTCAGGGCTCTGGGTCAGCACAGGATGGGAATGGTTGGACTAAGTGATCTTAAAGGTCTTTTCCAACCTGGTGATTCTGGGATTAAGAGGGAAAAAAGCATCACCCAGTGGCAGTGAACCCACCTCTTCCCACCCAAAGTACTCTGATGGGAAAAGGGCTCCTGCATCCTGAGGTGCAGCACAGTGCTGCTGCCCTGGTGCCAGCACAGGCTCAGGACCACTGCAGAGCATCCTGTCCCCCCTTCTGCTTCAGGCTGGGCAGAGCTATCACACCCCAGGGTCCAAACAAGAGCTGAAGGTCACAGAACCCACCCATGGCCAGCAGAGCCCTGTTTCCCTCACTGACTTTCCCAGGAACCCAACAAGGCTCCTGGGATCCCTATTTTAACAGGAGCTCTGGGGGTGAGAAGGTTCAGAGCTCATTACCAGGGGCTGTCACAGCCCTGGCCATACACTGTGCTCTCCTGAGGTCAGCCAGATCCACAGCAGAGAGGGAGAGCTGGAAAGGCCAAAAACCAGGCTGTGCACCCTGTGCCAGCACACATCTATGGGGTTTCACCACCTGAGATGTGGCAGATGCTGCTCTGGCTGGAATGAGCATGGCAACCCCCAAAAAAAAACCCCCCTGTTGGGAAGGGAGGAGCATGCTGCAACCCCCAATCCTGCTGTTTCACTGGGATACTGAAGAGCTCTTTGCTGGCTGGCACCTCTCCTCAGGGGCTGGGAGATGGGCTGCTGCTCCAGGCAGGCTCTGGATGGAGGGTGCTTTGGGTGAGATCCACACAGCCAGCAGATCCCACCTCAGCACACGTGGCATTTGTTTATGCCTTCCCCCTGCCAAGGGCCACAGAGCACCCAGGATCCTCTCCAGCTGAGGAGCTGCCACCTCAGGAAGCATCAGCACAGCCTGGACCAGCTCGACTGTTCAGCAGAAGAACAGCAAGGGGAGTCACCCCTCCAGCAACCCCCAGGCTCGCTGGGATCCCAGAGCCTTCTATAATCAGCACCTTACAACCGTTTCTATGGTTTCCAGAGCATCACTCCACACTGCTGTGTGCTCATCCTGCCGCTCGCTGCCTTCCAGAACCATCCCAACTCTCTGGAGAGCTCCCCTGCACCCACCTCCAGCCAGGCCAGGGAGTAAACCTGCCCCTAACCCCCAGGCAGGAGCTGCAGCTCCTCTCCCAGTGCCATGACAACAGCTTCCCCAGGAACCATCTCCACAGCTGCTCAACTGTACATCTGCCCCCAGACAGCTCAGAAATGAAGAGTGACCCTCAGGCTCTGCTTGTCTCTCCCACCTGAGCGAGTTCTCCTCACTCCTCCAGAGTTTTCTAGCTCCAAACATAGTGGTTGGATGAACACCACCCACAGCAGCCACAGCCCCACCCTGAGCCCCACTCACTTGGTTTAAAGTGGCTGGGGACCACCAGGACAGCCAAGACCCAGCTCACCATCTACACAGACACACTTAGAACTGGTGTTCCAGAAAGCAGTCCCTGTTCTTGGTGTGCTCCCATCACTGCTCCTGATGCTCTCCAGACCCATCACTGCCTGTATTCACACCAGCTGCTAGCAGGCTTGTTTAAACACAAGGCAGGGCCGAGCTGCTGCCAGACTCAGTTAATGGACTCAAGGGAATTTCTTCAGTCAACAGAAATGGTGGATTGCATAAAATGGTTGTTTTGTTTGATTTGTCCATAAAAAGTTCATCTCTAATGCAAGGATTTCTGACAGGATCTTTCTGGCACAGCTTCCTGGTTGTGCTGATAGACATTTTCTCCCCCTCCTACGTCAGGGTTCCAGACACAGCCAAGGGATTCATCCCTCCTTCTAAAACCACGATCCAGAAGCCAAACCATCAAACAAACCCCCCAAGAAGATGTCTAACAAAGCCCACAGATACTCCTGGAAAGACTCCTCAACTATCCAGAACCATCTGCTGGAAGCAGAGGGACAATTCCACTTCACATGTAACCAGGGCACTGGCATTGCCTCCCAAACACAGACCAGGAAGAGCAGCTGCTCCTGTGTGGAGCAAACAAAAGCCACCTCGACTCGCAGCCACACCAGCCACCAGCCCCCTCGGGCACCCACAGGGCCACCAGCCCCCTCATGCCCTCACAGGGCCACCGGCCCCCCTCATGCCCTCACAGGGCCACCGACCCCCTCAGGTCCTCACAGGACCACCGACCTCCTTGGCACCCACAGGGCCACCGACCCCCTCTGGCCCTCAACCCTCCTCAGACCCTCAAAGGCCCACTAACCCCCCTCGGGCTCTCACAGGCCCACTGACCCCCTCAGGCACCCACAGGGCCACGACCTCCTTGGCACCCACAGAGCCACCGACCCCCTCAGAACCTCACAGGGCCACCAAACCCCTTGGGCCCTTGACCCCCTCAGGCCCTCACAGGGCCCCCAACCTCCTTGGCACCCACAGGACCACTGACCTTGGCCCCCACAGGGCTACTGACCCCCTCAGGCCCTCACAGGGCCACCAAACCCCTCGGGCCCTTGACCCCCTCCGGCCCCCACAAGGCTACTAACCCCCTTCAGACCCTCACAGGGCCCCCAACCTCCCTTGGCACCCACAGGGCCACGACCCCCTCAGGACCACTGACCTCCTTGGCACCCACAGGGCCACCAAACCCCTCAGACCCTCAAAGGGCCACCGACCCTCTTCAGACCCTCACAGGGCCCCCAACCTCCTTGGGCACCCACAGGGCCACCGACCCCCCTCAGACCCTCACAGGCCCACTGACCCCCTCTAGCCCTCGACCCCCCTCAGATCCTCACAGGGCCACCAACCTCCTTGGGCCCTCGACCCCCCTCAGGGTCTCACAGGGCCACTGACCCCCTCAGACCCTCACAGGCCCACTGACCCCTCAGGCCCCCACAGGGCCACCGACCCCCTCGGGCCCTTGACCCCCTCAGACCCTCACAGGGCCACTGACCCCCCTCAGGCCCTTCCTCCCTTCCCCTACTTATCTCACAGCCAAGTGCTCCTGAAGTCATCCTCACCCTGTGTTGCCAGATCCCTGGACCCAGCTCAAAAAAGAAGGGAAAAAAAAAAAAGGGAAAAAAAGGAAAAAGAAAGAAAAAGAAAAAAAAAAGCCCAGCTAATTGCCACCAAGCAACAACTGTCCCCAAGAGGCCACAAATGAAACTCAGAAGAATCCCACTAATTTCCATTTCTTCAGAGCTCCTAATAGCACCACTGATCAAAGCCTGATTAAATTCATTATCCTGCTTCCTGGGCAAGGCTCTGAGCTCTGAGCACTCAGAACATCCTTTGACTCAGGAAGGCAGCTCCGTGTTGAACTACATTTGGAAGCTTTCACTCCATCAGCAGGCAAAGCTAGAAATATAATTCTATTTTTTTCCTCTGTTTTTGTTATTTGTTTCTGCAAAAAAAAAAAAACCCTAAAAACCAAGTAAATCCCTTTCACTCTCTAGGAAGCATCCATTAATCCACTGGGAAAGGAGGTGTGTGAGCCCTGGAGGAGTATTGATTTAGGAAGGGATGAGGTTTCTGAATTCTTTGACCACCCAAACACTCTCCCAGAGCAGCATCTGAGAGAGCACAGTGGTGAATCAATCCTCCCTTCCACCATGAGGTTTGTGTCTGCTCTCATAGACGAGGGAGAAGTTTCCAGAGAAAGATCTAAAGATGCTCCTGGGAACCTCCAAAGGAGTGGGATCACAGAGCCCAGCTCCACAGGCACTTCCAGGGGACCCTCCCCCAGCTCCCTCCTAAGATTGGTGCCAACCATTGCCCAGGGTGACAGTCCGGGGGGAACACGTGGCCTCAGGTCTGGTAGCTGAATCCTAAAGTCGGGAGGAGACAAGGTTGGGCAGATGGGGCCAAAAAGACCCTTCTGTATTTTGGGATGGAGAAGAGACACGTGTCACCCCCCCCCATACAGCCAGCTGGGCTGCCACTGTGTATGGGGGGCTCCAGGCTGTGACACACAGGAGTCCCCTCATGTAATGGGGGTGTAGGGAGCACCCTGAGTGAGACAGCCAGGGGCTGTGATGGGGGACAGTGCCCTGAGCATCCCCAGGGCCTCGGGTGCCAGAGAGGGGGTGTGCCAGGGACACAGCACCCTACGCAAAGGGACACCCACCAAAATGGCACCTGGGAGACACAGGGGAGGGTGTTGGGGAAGGGGGATGCAGGCAGGTACCCCCTGGCAAAGAGTCGGGAGACCTGAAGCCACGGTGGGTGTGAGGCAGGGGATGTCTGGGAGAGACACCCTCACCCAGGGGGCACCCAAACGGGGAAGGAGCCCCAAGCCCAGCAGAGAGGCACCCACGGCAAGGGGCAGGCGAAGGGCGGGCATCCCCCGGGGCAGAGTGTCCCGGGGCTGGGAATCCAGGGGAGGACTCGGCTCAGGAAGGGGAGGCTGCGATTTGGGGGAAGGGGGGAAAGGGGGAGTGAGGGGGGCAGAGCCCGACGCGGGGGCGACGGGGACCCTGCTCTGAGGGGGCGGGAAAGGCCCCGCCTGAGGGAGACAGGGGGAGGGCCGGGGTGGGGAAGGGCCCGGCCTGAGGGGGACGAGGGCCCGGCCTGAAGGGTCGGGGAGGGCCCGGGGGAGGAGGACCCGGCCTGAGGGGCTGGGCAGGACCCGGGGGAGGTGGGCCCGGCGTAAGGGGGATGAGGACCCGGCGTGAGGGGCTGGGGAGGGCCCGGGCAGGTGGGCCCGGCCTGAGGGGGATGAGAACCCGGTGTGAGGGGATGGGAAGGGCACGGGGGAGGTGGGCCCGGCGTGAGGGGCTGGAGAGGGCCCAGGAAGGTGGGGCGGCCTGAGGGGGGTGAGGACCCAGCCTGAGGGGCTGGGGAGGGCTCGGGGGGGTGGAGGACCCGGCGTGAGGGGGATGAGGACCGGGCGTGAGGGGCTGGGGAGGGCCCGGGGGGGGGATGGCCGCGGCTGAGGGGGCGGGGAGGGCCCGTCGCGGGCCGCGCTCACCGTGTGGTTGGCCCCCCACATGAGGACGCTGAGCAGCGGCTCCGAGGCCCGGAACAGCTTCACCTTCTGGCACACGAAGTGTTTCTTCTTGGTCTTGGTCTTGCTGGCGCTGAGGACCGAGCCCAAGGCCGCTCCGCCGCCGCCCCCCGCCGCCGAGCCCCCCGCGCAGTTCGAGGCCATGGTGGACCCGGACCGGCAGCCGGACCGAACCCCTTCCCTCGGGCTCCCCACCACCCTCTACCAGCGCCTCCGCATGGTTCCGCCCGGTCCGGCACACGCCCCCCCCGTCCCCTCCTCTCCCCTCCCGTCCCTGTCAGCTCCTGCCCGTTGGTCCGGTCCGGCCCGTTAGCTTCCCCCGCTCCGTCCCCCCTCGGTGCTGCCGCGGTGGTTCCGTCCCCTCCTCCCTCCCCCTTTCTTCCCCACACCCCCCCCCCCCACCCCGCCCCCGCGGTGGTTCGCTCCACCGCCGAGGAGGAGCCGCCGCTGCCGGCCGAGCCCGCTCCGGCCCCGCGCTGAGGAGGCGCCAAGATGGCGGAAGGCTGAGGAGGTGGGGAGCGGGACGTACCACGCCTCCGCCGAGGAGGGGGGGAACCTCGGCTGGTAACGAACGGCAGCGCGGCCTCGGCTGCGGGTTCTCCCCGCTACAACCGGCAACAGGGACGGGAGGAACCGCAGCAGCGCTCGGGCTGAGAGATGGAACAACGGGAAGAGGCGGAGGGAGGGAGAGGGGAAAGGAAACATCCTTCCCTCCTCTTCGGCCCGGAGATGGTCTTGCCCAATTGGAGTGACGCTCCCGCCCAGGCCACGCCCCGCTCCCCACGGGCCAATGAGCGACAAGGCGCCTGGAATTATGAATGGGGCAGATTCTACGCGGCGCGAGCCGCCGCTTCAAGGGCGCCGAGCCGGGGTCGGGGCTGCGCGGGGACCCCCCAAGCCCCAGACCGGGGACCCCCACGAACCCCAGCCGGGGATCCCCCCCGAGCCCGGGAACCCCGAGCCCGGGAACCACACACCCCCCCCCCCCCCCCCCCCCCCCCCGAGGATATCCCCCCCAGCCCCACCCGGGGACCCCTACCACCCCCCCCGAGCCCCAGCCGGGGGAACCCCCACGAACCCCAGACCGGGGATACCCCCCGAGCCCGGGAACCTCACCCCCCCCCCCCGAGGATATCCCCCCCGAACCCCAGCCGGGGGAACCCCCCCAGCCCCACCCGGGGACCCCCACCCGAGCCCCAGCCGGGAAACCTCCCCACCTCCCCACCCCGAACCCCACCCGGGGGTCCCTCCCAAGCCCCACGCGGGGAAACCCCCACGCCCCACCTGGGGACCCCCCTCGAACCCCAGCCAGGGTCCCCCCTCCAGCCCCAGACCGGGGACCCCCCACGAACCCCAGCCGGGGATCCCTCCCCGAGCCACACCCGGGGACACCCCCCCCCCCCCCCCCGAGCCCCAAGCCGGGGCCCGGCGGGCAGGAGCGGGTCAGGGGCTGGCAGAGGCGGCCAGAAAGCCTCCCCCGCGGCTGGGGGGCTCCCCGCAACCCCCCGGCACAAAGAACCTTCAGACACACAGTGAAGTTTCCGAATCCTTTAAGCCCGGACGCTCCGCACGGCGCCGCGCTGGAGCCCCGCGGGGGGGCGCTGTGCCGCACAGTCACACCGGCCCCGGGCGGGAACAGCCCTTAGAGACCATGGAGAGCAACAGGACCCGACCCCCCTCACCCCCGTCCCCCCCCTCACCCCCGTCCCCCCCCTCAGCCCCATCCCTCCCCCAACCCCCATCCCTGAGCGCCCCCCTCTGCCCGGCTGTTAAACCCACCCCAGGGGGGTGACTCAGCCCCTCACTGTCCTTCTGATGGTGAGGAGCCCAGAACTGGACCCAGCACTCGAGGTGCAGCCTCACCAGTGCCCAGTCCAGGGGCACAATCCCCTCCCCAGACCTACTGGCCACGCTGGGGCTGGCACAAGCCAGGATGCTGCTGGCCTTGGCCCCCCAGGCACGCTGCTGGCTCACATTCAACACCCCCAGCTCCTCCTCCCCAGCAGCTCTGCCCCAGCCTGCAGCACCAGCACCACACAGGGTTGTTACTCTGCCCTTGGCCTTGTGAACCTCATCCTTGGTCCCAGCCCATCACCTCAGGCTGCCCAGACCCCTCTGAAGAGCATCCCACCCTCAGGCAGAGGGACCCTTCCTGCCAGCTCCGTGTCACCCATGAGCTGAGGGAACATTCAATCCCTTCCATACCTTTCCCAAGGATCTGGATGACCAGGGCTGGTCCCAGCACTGAGCCCTGGGGAACCACACTCCTCTCCTTCCCCTTCCCAGCAGGATCCCTTGGGTCAAACCCCATTCCCACCTGGGAACTGGCTACAAACACTGGGCTAAACATCACCCCCCAAACCCCACAGCCAAACTGGGGACAGGTCACAAGTAGCTTTCCCTGTGCCACCCCTGTAGCCTTATGGAAGTCCCTAAGAACTGAACCCAGGGGTGACTTTCCTCTGCTCCCATCCTTGGGGTGTAACAAAGCCAGAGCCCTTTGCTCTGCTGAACAAACTCCATGTGCCCAGGGTAGAGAAAGCAGCTACTGCCTGGAGGAGCCTGGGAATAGAGACATACAAACCTGGTACCAGTCCAGGGGGAGAGAGAAGGGAAAAGATCTGGCAAATGGGTTAAAAACAAGAGTAAGAGGAGCTCAGGAATCCTCCAGCCAAGGTCACACAAAGGTATTCACAAGTCTGGAACACGTGGTGGGCTGCAGCACAGAGATCCAGCACCTCTTGGGGGATGGTTCCTGGGGAGAGCAGGGAGTCTGTGCTGGAGATCTCTCACCTTTGGGAATCAGTGTGTGTTCCACTTCCTCCCAGGGCTGGAGGAGGAACAAGTTTCATCTCTGCATGAAGTTTCTCTCCAGGGCAGCAGGAGTTCTCTGCAGGGAGTGGATGTTGCGCTTCACCCTGTCCTCCAGGCTGGAAGTTGATGCACTCTCCAGTTTCAAACGGCTGCAGGACCAAAGGAGTCAAATCAGAATCCCCCTGCCACCTTCCAGGAGTCAACCAGAATCCCCCTGCCACCTTCAGGAGTCAACCAGAATCCCCCTGCCACCTTCCAGGAGTCAACCAGAATCCCCCTGCCACCTTCAGGAGTCAACCAGAATCCCCCTGCCACCTTCAGGAGTCAACCAGAATCCCCCTGCCACCTTCAGGAGTCAACCAGAATCCCCCTGCCACCTTCAGGAGTCAACCAGAATCCCCCTGCCACCTTCAGGAGTCAACCAGAATCCCCCTGCCACCTTCCAGGAGTCAACCAGAATCCCCTGCCACCTTCCAGGAGTCAACCAGAATCCCCTGACACCTTTAGGAGTCAACCAGAATCCCCTGACACCTTTAGGAGTCAACCAGAATCCCCTGACACCTTTAGGAGTCAACCAGAATCCCCCTGACACCTTTTAGGAGTCAACCAGAATCCCCCTGACACCTTTTAGGAGTCAACCAGAATCCCCCTGACACCTTTTAGGAGTCAACCAGAATCCCCCTGACACCTTTTAGGAGTCAACCAGAATCCCCCTGACACCTTTTAGGAGTCAACCAGAATCCCCCTGACACCTTTTCCAGCAGGATTCCCCCCCCCCACATCCCCCACCCAAATTAATATCCAAAGAGGGGGTTATTTCCCATGAAGAATCTGCCCTGGAAGAACCAACCCCTTTAGTTTGCCCTGTGGGAGATCCCAGGCCTTAGGTAAGGTCAGTGCTCAAACACACCCTCAGCAGCTCCCCAGCCTCCTCTGCCTTCCAAATTTAGCTAATTGGGAATTACAGATGCACCCATCCCAGGGGAGGTGGGTGCCCTGTGTGAGCCCAAGGAGGGGAAAGCAGAATGTGTTGCTGGGCTGAGGGCAGAGATCCTCAGGGACTGACTGCCAGAGCTCAGGCACTGGTCACAGGGGAGGGAAGGGACCCCTGGGACCATCCCCCCCCTGGTCACAGGGGAGAAAAGGGACCCCTGGGACCATCCCCCCCCGGTCACAGGGGAGAAAAGGGACCCCTGGGACCATCCCCCCCCGGTCACAGGGGAGAAAAGGGACCCCTGGGACCATCCCCCCCTTGTCACAGGGGAGAAAAGGGACCCCTGGGACCACCCCTTTGGTTTTAGAGCTTCAGATCACTCTGCTGTGCTCCTCCCAGCTCCCTCTTCACACAAGGAGCTGGTGATCCCAGCCTGTCAGCTCAGAGAGCCCCTCCTGAGCTGGGAAACACACAGAGATCCCTCTCCACAGGAGGACAGAAAATCCTCTTGTGGTTTTAAGCTGTTGCTGAGTGATCCCAGCTCTGGGCAGCCTCAGGGATCAGTGTGTGTTGCCCTCTCCTCCCCAGGCTCCCAGGGAAACAGGGATGGGTTGGGGCAGGAAGAGAATCAGGGGACAGGGGATGTCCCCAGCTCTACTGCAAAGGGCAGGAGAGGTGGGAATGAGAACACATTTGGGATTTATACCCCACATTTGGGATTTATACCCCATCCCAAACCACCCCCAGGCTGGAGGCTGCTCTGTCTCACCCCTGGGAGCCTCTGCTCCCCAGGGAGGACACAGCAGGTAAGCCAGACACTCACTTGAAGAACTTCCCATCCCTGGAGTCGAGTTTCTCCAGCTCCCTCTCCAGCTCCTCCTCCTTCCTGTGCTTCCTCAGGTTGTTTGCTCTCTCCTCTTCCCTCCACTTGGCATTTGCCATCATCTCCTGGCGCTTCTGCTCCAGCTCCTCTGCAGAGACCTTCCTGTGTGTGCAGGGAACAGCCCAGCTCTCAACCCACAGCAACAACCCTCTCTTGTTTCCCATTAAGATGATTAACCAACCCCTCAAATTTGGGGTGTTTCACATGATTTTCCCTTGTTTAACCCATCAGAAAAGCTTGGGAGGACATGTGGAGCTGCTCTGCTTTCCCCAGCCCCAGGATGAGCCTGTTTTCTGCCCCTGTGTCTGTCCCTGGCTGGGAAGATGCTGCTGGGGTCACAGTGAGACACAAGGCTCCTAAGTAACAGCCCAGGGGACAGAGAGTGACCTCACCTTGCACAGAGACACAGGGAGACCCAGCAACCAGGTGAACCACTTCAGGTGTGAACTAACACATGAATTAACCACCAGGCTCAGGAGCAGCAAGCTGAGCACTTCAGGACCATCCCCATGACTCACACAGAGTCACAGGGTTGGAAAAGACCTTTAAAGATCACTGAGTCCAACCATTCCCATCCTGTGCTGACCCAGAGCCCTGAGCACCTCATCTCCCCTCTGTTAAACACCCCCAGGGGTGGGGACTCAGCCCCTCCCTGGGCAGCCTGTGCCACAGCCCCACAACTCTGCCAGGGAAGAACTTTGCCCTCCCAGCTGAGCTGACCCTGCCCTGGGGCAGCTTGAGCCCATTGCCCCTTGTCCCATCTCCTGTCCCCTGGCTGCAGAGACCCTCACCCACCTCTCTGCACCCTCCTGGCAGGGCAGGGGAGGTGGGGAGAAGGTCTCCCCTCAGCCTCCTCTTCTCCAGGCTCAACACCCCCAGCTCCCTCAGCTGCTCCTCAGAGGATTTGCCCTCCAGCCCCTTCCCCAGCCTGGTTGCCCTTCTCTGGACTCGCTCCAGGACCCCAATGTCCTTCTGATGGTGAGGAGCCCAGAACTGGACCCAGCACTCGAGGTGCAGCCTCCCCAGTGCCCAACCCAGGGGCACAACCCCCTCCCCAGCCCCAAATCCCCTCCCCAGCCCCACTGGCCACACCATTCCTGACACAAGCCAGGATCCCTTGGCCATGTGGATCCCCATCCAACTTGGCTGGGGTCCCACCCAGCTCTCCCACCACCCCCAGGGAAGCCCCCAGCCCAAGGCAGGTGCAGGGACCCTGCTCACCTCGTGTAGCCCGGCTCGTGCTGCCGCCGGTGGCTCCTCCTGGGGGAAGGGCTCTTGGCTCTGCCCTTCTCCTCCCTGCTCTGCCTGTAACCCACAAACACCCTCATCAGGCCAGGGGAACACACAGCATCACAGCTCTGAGCTGATTTTCCTGTAGCCCTTGTGAAAGCCAAACACCCTCTAAAGAGACCCCCAGCCCAGCCCTGTGTTTCCATCACCCAGGAGGCCACACTCACTGTTTGCTGTGTCTGGAAGGAGACCCCGACCCTCTGCACCCCCACTGGTCCGAATTCTTCTTGCTGGAGCGTCTCTGAGGGGAGTGGGAGTGGCTCCTGGATCTGGAGCGATCACGGTGCTTGTGGGGGGCCCTCTCCTGGCCGGCAGCTGGAGAGCCCCGAGCCCTGTGGCTCTGCTCAGGGTCTCTGCCCTGGAATCCAGAGAATTAGAGACTCACAGACTGGGCTGGGCTGGGAGGGACCCCAAGGGTCACAGAGCTCCAACCCCCTGCCACAGGCAGGGCCACCAACCTCCAGGCCTGGAGCTACACAAGGTTGCCCAGGGCCCCAGCCAACCTGGCCTTGAACACCCCCAGGGACGGGGCACCCACCCCCTCTCTGGGCAGCCTGTTCCAGCCCCTCACCACTCTCTCTGCACAGAACTTCCCCCCAGTCTCTCCTCTCCCCCTTCCCTCCTCCAGCTTAACTCCATCCCCCTTGTCCTGCCAGTCTCTGCCCTTGAACAAGCTGATTCCCCTCCTGTTCCTCTGCTCCCTTCAGGGACTGGAAGGCTGCAATGAGGTCCCCCCACAGCCTTCTCCTCTCCAGGCTGACCCAGCCCAGCTCCCTCAGCCTCTCTCCATGGGGAAGCTGCTCCAGCCCTCTGAGCTTCTTCATAGCTCAAACTCAGGGGAGATGCTTCCTCAGAGCACAAGGCCTTGGAGCAGCTTTGTGTCCACTTCTCCCACCCCCAGGGTTTCATTATCCCTGGATCTGCAGAGGGAATTTCTGGAGGATATTTGGGAAACAACCCCCCCCAGAGCCCAGCAGAGTGTGTGAGCTGGTGGCTTGGAAAAGGAAACTAAATAACTTGAATTCAGAGCAGACAAAAGTCCCACCAGGGTCTGAACACCTTGAGTTTCAAGGGTCAGGATGGCTCCAAACTGAACCTGAACTTCACTGTATCACGTGCCCCCCACAATCCCCCACACAAACTGCTGGATCTCCTGCTCTCCCCCAACCCAGGGCTCATCACCAAAAATTGCTACCCAAAACTGACCTGTAAGCCATATCCTGGGGCTTTGGCTGGAGCAGGTTTCCAGGAGGAATTGTTCATCTTCTTCTGAGACCTGAGGAGGAAACCGAAGCAGGTGAAAATTCACCAAGATCTTTTAACATTGAAAGGTCCTAAAAACAATTTAATGAGGAAAAAGCCAATAAAGCAACAATCAGAAACACCCAGGCTGATGAGGAGCATTAATTAGGAAGGTAAGAGTCAAAGAGGGGGGTTGAAAGAGCCATGAGAAGCAGGTAACAAGGGAGCTTTGCTCTAAAGCCTCAGAACAGAGAATCATAGATCATAGACTGGGCTGGGTTGGGAGGGACCCCAAGGGTCACAGAGCTCCAACCCCCTGCCACAGGCAGGGCCACCAACCTCCAGGCCTGGAGCTACACAAGGTTGCCCAGGGCCCCATCCAACCTGGCCTTGAACACCCCCAGGGATGGGGCACCCACCCCCTCTCTGGGCAGCCCCTTCCAGCCCCTCACCACTCTCTCTGCACAGAACTTCCCCCCAGTCTCTCCTCTCCCCCTTCCCTCCTCCAGCTTCACTCCATCCCCCTTGTCCTGCCAGTCTCTGCCCTTTAACAAGCTGATTCCCCTCCTGTTTCTCTGCTCCCTTCAGGGACTGGAAGGCTGCAGTGAGGTCCCCCCACAGCCTTCTCTGCTCCAGGCTGACCCAGCCCAGCTCCCTCAGCCTCTCTCCATAGGGGAGCTGCTCCAGCCCCCTGATCATCCCTGTGGCTCCTCTGACCCCTCTCCAACAGCCCCACATCTCTCTTTCATTGAGGCCCCAGGACTCCAGAGGGGACAGAGCAGAGAGGGACAATCCCCTCCCTGTCCCCCCTCTGCTGCTGGGGCCCAGGGTCCCCTCAGAGCCCAGCACCCCAGACCTGGCTCTGCCCAGCTCCTCCTCGCTGCTGCCGCTCTCGCCGCTGGAGCTGCTGCGGCGCCGGCGCCTCTTGTGCTTCTTCTTCTTCTCCTTCTTCCTCTTCCTCTCCTTTCTATCCAAACTGTTCTGCAGCTGGAAAGCAAAAACAACCAGGTTGCTGAGTGTCAGGGGGCAAAGCTGCTGTGGGAAAGGCTCCTGGGGACAAAACCTAATCCACTCAGCAAGGGGAGATCTCAAGAGCCTGAGGGATTCGTTCCCCCTGCCGGGGGGGGGCAGATCCTGTCCCTGAAATCACTAAATTAATGATTAATGAGTCAAAACAACCCCAACCCCAGAGAAGAGCAAGAAGAAAGACATGGCACTGGCTTTAAAAGGGAGAGGAAATGAATTCCTGCTGAGGGGCTGATGAAGAGCCTGAGTCTGGCCCAGGAGGATCAGAGGAAGGGGGATTTAGTCTGGTTTTTCTGTGAAAGAGTCAGGAAATGGGGCTCAGCTCCTCATTCCAGATATTATTTTGGCCTAGGAGCCTCTCCTTGGTTCAGGCTTTGAGCCTGGGAAGGAGCATTGAGAGACACTCACCAGTTCTTTGATTTTCTTCATTTTAACAGGATTATTCAGAACTTCTCTCTTCTTCTCCTCCTCCCTCTTCCTGAAGCAGGGGAGAAAAGACAAGTCAGCACCTTCAAACAACCACCAAAACGTGTTTCCATGAGAGAGCCTGCTCTAGAGCAAGCTCTAAACACACACAGGGGAGTTCTGAGCACTGGACAGAACAGGTAGAGCCAAGGAGGAGCCTGTCCTTCTCTCCTCCACTTCAGAGAAGGATCTGGGAGCAAACAGAACCTTGTTCTGTCACCATGGATCAGCCCAGAACCCTGGGACACAGAGACAGAGCAGAGCAGATCCCTTCACACAGCCAGGAAAGGGGGAGTTAAGCTTTCAGGATGCTTTAAGGAACAAAACTGCTCTTAGAGAGCTGCTACCACTGCTCCTTTGCCTCTCCCACCCCCTGCAGCTCAGGGCTCAGCACCTTATCATGAAGAGGGGGTCCTCCCGGATCTTGTTGGCCATGTCCAGCACGGAATTGGCCCCAGACTTGGCAAAGATGGAGCCTGGGAGAAGGCCAGTCTCACTGGAACAACCTGCATCCCTGTCCTCTGCCTTCTCAAAGATGTATTTGTCCACAGGGCGACCCATCAGGTACTCCTCTCTGTTCACCATGCCTCCAGGGCCCTGGTACATCCACTCCAGCTTCTCTTCTCGTTTCCTGTTGCAAACAAGATCAGTTCAGCTTCATTCTCCCAGTTCCACAGGTGCATTTTAAGGTGCTAAAGAAGGTGAGGGGAAACAGTCAGGGACATTCAGCTCATGGCTCTGGGGGCAGAGGGAGCCCTGCAGCCCCTCAGCATTAAACACACGGCTGTGGGGGTAGCAGGAGCCCCAAGGCACCTCAGAAGGACCCAGGGGGAGCCCTACAGAACCGCAGAAGGGCTCGGAGGGGGCCCGCAGTGCCTCAGAAGATGCCAGGGGGAGCCCCACAGCGCCTCAGCAGGCAGCGCCGGCCCGCAGAGGGCAGCAGAGGCCGGTCGCGGCCGGTCTGGGGGCCACCCCCACCCCTCACCTGACGGTGCCCATGTCCTCAGCGTATCGCTGCATCTCCTCCCGCGCCCGCTCCTCCTGCAGCTCCCGCTGCAGCTCCTCGATCTTCTTCCGCTCGGCCTCATGTTTCTGCTCGGCCTTCCACACCTTCTCCACATTGCGCAGGGTCTGGGGGTGCCAGCTCTTCTTCAGGTTCTGCGGGACGGACACACACCGGGCCCGGGGCCGTTACGGGGCGGCTCCTGGCCCCGCTCCCTGCCCCCCTCACACCCAGCCAGGCCAGGGCAGGGCCTGCTCCCGGCCCCACTCCCTGCCCAGCCAGGCCGGGGCAGGGCCTGCTCCCGGCCCCGCTCCCGGCCCGCCAGGCCGACTCCCAGACCCGCTCCCTGCCCAGCCAGGCCGGGGCAGGCCGGCTCCCAGTCCCGCTCCCGGCCCCGCTCCCTGTCCGGCCAGGCCCTGCTCCCGGCCCCACTCACACCCAGCCAGGCCGGGGCAGGGCCTGCTCCCGGCCCGCCAGGCCGGCTCCCGGCCCCGCTCCCGGCCCGGCCAGGCCGGCTCCCGGCCCCGCTCCCGGCCCGGCCAGGCCGGCTCCCGGCCCCGCTCCCGGCCCGGCCAGGCCGGCTCCCGGCCCCGCTCCCGGCCCGGCCAGGCCCAGCCAGGCCGGACCGGGCCCGCAGGACGCGACGCGATCGCTCCTAATCCCCTGAGACCCCCCCCGGCCCCGAAGGACGCGCAGCCCGCGGCGGGGAACGGCCCCAGGCCCCTCCCGCCTCCCCCCGCAGCCCCGGGAGCGCTCCCGGCCCGTCCCGGCCCCGGCGCCGCCTCACCAGGTCCCCTCCCCCCATGGCGCCGCTCGCTCGGCCGCTGGGCCCAGCGCTGCTACCGGGCCTGGATGTGCGTCATCAGGGCGCGCCGCGGCGCGGCACAGGCGTCACTTCCGTCGCTGTGCCCCCCCACTGCTGGAGAGCGTCCGGCACCGGAGCTGCGGCCGAGCGAGCGGCGAAACGGTTCCGCCCCGGGCGAGGCGGGGCCGGGCGCAGCCGCCGCCGGTCGGGCCCCGTTGGCTCGGCCGAGGAGCGGCGCTGGGTATAGAGGGTCCCGCTGGCCCTGGGGGTCCAGGGGCGGCCGCGCTGGCTGGGGCGGGGTTAGAACCGGTGACCTGCTGGTCCTCGGCCCGGCGCGCTGCCCCCGAGCCATCCCCGGCCGCCGCAGCCCCCCGCCGCCGCGGCCCCGCGCCCGGGGCGCAGCTCAGGGGCAGCGCGTCCGGCTGCGGGGCCGGAGGCCGCCAGTTCGAGCCTCGGGGCTGCCGGACCCTGAGACCCCCCCGCAGGGAGCTTCCCAAAGCATCACCCCCCGCCTGCCCCGCAAAGGCCTCAGCAGAGACCCCCCCGCCCGGAGACAGCGCCCAGCCCCCGCGTCCCGCAGCGACCGGCGGTTCCCCAGGCAGGAGCAGCGAGGCCGGCAGCAGCTCCCCTGCACCCGCTGCCCCGGGTGGGAGGAGGAGAAGAGGGAGAAGCCACAAGCCCCGAGCCCGGGCTGGGCCCAGGGGTGGCCCCGGCTGTGGCTAAGACCCCCCCGGGCTGGGCCCAGGGGTGGCCCCGGCTGTGGCTAAGACCCCCCCGTGGCTGGGAAGGGCTCCCGCTCCCTGCCTGGGCCTCTGCAAGAGGAAAGGGTGGAAAAACAGGAGCCCAAGGGGGCACCTGGAGTTGAACCAGGGACCTCTTGATCTGCAGTCAAATGCTCTGCCCCTGAGCTACACCCCCTGTGCCGGCACCTTCCCCCGCTGGGGTGCTGGGCAGCGGCTTCGGTCCTGAGGGAGCCGGGTTTGCCCAGCCACTGGCCTGGTGCTGCCACTGCTCAGCCCCTGGGCCCTGGCAAAGGCCACACAGGGCTGAGGAGACCCTATTCCTGAGGGAATGGGGATGAGAGGGACGTGCAGACAGTGAGGAGCTGCCACCTCCAACCCCTGCAGCTCCTGAGCCCCTGGCCTCTGCAGCTCCTCAGCCCCTGGCCTCTGCAGCTCCTCAGCCCCTGGGCCCTGCAGCTCCTCAGCCCCTGGCCTCTGCAGCTCCTCAGCCCCTGGCCTCTGCAGCTCCTCAGCCCCTGGCCTCTGCAGCTCCTCAGCCCCTGGCCTCTGCAGCTCCTCAGCCCCTGGGCCCTGCAGCTTCTCAGCCCCTGGGCCCTGCAGCTCCTCAGCCCCTGGGCCCTGCAGCTCCTCAGCCCCTGGACTCTGCAGAGAACGGAGCCCAGGACCCGGCCATGAGGAGCAGCTCCCCAACTTGGGGCTTGGGGGGGATTTGGGCAAAAGGATGAGGAAGAAAAGAAGGGGGCACCTGGAGTTGAACCAGGGACCTCTTGATCTGCAGTCAAATGCTCTGCCACTGAGCTACACCCCCTATTTTGGGCTGGGTATGAGGAGCATGGGGAATCCTCCCCATCCTGCACAGGGGCTGGATGGCTCAGCAGGATGGCGCCGGCTTTGGCATCACTAATGCACCAGAAAAACTGGGCTAAGGCTCTGGAGACACCCACCCCCAGCCAGGGCTGCTCCACACCAACAGCCCCAGCAGCTTCCTCCAGCCAGAGCAGCTGCTCCAGCCCAGCCAGTTGCTGCTCCCTGGCTGCTCAGTCCTCACCTGAGCTCCTGGAAGGCCGATGCTGGGAGAGCCCAGGCCTGGGAGAGCCGCCTTCAGGCCCAGTGCAAGGCCAGAGGGACCAAAAGTGAGGGGTGGGATGGGATGGGGTGGGATGCTCCTCCTGCATTTTTCCTGGGATGGAAAAATAGGAGCCAAAGGGGGCACCTGGAGTTGAACCAGGGACCTCTTGATCTGCAGTCAAATGCTTTGCCACTGAGCTACACCCCCTATTTTGGGTTGGGTGTGAGGAGCATGGGGAATCCTCCCCATCCTGCCCAGGGCTGGATGGCTCAGCAGGACGCTGCAGTCTGCACCCCCACCCACACCCCCTGCCCAGCACCCCCATCACCCCAGGGTGACAGTGGCAGCACCGGTCTGTGGGTGAAGCCTGGGACAAAAAGTGGCTTTTCCTGACCCTGTTGGGCCCCTTCCTCACAGACACTCCTCTGCCCGGCCCCTCCTCCCATGGGACACGGCTGCTGCCCCTCTGCCCGGCACCCCATGGCCTGGGGACACCCAGAGCTTGGCACCCCATGCCTGGGGACACCCTGAGCCCAGCACCTCACGGCCTGGGAACACCTGGGGACAGCCTGAGCTTGGCACCCCATGGCATGGGGACACCTGGGGACACCCTGAAACTGGCACCATATGGCTTGGGGACAGCCTGAGCCTGGCACCCCCTGGCCTGGGGACACCCGGGGACACCTGGAGCTTGGCATCCCCTGGCCTGGGGACACCCTGAGCCAAGCACCCCATGGCCTGGGGACACCCAGGGACACCTGAAGCCTGGCACCCCATGGCCTGGGGACACACAGAGCCTGGCACCCCATGGCCTGGCGACACAAGGAGCTGGTGGCCTCTGGCTCTGTGAGGGAAAACTGGGGAGTGGGGGCTGCAGGGCATTTTCCTGGCTGGGGGGAAGGAAAAGAGAGGAGGGGGCGCCCGGATTTGAACCGGGGACCTCTTGATCTGCAGTCAAATGCTCTGCCCCTGAGCTACACCCCCTGTATGCCTGGGCTGCACCCGGCGGCTCCTGAGCCCTGCCCGGGCCCTGCCGCACCCCGGCCCTGGCTCCCTGCGGCCTCTCTCCCCCCTCCCCTCCCACCCGAGGCCTCTCCTCCCAGGCCCTGCCCGGCCTCCCTCGGGAAGAGCCTTTGGAAGCAAAACTCCAGCAGGAGCCGTTCAGACAGCCCCAGGGAGCAGCTTGAATTGGGGAGGGGGCTTCTCACCCCTCAGCAGCACCTCTGCCCCACGCAGAAGAGAAGGCTGTGTGGGGACCTCATTGCAGCCTTCCAGCCCCTGAAGGGAGCAGAGGAACAGGAGGGGAATCAGCTTGTTCAAGGGCAGAGACTGGCAGGACAAGGGGGATGGAGTGAAGCTGGAGGAGGGAAGGGGGAGAGGAGAGACTGGGGGGAAGTTCTGTGCAGAGAGAGTGGGGAGGGGCTGGAACAGGCTGCCCAGAGAGGGGGTGGGTGCCCCATCCCTGGGGGTGTTCAAGGCCAGGTTGGATGGGGCCCTGGGCAACCTTGTGTAGCTCCAGGCCTGGAGGTTGGTGGCCCTGCCTGTGGCAGGGGGGTTGGAGCTCTGTGACCCTTGGGGTCCCTCCCAACCCAGCCCATTCTATCATTCTCTGATTCACCAGGCACAGCCTGGAAGGACGCCCCTCAGAAAGACACAGACCTCAGGGGTGGGTTTGGGGCCTTGTGGGGAGAGCTAGAGCCCCTGCTGGGCCCTTGTGCTGGGAAGGAGTCCCAGCCACTCACCTGCTCCCTGGAAGGGCCTGGGGAGGAGAGAGCTGCCCTCAGGCCCTGGAGCCCTTTGCCAGGTCTCCCCTGCCCAGCTGGTGCCAGCACCCAGCTCCTGGTTCTCCAGGGGAGCCCTGAGGCAGCTCAGAGGCTGCAGCCCCTCCAGGGTTCACAAACAGCTCTTAGAAACACTGTACAACCCCCTGCCAGGACCTGGCTGCTCTGTGGGTGTATTTGTGCTTCAAGTCCTCTTACAGCTTCACTCCTTCCCCACACACACACCCCCTGGAGCTTTGCCAGCAGCACATCATCTCTGCAGCCTGTGAGCCAGGACCCACCCTGCACCCCCAGCACAGGGGTCTGGGTGTCACAGGGCATCAGGACCAGGATACCCAAGACAGTCACCCCCATTTTTGGTTGTGAGCTGAGGGATGAGGCAGCACCCCCACCCCTCACTCAGGGGACACCCTGCCCTGCAGTTCACACCCCTTCCTGCCCCAGCTTCAGCTCGAGGGACCCCAGAGAGGGTCCTGCCACCCCCACAGCCCACCAGCAGACCCCTCCCTGTGTCCCCATGTGTCATCAGGGTCTAATCCCTTTCCAGCCCGCTGCCCACCCAGCACCAACACCACAGCTCACTGTACCCCCACTCCTGGCAGCCCCCAGTCAGAATCAGGCCCCTATCCCATAGCAGTTAATTCCCTATTCCAGAAAAAAAACCCCCAAAACCTGCGTTTTTGAGACCCCCTGGACAAAGTTTCCCCCAGGGAAAGGCTTCCAGAGACCCCTCCCAGCTCCTCTGGGCACACACATAAATGGGATCACTTCACTTCCATCAGCATTCCTAAGATTTAACTCATCCCAGTGATCCCCTTCTGGGAATTTCCCACTAAAACAGAAACCTGATTAAAAAACCCCAAGACTCCTGGGATAGTGAAATTCCCATTTCCCAAGTCCCATAAAGAGGTTTTCCAGAACTTTCCCCCCCTTATTGCAGGGGGGAGGAGGAGGAGGAGGAGGGTGTCTCAGCACGACAGACACAGCTGGTTTGGTACAGGGGGGTTTATTTGAGCTGCAGTCGGTGCCTACGCGATGCTGCCGGCGTTGGAAGCGATCCTGGGCCACAGGTCTGCACACTCCTTGGCCACGGGGCCTGTGATCGCAGAGCCTGAGGAGAGACACAGGACGGGGTGTTAGAGGTGCAGAGAGGGGGCAGGGCAGCGTTTAACAGCAGCTCAGCACCATGGGGTCTCCCCAAATCCAGGGGGAATCCAGGTCCCTTTGCCCAGGGGAGTGCAGGGTGCTGAGGTACCACAGAGTCACCAGGGAAAAGAGACCTTTGAGATCATCCAGTCCAACCATTCCCATCCTGTGCTGACCCAGAGCCCTGAGCACCTCATCTCCCCTCTGTTAAACACCCCCAGGGGTGGGGACTCAGCCCCTCCCTGGGCAGCCTGTGCCACAGCCCCACAACTCTGCCAGGGAAGAACTTTGCCCTCCCAGCTGAGCTGACCCTGCCCTGGGGCAGCTTGAGCCCATTGCCCCTTGTCCCATCTCCTGTCCCCTGGCTGCAGAGACCATCACCCACCTCTCTGCACCCTCCTGGCAGGGCAGGGGAGGTGGGGAGAAGGTCTCCCCTCAGCCTCCTCTTCTCCAGGCTCAACACCCCCAGCTCCCTCAGCTGCTCCTCAGAGGATTTGCCCTCCAGCCCCTTCCCCAGCCTGGTTGCCCTTCTCTGGACTCGCTCCAGGACCCCGATGTCCTGATGGTGAGGAGCCCAGAACTGGACACAGCACTTGAGGTGCAGCCTCCCCAGTGCCCAGCCCAGGGGCACAACCCCGTCTCCCCATGCCCATCCCACCCAGCCTGGCAGGATCCTGGCCCATACCTTTCATCTCCCCCTTGTTATTCACTATGACCCCCGCGTTGTCCTCGAAATACAGGAACACCCCGTCCTTCCGCCGGTAGGATTTCCGCTGCCGAATCACCACGGCCGGGTGAACTGCGGGGAGACAGGAGCAAGAGGGTGACAGGGCCGCGGGGAGACAGGAGCAAGAGGGTGACAGGGCCGCGGGGAGACAGGAGCAAGAGGGTGACAGGGCCGCGGGGAGACAGGAGCAAGAGGGTGACAGGGCCGCGGGGTGACACCACCATGGTCTGACAGGGCCGCGGGGTGACACCACCATGGTCTGACAGGGCCGCGGGGTGACACCACCATGGTCTGACAGGGCCGCGGGGTGACACCACCATGGTCTGACAGGGCCGCGGGGTGACACCACCATGGTCTGACAGGGCCGCGGGGTGACACCACCATGGTCTGACAGGGCCGCGGGGTGACACCACCATGGTCTGACAGGGCCACGGGGTGACGGGGCCACAGGGTGACACGGCCACGGGGTGACGGGGCCACGGGGTGACGGGGCCACGGGGTGACACACGTGGTGCAGCCACCAACACCCCAGAGACCCGCTCTGCTGTTCAACTCCACACAGGGGTCGGGCACCCCAGGCTCCCAGCACTGAGCTGAGAAGCTGACCCACAGTTCCCAGGACACAAACTGCCCAAAGCTGCATCCACAGGTGGGAGAATTTGGGGTGTTTCTCCTCTTTCCCACCTTTATTTCCCAACCAGCCCCCTTCCCCTCACAGCCAGGATTTGGGAATACCCCCCTCCCCCTTCCCTGCCCTTCCTGAAGGAACCAAACCTCCCCCCAAGCACCGTGTCCCATCGCTGATTGAAGCCAACAGCACGAGCTGCTGCTTCACCCAAGAGCGATGGGGGCTCTGCTCTGCCCTTCCACGACAACTCACGGGGCCACCACGCACAGACCCAGCGAGTGCTTTTCAGAAGGGGGGTGGTGACACCCCACAGACCCCCCTCCCCACCTGCCCCAGCCCTCTGAGGGAAGAAAAGACCTTCTAGGATCAGTGAACCATCTGGTGTTCACTATAAACACTTGTTGCAAACCAAAAGGTGTTGCATGATAGTTAATTAACTACAAAATCTACTTGTGTATTATTAAAGAATTAAAGAACTAGAAAATCTACTTGTATATTATTATAGTCATTTAATTAACTAGAAAAACTCCTTGTCTATTAAGACACAAGGTATCTCTGTACCTACCACACAAATTTAATGAAGTAAATATACTAATTAATATAATGAAGCAAATATTATAATTGAAAGGGAATGTAGAACCACAGTGTTTAAAGTTGATCATTTTGTATCTAATGTTTTAAATAAACTATGATTTTCTATTAAAACAGCTGTTGATTCAAATCCAAACTGGAAAAAAAAGAAGCCTTGTCTATTAAGACACAAGGTAACCCTATAAATGCCACACAAATTTAATGAAGTAAATATTAGAATTAAAAGGAATGTAAAACCAGTGTTTAAAGTTGATAATTTTGTATATAAAGTTTTATATAAACTCTATTTTTTCATCAAAACTGTTGATTCACATCCAAACTGGAAAAAAAGCACCTTTAATAGTATTTTTTTAAACTTTAATTAGTGATTTAATTTAAATTCAAGAGTTTTCACACCGTAAAAATCCCAAGAATTTATCAAAGTGATTAAAATCCAGCAGGTTGAGTTCTAATTTGTTCATATTTCTTATCATTATTATAATGATTCATTGTGCTGGATGCACCATCTCTCTTATTTCTGCCTTGGCAGAGCTTGACTCAAGGCAGCTTTAGGACACCAAACAGAGCAGCCCAAGGAAAGGGGGACCCCAGGGGAAAGGGGACCCCAGGGGAGGGACCTCCCCTGGGGTCCCCTTTCCCCTGGGGTCCCCCTTTCTCTTCTCCACACTCACCCTTCTTCCTCAGCTCAGGTTTGCCCTTCTTGACTGTGGCCATCACCATGTCCCCCACACCAGCTGCTGGCAGCCTGTTCAGCCGCCCCTTGATGCCCTTCACAGAGATGATGTAGAGGTTCTTGGCACCTGAGGAGTGAAAGGTGACAGCAGTGGGTGGACTGATGCCACAGGCAGGGCCACCAACCTCCAGGCCTGGAGCTACACAAGGTTGCCCAGGGCCCCAGCCAACCTGGCCTTGAACACCCCCAGGGATGGGGCACCCACCCCCTCTCTGGGCAGCCCCTTCCAGCCCCTCACCACTCTCTCTGCACAGAACTTCCCCCCAGTCTCTCCTCTCCCCCTTCCCTCCTCCAGCTTCACCCCATCCCCCTTGTCCTGCCAGTCTCTGCCCTGGAACAAGTTGATTCCCCTCCTGTTCCTCTGCTCCCTTCAGGGACTGGAAGGCTGCAATGAGGTCCCCCCACAGCCTTCTCCTCTCCAGGCTGACCCAGCCCAGCTCCCCCAGCCTCTCTTCGTAGAGGAGCTGCTCCAGCCCTCTGATCATCTCTGTGGCTCCTCTGACCCCTCTCCAACAGTCCCACATCTTCCTCGTGTTGAGCCCCAGCTCTGGACACAGGACTCCAGCTGGGACAGAGCAGAGAGGGACAATCCCCTCCCTGTCCCCCGTCCCCCGCTGGAGCCCAGGGTCCCATCGCTCTCCCGAGCTGTGAGAGCACACTGCCGGCTCACGGGAAGCTTCTCACCCTTCTGCAGGCACACAAGGGAAAGGCAACAACTCCCCTGAGAGGAAGACATCCAGCCTTCATCCCCGGAGACCCACCGAGCGCCAGACGGAGGAATCAATGGAAGCACCGAGCTGCCTGGAAACCCCAGCGAGACGCTGCCTCTGCTGAGGGACGCGAGGGGCACATGGAGCTGGGCCGGGCAAGGCAGGGCCGGGGCGCACACCGGAGGGGCCCCGAGGGGGGAAGAGGGGGGGCCCAGGCAGGCCCCGAGGGGGGAAGAGGGGGGGCCCGCCGCGCCATCACCGGGCCATGGGGCTCCACTCGCTGCTTCTCGAAGCTCCGGGAGACGGTACCGGCGTTAACGGGCCGGGCCAGGCCCGGAGCAGGCGGCCCAGGAGCGGCACCTCCACCACCTCGCCCCGCCGCCGCTTTCCTGAGGTAAACTGGGTCCCCCCGCACCCCGCCGGCCCGGCCCCGGCCCCTCACCTGTGTTATCGGCGCAGTTGATCACGGCGCCCACCGGCAGACCCAGGGAGATGCGGAACTTGGCGCCGGACGAACCGCCGCGTCCTGCGGGGCGAGAAGCACGTTACGGGCCCGTCACGGGGCGGCAGGACCAGGCCGCGGGGGGGGGGGGTGTGAGGAACCCGCCCGGCCCGCGCCTCCCCGGCACCGGCTGCGGCCATCGCCCGGCCAGGGCCAGACGCCGTTGCCCAGGTCCCGGCTGGGCCCGAGCGGAGGCCCGGTGAGCCCGCCCCGGCGCTGATGGAGCCGGATCCCGGAGCGCCCAGGCCCGGCTCACCTCGCTTCGACATGGCGGCAGCGGAAGAGGCGGCGGCGCGCGGGGCACGGCGGGATATGGGCGGGCCCCGCCCCTGCCGGCGTCACGTGGTGGCGGCGGCGGGTTCCCGCGGCGCCCCCTAGAGGCGGCGGCGAGCGGGACCGGGACCGGTTACCGACAGGGGTACCGGGGGAGGGGGCACCGGGGAGCGGCCGCGGCGCCCACAGCGCTGCGCTCCCCGCTCCTCGTGTGCCGCGGGGAGGGGCTCGGACCGGCTTCGGGAGGGGAGAGGAGAGGGGGGTTGCGCCGCCGCCACCGGGCACCGGCGAAAAACCCCCGTCCCAGTTCCCGGCGGGTCCAAACCGGGGCGAAACCCCCCAGGGACAAGGCTGGTTTATCGGGGAGAGGGAAAAAGAGACTCCCCGCCGGGGCAAAAATGAGGGGGCACCCGGATTTGAACCGGGGACCTCTTGATCTGCAGTCAAATGCTCTGCCACTGAGCTATACCCCCACCCGGGTACTGTTCTGCTCCGCGCCGCCTTATGCCCGCCGCGCCGGGCCCGGCCTGCGGCACCGCCCGGACAGCACCTCTGTTCTCGGGCCCCCTGCGGGGGTTTGGCCTCGGAACCGCCAAGGCAAGAGGGTCCGGTAGCCTTGGGCCCGCTGCGGGGGTTCGGCCTCAGAACTGCCGAGCCAGAGGGTCTGGTAGCCCCGGGCCCACTGCGGGGACAAGCACCAAGCAGGAGGGTGCGGTGGCCCCGGTTGCACCCCCCTCCCCCTTCCTCCCCCCATGATGGGCCCTTGATTGCCCCTAACAGCAAGTCAAGAAAGGAATCCTCTGCTCTATGAACCCCCAGACTGGGTCACGTTGGGCTTCAGACCCCCCAGTGCCACCCCCGGCCATGGGCAGGGACACTGTCCCCTCTGCCAGCCCTGGCTGCTCAAGGAGGAACTGGGAGGAATGGGGAGGAATCTGGAGGAATTGGGAAGAATCAGGAGGAATCTGGAGGAATCAGGAGGAATCTGGAGGAATGGGGAGGAATCTGGAGGAGTTGCCCTTGTGGTGTTGCCTCCACATGAGTTTTTCAGCTGTAGCAATTCCATAAATCCCAATAATTTAACCATAAAGTCAAAGAGATCTTTCCCTGGTGTCAAGGAATGATTGTTATGTGCTCAGGGGTCGCCTAAGTCTGATTTCATAGAATCCCAGACTGGGCTGGGCTGGAAGGGACCCCAAGGATCACAGAGCTCTAACCCCCTGCCACAGGCAGGGCCACCAACCTCCAGGCCTGGAGCTACACAAGGTTGCCCAGGGCCCCAGCCAACCTGGCCTTGGATACCCCCAGGGATGGGGCACCCACCCCCTCTCTGGGCAGCCCCTTCCAGCCCCTCACCACTCTCTCTGCACAGAACTTCCCCCCAATCTCTCCTCTCCCCCTTCCCTCCTCCAGCTTCACCCCATCCCCCTTGTCCTGCCAGTCTCTGCCCTTTAACAAGCTGATTCCCTCCTGTTCCTCTGCTCCCTTCAGGGGCTGGAAGGCTGCAATGAGGTCCCCCCACAGCCTTCTCTTCTCCAGGCTCCTTTCAGGAGAAGGCCAGAAGGGGCCTTACTCTCATGTCCAGCTTCCTACCCACAAGTCCCCCCAAGTCCTTTCCCTCAGGGCTGCTTCCCAGCCCATCATCTCCTGACCTGTATGGATAACGGCGCTTGTCCCAACCCAGGGGCAGACCCTGCCCTTGACTTTGTTGAACCTGGACCTTGGCCACCCCTATGAAGCAGCAGCAACTTCTCCCCATGCAGGGATGAGGAGGAACCGGTGGCGTGTGCCCGAAACGTCTGGGTGACGAAGAACCTCCCTCACCCAGCAGCGTCTCCTGAGCCAAGAGAGGAAAAACCACCCACGATATCCCAAGGAGCTCGATCAGCAGAAAAGCTCAGCTTATTTTAAGCCCACGATGGGCCAGGAAAGGGTGGGAGGCTGGTTGGGGGGGCTGCTGGGAAGCGTTGGGTGAGGTGATCAGAAAGGGAAGGAGTGGGTGCCTTTGTGAGAGGATCAGAGAAGCTGCTTTTAAATGTAGGAAGCCAATTTTCAGTCGTATCCTGAAATGAATAAGGGGGAAGAGAGCTGAGCACAGCCTCCTTTGATGTGGGTGTGCTTCATTAAAGCTGCCTGCAACCAGCCATCCCTTGTTCTTTAGTAACAGGGAAGGGAGGACGCTGGGGGAATTAAGGTGTCCTTATCTCCTGATAGAAATTGAAGTCATGTTCTTACTGAGGCTCCTGGAATGGGATAACCTGGATCCACCAGAGTCCTCATGGTGGAAGGGTGAAGGAAGAACCCACCTGCACTGGGCTGTATGTTACCCCCCTGGGCTGGGACTGGCCTTGCAGGGGTCATGATGCTTCTGCTCAGTCCATCTCGATGTGTTTCAATCAAACACCACTGAGGATTTAAACCCAGTTGGGAATTGGACTTGGTAAGTCGCTCATAAAAGGGCAGAGACTGGCAGGACAAGGGGGATGGAGTGAAGCTGGAGGAGGGAAGGGGGAGAGGAGAGATTGGGGGGAAGTTCTGTGCAGAGAGAGTGGTGAGGGGCTGGAAGGGGCTGCCCAGAGAGGGGGTGGGTGCCCCGTCCCTGGGGGTGTTCAAGGCCAGGTTGGCTGGGGCCCTGGGCAACCTTGTGTAGCTCCAGGCCTGGAGGTTGGTGGCCCTGCCTGTGGCAGGGGGGTTGGAGCTCTGTGACCCTTGGGGTCCCTTCCAGCCCATCCCAGTCTGGGATTCTATGATTCATGGAGCACAGCCCCGGGGATGGAGATGCTCACTCCTGCCCCCCAGGTCTGGGCTCTGCCTTCACAGATCGTTTGGTTAAGAAAGAAATCAAGTGGTTAATTCTCACAGCTCTGTTGCACCTCGGGGTGACTCAACATCCAACCCAAGGGTTCCCCCAGGGGAAACTTCTCACCCTTTGCAGGCTGCCAGGGTGCTTTTCCAGCTGTGTCCCTTCACATTAGGGTGGAATCACGTGTGTTGAGTGAGGAAAGAAAAGGGGAAAAAAGAGAAAAAGAAGAAAAGAGAGGGGAAGGGAAAAGGGAAGAGGGAAGAGGGAAGAGGGAAAAGGGAAAAGGGAAAAGGGAAGAGGGAAGAGGGAAAAGGGAAAAGGGAAGAGGGAAAAGGGAAGAGGGGGAAGGGAAGAGGGGGAAGGGAAGAGGGGGAAAGGAAAGGAAAAGGGAAGGGGGAGAAGAGGGGAGAAGAGGGGAGAAGAGGGGAGAAGAGGGGAGAAGAGGGGAGAAGAGGGGAGAAGAGGGGAGAAAGGGAAAAATAAAAGGGAAAGCAAAAAACAGAGCTGCCCGGCTCTCGCAGGGGGCACCCGGATTTGAACCGGGGACCTCTTGATCTGCAGTCAAATGCTCTACCACTGAGCTATACCCCCGCCCGCCTCAGCTGCCGCCGGGCGCTCCCTTAGTCCGTCCCCACGCGTGTCCCGGGCTCCGCGGGGTGCGGGGGCTGCGCACACGATGCCTGGGGTTGGGGGGGGGAGGTTGGGAATAACGAGGGGTGGGGGGTGTGGAGGGGGAGGGGGGGATGGGGCCACGCGCACGCGGCACCCGCCCGCCCACGCCGCGATTTGCGCAGGGGGGGGAATTGGGTCCCGCCCGCAGCCCCCGCGGCTCCGCCTCCCCTTTTCCGCCCCCCCCCCCCTTCCTCCTCCTCCTCCTCCTGCTTCCCCCCTCCTATTTAGCGTGGCGGCGGCGCGGGCGGCGGCCCAGAGGAAGCGGCGGCGCCGGTGCGGGAGCCGAGCCCCAGGTTCCATCATGAACCCCAACTGCGCCCGCTGCGGGAAGATCGTGTACCCCACCGAGAAGGTGAACTGCCTGGATAAGGTGAGCACCGCGCCGGGCTGGGGAGGGGGCTGGATCCCCCGTGGGGGTCCCAGTGGGTGGGGTGGTACTTCTTCCTCCCTCCTATCTCCTTCCTCTTCCTCCTCTCTCCCCCCTTTCCCCCTCTGTGGGGTCTCTCCGCGCATCCCCGCGTATCGCTCCCCCCCCCTTCCCCATCACCCCGCTACCCGCGGGGGCATCTCCGCGCAGCGCGGGGGATGGATGCGGGGTGGGGGGGGGGATGTGGGGGGCTCTTCGCTGGGGTTTTTTCTTCTCTAGCCTCAATTCTGCCTCACACGGGCTGGGAACGCGGCGTGGGCAGCCGAGCCCGGTGCAAAGCAACAGTTAACGCCGCCCCCCCACCCCGCCGCCGGAGCCTCATCTGGTTTCCATTACCCCGGCGCTTGTTCTTTCTCTTTCCCTTTTTTTTTTTCCCCCCTCATTTTCCACCCCAATTGTTTCTCCTCTCTTCCCGAATTCCATCCTCGCAGCTCCTGCTGCCTCAGCGTGGGGCTCGAGCGCTCCCAGACTGGGCTTTGGGGGGGGTTTGAACCCATCTTCCCCGGGAGCTGTTGGGGGGGGAGGAAGGCGGCGGCCGTGTCCCTCCATCCCCTGCGCTGCTCCCGAGGGATTTGCCAGGCTCCTGGAGAGCTGAGCCACTCTCCTTCCTCCCCCCCTCATCCTCTTCCAGGCTTCTGGGACGACCCGTTTAGGGACTAAAAAAAGTAACTCCAGGAATGTGTGGCTCTGGGCTCCGGCATTCCTGGGCTCCAGCAGACCCCGTTGCTCGCATTTTTCATGGATGATGCTTCTTTCCTTGAGCTGGGAATGGCTGGAAGCCCAACTCTCATCAGCCCAGCGTCCCAGGGGCTGCCCTTTGGAGCAGCGAAGGGACTTGGAGCCTGGGCCAGCTTCCAGTACCTCTGGGGTACCTGATTCGTGGCTGGCTGGAAGGGGATGAGGTGATGACCCCCTGTGCAGGCAGCAGCTGGGGTTGGGGCTGCTGTGGGGACAGGACTGGTGTTCATCCTGCTATCCCCTGTCCTGGCTGTTTGGGAGCGAGCAGGAGGCTGCAGCCATCCTATTGGACTCCTCAGGGTCTCACCAGCTTCCTCTTGCTGCAGCTCGTTGCGTGGCCAGTGTTGCGATACGCCACCCACACCCCTCCCAAACCTCCTCCCTGTGGGGGTAATTCCCCCCTGTATTAATTTCCCTGGGGTTTCTGGCTTGGGGAGATGGTGGCTGGAAGAGCCACCCCCCAAAGCCACCCCTAGAGCCACCCCCCTTCCTGGAAAGCAGGGGCTGATCCCTGGGCCGTCCCCTTGTTTTCAGTCTACCCTGAGCAAAGTCGAAAGGGCACTGAGGGATGTTTGCACAACTTGAGCAGCAGCAGGAAGGGGCTTCTGGGAGGGAAACTCTGCCCCTCGCAGCCTTGAAGCTTCCAGTGCTGGTGTGTTGAGAAGCAGATGTGCTGGGGCTTCTCCAGGGAGAGAAACCAGCAAAGTCTGTTTCCCTCCTGGGATTCCCAGCAGAGGAGGGAAGCTCCTGGCTCCATCGGGCTCTGTAGGCACAGGGGGGCTGTCTGTGTCCCCACCCCCCCCAGCTCCCATGGGGGTCAGGCTCCTCTCCTTCTGGCTCTGTCACCCTGTGGAAGGCAAAATGACCCCCTCAGATTTGGGGAAACGGGTGGTGCTCCCTTCCCCCATCCCTCCCACCAGCTCTCCAGATAAGGTGCTGGGGTGATGTGACCCATGGCTTCCGTTGGGGAAGTGACATCTCCTGCCCTGGAGCTGGTGTCACAGGGTTTGGTGGTTGCAGCTGAACCCACGTCAAGCTGCTGCTGGGTGGCTGCTTTGGAACTGGGGTGGCTTTTGGGCATCTGAGCTGGAGGGGGGTGGCTTTTGGGCATCTGAGCTGGAGGGGGGTGGCTTTTGGGCATCTGAGCTGGAGGGGGGTGGCTTTTGGGCATCTGAGCTGGAGGGGGGTGGCTTTTGGGCATCTGAGCTGGAGGGGGGTGGCTTGTGGGCATCTGAGCTGGAGGGGGGTGGCTTGTGGGCATCTGAGCTGGGGGGGGTCTTGTGGGCATCTGAGCTGGGGGGGGCTGGTCAACATCTGAGCTGGGCATCTTGGGCATCCCTCATGCTTACTCCTAGGTGCAAAGCAATGGCTTAGGGATGCTGTGCTGCTTACTCCTAGGTGTAAAGCAGTGGCTTAGGGATGCTGTGTGGCCATAGTGTGAGCTATAAAGGGACATTCTGTGTCCCCTGGCTGTGAGCCCTGTCTGCTACCGGTGGCAAAGCTGCTCCAAGGGCTCTGTCTCTCCAGGAGCAGCCTGCCAGGGCTGCAGCCAGCGGGTTCCTCGTGGGCTGAGCTGTGCTGCCCCGTTGGGATCAGCTCTGTGTGTCTGAACCACTTCAAACTGGGAACTGGAAGGCACAGGAGTTAAATGCTCCTGTTAAAACCTGCTTGAGGCTCGTCCTCTTTCTGAGCAGAGGGCTGAGTGTTGCTGGGAGCCTGTGTACCCGCTGCTCCCCGTGCTGGTGTCGTCCTGCAGCCCTTCCAGGGCCAGGTTGGACTCGTGGCATTAATGCTGCTGGTGGTAGGACAAAGTTTAGGGGTGGCACTCCCCAGTTAGAGCCACGGGATGGGGGTGGCTGAGCGATGTCCAATGCTGAGGGAGGCAGGAGTTAAGCATTCATTGCTCTCTGGCTGGGGGAAAAGGCTGCCTGTGGCATCACATCTGCCATGCCTGTGGCAGGGGGACAGCCAGCCTTGCCAGGTACACCTGGGCTGCCAGGAGCTGGGGTCTTCCTCATGGGAAGAGACTCTGGAGTCATGTTGGCTGGCTGTCCATCCCAGCACCCCTGGTGTTTAGGCTGTTCCAGCACTGAGAGGCAGGCAGGCTTGGGGGGCTCTGAGTTGCCCCAAAAAGCTGCTCAGGCTTTATATGTCAAGTGGCACTAATAAGGGGAGCCCTTAATAAGCTCTAACAAAGTGGTTCAGGTGTTGCAACCCCCAACGTGGGGTCACGAGCTGAGTTTCTGGGAGGGGCTTTAGCCTTGAGCCTGGCTGTGACAGACCCCAGCCTGGGGTGGGAGGATGCCAAACCCACCTTCACCAAAGCCTCTGGTCCTCGGTGCCATCGAGGCAGCACCAGCAGGAGCAGCTGGGGGGCTTGGGGTGATCCAGGACCCTCTGGGGCCGTAGGGTTTGTGGGGCCAGGGATGGGCTCCATGCAGGATGATGTACCCATCCCTGAAGGGCCTGGAAGCTGGGAGGGAGGAAAACAATCTGGGTGTGGGTGTCAGTAGGAGTGGGTGAGCAGCCTCCCCTCACCCTGAGCACCAGAGGAACTCGTAAAACTGGAGTGAAAGAACAAATAACGTCGCTCTGAGCAACTGGAAGGAGGGAAATCGCCCTTCAGGCTGAGCTGGGCTGGTGGAGCCTCGTGGTGTTTGCACACTGGGGTGCGGTGCCCCTGGGCCGGTGGCACAAGGGCTCCAGCTCTGCTCCCACCGAGCCTGTAAGGGTGGAAATCTCCTTGGGTGTGCTGCTGGCAGGGAACTTACATGCCTGGGTGTCACACTGCAGGCTTGTTGACTCTCATCTGCTGGGTATTATGAGCTGCTCGTGTGGCTCCTGGCTTGTTTATGCCCGCTGGCTCCTTGGTTTTGGGGCTTGCTGGAGGAGGGGGTGAGGGTGAGCCCGGCTCCTATGTGGGTGCTTTCCTTTCTGTGCTGCTGGATCTGGTCCCATCGCATCCCAGTGGCTGGGGGGAGCAGGAGGTCTGGTACTGGGTGCCTGGTGGGACATCAGCCGTGGTCTGTGTGGGGTGGAACAGCCTCGTAGGGCTCTGAGCTGCCCCAAAAAGCTGCTTGGACTTTAACCATCAAGTGGCACTAATAAAGGGAGCCCTTAATAAGCTCTAACAAAGTGGTTTAGGTGTTGCAACCCCCAATGTGGGGTCACGAGCTGAGTTTCTGGGAGGGGCTTTAGCCTTGAGCCTGGCTGTGACAGACCCCAGCCCGGGGTGGGAGGATGCCAAACCCACCTTCACCAAAGCCTCTGGTCTGTGCTGGCAGCTCCTCTTCCTTGGTGCCCTTGAGGCAGCACAAGCAGGAGCAGCTGGGGGGCTTGGGGTGATCCAGGACCCTCTGGGGCTGTAGGGTTTGTGGGGCCAGGGATGGGCTCCATGAAGGACAGTGCTGCCTGCTGAGGACCTGGAGCCCTCAGACCATCTCCTCCCCGTGAGAACCTTTCCAGCTCCATCTTCATCTTCCTCTCCTTGGCCCGGTGTCTCTGCAGCCTCACCTGACCTGTTCTTCCGGCAATCCCTAGGCTACCATCAGCAAAACCCCTTAAAGCAGCAGCAGGGGAGCCTGCAAACCTCAGCTAACTGTGCTGACAGCATCCCTGCTCACAGAGGGGTGCAGAGCAGGGGGCTTCTCCCATGCCATGCTCAGCCGAGCCCACCAAATTCCGGGCCTGGGGATAAGGGAGTGAGATGCTGCTGCAGCATAAAGGACGGTGCTTCTGTCCTGTCCTGATTAGATACATCAGGAGGGTGAGGGGGGGGCTTTATTTTAAGTCTTAGACCAGCGAGAGTTAGACATTGACATCTTAAATACACATCTTAAATAGGTATTAGGAGGAAGCTCTTTGCAGAGAGAGTGGTGAGGGGCTGGAACAGGGGGTGGGTGCCCCATCCCTGGGGGTGTTCAAGGCCAGGTTGGATGGGGCCCAGGCCTGGAGGTTGGTGGCCCTGCCTGTGGCAGGAGGGTTGGAGCTCTGTGACCCTTGGGGTCCCTCCCAACCCAGCCCAGTCTGGGATTCTCTGATCTTAGACCAGGCTTTGTGGGGGTTGTGGCTGCCATCGCTGACGTCTCTCCGCGGCTCCTGCGGCCTAGCTGGAGCTGTGTGATTCTAGTGGGACGTGGCCCTGTTCTGCCAGCCGTTTGTGTTAACGAGTCTCTCTCCTCCCTTCCCAGTTCTGGCATAAAGCATGTTTCCACTGCGAGACCTGCAAGATGACCCTCAACATGAAAAACTACAAGGGCTACGAGAAGAAGCCGTATTGCAACGCGTAAGTGTCTGCGGCCTGCTCTCGGTGCTGCCAGGAGGTGTGGGGGGGGTTCAAGGCCTGCTCCCCCAAAATGAGGGGTGGGGAGGGACCCCACCTCTGCAGACACTCTCTCCCTTGCTGTGAGGGAGCATGATGGGCTCGTGCTGGGGTTCAAAGGGTTTCCAGGTGGAGGTGGCAGCTGGTGGCTGCTCCCCACATCCAGCCTGAGCAGGGAAAAGGTGGATGAAACACACAGACAGGCAGGTGGTTGCCCAGAGTTGGTTTTAATCTGTATCCCCTTCAAGAAGGGGAAATATAGAGGTGTTTGTGCCACCCCCCCCGGCTGTCTGGGAGGAGGAGAGATGCCCCTTTGTGCTGGTGAAGGGGCTGTGTGGGATGTGGGGGTCGCTGCTGGGCTGTGCTCGTGGCTGAGGGTGCTCACCCCAATCTGTGCTGGGTGTAGATGTGTCTGGAGGGAATCGTGGTGTCCTGGGGAGCTGGGGGTAGAGCAGGGTGGTGGAGTGAGGGCAGCTGCTTGCCCCACACCTCAGTTTGCATCCCTGCATCTTTGGAGCTGCTGGTGGATGTTCACTGGCCCCCAGCTTCCCCCCTTCGTGGTGCCCAGCACAGTGGGTGGGAGCCCCAGCTCGGTCCGTGAGGAAGCGCTGAGCTCTACATCCCTGAGATGCTGCTTGGTGCCCATAAAGCAGCATCACAGGATGATCGTTGTGGTGGCTCTTTATACACCAGCAGCTCTTGGGAAGAAAATCAGAGAGCACAAGAGTGCTGTGCATGTGTGGCAGGGTCTGTTGGTGGGGTGCTCTGTGGAGCTTCAACCCCAGCAGCATCGTGGTAAGGTGGGCATCACCCTGGTGAGGTCTGAGGCGAGTTGAAAGGAGAAGCAGTGAGGTGGCAGCTGTGTGATGCCTCAGCAAGAGCTTCTTGGTGCTGGAGCTCTCCTGTAGGTTGGTTACTGCTGATGTTGGTGGTCATGAGGTGGCCCAATCAGTCAAACTTCTCTGTGATGGGCATGGGCTGTGATGAGGCTCACAGTGTTTCCAACTCCTGGTGTCCCAGGATGTCACCCAGCATGTGGGGTGGCAACGGGCTGAGAAGTAGCAGAGAAATGCTTGGCTATCTAATTGTGTTGGGGGCCACCAGCACTGTTGGAGCAACAGCTCCTGAGGTGAAACTGGGAATTCCTGGTGTGGGGGGAAGCCTGTGGTCTGAGGCAGGCTGAGCTGCTGATTTTGGGGACTCTTGGACTGGGTAGATGTCTCTCCCTGCTGTGGTGGTCCAGCCAGCCTGGAATCTGAGAGCTTGAGACCTCTTATGAGCCCCCTGAGGTGTCCATAGTGTCCTGAACCAACTTTCTCTGGGCTGTGGGCACCCTGGTACTGGCTTTGGAGCAGTAGGGATGCTCTGGGTCCTGTTCCTGTGCTCTCTCCCTCCCGGCTGCTGGAAGGGAAGTGGGATAATAATGGGAAATTCCTGAGATTCCAAGGAGTCTGTGCAACCTCGACCCATCTCAGTTTCTCAACCCCCTCTGCTCAAGAGCTCCCTTTGATGCTGGCTTGCTGCCTTAACCCTTTCACTGCCTCCCTGGAGCAGAGGCACTCTCCTGTCTTGCCTCTACCCCAGGGCAGCCCTGGGAGCTCAGACTGCAGAACCCCCCCCCCTAAATGCTGTGTTCTCCTGGCAGAACCCCCCTCCCAAATGCTGTGTTCTCCTGGCAGAACCCCCCCCTAAATGCTGTGTTCTCCTGGCAGAACCCCCCCCCAAATGCTGTGTTCTCCTGGCAGAACCCCCCCCCAAATGCTGTGTTCTCCTGGCAGAACCCCCCCCTAAATGCTGTGTTCTCCTGGCCTTGCCCTGAAGCCAAGGAGAGCAGCTGAAAACTGCCAGTGCAGGAGATTTGTGCCTTGCTTGCCAGTTGGGATGTCCAGGCCTGGGGTGAAGGGATGCCCAGGGGAAGGGATGCTCCAGGCAGAGGAGGTTGGTTCCTCCTCAGCTGCTGCATCCTGGGGAGGAAGAAACATCCAGGCAAGGTGAGTGTCTGGCAGAGGATCAGCCTGCCCTTTCCAAGCAGCTTTTCCCTGTGCTGGAGTTGAGGGAGGCAACATCTTCTCACCCCCAAGAAGGGGGTGGAAAGGCAACGTTTATCCTGGCAGGGAAGAGGCTGCTTTTCTGAACATGCCTTAGCACAGGGTCTCCTCTGTTTGAGCTGTGGCCTTCTGCCAAATTCCTGAGTTTCTTTCTTCAAGAGAGCTGGAGGAAGAGGGCTGGGCTTCCTCCCCATCTGACACTGCCCCAGCAGTAAATCTGCCTGCAGCCCTGCAGGGAGGTGGCTGGTGAACCCTGCCCTCCCCGTGCCTGCCAGCCAGGGGAGCGTGGTGGCAGATGGGACCATGGCCACCCTCCTCACCCTTCCTCCTCTGGCCCCAGGTGGGTGCTGGGCTGTTGGCTGGAAGCTGTGCTCAAGGCTGGGCTCATCTTTACCTGTGTACTTTGGACTGGGAAGTGGTGGAGGTGGAGGAAGGGTGATACCCAGGTGGAGTTTGAGCCTTCTGCAGATGGAGATGTGGAACCATGTGTGTTTGAGGGGACCAGCTGCTCCCAAATCTGTGTTCTCTCTGTAGGCTTTAGTCACTGCTCTGAGCTGGGGCTGAGATGGGGGTGTTGAGGCTGAGGGGTCCCTGCTGGAGCTGGTACCTGGTGCTGGTCCCCTCCTGCCAGCCAGCCTGGTGACCACCATCTCCTCTCCATCACCTCACCAGTGGCTCAGTGTGCAAACATGGATCTGTGCCTTAAATCCTGTCTGGGGGCTCAGAGCTGTTTGCTGGGGGGGGCAGCACCTCCAGAGCCACCAGCTGGGCAGTGCTGCTGCTGCTCAAAATGTGGAGAGGAGCTGGTGTGTGCCCTGGGCAAGAGGCTCCTCTTCTGCCTCCCTCTTGGCTTGGAGCTTCTCGGACCTGTGGCTTTGCCCAAATTCGTGCTGAGGCACCAAGAGAAAGCCCTGCTCCCCCTGCATCCCCCACCCTGCTGAGCACAGGGGCTGTTCCAGCTGCCACAGGGGCCGGGTACTTTGAGTTCCCTTACTGCTGTGGGGAGTGAATGACCTTCCCTGCTCAGTGGTCCCTCCTCCCTGCCAGGACAGGCAGCCTGGGAGCGCAGCATCCTTTGTCTGAGCCAGTGGTGCTGCTGGGGGAGCCCCCCCAGCCCCCCCTTTGCTCCCCTTGGCTGCAGCCCCACCAGCCCTGAGCATCCAGGAACCACGGTGGTGCTGCTGTGGCTCCACGTCCCACTAACCTGCTGCTTATCCCCTTGGAAAAGGGGTTAAAGGTGAAGAGGTGCTGCCAGAAATAGGTCCTGTAGGGGTGTCAGCAGGGTCCCTGCGCCCCCCATCTGCTGGGGCTGTGTGACTGCAGCTCTGCTTCAAGGAGCTGCCTCCCCTTGCAGGGGCACCACACTAGGCATGGGGGTGGCTGGGTGTCCCTGGTGTCCTGGAGCACCACACCAGGTGTGGGGGTGGCTGGGTGTCCCTGGTGTCCTGGAGCACCACACCAGGCATGGGGGTGGCTGGGTGTCCCTGGTGTCCTGGGGCACCACACCAGGCATGGGGGTGGCTGGGTGTCCCTGGTGTCCTGGGGCACCACACCAGGCATGGGGGTGGCTGGGTGTCCCTGGTGTCCTGGGGCACCACACCAGGCATGGGGGTGGCTGGGTGTCCCTGGTGTCCTGGGGCACCACACCAGGTGTGGTGGTGGCTGGGTGTCCTGGGGAAGCACATCAAGTGTGGTGGTGTCTGTGTGTGTGTGTCTCTGGTGTCCAGGGGCACCACACCAGGCATGGTGGTGTCTGTGGTGTCCTGGAGCATCCCTGTGCTGACATTCCTCCCCCCCAAATCAGTGCCAGCAGCTCCCAGCTGCCCTGCCCATCTTACCTAGCCCATCACCAAGTGCTCCTTGAGTTGAGCAGCTGTAGCACCCCAGGTGATGACCCCAGGAGCCTCCCCAGCAGGTTTCTGGCTGTTGAGATCCCTGTTTTCCCACGTGGAGCAAGGACTTGATACCACCAGGCTGGGTCCTCCCTTGGAAAAAGTTAGTGAGCAGCTCTGGGCTTCGTGATCCGTTCTTGGCATCCCTCTCTGCTCCATCTGGTAGCAGCCTACAGCGTTAATGAAGCCATCCTCTGAGTTTGGAGTGGGGGAAGGGGAGGCAGGAAGGGAAAGAGGAACAACTGTGTGGCTGGGCCAGAGTCCTGGTGTTTATTTGGGGCTTTATTTGTGCTGGGTTTCTGGAGGAGGAGAAGGGTCCCTCTGTCTCAGGGTGCTGGGAGCAGAGCCTGCTCCATGTGTCGCTGTAAAGGAAAGCTGGAGTCTCCATATGCTGCTGGAGGGCAAGGGAGGGACCCCCCCCAAAAAGCCCCAGGTGGTTTTGAGGTGCTGGGCACTTGTGCTTTGGGGAAGGACCCTCGGTGGGGGAGAGGAATCGTGGCTGAAGGCTGCGGGTGTTGCTGAACCTTCTCAGGGATGGGAGGGGGGATCTGTTTTGGGGAAGGGGTTACTCCAAGTGCTGGCTGTGTATTGGGGACCTCTCACAGCTGATGTGATCCCTGCTGCAAACCCAAGCCCCTTCCACAGGGCTCTGCTCCCCTCCTGTGTCCTCCATCCCTCTCCCTGCTGTGGAGAGGAGGATGACCCAGTGGTGCTCAGGTGTGCACCAGCCAGGTGAAGCCTCTGCAGAGGGTAGAGAGGGACAATCCCCCACCCCAGGACTCTGCAGGTTCCTCCTCACCCCTTGTTGCACCTTCCCAGGCATTCCCCACCCAGGAGCTGTTGGAGTTTGGTGGAGGAAAGCAGCTGGGAAGGGAACATGCTCTCCAAGAGCTGCTCTCCCTGCACAGGACCTGCTGCCTCGGTGGGTGAGGGTCCTTTGCAGCCCCCAGCCTGACTTGGGGCTGGCAGACACAGCACAGCTCACCCCACACTGCAGCTTTGGGGGGTGCAGGCAGAGCTTGCTGGGGTTTTCCAGGCTTTGGGAGCTGCCACGCTGCATCCTTGGAGCTGGGAGCAGGGTTTGGGCTGTGCAGGCTGTGAGCCAGGAGCAGCGACTTCCCTGACCTCACCCACACCCAGGGCCAAGAAGCTGGGTGGAAAAACCCAACTCCTGTAGCACTGGCTGCTCTGCTCCTGTAAACAGTGTTGGGAGGGGGAGGATGGGACAGGCACTGCTCTGTTTTTGGGGGCTCAGTGATGGGAGGGGGCAGCACCTTGCTGAGCAGAGCCCTTTCCAGAAGCCATGTGGGACTTGAGAGCTTGGCAGCCCCTCTGTTCCTCTGCTCACCCAAAACCTTTCTGCTGGGGATGGAGGCAGGTTTCACAAACAAGCTGCTCTCTGCTGCATCCCCATCCCTGTCCCGTGGCAGAGCCTCAGGGGCAGGGGAGGGGGAGCAGATGATGGGGGATGGGGGCAAGGTGATGGGGATGGGGCAAGATGATGGGGCAAGATGATGTGGCTCGTGGAGGGATGGGGCAAGATGATGGGGATGGGGCTCCTGGAGGGATGAGCTCCCAAGCAAAGCTCTGCTCCATGCTGATGCTGACAGCCATGCAGGACCTGGTGCTGATGGATCCTGCTGCTCCCATTGCCCTGTGCCAGCCTGGGACTGGTAACACTGGGTGGGCAATGTGGGGGGGAGGCTCTTTGAGCCCCACTTTGTGGGACATGGCTCCTCAGAGCTCTGTTGCACAGGCTGTGAGCGGATGCTGGGGGGAGGCAGCAGCTGCACATGGGGAGCTGGGCCAGCAGCTTTGGCAGCTTCTCCCTGAAAGCACTGGGAGGAACTGGAGCCTCCCTGCAGCCTGCCCTCTTCCAGGGTGGGTGGCTGTGAGCTCCCTGGAGTTGTTATTTAAAAATAAACCCCAGCCAGGTCTGGGTTTGGTGTTTTAAAGGTTCTCCCTGAGAACCAGCAGCTTTCCAAAAATTGTAGGGGTTGGAAGGGACCTTCAGAGCTCATAGTCTGGTCCCTAGGACAGGCTGGTGTCCAGACAGGTCCTGGCTATCTCCAGAGCAGCAGGATGTGAAGCCAGGAGCCTGGTGGCAGGGCCAAGCCTTTGTTTAACCCTGATACAGCTGCAGGGAGGCGACTGTCACCTCCAGGACGTGGTGGTTTGTGGGCAGGGCAGGGACACGGTGTCATTGCATCAGCCTGAAGGTCTGTGCTGGGTGAGCCTGCCAAAGCTCCCTGGCTGTGGGGCAGCCTGTGTGGGGTACAAGTGATGCTTGGAGCTGGGGGGGGGCTTGTCACAGCCCTTGGATGTGTTGTGTGTGCTGTGGGGTGTGGATGAGCCTGGCTGGAGGAGCAGCTGTTCCCAGCTCCAGAGGCAGAAGCTCCAAGTGCTGCCTCTTCCCTCAGCTTCCTGGGACAGACCCCGCTTTTTGGGGTGTGATGGGGGTGAGCTCCTGGGGGGCTGCATCAGCCTGGGCTGGAGATGGCTGGTGCATCCTTCAAGCTCCTGCTCTGGGAAAGGGAAAACGCTGCCTGGGATTCATCTGGCTCGTGGGTCGTGGGGGAGCTGAGGTGGGGGTGTGGGTGGGGTGTGGGAGGAGGGGTCTGTGCTTGCTCTGACACCCTGCCAAAGGAGCTCCCACCTCAGCCTTGCCTCTGGCTGGGCAGGTGCTGGTCCTGGCTGCTGTGGAGAGCTGGGTGAGCGCTCTCTGCCGGGGCCGGGATGCGCCAAGGTTGCTTGGGAAGGGCTGGGATGCATCGGGAAGGGCTGGGATGCGGCGGGGCCGGGCTGGGGCTGCTTGGGAGGGGCTGGGATGCGGCGGGGCCGGGCTGGGGCTGCTTGGGAGGGGCTGGGATGCTCCGGGAAGGGCTGGGATGCGGCGGGGCCGGGCTGGGGCTGCTTGGGAAGGGCTGGGATTTCTTGGGAAGGGCTGGGATGCACAGGGCAGATGGACCCTTCTCCCACCAGAGCCCTGCAGCTCGCTGGCAGCAGTGGGGTGACCTTTCCTCTGCCTCGGAGATGCCCTCAGGCAGCTCCCGGCGCAGGAGGCTCCAGTGACCTGGTTTTACAACCCAACCCAACCCCCCTGTCGCTGTGGCTGGATCAGCCTCGCTGGGGACTCCAGTACAGGGGGTCTGGCTTTGCCCCATCACTCCCCTTTTTGGGCAGAGGAGCTCTGTGCTGGGCTGAGGGGTGGCCCTGCCCCTGCCTAGAGGTGTTGCTGGGATGCAGAAAGCATTGGGCTGTGTTGGGGGGGGGGGGCGGGGGGGAGATGCCCTGGGCTGGGGGCTGCAGGGAGCTGCCATCACTGTGCTCCTCCCTCTCTGCAGCCCCTCCTGTGGTGTGTGAGAGCCCCAGGGGGGTTTCCTTTGGGTGCCATCACCCCAGGCCCTGTGGAGTGGCACGTTAAGGTGGGGGATGCTCCTCTGCCAGCCCTGAGTGAGGATGCTGTGCCACCACCGCCCCGAGCCTTTGCTCCACCACGTGTCCCCCTGCCCCACATACTCGGTGTTGCTTGGCTTAATCTGACAGCAGCCCCCTGCAGCGGGGAGGGGGGGGGGTCGGGGGGAAGGGAGGGATGCTGTGTGTCCCCTTCATTACCCTCGAATTGGGTGGAGGGTGGATGCCAGCAAGGAGACACCCTGAAGCGCCAGGCCAATCCACTGCCCGTCTGGCAGCCCCAGGACCAGCCAGCTCCTCTCCATCGGTCCCTAAAATAATCCCTGGCTGGGGGAGCAGCTGTGGGGGTGCTGAAGGCTCAGGGTGCACTCACCCTGCCTGGGCTCAGCACCCCTGCTGCAGCATCACCAGAGCCACAGGGTGGTCCCCAAACCTTGCCTCCCTCCCTGCATCCCCAGCAGCGCAGGAAAACACCATGATGCTCCTACCAAAACCTGGGCAAAGCATTTGGATCCTGTCACAGCATCAGCCAGGATCAGGAGCACCTCTGCACAGGCAGCTCACGTGGGGGTCTCCTTTCTCCCCTGTTCTGGAGGGGTTACAGGTTCTGCTGGGGTAGTGGTGGCTCAGCAGATGCGTGGGGCTGAGTATTTCCCTGCAGCTCCTCAGGGAAGGGAGGGTTGGGAGCAGCTCCCTCTGTTCATCTTCCCTTGTGCCTGAAGCCTGAGAAGCCTGGAGGGTTTTCCAGGGGCATAAGGTGACTCTGGGCCCCAGGCTGTGCTCTAACCTAGGGAACAAGTGTCTCTGTGAAGGGCATCAGGGTGTGTGCTACAGGAGTGAACACGAGTGTGATGCTGTGTGAGCTCCAGCAGCAGCTGCCAGCTCAGAGCCTCCTGCTCCACTGGCTCTGGGCTCAGTGCAGTGGGGAGGCTGTGGTGGTGGTGGTGGTGGGTGCTGGAGCCTGAGCTGGTGCCAGATGTGGAACAGCTCCTGTGGATGGCAGATTGGGTGGCTTTGGCTTCTTCTGAAAGAGCCAGGGAGGATGAGCAACAAACACCCTCCCCCTTCCCTGCTTCCCCAGCCCAGACCCACAGATGGTGATGGGGGGTGTAGTGAGGACCCTCCAGCTCCTCTCCTTCCCCATCCAACTGGGATGAGGGGGGGGTCTGCTCAGTCTGAGTCTGGGTGCCCATCACCACAGCAGCCCTGTTCCCAGGCACCCGTGGCTGCCCATGCTCCCAGCCCCAGGCAGCTTGCTCACTGCTCTCATTAAGGTTAATTTATTGCTGCTGATTGCTGTGGCTGATTCTCATGCCTGGAGGTGGCTTCCCCCTCTCTGGGGTGGGTTGTGGCAGGGATCTGGGTGTTTATCCCAGCTGGGTGGGGGAAGCGATGGCTTCAGCGGGTGCAGGGGGCTGTTGCTGTCACCCCTCCTACCCCAGGGACCTTAAATCCCCCCAGGACTGGGGTGGTTTCCTTCACCTTACTGGGGGCAGAGCTGGGAGCTGGGGAGAGCAGCGATGCCTCATCCATGGGGAGAACACTCAGTGTGTGTGTTTCCTCCCACAGACCCGTTGCTGTTGTCTCCTGACAACGGGGCTGGAGGCTGAGCTGGGAACGGCCTCAATGGGCTGTTCCCTTCAAACTGGGAGGAGTGGGGAGCTCAGTCTGGCTTCATCTGCGTGGTCCATGGATATCTCTGCCTCTCCTTTGCTGGACCACAGGCTGGCTGTGGGTGCAGCATCCCCAGAAACATGAGAAATGGGGCCATTTGCTGCGTTTTGGGGTGTTTTCTCCCCCTACAACTGTGTTTTTTCCCTGCCTGAGCTCCACAGGGCTGAATTTCTGCTCCCAGCCCTTGCAGTGGCTGGGGTTTCCCTCCTCCCTGCATCCAGAGGCTGCTGCTGGGGACCCATCCTCTCCCAAGCGTTATTAGCATGCCCAGGGCATGGGATGCGGTTGCCATGGCGATGTGATGATGTCTGCTGGCAGCAGATAGTACTGGAGCTCCTTGGGCCATGACTGAGCTGTAAATGCTGCTCTGGCCATGCTCTGCATGCCACTTAGATCGTGTTTGCCTCTTGAGGAGCTGTGTGTCTGGCTTTCCTGCCAGCCTGGGGGTGCAGGCAGGCCTCCATCCCCATCTCCTTTGGGGGACAGGGCAGTTAAAATTGGGGGTGTCTGGAAAAGCAGCTGTGGAGACCCCAGGCAGAGCGATGGGGCTCGGCTGGTCTCAGAGGATGGGGGCTGTTGCTCTGGCTCCCACCCCCACAGAGGGTCTGTGTGGCCCTGTTGCCTTCCAGAGCTGAGCCACAGATGGGGGATCAATGATCCAGGAGGGCACAGGGGGTTCTTCTCCCTGCAGCTTTGTTTCCCTTGAGCCAGGCAGGGATTCCCAAGAAACTCAGGAAAAGGCTCTGGGATGCAGGCAGCACCTCGGGTGCAACAGGAGGTGAGGCTCAGGGCTGCCCTCCCCTGCCCCTGTGAGAGGAGGTGCTGCACTTGCTGGATTAGCACTATTGTTAATAAAGCCTGATGGCACCCAGGCCAAAAAAGAGCCCCTTTCCCATGGGTGCTGCTGGCTCCTGCCCTGCTGATCCACCCTGCTCATAGCCATGAGATGTGCTGCCCCTTGGGAAGGGGTTCAGCAGCATCCCCAGGCAGCACCCCTTGAGTGAGGGGATCCCAAGCCCCCCCACGCTCCATCCCCCCAGGCAGCTGGCTTGGTCCTGGGGTGTATTGTGCTGCTTTGCTGCTTCTAAACCCACTTTGCTGCTCAAAAACACCCCTCACCAGAGCATCTCTGCAGCAGGGGCAGTGGCTGAGCCTCTGTGGCAGCGTGAAGCCCCCACCCAGCCCCCCGCCCACTGCTGGGGGAGCAGGAAGCGCATCCCAAATGTCCAGGGAGCTTAACTAACCCACTGAGCCTGGGCCCAGTCTGGCAGCTGGGGAGGGTCCATCCATGTCCCTTGTTCCTGGGGAGCCTGGGACCCTCCTGGAGAGCGTGGGACCCTCCTGGAGCATCAGACTTTGTGGCTGTTGGAATGTGAACTCAGGGATTCCCCCACGGGCTGGGTGAAGCATCTGCCTGGATGCCACAGCCCTGACATAGCCCAGTGCCTGGGGGCAGTGGGACGGGGAGCACCCCCAGCACGGGATCAGATCCCCTCTAATCAGATTAATCTGAAGGGGGATTAAGCTCTGTCCTGATCTGGTGTTTGTCTGGAAACTGAGTCTGGTCCTTTTCCTTTAGGGGGGTGGATGTTGGGCTGGTGTTGGGTTATTTGGTGCTGTATCCTTGGTGCTCCCCACTGGAGGATGGGGGCTGGTGGGGGTCTGCAGCCTCTCATGGCACAGCCAGGCTGGGGGGTGGTTTATTTCCCACCCCCCGAGACCCTGGAGCAGCCAGTACCTGTGGTGACAGTGATGGGCCATGGCAGCAGGGGATGGATGTCCCATCAGGACAAGACCCTGAGGAGGCAGATGCTGTATTTTGGGGGGGACAGGGGTGGGGAGCTGGCTGGGGGTTGAGCTCCCTTCCCATGCTGTGCACGCTGGGGCTGGGGAGGGCAGCCAGCAGCTCGCTGCTGCTCGCTGAGTTCTTCCCCCTTTCTGCAAACCACATCTGCATCGTGGGGTTTCTGTATGACAGGGGGGGATGGGAGGGGGGCAGTGGCTCTTCAGCGAGGCCCAGGCAGCTATTTTTAATTCTCAGGCTTCCTGCACTGCTGCTGTGTGGAGGGATGTGCTGCCCTTGCAGGGCTGTGGCTGCTGACCTCTCGCTGTCCCGCTGCAGCAGCGACCAGCATCCTCCACACGCCACCAGTTTGTGCTCCTCTCACCCACATCCCACCCCACTTCCACCAGCCCTGGCCACAGGCTCTAGAGCTGCTTCCCAAAAATGGAGCTTAGAGGCTTCTTGAGCCCCCCCAAAGCCCCTTTCTGTGTGGCCCAGGAAGGGACAGGAGCTCTGGCTCTCCTGGGGTGGCTGCAGAGCTGTGCTCTGTGGATGGAGATGTGGGAACTGGAGGCTGGTCCAGCCCAGGGACTGGGCTCAGCGCTGTGCTCGAAGCTTCCAGACCCCAGTGAGGAGCTGCAGTCTGGTTTAGAGGCTGAGCTCAAGAGATTTACCCAAGTTCCTGCATGTATTTGGAAGCAGAAGGGTGCTGCAGCGTGATGTGGCCCCACGTGTTCCCAGCGTGGGGCTGGGCTGGTGCCGGTGCTGTCGCTGCCCCATCCAGCACCATGCAGCCACTTTCCCAAACGTCTCTTTCCATCAGGAGTCCTGCATTCCCCACCCCCAACCTTCCCAAAAGTCAGACTTCCCCTTCTTGCCCTCCCCATTGCGGCCCTGAAGCACTATTGGGGGTGGGAGATGTCTTCAGTTTCTTCACCGTGTCCCATGCGAGCGGTTTCCATCTGCTCAGCATCAGATTTCCCCTCGGGGTGTTTCCTGAGGACTGTTGTGTGTCCAGGGCTTCCAGGGCTTCACCTCCACCATGGCCAGTGCTGAGCAGCCTGGAGACATCCCTCTGGATACGGTGAGGGTGGCTGCCAGGACTGGATCTGGCTGTGGGCCAGAGCATCCTCTGAGATGAAGGACCAGCCCTGGGACCAGATAAACCATTGTGATGTTTCACACAACAAACCTCCCATTACAGCAGCAATTTGCCTCTTTTAATTGACTTTTTATCCCCCCCCAATCTTCCAGAGATGGGAGCAACCATGTGAAGTTCTCCCACCTTCTTGGATGGGGCTCATTGCAGCCTCCAGCTTTAGGATTTGATGTTTATTTTCTCCCAGCACCCCAATTCTTCTGTTGCCTGTGGCAAAGGTGGCACAGGAGCTCCTAGAAACTGCTGCCTGGTGCTTCAGAGCACGAGCTGCTGGTGGGGAGGACACAACAGAGGTGTTCTGCTTCCCCCTCCTGTCCTCAGGGTTCACCAAACACAGTGAGCTGGTGCCCTGAGACAGCCACAGTTACGCTGACGTGGTTTAAGCTCCAGACATGATGCTCCATAGCACCAGGAAACTGAAACATGAGGTTTGGGCAGCCAAAACTTGGGTAAAATAGGCAAGAAATTGGTAAAATAAGGAAGAAGTTGGTAAAATAAGTCAAACCACCCTGCTCCCCTCCGAGCCTTCGCAGCTGAAGCGGCACAGTCGGTGCAGACCAGAGTTAGGATGGGAATGGCTGGACTTGATCTTTAAAGGTCTTTTCCAACCTTGTGACTCTGTTGGCAGCTTCTGCCAGGCTGAATGTGACCCTGTTCAGTGAAAATGCCTTCAAGATGATGTGTGGAGGACTCTGAAATCCCAGGCATCGCCCTGGGGTGGCTTTAACCCCTGGGAAAACAAACCCCCTCCTCTTTCCCCCTGTTTTTTTCAGTTGCTGGGGGTGTTTAGCTGGAGTTAAGAGGGTTTGTGAGAGCCAGGGATGGGGTTGGGTACCATTGTCCCATAGGATGACCCCAGACTGGCCTGTGGAGGTGTCTGAGGTGCTGGGTGGGATGGGGTGGTGAGTGTGGCCGTGGGAATGCTGTGACCCCCACCTCCCTTCTCTCCACAGACACTACCCGAAGCAGTCCTTCACCATGGTGGCAGACACCCCGGAGAACCTGCGCCTAAAGCAGCAGAGCGAGCTCCAGAGCCAGGTGAGCACCAGGGCCCCTCCTCACCCTGCGTCCTCACGTGTTTCAGCACCTCCCTGTGCCCTCCACAGAGGAGGGGGAAGCAGGTTTGGGGTGGGGGGGTCCATCCTCTCTCCGGTCTCACCCATCGCTGCTGTGTTGGCTGTTCCTTCATCCTGGCTGCTGGGGCCTCCTGGGGTGGGAAGGAAGGGTCTAGCAGGCAGCCTGCCTCTCCCAGTCTGTGTCCCACACCAGTTTACCCATTCCCAGCTGACATCCAGCTGCAAAGTGCTTCACCCAGCCAGGCATTGACTGTGGGCGAGTATTTTGGGTAAACCCCAATCTCATGGGGGCTGAAAGCTCCAGCAAGCAGAAACAAACAGACCTGAGGGATAAAGGCTGGCAGGGAGGAGGATTTCTAGCTCTGGTGGGAAGAGCAGAGCCCGTTTGGGGAGGGTGCTGCCCAGGCACATCCCATTTTAGACCCTGAAGGTGTCCCTGGCTCAGTAGGAGTCCCCAGCCTTGACACACAGCTGCTGATACCTCCCAGTGATGCTGTGGGACGTGGTCCCTTGGGTGTGCCAAGGAGCAACCCCTGGTTTCCCTTCTCTTCCTCTAAAACACTGAGGAAAAACCCCCAATGAGCATCAATTTTTGGGGGTGGAACAGCTGGAAGGGGGGTTGAGCTGCACTCCAGTGCAGCAGCCTTGGTTGGGGTGCAGGGGGGGCTGGCACAGGGTTTGCTGTGGTGTTTTCAGGGCAAACAGTCGTTTTTTGGGATGATCACACTCCTCCTCCTGCTGAGCCATGAAGGATGTGGTGACCTTCCTCCCAGTTAGCCTGAGAGCACCAGGGGCAGGCTGCTTGGGAGGAGGAGGAGGAGGAGGAGGAGGAGGAAGGAGCTCAGTGATTATCAGGCAGAGCTGGTGGTGCCCATCAGCCAGTTTTGAAACCGCCTTTTGCAAGGTCTGGGTTGCCCAACAGCCCCTCAGCTTGCACAAGCTCGGCTCAAGCTTAGAGCTAAAGCCCAGCCTGGGGCTGGCTTTGTGTTCCGGAGAGCGGTGGGGACGCGGTTGCGTTTCCATGGTAACCGCGGAGGCAGCGCTGTGCCCGGGAGGCTCCGGCGCCGCTTCCACAATGAATTCACGCTCTTCATTAGCAGCTGCTTATTAACACAGCCCCTGGGGGAGAAGTGTGCTCCCCTGCCTGTGCTGTTCTGTCCCTGGTCCCGACTTTGGGTGGGTGGTGGCAGGGGAGGGGGTGTCTCTGCACCCCCAGGGCCTGGGAGTGCAACAACTGGAGTGATGCTGGATGCTCCTGGGGCTGTGTCTGGCTCCTGATGGTCTCTGGGCTGGAGCTGAGCTGGCACAGGGCTCAGCTCGCTGCTTTGGGGTGTGTGGGGGCTGCCAGGCACCAGCACCCCACCTCTCTGGTGCCAAGGGTGGGGAGAAGAGGCTGCTGGGGGGATGCTGGGTGCTGGCAGAGCCCCTGCAGAAGGGGGTGTGGGGATGGAGGGGACCTGGTGTAGCTGATCCACATGGAAACTGCCAGGCTGAAGCAGGAGCCCTGGGGTGGGTAGAGCCTAAATGTGCTCCAGGTGAGATCCTACCCCTCTGTGCCTTTGCTCTGCCTACAAGGGAGTCTCCTGGTGTCCAAGCCTTGTGCTTCTCCAAGCACGCCAGCTAAAACACCCAGAGCCCTCGGGTTTAGTGACAATCCAGCTCAGGTTTAGTGACAATCCAGCTTGGGTTTAGTGACAGGAGCTGCCCAGCAAACAGGAATCGGTCACTCCAGCCCTCCCAGAGCAGGCAGAAGGTCTTGCACATGAACTGGATGAACTGGAGCTGTTAGCAGCCAAGGGCTGGCTTCACTTTGCAGAGCCTGCAGCCCCAGTAAGAGACCTTTAGCACTGGTTTCCCTGAGCCCGTGTCCCTCCAGATGAGCTGTGGCTGGGAGCTGCAGTGGGAGAAGAGGAATTGCTGGTTCCATCATCTGCAAGGAACATCTTCCTTCTGGAGTGATGCTCCCAGGGAGTTTTGCCCCAGCAGAGACCCCACAGGGTTGCAGAGCTGCTGCCCTTGCCGATGATGTTTATAATGTTTATCAACATCTCAAGTGTGGGACACAGGGAGACATGGCCACCAGCGTCTTCTCAGTGTCTGTGGGGACAGGACAAGGGGCAATGGCCTCAAGTTGGAGCACAGGGAGTTCCACACCAATCTGGATGGCAGGAGCACTGCGCTGCCATCCAGAGAGACCTGGACAGGCTGGAGAGCTGGGCAGTGAGAAACCAGATGAAGTTCAACAAAAGCAAGTGTAAAGTCTTGCACCTGGGAAGGAACAACTGTTTGTATCAGTACAGGCTGGGGGATGACCTGCTGGAGAAGAGCTCAGTGGAGAAGGACCTGGGGGTCCTGGTAGATGACAGGTTGGCCATGAGCCAGCAGTGTGCCTCGGTGGCCAAGAGAGCCAATGGGATCCTGGGATGCATCAGGAGGAGTGTAGCCAGCAGGTCAAAGGAGGTGATCCTCCCTCTCTACTCTGCCCTGGTCAGGCCCCACCTGGAGTATTGTGTCCAGTTCTGGGCTCCTTGGTATAAAAAGGACAGGGATCTCCTGGAAAGAGTCCAAAGAAGGGCTACGAAGATGATTAAGGGCCTAGAGCATCTCCCCTGTGAGGAAAGGCTGAGTAAGCTGGGACTGTTCAGCCTTGAGAAGAGAAGACTAAGGGGGGACCTAATCAAAGTTTATAATTATCTGAAGCAGGGGATGCAGGGGGAATCAGCCAGCCCCTTTTCAGTGGTCTGTGGGGATAGGACAAGGGGCAATGGCTGCAAGTTGGAGCATAGGAAGTTCCGCACCAACATGGGGAAGAACTTTTTCACAGTGAGGGTGACTGAGCACTGGAATAGGCTGCCCAGGGAGGTGGTGGAGTCTCCTTCACTGGAGATATTCAAGACCCGCCTGGACGCCTATCTGAGCAATATGAGCTAGGGAGCCTGCTTTGGCAGGGGGGTTGGACCCGATGATCTCTCGAGGTCCCTTCCAACCCCTACAATTCTGTGATTCTGTGATTCTGGGGAAGAACTTCTTCCGGGTGAGGGAGCCCTGGGACAGGCTGCCCAGGGGGGTGTGGAGTCTCCTTCTCTGGAGAGATTCCAGCCCTGTCTGGACACCGACCTGTGTGCCCTGTCCCAGGGACCCTGCTTTGGCAGGGGGTTGGACCCGATGAGCTCTGGAGCTCCCTTCCAACCCCTACAGCTCTGTGACTCTGTGACCTTGAGAAGCCTGACCCCACATTACCTCCCACCCAAAATACCCTCCCTGCCTGAGGAGAAGAGCCAGGGCGGCAGCTGTGCGGTGCGTGGGGAGCTGGCGATGGGGCAGCAGCATGTGGGGCTGGGGTGGCTCCACGTCCCTCCCGCTGCTATTTGTGTCTGTGGGGAAGGCGTCTCCTGTTCCAGTCACCGGGAGAGGCTGATTACCGGTGTCTTGGGTGGCTAAATGAGGCCCCACGGTGACCGGTCCTGTGCCGGCAGCCAGCCCACGCGCGGCCAGGAAATTGCCGGTTCCCATCCTGTGGCTCCTCTTTAAGGCCCTAAAATGGGTGTTTGTGGGCTCAGCCCTTCCTGCCGCAGGGTGGGGGCTGCCAGGGGGGCGTGGGGGACATGTACCTGTCTCCTGTCATCCCCCCTTCCTGGCAGCTGTGTGTCTTTCTGTCACCTCAGGCGGCCTCTGCCAGCGCCGCGGGGGCTGCAGGCACGGGGAGGGGGTGATGTGCTTGAGCCCTGTGATCATAGAATCAGACTGGGCTGGGTTGGGAGGGACCCCAAAGGTCACAGAGCTCCAACCCCCTGCCACAGGCAGGGCCACCAACCTCCAGGCCTGGAGCTACACAAGGTTGCCCAGGGCCCCATCCAGCCTGGCCTTGGACACCCCCAGGGATGGGACATGATGTGTGGTGACACGCTGGGGATACGATGCTGCTGCAATGCTGAACCCCATCGTACAGTGGGGGTAGATGGACCACAGCTACGAGCCAGCACAGCAGCCCTGGGGCTGTGGGTCAGCAGCTGTCGTGGAAGGAGGGGGCACAAGTGGTGGATCTCCACAGCCCTTGGCTCAGCACTGAGCTGCTGGTACTCGTGTGCCCTGTGAAAGCACGGTGGGACGTTCCGAACCATGCCTCTGCATCCCTGTATCACCCAGGGGTGCTGGGAGTGCCAAGGGATGAGGGAATGTGGCTAGAGCCGGGGTTTGTGCAGGGAGACAGGGGTCCTTGTGCCAGGGGCAGTCCCTGTGCTGGCAGGTGGATCTCTGTGCCAGGTGGGGGATGCCTGTGATGGGAGAGGGCTCCCTGTGCCGGGTGGGTGATCCCTGTGCCAGGGGTGGGGGGATCCCTGCCTGGCTGGGGGTTGCAGCTCACCTTTCCCCCCACCCAGTGCTGCCTGCCAGCCTCCTGCCTGCGCAACCCAGTGCCCATATAAGGGCAGGGAGAAGCTGGAAGGTGCCTCATCTGAACGCTTCCTCCCTCCTTTCCGGCTGTCTTGCTCAGCCCCAGTGATGGCCACAGCCTGGGGGGACCAGGCCAAAGCCAGGCAGGTCCTGTTCAGTCACAGTTCCCCCATGCTGTGCACAGGGACAGCATCTGCCTCGGGCTCTCTCTTCCTCCCTCCCAGCATCACCCTGATGCTCGTGGCTGGGGTGCAGGAACCTGGGAAGCTGTGGAAGCACCAACCTTGGATGTGTGGTTTGGGTTAGAGCTGCTCCCCCCAGGTACCAGCATCTTCCCCATGACCATCAGGCATCCCTGCCTGCCGATTTTTTTGGGGCCAAGTTCTTGTACTGTGAAAAAGGGTTAAAAAAACCAATGAGGAAGATGATGGGGGATGGATTTTGGAGGATAAACCCAGGGAAGGTCTTGAAGGACCTGCTTAGCCTGGAGATTAGCTTCTGGCTTGGTGACTCTTCATGCTTCCAGCCTGGATTTCTCCCATCTCACCGCTCGTGCTCCTCCCAGGGCCGGGTGAGTGGGAGGCTGTGGGAGAACCTTCCTCCTTCCAAGCAGCATCCCCAAGGGCAGCAGTGGGGCAAGCACCCCACGTGTGGGCTGCAGAGCCCCCCAGGAGAAGATCCTTCATCAAAAGCCAAGCAGATGGAGGCCAAACACCATCCCTCTGCCCGCCCATCGCCTCAGCAGAGCAGAGCAGGGCTGGTGCTTTGCAGAGCAGCTCCCAGGGCTGACTCACCCCCTCCTGATCCCCGTCCGGGTGCGTGTCACACGTTTCATGTCACAGCTCAGTCAACCTTTGCTTCCTCGTGCTGATGGGGAACACCTCCAGGCCCTTCCTTCCTAATCCGTGACCTTCAAGCCATGTTCTGTACCCACAGCAAAAGTTTTGGGCTTGGGCTCTCCCTGCCTCTTGTTGCCTCAAGCAAAAGGAGATCCCAGCCCCAGAACCCCTCCCTCACCCACCCTGGCCCGTTCCTGGTATTACAGGACCCTGCGGCCTGGTTCGTTAAGCCTTTGCTCTCTGATTGAAGCAGCGATCAGAGGCCTCAGGGCCCATCCTGCCTCTCCCAGGGTTTCCACACCCCAAAGGGGAAGGGGCTCTGGTGTGGTTTCAGTGCTCACCCCCCTCCCAGCTCGCAGGGTGGGGAGAGGAGATGTTGTTTGCAGAGCACCCAGCGCTGGGGCCTGGCTGTAAGCTGTGCAGACAGCGCCAGGCTCTCTGCTGTGCCAGCCAGGGCCGAGCTGGGGCCTGGTGTTTCCCTCCAGACAAACCCTCAGAGCCACGGGCACTGTGCAGAAACAGCAGCATCTCAATTTTCCCCTGGAAAACTCTTTGTTTCCTGCGTCATTCTGCACCAGAGCCAGGCCAGGCCCTGCTCTGTGACGTGCCCCACGCCTGGGTCTGGCCAGCTCAGACCTGGGCACAGCCCCGGCGCTGCCTGCCCCTGCCTGCTGTGCCAGGGCCCGTGCCCGAGGCGGGGGGACAGCCCAGATGGCAGCAGAAGCATCTTGGCTTCTCCAGAAGACGCTGTAAAACGCTTGGCAGCCTCTCCCCAAAGGTGTTTCCAGGCCCAGCTGGGTGTGCTGGGTGCCAGCTCCCAAGGGCTCCGTTAGGAGCGTGTTGGGGAGACCTGGGCTTTATTCCACCTCCCCCCAGCCTGCTGCTGGTTCTCCTCCTCTGAGCTGCTTTCCCTTGGCCCGGGACGTGAGCACGGTGCCTGGGCAGAGGAGGTGGGATGGGATGGGACACAGCACATGGGAAGCCAGATGGGTCAATGCACAGGCTGCTCTCCCAGGTGAATCCCTGGGCTGGGCAAGCTTCAGCTGGGTGCTTGTGGGGGTGCAGAGAGACAGAGCCCCTGAGGCTCCTTCCTTCCCAAATGGGTGGTTGGTGCAGGGCTGGATCCTCACAGAGAGGATGGGGAAGGTCAGGGGTGTCTGCACATCCCTGTCCCTCCCTCCTGGAAACTGGGGTGTCTTCTAGCTGCTGAAAGCCAGCTCAGCCACCCTGTCAGGCTGGGCCAGGCAGCTGGGTGCTGTTTCCTTCCCGGTTGCAGCCAGCAGTTGGGTTTTTGGCCCTTTGCAGAAGTTGCTTCTCCTTCTGGGTGAGCTGGGTGGGAGCAGCAGCCCAGTGCGGAGCCGGCTGGGAGCAGGACCAGCACCCCTGGGTGCTGAGGAGCACCCCAGGCTGTAGCTAGGTGTGGTGTTAGCTGGAAACCCCAGGCTTAAAGCTCTGTATTTAATGAAACAAGGGGGAAAAATACCCAAACCCAGCCCAGGACACTGAGCTCCTGGGTGTGATGTGGTGCTGATGTCAGTGCCTGGCAAACAGAGAGGAGGATGCTGGTGCTTTGCCAGCCTCCGCCCTCCCTGCCTGGGTTTCCTATGGGCTCCTGGGTGTTTTCCTTCCCAGGGCTGGATAAACATCCCCCCAGCATGGAAACGCTTCTGTGGGGGTGTAGCTCATGGACACCCTTGGGGGTCCCAAGCAGGCAGCTGGCCGGGGGTCAGTGGCTCTGTGGAACGTGGCTGGAGGGTGCTGGCAGCCCACAGGGAATTCAGAGTCAATCCCAGTTATCCAGAAAGAGAAACGGGCACTCAGGAAGGTGTTTGTGGGTCTCAGCTCCCAGCAAACCCCTGTTTTGCTGTTACTGGGTACACTGGGGGGGGGGGAGTGTCCTGCACAAGGCAGAGACCCTGTTAGAAGATGCTGCATCTCATGATGTGGGTGGGTTGTGGTGAGGGGCTGTTTCCAAAGGCTCTGGCTGTGGTGGGCTCTGGCCGTGGTGGGCTGTGGCTGTGGTGGGCTCCAGCCATGGTGGGCTCTGGCCGTGGTGGGCTCTGGCTGGGTGGGCTCTGGCTGGGTGGGCTCCAGCCATGGTGGGCTCCAGCCATGGTGGGCTCCGGCCATGGTGGGCTCTGGCCGTGGTGGGCTCTGGCTGTGGTGGGCTCTGGCTGTTGTAGACTCTGTCTGTGGTGGGCTGTGGCCGTGGTGGGCTCTGGCCGTGGTGGGCTCTGGCTGTGGTGGGCTCTGGCTGTTGTAGACTCTGTCTGTGGTGGGCTGTGGCTGTGGTGGGCTCTGGCTGGGTGGGCTCTGGCCGTGGTGGGCTCTGGCCGTGGTGGGCTCGGGCCGTGGTGGGCTCGGGCTGTGGTGGGCTCGGGCTGTGGTGGGCTGTGGCTGTGGTGGGCTCTGGCTGTGGTGGGCTGTGGTGGCCGTGGTGGGCTCTGGCCATGGTGGGCTGTGGCTGTGGTGGGCTGTGGCCGTGTTGGGCTCTGGCCGTGCTGGGCTGTGGCTGTGGTGGGATTCAGCTTCCCCCAGCGTTTAACCCCGTGGGGTTTGTTTCCCTCTCTGGTGCCCAGATCCGCTACAAGGAGGAGTTTGAGAAGAACAAGGGGAAAGGCTTCAGCGTCGTGGCCGACACCCCGGAGCTGCAGAGAATCAAGAAGACTCAGGATCAGATCAGCAACGTGAGCAGCTGCTCGTCCCCACGCCTGATGCTGCCATGACCTTCCCTTATGGAGAGAATCTGGGGGAGCTTGGGGGGCACTAAATAGCCCAACAGAGATAGGAGACCAGCCTGTGTGTTCCCCCCACCCAGTCCCTTCACCCTCTCCCAGCCATGGGAGCCGTTTCCAGCAGCGTCTCTGCAGACATCTGGCTCCCAGCCTGGTCTCAGAGTGACCCACTTAGTGAGCACAGACACACAGACGTCCTCTGTCCGGAGAGCCCGGGGCAGCCAGCAGCTCCGCTCCCCAGGCTGCTGCAGAGGGGCTGCCTGGCACAGCAGCACTCACCAGGGTGCAGACCCCAAACATCTCCAGAGCTCAGGGATGCCCCAAACCACCCTCGGCGTGGGGGAAACCCTCCCGTGCAAAGCCTGAGCCTCAGGATGCTGGGAACTACTGGGAACTACTGGGAAGCACTGTCCTGAGGCTGGGGGAGCACAATGCTCCCCTCAGGGTGTTCCCTGTCCTGGGAAGGGGGCTCTGTGCCTTGATGCCGCTGGGGTTTTGGGGTGGCACCTGCCTCAAATCGCCTTTCAAGAAGAGCCCCGAGCCCCCTGCGCTTCAGAGAGTTGTGGGGGCAGATGTTGGGGTGGTTCCTCCATGGACCCAGCCGAGGGATGGATGCAAACCCAGCTCGGTGTGTGCCCCAGGCACTTTCTAAAGAGGCTTTTTTCCTGGTTTTCCCCACACTGCTGCAGCCCTGGAGTTGAGGAGGCTGGTTTGGACTCTCACCCACGCTGGAAAAACCAGCATCTCTCACCCAAAGGACACTTAAACCTTCTCCTCTCTCTGCCAGAAGCCAGGGGCTGAGCAAACATCCCTGGGGAGCATCCATGGGAGCACTTGGGATGCTGGGGAGTGGGCTGGTGCTGAGTCCTTGCAGCACAACGCAGTGAGCTGGGATGAGGTGAAGGACGTCTCCGATGCAGAAGAGCCGCAGGGCTGCACCCTGACCTCTCCTTCCTCTCCCACAGATCAAATACCACGAAGAATTCGAGAGGAGCAGGATGGGCCCGAGTCCCAGCGAGGGTGCTGAGCCGGAGCGCAGGAACTCCCAGGAGAGCACCAACTACCGGCGACCCGCCGAGCAGCAGCACCAGCCGCCGCACCACGTCCAGCCCAGCAACCCCGGTGAGGCTGCTGCGGGTGGTGCAGGTCCCCCTGCACAGCCCAGGGTTTGCTAAGGCACCAGCCAGCTCTTCGCTGTGCCCCCCATGTGCCAGCCCCCGCTAAAAGACTCCCCCTCTTTTCCTCTCCCCCTCCCCAACCCAGGCTACCAGCAGCAGCAGCCACCATCGTCCCAGTCCTACGGCTACAAGGAGCCCGCGGCACCAAACTCGACGCAGCGCAGTGCTCCTTCTGGAGGGGGGGTGAGTGCACCCACCCCAACACCAGCACCCCCAACCCTCCCCAGATCCCACCCCCATGGGGTCAGGCTTCACCCTGCTTGCTCCCCTTCCTGCAGAGGGGAAGAGCCATTCCAGTGGGGTGTAGTGCTGGGGGCTTGGTCTCTCCCAGCACCCGCATCCCTGTGCTGGGGGAGAACCTCCTGGATCCAGCACAGCTCCTTGCCCCAGGACCACCCCCCATCAGAGCAGGGCACGGTGGGGGGTGGTCCATGCCCTCTGACCCTTCTTTTCCCCCCTCCCCCAGAAGCGTTTCCGTGCTGTCTACGATTACAATGCAGCTGATGAAGATGAGGTCTCCTTCCAGGATGGTGACACCATCATCAACGTGCAGCAGATCGACGACGGGTGGATGTACGGCACGGTGGAGCGCACGGGCGACACGGGCATGCTCCCTGCCAACTATGTGGAGGCCATCTGAGGCAGGGAAGGGATGGGGCACGTGGCTGACAGCCCAGCCCCCCTCCCAGCCCACGCTGGTTTCCCCCCCCGTCCCCCTGTGAGTGTGTGTGCGTCTCTCTCTGCCCCAGCATCCCTCACGCCGTGTGCTCTGCTGGAGCCACGTCCTGACATCTCAGTTACTCCATGTTTCTGCAGCTGCCTCCAGTTTCTCTTGCCAGTTTAGCTTTGTTCTAGCTCTGTGGGGACCAAGGGGACGTCTGCAAGGGGTGCTGGGGTCTCGAGAGACCAAACCACCACAGCTTTTCCTCTCTGGTCTCCCTCCTCCCCAGCCCTCCTGGGTGCTCTGGGGGTTCCCGGCTGGGGGAAGCAGCCAGACCCCAGCAAAGGGAGGAGGGGGAGACCATCTGTTAGGACCAAACCCCCCCCACCTCTGGTGAGGATGGGCAGAGGGCAGCGATGCCTGCAGGGAGGAGGTGAGGGATGCTGGAGGGATGAGCCAGCAGCCTCCACCCTGCACCACTCTGGCTCATCCTGTTGCTTCTCCCGGCTCCGCTGCCACATTTCCATTGAGCCTTCGCTCCCATCACTCCTCAGAGATGGGGAACACCATTGGCAGCCCAAATCCTTAAAGAAAAGCTTCCCCTTCTCCCCAGGTTTTGGGGTGGCTGCCCTGCACAGCCCTGGAAGCAGCTCCAGCCCCAGGCTCTGGCTGCCCTGTTCTGCCTCCCCCATCCCGCCGGGGCTGAGCCGGGGCAGGAGAAGGAGCAGCCACGGTGCCACTTTGCCTAGAGACTCCTGCTGCTCCTGCTCGAGGGCTCCTGACCCCTCACATCCCCTCTGCCATTCCCACTTTCTCTTTTTGGGCTGGGGTCTGGGGGTCCCCTGTGGGACAGGCTCTTCCTCTCTCAGCATCGGTCGCTCCCTGGATTCGCCCAGCATCTCCCTGCTTTCCTCTTGCTGCTGTGGGGCTTTGGGGACCCTCCTGAGCCCTCCACCTGCTGGGCAGACGGTCTGGGGAGTCAGCAGGATCAGCCCCCATCCCTGTGCCTCTTCTGAGCCGCGGGTGAGAAGTTCCCCCCACTCTGCCAACCCTCCTGGGTGACCGTCCCCTCCGGCACCTCGGTCTCCAGTGGCTCAGCACCCTGAGCCACCCTGCAGCTCTGGTTGGTCCCCAGCAGCGGTGGCTTTTGGGGCCACATGGACCAAAATCTCAAAGCACGTCACATCCCTTCCCCTCCTGGGCTCTGAAGGGCCTGGAACTGGCTGGGACTGGGTTGGGTGTAACTGGAAGCTGTGTGGGGAGGGCAGAGCGGGTGCTCTTCTCTGGGCAGGAGAAGCTGGTGATGCTTTTGCCTCCCACACTCCCTGTGCTGCAGGGGCAGGATGCTTCCGAGGGGAACCTGCCACCTTTGCTATTCCCAAAGGAAAAGAAGGAATCTTGGGACCAAAGCAGCTGAGCAGAGACATTCCTTGGCTCTCCTCAGGGGCTCATCCCTGGGGACACATCCCTGGGCACGGTCTCACCAAGGAGGACAAGGTCGTGCTCTCAGCCCCCTTTCTCCCAGCACACAGGGTGGCAGGGCTGGTTTGGGGCCGGTGCTGGGTGGGGGTGACTGGAGTTGGGGGGATGCTGGAGCAGATGCTGTTGTGGTGGGGAGGGGGGTTCCTGGCAGGGCTGAGACTCGCTGGGGTGACATGAGCCCAGGAGAGGGGAATGTTTCGTTCCTGGCTTTTTCTGGAGGGGGAAGCATGACGGGGACTCCGGGCACTGGGTGGGAACAGGACCCCAGAAGCAGCTGGGATGGGCTTTTGGGATGGGAATTTGGTGCTAAACCAAGTGAGCACAAGGAGCAGGGGAAGAGGGGGCAGCTGGGCTGGGCTGGGGGTGGAATCCACGTCTCCCTGCTAATCCTCCTCGTAATCACGTTCTTGTCTGGGAATGGGGGGGAAGCATCAATGTGAATAAACTGTTTTTTAATGGACCAAATGCCACAGGCGATGCTGTTTTGGTATAAAGACCTTTTTTACCGCTACCTGGAAACCATCATCCCGATTCTCCACTCCCACCCCCTGCCCTGTAGCCCCTGCCATGGGAAACAAACCTCTTACTGCTTGATTTCTGCCTTTTCTCTCTCGACTTATGCACTTTTTTGCCTTTTTTTTCATAGCTGAAAAGCACCTAAACCTGTATTTAAAAGAAAGAAAGAAAGAAAATAGTTAAAAAAAAAAAAAAAAGGAAAAAAAAAAAGAAAAAGAGAAAAAAAAGAAAAGCAAAAGTTGCTTCTCATCACGTGTAAAATAGACCTTGTCCATCCCAGCTTCCCTGGTTGTGTCTCAATGCTGAGCTTAGAACGTGTTTTCTTCTGGATCCGTTGCTTGGTTGGGGTTTGTCCTTGTGTTTTCCTCCCCGTGTCGGGTGCAGCACCCGCCGATTCGACACGTGATTTGGCCTTTTTAACAGAACCCTCCAGTGGAACCATCTCCTCCTGGACCGATTCTCCTCCTGGTTCACTCGAATTCAAAATAAAAGTATAATTTTTACCTGCTGATTGTGCTGGCTCTGCTTGCCATGGCCCTGCTGAGAGGGGCCTGGGGGTCATGATGGATGAGAAGCTTCTCCTGAGCCAGCAGCGGCTCTTGAGCTTGGAAGGGTGATGGGATCCTGGGCTCCATCAGCAGAGGGGTGGCAGCAGGGACAGGGAGGGGATTGTCCCTCTCTGCTCTGCCCTCGGGAGGCCCCAGCTGGAGTCCTGTGTCCAGAGCTGGGCCCCCAGTACAAGAAAGATGTGGGGCTGTTGGAGAGGGGTCAGAGGAGCCACAAAGATGATCAGAGGGCTGGAGCAGCTGCCCTACGAAGAGAGGCTGAGGGAGCTGGGCTGGGTCAGCCTGGAGAAGAGAAGGCTGCGGGGGGACCTCATTGCAGCCTTCCAGTCCCTGAAGGGAGCAGAGGAACAGGAGGGGAATCAGCTTGTTAAAGGGCAGAGACTGGCAGGACAAGGGGGATGGAGTGAAGCTGGAGGAGGGAAGGGGGAGAGGAGAGATTGGGGGGAAGTTCTGCACAGAGTGGTGAGGGGCTGGAAGGGGCTGCCCAGAGAGGGGGTGGGTGCCCCATCCCTGGGGGTGTTCAAGGCCAGGTTGGATGGGGCCCTGGGCAACCTTGTGTAGCTCCAGGCCTGGAGGTTGGTGGCCCTGCCTGTGGCAGGGGGTTGGAGCTCTGGGACCCTTGGGGTCCCTCCCAACCCAGACCAGTCTGGGATTCTGTGATTCTTTGATTGCTGTGGCTTTCCCAGCAGTTTCCCTGCTCCCCTGGGACACAGTGGGGATCTCTGGCCTGGGGGAGGCTGTTGGGGTCCTCGTCTCTTCCTGGTTTCCCTGGGAGTGGGAAACACTGACATCCCTGGAGCCAACCTGGGCTGCAGCTTCTTGGCTCATCGGAACCCTGCTTGGAGCCCCAGTGCCCATCGATGTGCCACAGCCTCTGGGTACCACAGGGCTCCAGGGAAGCGAAACTCAGCCATGAGCCAGGCTGGAGACCCAGGGAAACAGCCCAGCATCAGGTCCCAGCTTCACCCATCCTCTCTGGGAACACAGCACCAGGACAGCCGTGTTTCCCAGCCCCCAGCCAGCCCTGGTGCTCAGAGAGCAGCTGGCACCAGCTCAGCTTGGCCGCTGCAGGCCCCCCAGGGTGGGATTTGCAGTGTTTAGCAGTAGGAAAAGAAAATCCTGGAGGTTATTTGCATCAAGAGCAGTAGCTGTAGGTAGGAAGGTTCCAGGGCTGCTGCTGCTCTGAACTGCACTGATGTGGGAGGGGTGACCCCGAAAGCGAAGGGTGCTGCGGTGCCCCAGGTGGTGCTGACTCCAATAGGTGGGAGCTCAGAGTGTTCCCAGCTGATCAACACAGCTTTGCAACAGCCAAGACCCACTTTCCCTGTTTTCCCCATAGGATGGGCCCTTTCCCAGCTGCAAACTGGGGGTCACATCACTGTAAGCACCCCGATCGGCTGGGCAAGAGGAAGCACGGGCCAAGCAACCCCTCAGCGAGCGCTCCCCCAGAGCTCCCTCTCACCATGTGTGCTTATCCCTTTATTTTCCATCTGCCTGCTGGAAATCAGCTCCATCAGCTCCGGCATCATCTCTCCACCCTGAGCAGGAGCCGTGCTCTGGCTGGGAGGGGAGGACGCAGCGGCTGAGCCGGCGAGCGAAGCGGTGCCATCTCTGCCGAGCATCCCCCCCCTTTTTCGGCGCCGTGGGGAGCCCGGCAGCCCCATCGGCTCCTCCCTCCTTCCCTCACCATGCTGGATATTTTCATCCTGATGTTTTTTGCCATCATTGGCCTGGTGATTCTCTCCTACATCATTTACATGCTGTAAAGCGCTGCCGGGGATGATGCAGCTCAGCGTCAGCCTCCCAGTCGAAGCATCATCCAGGTGAGCTACTCATCCCACCTGGGTTTAATTTCTGGGAAGAAACATGTCTGGGGAGGGGGGGGCAGGGGGAGACAGTTTGGGTTTTAATGCTGGTTTTAACTGAGCTGACAGCTCAGGGCTGGGAGGAGGCACAAGGGTTGTGGTTGGGAACCAGGCCAGCTGGGGAGGTGAGTGCTGTGCCGGTGTGTCCCTGCTGGGTTTATCATCCTTCTCCCTCCTGGAAAAGCTGCTCCCCACAACACCAACGTGCAGCTTCTGTTCCCACAGGGGGAGGGAAAGAAACCAGATCAGGGTGGGGGGGAAACAAGGCGGGATCCCAGTTGCATCATTTTAAAGGAGGTAAAAGGGAGGGGTGTCCATCCCCCGCCCCACAGCGGGAGAAGGGGGGGTGCTGCCACCACCTCTGCTCACACACGCTGCTGTTCCCAGCATCCCTGGGTCTCCCACAGGGCTCAGCCCCAGCCGAGACAAGCATCTCCTTTCTCTTCCACAGCCACAGCCTGGTCCGTGTCCCTCGGAACCTTCTGGAAAAGCATTAACCCTCTGCAAGCAACCAGCTGCCCAGCACGGAGCCAGGAGCTGCCAGGGCTGGAGTGGGGAGAAGGGAGGGAAATGGGGTGGCAGGGGAGAGGGTGGCAGGGTGACATCCCGCTGCCAAGATGTGGGTTGTTCCCGGTGACAGGGGGTGGGGGAGATGCGAATGGTCCTGCCCCTGCTCACACATGGTGTTGCCCCTCGGGATGTGCACCTCTGAGGTGGGTCCCTGGGGGTTAATTTCAGCAGGGAGTTCTATTTTTAATGAAAACCCTTGAAGGGGATGAAATAAAAGAGGAACAGCCCAGGAGAGTGAGAGTGTCTGCTGGTGGTGACTGTGCCGACACGCTTCCCTGCGCTCTGAGGGCAGGGCTGGGGGGCACATGTGGAGAGATGGGGGGCACCCCCTGAGCTCCCAGCAGGATGAGGTGTTGGCAAACCCTGCCAAGAGAACCCCCTGTGTCCCCAGTGACCCAGGAGCTGTGGGGGCCAAGCCAGGAGCTCCTGAGCTTGGAGGGTGCCCGAGCTCATCCTCACCCCGAAGCTCCCCAGGGTCTCAGTTCGTCTCTGTGTAGAGACAGGAAGGGGGTTTAACAGGGTGGAAATTTCTGTGGGATGGAAAGAACATTTCTGAGCTTAATTTCCCCCAGCTTGGAGAGCTCTGGGAAGGTATTTGGGGCAGCAGGAGGATTTTTCCTGCCCTTTTATGAAGCCCTGCCCTGTCACTGTCAGTCACACACAACGCTGGTTTCAGACTGAAAGTTTCATCCTCCTAGAAGACAGAATTTCCACATGCCTGGGCTCTCCTTGGGATTTTAAGCACTAAATACCTGGAATATCTGTAATAGGAGAAAGTGCTCATGGCCCATCAGTTCATCACAGGAGTGGGAGCGAGGGAACAGGCCCCAGGGAGCTGGAATTGGTTGGTAAGACCTTTGGAAGAGTGTTTACCTAACCCTGAGGGATTTCAGAGTCTGGGAATGCTGGATGTGGTCAGAGTTGCCAGCTGAGTACTTGACACCATCATTTCCTGTTAGTAGAAGCTCCCCAGAGAGCCAGAAAGTTGGTGACTTTGCTCCTGAGCATGTTCCCAGAGCTCCAGCTTCAGGCAGAGCTTCCCAGGCCCTGGGGAGAGGGAGAAGCATCTCCCCACCACCAAATATAGTCGAAAATCAGAACCTGGAAATATTCTGGGAGGAATTTCTCCAAGCATAAGTCACGCTGTGAATAACCTCAGCTTGGTGAGTGTGTATCTGATGGCAAGATCTGCAGTGAGTAAGAGAGAGTGAGTAAGGAGGAATGTGTGGAATGGAAACTCAGCTGAGTGTGAAACCAGGAACAAGGAGCTTCTCTTCCTCCCAGCGCTCCTCTCCCCCCACCCCGAGAGCCTCACGAACGCTCAGCTATGCGGAACAATCCTTCCTCCACACCCCAGGTCAGCCAGCTCTGCGCTGGGAGGTGCAGCCACCCAGCCCAGCAGGCAGGAGAGGTGTCTGCACACAGACAGACAGACGGACAGCGGGGCAGGGATGGCTCTGTAGCAGATGGGATATGGTGTTCCACAGCTCAGGCTGGGGTGCAGCCCTGTTTGGGCACAGGGGGAACTTCCCTTCTCACCCTGGGAGGGGGTTTTACTACCCCCGTGGTGGCAGAATTTGGCAGCAGAAGAAAAAGCATCATTTTCTCACGTATCCTCTGGCACATGGTGCTCCTAGTTTGGAGCTCAGATGTTCCCAGTCTGGTCACCATGAGCTCAGCAGTGTTTCACTGGTGATACTGGGAAAGGAGGCTGGGAGGCTGCTGTCATTTCCTGGGTGATACTGGGAGAGGAGGCTGGGAGGCTGCTGGGAAAGGAGGCTGGAAGCTGCTGTCATTTCCCAGGTGATACTGGGAAAGGAGGCTGGAGGCTGCTGGGAAAGGAGGCTGGGAGGCTTCTGTCATTTCCCAGCCCAAACAAAACTGGTTCAGAAGTGCCATTTCGGTGGGTTTGAGCTGTGATCCTTTGGGGGAGGAAAGCCTTTGGCTGGTGGGAATGCTGGTGTACGTAGGAACTGCAGAAACTAAGGCTGAGCTAGTGTGTATGTAAGCGAAAGCACCGTTAATAATAATAATTAATAATGCCATCAATATTTCCCAATAAAACTTGGACTCCCAGAGGACGTGCTGGCAGAGCGAGCTGACATTTCATCTCTGTGAATCCAAGAACCTCCTCTGCCCGTGTCGCCGCGCTCGCACAATGCCATCCATCCCTTGTGACGGGCTGGGACCTGCTGCCGCCGCGGCCCCAGCGCTGGGAGCGGCGCTGGCGGAGAAGCCGCGCCCGCCCCGCGGCGGAGCAGCGTTAGGCACAAGGAGCGGGCTGGGCTGAGAAGAAGGGGTGCTTGGAGACGCTCTGGGTTCCATCGATCGAGGGGATCTCTTGGTAGTGATCCCTGTGCATCACAAGCCAGGGATGAGGCTCTGGGATGTGGGATTCCGGCTCGGCGGCTTCTTGGCGGCGTCTCCTTCTCGCTGCACGTTGTTCCCTCGTGTTTTGAGTTCATCCCCCATCCCTTTGGAGGCACCAACTAGGTATCAGAGAGTGGTGTGTTCTCCTCGCTCCAGGAATCACATGTCCACAGATGTCGCATCGCAGCGTGCTCGGGAAAATACCCTTCAAGGAAGGGGTGTAGGGAGGAATCTCTCCAGACACGCTCCTCGCAGGGAAGGCTTCACCTCTGCCATCTACCGGCACGCCGCAAAGATCCCCAGCACATCCACACCCCGCAATCCCCCCCAGCCCCATCCCGCTGCGCAGTTAAACTGGGGAGCAGGGCAAGCTGCAGCCTCCCCAGCAGAGCAAAGCCCCGGTGGGGGCAGCTGAGATCGATTGGGAGCACTGGGGCGTTTCCAGCAGCCCAAGGTCGGCTCTCAGAGCTAAAAGCAGGTCTCTGCTGCTTACATCCTGGTCTGGAGGAGCATTTGGGGAGTGACTGAGGTGGACAAGGTGGGTAGTTACTACCAGGAGGAAAGGAGCCATGCTGGGAACAAGGCAGAGTGAAGTAAGTGCTTTTTATTACATGTTTTTGGCTTGAAGGCAATATAGAAAATCCAAACCTGTTGTCAGTAGTGAACATTTACACACTGTAATGAAAGGGTGCTCTCAGCCTGGGTGCATCTGAGGTGTATCTCCAGCTTAGCTACATCCCATGAAGGCACATGCACTTTGACAACTCAGTCCTTACACCAGGCAGGGAGAGGATCTGGAGTTTCTTCTGCTAGAGGGTTACAAGGCACCTGTGGGATGGGCTGGGGAGTTGCCTTGCTGGGTCAAAGCAGTCAAATTGCTTTCAGGAATCACCTCTTTCTGGTAAAATTGAACGTAGAATCTATAGAGCGGAGTGAAAGAGTGAGGGAGGGACCCTGGTGAGCTGGAAGCATGTAGCTGTCTGCCTTGTTCCCCTCTGATTCCCAGGAGAAAACAAAATTAAAGGATCAAAATGTTTTTGGTTCTGAACTAAGATAACATTCTTCAATCTGAGTGTGCACATCACATGTGAAACCCACCACCCTCTTACTGTGTGTGCGAACATCTGCAGTGGGAAAGGAACACAGCTCGTGTTCCCAAACCAGAGCCCCCAGCCTGGGTCCTCAGCGTGTCTTAGCGCAGCCTCAGAGGAGTAAAGTGTGAGGAGCTGGGCTGTGAGCCCTCAGAGTCCCTCAGGAGCGTTCTGTGAGTTCATTCAGCTGGCCTGATGTGTGTCACCAGCAGCTCCTGCTGCCACTCCAGCTCTTACTGGAATGGTTGTGTAAGAAAGAATTGGACACTGCAGATGTAAAATAAATAACTAAAAGGATCCAGCAGGAGTAGGTGAAGAGTCTGTAAAATCTGGAGTATCAATTGGTGTTGCTGTTGTTTCTCATGGTCATGTACAGGATTTCTTTGTGGAAGTTTGCTTGTGCATTAACAAGGTGAAACAAATTCAGAAAGCTGCTGTCCTCTTCATCACGATCCCCTGCCAGGGCAAAGAAAACCATTTAAAAATGATTAGTGGAACTAAATGACTCCTTTGAAGATCAATCTTTTCCCCCTTCAGCTCCACTCTGATTTATGAGGCATCAGCTACTGCACCTGATGGCCTGACAGCTGTGAAATAACACAGGGGACTCTCTCCAAAATTCCTTCACCAGCTTGTCCAGAGATGGACAGGAACAATTGTGGGTTAAGACAAAAATCTGTCCTAACTGAGCAGGCTGTTTGTCCTTCCAGCTTGGCACTGTAATCAGTCCCAAGGTTTTATGGAGGCTGACAGGCTGTGGACAGGGAGCAACTGCAGCTTGTTGAGCTGAGCAGCCTGGCTGGCAGCTGCTGGTCTTTAGACACAGAGCAAAAGGAGCTCAGGCCTGATGATCCAGTGGGATGGGTTTTAAAAGACTCGTGGTTTCCCCACCGTGGCACTAGGAATCTCTTAGTCAAGAGAGAGCAGGTAAAATGAACAGAGTGCTGGGTCCAGTTCTGGGCTCCTCACCATCAGAAGGACATTGAGGTCCTGGAGCGAGTCCAGAGAAGGGCAACCAGGCTGGGGAAGGGGCTGGAGGGCAAATCCTCTGAGGAGCAGCTGAGGGAGCTGGGGGTGTTGAGCCTGGAGAAGAGGAGGCTGAGGGGAGACCTTCTCCCCACCTCCCCTGCCCTGCCAGGAGGGTGCAGAGAGGTGGGCGATGGTCTCTTCAGCCAGGGGACAGGAGATGGGACAAGGGGCAATGGGCTCAAGCTGCCCCAGGGCAGGGTCAGAGCAGAAGTGAGGGCAAAGTTCTTCCCTGGCAGAGTTGTGGGGCTGTGGCACAGGCTGCCCAGGGAGGGGGCTGAGTCCCCACCCCTGGGGGTGTTTAAAAAAGGGCAGATGAGGTGCTCAGGGATGTGGTTTTGCACAGGATGGGAATGGTTGGACTCGATCTTAAAGGTCTTTTCCAACCTGGTGATTCTGTGATTCCTAATTATGACACCTGATTATTTTATGTTAGCAGAAATACTTCCATGTCTCTGTGACACCCCCCTGACTGTGTCACCCCACTCAGCAGCTCCACACTGAAGAGCTCGCCCTGGCTCCAGGCCCACAGGCTTACCAGACAGCACTGCCTGCAGCATGTCCATGACCATGTGGGCAAAGGCGTTCTCCACACACTGCAGGAAGTTGTTCCTCTCCCCTGCAGTGCCAAAAACTTTGCAGACCTTCTGCATCATTTTGACTGCCCAGTCCATGCAGTACAGATCCTTCTCACAGACCTGATGTAGAGAGGAGATATTAAAGCACACCCTTATGATGCTATAAAAGGCACAATTAAATCTTAGAATTAGTTATTGGTGCTAATGAACAACTGGAGCAGTTGCAGCCAAGGCCTGGAAAATGAGGGTTCATTATGATGATGTAGAGGCTGTTGTTGGCATGCTATTGGAGGAGCTTTTCAACCTTTTGCTAGTGGTCCTCCTCCTCCTCATGGAGAGGCTTGGTGCTGGCCAGGGATCGGAGGGTGGAAGGGTACCAAGCCTCTTGCTGGGTGGGGAAACAGTTTTCAAGGCTGAGAAAGCAAATCTGGGGGGGGGAAGAAAGACAAAAGGCCAAGCGTGCTCTGCTCAGCAGCACTCACCAAAGCCAGGAAGACCATGAGTCTGGCCAACTCCACAGCTCTCCCATTCACAGCTTTACTGGCCATGAAAGTGAAGCAAATGTTGTTTCCACTCAGAATAAGCAGCCGAGCGTTGTTCTCCAAGAGCCACTCCCGGGGAACCACTTTGTGGTAAAATAGAGAGGATTTTAGTGATCTTCAAACAGAAAGAACAGAGTGCCACAACAACTGCTGGGGAAGATGGGAATGTATGAATAGCCAACTGGAGTTTGTATGGGAATACCCTCTGGGATGCAATTGCAGCAATGAAGCTCTATAAGCACTTCCTACCAGGGATAGTAGAGCTCTTCATGACACCTTCTGTGATGCCACCTCACCCCAAACTAACTTTCAGGGCAGCTGTTAATGTTGTTCAGCAGAATTTTGGCTTGAACAAACCTTGTGTTTTCAGCTTACACAGTCTGGACAATGGTTCCTTAATAATGTCTAGACAAGACTTGAATTTTAAAGGTCTTAAAATCTCTCACAATGGGGAATGGCAGCCTGACTGGAAGCAGCGCTGGGTCTCTCTCATCCCCAGTCTCTGAGTGCAATGACTTTTCCAGTCACCCCACAGCTCCTGTGAGGGAAACTGCAGCTGGTTTCCCAAGGCAGTGCTGTGCCTGAGCCAGGCTTGTTGCCAGATTGGGAGGGCACGAGCATATAATCCTATGGATTAATGATAAAGGCAAAAACACACCTGACAGCTCATCCACAAGACTGATAACATCATCTGCTGTCCATTCTCTAGCTTCTGTATCGTACAGCAGTTTAATTGCATCTGCTAGACCTTTCAGACTGGTCTCATCTGTTGGTCCTTCTATCATTTTCTGCCAAACCACATGTCCTGAGCAATATATTAATCACAGCTACTGTTAAGTGACAAAGTAATTTCTTAAATTAAAAATTCTTTCTAAATTGGGGCTTGAGTCAGAGGAGGGGAGTTCAGGTAACACCACTCAGTCATCATGGCAGGGGGATATTTCCCATCTGACACTTTCATAGGGACGCTGGTAGTTGCAGCAATGAATCAAAGGGTGATTTAAAGAAACCCAGGTCTAATTACTGAGTGAGAAAGCAGCTTTCCTCCAGGGAAAGCACCAGGAGGTGCATTTGAGTAAACTCCCCCCAGAGCAGGGGAGAATAGAGGAACAGAGGTGCACTTTCTTTACCTCAGAGGTGACTCTTATGTCTATATGAATGTATCTATACATACACACATATATATCAATTATTTTGTATATGCCAGTGAGCTCTGGCTAAGCAGAATGTTGGGGTTGGGTTTTTTTTGAGGCAATACATTTTCTTTGCACAAAAACTTGGTTTCAGCAAAGCTGGATGCTGCAAGGGAATCTTATTGTCAGGGAACAGGCTTTGCAAATTAACCACTCACCATCCAGAGAGGACACTGGCCCAAAGATGATGTAGAGCAGGCGAGCTTGGTTGACCATGGGCCAGGGCTTTAAAATACGAGTCAGCCAGAACGCAGAGTCGCTGCGATGGATCCAGTGGTTCAACAGGACGCGGCGGCAGAACAAGCGTATCCGCAGCTCCAGCTTCCGCGCGCTCCCTGGGGTAGGAGGAGAGAGGTGTTAGAAACCCAGCAAGCCTTGTGTGATACACACCAGCACTTCTTTTTTTATTATTAGTTTTCCTTGGAAGAAAAAGGAGGATTTCCTTAACGCTGCCCAAAAACATCTGGGGGGATTTAATGAAACTCTCAGCTGTTACTTCCCGAGTCTGGATCGTTTTGTTGTGCTAATTCACAGTGGAATCTATGGGTGCAGCCTCTGGTACTGCTCTGCAGCAGCTCATGCATGGCTTCAAGGGCTTCTGTTTTTTCTGGGGTTTGGTTTCTGGCATCAGGCAGTGGAAACAGGAGGAAGTGTTACGGCTGAGTTTAAAACATCTGCCGAAATACCCGATTCCGGGCTGGGTGGTGTGAGGATCCCTTGAGAGGCCTGTGCTGCATCAGTGCTGGGTTTCAGAAGTATCTCACCAGACTTTGTACCCCAGCACTTGATTTCTGTGTTGGTTCCATTCCCATTGGTTCTGCTAGTGTTGGTGTACAGCAGAGAAGAGTCAAGTCCATGTTAGTTAACATAAATACACAATGTATGCATTGGCTTGATAATTGGAATGGTTCAAAAAAAACCCCTAGATGCCTCTCAAGACAACTCTCTTTGCTACAGAGACAGAAGTGCTTTGCTTTTGGTGAAGAAAAACAGCTGAATCTATCTCTGAAGACCAAGTTCTTGCTTTAGAATGGCCACTTCCCCCATAATACCAGAGCTAACAGAAGGTACACACGAGTCAGGGAAGGGTTGGTGCTGCAAGGCTTAGCTGAGCCCAAACAGCCTCAATTCTGGACACACTTTGTTTGAGGTAATCAAGCTCCATTTCCTGGCTTCTCCATGAGAGTGCATTTTGATTTGGTAGGGCTTTTGTCTGCCCTGATGATTACCAGGTTTGCTGCTGACAACTGTCTGTACTTTACGGGGTAAATTGCTGAGCTCACAGAGGAAGTTAAAAACCCGGTGGCACTCCAGCTTGTCCCAGCCCGCTGTCAGGATCTGAGGATTACAAAAGAAAGGGGGTAAAAAGGAACAGATTTGAGCCACACATTTAGATCACAATGCCATTTCTCCCATTAGATCCATACAGTCTGTCAGAACAAAGAGGGAAGGTGTGTGATGCCAGCACAGCATCTCCCTGATGAGCGCAGGGAAACTATTATTCCCCACAGAGGGGCTGCACGTTGGGCAGAGGTTGTATTTGAGCTTAACACAGCCCAGAATCAAAAGCTGATGGGGGTGCTCCACATTCAGGGCTGAGCTCTTATTTTTGAACCTTAAGTGGAAAGGCACCTGAAGGTATTCGCTGCAGAGACCAATGTGCTGGCACAAAGAGTTACCTGTAACTCTGCACCAGGGCATGATAACTTCCCCTTTTTGTATTATCAAAGACTTAATGATATGTATGTATATAGCACCTGGATACATAAGTTTCTAGGACTTAAATGCATTTTAAAAGTGCTCAAAGTGCCAGTTATTCTCAGGGAGAACTTATTTCTGTATGTTTTAAGGCTGCATTATGGCAATGCTAACACTTCCCAATCAGACATCTCAAGGAGTGTTAAAAAGGTCCTGCCCTGAACATCTCGCTGCATGTTGGCAGTCGCAGCACTCATTACAGTAAATAAGCTGTGGATTGCTGAACTCAGTTATCTGACACTGATTTTTATTTGTTTTTAAGTTGATTTTAGCTACCACAAGCTAACAAAAACATCCTGGGATATGATGTGCATAGCCCTTTACTTTTAAACTGAACCATCTCTGCTCTGGATTTGTGAATTTGAAGCTCTGTAATAAAATACTCCCCTTCTCCCATATTCTCCCATTCTTTTCTCAGATAATAAATTGCTGATCAAAATGCAGACCTGTTGGTAGTGAAATCCAGACCAAGGAATTCTCAGGAGTCCAATCAGCAACTTTGAGAGCCAGAAAGGAGATTCTGAGAATCATGTGAATAAATACCTTCCCTGCTGCCCCCCAAGGCTAAAACCCATCCTAGAAAAGCCTTACAAACCAACAGATTCATTCTGAAAACTACCTTATTGTCTCTTATATTTTTATATTTGTGATACTTGCCTTCTCTCTGTAAAGATACCATACCTGTAAAAACACCCCATAGCACTGTAAGCCTAAGCAATGCAGAGGACTTGGACACCCAGTAAGTTTAAAGCAGGAAACCTGCAAGTGAAAAACACTGGTGATTGATCTTAACTGGCTGTAAGCTAGTTCCTGTGATTGAAAACTCCCTGCACTATGCGTGTACATCAGTACTGATTAGAGAGGCTCAGGATTCCCTGCCCTTACTGTGTAAGGAAACAAGTTATAGTACCTATGTTATGGCTGAGTGTTACATTCACAACTGTGGGCAAGAGGTGTGCAGAAGGGAGGTGGGAAGAGCAGCCCTGCTTCCCAGGGATGGGAATTTCTCTGAAGAGCTGTGCTCTTCCACTACAAACCGTCCAGCTGTCCACAGGCTGAAGAAATGTTGGAAACCAGTGGTCTTGGAATGTAAAATCTTGGTAGAGCAGCCTTGTGTTCCATAGGCCAGGTTAGGCCTTTTGATTATGATTATTATTAATAAAAAGAGCCTGATTTCAAACCAATAAATTAATTATGCTTGTAGTAATAATCTCCATCAAAGGGACATCAGAAGGCCTAGCTCAACCAACAACTGCCTTCTTGAAATGGCATCATAAGCACAAGGGGCAGTTCCAAACACCTCTAAAAGGCATGTCAACTTACTTCTGAGAGAACCTTGTGTACATACTTCAGCCTGTCCTTTGTAGGCAGGAGAAACGTGCATCTCTTAAGCAGCAGGCCTGTGAAGAAAAGAAACACACAACTGTGAGAACGTGTACGTGGCGCATACAGTTAGCTTAAGGCTTTGTGTCACAAGGGGGTGTGTGCTACTGAGGACAAGCGCTCCTGTGGGGTAGAAAGAGCAGCACAGCACAGAAACTGTGCTCTGCAGAAGGAACACCTTTTACTAAAGAAATGTGGCCCAGGAGTATGTAGGCTTCCTATGCTGTAACTTGTTTATTGCGTTGTTTTAAAGCCCCTGCTAGTCACAGTTGGAACCCTATTAAAATGACTCTATTTGTTCTAGGATTACAGCTGTTAAAAATACTAGAAATAAACATTACTCGTTGCACCTCTTTTAACAGTACCCTGGGGAACGCTGGTTTTCCCCTTACATCATGGAAAGCTGAGCTTCCAAAATTTTTTCAAGATAGCCACATGCCCTAAAAAGAAAAAATATTCTGAACTGCCTTAATATAAAACATAGCTAAGAGGTAAAATAATTTTCCCATACAGGACTGAAATGGTATGTGTTTAGGATGTCAGAGTCTGGAGTTCATTATAGTGTGGAACAGCTGTTTAAGCAGCATTTTTTTCTACACTGGTAGAAAATGGATTACCAGCTTCCTCTTCAAAACCTTTCACTGGATTAAAAAACATCTATCTTGCTGGTTAATTATTCAATTAAAAGAGAAAAGCGTGTGCTTTTTGAGGGAGGAGATTGTCAGTCTCCCAAAAAATGCATAACTTCCCCAATGTCAGAAAGTACTTCATGCATTTACTGTGGTTCTGAGTTGACTCTTTCCTTATTTAGAAGTGTGTTAGCATTCCTTCATGACAGGCGTAATTTATTCATCAGCCTAGGACACGGTCCAAAGCTCAGTCAAGTCAATTTTCTATTGACCAGATTAGACTTTGGAGAGAACTCCCCAAAGAATAGCTGGAACTGTTGAGGCAGGGTAGCTGGAGATCAAAATACAGCCACCAGCGTGGGGGAAACAGCACTAGGGCTGAGCAGAAGGTTTGGTACAGCAGAATCCCCCCTCTGCAGAAGGGCTGTGCTGGGATCGTTTGTAACTCAAGCCCATTTTAAACAACGATCGAAATCCTGACCCCGTTACAAGTACTGGAAGCTTCTACCCCGGCCTTGAGTGGAGCCAGACCCCTCTGAGTTTAAGTGAGATTGATGTGATACATAGACCCTGGTCAGGCTCTCTGAAGGGGGATGAATTTTTTCCCATCCAGCCCCGTCTTTCCTGCTGTAAAGTAAATATTGATTTTGCAACTGACCTCTTAACAAAAACGTTCTCTTGAGCCTTCCGGGGATGACACACATCTTGACAATGATCTTTATATTTTGCATATGTTATAGTTTTACTACTGAGTCTACTACAGCGATGGGCTCACACCTACCTTGAAATAACAAGTTGCCATTTTGTATCTGGCTACAAAGCCCAAAGTCACTTTGATTAATTTTAATTTTTTTTAAAGAATTGTGGGGTTTCAGGCTTCATTTTAAAAAATAAATCACTATTTTAAGCTACCTCAAAACCTACACGGATTGCTTGCAATAGGAGCTCTTTAGTCGTATTTTAATTTTGCTCCTATTTTAATCTTGCTCCTACTTTAATCCCTTTACCTTGTGTATACCTTTATTTAACGCCCTAAATTCAAACCACCCTTACAGTTCTGTGTCTAACCATGGCATCATTTGCCTTCTCTGTCAAACAAACGCTGTTTTCTTTATCAGCAAGGTGACAAGAAATAGATCTGGATCAGGCTGTGCTTTAATTTAATTGGCTTCTCTGATAGAACGCTTCCTAATGAGTCAGAATCAACAGGGTTTAGAAATTAGTGGCAAAGTTAAGAAGCAAACAATTTTGAATTAAGGCTTGCCTCATCACCATCAAACCTGTGTTATTTCAATTAGATTTCTATTTTGGTACACCAAATGAGTGCTGAGCAGCTGAGAGAGAGAACAAGGGAATCTTTTCACCCAGAAAGGGTTTAGTTAGCACACAGTATATCAGGACAGGAAAAGCACAGACGTTTCCACATTGCTTTTAAGGTAGGAGTGAGAGGGAAACGTTCTTCACGCCCGTTTCAGCCTGGTACAAAGCTGCCAGGGAGAATCGGAGTCACTGACAAGTGTGATAACGTTTTTGTGAGGAGCACACTTCTCTTCTAAGCAGCAGAATGCAATCTGCACTGTATCTCAAGGAGACTATGAAGGAGGTTTTCTGATGGCAACTGTGGTTGGTCACTTTAGAATTAGGCTGGGTTTAAGTACTGCAGCTGAGTTTCCCAGACTGAGGAATGCGAGCTGCTCCGCAGTGACACATGAAGGCAGCCCCAACAGCCGAGTTCCTCCAGCCAGCACGGGGCCTGAGACTCTTGGTTTCTGCTCCAGTTTCCAGTGGTGGTGTCCAAACAACCTAAATTTGGAAACACCTACTACTGAGAACTGATCCTCTGCCCGAGCGCTGCTTGCCATGTAATAGGAAAAAACCCCCCAAAACATAGAAGAGGCAGAATGTACATTATTTTTTCCATAACTAAGAGGTTTTGGAATCATTTCAGGTAATTCCTCCCACCTCCCCGTGCCAGTGAGTGGGATTTGAGCGGGTTATTTGGCACAGGGAGGAACTTCACTGTGCAAATGATCTGGGCCGTATCCTCAGCATTGCACTGATCAATGGACAGAACAGAGGAAAGCTTTTTACTGAGCTTGGTTCTCCTCTAATTGTTACCATTGGCATGAAAGGATCACCTAGAGATTTGTAGTGCTCTAAAATAGAGGATCCTTCTCTCTCTCCAGGTAGCTCAGGGTTATGAAAGTCCTGCAGTAAGAGCCTTCGGTTTCCTGATGGGGTTGAGATGTAATTAACAAGGCGGTTGCTGATGGTTTTCGACACCATGCTCAGCATGCTTATGTCCTTCACTGAAAAAGCAAAACCCAGTGAGTATACTTGTGAGAAAAAGGCTGATCACTACTCAACAACTTTTATCTTGCTTCAAAAATAGGTCAAGAAATGAGATTCACAAATACAACAAAATTTAATTACTATTTATCTCCTTTGCCAACTAACTGTGGTAATTAGAAATGGAGAGATCTAAGGAGTAGTTTTCACACAGAAGAGGCAAAGAATGCTTCAGACAGTTTGTAATTATCATTTCAATTTTGGTCATTTCATATATAAAAGCTGAGAATTCAGAAAAGTTGTCACAGAAAATCACTTTACCTAGCTGAGAGCTGAAGCCTTTTAAATAATAATAATAATGGCTTTTCCTAAATGAAAACATTTTGTGGCAGTTTTCAGATATTAGAAGTTACACTTTCCTTATTCACTCTCACCTGAGAGGTAATTCAGGACCATCTGAAAGATCTCTAATGGGAGGGCTCCTAAATCCCCAAGTGTTGACAGAGATTGGGGATCTGTGTGCAGGGTGTTGCTACGCTGCTGCCTGCAGCGACGGTTACTGCGCCTGTATTTGTGGCTGGGAATCAAGGTGTAGCTGGGCCCTGCAGTGGATGGCATTGTTCTGATCTTCCCATCAATTGAACCTGGAGGAAAAAAAATAGCAAAGTCCTGTTTTCTGAGGAGGAAAAGAGTATACTCAAAACTAGGCTAAGAGGAAATCACTCTGCTGCAGGCACAGCAGTGGAGTGAGAAAACCTTGTCGTACACGTAGGACATATTTTTGATTGAATTCAGTGCAATGACATGCAATTTACTGAATCATTTTCTAGTTCCACATCTTGGAGAACAGAGTATTCAGCTGATCACAGAGAAGGAGAAGGAAAAAAAGCACTGGGAGACACTGTATGAGTAGGAAAGCAGAACATTAGGAAGATATAAATGGAAACTCAAGGAAGTATATGTGATGGTACAAGACCCAATAATTAATGTTCTTACCTTCTTATGCTAATTGTGCAACAGGATACAAAAAATTATGGGGATGTTATTGAAATTAGAGGGATAGACTACTTATACATGCTTGCATATGACTAAAAAAAAATTTAAAAGTATTTTCCTGCAGCATTTAAGCTAAATTTAATATAATGACCATATATGGGATATATAAATAGATAATTCAGGAAGTCTGTCTTTAAAAAAAAGAACCCCAGTGACCCAGGCTTTGCCCAATTGATGAGAGTCTGAGAAGTAATGAGTTTTTAAAGATGAATAAATACATTCTTTTGATTTGCCTTCTGGTTTCTGAGTCTCTAGAATAAGTACACTTCACGTTGTCAGGCAACAGGGAGAGTTAGTGACTCGTTACCTCTTAAATATTTTTCTTAAACTGAGATTTTTTCACCCTATTTCTTGATTCCAGCAGCTGAGGCTTCAGGGGAAACTGCCAAAGAGAATGAGTGCTGCTGTATAATTACAAGAGCTGGCAGCACTGGTTGTAACACAACTGGAAGCCTTCCAAGCTGCAGTGCAACATCCCAGTTTTACCATCAGTGGGAAATACACTCAGAGAATAGACCTCATTGTTTCAAAGATTAAAAATTTAGAAAAATTACAGAAAACAAGCCCCAAACATCCTTCGTATTTATTACGAAAGCCAGCGAGCCAGACCTCTCTAATAGGCCACTGAGGGAAATCACCACAGCCACAATGGCAGCTCTGTTTGTACTGACAACTGAGGGAATGTGGGGCATTTCATTAGGAGCGTTACACAGGGGTTTGGCTGGCTCAGGCCTGCATGCTGGATAGAGTTTGCATTGTATGTTTAAAGAAGTTCTACTTCACCAGAAGCAATTTTAGTTTAGGTATGGTCTAATTCTAGCTAGCTAGAGCAGCTCAGAGTGTAAACTTTCACGAGGCTCGTGAGCAAACCTAACTGCTCCTAAAATTAGTGTTTTATTAGGCTTTTACATGGCTCAGGCATGAGACAGGGAATTACTGTAACAGCTTGAAGAACAATCAAGAAACCACCCGTAGACAAACATAAGGTTATATATAAAAGCAAAGGAAACAAAGTCTGTAGTCAGTGGAAATCTCATACACACGACTGTGGATTCACAACACCCTTAAATCCCTGTCTACAATGCACACAGCAGCTCCACTCCTGTGTGAAAACAGGGCACCACTAAACTTGGTTCAAAGACAGGCTAAACCTGATAACTATTTCTGATTCATACTTTAGAAAGAAAGTTGCAGTCCTATGATACTCTCTCTTCCTCCCCACTCCCCTTACTGCCTTTAGCAGGAAGGATTTAAGGCATTTTTAAGTGTTTTCTCTTTTAAAACTTACCGTGGGTCTGCAGTTGTGTTATATGGAAGAAAACAATACTTCACCACAAAGGAGATTTTCAGAAGCACTCAGCCAATTCCAGTCTGTTTCTATTCAACTTGATTGAAGTTGAATTGATTACCACTGTTTTAATTTAGAGCAGAGCTAGATAAAATTAATGTAAATATAAATGAGTACGAGCAGTAAGTTTCAAAGCCAAAGTTTAAGAGTCTTTACTGAAAGTTCCCATTAGCTTCCTCTTTGACTTAATGCGGGTTTTATTTCTTAGGGAGTTCAGCCAGAGCAGGGCAATGGTCTGTGCATCTCCATCTGCTGCTGGGATACCACTTGTTTAGAGAACTGCTTAATCCAGACTGGGAAATTGAAAGGTAAATGTTAAATATTTAACAAGCTAACCTCATAATATTAAGCCAGGAAGGGTCATCTTATTTGTTGCTATAAGCTAATTTGTTTGCAAGGCAGAAAGCATCAACTTTCCGCCCCTTCCAGAATGTTTCTTGTCCTTAAGCAGTCGCTAAACTCCTGCTAATGGATGCACTTTTGTCTCCATACTTCCCTGAGCCCTCTGTTAGCATTTGGCAAACATTTATTGCACAAGGTTGTTTACTTTGGAGATTGGATTGGAACATTTCCGTTTCCCTGCCTTGCCACAGAGCATAAAACCAATGGCTTCACATATTACCTCCACAGAGTTGGTTTTTCCTCCCCCCCTTTTATGTTTTTTTGTTTTCTTTGACAATTTTCTCTTTTTCCTCGTCAGGGCAAGTACAAATCTATCAGTTTAAGTGTCAATATGACAAACCTTAAAGCACTGAGGGCAGCTGTAGAGTTACATTAGTACCTGCTACCCCCGGCCTACACAAACAATTTAAAGAAAAAAAACCAACAGAACCAGCTTTTTTTCCTCAGCCCTGGGTGGGTTTGCTCCTCAGACTGTTGTATTTGAGGAAATGGGTTATATTTGGCCTTTTACCTGTGCTTTTGGGTGGGATTTAGCCAGGCTATGACAGACCTTTAGGCCAAGAGACCACAGTCGTCCTCTGCCCTCCATGACCCCTCTCCCCCACAGCCGCCAAAATTGGAGCTCAGGGGGCTGAAAATGGGGACCTGCACCCCCAAACCTAAACACGGGTGATAGAGAAGGTCTCGCGGCCGCTACATACTTACAGACAACACTTTTGGAGATCTTTTTTACCTCAGGGAAACTGCCTCTGTACAAACACCTCCCCAGCTAGGAGGCCTGCCAGGCTGCCTCTGAGGGGAGCAGCAGAGGAATGGGGGGGGTACAGCGAGCAGACCCCACTGCCTCCTGTGAGCACCATACCCTGTGTCCCTGGGATGGGGGGATAAAAAAATGCATTTTTCAAGAATTATTCTTTAAAATTAATTTTTTTAAAAGCACTATTTCAGTCAAATGTCACTACTTAAACAGGAATTGAACGTGGGGTGTGGGCACAGTAAGGCAGACAGGCGCACACGGGCAGGCACACCCATGTTTGTGTGATCAACTCGGGAGCAGAAATGTTAATGTTTAAACTCAAAAAGGGGAGATTTAGGTGGGATATTAGGAAAAAGTGCTGCAATGTGAGGCTGGTGGGTCATTGCCCCAGGTTGCACAGAGAGGTGGTGGAGGCCCCATCCCTGGAGACATCCAAGGTCAGGTATGATGGGGCTCTGAGCGACCTGCTCTAGTGAAGACGTCCCTGCTCGCTGCGGGGTGGGACTAGATGGCCTCGGAAGGTCCCTTCCCACCCAGCACAGTCTCTGGTTCTATGGTTCTGTATTTGCAGACCTGGAGTAAAACCAGTTCAGTGGCAGGGCAGTGGCTGCCGAGGGGTCTGTCAGCCGTCACCTACGGGCTGGAGAGAAGAAATTACTCCAGGCAGCAGAGGTGTTTTCCTCCCCTAGTGTTTCATTCGCTTCATGAATAATCCCGTGGGCTCTGTGCTCGTTTATCTGTAACTGTTCTGTTCCCGCCTGTTTCCCCCGCCGGCCCCTTCAGCGCGGAGCGGGAAGGGAGGCTGGGCCCGCGGCTTTCCCGCCCTCTTGTCCCCGCCCTCCTGTTGAATATGTAATCAGCTCCACGCGGAAAGCGCGCCCTCATTGGCCACGCATCCTCATGAATAATTAATATACATGTGGAAGGCGGGGCCTCACGTCTACCCGAGGCCGGGGCGGAGGGGGGATAAGGCGGGAGGCGGCGGGTCGGTGGTGCGTGGAGGGGTCTCCCCGCCGCCTCCCGGCCGGGCCGGATGGGCAGCAGGGCTCTCGGGAGCAGCTTGCTACCTTCGGGCCAGGTTCGCCGTGCCCCGCTGCGGGGCGGGCGGCTGGTGCGTGAGGCGCGTCGGGGCCCGCCCATGGCGGTGCGGGGTACAGCTTCTGTGTAGGTGCTGCCCTGGCCGGGTCCCCGTGTGCCTCCAGCCTGTGTTTGTAGCACAACCCTGTGGGGCTGGTCCTGACCCGGCCTGAGCTCTATCTGCTGAGGAGAGACGTGACCCGCGGGGCCAGGTCCCGGTGTTTGTCAGCGGCGGAGCAGGGGTTGTGCTGTGGGACAAGCTGCGTGGGACTGTGATGCCTGTGTACGAATTAGCGATGCTGAAAGATGTGACAACGCATCACAGAGCCATAGGGGTTGGAAGGGAGCTCCAGAGCTCATCAAGTCCAACCCCCTGCTAAAGCAGGGTCCCTAGGACAGGGCACACAGGTCGGTGTCCAGATGGGGCTGGAATCTCTCCAGAGAAGGAGACTCCACACCCCCTGGGCAGCCTGTCCCAGGGCTCCCTCACCCTCACTGGGGAAAAGTTCTTCCCCATGTTGGTGCAGAACTCCCTGTGCTCCAACTTGAGGCCGTTGCCCCTTGTCCTGTCCCCACAGACACTGAGCAGAGGCTGCCCATGTCCCCCTGTGTCCCACCCTTCAGCTATTGATAACCATTGATCAGATCCCCTCTCAGTCTCCTTTTCCCCAGGCAGAACAGCCCCAGCTCGCTCAGCCTTTCCTCACAGGGGAGATGCACCCATAACATACATCTTGGGAGTGAAGCTGTAGTGTTATACACCGAAAATATGGCACAGTCCCAGCCACAAGCGTGAACAGAGGCTGTGCCACCACGAGTAGTTACGAGTGGCCGTGCAGGAGTTACACACTGTTGTGTTGCACTGTGAGAGGGTATCGTGCCATGGAGCAGAGCACAGCGAGCTGCCGCTCCGGGTTAGAGCAGTAAACAGTTGGTATTCACTAAGAAACGGGGTTTTTTTTAATTAACTCTTTCTTTTTACAAATTCTGCTGCCAAAGTAACTGAGTTTTAAGTAACAAGTTCTCCTGGGGACAGTAACCGAACCCCTCGGGAGAGGTTTTCTCGCTGCTCCGAAGGCAGTTCCCATACGATGGCAGCAGAGGGCTGCAGCTGGTTTAAAGGACTTTTCCCAATCGGTTTGGGTTTTTTTTTTCTCCCCCAAAGACAGTTGTTTTGTTTGGTTGCTGTTTGGTTTGGGTTGTTTTTTTCCTGGAGCTTTACTGAAGGAAGAACTTCCCTTAGCGAAACTGAAACAGAATCGAGACAAAAACCCAACCCCAAATCATAGAATCCCAGACTGGTTTGGGTTGCAAGGGACCTTAAAAATCATCCAGTCCCCCCCCTGCCATGGGCAGGGACACCTCTCTCCAGCCCAGGCTGCTCCAGGCCCATCCAACCCAGCCTTGGACACCTCCAGGGAGGGGGCAGCCACCACCTCCTTGGGCAGCCTGTGCCAGGGCCTCACCGCCCTCAGAGGGAGGAATTTCCTCCTAATATCCAACCTAAATCTCGCCCCCCTTCCAATTTAAACCCATTTCCCCTCGTCCTGTCACTCCAGGCCCTTCCAAAAAGTCCCTCCCCAGCTTCCCTGTAGCCCCTCAGGGACTGGAAGGTGCTGTGAGATCTCCCAGGGGCCTTCTCCAGGCTGAACCAGCCCAGCTCTCCCAGCCTGGCTTCACCAGGAGAGGTGCTCCAGCCCTCTGATCATCTCCATGGCCTACTCTGGGCCCACTCCAACAGCTCCATGTCCTCCTTCTGTTGGGGACTCCAGAACTGGACACAGAGGATTTCCAGCCAAAACCTGTTGTTGATCTCTTGGGTGGAAGAGCAGAAAGAGGCCGGAGTGAGGGGACACTGTCTGCTAACTGCTGCTTAACTTAAGGAGGGGGAATGCTGTGATGATGTAACCACAACTGCAGTATTTTACCTGAAAAGGTGAACCAGACAATATATATCTCTCAATATCTATTTTCTCCCCTGTCCAGATGAAAAGAGGAGTCACAGAGCAGCTTTGGTGGGTGTCTGTCCTCCAGCCAGAGCCAAACCTCCCCCAACCAGATACCACTGGGGAAAGAATATAATAAAATAGGGTGTATATCATGTACCCTCCTTCTGGTACAGCTTTCCAGGGCCTTACAGGCGTTTACTGAGTTGTGAAGCTACATCCAGGGTCCCGTGTTTCATAAGCAGTGGTGGGACTTTATGAATACACCTCACTATGTAATTATTGGCATAATTAACGATAGCAGTGGTGGCACACCAAGCTCTGCAGCTTAATTGTGTTGCAGTTCCATATTACCTCCAGTTCCTTTAAAAGTGGTTCAGTGAGTCATGGTTGGTTGTTGTGGGGTTTTGGTGGGGTGTTTTTTTTCATCTGAGGCTCAGGAACACAGTCCATGTTTGTAAACTGGTTTGAGATGATGGGATGAAAGCTCCTAAGGGAAAAAAAAATCATGCAGTTGAGTTGTTCTAAACCACGGTGGTGGTTCTGTGAGAGCGCTGACTGCTTGTTCTGTGGATGAGTGGCCTTGGCTGGTGCACCTAATTTATCTTTGCCCTGCCCACACTGAACGTGTGAGCAGCATTATGTAACTGGTAAAAATACCAGTTGTGTCACTGGTGCTCTGCACTGTCAGTGGTGACATTGAGATGAAAAGAGAGGGGCTGCGATGGAGGCAGCTGCTCAGAGGGTTTACAGGGCAGGTGGTTGCTAGTGGGGTTTTTCTGGAGAGCCCAAGCACCTTGGGCATCTAAAAACTGTTGGAAGGCAGGAGGGAGCTGTCAATGTGCAGAAGCCATGCTCAAACATGTCGTTGAATTCCTCTGCAACAGCCCTGTGGGCAAGATGGGTGGTTTTTGTGCTGTAAACACAGAGTTTGCAGTTGTTGTTTGGTTTCTCACACACGTGATTATCAGGGAAACGGTGGGAGAGCCCTGTGATGGGAGCAGTGCCTGTGCTTAACCACAGAGCTAGGTGCAGGTTGGGAACCAGAGCGGTTAGATTGGGGTACCCTAACAGGGAAGCAAGGGGGGGGATTGAGCATCAGGATGGGCGACTGGAGGAGTCACAGCAGGACAAATCGCATCTGGTTTTGCAAGGGAAGGGTCGTGTCTCACCACCCTCCCCCCTGCTCAAACCACCCTTGGGCATTTTCATCTTGGGGGGGGGGGCAGGAGGTGTGTACCAAGCCACGATGTTCAGCCTCCCCAACCCAGCCTTACGCCTGACTTCTGTTGTATCTCTATTTTCCAATATACATTTGTCATGTCCTGTGTGTTCCTTCATGTCCTGGGTATTCCTTCATGTCCTGGGTGTTCCAAGGTGTCCTGGGTATTCCTTCATGTCCTGGGTGTTCCAAGGTGTCCTGAGTGTTCCTTCATGTCCTGGGTGTTCCAAGGTGTCCTGGATGTTCCTTCACATCCTGGGTATTCCAAGACGCTCAAGCTTCTTCACTTGAGCTGGGGCATGAAAAGAAAACACCGAATGTGGTGGGAGGCAAAAGAGAACACTAGAAAAGCTGCCCTGCCAGGCCCAGCACTAAGAAGAGCAGCATCTAATGCACTATAAACATAACAAAATGGAAATAATAATGCTAATAAACCACAGAGGAAAGATGAGATGCTTCCCAGCTTCATGGGGCTTCACATGCAGGGAAATTTCTTGGGTCCTTACTCTGCTTAAATCCAATTTTTCCTCCTTTGCCAAATGTTTCTTCCCTCCTGAGGTTTCCTTGAGATGTTATTAAGCAGCTTAGATGCAGCTCCTCATGTATACTCGAAGGAAGAGGTTTAAGGCTCGTTAGAAAATGAGGGAGCTGTACAATTAGTGGGGGGTTTGTTGACTCGTTGAGCGCTGGCTCTGCCATGCGCTGCGTGAGGAGATGGAGCAGAGTTTTGTGTCATCATCCTTAATGAATTCCTGGGATAAAATGGCCATGGGCTGGCATTTCTGTTTGAGCAGTGCTGGAGGGGTGGGGAAGGGCTGATGGATGGCATGGGAATAAGAAAGAGAAGGTTCAGAGAGGGTTCAGAGGAGCCACGGAGATGCTCAGAGGGCTGGAGCAGCTCCCCCATGGAGGAAGCTGTGCTGGGTCAGCCTGGAGAGGAGAAGGCTGTGGGGGGACCTCATTGCAGCCTTCCAGTCCCTGAAGGGAGCAGAGGAACAGGAGGGGAATCAGCTTGTTAAAGGGCAGAGACTGGCAGGACAAGGGGTATGGGGTGAAGCTGGAGGAGGGAAGGGGGAGAGGAGAGACTGGGGGGAAGTTCTGTCCAGAGAGAGTGGGGAGGGGCTGGAAGGGGCTGCCCAGAGAGGGGGTGGGTGCCCCATCCCTGGGGGTGTTCAAGGCCAGGTTGGATGGGGCCCTGGGCAACCTTGTGTAGCTCCAGGCCTGGAGGTTGGTGGCCCTGCCTGTGGCGGGGGGTTGGAGCTCTGTGACCCTTGGGGTCCCTCCCAACCCAGCCCAGTCTGGGATTCACCCAGAAATGGTGAAATGGAAAGGAAAAAAAAACCAAACCCCAAAATTGGGAAATTTTCAGTATGTGACTTGGGTTCACGTGTTCTTCCTCATCCCTTTGTCATGAGAAGACTGTGGGAGGAGGTGATGGTTACTGCAGAGATCCTCTCGCTGTAGCTGGATGGAAATGTGCAGGTGTTTTCTGCTTCCTTAGACCCAGCCTGTTAAATTGAGCCTTTTTTTTGGGGGGTAAGGGTGGGGAACTGTGCTGATAATTATCACTCTGCAGCAGGTTCATCCGCGGGCTGTACAGAGGGGTGAGGCCCTTCCCGAAGCCCTGCTGATGGAGGCAGACAGTGAGGTGGATGAGCAGCCACGAAGGCAAATCCCCTCAGCAGAATGCAGCACCAACAATCTGTTTCTCCCAGAAAGGCAGTTTATGCAGCCTAACGACATCGCCTCGCGAAGGGAATAAACACCTCAGCCCATGAGCAGCATCTGGGCTTCCCCAGGGTGGTCCCAGGGTTTGGAGGAGTCTCTGCTTTGGGGCTGTAGCTGCTTGAGTGGTTCCCAGTCTGACTGTGGCCCCATCTCTCACAGTGACCTGACATTTCTTCTAGTGAGTGTTAAGAGAGGAAGAACCCAGCTTGTGCGATGGACACGTGTGTGGTCACTGTACCAGTGATTCTTCCCCACCCTGAGAGCCCCTTTCCCCTCAGCAGCTGTAAGTACCTTACCAATATTTCCAATTCCCAGTCTGTGAGGAAAGGCTGAGTGAGCTGTGACTGTTCAGCCTGGAGAGAAGAAGACTCAGGGGGGACCTGATTAATGTTTATCAATATCTTCAGGCTGGGATGCAGGAGGAATTGGCCAGCCCCTTTTCAGTGTCTGTGGAGACAGGACAAGGGGCAATGGCTGCAAGTTGGAGCACAGGGAGTTCTGCACCAACATGAGGAAGAACTTTTCCCCAGTGAGGGTGAGGGAGCCCTGGGACGGGCTGCCCAGGGGGTGTGGAGTCTCCTTCTCTGGAGAGATTCCAGCCCCGTCTGGACACTGACCTGTGTGACCTGTCCTAGGGACCCTGCTTTGGCAGGGGGTTGGACCCCATGGGCTCTGGAGCTCACTTCCAACCCCTGTGATTCTGTGAAAATATCCCCATCCTTCCTCCCTGGGAGAGGCCACCCAAGGCACAATAAACAACCAGGTGGGGACATCAGGAGCCCAAATTCCCTGTTCCCAGTCGTACCCAAAGCCTGATTCCGCAGCGCTCCTCAGACACAGACTCAGAGCTGTGCCTCTAGTTGAGGTTTTATCCCACCACCCACATGCCCTTTTGTAGCAATCTGCTCCCTGCTCGTTTCCAGAGCTATTAATTAGGGTTCAGCATGTCTTTGTACCTGAGCTTGCATATTCTGGGTATAAACCGTTGTTTATTTGCATCATGGCTAAAGCATTTCCCCAATTTCTGGGATGTTTAGTATGAAAACTATCAGTTATGGGGAGCTGACATTCTTGTTTATATATTAGAAAGTATTAGCTTTTTTTCTGCATGTATAGAAATAGAAATATATATATTCTAATTATATATCTGCTGCATCTCTGCTCAGAGAAACAGAGCAAGGCACTGGGAGAGTAGAAGTCTCTTCTTCAAATTAACATGTAGCTCCTTGTACTGTGTTAGCACTGTTCCTCCCAACCTGGAAAACATTCCTGGGGAAGAGGGGATGAAGAGCATGTGGGGGCTTGGGAAGGTGGAATGAGGAGCAGCTGGTACATCTCTTCTTTTCCCAGTATTGCACACTGCTGGTATTTTTAAGGTACAATAGCAAAGGAAGGCTAAGCCTGGAGGTGCTACTTGGATAATGACCTTTAAAGTGATGTATGGTTTGGAGGTAATTTGGTGGTGGCTTAAAATGCTAAACCTCACTACTGTCAGACAGTCAGACAGGCCCAGCAAAGTTCCAGCCTGGAAACATAAAGTCAGGGTAAGCTGAGAGGAGGAAAAGCAGAAGAAAATCAGAAGAAAATTAGAAAAAAAATCAGAAGAAAATTCTCACCTTGATTCAAACGTCAGTGACATCAGTTTTTATCCCAGACAGGTCCTGGGAATGCCTCCTGACACGATGTATTGTTGTAAGACTGACAAGGGTGTCTTTGTAAAGAAATCCTTGTATTCTTACAGTGTCAGTTAAACACAAGCTGAGGATGATTCCCATCCTGCTTTGAAGCTCACCTAACATCACCCTTAATCCTTTGCATGGTTTATTTCACAAACAAAGCAGTCCAAAAGGAAGAATTCATTTATTTATTTTTAATATTAAGACTGTATTCCATGCAGATAATCCATAGTAAATACATTGCATTAAAAGACAGTTAAAGTGCCTTTAGTCCCCCAAAATAGTCCAACTGTGCTGTAAATTCAAGTATGTGGAAAGTAGGCCTTTAGTTACTAAGAGAATACTTTCTGATCTGGGTCCTGCTCCCACTGATACCAAAACCCAGGGGAGGGATCAACCCCCCACACCCACTTTCACCAGAGCAGAACCAACCCCATGCTGGTCTCCCATAAACCCTGTGCTGTGTTGTCCCAGCTGCTGAGCACAAGGTGGCCAAGGAGCAGGGACAAGGAGTAGATAGGGGATGTCACATTCTGCCCTGAGCCCCAGTGATGTGCTCAGTGGTTGCCACAAACTCCCAGGGCCTGGTGCTTGGAAAGGTGACTGAGGAGCTGTAGCAGTGGGGTTGTGTTCTGCACCCTCAGAACCAGCTGAGCACCAGGCTGAGCACAGCCACCAGCCCCAGCCTGCTTGACAGCTATAAAATACACAGGTCAGTCTACACCTACATTACACAGTCTGCTCTGAAGCAAGCCCAAATGCTGGGGTCAGTCAGAATCCCCAGGAGAAACTCAGGATGTGGCTACAGAAGCCATGTGGTTGAAGCAAAGTCAAACTCTGTATGTCATGGTCACCATCATCCCCTTCTTGCTTCAGCACTCAAGACTAGTGAGGAAGGAGCAGTGATCCTGGTGGGTCTGGCTCGGTGCAGCCAGCGTTAGACTGGTGCCCAGGCTCTCCTGTTTGATGTCAGAGTGGTACTTGGTGAAGGCAAAGATGTTTTCCTCTTTCTAGGCATCAGCAATGTTACCATCAGGCTCTCTGGAACTGAAAAGACAACCTCTTCTCTTCTGTCACAAAGCCACGTGCCAGGACTGTTCAGGTAAGATTGCTCCCTGCTGACTTTTGAGCTTCCCAGATGGGAACCTGAGGTGCCCTGAGCTAGACCTCAGAAACAAAGCCCAGGAAAAGCAAGGCCATGATGTGAAGACTTAAATCCAGAGAAAATTCCTTACCAGCTCCTAACCACTTCAAAGGAAATGAGATTGTGGGCAAAAACTAGATGAGAGCATCCCTCTGAATCCTTTCTACTTCAGGGAAACAGGGGGAGAAACACCCAACCTTCCAGTTGGAAGCTTTATTGGGGAATATAGTTTATCTCCAAAAATATGTCTGCAGAGAGACTGGCTGGGCACAACGTGGCACCACTCATCTGCCTTCCCCTGCTCCAGCATTTTGGTGCCTTCATGCCATAATAAGATGCAGCAGAAGCCTCCATGGTGGGTATGTATGAGCAAGTATAATCTGGGGTCTAAATGCCACAAAGCATCCATATTTATCTTTAATGGCTATATAAATTCAGCAGATGAGAAGGAAAACATTAATTAGACAGACCCTGCCTTTGGCAGTAATCACCACCAGTGACAGCTGAACCAGGCAGTGGATGAAATACACACTGAGTGTGGTTATCAGAGTAAATCACTGAGGAGCAGGAGGAAATGGAAAGGGAAAAAAAAGGCCCTGACAACCAACACCAATTTGAGGGGGGGGGAACTTTATGTTACACTGGACTTGGGTGTCTTTTCTTATCCAAGCTGTCCTCAGCTCGGTGTGGTCCTGTGCTGGTGCCTGTGGGAGTAGGGGGGTATTTCTGCAGATCAGACCTGAACTGGGATTGCACAGGAGGAGTAGGAAACCCTGAGAGGCTTCATGTCAAAGCCCTTAGGTAGGGTCACATCCTGGAATGGACAAATCCAGAGCAAGGGCCAGAATAAAAATATAGAAACCCCCTCCACTCAAGTGGGCTCTAAACCAAATTCATGAGATATTGAGGTTTTTCAGTGGTATTGAGGTGTGTGTGCCTCCACTCCTCCCTTCTGGGAGATGCCCATGAAGGAGCTGGGATTTACTCTGGATTTAGCCTGTGGGATGACACTGCTTTTGGCAGAGCTCTGTCCCCATCCTCCTCCCCCCCAAAACCTCCTCTCTTCCTGTGGGATTAGTGCCCAGGATGTATTCTGAAGGGCTCCAAGATTCATTTCTCTGCCCACTCTGTCTCCTTTAGGGGCAGGAGCAGAGTTAGTGATTAGCAAAGTAATTAGATGCCAACAAGGACGTGGGGGCCACTGGCTCACAGACTCTGCAGGTGAATCCTCACAGGGGGTTGCCCTTAAAATCCTTGGGTTTCCCTTTCTGTGGAGCAGGGAGAAGAAGTTGTTGGTGTGATGGGAGAGGAGGGAAAGGAGAGGAAGCTGTTGGTGTGATGGGAGAGGAGGGAAAGGAGAGGAAGCTGTTGGTGTGATGGGAGAGGAGGACAGGGAGAGGAAGCTGTGCTGGTGGAAGACTGACTGGCTGTGGGATGAAGAAACCAAGGGCATGAGGCTTCTCAGCCACGGTGACAACATTACGTGTCACCTGCCCCAAAAGAAGAGGAAGGGGAGAGCAGAGAAAGGGACCAAGCTGGGGAGAAGGGAGGGGAGCCCTGCAGAGCCAGCGATGCCTCTCAGGGACCACCAACAGCCCCCACCCCCAAATTCCTTCACCCTGGAGCAGGGCAGGGGTGACTAGCCCAGCTCCTGTGGGCGCTGGCAGAGCCAGCATGCAGCCAACACCAGTTTGCCACCCCAGTACCCCACTGCTCTGCCACCTGGTATTCTATGAGGTTTGCCCCCCATTCTGCAGCCCCTGTGAAGACTTTTGGGGGAGGAGGGAGGAGGCCAGCCCCACACCAGGGCTGGGGGGACAAACCCAACCACAAACCAAAGAACCTCAGGCTGAACTAAACCCTTTTCTTCTCCCGCTGCACCCAGGGCTCCGGTGCCAGGCTGGGGCAGAGCCCAACGTCACGAGCCACCGGTGCAGGTTGTGCTGTGCCATGAGGAGTCCAGGCGAGTCCCAGCCTCACACCACCCCGACTCATCCCTTCCAAACACTCCATGGGGTCTTTTTCCTCCTACTTGCTGTTCCTTTTCCAGAAGGGGAAAGCCTTTGCGATAGAAGAACAGAAGACTCCAACACTTTTGAGACACGGGAGGTTTGAGATGCAGGGGGAGAAGCGCTCAGCACTGTTCTGCTTCCACAAAGCCCTCCTTCTCCTGGCTGGATGGCTCCACCTCTGAGTAGGTCGCGTGGTTGGTGTGATTTCGGAACTTCATGGCAGGCCAGTGATGGGGCCTTCGCTGTGGGCAGAAACAGAGAGCCCTGAGGGGCTGTGGCAGAGCCCACAGGGACATGGGGAGCTCGGTCTTGAAACAGAAGTGATGCTGTCTGTGAGAGCTTCACTCCTTATTTATAAAAATCATAGAATCATAGAATGGGCTGGGTTGGAAGGGACCCCAAGGGTCACAGAGCATCAACCCCCTGCCACAGGCAGGGCCACCACCCTCCAGGCCTGGAGCTACACAAGGTTGCCCAGGGCCCCAGCCAACCTGGCCTTGAACACCCCCAGACACGGGGCACCCACCCCCTCTCTGGGCAGCCTGTTCCAGCCCCTCACCACTCTCTCTGTAAAAAACTTCCCCCTAATATCTCATCTAACCTTTCCTTCCTTAAATGTGTTGGTTTTTTTTCCTTAAATGAGAGTTTTTTTAAAAAAATGACTTCATGGTTAATGGAGTTGATTGCAACACAGGGGTCTCACTGAGCTGACCCTACTAAGGGTAAAATGGGGGGGGCTGGAGACTTTTAAGTGACATTCTTCAAGGACTTGGGGGTGCTTGTGGGTGAGAAGCTGGACATGAGCCACCAAGGTGCACTCGCAGCCCAGAAGGCCAACCCCATCCTGGGCTGCATCCCCAGGAGTGTGGGCAGCAGATGGAGAGGGGATTCTGTCCCTCTGCTCTGGGGAGACCCCACCTGGGGTGCTGTGTCCAGCTCTGGAGCACTCAGCACAAGAAGGACATGGAGCAGGGCTAGAGGAGGCCCCAAAAGTGATCTGAAGGCTGGAGCAGCTCTGCTGTGAAGCCAGGCCCAGCAGACCAGGTCTCTGAGGCCTGTCTCAGCAACCAGGGCAGATGGAGGAACAACAATTGCTCCAGGAAGAAGCCACTGAGTGCTAAGGGAGGGCTGAGGGACATCAACCCCTCTGCAGCAGCTCCAGTGCCAGGCCTCAGCCCCCTTCTCCCCGCCTCAGGATCTTGCACCGAGCGGCCTGCAGGCTCCGAGGAGCAGATGGAGCCTGTCGGACCCCCCGTCTGCCTGAGAATTAAACCCTTCCATTTCAAGCCTTCCCACCAGCACTCCGAGCAGCTGATGGCACGACATCCATCAGGAGGAGGCTGACAACTCCAGGCAACAAAACCCAGCTGGGTGAGTGGAGAAGCACCCATCCCAAGCGTGTCACAGCTCCAGCCCAGCCCTCCACCCGGGGAGAGGAAGGGGATGTGTGAAAGGGAGCGTGTGAAAGGGAGCAAAATAAACCCACGTGGGAGGGAGAGAGCCTAAGTTTAAAACACCATCAGCTGGAGGCTGGGAGCTGTGACTGCAGGGCCATGAAAAGAAACACGGGTGTGAACTCTCCCTCTCGCTCCTCTTTGTTCCCTGCTCCTCTCTGGAAGGACAGGGTTTGCCTTGGTGGGAGAGGACAAAAAAACCCAGGCAGGGACCAGGTTCTCCACTCACCTCGATGAAGAACAGGGCAGCAGTGGAGGTGGGGTGGCTGTTGATGTAAATCCCAGCGAGGATGATGACTGCAATGAGCAGCACAGCCAGGACGATGCCCACGATGGTACCTGTGTGAATCGGGGTGCCTGCTTTCTTGGAGGGAAGGCTGCTCCCCAAACCTGTGGAAAAAAGGGATCCAGGTGAGTCTTGAGCTGTGCTGAGACCCTGATAGAGGAAAGGGTGGAAAAGCAAAGTGAGGAGAGACCTTCCTGAGACCCAGCAACTCAACCACCCGCTCCCGGCCCCATCAGGAGGGGGAGATGCCCCGGAGAGTTGCTGTCCCAGCGCCAGCATTCCTTTCCCATGACAGCAGTGGCTGGTTTGAAGGGAGATGAAGCCAGCACCATGCATAACCCCTCTCCAGCCCCGACTCCTTCTCTGTGGGCTGCTCCTCAGACAGGAAGCCGTTAACCTTTTGGTGGGGGGGGTCCTCGGTGCGTCCCACCCACAGCTCTCAGCCCTACAGAGCTCCGGAGGGGCCACAGCCTGTATCAGTGATGCTGGCCACCTTTTGGGGAGCAATTTGGCTGAAACTGGGAAGATGGGGCACCTCAGAGCATCTGTAGAGGAGCTGAGCAAACCGAGTTTGGCCAGTTTAACTCCCCAGAGCTGGTTTCAGGTCAGAGGGAGAGGCTGGTGGCTTTCATCCGACCACAGCTCTCCCAAACCCCATGTCAGGCAGAGAGAGCTCGAATCCCGCTTGAATCCCACTTGAATCCAGCTTGAATCTGGCTCAAATCCAGCTCAAATCCCCCTGTGCCCCAATATGAGGAGCATGGCAGCAGCAGTTGGGTTCCCTGCCCTCCGGGCTGTCGGACAGCCCAGGGCTGAGAAAGGATTCTCAGGATGAAAGAGGCAAAGCTGGGTAAGGAGATTCTCTAAATCTGGATTTCATGCTGCTCTTGGGCAGCACTGGGGAGATCCCAAAGGAAAAAGGACCTTGTGCCTGTGTGGAGAGAGGGAATGACACAGAAAGGGAGGGGAACTCCTCATCCTCACTTTGCAGAGCGGGGCCAGCAGACAAACAGCAGCCAGGTAGAATGGATTGGTCCCAGCTCTCACTTTTCCCTACCTGGGATGGTGTTAATCAGGGTACAGGACAATAGGAGTCTTATCTTGATTGCATCCCTCCAATCTCAGCCTCACCTGCCCACCCCCAGCTCCCTGTGCAGGGGGTTGCAGGGGAAGGTTAAGGCTTACCATCGCTTCCTGCATATTGATTGAGCTTCGTGTCATCTGAGAGGAGAAAAACAGGCAAAAAAAGTCAAGTTAGGAGCCTTCTGAGATGCTCCACGTGCTTCCCACCTGCATTCCCCCCCATGCTGTGAGGGCAGAACCCCTCCTGCACAGCGTTTACGTGGCCTGGGATAGATTTAAACCCTCTGAGATGGATGGAAGCCCAGGGCTTGTGGTTTATCAACCTGGAGCACAAACATCCAAGGGAAGCAGGCTTTAAACACACTCAGTGTGCAAAGCAGAGCAACAAATGAACCCTGGGTGGGCCCCCAGCCCCCATGGGTGTCTGTTCAGAGGGTGATTTTTGCAGCAGTCCCCTGCAGTGATGATGCTAACACAGTGATGATGATGATAATGCAGTGATGATGATGACATAGAGATTATGCTAATACTGTGATAATAATGTAGTGATGATACTAACACAGTGACAGTGATGCAGTGACAGTGCTAATGCAGTGATGATTAGTGATGATGCTGATGCAGGGATGGTGATGATGGTGCAGTGATTATGATCATAATAATGCAGTGATGATGATGATAATATAGTGATGATGATGCAGTGATGATGATCATAATGCAGTGCTAATGATCATAATGCAGTGATGATGATGCAGTGATGCTGATCATAATGCAGTGCTGATGATCATAATGCAGTGCTGATGATCATAATGCAGTGATGCTGATGGAGTGATGATGATGCTGATGCAGTGATGATGATGCAGTGATGGTGATCATAATGCAGTGCTGATGATCATAATGCAGTGCTGATGATGCAGTGATGATGATGATGCAGTGATGATGATCATAATGCAGTGATGATGCTGCTGATGCAGTGATGATGATGCTGCAGCTGCAGTGATGATGCTAACACATCCCGAATAAAGGGGTGGGAGGCCACGCTGTAACACCGTGTGTGAGACCCCAAAGCCTGCTCCTGTTCTTCATCCCATTCTGGAAGCACCAGGTTACGTTGTACAAGGCTTTTGTGCCTCACCAGTCTCCACTTCACCACCCCAGCTGAACTCAGCCCCCTGAACCCTTACACACTTGCTCTCTGGCAAGCCAGACCCACTGACAAACCCCTCTGTGAGCAGAGCCAGGGCGTGGGGCCGGCTGGGGAGGGGCAGAGGGGTGCGTCCCGCTCCTCTGCTTCCCTTGTTCCTTTGCTGGGCTTCTCCAGATAAAGTTCACTGCCCGATGCAGCTGCCTGTTTGTTTCCTTCCAAGATTGCAAATTAACTTCATGCCTGACTGTGTCACAGAAAAGCCTCTTGTTCTTTTTCCAGGAACCGGCGGCGAGTTGGAAAATAATCTCAGTGGTGGTGTTGCACTCCCCCTTCCTTTAATTGCTCCTTGCAAAGTCAGCCCTGTCAGCCAGGCACTCCCTTCCTCCCCCCCCCCCCCCCCCTTCCCATGGCTGAAGGACAATTACTAATGTTCCTTTCTATTTATTCTAATTAGCAGTTTGCGTTAGGGACTATTAAGCAGCAAAATGGAAGTGATACCTGCCGCTAGGACCCGAGGAGCCAGCCCTGTGTTAATAGGATTAGCAAGCTTTAGAACATGGGTGTCCTGAGGGAAACTCCAGATCTTCTTCCACAGAGCTTCCCTAGGCTGGAGCAGAGAGAGCAATGGCCTGCCTGTGCTGAGTGACTGCTGCCCTGAGAAGTCCTGGCAGCCCTGAGCCACCAGCGAGGACGGACCTACGGACAGCAGGAACCCATGCAGGATGCTGGGGAGATGCTGAGGAGTCTGCTCATGGGGAACCAGGTGCTTGTTGACCTTCAGGAATGTGTAAGGCAGCGGTGTTGCAGCCATAAAGCCCTTCCCACCAGAGGGTTTCATCCCCCCTTTAGCCCAGCATGCGGAGCATCAGCTCTGGGCTGCCCTTGGCTGTCCCCTGCGTCACCTCCTGTGCTCCCCCTGTGCCTCATGACAGGCTCCTCGCTGCACAGATTCAGGCAGGGACTGCAAGATCTCTGGGGGATAAGCAGGAGGACACAGTGTCCCTGCTGTCCTCACCTTCTGTAGTGAGGCTGTCAAGGAAGAGTGAGGCTGTGGAGGTGCTGACGTCCTCCCCCGGCGCTGAGGAGGAGCTGTCTGCAGGTGCTGAGTACCGGTCGCCTTCTGCTAAATCCTCACAGGTCTTCTCATCCGACTGGGAAGGGAAGAGGGAACAGTCACTTTTCCCAGCTCTCCTCCCAGTGAGAGTGCCAGGGAGCCAGTGGTGAGCACGGAGCTTCCCAGGCTCCAGAATTCCGAGCACTTGGGTTCCAACCCAGCAGGAGGGGACGTGGACCAGGAGTGCCAAGGGAAGGGGGGGTGAAGGGGGGTGGTGTTAGACAAGAGGAGGAAAGGTTTGGGACCCACTTAAGTAGGACAGATGACAATGATCCATCAAGGTCTGACCTTCCTGCATCACTGAAAGCCCTTCCATAGGTCCCGTGACCTCCTCTGCCCTCACCCCCCCCCCCCCTTGGTTAACAGGGGGAGTTCTCAGAGGGGGGAAACCAAAAAGGCAAAACAACAACAAACCCCACCCCACACCCAAAGCAGAAACAGATGTTTGGTCAGCGCTGATCTTCCTGAGACAAAGGAACTAGTTCATCCAGCGCCCAGATAATTGTGCTAACGAGGCCACGCACCAGAACCAGCCCAAATCACAGGGGCTCCTTCCTTCACCCGTCAGCGTGAGGAACAGTCACACTTCCAAGGTGAAAAAACCACCCTGGATTGGATTGTACTGTCTGGGAACCCCAGGAGGTGTCTGCATCTTCCCCAGCACCCAGCACAGACACAAGACCCCCAGGCAGGGACCCTCAGGTAACGCTGCGGGATGCGATGGACCCTCTTTTAACCCTTCCAGCAGAGACATCATCCTGTGGGGAAGCAGCTCAGAGGTCCTGCTCCCATGGGAAAGGGGAATCTACAGGGATGCTCAGCCTGTCCAGGGAGCCCAGAGGGAATTTCCCCAGCTGGGATACAGCCAGTGTTTTAATGATGCATCACTCCCAGCGCAGCACCTAAGAGCAGCGATTCACCCCTCAGCCTCACCTGGCCGCAGCCGTAGGACAGCCACTCCTCACGGTATCGGTCAAAACCACTGGAACATCTGTGGGGAAAAGCAGGCTGAGCCCCTGCTGTAACACCCACTCACCCTCTCTCCACATGGGTGCCATCACTGGGGGCTTCCAAGCTGCCCATGAGCCCCTGATGCTGGGTGCTGGGAACAGACACTGAGCTCTACAGACATTTATACAGCTCTTGATGTTTATATCTTAGTCAGCCCCTGGAGACTTGGGGTTTCCAGTGCAGCTGTGCTGGAAGGACCCAAATGTTCCCCTTGACAGTGGAGGAGAAGGGTCAGGAACAGGAAAAACCCAGGGGCTGAGTGTGACTTTCCATCCCCTTGACTCTGTGCCCAACGAGTGGTTGGGTTTGGTTTGTGTTGGGGGTGGGTTTTTTTTGGGGGGGGTTGGGTTTGTTTTTTTCCAGCAACATCTGCACAGGAAAAACATCTTAAAGAAATTAGACCTGGGAAACTGCCAGCCAGAGAAACCTCCACAGAAACAGAGGGGATGAAGCAGCACTCAGACCTTTGGGATGTCTCTGGGGACCACCAGGATGTGAATCAGGGGTTCAGCTCATACAACCACTGATTCACCCCAAAGGGGAGAAGCCACAGAGAACTTGGGGGTCCTGCTGAGATCTCTGGTTAAGGCACAGCCCTGCAATCATCCCAAGCCCAGCAACAGCAGCAGCACAAACCCCACTGTCCTGCAGACAGCCAGGAGGACTCCAGGCTTAAATCACAGAGCTGGGCTCAGGGTTCCAGTTCAAGCCCTGGATGCCACGTTACCAGCTTCCTTGGCAAAGGTCACGTTGGCTTTGCCAGCCCAGCCTGGTTGGAACACTCAAGAGATCACTGTGATTTAGAACAAGCAGCAGCAGCAGCAACTTGGGCTCAGGGGGGTCAGGTTTGCAAACCCCTTAAACTTGGAATAAGCAGAATGAGGAAGTCCCCAAACCCTGGGGTTTTGACCCAAACAGGACCCCAAGCTGTGGTGACATGGGTTTGCTACCAGGTGACAACTGCTGGCACTGACAAACGCTGTCCCCCTGCTCAGGCTGTCCCCCTGCTCAAACTGTCCCCCTGCTCAAACTGTCCCCCTGCTCAAACTGTCCCCTGCTCGGGCTGTCCCCCCCTGCTCGGGCTGTCCCCCCCTGCTCGGGCTGTCCCCCAGCCCACCCAAAGGCAGCAGATCAGTGCTGAGTTATCGGGTCACTTCACTGATGCCTCAGGATCCTCCCCCCAAACCTCCTGCGTGGGAGGAAGGGGCTCAAGGGGCGTGGAGAGGAGGGGCATCTCCCCGTGCTGCCTGTGAGGATCTGTGTCACTGGGTCCCCTCCCCTGCCACCAGCTCTAAATAAGCATCTCAGCAAAAGCTCATTAAGCTGATGCTCTGTATCCCCCTGCTTGAGCTGAAGGAGAGAGCACGGAGCAGGACGGCTGCAGGGATGGGACTGCAGTGGGCCCAGCCCCAGTTCCCCCCCCAGATCTTCTGCTTACCCCCAAAAAGAGCAAGTTCCCCCCCGCAAATTGTGTCTCATCCCTGACAAAGCAGGTCTGGCCCCACGGTGGGATGAGCATCCCTGGCTCTGTGACCTACAGTCAGAGCATGTCCTAGAATCCCAGACTGGTCTGGGTTGGGAGGGACCCCAAGGGTCACAGAGCTCCAACCCCCCTGCCACAGGCAGGGCCACCAACCTCCAGGCCTGGAGCTACACAAGGTTGCCCAGGGCCCCATCCAACCTGGCCTTGAACACCCCCAGTGTCCCATTCCCCCTCCTCGTGTCACATCCCAAGTCAGCATCAGTTTCCCCCTCGTTTCACCTCACTGACCAAACAGAAATGGGAATTTTTCCTTCTGGTCTCAACTTGTTCCAGCTGCTGCAGCAAAAGTTTCGGACACAGAGCCCCAACCTTGGGAAACATCTCCTGTCAAGGGGCTTGTAACTGGAGATGGGATCAGCTCTGAACCAGAGCAGCACCCAGCTCAGCCACAGAGCAGCACAGCAACAGGGAAAAGGGAAAATAATCATAAAACCCCCCAGCAGCACCAGCACAGGCATCAGCCCCAGGGCTGCACGTGCTCTCCCAGCTCTCCCATCAGGAAGAGATGGGGAAGCTCAGCCCAGGTACCTCTGCAGGACGTGACACCAGCTGCAGTTGAAGGTGAGCTTGGAGGCCACGCAGGACTCGCAGCTCTGGTGCTGCAGACAAGCTGGAAGAGAGAGAAGAGACGTGCCAGCTGCACACCAGCATCAGCATCCCCCAGCGTGGGTGCACGGCAGGGTCCCCACCGACCCCCCAGCACCCATCCAGCACCCATCACACCCTCCTCTGCAGCCCTTCTGGCTGTGACCAGGAGGTGGGTGAGTCGCTGGGTGCAACAAGGGAAGGGAACACACCCTGAGCCCCCCACCCAACCCCCCCACACACACTCACTGGGCAGGGGGGTGAACTCCACAGCTGACATGCTGGTGATCCTGCTGGTGTCCAGCTCCACGCGGTGATACTCGTAGATGGTCCGGCGGCGTGACTCTGCCACACAGGGATGGGGTTCAGGAGCCCACCTTGCACCCCCTGCCCCAGCCAGCACCCCAGGGGGCACCCACCTGTGCAGGGAAAGCTTGGGGAGGTGGGGAGGGGGCTGCAAAGGGGGTTCCCAGGTTCGGTGGGGTGGTGGGAGAAGCAATGCGGGGGGTGCTGGGGGGGAAGTAGGGGGGTCAGGGCAGGGTTTTGCTGGGAGGAGCGTGGAGCACCCAGTGTTTGTGGGTGTGGGGAGATGCACCCTGAGGTGCACCCCAAGAGAGATGCACCCCAATAAAGATGCACCCCTGGAGAGATACACCCCAGGAGAGATGCACCTCAAGAGAGATGCACCCAAGGAGAGATGCACCCAAGGAGAGATGCACCCCAAGAAAGATACACCCCAAGAAAGATACACCCCAAGAAAGATACACCCCAAGAAAGATACACCTGGGGACATGGGACACGAGGGGACCCGTGCAGCCAAGCCCTGCACACCTCCTCACCCCCTTATGCTCCCCACCATAAATCCAAGCGACCCGTCCTCGTGTCTCAAAGCACCCAAAGATGAGGAGAGGCCTCCTCACCTCCCCCATGAGCATCAGCATCCCCAAGGGTGGGCTCAGGGTGTCCCACCCCCCAGCCCCAGTGCCCCAAGCACAGCGACTCACCGGGCATGTCAGGAGATGGGTTGAGGATCATGAAGGCATCGGAGAGCCCAGCCTTCACGGGGTGCTGGGTGGCACTGATCCGTAGGACCGGCACCGGGATCTGCAGCCAGGGACAGAGGGTGAGAGGGACCCAGGGTGCTGATTCTCCTGTGCTCTGGGGGCTCTGGGAACATCCAGACTGAACGTGTGGGCAGTGATAACAGGGAATCTCCTCCCAGAGCCCACAGCATCCCTGCAGGGACCCCCCTGGCTGTGCCATCCGCATCGGGAGCGTCTCTCACCTCCTTGTAGCCAAAGACGATCCTGCCGGTGCTGTGCAGGGCTGCCTGGAAGGTGAAGCTGCCCATGTCCTCCTTCCCCTGCAGATAGACCTTGTCCCACTGCACCACGAACACCGTCCCTGTGGCACAGAGCAGGCGATGGTCCCCTCATCCCTCCTCACCCCACACCCCAACAGGTCCCAGTGGTGATGCTCCAAGTCATCTCCTCCCTCATGAACAAGCCAAACATCCTGCCTGCCCCTCCCCAAAGCCTCCCCATGGGCTCCCCACACCCTCCCCCAGCCCCAGCCCCTCTCTGGGCCCTGCAGAGCTGAGCCTTGCCCAGGGTTAGGAGCAGGACCCACCGTTGTCCAGGTACCGGACGGTGGAGTTGCGGGAGAAGCTGGGGTTGAAGTTGGCCATGAGGGGTGCGACGTACTGGGTGGCCGTGAGCATCCGGTGGATGACATCCCCCATGAAGATAAACCCTGGGTGAGCAGAGGAGGGTGAAGCAGCTCACGCTCCCCTCTGCCACCCCAGGGTGCTCCTACAACCTTCCCCCTCCTCCTGACCTCCCACCACCCTGCCCTGGCTCTCCCATCCCAGATTTTCTTCAAGCCTGTGTGACCCCCCCCCCCTCTCCCAGCATCCCCTCAACTGCCATGGAAACCAAGGCACCAGCAGCACCCACCTCCCTCAGCACCAGCAGCAGGATGGGGGTTAGATTTGGGGTGGGGGGAGAGGAGAAAGTAAGAGGGGCTAAGGGGCTAGAGCCCCCCTGCCCCATCTGAGCTACCCAGGGGCTCTGGGATGCAGGGGGAGGATGGAACCTGTGCCAGAGCCGTGCCCAGCCCTCCCCACGCTGGGATGCCAACCTGCCCCAGCCCCACTCACCGCCCGTGGCTATCGTGACCTGTCGCAGGAGGTGGCCATAGAAGGGGAAGTCAAAGGAGAGGAGGATTCTCTGTGGGAGAGGGGGAGATGGGTGAGAAGCTGGAGAAGCTGAGTGCTCAGTCCGACAGATGGATGGGGAGGGGGTGACACACATGGATCCGTGCCCACCAGCTCTGCCCAGTTTGGAGCAAGCTCCTGGGGCAGGTGCTTGGAGGGGTGGGAGAGGGATGGGAGTGGGGCAGACCACCCCCCTGTGCTGGGGGAGACCAACCACCTCCCCAGCCTGTGTGTGTGTTCTGGGCTGGGATGGGGATGTGGAGGTGCTGCCCCACCTGAGGTGCCACCCAACGGCGTGTTCCCCTTGAGGAACGGGGATACCCCTTGGGATGGGGACACAGGGAACACCCCAGGCTGCAGAACACCCCGTGGGCTCACCGAAGCCTGTCGGTGTGTGTTGGAGAGGATCCCATGGATCTTCACTTGGCTCCTGTTGGCTGCTGCCATGTCAACCCACAGCCCCCTGGGGCGCGCGTCCCCCGGCCCGTAGATCCGCGACACGTAGTAGCTGTGGTTGTCCTCCTGCAGCCATGGGGGGACACACAGGGTGGGTGACAGGGCTGGCATTACCCAGCTCACTCCCTGGGGATGTGACCCCCCTGCCCCAGCACGGCTCAGAGCAGCTGGGACCTGCCCTTGGCCCAAACCAGCACCAAACCCCCCCATCCCAGTGTGATGCCACATGAGGGATGTGGAGCAACTGGAGAAGGTGCAGAGCAGACCCCTGAGAGCCATGGGAGGGGGCTGGCTGGTGAGGGAGATGGGGCCAGGAGTCCTGAGAGGCTCCAGGGAAGCAGATGGGTGCAGCTTTCCTGGGAATCAAACCCTCCCTGGAGCTGGAGCCAGGGGCTGGAACCCGCAGCCAAAGAGATGATGAACCTTGGAATGGGCCCCCAGGGATGGTGGGTGGGGGGCTGCTGCCAGCCAGAGGGAGAACAGGGACCCCAGGTGGGCTGGGGGGGGGATGCCTGGGACCCCAGGCATCCCCCCCCCAGCCCATCTGGGGTCCCCCAAGCCCCCCAACAGAGCAGAACAGAGAGCACCATGCAGAAGGACACCCATCCTGGCTGGGATACAGGCAGAGCGGGTGATGTCCTGGGGTGCAGGAGCCAGGATGGGGTGTGGGTGCCCCCAGCCCAGGATGTAACAGGTTGGAAGGGGTAAAGAAAGGGAAAGTGAAGCCCCCCACCCCAAGCTTTGAGCATCCCAGCTCTTCCCCAGGGCAGTGGGGTCACAGGGAATAAACACTCAGGAAAAGCCCATCACTGGTCTCAGGGAGAGCTGCTGCCCCCCATGCTAGCCCCAACCCCAGGGAAAGCTTTCCCAGCTCTTCCTGATGGGAATTACAACCCCATCCTGCTCAGAGGGCCTGATGCAGTCCTCTCTTCCCCTATGGATGGGGAAACTGAGGCACGGGGAAGGTTGTGCCGGCACCTGCTGTGTCCCAGCACGCTCCACCCCATGCAGAGGCTTTGGAAATCCCCTGGGATGCAGGGACAGGCCATGGATGGGGGACAAACAACACGTCTCCTGTGTCCTCACACACCCCCCACGCCTTCCCAACATGCTCCAAATAAACCAGGGGGGAGGATCAGAGGGCTGGAGCAGCTTCCCCATGGAGAGAGGCTGAGGGAGCTGGGCTGGGTCAGCCTGGAGAGGAGAAGGCTGTGGGGGGACCTCATTGCAGCCTTCCAGTCCCTGAGGGGAGCAGAGGAACAGGAGGGGAATCAGCTTGTTCAAGGGCAGAGACTGGCAGGACAAGGGGGCTGGAGTGAAGCTGGAGGAGGGAAGGGGGAGAGGAGAGACTGGGGGGAAGTTCTGTGCAGAGAGAGTGGGGAGGGGCTGGAAGGGGCTGCCCAGAGAGGGGGTGGGTGCCCCGTCCCTGGGGGTGTCCAAGGCCAGGTTGGATGGGGTCCTGGGCAACCTTGTGTAGCTCCAGGCCTGGAGGTTGGTGGCCCTGCCTGTGGCAGGGGGTTGGAGCTCTGTGACCCTTGGGGTCCCTTCCAGCCCAGCCCAGGCTGGGATTCTGTGCTCTATGATAAGCAGGGCTGGGAGCACAGGGAGCTGGCTGCCCAGCTCCTGACCTCATCGCTGACTCACTGGGGTGTCCTAATCCTCACCTTGCTTTAGTCAGGGCAGGAATTAGGAGCAGGGGGGGACTGGACACACCAGTCAGTGGGGAGCACAGGCACCATGGGGCAGAGCTTAGGGAGGGTCAGTGGTGACACACGGTGTCACAGCTCTCCTCATCCTTGGGGTTCAGAGACGCAACCCCCCCTGCTTCACCCCGAACCTGGGATGTTTTGGGGGGGGGGGAGAGGAGGGGAAACCCCCTCAGCTGCCAGGCTGGCACCTCCTGGGATGCAGCGAGGTGCTGGAACACACAGAGGGGACAGGTCCCTGACCTCAACCCCACTCTCCTGGCAGACACCCTGAGCCCCCCCAATCACTGCCTTTCTCCCCACCCCTGGAACCACTCCCCAGCATCTCCAGCGGGTTTGGGCTGGTCAAGTTTGGGGTTGGTTCTAAAACAGGGACTTTCCTGGCCCCTCTCCATCCCCAGTGGTCACTGAGCAAGACCAAACTGGAGCTCAAGCAGGGCGTTCCCCTGGCACCCCAAACCACAGAGGCACCAATTCCACCGAATCCACAACTGGACAAACACCAGGACAAACCACCACATCCAGCACATCCTCCCCCAGAACCCCCCCACAGCCACGCATCTCCCCCCACCCCATCCCAGAGACCTCAGCCCTGGGCTGCCAAGGGACACCCAGCCCTGCCACAAATAACCAGGAGCTAATTGAGGGCGGGTAATTAAGTACAGCTGGGATGGGAGAACCCAGTGAGACATCCCAGGAGGTGACACTGCTCCCCAGACAGCCCCCTCACCCCAGCCTTGAGCCCCCCAGGACCTAGGCAACACCATGCCCTGCACACGTGGCATCCCCAGCCATCCCCAGCCATCCCCAGCTCAGGGGTGGTGGCCCCAGGCCCTGGTCACACTCAAGGGCAGGGAGAGCCATCCCCAGGGCTGTAATTATCCCCTGGGCTGCCAGGATCCAGCCCCACACACTAAATTGGACCCAGTGTCCCCAGCAGCTCCCTGCCCAGCCTGGAAATAGCTCTGGGTGGTTGGGCACGGGGCCGGGTCCTGCCTGGGCTGGGGGCAGCGCTGGGGGGCAGCACTGGGGGTCCCGACTCACCACGATGTGTGTCTCGTTGGCTGGCAGCGTGTCGATGGCCAGGCTGCCCCCCACCAGGTCCTGGCTGATGTGGGTCCCCTCTGTCCCCAGCGAGGTCTCCCGAGCTCCCCGCAGCCCTTCGCCCACCGCTGGGCTCCCGGGGGGGTGTCCTGGTGGGGCACAAGGATGGGTCAGAGATGGGGGGGTGTCATACCAGGAGGGCACCCGCCTGTGGGTTTGGGAGCAGCCTTCACACCCAGCCAGGCAGCTTCTGCTGAGGTGAGATGAGTTTTGGGGGGGTCTCAGCGCCCATAAGCAGCATTGGGGTGAGGATGGAGAGGTGGGGAAGGGCTTCTTGGGTCGGGGGTGGGGGTGTCACACACAGGGTGAAGGGATGGCAATGGACACCCATGGCCTGGGGAGGAGAGGTGGGATGGAGGGGTGACAGGAGGCAAAACCCCTACAACACCCCAAGCCCAGCTCACACCCCAGTGATGGAGGGGAGGGGGGTGGGGGGGATGTGGCTTCAGCAACGGGGCACCAGCCGTCAGCCCCCTCCCCTGGGCTGGTTGGGGGTCTGGGTGCGAGGGCAGAGTCCAAACATCCCTCTCCAAAAGAAACGTGTCCCTCACCCCCTCCTGCTGCTCCTCTCCCAGCCCCACACCAGCCCCGGGGGGGGGGGGGCGGGGGGGGAGCTGAGGCCAGAAACACAGCACAGAGTTTTTTTTTGGGGGGGGGGGGGATGGGGGGGTGGTGCTGGTGATGAAAAAAGCCATTTGGGACCAAATCTGCAGAGATTCCTCCGGTTTCCCGGCAGCTCAGCGCGGCGGGGGCGGAGCGGATGGCACAGGCTCGCCCACGGGCAGGGACAGAGCCAGGACGGCTGTCCCCAGGCTGGGGGGGGCAGCAGGAGCACCCCTGGGGACACAGGCTGCTCCCCTCGCCCTTTGGGAGGGGGTACGCAGTGTTCCACCCCCCTCCCCGGGGAGAGGGAGCTAATTGATGCTTAATGAGCTCCCGGTCCCCTCTGGAGCCTTCCCAAAGGGGTTGGTTTGGCCCCAGTGCCTCTGGGAGGGGAAACTGAGGCAGGAGGGAGCGCGGCTGAGGTGGCAGCTGAGGGGATGCACCCCACTGCGGAGGGACTGGGGAAGGGGCTCTGTGGTTGGGGGTTGTGCCCCCTTTCTCTTGGGGGGCACCCTTTCCCCCAGGTAGGGCTTGAACAAGCCCCCCACCCCACAGAAGCCCCCCCAAAAGCTCACGGCACCCACAGCCCTGCCAGCATCGGCCACACCACAGAACCCCCCGGTGGGGGGGGGGGAATCCTGCGTGGGGGCACCCCAACAGCGGGGCTACAGCCCCCCCCCCTCTGCCCCACGGCTGTTTTGGGGAGGGGGGGTCCAAGCCACCCACCAGCACCTTGGCCATGGGGATGCCGGGGCTGCAGAGACCCCACGGCCGGGGGGTCGCAGCGTGACACGCACCTGCGTGCCCAGGGGGGGCACAGACCCACCCCCAAAGGACAGACGGACAGACAGACAGACAGACAGCCCGGACGAGGCGCGACGCCTCCCGCTGCCCACGGGCAAAGCAAAGCGTGCGGGGCCGTGCGGGACGCTGCTCACCGGGGCCCCCCCCCCACCTCTCCCTGGACCCCTACTCCGGGGACCCCCCCCGGGAGCTCTCCCGCCGCGCCCCCCAGCCCCCAAATCTGCTCCCCCCCAGCCCCCAAACCTGCTCCCCCCGACCCCTACCTGCTTCCCCCAGGCCCCAAACCTGCTCCCCCCCCGAACCCTACCTGCTCCCCCCCAGCCGCCAAACCTGCTCCCCCCGGCCCCTACCTGCGCCCCGCGCCCCGCACAGCAGGCAGAGCAGGATCAGGCCCCCCCCGCGCATGGTGCGGGCGGCGAACCCCGCGCAGCCCCGGCTCTGCTGGGGGGGCTCAGCGCCCCGCCATGGGCCGGTACCCCCGGAACCGCGCACGGAGCCGGAGCCGGAGCCCGGGCGGGAACCGGGGGTGGGGCCGGGGGAGGGGCTGGGGGGTGGAGCCGGCGGTAGGACCCCCCTCCCCTCCTTTCCAACGAGCCCGGGGGGGTTCGGGCAGCGTCCCCCCCCATGCCGGGAGGGCTGGCGGCGGTTCCGAACCTGCGCTGCCCGGAGGGAAATCGGTCCCCATGTGCTGAGCATCCCCTCCCGGCACCCCCCCAGCAATGGGGGGGGGGACACACTAGTGGGGCGGGGGGCTGGGGGGAATGTCCCCCCGCCCTGTCCACACCGCGAGCAGCCCGAGGTCGCTGACCCCGCACCGGGCTGGGGAGGGAGTGGGTGGGGGGGATGCTCGGCTGAGCCCCCCAAAACCCTGCGGGGTACGTGCACCCCCCAGCCAGCCCGCGGCCGCGCACGGCCCCGCTGCCCGGTAATCTCGGCGGCCGTGTTGGGTGGGGGGTCGGGCGTCCCCCTTCAGCCCCCGGGACCCCCGTCGGCAAAGCCCCACGGTGGCGACTCCGCGGCACAGACGCCCCTCGCCTCCCCCCCACCCCCATCCCCCCCCCCCCCACCCCAGTTCCCTTTGCAGCTGCAGCGCTGGTTACCGGGGGGGGGGTGGGGGTCGTGGGGTGGGGGTCTCAGGGTGGGGGTCCAGCTGGCGCCGCAGAGCCCCCAGAGCAGTGTGGGGATCATCATGTTTTGGGCAGCGTTTGGGGGCTCAAGCTGCACCCCAGCCCCACTGTCCCTGGTGCTCGGGAGGTGGCTCTGCCCTGGGGGGGTTGGGGGGGGCAAGGGCACCCCGAGGTGGGGGTAGGGCAGAAGGAGGGTGCAAACACCCTCAAGGATGCTCCATATGCCATGGGCTTGGGGAGCAACACTGGCTCCCCCAGCCTCACACCCCAGCCTGCGTCTGAATTAAGGGCTGGGGGGGGTGGAATCTGGGGCCCTGCAGCCCTTTGGCTGCTCCGGACAAAGCTGGGGGTGGGGTGGGGGGTCCCCGCTCTGGGGGGAGGGTCCTTTATTGGGGGCTGGGTCTGTCCTGCACAAAAGGGGATGGGGACACCCGGGGACAGCCGAGGCTGCGGGGAGGGGGCGGCAGCAGGATGCGACCTCCCCTCGCTGCCACGGGGCTGGGGAGCAAATAAAATGGGGCGGGGGGGTTCAAGGAAAAGGGGGACACCCCCGAAGAAAAGAAGGGGGCACCCGGATTTGAACCGGGGACCTCTTGATCTGCAGTCAAATGCTCTACCACTGAGCTATACCCCCGGTGCTGCGTACAACTACCCAGCATAGGTGCTGTGAGTGTGCAAGGCCTCTGCACACACCCCTGTGCACCCACAGCCCCCATCCCACCCGCCCCACACACGCACGGTGCCCCCCAACCTGCACAGCGAGAGGAGTGGGGGGGGGGGGCAGAGGCAGGATCTGGCCCCTGCGCTCATCCCAGGGCTCAGCAGGCTTGGGGTGACGCGGTGCCAGGAGCCCCAAAACCTCACGGGCAGCCCCCAAAACCTCATGGACAACCCTAAAACCTCACGGGCAGCCCCCAAAACCTCACGGGCAGCCCCCAAAACCTCATGGACGACCCTAAAGCCTCACAGGCAGCCCCCAAAACCTCACGGGCAGCCCCCAAAGCATCATAGGCAGCCCCAAAATCCCACAGGCAGCCCCCAAAATCTCACGGACAGCCCCCAAAACCTCATCGCCAGGGCCCCCAGCCCCAGGCCCTGTGCTGCAAGGCTCGGGGTGCACACGCTCTCCCCCACCCCGAGCTGCCCGGGGAGCCGCAGGGTTTGGGGGGAGTGGAGCCGCTACGCGGGGTCTCTGCGGCGCTGGGGGTGGGGGGCGCCCGGGGCGGGGGGATTAGCTGGAGACGACAGCGATGGGGCGAGCGCCCAGCGGGGGACGGATGGGGAGCGCGGCCGTGATGGTGCCGCGGCAGCGGGGTCAATATTTGCTCCTTAAGCCGCTGTGCAAACGGGTGCGGGGTGAGGGGGGGGGCGGCGTGGGGCCCGCAGCCCACCCTGGGCACTGGCACCCCTTGGGCCATGGGGAGAAGAGAGGGTGGGGGTCACCCCAAGGCGTCCTGGGGTGTCCCATCGCTGAGCTGCCCCGTTGTCCCGTGTCACCCATCAGCCCCACCACCGTGTGGGGAAACTGAGGCACGGAGAAGCACCCAAGGCAACAGACCCTCAGAGGAGACAACCCCACGGGAGGGTGATCACCCTCCCCGCAGCAGGACAAATCCCTGGAGCCCAAAGGATGGGGGACCCTGGTGCACCCCATTCCCAACCAGCCCCCATCTCCCACCCTACCCCAACCACCCTGGGACCAACCCCTCACCCCAAGCATTGCCTGCAGCCCCCGGACCACTGAGAACCAGCCTCGGGGCAGCTCTTCCCGCTCCGAAGTGTATTGGGGGGGGGGGGGGGGGGGGGGGAGTGTGGCACGGCCCCCCCGGGTGTTTGGGGGTGGCATTGTCTGGGGGGATCCGCTCCGGGGAAGCCATTCGCGGCTCTGCCCGGTGCCAGCTCAGCCGGGAGATAAGGACACGCAAACACCTCGTTTGCAAAGCCGTTAGGGAAGGTGCAAAGCCTGTCACCCCCCTGTCACCACCACTGTCACCCTCCCCCCGCCACTGTCACCCTCTGTCACCCCCGGGGGGACCCAGATGTGGCCTGCAAGGGGGGGGGGGGATGGACAACACACACCCCAGGGCTGGTACCAACTCTGTGCCCCCCACTGCCCTTCCTGGGGGTGACGGCGTGTGCCCCTCGCCCCTTCCCACCCCCGCTCTCTCCTCCCGCCATCCCCCCGCCCCAGGGAAGGGAACGAACCCCAGAACCGAACCTCGACGTTACACGGAGCCACTCTGGGTGCTGGCACCCATCACCCCCCCCCCGAACTGGGGAGGGGACACCCAAGGGGCTGGTTGGGGCTGGGAGCTGGGGAGGGGGGGGTGGGGGGCACCCCAGGCTGGAGCCCCCCAGGCGCTGGAGCCAGACTGCTCCGAGGGGGCCGTTGACTTTGGGGCTGCTGCCCCCAGCGAGGGGCAGGCTGGCAATTATGTTAATCCCTTAACCCCTGATTGCCTCCTCCCCCCTCATTAGGGGGGCAAACAGTTTGAGCAGCGGGGGCCGAGATACGCCGGGGGCTACATAAACCCCCGTGCCCCGGGTCGGGGCAGCCAGCGCCACCCACCAGCAGCATGTCGGTGTCCCCAGCTGTCCTCTGCCTCGTCGCCTGGCTCCTGCCCGTCACCTCCGGGTACCTCTGGGCCTGGATGTACCGGCTGCCCGGGCATCTGCCCCAGGAAGCCGCGCTGGGCAGAACCGCCGGCCCCGGGGATGGCCCGGAGGAGGTGAGAGGGGGTGTCCTGGCGGGGGGGCTCTGGGGGAGATGGGGGACAGCCTGGAGGAGGTGAGGGGGGGTGCTGGGGGAGATGGGGGGGCTGCTGGGGGAGATGAGGGGGAGTTGCTGGGGGACAGCCTGGAGGAGGTGAGAGGGGGTGTCCTGGGGGGAGGGGGCTCTGGGGGAGATGGGGGACAGCCTGGAGGAGGTGAGGGGGGGTGCTGGGGGAAGATGGGGGGCAGCCTGGAGGAGGTGAGGGGGGGTGTCCTGGGGGGGGGGGCTCTGGGGGAGATGGGGGACAGCCTGGAGGACGTGGGGGGGCTGCTGGGGGAGATGGGGGACAGCCTGGAGGAGGTGAGGGGGGGTGCTGGGGGAAGATGGGGGCAGCCTGGAGGAGGTGAGGGGGGGGTGTCCTGGGGGGGGGGCCTCTGGGGGAGATGTGGGACAGCCTGGAGGAGGATGGGGGGGGGAGATGAGGGGGGGTTGCTGGGGGTCAGCCTGGAGGAGGTGAGGGGGGGAATACTGGGGTAGATGGGGGACAGTCTGGAGGAGGAGGGATGCTGCTGTGGGAGATGAGGGGGGGCGTGCTGGGGGTCAGTCTGGAGGAGGTGAAGGGGGCTGCTGGGGGAGATGGAGGGCAGCCTGGAGGAGGTGGGGGGAGTGTCTTGGGTGGGGGGCTCTGGGGGAGATGGGGGACAGCCTGGAGGAGGATGAGGGGGGGGGGGGGTCAGCCTGGAGGAAGGGGGGGGGCTGCTGGGGGAGACGAGGGGCAGCCTGGAGGAGGTGTGTGTGGGGGAGAGAGTTCTGGGTGGGGGGCTCTGGGGGAGATGGGGGACAGCCTGGAGGAGGTGAAGGGGGGGTTGTCCTGGGTGGGGTCTCTGGGGGAGATGGGGGACCAGCCTGGAGGAGGTGAAGGGGGGGTTGTCCTGGGTGGGGTCTCTGGGGGAGATGGGGGACCAGCCTGGAGGAGGTGAAGGGGGGGTTGTCCTGGGTGGGGTCTCTGGGGGAGATGGGGGACCAGCCTGGAGGAGGTGAAGGGGGGGTTGTCCTGGGTGGGGTCTCTGGGGGAGATGGGGGACAGCCTGGAGGACGTGGAGGGGCTGCTGGGGGAGATGGGGGGCAGCCTGGAGGACGTTGGGGGGCTTCTGGGGCTCAGCCTGGAGGAGGTGAGGGGGGGGCGGATCCTGCCCTGGGTGAGGGGCTGCGAGGGGGTCGAGTTGCAGCAGGGGTGGGAGGTGGGGTTGGTGAGCGCCAGGGTGGCGGGTAGGGGGGGGAGCTGGGGGGTGCAGAAGGTGTTGAGGGCGGGGGGAGGGAATTGGCAAGCAGGGAGGGAGCTGGGGGGGGGCTGCAGGCAGGGGGGTTGCAGGAGGAGATGGGGGGGTTGCAGAGCGGGTGGAGAGGGGGTGCGGGCCGGAGGGAGAGGTTCGGGCCGTGGAGAGGGGTGCGGGCAGGGGGACGGGCCAGGCCGGGGATGGAGGAGGGGGTGCGGGTAGGGGTGTGCGGGCCGGGAGGGAGGGGTGCGGGCAGGGGGACAGGCCGGGCCGGGGAGGTGCGGGCCGGGCCGCGGGGTGCGGGCAGGGGGACAGGCCGGGCAGGGGGCGGGGCCGGGCCGGGCCGGGCCGAGGGGGGGGTGCGGGCAGGGGGACAGGCCGGGCAGGGGGACAGGCCGGGCAGGGGGGTGCGGGCCGGGAGGGAGGGGTGCGGGCAGGGGGACAGGCCAGGCCAGGAAGGGGGGTGCGGGCAGGGGGACAGGCCGGGCAGGGGGACAGGCCGGGCAGGGGGGTGCGGGCCGGGAGGGAGCGCGGGCGCGGCGGGCGGCGCCGGGCGCTCCAGTGGCGCAATCGGTCAGCGCGCGGTACTTATAGGGCAGTACGCGGAGCAATGCCGAGGTTGTGAGTTCGAGCCTCACCTGGAGCAGGACTTTTACGGGCTCCGGCGGCTGCCACGCCTCCCCCTTATCCCCCCCCACCCCAGCACTGCAGACCCCCTCCCCATCGCCGCCGGGTTTTCTTTTCCCGAGAAAAAACCCTGCAGCCTCAACGGGGGGGGGGGGGGGGGGTCCCGCGGGGGATCGGTCTCCCCAGCCTGGCCTTCACCCCCCTAAAACGCTCCTACACCCCCAGCCCCCCCCCCCCGCCACTTCCTAACGTGGGAACGAAGTTTTTTGGCCCGTGCTGCTGTTTCTGGCCAGTCCCGGGCTCGGGGGTGGGGTGAAGGGTGCTCGGGGTGAGGGGTGCTCGGGGGTGGGGTGAGGGGTGCTCGGGGTTGGGGTGAGGGATGCTCGGGGGTGGAGTGAGGGATGCTCGGGATGGGGCCTGGCCCCCTGACATGGGGTGTGTGTCCCCCCCCAAGGTGACGCCGTGCAGCCCCGCCAGCCCCTGCGCCCAGGGGCACTTCTGTGACGAGCACTTCGGGCTGTGCCTGCCCGCACGCCCCGCCGGGCAGTACTGCCGCCGCGACACCCACTGCGCACCCGGCCTCCTCTGCATGTTTGGGAAGTGCCAGCAGCCCGTGCCCCACGGGCAGGAGGGTGAGCGGGGGGCTGGGCTGGGGTGGGGTGAGGGGGAGGGCAGGGATGTGGGGGTGGGGTGGGGTGAGGCGGGGCTGGGATGGGGTTGGGATGGGGCTGGGTGGTGGGGGGCAGAGATGGGGGTAGTGGGGAGGGATGGGGTGGGTGGTGGGGGGTTGCAGTGGGGATGGGGTGAGTGAGCTGGGATAGGGTTGGTGGGGGGGCTGGGATGGGGAGGGGGCCTGGGGTGGGGATGGGAGTGGTGGGGAGAGAGGGAGGGGGTGGTGGGGGGCTGCAATGGGGATGGGGTGAGTGGACTGTGATGGGGATTGGGGCAGGCAGATGGTTTGGGTGGGGGGGCTGGGATGGGGATGGGGTGGGGGGAGAAGGATGGGATGGGAATGGCATGGGTGGGGGGGCTAGGGTGGAGATGGGAGTGGTGGGGGGAGGGATGGGGTGGGTGATGGGGGGCTGCAATGGGGTTGGGGTGAGTGGGCTGTGATAGGGATTGGGGGGGCCTGATAGGGATGGGGAGTGGGTGGGATGGGGATGGCATGGGGGGGGCTGGGAGGAGGTGGGTGGGGGGTTGGGATGGGGATGGGAGTGGTGGGGAGGGATGAGGTGAGTGATGGGGGGCTGCAATGAGGATGGGGTGAGTGGGCTGTGATGGGGATTGGGGGGCTGATAGGGATGGGGTGTGGGGGGGAGCTGTGATGGGGATTGGGTGGGTGGGGGAGGGATGGGCTGGGGATGGCATGGGTGGGGGGGCTGGGCTGGGGTGGGTGGTGGGGGGCTGCAATGGGGATGGGATGAGTGGGCTGTGATGGGGATTGGGGGGGGCTGATGGGGATGGGGTGTGGGGGGGAGCTGTGATGGGGGGGCTGTGATGGGGATTGTGTGGGTGGGGGGAGGGATGGGATGGCGATGGGGGCTTGGGATGGGGGTGCATGAGGGGAATCTGTGATGGGGATGGGGTGGCCGGGCAGGATGGGGTTACCGTGTGTGTGTGTGTGTGTGGGGGATTCCCCCAGCCCCTAACCCCTCCTTTCCCCCCACCAGGAGCGCGGTGCCAGCGGGACGAGGAGTGTGGCCGGGGCGGCTGCTGCGCCCGGCAGCACGGGGAGCGGGTCTGCCAGCCGCGCCTGGCGCCGGCCCAGACCTGCCACGTCCCCCCCGGGGGTCTGGCCTTCAGCATCAACCAGCTCTGCCCCTGCCAGCACGGGCTGGTCTGCCGGGCCGCCCCCCCCGCCAGAGAGTGAGTAGGGGGTTGGCGGGACCCCCGGGCTGGGGCTGGGGAGTGGGGGACACACCGTGGTTGGGGCAGTGGGGGGTGGAACGGGGCAGGGACCGAGTGTCACCGCTGTCCCCGTGTGGTCTCCGCAGGAAAGCGTTCGAGTACTGGCCGGAGAAGAGCGAGTGGAGGTGCCGGCAGCCCTGAGCCGCCCCACAGCCTATTTATTCCCTGGAAATAGCGCGTCCGGAGCCGGCCCAGCGCCGCTAAACCCGGCCCAGCGCCCCGGGGCTGCCAGCGCCCATCACCGTGGCAGCGGGGCGGCAGGAGCGCTGCTACCTCCTACTTTGGGTCTCCCACAGGAGCTGGGCAGGTCCCAGCTCCATCCCACCCCCTCCTTCCCCTCCCCTGCCTCGGGCACCCATGGAAAGCCCAGCCTTGGGGAGAGATGAGGGGGGGACTCACTGCAGAACTGAGTTGTGCCCGGTCTCAGCGCTGGGTCCTGGGGGCTGCGTCCCCCATCCCCTGTGTGTGCATCCCCCCCCCAGACACACACACAGACCCCCCCCCTCCCCGACCCCCAGACCCCACCAGGCACAGCCAGGGGCAGGTCTCACCGAGATGTTTATTACAAAGAACCAAGCGAGCGGGGCGAGTCCCCCTGCCCCCCACACCGACCAGAATAAATAAATAAAATACACTTTTTTGGGGCTTTTAAATAAAGTTTGTGGAGTGACATAAATAGGGGATGTCCCTCTGCCCATGGGGGGGGCGGTGGGCAAAGGGGGCAGGGGCCCCCACCTGGGTGCTGGCCACTGTGGGGGCAAGCGGGGTCTCAAAGCACTTGGCAGGCAGTGACACTGAGTCCCCCCCCCCCCCCCAAAAGGGGGAAACTGAGGCACACAATGGGTGGGCAGTGGCAGAGCTGGGTGCCCCTGAGCCCCCTTCCCCCCCCAGCCCAGGGGGGCAAGGCTGGTGGTCTGGGTAAGGCAGTGACCGTGGGGACCCCCAGCATCACCCCAGGGAGGGGCTGCCCCAGAAGTGGGGTGAACCCAGCCCCACAGTGAGGGGCTGGATGTGGGGTGTCCTCACCAGAGAGGTGAGGGGATGAGGGGCACCCCAGGGCGGGTGCAGGTGAAGGCAGTGCCCCAGGGTGCTGGAGGGGTGGGGAGCAAAGGCAGCCCTGTGGGGTGAGGGGGGGGGGGGTGGAGGGACAGACAGGCTCACGGACAGACTGACAGACAGACAGACACGGCTGGATGGGGCAAGAGCAGACAGGCACAGCAGGAAGGGGGGGGCACAGGGAGGTTTGGGGGGGGGGGGGGCAGGGGCTTGGCACTGCCCAGTGCATCCCAGCTGTCCCAGGGAAAGGGGGGGGCAGCATGGGACCCCCCCCAGGGCAGAGGGACTCACGGGGCGCTGCTGTGGCAGGCCAGGGCTGGGCAGCTGTTAGCACGTGTTAGACACCCCCAAACTGGCTCAGATTTGCTGCCCCCCCCCCCCAAATTCAAGCAGAGCTCTTCCAAGGCAAACACATGCAAACACCCCCCACCCCCCTGCCAAGGCAGGCAGCACCCAGGGGGGGCACAGCACAGCCTAGAGACCCCAAAGCCTTGCACACACCGCACACGCATGCACCCCAACCCCCCCAGCTGCTGGGGGGCGAGGGGGGGGCTGTGGGTTGCAGCCCTGCAATGCCAGGCTGCAGGCACTGGCTGGGGAAGGGGGGGGGGCATAGCTGGCAGGGACCCCCCACCCAACCACCACGGCCAGCTCAGGGGTCCCCTGCAGCCGGGTGGCAAACAGCACCATGGAGAAGCGGGGGCACCCAGAGGGGTGGGGGGTAGCCAGGAGGTGAGGGCTGGGCTGGGTGGGGAGCATGGCCCCCTCCCCACCCCATGCCCAGGGGCAGGGATGGGGACACACCAGCTGCAGGCAGAGCCCCCCCCCCCGGGGTCCCCTTTGGTCACTTGGTCTCCCCACAAGGCAGGGAGGGCCCGAGGCACCATGAGATGATGCCGGGGGGCTGTGGCGGGGAGGGGGGGGTAAGGACCCCCCCTCATTAAGGAGGGAACCCCTGGGGCAGGGCAGGGGCTCCCTATGGTGAAGCTGCCCAGGCTCAGGGGGGGCACAAAGGCAACGAGCAGGGCTCCCCCCCCGCCCAAAACCCAGCCCTGGGGGAAGGGGGGGGGCATCCCCTGCCTGCACCCCCTCACCCTAACGGATGTAAACATCGTGGCCCCAGCCCTCGGCCTGGCGCTGGTCGAGGCCCAGGCCCTGGGGCGCATCGGGGCTGCAGCCATCCCGGCCCTTGGCCCGGCCCCGCAGGCCCCGGCCCTCAGGCCCAGGCTCATCCTCATCCCAGGCAGCAGGGGGGACCCGGGGTGCGGCAGCCGGTGGCTCCTCCTGGCCGGGGTCGGTCTCGATGTCCATGGAGCAGGAATCCCTGGGCTCTGCTCCGGCTGAATCCCGGCTGCCCGGGGTCTCCAGGTCGATGGTGTCCTGGCGGGACAGGCTGCGGGGGGCCGGGCGGCCGGGTGGTGGGCCAGGCCGGGCCTGAGCATGGACCCCCACCTCTGGGCCCGGGTGGAGGTGGCCGTGCTCCCCCTCGCGCGGCGGCTCCCCAGGCACTAGGTACGGGCCCTGGTTAGGAGAAGCAACCACACACCGTGCAAGGACGGACAGACAGGTGGACAGACGGACAGACAGGTGGGTGGGTGGGTGGGGGAGGTTAGTGGGGGGGGCTGGGTTAGTTGTGGGGCTGTCTAAGGTGGCGGGGGGCAGGGGGGTGACATGCATTCCTGCCCAGCCTGGCTTGCCCACACCATGCGCCACTCACTCATGACATGACGGCAACAGGTCTCAGCCCGCTGCCAAATGGGGCTGGGGGGAAATAGGGGGGGTCACCGGGGCAGGAAGGGGGTGATGGGGTGTAGGGGGGAGAGGGCAGCGTGGGCAAGGCTGCAGGGTGGGGGCTGGTGCACCAGCAGCGTCCGGCTTGCTGGAAGAATTAGCAACAGACAACACAGGACACATGTCCCCCCCCTCTGCGTCCTGCCCTGAGGGGGCTGTGGGATCCCTCCCCCCAGGCTCAGCACCTTGACTGGCTCAGCATCCCCCGGGCTCTGCATCCCCCTCCCAGCCAGCCCTGGGCATGGGGGCTGGGGCTCTGGCACCCCAGTAGCCCCCAGGGAGCCATGGAGGGGACCCACAGTCTGAGGGGGGCTGGGAGGGGGCAGACCCCCAGAAGCCCCAATCCTTTGGTGGGGGTCCAGGCCTGGGATGGGGCACAGATGCCCAGAGAGACCCCAACTCTCCCAGGCAGGGAGCAGGTCCCCAGGGCTGTCCCCAATCCCTTGGGGAGAGGGTGGGGAAGCAGACCCCAAGGGAAGGAGATCCCAGGGACTGGGGAGGGGGCTGCAGTACCCACCCCAGCTCCCTGGGGTGGGGGGGCTCCCAAGAATGCTCCCACTCCTACAGGTGGGGGGTGTGTGTGTGGGGGGGGCTGCAATTCCCCAGGCACAGTGGGGAGGGTGCAGGGAGGTTGGGGGGTGGGGGGGGGCCGGTGCCACATGCGTGTCCCCACTGTCAGCTCACAGCGAGTGCTCCTCGAGGGGTCCGGGGGGGCTGGGGGTGGTCTCGGGGCCCCCTCGCCCCCAGAGTGGGGCCAGGTTCCTGCGCAGGGAGGTGAGCACCTGTACCTGGAGGTTGGAGACGGGCGCGGGGCTGGCGGCCAGGGCGGCCGTGGCCATGGTGCGGTTGAGCAGTGGGTTTGGGGGGGTGCTGCTGGGGGGGTGCGTGGCCTTCCAGTAGGCCTCCAGGTACTCAGCCAGGTGCTCACAGGCCTCCTCCAGCTGGTTCTCATCCAGCACGATGTCAAACATCTCCTGGGGAGGGGGGAGAGCGTGGGGCAGGGTGGGGTGGGGGGCTTCTGGCTGTATGGGTGGGGATTCTGGACTTGGGGGTGAGGGGGGGCGCTCTGGCCATGGGGGCTGGGCCTCTGGGCATGTGGGTGGGGCTTCTGGATGTTGGGGTGGGGTCTACAACCACATGGGTGGGGCTTGTGGTGGCCCCCTGGGCATGTGGGTGGGGGTCTGGCCATGTGGGCAGGGCTTATTGCTTGGTAGGTGGGGCTTATTGCTTGGGGGCAGGGTTTATTGCTTTGTGGGTGGGGGTCTGGCCATGTGGGCAGGGATTTCTAGACATGTGGTTGGGGTCTACAGCTATGTGGGTGGGGCTTGTGGGTGGCCCCCTGGCCATGTGGGCAGGGCTTACTGCTTTGTGGGTGGGGGTCTGGCCATGTGGGCAGGGCTTATTGCTTGGTAGGTGGGGCTTATTGCTTTGGGGCAGGGTTTATTGCTTTGTGGGTGGGGGTCTGGCCATGTGGGTGGGGCTTTCTGGATGTGGGGGTGGGGTCTACAGCCATGTGGGCAGGGGTTCTTGCTTTGTGGGTGGGGTTCTGGTCGTGTGGGCGGGGCTTAATGCATTGTGGTTGGGGTCTACAGACACATGGGTGGGGCTTGTGGTGGCCCCCTGGCCATGTGGGCGGGGCTTTTGCTTTGTGGGTGGGGGTCTGGCCATGTGGGTGGGGCTTCTGGATGTGGGGGTGGGCTCTACAGCCATGTGGGTGGGGCTTGTGGGTGGCCATGTGGGCGGGGATTATTGCTCTGTGGGTGGGCCTCTGGCCATGGGAGCGGGGTTTCTTTGTGGGTGGGGGTCCGGCCATGTGGGCAGGGATTTCTAGAGGTGTGGTTGGGGTCTACAGCCACGTGGGTGGGGCTTGTGGGTGGCCCCCTGGGCATGTGGGCAGGGCTTCTTGCTTTGTGGGTGGGGGTCTGGCCATGTGGGCAGGGCTTATTGCTTGGTAGGTGGGGCTTATTGCTTTGGGGCAGGGCTTCTTGCTTTGTGGGTGGGGGTCTGGCCATGTGGGCGGAGCTTCTGGTACTGCTGGGTCTGTGGCCGTGTGGGAGGAGCTTGGGGGCTGATGGGCGGGGGTCTCTGGTTTGTGGGTGGGGGGTTATTGTGGGTGGTGTTTCAGCCCTTATGGGGTCTCTGGTGTGTGGGGTGGGGCCTGGGGCCATATGGGCGGGGGCTCTGCCCGTGTGGGCGGGGCCTGTGCCACCAATGAGGGGGGTGGGTGGGGATTCTGGGGGGCAGAGAATGAGGTGCTGGGAGGAGAATGGGGTGCTGCAGGGGTGGAGCCTGTGGTGGGTGGGCAGAGCCAGGGGCTCTGGGGCTGTGGGCAAGGGCTGGGGTGGAGTTGGGGGGGTGTTGGACTGGACTGGACTGGGCTGGGCGGGACTGGGTGATACTGGGCAGGACTGGGCGATACTGGGCAGGACTGGGCGATACTGGGCAGGACTGGGTGGACTCACAGGCGGGCACTGTGCCAGCTTGTCCGAGGCCACCATCTGCACGTTGAGGTGCTTCGCCTGCGACTTGCCCCGGGACTTCACCAGCCGCTGCAGCACCTGGGGCAGAAGGAGGCTCAGGGTGGCCACAGGGATGAAGCCCCCCCCCACCCCCACCCCCACCCCATCCAAAGGTGGGGGCTGCGGCTGCCCCCTGCCCGCCCCACGTCTTGCACCCACCTTGGGGGAGGTGATTTTGATGTAGACGATGATGGGGGCCAGGGAGGTCTTGGCCAGCTGGGCCGGGTGGTTGATGGTGTCGGCGTCCAAGGCCACCAGCTGCAGCGTGCGGGCCAGCTCGAAGATGCGCTCTGTCTCGCTCTGGACCTCGGCTGCCGGGCAGGGAGACAGTGAGGGGACAGCCCAGGGGACCAGGAGAGGACATGGGGGCTGTGGGGATGGCTGCTGGGAGATGTCATGAGGGGAACGGGACGAGGACAGGACCAGGAATGGGCTTGTGCTGGGACCTGGCTGCTCCAGCATCACCCCAGCCCTGGGGATGAGGGGTTTCAGGGCTGGAAGGAGGTGGCAGCAGGCTCCCAGTGATGGTGACAGCTGGGTGAAGATGGGGCAAAGCTCCCCATGTCCCACACATTTGGGGTGGGGGAATCAGATGGAGCCGTGTAACCTGGGTGTCCCCAACCTTCAGACTGCGCCCAGGTGGCTGAAGCCTGCTGTACCCCAGAGCCTGGCCATGGCCAGGCAGGGAGGAGAGGGATCCAAGGGGACTTATCCCCCACTGCCCACCCCCACACACAAGGCAGGGGGCTGCCAGGGGTCCCGGTGGGACCAAGCTACATACCCAAGACATCTGTATCAGGAGCAGGGGAGGAAGGAAGCAGCGCGGAGGGGGAGGAACCCCAAAGGAAAGGAGAAAAGGAAAGGAAAGAAAAACACAACAGAGAGAAGATAAAAGGGGAGGTGGGGGAGAGAAACTGAGTCAAACCAGCTGGGGGTGTGCAGAGCCCCGGGTCCCCCCTGTGTTAGTCACCCTACAGCAGTGAACCCCCACACCTCACCCCCAGGAGCTGTGCCCCAGCGCAAGGGGGGACGAGCACCCCAGGATGGCTGGGCTGGGGGCTGGGAGGTTGCCAGGCTGATACAGATGGAGGCTTGGGGGTGTCGTGCTGGTCAGCCCCGGGGCCGGGGGGGGGTCAGAGCTGCCTTACCCAGGCTGGAGCGTGTGCTGGAGCGCTCGATGATGGTGTGCTTGCTGGGGTTGTTCAGGACCGAGCGCTTGGCCAGGGAGATGTCAGCTGTCACCCGTGTGATGGAGATCCTGCGACACCCAGAGGGCACGAGGAGGTTGGGGAAGGGGGAAAGAGTGAGTGCAACCCCTTCCACACACCCCCCAACCCTTTGAGGGGGCAGAATGGGACCCTCTTTCCAACCCCTTCCTTCCACCCCATGCGTGGCGCTGCCTGCAGCCAGACCCACAGGACTCCTGCTGCCCAGGGGAAAGATTCCCCCTGCCCCAAACAGGCACCACAGGGCAGGGCTGAGGGTCCCCCCTGGGATTTTCACAGAATCACACAATCACAAGGTTGGAAAAGACCTTTAAGATCATCAAGTCCAACCATTCTCATCCTAAACTAAACCAGATCCCTCAGTACCTCATCTACCCTTTTTTTGAACACCCCCAGGGAAGGTGACTCAGCCCCTCCCTGGGCAGCCTGTTCCAGCCCTGACAACTCTTTCAGTAACATATTTTTTCCTAAAATCCAATCTAAACCTGCCCTGGCATAGCTTCATGCCATTCCCCCTCGTCCCATCTCCTGTCCCCTGGCTGAAGAGACCATCACCCACCTCTCTGCACCCTCCTGGCAGGGCAGGGGAGGTGGGGAGAAGGTCTCCCCTCAGCCTCCTCTTCTCCAGGCTCAACACCCCCAGCTCCCTCAGCTGCTCCTCAGAGGATTTGCCCTCCAGCCCCTTCCCCAGCCTGGTTGCCCTTCTCTGGACTCGCTCCAGGACCCCAATGTCCTTCTGATGGTGAGGAGCCCAGAACTGGACCCAGCACTCGGCCCCTTGTGATGTTGGGGGGTCCCCCTGCCATGCAGCCACCCCACTCACCTGCCATCAAAGCGATGCTTCAAGAAGTCAAAGAGGGCTTTCTGCATCATGTCCGTGACCTGGGGAGGGCAGGGGGCGAGACCATGGGCCTGGGGGCTCTGTGTGTCTCCCCCCAGTGGGTGTGTGTCCCCCCCAGTGGGTGTGTGTCCCCCCAGTGTGGGTGTGTGCCCCCCCAATGGGTGTGTGCCCCCGCAGTGGGTGTGTGTCACCCCAAGTGGGAGTGTGTGCCCCCAGTGGGTGTGTGTGCCCCCCAATGGGGGTGTGTGCCCCCCCAGTGGGTGGGTGTCCCCCCAGTGCGGGTGTGTGCCCCCCCAGTGCGGGTGTGTGTGTCCCCCAGTGGGTGGGTGTGCCCCCCCCCGTGGGTGTGTGTGCCGTCCCCCAGTGGGTGGGTGTGCCCCCCCCCGTGGGTGTGTGTGCCCCCCCCCAGTGGGTGTGTGTGTCCCCAGTGCGGGTGTGTGCCCCCCCAGTGGCTGTGTGTGCCCCCCCAGTGTGTGTGTCCCCCCCAGTGGCTGTGTGCCCCCCCAGCGTGTGTGTGTGTCCCCCAGTGGGTGTGTGCCCCCCCAGTGTGTGTGTGCCCCCGCAGTGTGTGTGTCCCCCCCAGTGGCTGTGTGCCCCCCCAGCGTGTGTGTGTGTCCCCCAGTGTGTGTGTGCCCCCCCAGTGGGTGTGTGCCCCCCGTGCCCCCCCCGCTCACCTCGTAGCCCTTCAGCGACGGCCCCACGAGGATGATGGGCCGCATGGACGGCACCACGTCGTACGGGGGCACATGCTCGGCCTGCGGGATGGGGACGGGGGTTAGCGGGGCTGGGGGGGGACACGCCGCGGGGTGCTCGGCTTCGCCCCTGCGGGGGCAGCGCTGGGGATGAAGAAGGGAGAAGGGGGGAGGGGGGCTGCAAGCGGGGGTCTCCCCACCCCACCCGGTCCCGGCCCGGGGGTCCTGGCGCTACTCACCGATTTCTGCTTCTGCTTCGCTACGTCCCGAGGGGCCGCGCAGGGCCGGGGGGGGGGGCGAGAGAAGACAAACAAGGCATGCGTGTTACCCGCGGGCGGGGGCGGCTCCGGGGGGCTCCGGGGGGCGCGGGGGCTCCGGGCTGCGTGGCACCCCCGGGGGCTGCCCCCCGGCTGGGCTTCGCCTGGAGCATGGCCCTGCTCTTAGTTAATTGGGGAGGGGGGGGGCAAGCGGGGGCTTTATGAGGCTTGGAGGTGGGATGGGGGCTGGCGAGCTGCCCCCCTCCCCAGGACCTGCTGGCCCCTCTAAGCTTTTGCACACCCCCCCGCCCCTGGCGGTGGTTGCGCCCAATGCTCCCCAGCTTGGGTGGGGGGGGGAATGGTCAATTCCTGTTGGCGGGGGAGGCGAGACACTGGCCGTGCTGGCACACACCATGCGCACACTGGGGGGCTCCAAGCAACGGGGGGGGGGCACGGACCGACCCATCCCACGGGGGGAGGGGGGATCAGTTGTGGATTGATCCATCCCATGCACCGTGGGGGGAGGTGGCCACGGACTGATCCATCCCATGGGCTATGGGGGGAGTCAGCCACGGACTGATCCATCCCATAGATCCTGGGGGGAGTCAGCCACGGACTGATCCATCCCACAGATTGGGGGGGGGGAGTCAGCCACGGACTGATCCATCCCATGAGCTATGGGGGGAGTCAGCCACGGACTGATCCATCCCATAGATCCCGGGGGGGAGTCAGCCACGGACTGATCCATCCCATGGGCTATGGGGGGAGTCAGCCAAGCCACGGACTGATCCATCCCAGGGATCGGAGGGGGAGTCAGCCACGGACTGATCCATCCCATAGATCCCAGGGGGGGAGTCAGCCACGGACTGATCCATCCCATAGATCCTGAGGGGTGGGAATCAGTTATGAACTGATCCATCCCACAGCCCCCGGGGGGGGAGGCAGCCACGGCCTGACCCACCCCACGGTGCAGAGGGGACACCCCCCTGCCCCATCCCCTGCAGCCGCTCATGCCCACGCCGTGCTGGCACAGGCAGGGTGCTCGGGCAGCGTGTGGCCCCCAGCACCTCTCAGGTGCCCCCGCCAGCCCTCCCAGGCAGTGTTAGGGCAGGCAGGGTGCAGCAGGCGAGCGCGGGGCTGTGGGGGTGCCGTTACCTTCCTAAAGAAGGGGATGCGCTTGGTGTGGGCAGGGGGGGTGGTGACACTGCTCACGCTACTCTGGGGGGAGCGGTGGGTCTCCATGGCCTCCTCCTCCTCTAACTCATCGGGGTCAAAGGCAAAGCTAGGCATGTCCAGGGCACCTGGGGACGGAGGGGCAGCCAGAGCCGGGGAGGGAGAGAAGAAAACGGTAATGGTGATGGAAGAAGGGGGCAATGGAGATGAGGGGGCTGGGAAGAAGGGGAGGGGAGTGGGGGGTGGGAGGGGGAAGAAGTGAAGGAGAAGGGGTCCCCAAGGAGAGGGGTGGGGGGGTGAACCCGCCTGCCTGCACCCGGGGTGGAGGGGACGGAGCTGTAGATGGGGTGCGGGGGGGGGTTACCAGTATGGGAGGGGAGGGAGAACCCCCCCAGGCTGGACCTGCCCTGCTCAGGCCAGGGGCTGTGGGGACACAGGACACTCTTACCGCTGGCCGGGGGGGTGGGCCGGCGGGTCCCTGTCACCACATCACCCAGGCTGGAGCTGGAGTTGTCCCCGGATTTGCTGGGTGGGAGAAGCACAGAGAGGGGGTTTTAGGGGTGAGCGGGGAGGGGAGGGGCTGGGGGGAGCTGAGGGGAGGTGAAGGGTGAGGGGATGAACCCCACCTCGAGCTGAGGCGGTTCTGCCTCATCTTCTGCTCCTGCAGCAGCCTCATGTTCTCCAGCTTGACGGGGCTGGGGATGAAGCCCACCTCACAGCCCTCCTTCACCAGCCGCCCGATCCACCAGTCGTTGTTGTACTTCTGCACCCCAAAGGAGAATGGGGAGGGGGAGACACCTGAAACCCCTCCCCCAACACCCACTCCTAGGGCTTATCCCCCTTCTTCTCCCACTGAGACCCCCTCCCCAGCCTGACCCCCACCTCTTTGATGTGCAGGAAGTCTTTGGGCTCGAAGCAGATGGCCATGCCCTGCACTGGCATGTCGTCACTGGCTGATGGGTTGTAGCCAACGTTTGTCCTCACAGCAAATGCCACCGGCTTCGTCTGTCAACAGGAGAGGGCTGGGTGTTATCCCCCACCCCAAACCACAGAGACACCCCCCACCCCACAGCTGGTCCCCCCTCGGTGTGACCGGCTGGGCAGGGGGGCTGGTTTGGCTCCCATGGGTGCAGCTGCTCACTGGAGCCAACTCAGGGGACACAGGGGCCAAGGCACCCTGGGAGCTAATGAGGGACCTCGTTAGCTCCCAGGGTGCCTTGGCCCCTGTGTCCCCTGAGTTGGCCACTGAGTCCCTCGTTAGCTAATTGCCCTGGACCCCCAGCTGAGGTGTGAGGGATGCTCAGCCAAGGCGAGAACCCAGCTGGCCAAGTTCCTTCCCAGTTCCACCCAGTAGACCCCACTGCCTTCCCAGTGCCACCCAGTGATCCTGGGGACGTGGTTTCAGGGGACAGGATGCCCCAGGGATGGAGAGCAGGATGGAGGGGGGGGCGTGGGGAGGGTCCCTGCCACACAGTGATACTGGGGCTGTGGTTCCAGGGGACAGGATGCCCCAGGGATGGAGAACAGGATGGAGGGGGGGGCGTGGGGAGGGTCCCTGCCACACAGTGATACTGGGGCCACAGTTCCAGGGGACAGGATGGAGAGCAGGGGAGAAGGGGGGGCGTGGGGAGGGTCCCTGCCACACAGTGATCCTGGGGCCACAGTTCCAGGGGACAGGATGGAGAGCAGGGGAGAAGGGGGGGCGTGGGGAGGGTCCCTGCCACACAGTGATCCTGGGGCCACAGTTCCAGGGGACAGGATGCCCCAGGGATGGAGAACAGGGGAGAAGGGGGGGGGGGGGGGGACGTGGGGAGGGTCCCTGCACCTGGGGTCAGCCCCTTCCCACAGCGGGTCCCATTCTGCTGGGATGGGGGATGGAGGTGGGGGGGTGAGGGCAGGGTTGGGGGGTCTCCAGCCCCACCTTGGCTTTCTCCAGCTGTGCCATGGCCTGGCGCTCGGCCTCCTTCCGCAGCGCCTCCCGATCCTCCTCCAGCGACACATCCGAGTCCGAGGGGCGGCTGGTGTAGGACTCTGCCGAGCCCTGGGAGAGCAGGGAGAGGGGTCAGCCCACACCACATCCCACCCCCCCCCCAACCCAGGGCAGAGACCCCAGCCCTGAGCCCAACCCCACAGCTGTATTCCACCCGCTCTGAGGAACCCTCCTCACTAGGGCCTGGTGCCCGTCACCGGGGCCTCTGGGCACGCTGGGGAGCTGCTGTCCTGCTCCCCAGGGAGGGACAGGCCCTGCCCGGGGTTACAGCAGGCCGAGCACCCTGACACAGCTGTTCCCACCACGGAACGTGACACCCAGCCGGTTCCTGCTCCCGTCACGCTGCCATCGGCCTCCCCGAGCTGCTGAGCAGGACCCCCTGCCCCTGCCCACCCCCCCCACTGCCCCCCACTCAAGGGAAGGCCAGTGGGGATGATGGCACTGTGTGTGTGTGTCCCCCCTCCCAGGGGTCCCATGGCAATGGGGAGAGGGGCTGTGGGGTGTCCTGGGGTCACCCCAGGACAAGGCTGCAGTTGGGGTGGGATGGCAGACCCCCCCCGTTTGCCCCCCCCCAAAGCCCGAGCAGGGGGGTGGCAAGGAGACCCTCAGGGTCCCCCAGCTCTGGGGCAGTGGGTGCCACAGGGGATGGCAAAGGCAGGAACTGCTGAGGGGCTGGTGACCCCCACCCCTCTGCTATGGCCTCAGCCCCACCAGAGCCCCCATCTGCCCCATCCCTTCCAAACACGGGGGGCGTGGGGGGCCCATGGGGCAGCAGCCCCCCAGGGCACCCCTTCCCCACAAGCTATGGGGCAGAGACCAGCTGCCAGGGGCTTGGCCCTTCCTAAGCCCCCCCAAAAGCCCCATGGTGCGACTGGACGAGCCTTTTGGGGTGTGGGTTACCCGGGGGTGCCCTCACCCCCACACCCCAATGTCCCACCAGCACCCAGGACCACCCACTCCAACCCCCACAGAGCCAACAGGGACCCCGCACCCAGGGCAGAGCCGGGGTGGGAGGGTGTGGGGGTCAGGGTGGGTGTGTGTGTGGGGGGCTATATACCGGGGGGGCTGTGGGGTGGGGGGGGTGACGCTCACCGGGGCAGCGGGGTGGTCCTTGCTGGGTATCTCCATGGTGGCCGGGCCGGGGGCGAGTGGGGCGGGCGGGTGCTGGGCTGGGGCGCCCCTGGCTCAGGTTTCAGCCCTGGGTATATTTAGCCGGGTGCTGGGCAGGGGGGGGGACGAGGAGGGGGGGGGGGCCCTGAGGTGGGGGGGGGGGGGGCGCTGCCATGCCAGCAGCCATGCCAGGTGCTGGGGAGGGTGGCTCTGATGCCAGCCAGGCGATGCCAGGGCCCTGCCCCCTGCCCTTGGGGAGGGGGGGGCTACAGGACCCCAAACCCTCCCAATATTGGGGGACACACACACAGAGCCCCCCCCAGCACCCACCACAGAGCAGGGGGCGGGGCACAGTGGGGTCTGGCTCAGTCCATACTCCCCCCCTCATTATATATCCAGACCCCTCCTCAGTCCTTGGGGGTGTGAGGGGGCCCACAGGCAGGCAGGACCCCCGCCCCCCCCGCCCCAGGAGAGCCCCCCCACCCCTTTACCTGCCGGACGAAGCTGTTGGAGGTGGTGTCAGACGAGGTGCTGCCGTCCGAGCGCTTGAAGCGGCTCTTGCGTTTGCTGTACTTGCCCTGGGGAGAGGAGAAGGGGGGGTCCGGGGGGGCTGGAGCTGCAGGACACTGGGGGGCAGCTCTGCACACCCCCCCCAGCTCTCAGGGATGCTCCATCCCCCTCCACCCCCCACCCTGTGAGCAAAGGCAGCTCCTGGGGGACAGGAGAAGGGAAACTGAGGCAGGAAACTGTGTGTGTGTGGGGGTGCATGCAGCCCACCCCACCCCCCCCAGGGATCTGGTATTATTGGGGAGGGGGCTGGATCTCCCACCCCCATGCAGTGGAGGGGGAGTCAGCAAGCCTGAGCAGACTGGGGGGGCAGCAGCTGTGAGGAGCCCCCAGCTCCTCGCTGCCCAAACGCTGTGCACCCCCCCACCCTGACAGCCCAGAGCCCACCCAGGGTGGTGGCTGCTAAGGGAGACACCCCCCCCCCGCACATACAGGGCCCTGCACATGTGTGTGCACCCCCCAGCCCCCCCAAAGCATGGGGACCATCCCCTCACCCATGCACAGCTGTGTAAAGGGGGGTGCCCATGTGTGCACCCCCACACCCACCCCCACCAGCCAGCACCCCCCTCACACCCCCACAGGACCCCTCTTCCTTCCCTCCAGTGTCTCCCGCTGGGATGGACTGGAGGAGACTGGGATGCCCCAGTGCCCCCCCCCCCGCCCAGTATCTCCTGGGGGGGCAATGCCAGAGCAGGCTGGGGGGTGGTCTGGAGAGGTGGGGGAGAGGCTGGGACATGCTGGGGCAAGCAGGGGCTGTCACCCACCCCCCCTGCAGCATCTTGGAGGGACAACTGGGCCCAGCTGCCACCCAGCCTGGGGGGGGGGTCCCCGTGCTGGGCAGCGCTGGGTATTTTTAGGTCCTTCGCCCCCGGCCCCCCATCCCCCCCACCCGCTGCTCCCAGCAGGGGATGGACATGGCTGGGGCTGGGCAGGGTGGGGGGGTGAGGGGGGGGGCCCCACAGCCAGCATGGGGTTCACAGCAACCATCCACAGAGCCCCCCCACCCCGAGGTAGGGGGGGGCACCCAGCTCTGACAGCACCCTGGTGCTGGGTGCAGCCAGGGCTGCCTGTGTCTCCATCCCATGTGTGGTGTCCCCCCCCCCCCAAAAACTGTCACTCCAACTGGTTGGTGCCCCCCAGGCTGCCACGGGGTGCAGGGGGGGTGTCTGTCCCCACAGGAGGGGGGGTGAGGAGGGGGACAGCACTCAGCCAGACCATGGGGACAAGGTGCCCCCCACCCCACTGGACAAGGACACATCCCAGTCCAGCCCCCCCAGGCTGAAGGGGACAAGCTGGGGGACACACACGACACCCCAACCCCCCCAGCAGAGTTTTTCCAATTCCAAAAAGTTTCCCAGTGTGTCCAACACCCCCTGGGGGGGGGCGGTGGTCAAACCCCAAGGGGTGGGGTAGAGGGTGGGGGGCGAGCAGTGACACAGCAAGCACAGAGCCCCCCCTCCCCATGCACTCCCCAACACGGGGGGCTGCACACCCCCTTCCCTGGGATATATGGTGTTATGAGGAGGGGGGGGGTGACCACATTTGGGGTCCCTCCCATGCAAAGCTTAGTTATGGGTGGGGGGCACCCTGTTTTGCATGCTGGGGTGGGGGGGTAAACTCCTTTCTTAGTGAGGGGGGGGCATCCCCATCATTCCTCAGTGGGGCTGTGGCGATTCCCATGGAGGAATTGATGGGGTTCCCCCCTTTTCCCCACGCACCCTGAAGCTATTGATGATGATACACATGCAGCCCACCCCCCAGACGCCCCACCCCACCCCCCCAAATCCCCAGGGGTGTCACCTGGAGCCCGGCGTTGTCGAAGACGTCCATCTGGATGTCCTGCGTGGAGCTGTACGGGGTACGGGCCATGCTGCCTTCCCGAACCATGGGGCTCACCGGGAGGGGTTGGGGAGGGGGTCTAGGGGGGGGAATTTGGGGCAGGGGAAGGGTGTGAATGGGCGGTGAGGGATGGACGGACGGACAGACACGGCCGGACAAGGCGATGACGATGGAAGCCAGGCCTGGCCTCGGCTGTACCAACCCCCGCGGTGACGGTGGCCCCGGCGTGCAGCGAGCGGGAGGAGGAGGAGGAGGAGGAAGGAGGAGGAAGGAGGAGTGGGGATGGCGGCAGGGGGGGTGAGGGATGGCGGGCGGCCACCTCCGCCACAGCCGCTCCCACCGCGCTCTCAGGAGGGATGGGGGGGATGCAGGGAACCCCCTCGATAGGTAGGGTACCCCCAAAGTGGCTCCTTCCTCTGGGGGGTAAGGGGAGGGGTTCCCCCTCCTCAAATTTTGGAGGGGGGGGGGCAGAGTGGTGCCCACCGCAGCTTGTGCAGCCAGGCTTTAGACTGGAGCAGCTTCGCTCGCTGGGGGGGGGGGGGTAAAAAGAGATGGGGGGCACACAGAGAGCCCCCAGGTTGTTGTGTGGCTGGGGGGGGCACACAGGATGTGTGGGAGCAGCAGTGCCCCCTCCCCAAATATCAGTGTCCCCTCCCTAAATATCAGTGCCCCCTCCCCAAATATCAGCACCCACAGTGGGATGTGCCATGGGCTGGGGAACCAGGGCTGCCCCTGCACCTCCAGCTTCTGCCCCCCCAGACCCCACCCCAGCTGGGATCCCTGTGGGGTCCCCACCACCTCAGAGCGACCCACAGCCCACCCCCCACCCCCCTCAGCCCCTTTGCTCCCCAGGGGCACCCACACCCCACACTGAGCCCTGTGCACCTCACAGACACCACGAGGGACCCTGGGGCTGGTGGGGAAGGGGCCACACTGAGCACCCACCAATCCCACAGAGACCCCCTCACCAGCCCTGCAGGGGGGGGCGAGGGTCCAGCACCCATCACCCCCTCCCCAGGCGGGACAGGGCTGAGACCTCCCACACTCATCTCACAGACTCGGCACCTCAGGAGCCACTGCCGGCTGTTGGAAAGCTAAAAATTCCTTGTGTCCCCCCTGTGCCCCCCCCTCCCCACCAGGGGGTCCTCTCCAGCCCCATCCCAGCTCCTGCAGCTGTGGGACGATGCTCCCAGGGAGCGGGACAGCTGCTGCCACCACGTTTTGGGCTCTCAGCCCCCATCCATCACCGCTGCCACGGCAGCGAGGGCTCGGGCAGGGGGGTTCTGGGGGGGACACACAGGAGCTGTGGGGGTCCCACAGGCCGGTATCACCCACCCCAGGACATCCCCACAGTGCCACCTTTGCCCAGCTTGGGGGGGTCGGGGCTTCGCTGCCCCCCAACACCTGCCCACTGCCCAAGCTTGGCCCATGCTGGGGGGTTTGGCAGGGGGGTGGGGGGAAGCAGAGGGGGGGTTTGGGTATTCTGGGGGGTGGGTGGGCAGAGCAGGGTGCTCAGGCAGAGGCGGGGGGGGGTTGGTTCTTTTGGGGGTGGGTGGGCAGAGGCTGGGGGGTTGGGGGGGTGAGTGCACCATTCCCAGGCAGCTGCGTGGGAGCAGAACATGATGACACCATCACTCCCATCCTGCTGCTGTGCTCCCCGTGCCCCCCCCGCTCCTCAACGCCCCCCTCTGCTCCTTAACAACCCCCCCTGCTCCTTAACAACCCCCCTGCTCCTTAACAACCCCCTGCTCCTTAACGCCCCCCCCCCCTCCTTAACGCCCCCCCAGCTCCTTAACGCCCCCCAGCTCCTTAACAACCCCCCCTGCTCCTTAACACCCCCCTGCTCCTTATCGCCCCCCCAGCTCCTTAACACCCCCCCTGCTCCTTAACACCCCCCTGCTCCTTATCGCCCCCCCAGCTCCTTAACACCCCCCCTGCTCCTTAATGCCCCTCTGCTCCTTAACAACCCCCCTGCTCCTTAACACCCCCCCTGCTCCTTAATGCCCCTCTGCTCCTTAACACCCCCCCTGCTCCTTAATGCCCCTCTGCTCCTTAACACCCCCCCTGCTCCTTAACACCCCCCCTGCTCCTTAATGCCCCTCTGCTCCTTAATGCCCCCCCTGCTCCTTAACACCCCCCCTGCTCCTTAATGCCCCTCTGCTCCTTAACAACCCCCCTGCTCCTTAACCCCCCAACCTGCTCCTCAACACCCCCCAGCCTGCACTGCCGGGGGGGGGGGCACAGCATCCCACAGGAACAAGGAGCATCCCTGCTCCGGGCTGAATCCTCTCCTTAAATCCAGAGGGGGGGTCAATCCCCGGCATCCCCCTTCCCAGGAGCTCAGAGCACAAGCTGATGCTTCCATGGGGCTGGAGGGGATGGGGGGGCACATCCCCCCCCTTGCTCTCCCTACCTCCAGCCCCCCCATACCCCCCCCAAAAAAGCTTGAGCAGCCCCCACTGCCCAGCCCCAGGCGCTCCCAGGCCCCGGGAGGCTCCGGGTGTTTGTTTTGGGAGCGTGTGGAGCCAGTTTGGAAACACAGCCCCTGTTTAGCTGTGTTTTCCCCTCAAAACGGAGGGGAAAATCTGTCCCTGGCAGCTCCTCCTCCTGCACCATATGTCGGCAGCGCTCAGGGCCGCCAGATCCTGGGAACCCCCCCCCCAGTCTTGTCACAGGCTGTGGGGGTTCCACAGGCCTGGTTTGGGGCCTGGCATCTTCCCCACCACCACCCATAGTCACTCCATCACTGCCCCTTGGGGTGGGTAGGGAGAGGTTGGGGGGCTGAGGAGTGGGGAGAAGGGCAGGGAGGGATTGTTCCATCATGGGCAGGATGGACCCAGTAAGGGATAAAGGATGGAAAACCTCAGTCAGAGCTTAACTCACCTCCCCCCAGTGCTCCCCAGCACTTCACAGTTCTCCTCAGTGCTTCCCAACTCTCCACAGTTCTTCCCAACTATTCCCAAGCTCTTCCCAGCTCTCCCCAGTGTTTCCCAGCTCTCGCCAGTGCTTCCCAGTTCTCCCCAGCGCCCCCCACCCCGTGCATCCCAATACATCCCAGCTCCCCTCAGCACTCCCCAGTACATCCCCAGTTCATCCCAGCACCCCCCAGAACATCCCAGTACCTCCCAGTGCCCCCACTACACCACAGTACATCCCAGCTCCCCTCAGCACTCCCCAGTACATCCCCAGTTCATCCCAGCACCCCCCAGAACATCCCAGTACCTCCCAGTGCCCCCAGTACACCCCAGTACATCCCAGCTCCCCCAACTCTCCCCAGCTCCCCCAACTCTCTCCAGTGCTTCCCAACTCTACCCAGCTCCCCCAGCTCTCCCCAGTGCTTCCCAGTTCTCCCAGCGCCCCCCACCCCGTGCATCCCAGTCCATCCCAGCCCCCCTTCTTCCAGACTCCACTTTACCCAGGATTTGGCTCCCTTCTCCCCCCCGTTGTGGCACAAGAGGGGCAGGGATGGGGGGATGGGGGTTTGGCTCAGTTCCTCATGAGATGTTCTCCCCCTCAGCTGGGGGGGGGTCATTCCTCACCCCCTGCCCCTGCTGCAGCGTGGGGTCCCAGACAGCGCTCCAGGAACTTCTCCAGCCTGAGTCCTTCCCCATGGGGCTTCAGCTCTGCCCCAGCTGCCCCAGTGAGGGGCACAGCTATGGGTGCAGTGTGTGTGTCCATGTGTCCGTGTGTCTGTGTCCATGTGTGTGTCCATAGAATCCCAGACTGGGCTGGGTTGGAAGGGACCCCAAGGGTCACAGAGCTCCAACCCCCTGCCACAGGCAGGGCCACCAACCTCCAGGCCTGGAGCTACACAAGGTTGCCCAGGGCCCCATCCAACCTGGCCTTGAACACCCCAGACACGGGGCACCCACCCCCTCTCTGGGCAGCCTGTCCATGTATCCTTGTGTCCCTGTGAGTCCATGTCCGTATGTCCATGTCTGTGTGTCTGTGTGTGTCCATGCCCATGCGTCCATGTCCATCTGTGTCCATCTGTGTGTCCATGTGTGTGTCCATGTCCATCTGTCAATATCCATGTGTCCACGTCCATGTCTGTGTGTCCATGTGTCCATGTCTGTGTCTGTGTCCATGTCCATCTGTGTCCATGTGTGTGTGTCCATGTCTCCTTGTGTCCCTGTGTGTCCATGTCCATATGTCCATGTCTGTGTGTCTGTGTGTCCATGTCCATCTGTGTCCTTGTGTGCATCCATGTCCACGTATCCTTGTGTCCATGTGTCCCTGTGTGTCAATATCCATGTGTCCATGTCCATATGTCTATGTCCATGTGTCCATGTCCATGTCCCCTTGTGTCCCTGTGTGTCAATATCCATGTGTCCATGTCCATATGTCTATGTCCATGTGTCCATGTGTGTGTCCATCTGTGTGTCCATGTCTCCTTGTGTCCCTGTGTGTCCCCATGTGTCAGTATCCATGTGTCCATGTGTCCATGTCTGTGTGTCCATGTGTGTCCATGTGTCCGTGTCCATCTGTGTCCATGTCCATGTCTCCTTGTGTCCATGTGTCCCTCCGTGTCAATATCCATGTGTCCATGTCCATATGTCCATGTCTGTGTGTCCGTGTGTCCATGTGTCCCCATGTGTCAGTACCCGCGTGTCCATGTCTGTATGTCCATGTCTGTGTGTCCATGTCTGTGTCTCCTTGTGTCCATGTCCATATGTCCGTGTGTCCACGAGTGTCCATGTGTCCATGTGTGTCCCTGTGTGTCCATGTGTCCGTGTCCATGTCCGTGTCTCCTTGTGTCCCTCCGTGTCAATATCCACGTGTCCATGTCCATATGTCCGTGTGTGTCCGTGTGTCCATGTGTGTCCCTGTGTCCATGTGTGTCCGTGTGTCCATGTGTCCATGTGTCCCCCCTCTCCCAGCACCACTGGAACCCCGAGACGGGCCCTGACCCACGGGGAGCAAGGAACCCAGACCCAGCTGGCACCCACACCACCCCCCTGCCACCCTCTGGGGTGAGCCTGGGGGGCACAAACCGCCCGGGGTGCAGAGCTCCCTGCTCTGAGAGGCAGCGGAACCCCCGGGCTGGGGGGGCCCAGACCCACCCCCCACCCCCAGGGCCAGGCCTGAACCCGGCTGGGAACCGACCCGCAGCCCCCAGGGATGGGAGGGCTGGGCCCAGGGCCCCGTGCTTCCCAGTGTTCCCCAGTGCTCCCCAGCACTTCACAGTTCTCCTCAGTGCTTCCCAGCTCTCCACAGTTCTTCCCAACTATTCCCAAGCTCTTCCCAGCTCTCCCCAGTGTTTCCCAGCTCTCGCCAGTGCTTCCCAGTTCTCCCCAGCGCCCCCCACCCCGTGCATCCCAATACATCCCAGCTCCCCTCAGCACTCCCCAGTACATCCCCAGTTCATCCCAGCACCTCCCAGAACATCCCAGTACCTCCCAGTGCCCCCACTACACCCCAGTACATCCCAGCTCCCCCAACTCTCCCCAGTGCTTCCCAGTTCTCCTCAGTGCTTCCCAACTCTACCCAGCTCCCCCAGCTCCCCCCAGTGCTTCCCAGTTCTCCCTAGCGCCCCCCACCCCGTGCATCCCAGTCCATCCCAGCACCCCTCAGCACTCCCCAGTATATCCCAGCACCCCCCTGAACACCCCAGTACCTCCCAGCACCCTCAGTACACCCCAGCAGTCCTGTCCATCCCAGTCCATCCCAGCGCCCCCCGAACATCCCAGTACCTCCCAGCACCTCCCAGCGCCCCCAGTACATCCCAGCTTCCCCCAGTGCTCCCCAGTACATCCCAGTCCATCCCAGCTCCCCCCAGCCCTCTCTAGTACCTCCCAGCGCCCCCCAGTCCACCCCAGCGCTCCCCAGTCCATCCCAGCGCCCCCCAGTCCATCCCAGCGCCCCCCAGTCCATCCCAGCGCTCCCCAGTCCATCCCAGCGCCCCCCAGTCCATCCCAGTCCCCCCCACGTGCCGCCCGCAGCCCCCCCACGCCACCGCGCATGCGCGCAGCCCTCCGGGCCCCTCCACAGCGCGCAGGCACGGACCGTACCACTCCGCGGCGAGGGGGGGGAAGACGGGCTGGGAAACATCTTTCCTTCCACATCCCGAACGGGCCTCGGAGTCCTACCGGTGCCCGGTGCCCGCTTCACCACCGGGACCCTTCTCTGGCAGCGTTTAGGGCCGATCCTCCGTGGTCTAGAGTAGGGGGGAAGGAGTGGTACGCGCCGCTCCCCGCGGCGCTGGCTGTGGGCGCGGCCAAGGCAGCCGCCTCTTCCTCTCCGCCCGGCCGCCGCCATGAGGTGAGGGGCTGCGCTCTGCTGGGCCGCGGCGGCGGGAGGGGGGCTTGGGCGGTGGGAGGGGTCCCTGTGTTGTGGCTCCCTGTGCTGGGGAGGGCTCCCTGTTAGGGGTGTCCGGGGGTAGGGAGGTCCCCGGGTGTTGTGAGGCGGCTGCGGCCTTCTCAGGCCTCGGGGGGAAATGGCGGCCGGGGCCTACGCTGAGGGGAGCCCGAGGGGCGGCGGGGGCGGGACGAGGCCTGGGAGCGGGGCTGCGGCCTGGGAGCGGGGCTGCAGCCCCGCTCGGAGGCCCCAGCCCTGCTCGGAGGCCCCGCAGCCCCTTGGCAGCCACCCCAGCCCTCGGCAGCCGCCTCGGCCTGCATCCCCATCGTGCTGTTCCGGGCCCCCGGGGAGGATGATGAGGAGAAGGAGCCTTCCCCAGACTCCCTGCGGGCAGTTCCCCCGGCTGTAAAACATTCCAGCCGCGGGAAGGAGCGTGGCGTTGAGTTGCATGCGTGGTTCCCCGCAGTATGCTCCGGCTCCAGAAGCGGCTGGCCTCCAGCGTCCTGCGCTGCGGCAAGAAGAAGGTCTGGCTGGATCCCAATGAAACCAATGAGATCGCCAATGCCAACTCACGTAAGCCATGGGCTTGTGGCTGTGCTGGGAGGTGTCTGTGTTGCCCCGTTGAGGGGGGGGATGTGGGAGGAGGTGGCAGTGATGGGGGGCTTAGAGAGTCACAGGGTTGGAAGGGATCTCCAGAGATCATTGTGTCCAACCTCTCTGCTAAAGCAGGTTCCCTAGGACAGGTTGGCATCCAGACAGGGCTTGAATATATCCAGAGGAGACTCCCCAACCCCCTTCAGGCAGGTTTAGGTGGTGCCTGAGCAACTTTGTGCCTCAGTGCAGCGCTGAGTCTGTCATCAGGGTTTGCAGAGCTGGCAAGGTGGTGGTGCCTGGTGAGGCGTTGGTAGCAGGTGTAGTTCATGGTGTCTTCTGAGACACCCAGAGGAAGGGGAGGGGAAAGGAGCAGCTCCAGCAGCGAGGGGGTTTTTGGGGGGGAAAGGTCTGGCTCATCCTTCACATCAGATCCTTCTCACCCAGGCAGGGTGGGACTCTGCTTGCCCAGCTCATCCTCTTGCTGTGTGTACGAACCTGACGTGGAGTCTTCTTTCCCCCAGGTCAGCAGATCAGGAAGCTGATCAAGGATGGTCTGATCATCCGCAAGCCCGTGACCGTTCACTCCCGCGCCCGATGCCGCAAGAACACCCTGGCCCGCCGCAAGGGCAGGCACATGGGCATCGGTGAGACTGGGGGCATCTCCTGCCAGGGCCCACAATCCCAGAGGTTGGGTGTTCCTGGGTTTCCTCTGGGAAAAGAGGAGGCCTAAACACTCAGCAGAGGCGTCTTTGTTTAACGTGGGGTGAGCACCATGCCGAATTCTTGCCCTTTCCCCCCTCCCTAGGGAAGAGGAAGGGTACAGCCAACGCCCGTATGCCGGAGAAGGTGACCTGGATGAGGCGGATGCGAATCCTGAGGCGGCTGCTCCGCAGATACCGGGAGTCCAAGAAGATTGACCGCCACATGTAAGTGTGCTGTGCCGTGCCCAGCTCCAGGCAGCGTGTCCACACACTTTGAAACCAGTTCCTTGTGGTGTGAAGCGTCTGCCACCAGCTCCTGGGCGTGTGGGTTGAGGGAAATAAATCCAGTCTGGGAATCACAGCACTGGGGAGCTGCTCTGGAGTCATCAGGGTGGCTCTCAGAGGAGGGCAGAGCTGGGAGGGGATGTGGTGTGTCTGGAAGTACTGTGTCCAGATCTGGGGCCCCCAGTACAAGAAGGATGTGGAACTGTTGGAGAGGGTTCAGAGGAGCCACAAAGATGGTTAGAGGCCTGGAGCACCTGCCCTACGAAGAGAGGCTGAGGGAGCTGGGCTTGTTCAGTCTGGAGAAGAGAAGGCTGCGGGGGGACCTCATTGCAGCCTTCTAGTACCTGAAGGGAGCTTATAAGCAGGAGGGGATTCAACTTTTTAAAAGGATAGACAATGACAGGACAAGGGGGAATGGATTAAAACTAAAGGAAGGAAGGTTTAAAGTAGATATTAGGGGGAAGTTCTGTGCAGAGAGAGTGGTGAGGAGCTGGAACAGGCTGCCCAGAGAGGTAGTGGATGCCCCGTCCCTGGAAGTGTTCAAGGCCAGGTTGGATGGGGCCCTGGGCAACCTTGTGTAGCTCCAGGCCTGAAGTTGGTGGCCCTGCCTGTGGCAGGGGGTTGGAGCTCTGTGATCCTTGGGGTCCCTTCCAACCCAGACCATTCTATGATTCTATGCCCAGCTCCAGGCAGTGTGTCCACATGCTTTGAAACCAGTTCCTTGTGGTGTGAAGCGTTTGCCACCAGCTCCTGGGCGTGTGGGTTGAGGGAAATAAATCCAGTCTGGGAATAATGGCACTGGGGAGCTGCTCTGGAGTCATCAGGGTGGCTCTCAGAGGAGGGCAGAGCTGGGAGGGGATGTGTGGAAGATGTGTGGTGGTTTGATCTTCCCTGGTCAGCCTCATTGTTCTGCTTCGTTAGGTACCACAGCCTGTACCTGAAGGTCAAGGGGAACGTGTTCAAGAACAAGCGGATCCTCATGGAGCACATCCACAAGCTGAAGGCAGACAAAGCCCGCAAGAAGCTCTTGGCGTGAGTGCCCCGGCCTCCAGGCTCTGGAGCTCGTTAGCTGTTTAACGAGGAAGCACCAGTGGCTGCTGCCTGGTGGCTTTAACTGGAACCCCAGTGAGGGACTGGGTTGGGGCAGCTGGAGGCAGAGCAACCCAGAGCCTGGCTGAGCTTTGGGGGCTGTGCAGGGCCACAGCGTGTGTCAGGGTGGCTGTGAACAGGCGGATCCACGGATCTGGCTGTGGTGGTACCTGGCTGACACTGGGTGGGGGGCGGTGAGGAGCCCCCAAGCTTTCAGAGAGTTGGGGTCTTGACTGTGTGTGACACCAGCCAGGAGCTGGGTAGAGCAGCAAAGCCCAGTGTCCCCCCTCCGGGCCAGGGTTACACGCTAAAAACACCCCCCCTCCTCCTCCCTGGGAACTGGGAGGGGGCTTCCTCAGCTGTGTGAGCGCCCCGGGACCCCACAGAGGGGTGGGAGAGCTGCTTTTGAGAGGCTCTTTGGGCCAAACCCTCCCCACTCACCCACCCTTTCGTGTTCTGTAGCGACCAGGCTGAAGCTCGCAGGTCCAAGACCAAGGAGGCCCGGAAGCGGCGCGAGGAGCGGCTCCAGGCCAAGAAGGAGGAGATCATCAAGACCCTCTCCAAGGAGGAGGAGACCAAGAAGTGATCACCAACTTTCGGGCTCCAGAGCGCTCCCCAGCCCTCAGCCTTCAATAAAACCCCTGCCCAGACTCCTCTCGATCTCACCAGGCTTTGTTCTGGGGAGGGAGGGGCTGGGAAGAGCTGCGCTGTCTGTCTGTCCTGCTGCTGCGGGACTCCAGAGGGGTGGTGGGAGGGTCCCTGCTGCTCTGGGGCTGGCAGCTCCTCAGGGCTTTGCCCCCCCAATCATGAGGGGAGGGGGCTGAGCGTGTCTCCTGCCCAGTGGTGGGGGTACAGCCCCAGGAGCAGCTCCCAACCCCTCAGGCACTGAAGGCTGGTGGGTTCCCAGCTCTGTGGGTCCTTGTGGGGGGCTGGAGGCTGCTGGGTGTGGGGGGGACACACTGCAGCCCCCCCCCCCCACATGCTCAGGGGGTCATTTTGGGGGTCCTCATCCCCCAGGCGCTGGCACCAGTGGGGTGGAGGGCTGGGTGCCCCCACGCTTGGCACACACTGTGCCCACACACCATCCTGCTATGTCACACTGTGCCCACCCCCCTGTGCCCCCCCTGCCCTGGGCCCCGCAGCGGCTAACTCACCGCAGCCTGACTCACACGGCCGGAATGGCTCAGCGGGGGTGGGATGGGGACCCGGGGAGGGGGGGCTTGGGGGGGCCACTCTGCACCCCTCTGCCTGGCTGCGACCCCCAGGGGGGGCACAAAAAACGACCCGGGGGCGCCGATGCAGCAGCGATTTAATTCCAGATGCGGGGCTGGAGCACCCGGCGGGGGGTTATTGCTTGGGCAAGCGGCCCCCCTGCTGACCGCGCTGGCAGGGGGTGGGGAGGGGGCTGGGGGACCCATCTGTGGCAGGGCCACCCCTGTGCCCCCCCACTGCCAGCCCAGCCCGAGGGATGGGGACGCGCCCCCGGGCATGGGGGGGCGGGGGGGGGGGGTGAGGGCCACCCGGGCGGAGCTTCCTGAGGTGGGGTGAGCCGGGGGAGGGGGGAGGCGACGCCGGGATGGGGACACGGGGAGGGGCCGGAGGGGGCGGGCTGGACGCTGCCCCTCAGATCTCGGTCAGCGCCTCGGCAGGGACCAGCCCCCTCTTCTTCCCGCTGGTCACACGGACGAGACCCTGGGCCCTGCCCACGCCCACGCAGATCTGGGACAGACAGACAGGCAGAGAGACGGACGGATGGACAGACAGGCAGAGAGACAGATGGATGGACAGACAGGCAGAGAGATGGGTGGGTGGGTGGATGGATGGACGGATGGATGGATGGATGGATGGATAAAACAGACAGACAGACAGACAGACAGACAGGGCCCTGGCATCACCCCGCTGACAGCCCCGCCTCGGCGCAGCCCCGGGCAGCGGGGTGCTGGCAGGTCCCTTCCCCCCCGCCCCATCCCCGTACCTGGTTCTCCCTGAGGCTCAGGCGCCCCCGGTCCCGGTCCCCGGGCACGGCCCGGCGGCTCCTCCAGACGCTCTCCCCGGGCCGGACTCGCTGCACGAAGTTGGCCGGGAAGAAGCCCAGCCGGTCGCCCACCTTCCCCTGCGGCGCAGCCAGGGGGCGGCTGAGACCCCCCGCACTCGCCACACCAGTGGATGCCCCCGGTAGCCCCCCCGGCCCCCCCTGACCTTCCACCAGTCCTCGTTGGAGTCGTCCACCAGCGTCACCCTGTCCCCGGGCCTGGGGGGGGACACACACATGGGGCAGTGTGAGGATGTGTGTGTGTGCCCCCTCCCCGACTCTGCTGCCCCCCATGACCCCCCCCAGCCCCCTCCCCACTCACTGCAGCGCCAGGTCCTGGTGCTCCTGGGGCACGAACTTGTAGAGAGCCACGTAGGAGAACATGGGCGCTGGGCCCCGCGCAGCCTGCGGGCACGGCAGCGCTGCCCCACGGCCATGGAGGGACCCACAGCCATGGACAGACCCACGGCCATGGAGGGACCCACGGCCATGGAGGGACCCACGGCCATGGAGGGACCCACGGCAGCGCTGCCCCACGGCCATGGACAGACCCACGGCCATGGAGGGACCCACGGCCATGGAGGGACCCACGGCCATGGAGGGACCCACGGCAGCACTGCCCCACGGCCATGGACAGACCCACAGCCATGGACAGACCCACGGCAGCCCTGCCCCACGGCCATGGAGGGACCCACGGCCATGGACAGACCCACGGCAGTGCTGCCCCACAGCCATGGAGGGACCCATGGCAGCGCTGCCCCACAGCCATGGAGGGACCCACGGCCATGGACAGACCCACGGCAGTGCTGCCCCACGGCCATGGACAGACCCACGGCCATGGACAGACCCACGGCAGCCCTGCCCCACGGCCATGGAGGGACCCACGGCCATGGAGGGACCCACGGCAGCCCTGCCCCACGGCCATGGACAGACCCACGGCCCTGGATGGACCCACGGCAGCCCTGCCCCACGGCCATGGACAGACCCACGGCAGCTGGGCCCCACGGCCCTGGATGGACCCACAGCCATGGACGGACCCACAGAAGCCACACCGCATGGCCATGGACAGACACACGGCCAGCCCCCCCCCCACCCTCCAGCCCTGCCCCCCCAGCCCCAGCCTGGCCCCCAGCCCTGCCCCCCATCCCCTCCCTCTGCCACAGCCCCCTCCAGCCCCCCATCCCTCTGCCCCATGGCCCTGAACAGACACACAGCAGCCCTGTCCCCACTGCCACCCCCCCCCAACCTCCAGCCCTGCCCCCCAGCCTGGCCCCCAGCCCCATGCCCTGCCCCCCATCCTCCCCCTCTGCCCACAGCCCCCTCCAGCCCCCCATCCCTCTGCCCCACAGCACCACTGTATCACCTGAGACCCCCCAGTCCTGTCCCCCCTCCCCAGAAACCCCCCTACCTGCTGCCTGGGGCTCTTCTCCTCCACACTGTCCCTCTCAGCTGGGGTGACAGCTGCCGAGACAGACAGACGGACAAGGGACAGTCATCCCTGAGCCCCCCCACCCCTACCCCCCCCATGCCACCCCCTTACCCTCACTGGGGCTCTCTGTGCTGCTCTGGGTGTCCTCACTCTCCTCACCCTAGAACAGAGGTAGGAATTGGGGAAGGGGGGGTCCCAACGCCCCCTCCCCAGTGCACCCCACCCCTCCCAGTCCCGGGGGGTACCTGGGTGCTGGGGGGCAGCTCCGTGGGGCCGGCGCCGTGTGCCAGGGAGGTGCCGAACCGCAGCGCCTCGTACACTGGGTCCACCCTCACACCCGGGTCTGGATGGGGGGGGATGGAGGGGTGTCAGGGCCCCCCCATCAGCCCAGTGTGCATCCCAGGGAGAGGGTGCACCCCATGGCGTGTGCATTCGGGGGGGGTGGGTGGGCTTACCTGGGGGGGCTGAGCCCTGCGTGGAGCCCCCCTGCTCTGGGAGCAGCAGGGGAGAGCTCAGATTGCGGCAGAAAGAGCTGGTCTGGGGAGGGGGGGGAAGAACAGGGGGTTGGGAAAAGGGGTCCCCAACTCTGCCCCCCCCCCCCAACAGGGGGTGCTGGTGGGGGGGGGTGCTGGATCCAAGCCTCCCCTGTGTGCACGCTGTGATGCTCACACAGGGGTGCACCACACACCCCAGTGCCTGCAGCCCCCCGGGACAGGGCTGGGGAGGGGGGGGGATGCTCTTGGGGCGGGGGGGGGGCTGGTGTACCCCCCCCCATCACGTACCGTCCTCCCGGGGCACTGCTGGTGTGAGATCCCCTCGGAGCACCAGAGATGCACCCCCGCCTTGCACGCCTTGCACCGCAGGCCCTGCCGCGAGTTGCCTGCAGGCAGCGAGGGGGGGGGGGTCACGGCTGCCCCCCACCCCCCCCCGCCCCCTCAATCCATCCCCAGCCCCCCGTAGCCCCCCCCCCCCAGCACCCACCCGCGATGAGCTGCCGGCACAGCTCGCAGGGACAATGCTTCTTGAAGACGTACTGCTGGAAGCCGTGGGGACGGGGGGGGGACGGGGGGGGCCCGGGGCCCTGCACCCCCCCGCCCGGCCGCGGGAAGAGGCTCTCCACGCTCTTGCTCCGCAGTAGCGTCCGGAGGGACAGGGACCGCTTCAGCCGCTGCATCTGCCGGAGGGACCCCCCCGGCATGGCAGGGACCCCCCTGGGATGGCAGGGACCCCCCCCGGCATGGCAGGGACCCCTCCCCCGGCATGGCAGGGACCCCCCTGGGATGGCAGGGACCCCTCCCCCGGCATGGTAGGGACCCCCCCGGCATGGCAGGGACCCCTCCCCCGGCATGGCAGGGACCCCCCCACCCCGAGATGGCAGGGACCTCCCCCCCCCCGGGATGGCAGGGACCTCCCCCCCACCCCGGGATGGCAGGGACCTCCCCCCCACCCCGGGATGGCAAGCACCCCTCCCGCGGCATGGCAGGGACCCCCCTGGGATGGCAGGGACCCCCACCCCGGGATGGCAGGGGTCTCCCCCCCACCCCGGGATGGCAGGGACCCGGAGAGGGGCCGGGGGGGACCCTTCAAAGGGTAGCAGCGACCACCCCCGGGATGGTAGGGACCCCCCCTGCTAGGGCCCAGCCGCCCCCCCCCCCGCCCCCAGCTGCCACCCCGGTGCAGCGGCTCGGCCGGGCTGGGGGGGGGTCCGGGGCAGCTCCGGGGCTGAACCCCCCCCAGCGACACCCCGAAGCGGCTGAGGGTGCCCGGGACAGGCTGCACACTGACCCCGCCCCCCATCCCTCTGCACCCCCCCCGGCCCGTACCTTGCTGCCGGTCCCGGTCCCGGCGGGGGGCGGCTCGGGGGGCCCCGCCGGTTCGGTCTCCCCGGGCGGCTCCGTCATGCGCCCGACACGCCCCCCCTCCTCCCGCCCACCCCCCCCCCCCGCTGTCGCGACAGCGCCGCGACCCGGCCGCGACAGCGCCGCGCTCGCGCTGCCGCCGGCCCCGCCCCGCCGGCGGGATGGGGAAATATGCAAATCCTCGGCTGCCTATTGGCTGGCGGTCCCCATGGGGCGGGGCTTGGCCCCCCCATCAGCAGGCGTCCCTTTTGGGGGGGGCTTTGAAGGGGGGGGGACACACCCCACGCTGGCAGCCTGAGGAGATGGGCAGCACCCAAAGCCCCCCCCCCACGGTGACACTTCGGGGGCAGCACCGAGCCCACCTCACCCCCCCCACCCCTCTGATATCCCGAGGTGGGTCACAGCCCCCCCACCCTCACCGCCCTCTGAGGGGGTCAGAACACATGGAGTTCCCCCCCCCCACCTCCCCAATTCGTACCATGGGGGAGGGGGGGGCAGCACCCATGGACACCCCCCTTTGACACTCCATCATCCCGCTGACACCCAAGGGGAGGGGGCAGCACCTATATCCCCCCCCCCATTATCACCCCATACGCCCCTATTGCCGCTGGGGGTGGGGGGCAGAGCCCCACCCCAGCGAACCCCCCTTTTCTCCCCACAATGAACCAAATCTGGGCGGAATGAGCCCATTGCGATGCAGCGCCTGGCACAGGCCTTGGCTCCCGGCCCTGGCCAGGGCGGGGGGGGGCGAGGGGGAGGGGGACAGATGTCCTTGGCTGGGACACAGGGACAGGGCAGGGCTGGGGGGAGGGGCACGACACGCTGGGGGGGGGGTCTGACTGGCCGGTTCCCAAGCTGACCCCCCCCCCCCCGCCAAGGATCACCCCTAAGTGTGCCCCCTCCCCCCATCTCCCCCCCCCCCCTTATTTTGTATTGACAACAAACACAGGGGGAGAACACCCCCCCACCCCCTATTTACTGCCAACTCCCTCCCCAAACTGGACCAAACTGGGCTTAACTGGGCCAACCCCGCCCTCACCACCCCTCCCTGCGCCTATAAAAGAGGGGGGGGGACACCCAACCTGTCCCTTCCTGCTGCCACCCGGCGTGTGCCCCCCCGCAGGACCCCCCCGCCATGCTCTTGTGGCACAGCCAACACGACCACTACTGGTCCAGCCCTGGGGAGATGTACCCCATCCCCAGCGCCGGGCTGCTCAGGTGCCCCCCCTCCCCTGCCAAAAGCAGCCCTTGCTTTTGGGGAAACTGAGGCACGGCTGAGCACCCACTCTCTGGGGGGGGTGTGTGGGGTGGGGGTGTGTTTCTCGCAGGGACCCCCCCGTGCTGCCCTACCTGAAGCAGGAGGACCCCCACGGCATCTCCAGCTCGCAGCCCCCCTGCTCGGCTTTCGAGTACGTGCTCTGCGCCCCCACATCCCCCGCTGTCCGGCACCACGAGGAGACCCTCACCTACCTCAACCAGGGTGAGCTGAGGGGGGCTGGGGGCACCCCGGGGCGGTGGGACACCCCCCCACCAACTCCGGTGTCGTGCCGCCCCCCCCCCCTCGCAGGGCAGTCCTATGAGATCCGAATGATGGGGAACCCCCGGGGAGACCCCGCTGTGGAGGGACGGAGGATGCTTAAGGTGAGGCGGGGTCGGGGGCACCACAAACCGGGGGGAGGTCAAGGCAAAGATCTGTCCCAGTTCAGCCCCAGCTCAGCCCAAACTCAGCCCCAGGTCACCCCCAGTTCAGCCCCAGTTCACCTCCAGCCCCAGCCCAGCCCGATCAGCCGGTCCCGGGCTCAGCCTGTCCCTGTCCCTGTCCCCGTCCCGTCCCTGTCCCTGTCCCTGTCCCGGTCCCTGTCCCATCCCATCCCTGTCCCTGTCCCTGTCCCTGTCCCGGTCCCTGTCCCGGTCCCTGTCCCATCCCATCCCTGTCCCTGTCCCTGTCCCTGTCCCCGTCCCTGTCCCTGTCCCGTCCCGTCCCTGTCCCTGTCCCGGTCCCTGTCCCATCCCATCCCTGTCCCTGTCCCCGTCCCTGTCCCGTCCCATCCCTGTCCCCGTCCCCGTCCCTGTCCCCGTCCCTGTCCTTGTCCCCGTCCCCGTCCCTGTCCCCGTCCCTGTCCTTGTCCCCGTCCCTGTCCCTGTCCTGTCCCAACCCTGTCCCGTCCCTGTCCCTGTCCCGTCCCTGTCCCGTCCCTGTCCCTGTCCCAGTCCCTGTCCCATCCCTCTCCCTGTCCCCGTCCCGTCCCTCTCCCTGTCCCATCCCTGTCCCATCCCTGTCCCGTCCCCGTCCCGTCCCTGTCCCCGTCCCGTCCCTCTCCCCGTCCCGTCCCTCTCCCTGTCCCGTCCCGCCCGGTCCCGCAGAGCGCCGTGCGGGTGACGTTCCACGACCGGCGGCTGCAGCGCTCGGAGCAGCAGCAGCTGGAGGGGTGGCGGTGGAGCCGCCCGGGCGACCGCATCCTCGACATCGGTGAGTGCCGGGGGGGCTGGGGGGAAGGCTGGGGGGCTGGGGGGCTGCGCTCACCCCTCTCCCGCAGACATCCCGCTCTCCGTCGGCATCCTCGATCCCCAAATCCACCCCACGCTGCTCAACACGGTGGAATTCCTCTGGGAGCCATCGAGGAGGACATCGGTCTTCGTGCAGGTGGGGAGCAGCCTGGCTGGGGACTGGGGGGGAACTGGGGGGGGCACTGGGAGGGCTGGGGGTGTCACTCGGCCGCCCCCGCTGTCCCTGGGCAGGTTCACTGCATCAGCACCGAGTTCACGCTGCGGAAGAACGGGGGGGAGAAAGGGGTCCCCTTCCGCATCCAGATCGACACCTTCGGGGTGGGGGGCGAGGGGGACCCCCCCGAGCACCTCCACTCCGCCAGCTGCCTCGTCAAGGTGTTCAAGGTATTGGGGTGGGGGGCTCCAGTGACCCCAGGGTGACCAGAGCTACCCTGTTACTGGGAAATCCCGCTTTGAGCGTGGCGCGGGGGGAGGGGGGTGCTGCCCCCCAGGGGGGCTGGAGGCACAAGGGGGTGGGTGCATGGGGCGGGGCTGAGCATCCCATGGCACGCGGGGGGCTGAGCATCCCAAGGACCTGGGTGCAGGGAGCTCTGGGGTCAGGGGAGGGTCTGGGTCGGGGGGTTGGGGTCGGGGGGCTGTGGGGTCCCCACCGGCCGCTGCAGCCGCGGCCCCGGGGCCGCGCTCACGACCCCCGGCGCAGCCCAAGGGGGCCGACAGGAAGCAGAAGACGGACCGGGAGAAGGTGGAGAAGCAGCCGGCACCGGAGCGGGAGAAATTCCAGCCGGGCTACGAGACCACCGTGCTGGCCGAGGTGCGACTCAGCCCCCCCGAGGGTCGGGGTCCACCCCCCGGGACCCTGCACCCCCTGACCCCCTCCCTCCATCCTCAGTGCGCCCCGTGGCCGGACGTGCTGGGTGCACCCCAACCCCCCCTGGGCACCCCGGGGCTGCCGCCTCCTCACCCCTTCAAGCTGCTGAGCCCTGAGAGGTAAGCGGCCCCCTCCCCCCAGCCCCCAGCCCCCCACCCATCGCTGGGGTCCCCCTACTTAGCCCCGGCCCTGCTCCCCACAGGGTCTGTGTGTCGCCCACCTGCACTGCCGAGAGCTCTGCGGAGGGTGCTGGCGAGGTGAGGGTGCCATCGGTCCCGCCTTGTCCACCCCTCCCACCCCCCACCCCCAGGAGCGGTTGGCTGGGCTGAGAACGTGCCCGCTCAGTTCATGCGCCGCTGCCCACAGGCGCTGAGCCCCTGCGCATCCCCCCTGGAGACGCAGCAGTGGCTGCACAAGCGCCGCTTCTCCGCGTACGCCCGCGGCTTCTCCAGCTTCACGGGTGAGGCTGCAGGCAGCACCGGGATGGGGGAAGGCGGGGGGGGGCGCAGAGCTGGCCCCCCACAGCTGTAACCCCCCCTGAGCCATCCCCCATCCGCAGGCGCCGACCTGCTGAAGCTCTCCCGCAGGGACCTGATCCAGATCTGCGGGGCCCCCGACGGCATCCGCCTCTGCAACGCGCTGACGGGCAGGTGGGCTCATGTGTCCCACGGGGTCCCCTCAATACCACGTTCTGGGGACCTCTGGGGACCCTCTGTGGTGCCTGACCCTGTGGCCCCCCCCCTTCCCCATCCCCTCTCTGCCTCCGCAGGTGCCCACGGCCCCGGTTGACCCTCTACGTGTCGCAGGAGCTCGGCGGAGGTGCTGCGGGTGAGAGATGCTCAGGTAGGTGGGGCGGGGGGCACAGGGCAGTGTGGGGATGGGGGGGGGTCTGTGCCCATCACCCCGTCCCTGTCCTGCCCCAGGGCTGTACCAGGAGCTGCACCTGGAGGAGCTGACGGTGGCTGAGCTGACGGGGAAGCTGGGGGAGCTGCTGGGGCTCCCCGTGGGCCAGATCCTGCGGGTGTCCCGGCAGGGACCCTCCGGCATCCACATCCTCGTCAGCGACGCGGTAAGGACCAAGGGGGGAGGAGGGGACCAAGGGCCGAGGGGCTGGGATGGCTGCAGGGCCCATCCCCACACGGTGTGGGGATGGGCCCTGCAGTCATCCCAGCCCCTCGCTGTCCCCAACCTGCTCCCAGCCCCTCACCGCAGCAGGGTGGGGGGGCTGAGCTCTGGGGTGGGACCTGCCCCCAGCCCGCGGCCCCCTCACCTCACCCTGCGGCTCCACAGATGATCAGGAACCTTCTGGACGAGACGAGCTTTGTGGTGGCCATCGGCAAAGGTAACGTGGTGCCAGGGGCTGGGGGTCCGGAGCCGGTGGCCCCGCTGAGCCGCGGCTCCGGGCAGCGCCCTGCCCCGAGGGGTACCGGCTGCTGCTGCGGTAGGACCCGGCCCCGGAGCTGCATCACCCCTGCGATGGGACGAGCTGCGTGAGGATGGAGAAGAGCCCGAGCCTTGCACCACCCCCAGAGCGCATCTTCCAGCCCCTCCCCGCATCCCTGCCAGGCTCAGCCAGCCCCTCGTGTGCGGGGCAAGGGGCTGGGGTCCCATCCTGGCTGCTGCCTCCTCTCCATCCCCTCTTCCCTGTGCTGATGGCAGCTGCATCCCCACTCCCACCCCGTTGCCTTTGCCACATCCCTCATCCCTGGGGCACGTGCCGGGGTCTGGTGAGGGGTCCCAGGGTCCCACACCCACCTGGGCTGGGCAGGGGGCTGCCCCTCTTCCCATGGGATGCTGGCAGAGCTGCATGTTTGGGTCAGGGCTCGCTGCACCCTTCACCATTCCCCATCACTCCCCCCTCAACGCAGCAGCACAGAGACATGTCCTAGTGATGGGACCTCAGTCTTGGAGCCCTCCAGAGCCACCAGATCAGACCCAGGGCTGGTGCCCAACCCAGCACCCAGGGCAGGCACGGGGAGCAGAAGCAGCATTCCCAAACACAGCCTGGCCCAGGGAGGGTTTTGGGGTGATTTCTGCTCCACAGAGGTATTTCTCTAGTAAGACACAGCTTGGAAAATGGTGTTTATTGGTATTTATAAATACAAACATAAGGAAGAGTCCATTTGAAGACGGATAATTGACTTAAAAGGACACTGTCAAGTAGTTTGAGCTACCTTAATGCTGTCACCCTGTTGGGAAACCAAAATAAAACCAAAAGTAACGCTTTGGGTTCTGTATTCTTGAGTTTTCCCTTGAAAACGCCACTCTCTGTTCCAAAGGAATCAGTCAGCCAACTACACCCTGGCTCACAAACCTGGTTCAGCTCTCCCCTGCCCCAGGATAAGCCAAGCAGTGCCCCTCCCAGAGCCAGGCAGGGAGCAGGGGCTGCCCGTGCCTGTCCCCTTCTGTCACGTCACCCTGAACACCAGAGGAAGGAGCTCTGCCAACCCAGTGTAGGAACACACTCATTTTTGGAGGGTAGAGAGAGAATCCACAGCGCTCCAGAGGGTTTGAATAAATAGGAGAGGTTGGAAGTGATGTCTGGGGAAGGCAGCGACAGCATCCTTTAACCACAGCATGCTGGATTGCCTCCCATGCATCCCCAAGGCTTTGTTAAGCATATACTGGTGGGATAGGGGAGATTTTGGATGTGGGCAAAGGGGGGTACAGCTTCAGTGGGACTAAGAGACCCTGATCCAGCTGCCTGGAGGGATTCAGGCAGCACCAGGAGTGGTGGGGAAGTGACATGGCATCCTCAAAGCAAACCCAGGGTGGGAGAAAACAAGCCCACAGGACCCTAAAATCACCTAAAATAACCGTTCCTTGTGCTGCACCCTGCTCTTCACCCAACTGGGTTCCTTGGTTATCACTTCCTTGGGTTCCTCAGGCATCACTTCCTTGTGGTGATGGGGTGATGGAAGTCATGCTGGGGGGAACCAGCTGCTCCTGTTCCCCCTCAGGGTGCAGGCAGCAGGAAAAGCTGGAATTACATCCATGTCAGCTCATCCTCCACAAACCTGCTGGAGTTTGGACCAAGTTCTGCCCCATTAAACCCTCAGCATCCACCCCATCCGTTGGCATTTCACACTGGGGACACTGGGAAAGGGCCAGTGTGCAGGGGATGGGAGGTGATGGAGCCAGCACCCTACGCTCTTCGGAAGTGGTTGGGCTGATCCTGCCTGAAATCCCTCTGAAATCCCTGAAATCCCTCCAAACTCAGCTGCAACCAGCCAGGAAAGCCCAGAGCATGGAAAACCCCCGGCTTCAGTCCTCCTCCAGGACAAGACACTTACCTGTAGAAGATGGAAAAGTCTGGAAAAGCCACCCAGCACCTCAGCAGCGTGAGACAAGAAGGGAGGGGGTTTGTTCTCCCTCCTCCTGCTTCCCTTCAGGACTCTGCTCTTCCTCAGGGGCAGGAGGAAGAGGATGGGAGGAGCAGGGAACTCACAGCCACTGGAACAGGGACTAGAATTCTTTTTTCCCCCCTATACCAAGAGTTATGTTGTTTTCACAGGGGTAAAACCCAATTTTGGACACTATCACTGGTTAAAAACAGCCCAGAGAGAGCCCAGCCTGTGGAGTAGCTCACCTTTTGCTCTCACACCTCCCTACTGGGTTGTTACAGGCTCAGGCTTCCAACAGTAAAAAGTAATTATTAATATTATTATTATTTGTTTTAAATTTCAGTTATTGACTCATAACTTTTTGTTGGGTAAATCTCAAAAAGAGGGAAAAAAAAACCCCCTCAAACTGACCCCCAGAGTGGATTAAAATCCCTTAAAAAAGGAAAAATAAAGCAGGATGTGGGGAGGGTAAAACCTGAGCCCGATGTAAGCATCTCACACGGTGTCATGAGGATGGAGGAAGCTGCTGAGCTGGACGCTGTGGCACATGGAGCACAGAGAGGAGCCTTCAGGGGATGCTCAGGGTGCTGGGCAGGGAGCAGGAAGCAAACATCCAGCCTGTCTCACTGCAGCTCACTGACAAACAGACACAAACCTTGGTGGGATTTGCAGGTTTCTCTTTGTTTTTTGTTTGGTTGGTTTTTCTGCAGGGTTAAAGCACGTTCCTCTCCTCTCCTTTCCCCCTCTCTCCCCATCTCAAAGGGTTTCCAAGGTGTTTCAGTCACTGTTCCAACCTCAACAGCAGCAACAGTCGCTCCGGGTTGGCTCTGGGTTCCCAAAACACCCCTCCCCTCCTCAGCCTCCTCCGTGCCCAGGAGGAATGGTTCAGAATGACACGGATCCAGCTAGAGAAACAAAGCCAAGGCGGCTCCAGCTCCCACAGCACTGAGTTCCTTGGATTGCTGGAGCAACTGGGGCGTGTGTGTGGATGTGTAGGGGTGGCTACAGGGGCCTGGCGCTGTGGCCCTGGTCACTGGCCCTGGCAAATGACACTCTCCTTGGAGACACGGGTGTCCACCGTAACTCTACAAGTGTAATTAAATACTCAGTCTGTGTTTTTTGGGGAGGATGACGAGGGCTTCTGGTGTCATAGGATGATGCAACATCTGCAGAAGCGTTGTCTGCTGCCCCCGACCGACGGAGGGGGAGTCACGGGCGCGAAGTAGGCGTGGACTTTGATATTGGGTAAATGGGTCTGCAAAGACAAACACAAGGGGTGAAGGGATGGGGCAGCAGTGGCACAAGAGCAAGAGGGGGGTTGGAAGAAGCTTGGCTCACCCATCCTCACATCCATGTCACAACTAGAGCCAACCCCTTCCAGTTTACCAGTGTGGTTTCTCCATCAACTCTGGATTAACGAGGTCTTTCTGTTACCAGTTACATGTGGCAAGGAGAATGATGCTCTGGGCAACCTGTTCACTGGAATTTTGGGTGTTCTAGTGAACAGGGTGCCCAGAGAGATGGGGGAAGCCCCATCCCTGGAAACATTCAAGGTCAGGGTGGATGGGGCTCTGAGTGCCCTGCTCTGGTAGATATGTCCCTGCTCACTGCAAGGTGGGACTAGATGGGCTCAGAAGGTCCCTTCCCTCCCAACAGTCTGGGATTCTGTGGTTCTTTCCTCCCCATGAAGCTGTGGTAGCTGCAGGGAACAGACCACCACCTACCCCTACGGATGCATGCTCTCTCTGCAAATCAACCCCTCTTTTACAGAAGGGGAAACTGAGTCAGGAGGGCAGCCACAGGGCTGCAGAGCACCGGGTGTGAGCAGCGCTCTGTCCTGCTCACCAGGACACGCAGCCTCCCCTACTCCAGCCCAGCTTTATCACTGGATTAGCTGGAGTTACCTCTGTGGGAGGTGTCAGCTACGACCTACACTGAGCATGGAATCCATGGAGAGAAGGAGCCTTTACACATCTGCTGTGGCCCAACTCTGGGTCCCACATTCAGGACAGCGCTGTCACATACCAGCGCTACTACAGTGGGTCTCCTCTGTGCCACTCTGCTTCTACTCAGCACAGCCATTCCCCCTCTTCCCTACCAGCTACTGCTTGTCCCCATCCAACCCCACACACGGGACAGCTATTAACTTCATAATTGATGGTTCTCAATTAAAAAACAAGCCCCACACTGCGAGGATGCAGAGCCTCAGCCCCCCCTCCTACCCCCACGTGAAGCCCCCCGAGCCTCTCGCTGTGTTGTAGTGTTACTCGGTCTTTACCCTGAGTCTCTTGATCCCTGCCCGTGTGATCTGCTGGCAGTCGTACAGTTCTATCCTCTCCAAGCTGTGGCAGCTCTTCAGGTGCTCCAGGGAGGCGTCTGTGATCAGGGGGCAGTTGTCCAGCTCGATCACCTCCAAGCGATCGTGGGCGCAGGCGCCGTTCCCCAGGTGACGGATCCCATCGTCCGTGATCAGCTCACAGTGGGACAGACTCTGCACCCAAACACAAGCAGCCCTGAGTGGCCTCACGAAGCCAACACCCTGGGGGGGGGACGTAGGAGGGACCTGGGCTTAATGCCCACAAATTCAGACCAGGAGGAACATGGCTTTCCAGAGCCAGGAAGCTTTACGGGCCTCAGTCACCCAGCTCATGGTGCTGGGGAGAAGGGCTGCAGCCCCCCTCTCCCACAGAAGGACAGACAGCCAGGTTTGAGGATGGACAGACAGGCAGCCCAGTTTGAGGACAGACAGACAGGCAGCCCAGTTTGAGGACGGACAGACAGGCAGCCCGGTTTGAGGACGGACAAACAGCTCGGTTTGCGGATGGACAGACAGGCAGCCCAGTCTGAGGACGGACAGACAGGCAGCCCAGTTTGAGGATGAACAACAGACAGGCAGCCCGGTTTGAGGATGAACAACAGACAGGCAGCCCGGTTTGAGGATGAACAACAGACAGGCAGCCTGGTTTGAGGATGAACAACAGACAGGCAGCCCGGTTTGAGGATGAACAACAGACAGGCAGCCCGGTTTGAGGATGAACAACAGCCAGGCAGCCCGGTTTGAGGATGGACAGCCAGGCAGCCCGGTTTGAGGATGGACAGCCAGGCAGCCCGGTTTGAGGATGGACAGACAGACAGCCCAGTTTGAGGACAGACAGACAGGTAGACCAGTCTGAGGACGGACAGACAGGCAGCCCAGTCTGAGGACGGACAGACAGGCAGCCCAGTCTGAGGACGGACAGACAGGCAGCCCAGTTTGAGGACAGACAGCCAGCCAGCCCAGTTTGAGAACAGCCTCTGCTGAGGACAGCCAGAGCCTGGCAGGGCATCCAGTGTCCTCCAAGCCACTTTGAGGCAGCGCTGGGTGCCCGGCGTGGGATCGGTGCTGGCAGCAGGGGGGGGACAATAGGTTCTTCGGGGTCGAGTTTCTGGCCCAAATCTTCCCAGCTCCTGTGAAGTGAAGGAGACAAATCCCCGCGGGCGGCGCCTCGGAACCCTCTGCTGACAGACAGAGAGGGCTGGAAGCCTCACTGCTCCTACTCACCAGAACCTGAAGGCGTGGACAGTGTATGGAGAGCTGGATTAGCGTGCTGTCTGTTATCTGGAAGAAAGAACAAGCCCTTCTCATGCTGGGTGCTTTGCACAAGGGCTTTTTCACCCCTCCTATGGAAGAAAACCCCCCAACTCTGGCCTGACACAGGGCAGAGTGTGTCCACAGCCCCTCTGGGACCTATCTCCTGCAGGACTGAGAGGATTTGGTGTCTGGATTTTTCTACTCCCTTCCACAAATCAACTCACACCCTTAAAGGACCCTTATGGCAGAGCTCTGGGTGGTCTTCTGAACTTTAAGCAGGATAAGCTCACAATTAAGAGGAGCAAGAGGGGAGATGGAGAGGAGCTGGGGGGCAGAAATCCTTCCCAGGGAGGGTGGGGAGGCCCTGGCACAGGGTGCCCAGAGAAGGTGGGGCTGCCCCTGGATCCCTGGCAGGGTTCAAGGCTGGGTTGGATGGGGCACCCTGGGCTGGTGGGGGTGTCCCTGCCTATGAGAGAGTGGCACTGGGGGGGTGCAGTGGGCCCTTCTCATCCAAACTGGTCTGGGGTTTGATGAAGCCAGCAGACCTCTTCAAGACCACGATGTCTCAAAGCACAGGAGGGTGTTCAAAGCCCCTTCCAAGTGCCAAACTGTTCCTCTTTCTTCTCAGAGAAGAAAGGACCCGACCCCATGGCTCATCACCTAACAGCACTCAGCAGGGACCTGCCTGGGCTTTGTTCAGTGCAGTCACTCCAAGGACACAGCCCAGATTTTCCTCTTCCCTTCTGGGTTAACTTTAAATCAGTTCCTGTCTGGACTACTGTCATTTCCTCCTGGGACCTCCTGCATCCCTGCCCTGTAAACACCAGGAAGCATGAACACCCGGGTCACGCTGTTCTCAGAGCAGGGAGTAAACTCCTGTTACCTCCACTGTCTGTATCTGAATCGATTTCAGACCCATCCTTTGGGTTAGGAGATTTTAATGAGTAAATTCAACTGTTTTCCCCCATAAACATGCCTTGAAATGGCTACTGGCTTACACAGGGACCCTACAGACCAGCATGTGTCACATACAGACTGGACAGGAGACTCATCACACCCCATCCCAGTGCCCCTGTGGAAGGGTGACAGGAGCTCCCTGGGTTTATTTCCAGCCTCATGCTGTATAAAATCATCACTGTTCCAAGTGCCCAGTGGGTTTTTTCCCCCCAAAACAGAGGTAAGTTCCCTTATTTCTGGCAACACCCATGGGACAAACCTTCCCTTCTGTGCTGAGATCTCACCCTGGTGACTTTCTCTTGTGCCCAGGGTCACACCTATTGCATGACCATCAGGACACACTAATTAGAGATGCCTTTTGCTACTCAGAGCAGTGCTCGTTACCATGAAACACAGACAAAGGCTCAAGGCTTCTTATCCAAATACATCTGATCTTCTGGCTCAGGGTTCAAAATCAAGTTTGGATTTAGAGACAATTTCCCTTTTCACCATGTTCCCAGACTGCTGTGCCCGTGATAAACCCCCACCCCAACCTGGAGGGACCCCTCTTACCTGGACACACTCTTCCAGATCCATTTTTTCTAGCTCGTGGCAGTTCTAGGAAGACAGACAAGATGGAATACACAAGCTAAGTGCAAAGGTCAGGCAGTAAATATCAACACAAGGACAGTAACAGTCCTTTAAAAAGCCACAAAGGGTCTTTCTGCCATGAAATATCTCAGCTGAAAGGTTCCTGCTTCTTTACAAACAGCACCAGATGCACTAAAGGAACCTGAGCAGTTTCACTCATTGAAAGGCACCAAGAGGTTTTTTTACTCATAGAAAGTAAATTTAGGGCCAGTTGTAGAAAACACAGATTAATCTAGGAAAAAAACCCAACAGTAAAGTTTATAACTCTCAAGTTTTTAACATCACAGGCAGTTTGGCTGCACATCCTCCCAGATGTGTGGGTCAGGATGATGCCAAAGCTACAGACAGCCTGGTTTTTGTAACTCAGCTTCCTCAACCACTGAGGTGGAGAGCATTGCAGAGAGAGGACGTGACTGTTTTGGTCCCAGCTATGAGGAAAAGAGAGCAAAGAGACTTGATGGGAAAGCAGAAAGCAGCACTTACCCTGGCTAGAGTGGTGAAGCCCACATCTGTTAGCTGAGAACACCTTGCAACTTCTAATATTCTGTACAGAGAGAATGTGTAACAACCGTGGTGGAGTCAGTTTGGGAGTCAGTTTGCTTTGCAGAGTGTTTCATTAGAAGCTTCCAGCAACCCAGAAAAGTTTGACCTGGTTTTAGGCTGTGGTGTGTGAGGGGATGATGTGCACAGAGCATCCACCCTCTATCCCTGAGCATAGGTCACAGGAGGAACTAAAAGGGAACTCCAAGGGTCATCCTGTCCTGCTAAGGAGCAGGGAGGGCTCATCCCACAAATGCTGGGCTAAGGTGCTCTTAAACATCACTGCTGGACACTCAACAACCTCCCCAAGTGATCTCCTCTGGTTTCCACCCAAAATAGAGATCTTATGGTGGAAAAGGGTGTGATACACAACATCCCAGCAGGTGGGCACAGAAGAATAAATACTTAATGCCACTAGAGAAGAGTCTGAAGTCTTCTAAAGAGGTGAACTGCTTGTTCCTGTGACACCAGGTGAACTCTTGGGCAGTGACCACAGCTCTACAGAGGGTTAACTTCACAGAGTTAAGGTGTTTATCTACATTCACTGACAAGAAACCACCTTGCTTGAATGGTGTTATGGATTTTACTGTACAGAGCTTAATACTGTGAAGCTGAACATAAACACAGAAGCCACTTGGAACCAAAATCCCAGTTCACCTTCCTCTCTAGGAACTGGTTTCCAGATACTTGATGTATAGAGGATGCTCTGCTTCGTACCTGGGATTCTTTAAATGAGCTTATCACAGAAATAGTTATGTCAGATAATAAACCATCTCCTCTTTCTGCACTGGGCCACTTCCTGAGGTACAGCAAAGTCTTCCTGCAGGAACTTGTCCTGATTAAAAACCCCAAACCCAATACTACTACTACTACTAATGATAATAATAATGATGATGATGATGATGATGGTGGTGGTGGTGGTGTCAGGGCCCTGCAGAGATGTCACTGGGAGCCCCTGTGCCAAGCAGAGTGAAAGCACAAACCCCCTGCTGCTAAACCCTCCTGAAAACCCTGCTACAACCACGTGGAGGGAGGGAAACAACGCTGCTTAAATGGTGTTTTCAGTTCTCAATGTTGAAGGAACCCAACCTCAACTGTGAGAGAACACACCCACAGTGGGGCAAAGGGAGCTGGTTACTCCTGGCAGCTCTTTTACCACTGGGTTACTCACCCAAGTTTAGAAAGCAGGAGTTTGGTAAAACAACAACCCCCCCCCCAGCAAATGCCTGGATAAAGCTCAGTGATAAAAACAACGCACTTCTAGAAGGATCTCCAGAGCCTGAAGTGACTCAAATATCACACAACCACACCTCCAGGGTGCAAGGGGCTGGTGGGCCTTACCTAAGCCGTGGGCAGTTCTGCCCCAGGGCGTTCAGGATGGCGTCTGTGATGTTGGAGCAGCCCGAAGCACACAAGGACTGTAACTTGTGGCACCCTCTGCATATCGTGATGAGGCCATCGTCTGTGATTTGCTACAAGGGAAAGCAAGAACACCATCAGAAGGAGGTGGAGGTGCAAGGTGCTGTGCTTTCTCCTCCTTGGGCTTCCAACCAGGCACAGCTGAGCTGGGCGGTCGGAGGAGACTTCACTTACTAAGCAGGTCTGGAGGTTTAAAGTCACCAGCTCGGGACAATGTGCACCGATGTATTTCAGAGCTTCGTCCTCAAGCTGGAAAAGAAGAATTGAGAGACCTGTTAATACCCAAAGTGAGCCCCAAAATAAAGCTTGGAGAAGAATCACAGAATCACAAGGTTGGAAAAGACCTTTGAAGATCATCAAGTCCAACCATTCTCATCCTAAACTAAACCAGATCCCTCAGTACCTCATCTACCCTTTTTTTGAACACATCCAGGGAAGGTGACTCAGCCCCTCCCTGGGCAGCCTGTTCCAGCCCTGACAACTCTTTCAGTAACAAATTTTTTTCTAACATCCAATCTAAACCTGCCCTGGGGCAGCTTCATGCCATTCCCCCTTGTCCTATCATCTGTCACCTGACTGAAGAGACCATCACCTATCTCTCTACAACCTCCCTTCAGGTAGTTGTAGGTGGTGATGAGGTCTCCCCTCAGCCTCCTCTTCTCCAGGCTGAACACCCCCAGCTCCCTCAGCTGCTCCTCATAGGATTTGCCCTCCAGCCCCTTCCCAGCCTGGTTGAAATAAGAGGGCACCTTGGGTTTGGATAACTATGGGGGAGGAGGGCAACACACCCCAGCCTCAAAACACACAGCAGGAAGGACAGGACCAGCTTCCCCACCACCTCAGAACAGGGTTCTGAGACCCACGACACCAAGAGACCAATTTAAGGAAAAATCCAGGGGATTAACAAAGCCAGCAGTGAAATCAGAGGGTGTTTACAGCACTCCAGGAAAGGCCTCAGCCTGGGCCTGTCAGAACCACTATCTTTATATTGCTATGCTGGAACTCCAAGAGAAAAAGGGTCTTATTTCAACATGAGGAGCACAAACACACCCAGGTTTGGCTTTCTGATGATAAAAAAGCCTGCTATTCCTAACTCCCTAAGAACAGATGGCAAGTAATTGATAACAAGGATGTATTGCCATCAATATTACTCACTGCTCCATAAATTACCAGAAACTCAAGCTGTTCCTATGACCCCAGTTCTCAGAACAGGTGGAGATGGTTGTATCTTGAATCAAGTCACTTCTACAACCGTGTTGTCTCCACCAAAACCCAGCAGTGGTGGGAGTTTAGAACACTGACTGTAGCCCTGAGGCTGCTGTGTGTGCACACATGGGGTCACTGCTTTCTGGGCCTAACCAGGGTATTGCTGCTGTGCTTGGCCTAACAACCTTCTGGCACTTTCTGTGTCCAGGCACAGGAGAAATAAACACCACAGAGCTGTTATTCTAGGCACTGCAGACAAAAATCTGAATGGTTTGGGGTGGAAGGGACCTCAGAGCCCATCCAGTTTCACCCCTAACACGAGCAGGGGCACCTCTCACCAGGTCAGGCAGCTCCAGGCCCATCCCACCAGACCTTGGGCACCTCCAGGGAGTCTGGAGCCAGGGATGCAGGGTGATCACTGCCCTGCTCTTCAGCCAAGGTTGACACTATTAAAGCAGCTCAATAAAAGCAGTTAACCTCCAACAGACTGTGAGTAATGTCAGCAGCAGTTCTGGCAATAGAAACACCCACAACCCCTCATCCCTGTGCTCTGAGTTACAGTGGAAACCAGCCAGCTGCTATTAGCCAACCTGAGCAGCCTCCACGGAGCCATACCTGCGTGCAGCCCTTCAGGAACAGGGCTTTGAGTCCCCCACAGCCTCTCACCAGGGCCTGGATGCCATCCTTGGTCACTTGGTCACACCAGGAGATGTTCAGCTGTTCCAGCAGTGGGCAGCCCTCGCTTTGGGGGTGAAAGGGAAAAGCAAGTGGAAACTTGGTTTTGTTTTGGCAAGAAATCCTGCTCCGAGGAGGCATCTCATCCCACCCCATCTCTGGGACCCCACATCCCCACCCCACCTTCCGTTAGGAGGGTAAAAGGCCACCAGTTTATCCTGGTTTGGACACCTCCCAGCTTCTAAACAAGGATAGATGCTGTTTAGGGGTGTTCTGGATCTGAACACAGATCCAGACCCAGACCCAAGGGCGATGTCCCCCACACTGTCCAGGCAAAACCTATCCCCCTGCAGACGCTGTCACAGGAGTAAGAGACGTGCTACCACATACTTCAGACAGCTGCAGCACGACTCTGACCTCATGGAATCAGAGAGGAGGATGAAGACCCTCCAGGGAAGGGAAGAACAGACCCCAAGTATTTTAATGTAGCTAAAAGAATAATTTAATCCATTGTTTGTTCTCTCAAATCTGTTTTCTTCCAGTGTCTAGATTCACCCTCCAGTATTTCTTCCCCAGGACAGAGCTTTCCTGTGCTTTCTATTATTCCACTGCTGTATCACTTTGATATTTTATTATTTTTTAGCAGCTTGGCCTCTGTTGTTACCTTTAGTGGGGTTTTTTTTGCCTCCTTTTCTCTGTCCCAATATCTTCCCACCAATGTCTGTCTGTCCCTTCCTTTTCTAGATTACTTGGCAATTCCATTTAGCAGATTTAAGCAGTTCTATGTCTCCTAAGCAGTTTGAAAAGACAAATAGTCACATGCTGGTGTCACCTCCAAGCTGTGCAGCACACACTTGCTCAGTACATACAGCTAGGCTTACAATGAAGCTGACTGGCAGTAAAGGAGCATTTCAGAGAGGCAGAGGAAGGCAGAGGAAGGCTTTTATCCCTCCCCAGATCCTTCCTCCACGACTAACCGAGTATCACTGTTTTCCTACAGCTCATGAGCATAAGGGTGGATACAAACGAGGCCAAGGGCAGCTTTGAGAAAGTCTGAGTCCTCCTCTGCCTCAGCAAACCAGGAGGCAACAGGCTGAGAACATCTGAATTCCCAGTTACACCTCAGCCTATGTCAGTCTCCTCCACGGCTCACAAGATGCTCAGAGCAACGGTGGGTGACACTGGAATCAATGGGCAAACGTCCACGGGGTTGACTCCTACCTCAGTGCTTTCAGGGAGAGGTTGGTTATGGAAGTGCAGGAAGCCAGGTCAAGGTGCCTGAGCTTAGAGCAGAACTTGCTGAGGCTGGTACACGTCCTGGAAGAGAGCACAGGAGACACACTCATGCGACAGGCTCATCCCACGGCGGGGACGTTTCATATGACAGGCCTGGTCTCCCCTTCAAATCCCCAAAGGATGGAGGATACATGGTGGCACACACAGCAAGGGGGATGAGGGGGAAACCAGAACAGAACTCTACTCACGCATCTGTGATCTTGGTGCAGCCGTTGAGGTTCAAGACTTCAATATTTCTGCAGTTCTGTGCAAAGGTCCTTGGTTAAAGGAAAGAGAAACGATGAGTTTTGGGGTGTTTTACAGCACTTGTTTTAACTGCAGCATGCCAGAGATGTTTTGTAAGAGTCTCTCAAAGTAAATAAGTAAACAAATAAAGCAAATCATTTCTGTTGCCCTGGATTTTGCCCTGGGATCTCCCAGCCTAAAGGCAGCAGCCCACAAGTCCCCCCCGATCAGCGCTTCACCTGGCATGAATTTCCGTGGCACCTGAGGAAAATCCTTACTGTGTGAAGTTAAAAATGAGAAATGATTCTAATACCCCGTGGTTGGAGAAACAGAATCTCTGTTTCCACCCCACCCCAGAGCAGCAAGAAGCCCCAGCACTACCTTAACGCGTTGTCTCCCACCCCCTGGCAGCCGCGCAGGCTCAGCTTCCGCAGGAAACCCCCGCATCTCTTGGAGATGTTCTCAACCACCCGGCCCTGTCGGAGACAGAAACAGTCAGGTTACAGCCCCAGAGTCAGCCAGACCCTTCAAGAAGATGAATTAAAGGCTTTGCAGACTGAGGACAGGCTGTTACTCTAGGTAAAACAGCAACGCCACGAGAATAATCTAAGGCAGGGGGAGAGGGAGAATCATTCAGCTTCTGGAGATGGAGAGACAAGGAACAATTAGTCTGAAGCTGCTAATCACTGAGGAACCTCCTCCAGCCAGGAGCTTCCAGACATTGATACTGACTTCCCAAGAAGGACAGAAGCAATGCCAACAGATAAGGATGATCCCTGCACTAGAAATGGACAGGATGAGGTTCCTATTCCAAAGAGGAACCAGGCCAGGGGCTTTATTCTCCCAGAAAAAGGGATCCAAAGATTTGTGTTCAAGAGATCTAGAAAAATGCCCTTTGAATTTCAAATCTCACTGGAAGCCTCCAAAGGCCCTGCTATGAGCTCAGGCTCACCCAGCTATTTCTCCCTGTGAATGAAGTGCAAAAACCTCCCAGAAAAATGCCTGTATCTGTGTCCAGAAATTCAAACCCTTCCCTTCTGCTCCAGCCTACGTGGCTGTTCAGCACAGAGCAGGAGCATCACTCTGCTCTCTGAGTTCTAGTTGGTATTTAAGACTCTGGAATGATGGAGAGATTTTTCTGTAATTTTTTTGGGGTTAAAAACCAAAAAAATTAAACAATAAAATCAAGCATCAGGCTCAGAACAGGGGAATGCCACAGCCACAAAAGGGACCCCAGCACCCTCTGGTGCTGTCTGGCCAGCTGCTCTTGGGGAGCAGCTCTGCAGCTGAAGGCTGATGGAGGGCTGGGGAGTCTGAAACAGCCCATCTGATTGAGCAACTCCTCCAGCAAGCCTACAAACTCCTATGCTTGAATTACAGGATTCCAACACCTTTACCTAGAGAGTTTTCATCTAGCAAACACCTCATCCATCACAAAGGTTCTTTTAGGTCAGGTACAACCTATTCAAGCCCTTTGTTTTAGCAGGGGGAGCCTGTGCTTATGCAGGAACACGTGCTGGGTGTATGGAGTGGTTGGAGAACAAAGAGATGTTAAACCTGTGCAAAACCCACTCAGGAGTGAGAAGAGCCCAGTTTGCATCCCCAGCACTCCTGCCCCTCTCCCTCCTGCACACAGCTCTGGCAGCAGCATGGCCAAGCAGCTCAGGCCACCTTCCCTGCTCCCTGCAGAGACCGGGCACCACTCGTTACTTGGCTTGGCCTCTATGCAAGTCAATAATTAGACAGGTCCAGAGCCTTCAGGGCAGGTTAAGAGCTACAGTATTCATCATCAAGGACAAAAATCACCCTGCTGGCTTCCTGTGAGGAGTGTCCAGCCGCTCAGAGCCCAGCAAGCAGGTAGAAGTCATCAGGTACCACAGCCCTGCCCCTTACCCAGCTGGCACAGACCAGGGTAACTCCTCCCTCCACAAATAACCTCCACACTTCCCACAGGGCCTGGGACTTCACTCAGTGTCTGGTTTATACCTCTGTTCATAACCAGTTAAAATGACACATCCCCTATCTCCCTCCAACTCCTTTAACAAGGATAAACCATCCTCTTAAGAAGCTTCAGTGGGTTTTTTTCTCATCCCTTTTCCTGATTAACGTGAGTTTAAGACCATCATGACAACAGCATCCTTTCCTAGTGAAGCAGCTTCCCACTATTCTACTTATTCCTGTTTTCAGGACACACAGAGAAATACCTTCCTTCTATTGCTACCTGGATGCCTTCACACAGACACATCAATCTGTCCATTTTCAAAAGCTGAATGGATTGCCAAGCCTTTAAAGAGTCCCTGAAGCTAAGAAGAAGTGAAATGAATGATTTCTATCTCCAGGGAAGGCAGAGAGGGTAACATTGGGAGTATTAATCCATTCTAGGCTGTAATTACATTTTAACAAGAGAAAAATGGGTTTGTATGTCACTTAATTATACCTCAATATCCCTCTGGAAATCAAACAGGTCAATTCGCTGCCAGTTACTGCCATCCAGGGCCAGAACATTCCATGCCTTTATCAGGGAAAAAAATGTAAATGTGTTGTTAGTATGAAACAAACCCCCCCCCATCAGTGGGAACCTCGTTACAGCTCGATCCTTCTAGAAACAACATTCTGCCTCAGATGTAAAAGCAACATGGAATTACAGGCAACAAGGAGAAACTGCAGTTACCAGAGTCGCTGCTCAAAGAGTCCCCTTGGCTACACGGCATGCTCCTCGCCAGCCCCCAAAACAGGGAAGGAAGCACATGGGGCCCCAGCCACTTCTGCTCCTGGGGGGAGTGTGGATGCTGAGCCTGGGGCAGGAGGCAGCATGGGCATCAGTTCCTGGCTGGGATAAATCCCCTCCGCAGCATCGCCGGCTCAAGCAGCGCCTTTGGAGGATGCTCGCAGGACTGACACAAAGATGAAGGGCACCAGGGCATGGGGGAGTCTGGGAGGAGACCCTACAACAGGCATCTGCATTGCCAAGGGAGGTGAAGCTGCTGGGAGGACGGGGAGGACTCGGCGGTGCTGGGATGAAAGACTGTGCGGCGAGGTCCTGCACGCGGCGGGTGATGCTGGCACCTTCCACGCCTTCTCTCTTGCCTCCAGTGGGATGAAGAGCTCAAGGCAGCTCCACAGCTTGGTGTGTGGGGTGCCACATCCCACAGATGGGGAGATGCAGAGCTTCATCAGCCTTCCAGCTCTTAGCTGAGAACCAGCACCGCCGCCGGAGCCGCAGCGGTCGCTACCTCTGCCTTAAGGCTTTGCTTTGGGTTGGCTTTGGGCTTTTTTTAAACAAACCAACAAAATCTGGTGTGGTTCATGCTACAAATGAGAACCAGGAACTGGAAGTTAGTAATTGTGCCCTTAAGGAACCAAACAGGTTGTCACTGCAGCACTGTGCCTCCAGTTTTAATTAAGGAATCAAAGTAAACAAGAAGATCTCATCATCAACATGAGCCCATCGTTAGGAAACTGAGTATGTAGGGATGTTTCTACACCACACCTACTACAGGCACTATGCTGCAGGGTGAGGGGCTGGAAGGGGCTGCCCAGAGAGGGGGTGGGTGCCCCATCCCTGGGGGTGTCCAAGGCCAGGTTGGCTGGGGCCCTGGGCAACCTTGTGTAGCTCCAGGCCTGGAGGTTGGTGGCCCTGCCTGTGGCAGGGGGTTGGAGCTCTGTGATCCTTGGGGTCCCTCCCAACCCAGCCCAGTCTGGGATTCTATGATTCCTCTGTGTGTCTTACTAGGCACTGGCAGGAAAACCCATCCAACAGACCAGTGGCTCTACACAACTGAGCTGGCAGCTGGAGGAATTTTCTCACATGAATAACCCAAGCAGGATTTCCTTAGTTGAAGTCCCAAAAACTAGGAGCTCCTTAAAGAACCCTAACCTTCACAAAACAGACACTCATTTTTTTTTCTTCCAGGCTTACTTAACTAATCCAAGCAGGAAAGTAAACTTTCAGTGACTGGGCAGCATCTTTGTGGATGAAAATGTCTATTTCTCCACCAAAACCCCTCAAGATGCCATTTCAGACCCATCTAAGTTTGGTACTTCCACCAGTGCAGCCCCCCTGCACAAACCCAGGCTGGCTGGAGAGCTCCTGGGCAAAGAGCCCATCACCTCCCCTCTGTAACCTGCTCCAGCACACGGTGTTCAAGCTTTGAGTCCCCTGTCACTGGTGCCAGTAGAAGTTTCTGGTATCACAGTGTTAATGCTGGTGACTGAATAACAACAGTTGAGTTGCACAAAGCTCCCTGGTACAAAGCCTCCTGGTTTGACATGCTAGGGAAGGCTGTGGGGGGCAAGAGGATTGCCACCCAAATCAAATCAACCCTTAAAATCCACCAGCAGGGAGGAAAGGTTCTTACCCTGGACACCTGAGCGCAGCGACACAGGGTGACCACATCCAGGAAGGAGAAAATTCTGCAAGGGAAACGCAAGAGCCCTGGTTAGTGATCTGCACGTGAAACAGAGTGAGCGGGGAAAACAGGGGTGGGGGAAGGCCTGGGGACACCCAAACTCCTCTGTCAGTCAGCTGAGCTGTGAAGAGAGGTGCAGATCTAACAGGGAACAAAGGAAAGCGAACCACAGAGGCTGAGCTGCTGGGAAACGGCAGCTTCACACCTTGGAGCATTCACTGGCTGCAAAACCAAGCGTTTTTTAACCAAAAAAAAGGCTCTTACAGGTATCCTGAGGCTCTTCTGCCCAGCCTGGGGTTGTTGGGACACGAGACTCGTGTGGGGCTGTTCTGGGTCCCACTGGACACAACAGCATCGCTGTGCCCAGCCAGAGCAACACCTTCAGCCTCATAATGAACAGTTAATGGATCAAGGTGACAGGACAGCCCGATGTCAGCCCACAGCTCACGCTGTCTTTTCCAAGAGGATGGCTCTGACTCTGCCTGGGAGTTTGGGATTAAGCTGATGTGGTCACTCCACAGTGGAACGTGGTTGCTCTGCCAGGGCACACCCAGGGCTCAGGCCAACACCCTGGAGCTGCTGTCCTGGTGTCTCATTCCTTTATCCCAGTAACTCTCTGCAGCGCTGTGCTGGGCCAGGACATCCGTGCCTGTCCCTTGGGCACACACCCCCCACTCTGTGACCACAGGGGTGGCTGAGGGTGTTTAAGGCTCCTGAATCTGCACCCATTTATCGCTGGGGTTGGTTTCTAGTTACTCAAAGGCTACAAAACAGAGAAGGTTGAGTGCAGAGGGGGGTAGGGAGGTCCCAGGGGTTGTGGTAGTGACTGTACAGCTGCAGGATGAAAGGGTTTCACACAGGTAGTGCAAACACTTTGGGCTTTAGTGTCTGAAACGCCAAGGCCACCAGGATGAGAAGGAAACTGTGTCCATAAGAAGGACATTGAGGTCCTGGAGCGAGTCCAGAGAAGGGCAACCAGGCTGGGGAAGGGGCTGGAGGGCAAATCCTCTGAGGAGCAGCTGAGGGAGCTGGGGGTGTTGAGCCTGGAGAAGAGGAGGCTGAGGGGAGACCTTCTCCCCACCTCCCCTGCCCTGCCAGGAGGGTGCAGAGAGGTGGGTGATGGTCTCTTCAGCCAGGGGACAGGTGATAGGACAAGGGGGAATGGGCTCAAGCTGCCCCAGGGCAGGTTTAGATTGGATGTTAGAAAAAAATATGTTACTGAAAGAGTTGTCAGGGCTGGAACAGGCTGCCCAGGGAGGGGCTGAGTCACCTTCCCTGGGTGTGTTCAAAAAAAGGGTAGATGAGGTACTCAGGGATCTGGTTTAGTTTAGGATGCAAATGGTTGGACTTGATGATCCTCAAAGGTCTTTTCCAACCTGGTGATTCTGTGATTCTGTGTGAACGGTTTGGGGTGAGTGGTTGTGTTCCACTGCTGCACCCCACTTGGTAAAATCCTCTTGTCAGGCAAAGCAGGGTCATCCAGGAGAAATACAGAGACCAAAGGGAACTCTGCTGCTCCAGGCCCCTCCAGAGCTCCTCAGGGGAGCAGCGTACACCCGGAGGAGCTGGTGGGTGGATACCTGCAGTGCTTGAGTCATCTCCCCACAAGACTTGGCGTGGGGTGTAGGTAACCCCTCTGATGCTCTCAGCTGTCCTGTGCTGGAAGAGACTTAGGAGAAAGCATGGCTGGAGCACGCTCACTCTGTGTGACTTGGAAAGCTCACCACCCTGTGCTGAGGGGGTACTGAGCCTCCCACACCCAGACAGGACGAAGAGACACGGGTGAATGAACAGCACAGGGACTGATGGAGCCGGGGGAAGAGGCGCTGGGTTGTGGAGAGGCACTTTGGAGACAAGCAGTGAGGGGTTGTCCAGGCTTCTGCTGCCCACACCAAGCTCTGTCCACAGGTTACCACCACAGCACAACCTCACAGACACCTGGGTGGCTGAGAAGGAGCAGCCCCTGGCTTTTCAGATCCCAGGAGAGGACACAAGCAAGACTGAGATGATCCAACAACCACCACTGAACCGAGTGTTCTTCACTGGCAGGTGAAAGAAGCACTTGAGAAACACCAGTGTTGGGGGAAGATGAGCAGAGGCTGCTACTGATGGACACAGATTATTTATCCAAACACAGATGCTTCCACGGGGCTCAACAGCCACACACTCAGTTAAGTCAGGATACAGCGGAATATACAACCACACGCTCACCTGGGCTTCTACCCTGCCCAAAGGTGCTCACAGATCCAGGAGTTTGGGTCAAAATACTTCTCATCTTCTGCATCTCATCACAAGACAACACTCACAGCATCGTGCTGGTTAAGAGGTCTGGGAAAGAGCTACTCCCACTTCCCTGTATCGCTGCTCTGGGCTCCCAATCCCAGGTTTCTGAAGCAGATCCACGCTCCCTTCCAACTGCTTATGGACAATCTTCTCCTTGAATTAATGTCATTTATTCACGCCTGTTATGTGAGTGCTGAGGATTTCTTTAGCACAATGTCCATGTACAACAATACAAGGAAAGCCTGGGGAAACGCTGGAAGCTTGGGAAAATTCCGACTTTCACTCCAGATTCCCTTTATAAGGGGGAAAAAAAACCTAAGACCAGACTCCATGGGAACAGAGCCTGGGTCAGCAGCCACACACACTTTCCATACTGTGATTAAAACTCCATGGAAATATTATATTAATAACCATCTCATCCCTCTGTCAGGGCTATTAGGTCTGGGCCAAATTCTTCTCTGCTTCCTGCTCCTCCCTTCCCAGTCTACCCACACAGCACACGGGATGTCAGCTCAGCACAGCACTTGCCCCTCTCACCTCTGAGGTTATTGCTGAGCTTTGCCAGGAGCTTCCTCACTCTCTAACTCAGGGACTTTGGCTCTGCAAAGCCCAAGAGCCTTTCCCAGTGTTTTCTGAGCTGCTCTTGCATTTCCTCACCAATATCAGCCCCGGATTCAGCAGGAATGACCCGTTCAGCAACAGCCACCACTCTCCTAGTGTGTTTTGGTCCTTGTGGAATTGGCTCCAACCACAACAGCAGGAGCATTGGTAAAGCCCTGCCAGCATGATGACCTGAGCTAAGCATCCTCACACAGCCCTGAGGCCAGGCTTCTTCCCCAAGGAGCTGCTGGGGGAGATTTAAACCAGAACAAAAGAACCCCAGGAAACCCAAGGAGAAGCCGAGCTTGAGGCTAAGCGGCGACTGAGCCATCATCATCTTCCATCAGGAACACAGCTTGGCAAAGCTGGGTCTCTCCTCAGGGGTCTGTACTGTATAAAGCAAAGGTAATCCATACTTTCACTGGAAATACTTCACGATCCTGCTACTACCCTGTGGCTCCACTAAAGTCAGACTCAACAGCGAGGGAACGTACTGGGCTGACTGGAAATTGGGATGCTCCAAACCCTTCTCCTGGTAAGAGAAGGACAATTCCTCCTGGGATTGTTCCAAAGCATCAGTTCCTTCCCAAAGGATCTGCTGCTCTGCTCAGGTAAGAGTTTGTGTGCTGGAGGAAAGCAGAGAAGAGTCGCTGGCAGCAGGCTGAGCAGCACGATGTGCATCACGTACTGAGTCATGGGATGCGTTACACCCGACACGAGGGATCTCTGCTTTGCTCACAGCTCACTGCTCCTCTCTCACACTGGGCTTTTATTCTTCAGAGCTGACAGCCAGATAAAATAACCACCACTGATAACTTTATCATCAAACAGCGCCCGTGGGTGAAGGCAGGTGGAGGATTCCAGATGGGAATTAAAACAAGCCCAGCGGTGCAGCAGATGAAATGGTTCCCTGCAAGGGAACTCAGTAGGTTTAGGGTTTCCCTGAACACTCCAGCACCAGAATTCAGCTAAACCACACTGCAGTTAGAGCATTTTTCAGGTTTCAACCTCTTAATCCACTCAGGGTTTTCTAGGACTCCTCACTTTCCCACTGCCTGGCTAATTAGATTAGGGTCAGGACTCAAACGAAATCCCTGGGTGCTGCAGGCTTTGAGGTGAGCCAGCTTAGACCTTCAGCCTGCTAAAATTACCAACCCTGGTTTACGCCAGTGACCCACCGCTCCAGTCAGACTCTGCTCCTTGCTCGTTTCAGGTGGCCAGGAGGAGAGGAACAAGGACTTTGCTGCCAGCTCACTGGGTCCCCACACGCTCCATCGCTTCCTCATCCCCAGCAGAACTCCAGGTCCCAAGGAATAAATCAGCACGGGGCTTGAAGGTCAGATGGCAAAGCGAGTGCCAGCGGCTGGACGTGCTGCGATCGGGCTGGCAGGCAGCAGCATGGAGAGAAAGCCGCTTATGCCAGGAGAGAATTGAAAACTGCTTGACCTGTCCACGAACCAGTAAGGAAAAGACGAGCTCCCACAGCCTGGTGCCCTTCACCCTGCCAAGAGTAAAGCTGTTCAGCAGCCCCACGTCATGCTGAGAGCAAACCTTCTTCAGGAAACCAGCAGAGACCACCACCAGCACGGGGAATCCAGCTCGTGGTTGGGGTTTGGCTTGTGGATAAGCAGCGACTGGCAGGCAGCCCTCAAGGAATGAATGTACCTTTTCAACAGGGCATCTCTAATGCCAGCCCAGGGAAACAGGGACACGATGCCCCTTCAGAGCCACGACCGTGGCCAGAGCTGATGCAGCTTGTGAGTTCAGCGAGTCACCGAGCCCAAGGCTGCCCAGTGAGGAGCTGGCAGCAGCAGAGGGATGAAGGAGGTGAACATGCCACTGCCCTCACGCTGGTTTAGCTCACGTTTAACCATGTGAAAGTTACACACGTGTAAAGCATCAGCTCCTGGAAACTCAGCTGGTGGGACACAGAGCTGTAGTGGGTATGGCAGCATCAGGATGAGGGTTCGTGACCCATCAGCTGATCCCTCTGCCCACGTGCTGCATTCACCCAGAGCCCTGCTCTGGTGGAAGCACAGAACAGGCATCACCACGGGACAGGCATCACCTCACTGTGGGACATGCATCACCTCACCGTGGGACAGGCATCATCACCACCTCGGCAGGGCAGAACACAACGTGGCAGCTGAAGCATGGATGTGTTCAAAGGAGAGGCTTCCAAGGACTTTACACCTCCACCCCATCCTCCCAGACAAAAGCCTTACTGGGGCTGCACATTTCTGTGCCTCGGGGTGTGACAAAGGCGGCTGTTCAGCCCTTCTGCACCCTCCTACTCTCTATTTTGCTGGAGCACAGCTTTCCACTCTGCGACCACACACACACGGGACATCAATGCCATCTGCAGAATGAACAAACCAGGGAACAAGCCACCGCACAGCAGCTCTGCTCAGACACACGGGGCTTTGTCTGGGAGACAGCGACACTCATTTACAGGAGATTCCTGCAGATGAACGCATCCAAGGTTCTCTTTCAAAGGCTGCACTGTCAATCCATGCTAATTAATTTCCACAGTATGCTAACAGCGAATGCCAACTCTCCAAAGCATCACTTATGAACTTTAAGGTTTATAAACTCAGGCTGCTGGTTCCTCACGGGTCCTGGAGGAGCCTGAGCCCCCCCACCAGCTGCACAGCAGCTCAGGGTGATGAGTGATGCCCAGCTACAACAGGCAAAACCAGCCATGCTGCAGCTCACACTGCTGGAATCCCCTGCTTGGTGCAGGGTTTCCCTCCTCCCTACCACAAACTCCTCTCCAGCTGCCTAGCAATGTTCCTCAGCACCAAGTACCTCCTACAGATCAAGATGTGCTCACTGGTCCCATTCAGGGTCGTTCCGCTTCGACCGATCTGTGGGAAGGCTCACCCATGCTCTAAGAGGTGTGTGTGATCACACCCCTATCCCCCTGAAATCCATGGAAAACCCCAATTAAATTCCACCCCTGACCTTTCTTTCTCCCTACCAGGCTCCCTGCTTTCCCTATACCACATGGACCCCTCGCTTCACGTGTCCCTGGTCTTCACCCCCCATCCCCAGCCTACCTGTTACCTCATCACAAGAGCCAATCCTGGTTTCACTGCATCTGTGACACCAGACCCTACTTGCTCCAGGCAGAGAGAGACAAACAACCCCCCAAAAACCCCACAGAGACATTTTCCTCACTCCTCAAATTCCCCTTTTGCTGCAGCACATCCATGCCAATGGTTCAAGGCAGGTGCTGGGGGAAGGCAACTGCTGTCACCCACAAGAACCGGGACCTGGGCAAGGGTGTCCCCAGTGTTTGCTGCTCCATCCTGCTCCTCCTGGGCTCCTTCCCACACCAGACACTGACTGTGACACTGCAATCCGGACAGCACGGATGGGCCAAACCCCAACACCTGTGTTACCAGCAAGGAGAGCTCCAGGAGCCAGAGACCCTGCTTTTGGATGAATTATACTGGAATAAAGGACACTGGAGCAGGCTGGAGATCCCATCACCGAGGATGGAGGAGGCAGCACAGGAAAAGAATTAAAAAAAAAGTAAGTCAGGCTTTTTTCTAGTTGTTTTATTTCAGAAGTGAGCTGGGAGCAGTTTGCTGTGTCAGAGCTCCTCTCCCCAGACCTTTCACTGCTGTTAAGCATTGACACTACTACCCAGCTTCTCACTGAGTATTCAGTGTGTGTCAGTAATTCAAGCTGCCACCTGTGATTGCTGCCACCATCACCATCTACAGCCCAGCACCTCCCCTTAAAGCACTGCCCAGCACGGTGTGACTTTGAGATGCCCAGTGGTGAGGGCTGAGCACACACACACACACGGGTGTCACCGCGCTCCGGCACCGGGGAGAGTGGGACACAGGGGAGAGGGGGACACAGGGGAGAGGGGAACACAGGGGAGAGGGGGACACAGGGGAGAGGGGGACACAGGGGAGAGGGGGACACAGGGGAGAGGGGGACACAGGGGAGATGTCAGGGTGGTCTCGAGAGCGCCGCAGAGGCTGGTCTGTGTGATCTTTGCCCACGGGAGCATCCAGCCAGGCACTGAACACAGGTGACTTACAGATGAGGAACACAACAACGTCTGCCAGAGCACAAGCGGAGCAGAGGAACCGCTTTGAACAGCGTGAGACACAGGCAGGCTCTTACCCCACACCGTGTCCTGTACTTACCCCTCCTTCCCATTAAGGACTGCTCAGTCTGTAGCACTTCTGTCTACGGAACAGGCAGCCAGCAAAGTGAGGGAACATCTCAAGCAGCCAAACCTAACGGTGTTTAGCACAGCCTGGTGCTGATGGGGACCTGTGATCTCATTCTGACCATCTACGACCTGAGCCAAGCTCAGGATCTACCAGCAAACCTGCAGAACCAGCCCCTGGCTGCAAATCCTGATGCAGGACACGGTTGCTGTGTGTACACACAGACAGGCAGCTCACAGGACACAGTCACCACGTGTACACCCGGACAGGCAGCTCACAGGACACAGTCACCATGTGTACACCTGGACAGGCAGCTCACAGGACACAGTCACCATGTGTACACCTGGACAGGCAGCTCACAGGACACAGTCACCATGTGTACACCTGGACAGGCAGCTCACAGGACACAGTCGCTGTGTGTACAGACAGACAGGCAGCTCACAGGACACAGTCACTGTGTGTACAGACAGACAGGCAGTTCACAGGACACAGTCACTGTGTGTACAGACAGACAGGCAGTTCACAGGACACAGCCACCCTGTGTACACCCAGAGGCAGCTCACAGGACACAGTCACTGTGTGTACAGACAGACAGGCAGCTCACAGGACACAGTCGCTGTGTGTACAGACAGACAGGCAGCTCACAGGACACAGTCGCTGTGTGTACAGACAGACAGGCAGCTCAGAGGACACAGTCGCTGTGTGTACAGACAGACAGGCAGCTCAGAGGACACAGTCGCTGTGTGTACAGACAGACAGGCAGCTCACAGGACACAGTCACTGCGTGTACAGACAGACAGGCAGCTCAGAGGACACAGTCACTGTGTGTACAGACAGACAGGCAGCTCAGAGGACACAGTCACTGTGTGTACAGACAGACAGGCAGCTCAGAGGACACAGTCACTGTGTGTACAGACAGACAGGCAGCTCACAGGACACAGTCGCTGTGTGTACAGACAGACAGGCAGCTCACAGGACACAGTCGCTGTGTGTACAGACAGACAGGCAGTTCACAGGACACAGTCGCTGTGTGTACAGACAGACAGGCAGCTCACAGGACACAGTCACTGTGTGTACAGACAGACAGGCAGTTCACAGGACACAGTCACTGTGTGTACAGACAGACAGGCAGCTCACAGGACACAGTCGCTGTGTGTACAGACAGACAGGCAGCTCACAGGACACAGTCACCATGTGTACACCTGGACAGGCAGCTTACCGAAGCAGCAGCTCTTTGGGGAGTTTTTTGTTGATCACAGCTTCATCGTTGTTTGAGAACATCTGGAACAAAACAACAGACACATTTGAGCTGGGCACTTTCACTATGGAAACAGGCCCTGCTTTAGGGAAGAAGCTGCTGGAGAGACACTTGGCCCAGTAAATCGTCCCAGGATAAAACTCTGTGCTCAAGCTTTCCAACTCCAGGACCAGACCACAGTCAGATAGAATATTGCACCCAATACAGTTTAAAAACCATGGTTCTAGAACACTCTGTGGATTGATAGACAAAACATAAGTGGGTATTTCTATTTAATCTATAAAAACAAATGATCACGAGGGTGTGTTTGTAGGAAGGTGTCACCTGCAGAGTTACTCCAGGTGCCCACCGGTGTCACAGCCCCATGGAGGTACACCAGGACTTGAAACCCTAATGTGTGATGACACCTCAGACAAACACATGGCAAACAGGCTGGAGGGATGGGCTGCCAGGAGCCACAGAGCAGCCCAAGCACCCAGCACAGGGAGGCTGAGGGCACAGGACCAGCAGGAGCCTCAGGAAAAAGAGTCCAGGGCCATGTCACCCCAGCAGGGAATTGTCTGAGAGGATCCTTCAGGACTTCAGGGCAAACAGGGCAGGGGATTTTTTTTAAATCCCAAAGCCTGGTTTAAAGGGAGACATGGTCTCTGGTGCAGCATCAGGAAGAGAGATGAGTCTGGGAAAACTGTGTTCTTCCAAGTGGGAGCTGTTTGTTGTATCCCACAAGCTTTGCATGAGGAAACACCATCATGCTGGCCAACAACTGACAGAGCTGAAACAGGCTTTTGGACAACTAAAACAACCCCACGCAGCTGTAAGAGGAAGAGAAGCTTCTCTCTCCTAAGGAGTCCTAAAGAAAACAGCCTCACGTGCTTCCTGAGGAGCATCCACACACAGTTATCAAGCTCCATATCATCCTGCCATGTAAAGAACCAAAGCACCAACCTCCACACGCTCCTGCCCATGGGAGGGACGATTAGTGCCATCTCTGGACCACGGCCAGTGAGCAGCACACTCTCAACATTTCCAAACAGGGAGCAAGGAGAATGAACTTCAATTTCATTCATCAAGCTTCTCTTTAATCTCCTGGAACAACGAAGGGCTGATCCTCCTGAGCTACATGCCTGGTAAAACGTGGTGCTGAAGTTACAGTCCATAAAAGCTGATTGTTGTTGGTTGATTAGGAGCCCCCAATCAATTCAGTGGTGTGTATGCAAAGCAAATAACCCCAGCATCAGCTAGGTCACTTAAGTGGCAGAGGATCAGATTAAGAGTTAAAAAAGGAAAGTAAGACCTTAGTGGCTTACAAAGCTGTAGCTAGGGATCACAGACAGACAGACAGACAGACAACAGCTCCTTGAGGCAGCAAATACTCTGTACCCGAGCAGCCACCCCCCTCAATGAAACCACCCCACCTTGACATGAAAAGTTAAGGAGCAGCCTTTCAAGGGGCTCCCATCAGCAGTACCAAGCCAACAGCAGAGCAGCAGCTGTGGCTACAGGAGAACATGAACCCAACACTCCAAGGAGTCAAGAGTTAAACCCATGTCTCTCAATCACAGCTCACTTTTTAATTACCCCAAGGTACCCAGGCACGACACTGAAGTGGGACACAAACTCTCCAGCCTGCTTTCCCAAAATGTCACGTAGAAGGGAAGTGTTGTCCCACCCCCCCCCAAGATGCTTTCAGCACATCCCACCAGAAGACATCACAAGTTCACAAGTCCTGAAGGCTCCACCAGACAGGGAACCCCTCAGCCCGTTCTGCAGGTCACTGAAATGGGAGCCTTGCTGTTTCCCCAGCAAACACTGACTCTGTGGAGTCTGTCCCCATGGTGGCTGGGCAGAAGAGCATCTCCTCCAGCCAAGGACCACGGGCAGGCTCACTGCAAATGCCAGAGAGGTGCTGAGAGGGTTAGAACAGGCGCCGGTGAGGATGAGAGAGGAGACAATGCACGTGTGTTTATTGGGGATGGTTTTTAAAGAGGGGATGTCCAGAGGCACTAGCAGCCAGGACAAGGACTGTCCAACCTCCAGCCATCCCCAGAACTCACTGGTTACCCCTGAATTCGAGAAGCCTTTCCTGCACGCTTCCCCCCACCAACCAAAACCCCATCAATGATAACCCAGAGGGCAGAAAACCAGTAGCTCCCAGTTGTATTTACAAGCACCGCTGCACAGCTCCAGTGCTGGCACCCAGAAACGTTCCAACCAAGGAAGTTTAGAGGAAACAAATGGGTAAATCCCTGGAAAGCTCTGGCAGCCTCATGCTGACATCACTGAGCGCTCCCTGCAACTCTCCATCCCTCCTAAGGGGGTATCCAGCTCCTGCAGACTGGCTGGATACCCCGGGCTGCCCAGTGCCACCACGGCTGGTCTGGGCTCCGTGTGGGGCTCAACCAGATCCCACTGCATCCAGGTGCTGCTGACACTGGAGAGGACAAGAGGTGCTATTCAGGCCTTGGTTGGGCCAGCTGTTCATTACAGGGGCACAGCAACCCAAACTGGGTCACACATGTGACATCACGGAGATGACAGTGGGCGCAGCGTGTAATTAAGAGCACACCCACCCCAGGAACACCCGTGCTCATCACACATGCAAAGAGGGACGTAAGCAGCTCCTGGTGCAAGGCCTGGGAGTGAAGCAACACTCCACAGGCATGTGTTATTTGAGTTAACACACGCAGCAGAGCACTGGGGCAGTGTTGCAGTCCTTCATTTAGCCTCTGAGTGAGCCTCGCCTCGTCATGGTGCCGGCACACGAGCGCGGAGGCTCATCCCAGTTCCCTCCTTCAGGGCTGGTGCCCCACTGCCCATCCCACCCAAAGCCAGGGTCAGTATTCCACATGAGAGGTGCCCTCAGCTGGACTGATTCAGCTGCTCTGATCATGGAGAGGCCACACAACTTCTCCCTATTCCATGGCCCAAAGGTACGTGTCACCAGTGAATGCCAGCACAGAGATGCTACCACCAAGGGCTCCTCTGGGAACCCACACCAAACACACATCCCTCTGCATTTCAGAAGCACCCAGATGAGACAGAGCTGCCCAATTAGCACAGAGGTCTCAGGATGGGGTTAATTGATTTCCTCCAGCACAGCCAGTAAAAGCTGCTCCAGTGAAAAGAGCATTTCTCCAACAGCTTCTGCAGAGCTTCAACCTTGACTTCCAGAGCTCTCTGTAAGAAAGTCTCCAAACACAGGCTGGTACAGAACTCTTCCTGGGCTTACAGAGAGATGGAAAAACTGCCCCAGGAGCTGCTGGGGACCCTGGCTCGCACCAGGCTCCTGGCTGCAGAGCTCTTCTGCGGTGGGGCTGGCAGAGGGAGGGGGTGATGCTTTCCTGGAAATGTCACGTCTGGCAAGGGGTTGGACTTTGTTGTTGGGGAAGGGCTGGAGGGGTGTTCCTATGAGGAACAAAAGGCTTGTTTTTTCACTTTTTGGTGTTTGGAAAAACACACTAGAGAAGTTTCTAAATGAGTTATTGCAACATTTACAGTTTACTGGAAGTCATTAGGAATATTAACATACCAAACACAAAGCACATTTATTTTACTTTACCCTAAATGCTCAAACCCACTCTCTGAAGTTCCTGGCTGTGTTTTTAAGAGAACAGTTTACTGGTCTGACATACCAGAAAGACTTTCCTCTACAGCAGCAGCAGGGCCTTGTTTCAGTACCAGGCAGGTCAGACACAGAGGGGCTGCACTGCCAGACTAACACCCACTGTCCCTCTTCCCAACCTCCTGTTACACAGAATTCTTCCCTGCTGAAGAAGCCAGGAGGACAAAAAGGACAGAGTCATAGAATCACAAAATCCCAGACTGGTCTGGGTTGGAAGGGACCCCAAGGATCACAGAGCTCCAACCCCCTGCCACAGGCAGGGCCACCAACCTCCAGGCCTGGAGCTACACAAGGTTGCCCAGGGCCCCATCCAACCTGGCCTTGAACACCCCCAGGGATGGGGCACCCACCCCCTCTCTGGGCAGCCTGTAGGGGTTGGAAGGAACCTCGAGAGATCACCAGGTCCCACTGTGAGTCAATCTGCAGCCCAACAGGGGTGGTCTATAATTAAGGAGCATCTCCAAGATATAAACCACTCACACAGCCCAAGCAGCTCCAACACTGGGTCTTCAGGACCTGACCCAAGCCCAGTAGGGTGCCTCTGTCCCAGCACCACCAAAATCCTACTGTGCCAACATCACAAGGGGATTTACTGGCACATAAAGTTTCCAGGGTGATCCCAGGGAGTCAGACTCTCGATCTGACCCTCTGCAGAACGTGTATTGTTATGGGGAGGGGGGAGAAGAAGCATCATGAGCTCTTCTAGCTGGCCACACACAGGGACAGGGCTCTTCAGGGGCTGTATCACCCTGAAAAGCACTGAAGAGCTTAAGTTAACAGCAGCATGTTCAGTCAGACAGAAACCATGCTGCCATTAAGAGGATATTAAGTTATCATCTGTGTTTGTCCTCAATGGGAACCCAACACACCGAGCCAGCAGCCCCCCTCAGCCAGGGTGGGGGGCTCTGCTGACACACACAGCCTCACACACAGTGAGGGGATGGCTGGTCTTAAAAATATATATATATGTATATAAAAATCAATCACATGAGGCTGAGCTTGAGAAGCAACAGCTGAGCACAAGGTGTGGACTTTGAACCCAAACAGTTTTCTCCTAAAGTAGAAAATTCAAAGCTCAACAGGGAAAAAGGGACAAAGCTTATTTGGAGCTTTGTGGGATTAGTGCCTGGGGGTTTGCAAAGGCACTGGGATCGGTCCTTACACCCAGTTACCCCCGGTGATGTTCACCCTGGTGTAAAATAACCTGGGGTCTGGCACACTCAGCCCCTGGAGAGCTCAGGGGGAAGGTCTGAAGCTGCCCAAGAAGCAGGAACAAACTGCAGCGGGCAGCAGGAACAAGGACATGAGTGGGAGGATGCAGACAGAAGGAAGAGACAGACAGACATCCGCTTCCAGTACAAAGAGCAGCCACCCAAACAACAGTGACACCCGTTCAGGTGGGCAGCAGCAAGCTGCAGCTTCCTGGAAGCACAAACACAGCCAATAATAAAGTGTTTCAGGTCTCTGGGTTGCACAAGCTTCAGGCAGAACAAGCTGTATGGGATTTAAAAGCACACCCTCCCTCCCAAGAATCCATCCAGTCTTAGTAAAGATGGTTATTAATACTGCAACTGGTTTACTTGTGCAACAAACAGCGTGAGGCAAACCTCTCAGAGCAGCCTTGCAAGAGGTGAGCACTTGCTGGGCAGATTGTAGCTCTTGCTTAGACCTGGAGCTCAGTGCTCTTGGTGCAGATGCCAGCCAGACCCTCTGCAACAGCTCATAACCACAGGAAATGAAGCAATTAAAACCAAGACAGAAACCAGGCTGTGATTATTAGAGAGCAGCCAGCGCATCCTCGAAGCCATCTCTGCAACAGGGAAGGTGGGGGAATCAGGAGCTGCCATCCTAAATTAAGGATTACATGTGTTGCTGGTGTATTTTGTCATTTCCATCCCCACCCAACCTGCACCAGCTTTAGAGATTAACTCCCAGAGCTGGAAAAGTCTTTGCTGAAGAAATGACCCATCTGGCACAGATTCATCCTAAGTTTAAACCCAGAGAAGCTGGAGATGCCCTGTGGGGTGTCCTTTGGTTACAGGGCTGGCAGCATTGCCAGCATTGCTGGTGGTACTCACACCACTTGGATCTGCACACACACTTGATCTTAGCCAAAAGGCCAGGAAGGCCAATGGCATCTTGGTTTGTATCAAAAACAGTGTGGCCAACAGGTCTGGAGAGGGGGTTGCGCCCCTGGACTGGGCACTGGGGAGGCTGCACCTCGAGTGCTGGGTCCAGTTCTGGGCTCCTCAGCATCAGGACATGGAGGTCCTGGAGCGAGTCCAGAGAAGGGCAACCAGGCTGGGGAAGGGGCTGGAGGGCAAATCCTCTGAGGAGCAGCTGAGGGTGTTCCAGCCTGAAGAAGAGGAGGCTGAGGGGAGACTTTATCACCACCTACAACTACGTGAAGGGAGGTTACAGAGGGATAGGTGATGGTCTCTTCAGCCAGGGGACAGGAGATGGGCCAAGGGGCAATGGGCTCAAGCTGCCCCAGGGCAGGGTCAGCTCAGATGGGAGGGCAAAGTTCTTCCCTGGCAGAGTTGTGGGGCTGTGGCACAGGCTGCCCAGGGAGGGGCTGAGTCACCTTCCCTGGACGTGTTCAAAAAAAGGGTAGATCAGGTACTTAAGAGATATGGTTTAGTTTAGGATGAGAATGGCTGGACTTGATGATCTTCAAAGGTCTTTTCCAACCTGGTGATTCTGTGATCTGCTGTGGTCTGTCTGTACAGAGGGGATGGACACACACAGCACAGAGTCACTGACACAAAACAAGACACATGCCAAGCCCAGCTCCTGTCACACAGCTCCAATCTGGGGGAGGGAAAAAGAAAAGGATAAAAAAAAAAAAAAAGAGCTGAGCATAAAACACAGAACAAGAAAACCCATGGAATTCATTCATTCTGTGTTTCCTTTGGAAGAGCTTGGTGAAGCTCTGACTTCTTACAGACACTGTCAGCGTGCAGGAACACCCTGCCTCTAGTGCTGCTCACCCTGGAGCAGAGACCTGCCACTGTCACCGGGCTCAAACAACCCAAACACAAAGGATTCAGGGGTTCAGAATGGCTCCTTCCCCAGTGCAGGACTAGGGGGGATGACAGGGGGTTAAGCAGCTGAGTTTAACCCCCTCTTTTCTGGAGGCAAAGAAGAAATCCCACTGCAGAGATGGGTCACAGGGAAGCGACAGCAAAACACTGGGCTTGGCAGAGGGATGTGATACAAAGCATGGAGCTGTTCCCACCCACAACCGGTTCAGATGGGGTCAATTTTCCTTCTAGCCTGGAGTTACACAGGGAATTATCCCCGCTCCTTTCCCCAAAAGCCATGTGGTTTAATCTGTGTTAAGGCTCCAAGGAAAATGGCTGTGGAATAAAGCTGCTGCCCTGACAAGCTCCAGCAGCAGCAACCACGATGCTCTGGGGTTCTCAGGCAGTGGCTGGGGCAGGAGAATTGGGGAAGGGGGCAGGAGAATTGGGGAAGGGGGCAGGAGAATTGGGGAAGGGGGCAGGAGAATTGGGGAAGGGGGCAGGAGAATTGGGGAAGGGGGCAGGAGAATTGGGGAAGGGGGCAGGAGCCATCTGGCCCTGGCAGCACTGTGGCACCAGTGCCCTCACCCAGCCTGGCTCCCGACCAGGGCTCCACTCAAACAAAACTCTGACTAAGCACAGCGAAACTGAGATGAGATCCACCCTGGTCAAAAAGGCTTATTATAGGCTTAATATCCCTAAAAATAGCTCCATAGGCAATTTATTTGATATACATCATCACCATCACTTCCTCATCCGCTTGTTGTTGCTCTAGAGGAGCTTAAATTTCTGCTGGCGATAAATAGCTGGGGATGGAGCCTTGCTGCACAGTCCCACTCTGTCCTGCACTCGGTAACAAAGGTCAGTAAACAGCCTTTATCATCTGCCTTTGTTTGCTTGTTTTTAATCAGCAACACTGAAAGCATAAAGCTGAACAAAAAGCCAAATTCCTGAAGCCCTACAGGAAGGGAGCCCAGGACAGGGAGCTGCCTGCTGCACACAGCTCGGACGTGGCAGCGTAACGCAGGAGCTGCCCTGGAGAAGGAATCCATCAGGTGGATCATGTGCAAATATCTGAGGTCATAGTGTTGTGTTCAGAAAGCCAAGCTGCAGTCAGATCACAGAATGCTTTGGGTTGGAAGAGACCTCAAAACCCATCTAGTCCCAACCCCCCCTGACATAGGCAGGGACACCTCCACCAGCCCAGGGTGCCTCAAGCCCCATCCAAACCGTCCTTGAGCCCTGCCAGGGTTCCCAGTGCTCCCACAGCCTCTCTGGGCACCCTGTGCCAGGGCCTCCCCCACTCAGAGTCAGGAATCTCTTCCTCACCTCTAACCCATCCCTGCCCTCTGCCAGCTTGGAGCCATCGCCCCATGTCCCATCCCTGCACTCCCTGGTGACCAGCCCCTCTCCCACTTCCCTGTGGGACCCCTTTGAGTATGGTGATACTAGATGACTTCTGACTCCAGAAGTACCATTTCAACTGGAAGTACCACACGTGCTGTACCTCCCCCTGCCCCCCCAAACTAGAAAGTGCTGTCAGATACCAGAAGGCCCCTTTTTGTTCCTCTGCTTTGTGCTTTTATCCCAGTCTTGGCTCTGAGACAGTTTTCCACAAACAAAGCATCCCACAACTGCACCTAAAAAGCTCCCTGTGTCCATGTCCATCTCTAAACTGCCATTTAAAAGGCAGCACCAGCACGAGCTGCCCTCAGCACCTTCGGTACCTGACTTCTCCCAGCTGACACAGGAGCTCTGCATCCGAGTGGTTTCCACCAGAGAGCCCTGGCAGGGATGCTGGGCAGAACCCAGAGCAGCCTGGTGACAGACTGGGGAGGCAGAAGCTCGCAGTTAATCGGCTTTGTCCTGACCACAAGTTGTATCTGGTGCTGAATGAAAAGCACCATCTCTCTGAAGTGGCTGGGGGCAGCTCACAGGCTCAGGAACCAGGGAGGGAGAGACAGTGAGAAGCAGGAGAGCCACAGATGTTGTTATCAAAGCTGGTGCTGAGAAGGACTTGGGGATTCTGGTGGATGAGAAACTTAACATGAGCCAGCAGTGGCTCTTGCAGCTTGCAGGGCCAATGGCATCCTGGGCTCCATTAGAAGAGGGGTGGCAGCAGGGACAGGGAAGGGATTGTCCCTCTCTGCTCTGCCCTCATGAGGCCCCAGCTGGAGTCCTGTGTCCAGATCTGGGGCCCCCAATACAAGAAGGATGTGGAACTGTTGAAGAGGGTTCAGAGGAGCCACGAAGATGATTAGAGGGCTGGAGCACCTGCCCTATGAAGAGAGGCTGAGGGAGCTGGGCTTGTTCAGTCTGGAGAAGAGAAGGCTGTGGGGGGACCTCATTGCAGCCTTCCAGTCCCTGAAGGGAGCAGAGGAACAGGAGGGGATTCAACTTTTTAAAAGGATAGACAGTGACAGGACAAGGGGGATGGATTAAAACTAAAGGAAGGAAGGTTTAGATTAGATATTAGGGGGAAATTTTTTACAGAGAGAGTGGTGAGGGGCTGGAACAGGCTGCCCAGAGAGGGGGTGGATGCCCTGTCCCTGGGGGTGTTCAAGGCCAGGTTGGATGGGGCCCTGGGCAACCTTGTGTAGCTCCAGGCCTGGAGGTTGGTGGCCCTGCTTGTGGCAGGGGGGTTGGAGCTCTATGATCCTTGGGATCCCTTCCAACTCAGACCATTCTATGATTCTATGATTGTTTTTAGCTCCATTGAAAACCTCAACATCCTACAAGTGGTCACCAGGGTATTTTGTGACTTGCTACAGATTACAGGAGTTTAAGCAACACTGTTCTCACACAGAGTTAAGTTTCACATATAGACCATCACCCCTAAAAACATCCTGGTGCAGCAAAGAGGGAGAGTTTAAATAACCCAGAGACTTGGGACTTCGCAGTCCACACCACAGGCTGCATCCCTGTGTGGCACAACGCCCATCCTCACTACTCCTTCTTTAGGAGCTCGTTTCAGCAGGGCAGCTATTTACTACAAACACCCTTGGAATGGGTTTGAAAATAACCCAACCAAACCAGAAACAGGCTCAGGTCAAAAGGGAGACTCCTCCAGCTCTCCCAAGTACGTACCAAAGCTCATCAGGAGTCAAATGAGCTGCTTTGATAAACAAGTGTCTCCTGGCTCTGCCCCTCTCCTGCAGCTCTGTGTTAGTGGTGATAAGTTTCCCTCACTACTGGGTGAGTATTCAGCTTTACCAAGAGATGATGATGATGATGATGACAGTAATTAGCATACACACTTGGCAATAAAGTCTCAAAGAAACCCTCTGCTGAGATGAGGTGTGAAGTTTGCCACACATACAGGATGGTGGGTCTGACCTGACCTGCCAGGCACCCAGGGCCACCAGCCACACACAGACACAGGTCCCCCCCACATCTCTGGGGTGTTTCATGCTGCATCTAAGAGGCTGAAACATTCCTTGGGGTGACTTTCATAATGGTGTGAGTCAAATGAAACACTGAGCCAGGTAATCCAACAGCGAAAACAGTAATTACCTGATCTATCCCAGGCCCCAATTAATAATGGTATCTGAAATAAAGTGAGACCCAGCCTAACTCCCTTTCCTGTTACACAAGCTGCCACGCAAGAGGGACACAGCCCAAGCAGCCCAGTGCCTCTCCTCAGGAGCACACACAGTCCCCAAGATACCATTTGAGGTGGCTGCTCTGACCAGCAGCTTCCAGTGACACCACCCTGGGGAGCCCCAGTTTTGGCACTGAGGAGGTGTTCAGCTCAGTATCCAGCTAAAAAGCTGTGGATAACCAACCCAAACACTGCTGGGCGATGGGATGGATGAGTCCTGATGGGATGCTGCCCTGGGATTCTTCACCCCACAAGTGTCAGTGAGGGGCAGGGGGAAAATGCAGCTTTTCTGGCATCTCTGCTTACATTTCCCACTGAAACTAGTTTGCCAACACTCCCACTGTCACCCCCTTGCTAGCACAACACCTTGGACAGGGTGAAGGGAGAAGGGGATCCTATTTGGGAGAAAAAGTCCCATAAAAGATTAAGAAGTCACGACACAAGCTTGGACTCTGGGGATGGGGTGAGGTCAGAGCACACACACACAGACACCCCCAAAGCTCATAAATCCAGGCTCTGCCTAACTAAAGCAGGGATGTGCCCCACACTGTGCCTTCCTTGGCTGTTGGCAACCTGTCCATACAGCCCCTGCACAGCAAAACACAAGATCACAGAGGAGGAATTCAGAGACACTACAACCTCCCCTGTTGTCCCTTCCTCCAACAACACCCCATTCTCCTGTTCAACCCTTCCCAGGCTCCTTAACCTGGGTGAAGCATCTTTTGCACAACCAGATGGACTTTTGCTTCCAAACCTCAGCAAACTCCTCTTCCTCCCCTGGAGCAGAGCTGCAAGACCAGCGTGGTGCAGGCACCCAGTCCAAGTTACAGTTCCCATCTCTTCCTGTCTCACTGCTCACAGCTGCTTGGTCACAATGACCATTTTACTATTCATCAGGAAAAAAATCAGCACTGACTCTGGGAGTCCTACATGTAGGTGAGGCAGGAGGCAGCACCCAAAGAAAGAAGAAGAAAGGGAGATGGGGGCAAAGAGCAAGGGTACGGAGGAGCCACCCACTCTGACACCCCTCAAACTTGTGTTTTGATGGTGTTTCTCATCACTTGTTGGGTTCAGGAGCTGCTGTGTTACATCAGCAACAGCTTCTCTTGGGATACAAAGCGAAACACCGTGGTGGGAGCAAACAGCTGGGACACACAGGGTGGGATGCAGAGAGGTATCAGTGCTCCCTGCCTGCTGCTCACACCCCCTCCACCCCCTGAGGGAACAAAGCCTGGACCAGGGGGACAGAACCCAGCACAGGAGCAGCAAAGGGAGCAGCGAACCCTGAAAGCATCAGCTCTAAAAACCACACAGCCAAACAACCCCAGAACACAGAAACACAGCTTTTAAGAGCCAGGAACTCATCAGATTAAAAGAAAAATGGGATTTGGGTAAGTGGGGTTATTCAATTCAGCTTTCTGAACACAGACAAGATTAATTACTAGAAGGCAACTCAATTTTGAAGGGTTTGAAGTGCCTCTTTTTGCCTCCAGTTTACTTCATCTCACAGCAGCTCTAAAGAAGAACCTAGAAACTGGAGAGGCCACCAGCACAGCCAGAACTCCCTCACCCTGAGCATCCCAAATCCTAGGGGGGAGAGACCCGAGGGGAAGCACACTGGGTGAAGGCATTCACAAGGCTCCATACACACACTCGCTCCTCAGATACATCCCTGGTGCTCACATCTTACTTTGAAATAGGAGAAACTCCCCACAAAGAAACACTTTACAGCCAGAACCAGCTCCTGCTAATTGGGGGTTTGAAGGCTCCTGGAGGAAGCTGGGCTGGGCTGGTGCTTTTTTTATTTGCGTGGGGTTTTGTTTTGTTGTTGAAGGATGCAGAGGAGACTCTAGGCACTGCTCACGGTCTAGGAAAAGAAAAAGCAGCTGTAATTATTGAAACCTGACAACGTGGCTCAATGGGACACGAGATCCCTGCACAGGGAAAGCTCGGAAGGCAGGAGGCAGCTCGTGCTCGTGACTCGTCCCATGGTTGGTTTAACCTGAAGAAGCCACTGTTAATACACAGCACGGCTCCTGATGGGGGGATTTGGTGCTGGGTCACCTCCTCCAGTTCTGCATGAACCCACCTAAGCACCAACCACCTCAGCCTGTCCCTCTGAAAACCCCAAAAGCTCAGAGGAGCACCCTGCCTGCCCTGGGAGACAGTGTTTATCTTTGGGGATGAGCTAGTGGGAGCAGTGGGGCAGCAGGAGCAGTGGGACAGCTAAACCCAGCCCAAGCCACTCGGTCCCAACGTGCCAGGCCAGAAGAGCTTGGACAAAACAGGCTGGAGAAGCCAACTGGTGTCTCTGGAAGGTAAAGAAGCTCGAAGAGTAAGGTACCCATCACTCAAAGGCCCTGGATGATGGTGTCCCCTCCTCTTTGCTCTGTTTTAGTCACAGTTCATCAGGCATCACCTCTTGCCCACTCCAGGAAGCAGAGGAACCCCAGCTGCCAGCCAGGGCTGTGATATGCCAGGGCCTGTTCCACATTAAACCGACACCAGAGAGAATGAGGAGTCAATCTGGGTAATGTTTTCCCTTTTTGTTTGCTCTGCTGCAGTAAGTGGTTATTTTCTCTGTGGTGGCCACTCCTCCTAGAAAGGGACTTACTTAGAATATGCTCCTTTGGCTGGGCACACCAGAGATCATTCTTTGGTTTAAAAGAAGGTGCTTCATCCCTCCCAGAACAGGCAGCTGACTGTGGGGGAGGCATGGAGACCCCAGGGGGCACATGGAGACCCTGGGGGGCACATAGAGACCCCAGGGGGGGGCATCCAGCTGAAGCCCCTCAGCCCATACTCCCTTACAACACGTTGTTACTACAGTAAGAAGTGATTATTCAATCCAAACCCTGACTGGATTTTAAAGTTACCCCACAACAATAGTTCAGGGATGCATTCACAGGGCTCAAAAAGAGACTAAAAGCCAAGCCAGAGCCAAACTCCACCTCACCAATCCACTTGTTCTTCAAAGCCTCATCAGACACAATATACATTAGTCAGACCTCCACATCGAGCTATTTTTACCCCAAGATAAGGCTCCAGACTGGAAGACCCTGCTCACCCCTCCTCAGCCAGGGAAACCACAGTGGCAGTCGGCTCCCTGTGTGCTCCAGAGGTAAGGCAGAGGGCTATGTAGGAGGAGAACTAATCATCAAGCATTCAACCCCGTGCTGTCTTCGGTGATCTTACAATATTCACCAACTCTGAATAGCAGCTTCCAGCCTCAACACGGTTTTGCATAATTGTCCTTATGTCACACTCAATATGAACTATTACACTCAGAGGCTGATGCTCCCATCAGCCACCAGAGCTTTTCCTTTTAAAGCAGAAATGCTACAAACCCCTTTTGAGGGAGCAGGGCTGAGTTTCTACCCATGGGGACTAAAATCAATCTGGGAAGTGTGAAGGGCCAGTGCTTTAGAAGCTTCTCAGACCAAAACACCCTCACTAGGAAACCCCAGCTGAGTATTTTTCAGCCTGGTGAAAAGAAGACTAAGGGGGGACCTTATTAATGTTTATAAATATCTTAAGTCTGGGATGCAGGGGGAAATGGCCAGCCCCTTCTCAGTGTCTGTGGAGACAGGACAAGGGGCAATGGCTGCCAAGTTGGAGCACAGGAAGTTCTGCACCAACATGGGGAAGAACTTTTTCCCAGTGAGGGTGAGGGAGCCCTGGGACAGGCTGCCCAGGGGGTGTGGAGTCTCCTTCTCTGGGGATATCCCAGCCCCGTGTGCGCCCTGTCCTAGGGACCCTGCTTTGGCAGGGGGTTGGACCTGATGAGCTCTGTAGGCCCCTTCCCACCCCTGTGATTCTGTGATTTAAAGGCCTAAACTCATCCCTCCCAGGGTTTTACGAGTGGGTCACAGACAATCAGTGCTCAGGCTAACAAACCCACGTCCTGGATTTCCCAGCCTGGCCAGGAAGCGTGGTTAACGTTTAGAGCAGCTCCAGGAGCTCGAAGCCAGCCCTTCCACCACACACCAACTCATCCCACACGAAGGACTAAGAGCAATCCACCTCGACCTCAAACACCCTCTGAGCATTCTGCTTATTTTGACCTCACAGAATCACAGAATTGTAGGGGTTGGAAGGGACCTCGAGAGATCATCGGGTCCAACCCCCCTGCCAAAGCAGCTCCCTAACTCATATTGCTCAGATAGGCGTCCAGGCGGGTCTTGAATATCTCCAGTGAAGGAGACTCCACCACCCCCCTGGGCAGCCTATTCCAGTGCTCAGTCACCCTCACTGTGAAAAAGTTCTTCCCCATGTTGGTGCGGAACTTCCTATGCTCCAACTTGCAGCCATTGCCCCTTGTCCTATCCCCACAGACCACTGAAAAGGGGCTGGCTGATTCCCCCTGCATCCCCTGCTTCAGATAATTATAAACTTTGATTAGGTCCCCCCTTAGTCTTCTCTTCTCAAGGCTGAACAGTCCCAGCTTACTCAGCCTTTCCTCACAGGGGAGATGCTCTAGGCCCTTAATCATCTTCGTAGCCCTTCTTTGGACTCTTTCCAGGAGATCCCTGTCCTTTTTATACCAAGGAGCCCAGAACTGGACACAATACTCCAGGTGGGGCCTGACCAGGGCAGAGTAGAGAGGGAGGATCACCTCCTTTGACCTGCTGGCTACACTCCTCCTGATGCATCCCAGGATCCCATTGGCTCTCTTGGCCACCGAGGCACACTGCTGGCTCATGGCCAACCTGTCATCTACCAGGACCCCCAGGTCCTTCTCCACTGAGCTCTTCTCCAGCAGGTCATCCCCCAGCCTGTACTGATACAAACAGTTGTTCCTTCCCAGGTGCAAGACTTTACACTTGCTTTTGTTGAACTTCATCTGGTTTCTCACTGCCCAGCTCTCCAGCCTGTCCAGGTCTCTCTGGATGGCAGCGCAGTGCTCCTGCGTGTCAGCCACTCCTCCCAGCTTTGTATCATCGGCATACTTGCTGAGGGTGGATGTTATTCCCTCATCAAGATCGTCAATGAAGATATTAAACAGGACTGGACCCAACACTGAGCCCTGGGGAACACCGCTGGTAACAGGCCTCCAGTCAGATTCTACTCCACGAATCACAACCCTCTGGGTTCGGTCCGACAGCCAATTCTCAACCCACCTCACTGTCCACTCATCTATCCCATGCTTTCTCAGCTTTGCTATCAGGATGTCATGGGAGACAGTATCAAAGGCCTTGCTGAAGTCAAGGTAGATGACATCCACTGCTCTCCCTCCATCTACCCAGCCTGTCATGAGATTGTAGAAGGCTATGAGGTTGGTCGAGCACGATTTCCCCTTAGTGAATCCATGCTGACTACTCCTCATGACCTTCTTCTCTTCCAATTGCTTGGAGATGGCATCCAGAACAAGCTGTTCCATTACCTTTCCAGGGGCAGAGGTGAGGCTGACTGGCCTATAGTTACTAGGTTCCTCCTTCTTGCCCTTTTTAAAGACTGGAGTGACATTGGCTATCCTCCAGTCTTCAGGCACTTCTCCTGTCCTCCAAGACCTGTCGAAGATGATAGAGAGCGGCTCAGCAATCACCTCATCCATTTTTTGACTACAGGAAGAAAACCCCACAGGGTTCTGGGAAAAACCCCTCCCAGGCCAAGCTCTTCCCCACTCTTCTTCCACAGTGAGCTGGATTCATCATGGTTTGGGACAACCCTGATGAAAGCTCCCTCAAAACAGGAGTGAATCCTGGTATTTCCAGATAAAGGCTCAACAAAAAACAGGTATTGCTGTATGAGGTGGCATTCCCCCCCCCCCCCCACACCCCAGGAGGCTGCTACCAGTGTGGGTTTATCCTTTGCTCTGCTCTGGAACCAGCCACTTAAAAAAGGAAAAAGCATTTTTTGGGGGAAAAATAAATAAAAAAAAATAAATCTGTGCAGCCAAGAAGAGACCAGAACAGTAAAAACATTAACCCCAGAGAGAGCACGTTACACACACAGCCTGCTCTTTGGAGCTCCCAGGTTGAGTTTGTTGCTTGGATGGTACAGAAAGGTGGATGTTCTAATACTATCTCACCTGAAGCCATTCCCAGCAGCAGTGCTGCTATGGGTCTGGGAAAGGCAGGGAGTAATTTCACATGCAGTACCCCAAACCCATGATTTCCTGCCCCTTCCTCAACACCAAGGCCTGGCTTCTAGGGAATCCAGCGCTGCTCTCTGTGGAACCAGCAGCTCTGGGGTTTACCATTAACCAGGGTTTTCCCTCCGTGGCCCTTCCCATCCCCTCACTGCAACACAGGGGGGGGGACACACAGCCACATCTTCACAGTCCCGAGCACTTTTCCACCCACATCACACTCACTCACACCACGGAGCCGGGTGGTCAGAAGGACGGGAAGGTAATTTTAGGTAATTTCAGGTATTTTCAGGTGTTTTCATCCTCTGTAAGAGCCTCTCAGGGCGATGGAAAGTAAACCCGCCACTCTCCCAGCCCTCCTCCCCCACCCCGGGAAGACAGCTGTTACAACAATGCAGCGCTGGAAGCGGCCCCGGCTCCATCGGCTGCTTTGTGCCATATTCTTTCAATAGATCTTATTGTTTACCCTCTGCTCTTTCCGTCCTCTCCACCCCCCACCTCTCCGTAATCAAATTTTTCCCGGTTACTGCCCAAAACAGCCGGGCCGGGGCCACCTTCCCTCCCCTTCCCCTCCCTCTTCCCCTCCCCTCGCTGCCCCCCCCCCCCTCCAGCCCCGGCCCAACCCGTCTTGTTTCCCCGGCTGTTTCCCCCACCCCTGTTCCACCATCAACTCGGCTGCCACCGCGCACACCCGCAGCAACACGTTGGCAGAGGCCCCGTACCCCCCGCAGCCCCCTCCCCGGGGGAACACACACCCCAAACGGGGCAGAGAAGTTTCCCACCGACACCACCCTCCTCCCGCCCCACGGACACCCGCGGCTGGGGTCTCCCCTCGCCTGGCCCCAGGGGAAAGCCTCCCCCTCATCACCCCCCGCCCCAGGCCTAGAGAAGCCGCCACCCGCTACAGCCCCGGCCCCATTCATCCAGCGCCCCCCCCCCCACAAACTCAGGCCCCCCCATCGGGCTCTGCCTCAGCGCCGCCGTGCCCGGCCGTCCCGAAGGCGGCGGAGGGACACGCACGCCGCGGCCCAGCCGCCCCCTCCCGCGGTCTCCTCAGCCCCGGGGGCCGGCCAGGGCCTCACCTCAAAGCGGCTCTTAGTGACCCCGTTCATCTCCCTCCGCATGGCGGGGCCGGGCGGGGCGGAGGAGGAGGAGGAGGGGGGGGGGGAAGGGGAGGCAGGCCGGTGGAAGGGGAAGCGGGCAGGGGGTACCGGAGCTCCGCGGCCTCCGCCCGCCGCCGCCGCCGCGTCTCCTCCGGCCTCAACTTCAACCCAAAACAAAAACACTCCGCACCTGCCAGCAACGCGCACGCTCATTGGCCAGCGCCGGGCACGGCGGCGGCGGCGGCGGCGGCGGCGGGGGGGGGGGTGGGACAGACAGACGGACGGGCGCGAGCACCGGCGTGCGGGGACACCCCGGGGGCGGGGGGGGATGGAGAGAGGGGGAGGGGATGAGGAGCTGGGGGGGACGGACACACACGCGATGCGGGACTGCCCCGCCGCCCCCACCTACCCCGCAGGCCGCCGCCCCCATCGCGCCGCCGCCGGCGTCCTCCCGCCCCCCGGCGACCCCTCCCCCTCTCGCCCCGCCACACCGGGGGCTGTGGGTGTCCGTCCCGCCGCACCGGGGGCTGCTGGACACCACCCCCGCACCCCCCATATCCGGGGGCCGTGAGGATCCTCCCCCCGATATCCGGGAGGGGTTCGTCCTCCCCCCTATCCCCGCATCCCCCCCGCACCCCCCAAGTGCTGCTGGAGGGAGCGGGGGTCCCGGAGGGGGGGCGGGGAGGGGGGTGGGGGGATGAGGCGTCCCCCGTTTCTCCGCTCCCTTCCGGGAGCAGCGGAGAGGCCGCGGTGCTCAGCCAATCACAGTGCAGCTCGCGGTAGCGTCACAGCGACGTCATTGCCGCGGGAAAATCGAGCGTGGTGGAGACTCTCCGCCTCCGCCCCAGCCTCCCCTCCCAATCCCGGTGCCGGGGACCGAGACCTCGCGTAACCAAGCGGTTTATATCCTGCAGGCAGACACGATCTTGCCAAAAGGAGCCCCAAAAGGAGCCCCAAAAGAGCCCAGAAAGAGCCCCAAAAGGAGCCCTAAAAAGAGCCCAAAGAGCCCCCAAAGGAGCCCCAAAAAGAGCTCCCAAAGAGCCCAAGAGGAGCCCTAAAAAGAGCCCAAAAGTGGCCCAAAAGGAGCCCAAAAAGAGCCCCAAAAGAGCACAAAAGGAGCCCTAAAAAGAGCCTAATAGGAGCCCAAAAGGAGCCCCAAAAGAGCCTAATAGGAGCCCCAAAAGAGCCCAGAAGGAGCCCTAAAAAGAGCCCCAGAAGAGCCCAAAAGAAGCCCTAAAAAAAGCCCCAAAAGGAGCCCTAAAGAGCCCAAAAGGAGCCCCCAAAGGAGCCCTAAAAAGAGCCCAAAGAGCCCCCAAAGGAGCCCCAAAAAGAGCTCCCGAAGAGCCCAAAAGGAGCCCTAAAAAGAGCCCAAAAGTGGCCCAAATAGAGCCCAAAAAGAGCCCCAAAAGAGCGCAAAAGGAGCCCTAAAAAGAGCCCCAGAAGAGCCCAAAAGAAGCCCTAAAAAAAGCCCCAAAAGGAGCCCTAAAGAGCCCAAAAGGAGCCTCCAAAGGAGCCCTAAAAAGAACCCCAAAAGCGCCCAAAAGTAGCCCTCAAAAGAGCCCAAAAGGAACCCTAAAGAGCCCAAAAGGAGACCCAAAAAGAGCCCCAGAAGAGCCCAAAAGGAGCCCCAAAAGAGCCCAAAGTGTCCCCGAGTGAGCGCTCACAGCCCTGCATCGCCACAGCCCAGCCCCACATCAGCATCACGTCACCACCCACCATTAAAACGTTTGGCTTTTATTTGCTTTACACCTCTTTTTTTTTTTTTCCTTCTTTAATCTTTCCAATACTGAAAGATGTCGAATAATTGTTGAGAATAAGCAAAAATATCTTTAAAAATAAAACCTTTGTCCGAGAATGGCGTTTACAGGTCGGAACGTCCGTGTAACCGCGTCCCTCGCCTCTCCTCACGGTGACGGCAGCGGCGGTGCCCAGCTCCTGTCTCAATCCTTCTCTCACGATTCATCTATCGCGACAGGGTGATGGGGAAGGTGCTGGCACAGCAAAGTGGGGTGAAAGGCTTTTGCATCACAGCCCCCCACGTTGTAGGACTCACCCCACTGGCTGCCACCACGTCAGGGACCGAGGCGGGGTGGTGGAGGGAGACTTTGTTCCCTCTGTTTCCACAGGCGCTGCCCACCTTCCGCAGGAGGAATTTAGGATACTGAACTTTGGTCTTGGGTGAGCAGGGAGGCAACGGGCGCAGCTCTTTCCTTTCAAAGACATTTTTGTGCTAATTACCCAGCCCAATGGTTGTTTCACTGTGTCTCAGGCAGTGAAACGTGATTCCAACCGATGACAAGGCCAGCAAACCGCCCGGGATATCCCCAGCCCCACGGCAACCCAACAAGCAGTTTCTTTTCAAACCTCCACAAGACCCCAAAGGGATCCAGAGGCTCCTGTAAAACACCATGTTAAAACAACAACTGAGAGGGGCAGCACAAGAGCCGGCGCCGAGCTGCCGGCATCGCAACTGGCACCAGTCCCAAGATGCAGCCGGGTCTTGGGGTACATTCCTCTGGCAGCGTGTTCCATCTGTCCTCCTCGCAGACACCCCAACATCACACGGGGCTGACGCTGCGGAAGGGAACGGTGTTTGCTCCAGGTTTAGGTTTTCAATTCCTATTTTCCTATCTCAGCACGTGAGAAGGGTGAAGATTGGTGAGGTGGGGGGGAAGGGATGGGTTGCAGACCACAAGGAGCGAAGGATGGATGGTGGGAAATAGGAGGAAGGGGTTTTCCAGAGCATGGGAGGGGGGAGTTTGGAGAAAACCAGGCTCCTGCTTTCCACAGGAGTCCCAGAATTAAGCTGAAGGCAGGAAGAAGAAGTTAAAAACACCCCACTGGTTAACGGAATAGTTGCCATCCTATGGAGAAGACATCAGCCTCGCGAGAGGTGGGGAAGAGGGACCTTGCCTGGGGCAGGGCTGTAAGAAGCAGGGCTGGAAATCTGTGGTTTAAAGGGGAACTGAATTCCTTGGTAACGTTTCAGACCACATCCCCAAACACAAAGTCTGATCTCATTCCCACAGGGAAAATCTCAACAGCAAAAGCCAAGGGGAGCAGGATTGCGCTCAGCCTGTGATTCAGAGGGAGACGTGTCCACAGAGCTCTTCATTTCCCACATTCCTCTGCACTGAATCAGATTTAACTGCTTTTAAAAATAAAACGGCTTCTCCCGAGTCTCTTTTCCTTTCAGGGATCAGGGAGGATGCCTGAGTCACGTCCTTAATTCCAAAAAGGGCGGAAAAAATTCCATCTTTTAAGGAAATCAGTTTCTGCAGCGACTCCCACCCAGCCGAACGAGCGAGGGGACGTTTGTCCCACAGCATCGGTGCTGTCCCAGGACAGAGGGAACACTGCAAGGGGAAAAAGCCACCCAAATAAACCCCTGAAGGGTTCAGAAATGGATCGAGAATCTATGTCCTATCAGCATTAATGGAAGTTTGGGTAGTGGGGAAGTTCACCACAGCTCTGAAGTGTTCCAGGATGGGACGTGTGTGGCGCTCGGTCCGTCATCGCTTAACGAATGCAGCATCGGGGGGTTCTGGGGAAGCTCTGGTTGCTGGGTGGAACGGGCAGCAACGCTCAGATGAAGACAGACAGCACAGTTCCTTCCCAATTCCCATCTGCTCCAACGTGGGCTGGAATTCCACCAACTTCAGCAAAGCCACAGTGGCTGCGTGCACACAGAGCGGCCCCCACGCACGGGCTCGACCCGAATCCGAGTCCCTTCGAGCTCTGCGCCGTGCAGTCACAACGGAGGTTGTGTGGAAACAAGGAGCACGAGGCCTTCAGAGATGGACCCAAATAAATAGCTAAACCCAAAGGGAAGCCAGACTGCAAATCCTTCATCGCTGGGATCTGGAATAAAGGCTGAGATCCTGCAGGACACAGTGCCCGATCCTGCAGAGCTGCTCGTATCAGAGGAAGATGAAGTTGCTCAGCACCACACTGAATCAGGCATTGAATGGAGAAATGCCCCAAAAATAAAATTTAAAAAAAAAAAAAAAAGCATCAATTTTTCCTTCTTCCAACCACCCTTCTCAAAAGAACCAAGCCCAACCCTAAAGCATGCCCTAAAAATTATCCCTAAACCCCAAAGCGACTCGTGCTGAATGGGAAGAGGGGCAGAGGAACTTGGGACTCTCCCAGAATATCCCGTGTTTCTGTTTGCACCAGTTTGGGGGCTGCTCCCACACCTGCACCCACGCTTAGCTTTATCCCCATTCATTCCAATGGGGTGATTAATACTCCTAATTTAAGAATGGGTGGAGGTGTCCGTGGGATGAAGGCCACAGTCAGGAACCTGGCTTGCTGGAAGGGCTGCTGGCACTCACAATTTCTGTTCAGACTTTGGAGATCCTTGGAAATACTTTTTCCCTTCACACACACCCCACGTTAAGTCAGCAGGTTGGCAATGAGCGGTTCCTTCCTTCAGATCTCTAGAACCCACAGGTCCTACAGACAGCTCAGCTTTTAAAGATGCTAAGAGAATTAATTGCCAATTAGAGCAACATCCATGAGATCATCATCTTCTTCCCCAATCAAGAACTCCGGGCTCGCCCGGGACGGTCGCTCAGCCGAAAGGATCGCGCTGCTTGTCATGGAGAGAGACTGGTCAGCTGAAATTGGGGACTTGGACCAGCTCTCAGGCTTCATGCTGTGGGATTTCTTCTTGTCTCTGTCTTTATCCCGATCCCGATCTCTGTCCCGGTCTTTATCTTTCACTTTTTTCTTCTCTTTTTTGTGCTTCTTGTGTTTCTCTGAGCTGTACTCAGGCAAAGGCCTGATGCCATCATCAGAGCTGGGGCTGTTCTGATAGGATTTCTCTGCTATGGAAGAGCCCGACTCGCTCTCGCTGTCTATGTTTTGGGGAGTGTAGGCTGGTGACTTGCTGTGGCTGGGAGAGCAGCGTTCGTGCTTTGGAGTGGAGCCGCTGATCAGAGGGGACCCGTAGCTTTTGGAAGAAGCCATCTGAGGTCTTAGGCCATCCCCACCTCCTTCCCCAGGTTTCTGCAAAGTTACTTTGGCTTTAATGCTAGGCGAACCACCGTCGTGTTTGCTGATGATAATTTTGGCCACTCCGGTGCTTCCAACGTTTTTGGAATCTGAAGTCTTCTTGGAAGAATCAACAGATCCTCCAGAAACAGAGACTTTAGATTTCTCTTTGTCACTCTTCTCACGCTTGCCCTGGAACTCACCTCCAGACATGTTGTGTTTGGAGGACATCGTATGGCTTGAGGAATTGGAACTTGGCCCCATCTGCCCATCCATCGGGTCTTCTCCACCAGGCCCGCTAGTGACAACCCCGTGTTTAAGCTTGTCTATGACTGCTGTCAGGGATGGCTTCTTGTTTCTGCTTGGAGACTTGCCTTTGGAACTTCCATGCTGGTTTTGAGACGAAGACATGGAAGACCCACTAGACGAAAAGGAAGATGACGATGCCGTTGAAGAATTCGATGAAGGAGGTGGTTTCTGTGACATAGACCCAGAGGATCCCATTCCTGAAGATGATTTCATACTTGAACTTGAGCCAGTCCCAGACATATGGGAACCTCCAGAACCCGAACTGATAGGTGACTTTGCTTTAGATGATGGTGGCGTACCTGGGACAGGTTTCATGGGAGAAGCAAGCTTGTCAGAACCTCCCGAGGGTCTAGAATGAGACGGTGAGATGTTTGGTTTACTCATGGAAGGGTTCATCAGTGAGGATGGCTTTCCTTGAGGTTTCATCTTGCTGCTTCCAGAACCGCTGCTCAGCCCGTGTTTGGTGATGGGGGATGATCCAGGCTTCCCCACCGACTGCGCCGAGCTCTTGGACTGCCCCGAACTCGAGCTGCCTTGGCTGGAGTAGAGGCTGCTGCTCATCTTTGAGCCAGAAGACCCTTCGGATTTGCTGCTTTTAATTTTGCCTGAGGTTGAAGAGGAGGAAGAAGAGGAGGAGGAAGAAGAATGGCTATGATGGCTTTTGCTGCTGGAGGAGGTGACAGAACCACTACTCGTATACTGGCCGTGTGAAGATGGTTTGCCAACAGTCACTGTCCCTTTTGGGATCTGAATGGTTATTTTGGGAATAGGAGGAGTAGCTACACCAGGAGGAGTCTGCGATCTGCCTGAACTCCCGGGAGATTTGGACCCCCCTGTGCTTGCTGGTGGCGTGAAAGGCCTGTTGGCTGAGCTGTGAGAGGGAGATTTCCCATCTGTCTCCTGCTTCTTCCGCTTTGGGAGTTTCTCCTTGCTTTTACCATCACTGGATGGCGTCCGGCTGCGCTTCCCTGGCTTCCCATCGATCCCGGGACCGGCCATGTTACTTCCAGAACCATTGCCTTCCTTCACCCGTTTCTGAGGCTTTTCTTTTCCTAAATCCCCTGTATTCAATAAAGGGCTCTGACCTCCACTGTGATGCTCCATGATGTCAGAGGACCCCAGTGCTTTGCTTGCAGCTGCAATAATACTAAAATCTACCGTATCGGACTGATTGCTCCCCTTAAATTTATTGTCCCCCCCATCAGCCCCCAAAACCTGCACCCCCAGAGTAGTTAGAGCCTGGGACGCATAGCCCTTGAAATCATCCGTGTCTCCACTCTGACTACTCTCATCAAAATACTCCTCCCCAAAGCCACTCTGACTCTGACTGTTCAGCAAGTCAGGATTGAAATCTACCCCATCTGGGAAAAAATGGTTGGAGGAATCGCTGTTGGGGCTGACAGCAGCGTCTGCTATCAGGTCTGCTGGGTCTGTGTAGGGGTTCTCACTATTGTTGGTCTGAAAAACATCTGGGTCAAAGAGGGCACTTTGTGAATGTCCTGAACTAGAAGAGTCTCTCACTGGAGTACCCATGGGTGGGCAGTCCTCGTTAGTGGCAGGTAGCTTGGAAGCCTCCTCCGCGATATCTGAAAGGATATCAGTGACGTCGGCCCCAATGCTGTCCGAGCTAGAAAGTCGAACCATTCTCTGAATACTGGGCTGGGAGTGAGGTATAGGCTGTGGGTAGGTAGTAGGAGGAGTGCTGCATTGGCTGGGCGCTGGAGTAATGTGAGGGGTGTCCAGGGTATCTGCGGTCATGTTGACATCAAAAATAGGGTTCTGGGAGTCAACATCCATTGAGAAGAGCTCCCTCTGGAAATCATCCTCAGTCTGATGCTTGGGCTTGTCAGCTGGCATGCGGGATTTTTTTTTCTTTTGCTTATTCCCCCCAGGGCCCATTTCCATTCTGGGGGAGCCAGAGGAGGAGTTCTGCCTTTCCAGAGGGCTGCTCCCGTACAGAGTGGAGAAATCCTGAGGGGGATTCTCTTTAAGAAGGTTCATGAGCATGGGGTGGTTCTTGGTGTTGCTTGCTGGTGAGGATACTGGTGGTGGTGTGTGGTGGGGAGGGGTTGGACTTGAGCCAATGGTTGACCCCACATTCCCTGTGATCTGCAACAAACTAGTGAGAATAGGGTTCTGAGACACTTTGCTGAAGTCCTCCCCATGGCCCACCGAGTCATGCCTCTCTTTCATGCTTATGCTCATGTTAAACAAAGTAGTGATGGGCCCCCCAGGAAAAGTGTTGGTTGGGGTAGTGGTACCACTCATTGGGTTGCTGCCTGTGGTCATGCCATACCCTGGGCTGCTGGCTGGGGGAAGGTTTTTCTTCACCATGTCTTCTACTGTCTCTGCAATGAGGGACAAGGCTGGGGTGTCTGCTTGAATCGTTTCTGCTTTTCTACGGATTGCTCTCATGGTGACAGGGATGGACATACATCTGCAAGAGACAAGGCAGAGGGGTTAGCCTGTATTTAGCTGTCCTACAGCAACGTTGGCTGAAGGTGTTTCAACCACTTCATCAGATACAACGCGAGCAGGAAGGGTCTCAGGACCACAGGGCAACAGGTCCAGGCGCTGTAAACACCCCACTCTTCTGCCTGTATTTACACCAATCCCAACAGGCTTACCTAGCCATGAGACCACTGTGCCTTTAGGCTTTGCACAAAGGGAGAATTAATCAATCAACTCAAATAACTAAATAGCTGACAAACCATTCCTTTGCAGTTAAAGCACAGGGGGCAATCAGGGTCTGTGCTCTGGTTCTCATAGAATCATAGGGGTTGGAAGGGACCTCCAGAGCTCATTGGGTCCAACCCCCTGCCAAAGCAGCTCCCCAGCTCATATTGCACAGGTTGGCGTCCAGACGGGTCTGGAATCTCTCCAGAGAAGGAGACTCCACACCCCCCTGGGCAGCCTGTCCCAGGGCTCCCTCACCCTCACTGGGAAAAAGTTCTTCCCCCCATGTTGGTGCAGAACTTCCTGTGCTCCAACTTGCAGCCATTGCCCCTTGTCCTGTCCCCACAGACACTGAAAAGGGGCTGGCCATTTCCCCCTGCATCCCATACTTAAGATATTTATAAACATTAATCAGGTTCCCCCTTAGTCTTCTTTTCTCCAGGCTGAACAGTCCCAGCTCACTCAGCCTTTCCTCATAGGGGAGATGCTCCAGGCCCTTCATCATCTCCGTAGCCTCCTCTGGACTCTCTCCAGGAGATCCCTGTCTTTTTTACAGCAGGGAACACAGAACTGGACACAATACTCCAGGTGGGACCTGACCAGGGCAGAGTAGAGGGGGAGGATCACCTCCTTTGACCTGCTGCTTCTGTATCTATCTAAGCTCAGCAAACTTAACTTCCTGCAACACTGTTAAAAAACATATCAATGGTAACACCAAATTCTACTCAAAGATGGCAAGGCTACAATGTCTTGAAAGGGAAACTAGCTAGTCTCACTCAAACCATCCCTGCTGCACCCAGCTAACCTTCTGTTGTGTTCTGAACTGTGGCTGGGGAGGAAGAACCCTGATAAAAGGCAAATAATGACACAATAAATGACAAACTGCAGGGGGGCTCTTCCATGTTTTACAAGACATAGAAGGCAACCAGCTAAGGGAGAAGGCACACGCAGGTGGGCACCTCCAACATGTGGCTGGGGTGGAATTTTCTAGGAAGGCTCCAAGCTTTCTGCTCTTCCAAGGGGCCACCACCAAAACTCACCCGCAGACAGAGCGGCTCCAACACCACTGGGACAGACAAGACAGACAGAGTTCATCTGTATGACCCAGACCACGTGGCAGCACAGAAACATCCAGCTTACCTTTGAACAACTTTGGCAATGAAATCATCTGTACAGATAAGAGCATCGGACAGCCCTTTGTAGAGCTTACAGTTCACATGAGTAGAATCTTGCACATCCATCACCACTAGAACAGAGAAGGTGTTTGGAAGAGATCAGAATCTTGGTTAGAGTGGAAGAAATCCCTGCCTGCCTCCCCCCTAAACACTCTCATGCTTTTACTGAGTCCACTTACCACACACCAGGGAGTCGTTCACAGGATGCTGAAAGGATACACTAAAACAGGAGTCAGAGAGAGGGCACACTTCAAACTGCAGGATTCCAGGAGAATCTGAAAGACATGGGAGCTTTTAAATTGTGGAACACAGGAGATGAACCAGATGCACCAGCTCAAGACCCCCATATAGAAAAGGAAAAGGGAGAGAGGGAGGCAGGCACGGGATTCATTTCCTATTCCTACACCTGGGAAGAATCACCCAGGGTTTCTCACCATCCACACATCATGTTCCACTCGATGCAGGACTCACCTTCTTTTAAAACCGTCCGCTTGACACAGCTGCCGATCAGGGTGTTGTATGCCACTTGATGTCTGATCAAATTGAGGATGAGAGGAACCCGACCAGGGTGCTGGAAGGCGATTTTACTAATCAGAGTTCCTTGAAGGCTTCTTCCATCTGGGAGAGGAGCATCTTTGTTCAGAAAGTAACAGTGTTGCTGTCCTGGAAGAGCCTGACAAACAATTTCTGCTTTACTCCAATCACTGCTGGGCAGTAACAAGGTAGTAACAGACAAGTAGGAAGGAAAGAGCAGCCCCAGGTCCAAGTGACACCAAGCCACCTATTTCTGGCTGAAAATAACAAAACACAGCAACACTTTCCCCTTCTGATCTGAACCAGCAAAATATGATGTTGGCTCCTCAGAAGCAGTAGTGCCAAACACTACTCACTGTCCCCACCAACACAGTTTCCAAGGGTACGGCACCTCTTCTGAGGAAGAGGAGAAATCCTCTGACATTAACATGAGATCTGCCATCGACACATTTAAGAACTAGAATTTCTCCCAGAGTGATGTGAATCGCTCAGCTGCACACAAGAGGCTGAAGAAGAGGAAGGAGCACAACCTGGACAGGCTCAGTCCCACACCTCTGCTGTCACTCCTGCAGCTGCACTTCATCAGCCACGGATTCCTCATTACCTAATTTTCCTAATCACTGTGGTTGTGTTGGTATCTGACTTCTAATGTTGGACAGCACAGCATTTGCCTATGAATGAACACTGTACCACTTTCCTTCATCCCACCTAAAAAGACACCATGAAGACCCCCAAACTGCTCATCCCCAGCCTAACACCCCAGCTGTAACAACATACTTACTGCATAGAAGCGCATGTTGTGGTTTAGAGGGAGAGGATCAGCCTCCTTGGACAATTCAAACTGTGTGATCAGCTCATACAGGGGCACAAATGTGGGTGGTGTGTCAAACAGTGGGATACCTGTGGGAACAAGATGGCACAGAATGATAGTGCCCAGGAGCCTGAAAGAGACAGCAGGCTGCACAAGGCATTACCAGCCAGTAAAGGAAACTTAATCTGGGTTCTACACAAAACCCTGAGCAAGTTCAGCAGCAGTTTATTAATAAAATCCTTGGGAGGATCCACCTTGAGATTGACAACCCACCTGTGCAGCCCTGGAGCTTCTGAATGAAAGCTTGGGACACTGGGATGGGACGTGGGAACTTCAGGAAGAAACAAGCTGGTAAATCCACACTGTTGGCGCTGGTGATCGATGAGAAAGATGGAGTCCTGGAATAGTGAGTGAACACAGGATCTTGTTAGGTGCAGGGCATGATTCTGCCTTCTGCTGTGAGCTCCAGACATACACTTTACTATTCCAGCAGATTGTTACACCTTCTTAAAATTAAATCCCCCCCTCAAAAGCACGTCACATGCCTGAAATACGTGTTTCTTGGCTTAGAATCATAGAATGGTCTGGGTTGGAAGGGACCCCAAGGTTCATAGAGTTCCAACCCCCCTGCCACAGGCAGAGCTGCCAACCTCCAGGCCTGGAGCTACAAGACTTAAAGACAGCACATAAGTACTTTATATAACACTATGACATCATGCAGTCCTCTCCCCACTCTGACTTCAGCAGAGGGCTGAATGTTGAATTCAGATCTAAACAAGGCTGCTGAGAAAAGCCCTGGCAGGAGAGGCCTTTGCTTACCCTTTGCTGTCCACGGGGTGAGAGCCCATAATCAGCGGTGCAATCGGAAGTTTGTACATGGTCATGGTGCCCTCAACTGTCACCGACACATTCATACCCAAAGACCGAGGAACTGCAAGAGGAAGCAAGGGAAAAACCCACCAACATAAGCTGAGAACACCCCAAAGCAACACAAGCTTTATGAATTAAATAGCACTAGGTGGAAATAGCCAAGTTCCTCCACAGGGCAGAGGATTCAGCGTTCACCTTTAGCACTAAATGGACCAGAGCCAAGCTAGACACACTACCTAACGCTGCAGATGTCCACAGACATTCACAAAATAATCTTCTGCTAAGACAGCAGTAACAACTATTCTCACAATAAAATAACTCTCATGTTGATGAGATTCACCCTAAGGAAAGAGGCTCTGTCTGCAGACCATCCCGCTTGGTAGCAGCACAGTTTAAACTGTGGAACAGCCACGAGGTTCACAATGGTAAAGCAAACCAGCATTTTTACTGGGGCTCATTGAACTCTGGTCCTCTGTAAGTCACCCTGTGGTTTTCCTGTACTAGGGGGTGACAGCAGTAGGGAGCTATGCTGCTGCAATTCAGCTTTCTTCTCTCCTTCAAGCAGCTCTAAAGCTGACCTACCGTTGTTCTCATGCAAAATAACGGGGGCTCCAGTGCCATCTTCAAATAAATCATAGGGTGAGACGTAATACTTGAGGTTCATCAGAAGACCTGTGGGAGAGAAGCTTTTTGAACAGGCACCCTGACAACACAGGTCAGCCCGGTTGTTATTAACCCCTCCAGCCACACGACAGTGGCACTGTCACGCAGCGCACACTGTGCAGAGCTGCTGGGGCACTTTGAATGAGCTGGTCCTTTCACAGGGGACCTTTCACAAGGGCTTATAGTGACAGGACAAGGGGTAATGATTTTAAACTGAAAGAGGGGAGATGGAGAGGAGCTGGGGGGCAGAAATCCTTCCGGGGGAGGAGGGGTGAGGCCCTGGCACAGGGTGCCCAGAGAAACTGGGGCTGTCCCTGGATCCCTGGCAGGGTTCAAGGCTGGGTTGGATGGGGCTCAGAGCAACCCGGGCTGGGGGGGGGGTGTCCCTGCCCATGGCAGGGGTGGCACTGGGGGTGCTTGAAGGGCCTCTGCAAAGAAAAGCCAGCTTTCTGAATCATGCAGAACTTCCAAATACTCAACCACCTTGTCCCTCTTTCAGTTTGATTGACACTTTCCATTACCACCACCAGTGAACATGAAACTCTCGTCCATAAAGGGGACCCTGAACAAAGCAGGTTTCATTCTTTTCTGGTTTAAGAGTTAATCAGAGATACCTCCACTCCTGGGGGTGAGATAGCCAACACTGCCATGAAGAATCTTGTCGAGGGGATTAGCATTGGTAGCTTGCCTGCAAGAGAGGCAGTCACAGGTGGGTAACAAGCCAGAGCCATACTTGCAGCCAAAAGTCACGTGCTGATGGCAGTCTAAGATTTTAGCTCAATACAGACACTTCTTGGTCACACAGAGGCTGCAATCTTAAACTTCACAGTGCTCTAGGCAAAACAGAAGCTACTTTACTCTCTACAGCACGGATGGTTTATCCGCTGAATCAGCAGCAGTGAAAGATGGTGAAATGTTTCTCAATTTCTGAGTGTAAAACATGTCACCACCAATCCATCTAGTTCCAAATTGGTTTTTGTTTTGGGCTTTTAGACTTTCTTCCAGTTGAATTCTGCAGTTGAAAAGGAACTGCTCAGAAAGCTGAGTATTTTACATATATATATGTAAAATATATTTTTATATATTTGTTATTCATTAATTTAATTTATTTATACAATAAATAGATTTTATTTATTTAAATATTTATCATTTATATATATTTTACATGTATAAGAAAATTTATCATAACTATATAGTTATAATAAATAATATATATATTTAATATATATACACACACATATATATGTATATAAAATTCCCCTACTATCACAGGCCTTCTACAGCCTCAGCACTGTACTTCTTAGCAACACTACGAGACAGAGGCACTGATGATGATGGGATGGATGGGACATCATCCCAAGTATATGGCTCTTGGCACAGTCAGAACCAGCAGCAAAGGCAGAGTTCTCCTTACCAATACATCCCTGCCATCTTTGAGAGATCCAGCTCTAAGGACTGCAGAGCCAAGTACATTTTAGTTTTCAGTTTGCTGGGGAAAAACAAAGAAACAACAGAAAAAGGACATTAAGAAAAACAGAAAGGAAATGTGCAGTGAAATCCAGCTCAGGGAACTGCTGGGTGACAAGCCCCAGGACGTGCCATCAGGGTGAGTGTTTAGAAATTACAACTTATCATCAAGTTGAAAAGTTAAGCACAGAAGTGAAAGCTTTGATGTGTTTGATTTTATGTATGTGGATGTAAACAAGCATATTCCAGACTTACTTGTCTCCTGGCAGCTTGTACAGGTTCACAAGCCCCCTTAGATGCTTAGAAAACTCCTCAAAATTTTTCTCTCTGAAAGGAAGAGGGAGAAAAAATTAATACACATTAAAATCCCCAACAGAGAAGGGTTTGTTTTAAACAGTCACATAAATCCTGACACTCAGTCACTTTAAAAACAGCTTCTGCTACATGAAAGCTACAGAACAGCGCTAAAGATTCTGATGAAGGTTGTGCTGTGACTTCCACGGTACTGTGCACAGCCATCAGAACCAGAAGTATCTGAACCAAAGCCAGAAAATCCCCTGGAGAAGTAGAAAGACTTCATGGGGAAGGAACAGTTATGAAACATTTTGCGTTTCCAGGCATAAAAAAAAAAGCATCAGACCGATACTGCAAAGAGAAGCCTGTCAGAAAATGCTACAAACAGCTCTGGTTGCTCACCTCAGGTGTTGCACCAATTCTGGGCAGCTCTGAAAAGGAAAGAACACACAACGATATCAATGGTGAATGCAGCAATTTCAGCCTTTGTGCAGAGCAGCAACTGCAAAACATCAGGACAGTAACATTGCTGAGCATCAGCCTTTGGGGAGAAGCAACACAATGCTCACAACACATTGTTAGGTGCTACTTCTGCTCGTTAATCCCCCTGGGGACAAAGTCAAGCAATACTCTTCCCTCTTAAACAACTAATTTGAAATAAGCTTTTTTACTTGTGAAGCCTTTGGTTGACACCCTATGATCTTAAGTTACATACATCAAAAACGGTCTGTTCTCTCAGAGGAGTGGCCAGGCCAATGTAAATCAACAGTTCAAACCCTCATACGTGTGCAGGAGGCAAGGAAAGCTATCTTCTTCCAGGATTCCACGATTCAGTCCTTTCCATTCACTGACCCAGGTTTTGTAAGATTAATTTCCCTGTCCCTTCTTCAGAAACTAAATTCTCAGAAATAGAGATACCTTCCTCAAGTAATTTTGTTGGTTATAAAACCACTCAGAGGACAAAAAACCCCAGAGAGACCATCAGTAAAATGGTCCTCACACACATACACTACATCAGCCAGATTCACCCAGGAGAACCAACTGCTCCACAGAAGCTTCTACTTTCTGTTGGAGCAAAGGTGTGACGTGGGGTCTAGTGGAACGTTCAGAGTAACTGCTGTCCTCAGCTCAAGCAGGAGGGAGCCAGAACAGCAGTTCCAAACCCAGAGAGGAATTATTACCCTCAGCTTTGCCAGGGATACGTACCACAGGGTTTTCTCCATGGTGAGCCACCTTGACATCACACAGCAGCCCTGTAGGATCTAACTGGACTTCCACATAGAACATGTCAGAGGTGATGTAACACTCTGTGCCGTTGGTGCTGAGGTGAGATCCAAGGCTTTACATACAAAACAAAACAAAGATTGCTATGAGACACACACAAAAACCAACCCAACCAGCAGTGAGATTATGATGTGTAGAGACAGAGGAAAAGCCTCTGCTGTGAAGTAAAGGAGAAGACCTACCCATTCTGTCTAGCAATAGACTCCAAGCGATCTGTCATGGCAGGCAGAGAAGATACTAGATGGAGAGAGCAAAAACACAAGGCCTAGTGAACCTCAGGAATAAGAGATCAGCATTGAACCCAATCTCAACCAGTTCCTCCCTCCTGCGGCTGCTCACACCCTCGCACATGCAGCGATAAACATTATCTGCACTCAAAACAGAGGAGGAACAATGTGCATAAGAGAGAACCACATGTTTGGCAAAGCAAGGACATATTTTCTTCCCTAAGAGGAATTCAGGTACAGGCTTTTATGATAAAACTGACCCAGGCAATCTTAACTGGCACAGAGATAAACACACTCATGTAAACAGGAGCACACACATGCTGGGAACCAGTGAAACCTGCCAGCAGCAGCCTGGCTTGCTTTATGGTGTGGAGTATTCCCATAGCGTATCCCAGCCGAGCCCAGCACACACCCAGGATGCACCAACCTTTCAGCGCCTTCTGCAACGTCTCCAAACAGCTCACCAGGTGCTGGTGTCCCCCAGAGTTCATCACAACTCGCTTTTCCTTAGTCAGAAAGAAGAAGAAAACCATCCTTTGTGGGTATCGCTCAGCCACAGTTATCAGGAGTTTCGATCGGTCAAGTGAGGTTTATTTAGGTCATTAAAAGCAGAGTAGATTTCATCCTAAAATTACATCCCCTCTGATTCCCACAGAGAACAGCACCCAGTTTGGAAGCAGGTAACAAAGGCAGGCCTGGAATTGATTTATTCCCTTTTGAGCAGCTCGCTTATCTGGAAGAGCAGACTGTAGTGACTTTCAGCAGGCATGGGCTAGGACTTGTGTGGGACACGACAGAATTAGCAGGGCAGGCAAACTTTGACCACCACAATATAAGCAGAAGCCTTTGTTGTAGCCCCCTCCCCACCTGCTCCCCCCACCCAGTGACCAACACTTCAACCCCACGCTCGCCTGAACCAGCACCAAGTTTTGAACATCACTGAACGGGGAACAAATGGCTTCACAAAACACCACACCCGGAACAGCGAGTGGCAGGAGGGTTTGGGCTTCTCTGCGTGGCTGAAACCACAGGTTTAACCCTTTTCCTGGTGCTGAGCTGACAGCTGCCCCATGCCAATTAGGGAACAGAGGGGGAGGCTGCAATTAGGGAAGGCAAAGGCCAGGCAGACAGAATGGGTACGGACATCACCACCTCCCCTGCACACCGTGGGGTGTGAGAACTGACACATCTCAATGACACCGGCCCGGGAGGAAATCAAGGCCTGAACAAAATGTAAAGTGCTTTAAAGAGAGGTAACAAACCAGCAGCAAAGATTATTTACTAAACAAACTCCAGAAACCCTCCTGCTCCGATCCCAGCAGTTCTCACCATGACTTGACGGACTAACTTCATGGTTTCTGTCCAAGGTCTGTTTTGGTTGTACTTTGCATGCAGTCTTTCTAAGAGGGTACTCATCTTGTTCAGCTTCTCTGTTTCTGTAAGACAGGAGAAGATTCAGGGAGGAGGAAAGAGACATTCTTTGAGGTCCCACAAATAAAACAGCTTGGCAGTCATAATGAAAATACTTCCCACCTTTAAGTTAAAAACGATTTTGAAAATCCTATTTACCTTTGATTTATCCCCAAGGCCTAGACCTTGAGGTTAAGTAAATGTTAAGGATACAGCACCAGCTATCACAAACTAAAGGGCTGTAAAAATGCCTACAGGGCTGTTGGGTCTATTCTGCATGGACTCTGAACGGTGCAGCCCCACCAGGTTCTGGATGAAAGGGGCATATCAGGGCACTGCCTGAAGATAGCACGGCATGGTGCAAAGATGAGGCTTCCCCCGGACAGGAAACAGAGTGTGCATGAAACATTGTGTTCAAGAAGTGAGGTTACACTGTGTTTCCTGGATTCCCCTTCCCTGTTCTCTCCTCCAGCTCTCCACTTCTGGTAAAAAACTTCACAGACCCTCCTGACACTGAAAACCTCAACTACATGAGAGCAGTCACTAAGTGCCAGGAATTCACTGCTAACACACTCCCACCTCACCCCAGCTCCACACCCCAGGGCTGGTTTCTCCTTGGTGCTGCTCTGGGGTATGGCTCCAGGATAATGAAGCAGCAGATGACATCGGGGGTCAGTGAGCTCTACCAACCTACAAACCTACTCAGCCTTTACAAAACACCTCTCACATCCCAGAGAGTCCCATCTACTACCTATGGTTCTACATTTCTGTAGGCTTTATAAAGTTGTGCTGTGCATAACATCCCCCTGACGAGGGGAAAGGAGGGGGGATACAGGATCAGTGAATAAGCAAGATAATAACATTGGATAGTTCAGTGGAAAAAGCTCCAAGATGAAATCATTCAGGTTTTCACACTGTCCAGTCAGACACGTGCACAAAGAGAAGCAGCTTTCAGGAGCACCAGAATTTTGTCCTTTATTTTTCCCCCTCAGATACAGCTTTTTCTACATTTGTACCTGTCAAAAAACCCCACCAGGCATCGCTGCCAAAACAAACCCTGTCACTGCTGCTAGCAGGTCCAAGACAAACAGGTGTCTGTGACGTTTGAACGGGCACAGCACTCAACCCTGCACGCCTCCACCTGCACAAATTCAAGGGGTTTTCATCATAGATGCACACACAGCTTGCACGCCTCCAGCCACCCCTACCAAATCCAAGAGCACAACATAAATGTGTTTTCACCAGATGTTTTCAGATGCTTTATAAAATCACAGATTGGTTTGGGGTGGACGGGACCTCAAAGCCCATCCAGTCCCACCCCCTGCCACAGGCAGGGACACCTCTCAACAGTCCAGGCTGCTCCAGGCCTCATCCAACCCAGCCTTGGACACCTCCAAGGAGGGGGCAGCCACCCCCTCCCTGGGCAGCCTGTGCCAGGGCCTCACCACCCTCAGAATGAAGAATTTATTCCTAATATCCAATCTTAATCTCCCCCCTTCCAATTGAAACCATTCCCCCTCATCCTGTCACTCCCTGCCCTTCTAAAAAGTCCCTTCTAAAATTCTTGTAGGCCCCTTTGGGTACCGTAAGGCTGCTATAAGAGCTCTCTGGAGCTTTCTCTTCTCCAGTATATGGACCTCTCAGTACGTTTCAACCCCAAGCTGGAAGGGTTCTCCTGAAGCAAACGCTTGCCCAAACAGGTGCATGTCCAGGCAGACCCTCAACCCACCATGGACAGACCCCCCAGCCCTCTCCAAGCACCCTGTGCCAGTGCTTTTTCTGAGTAAAAAAGCATTTCCTGGTGCTCAGGTGGAGCCTGGCATCTTTCCTGTAGTAAGGGGCACTGAACTGAATGCAGTATTTGAGGTGCAGTGTCATTATTTCACTGAGAAGATCCCAGGGAGAGCACAGCCACATCTCAGCAGAGTTAAGAGCTTCTGGAGAATATTCTCACTACAGGAAAGGCATCGAGGTCCTGGAGCGAGTCCAGAGAAGGGCAACCAGGCTGGGGAAGGGGCTGGAGGGCAAATCCTCTGAGGAGCGGCTGAGGGAGCTGGGGGTGTTGAGCCTGGAGAAGAGGAGGCTGAGGGGAGACCTTCTCCCCACCTCCCCTGCCCTGACAGGAGGGTGCAGAGAGGTGGGCGATGGTCTCTGCAGCCAGGGGCCAGGAGATGGGACAAGGGGCAATGGGCTCAAGCTGCCCCAGGGCAGGGTCAGAGCAGATGGGAGGGGAAAGTTCTTCCCTGGCAGAGCTGTGGGGCTGTGGCACAGGCTGCCCAGGGAGGGGGCTGAGTCACCCCCCGGGATGGGTTTAACCGACAGGTAGATGAGGCGCTCAGGGATGGGGGTTAGCGGGCGACAGGTCCGGTTGGACTTGATGGTCTCAAAGTGCTTCTCCAGCCCAGGGATTATGTGATACCCACAGGCTTTTAGGGGTTGGAAGGGACCTCCAGAGCTCATCGAGTCCAACCCCCAGGCCCAAGCCTGGGCCAGCCCACAGGAGTAGGAAGCCAGACCCGGACCCAGCGCGAAACACCGGGGAAAGCCCTGCACGGCGCCACCGACCTCGAAATCACCTCAGAAACAGGGAAAAACAACCACTTCAACCCCAACCCAACCCAGAACCGAAGCGACCAAGGCTCCGCTACCTCAGAAACACCGGGGTTCCCCACACCCCCCCCCTCTCCCCCGCACTCACCCTCAGCGCCGCCCGGTGCCGCTTTCATAGCGCCGCCTGGGACGGGCGACCCGCGGCGGGCCGCAGAACCGGGGAGAACGGAGAGGGAAGTGAAAGGGGATTGGGGGGGGGGTTGGGGAAGGGGAGGAGGGAATAAGCTGCGGCCGGGCCGCCGCTCGCTGGTCTCACACGGCGGCCGCCGCCATCGCTTGGGCGGGCGAGCGGCCTTCCCGCCCTCTCGCGAGAGCCTCCCGGCTCTCGCGAGAGGGCGGGAAGGCCGCTCGCCCGCCCCGGTGCCGCCCCTTCAGAGCCTCGTTTTGATCTCAGCCGTGAGGCGCCTCTTGGGGGGGCGGCGGGGACAGACACACACAGGTTTATCCCCGCCCGCTCCCCGCCGGTAGTTAAACACCGCGCTTCGGTGACTTCGCAACGAGTTGGCCGGGGAATAACATTCAAAACGCTTTAAAATGACAAAATAAAACCCAACAAAACCCACAAACAACCCCTCGTGAAGGGCCGGGTGCAGGCCTCATAGCCCCGCCTGCCACCGGAGCTCCTTCTAAGGGTTTGTTGAAGCACCGGGGGCGGGGTGAGGCGGAGCGGGGAGAGATAGGAGGGTCCTACCCTGTCCCCGCCCGCCGCCCCTAATAAAGTTCCTCATGAAGCCGCCCGGCGTGGCGTGCGCAGGCCTGACTATCGCGAGAGGACGAGCCTCCCCCCCCCCTCTTCACTCCTCCTCTCCTCCAAGTCTCGCGAGATCGGCGAGCGGGCGGCGGCGTTCTCGCGAGGGCTGCCGGGGTCTCGCGAGAGTTGGCGGGCTAACACCACCCCCCCCCCCTCCCCCCCCCCCCCCACCCGCCGTTGGACGCGGAGCCGTTTCGCTTTGGGAAGTGAGCGGGGGGCGGCGGAGGGACGCGGAGGGCAGGGCCGGGCCGGGCAGGGCCGAGTAGGGCCGGGCTGGGGCTGGGGCTGGGGCGGGGGGGGGGGGTAGGGTTGACGGGTGGTAGCGGCAGTGGCGCCCTTTGGGCCTTCCGGTTGAGGGAACCCGCGGACTCCCGGTGCTGAGGGAGCGGGGAGGGATCGCGGGCCCAGGCCCCGCCTTCCCGGGGCGCCCCCGCGGCGGCGCTGCCCTCCGGGCCTGGGCCCCTCGGATGAGGCGGTGAGGCCGGCGCCCTTTCCCCTTCCCTTCCCGGTTCCCGCCTGGCCTGCCCCGTCCCCCCCTCTCCCTCCCTCCCTTTCCGCCTCCTCCGGGGCCTTGAGCCGCCGCGGGGCCGCGCTCCCTGCCCCGCTCCCCATGTAGGAGGGCGGGGGTGTTGGCGGCAGGGAGGCCCGAGGCCTGGGGTGAATGGTGCGGGGAGCGGGGCGCTGAGGAAGTTTGAAGTTCGGGGGTTTTGGAGGATTCCCCCCTCCGCTCTCTCGAGCACAGTGGAGGAGGAATGCCAAATCCGGAGAGACATGGGGGCAAGAAGGATGGGGGTGGCGGGGGGTCCTCGCAGCATGCGCCTGGCAGCGGGAGTTCGAACAGCAAGGAGAGGCACCGGCTGGCCTCCAGGCACAAGAGACATAAGTCCAGGCACTCCAAGGAGTCGCCGCTGGCAGCCCAGGAGACGGCGGCACCCTTGGGCGCGATGATCAAGCCGCTGGTGGAGTACGATGACATCAGTTCGGATTCGGATACCTTCTCGGATGATGTGGCCCTCAAGCTGGACAGGAGGGAGAATGAGGAAAGGAAAGCAGACAGGAGTGAGAGGATACAGAAGCACCGACACCACCAGCACAAGCGGATTCGTGAGCTGATGAAGAGCAAACAGGCAGAAAAAGAGAGGAAGTTAGAAAAGAGCCTGGAAGCATCCAGCAGGTCCGGATCCACCAAGGAAAGACTATCAGGATCCTCCAAGAGACTCCTTGAAAGTGAGGAGCACCCTAAGTCACTGTCCTCAAAGAGTAGCAACAAGGAGTCCCGCTCAGCCAAAGCGCACAAGGAGAAATCCAGGAAGGATCGGGAGCTCAAGTCCAGCCACAAAGAGCGCAGCAAAAGCCATCGGAAGAGGGATGCTCCAAAAAGTTACAAAACGATTGACAGTCCCAAGCGGAGATCTAGAAGTCCTCACAGAAAATGGTCTGACAGCCCTAAATTGGACGACAGCCCCTCAGGAGCTTCCTACATCCAGGAGTACGACCTCAGCCCTCCCCGCTCTCATACATCCAGTAACTATGATCCCTATAGGAAGAGTCCTGGCGGCTCCTCACGCCGCCAGTCGATCAGCCCACCCTACAAGGAGCCTGTGGCGTACCAGTCGAACACTCGCTCTCCCAGCCCTTACAGCCGGCGGCAGAGGTCCATAAGCCCCTATAACAGGAGGCGCTCCTCGAGCTATGAGAGAGGCAGCGGGTCTTATGGTGGGAGGTCACCCAGCCCTTACAGCCGGCGGCGGTCGAGCAGCCCTTTTGCCCCGAAACGCTCCGTGAGCCGAAGCCCCATCGCCAGGTGCGTGTTCTCTGCGTGGCCTTCTGGGGAATGGGGAAGTGTCGGGGTTTTGGAGTGGTTCTGGGTGGCAAGGTTAACCCCCTCCCTTGTCTCGGTGGGGTTCAGGCTCCACCAGCTGCCTGGCTTGGTTTGAGAGCGAGCTGTGTGGAATGGCTTTGGTGGGTTTTACGGCGAGTCCCTTTAAAGCCGTGTTCACACTTGGGAAAACACCTCGCTGGCTGGCAGCAGGCAGCGTCCATGTTGGCTCTCAGCGCAGAGGCCCCGGGGCTCAATGAGCTCCTGGGATTAAATTACACCCACCTCTGGAGGTGGCCCCTGCAGAAGGGCCCAGGCTCCCGGGGAGGGTTGTGCCATGAAGGGAGCCGGAGCCATTCTGCTCCTGATGGGGGGATGGAATGTGCTTCCCTGGTGAGCAGTTCAGCCAGGGAGAATGTTTGCACCGATCTCTAGGAGCCTTTTTCTGTTTCACTACGTGTGGAAACTTGATCATGCTTTTCAGGAGGGTGGCTTGTTTTGAGTGCGTTTTCCTCTTTCTGAACTGACGTGTCTTTGCTCTTTCCTTGAATTAGAGGTGACCACATGTCAACTCCCAACTTTCTAGCCCAAACTTTCTTTTCTCAGCCCTAGAGTTTCCTGCTTCCATTCTGAAGTCAGGGTGTTCTGGAAGGGCAAGTAGGAACCGGCTGTATTTTGGCTAATTAATTTATCCTTCTTTTCCCCCCTCTTTAATCAGTAACCTCACTACAGAAGGAAGCTACTATCTGAAGGTAGTTGTGTGGTTTATTTCAGATATTCATCAATCATCCTGTTACATGCACAAATACCTAGTCTAATATTGACTCTCTCTCTTTTTTTCTAGCTTCAGCTCATGTTAAGTGAGTTTCCAGTTGTCACCATGGGTGCTGTGAAGCTTTGCTTGTAGCTCCATGGCAATTAAGATGTGACCTGGAATGTAATAGCTATAAAATGCTCTGCACTGTGTTAGCTGTGCTGCATCCTCAGGTCCAAACAGGAGCTGCAAGGGAAGAGGCTGCCTCCAGATCAGCGGTTCCCAAGGAACTCAGGGCTTTTGGAATCCAGCTTTTGTTACTAGAGCTCTTCTCTTAACTTCAGGAATACTTTCTTTGTAGTGGGCTTTGTCCTTGCTATGAGAGGGGTATGGGTTTTTAGCACGCTGGGAAGCTGTTACGTAAAGTCTACTTGCTCTGCTGAGATTTCCCATAGTGAAAATTTCCTTCAGGCTGTTTCTCCTCTGCCCTGTTTTCTCTGGGGACACCCAAAGGGTTCTGAGGGATAGTCCTCAATGTCTTTCTCTCCCCTCACTCCTCTTTGCCCTGGTGACACCGCTTTTACGTGTGATTTACATTGCCTACTATTCCAAGAGAGTTAGTATGTCTACTTCCTGACACCCCTGTGTGTTATGGCACCTCTGAAGTGTCCACGTTCAGCCCTAGCCAGGGAGAAACAATGTGGAAGCTGGAGTGGGTGTACAGAGAGGTCTGCTTTCCCCCTCTGCCAGCAGAACCTAAAGCTTACTCTTTCTGTAAATGGCTAGTTGCTCCTGACTCAAAATCAAGCAGTTATCTTTTCCTGATCTTAATTACTGGAGCAGCTTTGAAGCACTTCATGCTGCTTCCCTGAACTTATGTACCCACGTAAGAAACTCTTTAAGAGCATCTTTGACCAGCTGACAACATGCTAACCCCAAAACCCAAAGAGATTCCAAAGGTTACTCGCTGTTTACGCTCAGCCTGTAGTGAATTCTTTGAATCTCTGACTTCAGTTGATAACCTACAACTCCTCTTTTCTCTGGGCAGTTAACTTCCTGACTGTGCAGTGCTCTTTTTAAAGCAGAACAACAAAACAGGGATCACTCCTTCAGAAAACACTTGCCTGAAGAGATTCTAGTAAAGGGACAGAGGGAATTTAATGTATTTTCCTTATGTTGTGGAGACTCAGGGTTGTAATTCATCATTGGTCTTCCACTGAGCTTGCAGCCTGTGTGGTGAGGTGGCTGGTGTAAGTTTATGGTCAGTTGCCTGCTCCAGCAGCCTCATGTGGGGCTGCCCCTCTGCTGAGGAGCTCGCTGGAGCCTGATCTGCTGCAGATGAGTGTGTAAACGCAGGCAGCTGACTCTGCACCTGAGCAGTGACCGTGTGATCTCTTCTCTTGGCTCCTGCAGAGGGGCAGGAACAGTTTGGGAGAGAAAACGTCTGTAACTGGCACACTCAGGCAGCAAACATCTGCCTGTGGCTTAAATCCTTCAGAGGAGGCCAGGCAGGCTTTTCTGGGACACCCAATTATTTCCACTCACTGACAATATGGGTTTTTTTTTTTAGTGCATTCTGTGTTTTCTTTAATCTCTACATCCAGTGTTGGGAAACTGCATCAATGTGCAGATTGGAGAAGAGGCAGAGTGTTTGCATTTCAAATAGCTGTGCAAAACAACTGGCTTTCAATTTAGGAGGAAATGAGGATGATTTGGTCAGTAGGGAAAATACCAGATGTGACTTGCCGTTCCTCACAGCAACTCATGGCAGCTAAAACTAGCAAAAGAAATGGCAGAGTCCCTGAGCTTGCTGCAGGTGGGTTGTGCTCTGTGTGTCCTGTGTGTAGCAGCTGAGTGTGAGCCTGTAGTAGTGGCCACTGTTACACAGGTCCTTGCCATGGCAAAAGGTCATTGGGCATTCATAAAGCAGAGACTTGGGCCTTCTGTTTGGGCTTGTTTCCTGAGTGATTAGAGCACAGCAGACATGGTGGGGTGTCCCAGACACTCGTTTGTACTTTACTCTTAACTTCTGGCTTGTGAAGCATTGTATTTCAGTGTCTGTAGGTGTTCTGGGAGTGGAAGTGGATGATATGGAAGGAGGGAGCAGTGGGCTTTGTTCCACCAACAGACTTGACTCAGGGTCACCTCTGCTAACGACTAGTAGCTGTGGTTGCCCTCAGCATGGGGAGGCCTGGAGAGTCCTAGCATTCCTTCCTCCAAAGACTATTCTCATCTCCTGGTTGAATCAGTTAAATTACTCTGATGATGCTTTTACATATTTGGATTTTTAGATGGGCCAACATTTATGACTTTGTATTAGTTCAGTCATCATGGTTGGTATCTCTAGTTTCCAGTGCCAAGGAGACAGGGAGGGGATTTGTTAACCCCAGAGTGTTTTTATCCCAAGGAAGAACTGTGTGAGACTGAACTACCTCCAACCCATCCCTGCTCACCTCAGCAGAGCCAGGCAGCTGTAGAGTGTTGCCTTAACATGTGGCAAAGGTAAAAGTGCTAACAAACTGGCTGCAGGTAAAGCCCCAAAATGATCCTTCCAGAGAGTGGGAAGAGTGTCTTTAAAAACAGAAAGCTGCCTGTGCATCTTCTGTCTTACTGCATCTCTCCTGAGCTGTCCAGCAGAGATAAAAGCAAGTGCTGCTGTGGAAGTGCCTGCAGTGAGCACTGTAGTGGTGCTGAGGCTGCTGCTGGCCTGATGATGAGAGGTAAGATTTGTTGTGGAGTGGTCTGTAACGGGCTGGGCAAGCAGATGAGCTGCTTTTGAGTCTGACAAAGCACCAAGCTGGAAAATGGGCTTAAAACAACAGCTCTTGGTATAATAACTACAGGTAATTATTATTAGATGGCTGAAGAGGAAGAAGTATGAGTGATCTCTGTGGAGCAGGGAAGACTGCTGGGAGGAAGGGAGTGGATTTAGTCTGGGTGGAGCAGAGGAGCCTGTAGATCTGCTGATGGATGGTCATCGCAGCCCTTGGAAGTGCTGGTTCTGCAGCACAACTTCTGCAGCATCCCATGTGTGAGAGGCTCCTGTCTACATGTCCCATCACTGCCTCCAGTGCTACCTTTCCCTTGCTTGTGTCCATGCAAGTGTCTCTGGCTGAGTTTCCAGCATAATGCTGTTCAAAATAAGGTCAAAGTATGCTTTTGGAGCAGTTCACTTGGTCAGATCCATTGAGAAAACATGCTGAGGATGTTGCTCTACAACTGGTTGAATTGGAGTAACTGTTGGGGGATAATCATGGGGAAGGGTGGGAGATGGAGCAGGAAACTGAGTGTTGCAGTGTCTTAATTGACCTGGAAAGAATTGTAATAGGGAATACCAACCCCAAAACTATTTGTGGCTGCAGTAAACAACATCCTACAGGTTTCATTAGGAATGTTTTCTTTAGCCTGCAAATGTCTTGGAGCAGAGTGAAAATGTAAGTGCTTTTTCAGCTGCTGGGATGTGGCAGGTGAGCTGCTGTCCAAGTGGTAAACTGTGTCTGAGGCTGTTAATTTATTAACCTTGGAAAAAGCCAGGATCCTGAGGCACCATTCCCACTGTAGAGCAATGGGTTGATGAGGAAAATAGTTGAGTGACTTAAGATGATGCTTTTTTTACCTCCTTTTTGGACAAGTGTTTATTTTGTAAGCCTAAAGGTAAGGATTGTGAACAGTCCTTGTGTACTTTGACTGCTGCCAGCACGAGGCTCGGGGTTGTACTCACTACTGAGAGGACACTGTGCTTGGAGTAGTGAGGGAAGAGGGTGCTGTTGAATTCTGTACCATGGTGCAGTGGGATGGGGCAGTCCCAGCTCTGCCCATCCTCAGGGGTGCTGGTGGGGTCCAGTGAGGAACTTTACATTATGCTGTCTTGGGATAATACTGGTTTTTGTGTAGTGCTACAAGTGGTTTAGACCTTGTTGTTAGTTACATTCACTAGCAAGCCAGTGTCTAAGGTGTTTAAACCTGCTTGGTGCTGAGTGTGGTCTGTAACTAGCGAGGAAGGATGTTTGGAGGGGACTGGGTATGTCTGGGGCAGTAAATCACAGCCTGAGAACAGACTCAAGCAGTTTCTATTCGTGGGGCCTGATCTCAGAATCTTGTTTTCCTGTTGGCTCCACAGCTCCTCAACCCATCACAGCCACCCCACATATAGCAAAAGCATCCTGTGAGACCCTACTTCCTCCTGAAGTGGAGAACACAGTCGTGCCTTGTCAGTTCTCCTGACCTGGGCACTGGAACTACCGGTTTCCAGTTCCATTTAACTGGTTTTGGTCCCCACATGGGTGGTGTGGCTGCTGCTGCCGTGTGACTCGGGCTGCCCTGTGCTCGTGGTGTGTGTCTGCAGGGTGGGAGATGTTTCCTGCTTTGCTGGGATCCCAGCACAGGCTTTGTGTGGTCTCCTATTTCTTCATATTCACCTAATTTAGAGCCTGTTTACTCTGGAGTAAGACTGAGACCCTCTGGACAATACCTCAAACAGTATTCAGATTCCTGGGGTTTTTGCTTCTCCTGATTCCCAATATGCAAATTTGAGTTCTGATGATAGTAAAAGAACTGAGAAGGGAAATTAGCTCAAAGTGAGATGTTTCCTGAGGTGCCATTCCCATGAAGGCAGTCATGTTTTATCTGTTGTTCCCTTTAAAGTTGTATATCATCACTGGGAAAGAGCCGTAAGCTGCCTGCTCATCCTCTTGACTGGAGGCATCATTTTTCACAGAATCACAAGGTTGGAAAAGACCTTTAAGATCATCAAGTCCAACCATTCGCATCCTAAACTAAACCAGATCCCTATGTATGTGTGTGCATCTTTGATCTCATCTTTACCTTGAGGTTTGTCCCATCTCAGTCCTTCGCTTCTGTCTTGACAGTATGATTGTGAGGGTAGTCCTGACGTCAGAAGGCTGGGTGATGACCTCAGGCTTGAACTAGTTTAGTCAATAAACTCCTTTCCATAGCTGACAGCTGTTCCACACTCTCTGAACTTAGTTGACAAATAACAAGCTGATTTATTCTCAGCTCCTGATGTGCAGCCCCGAGGTTGAGAGATGCTTCATTTCACTTACCCTCTCCTGTTCTCTCTGCAGGAAGTCTGTGAAGTCCCGAAGCCGAAGTCCTGGCTATTCAAGACACTCATCATCTCACAGTAAGAAGCAGAGGTCTGGGTCACGCAGTCGCCATTCCAGTATATCGCCCACGAGGCTACCCCTCAACTCCAGCCTGGGGGCAGAGCTCAGCAGGAAGAAGAAGGAGCGAGCGGCCGCTGCAGCAGCTGCAGCCAAGGTGGATGGCAAGGAGGCAAAGGGCTCGCCTGTTTTCCTGTCTAGGAAGGAGAACAGCTTAGCTGAACTTAAGGAGTCTGGAACAGAGTCTAAAAAGGTCATCAAAACTGTTAAATCTGAAAAATCTTCTTCAGATACTGAATTAGTTAATTTACTGTATACAAATGCAGAGACTAAAGCCCCTGCAGAGACCACAAAAGCCAAGGCAGAGGAGAACTCGGAGAGGAAACATCCTGTCCCAGCTAGAGAGTCAAAACAGTCGGGAACAAAAGACTCCAAGCCTGTGGCAGTGGCAGAGGACCTCCTGTCTCCAAAAGAGACAGATGCAGCAGAGAAGGAGATCCCACCCCCACAACCCTCAATAAAATCTCCTCCTCCACCTCTGCCCACAACCACCCCACCGCCTCCAACTCCGCCGCTGCCGCCTTTGCCTCCGTCACCTGCTGTTCCGCCTTTGCCACCAGCCCAACTGACTCCCGTTCAGGCCCCTACTTCAGCCCCAACATCTTTGCCATCATCTTCCCACCCAAGGACGTCTACTTTATCCTCTCAGGTGAACTCTCAGCCCTCTGTCCAAGTCGCTACAAAAACACAAGTGTCTGTGACGGCTGCTATTCCGCACCTGAAAACTTCAACGTTGCCTCCGCTTCCGCTGCCCCCTATTTTAGTTGGGGAAGATGACTTGGATAGGTAAGGTCACAAGAGAGCCTCCTGTTTGCATTTGAAAAGCAAAACATTGCAAAAACAGATGCTTTCAGTTAGTTTGACAGTTCCTAGCTTATCCTGTTGAGTGAGGGCTGTGCTGCTGGTATCAGTGTGTTGTTTCACTGCCATTCCTGGGTTTGGGCTCCTCAGGTTTACATGGGGAGCTTTCTTGTCCTGTGCAGGTACTTATGTCTTGTCTTGGTGAGAAAGAGAGGTTTGGCTGCTCCTTCATGCTGGTTAGTAAAAGTTTCACGTTGCTCTCTGTTCACGTTTATTACAGTAACAAAGCATGGAGCTGGAGTTTTGCACCCCTTTACATTGCAGCCCCTGGCACAGGCTTGTTTTGAAGCTAGTTTTTTGTTTAATTTCTCCAAAACCTGTACTTAAATAGCAGGAAAGGGCTTAACAATTCCAATACCAGCATTATTTCTATCCCAAGTGCATCGAACCTGCAGGCTGTGCCCACATCTTAAAGGAAAAAGACATTGATTTAACTAACTTCAATATTGTCTTAAAGACTGTATTAACTGTTCAATAATTATTGCTTGAGTAGGTGTTGCTGATTTGAAAGAGTGAAACTGCACCTACTTCAGCTTTCTGCTCACTCTCATTTCTAATCACAACACACAGACTGGATCCTTGTCGCTCTGGCTGCTCGGGGCCTTGGCTGACGGTGGTCTCAGCTTCAATCACAAATTGCCTAAAAAAGCTTAGTGGGGGCTTTTACTGGGGGGCAGAGGGAAATGGACTGTCTGAAATGGGGAAGAACAACCTGCTCTCTCTCTCTCCTAGCTGTCAGTGTGCTCTAGTGCTGTTAATTATCAGTGATGACCTTACATTATTTTTTTCCTCTGCTTGATCTACTTAGCCAGTAATTCCCTAACGACTTCTGTACCCTTCCAACCATTGCTAAAGGTGTAGCAGCTCCCCCATTGCTTAGTAAAGGATGTTTTGTGACCATTAGTATGCTACCCAGTGGCTATGACTTGGTGCAGTTACCCTGTGGTTTACATGAACGTGGTATGTTACGTACTCTGACTCATTGAACTGATCCTGACAGCTTGTCCCGGTGTCACTGTGAATTAGGGTCCCGTTGTTGCTGCTAGACTTGTGCCTGTTTGTGTTGCCCTTCTACAGCTGCACAGTGTTGTTGGAAGGTACCTGTTCAGTGTAAACCTACTCATGATGAGCAGGAGCTTGTAACTGCTTGTGGATTATTCCTGACTCGACTGCCAGCCTAAGCAGGGCTCCTTGCTGCCTTCCCCTCTTTCCAAACACAGCAACCATGCTGCAGATGCTGTGGTTTATTTCTTAGCCACTCACACCTAGAGCTCTAGGTGTGGCTTAGCTGTATAAGTGTGTTTTACCTCTGCTCTCACTGAACTCAGGAGTGTGGGCGATAACGCGGCTGGCTGCTGAGCTTGGGGAAGGGATTTGCAGTGACTTTCTCCCAGTAAAAGGATGGGGAATCCTTCTTCGTCTTGCTGAGTCTGGTGGCAGTTGCCTGTAGGGCTGACTGTGCAGAACCTCACTCTTCCATCAGCTGCCTTTGTGGTGATGAGCAAAACTTTCTCTCAGGCTTCTGTTTTCCTGTGCTGAGGCTTGGAGGATGCTCCAGCTCCGTGGCGGCAGCAAGCGTGGGATTCGGAGATGAGCTTTGAAGAGTCCCAGTACAAACCTCACCTCGTTCAGTCAGAGGCTCTTGAACCTCTCACAGTGCTCACCCATCTGTCCATAATACTTTTAGGTGTCACAGCAATCGGGGTGTCCTGTGGGTTGTTTCACCTAGCAGGAGGAGGGGGAAGAACTGCTGAGGGATGAGTGGCGCAAACTTTGTATGCATTGGATGCTGCACCCAGATGTTGTATAGCTTCTGTAGGCTCCTGGGAACATCTGGTTGATGGATCACAGCACTAAGGTAGTTAAAAACGCTGTAGGGGAGAAGGAGCTTCCAGGAGCCTTTGTGAGGCATTTGGGTTTGTCTTTTTTTCTGCTTGGACAGCTCTGAAGAGTGTTTGGCTGGGAAAGGAAAGGAAGGCCTGGAGAAAGGTGTGAATGAAAACGAACTGAAGTTAGAGTAACCAGGTAGTAGCACTACTGCTGATGTGCAAATGGATTAGGAAGGAGATGGGAATTGTTTGGGAAGAGGGAGAGAAGGAACCTCCTGAAAGGCCAGGCACCTGCGGGGTGAACCTTCCAGACCCACTTCCCCAAGAAGGTTCTGTGGAGAAGTTGGGTTTTGATGTGTGTCCAGGGGGAAAAAAGGCTGAGCCTTTTGACAGGGTCAGAAGGCCCAAGCTTAGTACTTACTTTTGGATATTTAAATACTATCAGGATCAAATTAATTGTCAATTAGAGGTGGATTAAACACAGTCAGTTAAACAACAGCTTTTTGTTACTGTGAGTGTTCGGTCTGTCAGAGCTGGGTGTTGTTAGGGCTTTGAACACGCTTAGGAAAGCTGGGAAACCTGGTTGATCTGCTCTCTTGGAACAAAGTCTCTTGCTCCTCCATGCCCTTGCTGCCTAGATCCTGCTTTGAGGAACCTCTCCTGAAGTTTAATGTGGGCTCTGCCTCAGTGAGGCAACCCAGCTGTGTGTCCATAAGGATTTCTAACTCACAGGGGGTGAGCTTCAGCCCATGCAGCTCTCCCACTTGTATTTCTAGGAGATGTACCACTCACAAGATCTCTTACAGAAGATATCAGTGCCAGAACAGTATCCTCCTTCATCTTGCATGCTTCTTGACTATTTCACAAGAGATTTTTTGTGCAGATTAGGCAGAGTCTAATAAAAAAAATTGGGAAAATGACCTAGTTCCATCAGGTCATTTAAGTGGAGGTCTCTGTGCTGGAGCGTTGGACCTGGTGATGCTGACAAACAGCAAACCTCCTGCTGGCTGCCCTAAAAACCAACCTCAGAAGGTTGTTCCTATCTTCTCAGCTTTTGCTTTTCCTGGTGAGATGGATGTTTGCATGGAGAAGGCTTTCTGCCTGTTCAGATGTCAGAGAGGAGTTAGGATCTGCTAATGAGACTCTTTGGAGTCTGACCCAAGGCTCTGTGCCCACTGGTAACTTGGTTTGGGCTTTAAAAAGCTCAGCTTTTGGTTTCTCAGCAGCTTTCACGAGTCTAAGCTATGCTTCAGTCCTTGCTGAGAAGGTAGAAGGTACTGGTGTAGAGAGATTTAATTCTGGGTCTGTATTCATAGGGGTCCTTAAGTTGTGTGTTTAACTTCATTATGATAAGTGGACTAAATAGAGGAAGTAAGGGTTGGAAAGTGGGTGCTGGCTGATAACCTGAACAGGAAACTCAGAGTAACTACTCATTTGTGCACATTGAGCAAGCTGTGCTTGCAGGGAGCAGTGTGTTTCTCTGAAAGCAGTAGCTCAAACCTAATGCTTTTTTTCTCCTGATGTATTATCATTGTAAAACTTCAGGCTGGTTTGGTTTATACTTTGCTATGCTCATTTTGGCCCTTAAACTTGGGCTTTTAACTTTATGCTCTCAAACAGAGAGCTGCAGCCCTAACAGTAGGATTTTTATTCGTTGAATTGGCTGTCAAGTCTGACTTCTGTATTGTATTAACTTTTCGGAGTTTAGTCCAAAAGAGATTCTTCCTCCAAAACCTGTGAAGAAAGATAGAGAGCAGAGACCACGGCACTTACTCACGGACCTCCCGCTCCCTCCAGAGCTCCCTGGAGGGGATCCATCTCCTCCTGACTCCCCGGAACCAAAGGCAGCCACACCACCTCAGCAACCGTTCAAAAAGAGACCAAAGTAAGGCTGGTTTTCTTCTTTTTAATTCTCTTTTGGGTTGTTGGGACTTCTCTTTCTTCACCCAGGTGTCAGTCTAGGTTTCCAGAGCTCCATGTTTCCCTGTGCTCTGTGCCAGCACCCAGCACCCTCCCCACCTTTTACCCTCACCGTGCCCTTACTGATAAAGCTTTAGCTGGGATTAGTTCAGTCCTATTGAAGTTCTTTTGTCCCCTGGCTCGTTGTGAGCGTTCTCTCTGAAGGAAGTGAAACGAGGAGGACACAAGTTCATATTTCTGGGGGTTTTTGGTGCTTGGTTTTCTCTTCTGGTGTATGAACTGTTTCCTGTGGGTCGCTTCACGTGTGGGCTGCTCGCAGTTGAAGGCAGTTTGCCCTGACTGATCTTGGGAAGAAGAGAGGTGGTGTGAATTGTGCACAGAGTACAGACCACAGTCCAGGCTCTACACTGAAGCTGTGCTGGGTTCTGTTGTCCTCCCCCTTGGCCCTTTTGATGGCTGGAATTGCTGGAGTGTGTCATACTCGACCTCCAGCCTCACCTACCCTGAAAGTGCTCTCACCTCCTGTTTTAGCCTGTAGCCTGCCAGCCAAAGCAGCCTCCTGATGAGTATCCCCATGTAGAGCTTGTGTGCTTCTAGGAATTGGGAACTCCCAATAGGAGCCAAACCCTTTTCTTTGTGTGCCACTGAGGCATTAGTCAGGTTGCAGGGTGTATACAGCCTCCCCAGTACAGAGTGCGTGCAGCTGTCACAGCGGCAAAGCTCCCTTGGTGTTTGCTGCCCAGAGTGCTGGCTGTGCTTCCTTTTAAATGAAAATCCAGTGTCTGGTGGTTCTGCAAAAGACACCAAACACTAATTTCTTTTGTCCTACTGTAGTGGAATTCTTTGGTCTCCCTTAGCTAAAGATACTGGCTTAGTATCCAGGCTGCACTCAGTTAAGTGTTATGCAATGAGCCCTTTGTGGAAATCTTCATGGCTGAGTGTGTGCCCAGACAAGCTATAGCAACCTGCTTCTGCCACCTCAAAGCCACTGGAAATGAGGTGGCATAGCACCTATTTTGCTTGTCTTCCCCCCTCTCCTTATTTCCCTAGGAAATACTGCTCACTAGCCCTACGCAGCTGATAAACACCTAAGTGAAGTGCAAAGATCTGATGGTGAGAGGGCTCATGGGTGGTTTAGTGTTTGAATAGGAGAGAGGGATGATATTCCTCTGTAGCAGTGCCTGGGTCTAGATTAATGAGATTATGGAGCAGAATTCCTAGTGCCCTGCTGCACACTCACTGAATGGGCATTTGAAGACAAGGGTGCCTGGCCGCTGCTGTTTGGTTTAGGTGAAAATGGTCAAGTAGGTGTTTGTTTGTGGGCTGGTGTGTGAGGTGGAGCATGTGGGTGTCTAACAGTCCCCATCCCTCTTCCAGAATCTGTTGTCCTCGGTATGGGGAAAGGAGACAGACGGAAAGTGACTGGGGGAAGCGTTGCGTGGACAAGTTTGATATCATTGGAATTATTGGAGAAGGGACGTATGGGCAGGTGTACAAAGCCAAGGACAAGGACACAGGTAAGGGTGCCAACTGCTTTTTTAAAGCCTTGTTACTGTGGTTGTGCTGGAAAACCCGTTCCAACGCTAACGGTGCTGCCAGGTAATGGTGGATACCTGTAGAGCTAGGAATGGCCCAGCCCTGGAATAGGCATTTACATCCAATGCTTCCAAAAATGGCTAAACCAGCAGCTCTGCAATCCTGGGCACTGCAGGTTAGTGCCCAGCTGCCCCCTCTGCCTGTGGAATCGTGTCCCCTGTGTGTACAGCTTGCACACAGTCAGATGGTTGTGGCCCAAGGTGCCAGGGGAGTCCTTGGTTTCTAGCCATGCCTTTGCCAGGCTGGCTTGTAGCAGAGCTCCCAAAAAGGGCTGGGGTCAGCTCACCTCTGAAGCAGTTTAGGAGCAGCGCTGGCATCACCTGTGATAACCTCTGACAGGGCAGCAGCGTGGAAATTCATGGGGTGGCACCTAAAGCTGCCTCCGCTCTTTCCTGGTGGATGGTGACTCTGCTCACAGCTGCTTTCAGCTTCCCCCTGGAAACAGGCAGAGCTGTTAGCAGGGATGTGTGTGCAGATGCTTTGACCCCATCTTGTCCTGGCAGGTGAACTGGTAGCGCTGAAGAAGGTGCGACTGGACAACGAGAAGGAAGGCTTCCCCATCACCGCCATCCGCGAGATCAAAATCCTCCGGCAGCTCATCCACCGCAGCGTCGTGAACATGAAGGAGATTGTCACTGACAAACAAGATGCACTGGATTTCAAGAAGGACAAAGGTATAATTGCTGCAGGGTGTGGTTTTGATTTGCCAAACAGGTGATGCAACTCTGTTGGGTTGTTCTTAGTGTAAAGGTAAAAAATCTCAGCGCTGGTGTGGATTTCCTCCTTTACATTCCTCCTTGACTCATAGTTCCAGCAAATTTGGCATCTGGATTTGGCCTTACATCAGGGGATAGATTCCAGTTAAAATGAGCTGTCGCACTGCAGAGCAGAGGCAGGCTTGAAAGGATGCACTTCATTCCTGCAGAGTCACAGAAGGGCAGTCTTAAAAAGTAAACCTTTATAGGGTCACTTTTAGTGCCAAGAAACTCAGAGTGTGGAAAACTTTTGTCCCCTGCCACTGTGGAAGGAAAGGTGTTAGAGCATCCCACCAGCTTTTGCTTGGGGGATTCTCTTCCATGAGAGGGAGGGGTATGATGTGGACATCAGTTTAAGCCTCATGTAGCAGTAGTCTCTTAAACAAGCAGCTTCAAAGAAAAACCAACATGGGTGGGTAAGTTTGATCAGGCCTTAAAAGGAGTTTATTTGGGGGCACACTTGGATTTCAGCTTGATGAATTAGAGGGACTACTTAGATTTTTCAGTCCTGTCTCTTGAGGAAGAACATTTCTTGTAGGATGCCTGGTAAACCCTGAATGTCAGGAGGCTGTGAATGCACTCAACAGCAAGCAGAAAATGTTTCAATGATTTAAGATACTTTTATTCTTTCTTTTCCTCAGTCTCTCCTCTCTAAATCACTTCTCTGTTGTACCAGGTGCCTTTTACCTTGTGTTTGAGTACATGGACCATGACCTAATGGGGCTGCTAGAATCTGGCTTGGTACATTTCTCAGAGGACCATATCAAGTCTTTCATGAAACAGTTAATGGAGGGTCTGGATTATTGTCACAAAAAGAATTTCCTTCATCGAGATATCAAGTGCTCCAACATCTTACTGAACAACAGGTAACCTGGGAGTAGATACACTTCTGTCCAAGCTCTTCCTGCTCTCTGGGGCCAGTCATGAGCCATGCAGTTGTTGTCCTCACCTTAAGTATGTTGAGGAACAGGAGATGTTGCTCCTTTTCAGGAGTTACAGCCCTGTGTATTCCCACCAGTGGTGTGATGGTTGTAGTTGAGCAGCAGCTTTCCTGGGCTGAGGAAGCTCCTGCCTTGAGGCTGAACCTCCTTAACAGTCCCTCCACATGAGGCCCTCTACTCCTCACAGTTCACTGTGTCCCGTTGATGTGAAGTGAAGGGGTCTCTGTGGGTGCTTGGTCTCTGCTTTTGGCAAAAATGCTGTTTATTGGAAGCATTTTCATGCAGTGAAACCACTGAGGGGTAAGGTAGGAAGCAGCTCTCCATGAACACTCCCCCTTCTCCAGGCAGCAGTGGTTGGCAGTAGTGGAGTTCATCACAGAACACTTAATGATTACTCACTTGCTGTTAATTCTCAAGGCTTTATCTTTGAGCCTGTGAGAATAATACTGCACATAGTTGTATCGATGAGTTTGGATATCCATCTGAAACTGTCTCTGGGACATTGGCCTCTTGGGAGAGGTTTGGGAGAGGGATGAGACTGAATTATTGCTTTCTCTTTTCTTTTTGTTTCTTTGAAGCATAAAATAGGATCTGGGAAATTAAGACTGGTACATCCACAAGTAATTACTGTGCACGTGGCTGTGTTGGGCCTTGTGGCTGCGTGGGGGGGGGGTTCCCTTGCCTCTCACTGCTGGCAGCCTGTGAGCCCAGCTGCCACTCAAACCAGTGTCTGGGTTTTGTCTTTCAGTGGGCAAATCAAACTTGCAGATTTTGGACTCGCCCGACTCTACAGCTCGGAGGAGAGGTGAGGCAGAGTGGGGTGGAGGAAGGGGGAAAGGGCTTGTGTGGGTGGGCTGGGCTCCTTTCTTCATGCTAGTCCCTTCACTGGGAAGTCCTGGCTTTGCCTGGGAAGTTATTCCCAGTGTAAGAGGGATGATGCAGCTCCAGCTGTTGGAAAAATATCCTCCTGGCTGGTACGAACAGCTTTTCATTAGACAAAGCAGCTGATAAGGAACCAAAACAGCATCTCTGCTTGTTGTGGGCTCAGAGATCAGTCTCTATTCAGTCACAGCAGCCTGCTGCTGGTCAGGAGCTTTGTCTGGGCTACCTACAACCTTCTGTTTGGGGCAGACCTGTGAAAGCTGGGATTTTACTTGGGCAGGTGCTATGGAAGGGAGCTTATAAGCAGGAGGGGATTCAACTTTTTAAAAGGATAGACAATGACAGGACAAGGGGGAATGGATTAAAACTAAAAGAAGGAAGGTTTAGATTAGATATTAGGGGGAAGTTTTTTACAGAGAGAGTGGTGAGGGGCTGAAACAGGCTGCCCAGAGAGGGGGTGGGTGCCCCATCCCTGGGGGTGTTCAAGGCCAGGTTGGATGGGGCTTGTGTAGCTCTAGGCCTGAGGTTGGTGGCCCTGCCTGTGGCAGGGGGGTTGGAGCTCTGTGATCCTTGGGGTCCCTTCCAACTCAGACCATTCTATGATTCTATGGGAGCTCAGGCACTGAAAGCCTGCTGCTTCTCCTGAGTGCTTAACTCTGCTGTTTGGAAGTAAAGAGGACAGTTTGTGAGGGGGTTTGTGGCTCCTGTCATCAGCTTGTCTTTGTGTCTGGCCTTCCAGCCGTCCCTACACAAATAAAGTCATTACATTATGGTATCGACCTCCGGAACTGCTGCTAGGTGAGGAGCGTTACACACCAGCCATAGACGTGTGGAGCTGTGGGTAAGTGTCTGCTGGTCTCTTCTGTCCTCTTTGGGCTGTGAATGTGAACAGACTGTTCCCAGTACTCTGTGATTTGAACTCTGCCCCAGCCTGGCTCTCAAAACCCCTGCTCTGCAGAAAAGAGGTGTGTGTGTGTGTGACCTGAGTCCAGCTACACCCTGCAGGGAGAACTCCCAGAATGAGACTTTCCTTGGTATTGGCACTTGAGAGCATAAAAAGCATCTTTAAAACCCAAAGCAGCCCTTGATAGATGCCCACTAAGATCAGAAGGGGTGACAAGCTTGCTCTGTGCTTTGGTGTATGGCTTTAATGACCTGCTAGAGGGGTGTTTTCTGTAACATCTTCAGATTGCTCTGCTTGTCACCTAATTTTTTTCAGCTAAATCTAGAAAACAGTTTAAAATAGAGATTTCAGGTTTCTGGTAGTGTAGGGAGCCTCATGAACAGGAGTCTGGGCAGTTCAGCCACAAAGATGGAACATTCTCCCAGTGATTCAGAACCAGAGACTAGAGGGTTCAGCAGTGGGGCTGGATTTCCCAAAGTGCCTACTTCCCATTGTCCTATCCACAGGGAAACCTTCAGGGGAGCTTAGCATACAAACTGCAAAGGTTTGTGCAAGTCAGACCCTGCTAATTACTTCTGGAAACTCTGTGAGGTCCAGTTGCTGTTTGTGGCCTGTGCTGAAGGAGAAGGGCTAGCCCAGCTCAGGGAGATGGGTGCTGGTGTCAGCCCACAACTAGTTTTGGCACCGATTTGTCATTCCTGTAGGAAAACTGAGGAGTAGATGTTAAGAACTGACTGAGTTCTCCCCTTCCAGCTGTACAAACGTTGTGTGTGTGTGTACAAGCATCGTGTGTACAGGGCTGTATCCTGTGCTGGGCAGTGACAGGCAGCGAGCTGTCGGCAGATACTCCCCCAGTAAAGCTGTAAAAGTTAAAACAGGCTGAGGCTTAAGGGCAATGCCATCCCTGGCTGTTTTTCTTGCCATGCCATTGATGCATCCTCCTTCCCCACAAAGAGTTAAAGCCTGAAGCCTGTGATGTGGGAACCAGCCTACGCTGAGGGTTATTTCCCAGCTGCGTAGAATCGGTGACTCTGGACACGTAGGTTAGTTTGTCAGTTCTCAACTACAAGCCCTGATGCAAATCACTCTCCTCAGGCAAACCTGCTTCCCAACAGAAATGCTGCAGTGTTCCAATGATCATCCCAAGGGTTTGCTGTCGTGACCTCTTGCTTTTCCTCTTTCCAGCTGTATCCTCGGGGAACTGTTTACAAAGAAGCCTATTTTTCAAGCCAATCTGGAACTGGCTCAGCTTGAATTAATCAGGTAAAGCATTGCACATGCATGCCTATGAGGAGAGGTGCTGCAGAAACTGCTTGTGCACACAGTCTCTGTGTTAGAAGAGCCCTTTCTCTAATCTGCCTGCAGATGGGACCAGGGAGTCCTGTACTGCACGTGGGAGGAGTTGGGGGTCTCTGTGTCTATGCTGCTGATGCAGGTGCCCTCAGTAAACATTGCTGCTGTTAGTTGGGTGCAAAAATCCTCCACCTAAATTGTGTCTCACGTGGAAAATTGTTTGGTGTAAACTCAAAGCAAGAGTTTTTCCTCTTCTTGCTGCCTCCTTTATAACCTGAGGGTTACATGTGCCCAGACCTAAGTGATGGGTACGCTGAGCTGCTCAGAAAGGAAACATCTCCCCTCAGGTTGGTGACTCTTCTCTCTGTGGTTCCCTTTGCTGACTCTGCTCTGCTTTTCTGGTTCTCAGCCGGCTCTGTGGGAGCCCCTGTCCAGCAGTGTGGCCAGATGTCATCAAGTTGCCCTACTTCAACACTATGAAACCCAAGAAGCAATACCGAAGGCGCCTGCGTGAGGAGTTCTCCTTGTGAGTTTTGTTAAGAGAAGTGGCTGCAGGGGGGTTATGGCTTTGTTCCAGGGTGCCAGTCACCTGCTATCCCTTGGCTGGAGCCTACCTGGTAGGATAAAACAGTGCTTCCCCTTCCTGCCTTCTGCTGGAGGGCTTCTCCCATCTGGGGAAGGCTGGAACAAGGTCACCATCCCCTTTGGAAATACCTAGTCTGCCACAGGTGCCTTCTGGAGGGGATCCTGCCTCTGCAGGCCTGGGCCACTTCTAGCCAGGGTCTGCACCCAGAATATGTGCTGGGAGCCTGGTGTCCTCACAGCACTGAGGCTGCTCTCTAGGGCCAGGCTGTAACTGTGTGAGACCTGGTGGGATCTGTAGCCCAATTGGCAAAAACCAGACACAAATACCTCAAATCTGATGTCTCCTGAGCTGCTGCATCCCATAGTAATACATTTTCTCACTGCAGGGGTTTCCATTAGGTGCATCAGAAAGCGGGTTTCTCCCCCAGTTCAGAACATCCCCTTAACCCAGCTGTATTTCTGCCCCCACCCAGCATTCCTTCATCTGCTCTCGACCTGCTGGACCACATGCTGACGCTGGACCCCGGCAAGCGCTGCACCGCTGAGCAGGCGCTGCAGAGCGACTTCCTCAAGGATGTTGACCTCAGCAAGATGGCACCTCCAGAGTAAGTTCCAGCTGGCATCCTCCCTGGCAGTGGGCTCTGCTGAGGAGCTTTGGGAAGGAGCTGCTGCCTTGGCCTTGGGGTTTGGTTTCTTCAGGCAGAATGAAGTTGTTACTGCTGGGTTCTTTTCTTAGCTCTGCCCTTGCGTTTTGTCTTGTGGCTGAGCAAATAACTCTTCCTACACTGTTATCACTGCTATCCCTCCTGATAGCAGGCTGGGTTTATGAAGCTCAGCTTGTCTGCAAGGTGCTCTAAATAAAACTCTGCTGGAAAATACATGAGAGTAATACCTCATGTATCCCCCTCCTCTGTAATGAGGAGAGTCTGGGCCTCGTTTATGCTGCTGCTTAATTGAGTAGAAGAGTGGCTGTGGAGCAGTGTCACACTGTGGTGCTCTTCTCCCACCAAGCAGGCCATAAGCCCTGCTCTGGCTGCTTTGTGTGCAGGCACTGGAGTAGCTCTTGAGATGCCAATTTCCTTCAGAGCTTGTAAAGGCACCTACTTTCTTAAAGCCCCCAGACTCTCAAAGCTCAGCGGACTTGGCTTCATCAGGACTTGTAAACCAGTCAACTCAGGGCTGAGATCCCAGTGCAGATTCCAGGCTTCACATGCAGTTAGGCTGCCTTTCCCAGCTCCAGCACTTACCCCTTCTTGGTTTAACAGTAGGATTGCCATCAGAAAAACATCTTGTGCTTCTCTTATGACACTAATAACTTCCTGTGGCTCTGGAGGGGGTGAAATGGGTTGGGGGGTTTGTTTTTTGCCATGTTTCTTCACCGTGAAGTGTTGTTCTCTTCCAGCCTTCCCCACTGGCAGGATTGCCACGAGCTGTGGAGCAAGAAGCGCCGGCGGCAGCGGCAGAGCGGGCTGGCAGTGGAGGAGCCACCCTTAGCAAAAGTTTCTCGGAAAGAAACTACCTCTGTTACAAGCACAGACACTGTGAAAAACAACAGCAGTCCTGTGCCCCCACAGCCTGCCCAGCTCAAAGTAGAGTCTGGTGCTGGAGATGCAGTAGGTCAGTGTCCAGCCTGGTCTGTAAATGCTCCTCCTGCTCTGTTAACTCCCTGTGGTTGTTTTCAAGCTGGTCTGGTTCTTACACCTCTATTTCTATGGGAAGAACCTTCCAGAATCTTTCAGTTCTGATTTTATTTGGGGGTGGTTTGGGCCTTTTTGTTTCCTGTGTTGTGGCAACTCTTGGCTGCAGAGCGTTCTGGCTGGGCTTCAGAGGTGATGAGCTGACAGTGAGTTTGTTCTAGGAGTTAGATTAGTGGTTCTGATGGATGATACCAGAGTGATGAGATAATGAAAGGAGACCTTGAGTCACTCAGCTCAGGAAGTGCCAGGCAATAGGCTGGAAGGTGGAAAGGGGGTGCAAATGGGCTGAAGTTGAGTCTTTTTGGTGGAATTATACAAAGATTAGGCATGGTGTGTAGCAGATGTGGGGCTGGTGGGCAGAAGTGTACCTTACCTCTTGCAGAAAAGATCACTGGGCTGTGAGGACCTGTAGGACTGGGACTTGTGCACTGTTTGCAGAACTGGGATCACCCTCCTGGTGCCTGGGAAAGTGGTGGAGGGAAGGTACTCTGACTCCTGGGAATGTGGAGATAGACAAAGCTGCCCCAGCCATACTGACTGCTCTGTAGAAGCTTTCTGGAGAAAAAAGGGAAGGGGGGGAAATTCAGATATGGGCTAAAGCTTCCTTTGTGTCAAATGTTGTAGTGACAAGTAACGAGGAAGACAGTTCTTGCTCCAGGGAATGCACAATCCATGTGTTCAATGAAACGTGGCAGATGGACAAAAGGTGGTGGTTGGATTAACAAACAGCTGAGGAAAGTGAGTGTCACATTCCTAGCTGCCTACCAGAGAGAGGAGCTTAATTTGAAGCTGCTGAAACCAAACCTTTGCACCCTTCTTCCCAGAAAGTTTGCCTTGGAGTCAATGTGCAGGGACAGCCCTGTCACTTGGCACTCAGGAGGCTCTGCTGTGGTGCAAGGGAAGGTGATGCCACTTGAGCTGCATTTTAGACTAACCTGAATGCTTGCAGGTCAGGACAGAGCCCTCTCTGATGCCAGGCTGGCTTCCAGGGAGGAATTGCCTCCTGTTTGACCTAATTTCTTCTGCTGCTGCGTCAGAGGAGCACACCCTTCCTCCATCCCAAACAGCAGCTCAGCTCCATCCTGAGAAACCTGCTCTCCAGTGCAGGAGAGGGGAGTGTTTGTGATGGGGGCAGAGCTGCAGAGACCTTGGGAGGGGCTGAGCTGCTGCTCCATGACCAGCTCAGGGTTTCCTCAGACTCACGTGTAGCTTTGATCCTCAGATGCCCTCGGTTAGCTAACCAGGAACGGGGAGGTTGGGCTGAGCTGGGCTGGCTTTGGAGGAACAGGGGTGTGTTAGAGTTGGGTTGGGAGCTTTGGGGAGGGGCAGGGAAGAAGCCTCCCCCTCTGAGGGAGCAGTACCCAGCGGTAGCTTTGGGTGAGTGCAGTGTGGGCGCAGTACCACGGGGTGCTGCTGCAGTGCTGCTCAGAGCCGATCAGGGCAAGCTGGTGATGGAAATCCAAGCAAAACCATCCTAGAATCCTCCTCCTGGAGCCTCTGTGCCTTTCCCTGGCCTGGAGACATGGAGAGGAGGTGTCAAGCTGTACATGCAGCATTGTGATTGCAACCCAACGTGGTGCAGCTTTGCCTGACCCTCCTGTGATGCCGCTTGTGTCCCCCCACAGGCCTCGGAGAGATCACCCAGCAGCTGAACCAGAGTGAACTAGCTGTTCTACTCAACTTGCTGCAGAGCCAGACCGATCTGAGCGTCCCACAGATGGCCCAGCTGTTGAATGTACACTCTAACCCAGAGATGCAGCAGCAGCTGGAGGCTCTCAACCAGTCCATCAATGCGCTGACAGAAGCCACCACTCAGCAGCACGAGTCTCAGGCGGCAGCAGCAGCAGAGGAAGCCATAGAAGAGCCACCTGCAGAGACCCAGCTACCAGAGGAGCAGGCGACTCCAGAAACAGCCAGTGCTCAGGGAGATATGCAGAACGTGCTGGCTGTTCTGCTGAGTCAGCTGATGAAGAGCCAGGAACCTGTTCTCACCATGGAGGAGAGCAATGGGGAGAAGAGCAGCGAGCAACGGGGAGCAAGGAAAACCCCCACCGCACACCCAGAGGAGAGTACAGGTAAATAACCACCCCCTGTGGCTTGTGCATCTTGGCTGCTGCACACTTGTTGAACAATTAAAGCATTCTGAAGGAGTGCACCGTGGCTGGGAGGTTGTGGGAGGGAGGAGGAGAGGTGTTGGGTGTTAAAATGTGCTCGGGTCTCAAATTTGGAGACTGACAAAGACACCCACTCACCTGTGGTAGGTGCTGGGCTGCTCAGGAGGCTCTAACAGCCCTAACACAAACACACTGAATTGTTCTGCTTCACACCTCCAAAGCATGTAAACCCCTGAGTGCTCCACTCCCAATGGGGCAGTGAAGGCTCTAAAGATTTGGGGGTTTGCCCAAAAATTGAAGGGGAGTTTGGAGGGGTCAGTCCTTCCTATAACACCCCTTGGAATCAGGTTCAGGTGGGTTTTTTTGCACAGGGTGTTGGATCTCTGCTGATTTTTCCCAACCTTATTGTTTATCCCAACTCCTCTCTCACTGTTCCCTTCCAGCACTCTCAAAAAATACTTTAAAAACCCCAAAATATGCAGAGAGATTCTTAAGGGGCTGATGTTCTGGAGAGTGCTGGGAGGGAAGGATGATGGCAACTGTGGATGTGAGAAACTTGTGCCTCCAGCCTCAGTGTGCCACACGTAGAGCTGCCTCTTGGGAGTCCCAAAAATCAGCTTATCCTAAAGCTGAGCCCAACAGCTCCTTCACAGAATCACAAGGTTGGAAAAGACCTTTAAAGATCATCAAGTCCAACCATTCTCATCCTAAACTAAACCATATCCCTAAGCACCTCATCTACCCTTTTTTTTGAACACATCCAGGGAAGATGACTCAACCCCCTCCCTGGGCAGCCTGTTCCAGGGGGAGGTGGTTGAGTCCTTCCTATAGAACAAATTAAAAAGCCATGTTCAAAAGGCCTTAAACTCTGGCCATTCCCCTTCCCGAGGTGAGTATAAATATCTCCATGTCTCTTGTTTTCTGTTGATCTCTTGAATTAATAGCAAACATCCCGTGAGGACCTCACCAAATTGTAGCAGCGCCTCCCCAGCAGGGCTGGGACTCTGCAGGGAGCTCCTTGGGCCTGGTACACACCTCCTGCAATGTAGCTCAACGTGCTGTGTTCTCGTGCCTTCAACACACCCACCCACCACAAGCCAGTTGTGATCGTGCTCTTTTTTTTTTTCCCTCCTCTTTTTCTTCTTGTTTTGCCCTAGTACTGGAAGATAACTAGGTTATTGTAGAGCAGATTCAATCAAATAACATTGTTCTGTTTTATAATTATTTTAAATGATATGCTGTCCCTGTCCCCTCCCTCTCCCCTCCCCTCCAAAATCAGCTTGGCTTTAAGATTTACCTGAAGATTGTTTTTTGGTTTTTTTCTGGATTTAAATACAATCTAGTTTTCAAGTGGACTGACTGATATGGGTGGAGGGGTGGTCCTGGAAGACTACTGGTTTTCACAATAAAGTTTGACCTTTTTAATAACCACTTTTGCCAAATGATTTTGAGGGTTTGGTTCGAACGAGGCGCTCGTGGCCTCTCCCCTCCCCGTCACTGGGCAGCTGTTCTTGGTGGGTGAAGATGGAGTCAGTGCAGTTGTGTTGCTCTGCAGGAGGCAGGGCTGGGTTTGTGAGGCACTGGGAGCAGATTGGGGTGTGTGGGGAAGCTGTGTCCTCCCCTCTGCAGCGTTGCTTCTGGCTGTGGTGCTGCCTTTGAGGCTGTGGGGGGGACACACAGAGCTCTGCTCTTGCCTTTCCCACTGCCTGTCCAGGCTGCCTTGTTCTTCCTGCTGCCTCAGAAGCAGCAAGAGTGGAGGGGGATTTCCTCATCCTAAGAGGGTCCTTTGGGAATGGAAATCCTTGTGACTTGGGGGCTGAGGTGGGAGGGTTGGGGGACACCAAAAAGGTTTCCTGGTGCTCCAGGACATCCTATACATTGCATGTGAGTATTTGTGGGTGGAGATGGTTTTTGGGTTGTGCCCTGGGCATGGACCAGAGCAAAGAGGGGACAGGAGAGGGTGCACCCCCTCCTTTGGGCTGCCACAGGCGCAGCCAGGAGTTGGTGTGTGTGGGTTTGGGGTTGGAGCTGTGGTTTTCTCTCCATCAGCTGCTGAGCCTGGTACCGGCACCGCATCCCTCAGCAGCAGCAGAGCCTTGTGTGGCTCCACATCTGCCTCCTGCTCCGTGTTGCCCTTTGATCCCAGAGCAGGAATCCCCTCTGTGGGTGCCCATGTGTTAGGACAGCTGTTGCCAGCTGGGTGGGAGTGAGGGGGGGAGGAACAGGGTGAAGATTGGGGATGCCCTTAACGAACCTGTGTGCGTTGCTCCCAGGAGGAACACCAGCTCTTCCACCCCTCCACCTCTTTCCCAGCGCATCCTGGAGAGCAGGCTGGCTGGGGTTGGGGTTTATCTGCTTAGCAATGTCTTTTATGTCTGTTTCACGTGTTTTAAGATGGTGTTTAAAAGAAGTAACCCTTCCACAGCATGTCCTCCTCGCATTCTCCCACCAGAGAAGAGACCCCCCGAGCCCCCTGGACCACCGCCGCCACCGCCCCTGGCTGAAGGTGATCTCTCCAGCGCAGCCCAGGAGTTGAACCCGGCCGTGACGGCTGCTCTGCTGCAGCTCTTTTCCCAGCAAGACACCGAACCGCTCGCCCACGCCACCCACGAGCACCAAGCCCCACGAGCCCCCGACTACAGCAGGTCCCACCCCTCCAGGACTTACAGCGCTGAGGGCTCAGAGGGGGGATTTGGTACCGAGGAGCTGAATTCGGGCCAGACGCTACTAGAACCTTCTGCCCAACCTCTGGGGAAAAGCAGGACCTTCTTGGGCTCCGTGAGCCACCTCGGGGAGACGAGCAATTACCAGGGCACAGGATCTGTCCAGTTCCCAGGGGACCAGGACCTCCGCTTCACCAGAGTCCCCATCGCCATACACTCGGTCGGCCAATCTTTTACCAAAACCGAGGGGAGCAACAACACCCTGCTACATCCAGAGGCCAAAATCCAAAACTACAGCGAGCTGGGACCGGGGACAGCTGGTTCCAGTGGGGCAGGAACAGGTCACAGCTGGGGTGCCCCAACCCAGGCCCCTTCTTCCTATGGGAAGGCGTACCGTGGGCCCGGCAGAGTGCCTCCGCGGGGGGGACGGGGGAGAGGGGTTCCTTACTGAGAGATGCGCCTTTTCTCTCCCCCCCACCTTCCCTCCCCTCTTCACCTTTAGTGACATGACTTTTATTACCATTTCCTTTGGGTTTTTTCCCCTTATTTTTCTTTTTATTTTTCCTTTGCCAGAGCAAGGTCTTGTCTTCATTTCAGCTGCTGCCACGCTCCCTGTTGTGCTCCCTTGCTGGGCTGCCCCTTGGGCCACCCCATCACCCACTGTAGGGTCCCTACTCGGGTGCCTCGCTGGCCAAAACCTCTCACGCTTGGTTAAGTGACAAAAACCAAACCCAAAAGTCAACCCCACCAACCCCCCCCACCCTGGTGCAAAGAGTGGGGAGGGGGGTGGGGGTGTGTGTGTTGGGGGGGAGGATTGTTTGGAAATAGGAAGAATGAAACAAACCCATCTGTGGGGGAAGAAGGAAATAAAAAGGATGTTTCACAAGCCCCCCCCCCACCAGTGCTTCTTGGGGAGGGGGGGATGTTCAGGTAGGGCTTGGGGAGAGGCTGAGTCCCTAAGTATAAATTTTTTGGGGTGTTTTTTATTTTTCCCCTCCCAATTCCCTTTAAAATGAAGAAAAGAGGAAAAATGAAGAGGGGATGTGGGAGGAATAACAGAGTGATACAGAGATGCCTGGAGTGCTTGTCCCAGAGCTGCAGGAGGGGGTGTGGGGCTGAACTGATTTATCCATCACTTTCTTTCCTTAAAGCATCCAGCTGTTGCTCAGCTCTGGCTCTGAACTGGGGCTCTGGCTCTGAACTGGGGCTGGCTGTCTGTCCTTCCCCAGCAGCCCTGTGCCTGGATCCTGCCCCTCAGCACAGTAACACTGGTAACTGGCTCTTGTGGGGTCTCTGCTCTCTCCCAACACAACTTTTCCTGTGGGAACTGTTGATTTTCTTCTCCCCCCTCCCCTTTTTTTTTTTTGGGGGGGGAAGGGGGAGCACAGAGAAACCCCCCTGTACATCCACCTTTCTTTGTAATCCCAAACACTTCAAGGATTAAAAACCAAAAAGCAAAGCAAACCCCACCCCAACTCCTGGCAGGGAATCTCTGCTGGGCAGCAGCATCTCTTATACCCAGGGTCCTTCTGGGATCATATCCAGGTCCTGAGGGGCTCAGTTGGGCTCCCCAAGGGGCTTGGTTGGGCAGACAGGGTCCTCAGAGCCTCCTTGGGTGTTGCTGTATCACTTCTTTAAGCATTTCTCTTTCTGTTGTTCCCAACAAGCTCCCTCCTCCTGCAGCCCAGTGCCGTGTTGTCCGTTCCAATGAGACTTAAAAGAGATGAATAAAACCAAGGTACATATTTATGAGCTTTTTCTTCCCCCTTCCCCTCCCCAAGCAGCCCTTTCCCATGAAAAACACTCAACTCTTTAACCCTGGGAAGTGTTAAAGGGGTGGGAAGCTGGTGGGGCTCAGAGACCTTCTTCTTACTGACAGGGTTTGATTTTTGTGTCTTGTTAGAGAGAGAAATTAAACAAAATGATAAAGTAAAAGCCACCCAGCTGGGTGGTGCCTGGGGAGAGCCCCCCTCAGTGCAGTCTAGCCCCCCCTTGCACCCAGCAGCACAGCCCTGGGTGGCAGCACAGGACAGGACAGGGGATATATGATAGATTTTGGCTGGTAAGGATTGAGACCCCTCTGGGAGTGGGGAGCAGCAAGTGGCTCTCATAGTGCTGAGTCAGCACTGAGGGCTGAGCCCCTTCTCCCTAATTCCAAGTAGGAATTTGTTGGTTTTGATTTATTTGGGGTTTGTTGAGGGGGTTTAGTATTTTTTTTTAATGGCCAGTCCCTGGCTCATGTGCAGGGGGAACCCCAAATCCAACCGGCTCTGGAAGCCCTGGAGCCCCTGGAATGAGGTGCTCACCCCTCAGGGAGGGGGGAAGTTCCCTGTTTTTTCTGTTCCTTGCTGGGCTGGGCTGAAGCTGCTGCTGTTCTCCTGGGTTTCCTTCCCACACCCAGCCCCTTTGGGAGGGAAAAGTCATGTCCCAGTGCTGCATCCTGTGTGTTCCCTCTCAGCAGCACCTGATGAGAAGTGAGTGGCCCTTGAGCCAGCCCCCCACCCGCTGCCACCCCCCCTTGGGGGTCCCACCTTTGGGTGACCTGTCCCAGCTCTTGCACAAGAGCAGATCCAGTGTGGCTGTGTCCCCTGGAGCAGCTGGTGTTGTGGGGACAATCTGGGGGGTGACAGTGACTGTGAGGGTGGGTTTGTCCCTCTGTCCCACCTTGAGTGAAGGACAGACAGGCCCCCCTCCACCCCCCAACTCCTGTCCCTTGCTCTGGGGCTCGGGTGGCTGGGGGCATCTCTGACCCCAGGAGCTTTGGGCAGAGCTGTGGTGCTGGCCCGAGCTGCTGCTCCATCTCCAGTGGCTTTTCTTAACTGGTCCCAGCAAAAGGTTTCAAACCTCTGTGAGGGCAAAGGGAACACAAGGGGGGGCCTGGGGGGCACCGGCCTGGCCAGGATGTGGCCTCTGCTCCTGGGGGTCTCTGGCATCTTCTCCAGCCCCCCCAGCAGCTCTTTTATTTTTCCTTTTTCTTTAATTTCAAAGGTCTCTGTACAAAGAAGACAAAAGGAATTACTGGGGGGGGGGGGGGGGAGATGTGACAGGACATGGGGGGACACTGTACTCATTTAAAGGACCCAAAATGTGGTGCAGGTTCCAGACTGGTCCTTGGGTGGCACTTGGCCCCTCCTTTCCCCCTCCATGTGGGTCAGGTTTGGGTTTGCCCAGCAGAGAAGCCCCTGGTAAGACCCTTCCTGCCCCACCCTGAGTTTGGGTGGGGGGCTGAGCGTGTCTCTCTGGTTGTACCTTTGGCTCTGTACAGATATTTTGTAATATATTCCTTGTTTTTTTTCTTTTTTTTTTTTTTTTTCTTTTCAGTTTATAAAAATGGAAAGTGGAGATTGGAAAATTAAATATTTCCTGTTACTGTCGTGGTGTCTGCTCCATGCCCAGAGCCCCCCCTGCTCCCCACAGCCTGTACCAGTTAATTACCCCTTCACTGGGGGATCCCCCCCCTCTCCTCTTGGTGAGCTTGGTGGTTGGGACTTGGCATCACCAACCCCCCCACCCTTACCCCTGTCCCTCAGCCCATGATTGGACTTGGCTAATTAAGAGCAGGGCCAAGCCCTCGTTAGCCCCTCGGTGCTGTGGGTGTTGGTGTGGGGCTGGGGGGGTGATGCTGGGGCTGTGGGGGCTGGTTGGGGTTACAGGGGGAGGGGGAAGGAGGAGAAGGGGTGAGGAGATGCTGTGGTGGGGGGCAGCGAGGGGGGAGATGATTGGGGTTTGGCTCTGGCCTTCCCCTGGGGTGGTGGAGAGGAGATGGGGGGAGACAGATCCTGCTCAGGGGGTACTGGGTAGGGGGGCTGTGTCCCCCCCCCAGGTGTTTCTCCACACTGGTCCCAGCTCCAGCTCTGGCTCCTGGGGGGCTGGTGGGGGATCGAGCACAGGCTGGGGGGTGCAGGAGCATCCCAGGGCTCCCCACCCTCAGCTCAACAGGGGCTCGGGCAGACCCCCCCCTCGCTGCTTTGAGCCAGGGGGGCAGGACCCCGGTGCCGGCAGAGGGCGAGGGGCGATGGGGGGGTGCCGGTGGGGGTCTCAGTCCGGGCATCCCCACGTGCTTGGGGTCCCCGTGCCGTGCCTCCCCCTCGCACAGCCCAGCCGCCGCCTGGCGCTGCAGCCCCGGGCTCCTCGCTCTCCCTTCGCCCGGTTCAGCATCCCCCCGCTGGCGCCTCTCAAAACACCTCCCTGCCACACGGGGGGCGGCACCCGGCGCTGGCAGCGGCACCGACCCGCCAGCAGCCGAACCGGGCCGCCCTGATTGATGAGCGGGGCAGCTGGGCGCCGGCACCCGGCTGGGGACCCAGCCCGGCCTCCCCGGGGCTCCCCGGGGGCTCCGCTCGGCATCGCCGCGGCGGAAAGGATCGTGCCGGGACACGGCGCCGGCGGCCGGGGCTCTGCCGCCTGTCGGCTTCGCACCTCGGGCAGACAAAACGCCGGGTGGGGTTGGCCCTGTGCCTCCGGCATCCCGCTCCCTCCCTCCGGCATCCTGCTCACCCCTCCAGCATCCCACCCACCCCTCCAGCATCCCACTTGTCCCTCCAGCATCCTACCCACCCCCCGGCATCCCACTCCCTCCCTCCAGCATCCCACTCACCCCCTCCAGCATATTGCCCGCCCCCCTCCACCATCCTGCTCACCCCCCAGCATCCCGCTCCCTCCCTCCAGCATCCCACCCCCAGCATCCCGCCCACCCCTCCAGCATCCTGCTCACCCCTCCACCATCCCACTGACCCCCTCCACCACCCCACCTGCCCCTCCAGCATCCTGCCTGCCCCCTCCACCATCCCACCCGTCCCTTCCAGCACCCCGCCCACCCCCTCCAGCATCCTGCTCCCTCCCTCCAGCATCCCACCCCCAGCATCCTGCCCGCCCCCTCCAGCATCCCACCTGCCCCTTCCAGCATCCTGCTGACCCCTCCAGCATCCTGCTCACCCCCCCCAGCATCCCACCTGCCCCTTCCAGCATCCCACTCACCCCCTCCAGCATCCTGTTCGTCCCCTCCAGCATCCCTTCTACCATCTCCAGCATCCCACTTGCCCCTTCCACCATCCTGTCTCCCCCCTCCAGCATCCCACTCATCCCCTCCAGCATATTGCCTGCCCCCTCCACCATCCTGCTCACCCCCTCCAGCATCCCACCCGCCCCTCCAGCATCCTGCTGACCCCTCCACCATCCCACTCACCCCCTCCAGCATCCCTTCCACCATCTCCAGCATCCCACTTGCCCCTCCAGCATCCTGCCCACCCCCTCTAGCATCCCACCCACCCCTCCAGCATCCCATCTGCCCCCTCCAGCATCCTTCTCACCCCCTCCAGCATCCCGCCCACCATCTCCAGCATCCCACCCACCCCTCCACCATCCCCCCCCCCGCCCCCTCCACCCCATCCCAAGGTGACCAGAACATTTTATTCCATTTAATTTCTTTTCCCATCCAACATTTCCAGCAGCAGCTGTGGTGCCAAATGGCCGGGAGGGGAGGGTGGGGGGTGAGTTGTAGAGCAGGGGGGGAGTTGTGCCAGCATCCATGGAGCCAGCACTGTAAATCACCACACTCCTTCCTCCCTCCCTCATCCTCAGCTCGGTGAGGTCACCAGGGGTGGCTTGGCTGAGTTGGTGACACCACAGACTCCTGGCACGTGGTCCCAGTGCTTCTCCCATGATGCCAGCACACGAGGGTGGTGATGAAGGCTTGGTGAGGAAGAGGATGAAGAGGAACCCTTCTCACTGTAGCAACACTCCCCATCACCTTGAGGAAACCACCTCACGTGTGTGCACGTGGTCCCAGGTGTGTGCACACACCTGGGACCATGTGCACACGCGTGTTCACACGTGTCCGTGGGTGCCAGTCACCAGGTGTCGCTCTCAGCACGGCCACCACCGCCCACCCTGTCCCCATCCTCCTCCTCCTCAGCTATATTTGTCCTTCCAGCTGCTCTGGCTGGTGGCATGAAACAGTTTTCTCCCAATTTTGATGTTTCTTGCCCCAAAATACACACCCACCCACCCCCCCACCCAAACCCCACCCATCAGCACCTTGTCTTGGTGTTTGATGGAGGGTGGGGGTATTTTGGGAGGGGGATAAAAGGATTGAGAAGGAACTGGAGGTGGAGGGGGGTGGGGGTAGAACCATTGAGGTTTTGGAGGCTGTGATGTGCTGAGGGTGGAGGGAGGGTGTTTGGGTGGGGGGTGAAGGATGGGTGCTGGACCCTCAGTGCTTCCCACTCTGTGGGAATGTGTTTTGATGGTGGTGGTGGAATTTTGGGTGGCGTCACTGGGCTGTGCCCCCCAGCCCGTTGGATGGAGGGAGGGATGGAGGGATGGAGGGAGGGGGGGATAGAGGGAGGGATGGAGGGATGGAGGGAGGGGGGGATAGAGGGAGGGATGGAGGGATGGATGGAGGGATAGAGGGAAGGATGGATGGATGGATGGATGGATGGATGGATGGATGGATGGATGGAGGGATGCAGGAATGGATGGATGGATGGATGGAGGGAGTGATGGATGGATGGATGAAGGGATGGATGGAGGGAGGGAGGGAGGGATGGGGTTTGCCAAGCACAGGTGGGTTGGGGGGGCTCCTGCCCTGTCCCCGCTCCTCAGGGGTGACACAGTCCCCGTGTCACAAGGCCGCCGTGCCCGTGAGCCCCCGCGCCCCGACCCTGCCGCGCTGGCAGCTTGATTAAAAAGGCGGCGCGGGCGGCGCGGCACAGCTGGTGCCTCCTGCCGGCACCCCGAGCGGAAAGGCGCCCGAGATTAACAGCTCCAATTAGCGGGAAAGCGAAGCCACCGCAGCCCGGGGGGTTCCCCAGCCCCCCACATACCCCCCGGTGCCACCACCCAGGGATGCTCCCCGCACCCCTGTGCCAGCACTCCCGTGACCCTCCACCAAGCCAGGGTTGAGCACATCTCATTTTTGGGGGACATTCCCCCCCACCCCGCACCTAACCATCATGCCCAAGGGGGGGCACGGGCAGGGTGACCCCCACACGCACCCCGCTGCATCTCAGGGACCGCAGCAGGTGCCTGTATGGGGCACCCAGCCACACTGGGGGCCTGGCACCGCATCCCAACCCAGAGCATCACCCTCCCCAGTGCCACCACCACAGCTGAGCCAGGGCTGGGCTGGTGGGGAGGGGGGCTTGGAGGGGGGCGGGGGGGGGGGACCCACAGGCCTAGCGCCTGCACGCTTTCACCTGCCATTTAATTGGATGTATTTTTAATTAATGGTGCCTCTGGGACCACCATGAGACAACATGATCTCTGAATAGGGGCAGGGGAGGAATTGGGGAAGGTGGGAGGATTGGGCCGCGGGGTGCGCTTACCCGCCAATCGCTCCCATCAATCACCCCCTACTTCTCAGCTCTGCACTTTTTGGCTGTGGCTCAAGATGGGCAATGAGGCCACAGCCAACCCCCCCCCACACACCCCCACCCCACAGCCCCCCGCCCGCCCGGTGCCGCCTGGCACATGTGTGATGAGCGGCACGTCCTCAGCTGCGGTTGGCAGTGGTGGGGAGGGGGCTGCAGCGGGGGAGGGTGGTGCTGGGGGCAGGGTGCCAGCGGGCAGAGCCCACCCCGCTCCTAATTTGGGTGTAGGGTGGGGGTTTGGGAGACCCCTGGACACTCAGGGCAGCCCCCAGCCCTGTCCTGTGTCAGCAGCCCCTGGGCTCCTTCCCCACGAGGGCTCTCAGTGCCCCCCGCCGTGCCCCCCCCCTCGCTTTGTTCCTCCCGCCCAGCCCGGGGAGGTGCCGGGGGGGGGGTTCAGAGGCAGGGAGGGGGGCACAGCTGGTTCAGGCGCATCCCTCCCACACCTTCTGGCGAAGCTCCGGGGGGGGCCGGGCCGTGCGGTGGGGAGGGGCGGGGGCAGCTGCCCAGCCCCGCGAAGGGTCGAGAGGGGGGGGGGGGTCTGCTGGGGGGGGGGTTCGCCCGTGGCAGGTGCCGCGGCGCAATGTAGGGCAGGCATTAATATTTAGTGGCGCTGGGGGGGGCCGCGCCGGGGTTGCGGCACAGCTGCCTCCTGCGCTGGAATGCGGACCGCAGCCTGCGGGGACAGCCCCCCTCGACCCCTCCCCGACCCCCCCACGGCGGCCCGAAGAAGCCGGGGACACGTTACAGGGGGAGATGGAGGGGGTACAACCCCCGGCATCGGTCCCTGCTCCGGGGGGAGGCTGCGGTGGGTCAGTCCCGGCCCCACCGGGCACAGGAGGGGCCCGGGGGGGGGGGTCCCGTTCCCTGTCTCGTTCCAGTTCCCGGCTGCGGTCGGGCCGCCGGCAGCGGTGCCCCGGTGTGACGGGGACAACCGATGGCACCCGAGGGGGGGGGACACACGGGGCGTCACCCGCCCCCGGCCCGGGGGGAGGTGGGACCCTTTGAGCCCGGGATGCGGCCGCGGGGAGGGGACTGGACCACCGCCCCTTCTCCCTTGGCAGCGGCGGAGGGATGCTGCGCCCCACGGCCGGACCCCCGGCGTGGCCGGACCCCCCCGGCCGGTCCCGGCCCGTGGCCCGGCGGCGCGGGCGGGTTTATTAGCGTGATTCCGGCATTGTGATGCAGAGAGAGTCGGTGCACCAGCTGCTCCTGCCCGGGTGTTTATTGTTACCTAGAGACAGCCCCTGGCTCCCGCCCAGCTCCCCCCCCCCGCCATGCAAAATTTATAGCGCGGCGGGGCCCGCGTTAACCCTCTGCCTCCCGGCCGGGGGCGGCGCGGCCGGGGGGGGGCAAACGGGGCTGCCCGGGGGCACCGGGGGGTGCTGGGCACCGGGGGTGGCCGGATAGGGTCGGGCGATGCTGCGACGTGTGATGCGGTGTCACAACGGGCTGTACCGCGCCCTGCGGTGAGGCACCGTGCCGTGCCATGCCGTGCCATGCTGTGCCATGTCCCGCCATGCCATGCCATGCCATACCGTGCCAGCCTGTGCCATGTCTCACCATGCTGTGCCGTGCCATGTCACACCATCCTGTGCCATGTCTCACCATGCCATGACATGCCATACCGTGCCAGCCTGTGCCATGTCTCACCATGCCGTGCCGTGCCATGTCACACCATCCTGTGCCATGCCATGCTGTGCCATGCGGTGCCATAATGGGCCACACCACCCTGTGTGGTGATGCACCCACTGTGCCATGCCATGCCATGCCGCACCATCCTGTGCTATACCATGCTGTACCACGCTGTGATGCACCAGGCTCTGCTGTGCCATGTCATGCCATGCCATGCCAGGCTGTGCCATGCTGTGTTGTGCCATGTCATGCCATGCCATGCCATGCTGCACCATGCTGTGTTGTGCCATGCTGTGCCATTCCATGCCATGCTGCACCATGCTGTGTTGTGCCATGCTGCACCCTACCATGCTGTGCCATGCTGAGATGCACCATGCCATGCCATGCTATGCCATGCCATGCTGTGATGCACTGTGCTGTGCCATGCCATGTCATGCCATGTTGCACCATGCCATGCCGTGCCATGCTGAGCTGCGCCATGCAGTGCCATGCCATGCCGTGCCACAGGAGCCCCAGCCTGGCAGCACAGCAGCCCCCGGGGAGTCTGTATCCATGGCACGGTTAATCCTCGGGCTGGGCAGGGTGCCAGCCTTTCCCCGGTGCCCGCCTGCTGCCTGGCTGCTGGGGGGGGACGCAGCCCCGGCTGCCCCCTGCCCTGGCTGCCCCTCACCAGGGGGTGCCAGCCTTGAGCCGGGGGGTGTCTGGGGGCTCAGTGCTGGCCGAGAGGACACGGCCATCCCCACTTTGTGGTGGGGTGTGATTAGATGGGCAGAGGGGCCACAGCCACGGGAGACACCAGGCACTGAGGGGCTGTGGGGGCTCTGCCTGCGGGGCCCAGGCGGGATGGGGGCTCCCCATGGGGCCATGTGTCCCCTTCCTCTCTCCTGCCATGGCACGGCACAGCTCGGTACAGCACAGCTTGGCGTGGCACACCATGGCATGGCACACCATGGCACAGCATGGCACAGCTTGGCACAGCACAGAATGGCTCAGCATGGCACAGCACATCATGGCACAGCATGGCACAGCTTGGCACAGCATCGGATGGCTTGGCATGGCACAGCACACCATGGTACAGCTTGGCACAGCTTGGCACAGCACACCATGGCACACCATGGCACAGCATGGCACAGCTTGGCACAGCACGGGATGGCTCAGCATGGCACAGCACACTGTGGCACAGCATGGCACCCAGCACTGCCAGCACCACTGAGGAACCAGCCAGTTGTGCCCATCCACCCCAGCATCACCCTCACCATGCCCAGTCCCTCCCTGCTTCCTCCTGGGGACACCAGTGTCACCGTGAGGGTGGGGTGTGTCCCTACCACCTCCCCCCCACCCAAGCACCCCACCCCCACCACAGTCAGCCAGTGGCTTTGGCAGCACCATGAGCACCCCATGTGCTGGGTGGCCAGATCCTGCCCATGTCCCCCCCACCCCACCAGAACCCCCCCGTGCTCCCCCTTCTCCCTCCACCTCTCAGCAAGTTTTTTATGTGATTACAGGCACTGCATGGTAATTAGTGCTAAACTCATTTGCACAACTACAGTTAATTGGCTACAACAATTAATTAATGTGTTGGAAATTTGGCACCGGGAGGGGAAAAAAAAGAAGAGAGAGAAAAGAAAAGAAAAAGAAAAAAGAAAAGGAAAAGAAAAGGAAAAGGAAAAGGAAAAGAAAAGGAAAAGAAAAGGAAAAGAAAAGGAAAAAGAAAAGAAAAAGAAAAGGAAAAGGAAAAGAAAAAGAAAAGAAAAGGAAAAGGAAAAGAAAAAGAAAAAGAAAAGGAAAAGGAAAAGAAAAGAAAAAGAAAAAGAAAAAGAAAAAGAAAAAGAAAAAAAAGAAAAAGAAAAAGAAAAAGAAAAAGAAAAAGAAAAAGAAAAAGAAAAAGAAAAAGAAAAAGAAAAAGAAAAAGAAAAAGAAAAAGAAAAAGAAAAAGAAAAGAAAAAGAAAGGGGGGAAAAAAAGTTTGTCATCAGAGAGGAAAAAAGGGGAGGGGGCAGCACCCACCTGCAGCCCCAACTCTTCCCTAAAGTTTCCCTCTGGATTTGCCAGCTCTGCCTTGTAATTTGGGAGGCTTTTGGGGGTTTTGTTTTCTTCTTTTCCATCTTTCTCCCCGCTCAGTTTCCCGTTTCTTCTTTTCCATCCCTTTTTCCCCTCTTTTTTTTTCCCTCTCTGATGGGGGACCCTCTTTTTTTTTCCCCCCCCTCTCTTTTTTCTCCCCTCTCTTTATTTTCCCCCCCCCCTTTTTAATTTCCCCCCCCCTTTCCCCAACTTAAGCAAACTCATTTCCCCTCTAAAATACAGCATGACTAATGGCTGGAGCATGTAGGAAAGGGAAGGGGAAAAAAAAAGAAAATCATTGGGAAAACGTCCTTGGAAGACGAATGCATTTTCAGCAGAATAATTAACTTAATTAACAAATTCGCATGCATATTCATCAGGCTATTAATGTCTTCTCAGCTCAGCTTGACGAACATTGCGGTAATAACCATCTCATTTGCATATTGCGTTCTACTGCTCTCCAGAAAATAAAGAATAGAGGAGGGGGAAAGGAGGAGGAGGAGGAGGAGGAGGAGGAGAAGCCAACCTGGCGCAAAGATGGGTGGGTGGGTGGGTGCACACGCGTGGGTGCTGGGTGGTGGTGGTGGTGGTGGTGGTGGTGAGGGCTTCGTGTGGTGTTGGCCGCGTGCTGGGAGGTGTGAGGAGGGTGAGAGGCGGCGCCGCCTGTCGCAGATGCCGAGGCCGGGAGCGGCGGTACCGGGGGTGATGGGTGATGTGGTACCCGCCGCTCCCGGCCTCGGCATCTGCGGCAGGCGACGCGGGCGCGGAAGGGGGAGAAGACCCTGTAGCAGCTGTCGGCCTAATTCGGCTCCTGCTCTGCTCGTGGGCGGCTTAGAAAAACAGATTAGGAGCCTGAGACAGGCACTGATTCCTGACATACGCTTGGGGTCTGCGTCTTTATTGGGGGGGGGGGGTGTCTCCCCCCGTCTACATACACGCACCTATCTGCTGCTGGGTGGATGGAGGGGAGGGTGAGGATGGTGGGGGGTAGGGGGCGATGGGGTGAAAGGGTGAGGGTGAAGGGTTTTGGGGTGGGTAATGGGGGTGGGGGGGTGAAAAGGGGTGATGGGGTGGAGGTTGGGGGGGGGGAAGGGGGTGGTGGGGGTGAAGGGGGTGATGGGATGAAGGGGGTGGTGGGGGTGTGATGGGGAGGATGAGGATGAAGGGGATGATGGGGTGGTGGGGGTGAAGGGGGAGATGGGATGAAAGGGGTGATGGGGGTGAAGGGGGTGATGGGATGAAAGGAATGGTGGGGGTGAAGGTTGGTGGTGGGATGAAGGGGGTGGTGGGGGTGAAGGGGGTGATGGTGAGGGTGAGGGTGAAGGGGGTGATGGGGTGAAGGTTGGTGATGGGGTGAAGGGGGTGGTGGGGGTGAAGGTTGGTGGTGGGATGCAGGGGGTGGTGGGGGTGATGGGGAGGATGGGGGGATGAGGATGAAGGGGGTGTTGGAGAGGATGAGGATGAAGGGGATGATGGGGTGAAGGAGGTGATGGGGATGGTGAGGATGAAGGGGGTGATGGGGTGAAGGGGGTGATGGGATGAAGGGGGTGGTGGGAGTGAAGGGGGAGATGGGATGAAAGGGGTAATGGGGAGGATGAGGATGAAGGGGATGATGGGGTGAAGGTTGGTGATGGGATGAAGGGGGTGGCAGGGGTGATGGGGAGAATGGGGGGGATGAGGATGAAAGGGGTGGTGGGGATGAAGGTTGGTCATGGGATGAAGGGGGTGGTGAGGGTGAAAGAGGTGATGGGGGTGATGGGGTGAAAGGGGTGAAGGGGAGGATGAGGATGAAGGGGGTGATGGGGTGAGGGGGGTGATGGGATGAAGGGGGTGGAGGGGTGATGGGGGTGTAGAGGGTGATAAAGACGAAAGGGGTGGTGGGGGTGAGGGGGTGAAGGTGATGATGGGGATGAGGATGAAGAGGGTGAAGGGGGTGATGTGGATGATAGGTATGGTGGGGGTGATGGGGATGAAGGTGATGAAGGGGGTGATGGGGATGAAGGTGATGAAGGGGGTGATGGGGATGATGGCTGTGATGGGAAGGATGCGGATGAAGGCTGTGACAGGGATGAAGGTGATGACTGATGATGGGGATGACGGTGATGGAGGGGATGAAGGTTGATGATGGGATGAAGGAGGTGATGTGGGTGGGTATCGAGCAGATCCAGCCCACCCTGGAGACCCGACTGCCCCCCACCCACACTGACTCCCCCAATGATGCCACACCCAGATTGGCCCCACCCACAATGGGGGGGAGCACAGCCCTGTGCGAGCACCCAGTGTACACACACACACACACACACACACCCCCCTTCCCCCGTGTGCACACACGTGTGAGCGTGCAGCACCCCGTGCACACCCCCCCAGGGAGAAGGTGTCACTGAGGGGGACACACAGGGGTTCCAGGTCACCCAACAGGTTCCAGGTCACCCAACCAGGGTTCTAGATCCTACAATTGGGGTGTCACCTGGGGCGGTTCCTGGGTCCCTGGGGTGGGTGGGTGGGGTCTGGGCTGCACCAAGGGGCTCGGCCCCTCACTGGGGGGGGAAGACAGTGTCTGGGGGGGATGGATGGATGGATGGATGGACGGACGGACGTGTGGACGGGTGGGTGCCGGGACAGACCCAGGGAGGGGGCCACGGGCAGGCAGGTGACAGGCAGAAGGTGGCTGGGTGCAAGAGGTGGCTGTACGGACAGACACACAGACGGACGGGTGGACGGGCCGCTGCCCCCGGTCAGGAGCCGTCAGAAGGGGCCGGGGGGGACACGACTGTCCCTGTGTCCTCTGCGCTGGGGGCACAGACCGGGGGCACCCACCGGGGCCCCTCTGGGGGACACGGGGACACCCCCCAACCCCCCCAAAACTCCCCCAGGTCCCGCCCCGGTCCCAGGGCGGGGCACCGACCTCAGCCAATCCCCACGCAGGACTCGTCCCTCCAGCCAATCCCCTGTCAGGGTTTGTGCTGCTGACCAATGGCAGCCGGCCCCGCCCCTGGCCCCGCCCCCTGGGTCTGTCACCCTCCTGCCCGGGCCGGGGCCGCTGCTCCCCCCGGGCCGCCCCCGGGTCCCTTGGGTGCTTCCCCAGCGCCACCTGGGCCCCCTCCGTGACGGGAAGGGGATCAGGATCGGGCCCTGCCGAGCTGAGAGTACCCCCAGCCCCCTCAGCTGCCCCCGGCTGGGGGGGGCGCAGCCCAGCCCACGCTGTCCCTGGCACCATCAATCCCCGGGGTGGCCGCAGGGTGGGGTGGGGGGGACATGCGGAGGGGATGGGGCCACCTTTGGGTACGGCTTTGAGGTGCCATCGGCCACTCCACCCACCCTGGGGACCTGCCTGTCCCAAGCAGGTGGGTGCAAGCTGAGCCCTTCCCCTTGGAGCAATGGGGAAACTGAGGCACGGCCCCGCTGCAGGACCAGGGAGCAAAGCCACCGCCATCAGCGTCCCCCAGGACCCTCCCTTTGGCCTCACAGGCATCCCTGGGCCCTGACCCCCCCTTCTCCTCCCCCTGGTAAAATAATTCCTCCAAAATGCAGGACACCCATGAAGGAGGGGTAAGGAGAGGAGAGGGGGGGGGCTGCACCCCACAGCACCAGGAGGAGGGGGCGAAGGTCGGGTGAAGGGCGCCGGCGGCGGCACGCGAAGAGGCGAGGGGGGGGGAGGTGGGGAGGTGGGGAGGGGGGCTGTGTGTGGGGAGGGGAGGGGGTGATGCTGCTGCTGCTGCGGCGCACGGTGCCAGCTGTATCCAGAGAAAGGCAAATAATTCAGCGGCACCAACCGGAGAGGAACCAGCCCGCGGAGCCCGGTGCCAAAATACCAGCAGTAAAGCAGTTAACTGAGCCCAGCGCGGGAGCACGGAGCCTGTAAGAGCCGCTCGGGCCCCCATCCAAAGGAGTTAATGTCCCACAGTATGATCGATTGGGTGTCAGATGTGATTCCGAACCGATACAAGACGGATGGCATCATTTGCCTTCCCCCGGCGCCGGCGGGATGAAGGAGCCATTAAGCCAACGCCGATTTTTTGGCAACTTTAATAAAAAATATAGCAAGCTCCAGCGTGGCAGCGTCACAAACATCCCCCCCCACCCCGAGGTACCCACCAGGGTGTAAATAACCCCCTGCATCCCACCCGGCTCTGTGATGGGTGATGGGTGGTGATGGTGATGCCAACGCCGTGCCCGGTGCCCACAGAGGGTTTGTTTCCTCCTGGAGCAAAGCGATGGGGTGTTCTGCCCAGCCAGCAACACCGAGCTTTGGTGTGGGTGAAGGTCTGTGGTGCCACACGTGTGATGAGTTGGGAGGTCTCAGCTGCTGTGGGGAGGAGGGAGATATGGGGGGGGCGGGGGGGGGAGGAGGGGCTTTGTGCCCAGGGTGGGCAGCGCCAAGTAGGGGCGGCCGCATGGGGACTAGTCAAGGACAAACGGTGCACAAGCTGCTCCTGCCCGTGTGCCCGCAGGCGTGGGGCCGGTGTGCCAGCCCAGCCGTGGCCATTACGGCTGCGTGCGCCAGCTGCGGCCACCCGATCCCCCCCTGTCCCCAGGGAGGCTGTTGGGGAGGGGGGTGCAGAGTTGGGGAGGGGGGGGGTAGGGGGTGGGTAGGCCTGGGCACTGTGCCACCACCCAGAGAACTGGTGCAGAGTCACCGACACACCCCCCACCCCCATCCCAGCAGTGCCCAGGCGAGGGGTGACCGAGTCACGCAGGGTGATGGGGAGGGCGGCTTTGAGAGATGGTGGCCAAAGGTAAGGACCCCCCCCTAGGGGAACCCAACCCTGAGGGACCCCCATGGACTCCACAGGCTTTGAGGTAACCCCCCCTCACCCCAACACCCCAGCACAGCTGCCAGCAAGGGGCACACTGGAGGGCAGAGCTATGTCACAGCCGCCCCCTCCCGCTGCCGGATCACCGGATTTTAGGCACCAAATGGGGTGGAATTAGGATTATTATCACAGCTGCTCGAAATGTAATTAGTTTTGCTCTGGACTTGTTTGCTTTGCCGGGATTATGGCACAATCCGGCCGATCCAAACTTGGGAAAGGCTTTTAATTACTCTGCTAACGAGCTGCCGGGTGGCTGCGCTGGGTCCGGAGGTGCATTTCTTTCAATTCCACTTACCAAAAATATCTCTAGGGGGGTGAAATTCAATTTAGGGGGAGGGGGCATGGGAGTTGGGACCCTGCTCAGTGCCAGTGGCTGTGCGGATGGCATGGCGGCTGTCTGGCTGTCTGTCCTGCTGGGTGGGTGGGTGGATGGATGGATGGATGGATGGATCCCATCAGCCACATCCAGGGTAGAGGGGGATGGATGGAGGGGGGAACCCAGCTGTGCTGGGGTGATGCAAAGCCACCCACACACTCTCCCCATCCATTGCCCACATCCCCTCCAGCCCCACAACCCATTTTGGGGCTATCCCCTCCATCCCAAAGGCATCACCCAGCGCTGCCACCTCGGGGCTGCTGGGATTCACTGGAAGCGGATGGGATCCAGCTGCCAGCAGCAGCATGAAGACCAGGGGAGCAGAGCTGGGGCTGGGGGGCTGCAGGAAGGGGCCGGGTGCTCCTGCTGCCGGGCACAGACCTCCAGTGAGCCCGGACGAGCTGGAGCTGCCAAGAGAAATGGGCAGATTATGGGATGAACACAGGCCAAGGCAGGGCTGGGATGCAGCCGCCGTAAATCAGCTTTTAAGTAGCAACAAAATGGACATTTCCCATATGAAATGAGCTGCTGCCTGCCACAGAGAGGGGGGGCAGGGAGCCCAGCCGGGGTCCGGGCTTGGGAGACACCCCCCTGAGTGGGGATGGACAGGGTGGTACCCCCTCGCTGGGGGCTATGGAGATGGGGCTGGAGCCCAGGGTGGAGAGGGGAAGGGAAGGGAAGGGAAGGGAAGGGAAGGGAAGGGAAGGGAAGGGAAGGGAAGGGAAGGGAAGGGAAGGGAAGGGAAGGGAAGGGAAGGGAAGGGAAGGGAAGGGAAGGGAAGGGAAGGGAAGGGAAGGGAAGGGAAGGGAAGGGAAGGGAAGGGAAGGGGCCTGGCTGCTGTGTGGTGCTCAGGTGGGTACCACCTGCTCTCTGGTGGTCCTGGCCAGGGCTGGCCCCACGTCTGCTGGATCCATCCTCTCCCACTGCTCCCGCTTGGATTTTGTCCCTTTTCTCCCCCTGGGGCCTGGGGGGAGTGGGGGGTGGGCTGAGGTAGAGGTTCCCCTCTTTTGGCAGGGCTTGATGCTGCAGACCCCAGCCTGGCCCCTCTGGGCTGCTCAGCAGAGCCCTGACTGTCTGGGTGACCCCAGCCCTGGGTGACCCCTTCCTTTGGGGACCACCTGCTCCCCATCAGCCCCCTACACCCCTTGCTCTCCACCCTCCCAGCCCATCCATGCAGTCACCCCAGCACTGGCTGTGTCCTACCAGCACACAGGGACATCTCCTCACCCCCATGGCACCTCCCACTGCCACTTTCCCACCCCACACCCAGACAGGGGCTGGGGCTTGGCCCCACGATGGCAGTGGGGCAGGATGTAAATGGGGAGGGGGGACACACACACACAACCCCAGGGAGGGCTGAGAGGGTCACCCCATAGGACTACCACTGGCAGGGACATGATGGGGACAGTTGCAGGTTGGGACACTGCCTGGGGGGGCACACACACCCCACACACACCCCACCCCCCCCCATCCCATGCACACGCGTGTGCCCGCGGCTTGAGCAGCCGCCCCCCCTGCCCAGCCGGGCCGAGCATCCCCTGGCCCCACATCCCCCGGGGCCGAACCGGGCCGGGCCCTGCGGCGGGGCGGGGAAGGGGGGGGCCGTGCCGGGGGCCCGGGGCTGGGCTGCAGGCGGTGCCGCATTCCGGAGTACCAGCATTTGCTGGCGGCCGGTGCCAGCAGGCGTTGGCAGGTTTGGAGCTTCGCAGCGATTCCAGGCACAGATGTCCTTGTTTTAACTCCTCTGCGATGGAGCCTGGCAGGCCGGGCGGGGGAGGGGGCGGCTCGGCAGCCCCCGGTGCGGCGGGGATCGCTGCCAACCCAGCCCGCCCCGACCGCGGCTCCGGGGACCGCAGGGACCCCGCCACCATCACTCCCCCCACCCCCGCATATCCCACCCCGGCCCCGGGAGGCGTCCCTGTGCCCTCATCACACCAAACCGGGGGCAACCCACTGCAGGACCCCCATCCTCGACCCCCGCGCAGCTCCTGGCCCCCCCCAAAGCGGGACCCCCCCCCGGGCCCACGGCGGCCGCGGAGCCGCCTCCGCAGCGCGGCGAGAGCCCAGCGCCGGGAGCCGCCGGTTTTTTATGGTATCTGCAATTTTGGCAGAAATCTGTCTTTAATTTAGCTGTCCATATAAAAATCCGCACTGTATAATAATGAACAGATGCCATGAAATTTAAACTGAAGCAATGACTCCTCCTCCCCCCCCCCCCACGGCTGGCACTCGCCGGTGGCAGCGGCGACCCGGAGCTGGCACTCTCCCCGTGCCCCCGCCGTGCTCCGCCGGGCCGGGCCGGGAACACCGGGAGAACCGGGGGCACTGGGGGGCGGAGGGCTGGCGGGGGGAAGAAATATGCCCCCCCCTCCTCCAATCTCATCCTGCCTTGAAATAGGGATGCTGAGGACACCCGGGGCCCCCCGCCCTCATCTCCCTGGCCGAGCTGTGAGGGGTGCCGGTGACACACCGGACCGGTGTGTGTCCCCTCCCCACCCGAGGTGACTTTGATCCCACGGTCACGCAAAACCCTCGCAGAGCCCAGCGGGTCGCGGCGGCGGCTCCCGACCTCCCGTCTCCCTTCCCGGCAGAGGCCGGTCGCCGCCGCTGAGCACCGGGACGGCGATATGGGCAGGTTGGGCACCGGAGCCGTGATTAGGGACCGGAGCTCTGCGCAGGGCCGTGCACCGGAGCTTTGTCCCGGGGCGTCCTGCTGTGGCCGTGTACCCGTGCACCGGGGCTTTGCACCGACGCCGTGCACCGGGACCGTGCACCAAACCCTTCTGCTGGAGCCTTGCACCGGGGCTGTGCATCGAGTGCGGGGCCGCATTGCGGGGCACACGGGGGGTTCCCTCATCCCCCCGCTTCGCCGGGGCCGGGGAAACAAAAATCCCGGGAATTAAACCTTAACGGCAGCCTCGCCACCGGGACCGGCATCGCCCCGGCACAGCCGGTCCCAGGCCCTTCCCGGCAGCAGATGTCGGCGGCTCCCCCGCAGTCCCTGGGCCCCCGTGTCCCCCTCCCTTCCGCCGGGGCATCTCCGGGCCGCGGCCCCGGTGCCGCCGGTTGCGGGTGACGGCCGAAGGGCCGCTCATCGTTCCCGGCCGGACCCATGGAACTCCAGTCCGGGCTCGCCCTTTTCCCCGGGTTTTTCCCCCCAGAGAAACGAGGCCCTTCCCGGTGGATGCTCAGGCCGGAGCCGTCGGAAGAAGCTTCACTCCTCGGCGAGTGCCGGGGCCCGGCCCGGCCGGGAGGTGCTGGGGGGTCGCAGCGGATCTGTGGCCCGGGGAGATCCCGTTGTCCTGCCGGTACCGCTTCCCCGCCGTCCCCTTTCCCGGGCCGCGTTCGGCACGTCGGGGCCGCTCTGGAGCCATTCTCTGTTTCCAGCCCCGGCGGCGCCGGTTCCGATCCCGGCCAGGCTGGGGGCGCGTCTCGGCCCGACCCCAAACCCGCCCAGATTTCCCCCGGAACCCGCGGGCTGCGGGGCGCAGCGTCCCCCGGCCTCTCCGGGGAGGAACCCTGGGGTTCCGTCCCCGCAGCCCGGGGGCTGCCCCGGCTCACGCCGCCTCCCGTGGGTAACCGGCCGCCCGCGCTCCCCGTGTCCGTGGCCAGCGGCACCGCGCGGCCCCGACCCCGGTCCCCGTCCCTGCCCGGAGTCCGGGGCCGTCGGGTGGTAACGAGTCCCGGTGCTGCGAACGGTAAATAGATCGACGGCCGTTCAGCACCGCAGCGGCGGACAGCTCCGCACCAGGCACCGGCACCGCGCCGGGGCTCCGACGGGCACCGAGCACCGGGACCGGCCGCCGCGACGGGGCTCCCGGCGCTCCGTCGAGCACCGGCACCGGGAACCGGCACCGCGCCGGGAGCCAACCGCGTACCGGCACCGCTACGGACGAGCCCGGCCTTGACCACCGCCACCAGCCACCCTCACCGAGGCCACCGGCACCGGGGCCCGGTGCCAGCTCCGGGCACCATGTTCCCGGGGGACCAGAGCGGTGGCACAGCCGCGCTTCGCCCGTGACAGCGGGATCGGGACCAAGCCGTGCCGCCGCTCCGGATCCCGGTGCCTTTATTGGCGAGGGGGGGGACAACGCCTCCCCGGTCCCGGGGGGGACACCCGTGGGGCAGAGCCGCGTTATATCAGCGCCGCCCCACCGCGGGCCTCTCACTCGGGCGGCGGGAGCGGCGGAGGCACCGGCACCGTCGAGAAGTACCGGGGCCGGTCCCGACAGCGGCGGAGGGCGCGGGGAGAGGGTCGGGCCGGTGCCCCCCCCCACCACGGTGCCCCGGGGCGGAAGGAAAGCGGCGAAGGCGGCGGAGTCAACATTGAATATTTATTAATCGCCGTCGAAGGACGCTCGGTAATTACAGGTTCGCCGCGAATCGCACCGGCGGCGGCTCGTCACGGCCGACGAGTCCTGGCGGGGCCGCCCCGGCGGGGCCCGGGCTGCGAACGTCCAGCGGGGCCGGGGGGGAGGCCCCGAGGGGGGTGGGGGGGGAAAAGGGAGGGGGGCGGGGGGGCGCCGATGCATGCAGTATCGCCGGGCCCCCCGGCCCCGCGCCCCACGCGCTCCGCCGCCGCCAAGAAGTGTCCGCGGCGGCGGGGACCGGGGAACCGGGGGAGCGGAGAGCGGCTCCCGGCGCGGGGGCGGGGGGGTGTCTCTTGCATATCGTTGGCCATAAATATTTATTAATCGAAATGAAACGGAACAGAAACACGAAAGCACTTCTGGTGTCGGACAGGCGGGTCCCCTTTGCTACAACGTTTGTGGGTTTGTTTTTCTTTTTCTTTTTTTTTTTTCTTTTTTTCCGGGTTTTGTCTTTTTTTTTTTTTTGCAAAACTTTTTTTTTTTTTTTTTTTTTTCTCGTTTTGAAAACATTTCTCAGAAATCCTCCTCCTCCTCCCTGGTCTCTAAAAATGCTGGTTTCTCGAAGGTGGTGCGGGCAGGTTCCAGGAAAGGGAAAGAAAAAAAAAAAAAGAGAAAGAAAAAGAAAAAAAAAAGAAAAAAAAAAAGAAATAAAGAGGAAAAAAAAGGAAAAAATTTTAAAATTAAAAAAAGCGCTTAATTTCGGCTTCACGGCGTCTCCTGACCGAAGGAATGCGGCAAACCGGGGTGAAGACACTCGGGCCGGACCCGGGCGCCGCAGGGGATGGGGGGGCGCAGCCCCACCACCTCCCCCGGAGCCCCGCTTGCATAGCTGTGGGCTGCCCGGCCCCGGTTCCGCCAGCTCGGGAAAACCGGGGCGGCTCCGCGGGGTTTATTCTTAGTAATAATTTTCTTTTTTTTCCCCGTTTTGTGGTTTTTTTTTTCTTTTCCTCTTTTTTTAAAATTTTTTTGTTTGTTTTTTAAATTTTTTTCCGTTTCAAGTTTTTAAAACAGGTAAAAAACGTCCTGACACACGCGCTGCCAGAGGAGCTCCCGGGACCGGGAGCGGGGCCGGGGCCCCCCCCAAAGCAAAGTGCATCTCTGAGCGTCCGCCGGGCCGGGCCTGCTTGCATAGATAGAAATGTGGGTTCCTCCCTTCGCCTCTTTATTGCTTCGGAAAGTTTCGCTCCGCGCCTCAGCGCGGGTTCCTCTCGCTCCCACGGGCCGGGGCAGCGGGTGTCCAATGCCGGGGGGGGGTGGGGGTGGTGGGTGGGTGGGTGTGTGTGGGGTGGGTGAGTTGGTTGGGAGGTCACGGCGGCGGAGGGGAGAAAAGGCCCAAAAATGAGGGTGGAGGGGATGGAGGGGGTGGTGGAGGAAAAAATTAGAATTAGAAATGAAATGAAAACGAATTAAAAAGGAAACGAGGCGGCTCGACACAGCGGGACAGGACGGGCTCCGAGGGGGGCTCCGCTGGGCGCTGCCGGGGCTGGTCGGGGGGGTTGGGGCCGCCTTCCCCCTCGGGGAATAATAATAATAATAATAATAATAATAATAATAATAATAATAATAATAATAATAATAATAATAATAATAATAATAATATTTTAAGGAAAAGGGGAAATCCTCCCCAAAAAGCACTTTGTCCCCACGGGGCGCGGGGACCCGCCGCCGGGGCCGGGTCCCCATATTGCACCAAAACCCACGGCGGAGCCCCGGGGGCCGGTCCGCGGGGCCGCCGCGGTTGTGTCCGTCCCCCTCCCATCCTTCCCCCGCCTCGGGGACGGGGCGGCCGGTTGGGGAGGGGGCTCTCGGGGTGGGAGGGGGCGAGGGGTGGGGTGGGGAGTGTTGCGTGGGTGCGGGTCAGTTGTGGAAGAAGGCGTTGAGCTCCTCGTACATGGGGCCCCGTTCGTGCGGGAGGTGCATGTCGTAGGGGAAGATGTTCTCGGAGTGGACCCCCCCGCGCATCCCCGCCGAACCGAAGACCAGGTTGTGGCCGGCGGGCCGGGAACCGGGCAGCGCCGAGTAGTGCATAGAGTAGTGGTAGTTTTTCTCGTGGTCGGGAGAAGAAGAGTCCTGCTTGAGGGAGAAGTTGCCGTTGATGCAGAGCGGGGGGCTGAGCCCACCGTCGTACTCCGAGCTGTTGTAGTCGGGGGACGCGTTGCCGTAGAGGCTCTCGTAGGCGGAGGCGCAGTAGCTGTGTGTCCTCAGCCCGTGGGAACCGGGACCGGCGGCGGGCGGGCACTGCGCCGCGGCCAGCCGCGAGCAGGGGTAGGGGTAGGGGTGCACGGCGAAGGAGGCGTTGGGACCGTGGAAACGGCCGCCTTCCTGACCCTGCTCCGTGAGGAAATTGCGGGAATTGAGCTGGAGGCAGCCGGCCACCAGGTTGGTGGTGGGTTGCGACAGCCCCTTGCACAGAGTCTGCACGTAGGAAACCAGGTCGGGCCGTTTGCCCGAGCGCAGGATCTCGGAGAGAGCCCAGATGTAGTTCTTGGCCAAACGAAGGGTCTCGATTTTGGAGAGCTTTTGGGTTTTGGAGTAGCAGGGCACCACCTTCCGCAGGTTGTCCAGGGCCGCGTTCAGGTCGTGCATCCGGTTGCGCTCACGGGCGTTCGCCTTCTGCCGCCGCAGCTTGGAGCGCTCCAGCCGCGCCTTGGTCATCTTGCGCTTCTTGGGGCCGCGCTTCTTGGGCCGCTCGCCCTCCGCCTCCTCCAAGCCTTCCTCCTCCTCCTCCTCCTCCTCCTCGTCCCCTCCTAGCTCCCCTTCCTCTTTGCTCTCCCCCAGCGAACCCTCGGGCGGTTCCTCGGGGAGGGAGCAGCCCTTCCCCGCCCGCTCCTCCTTCTCGCTGCGGGCATCCTCCTCGCACTCCTCGGCCCAACCGGCGAATTTCGGGACTTCGGGGACCAGGCTGGGCTCGCTGAAAAGTCGCGTCAACATGGTGGCTGCAGCGGGGGGCAAAGAGCCAGGCGTTACCGGCGGCCCCGCCGCCCCCCGCCCTCCACCACCCCCCTCCCGCCCTCCACCCCCCCCCCCCTCCCCGCCCGCCCCGGCCGCTCTCCCCGGGAGCGGCTCCGCGGCGCTGGGGGCGGCGAAAACGAATTGGGAGCGGGGCCGCACGCTGCTGCTGCCCGCCCTGGCCGCCCGACCCCGGTGGCACCGGGGCTTCCTCGGGGCGCGGCGATGCGCCCCTCCCGCGACGTCAGACCCCCCACCCCGACCCCGGTTCTCCGCAGCCGTCGCCCACGTCCCGTTCTCCGGTCCCGGCGTCCCCCGCCCCCAATTCTCGTCTGCCCGGCCCGGCCCGGCCGGTGCCCAGCCCCCCCCGCCCGGTGCCCCGCGGGCCGGGCCCGGTGCCGCCGGCCCCTCTTCGACGCCTCCAACTTTTCCCCGCCGCGGGCGCGGCGCGGCCCCGTCCGTGGCTCCGGCACCGCCGTCCCGGGGCCGGAGCGTCGAGGCGCGGCCGCCGCCCCACCCCTCCCCCGTAACCCCTCCGGCCCGGTCGCCCCGCCCGAGCCCCCCACACCCCCCCTGCCTCCCGCCCCGGGGCTCCCCGCAGCCGCCGGAGCGCGGCCCGTAAAATGCGGCGGCATCAAACGGCGGCGCGGCGGGGGGCGGCGGGAGGCGACGGGGGGCGGCGGGGGGCGGCGGGGGCGGCCGCGGACGGGCCCTCCACCCCCGGGGGGGGAAAGCGGGGGTCGTTAGCGGCGGCGCTGCCGGGGTCGCCCCGGGGCCGGGCGGCGCGGCGGGGCCGGGGCGGGGGGCGCCGCCCGGGGCGGGGGTCGGGGGCGCCGCGGGAGAGCGGGGAGGCGGCTCCGCCGGGTCGGGGCCCCCGGGGGCGGCGGCGCGGCGGCTCCGCGGTGATTTCGTTGATGCCGCTCGGGCGCCGCTGCCCGCTCCGTCCCGCCGGGACCGCGCCGCCCCGGGCGCGCCCAGCCGCGGGGAGGGGGCTGTTGGGGGGGCGGGGGGGGCCTGGGGGGAGAAAAAGCCCTAACAACCCCCCCCTCCGGGGGCGCTCGGGGGCGGGAGCGGGGGTGGTGGTGGGGGAAAACCCCATCGGTGGGGCCGGAGGGGAGCGGGAGAACCGAGGGCCGGGGGAGAACGAAAGATGGGGGAAAAAAGGGCGAGACGTGGCGGAGAAACAAAATCAACATGGAAGTTGCCTTTTCTCCATTCAAGTTTCCTCCGCTGCCCTCCCAGCCCTCCACTTCTTACATAACTCACCTTCGGGCGGACCGGAGGAATTCTTTATTTCATTGTTCCCAGCATCTTCTGGGACCAGGACGCGGCTCCTTGAGGTGCTCCAGCCTCCTGCAGTCCTCTATCCAAAAGGAGGCGAGAGTGGCATCTCTACCCAGCAAAGGGGGTACCAGCTCTGCTGCCAGTGCCATATGGTTGGCACGTCATGCGCGAGAGCTATCACATGAGAGCTAATGATTGACATGCGCTTGCATTCAGGGAGATTTGTCTCTCTGGGGAAGGAGGACTCGCCATCTGTCACTCTGTACTCAAAAAAAAAAAAAGGGGGGGGGGGAAAAAAAGGGAAAAAAAAAAAAAAATCTCTTCCAAATCTCCAGCTCTGCCTACACGCTGCAAAATGGGACCTGGGCGAGATGCAGGCGATGGCGCGGCCGGGCTGAACAATGGAGCCAGAGGCAGGGGAAACCAGCCATCCCGCCTGGGCCCAGCGTGCTGGGGGCAGCCGGCGAGCGTTGGGGTGAGGGGGGAGATGCTGCGGGGACCCTCGGTGGGAGCTGGCATCTGCGGCTCGCTGCAAAATACCGTGGTGGTTTGCACAGGTCCATCCCCACCCTCAGCCACCAGCCAAAGGGGGACTGTGGATGTGGCGCTGAGGGCCTGGTGTGGGCTGGGGGCTGTGGCTGGGCAGGGCCCGTGGGAGGTGGTGGTGGTGGTGGTGCCCAGTTCTGGCTTGGGGAGGGGGCTGCCGGTGTGGGGCACAGGGTGGGCTGGTGGTTGTGGGGTTGTGGGTCCCTGTGCGGGTGGCATGTGGCCCTCCCAGCTGCCCGCTGCCCCACGGCCCCCACCGGCACGGCGCACAGCCGTGCCAGCCCGTCTCCGCAGCCCCGCGGCACAGCCCGTTGTGCACAGACGCAGCCAGCCTGCGGCACGCTCCCGTGTGCACACACGCGGATGGACAGACACATGCACACACGCACGCTTGCACACGCACACCCGTCCTCCCAGCGCACACGGGGGGGACAAGCCCCACACGGATATGGGTCCCACTGTGGCAGAGGCCTGGCCTTGCTATGGCGCAGCCAGCAAGGCCTTTGTCTGCCAGGCACCCGCGGCCCAGCCTGGCAGCACCCCAGCACCCCTCAGCCCCCCAGCACCCCTCAGCCACCCACTCCACCCCCACCACAGCACCTGTACAGACAGAAACCGGTGCTGCCATTTCCCTTGTGCCAGGAAATCGGCGTCTGGCCACAGCAGGGCCGGGCAGCCCATGATAGGCACACTGCGTCCCTGGGAGCTGGATCCCTTCACCTGCTCTGTGCCAGGGATGTCCCCGTGTCCCACACAAGCCCGGGGCAGGGTTGGGGACCAGCCTGGCTTGAGGGGTGCAGGCAGTGGGGGAGGTAGTGGGTGTGGGGTGCCACACACCAGCACGTGCTCGCTGTGCACCGCAGGCAAGGCCGGCACAGCCGTGGCACGGTCACAGTGGGGACACGGTGGCTGTGGTGGCCGGGGCTGTGCCCACACACAGACAAAGGGCTGGCCGTGCCCGGCCGACGGGTCTGTGCCAGCGGCAGCGTCGCCCACTCCCCCGGTGCAGGTGCTGGGGCTGGCACGTGACAGAGGGGCCTCCACCGGCGGCAAGTGTCCCCCCCGCACACTCCCGCTGTCGAACCCTCCAACTGTCACTCATGGTTGCGGCCGAGCAGATGGCACCTGGGCTGGAGCCGGCCCGCGGGGAGGCAGGGCCCATCGTGCCGGTGCCGGTGCCGTGCTGGGGCACCGGTTCCTGGGCACAGGCTCCCACACACCGCAGCCCTTCCCGGCAGCACCCTTCGGCTCCCTCCGTTGTTGCCATTTTCCTTCTGCAGGCGGGTGCTGGGCAGCATCTCTGCACCCTGGGAGCACGCCCTTGCCCAGTGCCCATGGCATGCCGGCGCTGCCTGTCCCTGCCAGCTCTGGGTAAGTCCGCACCATGCTGCCCTCGGTTCCCAGGCCAGGGGGACCCCCAGACCTCAGCGGACGGCATGGGGCAGCAAAGCTGGTGGTGCCGTGGTTCCTGGCACCGTGTTTGCCATGTGGTGACACTGAGGCTGAGGAGATGCCATGGTGTGAGCGGCCAGGCTGGACCTCATGGGGATGAGGATGGGGACAGGGGGAAGCCGTGAGCCCCCGGCCCGGTGTATCCGTTACAGCCTAATTAGCAGCCGGCGAGCGGCAAGGGTGGGCACCGGCGTGAGCCTCATCAGCATGCACAGCGCTTGGAGGGAGAAGAAAGTGGAGACATGAAACGGGGAGAGGAGATGAAAGGGGAGCAGGGAGATGAAAACCCAAACCGCTGCCTTGTGCCGGGGCCAGGGCAGTGCCAGGGGCCCTCAGCTGGCCTGTGCCAGGATGCGGCCTGTGGCGCAGGCAGGAGGAGGGGATCCCAGTGATGTCCCCATGCTGTCCCCTCAGCCGTGGCTGGCAATGGCACAGGACAGAGCAGGGAAGCCCCATCCCGGTCCTGGGGTGCCTTTTTTTGGGGGGCTGGGGGGTCATCCAGGGTGAGTGGGGCTCCTGGCATCCTGGTGACCCCGGGGCTCTGGTCCCCATCTTGCTGCTGGTCCTTGTGTGCAGGGTCCCAGCACTGCCACCGCTGGTCCCCAGCCATCCCAGCCAGGTTCGCTGGGGTCTCACTGCCCAGCGGGCACAGCAGCGTGTCTGGCTGCTCCATGAAGCTCCTTCCTCCTCCAGAATTCATCCCCCACATCCCTTCCCCTCCCTCAGGCAGGACGATGGAGGATGGGGACAGGGACCCTGCCCAGAGCGGGGGCAGCTCCATCCCGGGGCTGGGATCCACCCGGGGCTGGGATCCATCCCTGGGGACATGTGGCATCCAAAGGGACACGCTGGGAGCATGGAAACGGGCTGATACCGGCAGAGCTGGGGGTGGGCCCTGGGTGGTGCTGGGACCCGGCTGGGAGCCAGCTGGGCCCGGGGTGGCTCTGGGGGCCCTGCATGGGGTGAGTTTGCCAGGGCTCAGCCGGCTGCCGCATCCCCAGCGTGGGGCCGATGCACAGCACCTCCAACCAGCCGCCTTGGCGAGACCCTGCCAGCCCTCCTCGGTGTGGGTGGTGGGTTGGGGGGCACCTGACCTGACCCCCCATTCCCCTTCATCGTTGGGCTCCCCATTTCTTCCTGGGCTGGGCTGAGCCATCAGGCCCCAAGCCTTGGAGCCAGCTCCGGCGTCTCCCCGCGAGCGGCGGTGGGGGGAGGCGGGGGCCGCGCTGCCAGATGGAGCCGGCTCCGCGCTGCAATATTTCTGGGAGGTGAAGGCTGGGAGAGATGGATGTGCTAACGCGCCGCGGAGCCACCGCCGGGAATGTCAGCGAGGGGAGGAGAGCGGCGGGAGCAGGAGCCCAGCTCATCCCTGTCCCCATCCCTGCTGCCTTCAGGGATGAAGTGGCCCTGGGATGGGTCCCCTGAACAGCTCTGCCTCGTGGGACCCATCCCTGGGCACACCGCGGTCACCGGGTGAGCAGGGCCCTGGCTGTGGGTGAGGCGGGGGGGGGTCTCTGGGATGGGGGTGTGGGTGGCCTGTCCATCCCCGTGTCCCTCAAGGTCCCCGCAGTGGGGACTGTGGGGTTGTGGGTGGGTTGGGGAGCCTGGGAGGAGGAGTGTGATGGTGGGGGGAAACTGAGGCACAGAGGGAGGGAGGAAAGGGGCGGTCCTGGCCCAGCCGTGATTGGGGCTGGGCTGGGGGGTGGGGGGGGGTTTAGCAGAACCCTCTTTTCTTTTGCTAGAGGAGGATGGGGAGATGCTGTGCGGGGCTGTGGTGCTGGTGCCAAGCAAAGCCCCCATCGTGGCCAGATCCCTGGACACCCCCAACCCGTGTCCTTCTCCCCGCAGCCCCCTGCACTGCTGCTGGCAGCCTGGACCCTTGGCAGGGGGGTTTTGAGACACAGCATTAGTAAGGAGAATGGTGTCCTGGGAATTGGCTGGTGGGAAACTGCTGGAGCAGCCGCTGTGGATGGGGCTGGGGGTCCTGGGGTGGGGGGACGTGCGGCCCCAGGGGTTTGTCCCCCTTCTGCCCCCTCTTTGTCACCTGGTGGTGGCTGGGCTGGCCCCTGACAGACACGATGCTCTTTGGGGCTGGGGGGGGCTAGACTGCTGGTGAGGTCAGAAGGCCACCCCTGTGACGTCATGATGACCTATGACACCATAACTCCCGGCTTCGGTGAGGTCAGGAGGAGCTATGACATCACAGCCACTGGACTGTCACAAGACCCCAGGAGTGGACAGGAAGCCCCCTGAGGCCACAGCATCTCCCCCGTGGTATCCCCGGCCAGATTGGGGGAGTGGGGGTATGGGGGCGGGGGGGGCAATGCACAGCCCCGCAGTGCCACCGGCATGAGCGTGGCGCGGCTGAACAAGCACTGCTGGCACCGGCCCCCGGCCCCCCCCCGCGGCAGATGGTGTCCACTTGGGCCTGTTTCAGGGAGCTGGCGGGGCGCGGTGACAGGGGGACGTGGTGTGTGGGGGCTGCCTGCAGTCACACCCCCCTCTGTTGCCCCCTCCCACCCCCTCTGCGCTGATGTCCCCAAGCCGGGGTGGAGGCAGCTGGTGGCCCTCCCAGCCATGCACTGAGTGGTGTCAGGCCTCAGCAGGAGGGTGAGCGCAGGGGTCACGGGCAGTGATGGGCTGGTGTGGCATCGGGGCCAGACAGATTCAGAGCTGTGGGGTTTGGGGTGCCAGACCCTCATCTTGGAGGGGTTCCCCTCAGGCTGCTGGCCCTTTGGGGGGTGATCCAGCCTGGTGCTGCCATTGTGGGGCTCGGCTGTCCCCAGGGCAATGGGGGGACCCCAGCATCGGGCACCCTGAGGATCTTGTCCCATCCCAGAGTGCTCTGGGGCCCCTCACCCCTGGGACATCAGGGACCCCCCTCCAGCATCCCAAGTGTCTTTGGGGACCCCCAGCCTGTGGAACAGCAGGACCCCCATCCCAACACTCCCAACCATCCTGGGGAGGGGGGCCCCCATCAGGGAGTGGATTTGGGGGTGGGGGGTATCTCCATAGCGACAAGGCGCCGATGACGACAGTCACCATGGCGAGGCTGCGTGGCCCGGCCCGTTGCCATGGTGATGCGCCTGGCACTGCAAGTCGCCATGGAGATGGCCGAGGGATGGAGCGGTCCCTATGGCAGGGGCCCAGGGCCAGGCCAGGGCTAAGGGATGGCAATCCCCAGGCCTGAGAGTGTGTGCGTGTCCCCTCTCTTCCTCCACACGTGGGGCCTGGCGGTGTCCCGGTGTGGCGCGGCGCGGTGCCGGTGATCGCCGCGTGCCCGCCGCGTGCCCGCCGCCACCGCTGCCGCCACCCGGGTTCATTTGCACGAGGCTTTTCCACTCCAGTTCACACTACCATCTGACAAGCCCAACTTCTCATTTTCAGAGTAATCACTCCACTGCACTAATTGCACATGCAAATATGCAAATTCGTATTAATTAATTACTATACTAATTAGTTCTGTGGTATTTGCGAGTAATAAATCATTCGGAGGGAGCGGGAAGCTGGAGACCTGGCCCATTTACACTTCGCATAAAATTTTAATAGGCGCTCCGGCTGATCCGGGACAGCCGCGCGCCCTTAAAGGCACAGAGCCGGCGGGGCACGGCCCGGCCATGCTGCCCGGCCCGGGGCGCGCCCGGCCTCCCCGGCCCTGGGGCGCGGGAGGGAGCGAAGGCACCCGGAATAGGGAGGGGGAAATGAAGGGAAAAGGCGATGAGGAGGAGGGATGGGTGGGGGTGATGCGGTGGCTCTGTGCCCAGAGGATGCGGTAGCCCCAGCTGTCTCCTCCTGGGGAAACTGAGGCAGGGAGTGGGGTGTTCTGGAGGAGTGGGGTGTTCTGGAGGAGTGGGTGCATGGTGCTCCCCGCTGCACAGGCAGGGAGTGGGGTGTTCTGGGGGAGTGGGGTGCTCTGGGAGAGCGGGTGTATGGTGCTCCCCACTGCACAGGCAGGGAGTGGGGAGTTCTGGAGGAGTGGGGTGTTCTGGAGGAGTGGGTGCATGGTGCTCCCCGCTGCACAGGCAGGGAGTGGGGTGTTCTGGGGGAGTGGGGTGCTCTGGGAGAGCGGGTGTATGGTGCTCCCCGCTGCAGAGACAGGGAGTGGGGTGTTCTGGGGGAGCAGATGCATGGTGCTCCCTGCTGTAGAGGCAGGGAGTGGGGTGCTCTGGGGGAGTTGGGTGCTCCAGGGCAGTGGGTGCATGGTGCTCCCCGCTGCAGAGGCAGGGAGTGGGGTGTTCTGGGGGAGTGGGGTGCTCTGTGGGAACAAATGCATGGTGCTCCCCGCTGCACAGGCAGGGAGTGGGGTGCTCCAGGGGAGCAGGTGCATGGTGCTCCCCGCTGCACAGGCAGGGAGTGGGGTGCTCTGGGAGAGCAGGTGCATGATGCTCCCCACTGCAGCACCCTGCGCACAGGGAGGTTCTTGGCTGCTCCTGGCATGGGGAGACCTCCAGGAATGCGGGTACCTGGAGGGGGACATCACCCCATCACCCTGCTCTGCAGCTGCTCTGGCTCCTGCCAGCCATGGACACCACGATGGCTTCAACCACCACACCAACTCCACCACCACGGCGGCACCGCGACCGCGGCGGCACCGCGCAGCCGCTCCCCACCGCCACCTTTGGGGATTTTGCAAGCCTTTAATTGTCGTAAGCACAGATTAATTAAGCAGCGATAAACACAAACCCATGCATTATTGATGAATAAGGGCGAGTTCAGGTTGGTGCAAACGTTGTAATTAAATATAAACCTCAAGCTGCCCATTGTTAACGGACAAATTACATTACTATTGCGACACGTGTCGGGGTGAGTGTGGATGGGAAGGGGCTCGTGCCCGGGCACTGCGACCCCACTGCATCCCCCAACCCCATGCTAGGGGGAGAGGGGTCAAGGGGGGGCTGGAAGGAGTGGGGTTGGAAAGGGTAGTGGGGCTAAAGTAGGGACTCCGTTGCCCCTTGGAGTGGGCATCCCTGGTGTTGCCCAGAGCTGGGGTGAGGTTCTTCTCTGTCTGTATCTGAGCTGGATCCGTGTGATCCAGGGATGCTCCATGTGGGGCTGGGACATGCCAAGGGACACGTCACTGTCCTGCGGTTCTGTGGGGACAGCAGCTCCCCAAGGAGAGATGGAGAACCCCAGCTCAGCACCTGGTCATGCTGGGGTGGGGACACACACAAGCACCCTGCGTGCGCCCTGGGTGCAGGCACACACGTGTGACATGCACACGCGCACACACATGCTCCAGCACATGTGTGCACTTCCCTGGCACACACATGCACAGCCCTGGCACATGCATGTTACACCCTCCAGCCCCTTCCCACCACACCAGTACCCACCAGTAAGTCCCACTCTGAAGCAGAACAGCTCCCACCCCCACATCCCCATGTCCCCATGTCCCCCCCTTCACGAGCAGCTCTACCCCCCCCAACCTGGGCATCACCCCCACCCAGGCCACGCTCACACATATGTCCCTCCCTTATGGATTGGCACCTGATGGTCCCTTTGCCAGCCCCCTCCCACCCCTGTGCCAGGCACCGTGGCCGTGCCACCCTCCACATGGGTACCGGGCTCTCCCCAGCGAACCCCAGCTCTCCAGCCAGCCGCATCCCCTGGGGACCCTGGTGACATCCCCACTGGGACAAGTGATGCTGACTCTTGGGGGGCCCTGGCTGGGGGGTGGGAGAGGAAGCACATGCAGCCGGCTGTGTGTGCCCAGCTCCCCGCACGCCCCTCGCCCGGCTGGAGGGTGGGGGTTGGCAGCTGGTAGCTATTTATTAACCAGTCATGGTTAAATTGGTTTATAAATTAACAGATGTTTTAACTTTATTCTTTCTTCTGGGAATGGAGGCAGCAAACTGGTCTGTGGTGGCGGCTGGGCACAGCCGGGCCCCCTCCCCGGGAAGGATTCATCAATGGGGACAGGGTGGGGGGGGACAGAGGTGGCAGCCCCCTCCCTGCAGCCCACTCTGAGGGCACCAGGATGGGTTTATGGGTCCCCTGAGGTCACACGTCCCTGGGGAAGGGGACAGCTGGGGCCAAGGGCTGTGGAGGGCGTGTGCTATAGGTGGGTAAACTGAGGCACAGCCAGCAGTGATGTTCCCCAGCAAGAGGAGAGTCCCAGGCTGCTTGTCCTATCCTGGTCTCACCACTGCATCCCCTCCTGCCTCAGGACCCCCAGGCTTTCCCCACCTCAAATCACCCCCCAAGGTTTTAACTGTTCAGAGGGAGGGGGAGGTGGAGGGGGGGCAGGCAGACCCTGGCACCTGGCTCCATGTGCACAGACCCCTCATCTGTGCTGATGCATCCCCCTGCCTGGGTGAGTGCCCACCCTGGGGGTCTTGTCACAGGACCCCCCCACATCCCCAGCCCCTGGCCCCACCCTGCTCAGGAGCACCCTGGGTTGTGGGTGTGAGGCTTGGCGTGGGCCAGTGGTCGGCGGCTGCCAACCAGGATGGCTCCAGCCACGGCTCCGCTCCTGCTGCCCGGTGCCAAAGCCCTTGAGCTGGTGCCCAGGCCTGTGCTCACCACACGGCCGTGCCAGCACCAGGGTGGCCGTGCCAGCCCGGCCATGCCAGCGCTGGGCACGGCCATGCCAGCCACGCCGGGGATGACATCTGCCGGCAGCGTGCCGCAGCGCCGATGGGCACAGCCAGGCTGGCAAGGGCACCGGGACCAGGCCTCACCCAAGGGAGATGGGGGGACACAGCCCCCTGCCCACCCTGATGGGGTGTGGGGACAAGACCCCTCCTCATCCCACCGGGGACACCACCCCTCCCATCTTGCTGGGGGTGTGAGATCAAAGCCACCCTGTCCCACTGGGAACTGGGGGACAAATCCCCTCCTGCATCTCTCCAGGGATATGGGGTTGCTGCCCCCCAACCCCAGCATGCTGGGGTTGGACCCCCCCATCGTGCTGAGGTCCTGGGGTTGCAGGCCTCCATCATGGTGAGGACCACACACACCCCCTCCCCAATCCTGCCAGGGTTGGGGCCCCCCTGTTGTGGTGGGGGGGTTGGTGTTGCAGCCCCCCAGTCCTGCCAGTCCTGCTCAGTGCCTCAGTTTCCCCATTGCACCGAGGGGGTGCCAGCCCCACCCAGCGCTGCTCTGGGCAGCGACAGCTGGCAGCAGGGCAGTGGGGTGCCACCGTTGGGGTGGTCAGGTCCCTAGGCGCCCCCATGAAGCCCCACTTGGAGAAGGGTCTGCCCCCAAGCCCCCCTTCCCCTCTGCAGCACCCCAGGCGTGTTCCTAGTGGGGGGACACACACGGCTGCCAGCAGGGAAGGGGTTAAGGCCTCTGCACCCCCCCTCGCCCGCCCGCCGCCCCTTTCTGCTCCCACGTCTGCTCCCACGCGTGTTCCCACTCCGGCACCTCCTCTGCACCCGGGGGAGCACCGGCCCCCACCCGGACGCCCCCGCTGCAGCTCGGGGGGGAGGCGCTGATTGGGGGAGGTGGGGGTGCGGGGCGGGGGTCGTGTGCCCGGCGGGCTGCACCCCGAGTGGGTTCTGGGGTGCGGGAGGGGCTCGGGAGGGACCCCCAGAATGTATCCCCTCCTGCAGGGCTGAGAGGAGACCCAGGCGTCCGGAGGGAGATACCCAGGGTGAGGGGCACTGGGGGGCCCCCGGCTCCCCCCGGCACCCTCTTCCCGAGCCCCGCCCACCCCCCGCCCCGCCCGCTCCATCGCCCAGGCCCCGCCCCCGACACTCACCTTTTGGACCGGGCAACGGGCGGCCCGGTGTCCCCTTGTCCCCACGACGCTCCGGTCGCGCCGCGCCCCGTCCCCACAGCTCCCTGTGCCCACGAAGATCTGTCCCCACTGTCCTGCTGTTCCCAAAATGCTCCGACCCCGCGGTGCCCCATCCCCAGCATCCCCCATCCCCACGGTGCCCCATCCCCAGCATCCCCCATCCCCACGGTGCCCGGTCCCCAAGCTACACGGTCCCCAGCATCCCCCATCCCCACAGTGCCCTGTCCCCAAGCTACCCGGTCCCCAGCATCCCCCATCCCCACGGTGCCCCATCCCCAGCATCCCCCATCCCCACGGTGCCCGGTCCCCAAGCTACACGGTCCCCAGCATCCCCCATCCCCACAGTGCCCTGTCCCCAAGCTACCCGGTCCCCAGCATCCCCCATCCCCATGGTACCCAAGTCCTCAGCATCCCCCCGGTCCCCAGCATCCCCCATCCCCACGGTGCCCGGTCCCCAAGCTACCCGGTCCCCAGCATCCCCCATCCCCATGGCACCCAAGTCCTCAGCATCCCCCCGGTCCCCAGCATCCCCCATCCCCACAGTGTCCCGTCCCCACGGCACCCTGCCCCAGTGCTTCCCCGTCCCCACGGTCCCACGCAGCCCCCGTCCCACCGTGCTGCCCCCGTCCCTCTGACACTGGGCCCCCCCCTCTCGCCCTGGCCCCGCCGCCGCCCCGCCGAGCTCCCGCTCCCCGCCGGTGCCCGCTGGTGCCGGGAGGGGGGCGGCGAACGCCGTTTCCCCGAACCTGCAGCTATTTTTACTCTCTCTGCAGGAGGATTTCGCTGCTGCGGGGAGCTGCAGCCCCCGCCGCAAGGCACGGGGACGGGCACGGTACAAACACCCGTGGCTCTGCCCCTGCAAGCCCGGGAACCCACGGTACCGGGATGGGGCTGACCCGGCGAGGAGCGGGGGGGCCCTGCGTGGTGTGTCCCGGAGCAATGTGGGGTGCAGAAGGGTCCCGGGCACTGCTGTCCCCTCCCCAGCACGATGCCGGGCCCGGTGTGGTACCCGGGTGCGGTACCCCGGTGCGGTACCCCGGGTACAGGTTGCGTGGGTGCGGGCGTGGGTGGCTGTGTACCGATCCCGGGGGGCTGCGGGTGCTGCCGCTGCCGCAGCGCGGGGAAAGGGAGGGGGCCCGGCCACCCCCTCGCACGGCTCCTTCGCGGGTGGGAGGAACGGGAACGGCAGCGGGAAGGAACCGGGGAACCTGTTGCCATAACGACTCGGGTCCCGTGCGCAGCCACCGGGGCGATGCTCCCAGCACGCGGACCCCCGGTACTGGGTCAGCCTGGGTGGGGGGACACTGAGGGACCCCTCACCCTGTCCCCTTCCCACGGGGACATGGGCTGTGCTGCTGGCTGTCCCCATGTGTGGTGGGTGCTGCTGCGTGGGGATGTGCTGTGCCGCAGGGCCGGGCTTTGCCATGCTGAGCTGGGCTTTGCCACACAAAGCCAGGCTTTGTCACACTGAACTGGGCTTTGCCACCCTGAGCCAGGCTTTCCTGAGCAGGGCCAAGCTTTGCCATGCTGAGCTGAGATTTGCCATACTGAGCCAGGCTTTGCCATGACAAGCTGGGCTTTGCCATGCTGAACCAGGCTTTGCCATGACAAGCTGGGCTTTGCTATGCTGAGCCAGGTTTTGCCACAGTAAGCCAGGCTTTCCCGAGCAGGGCCAAGCTTTGCCACACTGAGACAGGCTTAGCCATGCTGAGACAGATTTTGCCACAGTAAGCTGGGCTTTGGCACATGGAGCTGGGTTTTGCTAAGCAGGGCCGAGCTTTGCCCCTGAGCCGAGCTTTGCCCTGGGGAGGTGAGCTTTGCCCCACTGAGTCGGGCTTTGCTGGGCCGGGCCTTGCTGTGCCAAGCCAGGCTTTGCCGTGCTGAGCCGAGCTTTGCCGTGCTGGGACGAGCTTTGCCGGGCCGGACCGGGCTTTGCTGTGCCGGGCCGGGCTTTGCCAGGCCGGGCTTTGCCGCGCAGGGCCGGGCAGGCGGGAGTTTATCCGTGGCACGGTGCCACTCGGGTAAATATTTTGCTGGAGCGGCGGCTCCTGGCCCGCGGCCACCCGCAGCCGTTGGAGCACCGGGAGATCCGGGGGCCGGAGCCAGCTCCCCGCTCCCCCCTCCGCGTTCCTTCCTCAGCCCCAGCGCCACCCCTCCATCCCCTCGGGGGGGGGGGTGTGGGCGGCACCGATCTGCCTGCCCGTGACCCCACCGTGTCCCCCTGCGTGGGGACCTTCCGGGCTGTGTGTGGCATCCCCCCTGTTCCCCCTCACCCCCCACCCCGGAGAGGTGCCCTTGGTGCCCCGGGTCCTTCCTGGCACAGGCAGCGCCGAGCACCGGTGCTGAGCAGCGCCCGGGCGGCGGGGCGGGGGGGGTGTAAGGGGTGGGGGGGGTCGAACCCCTGTTTCCCCTGCGGGAAACTTTGCGTTGGGTGGAATTTTCCACCCGGAAAACCGCGGAGAAGCGGGGCAGCCCCGGGCACAGCCCCGGGGGAGGGCACAGCCCCGGGCCCCCCGCACAGCCCCGGGTCACGGGTGGTGGCGCGGCAGCCCCCGCACACGGGCGATGGGGCGTTTTGGGTGTCCCGTGTCCCCGCGGATGTCCCCAGTGCTCTGCGGGATCCAGCCGCCGGAGGAGCAGAGTCCCTGTCCCGTGAGGTGGGAGCGGGGTGTCCGGGGGACACAGGGCAGCGGGAGGGTGGGGTGAGGGGGGGCTTTTCCTGCTGCCCCTGCAAGAGCGAGAGTGCCCCTGTCCCCTGCCCAGCCTGCGGCTCTGTGGGGAAACTGAGGCACGTGTGATGCGGGCTGACGTGGAGACACCCGTCCCCATCCCTGTCCCGTCCCACCTGGTCACCGCTGTCAGGAGCCACCCCCCCCAATCCCCCCGGCAGGGAAGGGGTTAAGGGGCCCCCCACGGTTTGGCTGAACCCCCCTTGGGGGCTCCCCAAGGGCTCATTACCGCGACCTCAGCCCCCCTGCCCGGGGGGGGGGGGGGATGAATAATTCAGCGCCTGGTAGGAGACGTGTCCTCCCTCCCTCTCCTTCCTCCTCCTCCTCCTCCTCCTCCTCACCGGCTCTGCCTTTCCCACCTCCCGCCGCTCTCAGTCCTCGCCGTACCGAGCCCCGGGTGCTACGGAACTCTCCGCTCGGCACCGGCAGCAGAGACACCCCCCCCCACCCCCCCGCCTCTCCCTCCCCGGTAGCGCCGGTGCCGCGCGGTCGAGGCCATGGACCCCAAGGACCGCAAGAAGATCCAGTTCTCGGTGCCGGCACCCCCCAGCCAGCTGGACCCCCGCGCCGTTGAGATGGTGAGGGTGGGAATGGGGCTACGGGGTCATTGCGGGGGTCCCCTGGCTGCCCCGAGGTCACAGGGTGACAAGGGACCCCCGGTGTGACCAAGGAGGGGTGGGGGGAGATGGGACCTAAGGTGGTGGTGCCAGCTGGGTCCCACCTGAGGGTTGGGGGCTGGTGGGATGGGATGGGGACAGAGTGGGACAGGAGGGATGGTGTGGGACTGGGAGAGGTGGGTAAGGGGGATCAAAGGGGACAGAGGGGATGGGACATGGGACGGGAGGGACAGAGGGGACAGGAGGGATGGGATGGGACAGATGAGGTGGGAGGGAACAGGATGGGGAATGGAGGGGATGGGATGGGGACAGGAGGCGGGGGATGGGTGCAGGGCAGCAGGACAGTGGGGATAGGATGGGACAGGGCATGGGACAGGTGGGACAGGACGGGGTGGGGGGCACAGGACGGGATGGAGGAGGGATGAGACAGGATGAGAACACTCCAAGATGCCTGTGTGAGCTGTGGTCCCGCGGAGGGGGAGCTGTGCTGGGGGGACAGGGCAGCAACAGTGACAGGGATGGGACAGGAGGGGACAGGGATGGGACAAGAGGGGAGGAGAGGGGGCAGGAGGGGACAGGGATGGGACAGGAGGGGAGGGGAGGGAAGGGATGGAGGGGATGAGATGGGAACAGGGATGAGATGGAGGGGACAGGAGGGGACAGGGATGAGAATGGAGGGGAGGGATGGGGCGGAGGGGACAGGACACGCTGGGGGGACTGTGCAACCCCCCAGCTGGTTGTGCCCGGCCTGAGGGGATGTCCCCAGGCAGAGTCCCCACTGAGGGTCCGTGCAGGAGCTGGGGCTCTCATGGGGCTGGAAGGGACTGGGGGTGTCCTGGGGACCCTGGGACGGGCCCGTGGCTGCTCCGTGGGACACTGCACTTTTCAGTGGTGCTGGCTCAGCAGGGACCCCCACCCTGGGGCCCCCCACCCTGGCCAGAGTGGGGTGCCCCCCTGCCCTGCTCCCTGTGGCTGGGCACTTCCCCTTGTGCGGGGGGGGACATGGCCCCACATGCTCCCTGCCCACATGTGTCCTCACCCTCACACACAGCCAGGCATGGCCCTGGGGTGCAGGGCAGGGGACCCTGGGTGTCCCCAGCCAGTGACACCCCTCTGTGCCCCAGATCCGCCGGCGGAGGCCCACACCAGCCATGCTCTTCCAGCTCTCCGAGCACTCGTCCCCAGGTGAGTGGGGCAGGGATGGGACATGGCGCAGGGATGGACGTGGTGGCATGGGGTGGGATGGGAGGTGGTGTCAGGGTTGGGACACGGTGTCACTGATAAGATGGGGTGGCAGGGATGGGATGTGCTGTCATGTATGGGATGGGATGTCCGGGACTTGGTGGCAGGGATGGGACATGGTGGTGGGATGGGACACGGTGGTGGGATGGGACACGGTGGTGGGATGGGACATGGTGGCGGGATGGGACACGGTGTCGGGATGGGACATGGTGGCGGGATGGGACACGGTGGAGGGATGGGACACGGTGGTGGGATGGGACACGGTGGAGGGATGGGACACGGTGGCGGGATGGGACACAGTGTCGGGATGGGACATGGTGGAGGGATGGGACACAGTGTCGGGATGGGACACGGTGTCAGGGTGGGATGCGGTGTCGGGATGGGATACGGTGTCGGGATGGGACATGGTGGTGGGATGGGACAGGGTGGTGGGATGGGACACGGTGGCGGGATGGGACACGGTGTCAGGGTGGGATGCGGTGTCGGGATGGGATACGGTGTCGGGATGGAATGCGGTGTCACCTGTGGTACAGGATGTCAGGAACAGGACGTGGTGGCAGAGGGAACAGGGTGGGATGGGGTAGCAGGGATGGGACATGGTGGTGGGATGGGACACAGTGGCAGGTCCCTGGCAGGCAGGGTATCCCCCCAGAGTGGGGGTCCAGGGGTGAGCAGGGACCTGCCTGGCTCCGCTGGGTGCTGACAGCCCTCGTCCCACTCACCCCTCTCTCCCTGGTGCTGCTGACCCAGAGGACGAGTCTCTGCCCTACCAGGTGAGTGGGTGCCGGGACCCCTGGGGCAGCCCCATTCCCCTGTCCCACAGCTCCCCAGGCACCGTGGGGGTTATCAGGGCCCAGCCCAGGCGCCTGCCACCCCATCCTGGCCTGGTGCTTATCAACGCCCTGCTCAGCACGGGCACACAGCACCGGTGCCACAGGGATGGGGACACAGAGCCAAGCCAGGCCGTGGGGTTTGGCTGACATGCAAACCACCTCGTGACCATCACTGGGGTCCCCAACACCAGCTCCCCATGGTGGGTGGGGGTGGGGGTGTCAGCTTTGGGTCCCTATTTTGGGACCCCCCTCACAGCATCCTCATCCCAGGGTCCCCACTGCAAGGCCGCCTGTCACAGCACCTACCTCCCCAGGGGGTGCTTGGATCCCTTGGGGCTGTGGTGGCCCCCAGTGCAGGGGGACACTGGGACCCCATCCCTGACACTGTTCCCTCCCACAGCGCTCCTCTGGCGAGGGCTGCCTGCTGAAACCAAAGAGGACCAACCCGTGTGCCTACACACCACCCTCGCTCAAAGGTACAGCTGGTGCTGCCTGAACAGGGAAACTGAGGCACAAGGGGCTGTGTGGGGGTGGCTGGGGGCACCTGGGTATGATGGACCCCCACACCTCTCCCGGTGCCATGTGGCTCTGTGGGGAAACCCCAGTGTCCCCAGTGCTCCCAGTGCCTGGAGTGGGGTCTTGATGCCAGTGCCTCCCCAGCGGTGCAGCGCATCGTGCAGTCCCACCTGGAGAGTGGCCTGGCCGGGGGTGACAGCTCTGATGGGGAGGCTGATGATGGGGACCACGAGCTGGGACGGGCCTGTGACCCTGACAGTGTCCTCGAGCCTGGTGAGGAGGAAGGGGGACAGGGGATGGGGCTGCCAGTGCCTGAGGGGCATGGGGACACGATTGTCAGAGCTGGAGGGACATCAGGAACGGGGATGCTGGAGCTCAGGGGATGCAGGGATGGGGCTACCAGTGCCTGGGGGATGTAGGGACAAGATTGCTGGAGCCTGGGGAATGTGGGGGATGTGATGGGGATGCTGGAGCCTGGAGAACATGGGGACAGGGCTACCAGCACCTGGGAAACGTGGGGTTGGAGCCTGGGGAACGTGGGGCATTGGGGATGCTGGAGCCCAGGGGACATGGGGATGCGGGATGGGGCTACCAGTGCCTGGGGGACGTGGGGACCAGGCTGCCAGAGCCATGGGGACATGGGGATGTGGCTGCTGGAACCCAGGGGTGCGGAGCCAGGTACCCACGTCCCTTGCAGCCCTCGGGGATGGGGTGGGTGCCCGGGGAGGGACGCGCACACAGGGGCCGGCTGCTGCCGGCACACGCCGTCCGCTCATCCCGGGCGGAGCGGGGCGGGGGTTGGGGGGGGGGCACTGCGTCCCCCCGCCGGGCAGTGTCCCCGTCCCCCGCTGACGGCAGCCAGCGCCCCGCCGCTCAGCTGACGCGGGTGCCCCGGCGCCCCGGTGCCGTGCGTGCCTTCCTCTGCCCCCGGCTCATCGCCGCCCGCCCGCGAAGCCCCGGGGAGCCAGGCCCGAGCCGAGCGGAGCTACTTCCCCGCCGGCCTCAAGGCGCACAAGCGGAAAGGTAACGGGGCTGGGGGGGGCGGACACGGATGGAGGGTGGGTACCCACCCACCCGGGGTGCCGGGGGACACACACACAGGGATGGAGGGTGGATATCCCCCGGCTGGGGTGGGGGGACACGGATGGAGGGTGGATACCCACCCACCTGGGGTGTCGGGGGTGGGAAAACAGGGATGGAGGGTGGATATCCCCCGGCCGGGGTGTCGGGGGGAAACAGGGATGGAGGGTGCGTTTTCCCCGCCCGGGGTGTCGGGGGGAGTGACACAGGGATGGAGGGTGGATACCCACCCGCCCGGGGTGGGACAGGGATGGAGGGTGGGTACCCACCCGCCCGGGGTGTCGGGGGGACACACATAGGGATGGAGGGTCGATATCCCCCGGCTGGGGTGCCGGGACACGGATGAAGGGTGGGTACCCACCCACCCGGGATGCCGGGGGGGCCCGTCCCGTCCCCGCGCTGCCCGGGGAGAGGGGTGCAGGTGACCCTGGGACCGGGGACGCCCCGGGGCCACCGGCCGCGCTGCCCGCAGGCGGGCAGAAGGTGTCCTTCGCCGGCGGCATCGAGGAGCGCGGCGAGACCCTGAAGTCGCTGACGGTGTCGGAGATCCCCGAGGACCCCGAGGGACCGGAGGGTGACGAGGAGGAGGCGGGACGGGAGCAGGAGGACGGCGGCACCGGGGGTACGCGGGGTGACATTACCCCCACATCCCCCGCACCCCTCTCTCCGGTGCCGGCGCCCCCCGCCCCTGACTCGCCCCTCTCCATCCCCAGAGCGGCCGCACGTCGGTTTCGCGGAGGTGCCCGCGCGTCCCATCGGCACCGAACGCCACTCGCCCACCTTCCCGCTGGGCACCAGTTAGCCGGCACCGGGCACCGGGCACCGGACCCTCCCCCCCCGGCAGCCCCCGGCCGCAGCCGCTTCGCCAGCGTGTGGTGTGTGCCCCCCCCCCCAGCCCCCCAAGCCCCCTGCCCTGCCTGCGCTTCGTGTACCCGCACGGCCCGGCCGCCCCCTCCCCCGGCTGCCGGGGCATGAGCCGGGGATGGGACCCCCGGGACTCCCCCCTTACCTCCCCCCCACCTTCTCGGCTCCTCGCCCGCCCCCCCGCGCCCCACGGAGCAGAGCCCCCGCCAGCAATAAACGGCTGTACAGAGAGGCTGGAGCCTGCCTGGGGCGGCACGGGGCGGGGGGCTGCGCACTGCGGGGCGGGGGGCTGCGGGGCAGGACGATGGCACACACACCCCACCCCCCCCCCCCGCCGTGGGGAATGGTCTCTCCCGCTGCCCCCGTTCCACATCCCCCCCCCCCGGCGGGTGATGGTTGGTGCCGGCGCCGCTCGCGTTTCTCTTCCGGGGTTGGAGGTGGCGGCGGGGCGGAAGTGGCTCGTCCTGGGGTCGCTTCCGGCGGGGAGCGGGACGGGGCCCGGCGCTGAGCCGCAGGTACCGCTACGGGGGGGGGGGGGTCCGGCCTGGCCCCGCTTCCCTCCCCTCACGGGGCGGCTGGAGCCCGCGGAGCGCGGGCGGCGGGCACTCGGGGCCGCGGGGGTGGCTGTCCTGGGGCGCCCGGTTCGGCGGGGGGAGGTCCCGGGGCTCCGCCGGGGCGGGCGCGGTGCCGGTGTCCGTGAGGCCCCGTGGTTGGGGGGTCCCTGGGGGAAGTCGCGGCTGGGCCCGGGGTCGGGGGGGGGCTTCCCGGCGGGTCCGGGGCACGGGCAGCCCCGGGAGCCCTTCGTGGGGCCACGGCCTCGCTCCGAGCCCCGCCCGGTGCTGGACCGGGGCAGCGGCCGGTCCCCATCGATCGCGGTGTGTTCGCGAAGCCGCCTCTGCGCTCACCCCCGCGGGCACCGGGGTTCTCCGGGCCGTGGCTCTGGCGGGGTACCGGGGCGAACAGGGCAGGGCCCTGGAAACCTCCCCCATGGGAGGGGGATCCCGGTGCCGCTTGAAGACGGGACCACGGTGGGAGGGGGCAGGGGGTCCTGGCCGGTCCCGGGACCTGACCCTGCGGCTGTCCCGGTGCTCCTGAGCCCGTGGTGCTGGCAGCCCTGGGCGGCTCCCGGGGTTTGGAGGTTCACACCAGCGGTTTGCTTACGCTGTTATCATGGGCACATCCCTGTGGCTTTGGGTCTGGGGTCTCTGCAGAGGCCCCCAGCGTTATCCCCCTCCCACGGGGGTCCCGTTGCCCACCACGCTTCAGCACGGAGCAGAGGAGTGAGGAGCAGTGGAGCGAGGTCGGATGGTGGGTGCTGGGTGACAGTGGTCATCGCTGTCCCCCACCTGCCTCTGGACACCCGTCTGTGGCTGCTGGAGCTTCTCTGTGGCTGCTGGAGCTTCTCTGTGGCTGCAAACTGGGGGTCTCCTGGGTGTTCCACACCCCACTCTGTGGCACAGAACCCAGCGGTGGTGGCGTGGGGCTGGGTGAGACACAGCTGAGGCCTGGGTCACAGCAAGGGGACAGCAGGTGCTGCCAGCAGGGTCCTACAGCAGCTCCTGGGGACAGGACCCCTCCCAAGTGTGGGTGGGCAGTGCTGCTCCCTCCCCCTTCTCTAACAGGGGGTCTGGGGTTGGCTTGTCCCTTGGTTGAACAGCAGCTCAACCGACCTGATGCAGAGGGCTGGGGGGGGAATGTGGGGTGCTGTGGGGCTCCGAGGGGGCTGCAGGCAGCTCCCTGACACACTGCACAGGAGCAGGACAGTGGTGCAGAGAAGCTGCTGGCTCTGGGGGACGTGGTGAGTGTGTGGCTGAGCTGCTGGGCACACCAGGACCTCGCTTCCTCCAGCTCCCCAGGGCCTGGCCCCTGGTTTGGGGCCCTGGGGTGAAAGGACAGTGAGTGAAAGTAGCTGGCAGCTCCAGGGAAAGGTGTGTTTTGTGCTCTGAGTTTCCCTGTTCCCACCTTTGGTGCTGGGGAGAGGATGGGCTCCCTGGGGGTCTCTGCTCAGGGGCTGAGCTCGGGCAGTGGTGGCTGCTCATGGACAGACAGAAGCCGCAGCCCTGATCCCCCTCACTGCTTTGCTTTCCCATCATGTTACCCATCAGCCCCCCATTTGCTCACTGTCCCTTGTGCCACCAGCGCTGCTGGGAGCAGCCTGCACCGTGCCTGACAGCAGCACCTCTCTGATCATAAGCTGGAAGGTGCTTTTGGGGGGCAGGTGTGAGGCCAGCACACTGCAGAGCTCCACACCGTACCCCCGCTGCAGGATTGTAACCCAAACACCCCCGCACAGCAGCTGAATCACCTCCCAGTTGGGTTTGGAGTGATGCTGAGCATCTAATGGGCTTTACTTTTAACTTTTACTTTGGTTGGAGAGGCACCTCTCCCTGCTAGGAAGCTCAGACATGTGTCCATGTCTGGTGCAGCACCCATGGTGGGTGTCCCTCACAGACCCCATCCCTCTCTGGCTCTCCAGGGTGCTCTGTCTCCTGGTGTGAAGGCTCCTAGCTCTCAGCATGAAGCTGTCATGTGAGCTGAGAAGACAATGAGTTAATGGGAAGTCGGGGGCGCAGGGAGGAAAGGAGAAGCGATGTCACAAGATGGAAAAGCTTCTCCCTCAGACGTGTCATTAACATGCAAACGTGTGCTGGTGAGGAGCTTGTGATTGGCATTGAGAAGCTGAGAGTGGAAGGGGGTGACACATGCTGGGGGAGAGGTGGCACTGGAGCTTTGCAGGGGCAGCTGTGGCCTTTCCTGGGGATGGGATGTGTGTTGGCACAGGTCCTGTGCTGGTTTAGGTGTGTCCCTGCAGCCCCTCTCACAGAATCACACAATCACAAGGCTGGAAAAGACCTTTAAGATCATCAAGTCCAACCATTCTCATCCTAAACTAAACCAGATCCCTGAGCACCTCATCTCCCCTTTTTTTGAACACACCCAGGGAAGGTGACTCAGCCCCTCCCTGGGCAGCCTGTTCCAGCCCTGACAACTCTTTCAGTAACATATTTTTTCCTAACATCCAATCTAAACCTGCCCTGGGGCAGCTTCATGCCATTCCCCCTTGTCCCATCTCCTGTCCCCTGGCTGAAGAGACCATCACCCACCTCTCTGCACCCTCCTGGCAGGGCAGGGGAGGTGGGGAGAAGGTCTCCCCTCAGCCTCCTCTTCTGAACACCCCCAGCTCCCTCAGCTGCTCCTCAGAGGATTTGCCCTCCAGCCCCTTCCCCAGCCTGGTTGCCCTTCTCTGGACTCGCTCCAGGACCTCAATGTCCTTCTGATGGTGAGGAGCCCATAGGAAGGGCTCACCTCCCACCCCCCCCCAGGACAGGTCTTGGGGCTGCCAAAAAGAAACCCAATCTCTCCTCTGAGCTTCCAGACACCCTTTTCTCCCTTTTAACCAGAAAACCCCAGGATGTGGGCACCCCTTTGCACCATATCCTTGTCCCCTAGGGTGTCCCTCTGGGCAGCCTGTGCCTCTCACACTCCCCCAGCCCATCGTGTCGGGGCTGCGCCGCTCGAGAGCCCCCGAAAGCGGCAGCCGGGGGATGTCTGACTGCATCACACAACGCTGGGGTGCTCAATGATTTATCTGTCACCCAGAAAGAGCCACAATTTAGACACACTCAGATCCCAGCCCTGCTCTTTCTACCCTGAGCTTTCCCTTGCCACAGGGAGCAGCCCCACTTGGGGCTTAAAATATTTCTGCAGAGCCCTGCTCTGTCCCACAGCCCCCACCCCATCGCTGCTTCTTCCCCTCCTTACTGCTGCCTGGTTTGGGGTGAAGCAGTGTTAAACCTCCCTGCCAAGGCTGGGTTTAAACAGCACTGGGTTTAGGCAGGCCAAGCTTGTGCTGGCTGCTGCATCCTGGTGCTCTGCAGAGCATCCCCAGCGCTGTGTTGAGGTGGGGGGGGGAGTGGGGCTGGTGCGTCTCGTGGGGTGATTTTAAAGCGCTGTGAAAGTTGGTGGGGGGCTTGGGGGGGGCTGCCTAAGTGCAAAGTGGTGTTGGAGGGTGGGAGGCGGCGTGGCGCTGCCGGGGAGGAGGAGGCAGCCCGGGCAGAGGCTGATGTATTATTCAGCACTCACAGATGTCTGGAACTTTTCTCACTTTGAGATGGGCCCCTCGCTCGCTCCCAGCAGCCAAGGGCCGCGGTGGCTGCGGCTGATCTGAAGTGACAAGTGTTCCAGCTCCTTCCCAAGCGCATCTGAGAGCCTCACAGGGACCTGACAGGAGCACAGCTTTGTTCCCTTTCCAGCCCTGGCACTCCCTGGGTGCTGGGATGCAGAACCTGCTGGCACAGGGGACCCCAAATTGCCCTGAATCAGGCTGCTGTGGTTGCTCCAGTGTCCGGTGGGGCTCAGCAGCCTCCGAGGTTTGTCCCTTCCCACAGGGAAATCTCAGGGCTGTTTCCCTGGGATGTGATGTGGCTGCAGCCTCCTGGTTACCCTGAGTGGGATCTGCTGTAGACAAACAAACCTCACTGGGATCCCTGGGGATGCAGCACTGCTGGCGCAGTAGCTGACGCAGGGAGGAACCTGGGGTGGTTTGGGAGGAACCTGGGGTGGTTTGGGAGGCACAGTGTCCTTGAGCAGGAGTGTTTTGCAGAGGGGGAGGGGGGTTTGTTGCCTCTGCAACAAGCTCTGAGGTGGCTGGGCTGGGGACTGACAGATCCCTGGCCCGACCTGTTTTGGCATCCGCTTTCTGTGTTTGTCCCCAGCGTGTGCTCAGTCGCAGGGGCCGTTAGCACAGTGGCCTCCTTGTGACTTGCTGACGGAGAGGAAAGCCTGGAGAACAATGGTTGGCACCGGGCTGTGTGAAAACAGCCCTCAGACCTCAACACCTCGCTGCTCACGCCGCGGTCGTGTGCCCGGCACTGCCAGCCGCCGTGGCTGGGACACAGAGCAGCTTTCACCCCCATTGCCTTCCTGTGGCTTTGCTTGCCCAGAGTTGGGTGTGAAACCCTGTGTCCCCCTCCCAAAGGCAGCAGGCTCCTCTCCTGGCTGTGCAGGGTGGGATCCCTGGCTGATGCTGAGGGTGCTGAGGCTTCATGTTTTGCCCTGTGCCCCTGGGAGCTTGGCGACCATCCCTGTAGCTTGGGGTGGCTCCAGGACGCAGGGACCACTCTCTTTCAGATCATGGGCCTCAGTGGAAACACCCTGAGGGCCCTTTTCCTGCTGCCATGGCATCTCTGTGGGCTTTGCCATCTGCTGCTCCAGCCACTGGCTGCCGCCTCCAGCTTGGCTCGCTGTGCTGTGAGCCTGTTCTGGGTGGCTGCCTCTGCGGCCCAGTGACACTTGCTGGTGGCTCTGCAGACCCCCTGCACCTTGTGCAGCCGATTCCTGCTTCCCTGCAGTGAGCAAAAGGGAGGGAAGGTCCTGTGCTGGTGAATGTGGGGTGCCAGGGTGAGCCCTGGGTGTCTTTGCTTTGGGGAGGGGTGGCTCTTTGGCAGCCCAAAACCCCACTAGTGGCCTTTTTGCTCAGGAACCGTATCAGACAGACAGGGGTGACTTGGTACCAGGAATATTTGCCTTTAGAGGGGGGAGAGGAAGAGGAGGGTCTGGAGACCTAAGGCCTGAGGCTCCCCTTTGTGTTTCCCCACAGGTGACACACTGACTTGGCAGATGTTGCCCCAGTTCACATAGCACCCAAGTCACTTGGGCCGAGGATGAGCAAGCCAACGGACCTGGAACGAAGCCTCCCAGCCATAGCATCCATCAGCACCTCGTTCTCCCAGAGCCAGGGCTTCTCCCCATACTGCTACTTCTCCCCAGAGAAGAGAAAAGCCATCTCAGATGTGAGGAGAACCTTCTGCCTCTTCGTCACCTTCGACCTGCTCTTCATCTCCTTGTTGTGGATAATTGAGTTGAATGTAAGTTGGGGGAAGCAAACCAGTGGAGTTTTTACCCTATAAAGTCCTGGCTTGGTTTCCTTTTTTAGCTGTTCCCTCTGGGTTAATTGCTCTGTTTTCAGAAGTCTTGGGCCAAATCTTTGTTTGTTCTTCCCAGTGCTCTGCTGATCTGTGCTGGCTGAGAAACCTCTGTGTAAAGTCCGGCTCGTTTCCTGAAACCAGCCTCTTGTTGTGGCTGTCTGGGGTTGTTAACGTGTGTGGGGCTGTGGGGGGGGCTGTGTGGTGTGGCTGTGTGGGGTATGTGTGTGGGGCTGTGTGGTGTGGCTGTGTGTGGGGTGTGTGTGGTGTGGGGCTGTGTGGTGTGTGTGTGTGGGGGGGGCTGTGTGATGTGTGTGTGTGGGGGGGGCTGTGTGATGTGTGTGTGTGGGGGGGGCTGTGTGATGTGTGTGTGTGGGGGGGGCTGTGTGGTGTGTGTGTGTGGGGGGGGCTGTGTGGTGTGTGTGTGTGGGGGGGGCTGTGTGGTGTGTGTGTGTGGGGGGGGCTGTGTGGTGTGTGTGTGTGGGGGGGGCTGTGTGGTGTGTGTGTGTGGGGGGGGCTGTGTGGTGTGTGTGTGTGGGGGGGGCTGTGTGGTGTGTGTGGGGGGGGGGCTGTGTGGTGTGTGTGTGGGGGGGGCTGTGTGGTGTGTGTGTGGGGGGGGCTGTGTGGTGTGTGTGTGTGTGGGGGCTGTGTGGGGTGTGTGTGTGGGGGGGGGCTGTGTGGGGTGTGTGTGGGGGGGGGCTGTGTGGGGTGTGTGTGTGGGGGGGCTGTGTGGGGTGTGTGTGTGGGGGGGGCTGTGTGGGGTGTGTGTGTGGGGGGGGGCTGTGTGGGGTGTGTGTGTGTGGGGGGGCTGTGTGGGGTGTGTGTGTGGGGGGGGCTGTGTGGGGTGTGTGTGTGGGGGGGGCTGTGTGGGGTGTGTGTGGGGGGGGCTGTGTGGGGTGTGTGTGTGGGGGGGGCTGTGTGGGGTGTGTGTGGGGGGGGCTGTGTGGGGTGTGTGTGTGGGGGGGGCTGTGTGGGGTGTGTGTGTGGGGGGGGCTGTGTGGTGTGTGTGGGGGGGGGGCTGTGTGGTGTGTGTGGGGGGGGGGCTGTGTGGTGTGTGTGGGGGGGGGCTGTGTGGTGTGGGGGGGGCTGTGTGGTGTGGGGGGGGCTGTGTGGTGTGTGTGGGGGGCTGTGTGGTGTGGGGGGGGCTCTGTGTGTGGCTCTGTGTGGGGGGCATGTTGGGGGGCTGTGTGTGTGTGGCAGGTGGGGGGCTGTGTGTGTGTGGTGGGCATGTGGGGCTGTGGGGGGCTGTGTGTGTGTGGCGTGTGTGGGGGGCTCTGTGTGTGGTGTGTGGGGCTGTGTGTGTGTGGTATGTTTGGGGCATGTGGGGCCATGTGTGGTGTGTGTGGTGTGTGTGGGGCTGTGTGGGGCCATGTGTGGTGTGTGGGGGGCTGTGTGGGGCCGTGTGTGGTGTGTGTGGGGACCCCAGGCAGCGCTATAGGCTTGGGGCGGAGTGGCTGGAGGACTGTGTGGAGGAAATGGACCTGGGGGTACTGATTGATGCACGGCTGAACATGAGCCGACAGTGTGCGCGGGTGGCCAAGAAGGCCAACGGCATCCTGGCTTGCATCAAAAATAGTGTTACTAGTAGGAGCAGGGAGGTAATTGTCCCCCTGTACTCAGCACTTGTGAGGCCGCATCTCGAGTACTGTGTTCAGTTTTGGGCCCCTCACTACAGGAAAGACATTGAGGCTCTGGAACGCGTTCAGAGGAGGGCTACTAAGCTGGTGAGGGGTCTGGAACACAGGCCTTACGAGGAGCGTCTGAGGAAGCTGGGATTGTTCAGCCTGGAGAAGAGGAGGCTTAGGGGAGACCTTATAGCTCTCTATAACTTCCTGAAGGGAGGTTGTAGTGAGCTGGGGGTCGGCCTCTTCTCCCGTGTAGGCAGTGACAGAACTAGAGGGAATGGTAGCAAGCTGCGCCAGGGGAGATTCAGGCTCGACATTAGGAAGCACTACTCAGAAAGGGTAGTCAGGCACTGGAATGCACTGCCCAGGGAGGTGGTGGAGTCACCAACCCTGGGGGTGTTCAAGGAAAGACTGGATGTTGTATTGAGGGATATGGTTTAGTGGGAGCTAGTAGTAATAGGTGAATGGTTGGACTGGATGATCTTCTAGGTCTTTTCCAACCTTGGTAATTCTGTGATTCTGTGATTCTGTGTGTGGGGCCATGTGTGGTGTGTATGGTGTGTGGGGGGCTGTGTGGGGCCATGTGTGGTGTGTGTGGGGCTGTGTGGGGCCATGTGTGGTGTGTGTGGGGCTGTGTGGGGCCGTGTGTGGTGTGTGTGGGGCTGTGTGGGGCCGTGTGTGGTGTGTGTGTGGCTGTGTGGGGCCATGTGTGGTGTGTGTGGGGCTGTGTGGGGCCATGTGTGGTGTGTGTGGGGCCGTGTGTGGTGTGTGTGGTGTGTGTAAGCAGCTCCAGGGCTGTGCAGTCACCAGGTTGAGCTCCTGGCCAGGTTCCTCTCCTGCTCCCCCTGCCTTTAGCGATGCCTCTCGCTGTGTTTGCCAGGCAGCTGCCCTGCCCTGTGCTCCGAGCGTCAGAGGAGTGAGGTCGGATGTGCAGACCCTCCTCTTGCCTGCCCGGCTGCTGGGCAGAGACAGAAAGGGCTTTGAGCTTTGGGCCCAACCTACTGCTGCTAAGCTCAGCTTCTGAAAGCCAGAGGAGCCGTTCCATGGCAGAGGGGCCAGGGAGGGCTGTGCAGTGGCTGCCACTGTGTGAGCTGCTGCTTTTGCTCGCTCTGTCCCCTGCTGCAGCGCCCAGGGACACCCAGTTTCTTTACCTCACTCCCATCAGGTCAGAGCTACTCCCTGGGCTGTGTTTTATGTTCCCTGCTGGTTTCAGCCAGGGTTTCAGGTACTGCATGTCCTTCTGTGGAACACCCTGAGCAGAGATGAGCCGATAGACCGCAGTGCTCCTGCGTGCAGCCCCGCCGGCTCTGGCCTTTATTTATCAGCGCTGGATCCTGAGCTCACTTAGTGCCTCTTATCTCTACCCTGTTTATTTCCTGCACTTAACAGATTGTCTTGGCCAGCAGCTCCCTGCTCGCTGCAGCCTGAAGAGACCCCTGCCTCCCCTTCCTCACCCCCCACCTAAGAAAAAGCCCCTCCCAGATGGCGTTCCAGCGATGCCGATGGTGTCCTGCCATCCTGGCTTGGACCTCAGCCCCTCTTCTCTTGTCCCTCAGCTCTCTGGGCTCTGAAGATGATTAGAGGGCTGGAGCACCTGCCCTGCTAAGAGAGGCTGAGGGAACTGGGCTTGTTCAGTCTGGAGCAGAGAAGGCTGTGGGGGGACCTCATTGCAGCCTTCCAGTCCCTGAAGGGAGCAGAGGAACAGGAGTGGAATCAACTTTTTAAAAGGATAGACAATGACAGGACAAGGGGGATGGATTAAAACTAAAGGAGGGAAGGTTTAGATTAGATATTAGGGGGAAGTTTTTTACAGAAAGAGTGGTGAGGTGCTGGAACAGGCTGCCCAGAGAGGGGGTGGGTGCCCCATCCCTGGGGGTGTTCAAGGCCAGGTTGGATGGGGCCCTGGGCAACCTTGTGTAGCTCCAGGCCTGGGGGTTGGTGGCCCTGCCTGTGGCAGGGGGTTGAAGCTCTGTGATCCTTGGGGTCCCTTCCAACTCATCCCATTCTATGATTCTATGAAGAGGTGCTGTCTTCAAATGAAAGAACCCAGCCCCAGGCAGATAATCTGCCAGCACGGTCACCAGGGTGATGCTGAGCGTAGGTCTTGCAGGTAGCCATTAATGAGTGACTAACTGCTGATATTTGGGCCCTGAGCTGAGATGCTGCATATTTAAAGCTATTAGGACAGCTTATTTGCCTAGTTATGAAGAGCAACAATTTTCTATCATGACTAATGCTTTTTTTATCAAACAGTTTCCTTCGCTGCAAGATAAGCTGAGCAAATTGGCCCTTGTTAAATGTCTGATGCAAACTGGAGTTCTGTGAGCTCGCTGCACTCAGAGACAGAGGGATGCCTCAGATGGTTCTTCTTCCTTGGCCACGGTGGTGGCCTGTATTTAAACCAAAAACACCTCCCAGAAATCGTAATCTGAAGCCTTCCCCCTCTCCCCTCTCATTCATTCCACATAGGGAGTCACTGTGTAGGGGAAGAGGGTTTCAGTGGCAGCTCAGTGAAGCTGGTTGGCCCAGCTCCCACAGCCACAGATCAGATAAAGCAATAGTGCAGCTTTGCTTTGCTCCCCCACCCCTCCCTTTCCCAAATATGAAGCCCCAGCCCTGACCTAGAGGGACCACTTCCCGACTGCTGCCTCTTCTGCCCTTGGACTGTCTGACCAGAGGGTGCCAGGGCACCAGGCTGCCAAGAACTGGCCTGAGATCCACCAACTTGTTTCTCACAGATCATCAAACAGCTGTCAGCCTGTACCAGCTCCCAGGCCAGCTGGGCTGTGTTCAAACCAATAGCCTAAAGGTGAAGCATTTGTTCCAGTTACCTGAGCCATTCACTTCCTCAGAACCAGCCATCCCAGGCTCCTGAGAGCAGGATTTATGGTGGCAAAACTACCAGGGGCCAGCAAGCCCCAGATTGTCTCAGGGTACAGCGAGTGAGAGCTCTTCCCTGAGCTATTCCCATGCTCCCACACATCATCCCATCTCATGTTTCCTTGCTGTGTGTCCCTGGCCCCCCTTCTCCTCCCTGGCCCCCCTTCTCCTCCCTGGCCCCCCCTTCTCCTCCCTGGCCCCCCCTTCTCCTCCCTGGCCCCCCCTTCTCCTCCCTGGCCCCCCCTTCTCCTCCCTGGCCCCCCCTTCTCCTCCCTGGCCCCCCCTTCTCCTCCCTGGCCCCCCCTTCTCTTCCCTGGTCCCCCCCTCCTCCTCCCTGGCCCACCCTCTCCTCCCTCGTCCCCTTTGCCAGCACCTTGGAACCCACTGGTTGATTTGCTGGGTTTCCAGGAGGGCAGCTCAGCGCTGCTGGGAGCCCTGGGAATCCAGCTGGCCCAGAAGGAAGGAGAGGGCACCCCTTGGTCCCTGCACAGTGAGGCCCATCGTGGCTGAAATTCCCCCAGGCTGCTCAGGACCCCCGAGAGCCCTCGCAGGGGGGTGTTTTGATTGTCCAGCTCCACTCAGCGCCTTACAGAAGGTGCTAGAGGAGCAGTTTTCTGTGGCTTTTTGGGGCTTTTTGCCTCATCTCCTGTACAGCAGAAGTCTGTCACCTCAAGCCATGCCTGGAAGCGGTGGGCAAGCATGGGAGGTGTTGTCCAAGCAAGGGCTTTAGGCTGTGAGACTGGTGAACACGTGGCACTGGCTTCCACATAGAAACCCCCCGTGTCCCCACCTGCTGCTCTGGCTCTGGCTGCCCAACTCATGCTCCTGGGTGTGAAACCCAGGGTGAAAGGGGCTGTTGTACCCTCCCAGATGAACCCACCTCCTGTGTGCAGCAGGCCTGATGCATAACCTGACCTGGTGGCACCTCTGGTCACTGCCTGGCTGGGTCCTTTCCACCATTAGTTTCTTACCAGTGCACCCAGTAGCTCTCTGGTTTCCTGTCTCCCCTCAGACCAAGGATGGCATTCAGAAGAACCTGGAGAATGAAATCATCAAATACAACTTCAAGACCTCTTTCTTTGACATATTTGTGAGTATCCCAGACTGCTGCAGGTGAGGAAACAGCTTGGGGCCTCACAGTGGCAGAGGCTGAGCTGGGGAAGGTCCCTGCCTTGGGGCTGGGGGGTGCCTGGGGTCTCCCCACAGCCTACCTGGGTGACACTTGGGCATGTTGCAGCCCGTCCCAGTTGCAGCCTTGACCCCATCTGTCTAGGTGGGGAGCTGGCTTGTGTCTGCATCCTCCCAGTGCCTGGCAGAGGGATGGGGGCAGTGACTGGTGCCCATGGCTCTTTTGTTTTTCAAGGTCTTGGCTTTCTTTCGGTTTTTTGTCCTGCTGCTGGCCTATGCCATCGTAAAGCTGCGCCACTGGTGGGTCATAGCGGTAAGGAGGCAATTTTGGCTGCCCTGCTTTCACTTTTCTCTCTCTGCCTGGAGTTTGCAGCTCTCTGAGCTCCATAAATGTGTTTTTCAGGTTACTACACTGGTATCCAGTGCCTTCCTGATCGTGAAGGTCATCCTCTCTGAGGTCAGTGTCCTAGGGCTCGCTGGGGGTTGCTCTGTGAGTGCTGCTGCTGCTGCTCCTCTCTTCCCATCCATGTGGACTCCCCATGGTCTCTGCTTTCTCCCCCTCAGCTGCTGACCAAAGGGGCTTTTGGCTATTTACTCCCCATTGTCTCCTTCGTCATTGCCTGGCTAGAGACTTGGTTCCTGGATTTTAAAGTCCTAACTCAGGAAGCAGAAGAGGAACGCTGTGAGTATTTCTCTCCTCTCTGGTAGGAGTTGGCAGGCAGGAGCAGCGGGCTCAGGATTCTGCTGCTTTGGCAGCACCTTGACAGATCTGACATTTATGGCGAAGTGATCTCCAGGCTGGCTGCAACCATTACTGCCTGACTCAATTCTTTATGGTATATAAGGCCCTTTGGGGGAAGAAAATACCAGATTATAAAAAGCATCTTTTAATTGAGTGGAGCAAAACGTGCCAGGTTCCCCAATGTCTGGATCCTGAAGCCAGACGTGGTGGAAACAGAGCTCACCTCTGTGTTGGAGAAGATGTTTTGAAACAGTGGGACAGGTGCCAAGAGGGCTGTTGGACTGTCTGTCTCTGGATGTCTGTCCTGGAGACCTTTCAGAGGGGATGGCTTCACTCAGGGGTGCGTTACAGGGGTGTGGTGTGGGTTACAGCCTGTGAAATCTTACAGCCTCCAGCCACTGAGGTCAGACTAAGCAGAGAGCGAGTCTGACCTCATGCTTTACAAACCACCCTGCTGAGCTGGGCACTTGGAACTCCCAGGGGTCCTTCTAGGGAGTTTGGGCAGCCACCCCAGTCCCAGCTGAGCACCCAACTCCAGCAAGAGGGCTTAACAGAGGAAAGAGGAGCGGGAAAGGGGCTGTAACTGGAGGAGTGTTTGTCAGGAGAGGCTCCATCCGAAATGTGCTGACTGACTGGAAACCACCAGAGGATGTTTGGGTCTTGCAAGGAGGCTTTAAGATGAAAAATGATCAAGTGTTTAATGCCTCTATTGGATTAGGCTCAGGTTCTAAATTGCTTCCAGGGGAAGCTCTTATTTAATTAGATGCTTAATCGCCTTTGGATTTGACAGGCAGAAGAGCCCATTGATCTCCATGCAGATAAAACGTCTCAAACAAAAGATGAGGCAATAGGAGTTAAAAAGCTTGTGGGCTGGTTGGTGTCGGTGCTACAGGACAGGCTGTGTCTGGAGGAAAGTGGCTGGGAGGGTGGTTGAGTTGTGGTGGAGGAGGTGTGGGGACCCCAGGTTGTTGAAGTGCTGGGTGCTGTGTGTGTAAAACCTCCTGCTTTGGTTCACAGGGTACCTGGCAGCCCAGGCTGCAGCCTCTCGTGGCCCCCTGCTCTACCCCAGGGCCTTTTCTGAGGGACAGTTCTACTCCCCACCAGAGTCCTTTGCAGGTGAGACGTGTTATCCTCCCCTTCTGCTGGCACAAAACCCCCTGGGTCTCCTCATCTCCATAATCACCTCCTCCCTGAGCTCTGTCTCGTTATCCCAGCCCTTGGCAGTGGCCAGTGGCAAAGCCTCCCAGACCTGACACTGCACAACAGGCTCCCCTCTCCTCACACTGTGCCTGGGCAGGAGTCCTGCTCAGCCCTGCATGCCTGGCTCAGCTCTGGGGGAAACCAGAGCCTTCTGTGGTCTTGGGATTAAACACTCTTAGCTGCAGCTAAAGGACTTGACAAATGCTGCCCTCAGGATGAGGGCAGGGGGGCGAGTTGCCACAGGCAGGTGAGGATGGGGTCTGGCAGCATGCCACTGCCCTGTGCTGGCTCCGGAGCGAGGGGACGTCAGCTGGAGCAGTTGTCTTGGTGTGGTTTACACATGGAGCAGTGCCTTGCCAGCCAGCTGTGGTGCTGAGGTATTTGGGGTTGTCTTGCCATCAGCTGGGGTGCAGGGATGGGATGGTGCCTGTCTGAGGGAGGTTGTATGAGTGGGGTGTTCATGGATCACCTGTTAACACCGTGCTTCCCACCCAGGGTCGGACAACGAGTCAGATGAGGAAGGTGTGGGGAGGAAGGCCTTGACAGCTCAGGTAAAGAGAGGCCACCTCTCCCTGCCCCTCACCTTCAGGGCTGTGGGTGTCTCTCACAATCCTGCTGCCCCCTCAGGGTGCTGTACCTGCAGAGCACCAGAGGCTGCTGTCCCTCATCGCACAGCCTGGCCTGGGGACATTTAGCCAAGGAGCTCTGCTCTGTCCTTCGTCCCCCTGAAGCCTGGCTGGGCACAGGCTGCTTGGTGCTCCTTTCCAAGGGGTCCTGCTACCGCTCAGCCCCAATTTTGGCACCTCAGCAGCAGGAAGATGGGATGTCTCATAGCCCTTTGCCTGCTGGAAACCCTTCCACCAAGGCAGGAGACTGGCTGGTAGACGCAGCTGGCGTGTGGATACAAGCCAGGGCGGGGAGCGTGACTTCAAGCTCCAAAATGAGGCCTCTGTGACCCAAATGAAGAGATTTCTGCAGTGTGGGGGTGGGGAGATGGCCCCTTTCCCTCTGCCAGCCCTGGGAGGGGGGCAGCAGGCTTTCTGCAGGCAGTGAAACGCTCCCTTCTCTCCTAGGAGAAAGAGTACGTCCGGCAAGGCAAAGATGCCATGGAGGTTGTGGACCAAATCCTCGCCCAGGAGGAGAACTGGAAGTTTGAGAAGAACAATGCAAGTGTCTTGTGTCCCCCCACTGCCCCCCCTGGCCGAGAGCACGGATGGCTTAGTGAGAGTGGGAGGGCAAATGAGGCTCCTGAAACCTCCTTGCGACACGAAAAATTAACAAGCGTTACAATTACCTGATTGAATTAGGAATCCATTCCAGTTCAGTTCAATGTAAAACCCCCTCTTACTTAATTAGACGTTTAATTGCCTTCCTGTTTGACAGGAGAGAGCCCCTCGCTCCTCCCTGGCACAGGGGCGGACAGCTCACCTTTAGTAGGTGTTGGGCTGTGGGGAGCAGGGGGGCAGCAGAGCCACAGTGTGGGGGGCAGGGGAGCAGCAGTGTGGGGGGCAGCAGAGCCACAGTGTGGGGGGCAGCAGAGCCACAGTGTGGGAAGCAGGGGAGCAGCAGTGTGGGGGGGCAGCAGAGCCACAGTGTGGGGAGCAGGGGAGCAGCAGTGTGGGGAGCAGCAGAGCCACAGCGTGGGGGGCAGCAGAGCCACAGCGTGGGGGGCAGCAGAGCCACAGCGTGGGGGGCAGCAGAGCCACAGCGTGGGGGGCAGCAGAGCCACAGTGTGGGGGGCAGGGGAGCAGCAGTGTGGGGGGCAGCAGAGCCACAGTGTGGGGGGCAGGGGAGCAGCAGTGTGGGGGGGCAGCAGAGCCACAGTGTGGGGAGCAGGGGAGCAGCAGCGTGGGGGGCAGCAGAGCCACAGCGTGGGGGGCAGCAGAGCCACAGCGTGGGGGGCAGCAGAGCCACAGCGTGGGGGGCAGCAGAGCCACAGCGTGGGGGGCAGCAGAGCCACAGCGTGAGGGGCAGCAGAGCCACAGTGTGGGGGGCAGCAAAGCCACAGTGTAGGGAGCAGGGGAGCAGCAGTGTGGGGAGCAGGGGAGCCGCAGTGTGGGGGGCAGCGGAGCCGCAGTGTGGGGAGCAGGGGAGCAGCAGTGTGGGGAGCAGGGGAGCAGCAGTGTGGGGGGCAGCAGAGCCACAGTGTGGGGGGCAGCAGAGCCATGCCAGCCCCGTGGCTGCAGGTTCTGCCCGTGCTTCATAGCAAGGCACCTTTGAAAGTGCTGTGGAGGCTGAGCCAGGCTCTGGCTTTTCTGGCCACCTTTGGCCCACATGGAAGTAGGAGAGTGTGGGGCACAAAGTGCTCCTTCCAACCCCAAAGCTGCTTTGGTCCCTCCTGTTTTCCCTGTGAGAGGGACCTTTGTGGGTGCTGCAGGGTAAATGGCACACAGCAGAGCCTTACCTTGCCATGCTGGTTCATTCCCTGGGCTACAGGGCAGAGTTTTTGGGGTACCCAGAGCTGCTTTCTCTCTCCAGAGGATGGAGAGAAAGGGGCAGTGTCTCTGCCCCCCTAAACCCAAACCTTGCCTTCTGCTTGTGGCCTTGCAGTGCGATTGGGGCGAGCGTCCTGCAAACTGCAGTCTCATCTGGTATTTAAAATTCCCCTGTCAAGTGATCCATTGTCCGATGCCAAACTAGCTGGGCAGATTGTTTTCTTTATCCAAAGGGGGATGGATTTAAATAGACTAATCAGAGTTTAACACGGGGCTAATGATGAAAGGTTATCATCTGTCCATCCCTAACCCCTCCAGGGAGGCTCTTCTCAGATGTAGGTAACAACAGCAGTGCTGGCAAACCAACCCCTTTCTCTTCCCCCCGCGCTGGTCGCTCACCTCAAAGAGAATTTGACCTTGACGTGGAGTTTCCAGGCTGGCACAGGGAGGATTCTTTTTCTGTCTCCTCACTGCTGCCTCTCTGGATATTGTTTTGTTTATGGAAATCTGTACACGTGCATCTCAAATGTGCTCGGTGCAGTTCCTGGGCTGGGGTCACTGCCTGGGGTGGGGGGAATAGGGCAGAGGGGGGATGTTTAGGGGTTGGAGAGGGTCCTTCAGAATGTTGCACAAGGCAGGACTCACCCCAGACAGGAGTGATTTACTTTGCCAATGTAAATATAACTCTCTCCTTCCTTATGCAGGACTTTGGTGATGTTGTTTACACTTTGGAAATACCTTTCCATGGCAAGACCTTTATTTTAAAGGTAAGGACCTCCCCCCATCGCTTCCTCAGCCCGTGTACCGCTGCTCTGCTGGGAGCCAGCTCAGCTTTCACGCTCCCCTGGCCCTGGCAGGACAGGTCAGCCTGCAAAGCACGCTCTCCCTGCTTGAGACAGATGAACCTCTCCACACACACACACACATACACACACACGCTCTAGGGAATCTCTCCAGGAAAACCCCTTGGCTGGCAGACAAACTCCCTAGCAAATATGCTGGGCCTCGCTCTCCGCTGCTAGAAGCGGGAGCAGGTGACTACAAGACTTGATTCCAACCCCAGCATCTAGGACTAATCTGACCAAGGAGGCTAATTGCAACTAATTGCCAGCAAGACCAGGGCTGAGCGTGCGTCTGCTGCTGGCTGGCACGGAGCAGAGCTGCTCTGGAGCTCCTTGCTCCGTGGCCTCTCGCCGGAGCGGCTTGGCTGGGTCCCACGCTTTAATGAAGCCTCCGTGCTGCGGTGCCTTCTCTTTGTTCCAGTGCATATGTTGCCTCGCTGGCAGGGAGCTGCTGGTGGAGCAGCTCGGTGTTTGTGAGGAGAAGCTGGATGGGCCCTGTGTTGCTGTGTTAACTGTTTGCTTCCAAAGGTCCCCTGTCCCGTGGGGACATGGAGAGAGGGAGATGTTGTCCGTGCCAGAGCTCTTAAGAGCTTCTTGGTGACTTCCCAAAAAGCAGGGTGAGGGTGGGAGAGGAGCCAACCCAAGCTCTGTCTGTCTCACCATGTTATAGACAGACAGATGCTTGCCCTCTCTGACACCAGTGTGCACCTCAGCCAGGTGACTGCTGAACCCTGAGGTCTGGCCTGATCTCTCGTGTGCCCTCCAGGCCCTTGGGAAGGAGAGCGCAGTGACACAGGGGTGACAGCCTTGGCTTTGCTCAGCCCCCCATCTTGTGTTATCCCAGTTGTTCTTTGCACCCCTTAAAATTCAGCATAGTGGGGAGCAGGACTGGCTAACTGGGCTGGCTCTGTCCACAGGCCTTCCTGCAGTGCTCTGCTGAAATGGTTTACCAGGAGGTTATTCTCCAGCCTGAGAAGATGATCCTGTGGAACAGAACGGTGGCAGCTTGCCAGGTGAGCGTGCTGGACAAAGATGGCTTAATCACAGGAGCTCCTTGGAGCGGAGAGCTGGAGCTTCCCAGCCCAAGGCGGGCTGGCAGCAGTGCCCAGCCCGTCCTGGAGCTTAGCTGGACCCGAGTCACTGAGGCGTTAAATCTCCACCGCTCAGCCCTGCGAGCCGAGTGCTCTGCGCTTGCCAGCTGCACGCCTGTGCCTCTCCAAAAGCCCATGAGGTGGGCAGGGAGATGGGCCAGTGGCTGAGCCAAACCTGCTCTTTGCTTGGGAGGTTTTGGGTGTTTCACACCATTGGTGTGGCTGGGATCTGAGGGCAATGCCTGTGCCCCCCTCCCACCCTCCCAGAGAGGCAGAGAGCCCAGTGCTGGGGCAGGACACAAACCTGTGCACATGCTGCTGCAGAGTTTGGTCCCTTCAGCCTCTGATCAGCTGCTCGAGATGCTCCTTTTGCTCCGAGTGCTGCTGCTGTTGTGGGGCAGGATCTGTATCCCCCGGCCATTGGCGCAGCCTGAGGGCTTCTCCCTGCTTTGCTTTTCTCTTCCCACCCCCCTCCAGATCTTGCAGCGAGTTGAAGACAACACGATTGTCTCATACGACGTGGCAGCTGGGGCTGCAGGCGGTGTCGTTTCCCCAAGGTGGGTTCATTCTGCTGTCTGCTTAGGGCTGAGCCCCCAAAACCCCCTAAAATACAGAGAGAAGCATCTGACTGGAGGGAGAGGGCTCTGCCCTGGCTCTGCCCCTCTTCACTGGCTGGGATCTCCCAGTATCAACGAGGCAGGGCTGACTGGCCATGCTGGTGACACTCCCAAAGCCAAGGAGCCCCTGAAGTCTCCTCCAGACGTTTCTCTCAGGACTCTGAGACCCAGAGGCTGCTTTAGCCAGCCCGTCAGTCTCCCTGATACCAGGCAGCGCTGTGCTTTGTCTGTGTGTTGACACACCACTGCCACAGCCTTTCCCAGCACTCCAGAGAGCAGGATCTGGCCCTTCAGAAGCCCTGCTGTTGTGTTTTAAAGCCATCACCAACCTTTCTCTGCCTTAGGGACTTCGTGAACGTGCGCCGGATCGAGCGCAGAAGAGACAGGTACATTTCCTCAGGGATCTCCACCACGCACAGCCTCAAGCCGCCGCTCTCCAAGTATGTCAGGTAAGAGGCAGGTTGGAGTTTGGTTTTGCCTTTGCTTAAGCTCAGGGCAAAGAAGCCACTTAAAATGAAACCCCTGCTGTCTTCCTGGCAGCGCTGGCGGGAAGCGGATCTATTTGTGGAGCTGAACCTTGCTTCCCTTGTTCTTCTTCCTTTGTTGAAGAAACTCTGGGTGTTGGTCTGGGGCGTTTCACAGCTCTGTGCTCAGGGCAGTGGAGGTGCCAACCAGTAACAGCACAAACCCCGACCCAGTCTGCATCCTGTTTATGTCACAGTTCATTCCCAAACAGGGCTGGCTGCCATTTCAGAGGGGCAGTAAACAGCTGACTGGCTCACTCTGAGCCTCTCAGATGCCTTTTGCTTCTCGTAAGCTGGTCACTTAGTGACTTTAAAGGCTGAGGACCTTGAGAGATGGTCCCGTGGGTGAAACAAGCTGTGTCAGGATGGGCTGGCTCCCAAAGCGTCGGCAGGTCTCCAGCCTCTCCCCTTCCGAAGGGACAGCTTCTCCTGGCTGGGGATGGATCCCAACAGGGTTGGTCTCATCAAACAAGGACTCCTTGTTACTGTCTGCTCGGGTGCCTGGGGCCCAGCTGTGCCACTCCACACACTGACTTTGTTTTTCCTAATAATCTGGTTAAAGTAATTGACATTTTAACTCGGAGCCGTTAGAGCTGCCTCAGTCTATTTAAAAGAGCTGGGGACTTCAGGGCCTGGAAGGAAAACACCTTTGTACAAATGTCTGCAGCAAAAAATAGCGTGTTCCTGAGCAGGGAAGGGGAACCTGTATTTGGGCTCTTGTCACTGAGAGATGCTGTGAAGAAGGATCTGGGGGCTGAAGCTCCCCACGCTGAGCCCATCCTGACTTCTCAGGGCTTCCCTGGCCGTTGGGCTTTCTGGGGACCCCTTTTTTGCACAGGATGGTGTCTCAGAAGCCTCCCCACAGCAAAGAGCCGGTGCCTGGCAGGGCTGGCACGGTCTGGAGGCAGAGGCTGCTTCTCAGCCCTGCAGCAGCCCTGGCATCACTGCTGCCAAGGCACCTGTGGGAAATCTTCCTTGCTGGGCTCGCTCATGTGCCCACAGCCACAGCCAGGCGCCTTCCTGGGTGACCCTGTGCATCTGCTCTGACCCCGCTGGGCTCCAGTCCTCGCTGCCAGGCGCAGGGAGTGGCTGCTGCCAGGCACAGGATCCGTGCTGTGTGCCCCAGCCAACGGCTTTTCGGCTGGGCCTGGCTCTGACAGCATCTTCTCTCTCCATTCCCCACAGGGGTGAGAATGGTCCCGGAGGATTCATTGTGCTGAAGTGTCCCAGCAACCCCAGGGTCTGCACCTTCATCTGGATTCTCAACACAGACCTGAAGGTAACGCTGGTTCTTTGCTGTATCCCATCCCCAGTGGCACCCAGGCTGCGTGCTGAGGGCCTGTTCTGTGCTCCCATCCTGCCTGCTGCTTCCAAAGGACTCAGCCTTTGCTGGTGAAGTTAAACACTACCCAAAAATCACTCTCTTTCCCCTGAAGCTGCCCCAGTGTGAGGCAGGGAAGCCTTTCCTTTCCCAGCAGAGATCTTGCTTAAGGGTTTCACATCTCTTGTGTGCAGGACTGGGGGAGAGGAGAGATTTTAATCCCCTTTTGGGGTCTGAAAAGTGGGCTGGCTGACTGCTCTGGGGCTCCTGGGAACCCACTGAAGGGTGATTCCCTCACCCCTGCGTGCCCAGCACTCCCACAGCCCAGTACAAGCACCTCCACAGCCTGGTCCAAGCACGACCACCCCCAATACAAACATAACCACCCCTGGTACAAGCACAACCACCCCTGAGGTGCACGGGGCTGTCCCTGCATGCAGGGAAAGGCGCTTGGCCCCAGACCCAGAGCTGTTTGGGGAGCTGCATGTTGAACCCATGCTGGTGGCCCAGACAAAAGGCAGCAGGAAGGGAACAGGGGTCGGGTGGATGGTTGGGGGGGAGTTGGAGCTGGCCCGTTCTCTTCCTCCGCTGAAGGTTGACGTGGTAACAGCGCTGCAGCAGCGAGCACAAAGGCTTCATTCATCAGCACTGTGCTGCAAAGCTGCGCAGCCCCCTCCCCTCCCACGTCCCTCCCTCCCTTCCCTCTGAGCGCATCGGCTCCCTCCTGCCTCCCAAAACACTTTGGAGAGGGGTTGGCAGGAACACTTCTCCTGGGCAGCGAGAGCAGGGCTGGGGCAGGACCTGACCTCCGGCCTCTTCCCCACAGAGGTGGCGTTTCCCTTCACGCCTCTCCTGTCCCTCTGTAACGAGCCTGTTGGGAGGGATAACGAACCTTCTTGGTTGTGCAAGATGGGGTTTGGAAAGGAAGAGACGTTCCTTGTGCTTCCCAGGCCGGAGAGCGCTCGCCCACTGCCTGCCTCCGCTGCTGGAAGAGATGCCGGAGCGGCCGAGCTATTAATAACCCACTGGCAACTGCTGCCACCATCTTCCTGAAGGGCTCTGCTTGCACCCAGACCCCTCATCTGTGCTGCCTTGCTATTTCCTCTGGCCCCCAAGAAGTATTTATAGCACATGGCTCATCCCTTCCTGCACCTAAGGGCTGAGGATTACACCCAGGTGCCATTTGGGTCCGTGACGAAGCTTCGTGACGGAGCTTCACCCCCCAGCTCGGTTTGGGGAGGTGTCTGAAATGGTTCCTGGACCAAGGGGCTCTCCAGCTCCTGTGAGAAAACCTGCCCCAGGGAAACAGCTCTGCTTCCTGCCCTGCTGCAGCACCCCAAGTTCCACCTGGGGGGGTCCTCCTGTGCCTACTTGACCCCCAGAACAGTTGGCTGGCCCCCCCATGCCTCAGCTGCCTGCCCTCAGGACCCTCCTCGTGCCCCCAGGCCCCCTGCCAAGCACCGTTCGGTTCCTCCCCTGGAGCAGCGTTCCTGGAAAGCAGCAGCTCCCCTCAGCATGGGATTGGGGTTGGCACCCCTGGGTCGGGCTGGGGACCAGCCCTGTGTCCCAATCCCAGCCCTGGCTCACGCTGTGGTGGTTCTTGCTCTCCCCACAGGGCCGCCTGCCCCGGTACCTGATTCACCAGAGCCTGGCTGCCACCATGTTCGAGTTCACCTTCCACCTCCGCCAGCGCATCGGGGAGCTCTCCAGCAAGCCCTGAGGAGCAGGGCCCTGCCCTCACCCCACATTCCTCTGCAGACAGGAGAGGACCCTCTGCACCCCCCGGGAGAGGATGCCCTGGACTAACGCACTGAGATGAGGCTGGGGGGTGCTCAGCTCCCCCCAGCACTGTTCCCCCTAATCGGGGCTGGGAAACCACTGACTGTTGCGTGCCAAACCCCTGCCCTGCCCTCCTTGGGCTCTGATGTGGCTCCCCCTCCCCTCACACAGGTTGGGGGCTGATCTGTGCCCCCCCCACCTCCTGTAGCGTGCCCCAGGTGATGAGGAAGAGGAGCCAGAGATGAAGGGCTCAGGACACGCGTCTGTCCCCTCTTGATCCCTGGGCTGGGCTCTGCCCCTCTGCACGTAGTGGGGGGCAAAGGGCCACCTGGGGAGGGGGCCACACACGGGACACCCCCCCTGCTCCATTCCCTGAGGCTTTGGGCTTGCCCAGCTATCTCCTTGGGGCTTGGCAGAGCTCATCCCCCCCGCAGCTCCAGGCTGAGGCAGAGCATGATTTGCCTTAAGCAGAGACTTTTCTCCTTTTTGGGGGGTGTGGAAGGGATGGGGAGGGGGGGGGGGGAATAGAGGGGGGGGGGGGGATGCGGGGGCGACTGCATCTTCTTTCTACCTGCGAGCGCCGGTGCCGTGTTCTGTGTTATTAATGGAAGCAGCGTGGAGCCGCCCGCACGCGGGGGCCGACGCCGTCAGCGCTGCAGGGAGCACCCACGCTGCACCCCCCTACCCCCAGCTCGCCTTGGCAAGGAGATGGGGGGGGTCTGTCCCCCTTCCTGTGTCCCCGAGGGGTGACACCTGGGGCCGGGACCTGTCAGAATTAAAGCCTTGCACTGTTTGCAGCCCATCTGCACCCACCCTTTGTTGGGGAGGGAAGGGGGGCACAGCTGGGGTGTGAGGGGGCAGCCTGATTTCCCCCCACACACACACACACCCCTGCCACAAAGGATGGGTCCTCAGGGTGCTTTCAGTCACTGGCCATGGGTGTTACTGGCCCCCAGTGTGATGCCAGTGGCACCGTCACCTCCAAATTGACCTGGGGTGTGAGACCCCCAGGCTGTGGGACCCCCACAGCTGTGGGGTGGTGGCCTAGAAGGGGCTGGAGACCCCCCCCCTCATCCACCCGGGCAGCGGTCACAGCCACATGAGCCCTGCCTGCTGGCACAGGGTGAGTGCCTGTCCGTCCATCCGTCTGTTGGCAGCCCCCATCTGTCAGCCCCACAAATAGCCGGGCTGGGGGGGCTCTCAGGGTTGGCACCCCCCTGTCCCAGCACAGCCAGTCCCTGGGATGGGACCCTAATGGCCTTGCAAGGGCAGCAGCCACCAGAGGATGGGTGGCACAGGGGTGGCACAGCCACAGCCCCAGCAGAGCCCTTAACGCCTCCAGCACCCATTGTGGGTGCCAGCGTCGCAGGGAAGGGACAGATGTGTCCCCAACATCGCTGTGCCCCAAAGGGGGGTGTGTGAGGGTCCTGTCCTGCACCCCCAGGGGACACAGCCCCGGTGCAGGGGGTGTCACCACAGCATAGCCAGCAGGCACACAGGGCTGAGCATGGCCAGACCCACACGGGGTGACACACGTGTCCCCGGTGCCAATCCCCCCCCCTCCCCAGCTTGCCCTGAGGGAGCCCTTGGCACCCTCCTGTCCCCGCGGTGCCAGCGACACGTCCCGAGGTCCCAAAAATAGCCTCTGCGGGGTCATATAAGCGGGGTGGGTGGTGAGGGGGGGGCAGCGCCAGCATGTTGGGGCCCAGTGTGGTGGTGCGCAGCGGGGGGCTGCTCTCGGGCGCCCGCCTGGGCTGCCACGTGCGGGAGGAGGACACGGGGCGACGTGAGACCTTCAGCGCCGAGTGGCTGGACCTGGAGCTCAGCACCAGGCCTGAGGAGGGGTGAGGGGCACCACAGCTGGGTGGTGGGGGTCTTTGGGGTGGGGGGGTGGTCATTGGGTGGGGTGGGGCTCTGGTTGTTTGGGGGTCCCCAGCTGCTGTGGGGTTTCCAAAGGGTCTGGGGGTTATGGGGGGGGGGATGTTCTCCAAGGGTCCTGATGGGGACAGGGAGGATGTGGGGGGCTGCAGGGGACAGGTACCCAAGGGGTTCCAAGGGGGGGTGATGGGATATCCGGGGTGGGAGGTGTTTGAGGAGGACTGGGAGGGTCTGGGGGTTCCTGGGGGGGTGTTTTCATGGGGCTGGGGGGAGGCTGGGCATCCACACAGGGCCAGGAGGGATGGGGGGGCTCCAGGTGTCCCCGTGGGGTGGGGTGGTCCCAGTGGGGCTGTGCAGGTCCTGGAGGGTCTCCAAGGCTCCCCATGGGGGTGGGGAGACCGTGGGGGGAGTGTCTCCAAAGCATCAGGGGGTACACAGGGATGACCATGGGGAGATGTGGGACATGGGGGGGTCTCCAGAGGTTCCCCGTGGGGTGGGGTGGCCCCAACAGCGCACAGCAGGACCCGGGGGTCCCTATGGGGTGTCGGGGGGGGGGGGTGGGTCCTTCTGCCGCCCCCCACCATCCTCCCCGTGCCCAGGTGGTGCCGGCGGGAGGTGGACCAGCAGCACCGGGAGACGCTGGAGCATCACGGGGAGGTGCGGGTGCTGGAGCAGCGCTCGCCGTGGGGGCTGCTGCGGGTGGGGTGCCTGGGGCAGCCCCTGACCCAGCACCTCCTGCCCTACGCCCGCACCCTGCCCCTGCCCCTCTTCGCCCCCCCCGACCTCCGCGGAGCCAAGCCGGGGCTCCGCCGCACCCTCTCCCGCTCCCTCTCCCACGAGGCCCAGCGGGGCTGAGGGTGCCGGGATGGGGCGGGGGCGCGGGGAGGGGGATTTCGGGATGGGGGGGAGATGGGGTGTGCAGGAGGCTGATGCTGGGGGGCGGCGGGGGGGGCCCAATCGCCTGGGCCCGCTCGGCCGCCCTGAAGAGGCGACGCAGGATGGAGGGGAAAGGTGGGGGGGGGTCCCACGCACCAGGGACCCCAGCCCGCAGCGGGGGGCGCAGAAGCCGGCGGGAACGGGGCACCCACCGATCGGGGGGCTCCCGGCAGCACCGGGCGCAGCTCGGCTTCCCTGGCAAAGAGAAGAGGGTGCAAGGATGGGGAGTGTTGACCCCAAACCGGTCCCCCCCCCCCACCCCCGGGGCCAAACGGGGCCCTGGAAGGGTGGGGGGCTGTGGGGGTCGCTCTGTGGGGTTGTACCAACGATGGACTTTGTACGGCAATAAAATGCCCAGCCCGGCCTGATGGTGTCATTTTGGGGAGGGGGGGGAAAGGGGGGGTATGATGCCCCCATGAGATGGTGTGGGGAGGGGCAAGATTTGGGGGGGCAGAGGGGTCCTGATGGGCAACGGGGGAAACTGAGGCACGGTGCCTTGCCAGCAGCTGGAGGGATCCAGCCTTCCAGCAGGGTCTTGGGGGGCTTGGTGGAGGGGGGTAACCTTCTGCTTATATAACTGCCCCTTCAGCCCCCCCCTTGCCAGCCCAACAGTGCCAGGGGCTGGGATGGACCCAGCGCCAGTGCCCAGATTAGCTGTTCCCACCCGGCCAGATCCTGCTGTCCCTGGGCCACCGCCAGTGCCCATCCCCTCCCTGTGCCAGTCTGACCCACCCCAGCCCCGCTCCAGCACAGACAGGATTCAGGGGGGGCTCTTTAACCCCATTGCCTCTCCCCAGCCCCACAAGCAGGTCCCATCCTGCCCCTTATCTCACTGTCCTGGGACCTGGCAGGGCTGGTGGTGCTGGCTCCTGCCAGGGGCTGGGCTGAGGCCGAGCACACTCAGCTCACTTGTGACAGGAGAGAGCCCCATCCCCAACCCTTCCCAGTCCCATCCTGTCGGATGCTCCCCTGGGATACCTGGGCAGCCCACCCAGGACCCCCACATTTCAGAGAGTGAAACCTCTAGGATGCAGAGACTGGAGCCAGGACTCCCGGATCCTGCGTCCCCCCCACCAGCTCGAGGAGGAGGGGGGACACGGGGACATAAGCACATTAATGCTCAGCGCAGGCCCGGCCCAGCCGCGCCCCCCGGCCCTGGGGCGCTGGCACTAACCTGGTTATCCAGGATGGATGGACGGACGGAGGGATGGATGGATGGATGGATGGATGGACAGCCACCATCCCTCACCGCCGCCCCCCCCCCCAGCCCGGATGGGGATATAAGGCGGGTCTGGGGGCGGGCGGGTGCCGCCGCCGCAGCCCCTCACCATGAGCAGCCTGGCCGCCCTCCGGGAGGGGTACGAGCGCTTCGACCCCCGCGCGTACCTGCAGAACAACTACCTGCCCCCCCGCGCTGACTTCTCCTCCGAGGAGTTCGTGGTGCCCTGGAAGCTGCGGTGCCTGGCCGAGACCTTCGCCAGCGGTAAGGGGTGACAGGGACCACCCCCCACACCCCCCAATTCCCCCCCCTCCGCGGCTTTGCAGCAGGGAGGGGAAACTGAGGCACGGGGAGGCGCAGGGGTACCACCTCAGCACCCCCCCACCCTGTTCCCTGCTCCCTCCCCGTTGTCCCCTGCTCCCCACCGGTGCCTGGCTTGGTGTGGGACATGCCCCCCCCCTCCATGTCCTCCCCCCCCACGTCCCCCAGGTGAGATCCATGGGCAGACGCTGATCGACGTGGGCTCCGGCCCCACCATCTACCAGCTGCTGAGCGCCTGCGACCACTTCGAGGAGATCGTGGCCACCGACTACCTGGCGGTGAACCGGGAGGAGCTGGGGCGCTGGGCGCGGGGGGAGCCCGGCACCTTCGACTGGAGCCCCTTCATCCGGCACGTCTGCAAGATCGAGGGACGCGGGTGAGGCTGCGGGGGCGGCCGGGAGGGGGGGGCATGGGGCGGGTGAGATCCTGAAGCATCACGGCTGCACCACCTATGGGCCCCCTGCACTGTGTCCCTGCTGGTGCTGGGCTGATCCCCATGGGAATATGTCCCCAGATCCCATGGGATCCCTGCCCCGTGTCCCTGTGGGTGCCGGGCTGATTCTCACAGGGTCCTGTCCCCACATCCCACGAGATCCCAGCCCCACATCCCTGCAGATGCTGGATTGATCCCTGCAGGATCCCGTGACCCTCTGCATGTTGGGCTGGTCCCCAGGGGGTCCTATCCTCACATCCTGATGGGTGCTGGGCTGGTCCATCCAGGATCCTGTCCCCACATCCCTGGGGGTGCTGGGCTGGTCCTCAGATGTCCTGTCCCCACATCCTGATGGGTGCTGGGCTGGTCCCCAGGGGTCCTATCCCCACATCTGGATGGGTGCTGGGCTGGTCCCTCCAGGATCCTGTCCCCACATCCCTGTGGGTGCCGGGCTGGTCCCCAGGGGTCCTATCCCCACATCCCTGCGGGTGCTGGGCTGGTTCCCATGGGATCCTGTCCCCACATCCCTGTGGGTGCTGGGCTGGTCCCCATGGGATCCTGTCCCCACATTCAGATGGGTGCTGGGCTGGTCCATCCAGGATCCTGTCCCCACATCCCTGCGGGTGCTGGGCTGGTCCCCATGGGATCCTGTCCCCACATCCTGATGGGTGCTGGGCTGGTCCCCACGGGATCCTGTCCCCACATCCTGATGGGTGCTGGGCTGGTCCCCATGGGATCCTGTCCCCACATCCTGATGGGTGCTGGGCTGGTCCCCACGGGATCCTATCCCCACATGTCTGGGGGTGCTGGGCTGGTCCCCAGGGGTCCTGTCCCCACATCCCTAGGGGTGCTGGGCTGGTCCCCATGGGATCCTGTCCCCACGGGGTCCTGTCCCCACATCTCTGGGGGTGCTGGGCTGGTCCCCAGGGGTCCTGTCCCCACATCCTTATGGGTGCTGGGCTGGTCCCCATGGGATCCTATCCCCACGTGGTCCTGTCCCCACATCCCTGGGGGGTGCCGGGCTGGTCCCCAGGGGTCCTGTCCCCACATCCCTATGGGTGCTGGGCTGGTCCCCATGGGATCCTGTCCCCACGGGGTTCTGTCCCCACATCCCTCGGGTTGCCGGGCTGGTCCCCATGGGATCCTGTCCCCACATCCCTATGGGTGCTGGGCTGATCCCCCGGGCTCCATCCTGTCCCCGCTGAGTCCCTCCTGCCCACAGGGAGCCCTGGCAGGAGAAGGAGCGCCGGCTGCGCGGGCGCCTGCGCCGCATCCTGCCCATCGACGTGCACCAGCCGGAGCCGCTGGGCGCCCCGCTGCGCCCGCCGGCCGACGCGCTGCTCTCGGCCTTCTGCCTGGAGGCCGTGAGCCCCGACCGCCAGGCCTTCGCCCGGGCGCTGGCACATGTGGGGTCCCTGCTGCGCCCGGGGGGCCACGCTCTGCTGCTGGGGGCTCTGGGGGAGTCCTTCTACCTGGCGGGTGCCGCTCGCTTGCCCGTGGTGCCGCTGGCGGAGGACGACGTCCGCGCGGCCTTGGCGGGCGCCGGCTTCGCGCTGCGCGACTTCCGCTCCTACGCCATGCCGGCCGCGCTGCGCACCGGCGTGGACGACGTCGACGGCGTCTTCTTCGCCCATGCACAGAAGCCAATGGAGGCCTGAGGGACCCCCCCACCCCTAAAAAGAGCTTTCGGGCCCCTGACCCCCCTCAGCGTCAGCCCCGGTGCCCCCCTGGCTGCCCCCAATAAAGCCTGAGCTGCACGGCCCAGCCCGGCGCTGCTGTGGGGAAGGGGAGGTTGGGGGGGGTGCAGGGAGTGGGGGGCTGCTGTGGGGGTGTCAGGACAGGCTGAGGGGTGCATTGAGGGGGTAAGGAGGGCATGGCGGTGGGTATGGGGTAGGAAGTGGGGTGTAAGGGGAGCTACAGCGGGGGCACAGAGTGGGGAGGGATGATGGCATAGGGGGGCAGATATGGGAGGGCTGGGGGGGGGCAGAGAAGGGGTGGGGTGGGGATGGAGGGTGCCCATGGTGGGGGCACAGGGGGGTGACAGCCAGGCACAGCCCAGGTTGAACTCGACTTTATTCACATCCCACAACACACTCAGGCAACAGCAGGGGGGCTGCATCCCGGGGGGGCTCCTGCAGCCTGGGGGGGCCACAGCCCCCTCCCCGGCATGGGGAGGCACCCCCAGCCCCAAGGCACCGCTCTAGCCCCACACCCTCCCTGCAAAAGCCAGCCTGCAGGTTGGTCCCACCCCCCAGCCCCCCCATATGTGCACACAGACCCCCCCTGGCTGCCCCCACTCCCCGCCCCCAGCCCCCATTGCCACCTCACGGCGGCTCCCACCACAGCAGGGAGGGCTCAGCACCGACAGCCAGGGATGGGGGGTCAGGGGGGTTCAGCTGCCCTCAGCCCCCTTGTGAGCGGCAGCGGGGGGGCCCAGCCCCACTGCACCCCAGGGGCAGGAGATGGGGGGTGCAGGGGGAGGTGGAGAGAAAAGCAAACCTCAGAAGGCAGCTGGGGGAAGGAGCCTGGGGCCGGGGGGGGCCGGGGGGGCTGGGGGTTCGCTTGGCACAGGGCAGAGCAGGACCCTGGGGGGGTGGGCAAAGGGCTGCGCTCCCCCCCCGGCAGCTCTAGTCCACTTTGAAGAGGTCGGAGTTGGCCTTGAGGAGGTAGAGGCTGTCATCCATCAGGAAACTGGGGAGAGAGGGTGGGAAATGGGGGGGCACTGAAGGAGGAGGGGGGCACAGGGGAGGGGAGCCCCTCCCTGGCTGTCAGAGCCCCCAGTCTGCCCCCCTTCCCGAGCACAGCCAGAGCCTGGGGCTCCTGGAAGCAGCAGGGTCCTTGCAGCACCCTATGGGCACAGGGGTCCCCAGCACCCCCATTTCAAGAGGGGGACCCTGTAAATCCCACAGGCAAGAAACAGAGAGGAAACAGAGAGGTGGGCACTGAGCATCCCATGGCCTGAGTGGGGGTCCTTTGCCCCATGATTCCAAGCAGAGGGCTCCCAGCACAGCAAGGGAGGGGCACCCAGCACCCTGTGGGTGACAGCGGGGGCCCCAGCACCCCCATTTCCAGGGCGAAGACCCCCCTATATACCACGTGAGTAACAGATGGGTGTCCACACACCCTGATTTCAAGAGGAGCACTCAGCACCTTGCAGGAAAGTCACCCCAGCACCCATATTTGAAGGGGGGGGGGGGTCCAGCACCCCGCAAGGAGGCAGTGCCAAGGAAATGAGGGGTGACAGGGGTTGGGGGGGGGTATTTATGGGGGTGTCCCACACTGACCTGTAGAAGAGGACGTTGAGGGGGATGGTACCGATGTGCCAGAGAGCGTGGGCATCCAGCACCCAGAAGAGGGGGGGGAAATCCAGGAGCTCCAGCAGCGCCAGCGCCTGCAGCAGCAGCACCACGGCCGCGCACTTCCAGACGTGCGGCAGCCGCGGCCGGTTCCGCATGCACCAGCGCAGCCACCACGCCAGGTTGAGGAGCCCTGTGAGTTCAGGGAGGGGGATACAACACAAAAGAGGGGTGCACCAACCCATCAGCATGGCCTGGCCCCCCCTAAAAACCCCCCCACCCCCTCCAAACCTAGCCCCCCCCTCCCAGCCCAGGCTCACCGATGGAGGCGTTCGCTGCCATGTTGTAGCCGTAGTCGAAGCGGACCAGGGTCAGGTAGGAGATGTGGCAGGCGAGGAAGAGGAGGAGGAAGGCCCTGAAGATGCTGATTAAGGCTGGTCGCTGCAGCCCCAACGTCCTGAGAGGTTGAGGGGGTGAGGAGGAGGAGGAGGAAGAGGAGGAAGGGGTTATTTGTGGCTCAGTGGGAGCGGTTGTCGCCCCGGCGCCGCCGGCACGGCTCACCTGACGCAGCACAGGTACACAGAGTGCAGGACCACGGCTGAGGCGCAGAAATAGTCCAGTTTCTGGGGGGTTGGGGGGCTGTGTGAGCCATGCTGGCAGCTCTAGGGGGGCCAGGGCACCACAGGACCCCAGCATGGGTTTGGAGGGGGTGTCCTGTGGTGCCCTGAGGGTCCCCTCGACTCTCACCTCCGTCACAGCCGTGTCCCTCGTGTGAAATACAGTGGACCAGAACCAGGCGTTTAAGGAGACCTGTGGGTGAGGGAAACCCAAATTGGGGGGGGGGTGTGAAGACACTGAGTGGCCCCCACTGCTGGCTGAGGCCCCAGCTCATGTTCCCCTTCGCCAGCCTCACTGGGGACAGATGAGCACCCCGAAATCAGAGGCACGGGCAGGGAGGGGGCTGTGCAGGGTTCACCCATCACCCAGCTATAGAAAAGCCCTCAGGACCCCCAGGAAGCACTGCCAGCTCATGGGTGCTGACTGTGCCCCCCTAAAAGTGCATCCCCCCACCCCATCCTAGGCCTCCCCTGCGACCAGGAGGGGCGACAGGGGTTCTGAGAAGCCTCTCAGAGGGAGCAGCGTGAGTGTGGGGCACAACAGGGTGCCCCCCACCCCAGGATGGGGATGGGGGGGGGCGTGGGGGGTCATGACTCACCCAGGCAAAGGCGACACAGGTGGGGTACATGGGGGAGGTGGGTGGGACAGCGGCCTTGTAGCGCAGCAGCATGATGAAGCTGGCCAGGCCGTTGAGGAAGGAGGCGAAGGCGGAGGCCGGCTCCTGGAAGAACAGGAACCGGGAGAAGGGCCACTGCAAGGGGGGGAGCAGGGGAGTCAGTGTGAGGAGGGGGACAGCCCACCTCCCCCCCACAACCCTTCCCCAGCGCCCCCCTGCTCACCTTGCCGTGGAACTGGGGCACCCTGTGCCCCCCCTGCACGTAGAGCCGCACCGTCAGCCACATGCACTCGTACTTGCAGTCGTCACGGCACGTCCAGCCTGCAGCCAGGGGATGGGTGGTGGGGCCCAGTGCAGCCCCCAGCTGCCCAGTGCCTCCCAGTAGGGACCATCAGGCAGACCATGACAGGCACTGGGAGTGCCTCGGGCAAGGGAGGGGTTGGGTGGGACCCATTCAGCACGGCTGGGGGACCCTCATGGTGCTGGGACCTTCTGTGACCGGCTCCCAGCACCGTGGACCAGCAACCCCCAGTATGGCCCAGTGTCCCCTCAAATGGGCCAGTCACCCCCAAAGTGGTCTGGGAGAGGTCAGCGCTTTCCCCAGCAAAGCCCAGAGGCCCCCAGTATGGCCCAGTGGTCCCCAGCATGGCCCAGCAGAGCCCAGCACCCCAGTACACAGCCCAACACCTCCCAGCATGACCCTACAGGGCCCAGTGCCCAGTACAGCCCAAGTGCCCATGAACCAGCCTCAGCGCAGCCCAGTGACCCCCCAGTCCAGAACCACCACAGCCCAGTGCCTCCCAGTACAGCCCAGCATCCCCAACCCAGCCACAGCCAGACCCAGTGCCTCCCAGCCCATCCCAGTATGGCCCAGCATCCCCCAGCCAGGCATCAGGATTGCTCTGTGCTCCCTCACAGTCCATCCCAGTGCCTCCCAGTCCACCCCAGTACAGCCCAGTATCTCCCAGTCAGGCCTCAGGACCGCTCCGTGCTCCATCCCAGTGCCACCAGTGCCCTCCAGTGCCTCCCAGCCCATCCCAGCCCATCCCAGTGCCTCCCAGTCCAGCCCAGTCCACCCCAGCATCTCCCAGTCAGGCCTCAGGACTGCTCCGTGCTCCCTCCCAGTCCATCCCAGTGCCCCCAGTGCCTCCCAGTCCACCCCAGTACAGCCCAGCATCTCCCAGTCAGGCCTCAGGACTGCTCCGTGCTCTCTCACAGTCCCTCCCAGTGCCCCCAGTGCCTCCCAGTCCACCCCAGTACAGCTCAGCATCTCCCATTCAGGCCTCAGGACCGCTCCGTGCTTTCTCACAGTCCCTCCCAGTGCCCCCAGTGCCTCCCAGTCCACCCCAGTACAGCCCAGCATCTCCCAGTCAGGCCTCAGGACTGCTCCGTGCTCTCTCACAGTCCCTCCCAGTGCCCCCAGTGCCTCCCAGTCCACCCCAGTACAGCTCAGCATCTCCCATTCAGGCCTCAGGACCGCTCCGTGCTTTCTCACAGTCCCTCCCAGTGCCCCCAGTGCCTCCCAGCCCATCCCAGTACAGCCCAGCATCTCCCAGTCAGGCCTCGGGACCGCTCCGTGCTCCCTCCCAGTCCATCCCAGTGCCCCCAGTGGCTCCCAGCGCCTCCCCAGGACCCGCCGCGGGGGTGTGGCCGCGGCGAGAGGCGTGGCCGCGGGGCGGGCGCGGCCGGGGGCGTGTCCCTCCGGCAGCCAATGGGGCCGGGGGGCGGTACCTGTCAGGCCCATGTAGAGCGGCTGCCGGGCGCGGAAGTGCCGCAGCGCCGCCCCGGAGCAGTTCTGCCGCTCGCAGCGGCCCAGGCACTCGCGGTACAGCGGCTCCCGGTCCCCTTGCGAGCCCCGGGCCGGGCCCGGCGCTGTCGCTGCCCCCAGCAGCAACAGCAGCGCGGCCCGTGCCGCGCCGCCGGCCGCCATCGCCGCCCGGCCCGGCCCCGCCGCTTCCGGCCCACCCAGACACGGGGCGGCGCGGTGCATCATGGGATATATTCCCCCCTTCCCGGCGCCCTGCGCAGAGGCTCATGGGATATATTCCCCCTTCCCGGAGCCTTGCTCGGAGACTCATGGGATATATTCCCCCCTTCCCGGGGCCTTGCGCGGATACTCATGGGATATATTCCCCCCTCACAGCGCCCTGCGCGGAGGCTCATGGGATATATTCCCCTCACAACGCCCTGCGCAAAGGCTCATGGTATATATCCCCCCACTCGTGTACAGCCTGTCCCGGGGGGCTGCGGGGATCCCGGTGGCCGGTGGGGCTTGGGGGACAGGCCGGAGCCCCGGGGGGCAGCAGCGCAGTCTGGTCTGCTCCTCACGGAGTGGGCTGTGCAGGCCGCTCCGGCCGTGGGGGACCCTGGGTGGGGGCCGTGGGGTGAAGACCCCGAAACTGCTGCTCTTGTGAGGGGCGGCGCTGGCTGGGGCTGGGGGACGTGCTGCCCCCCGGCCCACCGGGCTCCTTCCCAGGGCGCTGCCCTGGCTTGGAGTGGCCTGGCTTGTGTTGGTGGTGGTGGGCTTTCTACCTGTTCCCATCACCCCTGGGCAGACGGGGGGGGTCCCGGCACTGGGGACCCCTCTAGGGTCCCAGCCGGGTGCCAGCCCCTCCTTGGGGGGCTGCGGGCAGCGACGCAGGATGGGGTGGCCGATGGGGACATGGTGGGGAGAACCAGCCTCACGCTGGGATCGTGTCCCAGCACCCCGTGCAGGGCTGCTCCAGGCTGAGATGCCTGGCTCTGCCTGGCTGCGGGGGCTGGGGGGGGGCTGGGTATGTGGGGATCCCCGTCTTAGGCTGTGATGTTCCAGGGGACCCCGTTTCCCAGTCATCCCCGAGCACCCAGAGCTTCAGAGAGGGGTGCTGGTGGCATGTGCCCAGGGTGGGGGTCAAACGCCAGCTCGGGGCCATCTCGCTGGGGATGCACGGCGTGCTGCTGGGCTGTCCCTGCACCCCAGGAGTGTCCCTGTACCCCCACCCTCCCCCCCGCGCCCTCCGGGACCCCCCCACGTCCACACACCCGATAGTGGGGACTGTCCCCGTCCCCCTGCACCGGGGGCAGCCCCGGCAGGGCAGGGGAGGGGACCAGGCTCGTGTCCCCCCAGTCCGGGTGACCCATCCAGCCCCCCCAGGCAGCAGCAGGATCCCGGGACAAAGGAGCACCGGGGGGTGGGGTGGGGTGTGAGTGGCACCGAGCGCGGTGCAGCCGGGGCAGCTCCCAGCTCGGGAGCGGGAGAGCCAGGGGATGCCCCAGCGCCCCCGTGATTTGGGGGTGGTTGGGGAGGAAGAATGGGGGCACCGAGGGGTCTGGGGCGGCGGGAGCGCGCGGGGGCGGCGGGAGCGAGCGCAGGGGGTGGGGGGGGGATGCGGCGCGCCCTCGCCCGGGGCCGGCACCGGGAGCGCGGCGCGATCCCGCGAGGCGGAGCTCGGGAGCGGCGGGAGGCGGCGGCTCCGCACCGCAAACTTTCCCGGAGCGGCCGGCGGGGGCCATGGGCCGCGGCCCGCGCTGAGCACCATGATCCCGGCCCGGGGCTGCCTCTGCGCCGGGCTGCTGCTCGCCGCCCTCTGCCCCGCCGCCGCTGCCGAAGGTGGGTCCGACCGGACCGGGGAACCGGGGGAGGAGGAGGAGGAGGAGGAGGAAGGGGGGGGGTGGAGATCGGGAGGGGACCGGGAGGACACCGGGCCGCGGGAGCGTCCCTTCGGCGGCGGGACTTGGCGCAAAGTTGTGCAACAGCCGGGGCGGGGGGCGGAACGGGCACCGGGGGGGACCGGGGGGGCACCTGGCCGCGGGATCCGGTCGGTGTGCCCGGGGACTGCTCGGTTGAAAGTGGCGCGACCGACCTCTTGGTGCCCGTCCCCCTCTTCCCCCCCGCTTTTTCCTTCCCCCCCCCCGACCCTCCGCTTGTCCCGTCCGCAGGAGCTGGGGGGGTCGCACTGGGCCGGACTGGGAGGCGCTGGGCTGGACGGGGTTGCGCTGCCCGCTGAGACTCGGCTTCCCCCCCCGCCGCACCCAATCCGAGCGGGACCAGCCCCGGGTCCATCGTCCCGGGAAAAGTTTGAGGGACCCCGAGCGGGACCCCCCCCTCAACCCCGATTGCAGCCAGGACTCTGAGGGACCGAGGGACCCCCCTCTCCACCGCCAAACTTCCCGGGGTTCCCTTGCAGGAGCCACGGGGAGGTTTCGGGGTGCAGAGCAGGGAGCCGCGGGGTGCTGGTGCAGGCGCGGTGCCCCACGGAGCGGGTGGGTGGGTGGGTGGGTGCGTCCCCGTCGCTCCCATCCACATTCCCGACGTGCCGCACCCTGCCCAGCCCGGGAGAGCGGCCGGGGAGGGAGAGGAGCAGCCCGGGCTGGAGCCCTGCCTGGCCCCGGGCCCCGGCCAGGCACGGGGGGACGGGGCTGGAGGGGAGTGGGCTGGAGAGGAGGGGGCGGGTGGTGGCCCCAAGGTGGGTGCCAGTGCCCCCAAAAGAGCCTGGCAGCGCTTGACCCCACTGCCTGCCCCGTGCAGCCCCGTGTTGGGGGGGCAGGTCCCAACACTGGGGAGTCGGGAAGCAAACACCCATGGGGGCTAAACCAGTGCAGGGCCGTGGGGCAGGGCTATGGGGACTTTGCTGGGTGCCCTTTGGTCCCAGCACCCCAGGGCTCACCCCCACAGGGGTCTGTGCTGGGGAGCTCCCGGCTCTGGGCTGGGGTCACACTGGGGTGATCCCAACCTGGTGCCTGTGGCCGGATCCGTGCCCTGGCCCGGAGGGGATGGCTGGTAGCCCCAGCTCGGGATGTGACTGATGGGCTCTGCTGGACGCTGTGGGGCCATCTGAGGTGGCACTGCCCGCTGGAGCGAGCCAGGCAGGAGGGACCTGGAGGAGCAGGCAGGGTTGAAACCCACAGCACGGAGCAGGGATCCTTCCAGGATCCGGCCCTGCCGCCGTCCCGCCTGCCCTTCGCCCTGGGAAAGCTGTGCCCGCACCGCGGGGCAGGTGGAGAACCGACCTTGAGCTTTGGCTGTTCGCCACAACAGTGTGGTTTCCTCCTGGGGGGCACGGGGGGGGACCCTTCACCACACTGTTGAACCCCAAATTGATTTGGGGCACTTCCCACTCCCTGGCTGTGCCCAGGGCTGGGGTCTCCCTGTCTCGGTGGCCCTGGTGGAGGCAGAGGAGGTGGCTGCCAACCTGCTCCCCCAGCCACGAGGCCGTGCAGGCAGCTGCTGGCACTGGAGGCTGTCACTCAGCCGCGGTGCAGCCGGCAGCCCCTTCCAGCCTGGGACTGGGACGCCAAACCCACACTCGCCCGACTCCTGTGCTCCCTGGTGCCCCCCATCCTGTGCCCGGGGGGGGGATGATGGCGGCTCGGGGCCCGTGGCACTGGGCCCATGCTGGGGCTGTGCCAGGACGGTGCTGAGGTCGGAGCTGTGCCGGTGCCGGTGTTGGAGCCAGGTTGGGGTCTGGCACGTTGGGGTGGGGGGGGTCATCCCGGCGTGGTGGCGAGGCGCCGGGGGCTGCAGGTGCGCCGGGGCTGGGCCGTACCCGCCAGCCCTGCGTCACCGCTGCTCCCCAAACACGCCTGACCTGAAAAGGCGGTTCCTGCCGGAGCGGGCGGCCGGGGGCCCGATGCCACCCGCGGCCGTGACTCACCCGCCCAGCCCAGGGCCCAGGGCAGGCTCCAGCGCCCCCCACCCCACACACCCCTCCGCCCGCCCCAATGCCCTGGGGATGGTTCTTCCCCCCCGGGGCCAGTGGCCCCCCATGGGATGGGGCCAGCCGGGCTCCGGCAGCCGCTGCTGCTCAACAATCAGGTCTTGTCTCTGCGCGGCCCCCCCGCCGGCGTGGGCAGAGCATTCCTGCCCACAGCCCCCCGCTCCGGCCCCCGGAACAGGGCACCCCGGGAGTTTGCAGAAGGATGGTGGTGGTGGGGGGCGTCTACAGGTCCCAGCCTGGCTCCCCAGCAGCACCCAAAACACCCACTGCGGGCACGGGGCGACATCGGCCCCTCTGTGCCTCGTGTGGGGCCGGGGCCTGGTGCCAGAGCGGGAGCAGCTTTGCCGTGTGCCGTGGCGGGAGCGGCGATCCAGGAAGCCTATCGGAAGCTGTTGGGAGCAGCCCTGGAGATAAACGGCCGCCGGCGGATCCGTGGCATTTCCTGCGGAGGCCGGTGCCACCGCCGGCTCGGTTCCCCGCGGGGGCGAGGCCGGGCTGGGCGAGGGGACCCGCTGAGCTCCCGCTCCGTCCCTGCAGTCTGCACAGGGACCGACATGAAGCTGCTGCGTCCCTCCAGCCCTGAGAACCACTACGAGACCCTCCAGCACCTCTACCAGGGCTGCCAGGTGGTGCAGGGCAACCTGGAGCTCACCTACCTGCCCCCCAACGCCAGCACCACCTTCCTCAAGGTGTGTGGGGGGCAAAGCGGGGAGGTGGGGGGGTACCCGGAGGTCTGTCCGGCCCCTCACCGGTGTCCCCCTGGTCCCCAGGACATCAAGGAGGTGCAGGGCTACGTGCTGATTGCGGAGAACCAAGTGAGGCAGCTGGAGCTGCAGAGCCTGCGCATCATCCGGGGGACACAGCTCTTCCAGGAGCGTTACGCCCTGGCTGTGGTGGGCAATGGCAGCCCCAACGGCACGCTGGGGCTGCGCCAGCTCGGCATGCGGCACCTCACAGGTTAGGGACCCCTCTCTGGGGCTGTCAGTCCTGGCATGGGGTGCTCGGGGTGCTTGGGCACTGCCAGATCATGCCTGGGGGGGTGCATGGAGCTGCTGACCCCCACTTCATCCTCGCCTGTGGCTGCTGGTCCCCAGTAACCCCAGCCTGGAGCTCTGGGGCTCTGCCTGGGGCTGAGGTGTCCCCATGGGGCTGCAGGACCCCCCACCCATGCTGACCTCCCTGCATTTCCCTCCCCAGAAATCCTGAAGGGGGGGGTGCGCATCGAGAGGAACCCCCAGCTCTGCTTCCAGGAGACCATCCTCTGGTCTGACATCTTCCACCGGCACAACGAGCTCCGTGACGAGACCCGGGTGGACAGCACCCGCAACCGCACCTGTGAGCACCGGGGTGGGGGGTGGTTTGGACCTAGGGAGGGGGTCTGGGGGTTGCTGGTGCTCACAGCTCCCCCCCTGTGCAGGTCCTGACTGCCAGAAGCTGTGTGCCACGGGGCACTGCTGGGGTGAGGGGCCGCAGGACTGCCAGACGTGTGAGTATGGGGCCCACAGCCAGCTCTGTGCCCACCCAGGGACCCCTCCAGAATCCCTGGGACCCCATCTTGCTCTGCATGCCCCTGCCCCATTGACCCCCAAACTCTGGCCCTGGAGACCCCCTGCACGTTCCACTTGTGTCCCTCCCCAACTCCCCATGGGCTGCCCAGAATCCTGGCTCTGTAGACCCTCACTCATCCCCCCAAACCCCCCCCCCCACTTTCCTGTCCCACTGACCCCTAAAATCCCTGTCCCAGCACATCTCTGCTTGCACCCCCAGATCCCTGCCCTGGGACTCCTAACCCCCAACTCCTCATCCTGTAGTGGGGATCCCAGCACCCCCTGGATTGGGGTATTGGGGTCCCTGTCCCCATTGCATCCCACTCTCCCCAGTGACCAACAGCATCTGCCACGGCTGCCCACGCTGCAAGGGCAGGAAGCCGACTGACTGCTGCCACGAGCAGTGTGCCGCCGGCTGCACCGGCCCCAAGCACTCCGACTGCCTGGTGCGCAGGGGGACGGGGGGCAGGAGGGTCCTGGGAGGGTGCTGGGGGGCTCATGCTGGCTCTCATGTCCCACCATCCCCCCAAAAAAGGCTTGCCTGAACTTCAACCGGAGCGGGATCTGCGAGCTGCACTGTCCCCCCCTCGTCATCTACAACTCGGACACCTTCGAGTCGGTGCCCAACCGTGATGGGCGCTACACCTTCGGTGCCAGCTGTGTCAGCCAGTGTCCCTGTGGGTACTGAGTGGGCAGGGGGGCATGGTGATGAGCCACTGTGGTCCTGACCCTTCCTTGTTACTCCTCCTTGCCCCCCCCAGATAACTACCTGGCCACAGAGGTGGGGTCCTGCACCCTGGTCTGTCCCCAGAACAGCCAGGAGGTCACTGTCAACAACGTGCAGAAGTGTGAGAAGTGCAGCAAGCCCTGCCCAGAGGGTGAGCAGCTCCCCCTGCACCTGGGGGGGGGGGCTCTGGGGGTCCTGGGGGTGCTGCCTGGAGGGTGAGCAGCTCCCCCTGCACCTGGAGGGGGGCTCTGGGGGTCCTGGAGTGCTGCCCGGAGGGTGAGCAGCTCCCCCTCCACCTTGGGGGGGCGCTCTGGGGATCCTGGGGGTGCTACCCAGAGGGTGAGCAGCTCCCCCTGCACCTGGGGGGGGGGCTCTGGGGGTGCTGCCCGCAGGGTGAGCAGCTCCCTGGCACCTGGTGGGGGCTCTGGGGGTCCTGCCCAGAGGATGAGCAACTCCCCCTGCAGCGGGTGGGGAGCTTTCGGAGCCCTGGGAATGCTGCCCAGCAGGTGAGCAGCTCCCGACCACACTGTGGGGGGGGCTCTAGGGGTCCTGGGGGTGCTGCCCAGAGTGTGAGCAACTCCCTGGCACCAGGGGGGTGTTCTGGGGGTGCTGCCCATGTCCTAGGAGCTGGGTAGGGATGGGGGGCAGTCCCAGCAGAAGCCCCCAGCCCTGCCATGCCCCCTGCAGTGTGCTACGGGCTGGGAGTGGATTTCCTCAAGGGGGTCCGTGCTGTGAACGCCTCCAACATCCAGCACTTCGCCGGCTGCACCAAGATCTTCGGCAGCCTGGCCTTCCTCCCCGAGACCTTCAGCGGGTAAGCACCTCGGACCCCCCCTCCTCACCCCCAAAGGCAGGTGCTGGGACCCTCCCCAGGACCCCTCCAACCTCCCCCCATCTCCACAGGGATGCCAGCACCAACACACCGCCCCTGGACCCCAAACTGCTGCACATCTTTGAGAGCCTGGAGGAGCTGACGGGTGAGAGTGGGGGCGGGTCTGGGGGCTTTGGGGGGCTGTGGGGGGACGCAGGGTGGTAACGCTTGGCTCCCCACAGGCTTCCTCTACATCGCTGCCTGGCCACCCGACTTGCAGGACCTGGGTGTCTTCCAAAACCTGCGGGTCATCCGGGGCCGTGTGCTGCACAAGTGAGCGGGGACGGGGACAGGGCGCTGGGGGGGATGGAGAGAGGGGGGTTTTGGGGGGCGGGATGGAGAGAGGGGGGTTTTGGGGGGGGGTGGAGAGAGGGGGGTTTTGGGGGGGGTGGAGAGAGGGGGGTTTTGGGGGGGGATGGAGAGAGGGGGGTTTTGGGGGGGTGGAGAGAGGGGGGTTTTGGGGGGTGGTGGAGAGAGGGGGGGGTTTGGGGAGGGGGATGGAGAGAGGGGGGTTTTGGGGGGGGATGGAGAGAAGGGGGTTTTGGGGAGGGGGATGGAGAGAGGGGGATTTTGGGGAGGGGGATGGAGAGAGGGGGGTTTTGGGGGGAGGGATAGAGAGAGGGGGGGTTTTGGGGGGGGGTGGAGAGAGGGGGGTTTTGGGGGGGGATGGAGAGAGGGGGGTTTTGGGGGGGGGATGGAGGGAGGGGGGTTTTGGGGGGAGGGATGGACAGAGGGGGGTTTTGGGGGGGTGGATGGACAGAGGGGGGTTTTGGGGGGTGGAGAGAGGGGGGGTTTGGGGAGGGGGATGGAGAGAGGGGGGGTTTTGGGGGGGGCGGTCCCCACACACGCTCACCCTGGGTGTCTCGGCAGCGGCGCCTACTCGCTGACGCTGCGGGACCTGTCGGTGCGGGCGCTGGGGCTCCGGGCCTTGCAGGAGATCAGCAGCGGGATGGTGCTCATCCACCACAACCCCCAGCTCTGCTTCCTTCAGAAGGTGCCGTGGGGCAGCATCTTCCGCAACCCCCGGCAGCACCTCTTCCAGACCCACAACAAGCCCCCCGAGCAGTGTGGTGAGCAGCACCCGCGGGGGGGGGAGGATGGCATTAGGGGTAGGGGAGGGAAAGTGGTGGGACCCCCCCGCATTGGGTGCTCATGGGGTGGGTTGTGTCCCTTTGCAGAGAGCGAGGGGTTGGTTTGCTTCCACCTCTGCGCCCACGGGCACTGCTGGGGCCCTGGCCCGACCCAGTGTGTCGCCTGCGAGCGGTTCCTGCGCGGCCAGGAGTGCGTCGCCTCCTGCAACCTCCTGGATGGGTGAGCAGTGAGCTGTGGGGGTGGCAGGCAGAGCACACCCCCCCTCATCCCCAACCCCCCATCCCCAAACCCTTTCACTGCAGGGGGAGGGTGTCCAGGACCCCCTTCCCTGCACCCACCCCTCCATCTCTTCACCCTTCAGTGCCATCCGGGAGCACGCCAACGGGACGCGGTGCCTGCCGTGCCACCCCGAGTGCCAGCCCCAGAACGGCACCGAGACCTGCTTCGGATCGGTGAGCACAGGGGGGGGCACCCATGAGGTGGGGTGGGCAGGCCCTGGGAGCCTGGATCCCCCCCCCAAACAGCCTCTCCCTCCCCTCCCCAACTCACACAGGAGGCAGACCAGTGCGTGGCCTGCGCCCACTACAAGGACGCGCAGCAGTGTGTGCGGCGCTGCCCCAGCGGGGTGAAGGCTGACGCCTCCTTCGTGCCCGTCTGGAAGTACCCAGATGAAGACGGCGTCTGTCAGCTCTGCCCCACCAACTGCACCCACTCGTGAGTTTTAGGGTGGGGAGAGGGGGGGTGTCCTGGCTGGGAGTGGGGTCACGGCGGGTGCTGACGCAGGCGGTGCTGCACACCCTGTCCCCAGGTGCACGATCCGGGATGAGGATGGATGTCCGGTGGACCAGAAGCCGAGGTATGAGTGTGGGTGCCCTTGTGCCACCCTGACCTCAACTCCCCACCCCTCTGGGTGCTGGGGGGCTACTCCAGCTGGGCCCTGCTCCATCACCCCCTGCCCTGCAGCCAGGTGACGTCCATCATCGCCGGTGTGGTGGGGGCTCTGCTGGTCGTCGTCCTCCTGCTCATCACCGTCATCTGCGTCAAGCGGCGGCGGGCAGCAGGAGCGGAAGCACACCATGCGCCGCCTGCTGCAGGAGACCGAGGTGGGGGGCACCCACAGCTCTCTGGAGGGGAAGGGGTGCAGGGATGGATCCCCTGTGCCCCAGGGTGGGGGTGCCAGGAGCCCAGCCTGACCCCTTCCCCCTCATCCATCTGTGCCCGCAGCTGGTGGAGCCGCTGACGCCCAGCGGCGCCCTCCCCAACCAGGCCCAGATGCGGATCCTCAAGGAGACGGAGCTCAAGAAAGTCAAAGTCTTGGGCTCTGGTGCTTTTGGCACCGTCTACAAGGTGAGAGCTTGGGGAGGTGCTGGTGGTGGTGGGCTGGGACCACCCCCACTCTGCACCCACTCACTGGGGTGTGTGTTGTGTGTGTCCCCCCCTCTCCCAGGGCATCTGGATCCCGGATGGGGAGAGCGTGAAGATCCCAGTGGCCATCAAGGTCTTGCGTGAGAACACGTCACCCAAAGCCAACAAGGAGATCCTGGACGTGAGTGTGCCAGTGGTGCCAGGGGGCAGGCGAGCGGTGCCAGCCCCCCACCCAGCCTGATCAACACCCCCTCCCTGCAGGAAGCCTATGTGATGGCAGGGGTGGGCAGCCCCTACGTGTCTCGGCTGCTGGGCATCTGCCTGACCTCCACGGTGCAGCTGGTGACGCAGCTGATGCCCTACGGCTGCCTCCTGGACTATGTGAGGGAGAACAAGGACCGTATCGGCTCCCAGGACCTGCTCAACTGGTGTGTGCAGATCGCCAAGGTAGGACAGGGGCCAGGGGGACACAGGGAGTGGGACGTACAGGGAGGGGGGTACACAGGGAGGGGGGTACACGGGGAGGGGGACATACAGGGAGGGGGGTACACGGGGAGTGGGACATACAGGGAGGGGGACATACAGGGAGGGGGGTACACAGGGAGGGGGGTACACAGGGAGTGGGACATACAGGGATGGGGATACATGGGGAGGGGGACATACAGGGAGGGGGGTATACAGGGAGTGGGATATACAGGGAGTGGGATATACAGGGAAGTGGGTACACAGGGAGGGGGGTACACAGGGAGTGGGACATACAGGAAGGGGGTACATGGGGAGGGGGACACAGCCTGATGTGCCCCATCCCCAGGGGATGAGCTACCTGGAGGAGGTGCGGCTGGTGCACCGGGACCTAGCTGCTCGCAACGTCCTGGTCAAGAGCCCCAACCACGTCAAGATCACCGACTTCGGGCTGGCCCGGCTGCTCGACATCGACGAGACCGAGTACCACGCCGACGGGGGCAAGGTGAGGCTTGGGGAAGGGGTGACAGGGTGATGGGGCCCACGATGGTCCCTCTGAGGGACAGCCAGACCCCCCCTCCCCAGCCCTGCTCACCTCCCCGTCTGCCCCATCCCAGGTCCCCATCAAGTGGATGGCGCTGGAGTCCATCCTCCGCCGGCGCTTCACACACCAGAGCGACGTCTGGAGCTATGGTACATCAGCAAGGCCCCAACCAGGGGAAGGGAGGGGTGTGTGGGGCAACCACTCACCTCCTGCCCATCCCTGTCCCCTCAGGTGTCACCGTGTGGGAGCTGATGACCTTTGGGGCGAAGCCCTACGATGGGATCCCTGCCCGCGAGATCCCCGACCTGCTGGAGAAGGGCGAGAGGCTGCCGCAGCCGCCCATCTGCACCATCGACGTCTACATGATCATGGTGAAATGTACGGTGGGGGGAGGGACAGGGACACCCTGGGGACAGGGTGCCACGGTGGCACCTTGCTCCCCAACAGCCCTGACAGCACCCAGTGTCACCCCAGGCTGGATGATCGACTCTGAGTGCCGGCCCAAGTTTCGGGAGCTGGTCACCGAATTCTCTCGCATGGCCAGAGACCCCCAGCGCTTCGTGGTCATCCAGGTATGTGGGTCCCTGAGGTTGGGGGGGGGTCCCACCAGCACCCCAGTGTGGTCCCTAAGCGCTGCCCTCGTCCCCAGAACGACATGGCGGGGCTGCCTGGCTCCATCGACAGCACCTTCTACCGGGCCCTGCTCGAGGAGGAGGAGATGGAGGATCTGGTGGATGCTGAGGAGTATCTGGTGCCTCACCAGGGCTTCTTCAGCGCCGAGACCTCCACCACCTACCGCAGCCGCATCTCCTCCACACGGGTAGGTGGGCTTGGTGGGGGGCGCAGGCAGGAGCACCCCATTTCTGGCAAAGGTGTGGGGTGACTCAGTGCCGGGGCAGCTCAGGACAAGGCTCCAGCAGTGGTGGGGGGATGTGGGGTGTAAACCCCCCACCCTGTCCAGGATGGGGTCCTCAGCGCAGGCTGTGTGTGCCCAACTCTGCACCCTCTCCTGCACCCAGAGCACAGCGGAGACGCCGGCTGACGCTGAGGAGGGTGAGGGCTTGGCTGCCTTCCCCTTCCCCACCCAGGGCCTGGCCGAGGGGTTGGAGGGCTCCGTGCCAGAGGCACCCGAGGGGGACGGTGGGGCCAAGGTGGCCCTGCACGGCTCGTCGGCGCGGGAGCCCGGCACTCTGCCGCGCTACAGCGAGGATCCCACCGGGCCGGCGGCTGAGGAGAGCGAGGGCCTGGACCCTGAGGGGGGCTTCAGCACCCCACCCCCCCACCCCACCATGCCAGGTAGGGACCCTGTGGGGAAGGGGTGCTGCCTACCTGCCCCAGCGCAGCCGTGGTGGCCCCTGACACACCCCTTGTCCCCGCAGAGTATGTGAACCAGGCTGGGGAGCGGCACCCCCACGTGCCCCCATCCCCACCGGACAAGCCCAAGGGCCACCAGGGTAAGAATGGACTCATCAAGGAAGCCAAACACCCCTTCCCGGGGCCCTTCGGCCACGCTGTGGAGAACCCCGAGTACCTCGCGCCCCCCGGCCCCCCTGCCCCCTTCAGCCAGGCCTTTGACAACCCCTACTACTGGAACCAGGACCCCCCCAAAGCCTGCGGGCCCGAGGGCGGCCCCGGCACGATGCCGACAGCCGAGAACCCCGAGTACCTGGGCCTGGCTGGCCCTGACGACGCGGCCGCGTAGGGTGGGGCTGCAGAGAGACCCCCCCCCACCCATCCTTTGCCGAGGCAGCTTGGGGAGGGCCAGCACGGGGACCCGCGGGTGCGGGGCCGGCAGCTGCCCCCTCTGCTTGGTGGCACCTCTGTGCTGGGTGACACTGGCCACGGAGCGCCTGGAGAGCCCAGGATGCTGTGGGACAGGGCGGCAGCAGGCGTGGGGACAGAGAGAGGGGGGTGTCACCCTTGGTGCTGCGCTGGGCACCGGGGAGGTGACCCCTGAGCTGGATGGTGCTCAAACCATGAGCGGGAGCAGCTCAACCCCAGCATGGAGAAGGACAATGCTGTCACCCAAAGGCCACCAACCCACCTCTCTGGGGCCATGCCAGTCTGGCCCAGCCTGTGGACACTGTGTCACCCTCCTCACACGGACATGCACTGAGAGCAGGTGGACGCTGGGCTCGTGTCCCGGCTTCTGGAGTCTCCTGAGGCCGAGCGCGTCGCACCTACCTGTATATTTGATACCTGTACATTGAGTTGGGATTTTTCTACTCTCCTTGTCTGCATCATCACTGCTCCAGCACCTGGGGACCCACGTGTCCCTTCCCATCCCTTCCTGCCCAGCCTCAGCTGCCACCGAGGGCTGGACCTGCATCCCCAGGGGGTAAAACCCCACTCACACCCAGCCCTGCTCTACCCCCACTTCTGGGTGCCCCCATCCTGCCCCCCTCCCACACTCCAGGGACACAAGAAGGGGCCACGTTCTCCCCCATCCTTTATTCAGCACCGGGTGGGGGGTTTATACACGGTATAGAATAAATAGGGGGGGGTCCTGCGCCAGCTCAGCTGCCCCAGGGTGAGGGGCAGAGTCATTCCAGGCGGGAAGCAAGAGCCTGGGACCCAGGAAGGGGGGGGGACACTGCTGGGCCGTGGGGACAGGGCCAAGCTGGTGTTCCCATGCCCAGCCAGGGCAGCGGGTCCCTCGTGGTGGTTTAAACAGTGACAGGAGAGACTTTAATTATTAACCAATCGAGTGCACAGCGAGGGGGTTGCTCTGCATTAATATGCTGGGAGCTCTGGAGCAGCAGAGGCCCCTCCAAGGCTCCCCTGAGGGCTGGAGGGGTGGTATTTGTATGGGCACCACCCATCCCACCCCCTTTCTCCAGAGGCTGTGGGGAGGCAAGCACAGGGGGAGGGGGAAGGGAAAGGTGAAGGCAGGTGGGGAGCTGCCCCCCATGGAGGTTCAGGCATGGTGGGGATGGGCCAGAACAACCCCCCCCATTAACACCAGTACCAGGCTCTGCCCATCCCAGCTCTTGCCCCAGTTTCCTCAAGCTCTCACGTTCCCCCAACATCCCTGGGCACCCCCAGGTGTGTAGGGAGCTACTGAGGGTGATGAGGAGCGAATTGGGGAGACGCTGAGGGGGACTGGGAGCTGGCAGGGGGTGCTGGGGGATCCCAGCTGGGCACAGGGCTACAGGATGACACAGGGGGGGCGGCTGTTGGTGATTTTCTCCAGTGGTTCCCCATTCCTGGCTCTGCGGATCGCTTCAATCAGCTGAGGAGACAAAGGGGAGGCGAGGGGGGGTCACACTCTGGGATGGACCCACCATGAGGGCTGTGGGGGGGGAAGGAATGTTCAGTGGGGGGGATGCAGTGTGCAGGGGCTGGGCAGCGCTGCGGGGCCCAGGCCAAGGAAACCTTCCCCCCTCTCCCTGCACAAGCAGCAGCAGGAAGGGGGACAACCCTGAGGGGATCATGAGGTGTCACCGGAGCTCGGGCCCTGGCACTGCCACCGGGACGCTGTGGGGCCAGGTACTTACGTCCTTCTCATAGGGAAAGCCCCCGTTCTCCAGCTTGGAGAAGACCAGCTGCCCGTTGATCTCGATCTCAAAGGCACCTTAAAAGTATGTGGGGCTGAGCTGTGAGCTGCCATCCTGCTTGGCATGGCACCACCACCCCCTCTACCCCTCCTGCCGCCACCCCCCGTGCCCCTCCTGCCGCCAAGCCCCTGCCCCTCCTGCCACCCTTCCTGCCACACTCACCCCCCAGCACAGGGACTGGCCTTGCAGAGCTCACACTGCACCCCAGAGAGCTTGGGGGGGGGCTCATGGTGGACCCCCAGGCTCCAGAAGCTCTGCACACCCTCAGACCTTGCTGAGGGGCAGCCCTTGGGACACACAGTGCTGAGGCATAACCCCCCCGGCCTCACTGCGAGGTTTACACCAGCTCAGCTCCCCCTGCCGTCCCCAAAGCCCCCCAGCAAGCCGGAGTCACCCCAACCGCCGTGCACCCTGGCAGAGACCCCCACACGGCTCTCCCGGGCCCGTACCTGTGCCCCCCAGCCTGGACTCGATCTCGATGTCGGGGTACTCCTCCTTCACGGCGCTCGCCAGCTCCTGGTACGTGGGCTCGAAGCCACAGGGCTCGCTGGGTGCGGGGAGAAGCGGGTGAGAGCTGGGACCTCGCTGCAGGGAGCCCCCGGCAGCACCCCACTCCTCAGCCAGCCCCACCAAATCTGAGCACCCCGCCCAGCACCCTCTCCCCCTCCTGCTGCCTGTACCCCCACAAGACCCCCACCCCCAGCGCCCCCGCGCCCCCCCCGGCCTCAGAACCCCCCCAGTTCTCCACAACTCCACAGCTCCTCCCGTCCCCAAGCTGCTACCCCTGCGCCCCTCTCCCAGCCCCCCCTCACGGCCCATCCCGCCCCCCGCAGCCCCCCCGCACCTCAGAGCCCCCCAGGCCCCTCCCGCCCCCCAGGCCCCACCGGGCCCCGCGCACCCCTGGAGCCCCCCCCCGCCTCCCCGGTTTTTCTCCCCGCCCAGGGCAGGGCCTGGAGCCCGGCCCGGAGCCCGGCCCGCACCAGTACTCCACCACGATGCGGACCCGCCGCTCGGGCCCGCTCTCGGTCTCTGCCCCGTCGCTCATCGCCGCCGGCCCCGCCGCGCTTCCGGGTGCTGCCACTTGACGCGGCGCTTCCGGCCTCACTGCACAGCCAGACTCGTCTGCTCCGGGCGAGCCGCGCCGCGCCCCCTGCTGGCGGGAGGACCGAGTAGCGGCGGGGGCCTGCCCGCCCGCTGGAGCCCGCGGGGTGCGCACCGGGGGCACCCACCGGCCCCCTGGGACACACAGAGACCCCCTAAGGGGCACGGACCGGCCCCCTTGGGACACGAACCGGCCCCGCGGACACCCACGGACCCCTTGGGACCTGCACAGACCCCCCTGAGACACCCACCGACACCACAGTCACCCACCGACTCACGTGGGAGCCCCGTGGGCCCATGGGGATCCCCGCAGCGCATGGGACACCCGCTGGCACTCCCCCCCCCCCCGCCCCGTGGGAGTCCCGGAGGTTGCAGGCACTCCATGGGACACCCACAGACCCCACAGGGCACCCACAGACCCCACAGGACACCCACAGCACCCGGGGGAACATGGATCCCCCAAAGCCTCATGAGCCCCCATGGAGACCCCTCCCCCAGCACCTGTAGGGACTCCCGAGGGACCCCACCCTTTGTCCCCACGGGACCCCACAGATCCCCTAAGGGCCCTCCGCATGTCCCACTGGGACCCCAGAACCACATAGGGCCCCCCAGGGGTCCCTCCAAACCCAGGGGGATGCTGCTGCCTGCATGGCACCCTCTTGAGACCCCCACCCCACCTGCCCCAGTTCCTGGGCTGACCCCGTGGGACACCCCGAACCCATGGGGCCCTTCCAGCTCCTCATGAGTGGGGTCCCAGGTGGCCCCCAAACCCCACAGCTGGGGTCCCCGGGGTGGGGCCGGCCCTACCTCCCCCCTCCCCCAGACAGTTGTGGGGGGTCCTGGGTCCCCCCGGGCTCTGTGTGTGCCCCACCCCTAGCGCTCCTGGGGTCACCCCAGTGCATTGTGGGAAACTCCCCATCATCTCCACTGGAGGGTGGGATGCAGTTTCGGGGGGCTCGGACCCCTGCAGCTGGCCCGGGGCCAGGCTGGATGTCCCGGGGGGGGACAGGCTCCGGGGGGTGGGGAGGCAGCACCCCTGGGTGCCGTGGGGGGGCCGGGTGCCGGGTGGCCAGCCCGGGGCGGCATGATGTCAGGCGGGGGCGGGAGCTGGCGCAGGTAGATAAAGCCGGGGAGAACAGGAATCCCCGGTCCGGCGGGAGGGTGGCGGGACGCGGCGGGCGCCTGCAGGTAGGAACGGGGCTGGGGTGGGGGCCCTCTGCGTCGCGGGGCCACCGGCCAGCCCGGGACCTTGGCCCTTCGCTCCCTGCTGCTTCCCCAGCCCTTCTCTCCCACCTTTCTCCTGGCTTCTCCTCCTCCTCCTCCTCCTCCTCCTCTGCCGCCCCGGCACGGCCTTGCCGCTGCCGCCCCGCAGCCCCCGCGCCCCTGGCCCCCAGGGAACCCTGTCCCACCACCTCAGCACCCAGCAGGGACCCTACCCACAGCTGGTGGCTCTGGGACCCTATCCTCAATCCCGGTGGGCTCAGGACCCTGTCTCCCATCCTGGGGGCCCTGGGACCCTGCCCCATAGCCCCAAAGCTCCGGTCCCCCCGGTTGTCCCAGACCCCAGGGACACCCCGTGTGTGCCCCCTGCCCATCACCACCCCATCAGAGCCCTGACAGAGTCACTGGGATGGGATGGGTGTCGGGGTGACCTGAGGCCACGGTGATGGGCTGTTGGGTTGGGGGCAGGGCTGTGCCACTGTCCTGGGGCCCCATGGGGGTCCCCATCTGCCGCACCCCCTGTCAGCCCCTCCGGTGTCCCCTTCATGGTTTGGGGTGGCCCTGCACCGTATCCCACCGCGGCCACCATCACCCCAGAGTCCCCAGACTCGCCTGGCCTGGCGCCTTTGGCCACTCTGGCAGCGCCGGGGCAGAGGTGCAGGGCTGGCACAGAGGGTCTGGGCCGGTGGGACAGGCAGGGACAGGGACGTGGCAGGGCCGGGACAGGGGTGGCAGAGCTACAACACCATCGGCACAGCCAAGCCATAGGCTTGACCCCGGGATGGGACCAGGGCCGGGCAGCGGTCGAGCAATTAACCTGTTGCAATTAACCCGTTGCCGCGCATCATCCCGGGCACGGCGGGGCCCGGCCTGCGCATGCCCGTGGCCACCGAGTGCCGCCGGCACGGCTGCGGCTGTCGCGCGTGTGTTACATGTGCCATGTGCCCAAGAGCCCCACACCGCCGTGGCCAGGCTGCGCCTGCCCCTGCCTGTCCCATGCTGAGCCGTACCGAGCCGTGCCAAGCTGTGCTGAGCCGTGCCAAGCTGTATCGAGCCATGCCAAGCCGTGCTGAGCTGTGTTGAGCCATACTGAGCCGTGCCAAGCCGTGTTGAGCTGTGCTGAGCCGTGCCAAGCCGTGCAGAGCCGTGCTGAGCCGTGCTGAGCTGTGCCGTGCCGTGCCGAGCCGTGCTAAGCATTGCCAAGCCGTGCCAAGCCGTGCCGAGCCGTGCCGAGCCATGGTGTGACTGCCGCGGGGCCCTGCACATCCCACAGCCCTGACTGAATTACTCTGGGGCCGGAACCGGAGCGCCGGCCGCTGTCCCCACGTTCCCTGAGCTCTGTGGCACCGGCGTTGGCGCTGGGCACCATCGGCCGCGCGTGGGCGAGGGGTGATGCGGCGGTGCGGGGGGCCGTGCTGGCGGGCAGGCTCAGGGCAGTTCCCATGGCAGGCGCCGGCTCCCTCGCCCCCGTCCTGCCGCCCCGGCCCAGATGCCAGCGCGGTGAGGTGGAGCTGGGAGCGGCCGCCAGAACTGGTTTGGCCGGACCCAAGAAGGTGTCTGGGCTGGGCCGCCGCCACGCTCCGCTTCCTGCTCCCGCCGGCGCCGTGCTCACCCGCCGTGGCTCAGCCCGGCACGGTTCAACCCGGCACAACACAGCCCGGCAAAGCCCGGCCTGGCAAAGCTCAGCCTGGCCTGGCTTGGCCCAGCACAGCTCAGCCTGGCAAAGCTTGGCCCGGCAAAGCTTGGCCCAGCCCAGCTCAGCCTGGCAAAGCTCAGCCTGGCAAAGCTTGGCCCAGCACAGCTCAGCCTGGCAAAGCTTGGCCCGGCAAAGCTCAACCCAGCAAAGCTCAGCCCAGCCCAGCTCCACTGGCCCTGGTACAGCTCAGTCAGTGTCTCCTGGTGTCACCAGGATTTCAGGTGGTGACATGGGGGCACCGGAATGGGTCCCACCTGGGACACAGCGGGTCTGGGGGATTCTCGGGTGTCTCGTAGGGGGCTGCGCTCACCGCCAGGTCCCCCCTCCTGCCCCCCAGCTCCCACAGTGGGATGGGGACACCCCAATGTGGGGCATGGCCAGATCCCCTCAGGGTGTGGGGGGCCGGGGGCAGGTGGGGTGGTGCTGAGTCACACCGCCCTGCGCTGACTCACTGTTTGGGCGCCGGCAAAACATGGGGCAGGTGCCAAGGGTGGGCAGCCCCCGGCAGCCCTGTGGCACCAGCGCCCACACTGACGCAGCGGCTGGTGGCGTGTGGCTGATGTGAGGCTCAGCACGGCATCCCACAGGGGCTGCCCACGCGCGGCCAGGCACCCCTGGGACACACAGTCTCTCTCTCCCCCCACCCCAGATAATGCCATGGACGGGGTGGCTCAGCAGAGCAGCCTCTGGGAGCCCCCCGGACCGGGCGGTGCAGAGCAGGAGGGAGTCCCTGGTGAGTGGGACGGGGGCGAGGGGCCGCCCGAGGTGAAGCGCTCCCAGCCTCTCTTCATCCACGGCGGCAGGTGGGTGGGGGGCCCAGGTGCTGAGGCTCCCCTGTGGAGTTTGGGGAGCTCCAGGGGATTTTGGGGTGGGGGGTTGTCAGAGGGAGTTCAGCCCCTCTCTGCCCACAGCCGGCAGCTGCCAGAAGAGGAGCCACGTGCCTCATCCCTGCCCAGCATCCCCAACCCCTTCCCCGAGCTCTGCAGCCCCTCCAACTCGCCCATCCTCAGCAGCCCAGCGCTGGGGCAGGGCCCCCCGCGGGAAGGCACGTCCCACGTGAGTCAGGGTCGGGATGGGGTACGTGGGGTTCCATCCTGCTGGGGATGGGGAGCCCTGACCCCCTCCCTGGTGCGTGCTGGCAGGTGGTGAAGGTGTTCGGCGAGGACGGCGCCTGCCGCTCACTGGAGGCGTCGGCGGGGACCACGGCGCGGCAGCTCTGCGAGACGCTGGTGCGGAGGACGCGGGCGCTGCAGGACCACAGCTGGGCCCTGGTTGAGCTGCACCAGCACCTGGCGCTGGGTGAGCTGCCAGCATGGCGCAGCGTGGCACAGCGTGGCACAGTGTGGCACAGCGTGGCGCAGCGTGGCACCTGGGGTTCATCCCCCACCACCCTGCTGAGTGCCGTGTCCCCGCAGAGCGGTGCCTGGAGGACCACGAGTCGGTGGTGGAGGTGCAGAGCTCCTGGCCCCCCGGTGCCGACAGCCGCTTCGTCTTCCGCAAGAACTTCGCCAAGTACGAGCTCTTCAAGAGCAACGCGGTATGTGGCAGCTGGGGCAAAGCCCATGGGGACACGTGTGGGGACACGTGTGCCTCACAGGGACCCTGAGAGGGTGTCCCCTGTCCCCCCAGCAGTCCCTCTTCCCCGCGGTGATGGTGTCCAGCTGCCTGGAGGCAAATAAGAGCATGGCACACTCAGAGCTTATCCAGGTACGGGGACACTGGGCCCAGCTGTGCCATGGGGACCCCATTGTGCTGTGGGGGACCCCGTCGTGCTGTGTGGTCCCACCACACATGGGGACTCTGCTGTGGATGGGGACCCCTCAGCCCTCGTCTCCTCGCTCCAGAACTTTCTCAACTCTGGGAGCTGCCCCGAGGTTCAGGGCTTCCTGCAGCTGCGGGAGCCGGGGCGCAAGGTCTGGAAGCGTTTCTACTTCTCCCTGCGCCGCTCGGGGCTCTACTACTCCACCAAGGGCACCTCCAAGGTGAGGGTGTGGGCGGGGGCATGGTGGGGTGGGGGGTGGCTGGGCCAGCCCTGACACCCCCCCCCACCCCAGGACCCCCGGCACCTCCAGTACTTCGCCGACCTCACCGAGTCCAACATCTACTACGTGACGCAGGGCAAGAAGCACTACGGGACACCCACTGAGTTTGGCTTCTGCATCAAGGTGGGGACATCCCTGGGGGTTCTGAGCCTTCCACATGCCTTCCCCTGCCAAGGGGTCTCTGCCCCTCACCCCCAAGCTGGCCGGGGCTGCCCCATGACAGCTCTGGCCTCTTCCCGCAGCCCCACAGGGTTCGGAGCAGCACCAAGGGCCTGAAGCTGCTCTGCAGCGAGGATGAGCAGAGCCGGAGCTGCTGGATGGCAGCTTTCCGCCTCTTCAAGGTGACCACTGGCCCTGCTACCAGTGCCATGCTGGGGGGATGCTGGGGGGTACCAGAGGGGTGCTGGGAGGATGCTGGGGGGTACCAGAGGGATGCTGGGGGGATGCTGGGGGGTACCAGAAGGATGCTGGGGGGAAGCCCCATCCTTGTGCTAGAAAAGATGCAGGATGGGCGTCCCCATCCCCATGAGGGCAGATGTCAAGGTCCCCATCCCCATGCTGGGTGGATGTCGAGGTTCCCATTCCCACACCAGCGGGTGCTGTGGGATGGAGGCTCCATGGGACCCCCCAGCTCACAGGATTGTACCCCCCCAGTACGGCATGCAGCTCTACCGCAACTACCAGCAAGCGCAGGCGCGGCTGACTCAGCCCCCCTGGATCGGCCCCACGCCTCTGGTGAGTGCCACACCAACCCCCACCCACGGCCCCCATCCCATGTGGACACCCCCCCATGTCACCCCCCTGCTCCCCCACAGCGAAGCGTCTCAGACAACGCGCTGGTGGCCATGGACTTCTCGGGGTGCACGGGCCGGGTGATTGAGAACCCCAATGAGGTGCTGACAGTGGCCCTGGAGGAAGCGCAGGCTTGGAGGGTGAGTTGGGGTGCAGGGGTATGGGGGGGGGTGTCTCCCCAAGCCCATCCTAACACCTGCTCCTTGCTTTGCACGGCCAGAAGAAGACAATGCACCGGTACAGCCTGCCAGCAGCCTGCCAGAGCTCCCCACTGAGCGCCGGTGAGCAGCGCCCAGCCGTGGGGTCCCATCCGGCACAGCTGGGTTGTGCCAAGGGGGGGTCCCTGCCCTGTGTGAGGGTTCTACCCAAGCCCGATGCCCGTCTCCCCGCAGCCATCCACCGCACCCAGCCCTGGTTCCATGGGCGCATCTCCCGGGAGGACACCCAGCAGCTCATCGGCCGTCAGGGCTTGGTAGACGGGTACGGGGACCCCGGGGGGGGTCAAGGTCCCTGGGGCTCATGGGGGACACAACAGACCCCTGATGGGTACATAACCCCGGTGGTTATAGGACCCTGTGGTTCATGGGGCGACACAGGACCCCTAGGAGGTGGGGGGTGACTGGTTGGGGGGGAGTGTGATCCCAGGAGGGTTGGGATGACCCAGGGTTTGCTGGGGATCTGCAGCCCCTGGGGGTACAGGAGCCTGAGGTTTGTGGGTGGGGAAACAGGACCTGGGGTGCCCAGGGCTCTTGGGGGTACAGGACACCAGGGCTTGCGGGGGTACCTGGGACCCTGTGGAGGATGCAGGGGCAAGCAGAGGGGGCCCGTGGTGATAACCCCCTCCCTGGGCTCACAGTGTCTTCCTGGTGCGGGAGAGCCAGCGCAACCCCAAGGGCTTCGTCCTGTCCCTGTGCCACCTGCAGCGAGTCAAACACTATCTCATCCTGCCGGTGAGTGCCAGGATGGGGTGCCAGGGGTGCCAGGGGTGCCAGGGGTGCCAGGGCCTGACCCACAGCTCCCCACAGAGTGAGGAGGAGGGACAGCTCTACTTTACCATGGACGATGGGCAGACCCGCTTCGCAGACCTCATCCAGCTCGTGGAGTTTCACCAGATCAACCGCGGCATCCTGCCCTGCAAGCTGCGGCACTACTGCACCTGCGTGGCCCTCTGAGCCCAGCACCACAGGGCATGGCTGGCATGGCACAGCCCGGCACAGCCCTGCTTGGCACAGCCCAGCACTGCCGGCACAGCCTGGTGCCACCGTGTAGCCTGGCACTGCCAGTACCACACAGTTTGGCACAGCCCAGCACTGCCGGCTCAGCTCGGCACAGCCTGGCACGGGGTGGCAGGATAGGGCCCAGCTTGGCACAGTGGGCGCAGGGTCAAAGATGGCTCCTCTGCTGCCAGCTGCCCACCCTGGCTGCCGGCTCTGCTCGCGGGGTCCGGGGGTGCCAGTGCCACCGGGTCCCCCCCACACTCAAGCACTTTCTCCCCCCTCCTGCAGCGCTGTCCCCAAGTGTTCCCAAGTGTCCCTGAGTGTCCTTAGGGCCTGGCACTCCTTGGGCCAGGTGGGCTCAGGGGTCCCCAGCCCCAGGAGCAGGGTCCCGGGGAGGGTGTGATAGGGGGGGGGTACCCACTACCGTGTCCCCCACGTCCCTGCAAGGCCAGTTGAACTGTGACGTGTTTTATACCAGTGAGGAAATAAAGGTTATTTTTTCAGAGCTCCAGTCTCGCCCTGTCTAAAGGAAAAGCTAGGGTGCTGGGGCGGGGGGGGTGTCCATCCCCACAGCTCCCCCAGCCACAGGCGTGTGGCTGGCAGCATCCCCACATCCTGCCGTGTCCCCACGGTGCCCCAGGTCCAGCACAAAGGCCCCTCTGTGCACCCCGAGCACCACGTGAGGCTCAGCCACGCGGCCGCTGGCAAATCCCCGGGGGGGGATTAGTGGGGGTGGATTAAGAGCCTGGATTTGGGGGGGGCCAGGGCTGGGCCAGCTGCTATTAAAGGCGGGGGGCCAGGGAGTGGGGCCGTGGCCGTGCCATGGCTCCCAAGACAGTGTTGATCACCGGCTGCTCCTCCGGCATCGGGCTGGCACTGGCTGTCCGGCTGGCACGGGACAAGCAGCGCCGCTTCCGAGGTGAGCAGGGTGGGGGGAACCCCCCCCCCATTCAGAGAGGGGGACCTCGTGTGGGGCTGAGCCACCTCTGCCCCCAGTCATTGCCACCATGAGGAATGTGGGCAGGAGTGGGGCGCTGGCGGCAGCGGCGGGGCCGGCGCTGGGCCGGACACTGGAGATCAAGCAGCTGGATGTCTGCGACGAGGGCTCCATCCGTGCCTGCCTGGACAGCATCCCTGGGCGCCACGTCGATGTTCTGGGTGAGCCCTGGAACCCCCTCCCACCACGTTCCTGTGGTGCCCGGTGCTGGGGACCCTCTGTGCTGGGGACACTCCATGAGCTGGGGACACCCTTGAGCCAGCACCCTCGGTGCACACAGGGTGCCCCTGGGGACTGTCCACGTCAAGCACAACCCATGCTGGGACCCTCCTTGTCTATGACATCCCAAGCACCAGGGACCCCCAGACCCCGTGCCCTGGGACACCCCACACCAAGGACAGTCCACACAGTGAGGACCCTCTGTGCACCTAGTGCTGGGGACACTCCATGCTGGTGACCAGGGACCCCCTGACCTCATGCACCAGGGACCCTCCCCACCCAGGGCAACCCACGCTGGGGACCCTCCATGCACCAGAGACTCTGTGTGCACTGGGGACCCTCTGAGCATGGGGCACAGTCTGTCCCACCCCTGCAGAGGGGACACCCCGCTGACGCCCTGTGCCTGCAGTCAGCAACGCCGGCGTGGGCATGGCGGGTCCGCTGGAGTGCCAGAGCCTGGCGGCCATGCAGAGCCTCATGGACACCAACTTCTTCGGCCTCGTCCGCCTGGTCAAGGAGGTGCTGCCCGACATGAAGCGGCGCCGTGGGGGCCACATCGTGGTCATCAGCAGCATCATGGGCCTGCAGGGTAGGGAGTGTGGGGGGGTGCCCTGGTGGGACCAGTATCCCCCCACAAGTCCTGATGGGGACCCCCTGCCCGTCCAGGCATCGTCTTCAACGACATCTACGCGGCCTCCAAGTTCGCGGTGGAGGGTTTCTGCGAGAGCCTGGTGGTGCAGGCGCTGCGCTTCAACGTGGCGTGAGTGCCGGGGCTGCTGGTCAGCATGGGGCCCCCCCTGGGGTGGTGGTTTCGGGAAGTGCCAGGGTCCCCAGCAACCCATCCCTGGGCAGGATCAGCCTGGTGGAGCCGGGGCCGGTGATGACGGAGTTTGAGGCGAAGCTGTATGAGGAAGCTGAACGCGCCGACTACTCACGGACTGACCCTGAGACGGCCGACATCTTCACCAACCTCTACCTGAGGAACTCCAAGGACGTGTTCGCCAGCCTGGGCCAGACCCCCGAGGACATTGCTGAGGTGACAGATGGGTGGGCTGGGCCCTGCTGGGTGGGGGGCTGCCCCCTTCCCACCCCCTTCCCGGCAGCCCCTGGCAGTGCCGGGCTGTCTAGAGAAGCCTCAATTAGCCCCAACAAGGAGCAGTGACTCCCAGCTGGGAGCTCCTGCGCCAGCTCCTCTCCCCCAAGCTCCATCCTAATGGGGCTGAGCCTGGCTGGGAATGGGAATGGGGTGGGATGGGATTGGGGATGGGATATGGGATGGGAATGGGAAAGGGGGTGGGAATTGGGATGAGGATGGGAATGGGAATCAGGAATTGGGATGGAGAAAGGATGGGAATGGGAAGGAGATAAAATAAGAATGGGAATTGGGATGGGGACAGGATGGGATAGGAATGAGGTTGGAGATGGGGTGGGAAGCAGGCAGAATGGAAAGGGGATGGGATGTAAACAGGAATGGGGATGGGATGGGGGTGAGGAAGGGATGGGGACGGCAACAGGACAGTGAAGTCCCCACATGCAGCACACGCTGCGGGTGATCGAGGCAGCCCGGCCGCCCTTCCGGCACCAGACCAACACGGCGTACACGCCAATGGCCGCGCTGAAGCACGCCGACCCCAGCGGCACCCTCATGACCGAGGCCTTCTACAAGCTGGTGTTCAAGTACGACGCGGTGCTGCGGCTCGGCCTCCGCGCCATCCGCCTGCTCCGCTGGAAGGCCCAGAAGGTGAAGGAAGGGGTCCGGCTGCTGGGCTTCAAATAGCCCCCACGGCACCCAGGAGCTCGGGGTGCTGTGGCGCAGCCACCCCAGGCACCCTGCTCGCCTCGGGGGGCAGCTCAGAGGTGAGGGGTGGTGTGCTGGGGGGTGGTGAGCAGTGCCGGGACCCGCGTGGGTTTCGCTTCCTGCTCCCAGCCCAAAATAGCGCCTGCTGCCGCTGTATTAAAATCGGGAGTGTATTTTTAACCAGCACCCGGTGAAAAAGCAGAGCGGCTTCCTCTGAGAGCGCAGCGGCCGTGACGGGGCTGGGAAGGGCTGGCAGCTGCCCCCTGCCTGCCCCCCTCACCCTGGGGACACCCATGTGTCCCTCCCCCAGCCCCTGCACCCATAGGCATGTGGCACCCTGGGGCCCTGGCCCCGTCCCTGGCCGCCAGCGATGGCTGAATCGCATCCTCCTTCCCTCCAGCCACTGCTGGGGGTTGGCAACGTCCCCTGGCAGGGGGGTGTCTCCTGCACGAGGGACAGTGCTGTCACCCTTCTGGGACTGAGCCCCATGGCACTGGGGCAGCCGGGCATTGTGCCAGCGGCGGCTGGGCTGCGGCGCTGGCCACAGAGGGTGCAGGGACGGGAGCAGGATGCGAAGGGTGCTTGGTGCATTCAGAGGGTGTGAAGGGGCTGCTGAGAGGGGGTGTGGGGTGCAGGGTGGGTGCAGGGCTGCTGGGGGCGGCCGTGCACGGTGCCAGGGACACCCCAGCACCCCACGCCATCCTGGGGGCTGCCCTCCAGCCGGGGGTGGGGGGGTGCTCTGACAGCAGTGGGGTGCAGCCCGTGTTGCCCTGCGGGGCTGGGCGCAGGGTGCTCGCGTGTGGGCGCCTGGCGTGACTGCACCCAGGAGGTGAGAGCAGGGGGAAACCGCAGGAGGCCCGGCATGATTCAACGCCGCAGGGCCGCTTCTCAGAAACCTCCCTGGCTCCCACCGTGCTTCCCAGCGCCAGGGACACCCTGCAGCCCCACCAGCACCCGCAATGGAGGGCACAGGGATGCAGGGTCCCGCAGTGCAGCCCCCCCCAAAAAAAACCCTACCAGCACCCCCCCAGCCCCGCATGTGAGGGGCTGCACGGTGGCTGCAGCTCCGTGCACCTTGCACCAGCCCATGCCACGCACGTGGCCTCGCCAAGCCTGGCTGGCTCCAGGCACCTTGGGGACAGGATGGGGTGGTGGGGTGGTGGCGGGAGGGGGGGAAGAGGAAATATTTTTGCATGATCCCCCCTTCTCGCACGAGTTAATGGCGAAGCAGCAGCGGGGCCCGCGGTGCCGGGGCTATGGCAACGGCGCAGCACCTGTGGGACTTGCAGGGGTGACATCAAAGCGGCGGCAGCGACGCAGCCTGCCCCCCCCCGCTGTGGTTTCTGCAGATTTGACTAACTTTCTCCGTTCTGGGGGGCAGGGATGGGGGAACTGCGTCCGGCCCCAGGGAGAACAAACAAGGGGGGGCCCGGCTGTGGCTCAGCTCCCCCAGCACAGTGCCAGGAAACAAGGCTGAGGGAGGACAGGACCCCTTCAGACATCCCCCCCAGCCCCACGGTGCACCCAGTCCCCAAGGAAGCAGCAATGGGGGTGAAGCCAGGGCGGGGAGCAGGACCATCCCCATCACTTACTGAAGAGCAAGGGGTGTCGAGGGGGGCAGCAGTGCTATGATGGCCCCATCCCTACTCACAGCCCATCTCAGCAATGCCTGCAGTGGAAAGGGAGTCCTGGGCTGGGAGTGGGGGGGGCACCTGGGCCATGCTTACAGCTGAGGAGCATCATCTCCAGCCTGGGAGCACCACGGCAGAGCTGGGAAGCATCATCCCCATCCCTAGGTGCTGGGGAGGGTAGAGGCTCTGCCCGAGGGGCCGCAGCCGCCTGGCTGGAAGCTGGTTCCTCTAAAAACAATTGTCTGCTGGGACTTTCCCCAGCAACCGAGTGTGACAATTGTCAGCCGCTCCCCACACTCGCGCTCCCCCGAGGACTTCGCTGGCTGCCCAGGTGCGCCGGCTCGCTGCCATGCAAATATGGCGCCAGATATAACCCCGCCGGAGGGAATGGCTGGGTGGCGCGGGAGCACACGGCTCCCTGGGGGCTTCACTTCCCTCCCGGCAAAGCGAGGGGGGCATCAGGCGTGACGTGAACCTGCTGCCCCCGTCACGGTGCCCTGGTGATGGCCCCATCCCTGCTCTGCTGGCCAGAAGCCCTGGCGCTGCACAGCTCCCCCTTGGCCGTGCCAGCGTTGGGCATGTGGCTCTGCGTGGTGGGCACTGGCGACGTCCCCATCCTGCCTTGGCTCAGCCCACCCCTGCCACGCTCACACCTTCCACTCCCTTGACTTTTGGGGGCAGTGGGAGCCCGTCAGAGCCGCCCAGCCCACGTGGAGGGCGGTGAAATGCTGGCGGGTCCTCGGCGGGACGGCGCAGAGCAGCGTGAGTCAGTGAAAGGCTGGAGAACTGGGACAAGGAGGAGGTGGTAGCGGTGACTCAGTCCTCCCTCACCCACTCTCCCCTCCCAGCACCGTGGGTCTTGGGGGGCTGGATCGCTCCCCGAGGGGTGCAGCAGCCGTCTGGGATGGGCAGAAGATGGGGTTCAGGGTTTGATGGGATTTTTTTGTGCATTACAGAGCGTGTTTCAACACGCCAGGGGAAACAAGTTCCTCGATCAGAACTACGGCGTATCAGCAGATAAGGATCTTGCTATCGTAACACCAACTGAAGGGTTCGTGGGCCTGGTGCTCTCAGGGGGTTTGGTTCCTGGCAGAAGAAGGCCGAGGGGTGGTGTAGCATCAAACCGGCTCGTGCTTGGGGAAGAGCCAGGCCAGGATCCGCTGTGGGGTTCGCTGCCCCCCAGCCCCAAGCACTGGCAGTGTTCCACCCCATCCTTCAGAGGCAGCTGGCAGTGCCACAGCGAGGGGAAGATGAGCCTTGGCATTGTGTTTCACCCAGGCTGGGAAGGAAGGGGAGGTAAGAGAAAAAAAAAAGAAAAAAAGAAAAGATCCTCTGTCTTTCTGCTTTTTTTGTTGCTTTTTGTTTCAAGTGTGTCCAGCTTCTTGTGGTCAAAGGTGTCAGGAGAGTATGAAATAAGCGTGAACAACGTCAGCGTGCTAAAACAGGTGCTAAAAAAGGGCTGTGGGAGGGTTGGCGTGAGCCACCACCCTCCCTGCCTGCCGGGATGTTTCCATCTGACTGATGTGCTCCGGCACAGAGGGCGCAGCCCCTGTCACCACACGGAAACCCTGAGCCCACCCTGCACCCACCGCAGCATCCGCGCTTCGAGCTCCTCCTGGAGCGGGTGCAGGCCGTGGGGCTGAGCGTTGCCTCCAACCCACGCTTCTGCTGGGGGAGCGGACCCAGCCCCAGGCAGATGACGGCACAGAGCGGCGATTGCGGCGAAGAGCGTGGCCACACGGGAAGGAAGTTGAGGGGCGCACGTCCCTTCCGCTGCCCCCTTCCCAAACACTCTTCTCTCCCCCTACGCTGCCTGTGAGGGGGACGCCCTGCACGAGGGCAGCGTCACTCTCACACGCCCAGCATCACGCCTGGGATCCCAGGCTCAGCACCCGGCCGAGGCTGCCGCACATGTCAGGGCTCCTGGCTGCTCCGCACTCGTACTGGAGCTGGGTTTCACTCTGACTGTGTGTGCGGTGACACCAGGGCGCGGAGAGGAGCCTGGCGCTTCGTGACACATCACGGCGCAGGGAGCAGTCCTGAGGCAGGGAGCAGCCCCAAGGGGTCCTATGGGATTCACTGCTGCCTTAAGGGGGTGAACTTTGGCAGCTCCCCTCCCTCAAATGCTCGTCCTTGGCTGCTGAGCTGACAAGGAAAGCTGCCGGCAGCCCAAGGGCAGAGCTCAGCCCTCCTTGGACTGTATCGCTCATCTATGAACCAGAACTGAGACCGATACCATTTTTTAGCAGTGAGACGAGCAGACAACATTATCTGTACATCTCAGAGTGAACCAGAACTCCATGGAGTAACCAGTTGGTGTTCTGGTAACCAGGGCCATGGAAGCACCACGACTCCAGGCTGGTTGCAGGTTCCATCACATCTTGGTGATTTAAGATCCCAGAGGTGATGGACACGAGCAGCTCCAGCCATGGCACCATGGGGCTGCTCCCCCGCTCTCGCTCCTGCTCATCAGCCAGCGTTTGCCACTCTCTTCCCAGCACCCAGTGTTGGAGTCACCTCTGCTTTTGGGGCCATGAGGAACAAGGGTGGGTGGGGGAGAGCAGCAGGGCCCAGGACAGCACCCAGGATCCCTTCAACTGTGACACACGTGGCAGTTTACTGACATTTACAACAAACCAACAGACTTTTCAGCGCTAGAGGCTTGTTTCTGACTGCTCAAAGCCAGTCCCTGCGCCTCCACCGTGCCAGTTGCTGTTGAGGTATGGAGTTCATCAGTAAATGAAGAGACCAAGCGAGACAGACAGACAAACAGACAGCTGGAGCATGTGCAAAGAGAGCGGGGCCAGCAGAAATGGGTTTCATACCAACACAACCAAACTGGGAGCAGAATAAACCAGCCTTACAACAAACACCAGCAACTTTTTCCCCTCTTTTTTCCCAGACAAGGAGACTTCCAAAGCTCCTCTGAGCTCAGACACCTTCCCCAGACTGAGCGCAGGGCTTCACTGTGCAGGCAGGGCCCAGCAGGGCTTGGCCCAGGAGGGAGGGTGCTGGGGGCAGTGCCATGGGAGGGGGTGCCCATAGGGGGATACAAGGGGTGATCCTGGCAATGCACCAGGACAATGTGTCTGGCTGTCCAGCTCTGCTCCCAGGGCACAGCTAGGATCTGGCCCCAGCTCAGGGAGATGCAGGCACATGGCTCAGCGAGCATCACACAGCAGAGAAACTGTACTTGTTAAAAAAAAAATATAAAATAAAACAATTAATAACTGAGTGGGTTGAAAATTCCACAAGATGTGATTGTTCAAGAGCAGAGGTGCAATGAGGTTACCACTCCTCAACTCCAGACAGGGCAGGGACAACTTCTTTTGGTTCAGCCTATCGCCAAATCACGACTCTGCCCAGGCTACACAGCGCCTGAGCCAGACTCTGCGCAAACCTCCCTCTTTCCTCTCAAAAACCTGGCGTTGCTCCCGCCAAGCTGCTTGGAGGCACGGTGGTTGGTTGCTCACCTTATCTGGGAAGCAAGGGTAGGTGGGTGAAGCCCTGCCTGGTGGCAGCTGGAGGGTGGGAGAGGGAGCTGAAGCATGTTTTCAAGGATTTGGTAGTAGCATGAGAAAGAACCCGGCGGTGCTGCGTGACACACATTCGGCAATCTGAGGAGCTTCCTGTGCAAACGACAAGTTACATTTTACCAGGCGTAATCTTACTCATTTCTGGTGCACCCTGAGGCGTGTTTTCACCAGGCACGGTGCACACCTCAACTCGGTCTCTCCCCCCACGGATGCACAGCAGGAGAGAGGGAGTTAGCCAAGCTGAGGTGGGAATCGGCTGAAGCCTTCCCAAGGCCAGGCAGTCCTCACCCCACGGGGTTAAGCCCTGGGTGGAACTGCAGCCTGGCTCATGGGTGGATTGAGGTGACGGCATCCACCAGGAAAGAACCAGCATCCACCCGCTCGCCCTGTGTGCCTCGTGATGGGAACCCAGCTACTGGAAAAGATCCCAAACTTATTTTATCACCACACACGCAGCATCACACGAGGTGGCCAAACAGTTCTCCTTACCCCAGAGATAAGCAGGGTCCAGGATCCAGCGCTGCTACAGCACTTCAGACACTCAAGTGCTCCGCAGACTAATTTATTCTTCTTCACACACGCACCCACTGGGGAAAATGAGAGTAATTTTCTCTTTTGTACCTTAAAATTCAGGGAGGGAGAAAGTATTTGAACCAGAAGGGTGAGCCCAGGTCAGAGGGATGAATGGAATTCAGTATTTCTTGACCCCTGGCACTCTGTGTCCCAAGCTTCTCCCAGGGAAACAAAGGGATCTCCATGGATATCAGCACAGCAACATTGAAAAAGTACAGGAGCAGTGTCAGTATCAAGCCTTGTAATGGATGCAAAAGGTCCCTTCAAACACACCTCTAAGTCTACATGATACAAAAATACTTTGCAAAGAATAAACATTCACTCAGCAAAACTGTTATCAAATCCATATCTTCAGCACAGTGACTAATAATACAGCTACAGAGCAATGATTAGATTAAAAGAACTATTTTAAAAACCAGCTTCAAAGTAATGGTAAATACTCATTTTGCAAACCAGCACATTTCACTGTGAGGGATCTCCCCACGTCAACCCTGACCGTGTGACTGAGCTCTCAGCTCCCACACGTTCATCGATGCAGATTCTCACGGTGTCAGCTGCCAGGACAGGGTGACTCCCACTGCCAGGACAGGGTGAGTCCTGCTCCAAGCCCAATGCCGGCCAGTGTGTGCCAGGGCTGGCCGCGGAGCAGGCGGCACGGTGGCGAGTTCTGCTGCAGGAGCGAGGCGGAAGCACAACGCACAGGGCAGTTTCATCCTCGGTCTTGGCACCCCTCAGAAAGGAGGACTTTCCATCAATGAAAATCCGGATTTCCCCCAGACTGCTTGGATGAGCCAACCAATGAGTTCACCGGGTATCCCAAAAATACACACCGTGAAAAAACCCCAGCCCCAAAATAGGTCTCGTCGCTTATTTTGCTATTACTAAGATGCATGTGGGAGTGACTTTAAAGAAAGTGAACAGAGGGCTAAGAAAAATGAAAGTGTGGTGGGGTCACACACTCTTTAAGACTTAGGGGAAAACATCTGAAGAGGAATGAAGAGTCTGTCCCAGACAGGCGGTTCCCGTGTCTTGATCATTAGCCGATGAAGACTATCGGCTGCCTGAGCCGGGAAACTGGCATCAGGGCATAAACCCCTTTTTGTGCTGAGTTAAAGTGTACATTCTAAAAACAAATGTGGGTTAAAAAATAAAAAAAAACCATCTTAAATGGCTCTTAATTGTCACAAAAATAAAGTTAATTGAAATCTCGGTCTCTGCTCCTGGTATTTTATACCGTACCACTCCCCACAGCAGCTACACACAGATGCTACAGAACACTGATTTATTTGTAAAATAAAAAGGTTTAAAAAAAGGGTGTCATCTCCCTGTGACACTGGTTTAAAAACTGGCATAGAAAAATACTCGAGAAATTTCTTTATGCTAAATAAACCCAAGCAAACAAGCCTCCCCCTCCAATCCTTTGACCTCGGAACACCCAGTCCTTTTATTTGAGTACTACCCTGTGCTCTCCTCGTGCTATGTGTGAGGAAAACTCGTATCGGTCGTGGCTCCTGTACCCACAGACGTTGCACTCGAAGGGGTCGCGGAACCCATGGCAGCCCATGTGGATGGTGAACATCACGTAATCCAAAAAGAGGACACGGCAATGGTCGCAGCGGTAGACGCCGATGGCTTCCCCTTCCTTGTTGAAGACTTTAAAGGCGTCGCGGGGGCATATGGCAGGAGGCTTGATGATGTCGTATGGCCTTGGGAAATCCTTCAAGGGCTGGAGGCCGTTGCGGGCCTGAGCGGGGATCATCTGGCTTTGGTGGAAGGTGGGATTCTGCCGCTCCTCGTGGTTGCTGTCAGTGTCTGTGGAGTCTTGGCCGCTGTTGTTTGGGGAAAGGCCTCTGTCAGAAGCCAGGCTTTTGTCCCTGAGGTGGGCATGGCTCTTCTCCGCATCCTGCGAGGTGCCGTTTGGCACGTCGGCGCGGGTCAGTGGAATGGGGTACAGGCTGCTTATGACAGGGACCATCTCCGAGGTGGGAGCTGGTGGGGTCTGCACAAGAGGGCGCAAGGCTTCAGCCCCAAGGTAGGTGATGGCATTGTTTATGGCCTGGTCCATCATGCGTCCTTGCATTATCTCACTTTCCTTTTCATACAGGAAACCTGAATTATAATTAACATCAAAACTATGTCGTTTCTCACCTGCAAGAGAGCAGAGATATTAGATTACCTGGGCTGGTAGAGAAGTGTTTGTGCTCCTTTTCTAAATGGCCTGGAAAGTAGAGAGGCACGAAATGTTCTCTGTGGAAAGAGGCTGTTGGTGCACACAGGGTGGTGGTGGGTTTTGGATGTTTTAAAGCTCAGGCTTGTGAGCAAACACAATAATAATCTAATGCAGGAGGTAGTGAGGAGAAACCATCATCACATTTTGAAAGTGATTCTGGGATTTAAGGGAAGAATATTAGCACAGCTTCCATAGATTAACTTCTCTCATATTTTTTTTTCTAGAAAAAGGTAAATAATCATTAATGAAAATGCTTGTGAAAGAGCTAATGGGTACTGAACCACGATAGTCCTTTTTCAGTACCAAGGCTGCAACCTTTTGTTCTTGCCTTGTGCCCCCAGAAGCATACTTCTCTCCAACAGAAGGGAAGTGCTGGCTGAGATCCGGCACACTTTTCACTGCTCCTGCCCATTGGATGGAGTCTTCTTCACTACGTCCTTGATTGATGAAGCCAATTTTCCTCAATGTTCTCTGCCAACTACAGCTTCCTCTGCACCGTGCCTGGTCTCTCTGAACTCCACAGAGTTTTTCAGACACTGGCAGCTATGTATTTATGTACAGAAGAATGGATTTAGGGTCAACTGACAGGGAGAGAGTGCAAGAGGAGGGAAATTAATTCCCCTCTCTGCTGGGTACTCTGAAAGCTCTCAACTAGACAGAGCTGAGAGAATGCACCTGAAATTCTGTTCATGCCTCTTCCAGCAAGGACCAAGGCTAGGGTGGGTGGGCTGAGCAGCACACTGCAACTAGTTTTACTCCATGCCAGTTGCAAGGAGGAAATAAAACTGACCCCCCAAAAAGGACTCAAAGCCACTTTTTTTTGGTGAATGTCTAGAAATAAATAACTGAATTCTGTGGTTACATAAAGCAGAGCTTTTAAAAAAAAGAAAAAAAAGACCAAATGTTTCATGTGCAAGTGACTTGCAAACATCAGATCCACTAATCTTTAGTTACGGTAACTTGAATAGTGCAGATGTTTATCAGTCACCTGTCAACACCATGACTCAATGTATATGAAACTCATTAGGTTTCACTGCAGAGGCAGAAACCCAGGAGCTCACGTTTCTCTTCTAAAACACTCAAAAAAGGTTAGTGAACCACAAGAGTGTAACTGCTTCCAACCCTCAACAAAACTTGCTATCCAACTTTACACAGAAGGAAACAAAACACTATAGCACATTCGTATGACTCATAAAAGCAGCTCCAGGCAAGTGAAAGATGTGTACACAGTTGAAATTAAAAAAAAAAAAAAAAAAGAAAGCCAAAGCAAAAATAGACAGGGTTCCCCAAAATTTGGGTTTGGATTCACTGTTATATGATAAGACATAAAAACACAATGCCTGGTCACTGAGGCTCTTAGCTATTCTGTTATTGCACTATCCTGGTGGTTTTTTAAAGTCCCCCCAACAGCCCATTCTGACTCCCTACAACTACCAGTTGTACCAAAAGAAATGCAAATACCCAAGCACTCTTCTGATGCACACCAATGTGCTGTACACTTCTAAAAGGCCACAACACATCAGATGCAGACACCTCACACCAAAGGGCAAGAAACCTGTCTGAAAGCCAGACTGCAACGTTTCCAAGAGACTCTGGGCAGAAAGGGCACCAGGCAAAGGATGGCTTCACTCCCTCTCTGCCTCCCTGGCCTCAGGAGACACCCCATGGCAAGCACAGCTCTGATTTTGATGCCTCTGTGTATTTTGATGCCTATATTTAGGCAGGCTGAACCTGCCTGAAAGCGCCACAGAAAGTGCTCATCACAGAGCCAGACCGTCAGGCTGTGGCACCGGATCGCAGGCGGATGGAGGGGACACTCTGGGTTGGTTATTCTGTTTCCCCTCAGTCAAATACAGGAAACCTTCCCATGGAAAGGGACAACAAGCTGGATCCCTCACTCCACACCAACAGCCATCAGTCAGGAGACAGCTGGTATTAGTGATTTAGAAAAGGAGAAAGGTCTTTACAGGGGACAGAGTCAGACAGACCATGCCGAAAGCAGCTGATGTTTGATCTTTGCAGCCAGCAGGAGGATATAACACATTAAATATTCTGAGTTTGGCTGCTGTCTGCTCTCTGCAAACTTCTTGGAAAAACACCACATTAAGGATTAAACTTGCAAGCTCTCCAGTGATCAGCTCCAGCAGCCACTGGCCAGCGGAACTTCTTTCCTCTCTTTTGTTTTGTCTCAGCGCGATGCAAAAGCTTTCCCCTTCGAAATTCACACATGAGCCATAGCGTGTGACACATCCTCATGTGCTGCTCAGCGATGCTTCACTTACTTTAAATCATACATAGAATTTCGCAGCCTGATGAGGTGAGGACACTGGAAACAGGGAGTGAACCAGCTTCCTGCCGCTGTGCTAACCAAAGCAGGCCAGTTCTGGTTAGACTTTCCGCACTGGGGGATAATGGTGTTTGTTACCCTTTCAGAACAGCACTAGCACTTTTACCACCATGAGAAATACATTTTTACTCCTGGTGTCAGGGAGAACTTGTTTATTAAAAGGAAGAAACAGAAGCCTGTGGGTCAAGATACTCGGATGGTGTAGAGCTGGCAGAGATGCACCCACTGCACTGGTTACTTTGGCTTGTGGCAAGTGAAGTGTCCTGTGCAGCAGTGAAGTGCCACCAGCACAGGTGTCCATTCAGTTGGGCTATTTCTGTTTGGTTGTTTTGTGTATAAAAATAGACAAAAACGTTTAAAATCTCAATTCACTAAGCAAACCAGGAAGCACAAAGAGCCAGCCTTTGGGGGTTGGGTCCATATACACACAAAATGGAAATCCAGGGCAGAACAGGAAACACAAAATCCTGAACTTCCACTCAAACCTTCGTTCCCTTGTAATTAAAGGAAAAGCTGAGGACAAAATCTTTGGGGAGAAGCCTTTGAAGGGGGTGGGCGGGGGCTCGCAGGGAGGTTAAGTCAAGTGTACAGACTGCTGATCTGTCCCCTTCCTTGAGGCTTTTCCTGCGCACACGAGGTGGGTTCTGAAGATGAAATTGTGAAAAAATAAAGTGGGCAAGACTCCTGGTGCTTGTGTGAATCTCTGTAGAGCCCCCAAATCATAATAAAGGTGGGGTTTTCTTCTGATCAATAGACTTCATTCAGAGAAACGAGGCAAACAAAGCTGCCTTGTTAGTACCCATCCCCATCCCTTCTTCCTGACAAAATGAGAAATCGGCACCCGTTGCGAGCAGGCGTTTCCCAAGAAGTCAGAGAGCTGTCCCAGCACATCTGCACTCCTACACACACAGTTCAGAAAGGCACACAAGTCACACCAGGGTCAGGCAGGCTGCTCTTGCACTTCCCAGGGATAAAAGGGAGCAAGTGAGTAACTTTCTCACACATCACCTAACGAGAACATGCCAATCACAGAGGTTCTAGAAAAACAGTAATTTCCAGAAATTGGTTATTTTGTTCCTTTAGGTGACTGCCCTGGGTCTTCCAACTTCTCCACAAAACCCTTTTCATGACGCAGTGTCCGTTGTGCCACTTGCAGACCATGTTAATCAAAGAAGGATCCATTCCACAGGGCAACAAGCTGCTGGTAAAACAAACCAGAACAACACCAGTACTTAACTCTAATCGCCTGCTGAGTGGTTGTGTCCTCCTGCTGATGTGTTTAATAAAACACATCCAGGCTGAACTGGTGGCAATCGTAAAACAGGAGTGGGTGATAGTTGATCTCAGCGCTAAGAAAAAAGAATATGAAGATTTTCAAAACCATTTGTGCTCGTATGACTGTTTGAATCACTGTGTGACATGTCAGGTCTAAATCACACAGTCAACAGTTTCAGTATTAAGCACCCAAAGGCACTGGGATGGAGCGTGCTGGTTACTTCACTCCTGCACAAAGAAGGCGACCTTTTTAAAGCCATGCTGCTGTGGAGGTAAGACTTAGCAGTTCCGGTAGATGAAATCCCAGTGCTGCCCACCGAATCCAGAAGAGCTGCACTGCCTTCAAAAGCTAAACTGCTTTTATGCATTTGGGATTTAGCAGCGCAACTTCACTTGGGTTTGGGTGCTCAGGACAGGTCCTGGGACCATCCCTCTGCCAGGAGGGTCTGTCGCTGGCCCCTGCCTGCACACTCAGCCCTGAGCTTCTCCCCTCCCTACTCCTGTGTGGACACACGGGTCCCTCTTCTGAAGGTAAAGCTTGTGTTAAGAGAAACGAGCACTCAGTACCTTATATAACCACGCAGAGTGTAACAAACAAGGCATTATGAGTACTGGTACCCTCTAAGTGCTGACAAAACCAGGTCTTTGCTGAGGACACAGGAGGTTCTGAAAAGGCAAGTTAATGCAATAAACCAGCCGAGAGGATCAGGCGTTCCACCACACCACCAAACCTGCCAAACTAGTACTCAAGATCCCCAGCATGCAAAACTCTGACCCTAGAAAATTAACTGCAAAGAAAATGCTATGAAAACACCTTGTTGCTTAAACTGCCACAAGAAAGGATTTGATATTTTTTAACCATATTCAAATTCGGCAGGATGACTAACAGCAATCCAGTAACTTTCTGTCTTTGGGCCACATGCACCCTGAAAGTATCCCCAGCTCCTGCTGACCAGAAGGAGCACTCAGCACTAAGCCTTCCTGCTCTGTTCCTGTGAAGAACCTTGCAGAGAACATTTCAAACACACAGGTACAGAAAACACCACATGGAAGCTCATAAAACACATTTATAAATTGCCTACACAAACAGACACAAAGCACTGGAGCAGTTTCCATCCATCTAACAGAATACATTCCTTTTCATCAAAACCTGACAACAAATCACTAAAACCACATCAGAACAATCAAAGTTACTTTATTTATATTAGTTTGTATTAGATTAGGTTATAAACTTGAGCAGGAGATTTAAAAGAAGCAGAGGCATTGTACTATACGTTACCAACCTGCAGATATTTAACTGTTGCACATGAAAAGGTTTTTTGTTCTTACCAATAAATTTCTGAGGCATTGAGCTTTTTCGCTTTGCCACGTTGCTTGCTAGCCTGTCCAGCACAAGGGCTCTTTCGCTCCCCATCTCTGCCTTGATGTGCCTTGCCTCCACGCTTGCTAGTTTGGAAAATGTGAAAAGAAAAAGAAGAGAGAGAAAAAAAAAAAAAAACACAATACGTAGGTGAAAAGGAAAAAAAAAAGAATTAAAAAAATAAAGGAAGAGATGAATGGTTTAATCTCCGGAGTTTGCCACACTAACTGGGAGGAAACAGTTTGGAGATCTGATGTAAACTTGTTTTGCTTTTTCTGTCGTTCTTGCTCTTTGCGTCTTGGGCACCAGTTGCGGTCAGTGGAACCAAGCAGAGAAACAGCCACTGCTCTTGCAGTCCTGAGCTCATGCAAGGGGAGCAGAAACCATACAAACCCAATATCTTCATTACTAAGAGGAAGTGTAAAATAAACTGGCTGGAAGGGTTGGTTACAAAATGTAGATGGAGGTATAACCTCTGGTAGCCTTTCTTTTTTATTCTGAGTAAGACTGTGACACCTGCAGACTGACACAGTGCTTCCAGACTTCAATATAAGACATTCAGTGTGCTTGCTACCCTCTTCAGATATCAGTCAGAGGGAGATGCCATCTTATCATTAAGAAACTTGTATACAATTTATCAATTCCCCATTGAAATATATTCTAATCTTTCAATATTCCCTTCTAAGTGCTTTTTTTTTCAGGTGTCACTATCCCTCTTTGTTTTTCCTTAAATACTTCTAATTAGCTAATTAGGAATGTTTTCTCTCTGACCCACTTGCAAGCACTGGCATTAGGCATTAAGCTGCTGTAACCTCCAGAATTTCCAGGTTAAGGAGAAGCACACGTGCCCTGTGATCACTCCCTTGAGACTGGGCCACTGCCAGTTTTAGGGATCTTACCATTTTCCAGTGTCCTCCTCCAGCCATGCTAAGCAGTGCCCATGGCTTCACGGAAACTGCTGCTTGCTCTCACCCCAGGGAGGCTGCACAGGCTTTGAGCTGGATCAGCCAAGCTGCAGGACTGCCACCTCATCTCACGACCGTCAAACTAATACTGAACGTAACTGCTGCCGCTTCCCCCCCAAGTCTGCTCTCGCCCGAAGAACCAGTATCGGTACTGGTGTGTTAGACACAGCACTGGGTTTCAGCACTTGGGATCTCTGTGGTGAAACCAGGCCCGTTTTAAGTCTGTGGCACACGGAAAATGAAGACAAGGGGGGATGATTTCCCTGCCCAAGGTAGTACAGGTGGTCAGGTCTCACTGTGGGAGAACCCTGCGTGCTGTGCTGTTGTCCTATCACACTAGCGTACCTGAATATATCAAGGGTGATCTACATAAGAGAGAAGTAACGCCAGAGGAAATGACACAAGCACGTTGGTGTCACTCCAGTGCTGCCAAACACAGTGTTAGTAAGTACTGGGCTTCAACTGCAGCTTGCTAAGTACAGCGAGTGGCAAAAGTGCAGTATCATCCTTCCTAGCTCCGTGCGCAGCGTCTCCCTACGAATCTCAGAGTCAGTCACTCCTTACTTGTTTATTATTGCTGTTATTGATATCATAGGAGTTTCAGTCGGCACAAACCGTGACTCACCAAACCTCAGCCAGAACGATTTGCTACTGTTTGTTCAGCGTTTTGAAAATGTAAAGTGCTTCAGAAGTGCTCAGCGCCACAAACACCAGCTACGAATATGACTCAGGATGGATGGGATAACAGGGCTCAGCTCAGCACTACCTCAGACCTGCTTCAGCAGGCTGTACCCCCTGATATACATGATAACCAGATGCCTTGCAGGTAATAACACACTGCTCTTCCCATCTGGTTTTTATTCCACGTTACTCTAGCCTGTTTAGAGGCTTACATAAATACACCCATCAACTGCTGAAGTTCACCTGCTTCCAGCATGACATACCAAGACACTACGTAACAGTTTACATAAAGTGAGACAAAGCATCAGATTAAGTTGAAACTATAAGGGAAAGTTGGTAGGCAGAACATAAGCACCCGCCTGGATTCCAGCCAAAAGCTCGAGTTAATTCTTGAGAATAATGTTCTGGGACTTTTTAATTTCAGAACTTCTCTTTAACTCCCATGCTCCAGACACTGGAACAGGCTTTCTGCGCTCTTTATATTATCTTTAGATAACTGCAGTTCAAGGTTGGAACTACCCTCAAAGCTTGTAATCACTGCACAAGTCATTAATAACAGTAATTTAATTTTTTTAAGCTCTGACAACCCACAACTACCCTGAACAAGGTAATAATGCAAACAGTGCCCTATACTGAAAAATTTACATTGTAAAGAGGAAAGAAAAAAAGAAAAACAATTCATCCATGTCATAAAAGCAGCTTCCTGGTCCCTACCATTTCTTCATTTTTCTTATTTTGTTCTTCTAGTTCCTCTTTCTCTCCCTCTTTATCTTCATGAGCTGTAGTCGTGTTTTATTATAGCTTTAATTTCATGTTTTCAGAGTCTTTATCTCCTGACAGAACCCAAAGAGTGAAGTTTCTGTTAGTGCCTTTAGCCAGCCCTAGAAACACACTGGGAGCTCCACATGGTGTATCTGTGACTACTTGTCCTGTCAACGTTATTTATGTGCCACCAAGGGAACTTTATTAAATTAGTGTCAAGAGGGCAGCCAAGCAGCTTCCTGCAGAGGTAACAATAGTCTTTACTCAGAGGAGATTGCTGAAGAGACAACTATTGACCTACATAGTATGTTCTGGGACATCTGTAGGCATCAGTCTTCTAGTCTGACGTCTGTCTGCCATTTCATTTTAATGCTAAGGGTCTTTTCTTTCACTTCAGGATTTGCTACTCTTTGCCAAAAGGCTTTTTTCCCCCCAAGAAAAAAATAATCTCTGTTTATGGGCCACAAAAGGTCTTTGACAATGTCTTCATGATACAGCCTCAGGGAAGCAGAGACAGGTGGTTCGACTGCCTCTCTCCCACACCACTTCTTTCTCTCTCCAAAAGCTAACATAAAAAGAGGTCACCCACACCTTTCTTCTGGCATTCAACTGCCTGGCCAGGAAACAACACACACTCAAAGGATGCTGAAGGAAACTCTGCAGACCAAATAAATCACCCCCTTCCCTCCTGACTGGGGCTCTCCCTGTGCCTTGGGACTAGAGGCTTAGCCTTGACAGCCTGACCACTTTCAAATGTGGCCTCCTACTCACCTAACGCTAGTGACTGGTAACAGCCTTCCCTGATGGCCACCTCAGATGTCTCTGTGGTGCTTCTGTTGCCTCCCTCAGTAATGTGCACATTTCAGTGTGTTACTGTGTTTGGAAAACATTTCCAGAAGAAAAGTTGCGCGTAAACATGATTTATCCATGATAAATGACTCCTTTAGTTTTCTTGTAAATGCTGGGTGATGAGCCACCTCTGAGCCAGCGCTGTCTCCCAGCCATGGCTGCATCCTGTGGATGCACAGAGAGCCGATGCTCTCCTCCCAGCCCAGAGCACAAACACCACAAACATTCTGAATTGTTTACATACTGTGGTTTCTGTCGCACTGTAAATGTGAGTATAACTTTTAGAACATGTGGGCATTGTTAACAAAACCTTCAAGTACAAAGCAGAGCTCGAATTAGAGGCATTGCTTCCTGTAGCATCTCTATGTGGTCACTAAATAATGGAGAGTGGAACGGAGAGGTGGGTTATTGTGCAACAAGAACAATGTGACCAGAGATGGTTATCAGGGCCTGAGCAACGCTCTAACAATATTATTACATAAACCCTTTCTTTCAGAAATATTTCCACATGGTTACATCTGGAATATGCAAACCTCATACTTAAAAGCAACCAGAAGGGTTACACTGGTCCTGATGCTTTTCAGTATTCCAGATATTGGGTGATGGCACACACAGCATGCTGGCTCCCCATGAGAAGGCTGCAGAAACCTACCAAAACTCAAAGTGATGTGGACGAGCAGGAAAATGCTCAGAAATCGAAACGGGGTGGTTGCTCTGTGCAAAATGCTCCACTTAGGGGAAAAACCCCAATCAAACACACTAAATGATCTCCAGAGGTCCTTTCTGGCCTTCCCTTGCTCTGGTTCTGTCACCTAACGTAGTGCTGATACTGGAGAATCGGATGGAAACGCCTCAGCAATACCAGAGTTCCTGTTTTTCATAAAACTTACTGCTCCATTAAAAAAAAGGGCAATATTTTTTGAAGTATGAAGGTCTTAAAGACATAGGGCACAGCCACGTCGTGAAATTCATGTTTCCTCTGTGACCGATTTAAGGCACACTGCACTGTGCAGTAAGTACATGCAGATTCTGGAGAAGTGAAATGTTGCTATTCTGAAATGAATATAAACCCTGAGAATCATTTAAAAGCAGAAATCTATGGGAGGTATCATGTTTTCCATTTTCACGTGGTGGGCATCTCGGAGTGATTGCCATCATGGGAGTACATACTGTAACATAAAACCACACTTACAGTGTTGTAGGGTTCTCATGAAAACCAAAACTTGCTGACATTGTGATAACCATTGAGTTTTACTAATGCTCAAAATAAAGGTCATTTGCTGAAGAGAAGACAGCCCAAGAAAAACGATAGAACTCTTGACTTTGTTAAATCATTGTTGCTTTACGGCAGCTTTGGTGTGAGCACATGTCAAATCTCCCTCTGCTCAGGGTACGACTCTTGTACCCACAGAGTTATCACCATGTATCAATGGGTCTTCCCACTGGTTTTCAGGCCTGGCTTGTGATGATGCCTGCAGAATCTCTGCTTGATCATCATATCACTAAATACAATATATTTTTCTATTATTAAGGGGCCTTGTTAAACACTGTCAGCGCTCTGTGTGTGTTTTTACAGGTTTGTTTTCCTCTCTGAAAACTCAGTTGAACCTTTTCCTTGAGAAGAGAGTTCTGTTTGAAATTCACAATCAAAACTAGAAATCTCAAGCCTACAGAGTTACTGCTTGTTTTTTTAAAGCTGCATAGCAAAAGGAGGGAAACCTGAATTCTGCAATTGTAGCCTCAGCTCTGCTAAGGATTAGTCGTGTCACCTTTTGGGGGGTCCTAACCACTCTGGACTCCAAATGGGAAAAGTCATTCTTTCCTTTCTGACATATTGTGGACAAGTTCATTTTGGGCTTCGAAATACTCAGGTGAAGCAGGCTCAAAGATTATGGCAGTTATTTATTACCAAAGTGTTTTCAGAACTGCAGCACGGAGACTGTGAAAAGGAAAACAGGAAAAACTGTGCTTTGATATATTTTCCCTTCAGCCTTTCCCACAAACAGCTCTATACTTAGGGAAGTCCCTTACCTCTCACCACCTCCTAACCTGATCTATCGGCCTTCAGGACACCACTCTGTTTCCATGCCTTAGCTTAGATCCATGCTACTAAAACTGTTGCAAATTCTAACCCATTTTGGCCAAAGGTTCTTATTCTAAGGAAAAGGGAGCATTCAACAGACTGAGACATGTGAACAACTGTTGTCAACTATCACAGGCGTCAACCCATCCAATAAAATAAACCAGGTAATAGCATTAAGATAGGAATAATTTCTCTTACTCTGTCACCTACAGAAATGCTGTGTATAAGGGATTTTAGATATTTTATTCAAAGCAACACTAAAACCAAAAAGTGATTAAAATAAAAGTGTTCTTTAACTAGTTACCTGAGGGATGCATTACACCAGGCCCTTTTATAAGATGTTACAGTCCCTTAGGTTACTGAAAACGACTGTAGTAAGAACTGTTCTCAGGCTGTGAATTAAGAGCTCCCCAGATGCTCTGTTTATCTCTAGCGTACCCAAACCCAGACCCACTGTAAGGGGATAAACTCACCAGCCTCACACATGCTGGTGTTCTGCAGGTAAGTCCGGCACCGCTCCTTGTGCTCCTCTAGCGAGCTCCTTTGCTTGTAGCTCCTTCCACAAAATTCACATTTGTATGGCTTCTCCACTAGAACAACAAGAGCACAGTGTAAAATAACCACAAGAGACTACTAAAGCACCCTCTCCCTGACATTCGGGTGTAGAGTTACTAATAGCACGTATCCAGCTCAGGGAGAATGGTTTACATTTCTGGTGAGTTTATGAGCACTGTAATCAGCCCCAAATTAGGGTCACACGAGGGTGAAACCCACCAGCCACACACAGAGTTCCTCTCCGTTCCCTCAGCTCAGCGCTGGAAAAGAAGAGGAATTTAAGGAGACCCTGTTCCCAGGAGCTCAGGTTCCTAGAGCCCTGCTCCAGATCACAACTCTTCCTGGCATAACGTCCCTAGGGAAGCCCAGCTGTACCACTGCTGAGCCAGGACTGTGACTGCCTGACCTAGGTCCCATCTATACAGAATCTTCCAAGGATTTCACAAAACTGATGAAGTTAAACCAAACCAAAAACACATGTGAGGTTCATTTAACTTCCAAAGACATTTCTTGCCCAGCAAATGATGTTCCTAATTCATCTAAGCTGAAGCAAACCTGTCTGTATCTCAAGATACCTGCATGGCGTTTCCTGGTGCCTCACATACCAGGACTAGAAGCACTCACTAAATGATCTCATTACTGCTCTGTGAACAGACATCCTCTAACACACCCAGGCACAGCATCACCCTGCACAGAACAAATATAACCAGCCCTGCATTGTACACTGTCCAAACAGACCACACTCCCTGCTGCTAATGCAATTGTTCACTTATTGACGTGATTCCACTTGAGATTTGCTTTTATACTGTTTAATAAGCCAGCTCTTAAAACCTTCAGTCACAATAACCACACGATGTGTCTGAAGCGTGGTGTTTATAGCACTGTGCTGGTGGGACAGAGCCACCACCACCAGCCTGGGTCCTGATCAAATCAGAATCTCATTTATCCATGGCAGATAATCTCATTTTTAGCTTTGATTCTTTGTGAGGTTGAACTTTTTTTTCCTTCTCTAAAGTTAGTGCAGAGATAACATCTATCATTTACAATAAGGGTTTTCTTTCTAGGCCCCTGCATAACACAGGATATACGCAAATCAAAGAGTAAGCACAACCTGGCTCTTGCAGAACTAGGGGGACTAAGATTAATTAATCTATACCTGGCTCATTATTCAAGTCACCTCAGCTCTGTGCCTCCATTTCTCCCATCTGTAAAATGGACAGAACACCCTATGAGCCTTGAGAAAAACCACCAACATTTGTGGAGCGTGTTAAGACATTCAGATGAAAGGCACTACACAACAGCGAGGTGTTAACTGGCAATGGTCATGCTGTCCTGGATGGATGATGCTCCTAGAGCCATCCTACGGCTCAGGACAGGAACGGAAGGAAGTTCCTGCAAAGCGTCTTCATGCTGCTCCTCAAATTTGGAGCTTGCTAGCATAGCCAGCTCCTCTCCTTGGAAAACAGCAAGGAGTTACTCTGTGCTAGCAGGTAGGGAGGCTGTGTCCCCACAGCACACAGCTGTGACAGCAGCTTTCCCTGCACCTTCTTTCTGCATTAAGAGTGAGCTGAGTCCTGAAACTATTCCATCCGCAGAGCAGGCAGAGCGAGTGGTCACTGCTCCTTGTCGACTCTTTAGAACCAGAACAGCTGAGCAAACTGTGCTGACTCTGTATTTTCCACGCCCAGTGTCCTAGTGACACACATCTAAAACACATGAAGTGTCTTTGAAGTCACTTACCAGAATGTGTCCTTAAGTGACCTGTTAGCGCATCCCTCCTTTGGCAGGCATAACTGCAAAGATGACATTTAAAAGGTTTTTCCCCTGTATGTAGTTTAATGTGGCGGAGGAGGTTTCCCTTCTGAGTAAAGGAAGCTCCGCACTGATTACACTGGAATGGCCGTTCACCTTAAAATGACATACAAAAAAGGACATTTAATGGTTACGTGGGTATCATGCTATCCTCATACCCTTTCCTTTTTGGAAGGGGAAAGAATTAGGTACTGGATCAATTTCTTTCTATAGAAACACACACAGCCCTTCCGGTAGACTTCAGTGGGAGTTACGTGCAGCTCTGGTGTCAGAGCTTCTTGTAAGTATGTAGGACTATGGAAAACACCATACAGTGTTTCCATGGAAAGAAGTGTTCTGGAGGAGGCTGATTCCAACAAGCTAGCAATTAAAACAAAGAAAAAAAAATAAAAAAGAAAAGCCTTATCTTACTACAGGTCGAAACCTAAGATGCTCATTGGTTTGTTGCCAAAGTATAGCACAAAGAGAAATACATACACAGACTGGAAATGGCAGCACAAAACCAATCTAACTTGTATTTTGTGGCTGAAATACTTAAATGAGATAGTGCCTTTCATCCAAATTTCTTAAAACGCCTCACAGACGTGCTTTTAGTAACATCCAATCCTGGTAAGGAGAGAGGTGGGTAAAGTGAGGCACAGAAAAGTGAGCAACTTGCTAACGATCACATGAAGCGTCAAGGACAGGACAAGAAAATCTTGGGTTTAGTATCCTTTTTTAAAATAAGAAGTCTGGATTATAAATTATTATCCTTTCAGTATACACCTCTTACAAAAAGAACGTAGGGATATTTACCAGTATGGCTACGCTTATGAACCATCAAGACATTGAGGCTAATGCAGGCTAATCCACAGATATCACAGTTCATTTTTCCACTAGCTGGCCTGACGTTGTCATATGAGCCAGAATGTCTTTCCAGTTTAATGCTTTCATATTCATTATATTCTCTGGGATAGGTGTAAGGCATTTCAGATTCTTCTGGGTTTTCCATAGGCTCTGAATTTAAAGCACTCTCCTCTCTTTCACTGTATTCACCTTTCACTTTAACCACATCATCTGCAGGTAAAACAAAGCACAAAAGTGAGAAAAACGCTCATCTTCGGCACAAAGAAATATCTTAGGAAAAAAAGCTCACCCAAAATGACATAAAATTACGTTATTGACCTTCCTAAAAGTTTCACTTAAACACCCAATGAAGAAACACAGCTGAGACATGACTCTTCATGGTTCACGTACACCTAATGATATTCACAGTAAGATAACCTAAAAAATACTGGCCTGCCTGTTAATTACCTTTGATGGATAATTTCCTTCTACAGATTATAGAATTATAATACAGCACAAGTTTCTCCTGCAATTACAGGGTACCATTCAGGATTAAAAAGAAAATACTTATTCCCTCAACTCACAATTAGCTGAGAGATATTAGCGTCTCAGGCTGTTCCCATGAATAGGAAATACAACAGAAAGACCTGAATTAAAGAGGATATTCCTATCTTCCTCTGGAACCTCTGGTGCTTGAAACACACCTAAGATACATGTCTGATCCAGTATAAGACTTCCAGTGCTCCCATGGTAAAAAGTCAATCAGGAACCTTAATTTTCATTTGCAAATTGCAATTTTTATCCAAAGATAAACGTGAGGAGCACCTGATAATCTTGATACCTGTACCATAAGATCATTACGTGAGTAAAACTAGCAGAGGTAGAGTAAAGATTCCCTGCTAAATAAGTGTAACCCAGAAACATTAAAAGATTTGTCCGAAGTCGTATTGTGAGTATGTGGCAAAGAACCCAAAGACTCCTGAAGATCAGCTTCTGTGGCCTTGGAACCGGTTCCTGGACCTGTAGCCACATCCAAAGAAAACCAAAGACCTGGCCTCAAATGAATGCAAATTCAGGACAAGAGGAGAGTGTAACAAGTAGCTAATAACTTACTAACAATAATGCTCCCATGTAAAAATATAAGCAAATTGGTCACACTGAATAAACAGCTGATGATTCCCAGCTTATGTTGCTGACTTTCTTTCCCGCTATTAACTCCAGCATGACCAGCACTTGCATTAAAAATCCTTGCTAATTGACAGGACGGCTTCTTTCTGCTTAAAGTTGGCTTTTCCGTCTAGACAAGAGCCTGAAACCTGAGTTATGTCTCAAGCTACTGAGTAAAGAAAAGCACTAAGAGATAAAATACATAGTTTCCTGTTTGAAAGTATTGTTCTCATGGCCACCTGCTCCTCTCTCAAACTGAGGGTTAGACAGTTAAATGTGGCACTTAATCACTTGTCCTTTCTCCAAAGTACAGAACATGGACTGCTGAATATGTATTAGCTCTGGTTCTGAGTAATAAACCACATCAAATGTCAAGAACAAACAATGGGTAACAGCGAAAATGAGGTGGCAACATAAAAGCAGGACTGAAAAATAAAGATCAGGAAACCAAGGCTTTCATGAAATTGAAGTTTTCAGCTATATTTGAGTGATAAAATCACTCCCCTGGCCTAAATGTTTGCACTAAGCCCAGTCAATCCATCTTCCATTGGGCTGAAGTGAGGTGGACGAAACAGGTATGTGACAACATCTGCATCCTGTGCAAGAATCCATGGAGAACTCCGAGATTCCTCTTGGTGTTCTCCAGAGATGACAATATCCACAGGATGGGGTTTTCCCTATGTTGTACTTTTTTATCCCCTACCCTAGATTATAATACATGTTCTTTAGTGTTTGGTATTGGGACTCACTGCCCTGGTCCCAGAAGAGCTCACAAAGGTTGGAGTGTTTGCTCAGGGAGTCATGGGGAGGTCTGGATTCACCTACAAACAGGCCATTCTCCACACCTTTTCTGCACTTGCTCTGCTTTACATCCCAGGGATTCCTAATTCCACTGAAACAGGGAGTCCTCAGCAGGTACATTCTGCTGCCAGCTTCACGTCTGAGGGTGCAAGGGTGATCCTGCCTTCGAGACTCCTTCCAAAATTAATTTACACATCCATTTCCATCACTCTAAGGAAAACTTACTGCCAGTTGCTGAATGCAGCCTTCAACAGAATCTCTCATCCAAAAAAAACAGGTTTTTCGGCTTGCTTGGTTGGGTTTTTTCCCTCTTAAAAGGAGGCAGCTCCAAAATAATTCGCTACATCCTGCACAGCATGGTAAAAGGAAGTACACAGTGCAGCTGCACCTTGCTGGTACTTTCAGAGACAATTTCAATTCCCACTTTCTACTTAACGTCTCACCTTTTGTCTGCATCAAATGCAATTGGTTAGCAGTGGAGGACTGGCTATAATCTCCAACTGAGAAGACTTTTCTACTGTTTTCTACTGTTTCTCACCACAAGTTCATGGCCCACAGCTTTTCACTCTTCTACAGACTCACGCAGCGTAGCACGGATACTGGTTTGAGCTCCCCATGGCAAGCACTTGCTGACTGGCACAAACTGGGCAAGCCATCCTATGGTTCCACCGCGGAAAATAATTACCTCTGCACTTTCCATGCTGACTGCTTGCAAGGCTTGTGTTTTCTTTAGCAACAGAGAAGGATGCACCTGAGTTCTGATCAAGGCTTTTCCACCACTGCTTCCCCCCCCCCGAAAACATCACCGCTGCTGCTCCAGCTGTCGTGATGTCCCACCAAAGCTCAAGTGCTTTTCAGTTTGCATCTAGGCATTTGAAGAACCTCAACGGAAAAAGACACCTTCTGATGGCTGAGAACAACAGGCAGCAGAAGCCACTAGGGAAGAGGCTTTTTTAACCAAACAAATGTTAAGAAGGGTTGGAATTTTTCTGTCCTAACACACCTGTTATTGTTGAGAGTCTACTCTGCCTTCCTGACAGCAATGGAGAACAAAGCTCTGGTACAAAACAGTCCGAGGCAAAGACAGCTCAGCACAGGTCAGCCTAAAATTAACCCAGTGGTCACAGGGGTCTGAGGCAAACAAATTCCTTTTTCAGCCCTGATTTTGCGCTGTGTACAGGGAATACTGTGAAACCAGGAGACCGGCAGCTGTGTGGAAGGGTTTGTATCTGTCACTTAAAAATCATATTGACATATTTTAATGAGAGTAGGGAGTTTCCAGGCTGGCCCGCCTTAACCAAGAGGTTTCCTTTTCAAGTAGAAAAGGAAAAACACACATTTATCCCCAACAATACTAACAGAGTTCCTCCAGGTGAAGAAGCAGTGCTATCATCCCTTCTCAGGAAAGTAAAGAAGTAGTAAGAGGAAAAAACGATTCATGGTGCCCAACCCAGGTAACTATTTTTCTTCAGGCAGCTCATGAAGGTAATATAGACTGCAGGAAAAAATGCTGTAGATTTTACACAACAAAGTACCAGTGATGCGTTAAGGCTGATGCACATGGTTTCATTTCCTGGGGAGATGATTACAAGATGAAAGACATACTCCAAAGTAATATTTTTGTTTCACCTGAAACACTGTAAAAACAATGGGTTCTGGAAAAAATCCAAAATAAAGCTGTGGTGGCAACTTCAGACTGAGTCACCACAAGAACAGTGTGTGTGGACGGTCTGTAAAATGCATGAATAAAAGAAAAGAAGTCAATACTGCAAACAATTAGGACAAGTCAGAGTGTTGTTTTTGCTATTCTCTCTAGGAGGAAGTCTTGGAAGGAAAAACCCCCAATTACTCTATTTAATCCAAGATGTTGGCATCAAATATAGAGAGAAGAACGTAAGTTTTGTACTGTTGTTAAGCAAAGTTTACTGGTAGTGTTAGGAAAAGCACAAAGAATAAAACCCAGAAGCTATTAAAGACAACGGCACAAAAGGGTGATGTTGCTCAAGTGTTTTACAAGGAGTGGGGTCATAATCATGAAATCCTCAGCACATGCAAAAAGTCAACTGGATAACAAAGAAACTTAATCATCTTAATGTGGCATTTTAATGATGCTGCTGATTTGCTATGCCAATTCAGAGATAATGAGCCCCTAATGCTACAGATGTTCAGCCAGACTAAAGGAAAAAAAAAAAGAAAAAGAAAAAAGAAAAGCTTTTCTTGTATGCCATTTCCTAACTATCCAATTAAACAAATTGTGAAAGCATATAAATAGTTTACCAGGTTTTGACAGCTGTTAATAGGATTCGGATGCCAAAGAACAAGAAGGGAGTCTATACGTGTGCATATTGAAGGATCCTGGTGACTACCTGGATCTGACAGGTATTAACTGATGATTCATCACTGTTCTATGGGGACAAACCGTCCCCACAAATAGCTGTATAAAACCAAAAGCTGGAGTACTCATACCAGAGATGGTCCCTTCCCAGAAGGTGAGATTCCTTCATCTAAAGCAGCCTGAATCAGAGCAGCCGCGTGTTTCAGAAACTGAGAAACTCAGCGGAGTTTCCAAATCAAAGTCAGAATCCTGCATGTTTATGAAAAACACCTCTACAGTGGAATTCACGCTCTGTGGGGGAAGATATGTCACGAATTAAAACCCACCCGTGGTCCTTAATGAATAAAGAGAGGTTTGCAGGATGTCCCATCAAAATTGTAAACTGGGGGTGGGGGGGGAATCAATCGATCCTATACCAAAGCTTTTTTCCTTAAATATCAAGAAAATGACATGTGACATACATGTATATATTGAAAATTTGGAGGCTACAAGTAATGGGGAATTAGAAACTGTGAAGTGACACAATAGCAACATGACATGTGTTTTTAAGAGGCAAGAGAGAGATAAGGCAACTCTTCACCATATCTATCTCCTACACCCCTGCAGATATCGATTCTAGGGAAGGGAGAGGAGTTCAGGCTGTTTGGGCCCTGTCTGGCTTTGTTTCTTCCACTGACTTCAGTGATAAGCTCTCTTTATTTCAGGAGATCATTGTTTGCCAGCAAAGGAAGAAGCAATCACGTAGAAGCAGGATCAGCTTCCAGAACCAACCACAACACACTGGAAATCCAGAGATCTCACTTCTTTGACTGACTGGAGATCATTCCTTGGACACAGGGCTTTGATTTTTATCCTTCTGCCATCCCATGTTTTCTGAGTACTGTTCAGTATCCATGTTTGTACCAAACCCCAGCCCCTCTTCTGTTCAGCTATGGTATACAGCACACTTGGGTGGCAATTCCTAAGTGAACCACTGCAGAATGCACCTGGTGGAAATTTCACTTCTAAAAATAGGAGAGAAAGTTTCATAATTCCCCTTTGTGGAGTGTGTGCTCTATGGTGATGAGTTTCCTTGTTTTTTATTGTGACTTGAAACAAAAATAGAAACAAATCAACCTGAAATGCAGTGCTGAGAACTGGAAAGGAAAAAACCACCCAGCACCAGGCATCATTTTCCAAGCACTCGGATGTGTATTTTCTACTTCATTAATACCAGTGTCTTTCTGTCGTTAAAGCCCAGTGTATTTGTCTAGCTGTAGAATTAATTACAACAACAACAAAATAATCAAACAACATACATCATCTCCAAGGTCACATGAGCCAGGAAACTTCAATTCTGTAACTGGTTCTTAAAATATCTTATGCAAAGCCAAGAATTCTTCTCATAAAGATGTTCTGAGGTAGATCTAGCATGTCATACCTGGAATTTCCCATCCGTCACCAATTTCTGCCTGAAAATAATCCAGTGGGGTTTTTAGAATGCTCATTCTAAAGGTTTCCAAGCATGTTCAAGTTATACTAACAGAAGCAGCAATAACAAGAACGTTATCCCAGACTGCATGCTGCCAAGGCTGGAGTGAAACAGGACAAGGGCACAGCACTGAGGTGGCACCAGGCTGCAGGTTAGGGAAGGATGTTAAAAATAATGCATTTAACTGACACTACAAACAGAATCTGGGGAAGAACAACACAATTACCTGAGACAGTGTGACCAGGGTCTAGAAAACTATGGTCAGTGCTATGCTAAGACTATCACAGGATTTTATTTTTATTCTTTTAATGGAAAAAAGGCATCAATAGATTCCAGGTTTTCCTCAGATGCCAACAGCCCCAGTGTTGAGCAGGAGCAGAGAGGATCAGAGGGAACACACTCCCACATCCTCAGGCCTACAGTGTCCAGGCTTTCCAAAGCCTGTCCCAGACAAAATCTGTTTCATTTATGACTTGTTAACATTGTCCTTTCAAAACTCAACAGTTTTAAAGTCTCCCTCCTAGGAAAAAAAAAAAGCCCCACAGAAGCAGATGAAGCTGTGCTAGTTCTTCCTTCTGCTGCAGTTAAGATAACATCACTCAGAAAACATTTCTAAAATTACAATTCCTAAAGTCCAGAAAGCCAGATACAATCACAACCGTTAAATCAGACTTCAATTAGACAGTTAATCAGAGAACATCTGGACCTAACAGTCAGACTGAAAAAGGCCACATGTTAAATTCAGATAATCGCCTCCATTAGTTATATCAAGGGACCTATTACTAATACGACCACTCAGGCATGATCGTCTCTGGTCAACTGCTTTTTCAAATCATCTTCAGATCCAAGAAGTTGAAACTGTAGTTTCATTTGGCCTTTTAAAATCATCTCCCAAAAGTCTTTCTTAAAACACAAGGTATTCTTGAGTTTGATACTAGAAAAATAATCATAGGGAAAAAAATTAGTATGAAGGTTGTGACAAACCTCAATGGAATTTTAACACCTATGAACTGAAGACAGGAGCTTGGTTAAAATGCTGCTCAACACCATCAGCTTCACAAAACTAAGCATATTGATTTGATTCAACTAGGGAAAAAAATCCAGCAGTTAAGTAACCTAGATTCCAAGCCTTGAATTTTAGATTGCAAGTACATTCTCTCCAAATCAATGTTTTTCTCATTAAATAATTGTGGTTTACTTTTAGCCTGGTCTTCTATAGAAGCGTATGCACCAACTCTCTGCTCCCTTCGTAACATTCTGAGCCATACACCGAATTTCATCCTATCTGGCAGAGGGAAAAGCTGCTCAGGATTCCTCTATTCTGACAAGTGTTCAACAGACAGCCCAGGGTTACCTGCTTCTCCAGAAATTACTCCTGGAGGTGGTGCTCCTGCGTCAGGAGAAGCAGTCGCTGTGTCTGGCACACGTGGCAGGTGAGGTGCAGCAACAGATCGTTCAACAAGAATATATGGAATTGAGCTCTGAATGAAACAAAGCTTGTAGCAGCTCCCACAGAGCAGCAGGAGGAACAGAAACAGGAAGGAGGATGGAGCACTGGAATGTAGGGTGACAGGAGACGGTGTTGAGTATATGGCAAAGCTGTCCTGAGGCACCAGAAGTCCCCAGGGCTCAGCAATGAGCCAGTTCTCTTTAATATCCTTGCCAATGACCTGCACAAGGGGAATGATGCACCCTCACTAAGTCTGCAGATGGCACCAAGTTGCACAGAAGTGCCGATCTGCTTGAGGACAGGAAGGCTCTACTGAGGGGCCTGGACAGGCAGGATCGATGGGCCGAGGCAGCTGAATGCTGGGTCCTACACTGGGGTCACAACAACCCCAGGCAATGCTACAGGCTTGGGGCAGAGGGGCTGGAAAGCTGCCCAAGGGAAAAGGACCTGGGGGTGCTGTTTGAGAGCTGGCTGAATATGAGCCAGCAGTGTACCCAGGTGGCCAAAGGCCAACAGCATCCTGGCTTGTGTAAGAAAGTGTGGCCAGCAGGACCAGGGCAGTGATCATCCCGCTGTACTGGGCACTGGTGAGGCCAGAGCTCCAGTGCTGTGTCAGGTTTGGCCCCCTCACTACCAGAAAGACACTGAGGTGCTGGAGCACATCCAGAGAAGGGTTACAAAGCAGTAAAGGATCTGGAGAAACAAGCCTGATGAGGAGCTGCTGAGGGAAGTGGGGGTGTTTAGTCTAAAGAAAAGGAGGCCAAACCTGATTGCTCTCTGATCACTACCTGAAAGGAGGTTGTAGGCAGGTGGTAGTCAGTCTCTTCTCCCAAGTAACTAGTGATAGGACAAGAGGAAACTGCCTCAAGTTGCACCAGGTGAGTTAAGATTGGATATTGGGAAAAATTCCTTCACCAAGAGGGTTGTCAAGCACTGGAACAGGCTGCCCAGGGAAGTGGTGAAGTCGCCATCCCTGGGTTATTTAAAAGACGTGGTGCTTAAGGACGTGGTTTAGTGGTGGGCTTGGCAGCATTAGGTTAATGGTTGGACTTGATCTTAAAGGTCTTTTCCTTTAAGAAGGCTCTGAAATCTGGCACCTAACACACAATGCAAACTTTGTGTGATTAAAGTCAGCCAGCAATGAGACACAGGCTGCAAACCAAGCTTCATCACTTCCAACACTCAGGTGCTGCATTTTAGCAAAGTTTTGGCTCTTTATCTCTGCTTTCTGATACCTTTCAGAAAAACAGAGAGCAGCAAACCTGCCCCTCACACTCACACATTTTGAGCCAAAGGAGTTTAGGGGCAAAACATGAGTCATCTTAATTAACTGATTTCCTTTCCACCAACCCATATTTCTAAAAATGGATTATTTTCATGTGATTTGAGTTCCTAGGGCTGCCTTCATCTTATTTCCTGCTTGGGGGGAGTGTGGAGAGGGAACACACTATAACTCATCTACCCTGGGCTAGATTTTATTGCGATGCCAAAGGAATGAGTATTTCTCTCACTTTTCATTTCAGTGAATGATTTTGTATGAATCAGAGAAACACTCTGTAGAGCAAGCAAAGAAAGATGCGGTTTTAAAAGTTACAGAAAGGAGTCCATCATCTACCAAATAACTGCATCCATTCTCCTTCCAGACCTTGTCTTGTCTGATAGCTGGCACTGACAGTCAGGGTATCTCACAAACAAATTCTGTTTTGTGCTAACTAAAATGGGTTAATTAGAATAAGAAATAGCTGCACTTTTCCTGATTATTTTGAGGCAATCAGAACATCCAAGTCTCTGTATGAACCCTGGGTGCTCTAGGCTCCCCATCGTGTAGGATTGTCCAAGCTGATGTCAATCATTTACAGGCTGTGGTGACACAACATGACTGTTGATGTCACTGAACGTGCTTGGCAGCATTCCTGCTGCTGATGTACAGTACTGAACAGCTAAAACAAAGTCAAGAGGATCTTCTGTTGATAACACTCAGATGCAACTTTCAGTTCAGGCCCAGCAACCAAAGCAGAGCCCTGACACAGTTAAGCAGCACAGACTCCTTGCCTGGTTTTAACACTTACAGAAATCCCCTGTTAAGTGAACTTGTGCAGCACAGTACTGCTGATGTTGTGAGATAACCCCTGAGTCCCATGAGCGGCAGGGCTCGATCTGGGCTTGGGAGATGCAATAGGCTGATAAAAAACGGCACTTCCTTTTCAGGCAGATAAGTGCGTGTGCTAGCAGCACCACTGGAACCTCAGTACGCGCCGAAGCGAGGCCTTGTCATCCTCTCCGGTCTCTCTCCAGCCTTTTAACCGCCCCCTTTCACACACCTAAATGCAGCAGCAATTAGCATCCATAAACCACAAATGTGGCTTCTATTTCTTTTTATTTCACAACCATAAAAGCTAGCTAACATTCATAACACCCAAAAAGTTCACTGCCTCAACAGATGAGGGAATTAAGACATAATTAAACACTTGTGCTTGACTGTGACTCCTGTAGGAAAGAAGGGAAGAACGTGGCTATTTTGTTTCATTTTTTAAATGAAGGATGCTTCAACTTTGGCTACCAAAGGTACGAGTGTTGGGGGCACATAAAGAGACAAGGGACATTAAGTGCTTCCTCCCCAGTCTGTCTCATTGCTTGTCTCTTTTCAGACTAGATACAGGAAGCACCATGGGAACAGTGTATTTTTATGGTTGCAGGCAAGCATACACCATGTGCACCACAGCATGCAGCTTCCATTCCCTTGAGGCAAAAAAAGGCTTTTTCTTTCTTCCCCCCTCCCTTGTTCTCCATCAAGCTTTTAATTAACATATTACTATAGCCTTCTGCCTGGTTGTTCGCCCTATTCTTAGCAACCATCATAGGTGAAGCCCTTTTAACAGGGGTGTATAATAGAAGAGGTGTAATTGTTTTCATCAACTGGCCTCTCACCTTCGTCAGTCAGTGACACAGACAGCATGACACTTCAGCTGGTGCACCTGCATGTGCTCAGAAAAGTACGAATACGGAATTATTTGCTGAAAAAGGGGATTTTCTTATATCAGAAGAGCACCAGTTGTGACGACGTTTCAGCCCTATACATTTAGTGCCCTTTATGAAGTTTCTGTAGCCTTTTGAAAGGACCACAGTACCACTTTCTGCAGAGACCTGACAAATTAATTATACAACTTCTAGATTTGACCAGGCTCCAGCCTCTGTTCCAAGTCTCAGAATAGGTCCCCACAACGTATTTAGTGTCATTCATAAATAAGGCAAGAGTCAGGCAAAAATCCAAGAAACTGGAAGGTTACTACTCACTATGAATGCTTGAGAGAACATGGAAAACCAAGACATAATTGAAGCAATTTGTTACTAACATTAAGGTGGTGGGAAGCAGGCTATCGAATGCTTGATCTCACTCTACGAGTCAGTGGCCTCATGGTCTTCTGATGGCCTCCAACAGATGGAACAAACCCTGTGGGCATGGATTATGCAGGGGTTTGGGATGACAATAAAGGAGAGTTTTCTGTGATGCAGGCTATCATCAGTGATGAACTGTGAAGATCCTGAATTGCAACTGCTCACTCACAAAAGGGATGGATCACGAATACCATGGTACAATGATAACCAGACAAACATCTTCCATTATTTCTCTTTAGATTTGATACATGATGAAGATTTTAGTGATAACACCTGAAAAAGTGCCAAAGGGTTTGGATTTTTTAAAGAGACAGACTTCTCAGGTGTAGGTAGAACACAATCCATTTCCTAAGAGCCATCACCAATACTGATGATATTTCTATTCTGTGATTCTGGAGAACACTACATAGCAATTTTTACCAGGGTTAGTGATCCCTGAACAGTAATACTCCCACCAGGGCAGCACTGTCAGAATGTGGTTTCACTTATCTAGAAGTAAGACAGATAGTTATTGACCCACAAGAACTGCTCAGTGACTAATGCAGCTGCTGCTGTTGACCCACAATTTATGCAGTAGGCATGACACGAAACCTAAGATTCTTTCTGGATTTTAGTACCCAACAGCAACTGAACGGCATTGTTAGGAAGAAATTTAAATGCACCTACTGCTATTTGCATAGTTCTAGCACAGCATGCTTAAATATTTAAGATTTACTGTGCTTCCATATCAGAATGGCTGTAGAGATCTATGCAAAGCGATGCTGTAACTCAACATATCCATTTTATTTGGGGCCATAGTACTCTGAGGTACTCTAGTTATCTTTTTTGGACATTTAAACCAGCTTTCTCCTAGCAATCATCTCTTTATTCCCATAGTGAGACTCAAAAAATAGAGCACTGGGGTACTAAGTAGGTTCCTACTCACTTTATAATGAATTAATGCTCTATCGATAAGGAGTCTATCGGTGGACCTGCTGTTTTATTGATATTTATAGCATTATCTGTGGGATTTACATTTCCAGTATTTGCATTTCAGAGGGAACTGTAAAGAGACTTTAAGAGATCAGCAGCAATATGAAAAATGAATGCTATACCAGAGCAGTATGAATATAAACATTATCTCCAAAGTGTTTGGGTTGGACCTGACTTAAATCTATGGAAAAGAGCCTGAGAAATAGTACTGAAGCTGAAGGGTGTAGGTTAGTCAAGGGACTGAAGAAAGTCTTGCTAGATGCCATGATGCTACACCTGGAAGAGGCATAGACAGGGCTCCTGGAATGGGAAGTGGGGAGAAGTTACAACAAGTCTTCTTGGATGGTCAGTGGTGAGGGGCTTGGGAAAGAAACCCTGTCCTGTTTTCCCTTATCACAGGATCACAGAATGGTTTGTGTTGGAAGGGACCTCAAAGATCAACTAGTTCCAACCCCCCTGCCATGGGCAGGGACACCCTTTGCTAGACCAGGTTGCCCAAAGCCCATAGCTAGGAGGAGCAAAGGACAGGGACACTGGGAAGGCAAAGGTAAGAGGTGAGCTAGTGCAAGTACAAACAGTGTAAGAACTGGACAAATAGCTGGAACATGCCTGAGAATATTTTATGTGCTGTGGGATCTGAGAGATCAGATGCCTTGGATATGGAAAAAGCCCAAGCATTCCACGTTCTGTGGATAAAAATATTAACCATCTCTTTTTAGGGTAAGCAGAGCTGAACTCACCTGCCCCAGCCAGATTCTACACCACAGGCGTTTCTACTAAGCTTCTCTCCACTGAGTATAAACTGAGTCCTGCTAAGAAGTGCCTGTCTGGGCCCACAAGGCATTTTACCCTCAGACACCCCAATCTTGTCAGAAAACCTGTGTGCTCTCCATCAACTGTCAGGGAAAGCCAGACCCCAGTACAGCCAGACACCAGTACAGTTCTGGGCACTGGTGCTGTGGCTGCCTAAGTGAGATTAATGCCACCTTCCTCATGGGACTCTTTTGCTAGTGCAGCACTCCCTCGAGTGTTTTATGCTGTTTTGTACTTTGTTAACAAATAGATACAAATTTAATATTTAATAATGCAAAAATTTAACACCTGAACACTTCATTTTAGTCCAAAATACAGTAATCACATCAGCGTTGCCAAAACCAACTGTGGCTACTTGGGCAACCAAAACAGAGGCAATTCTTTCGTGATTTACTTGATTCATGTGATATATAAATGCTACCTCAAAACTCCTAACCAAAGCCACAGACATCATTTCTCTTGACACTGTTGTACTGCCATGGACATGCAGCACTTGAAAGGTAACATGAAACTGGTAAAACAATGTCTGTCTTTTCCCCAGTGTACGTATACCACATCCTCTACCAGGCAGCATTTTTCACTGTTTGTGGTTGAGAACTGGCATAAATGAACACGACCAGCTCACTGGCAGGAATGTTTATTAGTGCTGTGATTTCAGTCTACGAGTTTCTAGATCCAGGAAGAAATTCAGAGTCTGTTGCTCTACTTCTACGTCACATACAGATCCTGAACTCCGAGGGCCTCTAAGATTGGTGTGTCTCTTACCTGTTCAGTGGAGAGGGCCTCCTAGTTTTTAAAGATACACTGAAATATGTGTTTGTGTAGGACCTCTTAACTTAAAAACAGTGCACATTGTTTTCCTATTTTGTTCATACCTGTGCCTTCTTTCAGAGCTGTGTAGGAAGGGTTTACTGTTCAATTTGAGCCATAAACATGGTAAAAGGACCAACCTTCTGTTCACCCAGAGTTTAGAGGATTACAGCTACAGTTTTAAATTCTACAGGGCTGAGTTGCCCTGGGAATCTGAGGTAACTTGGGCTTTCTTAAAAAAAAAATAGTTGGTTTCCAGATCTGAGTAGCTTAACTTGTTAAAAGTGCTGTCCTAACACACATTTGTCCTGTGCAAACTACTCAAACAGTTGTAATGCTACAACACGCATGAAGAGACCAGATGCATGGGCTTTTAAACCTTGCTATCCATATTTCACAGATCCTGTAAAAGTGACCTTTATAAAATGCACCTGAAGTTCCCTGATTAAAAAACCCAACATTTTACTTCTTTTTAGGATCATGTTAAAACACTTTAACCTGTAATGGTATCACTATTCCCTTTACAGACATGCAGGCAAACCAAAGCCATGAAAAAACCCTTCTAGTCTCTCATGCAATAATCAGATGAGTAAACCCCCCAATATAACTATTGTTTTTCATAATTCAATCTGCACTTTACCTCCTGCTTCTTCATTAGACTGATTATGTTCCTTCACATCTTCCACATTATCCATACTTTCCATTTCCTGGGATTTATTCAGATTACAGTCTGCCAAAACTTCTTGTCCTTCTGGGGGAAAAAAAAAAAAAAGCAACAAACCAATAATTAACCATTTATGCTCCAAAAATATTTCCAGGCAGCTCCCTCAAAGTATTTACAGACTCCCAATGCCCCCAGTGTTCTTCCTGTAGATGCACGAGCTGCATTTGGGTTGAATGGATTTGCTTCATGAAGTCATACAGAAACTCTCACACAGAGCACACACCTCTAATGAAGTCTGAAGCTTCTGCTCAGATTTAACTGTTCCTGAAACTGTTCTAAAGGAAATCAAGCCAGGAGTAAGTTCCACTGCACGCAACTCTGTGTATCCTACACATTCTGCTAAGTGCTGCTAGCAGGTAAGGAAGGAAGGTCCTCAGAACATGGGAGGAATCACAGCTCTACTTTATTCATTTGAGCAAAATATTAATCATCCTGGCCTCAGGCCAGGAAACTGCTCAACAAGCACATTTAATCGGAAGCCTCTTTGAACCCAGTTGCACTCCCCTGCTTACTGCACCTCTGTCTTCTTAAACATTGACTTTATGAGCATGTTTTCTGCTGAGCACTGAGGCAGCAGTACATCCCAGAAACCCAGGCTGAATTTTTAACTGTAGTGAAATCTATTCGGGTGAAGTTTTGCAAATAAAGCCTCTTTCTTACACCCATAACACGGGCTAACTCAATACTGTGCATATTTCTGTGAGTGTCAGATCAGTATTTTGTTTAAAACAAGCTGTTTTCTTGGAATGATCCTGTGAATTTTTGATGTTCACAGCAACACTGCAAAATTGCTGTTAAAATTGTTAGAGTTGTCTGACTTAACAGTTGGACAACAGTAAAAAACCACCCAACGCTTCTCAAGCTGAACGTTACATTGAATCTGAGAAGTTTGTTTTCTTTTTAATAAAAATATAACAACACTTGTCCAACTCACCCAATAAGTTTGTTTTCATATTTTCAGAAATGCAGCCAACCAGAAGAATCACATTATTCCTGCTTCCCTAATCAAAACTTCTAGCTTGTGTCTGAAAACATTTCCTTTCCTACTACACAGCCTTTTTTTCCCCCTTCAGTATCATTTTTTTAATATTATCTTGAACTTCCACGCTTTATTTCAATTCTGGAATTTACTTTTTGCCTTCAGTGCCCACCTTTGGATTTGGGACTGTACTATTCAGCATCCTGAGAATCTCAAACAACCCACAATCCGTATGTTTTTCTCCATTTAAATTCAAATCTTTCCAGAGAGGGTGAAAGAACATAACATGAACAGCACAGTACCTGCAGCCATGGGCTGTTCCTGGGAATTACTCAGGTCCATACCTGCCTCTGAATCTGCAAGAGAGAGAAAGCAGCTGAGTTCCTTAATATTCAGAACCATTCAGGACACAGTTGTTGAAGTTTTACAAATTCCTGTTTTCTTGACGGGAAAGCAAAATTGAAAAAGTATTCTCAAAGAAATAACAATTGTTATGTTTCATTGTACAACTTCTTTATATCTTGAGCACTGGCATGTGCCCAGAAAAAGGATTAACTATGGTTTTGTAACTTAAAACTAGCAGGGAACAGAGTAGCTCACACTTTCGCTTTGCCATCTCCTCCTGCACCATGTGAGCACAGCATAGCAGTAGTAACTCTGTAGGAAACACAAAGTACAAGGTGTTTGTACATTCCTGCAGGATACAAAGGGGAAATTCTACTCTCTTCACAAGATCCATGTGGTTTTAGTGGGAATGCAGCCTAATTCCCATTTAGAAATCCTGATAGGGATCACGTGTCAAGAACTGGTTTAAAATGTTAGAGGAATACACACAAGGCCTGGTTCCCAAAAGTGCTGGGCACTCAGCAGCCCACTCTGAGACAATGGACACTGCTGGTACTTACATCTCCCGCTCCAGTACCCAAATTCAGGCTGTGAGTTTAACTGGAGGTGCAGACCTGCCCTGCCCACTTCAGTCTTTACTCAATGCTTTGCTGCCTTGAGATTTCATTAACCTCTGGGTTGATTTTACCAGTGTCACAGCTACCAGCTTCTTTCCTCCTTTCCCCTTTCTTTTTACATGCCAAAAGTCTTTTTTAATTTCAGAAATGATAAAATAACAGCTCCAGAACTCGTAAAATTCATTCCTGGCAGTTACATAACAGAAATACACATGCAGTGGCCATGAGGTGTTAACCACCAGTGACATTTACCCCATAATTATCTGTCGTTACCACCACTGCATATGGAACATTTTTGTGGTCTCTGCGACGTCAAAATATAAAGCTGTTAATGCTACAGCAAAGCAGCCACGTATCAGATGAGGCTATCCAAAGATCTGCATGAATAGAGGGGTGGTTGATGCATCCAGAGAAGAAAAAAAAAAAGCTGCAACAAAAGAACTATCCAACAAAGAATTAAGGGGGTTTTAAAGGTTTGGTTCTGTTGTCTCCTAAATGAAAGCATTCTGCTCCCATTTCTTAATAATGGGTCTAAGAGTTACATTCTGCATGTAGTTCCCATTACTATTAACCAACTGTTACCAAAGCACAGCAAGAAAAAACCCAGTGCATTTAGGGATGGACTTCTTAAGAATTCAAGCAATCCAGTAGCAGCCTGAGCTTGCCAGGGTGTAACTCCTGACTGCAGACAAGTTGTTAAGCTATTAGTACTTATGAAATGTATCCTGAAATTAAATCAGAGCTCCTGTCCTTTCATGCAAATTGAGCACGAGCGCAAGCTTTGCACTAAGCACCTTTTATTAGACCTAAGAAGGCTGCCTTAACTTGTGCCAGGAGAGCCACAGAATTAAGTAACAAGAGGTCCAAATATTTACTGAATCTGCGTTTTTAAAATAAATGCAGAAAACCAAGGAACTCTGTAGTTACTGGTCTTAATTTGTCTGCTTTGTTTTATCATACCAGGAAGAGTGAGGTCCCAAGAAGCAAACGGACCAGTTTATACTGCAAATATTGATGGGGAAACATCAGTAAATACAAGGTACATTTCTCTCTACGCCAATTTTAATTTTACATTGCAATAATAAAGATACTTAAATTACACAAACCCTGGTAATTGTGCAAATAATTAATCTTTGGGCAAGACAATGAAATCCCCATTATTCTGTAATATTTGAATTAGATTTTAATTGCATTCAGAAATCCTGTGCAGTTGCCCCACTTGGGTGATAAAGGACTGAATTGGTCCAAACCCCAGGATTAAGCAGAAGGAGCTCCTGCCAGGTGGGGGGAGAGGTGTGGCTTGGAAACTGCAGCAGTTCTGCCTTCCCCAGGGTTGCAAGGAGGTCTTGAAATGAAAAACTCAAGCCTCTATGCAGCTGCTTCAAATCAGATAATTCTGCATCTATTCCCATATAAATAAGATTGGTTTAGAAGCCCTGGCATCCCCCAGGACACCTTGTGAGCACACAGCCACTCCACTCAGGATGCAGACGTTGTAGAGCTTATCGGGAAGATCGCATCAGTACAAGCTTGTGTGCAGAGAGCTCGGTGCAACACCCCAGACAGTGTGAGCACCCAACCGTTCTGTGCTGAGCACTGCTGAGCTGCAGCGACAGGGTAAACCCCAGGAGAACAGCACTGCCTGAACCAAACAGCCCAGCAGGACCAGTTCACCTGCTTAACGCTGAGATGGTCTCTGTGTAGTTATTTACGTGTTGTTAAGCACAACAGGTTTCTGTCCACAACAGGCTGCTGGGCAATACAACCCTTCCAAAGAGGTAAGAACAACACCACACCATCACTCTTCTCACTTGAGAAATATCCCAGATTCTGTAGCCCTTTCAAGCCTCCAACCTCCGCTCGTCAGAACCTGGTTTCTTTATGATATCAGCTTCTTACAGCCTTAGTGGTCATTTAATATTTAACATAAGGTCTGTTTGCTGAGTAAAGTATTTTAAGCCAGATCCTTCGCTGTGTCCCGTTAAGTGTGCTGGAAGGAGGTCTAGGAAGCTTCTAAAGCTTCTATACCTGGTTCTGTAGAAATAAGACCATATTTCTATCCAACATTCAGAAAAGCACAACATGGGAAATCACTTACAGAATAGGTTAATCTTCCCAGGCTTCAAAGAGATCCAGTGACTAGGGTGCATGGGAAGGAGATGCTCGTCTTGTGCTGCCGCTGACACACGATGCTCATTTACAAAGCAGAAGTAAGATTCGTGTGCCTTTGAAACCAGTCCTTGGCCATCCTGTGTTCTACACCAATAGCCAAAGTGAGCAAACATATTCAAATAACTTGCTAAAAAAGCACTGTGGCATTTTAATGCCCAACTGCATTGAGACTCCATCCTCGTATCTGATCCGTTAACAGAAGCAACAAAACAGCCCATTTGTATTTAACCCCCTCCCCTTAGAATTGATGTTTTACAAAGAAGTGATCACAGTATCACCCCTCTGTCATCAATACAGCTGTAAGCAACAGACCAGGAGGTACACCTTGAATTATTATACTCTTACCTGTTTGCCTCCACAGTGAAAATCAGAACATCGACTTTTTACCACCAGCTGCAGTTTTCAACCCAACAGCACTGTGAAGAGGACATCTTCCCAAATCCCATATGCTCTTAGTCCTTCTAGCACAGCACACGGAGCAAACACCGCCTGTTTCCTTGTCTTTGCACCATCTTGAGAGGCACAAGCAAGCCAAAATAAAACCACACCAATCCTGGCTCCTGCTCTACAGGTAGACTCCCAGTGCCTTATTCCTAAAAGCTCACAGAAGAGCCAGCATTTCTGCTGTGTACATCAGTCAACCTCTTTCACCCCAGCAGGTTTTTCACCTTCAACCCACATTAAAGAGAGAAAGCCTATCTAATTTCCCCACTGAACAACCTTCTTCAGCATTTAAAATATCACTGGATTTCTGAGGAAGGTACCTGGACCATATAAACTCTTTGCAGGGTCTCTAATATCTTGCTGCTCTTAAGCGCCGCATGATGTTCGAAGTGACATGGACCTTTGAGGTGCACATGTCATCCTGGAAATCTTGACAGGCAACGTGTGACTGAGGGTAACGTTTTTCTCACTGTGGTATATGACCTTCTGAAAACAGCTGGTTGCCTTTTAGCAATCCAAGATGTCCTTCCCAGAAAAGCACACGGAAATGACGGCATGAGGTCAGTTCTTGTGATCTTTGCAAAAAATAAACTAGTTGTGAAGGGATATAACCCAGCAGATCACAGACTTTGGTTTCCTAGACCCAAGTCTCCAACACCTACACTCTCACCAGCGCCCACTTTCCGGTTGATGACCATACCAAGCCTCCTCACACTGAGCACAGAAAGTTAAAGGACAGAAGTGTCACCCCTTGGACCTCAAAGGTACATTTCTCACTACCTGCAGTGGAACTGGTATTTTCCCCAGACCCATGAAAACAGAGACATGGAGCAGCTACTGTATCCAGAGATAACACAATATATCACCGTCCTTACATTAACTTCAGCCCAAAGGTAACAAGCTCAGGCACATTAACTGATCCTCATAATCCCCACACACAGAACCCTGAGGGATTATTCACATGTTAACTTGTAAGTGTACAAGAAATAGGAACACAAGAGAGAGATTTCTTAAATAACCTTGACTGTAGTGACAGAACCATGCTTATTTTCTAATCAGAGACTAACATGAGTGACACGGAGCCTTCTTCTCCCACAAGAGATGTAGAGTGAACCCAATTTGACCAAGAAAATGAAGCAGCATTTTTAAGTGCCAAACTGCCAACAAACCTATTCTTTCAAAGCATTAATTACATCTCTCAAACAGTGAGAGTTAAGTCAGATTCTATGGGAGCAAATAGTTAAATACAAACATTTAAAAAAAAACTTTAGCAAAGGAAATAACATTTTTTTAATGGGCAGCTGCACCTAACAACCAAAACCCTCAAGTCATTAATTCACAGCAGAATCTCAACTCAAGCCCTTAAAATGATGACTTTAGTAAGAGTATCTGCCTCTGAACTAATAAATCAAATGATGCTTTGTGACGCTTCTTTGCCAGACTGGTTAATAACACCAGTAATTTTTATTTTCTTCAGAAGCAAATTATGCTGCAGCCCAAGATGAACCCACAAATTGCTTTTTGCTGGCTCTGAAAAAGTTACATGTACGTTTTACAAGTCAAAAACCCCCAGTGCACCCTTGAATTCGTTAAAACCTAGGAGAGGAGCAGCAGATAAAGTCAGCTCTAAACCCCAGCTTCATCATACATATTGTGAGGTTTCTGAAATTAAAGGGGGGGGGGGGGAGGAAAAGCCGCGTTCGTTTCCTGTTTAATTGCAACAGGCGATTAGATTTCTCCTCCAGAAGCTGCTATCTGCAGAAAGCGCTGAAGAAGCCGCTTGGAAATAAACGGGAGGTGGAGCACGGTGCGAGCGCCCGAGCGGGGCCGGCGGGGAGGAACGGGCAGCAGCGGCAGCGTCCGTCTCCCCCCACCCCGGCCCGGGGAAAGAGCGGGGTCGTTTCTCACCTTCCATACTCCAGCCACGGGTCCCGGCTCCACCTGCCCGTCCGGGCTCGGGGACTGTCAGCGCGGGTAGCGGGAGTTCACCGGCCTCGCCTCCCCCGGGCACCGCGACATCCGGCCCGGCGCGGCGGAGGCGCTCGGCGGGCGGAGAGCGGCGCCGGGCGGCGGAGAGCGGAGCCGACCCGATCCCAGCACCCCGGCCGCTCTCTTGCCGCCGAGCTCGCCGGTGGTGCCAGGCGATGACCGGCGGAAACGGTCCCCTCAGGAGGGGAAGCAGCGGGGTGCGGGTGGCTGCGGGCAGAGCGTGTGTTTTGGGGGACTGAGGGTGGCCCAAACCGTTTTCGCAGGACAGGCGGCATCAGACTGTGAAGAGCATCTTCAGAAGGGAAGGCTGAGACCAGCCCGAGTGTCCCGCTCTCCTCCATCAGCCTGGGGAAGGCTGTCAGCGAGGCCATCCCGCAGCAGCCAGCGCAGAGCAGGGTGACAGACAGCACATCAGGTGGTGAACCTCGGGGTGACAGAGCCAGGAGCACCCCTGCACCCCCACCATGCACCGAGGGGCCAAAACAAAACAGTGGAAACCCTGTTTCCAGAGAAAACATCCCCCTCTGCTTCACGGGAGATAAGCTCTTCCCCCAGCATCAGAGGGGACTCCACAGGTGAAGAAACCAAGTCCTTAGGCAGGGAAACAGGCAGGAATGGGACCAAGGAGAGCAGCTCCAGGAGATAAACAAACGGAACAGGAGTAACAAGACACTGAGGGCTCAGACACGCTTCCGTGTACCTGGGGAGTAGCCAGGGAATCACACACCTTGAGCTAGGTCCACAGTTCCCTCCAGCCCACATCTCCACTCGCAAGCACAGCTGCTAAGGAGACTACAGCATTCCACCCGGCTCCCTCAGGCTGGCAGGTGGGAAGCCATTCCACGAATGGATCCACAGCAGTTACAGACAGTCACCCCAAAATACTACTTGGCCCTTTTTTTTCTTTAGGGAGCCCTTCATCTTTAAAACCCACAGCAAGCGGTAGCACCCAAAATAGCAGGAAAGCCATTTGTGATGACCTGGCTTAGGTCACTCAAGGGACAGCAGCTATTCATAGGGTGACACAGAGCTATTTGGCACTGCAGACTGCTGACTCACTTTAATTTACACTGCAGAGCTGAACAGCCTAAGCCTTTACTAGAAGCAGTGTGGAAATTGACACATTCCTCAGACTGGATATTAAAGTTAAATGAGAGTAAAATAAAACTTCAGTTAGCCAGTTTTCTTTAAAAAAATGGCATTGCTATGCAGAAGTTAAAGTTGTTTATTAAATTAACCCAAAGATTAATTTCATTCAAAGTACCAGGGGGATTGTTAAATGGTGGCTCCTTTACATTGAAGACAGCAGCCTGAGAGGAAGCTCTGAGCATCCTGAGCAAGTGCAGGATGTCCCAGAGCAGGGGGGTGGCACCAGGTGACCTTTACCAGTCCCTCCCAACCCAAACCCTTCGACAGCTCACCAGGAAGCACGAGCTGTGCCAGACCAATGCAGACTTGACTTCCTACGCAAGCCCAGCACTACCCACGACATCAGAGCTATTTCCCAAGAAAAGGCCTAACGAACGAATAGCTGGCCTAGATCTCCCATCAGCACCACGTGGAACAGTCCAGACCTGCTGTGCTTCACCATCGGCAAGAGGTTGTGTTTGCAGCTTCGAACTCTATCAGTCAGAAGGAAAACAGACCCACGACACTGTAGGTGCAAGGCTTGCTGATAGTTTTCAGCACATCCAAAGCAGGCAGGCTTCTGGATTCTTGGGGTAATGCTGCATCTGTTAAGTACAAAACTGCAATAATTTCATCACATCATGCTTTTGGGTTGGGGTTTTTTTTGGCCCTGAAATCCAGTTGCATTTTAAATCAGGAAATCATTGTTTTGGGGTAAGAAATTGACAGAAGCTTAATGGATTGTGTTCCTTTACTAGGTAGGTTTTCCACAAAGTGGTCCAGAAATCAGTAAGAATACTCATGCAACTCGAGAACCTACAGGTGGCAAATGAAACTCTGATCTGACCTGATCACTCAGACAGAAAACCCAAGAAAGTGAGCAGGAATTACCATAAGCTCAGGTGTGTGATAACAAGACAACATGGAAACGTGATTCGCCTACTTCCTTTCTGCATCGTGTCAACAACTGCTTCTTGAACTGATGCTTTTCCACCACTTGAAAAAAGAGTCTGGAAATATAGTGTTATAAAAAAGATATCCAGGATAATCAAGCCCAACTTTCTGCCTGATTCCTGGCAACCTTGTATTCCCCTTCCAGAACCCTTTAAAAATTTGGAAGGTTTCTTGCTTCTATGAACTTTAAGGAAGCCCTGGAAATGACAGTGTGGTGACCAGAAATCTCTGCATTCCATACCAGGATTATTCACAGCCATTTATTCTGATATTAAATGTTTACTTTCCTTCACATTTACCATCAGACACTCAATCTCTCTGCTTTTATTTCAAGGGCACAACTCAAAAGAGCTGGGGTTTGCCAGCATATTAAAAAATGCCACCATGTGACCCTCCTTCGCATCACCCACGCTCTAGGTCACTCACCTTGAAGATCAGAGACAAGTTTTGTCTTCTGCATCCCAGGTAACACCTCTCCAGGGCCGTGCACAGCACATCCATGTGACACTACAGTCCTGGAAATCCCTCTATTTCCTAGGATAAAATATTTGCCTTTTTAATATTTACTCATACGATGATCAAGTTCACGAGAGGGTTTAGATCTTTCTTTCCCCCTCTTCTATCATTTCCTACTGACAGAGCTTCTGCCTGCTAAGCAAAGACACCTACTAATTCATAAATTACCTCACTTTTTGTTCTATTAAACCCTCCCCACACCACTACCTTGTTCTTTAAGATAACCGGCTTTCTTTCCCCACCCCAGGCTTATAAATCTGTAACAACAATTTATCAATCTGTAACTTAGAGACATCAGACTCAAAAAGGAATGACTCATTTGACTAAAGACACAGACCAGGACCCTACGCTTCTACAGATTCAAAACTGCAGAGAAATCTTTAAAGACGCTATTTTATAATAGGTAGGGACTGATGGGCTGTGTAGGACATTTACATGACAATAGGCTGTAAGCATCCTTAGGAGCAGGGCATATTCAGACTGAAATGTGACTAGTTTACAGCAGACACATTAAAAACTGAATCATTTTGCCTATATGGTGTAAGCGCGAAATGTTAACTTTGAGTAAAACTGAAAACATTCAAGACATGGGAACATGCTGGATCTTTTGAGGTGGTCCTAATTATGACCTGTTCAGCAGCTCAAGGAAATTAAAAATGAAAACCCTGACATAGTTCCTGTACCTTAACCGACATCTTGAGAGTTAATATCTTGGTCTAAGGAAGAAGAAAGCGTGGCCGCTTCCCTGCAAAGAGAGAGAAGTGAAATCATGAGGCAGTACAAACATTTAGTAGAGCAATGAGTTCTGCAAGACACAGAACGTGAGGGATACTACTTTTAAAAGCCACCAGGCTTGAGTAAAAGTATTTTCCATTAATTTGATACTTTCCTTTTCACACTTTTTTTTTTGCTGTGTTTTATTAAAGAAAACTCTTGAGTGCTTGGGTTTTTCTTAAATGAGAGCATTGAATTAAAACTTTTACACCTATCTACAAAAATAACTATCATTCCTGTGCTGGTTGGTTCCATATTTGTTATGCAAATACCATTACATCATTTTCAGACCCTGGCATGGTCAGGGGCTGCACAGTAACACAGAATCAGAGCTGTAGGGGGTTGGAAGGGACCTCCAGAGCTCATCGGGTCCAACCCCCTGCCAAAGCAGGGTCCCTAGGACAGGTCGCACAGGTCAGTGTCCAGATGGGTCTGGAATATCTCCAGAGAAGGAGACGCTATAGCCCCCCTGGGCAGCCTCTTCCAAAAGATTTAGCTAATTACCAGAGGCTTGGCAGCTGTTCCTGATCTCATGTCTCAAGATGGGTGGCACGCTCAGGTGTGAGGACCATCCACTCCCTGTTCAGCTGTGAGTATTTCCATAACACTCACTCTAGAAACAAAATATTTATACTTTAAAAAGTCACAAGCAAGCCTTCCAAAACACGTAACTGACATAAAAACCACCGAGTTCTTCAAGTAATAATGTGGCACACAGCATTATTTTCGAGAGAACAGGATATGCCCGGCTCTTATTTTCAGTCTTTCTCACAGCAAGCAGCAGGAATGGGGTTTTTTTGTTTTTAAGCTGAAAGTACGTGCCCTGTAATGACTCGCTCCAGAAACCTGCAGCTAGCAAAGCTTGCCGTTACCTTACCCAAGGCCTTCGTACTCGAAACAGGGAGCTGGAGGTGCCAAGCCTGGCCGCCCCTGCGGTTACAGGGCAAGCTGGGTGCACGGAGCACTGCCAGACCACAGCCCATGCCCGAACCTCCTCCCCCCTGGAGTTTCCTACCCTTGCCCACACAGCTGGAAACGCCACCTTAGAGCCAAAAATAAGATTTCGCTGCACACTGTAGAAGAGCAGCGCGGTATTTTCTCAGGCACTGAGCTATGACAGACAGTGCAGCAGCCTGGGGAGGAGGGGGACAGCTGGGGGCCACGTTCTGCTAGCCAAGTGCTCCAAAAGGGCTGTGAAGGGACAGAATATAAGAAAGATGCTTTAAAAAGCAGGAGGTGTGCATGAGGGGGAGAAGAGGCAGCGGAGCGAGGACCTGCGGCCCCCCCCCCAGCCCCTGAGGAGGGAGAGGAAAAGGCGGGAAGCGGCGGGCGCACGCCCAGCGCCGTTCTGCCCCGGGCGGGCGGTTGGCGGCCGTTGGCGAGGGGGAGGCGGCATGGCCGGGGGCGGCGTGGGGCGGCGCTGCCCCCCGCGGGGACTCCTGTGGATGGTGGTGGCGGCGGCGGTGGCAGGCTGGGGTGTTCTGGCCGCAGGTACCGGGGGAGGGAGGGAGGGGCAGGGCACGGGGTCACAGAATCCCTGGGCTGGAAAAAACCTTTAAATCGAGCACAACCATTCCCATCCTGTGCTGACCCAGAGCCGTGAGCACCTCATCTCCCCGGCTGTTAAACACCCCCAGGGGTGGGGACTCAGCCCCTCCCTGGGCAGCCTGTGCCACAGCCCCACAACTCTGCCAGGGAAGAACTTTGCCCTCCCAGCTGAGCTGACCCTGCCCTGGGGCAGCTTGAGCCCATTGCCCCTTGTCCCATCTCCTGTCCCCTGGCTGCAGAGACCATCGCCCACCTCTCTGCACCCTCCTGGCAGGGCAGGGGAGGTGGGGAGAAGGTCTCTCCTCAGCCTCCTCTTCTCCAGGCTCAACACCCCCAGCTCCCTCAGCTGCTCCTCAGAGGATTTGCCCTCCAGCCCCTTCCCCAGCCTGGTTGCCCTTCTCTGGACTCACTCCAGGACCTCAATGTCCTTCTGATGGTGAGGAGCCCAGAACTGGCCCCAGCACTCGAGGTGCAGCCTCACCAGTGCCCAGCCCAGGTGCACAATCCCCTCCCCAGACCTACTGGCCACACTGAGTCTGACACAAGCCAGGATGCCACTGCAGGACAGGGCCTGGCTGCCTGTGGAGAGCAGCTCTCCCATGCTGGACCTTCCTTTGGCAGTTGAGATAAAGCTCCTTCATCATCACGAGGAGCAGATCCCAGCAATGCCTTCTTCCCTCTGGAGCACTGGATGGCAGCGGTCAGACCCAGCCATCCCAGTCTGCTGCTGCGGCCTGAGAAAGCACAATTTGTCACCATTTTCACATCTCCTGGGGCTTCTCCTAACCCAAACCCTTGTACCCAGACATCTGCCCTGTGTTTCCTGAAAGGCAAAGGCTGACAGGCACCCAAAGACTCAACACCCTCCCACAGACTCCACGTTGCACCCACCCCAGTTCTCCCCAGCATTGTTGCAAAGAGCCTTAAGCTTTCCAGTCAGACTTTGTAAGTATTTGACTGGCTTTCTGCAAAGAGAAAGGCTCAGCTAAGTTTGAACCTGCTGTATGCCAAAGCAGATTTGCAACCCAGGCACTACAGCAACCAAAACAGCAAGAAGTGAGAGCCCTTGTTACGAAAAGGGTGTGGGACCAGTGAAAAACGGTTAGCAGCCACACGTTTACACTGCTCTCTAACATTTTAAGTCCTTTTCCCTGCAGTGAGTGCTGTGCCTGAGGAAGAGCATCATTCTGTTGATTTGATAGAAAAGAATTATGTTTATGGTGATACCAAACAGGAAGGTAAACTTGTCTTTTCTAACTGTTTTTTGTAGGTCTTACTAGACTTTTAGAATGGAGTTTTAAGGACTGATCACTGTGTAGACAGTGCTAAACACAGTGACACAACTGACTTTAGCTAAACACAGTGCCAGAGACCATCCTGAGAGCACACAGCAACAAGGGGGGTGGGTTTAGAAATACATTTGGCCCATGGTTCTACTGTAAGCACTTCTGAAATTTCAATGCCTAGATGAGGGTTGCCCAGTCAGCAACAGGGTCAAAGTTTGGTGGGTTTTGGAACTCTGCACAGGGATTTGCATGGGACTGAAGCATCTCCCACACACCATCAGCACCAATCCCTCTGTGGACAGTTCCATGATATTAATAAGAACTGGAGACAAGAGAATAACCTTGCATTTTTCAAGTCCAAATGTGAAAAATAAACCTTGGTGATACACTGAATATATTTTTAAATGAGCATTTCAGAGACTCCACTGGATCAAAGCATTTCACATCACTTACCCTATTCTCTTGTGTTGCAGTGAGTGTGTATGTCAAGGTGTTTACAAATAGCCCATTTCTAATCTGCATGGATCTGGCTCACTCTCAAGACAAAGTAATAGATCCCAAGTATTTGTGGGTTGGTCCAGATGGAGACAATTTAGAAGGTTGGTTGCTTTGTTCAGACTCCAAAGGATTCCCACTCTGCCTGCCTTAACCCTTCCTCCCCCATCACTGCCAGAACAGGCTTTGTACAGCATGTTTTCCACAAACAGCCTCTGCCCTGGGGGGTGGGGAGGCAATCGGGAAAACATGCTGAGGTAGAGAAATAGTTTCTGTTTTCTATTTACAAGGGGAAAAGCCAACCACAAATGGCTAAGTAGATTACTGTACATGAAATCACATATTTTCCTTGTTTCTGTTGGTGTCCAAATAGTCACTCAGTCCTTTGTCAGATTTTCCCACGAGCTCTGACATGAATCTACGCTTCTCCCTCTAAAATTCTCAGATACCTGAGATAGAAGGAAACTTGCACTAAGTCCTAAAGGTCATGAGTTTTTAGATCCCTTCAAAAGAACACAAATCAGTGCTGTTATGTACAGGAGCCAAGACCTCATCTTCACAGGTTCCAAACGAGCAGAGCCTCAGAAACCCAACGTTTCCAGTAATTGAGTATTTCCTGTTTCTGTTCTAGGGCGAGTGTACGTGAACCTCACAGAGACAGGAAAGCTGATGGTGATGGGTTTCAGGGAGTTCATGTCTGGAGCCTACACCTGCACTCTGTCTCACAAAATCGTAGACACCATGACAGAACAAGAGAGGGAAGTGTTTGAGACTTACAGATTCATGGTATATGGTAAGATTGAAAAGTTACTATTAGGACAGGCTTTGTAGTTTAGTGAGGTCATTTAGTGCTTGTTTAATGCCAGGGTTGATTAAGAAATAACTGATTAGCTAACATTCTGTCTCAGAATAGAAAATAATTCTTTTTATGTTTATACAACACACACCACCCCCTCTCCTGGTTTTGCAGAAGAGTTTTAAATAACTGCTACCAAGGATATATAGCCATTCAAAGAATAAAATAGAAGAATAAAACAAACTACAGTAACAGCCAAAATCCAAAAAGGACAGTGTCTGAGTGAAGTGCCCCAGCAGAGAGATTACAAACACACCTACACAGAACAAGCTCTCTACCCCAGCTGCCCACTCCAGCCTCCTTCCACTACGTGTGACCACCGTTCACCTGTACCCCCTCCCCACCCACAAAATAACATTCCCAGAAAGGCTCCAGTAACATTAACTTGCAAAATAACTTGAAAACAACCATTCACTCCTGCACCAGAATCCCATATCCCAATCCATCTCAGTTACACAACTTCACAAACATCTTTTTTCCAGTTTATTCCACTATTTGAACTTTTTTTTGTTTCAATATTTGGGAGCAGAGCCTTGTAACACAAGCACATAAATTCCTGTACACTTCCAGGTAAAATGGCTCTTGCTGTTTAATCCAGGCCTGGCAAAGACAAATTTGTCCTGATATGGTTAATGAGTAAGCTTTATTTGTTTGTTTACTTCTGAATAAGAGCCCATCTTTCAGATACAAAGTTCACCAGTACAGATGATAAGGTTCTTTATAAGACTCAGCCTGTGATTACACTGCAAACTCTCACACTGTTTTCTCACAGCTTACAGAGAAGCTGACCACTTGTACCAGGGGTTTGTTCGTTTCACTACCAAGGAGTGTGAGCTGGCAGCTAATGGCCAGTTCTTCGAGGAGCTAAAGAAAATCTTAAACATCATCATCTCTGACCTGACGTGTCACATCGTAGAGTCATCCTACAAATGCCATTCCATCAAGATCCCAAAGCAAGGCCTCCAGCAAGAGCTGTTTATTACCTTTCACGGTAACAGATTTCAGCGTTTGTTCGGGAAGGATCCTTTGTTTTTATAAACACTCTGAGAGTACGATAAACAACGCCTGAAATACACAGAAACCGAGTCTACCTCGAGCAATAGCTTCCCCGCTTGCTTTCAGAGCCCCTGTATTTTTTCTGGCTAGCCCACAGATGGAGCTCACAGGCAGTTTATACGTTGGATTTGCAGTATTGCACTTCCTACCCTCGCCAGAAACACTGCTTTCCAGGTTGGATAGGACTGTCGAAAGGAGGTGCCCGAGACAATGCCATGATTATTTTGTCTTTTTTTAAAGAAGGGAAACGGTTGTTTGGAGATTTTTTTTTCCCCTATTGTTTGATTTTTTTAATAAGCCTGTGAGCTCTGTGGTTTTGCTTGATTCTAGGAAACTGCACAAAGGTTAAAAGCAAGAGCCTCAGAGTTCCCTTATGGTAATTCTGATGTGGCCAAATTACCTCGTGAAACGGTTTGAATCAACCCTGATGGTTGCCCTAATTTAGAGATGCTTTAGCACTGAGGGAAGGAAGTTATTCATTAGTGCTTTGACCACATTCTCTCCTGTATCTGCTCTTGTCACATGCCAAGAGGGACCACCCAACAGGCTATGGAACAGTTTCGTGGCCATTTTCCCCTCAGTAAAGTCTACAAATACTTAGAAAAGACTGAGAACCCGAAGGTTTTACCAGCCCTTTCTGTAACCTGAGGGTTCCATGTGAGAATTTGGTTCCATCCTTCCTGTCAGCTTAGTATTTTTTTCCCCCCCACATAATTTTATTGTTTGACCTCTGACTCTTACTGGAACAAAGTGATTTAAGTAACTGGATAGAAACCACCAGGACGAAGCCTGCTTTTCCCCCCTTTTATCAGTCACTCATCTTTCAAACTCCCTGGATCAAGAGAACCACTTCAAAGCAGGATCCTGGCTGCAGCAGTGACAGGTGAAAGGGAAAAACCCACCACTCTTCAGAAATTAGAGCCAAAATTAAGAGGGAAAATGAAGAGGCTTTGATCAGATGGAGTGAGCACCTTAAGATGCTCAAGGCAGCAATGCTGCTTATTTGTTGATGTTTTCAGAAGGGAACTCTAGGTACCTGCTTGAGGTATCAGAGGTCACTGTGACATGTTCTTCACCACACCTACGTGTATCTTTTCCCTCCCACAGTCAGTCCCTTCGCTCCAGGATGGAAAGACATTTGCCAACAGGTTCCTTATGATTGTGAAGATGCCACAAACACGAGAGTTCAAGAGGTTCTGTGCCAGCCACACTTGTGCCTCCTCTGCCTAACTAACAAATCTCTGCCTTAGCTGCTATGGATTTGACTGGTAGTAATCCAGCTTCACCCAGGTTTTATGGGATTAGTATCGCTGTCAGTGATGGTTCATGGATTTCAAATGATTCAGCTCAGAATGGAAAGCTGTAAGAGTCAAATTGCTCCAAGCAGTTTTAAAAGTAAATGCAGGCTCATAGCTTCCTTCATATTCACTCTTAAGGATAAAGAACTATACGCATTAGTATTTATATTAGCACACTAAACCTCCAGTCCTCTAAAGCAAGTCTTTGATTTCTGATTTGGTAAATGAAATACGATTTGAAGTAAATCTGCTGTAGGGGACTTTGTCAGATTGGGTGCTGGGTCTGATCCCAGGCCAAGGGGAGACCACGGTGAAGGTGACAGGTCAGCACAGGACTAGAACACCCTTACTGGTCTCTGCACATCAGGCAAAGCAGAACCAACTGGGCTTTATTCTTCCCATGTTTCTGAATTTTAGGCAAGAGACCGAATTGGAGAGTTTTTCAGGAAGCAGACATACACCTTGAAGCACGAGTTTCAGACTGTTCCTACCATACACTACGTGGACAACAGTTTCTCTGTTACTCACGTTGACAGTTGCCAACCAGGGTTTGGGAAAGACGATGTCACCCACAAGAGCTGCGCGAGCTGCTGCGGTAAATACCGGAGGCACTGATTGAAAGAGAGGCATTAGCTCTGAGCAGGGGCTTCTCTGAAGGGGACTTAGGAAACAGCGCTGTCAAGAGCAACACTATTTCCACTCCTCTTTTGGAAACACAGTCACATCAGAGATTTAAAACACAACTGAGGGGAACAGAGAACAGGCTGGCAGTGTTTGTCAGCACGCTCGTAGGTGTAGCTGCCTTTCCAACTGAAGTGAGAGGAAGCAGTGAAATGAAGTGGGCTTTTTTCTTCCAGGACACTGGGGACTGGCCGTGCTCAGGATACAGAGCAAATAAACAATCACCTTAATGTCAGCGCTGCTGGAAAACACGCAGCTGTTTCAGAGGCTGTTCTGCCAGCAGCACCTACTGCTGGTTGTGGAGTTCAGGGTGTTTAGTGAGTCATGCTGGGCAAGCTCTGGGACAGGCTGTCACTTACGGCCTCAGGAAAGCACATGGTGTTGTCTGACAGCTCTGGCTCCGGCTGACACACTGACTGTGTTCTCTTTGCAGTGGTTTGTGACCCTGGAACTTACAGCCCTAACAATGGAGTGACCTGCCAGATCTGTAGAAAGCCTAAAGTCAAAGAGTACGGAGCCAGTTCTTGCTAATAAACTGAGGAGAGACGTTGGAAACCCAAAGAGCAGCTGTGATGCATTTCTGGGTTTGGGATGTTCTTGTCTTGTTTAGCTGCCACCTCTAGAGTCCTGAAACAATCACAAGGCACCCTCAGTCACACACCCCTAGACTGGCTGTATTCAGGGACGACTTAGACCATAAAATAAAGCGTTCACACAAGGTAAAGTAATTCAGTGGGGGGGAAGGATGTTTGTCCTGTGGCTGTTGGCACAAAGAGTTCCTCTCTCAGTGGTGCAGTAGACATACCACAGCTTTGTGCTGCAGTTCAGAATGCAAAGGAACCTTAAACAACTCAAGGAAAGGCAGCAGACAGTAGTAGAGGAATTATGCACCATGACGACATATGCCAGAGTCTCTAGGAGCAGTTTCTAGCAGATATTAATAGAAGTATTTAATCTTTGTGATTTAAAAATGCCCTTCCCTTTGTTTTTCCCTGTTTCTCCATGCCTGAAGTGTCCCAGCCTGACCTGTGCAGAGCTCTACTCCTAGCGAACAGCTCACTCAGGGCTTTCAGTATCCCTCCACCAGCGGGAGCTCTGCTGATGTGTGACAGCGCAGACAAGGCAAGAGTAACAAATTCTACAGCCCAGCAGCCGGGAGAATTAAGACCCAGCATTTACGGTTCTCTCGTCTGCTGCTTGCCAGAAAAAGGAGCAGTTGTATCCCAGGGAGCAAAGTGGAGAGGCCACAGAGTCTCCTCCTGCATCACATCCTCACAGTGGAGCTCTGCTGGCCCCAGGTGCTGTGCTCTGAGCAGATGATCCCCTTACACCAGCTGGAAATTCCTGTCAGAGTTCACCGGATGAGCAACAAGGCTCGATGCAAATTGCCAAAGCACTGAGATAATGGGAAAGTTTCCTTCCCAGGAAGGATTTGTTCCTGATCAGCTTGTGAAGGGTAGCTGCTGGATCCACAGCCGTTGTTCAACAAGATCCAGCAGCTATCCTTCACAAGCAGCTCATCTTGCTCATAAAGGACTGTAACTGAAGGTTGGCTTTCTACTTTTGAGGGTGACCCTGGCTCCCCACCAGCCCCTGTACAGTGCAGAGCAGGTTTCTGAGCCCCCCAAGGTGGAGCCACACCAGCTTTTAGAACTCATTTTAAGCTCTGTGAGCTGGCCCCTGCCAGGAGCTGCTGCCTTCCAGGCTCGCTTTTTCAATGGACACCAGTGAGCTCTCACCCCCCTTCCCCTCATGGAGCAGGGCCAGACACAGCCCCTTTTGAAGCTGCTTGTGTGATGGTGGTGTAACCCCCCCAAAACCTGAGGGAAGGGGACTCTGCACCCCACTGCCTCCACACACACCAGCCATGGAAAGCCAAGCCCACCTTCCCAGCACAAAGCTGCTCCTTTCTTGTCTGTGCTGTGTAGGGCTAAGCCAAGCCAAACCAGCACCTCCTACTCAGGAACTGCAACTTCTTGTGGCATCTAGAAATTCCTCAGTGGGTATTCATCCAAAAACCCACCCCATTCAACCCAGCTTAACTTATCCATTGTGACAGGAACACAGCAGGAGATGGTAGAGGCACAGACCCCGCTCCGAGCTTTTCGGAATCATTACTTATTAAATACTGATGAATAAAATGGACTGTAATGAGCATTTAAGCTGCCTGTAGGCTGATTATCTGAGCTGCCAACTGGACACTGTGTGCGTGGCTCAGGCTTATACAGATTAAGCAGACGGGCTCAGCGACTGCTGCCTGCATCTCCCAGCCTGTTTCCCAACAGAGGAATATCATGTGCATTAATTATGGAGGGGAAAAGCCAGACAGTAAGTGGGTACTCAGTGCAATGGCAAGTCACAAATGAACCTTCACTCCTGCCTCCTCTGACGAGCCAGAGGCATGGGAAGCCCCTACAGCACCTCAACTTTTTCAGTGGGCCTTCAAAGCACAAAAATAGGTCAAATATTTCAGTTTTGCATCGCAGAGGAGGCTGTGTCACTAATTCTGTGGAGACTTTCATGAAAAAGTGTTGTGAAACAGCTTCACTCTGACCTTTCCTGGCCAAGCTCCCTCCCCACCCAGCCAAGTTCCCCCTTCACTGCCTGTCCCAGCACAGCCAAGTCTTTTACCCATGACACACCACCTCCCCAGCTCCATCCCTGCTCCCAAATCGCTGTCACACGTCAGACACTACAAATCACTGTAATCAGCTCTCACCTTTACTTCTTACCACCACTCTCCACCTCCCCAGCTGCAGCAGCTCACCAGGAATCACAGAGCCTTCATCCTGGCTTTAAAGCCTCATTTTTTCCCCCCCTGCTCTGCTTTGACACATCTTCCCCTTGGAAAGGTGGGGTGCAGCAGGGTACCCCCTTGTTACTCCTACAAGACTCAACCCTCAGAAAACACTGCTTTAACCTGCCCCAACTACACCACTCTCATCTCACTTTCTGCAAAGGACAATTACACCTCAAGATTAATGATGAATTCTCACAAATAATTAGCTCAGAGCTTAAAACTTCCCAGCCCTGCTCCACACAGGCCTCTGGTAACTCAGCCCTTCCCACAGGCTGCACACCAACATGTCCAGGCACCTTTAAACATCCACAAAGGACAAAAACAATAACAGTCACCTGCCAAGTGGAAGCTGCAGCCCATTGTTCCAGCATGTGAGCTGCCTTTTCCCAGCCTGGAACAAACCACTTGAGAATCACTTAACAAACACATGTTAAAAGACTCACTGTGGGGCTGTCACGCCAGCCCTCCAGTTACAGGGCTGCATCCACCAGTGACCCCTCCACACCAGTCACCCAGCTCCCCACAGCATCTCTGCTATCCCACAAGCAACTGCTCTGCAAAAGCAAGTCAGGAGGAGCTAGAGAGGCCACAGAGCCACCCATGACACCCTCTGATATGGTGAGGAACATCCCCCTGCCCTGCAGATATAAGGAGAGGGGCTGTGGGGAGGGAGGAGTGGAGGCAGGTGTGCTGAGATCAGCACATCCTGGGAACTCATCACACCTGGGACAGGGGTGGGCTGAGCTGAGGAAACCTGAGTGCAGCCCTGCCAATAATCCATCCCCTGGGAATTTACGGAGTCACACAGTCCCCAGGCTGGAAAAGCCCTTTGAGACCATTAAGCCCAACCAGTCCCGTCCCCCACTAACCATCTGAGAGCCCCTTTGGTGGAACGTAGCTTGGAAGCAGAGCCTGGCCTGAGTCAAGTGTCATTTCTGTCCCCAGGGCCCCCCAGCTGGGTGTCACAGGCACACCCTGGGATGCAGACCTGGCCCTTGGCAAGGACATGGGTTAGGAGTGATGAAACCCCACGTGTTCTCAGGGAGGCAGGAGGAGGGCTGGGATGAAGGAGATCAGCTGTGTGCTGAGCCAAAGCCAAAGGCTGGGAGCTGATGAGCTGGTCTGAACAGCAAAGTCTGTTTGGCTGTGGTAGCCATGGCGAGTTCCTTGATGGCACCAAGTGTTTACACAAACTTACACCTATCTTCAAGTGCTCTGCTGAGCTGGAACTGGGGGGAAAGAAACTTAAAGACTATCTGCTGCTTCCTGGCACCTGAATCCTGGCCTGGAGCGAGGCCATGGGCAGGCAGTGGGTGCTGCAGCACCCAGCCCGGCGCTGCTCCCATGGGAGGACGGGATGGACACGAGCACCAGCCCCAGCCTGTGGATGCTGATGGCCCCACATCCCCCACCGAGACAGGAGAAGTCCCTGGAATGTTGCTGTTCCCCTCTGGGAGGGAAAGCTTTGCAGGTTCCCCTCTTCTATTTCCAGGAGCAACCTCATCTTAAAAAACTGGCAGTCAGAGAAGTGACCCCTCAGCTCAGCAGTGCCCAGCTTGCACGAGGGATGGGAGGGACAATGAACATCGAGTCCGGAGGGGGAGCGTGCAGCCGGCTTGGATGCTGCACCCAGAGCCACACACACGGGAAGGGATGGGGTTTGTTAGCTCTGCTCTGGCTTCCTACCCACTGAAATTGAATTTCCTCCTGCCCAAGTCCAGCGATCACGTTTTCTGCAGAGCACCAGTCCTGCACCCAGCAGCTTCACCGGACTGATGAGTCCTTTGCAGGCAGCGGGTGGGGATGATTCGTTACTGGCAGCTGGATCCACCCTAAACGGGTTTTTTGTGGTGAAAAGAAATAAATAAGGCTACATAGCTGAAGGGCCACTGATGAAGTGTAGACCAGCTTTAATCCCAGTGTAATTGCTGCCATCAGTTCTAATTATTTATAAATATTTTTATAAATGTGGAAATTAAACAATTAGACATCCTTCCTTCCCTCTTCTAAATCTAATCAGTTAAAGGTTCAGGATGCGGTCTGGGGCCTCAGATGCTGCACATGCTTCATTCCTGGACTGAGGAATTAAAAACCCGCTTCACCGCGCTCCGAAAACACGCACCCCTGTGAACACAACCCCTCACCCCCAGCACAGAGCCTCCATCCCCACTGCTGAACAGACCCACAGCTCAATAAACAGTCAGATATCCAGCAGATATCTCCGGGGGTTTCACAGAGCCTGGCTGCTGCCTGGGGAGCATCGCTCCATCCTCAGGCTCCCGGGGGCTTTCAGGGGAGGCGTCACCACCACCAAACACCCAGTTCTTCAGCCTTGCCCCAGTGACACATTTTCCTCCATCCTGCAGAGGAAGAAGAATCTCTCCCAGGCAGGCCAGGTAATTACCCGCCCGGCGTGGGTGGGCTGAGCACCCTGGAAGTTAATAACTGCGATTTACCGGCGTGCTGGAAGGGTACAGAAGGAGGTCACGCTGCTAATTCTCCCGCCGCTGATCCCAGCAGATAAACCCGCAGCATGTCAGGAAATGAATTACCCAGCAACGCGGCATTAAAGCGGATGATTCTATTGCCTCGCTTAAGGAGAAGTGCCGGGTCCAACACCGAGCCCCCCCCGTGCCCAGCATCACTCCCAGCCCCCTGCCAGGAGCCTGCACACAGCGATGAGGGTAAGGAGCAAGGTGGCAGGCTGCCGCCCCAGACCTCCTGTGCTTGGGGGATCCAAGCCCCCTCCGACACCCCGGCTCAGCCTCCTCAGGCACCTCCTGGAAATATTCCACTCATCCCAGGTTTCTGCTCTCCCCCAGCCCCTGCACTGGTTAATCAAATACCCGTATTACCGACAGTGCCAGGACAGCCCAAGCTGCCTTCCCAGAGCTCAGCCCAGGTTTCCACAAGGTTTCTCATACATTTTATTCCCTGGTGCATCCACGGGGCCCAGCAGCTCTTCCACAGCCACCTCCCGCACAGCGGGGCTGCCACCGGAGCCCAGCTCCTTTCCCTTGTGTTGGCTGTAATGAGCCTGGTGTCTTCCATCCTATAACTCCTTGGGCAGGAGAGCTGGGGCAGGGACCAGAGCAGGGCTGGCCCCTGGGGCTCCATGTTACCGAGCCTCGGAGGGGGGGGACACCGGCAGGACCCTGGGGAGCCCCAGCACCGATGGTGGGGTGGCAGTCGCAGCCGCCTGTCCTGCTGCACCCCCAGCTCTCCCCAGCTGCTCCCAGGGCTGCAGGAGGAAGGTCCCCAGGGAGTGAACCGGGGCGGGGGATGGCAGCCATCTGCTCAGGAGCCCAGGGTCTGCGGGCTGTCATAGCCACACTGCGTCTGGGGACAGCAAGTGACAAACAAGGTTAATGTCCCGCGAGCGGGAGCTGTCACTCCGCGTTAGGTCGCAGGTTTCACCCTGTGTGGCACCACGCTTTGGCACAGGTGCTGGGGAACCAACACGAAGCTGCCGTGGATGCCGTCACCATCACCAGAGAGGCTGCTCACGGCCACCATGGGCATCGGGAACATCCCGTCCGTACCGTCCCTGTGCCATGCAATGCCTGGGTCTGGTCCAGCGGCGATGGGAGGGCTGGGAGTGGAGCTGCACCCCAGCAAACTGTTCCCAGCATCCCAGTGGCTCAGGGACCAGCGCTGTGCCAGTGACCTGAGCCGCACTCGGAGCCGCGCCGCCAGGTGTTCATTTATTGAAGGCAAAGGCCGGGTTACCGGTGGGGCCGCGGATCGTGTTTCTGACGGCACCAGCCTGGGAGCACCCATCACCCAGCAGAGCCAGACATGGCTCTGGCAAGACATGGAGTGTGGTGAGCGCCCTTGGTCCATCCCTTGCAGCCAGGGTGTCACCGCAGGCTGCAGTGGCCCCGGTATGAGGCAATGCCACCCACCTTGTCCCAAAGCCATGGCTGCCGAGGGAGCAGCGCCCCATGGCCACCCCCAGCCGCACACACCAGCACACGCTGGGCACGGGGCTCCAAAGTAAAAGCCAATTTTATTGTTGTATAAAGTAAGAACATAAAAGGTCCCTTAAACAAAACACATATTGGGTCAGATGGTCCCGGTGTCCCCACACGCCACGGGCACAGAGCAGCCCCCCGGGGTGCCCGTGATGGAGCAGCACCCGGGGCTGCAGTGCAGCTGCTGGCGGTGGCTTGGTCCAGTCCCCCCCAGCCCCTTTTCTCTGCAGTTGGTTGTAGGGGGGGATGGGAAGGGGAGGGGGAGAGCTGCCGTGGGGCTGCCGGCCCAGGGGATGCCTGGGCTGGAGCTGGGACTGAGGTGCTTGTGCGTGGCAGAGCCCCTGGTCTGCGCTGGGAAATAGGCACTTGTGGAAGGGCGCGGGCGCCGCTCCCGGCCAGCTCCGACCCACAGCCCCACCAGCTCCAGGCTGCAGGAGGACAGGCAGCAGCGAGGGGACAGAGCTGCCTGCACCAGTGCCTGGGGCTGGACCTGGGAACAGGCCCCTGTTGTGCCAGGGCAGCCAGCGCCGGGCCTGGCCAGGCACAGGGGATGTTCAAGCAGCTTTGGTTGGTGCTCATGGTGAATTAAGGCAATTTAGCTTCAGTTGGTTGTAAAAAAAAGACAAAACCAGCAAAACCAGCTCTCTCCAGGGCCAGACACTGGGTTGGGAGAGTCTGGGTCTGCTCTGGCTTTGCTCCAAGTCACCACTTGGACCTTGTGTGCCCAAAGGTGGGCGCTGACCCCCACCCCGCTGCCCTCCTGCACTCCAGCCTCACCGCTACCTACTGACACCAGGAACGTGCAGCCCAATACTGGAAGCATGAAAAAGGGACTTTGGGGCATTTCAGGGGAGATTCAGGCTCCTGCCAGCGGCGCAGGAGTGGGGAGAGAGTGGAGGGGCCATGGCAGCTCCCCCATCCCCACTTCCCGTCACAGTGACCGGTCGGCAGCCTCGTGAGTCCTCGAGTGACAGGCGGGAGCTCTCCTCGGGTGGCAGATGGGAGCAGAGGTGCTGCCTGGCTGCAGACCCCCACCTGTGCAGTCCCCGGGGAGCACCGAGGGGAAACCCGCTCCCCCCGACACACCAGCAGGGCCGGACCCACCGCCTGGGCCCCTCGGTTCCCCTCCATCAGCTCCCACATCCCTTGGTGCCCCAAAGGGAGAGCTCGTGTCCATCCTCTTCATATGGGAACTTTGTGCTCCAAGGGGGAAGGCGCAGGGGGTCACCACCAGCCACCCCATCTCTGAGCAGGGACCCCCCACACCCCTCACTCTGCCTGGCCCAGAGGTGCTGGGAGCAGCAGGGTCTGGGACAGGGAGTAGGGTGACACCATCCAGTGTGAGGGGGGCACCCCTTGACCTGCCTCTTGGTTTTCCCAACCAATCTGTCCCCACCTCCTGCCTCATCCTTTGGTCCCGCCGGGCTGAGGTCAGAGCCCGTGACCCTCCTGGGGCCAGCAGCCCAGCAGGGCACTGGCCTCCCGGCCGTACCGCTCCTCCCCGCTGCCCAGCGCTGCCCAGCCAGGCAGGGAGCCAGGCCCAGGCTGCCCGGCGCTGCCGGGAACATCCCTCCAGCAGCTGAGGGTCAGCAGGGAGGGATTAAACCACCAGTTTTGTTAATGCCCCAAGGGAACTCTGCAAAGGAAATAGAGAAGTTTTAAATGAAGTCTGAATGTCTGGGTGGGTTGGAGCAATGCCTTTGTGCCGGGGGGACACTCAGGGTCCCTCCATCCTTTGTAACACACAGGCAGTGGGTGGATGGTGTTGCCAATAACGACCCCCTGGCCACTGCTGCGTCGCCCCTCGCTGTGCCAGAGCCAGGCACTCGCCGGCTGCAGCCCCTGCTGCCAGACATCGCTTCCTCAAGGAGAACAGACCAAATCCACAACTGTTCCCATGCAGCGACAGTGGCTCCTGACAGCTCCTGCAGCCACAGCAAACCTGCGGAGCACCCGATCACCAGTGCTGCTGGAACCATGTCCCGCAGGGTGCCGGTGCCTCACACCACAGTGCTGATGGTGGACGACTCCTCCGAGCGCCGCTGCTTGCTGGGCAGGGACTTGAGATACTCCAGGTGCCTCCGGGCATCCTCCTGGTTCTGCCGCACGTAGTAGACCAGGTAGGAGATCACCATGGCGAACCAGCCGAACATGGTGACCAGCATGGCGATGTCCGTGGTCCTTTTGTACATGTTGCAGAAGTCCGTGTCGGCGATGACCTGCAGGAAGGCTTTGCCAACGTGCTCCTCCTGCACCGAGGAGTCACATACGATGCCACCCGAGGAACCGGCCGCCAGGTCCACGGTGCGGATCAGCTCCTGCAGCTGGCAGTCACACAGCCAGGGGTTGTTGGAGAGGTTGACCTTGGCCTTCAGGTTGCTAAAGGCGTCTTTGCTGACTGACACCAACCTGTTGGAAGACAAGTCCAGAGAGTGCAGGTGCTCTGCCAGGCCCTGGAAAGCCCCACTCTCCACCCTGGCGATGGCATTGTGGGACAGATCCAGCTCCAGAAGGAGCGGCAGGTCCCGGAAGGCATCACGGGGCAAGAAGGGGATTTGGTTGGAGTCCAAGTAGAGCTTGTGGGTGTCGTTGGGTATGTCCCTGGGGACCTCGGTCAGCCGAGCATTGCTGCAGCGGAACGTCTTCAGCCCTTCCTCCTCCGAGGGGTAGCAGCCCTTGGGGAACGCGGTGGCCGAGTGGAGGCAGAAGGTGAGGAGGAGGAGGCTTTGTAGGAGCAGCCACATGGTCATGGAGCGGAGGAGGACCCGCTTTGCCGCAGGCATGGTGCTGCACTGGCTTTATCACCCAGCTGCTGGCCCAGCAGCTCTTCCCCGTGGTGGTTTCAGCTGAACTCGGCACATCTGAGACAGAGACAGCAAGGGGACAGCGTCAGGACAGGGGTGCCAAGAGGCAGAACCAGCAGCCAGCATCACACCTGCCCGGGCACAGCCTGGACATGGGATGGGGATAGGGACAGGGCCAGCTGGCACGGCTCACGCCTCCCTCCATCCTCCACCGTGTGCAGCAGGATCAGGCCCCGAGGGGCCGAGCGAAGCCGTGTCTCCTGTGCACCAGCAGCTGGGCTGTAACAAACGGAGACGGCTCAGGCTGAGCCAGCAGCAGGGCTGAGCTCCCACCCGCCAAGGTCACCAGCGGTTGGGTCGCTCGCTCGCAGGCGGCCGACACATCCTGCAGCGCTGGGACACGCTGTCAGGCAAACCCTGGCTCTGGGCAAGCAGCCGCTGCAGCAGCCCCTGGGGAACACAATGGAAACACGTGTGGGCAGCAGCAGAACAGGTTCCTGCTCCCTGGCTCTGCTCCCCAGCAGCGCCCAGACTCAGGCTGAGTTTTCCCTTTTTGAGGGGACCGGTGCAGGGGGGTGGCTGAGCACTGCTGTCCCCTGCACGGTGCCACCCTGGGCACAGGGCCTGGCTGCCCACACCGTCCTGTCACCGTGCTCCCCATCCAGCCCTCTATTCCAGAGGGGAAAAACGTCAGCAGGAAAGAAACAAAAACAGAAAAAGGAAATTCATTGGAGCTGAGTGTGTGGTGAGTTCCCAGGGTGGTGGCAGCAGATAAGGGCCACGTCCGAGCCCTGTGAGCTCGCTGCCTGGCTGTGGGTCCCACTGCGTCCAGAGGCCCCAGACCGTCCCCAGCAGGGCTGTGATGGCAGAACCATCAAGGCAGGATGCAAGAGCTCTCCCCACCATCCCCTGAGTCAAAGCAGCAGCACAAAAGGGCAGCCGGTGGCACTCCATCAAGCAAAGCTCAGTGCTGCAGAGAGCCCCATGCTGTGCTCCCTGGAGCACCCTGCCACCGGCAAACCCACCTCTGGGTGCTGACTGGGGGTCCCCAGCAAGGGGTAGAGGTGCCCACCCAAAGGTAGCCCTGGTAACACTGCTGGGACCCCAACTGCCAAACACCCCAAGGTCGCATTGGTGTGGAGCCGACCCCTGCGCTGCTGTGTCCCCCCTCCTTGGGCTCCTCAAGGTCCCCGAGCAGGGACCAGGGCTCAGAGCAGCTGAGGGGCACCGGGAGCCCCAGCCCTACACCGGCAAATCAGCGTGGAGGGGGAACCGCCCCCCCCCCAGTCTGCTACCCAGGGGAAATGCTGCCCCTCGGGACCCCCCTCTCGCTGCCCCCGTGGGCAGCGCCGGGCACGGCGGGAACCTACCGGAGTGATCCGGGAACCGGGGATGTTTTATCCACGGGGGACCCCCGCGGGCGGGATGCGGCTCCCCAGGGCCCCGCGCTGGGCTCGGACAGTCACCAGCCGCGGTGCTCTGGACCACGCACCGCAGCGAGGACGGGCACAACCAGCCCCCCGCCCCAACGCCGGGGAGCCCAGCCCGACCCCGGGGGTCGTCACCATCCCCCGGGGAGGGCGGTTAAGATGCCCCGGGGGCGGTACGGGCTGCCCGCGCCGGGGCTGTGCGAGCCCAGGACCCGCCGTGAGCCCAGCGCAGCCGGGGATGCCCGGGGATCCCCCCCCGGCCCCGCTCCAGCGCCGGCTCCGCTCGGCACCGGGGGCGTTGCGGGCGAGGGAAGCCCCGGTGCTTCCCCGGGGGAAGCTCGGCTCGGCGCGGCGCCGCCGGGACCCCCCTCCTGCCCGCGCCTCCCGCCCTGCCCGCTCCCGGCACCGGGGGCCGGGGCTGTCCCGGTGCGGACTCACCTGCCGTGCGCAGCCCCGCGGCGGCGGAGCGGCCCCGCGCCCCGGGCCGGAGCGGCCGCGCCCCGCGCAGCGCGGCGGGCCCGGAGCCGGCGGCGGCGGCGGGGCCGGTGGGCGGGATTCTCCGCCCGGGCCTCCCCGGGGCTCCCCGCCCCCGGCCCGCCCCGCCGGGGGGGGCCGTACAGCGCCGAGCACCCCCGGTCCCGCACCCGGGTCCTTTCCAGCCAGCCCGCCCTCGGGAGAGGCTCTGTCCCGGGACCGCAGTCCGGGGAGGGAAACCGGGGAGACCCGGCGAGGAGCTGCCGGGACCCCCGAGCCCGAGGCATTCTGCGCCAGCGGCTCCCGGGGGGGCACCGCGCCCCCACCGTGCTGCGACCCCCGCCCTCGCGTGGGGGCACCCTCGGGCCCCCCGGCTCACACCCACCCCCACGGGACCTCGGCGCTTTACACCCCTAGGCTCCCGCCCCCCGTCCCCCCACGGCCCAGGGGCCCCGCGCCCCCTCCCAGCCCCCCGGAGAGCGCAGACACCCCCCACCCCCGCGGCGGGGTGAAGGTGCCCCCACCCGCCCGCACCCTCCCCGCCCGGCACCGGCATCGCTTACTCGGGGAAACCCGAGCCGCGGCGGGCAGCCGGCGGGCAGGATCCTGCCGGGGGGGCCGGAGCGGTCCCCCAGCCCAGCCCCGAGCTACCCGGACCGGAGCCCGCTGAGCTGGGCAGGGGCTCGGCGCTGCGCGGGGTCCCGCCTCCCCGGTACACCGGCGGGGCCGGCTCAGGACCATGGAGAGCGGCCGCCGTTACCGGGCCGGGCCGGACCCCGGTGCGTCCGGCACCGCCGAGCGGGGACAGGACTCGCGCTACCCGAGGCAAGCTCCCCTGGCTGCCCGGGACGCGGCCGGGACTGCTCCCGTCAGCGCCGGCTCTCGTCCCAGCGGGATACCGGGCACCGGGGCCGCGGCCGTGCCCTTGCCGTGCCGCAGCAAGGACGGCAGCGGCCGCCCGCACCCGGTCCCTGGTTCTCCTTGGCGGGAGAGCCCGGCCCTGCGCACTGACATTCTCAATAAACCGGTTACCAGGCGCCTGGGCTGGATCTCGGCTCAATTAGGAGAACAAAACCTGACGGGAGAGGCACAGCCAGGCAGGGCCAGAGCCAGATGCTCACCCGGGACCCCTGCACTCCCCAGGGAGAACCCGGGCCTCTGTCTGGGACCAGGCAGAGAGGATGGAGCCAGGGCCGAGCCAGCAGGGCAGCGAGAGCCCAGCCAGCCCCAGGTTCTGGGTCTCAGGGTACTGTGGCCAGTGAGGGTTTGCCGGACCAGAACATCGGCACACCCCGGGGCAGCTGTCAGTCTGGAGGGGGTCAGGGGCTGCCCACAGAGCCCAGACACAGGATGGTCCAGCTGGCTGGCCCATGGCTGAGCCTCTGGGATCTGAGCCAAGCCCGACACCGGGCTGGGGCAGGGGGTCACCGGGCTGGCCCAGGACACGGCCCAGAGCTGGACAGGTGGCATCTGGGGAGCCATGGTCTGTGCTCTGGGCACCTTTGCTGGCATCTCCCTGTTTGGCTGGGAAGCAGAGGAGCCCCGTGAAACCCGTCACCACTCCCAGTGCCACTGGGAGCTGTGCATGCTGTGGTGCCGGGGCCGCAGCAGTGCAGGACCAGCTCCGGATGACAGAGCCACCTGAGCCACCTGGAATCGAGGTGCTGAGGCTGCAGGCAGGGTCTTGGGGCGCCTGAGCTGTCAGCAAGTGCCAGCTCATGCTGGGACCCAGAGAGGTAGAGGGTCCCTGTGGCAGTGGGCAGAGACCGTGGGAGCCGGAGCAGCACCGGAGCTGTGCCCCACTCGAGCCCCACGTGCCGGGCCGGCACCCACCATCCCAAAGCCAGAGCCTGCAGTGCAGCACGACCCCGTGCAGACCCTTCCCCGCTGCTGCAGGGATAGCTAAAAATAGCCAGCACCGACTTCTTTCTGCCACTGCGGTTCTAAATATAGCCGGTATCGACCCGGCAGCGGGACCGGCAGCCTGGGAGAGCGGGAGAGGAACACAGCCCCCCAGCACAATGGGAGGCCAGGAGCGAGCAAGGCCTGGGAATCCATACAGGAACAGCCCGGTGAGCACCGGAGAAACGCTGGTCTGTGGAGCTGCTGGCCTGGGTTGCAGATGGAGCCGGATCCCTCTGGGGAACCCCCCACCCCCAGTGCCGGGGTTCCCTGGGAATCCAGTCTGGGGAGCCTGGGGAGCAGGGTCATTCTCCCCCCCCCCCACGCTCGCACCGGCAGCGAGAGGCTGCTGCTGCTGCATCACTGAGAGGGATGAATATTTATGGGCGTTTAAAAATAGCTGTCGCATTGTGCTTCCCCCTCACGTGCGGAGTCAGCGGGGTGCGGGGAAGCTGCTAAATTAGATGTCACCGCGCAGAGGGAGCTGCTCAGTCAGGCAGGAGCGGGGATAAAAATAGAGCCTGCCGTGCGTGCGTGGCTCTCCTGCAAAGCAGGGCCAGCTCCCGCGGGATCCCCCGCCTCCGCTCACCGGCATCCCCGCGCCTCGGCCTGCCGGCAAGGGCACACCGGAGGGGCCAGGCAGGAACTGGGTTCTCCTGACGGGCAGCCGGAGTGCCCACTGGCAGCCCTACGGCTGCTTTGCCCACACGAGCATGTCTCATGGTTTGAGACCCCCTGGGAGCAGCCACCGGGGAGGTCTGGCTCCGGAAAGAAACCGCGGTGCTCTGTCAGCAGCACTGTGCCAACACGTGGCACCCAGGCAGCCTCGGCCCTGGCAACCGGTGGGGTCTCAGCGCCTGCAGCGTGCCCAACCGGCACACAACCACTCACCGAGTCGCCTTGGACCCGGAGCTGGGTGCGTGGCTGGCGCTGAGGCCAGAAGGATGCACGCAGGATGCAGAGCTCAGCCTGGGAGCCCTGCGGGGACACCAGCACAGGGTCTCCCTGCTCTGTGGAGCGCCAGAGGGATCCTCTATTTCTTCTGTGCAAAGCGACGTTGCGAACCCCCCGGAACGAACCCCAAACCTCACAAACGGGCTTTCGGGGAGGGCTGGGAGCAGTCGTGCAAGGCTGGGGATGCTGCGAGCAGCACCGGGGAGCAGCACCACGCTGCTGGGGTCCCTGGTCGGGCTGGGAGGGTCCTACTCAGCCCGGCACCCCGGCACAGCTCCGGGCACGAAGCGTCTGGGCGATGGCCCTGCACCCTCCGCCGCTCCCGGCAGCAGGCGCACAAAGGCCTGTGCACAGATGGCTGCGCGACCGCGGGGCCGCGGCAGCACCGCGCTGCTCGCTTTGATCGGAGCGCAAACAAAGGCGGAGGCAGATGGTCTCCCCCCCGCCCGCGCCCCAGCGCAGGAATCCGAGCTCCCAGCCCCCGACCTTGGCCGGGCGTCCCGGTGGCACGGTGCCGGTGGGCCCCGGTCGCTTGCACGCCTAGTGCTGCGGAGGTTTTCCGCTGGGCAGACAGGCGGGGAGGGCGGCCCTCCCCGAGCAGGGCTGGAGCACCCAGTGGGTCCGGGCTCTCCAGGGTGCGGGCGCAGGGGGGCTGCTCCAGTCCCCAGCGCTCTCCCGGGGCCGTTCCCGGCCATCCCGGGGAGGGCAGAGGTGGGACCCCTCGGGCGGAGGGACCAGGACCACAGGAGAGCAGCGAAGGGGCAGCGGACCCTCCCCGGGGTCGCGCCCCGTCCGTAAGGCGGCTCCCCCCGCCGCCCGTGCCCCGCACGGTGAGCGCAGCGCGGCCCCGGCCCCGCCCCAGAACCGGCCTCTCTCGGGGCGGGCACCGGTGCTCGGCGCTACCGGGACTACAGCTCCCAGCGTGCCGCGGCGGCGGGGCGGGCCGGGCCGAGGTGCCCGCCGGGAGAGCAGCCGGGGCGGCGGGGTGCGCGACGCAGAGAGCCCCGGCCCTGCCGAGCCGAACCGGGCCGAGCTGAGCAGCGGTGAGTGAGGGCCGGGCGCGGCGGCTCTTCTCCGGCCTCTCCCGGGGGTGCGGGGCCGGCCCGGGGCCAGGCGGGCGGCCTTACCCCCCTCCTGGGAGCAGGCGGCGGCCGAGCCCCGTTCCCGGGGCCGGGGGGGGGGGGGGGAAGGGAAGATTCCTCGCGGGGACCCGGAAGAAAAACACCCTAAAACCCCCCCCAAGCAACCCCCAAACCGGCTGCCGAGATGGAGCCCCAAAGCTCCGGGGTCCCCGGAGCCCTTGCATTCGGGGAGGGGTCCTGGCCCAGCACCCCGGGCTGCAGGTCCTTCCCCCGCCCTTGTGTTGAGGCTTGCGGGGTCTGGGACCCCCCATCACCCGCAGCGCAGCCATCGCCGCACCCCAAAACTTTCCCTCTGAACGCAGCAGGAAAAGCAGAGCCCCAGCGTCTCCGCTCCGTGCGGGACGGCTCACACCTCTCCTCGCCCGGAGCCCCAGCACAGCCCCGCAGCCCCCACTGTGTGCTCCCAGCCGCCCCTCGGGGCCGAGGGGGAAGCGAGCGGCTCGGGGGGCACACACAAAGCAGCGCTGCTTTCGTCTGACCTCTCGCCCAGCGCCTTCAAGCGCAGTGTGTGCACCAGCATCTCTGATGTGCCCGAGGCCGCCTGGCAAAGGGGTTTAAAGTATTTGTGGGGCAGAGGGCAAGTGTGTTGCTGCCAGAGAGGGGAGCGCAGCGCTGCAGGGACTCCCTGGGACCCTCACTGGTTGTTTTGGGGACACCAGGGAAGATAGACGGAGGACTCAGCCCTCCTTCCCTAGTGATGATCCCGCCAGGGGCTGAGGCAGATTGGGGGGGGTCCCTGTCCCAGGGGAAGGGCTGCAGGAAGAGTGATGCTGCTGCTGCTGCTGAGCAGCAGTGAGGTTGGAGCAGCGCTGAAGCACAAGGGGACAGGAAGGGTCACGCTCCTCTGGGGACAAAGGTGGGTAAGGAGCTGAGCCCCCAGGTGCTGGGTGTGCAGCTGTGGGTGCTCCGGCCACACAGGGAAGACAGAAGTGAGCAGGAAACGGGTGATGGTTGTTTTTGTTTCCCCTTTTGTGAGATAGTGTCAGGATGGGCACAGCCCTGACCCTCACCCTGAGCCCCAGAACCCCAACCTTTCCCAGCAGAGCTGGACAGGGAGCTGGCACAGCCTCAGCACGGGTAACAGGAGGCAGAGGATGGGCTGGAGGAAGGGCTCAGCTCCCCCATCCCAGCATGTGGTTTGCCTCTGACCAGCTGGAACTTTTCCCCTCTTTCGATGGACACCATCCAATGTCAGCACGGTCCCGACCTTCACACGCCAAGTCTGGTGAAACATTAAAAGAGCTTTTCTGTCCCAAAAAAACCCACTGCACAAGCAGGGAAGCAGGGCCACGCCGCCAGCTGAGCCCGAGGGGGGAAGCTGCAGTTCCTCTCGCTCTTGTGTTTTGCTTCAGTTTTCTGCAGGTGGAAAAAAAAGATCAAATCCTTGTTATAAGATGGGAAAACAAACACCAGGAGATCTGGGGCAGGGGTAGAGCTCACGCTCCCTCAGGCCAGCTTTTGCAACACAGGGCAGAGCTGTGTGTGCAGTTGGAGGCAAGCAGAGAGCTCGGGCAAAGGCTGCAGACACCAGTTCAGAAATGGGAGAGAGCAGCAGGCGAAATGTTTTTAAGGTGGGGAAGGGGAGAATGGAGAAGCACACAGGCCCCAGCATAGGACAGCCCCAGCATAGGACCATGTGCTCAACCTCTCTGTGTGGTTCTTGCAGGAATGAATTCCATCTCATATGGTCTAGCATTTCACCTATCTACTCGTTTTTACAAGCAAGGAAACAGGCATGGGGAGCAGGATCGTTTCACACTCAGCCCTTTGCTGCTCAGCTGCAGGTTGGCCACTGCCCTGCTGTGCAGGGGGAACCAAGCAGAAGTTGCTCGATAGGTTCCCAAAGTCAGGCTCGTGGTCGCCCTCAGAACAGAAACCCCACGGTGTTACCACAGAGGAGGGGGCACCTCTAGCCGTAGGGCCTGCAGGAGGGTCTGCTTGCTCCTGGACTCTTTGCCTAATGATAACGATGTCATTTCAGGACAAGAGGCTCCTGAAGAAGCTCCCCCTCCCCCCCCAAAAAAAGGAGGAATTTAAATTTTTTTAACAGTTTATGAAATGGGATGTTGAAGCCTCTGGCACAACCACCACTTGCATTCCCACCCCAGCCGCCCTGTCCTACAGCACTGCTCCGTGTTGCAGTCAGTTAGTTCCTCTCCCTCCTCAGCACAGCCACCAGGCACGGTTTGAGGCCCGTTCCCCACACCTCTCCCCAGCGTCCTCCAGACTAAACAAAGCCGTTTCCTTCAGTCCATCCTTGCAGGTCATGTTTTTCCTACACCTCTGCTCATTCTCACTGCTCCCCCTGGCCTCCCTCCAGCTCCTCCCAGAGCTGGACAGGTTTCTAGCTGAGGCTGTACCAGTATCTGGGAGAATTATTTCCGATGTCTGGCAAACAGCGCTCCTGTTTATGCATTTCACAGGGGTGTTTGCCTTTTTTTTGTTGTTTTTGGTTGTTGTTGCAACTAATATGACTTTTGTGACTCCTTTTATGCTTCACTGCAACCCTTAGAGTCCCTGCTTGGCCCTCTGGAATCAGAGCAGATTAAGGACAGAGCTGCTGCCCCTGCTAGGGCTGAAAGCTGAACTCTGCCTCCTGGTCCTGCTTCCAAACCAAGCTTCAGGCTTCTCTCTGGAATATCCAGTAGCTGATACCCTGTGATGCAGGAGATAGGGGGCCCTCTGCAGACCTGCAAACTTCTCTGGTAACAGAAGCCTCCAGATGTGAGCCCTGGTGATGGACACCTGGGGAGCAGAGGTAGGCAGGCATCTGTTCTGCAAACCACACAGTTCTGCCTTGCTGGAGCTGCCCACAGCAGCACCAAGCAGCAGCCACCTGCACAGTTCAGAGCAGCTGGGAACTTACAACGAGCATCCCAGGAGCCGCAAAGCCAAGTGTTTGCTCTGTGTCCTAGACCTGGGCAGGGACAGGGGTGAGCACCAGCTCCTGAAACAAGCCAGGCCCAGCACGCTGCAAGGGAACTGGGATCAGCTGGCAGCGACACACACAGCGCAGTGTTAGATGTGGCTTGGCCTCACCTCCTGAGACCGAAGGCTCTGAGAGCTGGAGAGAACAGCAATGCTGCCTTCCAGCTCTGGGAACCAAAGCAGCAAGAGCACAAGGCTGGACATGAGGAAACAGCGCTCACCCTGAGGTCCTGCATGCAAGGAGGGACAGGCTGTGGTCTTGAACGAGGCTGCATTGCTGTGGGATGCAGGCAGGGATGACTTTACACAAAGGCCTTCTCTGATGTCAGTGTAAAGATAATCCACTTTACAGCAGCTCTAATTTGGGCTGTTTCCCATAATCCCTGGAAAACAGGTAAAACAGAGCTCGTGTCTTTCTTCCCAGAGAGCTTAAAAGCTGACTGATACCTGCTGCTGTCAGTGCAGAGTCCAAAAGAGCCACTTCAATCCTTGCGCTGCCTGTAGGGCACCACTCCAGAAGACTTGCTGTCCGAGATGTCAGTCCTGCTTCCTCGGCTTCCTGGTATTGTTTAGAGAAACCTCTCTGTATTCCTCCTCCATGGCAGCTGTTCTTTCCAGGTAGGGGAAGAGCCATCATCTCCTCTGCAGCTCTTGCTACGAACTGTCCTCCAAAAGCACTTTCCCTCGTTATTGCTGATGTTCCTCCAGAAGAATCTCACTCCTTCCCTGCAGGGGAATTTTTTAGCTACTTCCCCCACTATAACTCTTAAATCAGAAGGCAGAACAGGCAAGCCAGACCAGGAGACCAGCCAACCTCAGGAGCTGTGCAGAACCCTGTTAATTTAGTTGAACTAATTAAGAGATGTGTTGGTACAGAGCTGCTAGTGCCTTTACTCTGCAAATCCCTGTGCTCTCTTTTCACATTTAAGGTATGGCAAACCCATAAACATGCAAGAAGCTTCGTGTGCCCCAGCACTTCCACGATGAACGCTGCGATGATGACTTGAAAAGTACCTGAAGTATGTGTTTTGAGTCTTGTCAGGCAGTTGTGGGAAGGAGCCCTGACATCTTGGTTCCAGGGAAACATTTCAGCAGATCACAGGCAGTTTCAGTCGCAGACAGGCTTCCCACACACTATTCCCAAATCTCAACCACTTTGGCATTTAGGTTCCTGTCAGAAACGTCAGCACTACAAATGGAGGTAACAAGGTGCAGAGAACTGAGCTGACTTGGGATTTTTTTTATAGCAAACGACAGATTTTGGGTTCACTTAAGAGCAAAAGGGTGCTCGAGTCCTGCTGTGCTTACCTGGGTCGTACAGACAGGGGATACCATGGTCTGAGCACTGACCCCACTCTGCTTTAGTTTCAGGGGGTCCCATTTCACCAGAGCGCCAAGATGAACGTGGGGACGGCGCATAGCGAGGTGAACCCCAACACCCGCGTCATGAACAGCCGGGGCATCTGGTTGTCCTACGTCCTCGGAATCGGCCTGCTGCACGTCGTGCTCCTGAGCATCCCTTTCTTCAGTGTCCCCGTGGTTTGGACTCTTACCAACATCATTCACAACATGGTAAGGGGGCAGGGGGGCTGGCTTGGCTTCTGTGGGCACAGAGGGTTGTGTCTCCACACCAGCTGTTCTTTTGCAAACAATCTAGTAAGGTTCTTGTTGAAACAACTCCTTTCTCTGTATTTCCAAAGATGCAGAGTAAGTTACACAACCTCCACCCCTCAGACTGCACCTTTGCCTCTAGGTCACGTATTTAAATCCAGCCTAGGTACTGATGAGACAGCAAACATCTGGTGAGGTTGCTCAGAGGGGACACTGAATTCATTTGCCCGCAGGGTAAGTCCCTTTGTCATGTCCCCCTTAACGGGGGAATCGCTGTGACGAGCCACAGAAGCTGGCACAGCAGCTTCACTTCAGTTGATACAATCTGAATTGGCCTCATCAGAGTTTAAAAGAAACCAAACCCCAAAACAGCACACACCAAGATTAAAACCAGACTTTTTTCTGCTTCAAGTAAATGACTGTCTCCTTCTAAGGCTCAGGTACCCAAAGGAAGGGGTGTCAGTGCTAGGGGTGCACCAGTAAGTGCAGGGCACCAGCTCCCCATCACACCAGAGCCGCTGTGTTTAAGTTCACCCCTGTGCCACCACCATCGCATCGCACAAGCCTCGGCACGCTGGAGTCCCGCAGCTGGGGAGCTGCTCACCCTCAGGCACAGGGGACACAATACTTCAGATACAGTGATCCATTTCAGAGTCTTTATTTTAAATAATCACAGGCTGAGGCTATTCCTGAGACAAAATGGGGACCCCTCATCCTCCCATCAGGACGTCCCTAGTAGGAAAAAAATAACCCCAAAACAAGCCACTAACCACACACAAGGAGAGCTGCTGAGGGCTCTGTTCACAAGCTGCCTGCTTTTCATCCAGCTCCCTCCCCTTCTCTGGCAGCTTAACTGATCAGGTCTGAGAAGAGGAAGGAGTTTAAAGGCCAGCAATGACTGTACTTAAAAGACGTGATGCAGCCAGACACTGGCTGATTATGGGTGCCTTCTGTCCTCCTTTGGGAGGTTAACTTGCTGTCAGAGTGGTAACAGACCCTTGCTGCCCACAGTGCTTTTTATAGCAAGCGTTTCATGTTGCTGTTGCACGCTAGAGCGAGTCCACGCCAACCTTCTGATCCCAGAGATCTGAGGGCTGTAATCTTGCAACCACCTTCTTGGCTGATGCCCAGGGGCTGAAGGAGAGGCCTCACGTGTAAGAGCCAAGCCTGAGCTAGCCCCGGCTAGCGGCCTTCCTCCCGAACTCTCGCTGGGAGCTGGAGCGCGTTTCCCAGCAGCGACACGTCCCTCTAGCGGCACGGTGCGCTGCTGCAAGCTCCCGGAACTCCTGTTCCTCAAAGCGAACGTTTCTGGGGCCTTCACACTGCCTTTTGTGTTTGCTGCAGAGTATGTACATCTTCCTACATACCGTGAAAGGAACTCCTTTTGAGACCCCGGACCAGGGGAAGGCTCGGCTGCTCACACACTGGGAGCAGATGGACTACGGCGTGCAGTTCACGGCATCGCGCAAGTTCCTGACCATCATGCCCATCGTGCTGTGAGTACTCAGGGTGCTGCCCCCTGCACCCATCGCCGCTGCTTCTGCACGCGCTGTCCTGGGGAACAAAACCACAAAGGGCTGTAATTCAGTTTCCACTCCCCCTCCTCTCTTGTTCCCCTCATTTCCAGGTATTTTCTAACCAGCTTTTACACAAAGTACGACCGGATACACTTCGTAATCAACACCATCTCCCTTATGAGCGTCCTGATCCCCAAACTGCCTCAGTTTCACGGAGTCCGGATCTTTGGGATCAACAAGTACTGAACTGCATGGCTGGAGCGAATTGAAGAGGACCAGGAGAGGTGGGGGTGGGAAGTTCATTCTCTCCAGTCCTGTTCCCTCACCCCCATGCACACTGGGATGTCACTTCACAGCGGCTGTTTAAATGCAGTATCCAATAGACATACACCGCATGCTGGATCCTCATGCCCAATAAATCTAAACAAGCTCCAGAGTAGAGTTTAGTGCGGAGCAGGATGCCTGACACTGGATCTATTTTATCCCAGTGTCATAAGTAGATGTGGATAAACTGAAACTTCAAGGTACAACAAGGATGAATTCCAGGGAAGATTTTTCATCTATCCCAGATACTGAGTGATGAGAACAGGGATGAGAGGAAAAGCTTTTAGTGCTGGTACTTTTGCTGTGGTAAATGCACTTTAAAATATATTTCCCTTTCTGAAGCTAGGTGCTTTAAGCGATATGTGGGGGAAATTCAAAGGGATACAGCCAGACTTTCCCAATACTTGATTGTTTCCAGCTTTGAGTTCCATTTTGGGGCAGGGGAGTGGGAGGAGGGAGAAAATGACAGATTTTTATTTTGCAATCTTTTACGCCACTGAGAAAAGGAAGTTCTTTTACTAAAAACAGCACAGGAAGGAATGACCTGCGATTCCACAAAGCTTTCAGTTTTCTACGGTACCATCCACGTGGTTTGGGAAGAAGGCCAAGTGATCCTAAATCACCCTTGTTATTTTCAGCTTACACCAGAGTCAGCCTGCTTAACTCCGCTCCCCACCCCAAACCAGGAGGTTTTTAAGCACACTCTGAGTGCTCAGGCAGCGCAGCGTTGGGATCAAGGGCTGAGGCACAGGTTGTTTTAGTGATCAACCAACGCCACCGAGCTGTGTAGCACACTGAGGCTGCAGGAGCACGGGAGAGACTGAAGACTGGTCGGTAAAGGCAGCGAGGGATGGATGGCCACTTGCTGTGACTGGTTAGTGACAATAATCAGAATGTTTCTCCTCAGTTCAGCTCCTCAGTCTCTTAAGTCTCTGTGTGTGTCGCTGGGATGTGGACTCAATGCAGTATGCAACTCAAGGCAGTGAGTGTGTGACTGCAGGCTCACCTGGAAGCCTGTCACTCAGCCCTGTGCACAGGCGCTGCGGCAGCGTCCCCACAGCAGCATCCCCCAGCCCTCAGGTGATCGCTGGTGAGGGAGCTGCAGGAGAGCAGTACTATGGAGCAGCACCAGCAGCAGACTGAACTGACCAACGGAAGGACACAAGGGATCACCAAAGATCATAGGTTATTTAGTACAGGAACAAAGTTGAGCCTTTTTCCCCATAAAATTAGCGCCTAAAAGCAGGTTTGCAGGTTTCCTGGCTGAGAGAGGTTTCTGCTGTTCAAAGCAATCGGATTTTCCTTGGGTTGTGTGCTGGATGGAACGTGTTTTTCCTCATGCTGCCCCTGTAAACTCATGACAGTCTGGATTTTCGTTGTCCTAGCGCTTCTGTTGTCTCACACTTTTGACAATGGTATAAACATTTTAATTATGTTAATTTTTGTTCCTGCATTAGGCAGTTCTAGCTTTAGAGGTCATAGTGGGTATTGCCGAGTTCTGTTTGATGGTCTGAGCATAGGACACGGATAGGAGAACTCCAGGTTTGCATAGAAGATCTAGTACTACTCCGTGCATAATTTTAGGCAAGCTGCTTTACTTTATCACAGATTTACTATCAGACTGCTGCAGAAGAGGGGAAAAAACCCATTTCACATACCTCAGAGGGCTGCAGGAATGCACAGAGAATCATTACCAGATATGTTTGAAAAGTGGAAATATTTTAAGTAAAAAGGAAGTTTTCAAGAAGGCAGAAAGAGAAGAGAGTCTGGCTGATCTCCAGTGAGGGGTTTAACAGATATGCAATTTACTTGATGGGGGGGTTAAATGTTTTAACCCCCACGACATAAGGACTGCTGCTTTAGTTAAGGTACTATATACCCTAAAGCTAATATACTCTAAGCTATTAGACAATGACTTTTGGGGGAAAATTTTAATTTTCAAAATAGAGCTACATCATCAATCAGCCAAGTACCTTTGAAATGACTGAGAAATCGGTGTTAACACCTGGAATGCTTAGGGAAAGGCCGCTGCCCTCAGAGCGATGGGGTCTGTCCTTAGCAGGATGGCTAAAGGCTGTGTCTGCAACGCAGACCACGTGTTGCTGAGCAGATCTGAACGTCTGCCCACAGACACAACTTACATGCCAGTGATGGATCTCCAGAGGAAGGAAAAGTATTTATTTATTTTGGAGCTCTTCTCCGTGAAGTACAGCACTTCAGAGAGTTTCCTTGAAGGCCTCGGCTTTATAGCAGCTGAGGGTTCCAACGTGGGCTTTGTGCTGTTAACTGACACTGTGGACATCTGATTCTGTTTGTTAAATTAAAGATCAAACGTACAACAGAATGAGATGATGAACCTCTCAAAAAGACAGTTTTTAAAGCTTAGAGTCTAAAACTTCTTGTCAGACAAAGCCTTAATTATTATAATAAGCTTTTCTGATTTATCTTGTTTGCCCAGATGACTACAGTAGCCATCACAGTTGTGTCACATGCAAGTGACATTCTTTACAGCACAGGGATAGCATTTTTGCTACAGGATAACTGAAGTTAACTTGGACTCATGCAGTTAATCCAACCCAGGGAAATGCAAACTGGGGAGATGTGGAAAGTAACGACAGAGTTTAAAGTTTCATGTTAATAACGTGTGTTAAGTATCTACATAAGATTAATAATTAGAGATCTGATAGCGTCTTCCTTAAGAGCCCATCTTAAGGGGAGGTATCAGAATTAATTAGAAGAGAAACCGTAAGTTAATTGTAATTAAGCCACAGTTGCTAATTGTTAAGTACAGTTTTAAGGGAAGGTCATGGGTACTGCTGGTCATGCCACCCTCGCATGCCTGTTGTGTGGCTCCTTCTGGTTGTTCTTACAGGGGTGAGCGGTACCCAAACAAGTGTCCAGTTGGAAACCACCACTGCAGTGGTGTGGAAGTAACCGACAGTTCTGGGTCTTCTGGAACCTGTACTGAGCCCACTTCTGGTTTATTTGTGTTTGTTAAATTGGCATAGAAGTGACTTCAGCACTCGAAGGCTAATCACAGGTTAAAGAGCACAGACAAAACATTAAGGTTCTAACTCACCTGAGGAGAGGGAGATTGGGACAGCACAGGCAGGGTAAGAGATTTTTGGATGTGTACTTGCAGCTAGCAGTAGCAGTGGTCCAAGGGTGAAGCCTACCTTGTGTGGAAAGCCAGGACACAAGTGCAAAGACTGTCTGTTCGTTCTTTTGGACTGTACAATTTTCTCCAGTACCTGCAAGGAGGAGATAATTGTTACTGATTTTTAAATGGTATTTTGATCCCATTACACTTGACAGATTGTTCCTCTCAAACTTGTACTGGCTTCCTGTACAGTGACTAGGGCTCTGTCCGGTGACTGAGAAACAATGACTGGCTAAGTAGGTACTTAAAAAGCTTCTCTTTTTCCTTCTGCCATGAACGCTGGAGGAGAAAAGCTTTGGAAAACCACTGACTGAACCGTGCCCAGGCACTAGCAGAAGCCATCCCTCTGCCCCATCTTGTCCTGGGCAAAGCCTCTTCCGAGCCACTGCCAAACCCAGGCGTGTCCACGCGTGTGCTCTCACAGCGTGGCTGTCGCTGCGTCAGGAAAGGCAGCCAGCAATCAAGTGCTGACAGCCCAATGCTTCCCAATGAGCACCCTTAAACAAATCAGAAGCCAGGATCCCTAAGAGGATGTCACACAGTCCAACCCTTTGCAGAAAAAAGCCTTTAAAACAAAATATCTGGGGCTACTTAATTCCAGAGGTGGTTTTGTTTTGGGTTTTTTAATCGTTGTTTAATTTTGCTTTAATAGAAGCATGGTACTGGCCCTTGAAAAGAGGACAGCAGCTGGTTACCATTGTTAACACAACTATTTCTCATTGTAACTTACCTTCTTTATCATTGCCTATAATATCTTTTAAGCATGCAAGTGTTTGTGTATCTGTATCCTCCTTGGATCAGTTTAAGTGAGATAAATTAGTTGGGTTTTTTAATGGAACATTCTGACATTGTACAAAGTTTTAGGGGTTTTTTTCCCAGTAGACCTTCTTTTTGCTGTGTATACAGAAGTCTCATGTAGAGAACTTTCTAAAATAAAAGTGTGAATATTTTTATTACTCCTTTGTACAGTATTCTAAGAGAAACTAATAAAGTATTCATGTAAATTGTTGGGTTTGAGTCTTTGGCTTTTCACATGGACAGGCTTCCTGCTCAGAAACAAGCACAGCAAATGAATACTAGGTGGTAATTCCAAGCCCACCAAGCGATGGAGTGCAGCAAAGCAAAGAGGTCACAACCCATAATAAAAGCACCTCCAGGAACAGAATCATTGGCCCCTTGTCCCACCACACCCAATTAGCATGCTCTCAGGTTTAGCAAAAACCCTCCTAAACCAGAACACACCATTCCTCACCCTAAGGTATCAGAGGTACAAATGAAAACCAGAACCACACTAGAAATTAAGCAAACCTTAAAGGAACGATGCATCTGTAGAACAAGTTGTCCACTGTAAAACATGTTTTAGTGAGGCCTGGGTGACACCTAGCTACTCAAGGCCATAATTAACAGAGCTGGTGCCTAGCTGACTCAGTTAACACCACTAACAAGCCACGCATCCGGTTTACTTGCATGAAGGATGTATACTTAGATAAGAAATATCAAGGCAGACCTTGAACAGAACCTCCCAACAAACAAGATTTACATCCTTGAGAGTCAAAACCCAGCACATTTCTCTAACTGGTGTCCTTTGAGCAAACCACCACATTACAGTATGAAAGCCACACCTCCAGCGCAAAAGACACCCCTCCCCAGATAAAGACCCCTACTCACCGAATGGGGTGGTGAATTTTTAGGGAAGGTTCTGTGCCTTTCAACAAAAGCAAGTGAAGAGTCAGCCGGTTGTATGTGTAATTAACAGGTAGAACAAAGATCCTGGCCACAGATACAGACCTAACAGTATCTGTGCTAGCCTTGTGGAACAACCCCCTAACCACCCACCTCTGCACAGACTTTTCCCACTCTTCGGGACAGCAACAGGTTAGCTTGGGTCAATGACTGAGGAATTACGCAAGAAGTGGGCATTTTGAATTCTGAATTAGCAAATACTTCCTGATCTGATGAGAAGGGCGGGGAAAAAAAGCATTTTGCTAGCCCTGCTGCTTGAAAGAGGCCACATCAGTTCAGAGGCACAGCACACCGCTCCACACATCCCACCGACCGTAGAGGAGAAGCCATTCGCTCCACAAACAGGCAAGTACATTTTTAAAAGCTTTCAGTTTCGTAGTGAACTGTTAAGTGTTCTTGTTTAGCTTTTATCTCTTTAAAGTCTCCCAAAGAAATGAGACCTGTAGGTACTGCTAAAATGAAAGGCAAGTTCATTCTCCCTCCCCAGCTCCATCGCACACCATCCTTTGTGATGTGACAGGCTGTCTGCTTTCCCAAAGGATCCACTAAGTCACATCTCTCTTTCCAGACCGCTGTGGGGCACTAGGGAGAGGGAAGATACCCCTCCACACACCCCCCAAGCTGCTCCTCTGAACTATAAACGGGGCTCAGCATCTCCTCTCTAATAAGGCTAGATAAAGCAGGGTGCAGAAGAGAGAACAGACCCACATGCTTTTCTGCTTCTCGACAAGTACAAGCTTGTATTTTTCCATTTGAAAATCAAACCTCCTTCACCACGTCACAGACACCAACTGCCATCCGCTTCCCTACTTCCTCCTTCAACCCATCATTCAGCTCTCAGCACTTTCATTTCCTCGCAGCATGGCTGCTCTGAAATCATTTTTTCTAGTCCTCTGTTGTCTGACGGGCAGCGAGGGGAACATGCTGAGGCAGTAAGAACCAGCAAGGAGCTGCTCAAGCTTTTTTCTTTTTAAATTTGCATCAAGTCATCCCATTAATTAAAGATTAATGCATTTTATGACCATGATAGGTCTTGGGTTAAGGAATAAGATCTGGTTTTGTAATGAAAATTATGGTATGTACTAGTATGTGCAACAATATCCTAATTGAAAGAGCAGTAGTGGATTCCAACGCTGAAGACCAGCCCCCAGAAATGGGTAGCTGCATTCTCAGTCCAAGCAATGCCTGGGAGTTACACAGCAAAGGGGGCTGAGTCTAAACACACCTCACCAGCAACCCACAGTTTGTCCTACCTTTGCTTCCCCATCCCATGAGAGGTGTGTCCTTGTTCCCATGTGGGATTTTTTTGGGCTACCATTTTTTAAATGTTGCTAGTAATAAAAGTAACTGCTATTTTGTTACAACCTTCTGCTTGCATGTCAAGTCATTTTGCTTGTCTTGTCTCCTTCCTAAGGCACAAGCACACTTCACCTGAGCTCAAAAATTCACCCAGCCGCAGCAGAATGTTTAAAAAAGTCACCAAATCCATAGCGAAGCAAATGGATCCGAGGGGAGAACTGGTCCCAGTTCACAGCATCTTAGACCATGAGCACTTCAGACCCCTCTGTCTAGTGAAAAGGAAAAGAAAAACCATATTCCGACCATCTCCCTACTACGAACGGACAGGGTACAGTCTCTGGGATGTGCTGTTGCCAGGTGAAGATGATAAAAGCACAGGTAAAGGCCACATTTATTACTTTTAAGTTCATAGTTTTCACAGACAAAACATTTGGCTCATTTGTGCCTGACCTGTATGATGTTTCACCTTTGTCTGCACACTAATTATAACATTGAGCCTGTGCAATCGTGCTTGAGCTAATGCATCACATCATTTCAGAGGCTCTCTTTCCCAACGGAGGCGGTCAAAATTCGAGGCAATTTACAGTCAAAAAAAGCTGCAGTGACAAAGTTGATGGGGGTCTAAGCCTTTCTGTTGACTCCACGAGCATAGAGGTGAAAGCAGCCACCTCCTTGTCCAAAGGGTGGTCCATCAAGCTGGAGAAGCACGACATACCAGTATCCAAACTTGAGGCTCTGAGAGAAGAAAGGTAAGGCAGATATCTACAGTCATCCTCCTCTACCCTCTGCCAAGCCACACTATGGTTTTTAAACAGCCAAAGCCCAAGGGTAAGACCAGAGAGCACCCATGCTCCCTAACTAGGGACTCCTCTGGGGGACAGGCAGTAGATTCTTTACCCAGCTTTGCAATGCTTACAGATTTCTTTGTAATTCAGAAAGCAGCAACTCCTCACCACAGGATCAAGCCATCTTTTCTCATGGCTTGCACCCAGAGAGGAGCACGCAGATGAGGTCAGGTCTGTATGATCTGCCAGGCCACAGCCTCATGGCCCCAGACCCCTCAGACACAGAAGGGGAATGTGTTGAGAATGGCAAGAACTGCAGCCCATTTTCTGCCAAGCTTTTTCCCCAGAAGCCCCTGAAATTGTGACATGTCCATGTACTGATACAACATGAGAAAGGACACAAGCACTGGGGCTTCTGGCTCTGAGTAGAGTACAGAACTGACGGACAAAACTGAGTGGATATCACATCCCTTTCAGAAAAATAAACGAGAATCACACCTTCCTTCAACAACTGAAGAAAACACGACAGAATTTATACGTGGTTCATGAAACACTAGAAGCCTCAGAGGATGCCATCTATGAGGAATCCACAGAGGGAGAGGGGAGCTTCAAGACCCAGCTCTATGCCAAGTTTTGTGCAAAGGTTTGATTTCTCTTGAGCCTCTGGAGCCTGTCCTTCCCCAATACCTAGACTCCATCCCAGCCTACTAACAGGTTTCATTGTTCTTTGATCAGGGTGCCAGTCAGAACAACCAAGGCATCACTATACCCAAGGGCTGCACGCTGGCCTTCAGGGCAATCCAGCTGAACATCACAGGTGGAGTGTGGAGTAAGTAACCCTTGGGAACTCCTCCATTCAGGAAGCAACGCAGAAGAGAAAAGCACGTTCCTGAAGTATCATTTGGCCTCACAGCCACCCTTAGCTCAAGTAATATGAACGAGAAATCCCCTGAGCAAAGTCCAACATGTAGTAGGTAAGTTAGGAGCTGCTTGGGAAGGAGCCGCAGCTTCAGGGGGTGGGGCAGGTGAGGCAATAAAAGAGGGACACCGAAGTCTCAGCTCCACCACTTCAGGAAGCGCAGAGCTCCTGTTGAAAAGCAGCACAGAGGGCAAAGGTTTGTTTTCTTCTCTTTTCTTACCTCACAAGAGCCAGGGAGAAAACAGGGCAGCTGACCCTTCAGTGGGAAGGCTGGTGTGAAAGATGCTTCTCCTGGATAGGCAGAGAAGAAAGGATGAGATCCACAAAGGCTGCTGCAGGATTCGAGACTGCATTTGGCTTGCCTCCCCAGTCCGCAAGGATCTTGCTGAGTACAAGTTGTCCTTTTAATTTTGTATTTGTCCTTCGTATTTTAACACGTTTTGGCCAATACAGAACCTAACATAAGGCACACACATGGCAGTAGGGGACAAGGCCCAGGACTACAGGGTTTTAAATGGACAGACAGAAGGCCAGATGGGCTGGAGAGGCGTGCAAGCACCAGTCTGATCTACAACTAGCACCTGAGATTTCAGGCCTGGGATAAACCAGTATCTTCAGACTTGAAAACAACTCTGATTTAAAAAAAATACAACTCTATCCTAAGCCAGCAATGCCCTTTTTATCCTGTTGCAGATCTCCAGTATTTCCCACAAGACGATTCATTGTTCGTATCTGATGGTAAGCAAGATGTTTTGCTACTTCCTCTTGCACTGCTTTTACCCACTTTGGGTACGATAGAATCTCCCAGGAGAAACACAAACCACCAGCAGTGGTAGGTTGCTGTAGAGTGCTGCCTGCTGCCTGAGACACAACAGCCATCCAACTCTAAATCACATTCTGATCCTGAAAATACTCGCAGCCATGTTTCCATTGCTGAGTTTAAGCGTGCCAGGGAATTTCTTGTGGGTTTGCCTCATTTGGAAGTGACATATTAGGACTGTTTCTGGTTTTCAGGTATCTCACAAGGAAAAATAAGAACACTGGAGGCAGAAGTTCAAGAGATTTGTCGAGTTCTCTCTGCATTGCCTTCTGACCTGCTTGCCACATTATTAAAAGCCATCAAAGCTGCCATGAGAGACAAGAACCTCTTTGAAGAGCTGACCCACAAAGTAAGCAAAGTTCTTCTTACTGCCAGGACTGAGAAATACAGAGACATCCATGACCATAACTCTGGCCCCAGAAGTCATCTCTCCTGTGCCACAACTATCAATCCAAAAATCCTTCATTCGGCCCATCTGTCTGCTCTCGGTTACCTGACAGAGAAAGAAGGTGATCAGGACAGAGCCAACTGCTGCAATATGTCCTGAATGTAGCCTAGCAGATTTACCTGAAGGCATCCAACCACTTACATCACACATTCTGTCATTAATTAGAGTCAGTGTGAATGCTAAAGCCTCAATTACAGCCTCACAAATAGCTTAAGCAGGGGAGACACCTTACCTGACTGTTCCTGCAACTAAAGGGACAAGCAGCAGCCTTTTAAATCCTGACCTTTCTTTTTCTTACCTCCCTAGATGGTAGAAGTTGATGAAAGTGGTAGTTGTGAGCTGAAAACGGAAAGCCCAGACCTAAAAGACCTGTTGAGCAGCCTACAGCATTCTTCAGGAGATAATCTGCTAACAGGAGCCATCACCTACACTCTTGATGCATTAGATGGTAAGGCTCTGGCCACTTAAATGGAGAAAACTGGTGGCATTGGAATATATGAGGAGTGTTCCTGCTGACAGACTATCAGAACACACAAAACACACAGAGCACCTGAGACACGTAGAGAATTCGTGTAAAACACTTTCTTAGGTTGTGGGGAAGAAGGTGGTTTATGCTGAGGGCACAGACCTGTCCATGGCAGCTGCTCTTCAGGAACACTTGGAGAGTCACAGAGCAGTGACTGCCAGAAGCGTTACACCAAATTATCCCTCGGTCCAGGAACAGTGTGCACAAGGGGATCCTTGAAAAGAGGGCTTAAAATCAGAATTAAAAGTGTGGGTAATGATGGCATTATCACCTTACAGAAAGGGCAGTGCAAATTCCAGAGCTCTTTTCCCAAGGCTGCCAGAAAACATCATTTGAACCCCCCCATCCAACCCTCTTGGTCTCTACACTGAATGTTAGTTATCTGCATCCAGTCACACCTGTATTCATCTCTCAGGAAGGCTGTACTAATAATTTAATTTAAAACCTCTGAAGAGGTTCTGACCAAACAGGCATTCCCTGCAGAACCCTTCACACCTCACCAGATGTCCCTGGAACATCAGGGGGAGAGGGGGTGGTACAAACCTGTTTTAATTCTGCAGAGCTAACAGAGGATCAGCGGCAGCTACTGGACAAGTCTGTGGACAAGAAGATTATCCACCAACAGCTTCAACTGGTGAGAGAACACACATCACCTTTGGCTCATAACTGAGGGGCGGGGGGGCTGTTCTTTTAAGTAAGGTGACATTTAGCTGACAATATTGGTAGCAGTGTCACAACTTAAGGTAACACTGGGAAAAGGGGAAGGAAAAATCACTTCAAACTGGGCAAGGATCAAAGTACTCACTTCAACAGAAATGACCCCGAGATAGCAAGACCCAAGTTCTCTAACAATTGTTTTGCTGATAACAAACATTAAGCGGGATACAGCTGACTACCCTTTTTCTTGAAATGGCTGTCAGACTTTCCTGGCTTCTTTGGCTCCAGATGTTAGGAAAAACACCACCAAAAAAACCAAAATCATCACACTACAGTGTTGATCTCTTGACTGTAACTAATTCACAAGAAACCGGCCTTCAGGGTGAAGAGTCCCATCTATAAATGGGGGTTATCTCGTGTGCCTGTAAGGTGGTAAAGCAAACCAGAGATATCATCTACTTAACTTCCAGAGATGGGAGCGTTAGAATACCAATTCTGCTCTTTTTTTATTGTGAAGGTTAAGCACATCTTGGAACAAAATGCAGAACACGGCATAGAATTCAAGTGTGGAAGTTTCAGCCTGGATGCCAGTTTGCCCACTTTCACAGCAGAGGAACAAAACTTAACCACTGCTATAGTTGAAATGAGTGGAGTGACACTGCAGGAGGACAATTCTGCTGTCTATACTGAAGAAGCCTTCCCAGCTGTAGCAGCCCTGTACGTGTCTCTGTATGTCCTCAATCTCCTGAGTAAGTCAGACTAGGTTACACAGTGCCCCCGTTACAGATGATTTACTTGATACTGTATTTTAAAGTCTCTTACTGGTTTCTCACTCCCAACTCCACCCCCTCACTGACGAGGTATTCTTAATTAACACTAAGTGCTGCCTTGAGATGAGTAGGAAAAGCAAAATTAAGGGAAAAAAAGAAAAAAAAAACAACACTCAGAGAAGCCACAAGCTGGATCCAAAACTGATTCTCCCTTCAGCTGTATGAATGCAGAGCACCAGCTGAAAAAGCCACTAGCCCAAATCATCACAAGTCACAGAATCACAAGGCTGGAAAAGACCTTTAAGATCATCAAGTCCAACCATTCTCATCCTAAACTAAATCATATCCCCAAGTACCTCATCTACCCTTTTTTTGAACACATCCAGGGAGGGTGACTCAGCCCCTCCCTGGGCAGCCTGTTCCAGCCCTGACAACTCTTTCAGTAAAAAAATTTTTTCTAATGTCCAACCTAAACCTGCCCTGGCACAGCTTGAGCCCATTGCCCCTTGTCCCATCTCCTGTCACCTGGCTGAAGAGACCATCACCTATCTGTCTATAACCTCCCTTCAGGTAGTTGTAGGTGGGGAGAAGGTCTCCCCTCAGCCTCCTCTTCTCCAGGCTCAACACCCCCAGCTCCCTCAGCTGCTCCTCAGAGGATTTGCCCTCCAGCCCCTTCCCCAGCCTGGTTGCCCTTCTCTGGACGCGCTTGAGGACCTCAGTGTCCTTCTGATGGTGAGGAGCCCAGAACTGGACCCAGCACTCGAAGTGCAGCCTCACCAATGCCGAGTACAGGGGCACAATTACTTCCCTAGACCTACTGGCCACACTGTTTTTGACACAAGCCAAGTCTGCCAGTCACACTTGATGTGCACCTGGTTTACCTTAATAAAACCATAAGAGAGCCCAGTAGCACACCACTGCTCGTGCAATTGAAGCAGTGCATGGGAATACACCAGCAACAGCTTGCTTACCCCAGTCACCTCACTGTTCCCAACACTGCTGAGTGCCATTGCTGCGGGGTCTGGGAGCACTCCAGCAACATGTCCCCTGTAAAACAGCACACCCAGCAGCAGAGAGGGGCATAGGCAGCAGCGAGCAAGCCAAGGGCAATAGGAACACTTTTAATTGGTGCTTTATCAATAAAGAGAGCAACTTCTTACAGAGAAGCCAAGCATTCTTCAGAGTGATGCTTTAACCCGTGGGTGTCTCCAGCCTCCCAGCAGGGGCCCAGCTCCCCATAGGTCCGGGGGTCCCTCAGGCTGCCAGGGGAAGGGGAGAAGCTCAGCAAGGGGCAGGACCGCTTACCTGAGCGGCCAACAAGGGTGCTGCCGGTACAATGGGCACGGCCAGGCTCAGCAGAGCGGAGCCCGGGTGCCAGCGGAGCCGCGGGACGAGAGCAAGGAGCAAGGCCAGGGCAACGCCGCGGCCTCACACCTCCCCTCGCCTCAGCGCTGAGGCACCGCGCATGCGCGGGAGAACAGGCGGGAACAGCCGCGAAGAGGCGAGAGCGGCGCGGAAATACCCGATCGTTTGACGGAAATTGCCGAGAGCGTGGCGGAAACAGCCGAGCGCTGACAGCGACAGGAGCCGCGCTCGGCATTCGGCCGGTCGGGCCTGGCGGCGTGCTCGGCGCTCGGCCGGTCGGGCCCGGCGCGTCCCGGCGCGCCCCGCGGTAGTTGCAGTGTCACGGCGGCCCGGCGCGTCCCGCCATGAAGCAGGAGGGCCCGGCCCGCCGCCGCGCCGACAAGGCCAAGGCGCCCCCCGACGGGCCGCCGCCTGCCCCGCCCGACGTGGAGATGCAGGAGGAAGCGGCGGCCGATGCGGCCGGGGAGCGGCAGCCCCAGCGAGAGCTGGACGCCGTCACGCTGGAGGGTGAGGGGGGGTGCGGGGCCCCGGGAGAACGGGCCGGGGGGTGGGGGGACATCACCGGGAAGGGGTGCCTGCGCTGTACCGTACTGGGGGCCGCCGGTGTGGGCCGTAGGGGGGGATCACCGGGGAGAGGTCCCTGCGCTGTACCGTACCGGGGGCCGCCGGTGTGGGCCGTAGGGGGGGGATCACCGGGGAGGGGTCCTTGCGCTGTACTGTACCGGGGGCCGCCGGTGTGGGCCGTAAGGGGGAGAGGGGCCGGGGGGGGATGGGGGGGAGCAGTGGGGAGGGTGAGTGGAGGAAAGAGGGGAAGGGGGAGGGTGGGGGAATGGGGAGATTTTGGGGGGGAAGTGGGTGGGGAGGGTTGGGGGAGATGTGGGAAGAGGATAAGGGAGGAGATGGGGGGGCGAGGGGGGGGCTTTGCAGAGGAGGGAGAAGGGGGGGGCACTGGGAAGCACGTCAGAGGAGGGGAATGGGGGGTTGCAATGGGACAAGGAGTTGGGGGGTCGTGAGGGGGCCCCACGGGGCTGAAGAGAGGCTGGAGGCCTGAGCGGGAAGGGACCCCCTGAGGGGTCTTCACTAGCACCCTGCACCAAGCCACAGGGTCGGGGCATGTGGGACGCTGAGGCTGCACAGCCCCGGTCAGCGAGCAGACACGGTGGTGGGACAGGTCATCTCATACCCAGAGGGATCCTGGCGCTGGCTTTGCCCTGGCACGACCTTCAGCAGAGGTGTGGGGCTGACAGCACATCCCCTTTGCTCCTGCAGACATCAAGGAGCACGTGAAGCAGCTGGAAAAGGCCGTGTCGGGGAAGGAGCCGCGCTACGTCCTGCGCGCCCTGCGGGCTCTGCCCTCCACCTCCCGCCGGCTCAACTCCAACGTGCTTCACAAGGCCATCAATGGCTTCTTCACCTCCAACAGCACCACACGGGACTTCCTCCTCGGCTTCCTGGAGGAGGTATGGACACAGGGCAGGGGCAGAGGCACCCACCTGCAGAGGAGCCCCCCCGAGTGCCGCTGCGCAGGGCTGGGGGGCACTGGGAGCAGTGAGAGCTGGGGGATGCTGGGGACGGGCAGCCTGGGAGCATACAGGAGAGGAGTTGGGTCACTGTGGCTCCTGGGACAGGCCTGCAGTGTCACAGCTCTCTCCCCACAGTCCATGGACACGGAAGCAGAGCTGCAGTTCCGCCCACGCACGGGGAAGGCGGCCTCAGCCCCTCTCTTGCCAGAAGTGGAGACCTACCTCCAACTGCTGCTTGTCATCTACCTGATGAACAGCAAACGATACCCAGAGGTGAGATTCCCACCTCTGGAGCAGAGCTGTTCACATAAAGAGTCCCAGGGTCCTGCTGACTCTTCCTACTCTGCCCCAGCTGTGTTTGGAGGCAGCCCCTGGGCTCAGCCCCACAGCGCTGGGCCCAGCACAACCCTGGCTGTCTCTCCACTCTCCCCATGCAGCGGTTCCTCTGCCCTGACCGCTGTTCCCCTTCCACAGGCTCAGAAAGTGTCTGATGACCTGATGCAGAAGATCAGTTCCCAAAACCGCCGGGCCCTCGACCTGGTGGTGGCAAAATGTTACTACTACCACTCCCGCATCTACGAGTTCCTGAATAAACTCGACGTGGTCAGGAGGTAGGGTGCTCCCTGGGCTCTCCCTGACCCCGTTCCCACAGGGGCAGTGGGGCTGTTTCCTTCCTCCTGCCTGACACCCTCTCTCCCTTCCCCACAGCTTCCTGCACGCCCGGCTCCGGACGGCGACGCTGCGCCACGACGCAGACGGGCAGGCCACCCTCCTGAACCTGCTCCTGAGGAACTATCTGCACTACAACCTCTATGACCAAGCAGAAAAACTCGTCTCCAAGTCTGTGTTTCCTGAGCAGGCCAACAACAACGAGTGGGCTCGGTACCTCTATTACACAGGTGAGAGGCAGAGGGTCCCACACGGGATTGAGGGCTCTGGTTTCCTAGAAAACCCCTTTGAGGGTTTGCTGCTGCACCCAGAGGGGTCTGGTTGGGTTCACTGAGCAGCTTTTCTCCTGCCCTGTGTGGGTGCAGGGCGCATCAAGGCCATCCAGCTGGAGTACTCTGAGGCACGGAGGACCATGACCAACGCCCTGCGGAAAGCACCGCAGCACACAGCCGTTGGCTTCAAGCAGACGGTGAGCAGGGATGGGGATGTTCCACCTCCTGGGTCCCCAGGATGGGGGGACTTGTGTGGACTCAGTGGGCTTGTTTTCTTTCTGCTCAAGGTGCACAAGTTGCTCATCGTGGTGGAGCTGCTGCTCGGGGAGATCCCAGACAGGCTCCAGTTCAGACAACCCTCCCTGAAGCGCTCGCTCATGCCCTACTTCCTCCTGACTCAGGGTACGCCAGGCCACCCCTGCCCACGCTCCATCCCTCCCTGGTGCCTTGGCACAGCGACATCCTGCATTTTGAGGGAGGGGGGAGCACGGGGGCGGGGGGTTTCTCTCCTCCACCTCACTCCTTCCTCCCACTAACAAGTTCTCCCCTCCAGCTGTCCGCACCGGGAACTTGGCCAAGTTCAACCAAGTCCTCGATCAGTTTGGGGACAAGTTCCAGGCCGATGGCACCTACACCCTGATCATTCGTCTGAGGCACAACGTCATCAAGACAGGTAAGATGCTGCTGCAGTGCTGGGGGCTCCCAGGGCTGCTCCATCAGGGGGGCTCCACTCTCGCTCCTCCCCGCAGGCGTGCGGATGATCAGCCTCTCCTACTCCCGCATCTCCCTGGCTGACATCGCCCAGAAGCTGCAGCTGGACAGTCCTGAGGACGCAGAGTTCATTGTCGCCAAGGTAGCTGCTGCCACACGCTGTCCCTGGTCCCACACCGCTGGCCTCACCCTCCTGCTGGGACTCCCCTGCCCCTTCCCTGCCGCTCTCCTTCCTGGGGTGGTTGGTGGTTTTAGGTCAAGACCCCTCCCTGGGCTGCTGGGGAACACTCAGGGCACCAAACCCCCCACACTGCTCCACACATCGTGTCCTGTCACAGCAGCCAGCTCCTCCCTTCACCCTAAACTGCTCCTCAGCCCTGGGAGGCAGCAGGTGCCCTGACCACGTGCCCTTGGCTTGCAGGCCATCCGGGATGGTGTGATCGAGGCCAGCATCAACCACGAGAAGGGCTACGTCCAGTCAAAGGAAATGATTGACATCTACTCGACCCGGGAGCCCCAGCTGGCGTTTCACCAGCGCATCTCCTTCTGCCTCGACATCCACAACATGTCTGTCAAGGTGAGCACAGCCAGACCCCACCTGAGGGGACAGAACCACAGACTTGGAGGGTGGGTTTTACACCTCAGAATTTCTCCTCTCCTTCCTTACCTTTCCAGGCTATGAGGTTCCCACCCAAATCTTACAACAAGGACTTGGAATCCGCAGAGGTGAGATCTCACCACCTGGGGCTTTGCTGCTGGGAGCCCCTCCTGCCTCAACCCCTGTCCCCCAGCTCACACCAACCTTTGCCTTTTGCCTCCCAGGAGCGCCGGGAGCGCGAGCAGCAGGACCTGGAGTTTGCCAAGGAGATGGCAGAGGATGATGATGACGGTTTCCCGTGACCCTCTGGCCTGGCTGTATTTTTTTATTTGTCCCTGGGGCAGATGGTGTCTGAGCAGAGCTCCCCCCACCCACCTTTCTTTTATAAATACCTGCATGTCTGTACCATGGGAGGGGGGCATGGGGGTTCTCCAGGCCCACAGCCACAGGCCCTGCTCTCACAACCCCCCCACCACCCAGGGTGGGACCCCCCTTCCCTGATAACCAAACATTCTTTTAAGGTTGCTTGTGGTCGCTGAGCCCATGAGGTGCGGCCGCGCCCATGAATTGGGAGCTCCTGGGGAAGCAGGGCCAGGGCTGGGAGGGGGTGGGGTGGGGTGGGGGGCAGGAGCGCGGCTCTCCAGGGACCGCTGATGCCCCCCAACTCTCACAACAATAATGGGGTCAAACTTTGTTAAGCTTCAATTATGACTTTTAAAATAAAAGTTGGAAAAACACCAGCCTGGCTGCTCCTGCTGTGGGGGTGTTGGAATGAGTGCCAGGGGCTGCCTGGGGCCTGCTCCCCCCACCAGGGCTGGAGCTGAGCCCCTCGTCCTCCTCAGCTGGCCCTGGCAGCTCAGGGAGGAGGTACTGGGGACTCTAGGATGGAGGCAATAGCCTGGAGCTGAGCCAGGGGCAGCTGGGGCTCAGCAGTAGCATCAGGAACAGACACTGTATGCTCCAGGCTGGGATCCTGCTGCTCCAGGGCTGCCATGGCTGCCACAGGTACAGGCCTGGGGTGTTACTGGGGTCTGTACAGCCCCTCACAGCTGGGAAAGGTGAAGGGGGGGCTGGCTGGGCCCTCCAGGCCCCCCACCCCCAGACACCAACCCCAGGGAGGATGGAGGCAGGAGCTGCATCCCGCTCGGGTGGGTCCCACCAGCATCTGGGTCCAGCTGGGCTCATCCTCTGGACAAATCTGGGAATGTCCCGGCGCGCCCAGGCCGGGCTGGCAGCCAGCGGCTGAGGGTCAAGTGTGGGGCTGCCCATGGTGCTGGGTGCAGCCATCCTGTGCTGGGGCCACCCCCAGGGTCCCTGGGATGAAGCCCAGCAGCTGGGGCAGAGCTGGGAGCCCGGACGTGCTGGAGGGTCACATCCAGCATGGGGGGGACACAGCGACACCCAGGGAGTGCCCATGGTGGCAGGTGGCAGGAAGGGATCAGCCCCCGGGAGAGGAAGAGTGTTCACGAGGCAGAACCGCAGCAGGGTGGGTGCCCAGGACAGTCCCAGGACCAGACCAGGCAGTGCCAGCCCCAGGGTGGGGTTTTGCTGGGCCAGCTCCCCCACCCGCGCCCCAACACCCACAGGGTTTCGGGTCCGGCCACCACTTCCTTCCTTGGAAAGCTGACAGGGGCTTTGGGCCCCTACAAAGTGCTGATTCACGTCCCCCCCACTCCAATTCCTGAAAGCACTGACCTGCTGAGATGGCAACTCCGCTCTGAGAAACAGGGTGAGCCCCCAGGGTGCTTGGGTGCATCACTCCGAGTCCCCTCCATGGCCACCCACTCCAGAAGGATCCTGGTTTCCTCTGGCTCCGGGGAGGGCAAAGGGCAGAGATGGGGGGGACACACACACAGCTCTTTCTCCCAGGAAGTCCCATGAATGGGCTCTGCTGTGGCCTCGCAGCCAGCCTGAGGGCAGGACAATTAGTGCTGCCAGGTCTGGGGAAGGGAAGTAATCATTAGGATTCAGAGTTAACACCTGTCTGGTGCTGGGTGGGGCCCTGGGAGGAGCCCACGGCCTGACTGCAGCTGCTGGGCTGTGGGTGGGGGGTAGGGGGTTTCTTTCCCCAGCCGGAGGCCAGAGCAGCTCCCAGGGCTTGGGGCTGGCTCTGCTGTACCCCATGGGCTGTACCCCACTGGGTGCCTGCGGCACGCAAGGACAGGGGTCCCTATCCCCATCTCCATCCCTGTGGCCTGTAGAACAGCAGTGATGGGACCCAGGCCCAGAATGAGCCCTGTCCCCCCCAGAGTTCAGCTCTGCCCCAGAGTCACCCAGCCCTGACCCCCCCATGGCTGCGGGTTGAGAGGGTGCTTCCAGCACCCCAGCTGGCCCATGCTGGGCAGGAGCCACGCAGGAGCCGTGCAGGAGCCGTGCAGGAGCTGGGCCAGCTGGCACCCACCCAGCACTCATCCTGGAAGCACTTGCAGGAACCCATAGGAGCCAAAATTCCCACACGAGCGCGGTGGGGCCGTGGCGGGGCAGCGGGCAGCCGGCCCTGCTCCTGGGGCTGCCCTGGGAGCCGCTTCCCTGAAAGGGGGTGGCCCCTCACTGGGGAGGGGTTGGGCCCCACTGCGGCCGAGCGCTGGGGGCTGCACACGGGGATGCTGAGCACCATCTGGCCCCACAGTACCCAGGGGGGCAGGATGTGACCCCAGGGTGCTGAGCTGGGGTGTCACATCCCAGGATGGGGTCTCACCTTGATCACCTTGGTCCCACACCGTGAAGGTCCCACCACTCTGATGCTGGGGTGAGGGGCTCCGGCAGCTGGTGGGGGTGATGTCCCCATGTGCCAGGGATGCCAACAGTCCCAGAGGGACGCTGGCTGTGAAAAGCCACCATCCCCTCACCCGCTCACCCACAAGTGACCCTGCGGTGCTGGGCACTGGCCAGCCCGGCCAGCGAGGCGGCGAGCAGGTTAATGAGTCACCGAGCCACCACCGGCACCATCCCAGCGCCGGCACCTGCCCCACTCAGCCGGGCGCCTGTGGCTGCGCCGAGGGGCACCGCTGCCCGTGGGCCCTGGGAAAGCCCCCCGAGGAGCGAGGTGTGGGCAGCGGCCGGCCGGGAGCACCCGGCTCCCAGGATTTGCATGTTGGTGATTAAGACAATGAGGCAATCGGCACTGTTGCCACATCAGTGTGAATCCCCGGAGCCCGCTATAAATGCCCTAATCGATGAGGCCACACAGAGCCGGGGCAGGAGCTGTGCCGGGCTGGGCCGTGCTCACAGAGAGAGAGGAGACGACGCTGAACAGGGCACCATGTGCTTCCTAACCCGTGAGTACCCACAGCCCCAGCACCCATTGCTCCCACAGCACCCATAGCTCCCACTGCTCCCACAGCTTCCTCCACTGCACCCACGGCACCCATAAACCCCGTACCTGTTGTGCCCGCTGCACCCGAGCACCCGCAGGTCCCGCTGCTCCCACTGCCACCGCAGACCCCCAGCCCGCTGCCCCGTGACCCCCAGCACTGTGGGGTGGTGGGATGCAGTGGGCGCTCGGTCGCTCTCTCCCCCCTCTTTGGGTGGTCCCTGCCATGTTCCTGGGCTGCATTGGTGTCACCATCCCCCGGGGGAGGATGTGGTTTGCTCCAGCGCTGGGTTGGGGATGGGGGTGTCCCCATGGTGGGTGCTGAGCTGCTGTCCCACAGGTGTGCTGGCGCTGCTGCTGGGTGTGACGCTGTGGGCGCCATGGTGGGTGCTGCACGGGGCACCGCTGGCCGAGCTCTCGGGGGACCAGGACTTCCAGCTCTTCCTGCAGAGGAACCTCGAGTTCACCCGCAAGATCAAGGGGGACGTGGCCGTGCTGCAGCGCGTTGTGGTGAGTGCCGGCTGCCGCGGCGGGGTGGGGTGGAGGGGGAACAGTGGCCGTGGCCACTGCAGGGTCACAGATAAGGTGACCTTCCCCTCCCTGGCTTTATCGGCACAGCAGGGCTGGGAGCCAGTGGTGTCCCCTGCGCCTCAGCCTCCCACTATGCTGCTCAGCCCCGGGGTGCTGGGGCACCTACTGGGGCTGTGACAGTGCCCAGGGACCTTCCTGGGGCACACCAGCTGGGGTGGTTACTCTTGTCCTGACCCCACCTCACCGGGTGGCTGGTTGAACTCGTCCCTTCCCTCATTCTGGCTGGGCTTGGGGAGGGAGTGTCCCCTCATCCCAGGGACAGGAGGTCGGGGGGCATCGGGGTCCTCTGGCTGCGCTGACCCAGACTCCTTCGTCTGCAGTGTGACACCTTCCAGCTGTGCAAGGAGGAAGAGCTGCTGCTGGTGCGGCAGGACCTGGGCATCGTGCAGGCGCCGCTGGAGCAGTGCCACAGCCGCACCTTCCAGGCGGTGAGTGCAGGCAGCCCATCCCTGCCATGAGCTGGCCGGTCTCAGCCCTGCCAGCTTTGCTGCTGCATGGGACAGCCGGGAGCCCATGGTGGCTCAGGGGCCATGCCATGCTCTGCCATGATGTGCCAAGCTGTGCCCCACCAACCACGCTGTGCCCACCTGCAGGAAGCCTGTTTCAGCCAGATCCGCGATGGGCTCCGTGCCTACCATGGCTCCCTCGCCGCCTTCCTGGAGCTGCTGCCCGGACACACCGGCCTGGTGGAGACCCTGCAGCTGGACGCTGCCAACCTCTCCTCCAACATCCAGCAGCAGGTGAGGGGGGGGGGGACATGAAGGGACTGAGGGGATGGGGTGGGCATACATGGGGGCTGCATTCCCGGGGGGATGGGGAAGGTCTGGAGGGGGAAGGGGGCTCTGCACCCAGCGGCTCTGCACCCCGTGGCTCTGCCGGGATGCTGCCACACTCCCCGGGCGTCTCTGGGCGCAGAGCTGATGATGCCTCTGCCCCACTGCAGATGGAAGACCTGGGCCTGGCGACGGTGACGTACCCCACAGAGGGTCCTGGCCCCCTCCCCGCCTTCTCCTCCCGCTTCCACCACCAAGTCAGCGGCTTCTTCATCCTGGCCAACTTCCAGCGGTTCCTGGAGACGGCGTACCGGGCGCTGCGGCACCTCGCCTGCCTCTGACACCCAGCCCTGCGCCACCCCACGCTATTTATTTACCTCCCAGCCCCAGCACCCTTCCCGGCAGCACCCAGCTTTTCTGCTTATTTAATATTTATGGCTATTTAATATTTATCTGGCTGGGGCTGCTCCCAGCCCCTCAGCCCCGAGCAGGGCGGCCGGCCCTGCGTTGGCACCGCGCACGGGTACCTGTGCGCAGCATCACCCTTGTTTAATATTTAAACAGAAGCGTATCTCTGCTAGGAGGTTTGGGAGCCGGGCTGAGCCCTGGCAGCTGCTGCAGGCACCACACGTGCCTCAGTTTCCCCACGGCTCGTGCAGCGTCGCACCCAGCCAAGGGGACATCGTCTTCATCCGTGGATGAGGATACTTCAGAGCAGCATCTCCCTGCCTGGGCTGCAGCCTGCAGGGAGGGAGCTGACATGTATCGATGCTATTAGGCACAGTGACATTAATTACTATTTATTAGCTCATTGGGAAGGGGGAGGCCAGGAGCGGGCCTGGTGGGGCACCATCCTGTTCTCCCCAAGCCCAGCACGGCTCTGGTGCAGCCCTCGGCCCCGTGGCAGTGCCAGCCGGTCCCACCAGCCCACGGGGTTGGATTTACACCCCGGCACGGGGTGTTTCACTCTTTATTTATTGCTGCGCTGGGGACCCCCTGAGAGGGGGAACACCCTGGTTTTATATGCCATAAGAATGGAAATAAACTCTATTTTTGCTCCAGAATCTGGTTTGTTTGTTGTTCCTGCTGCCTCCTGCCTGGGGGGAGGATACTGTTTGGGAGGGGGATGCTGTTGGGGAGGGCGATGCTGTTGGGGGGGAATGCTGCGTGGGGGGATACTGGGGGGGGGGGAGATGCTGTTGGGGCAGGGGATACTGTTGGGGGGATGCAGTGTGCCCAGGGCATGGGGACAGAGCGATGTGGCACTGGGCACCCGGCTCATTTCCACCAGCGTCGGCCCAGCGGTGCCCAGCCCCAGTGGAAACCAGCACCCCCGTCCCTCCTGCAGCGCAGCACAGGCCCCACGTGGGGCAGGAACCACCCGTGGGGTGGGAACCACCCGTGGGGTGAGCGGGCGCAGCTCCTCGGGGGCGGCAGCTTCCTCCCCACACCCGACAGCGGCGCTTGGGCAAGAGCCGATTCCTAGAAAGCGCCGGAGGCCGCAAGCGCCGCAGCCCCAGGAGCTGCCCTGGCACCGGCACCGGCACCGTGCCGGCAGCTGCCGAAGGGGCTCCTGGCTGCCCTGGCAGCGCTGAGCGTCCCCAGCTGCTGTGGGCAGCACAGGCACAGGTGTGATGAGCGCTCAGGGCTCTGCGGCAGCAGCTGAGGTGATGTGCGTGGTGTGGCTCTGTGGTAACGGGGGGTTCAGCCCTTTTTTGGTAGGGAAATGGGCCCCAGAGGCACCCAGGGTGTGCCCAGAGCCCCCCGGAGCCATCGCAGGGGTACAGGGCTTCCAGTAGCAGGAAAAGCAACACGGAGTGAAACTGGCAGCGCCAGGCACGCTGGGCATCTCCCCCCTGCCCTGGGCAGCCCCTCCTGCCATCCCACGGCCCCTCCCTCCCCACATTCCCCTGGCTGTGTGGCCACCCTGGGCTGTCCCTGCACACCCCGAATTGCACCAGCCCCGTTTCCCCCGTGGGTCCCATGCTTGCATCCTGTGACCACTGCCAGCCCCACGCTCAGCACGGCCAGGACAGAGCCAAGCTCCAGTGGATACTGGGGAGTCCCTGTTCCTGCCTCCCCCCCCTTTCCCAGCCCTGAGAAGGGGTGCAGGTGAGGCTGGAGTCCCACTGCTGTCCCTCACCCTGTGCCACCCCATCCTACTGTTGGGGAGCTGCTGATGCCCACACACCATGGCTGGGGCAGGTCCCAGGGGAGCTGATGGTGAGGGCCATAGGTCCTTCCTCACCTCAGGTCCTTCCTCCCCCCAGGGTCCTTCCTCCCCCCAGCTTATCGGTTCTTACAGGAACCCCCTTCTCCCGCTCCAGCCCCTTCCTGGAAGGTGAAGCACCAGGCGCCAGCGCCGCGCAGGACGGGACGGCCACCGGCAAATATTGACAGAGGTGGGAAGGCCGCGAGCGCCGGGTGCTGCTCTTTGCTCTGAGCTAACGGTAAAGAGCCGCCCCTGGGCGAGCAGGCGCTGCCGTGGCTGAGGTGCCCGGGCGGGTCGGTGCCAGCTCAGCGTGGGACTCAGACCCGAGTCAGAATGCAGCACCGGCCACGGCCCAGCGTGAGCACGGAGCCCTGCGGCACCGCAGCCCTCGCCCCGTGTCCCGCCCTGGTACAGCGGCACCGCTACAGCTGCTGACCCAGCCCTGGGAGCAGCTCTCTGCCCTCACCCCGCTGCCAGTGGGTGCCAGGGTGCTGCAGGCTTGGATGCGCAGGAGGCAGCAGGAAGGGGCAGGATGTTGGAATCACAGAGTCACAAGGTTGGAAAAGACCTTTGAAGATCATCAAGTCCAACCATTCTCATCCTAAACTAAACCATATCCCTAAGTACCTCATCTACCCTTTTTTTGAACACATCCAGGGAAGGTGACTCAGCCCCTCCCTGGGCAGCCTGTGCCAGGCCCTGACACCTCTTTCAGTAACAATTTTTTTTCTAATGTCCAACCAATCTAAACCTGCCCTGGCCCAGCTTGAGGCCATTTCCCCTTGACCCATCTCCTGTCACCTGGGATGCACCATGGCAAAGGAGCAGCCATCACCCACAGCAACCCCGAGCATGGCAAAGCCGCTCCAGCACCCTCATCGGGGTCTCTCCCTCCAGCCAAAGCCTGTGAGCTGCCAAGAGCTGAGCTCATCTCAGGGAGCAGGCAGGGGTCAGGCAGCCCCTGAGTCACCATCCGGCTGCCTCGGGATGCTCTGCACTAACCCAGCATGGCTCCAGCGCCTCCCTGCACCCTGTGTGCGCCCCCATCACCCAGGTCAGGAGCTGTGACACCCCTTAATGCCAAGGTGGGCGGGAGGGATGGGGCTGGGAGCCAAGGCAGGCTGAGGGAAAGGCCAGCACCCAGCTCCCTCAGGCACTGCTTCCCCCTTTCTTGTGAGTCAAGCAGAAAATATAAATGAAAGGAGAAGAGGTGAAGCCACCCCGGCCCTGCCACCCCCTCAGCCTCAGGGTTTCGTGACAGCTCCAGGCAGATTCACCACCGAAGCAGCTGACTGGGTGCCAGGACAGCCCCAGCCAGGAGCCTCTCCCACCCAGCACGAGGCCGGTGCGGTGCTGGCAAGGCCACGGTTACTCACCGGCCGCCCGGTGCCGAGCTCAGAGCCAGGGCCAGGGGGGGTGAACTCACACCAGGGGGGGTGAACTCCTGCTCACGTGGAGGAATTTCCAACAAGAATTCACTTGCCGGTGACAGCGCAGCAGGAAAAGGGCCTCGCTCCACCCAGGTGCCCCGATTCCCAAACGGGACATCACTGGCAGCCCACCACCCTCCCGGGCTTCTCCAGGGACAGGGGGGAGCTGGATGGAGCGGGGGCCATTCCCCACCCTCGCCCAGCATGGGTGGCCCCCTCCCATCGCCCTCCCACCAGCGAGCCTGCCCTGAGATGGGGGTGCAGGGGAGCGCTGGGCCGCTCGGGAAGCCCCACGGAAGGAGGCAGAGCCTGGTCCTACAAAAGGATTGCTTTATGGAATAAAAAAGGGGGGGGGTCTCTGAAAGGCCATGGCCAGGCAGCAAGGGGGTACCTCAGGGAGGCTGAACGCAGAGGAAAGCAGCCCCTGGGCAGGGCCAGGCCGAGCCTGCAGTGACTGTGAGTCCCAGTTATCCCAGTTATCCCAGTGCAGCACCCAGTCCCCCCAGCTTTCCCAGCAGCACTCTCCTGCACGGCAGAAGGGAGGCTCCCTGCTCACAGCGCAGCGATGGCCTTGGCAGCCACACGGCGGCCCAGGGGCAGGCTGAGATCTGTGATGGCCAGGACGATTTTGGGGCTGGACATGGTGGAGACTTTCACCAGCTCTGAAACCTGCCAGGAGAGAGAAGAAACGAGTCACAACAGCGCCTGGACCGGCACCCCGGAGCACCCCACGACCAGGGAGAAGGATCTCGTGGCCACGGGACTCACCATGGTGAAGGGCATGAACTGGAGGATGCTGCCACGGCTGCCCTGCTCCAGGCAGTCCACACACTCCTCCATGAACCACTGGACAAACTGGGTGTGGGTGCCAGCTGTCTTGGCACCCAGGATGGAAGAGATGAGCAGGAAGAGGTTTGCTGTGGAGACAGGGAAGGCTCAGCACCAGGCTGGCACAGAGGCTGGGGGTGGCCCAGAGGACACGTCCCCATGGGTGTGGAGCTGACACCATCCCGGTGCTGGGGTCTCCACAGGGGACCCCCCATTACCTAGCACCCTGTTGAGTGGGTCCCTCATGCTGACGGTGTGAAGCTGGGAGGCAGAGAGGGAGCTGCTCATGGAGCGATCTGTTGGGGTGGAGAACACAGGTCAGGCTGGAGCAGCCCCCTGGCCCTGCCAATGTGCCCACCCCGAGCTCACCCAGCCTTTGGGCTCCAGGAGTGGGTGTGCCACGAGTGACCCCATGGAGCAGGGGAGGTTTGTGGTCCTTGGCACCCCCCAAACAGCAGGCAGGCAGTGCTGTGTGGCACTGGCAGCCCTGGCAGGCAGCGTGGGCACACACACACACACACACACATGCCCCGGGCGTGATGGAGCACACCACCACACCGCTGGGTCTGGGGTGTGAGACTCCCCTCTTGCACAAGCCAGGCTTACTCCAAGTCTGACCAAGCTTAATGACATCTCCAGGGGGGGTTTAGCATGAGTGTGAACGTGAGTGTAAGCGTGAGCATGAGCGAGCTGCTCCCTGCCTGTCCGCAGGGCAGCCGTGACTCGGCCGTGATGCTCCGGGAGGGCACGAGCTGGGGAACAGCAGTGTCACGCACACTGCACAGCCCCTGCACGCTGCTGCTGGTGGGATGGAGCCAACCAGATGTTCCACAGCTGCAGAGCAGCACTCCCAGCTCGCTCTCGGGGTGCGATTTTGGCTACTGGAGCTGGGACACATCCAACAGGCTTGTGGCACAGCTCCGGCCGGCCCAAAGGGGTTATAATCAGCCTCCCAGCGCTTGCTGGGTGAGGAGCTGGGCTGTCTCCAGTCTAACAAGATGGGAATTTACTGGGAAGACTGAGATGGACCGCAGAGGACACAGCTATGGCCATGATGAGCAGGACCCACCTTGTGCTGCAGTGAGGATGCTCCCCATTACAAGATAAAAAAAGCCCTCCCACACTTTTCTCATGGAATCACATGAGTTACGTGGCCGCAGGAAGCGGCGTTTCCACATCACTGCAGCAAAACAGCCCAAAAAAAGTCCTGAGTGTCACTGGAAAGAGGTGGGACTGCCTCAAAAGTTAAAAAAAGATAGTGAAATAAAGGGAAAACCCCATATTTCAACAGTAACGAAACCAAGAGAACCTAATAAATCAAGAGGAGATTAGGATAAGGGCGGCAGGAGAAACAATGACCAAGGAACATCCTGACTCATTGCCCAGGAGTCCAGATGGGGCCTGAGGGAGACATGACAGCACCTCAGCTGGGTGCAGGGCACGGACACCCCCCGGACACCCCCCAGCACGTCCTGCTGGAGCTGTCGCAACCCGCAGCACGGCTCTGCGGGGACAGACGTGGCTGTGGGGACTCATCAGCTCCGTTCCCCAGCTCGTTAACAACAATGGAATTTTAGGATTGAGCCACAGACATCAGGAACGTCACCTCCTGCCACTCGTGCTGCAGCACAGCAGCTCTGTGGCCCCACGTGGATCAGCCAGGGGTGACTGGGCTCTAAAAAATACACCCCAGGCTCCTGGAGCTTGACGCAGCGAGCTGGGTGGCAGCGTCACAGAGGGAAGGTGCAATCTCACCCCCTTTCCTAAATTCTGGTCAGAGGAACAGTGAGTTTGACCTTTTCTGGGTGCAAAAGCTCCAGGATAACACAGCAAAACCCACCCCAGAGCCCTAAACCTCCACCGAGGTGGCTTGGGAAGAGAAGAGGCTTTGTGCCCATCCATGTTTCACCCCCAAAACGAGCAGTGGGGCAGCAGGAACGTCCCCCACCAGGCACCCCCCCACCCACCCACACTTACTGGGGCTGGAAAGGATGTTGGAGTCTTCCTCATTGGAGCTCAGCAGGCGCATGAGCTTGGAGGGCTGCGTGTCATCCAGTGGGAATAGGTTGATGTAATCCTGGGGGAAGGGAAGGGGGTCAGCCCCACCAGCCCCTCTCAGGGGTAGGATCCTGGCACCCCCTTCCCCAGGACTGATGTCCCATCCTGGGCCCTGCACAGCCCCACAGCCCAGGACCACTCTCTCCATTCACCCAAAGCCCCTTAGCCATGACCAAACCCACACAATCCCCTCTTCCCCAGGGGATGAGAAGGGAAAGCTCCATGATTTAGGATCAAAGGAGCTCAGGCAGCGCAGAGCCCAGACAGGGAACTGCCCTCAGCTACCCACTCCAGCCTCCACTGCCTCCCACAGCCAGCAGCTCCATCCCAGCACTGCTCCACACCAGACACACCTCAATGTCCTCTCGGTGCCTCTTCTTCTGCCTGGCAGACGCTTGGCCCTTGTTGTGGGAGGAGTAAGAGCTCAGGGCACACCAGACGGAGAGCCTGCGGGCAGAGCGGGGACACTGGAGGGGCTGCCAGCCCACCCGGGTGATGCTCATGTCAAGGGAAGGCAGCAGAGTCCAGCATGTGCCCCAGGACACAGCAGGTCACCCCCAGTGAGGTGCAGCAGGGAACGGCCCTGGGACAGCAGCGTTTGCTCCTGCCAGCACTGTGCTGGGTCCAGAATGGGAACTGGGCAGCTGGGACACTCATCCCAGCACAAAGCATCTCCCCATCCCCACATACAGGCCCGTCTGCCCCCCAAGGAGATGGTGCCTGCAGGTCTGGGGGTGTCTTACTTGGCCAGGGCCTTTCCTGGGGGGTCCATGAGCGTGTGCCACTTGGAGGAGTCCGTGAGCAGGTTGGGCAGGATGTGGCCCAGCAGTGTCAGTGTCAGCTGCTGCATGTCCAGGCAGAAGATGGCATAAAGCAGCTCCACAGCCCGCAGCGTGTGCTCCTTCCGTGTCTCCTTCAGCAGCTCCTGTGAGGCAGGAGGCAGGGCTGAGGGAGCCACAGGCACGGCAGGGCCTGGCCTGCACACCTCCAGCACTCTCAGCCTGGGCACAGCCAGGACTCCTGGGCATGAAGAACTCGGGCTGGACCCAGCCACAGCACCCCTCATCCTCCTCATACCTTGACCAGGTTGTTGCAGAACCAGTAGACACCCCCCATGTGCAGCAGGGTGTCGAAGATGTGGATGGAGTGGCTGTCAACCCAGCCCTTCTCCAGCACCTTGGTGAACATGTTCATCAGCACCTCCTTGATGGGCTTCTTGGGGGGCAGCAGGTTCCAGTAAGGGATGGTGTCCATGCCCGTGGAGGGGAACTTGATCTGTGTGGCCGTCTGCTGCAGGACATCAGCACACATGTGCTCCAGGATGGAGCTCATGATCACCACACTGCAGCAGAGAGAGATGGGGTGAGGCCAGCCCTGGGAAGCAGAGGAAGGGCAGGAGACAACACAGGGCCTGTGGTGCTGGAGCTCACCGCTCGTTGTAGAACTGCAGCGTGTTCTCACCATACAGGGGGGTGGCCAACTGCCGGATCATCTGCAGGGACTTCTCCCGCTCATCCAAGCCCAGCATGCGGACATGGGCCACCAGCCAGGCCACTGCACACACCGCCATGCTGCACACCTTCCCCTTGATGTTGTCGGTGATTTTCTGGCAGAGGAGAGCGGAGGTGGGTGAACACAGGCGTGTGGACACGCAGGGTTTCTCTCCCCATCACCTCCCAGGGCTGTGGGTCCTTGCAGGGTCCAAGCCCTTTCCTCCTCCATGGGGCAAACCTGCCCCTGCCACCCCCCTGCCACCAATAGGGCAGTTTGGGGCAGCATCACAGGACTGGAGCTGCACCAGGTCCCCACCCAAGTCACAGAGGAGCTCCAGAGCAGCTGCAGGAGCCTTGGGGGCAGGGGGAGAGGGAACCCCTGCCCAGCTCAAGCCATGGCCCCTCCTGAGGGCACGGCACAGTGCGAGCGCCTCTGCTCTGCCCCACAGCATCCTCCCACCAGGCCCACCTGGATGGACTCAAAGGTGAGGACGCTGTTCTCCCAGGCGTTAAGGATCTCCAGGATGGCAGCTGAGATGCTCAGACACACCTCATGCCACTTCATCTGCCTGCAGAGGGAGAGAGGGGGGCTTCAGGGGCTCGCTCAGAGCAGCGGGGGGCCAAGGAAGATTGGGGGCAGGGGGTGCTCCCCTCCCAGCCTGTGCCAGGCACGTGGGCTGGGCCCTTACACCAGCTTCATCTCGGAGGAGTTGTTGAGGAGAGCAACCAGGGACTCCACCTTGGTGGAGTCGGGGCGGAAGCAGGGGTGGTCGGGGTTGAGGATCTTCCCCTCCTCGGGCATGCAGGTCAGCATCCAGGTCTCGAAGAACGGCACCTCGCCCGGCGGGCTCGACTCCGACAGGATCACCTGGAGGGAACCGGGACAGGGTCTGCACCCCGCGGGGACCCGGCTGGGGAACCCCGTCCCGGGGTGGGACCATCCCCGAGGCTGTGTGTGACCCCCCCCTAGCAGGGGTCATGGCCGGGGGAACAGCGCCGCCCTGTGGCCTGCACGGGCAGGCAGCCACTGGTTGGCTCCCAGTAAGCCACTGGCCAGCCTCCCCCCCCAGTAAGCCACTGGCCAGCCTCTCCCCCCCCCATAAGCCACTGGCCAGCCTCTCCCCGCCCAGTAAGCCACTGGCCAGCCTCTCCCCCCCCAGTAAGCCACTGGCCAGCCTCTCCCCGCCCAGTAAGCCACTGGCCAGCCTCTCCCCCCCCAGTAAGCCACTGGCCAGCCTCTCCCCCCCCAGTAAGCCACTGGCCAGCCTCTCCCCCCCCAGTAAGCCACTGGCCAGCCTCTCCCCCCCCAGTAAGCCACTGGCCAGCCTCTCCCCCCCCAGTAAGCCACTGGCCAGCCTCTCCCCCCCCAGTAAGCCACTGGCCAGTCTCCCTCCCCCAATAAGCCACTGGTTCCCAGTCCATGGGGTGCAGTTTTCCACCTCCAGCAGAGGATGCCCCAGCAGACCCCATCCCTCGCAGGGCAGCACCCCAATGGCTTCCCTCGGGATACCCCAGGAGACCCCATCCCCCACAGGGCAGCACCCCAATGGCTTCCCTCAGGGCCAGGACAGGCCCAGGCCCAAGGGGCTGCAGCGCTGTCACCGTGTCCTGCCCAGAGAGGGACACTTGTCCCCCACCCACTGAACTGTGCTCAGGGTCCCCAGTGCTGGGGCTGGCTGGCTGAGAGGGCTCCCAAGGGGGGCGCAAGCTGGGAATGCTGCAGGCTGCTTCCTCCCTTCACCCTCAGCACCCAAGGGACACTATTTTTGTCCAAAAAAGAGGAGTTCTGCACATCTGCTCAGCAGCAGCTGGTCAGGAAAGGCACTCAGGGCCGGGCCGGGGGCTGCGAGCTCATCAGACACCCCTGGACACATCCGCTCCAAGCTGCCTGCGGCCAGGACTCCCCAGGGCCCATGGTGCAAGCCCCCTCCCTCCTGTCTTTCCCTCCCCTCCCTCCCGCCCTCCTGCCTTCCCTCCTTTCAGTATCGTTTCATCTCCCATCACACACCGATGTCGAAACCTGGAAAATTTTCACGCAACCCAAGTGCCGTTTCCTGAGCAGGGCTGCCAGTTCCTTCCCTCGCTGGGGAGGGCTGATGCTCAGCTCCCCCCTCACACACCCCCCCAGCCAAGGCCAAAACAGAGGGACGATGCTGGGAAAAGGCCAGTGAGGTCAGAGCTGGCACTGAGTTCACCACCGATACCAGAGACTGGTAAAGGGAACAACCCAAAGTCCTTGGGATGGCTGTGGCCAGCACTGCTCCATCACCTGGAACTCACAGACCCACCCCCAGCGGCCTGCATCAAGGGGAAAGGCCTGGGGGGCTGTACCCCAGGCTGTGGGGACAAGGGGACAGTGGCTGCAGGGACAAGGGGACAGTGGCTGCAAGGACGCCACTAGAGGAGGCTGTCTGGCTGCAGCACACAGCCACGGTGCCAAGGCCAGAGCCCCCAGCCCCTCAGAGGACTCTTACCTCCGAGCCGTAGGTCTGGGCCACATGGCACAGCATGAGGAAAGAGATGTCAAAGAGCAGGGCCCGAACTGGAGCACCTTTGGCTGAGGGGGAAGAAACAAAGCCCTTGGCACAGGGAGGGAGGCAGGGGGCCAGGACCCCGCTCCCTCCCAGCTCCCTTCTAACCCCCGAGCGCTTGGGAGCCAACAAGAGCTCCAGGGGACGAGTTGAGCGTCTCCCCCAACCCCGTTCACCTCTGCTCAAGCCCTCCCAGCAACTCTGGTGTCCTGCTGGGCAGCCCCAGTCCATCCCCGGGCTCCCCCCGTGCCACGGAAGGTCAGAACACTCAGCAAGTTTCATCACACACAGACAGAGTCAGAGTCCTTATCTGGGGCTGGGTGCTGACACATCACCCCTTCCAGGGAGGCAGCCAGAGCCGGGCCAGCCCGAGGGGCCCTGGGCTGGGAGAAGGAGCAATCCCCCCACAAGCAAGTAGCACCCCGAATTCGAGGTGTGCACCCACATGGCACACATGAGAGCAGCGGGTCCCTGGGAGCCCAGATCCCCACTGGCACCCAGTGCTGGGCTCCCTGCTGGGCCTGGAAGAATTTGGCTCGCTCTGGCGCCACAGCCAGACCCAGCTTAATCCATCCAGGCCCCACAGCGTCCCAGCACGTGGCAGCAGGGGGAGCACAGCTCAAACCCCCCCCACACGGATGCACACGCACTTACAGCCTTCTCCAGTGATGTGCTTGGTGAATTCATTCAGCCTGGAGGGGCAGAGAGCGGCAGCAGAGCGTTACCATCACATGAAATACACCTCTTCCCACCCCAAAGACAGGGAGGGGGCTGTTCCTGCCTGCAGACCCCCTCTCTGCACCCCATCCCAGCACCCAGCTCCACAGGCACCCTCAGGCAGGGCAGGGACCAGCCGCCTCCTCCCTCTGCTCCCCTCCTGCAGCAGAACAGGTCTGGCAACGCTGCTCTGCCCCACACCCACTGCAGCCCAGTATCTGAGTGCGTCCTCCTGCTGCAGCCGGCTTTGCTGGGCTGTGGGGGGGGTCTGAGCAGCACAAACCCCCCCAGACAGAGGGATACAGTGAGGCCACAAGCCTGGCTGGGCTGGTGTAGGCAGAGCCACTTCGGGCCTCCCTGCTCGCCCTGTGTCACGCAGCCCCACGCGTGCTGGTGCCTGTTCTCTAACCAGGACACGGGTGTCTGGGGACTGGAGCACACACACACACAAGCACCCTGGATGTGAGGCTGTGCCACTGCTTTCAGATCCCTTCACACCCTCCAAACCAACCTGACTTCAGTTCTCTGCCCTGTTCACGCAGAGGGAAAGGAGAGGACAGCGTGCTGCACGGCCCTGGCTCTCCCAGGGCTCTGCTGGACCCAGTGCTGCACAGACACTGGGCCACAGGCACATCCAGCCCCATCTGGTGGAGAGTTTGGGGGGCTGCTCGCTCCACCCCAGCCCCACCAGTCACCAGGAATGGTGTTGTGCAGGTGGACACTCACTTGATGAACTTCCGAGCAAAGGATTTCAGCTTGCCCGTGGCTGCTGCTGCTGCCAGCAGCAAGTCCAGGCTCTTCCCAGACAGCATGTGGCCCAAGACCCCCAGCAAGCCCTCAGGGGACTTGGAGTGATCTGCATCCATGGTCTGCACACACCAGACAAAAGAAACAGAGGAAGGAAAAGTCACAGGGAACGTGTGCTACAGAGCAGCAGAACTCTGACTGAGGGGGCAGAGCTGATCGGCTGCCAGGGCTGAGCTGGGAGACCTCAGGGACTGTGGGGCACAGCACCAGGGAGAGCCATAGCACACCAGGGCAGCACACCAGCCACAAAACATCCTCTGGCACTCAGCAGCGAGGCAGCAGAGTGATGCAGGGGTGGGGACAGTCCCTGGGGACTGAGGGAGATGCAGGAGGGTGGGCAGAGCTGGTGGTGCTCAGGCTGCTGGCACTGACAACAATGTGCTGCCTGATGGCTCCACCAGCTTCCTGGGAGGGAGGAGAGGAACTCCTGGACTCCACAGCAGAGTGGGAAGGCTGGGAGTGATTCCTCTGTTCCCCCATCCCAGTGCAGGGGGAGATCAGGCACCTCCCAACCACCCTGGCCGCCTGGTGAGACCAGTGCTGCCCACCACAAGCTCTGGGGCTGAGACCAGCTGGTCGGGCAGGAGCATGGGAAGGGGAGGACTCACCTTCAGGATGTTGGTGACTGTGGGCTCAGCCCTCAGGATGAGCCCTGGGTTGGGCTGGATGTTGGCATTCTCTGCTGATTTCAGGCACGGAGCATGTTCTCTGTCTGCAGTCCTGGGGCATCAGCAAAGGGCGGCCAGTGAGCAGGAATTCATCACCCTGCCTCACCCTTCCCCACATTCAGCCACTTCCCACCCAACCCCACCATCAGCACCCCCCGCCAAGGGAAGGCCACCACCTCAGGCCACCACCAGCTGCCACCCTGAGAGGACAGACAGACTGCACTCAATCCCTCACTGAAAGCAAAGCTCTCATCCCTCCAGGCCACAGTGTCCCAGCTGCAGGACAGCCAGCGGCATCACAGCTGGTCCCTTACACCCCCCAACAAAGGGCAGCGAGGCGAGGTGCTCCAACCCCCCCAGATACCCAGGCTGGGGGGGCTGTACCGTTTGTCAATCAGGTTGTTCATGTTGGCCTCTGAAAGCAGCCCCTGCTTGCTGCACTCCTGCAGGAGCAGACTGGTGCAGTCACAGCTGGAAGAGAGGAGAGAGCTGGCTCAACGGACAGGACGGCGTTCCTGCCGCTCCAGGCAGCGCCACAGGGCAGGGGGGCTCCCAGGCTGCCCTCCTGGCCCTGCTCCCACACCTCTGAGGAAGCTGCAGGGCCAAAAGCAGCTCCAGAGATCACACAGCATCACCAAGATGTGGATCAGCTGTCAGACCCTCGCTGATTTGGCAGCAGGAATTGGCTCAAAACTCTGCAGGAGCTTCCCCAGCGCCCCGCAGCGCAGCTCCTCACAGGGAGCACGGGGTGGTTGTGGCACAGGCTGGGATCCAAGTGCCATGGGAGTCACGGTGCCGCAGGCCAGCCCCAGACATGGTGAGCACTCACTTGCATCGCTGATCTGCTTTGTCGAGCAGGGGGGTGAGCTTCAGCAGGAACTCGAAGGCGCAGTTCACGTCCTCGGTGAAGTTCTGCAGCACACAGGAGCCAAGCACTCAGCTCAGAGCCCACCTTCCCCCCCAAGTCACCCCTGTCCCTCAGGGGAAGGACATTTCCTACCCCCACACACACACATCTGGCCAGGCACCAGCACCATCACAACAAACATGGCTTGCATGCACACACAACGTGGCCAACAGCTCCAAGTGACAGCCCTTGACTCACCTTCTCCCCTTGGGGATACTTCTTGAGTTTAACCAGGACCTGGGGGATCTGAAAGACACCAGACATGGATGTCAGGGACCCAGGCAGGTCCCATTCTGGACTCAGGACCCCCCAGCAGCAAGGATCCATGTCAAACCCGCCTGCAACCCAGGGAAAGGAACGTTCTTGGAGCAGCCTGTGCACCCAGGGGACTTTGTGGCCTTGCTGTCCCTCTGCAGGGTCCTTGAGCTGTCACAGGGAGCTGCAGGGCACGGCCACCACTCAGCAGCCAGGCCGGGGACTGAGGCCACAGAGGAGCCAGAGTGTGTGTCAGGGCTGAGATGACACAGCCACCTTTGGTCTGGCACACAGAAAGGAGGTGAAGCTGGCTGCTCCATGGAGCCACAGGCCCCACAGCTGCTGTGGCACCCCTCTGAGGCCACAATTTTCCCCCACAACATCCCAGGAAAGCCAAACAAAGTGGAGCTGGGCTGCAAAGAGGCCCTGAACAGCAAAGCCGATGCTCAGTGGGTCACAGGAAGGCTGCTGTGGGCTCAGCCGGGGTGTTGGGGGGTCCCTGAGCTGAACGCTGTGGGAGAGGAGAACCAATCCTCTGCCGGGACCCGGTGCTCAGCGAGGACACAGCAGCAGCAACAAGCCCACAGCTGGGAGCACTGTGCTGGTGTGGGGCTGGGTACCTTCAGGAAGGTGAAGGCTGTCCACTTCAGCTCCTCTGTGCCCTCTGGGGACTCGATGAGCCCCACAAAACAGGCCTTCCAGATCTCCAGCACGAAGAGTGGGGAGGGGATGCGCTGCAGGACACAAACAATAAACCCCCCAGTGCTGACAAGGCAGCAAAGCATCTCCCCCAACCACTGGCAACCCCTGCACCCCCTGCAAAGGTGCTGATGGGTTCACGCTGCTCCCTGCAGCTGCACCCACCCCCTGGGATGAGCACCAGCACAGGGAGGTCATGGCACAGAGCTGCAGCAAGACCCTAGTCCCACAGCCCCCAGCCACCCTGTGCAGGAGAACGAGGAGCCACTTCTGTACCTGCATCCTCTTCACCATCATCAGCTGCTCCACCAGTGGCTGGGTCTCTCCAGTGAGGTTCATGGTCCCCTCCAGCAGCACCACAGCATGCACGGTGGGGAAGCCGGTCTTGTTCAGCTGCTCAGAGTGGACTGAGAGCATGGTGGGGATGCTGGATGGGAGATGACAGCACAGGGTCACTGGATTCAGGATCCAGGGATGGATCCTTGCTCCTCCTGTCCCACCCTCCCTGCCCAGCCAAGCCCACGAGGTTGCTGTCCTGATCTTCCCTGGGGCAGGAGAGCTTCTAGCTCTGTGCCCTGCAGAGGAGCCCTTGGGCACAGCCAAGCCCCCAAATCACATTCCAGGGCCCTGGGAGCCACTCTAGGGAAATATGGCAGCTCTGGTGTGGCCAGAGCAGCTGAGGGATGGCGAGAGGTCCCAGGGCCACCAGAGGAACAAGCCCTGGGTAAGGCTCCTTTGCAGCATGTCACCACCAGCCCCATCCCACTGCTGGTGTGGAGGTCCATGCTGGGAACGGACAGAAAGGCAGGGAGCCAGCAGGGAAGGAGGCAGGAGGCTCTAAGTCCCCTATCCCATTTCAGCCTCTGGGTCTGCAGAGATCAGTACAGAGATACCTTTTGATGAGGGAGACGCAGTCGTCAGCCTGGCTTCGCAGCGGGGAGTTGCTGAGGTTGTTCAGGTTCTCCCCCAGCTTGACCAGGGACTGTTCCACAGCGCTCCAGGAAGCTGGGGAGGGAGTGAGGGCAGGCCTTCAGCATGGGGGGGACAGGGGGGACAGACAGTGACATGTTGAGGCTGCGCAGGGTGGCTCCAAGGTCTGTGGCAGCACAGAGGGCCTGCCAAAGCTGGGGCACCCAGCCAGGCCCTGTGGTGAGCAGAGTCAGCACCCCTCTGCGAGCCCAAGCTGAGGGTCTGCATGTCAGCCAGCAGCCCCTGCTCTGGGCTGAGCCTGGCAGAGCCCCCCAGCCAGCCACAGGCACCAAGCAAAGGCGCAGGGCTGTGCCAGGCAGAGCGCAGGACCCGCCGTGCGCCCAGGAACAGCTCAGCAGCCTTCACATTAATTCTGCTCCTCTTCCAAAGGCAGCGCAGAGGGGAGGGGGCAGAGGGTGGCACGGAGCCAGGGAGGAGCCAGTTACAGCAACAGGGCTGGAAGATGGATGGGCTTGGAGCCACAGGGACAATGCGGCAGGAGCTGGGCAGGGGGAAGGGAGAGGTGGCAGTGACACCTCCCTAGAGCCAGCAGCGACCACGGGCACCGTGTGCCACGGGGCAGGAGAGGGGCAGCAACATACACGTCTCCTCCAGCTTGGCAATGTGGATCAGGGCGCGGTTCTTGGTGCTGCTGAGCATCTTCTCCAGCCGCTCCAGACACATCTTGAGCTGGCTCTCAGCCGCCGCCTGCTCCAGCGTCTCCTTCACCTTCTCGGCGTAGAAGGCGGCGCAGCGCAGGAGCCAGTTGAGGGCACTCATCAGCGCCCGGCAGAGCCCGATGCACTCCTCTGCCTTGCCGTGGCAGCTGCAAAAGGGGAAGAGAAAGGGAACTGTGCTCACCGTGGGCTGCTGGGGAAACCGAGGCACAGAAGCAAGGCAGGCTGGATAACCCAAACCCACATCCCACACTCCCTGCCACAGATCCCAACCTGCTCAGCCCACCAGCACCCCATCCCCGCTGTGCTAGGAGAAATCAAACCTCCCTAATACAGCCTCCCCAGTACAGCCTCCCCTCTGGCTACGCTACCAAAGGGAAACTTTCCAAGCCTCTAATGAAATGATCTTGTTAAGAGAGGCTCAGCACTGATCAATGCTGCGAAAGGTGAGCGCTTTCCCCTCCTGATGCACAAATCATCAGGGCCAGAAGTTTTGATCAAATTAAGCAGGGGATCAGATTAGGCAGGGACAGGGCCGGGATTAAGTGGCCACTATGCAGTTGGCCAGCAAGAGCTCCCTGTCAACATCCCCAACTGATGTATATTCATCCCTGCTGCTCCATTCCATGTAACTGAAGAGCTGCTACCTCCAGCTTCCCTCCTCCTGCTGCCCCCCCTGCCACAAGCTCCCAGCTCCAGCCTCCCTGAAGAGGCTGTCAGGGGTTAACAGGAAGATTTCTGAGCTTTCTAAAAAAGTTTTTGTGGCCTGAATTGTCTGGACTCCCCTGGGTCTCAAAACACCAATGGAAGAGCACGAAGCAAAACAAGGCAGCTGCCTGGAACGCCTGGGGCAGCGCAGGCAGGACTGCGAGCACTGGCAGACAGGGACATGAAGCCCGGGCCCTGGGAAGCTGCAGAGGCCACACAAGAGAAACAAAACACTCTGAGGGGACAGACGCCCAGGCCACAGGACTTACATCCACCCCTATCTACCTGAGCCAGGCAGGAATATCACAGGAGAGATGTTTATCCCGGAATAGGTGGGTTTCTTGCAGCTTCCCACAAAGCTGGTGGGATTTTGGACTCACTCTGCTCTCCCTGTGCTGGCATTCATGTGGCAGCCCAGCCTGGGGCAGCTGGAGGGGGACAGCAACTCTGTAGTAGATGCAGAGCTGGAGGGGAAACCTGCCTGTCTCTGCCAGGATGAGTATCCCGAGTGTCCCAGGCTCATCCAGGCCCCAGCAGCTCCTGGCACTGCCCAGGGTACAGCCCAGGGCAGAGGCTGGAAGGGTCACACCGTACCTGAGGCGGTCACAGAACATGTCCATGATCTCCAAGAGCGACTGGACACACAGGTCCCGGGAGAAATCATCAAACTAGAGCAGGAGAACAAAGAGTGGTTTCAGATGGGGGCTCCTGGGCTCCAGCAGCTCCTAAAACCAAGCTTAAACTCAACCCCATCCCCCACAGGCTGGGCTGGGCGCTGCCGGGTGCAGGATGCTCTCCCTGGCAGCTGCCCAACAGTCACTTGAATGAGAAGTAGGTCAGGGCTGTCTGGCGGCCGGGTCGTGCACTCTTGGGGTCACCAGAGGCAAACCCATCCCCGGCAGCGGGGCCACGGCTGGATTTTCTCAGCACCATCACAAGACGGCAGCGAGGGCCTGAGCCCCGCGCTCTGCCGGCTGCCTTGACGCGGCGGTGGCTCAGCGCCAGCCCCCGTGCCCACCCCCAGCTCGGCAGGGCTGGCAGCATCCGCCAACAGCCCGGCTGGCCGCGGGGCCAGGAGGGTGGTGGGCAGCAGAAGGGCGGTGGGCAGCAGAAGCGTGGCTCCCCGCCTCTTGGCAGAGCAGATGGAGCCACCCCACCGCGCCGGAGCTAGCCCGCAGCTCTGCTCTGGGCCCACGCTGCTCTGAAGGAGGAAGCCTCGGCTGTCAAGGTCAGCGCTCTGCCTGCCTTGTCAGAACGGGCAGTGACACAGCCAGGGGAACAGTGACGAGCCTGCGCCATTGAGAGTGGACCCATCACCGTGCTGCACCAGCCAGCAACACGTTGGCTCTACCCACACCCCCCCCAGATCGGTGCTAAGCCCCACCAGAGGGGTCCCCACCCTCGTTGGGGCTTTGCAGCACGTTTACAGCCCAGCTCCGAAATCAGCCTGTGCCACCCCATCACCACACAGCTACCAGTGCCCCTCCTCCTGCCCCAGTAACCACAAAGGCGGGGTGGGGGGGAATACATTTTGCTCCCTTCCATTATCCTTCCTTCAGATCAAAGGTGGGGGTGGCCCTGGTGCAGCCTCCAAGCGGCCATCGCTCCCCAAACACCGCGCGGAGGCAGCCACAGAGGGCTCATTCCCATCAGTGCAGCATGGGGACGCTGAGCACCCGTGGGAAGCCAGCTGGACGAGCAGGGTGCTGGCTGTGGTCACACAGCTCGGGTGCTGGCAGCACTCCCTACCGAGCGGCACTGCTTCTCCAGCGCCAGTTCCAGCTCCCCAACGACGCTGCCAGCGCCGCCAGCCACAGAAGGATGTGGTTTCCGATAGCCAGGGCGTGGTTTACACGCATGGTGCTGCGGGGCAGGAGCCTGCCAGGCCCCACACAACGGGAGGGATGAGGCTTTCACACCCACAGCCACCCCCCAAAACCAGAGCAGGACCTGCCAGGCATGGCAGCAGCCCATCCCCAGCAGGACACAGAAGGACTTGGGCGCTAATCTGCTCTGTCTGACTGCTGCTGACTCAGCAGAGGATGTCGCTTTCCACTTGACCTATATTTGGTGAGAGCCGTGGGGAGGGACATGGATACAGGGGGAGTAAAGAGAAACCCCTCAGCCAGCGCCTGCCAGAGCTGTACCTTGCTGATGGCTGTCAGGACCGTGGAATGAGACACCATCTACGAGGGAAAAACAGAACCAAAACAAAGGCAGCGTGTCAGTGGGTGCTGTGTGCCAGCGCGGCGCTCGCTGCCGAGACATGGCGAGGTCAGGGCACGGCCCCGCCGCCTGTCCCCGCAGACAGGGCTGGGGCGCTGACCTGGCACAGATCCCAACAGACATTTTTAGGTGAGTGCTGGTTCCTCTGCGCTCACAAACTTCAGAGGATGTTGAACACCACACTCTGAAGGCGCAGAGCTCATGGTGAGGTGCTTGGGGGGATTCCCACCCCGTGAGCTGCCCAGCGAGGGGCAGGGGCTGTTTGCAGAAACACCCTGGCTTTGGGCACATGCTGGGCCCTCCATCCCCCACCCAGGAGAGGTACAGATGGGAGATTTGGGGTTCCTCTGCAGCCCAGATTCTTTGCCCACTTGGTAATCGGGGCTGTGAGGCGACACCCAGCAGCGCCGGAGGTGCGAGGCCAGGCAGGCAGCGTCCTTACCTGGGAGCTGATAGCGTATTTCAGGTAGGACAAGATGAGTGGGTTCGGTGAGGGCCCGATCATGGCCTGCTCCAGAAGAGCCTCTGCAAGCAAAGGGAGGGCCCAGTCAGTGTGTGTGCAGCACAGGGACACATGGACACACCACAGGCTCTGCCCCCATCCCACAGGAAAGGTGGCACAGACATGTTGTGCTAACCACAGCGACTCTGCTTCGCTCTTCCCCAAAATTAACCAAATCTCACAACAACCTACTCCTCAACAGCAAAAGCCAGTAAATAATGCAGGCAGCACGAGCAGTCCCCTGCTAACTCAGCTCTCCCCAGGCACCCTGGCCCCAAAACAGTGCCTGCTGCTTTCCAAACACATTCCCCTCCCTCCTACATCCTGCCCAGGAGGCTCTCGCATCCTTCGCCGAGTGCCTTTTGCTCCAGCACCTGGGGCTGAGCTCCGGGCAGACAGCCCCTCTCAGCTGGGCCCAGCCCTGCACGTCTGGCCCTCCCTGTCGCCGGCTGCCTGCCAGCACCGACCCGTGGATGCTGGAGGGGCTCTGCCCGTCCTATCTGCTCAGCCAAGCCTTTAATTGACCATTTGAACTATGGCAGAGCGCAGGAACCACCCCCTGAAAGCGAGCCCCAGGCTGCAACACGGGCTGTAAAGTAGGTCAGAGCACCCAGATGCAAGAGGGGGCAGCGACCGTTTGGGAAGTCGTCACCCCAAAGATGAGGAGGAGCAGCAGCCGTCGTTTGGATCCTGTCAGCGGGAGCAGGAGACTCCCTGGGCCTCACTCGAAGGCTGAGGCCTTGGCCAAAAGCATCTCAGCTTGAGGACAGAAGGCTAATGGCAGCTTTCCCCTCCCCATCTAATCAGGGAGTGTCAACACGAGCCAGCCACATGCTGCTCCCCGCTGCAGACGTGTCAGCACAGATTTGCGGGGCACCTCCGTGATCCCGGCAGCTCGTGCCAGCTCTGCCTCCTTTGTAGCTCGAATCCAAAAGGCACAAGCTTGGGAAAGGACAACTCCAGGGCTGCAGCCAGGAAGGCAGTGGGTAGGAGAGCTGCCAGGACCTCAGGAACAGCCACCCTGCATGCCCACGACACTCACGCTGCCCAGGATGTCAGCATCCCCCCTTCTACAGCAGGGAAAAAGGGGCCCAGCTCCCTCCCCACCTCACAGAGGAGCTGCCTTCCAGCAAAGGGGCTAAGAATTGGGCAGGAGAAATCTGTTTCTAGGGAAATTGTAGGGACTGATTACGTCTGGCGCTGCTTTTGGGGGTACAGACAGGCCCACACCAAGCTCCCCGTGGGCCTCGCTGCGTCTATGAGCAGAGCAGGAGCCGGGCTGGGAACAGGCCCCACAGAGCACCAGGGACCAGCTGGCCAGCAGCAGGGCTGGCCCTCAAGCCAACCACCCCCTGTGTCCCCACAGTGCTGAGCTCACAGCCCTCATTCCCCATCACACCAGCCCCCCCCCAGCAAACCTGGCAGCCCTACAGCTCCAGCTCAGCTCCTCCAGCCCCACATCACCCCAGGGCCAGACACATCCATGTGCTGACCCCACCACAGGCCACAGCAGGATGGGGATAAACCCAGCCCAAGGAGCTCAGCCCTGAGGTCGTGGTTTGACAAAATCCCCCCATCACAGGCCAGATACTGCCAGAAAAAAAGCACAGGTAAGATGGAGGGAGATAAAAGAGACATATTAAAGACCAGGGTGCCCCTCAGTGGGGTGCACAGCATGCTGGGGCTCTTTCTCTTTAAATCCCCCAGCACAGCCACCCTCACACAGCTCTGTTTATTTACCCAGTGCTTGCTGCACAGGAAAAAAAAAAACCAAACCCAAACCTAGCAACAAGTTTCTATAATTGGCATAAAAGCCTGGCAAATCTTTAAACCACGGAGCTCAGCAGGCACCAGCGCCTGGCAGGATTTGTGTCAAACGCCCTTGAATAGGGACGGGAAAAGAAAACCCTAATAAAGCAGGAGTGGGAGGAGGGGTTTGGAGCAGCACCTGGCTCCTTCACAGTGCTTTTCCCTCCCTTGGCTCGATGTGTTGATGAGGCAGAAGGGTCATTATACTCTTTCAGCGGGGGAAACTGAGGCAGCTGGTGGGGGAAACTGAGGCAGCTAGTGGGAAGCTGCGTGCAGCAGGGTGGTGAGTGGTGTTGGGGCAGAGAGGTGTGATCCCAGAGCTCTGTGTCAGCAGCATTGGTGCACATGTCACTGCAGTCAGCAGTGATCCTGGCCTTGCCTGGGTGTCCTGTCAAGCCAGCCCTCTCCCACATGCTGACCTTTAGGCCAGCTTAACCGCAGGTCCAGCTCTGGGCCAAGCAATGGGACCAGCCTGGGCAGCACCAGAGCAGACCCCCAAAGCAGAAAGCCCCATCTCTGCACCTCTACTCTGCCCCCAACCGCCTCCATCTCCCACAGCTCCCCCCGCCCCAACTCCCCAGACCTGCCAGATTGAGGATGTCCCAGGTGGCTCCACGGGGGAAAAACCGCTTCATGTTTATGGCCCACTGGTAGTCGCTCCATCTCTCCTTCCAGGCCTGCAGGATGGCCTGCTTCAGGTTCACCACCTTCATGGCCGCAGTCTGCAAAGGGAGAGGGGCAAGTCAGGGCTGACAGGCTTTGAGGGGGGGGAAAGGGGGGTAAGGGGGATAGAAGGGGGAGATAACAGGAGGAAGGGGAGGGAGAAGAGGGAAAGGGGGAGTAAAGGAGAAAGGAGGAAAGGGGTGCAAAAAGGGGGGGAAAGGGGGATATAAGGAGGAGATAACAGGAGGAAGGGAAGAGAGGGAAAGGGGGGGGGGTAAAGGAGGAAGGAGGAAAGGGGGGTAAAAGGGGTGGGGGGTAGGGAAGAGGAGGAGAAGCGAGGCAGAAAGTGGAGAGGAAAGGGGGAGCAAAGGGCTCCTGACCCCCTCACCCGGCCCAGCAGGCCCCCAGAGCCAGGCCGCGGCTGGGCCCCGGAAGCCCCCCGGGCCGAGAAGCGGGGAAACACCCTGGAACAAACCCCCCACTGGAGGCTGACCCCAAAACCCTAACACCCCCTCCCCACCGCTGCCACCCGTCCCCCACCTCCGCCCCGCACCAGCCGGTAACCGCTTCCCTCAGCGCCTGGGCACCGCCATGACGGCACCTGCCAGCAAAGCGCTCGCTGATTGGCCACGGGAGAGAGGCGCCGCGCGGGGTTTTCTGGGAGATGTGGTTCGGCGCGGGGAGGGGGAGGAGAGCCGCGCGCAGGGCGCGTGCAAAGGCCGGGGGGGGGGGGAGGGGGTGGGGGGGGGCGTGCAAGGCAGGGCGCGCGGGGGCGTGTGAGCGCACGCGCACGCGGGTGCCATGCGCGTGCACCCGCGCGGCTGCAGGCGTGCAAACGGGCGCGCGGGAGTGTCAGGGCGGGAGGGGGGGTGTGCACGTGCAGGTGTGCAACACCGGCCTGCGCACAGGTGGGTGGGTGGGTGGGTGTGCACGCACGTGCCGGGGGGTGCCCGTGAGGAGATGCACGGGGGCGGGGGTGGGTGTGGGGGTGTGTGTGTGTGTAGGCCTGCACGCGTGTGGACACGCGTGTGTGTGTGTGTGTGCAGAGCCAGGCACCCACGGGCGGGTGTGCACAGCCACGCGTGTGCAGGCGGGTGCACGCACACAGGTGTGCCCAGGTGTGTGCACACACAGTCACACATGCACACACACTCACACACTCACCCCGCCATGGAGCTGGTGTGTCGTGTGTCCCTCCCCACCCCGTGCGGTACCAGCAGCTAAAAATAACCCCCATGGCGGCCTCGAGCCATCGCCACGGCAACGGGAGGATGGGGGGGAGGAGGTGTGAGCTGCAGGGCCCTGGGTGGGGGGCGGCCCCCAGCACCCCCCACCCATGGGCAGGGTGCCCTGTGGGCCTCAGGAGCGGGGTGAAGCCCCCCCCGGGGGTGCCCGGAGGTTCCTCCGCGGGGTGGGGGCCGTCGGTCCGCGCTGCCCCCCGGCTCTGTTCGGGGGGAAGGTTGGAGGGGGGGTTCGGCGGCCCCTTAATTCCCTGGTTAATCATTCATGGGGCCGGGGCGCTGCAAATCCCCCCGCGCCGGGGCCGGGATTAGGCGGGCGGGCGGCTGCCCAGCCGGCGAGGGGCCCCCGCGGCCGGGGGGGGCGGCCCCTATTCATGAGGAGGGATTTCCTGTGCCGGGGGGGTCCCGCTCCCCGCAGCTGGCGGGGGGTGGAGGGGGGAGACCGGCCACCGCGGGGACCAGTCCCTGTCCCCGAGCGGGAGGGGACCAGAGGAGCACCCCTTCCCCCCCGGGATACATCCCCCACACACCCAGCCCTGTGGCAAAGCACCCCCAGACCGGCTTGGGGCTGGGGGGCGTGGGATGCGCTGAGGGGGCCCCGGCCCAGCGCGGGGGGAGGGCGTCGAGACCTCGGCCCAGCGCCCCGGCCTTGGCAGGGCGCCCCGGCCCAGCTGCCTCCAGCCCCGGGGGGGGGGGGCGGCCGGAAGGGGCCGGGGCCGTTCCCAGCGCCGGGGGCAGGCAGGGGGCCGGCGCGGGGGGCTTCCCCTTCCCGGGGGGAACCGGGACAGCCGGGACCCCCCGAGCCAGTGCCTGCTGCGGAGAGGGGAGGGGGGGGGCACACGGCCGGTTCCCACCCGCCCGCGCTGGTGTTGAATGGGGTGTGAGGGGTTCGATTCCCGGGGGGGAAGGACCTCAGCGGGAGGGGGGCCGTGGGATCAGGGACACCCCCAAGGGCTGCCCGCCCTCCCAGCGGCGGTGGGTGCTGCTCCACGGGGGTGTCCGGTGATGGGGATGCAGGAGCCCGGGCTGCACCCAGCATCTCCCCACTCCCGGGGGGCCCGGGGGGGCGCTGCTTTGCCGTGCCGCGGGGCTCGGGCTATATATAGCGGCTCCGCTCTGCAGAGCAGCGGGATGAATTTTAATGAGCTTGTTCCGGCCGACTGCATCGCACCCCAAGAGCGACGCGGCCCCTCTGTGGCACTCATTCCCCCAGCTCCAGGGTCTGCAGCAGAGCCTGGGGTCCCCAACCCGGCCTGGGGCAGGGGGACAGAGGGCTCTGGGCGGTGGCAATGGGGGCAACTCGCAGGCTCATCGCTGGGGACAAGGGGTGACAGGGTTGGTGATGGATGGGAGAGACACCCATCCATGCCCAGGGGGGTTTGCGGTGAACCTCAGCTGTGCCTCAGTTTCCCCCACTGGGACAGCAGAAGATGCTGGGTGGCTGTGGATGGGGGAATCTGGGGTCACGGTGTTGAGCTGAGGGGGGTGAGCCCAGCGAGCCAGGGGCAGCAGAGCTCAGCCCCGGCCTTATCGCGGGCAGATGGCGTTGCAGGGGGGTGGCCACAGACACCGTGTTTGCTGAGGATAAAGTGTACAGCACAGGCAGGGGCCAGGCCGGGGGTGCCACCACCCTGCCCCTGCCACGCTGGCGCCCCAGCTGCTGCCAGCCATGGGGATGGGGGTCCTGGGGGGTCCCAGGGACCAGGAAGGCCACAGGGACCAGGGGGGCCAGAGGGACCATGGGGACCACAGAACTATGGGCACCAGGAGAGCGGGATGACCAAGGGGACCAGGAGACTTGAGGGCCATGGGGACCATGGGTGTGGGACACCCACCAGCAGCCCAGGCTGTCACTCTACCCTCAGCCCAGCGGTGGAGGCTGGGGTCTACTCTGGGCACCACTGTGCCACAGGTGCCCCATGCCTCGGGCACCCCCATCCCCAGGGTACCCCAATCCCCAGGGTACCTATCACCATACCATTGGTACCCCCATCCCCCAGGTACTCCCATCCCCTGGGTACCCCCCTCCAGTGGAAACCGTCATCCCCTGGGGACCCCTGTCATCCCCTGTCTCCTGGGTGCCCTCATCCCCTGGGTGCCACCGTGCTGCGTGTGCAGCCCACGGACGGGGTGTCACGGGGCTGGGGGACGGCCAGGCCGAGGCCCCCGGGGGTCTCAGGGCCGAGCTGCAGTACGTGGGGGGGGGGGGGGGGCACCGCAGCGGCCCTTTAAGCCTGGGCATGATGGGATGTGTAGTCCAGGGGGGAGGGGGGGGCTGGGCGCAGGGCCTGCTGGGAAAGAGGTGGGGTGGCACGGGTGGGTTGGGGTGCTGCTCGGGAGGACCCTCAGAGCTGTCCCCACCGAGCCCCCCCCTAGTGCATGCCGTCAGTCCCGGCCCCACAGCGGGATCCGGCCCCAGCTATGCAGTGGGTCCCTGCCCCGCAGCCCCCACAGCCCCACAACCCCGGGGGTGCCAGAGCAGGGCCCACCCGCCGTGCAGGTGCCCCACGGGGCCATGGGACCGGGAGGACCGGCTCCTGCCCGGGGTGGTTCCTGGGCCAGGCGGGTCCCTGTGCCGGGTGTGGGGGCCAGGCCGGGCACCTGGGGGTGAGGAGCTGCCCCCCACCCCTTGGGCATCATCCCCACCTTCTATGGGCACTGGCCTCAGTTCCCCAGGAGCCACCCCACCACGGGCACTGGGCCCAGTTTCCCTGGGTGCTGTCCCCAAACCCTATGGGCACCATCTGTCTGTCCCCCATCACCATGGGCACTGTCACTGTATCCCTGTGGGCACTGTCCCCACCCTGTGATGGGCACCGTCCCTGGGCCTCTGTGGGCACCATCTCCAGCTCCACTTACGTATGATCCTGAAACCTTGTGGGCAGTGTCCCCAGGCCCCATTGTCACCATCACAGCATCCCTGTGGGCACTGTTCCCAGCCCCTTTGGACGTGACCTCCACCCCACCACAGGCATCATCCCTGGGCCCTGGTGGCACCTTCCCCAGCATCCTCTGGGCATTGTCCCCAAGCTGTGTGGGTACCATCCCCAGCTCCCCTGGGTGCTGTCCCCAACCCACGTTGTCATTGTCACAGCATCCCTGTGGGTGCTGTCCCCAGTCCTCACAGGCACTGCCTCCACCCTGCCATGTGCATCACCGTCCTTGGGCCTCTGCAGAGACCATCCCCAGCACCCCTCTTCTCCCTGGGGACAGACCCCAACCTGTGGGCACCATCCCTGCTGTCACATTCAAGGCGTCCCCACGGTCCCCGTGCCCAGCTCCCTGCGGGCACCGTCCCCATACGGGCACCGTCTCCACCCGGCCACGGGCTCCCCCGTCCTTCTCCCTCCCCGTCCCGCGGGCCCCGCTCCTGGGGCCCCCCTCCAGCCCCGTTCCCCGCCGCTCCCCCGTGGGTCCGTGGGGCGGGCGCGGCGGGTGCAGGGAGCGGCTGCGGCCGGCGGAGGGGGCTGCGGCCGCGGCGGAGCGGGCGGGCGGGCGGGCGGCGCGGCGGGGCCGGGGGAGGAGCCAGGCGCCGTCGGCCGCCGCTGCGCCGCGCTCCGCTCCGCGCCCCGCTCCGCGCCCGCCGTCCGCCCCGCGCCCGTCGCCGCTACCGCCGCCGCCGCCCAGGTACGGCCCGACCGGGCCCCGCCGCCGCCTCCCGCCCGGCACCGCCGCAGCCTGGTTGTTTACCGCCGGCCGCGGCTGCCTCCCCCCACCCCCTCCGGGCGCCCCTGGCTGAGCCCGGGCGCAGTTCGGTGCGTGCAATGGCGGGGGGGGGTGGGGATATCGGGGCGGACTGGGGGGGCGGGAGCAGCGGGGAGCGGGGGGGGGGGTCCGGCCCGAGCGCGCACCGGGAGGAAAAACACGGGTAAATATTTCTCTTGAAAAAATCCGGGCGTTTGGCGTGGGGTGGGGGGAGGGTTCGGGACGGGGGACACACACACACCGTGTCCCCCCCGTTGGGGGCGCACCCCGCGGCGTTACTGCAGCGCGGGGCTGCCTGCGGGGTACGGCCGCTGCCCCCCACCCGCCACGCCACGGCCTGGGTGGGGTGTGGGGGGGGCTTTGGGGGGGCCGAGAGGGGCCGTGCACGGCGAGCGGCTCCCCCCGCCCGCCTGAAGGGCCGTGCCCCCCCCTCCCCTCCCCTCCTCTCCTCTCCTCTCCTCTCCCCACCCTCCCCGCCGTCCCCGCGTCGGCTGCGTGGCCGTGGCGTGGCGGAGCTCGTGGGCCCGGGCCGCGGCGTGGCTCTGCGGTGACGGGTGCGGGGCCGAACCGCGGCGGGGCCGTGCCGTGGGCAGGCCGTGGCCGTGTGTCGCGGGGGGGGGCGGGCTGGAGGTAGCCGTGGCCCGGCCGGGCAGGGCCGTGGGGGGGCCGTGGCAGTGCCCCGTGGCCGTCCCCGCCCGCCCGGGAATGTCTCCGCTTTTTTATTTTATTTTTAATTTTTTTTTTATTATTGTTATTATTTTTCTGCGCCGGGAGCAGAGCGCGGGGGGGGCGGACACGGACACACACACACGGACGGACACGGGACGGGTCGGCCGCTCCCAGCTGGGGCGGGGGCAGAGAGGGGCGTCCCCAGCGCGGAGCGGGTAGGAGGAGGAGGAGGAGGAGGAGGAGGGGGGGGGATCCGGCTCCGCGCCCCCCGGGGCCGTCCCCGCCGAGCGGGGCGCGGGGCGTGGCGGGGGCTTTCCTCCCCACGCTGCCCCGGAGGGGAGGTAGGGGGGAGCACGGACCGCCGAGTCCCGTCCCCCCCCCCAATCCCGGGGAGGGGGGGCCGGATCCTGCCTGGGGTGCGGCGGTCCCGGTGCCGCCGGCGGGGCGCAGGCTGCGGGCCGGGCCGGGCTTCGGTGCGTCCCCCCCGTACGAACCGGGGAAACTGAGGCAGGGCAGTAGGGCGCCGCGGCCAAGGTCACCCCGGGACCGGCCGGCCTTGTCCGGGCCTCCGTCTCGACCTCCCCGCCGGCCCGGCTCAGCCGACGGCCCCGCGCCGACCTTCAGCCGCCGCGGCCGCCGTGACCCCCGCGCCGCGGGGCTGACACCGTCGGCACCGGCCGCGGAGGGGGCCGGGGCTGCGCCTCACCCCGCCTGACCCCCGCCGGCACTGGTGACCCCCGGGGCTCCGGCGGGGCGTAGTGGGAGGGGGGAGGCCGAGGCCGCCGCGGGGCGCGGGCAGGCCCCGGTGGAACCGGTTTGGGGGGGCTCCCCCGCCCGGGGGTCTTGGCGCAGGGTGGGGGCGCGGCGCGTATTTCCCCCCCACCCCCCTCAGCCGGCGCTGCCGTGCGGCTGCGTGTTGCCCCCCCGCAACTACTCGCACACGTTGCTGCAGCCCCGCACCCCCCGGCTGACAGCGGGGGGGGGGTATCTCCGGGCGGGGGGCTCCGGCTGACTCTCCCTCCCTCCGCCCGGCCGCCGCCGTGACCTTCCCGGAGCCGCGGCGTGGCAGCCCCGCGGGGGGGTCCCGGGCGGGGTGAGCCTGGTCTGGGCCGTGCACTCCCGGGGCCCCGCGGCGCTGGGGTGGGGGGCTGTTCCCACACCCCCTGTCGTCTCCCAGGCAGTGGGTGTCCCGCTCCGCTCCCCCCGCCGCGCACTGTCCCGGGGCAGCGAGCGCGGCGGCCAGGCCGGGCCGGGCCCTCCCGGGGGTCCCAGCCCCCGGCCCCGCCGGACCCCGCGCAGCCGCTGGTGGAGCGCGGGGGGCGGGGCCGGACGCCTGGGTCCTCTTCCAGGAGGGGGGAGTTAGTGGAGGGGGGGGGCTGCGGTGAAGGCGAAGGCGGGCGCGGGCAGGACGCCCGGGGCCCCGCGCAAGCTGGACGCGGCTGGGGGGCACGGCGGGGCCGGGACCCCCCTCCCCCGGGACCGTGATTCACGGAGGTGGCCCCGGTACTGCGGACCCTTGGCCCGGGTGGGTAGGGATCAGGCGGCCACGGGGACACCGTGGGGACCCTTCCGCGTGTCCCCTTCCCGGGTGGGGTGAGCCCTCCCAGGCCGGCCTGGTGTGGGTTCCAGCACCCCACTGTTGGAGCCGACCCCGGGAGCCTTGGGATGAGGTGGCGGCTCTGTCCCCCTCCGTGAGTGGGGGCCCCTGGGGAGGGAACCCAGGAGCCACCCCTGCTCTGGTGCACGTGAACTGGAGCCCCCGATTTAGAAACGTCCCCATCCCTGTGCCAAGCTCCAAGTGCTGAGAATAAATAGCTCCCCGGCGTCCCAGCATAGCCTCCACAGGGACAGGGGCACCCCGCAGGGCTGGGGACCTGCAGCTGTCCTGGTGTGCTGAGATCATGGGTGCTTGGTGACCCTTTGGGCATCCTTTGTGACCAGGAGGAGCAGGGGGCACGGGGGGTCGGCCACATCCTGCCCTGCTGGCACAGGGGCATGGTGCTGAGGGAGGTGGCAGTGCCTCTGCAGAGCAGCTCCCCACCTCAGGCCCCAGTGGGATGGGGAAATCGAGGCACAGCTGAAGGGTGTCAGGAGTGGATGCAACTGCCACCTGGTCCCGGCCACACGGTCAGGTGCCGTGGGAAGGAGCGGTCACCGCAGCCTCGGTGTGACCAGAGTCCAGCAGCCTCGGTGGGCACTGGGAGTCCTTGGGGGGTTCGTGGTGGTAGTGGGGCCAGATGGGGTCTGGTGTCGTGGCACAGGTCCATGTAGCGGCGATTCGGGATCCGTTGGAGGCGTGAGGTCGCGGCAGCCACGGCTGCCTGGTCAGGACCAGGGCAGGTCACCGTCCCTGCGGCCGCCTGCCCTCACCCAGGCAGTGGCTTCCCCAAGCTGCTGAGCCGCTGTGTTGACAGGGAGCAGCCCAGACCCCGCGTGCACGGGGAGGGGGTCACCACGCGGGTCCCCCGTGGCACAGGGTGGGCTGCCCTGATGTCAGGCCCGTGGCATCCCCTGCGCTCGGGCTGCCCAGCTGCTGCACATGCCTGGGATTCCTGCAGCCTCTCAGCACGCTGGCCCAGCAGCATGCTGCCATGCGTGCCCCACGGCACTGGGCACCCCACAGCACTGGGCATCCCACAGCACTGGCCACCGCATGGCACCGGCCGTAGGATGACAGGCACCAGCAGAGCTGTGGGGCAAGTGCACAGCACTGGGCAAGGGAAGGCATGTGGCACCAGGCACAGCAGCACACGTGGGCACCGGCATGTGCCAGGTGCTGCCAGCCGTGCCACGGCAGGTGCCCCTGTGCCTGGCTGTGCTCCCATGGCACAATCCTGCCAGCAGCATCACTGGAGTTTCACCGGCCAGAGCAGCGCGGTGCCGCCCCGGTTGTGCCGCGATGCTGCCTGTGGCCACCAGCACAACCGGGCATCGCGTGTGGGTGGCTTGTGGGAGTTGGGCCGGCGGGTCTGCCCACGGCGCCCTGCCCCCAGCCCCTGGTAATCGTGCTAATTGGCACCCTGGCTAAAGCGCTTAGGCCCTCACCTCCCTGACCCAGATGGCAGCTGGGAGGGGGGAGGGGGCACCCAGGACCCCCGGAGCCCATCTGTCCCAAGAGGGGGGGCAGGGACACAAGCAGGTGTCCCCGTGGGGTGTCCGTGGTACCTGGCGCCTGCTTCTGACTGTACCGAGGTGGCTGGTGCCTTCATGGAGGGGTGTCCCCAGGGGCTGCAGACCCCATCCCAGGAGGACCCCAGAGGTGTCGTCCCTGGGAAGCGGGGTGCTGGGTGCCCCCCATGGGGCGACGTGGCTCCCGCCACCAGCCCAGCCCTGGACTTTGTCCCCAGGTTGTTTTCCGTCGCCTGCAACCACCCGACTCAGCAGAAACGCTCCCCTGGGCGTGGGGCTGGGCTGGGGGGGATGACATGGGGTGGGGGCCCCCACCTGCTACCACCCTGTTCCCACCCAGCCCCACACCTGGCCCCACAGGGTGGGCACTCAAGGTTTGGGGTGCTGCCCAGCGCTGGAAGCAGCGCTGGGCAGCTGAGGCCCGATGGCACTCATCACATGTGTCCCGCCGGAGAAGGAGGAGGAGGAAGAGAGCCGCCTCCCGTGTCTGTCTGTCTGTCTGTCTGGGCCGCCCCAGCACGGCTGGGATTCCTCGAGTGACAGTTCCTGGAGTGGCACCGGGGGCTTGGCTGGGTGCTGGGTGCCAGCGATCCCGGGGTTGTTGTCGGAGGCTGATGGGGACGCTCACGTGCGCAGGCGAGCCCTGGTGTAGCAGCGCTGAGCCCTGGCGTTAGCCCTAAGCCCCTCTGATGTCACCCTGCTCAGTCTCAGCCACCCCAGCAGGGAAACTGAGGCAGTGACAGCCCAGCCCACCCTGTGCTTAGTTTTGGAGCACCCCATGCTCTGGCCTGTGCCAGCTTCGCCGCAGTGGCGATGCACCCCAGCTCCATGTGTGCACTGAGCGGGTTGGGGCTCTGCTGGCGCGCGGGGTCCCGGGGGAAGAGGGGCGGGGGGCGGCGGGGGGGCCGGTGCCCGGCGGGGCCGCACAGCCCTGGCGCGCAGCCAGTGCCTATACTTGGAAGTCTCCGCACGCCGTTCCCATATGGAACAAACATTTGCTGCAGCCCCCGGCCGCGCCGCCCCGGCTCTATAGGTACCGCTGGCAACCGGCACCGAAGCCCGGCCTGGAGCTGCGGTGAGGGGCGCTGCACCCCCTCCTCCCCCCCTTCCTTCCTCCCCAGCACCCCGAGGTGGGGAGGACACCCAGGGGTGTTAGGGTGCCGAGCAGTGCTTTGGGTTTCCCTGCAGAGGCTGGGTCAGGCCATACCCTTCCCCCCCGGGACACATCCCTGGGGGTGGCGGGGACCATTTGTGCGACCCCCCCTTGCGCCGCAGCATGGGGTGCCGGCGTGCACCCGTGGGTGCAGCATCCCCTCACCCCCATCCCGGCTCTGCCTGGGCATCCCCAGCTGGAGGGGGGCCAGGGGGCCGGGCCGGGGTGCCCCGCGGCGTGGGGGTGCTGGGGGGGGAGAGATGGAGCGGGGGGGCGGGCGCTGCCGAGCCCCGGCCGCTGCGTTTTAAATCCGCCGGAGGAATTTCTGCCGCGGCCAAGACAAACGTGACCTACTTTCTGCCTGTCCCCGCACGGAGCGGAGGAGCCCGAGGGCCGGGCACGGCGCCCGGCACAGCCCCACGCCCCCCCCCCGCACGGACCGAGGGCCCCCCGCACCCCCACAAGCATCCCCCCCCCGCCCCTGTGCCGGGGCGGGTCACCGGGGGTTCATTGCAAGCAGGGTCCCCCAACCTTTCCCCACCTCCCCATCGCACCCGGGTGCTGCAGGAGGGCAGGATGGGTGCTGGGCACCCGCTGGGATGTGGAGCCCAGAGATAGGGGGGTGTGTGTGGGGGGATGTGTGTCCTCTGGGGTCGTGCTTTGGTGTCGCCGTCATTGGGGTTTGCGGGGGGGGGGGATGACAGTGGGGGTCTGCGGTGCTGTTTGCACCCCAGCCCCACAGCGCCGTGTCTTTGCTGCAGGAGAACTCACAGAGGAGGGATCCCCCAGCAGCCCCCACCCCGTAAGTCTCCCCCTGCCCCCCCAGCATGTGTGAGGGGGGGATGTGTGGGGTAGATGCATTGGGGCACAGCCCCATTCCCGAGCACAGCACCCATAGGGGCTGCCCTGGGCAGCGGGGGGGCTGCTCTGTGCATCCCCACCCCCCCAGCGTCCCCCCACTGCTTTGGTGTCTGGGGGGGGCCCAGCCCTGCCCCATCCCATTGCTGTGTGCAACACCCTTGTGTGTGCTTGTGCTTCCCCCTCTCTCTTGCACACCCGTGCATGCTCTTACAGAGCCGTGCATGCTCTTGCACACTCCATGTGCTCTCATGCAGCCTTGCACTCCCATGCACACTCTCACACACCCTTGCACGCTCTCTCCCAGCCCTGCGTGCTCTTGCACACACCCCGCAGGCCCTCGCTGGCTCCACGTGTTCTTGCACGTCCCTCGTGTGCACACCCAGCTCTGCACGCCGTCGCACGCCCCACAGGGCCCAGCCCTGCACGTCTGTGCACGCTCCATGCAGCCTTGCACACCCATATTCACCCTTGTCCAGCTCCCGAGGTAGGGAGGGGGGCCACCCACAGCTGCAGCCCTCGCACCCCCACACTCACCCCCCTTTCACCGGGGGTCCGGGCTCACGTGCGGTTTGTCCCACAGGGTCCGGCCCGGGATGCTGCGTGGAGCTGAGCACTGAGGCGGGCGCCATGGGGCGCGCGTCGTAGCCCCCCGCTGTGGCCCCCCCTGCGCGTGGCACCGGTGGCGGAGCCCACTGGGTCGGTGCTGAGCGCTCCTTGATGGAATTGCGGTGAATGGAACAGAAGCCCAGCACCCTGGACCCGCTGTCGGAGCCAGAGGACACCCGGTGAGCCCCCCCCGCCCCGTGCCCACGCTGGCACCGCCGCTGTGTCCCCCCCCTGCCCCGTGTCCCGGTGCCCACTGACACCCGGTGTGTCCCCATGCGTGTCCCTGCTGTCCTTGTGCCCCGTGTCGTCCCCACCACCTCCCTGTCCGTGCATCCCCTGGGCGCCCCCCCGCACCCCACGGCCCCGTGTCCCCCACTCCCACCGGTGTCCCCGCGGGGGCCTCTCCCAGCCCCCCCCTTCCCCACCACGGCCCCTCGGGTCACCCAGTCCCAGGGCTATTTCGGGAGGGCCGCCCGCTCTCACGTGCATGACGGGGGGGTGGCCAGGCTGGGGGTCACCTTGGGCTGGGACCCGGGACCCCCCACCCCGCCTCGCACCCCTGGGTGCGGGGAGCCCCCCCTCCCTTCCCCGCCGCAGGTGCCCATCCCCGTGGCGTCGGGCCCCCCCCTCCCCATCGCCCAGCCGTGCCAGGCGGCTCCGCCAATGGGCTGGTGCCGTGCGGGCGAGGCGCGGACCCCCGCCGCTGGCCATTGGCTGAGCCCCTCTGATGTCACTTCCCCGCTGAGCCAAAAGGACATTTTGTCTTTGACTGTAAATGAGCCCCTCCCCCACCCTCCCCTCCCCCAGCCCTTCCCTGCCCCTCCCCCACCCCTTTCCCTTCTCCTGTCCCCCCCTCCACCCCCACCCCCCCTTTCCCTTCCCCTCCCCCGCCCCTCCCCCCTCATCTCTCCCTCCCTCCTCTCTCCCCCCCTCCCCCTTTCCCGGCTGAGCCCCCACGGGCGATGCCGTGTCCCGGGTTGGGGGTCCCCAGGGTCCCCCTGCTCTCAGCACCCTGTTCTCAGGACCCCACATGTGGCATCACTCCTGCCCGGTCCCCCGGTTCCCCCCGGGCAAGGGGTGCCCATCTCCCTGCTGCGGGCAGGGAGGGTGCACGGAGGGGGGGGGTGTGGGGGGGGGTGTCGGGTCATGGGGGGCCGTGGGGGCTGTGGGGCACGGTCCCAGCCCGGCCCCCTCTCGCAGGTGGCTGGATGGCAAGCGCAAAAGAAAGAGCAGCCAATGTTTGGTGAAGAGCAGCATGTCAGGTACGGGCACCCCGGGGCACCCCGCGCACCCCACAGCCCGGCCGGGCACCCCTGGGCACCCCCCAGCCTCTCCGGGTGTCCTGCCTGCATCCTGCGGGCACCCCGCGGCCCTGCTGAGCATCCCGGGGGGGCATGAGGGTCCCACAGGCACCCCATGTCCTCGGTGGGCACCCCGGGGTCTCCTGGGGATCCTGTGTCCTGGCCGGGCACTTCTCAGGCACCCCCCAACCTCACCGGGTCCCCTGGATCCCCCGTGTCCTGGCCGGGCACCCCCCCAACCTCACCGAGTCCCGCAGGCACCCCACATCCCTGCCAGGCACCCCGGGTCCCCCATGTCCCGCGCCGGGCACCCCCATGTCCCCCACCATGCTCCCCACCCCACTCTCAGCACCCCACATCCCTGCAGGGTCCCGCAGGGGGCACGTCCCCCTCGGCGCCCCACGGCCGTGGGTCGGTCCGGACCGGCGCTATCGGGCCCGGCAGCACCCTGGGGTGGGAGATAAGGGGGGCCCGGCCGGGCGCTGCCCCCCAAGCCCAGCCCCATTCCCCGGCGGGGAGCGGCCGGCGCCGGCGGGATCCTGCGGGGCGGGAGGGGCCGGCGGAGGGACCGAGGCGTCCGGCTGCCAGCCCAGCCCCAGCCCGCCCTGCTCTCAGGGCGGGGGGGTGGTGGGCCCGGGGCCCCCCCCACATCCGGCACCCGCGGGGCTCTGGGGTGGGTTCTCGGAATCCCCGCGCCCGGGTTCACCCCATCGCGGGGTGCTGGGGACCCCCATCTCCGGGCATCACTGCTCCTTAGTGCCTCAGTTTCCTCGTGAGGCTGGAGATGGGGAGGGTTTGCAGGGGGGAAATGGGTCCCCAGACTGGGGGACCCCGGACAATAGCGGGGACAGTGAGCCATTGTGTGCTGGGGGGGACGGGGGACAGGGACGCCCCCCCTTGCAGCCGGCTGGGGAGCTGGATAATGGGAGCTTTATTACTGGTGGGGGGGCTCAGGCAGCTCCCCCAGCCTTTAACCCTTCCTGTGCTGGGGCTGCCTGCAGCGGGGCAGGGCTGGGAGTGGATGTTACCACAGGGGGAAACTGAGGCACAGGCTGGACTGGGGTGAGCTGGGGGTCCCTGACATGCAGCACCCCGCAGGGTACATCCCTAGTTACCTGGACAAAGATGAACAGTGCGTGGTGTGCGGGGACAAAGCCACCGGCTACCACTACCGCTGCATCACCTGCGAGGGCTGCAAGGTGAGAGGGCAGGGCATGGGCAGCGGGTGGGCAAGGGGGGGGGCTTGTGGGGGGCTCACCAGGTCCTTCCCTCCCCACACCACGCTGTCCCCAGGGCTTTTTCCGTCGGACCATCCAGAAGAACCTGCACCCCACCTACTCCTGCAAGTACGATGGCTGCTGCGTCATCGACAAGATCACCCGCAACCAGTGCCAGCTCTGCCGCTTCAAGAAGTGCATCTCCGTGGGCATGGCCATGGACCGTGAGTGCTGGGGTGGGGGGGCGTGTGGCAGCACCCCCTGCTGCTGTGGGCACGGGTTGGGGTCCTGGCACAGCTCAGGGTGCCGGAGCGGGCTGGAGTGTCGCGTGGGGATGCCGTGCTGCGGGATGGGGGGGTCTGGCGTGGTGAGGGGGCTGGGGAACCGCTGGCTGATGGTGTGTGGTGTGGTGGGGGGCTGCTCCCGGCAGTGGTGCTGGATGACTCGAAGCGGGTAGCGAAGCGGAAGCTGATCGAGGAGAACCGGGAGCGGCGGCGGAAGGAGGAAATGATCAAGTCGCTGCAGCATCGCCCCAACCCCAGCGCCGAGGAGTGGGAGCTGATCCACGTGGTGACGGAAGCCCACCGCAGCACCAACGCCCAGGGCAGCCACTGGAAGCAGAAGCGGAAATTCCTGGTGAGGATATGGGGTGGGGGGTGGGGGGGAACCAGCTGCCACCCGGGACCCCTGCTCCAGCCGGGCTCAGCTGAGCACCCGCACGCTCGGTGCATGTGTGGCAGGCAGTGTGCACGGTGCTCCTGCACTGGGTGGGTGGTTGGAGCTGGGGGGGGTGGGGGTTGGGATGTCACTCGGTGTCCTTGAGCCCATCACCCCCGGAAGGGTTAAGGGGTGAGCAGTGACCGAAGGGGACAGCTGTGGCCATGCCTGCAGGGTGGCCCTGGCCCCATGGCAGCGCTGGCACACAGCTCCCTCTCCTGGCTGCTGCCCCACACCCAGCCCTGCCTCGGTTTCCCTCACTGTGACTGGGGGGTCCCTGTGGAGGGACACACACCCTGACACGGCTGTTGGTCTCCGCAGCCCGAGGACATTGGCCAGTCGCCCATGGCCTCCATGCCCGATGGGGACAAAGTCGACCTGGAGGCGTTCAGCGAGTTTACAAAAATCATCACCCCGGCCATCACCCGCGTGGTCGACTTTGCCAAAAAACTGCCCATGTTTTCGGAGGTAACAGGGGAATCCAGGGGTGGGTGGCAGGGCTGGGGCCACAGCAGTTATCCCCCCAACCCCCTTGGTGATGCCACCTTCCCCCCAACTCTCACCCTCCAGCTGCCTTGCGAAGACCAGATCATCCTGCTGAAGGGCTGCTGCATGGAGATCATGTCGTTGCGGGCGGCCGTGCGCTACGACCCCGAGAGCGAGACGCTGACGCTCAGCGGGGAGATGGCTGTCAAGCGGGAGCAGCTCAAGAACGGCGGCCTCGGCGTCGTCTCCGATGCCATCTTCGACCTGGGCAAGTCCCTCTCTGCCTTCAACCTGGACGACACCGAGGTGGCCCTGCTCCAGGCCGTGCTGCTCATGTCCTCAGGTACCTGCAGCGGCATCTCCCCACAGCTGAGGCTGCTGGGAATGAGGGGTGGTGGGATGGGGTGGGCACCCAGCTGCCTGGGGAGCCGTACGGCTGCATGGGGTGGGCACCCTGATGCCCAGAACCTTAGCATCTTGGGGGTGTGTTGGGTGGGTGCCCCAGTATTCTGAGCCTTCACCCCCCAAGGTGGGCATCCTCTGCCCCACTGGCTTTGGGAGGATGGGGGGAGGGCGTCCCGGGGTGTGTGGGGTTGGCACACTGGTCCTGTGAGCCCTCGGAGGTGGGCACAGGTGGGGGCTTCCAGGGTGGGCACAGAAATGCTGACTGCCTGAGGAGCTGGGTGGGCACCCAGATGCCCCCATGAAGCTGTGCCAGGCTCTGCAGAGGGTGAGCATGGGCAGAGGGGAATACGGGGTGTGTTTCCTAGTGCCTCGGAGGGGGCTGAAGGGATGTAGGGGGATGCACACCCCCTCATCCCCCATGCTGCCGCAGCCTGGGGTGAAGGGGTGATGACACCCTAATTCCCAGTGCTGCCATAGCCTGGGCTGGGGGGGTGCCCAAAGGGGTGGTCACCCCAATTGCCACAGCGGGGGACACCCTAACAACCTGTGGGGACACCCTAACACCTGTGTGCACAGACCAAGCACCTCCCCATCTCTCTGAAGGGAGATCTCCAGCACAGGGACACCCCAACACCGAGGTTGGGCTTGGTGGGTGTGGGTAGAAGAGCATCTTGCAGGAGGCTGACTCCCTCCAGCCCTTCCCTACTGTACCCCAAGTGCCTGATTACCTGTACCCACAGACCGGACGGGGCTGATCTGCGTGGAGAAGATCGAGAAGTGCCAGGAGACGTACCTGCTGGCCTTCGAGCACTACATCAACTACCGCAAACACAACATTCCCCACTTCTGGCCCAAGCTGCTGATGAAGGTGACGGATCTGCGGATGATCGGCGCCTGCCATGCCAGCCGCTTCCTGCACATGAAGGTGGAGTGTCCCACCGAGCTCTTCCCCCCCCTCTTCCTCGAGGTCTTCGAGGACCAGGAGGTGTAGGGGCTGCCACCCCCCTTTCATGCCCCCCCTCCCCTCCAAACAAGCCCCGCTCTGCCCACTCCGATCCCCATCTCCGCCCAACCACCCCAAATTTTTCTCACCCCTGCACACACACACACATACACACACACACACACTCACACCCCCCCAAAAGGGGTGAGGGCAGGGGGGGGATGCTGTGCCCAGGGTGGGGGTCCGGCTGTGCCCCCCGTGGCTGCCCCCCCCTGCCGCCTGCTGCCCCCCCGCGCCCCAGGACTTGACGAATTTTGTTTGTTTGCACAGGGAAGGGCCCCGACGGTCGAGCGTCCCCTTTATTGTCCTTCTCTTCGTAGATTATTATTTTTTAAGCATTTATTTCCCTCCCTGCGAGGCTAAAATATTAAACTGACTGCACTTTGAGAGGAGCGAGGAGGAGGAGGAGGAGGAAGAGCAGAGCAGAGGAGGGGGCTCTGGGCTGCACAGGGAGAGGCTGCCCTGGCCAGGGAGGGGGCCACAGCCACATGCACTTTTGGCTGGGCAGCAGCGCAGGGGCTGGGGATGGGGGGTGTCAGGACCCCCCCGTAGCAGGGCGAGGGGGCACATTGGGGGGTGCAGCAGCAGCAGCAAGGGGGACCCCAGCCCGTGGGGTGTGCAGAGCTAGTGGACCCCCCCCTCCCTTCTCCCCAGCCTGCTGGCTTCTGGGTCTGCCCCGGCTGGGGTGGCCCCCCCACCCCCACACCTCCCCCACACACACCCTTTTCCCCACCCCATTACTTCCCCCCCCAAATTTGGGGCCAGATTCGGGGCTTTGGTTTTCTCTGTCTTTTTTTTGGGCTGAGAGGAGACGATTTTGTGCCAAGCGCCGGCGGACGGTGGGCGCTGCAGGACGCCGAGGGGGGGGTCGCAGGGACCCGCTGTGGCTGCCCCCCCCCCAACACCCCCACCTTTTTTGTTGTCCTTTTTTTTTGTTGTTCCCCCCCCCCCCCCCCTTGTCCTCGTGGGTTTATTTGTTGTGTCCGTCAGAAGTTGCAATGGCCCTGGGGGTGCTGGCGGGGGGCGGGGGGCAGGGGTGGGCAGCAAGTGCCCCCCCCTCCCCCGGGACCCCGCACAGCCCCCACTGCACTACTGCCCCGGCCCCGCAGCAGCAGCACTTCGGGGGGGGGGGGCTGCACTCCCCAACTGCCCCCCCCCCTCTGCTCCTGGGGGTTGGGGTGGGGGGGGCCGGGCTGTGGCAGGGGCCGGCAGGGGCGGGGTGTGGGGGTCCTGGCTCAGTGGGGGGGCAGGGCTGCGGTGGGGGCACCCAGGAATGGTTTTATCACCTTCCCTCCCCCCCCCCCAGTTTAGGTTTGTGAATTTTTTCTTACCTCAGGCGGAGGCCGAGGGGGGGGCGCGGGCCGGGGGGCGGCCGGTGAGGCAGGCGGCCTGCCGGGGCCCACCTAAGCTAATATATATATATATATAAATATATATAAAATATATAATTTTTGTAATTAAAAAAAAAAATCTTTTTACGGGTCGTTTAAAAGCAGAAAATCCCCCACGAGACACCTCCCCCCCCCCCAACCCAAGCACAGGGGGCTGGGCCAGGCTCCCCACCACCCCCTGCTTCCCCCCCACACACACACACACACTTTGGCATGGGGGTCGTGTCTGGGGGCCCCGCCAACCCCTCTGCAGCCTGGTCTGGGGGTGCAGCGGGACCCTCGCAGGACAGTGCTGGGGCACCCCCGGGTGCCCTTGTGGCTGGGGGGGGGGTGTCATGGTGCCCTCGGCCCCTCGCAGCAGGGCCAGCTTTGCACTTGGTGCAAAATGTCTTAAACTCTCCCCCCCACACACCCCCCGCCCCAGGTGCCCGGTGTTGGGGGTGGGGGGGGTGTCCCGGCGTGGCCCCCCCACCCTGCATGGCTGCGCTGGCACTGGCTGCGGGTTGTGCAATAGGAACTGGTGCTGGGGGGGGGGTGTGCAGGGTGGGGGGAATGACCCCCTCCTGCCCTGCCCTGGCATCACTGGCCCCGCTGTCACACTCAGCTCTGTGCCCACCGTCCCGCGCTGGCCTCACCACGTGCCTTCGGATGCAGGCAGGGGCTGCGGCCCCGCGGTGTGGCACACGGGCACTGCCTGTGCCACGCAGTGCCGACGGCTGCACACACGGGTGCAGCGCTGGCACAATGGCTGTGTGTCCTGGCACGATGGCCATGTGTCCTGGCATGATGGCCGTGTGTCCCGGCGCAATGGCTGTGTGTCCTGGCATGATGGCCATGTGTCCTGGCATGATGGCCATGTGTCTTGGTATGATGGCCGTGTGCCCCAGTGCAATGCCACTGCAGTGACCGTGCTGTGGCGGGGCCGTGGCCATGCAACAGCCGCACGATGCCCGCATGTCCCGTGCACAGTCAGTGCGCCGCTGCCCACGCGCTGCCCATGCTCGCCGCCTGCCCGCAGCACTGGCGCAGGATGTGTCTTAAGCAGCGAACATCACCCCCCACCCCCCATCCCCACAGTCGGGCATGGGGACCCCCCCGGGCAGCAGCACGGTGCCCTGGGGTAGCTCATCCTGGGGGGGGTGTGCAGCCCGGCCCCCCCACCCCGCCGGCCAGCATGCCCTCACACTCCCCCCACGCCCCCCGGGCCGCTCCCTCTCGTCTCCGTCTCACGTCGCCATCGCACGTCCAGCGTCGGCCCCCCCAAACCCCTGCAGCCTCCCCTGGGCCATCCCCATCCCTGCGTGTCCCCCCCCCGTCCCCATGTCCCCCCCCCCATGCCCCCCAAGCACATACCTCATGGCTCCTGGAGCTGCCCCTGCCCGGGGCCGCATCGAGCCCCCCAGCCCCGGCACAGCCAGCACGCCGCCGTGGGGGCTCGGCTCGGTCCGGCACGGGGTCCCCCTACTATGCATGGTGCCGCAGTGGCAGCGGGGGCCACGGCCGGTGTCGCTGAATGTAGGGCGTGGGATGGGGGGCGGGGGGGGGCCGCTAAGCTCCGTGACAATCACAGTCTGTGACGTGCGATTTTAAACCCTTTTGTGTTTTCGTCAGGATTTTAAAGAAAGATATTTTTATGGTAATTGTTGCTGGTCTATTTTACTATATATTTATGTAATAAATATATGATGAAAAACCAACCAACCAACCCAACCCGACCTGCCCCCAGCGCTCGGCCGGAGCCGGGCTCTGCTTTCCACCACTGGCCGCCGGCGTGGGGGTGCCAGGCTGGGGGAACCCCCCCGGCGCTGCCAGCGGAGCCGTGGGGCTGGTGCCCAACTGAGGGAAGGAGGGAGGGGGGAAGGATGGGGGGGTCCTGGCATCCTGGCGCCCACCCAGGAGGGGTGCAGCCCCTGTGAGTCCAGTGGGCACCGTGGGGTTCGTGCTGCCCTTCAGAGGGCCAATGTGTGGGTTCCCTGCCCCCCCCTCCCCCAAACCCACAGTGCTATGTACAGGGGTGGTGGGTGTGCGGCGGGGCGAGGGGGGTCCCCAGGGTCCGTGGGGGCCCTACTGGGCGTCGATGCGGAAGGAGAGCAGCTTCTCGGAGTGGAGGTTGTTGAGGGTGCGCAGGTCTGGCAGCTTCAGCAGCAGCTTGGTGAACCGCGACGTCTCCGCCGGGTGCGTCTTGAGCACGAGGGCGCGCAGGGCACGGATCAGCGTCTCCTGCAGCTGCTCCACCGACGCCGTGTCCTCCATGCCCGAGCGGTCTGTGGGGATGGGGTGTCAGCACATGGGCAGTGGTACCCCACACACACACACCCCCACCCACCCCTTGGGCGTCGCCCCAGCTCTCACCAGCTGAGACCAGGACGACGGCGGTGAAGAGCCCCAGCTCCTCGTCGCTGAGGTCGAGCGCGCTGAGCTTCTCGCTGAACTCGAACATGGAGCTGAGCAGGTCGCCCATGCCCATGCCCCACAGCTCCTCCAGGCTGTACTTCGTCCGGCTCATGAACGTCACCGTCTGCTCCTTCACGTCAAACAGCGACGCGAAGCGAACCATCAGCACCTGCGGCAACACCACAGCGTCAGCCGGACCAAGGCGCCACACCAGGGGTACAGCCTTGGCAGCGTGGGCTGCTGTGCGATGCCGTGAGGCACCATGCGGTGCCATGGGGCACTGTGTAATGCCATGGGCCACCACACGGTGCCATGGGGCACCAAGCTGCACCAAGGGGCACTGTGCAATGCCATAGGGACACCACGCAGTGCCATGGGGTGCTGTGCAATGCTATGGGGCATTGTATGGTGCCATGGGGCACCGTGCAACACAATGAGGCACCATGGAATGCCATGGGGCACTGTGCTGCACCAAGGGGCATCATGTGGTGCCATGGGGCATCATGCAATGCTGTGGGGCACCGTGCAACACCATGGGGCACTGTGCAATGCCATGGGGCACCATGTTGCACCAAGGGGCACTGTGCAGTGCCATGCTGCATACCAGGGCTCCATCCTGTGGGGCATGCTGTAACACCATGGGCTACCACGCCATGCCACAAGGCACCGCAGAATGCCATGCTCCACGCCATGAAGCACCGTGCCGTGGGGCACCATGCCATCACCTCACCGACCCTGGGACATACCTCAAAGGTGCCGGCCTTGAGCAGGGTGACCTGGTCGTGCTGGGAGAGGGCCTGGAAGCCGGGAATGTGCTTGGCGAACTCGACCACCTCACGTACGGCGGGGGTGAAGCTGAGGGAGAAATCCTCCCAGATCTCCTGCACCGAGCGCCCGCTGCGGCCGGGCGGGTGGCTGTTCATGGGGCAGGCCTGCGGGCGATGGCACGGCTCAGCCGGGCGCTGCGGGGCTCCCCCGGCCCCACTGCCGCCGCCACGGTGTGGACAAGGCGATTAGTGCGATTAGTGGCTAAAAATACCCGGGGAGGGGGAGCAGGAGCCCCTGGGCGCTCACCGGCAGGACGTCCTTGGTGCCGCGGGGCCACGGGCAGCCCCGCACTGGGGGCTCGGGGTAGACAGGGGGGCAGAGCCGGGAATCGGGGGGGCCAGGGGCCCAGGCGGGGGGCACGTCCCAACGCAGGAGGCTGCTCTCGCAGGCTGGGGGTGGTCCCAGCTTGTCGTGTGCGTAGACGAAGATCTCCTTGTGAGCCTTGGCCACCTGCGCGATGACATCCTCGGTGGCCCCCCCAGGGCTGGGTGAGCGGGGGGGCGTCAGCTGCTGGGGGAACTGGGAGAAGCAGGCGGGGGGGGCGAGCGGTGGGGGGCCGGGGGGTGGCGCACGGCCCCCGCCCAGCGCTGGACCTTCGCCGGGTCCAGGCATCCCCGGTGGGGCGCTGCCCATGCTGCTCATGGCGCTCTGCATCTCTGCCAGCATCCGCTGCTTCTCCCGCTTGGGGATGCGCCCAAAGCGCACGGCTGTGGGGGACAGCGGTGTTACTGGGCACCCCCGGCACGACACCGCCCCCCAGCCCTGCATGATGTGGGGCCTGGAGCCATCTGAGCTGTGGCTGCATCCTTACCCCCGCCCCCTCCCCAGTTTGGAGGAGATGGACAGCCCTGAGAGGGGAAGGGGGGGATGTATCCACCCAGTGCAGGCAGCAGGATCTGGCTCGGAGGGGATGGACAGCCCTGAGCAGGGGGAGTAAGGGGGGTGCATCCCATGGGACACACACAGCACCCAGCACAGGCGGGGGGACACGCCTTGGATGGGGGGGTACAGCCCTGAACAGGGGGTATCCCCACCCTGAGAGGGATGTTCATCACTGACTGTGGGGTCCTGAGATCTGGGGAGCCTGGGGGGGCGGGATGACCCACAGGGGGGGCGCGGGCCCAAGCTCACCATCACGGGACATGCCGACCAGCAGACACTTCTTGAAGCGGCACTGCTGGCAGCGGTTGCGGTTGATGCGGACGATGGAGCAGTTCTCGTTCTTGAGGCACTTCTTGTACTGGATGTTCTGCTGGATGCTGCGGCGGAAGAAGCCCTGCGGGGTAGGGGGGTTGGGGGGGTCACTCAGGGTTCCCCCAGCGCAGCAGGGGCTCCGCACCACCCCAGCCCTGTCCCTCCCTGCTACCTTGCAGCCCTCGCAGGCGTGGACACCGTAGTGGAAGCCGGAGGCGACGTCCCCACAGACCTTGCAGAGCAGCACCATGCCGTTCAGCTCTGTGGAGGGATGGGGGTGAGTGGGGTGCTGGGTGCCCACCATGGGGGAGAACACCCACTGCCCCCCCCTCCCCGCACACCCCACTCACTGGTGACGGTGCTGCCAGCTTTGCTGGGTGAGCTGCGGCGCCGCTCGTCCGTGGGGACCTGCTGCACCCCGGGGAAGTTCACCGAGGAGCCGTACGATGAGGAGGAAGAGGAGGAGGAGGAGGAGGAAGAGGATGAAGGGGAGCCATCCTCACGGGGTGCCAGTGAGCCCCCGCCATAGGCATGGGAGTCCTGGAGGGAGCCAGTGGGTGACGGGGGAAAGTAGGTGGGGAAGCGCTGGGAGCCCGACTGGGAGCTGCTGTTGGAGCTGTCACTGCAGAGCGAGACCGGGCTGGTGCGGTTGGGCGAGGCGCCACTGGAGCCCACGTAGCTGATCACGCCGCCTGCGGGCAGAGCAGCAGAGTCACACATGCACCGAGCTGCACCGGGCTCAGCCTCCCCCAGCTGAGGGGGTACCCCAAGAAATGGATCATGCCCCTGGGTGGTGGGGTCGGGGGGGGGGGGTTAGTTGGGGGTGTCCATAGGAAAGCATCCTGGATGCATCCCAGCCCCACAGGCATCCTGCCTCAGCACGGCCGCACGTGCACTGCCTGCCCTGAGTCAGGTGCCGCGCCCGCCGGACGCCACGGGGTGCCAGCCCCACGTGGGATGGGGACAGCCAGGGTGCCTGGGGTGTGTGCTGGCTGGGGCTACGGGCACAGCGCCCCGGAAGCGCCTGTGGGAAGAATGTGGGCTGGGAACCCACTGGAGGCGTAACTGGGAGGTCATGGCAGTTACACCCACCGGCTCAGCCCCACAGCGCAGCCTCCCCACACCACCGTGGGGGGTCCCAGCGCAGGCCCCCCAGCTGAGGGGGATGCTGCCCCACTGCAAGGCTGCGGCAAAGGGTGGAGGCAGGGGGACCTTTGCATGGGGAGCCCCACAAAGGTGGGGAGGGGCAGGGGGGGGCATACACTCAGCCCCAGTGCTGTACCCGCAGGCAGCCCTGGCAGAGGTCATGGCCCCCCCCGGCCACGCATGGGGTGGCAGCATCAGGACACGGCCCCAGTGGCCTCAGAGCCGGGACACGTGGAGGGCGACCCTGGGGACAGGCGATGCCAGGGCCATGTGTCTCCCGCCGCACACGGTGCCACTGCTGCGGTCACGCCAGAGACAGCCTGCCACCCCCCTGCACACCCCCTGAGCCACCTCCAATGGAGGTCCCCAAGAGATGGATAGGGGGCACTGAACTGGGGGCAGATGGTCCCATCCCCACCCTTTGCAGCACCGCAGCTCCTGGGGCAGCAGAATACTGGGGGGTTCCCCCCACCCCAAAGCACCGGGACTTCCCAAAGGGGGGGGATCCCGGTATTTCGGGGTGGGGGAACCCCCACGCCGCGGCACCGGGATGCAGAGGCCACTCAGGGCTGCGCACACCCCCTGAAGACAGCACCCCACCCCCCCCGAACCCCCCCCCCCCAACTGACGGCCTCACGCCGCCGCCCCACGTGCTCGAGTCACACGTGGCCCGCTCGGCCCCGCCCCTTCACGCTTTACCCCGCCCCCTCCCCCCATTGGCCCGCCCGACGCCCCTCCCCTTCCCGTTGCCCCGGAGACAGCCCCCCCCCCAACCCCCCCCCGCCTTGGAAAGGACGAGTTGAACGCGGCGTCCCCGCTTCCGGGTGTGACGTCACGAGGGGGGCAGCGATGATGTCATGAGGCGACCAATGGGCGGGGGCGGGGCGGGGCTGCGGGGAAAACAAACTCCGCACGTGGCAGCGCCGGGGAGGGGGACACGTGCCGGGGGGGGGGGGGGGGGGGCACCGCCTCCGTTCCCCGTGTCCCCCCCCCGTCCTGGTGCGCGGCCCCGCGCGGGGCGCCCCGGAACGCGGGACGCCGCCCCCCGACCACCCGGTCCCCGCTGCCCCGGCGCGCTCCGCTCCGGTCCCGGTCCCCGGGACTCCCCGGTCCCCGATACAAATCACGCCGGTTTCGCCGCCCGGGACGCGCCGCTGCACCGATCGCGGTCCTCACTTTTCCTACTCCCCATCGCTCGGGACTCTCCGGTCCCGGTCCCTATCCCGCTTGCACCGGCGACCGGAGCTCCCCGGTGCCGGTGTCCAGGTCGCGCCGGTGTTCAAGACGCCCCCGGTGCCAGCGCGTATCCCCCGCTCCCTCCCTCCCCGCTCCCCTCCCGGGGACTTCCCGGCCCCGCTGCCCGATCCTTACCCCGCTATGCAGGACCGCCCGGTCCCGGTAGGAAGAAGCCCCGTCCCGGGATGCGGTCCCGGTGCGCATCCTGCCCGGTGGGGTGCGCAGGACCCTCCGGTCCCGGTGTCCGGACCCCTCCGCCTCGCGGTCTCAGCGCGCAGCCCCTCGCTGCGGTCCCGGTGCACTGACCCCCGACTCCGGTCCGGTGCTCGCGACCGCTCCCCGGTGCCCGCACGGTCCCGGCGCGCACGCCCGCGGGCGGGGGAGGTGGGGGAGAGCTCCGGCGGGGCACTGACCTGTGCTGCCGGCCTCGGGGGCGGCCATCCTGCGGCGGGGGACGGGAGGGGAAGGGGCTTGGGGGGGGGGGGAATTGATGGAGGGCCGTAGGGGGGGGGTGAGGGGGCAGCGGCTGTCCCAGCTCCGCCGAGCCTCCCGCAAGCGGAACCGCACCGAAGGGGGCCGAGGCGAGGGGAGCCGCGCCGAGCCGTGCCGCGCCGCCGCCCGGCAAGGGCTGTTGTGCGCCCGCCGCCCGCCCCGCCGCCCGCCCGGCACCGGCCGCGGCTGCGCACTGGGCCGCACGCGGCGCCGCCGCCTCCCCCATGTGATTCCCGGGGAGAGCCTCGTGCCCCAGTGACACACTTTCCGCCGGCGGCCCCGGCCCCGCGCCGCCACCGGGGAGCCCGGGCACAACGGGGACCCCCGCCCCGGGGCCGCTTCCCGGCCCGCGGGGGACCGGTACCGGCAACCTGGACCAGCACCGGGACCGGGACCGTGCCCTGCACCAGGACCAGTGACACCTGGGCATGGCACAGGCATCCCTGTCACCCTGCACAGCACCGTCCTCTGCACTGGGGATGCTGGGTACCACTGGCACCCCACCCAGCATGGTCCCTGCTGTGCCCATACGCACTGGGAGTACCCACACACAGCACTGGCACCCCCATCACCCAGCACAGCACTGTCCCCCACAGTGGGGACACTGGGGGACACCTGCTACCTCCCACAGCACTGTCCCTCCATGGGGAACACCCAAGCCTGGCACTATCCCCTGCCCCAGGGACCCCAGGCAGGGCACTGGCATCCCATCACCCTGCCCAGCACAGGGGACACCTGGGCACAGCACTGGCACCGCTGGCACCCAGCACTGCAGGGTCCCTTGGGGACACCCAGGGGGCCCCTGCCACCCCACATGCATGGTCCCTGCACTGGGGACACCCCAGTACCCCTGTCACCCCACAGGGTCCCTGCACTGGTGATACCAGCGATGCCCATGCCCAGCACAGCCCCCTGCCCAGCCCCTGGTGCCACCAGGACAATGTGCTGCCCGTGGCGGGTGCCCGGTGTGGCACGTGCCTGGCAGCCGCAGCCCAACCTGGCCCCGCTCCCAGCTGCCGCAGGGGCCGCAGCGACGTGCTGTGCCCAGCACCACGGTGCCAGGGCAGAGCCACCCAGCAGATCTGGGTCGCAGCACCAAGGCTGGCCCAGTCCGGCAGCACCGGGGGCTCTGTGGGGTGCTCACAGCCACTGGTGGGGGGGTGGAATTCAGGGGTGCCAGCACCCCTCTGGGTGCCACGTGCCGGGTGCTGCCTTGGCCCCCAGCCAGGAGGAGAAGGTGCAGAGCACAGACGTGCCAGCGCTGGGAAATCCTCGGAGCTAATCCCATGGGAGGGGAGGCCTCGGGTGCCCCTGCCATGCTGGGAGCCTGCAGGGTGCCTGTGGGGATGCTGAAGCCCTGCACCCTGAGGAGGACAAGGGTGCACAGGTCTGGGGGACCCAGGACCCTTCACTGGGTGCTGGAGCTGCTCCCAGCTCATGGGGTGCCCCACGGCACTGGGGCAATGGGGACACCCTGTCACCCTGCAGGAAGCATCCTCACCCTGAGTCACCAGCCGGTTGCACAGCACTACAGCCAGCACCTCTGGCAGGGAGAATCCCCGGCAGCTCCTGGGAGGATGTGAGGGGCCAGGCTGGCACAGGGGCAGGGGACCAGGGGGGACGCCAGCCTTGGGGTGGAGGGTCTGCCCCATCCCTGCTCCTGGCAGTGTGGCTGTGCCAGGGCTGCCTTGAGTGTGCAGGTGCCACAGGCCCTGCGTGGCGCCTCGTTCCCTCCCGGCACGTTCCAGGATCAGCCGTGACTCAGCCGCTCATCTCCGCCTGGAAAACAATCCTGTGCACAGCACATGGCCGGATCCGCACCGGGATGCCTGGCTGCAGCCGCCTGCCCGCATCCCTCAGGGGTCCCCAGGATGGGAGGTGGGCTGGGAGGGATGAGATAAACCCTGTGGGGTTCCACGGCCAGACCCCAGCAGGGAGGGTTGGTGTGGGGGTCCCCAGGCTGGGTGCAGCCAGGACAGCCGGCAGCAGGATGGGGGATGCCAGCTGGGGGTGTCCCATGGGCTGTGGGGCTGCGGTGGGGCGGCCACCAAAGCCACCAGGATGGTGCGGTGCTGCAGCCAGGCACAAGCCCACCATGCTCCACGCTGGACCCCATGGCTGAGCCATCCTGGGGACCCTCACAGAGGCTGGGGCTGTGCCGGGGGGGGCGCTCCCTGGGGGTCCCCATGCACCTCGACATGGCTGTGTTTGTGCCAGCCAGTCCAGGGTGCAGATGGAGCACCTCAACCCCCCCAAGGTCATCATGTGCTGCCGCGCTCAGGTGACAGGTAGAGCTGCCTGGGAGCGGCAGAGGACACACGTGTCACCCCAGCTCCTGCCACCAGCCCTGGCCCTGCCTGGGGGTAGCAACACGCTGTGCCTGTGCCCCCTCCCACACTTACCCCCCCCAAATGCATCCCCTGCAGCACCCCAGCCCCTATCCCCCCCCGTTTCCACATCCCCCCGGGAGGGGGTGACCCCAGCCCCCTCCCCTGCAGAGGGGCCCCCATTGCTCCCCCAGGGACAAGGAGGCAGCTGAAGAATGGGGTCCCGGTGCCACGGCGTGGGCGCGAGGGCCGGCTGCCGGCCGCGTGCCCCGGTGCCCGGGTTGCCGGCGGTGCCGTGCGGCCTCGCCACGTGACTGTGCGCTCCGCTTGCCGCACGCCTGCGTGCAGCGGGGTTTATTTTTACTCCGGGTTGTTTACCTTGTTGTACCTTTTCCAGGAAAGGGGGGTGGGGGGTGTCTCCATAGGGTTTGTTCCTGCCTGCAGCACCCCCCTGGGTTGGATACTGGGGGTCCAGCAGGGTGCAGCCCCAGCACCCCCTACCCCCCCCCACTTCCACCCCCCCACCCCCCCCCCCCGTGCTTGAACACCCTCCCAGAAACACTGTGGGGCTGCAGCATTCCCACGGGGTTGAGGACACTGGGGCTGGCTGGGTTCCTGTGCCACTGTGAGGGTCACACCGTGCCTCAGTTTCCCCATCCATAGATGTCATGCTGGGGGGGTGGGGGGAGCTACTAAAGATGTTGGCTCTCAGCCCAGTTGGGGGGTCCTGCACTCCTGAGCATCCCCCTTTGTCCTCAGAGGATCCCATGGGTGGTGGTGGGTGGGAGGGCAGGAGCGCCGGTCAGTCCTGCTCCGCGGTGCCAGGCAGAGCCGGGTACTCAGGTTTTGGGGTGTTCTCCTGCCACACAGCAGCAGCCCCGTGGCTGAAGAGCTGAGCACAGCCCTGGCTCGTCCCTGCAGCTCTTGGCTGGGGCTGCTGGCTTTTGGCTGCCAGGACTCGCCTCTTCCCTCCCTGCGGAAAGGGAAGAAAACCAGGTAAACAAGGCAGGGCCACCCCGGGGGGGCAAGCGGGGGCACCCCACAGTGTGTGTGGGGGCACCCCACAGCACCCCATTACCACAGGATGGGGCAGACTTGGGTTGGGAGCAGAGACCCCTGCGGGTGCAGGATCTGGGGGTGCAGGATGTGGGGGGCAGGGAGGGGCTGGATCTGGGGGTACATGGACACCACAGGATGTGGGGGTGCAGGGGTGCACAGAGGTGCAGGATTTAGGGTTGAATGCACTCTGTGAGGGTGCATGGACCCAGGGATCAAGGGAGAATGCCGTATGGCCAAGAAGGTGGAGGGGTGCAGGGTGTGGGGGTGCAGGGACCCCAAGATTTGGGGGATACTGGGATACAGGGGTGCAGAGCTCTTAGGGGAAGGGGGGGGCCCCCACATGGGATGCTCTGGGAAGTCCCCACATGAAGAGCAACTGGGGTGAGTTGGGGGGGACGCTTACAGCCCCCCTTCCCCTGTGGGGTGGGGCTGCGGCAGCACTGGCCCCCCCTTGCCCGCACCCCTCTTGGCCGCAGCCCCATAAATCTCATGTGCTGATGTTTGTGTTCTCGTTGCAGCGCCACAGCCCCGGATCCCAGAGCTGCCGCAGGGAGGGGAGGGGAGGTGGGGGCTGCGGGGCCTCTTTTAGCCTCACAGACACCCCCCCTTCCCCATTCCACCCCTCCCTGGGGAACGCAGCGTGGAAATCCCACTCCCCTTTTCTGTGCCTCCACGGCCCCGTATCCACCCTTCCCACAGCACCAGCTCAGTGGGGATGTGGGGCAGCCCCCCAGGAGCCCGTGACCCCGCGGGGGGACATGGTGGGTGCAGGCTTCAGGGCAGCGGGCCGCTTGGCACCTGTGGCAGCCCATGTGAGTGGGGCCTTCCCCTCCTCCTCCTCCTCTTCCTCGGGTGCAGGGAGCCCTCTCCATCGCAGCGCGCTGGCTGCGGCGTCACGTGGCGCTGGCATGTGAGCCCTGCTCCATTTTTAGCCCCAGCAGCCTCCCCGCACGGCGGCCCTGCTGCAGAGCCATGTGCGGGCGGGCGCCCGGCCGGCACGTGGGCCTGCCGCAGCGGCGACGGGCACCGGGAACCCCCGGGCCTCGGCCACGCGCGTGGGTGAGCGCGGCCCAGGCGTGTGAACGAGCACGGCCACGCGTGCGCGGGCCGGGACGGTGCGGCCGGCTGTAGGGCTTGGCGTGACACACAGCACGGGGTGGTGGTGAGGGGCTGAGGCCCCCCGCACTGTGGTGCTGCGGCACCGCCAGCGTGGCTGCTGCAGTGCAGGGGGGACCCCGTGGATGGGGGGGGCTGCTGGGTATGGGGGAACCCCCCCCCACCTTCCCGTGAATGAGGGGTGTCCCCCACACACGTCCCCTCTGCAGCCCTGGCATGTGCCCCTCATGTCCCAGTGTCGCGGGGGGGGGTAATTTGTGTGCGTGTGTGTGTGTGCACATGTGTGTGTGCGGGGGCTGCGGTACGGGGCGGGGGAGGGGGCTGCAGTGCCAGCAGGGTGCGCGTGTGCCTGCAGCAGGGAGGGGGGCTGCAGCCCCTCACTGCGGGGGGGTGGGGGTACGATAGTGCCAGGGCTGCGGTCCGTGCGGGGAAGGGGGGGGCCCGGGGGAGGCACGCACTTTAACAGGAGTTGCAGAGCTGCGGGGGGGGGCACAGGCGTGCGTGTGTTTGCGCGGCGGGGTGGCGGGACACGTCCCCGCGTGTGTCTGTGCACACCGGGGGGGGCACAGCCAGAGCCCGGCCCCGGCAGGACACACCCGGCCCCGCAGACGGGACCTCCCCTCTCCTCGCCCACCCTCTTCCTCCAGCGTGGGGGGTCGTGGTGGTGGGTCCCAACCGCTCAGTCCCCCCAGCCCGTTCCCTCCCTCCCCCGGGGAGGCGGGGGGCTCCCCGCGCTTCCCCGTGTCTCCTCGCCGCGGGGCCGGGCCGAGGCCGGACAAACCCCCGGTGGGCGGCGGGACGAGCCGGGGGCGGGCGGGAGCGGGACCCCGCCGAGCTCCGGGCGGAGCCGCCGCGCTCGGGAGCCACCGGGCGGCCGTGCCCGGTACTGCGGGCCCGGGACCGCCGCCGGTCCCGGCCCTGCCTGGCAGCGCCCCACGCGGGATCGGCGGCAGGAGACCACCTCCGTCCCGGGGCGGCGGCGAGGAGGGTAGGGGGGCTATCCCCGGGGGTGTCCCGCTCGCAGACCTGCCCCGGTCCTCGCCCCGGGGTCCCGGCCGCCCCCCGTCCCGGCGGCGCATGCGCACCGAGCCCGGTTTAAAGGTAACCGGGGGCCGCCGCGCGGCCCCAGCCCTGACCCGCCCCTGGTACCGGCCCGCGCCCCCCCCTTCCCAGCCCCCCCTCCACGTGGAGCGCTCCCGAGCGGGCTCGGGCTCAGCCCCTTCCCTGCCCCGCGCGGGGCGGGGGGCGGCGGGGCAGCCCCCGCCCGCGTCCCGCCGTCCCTGCCGCCCGGGGCGGGGGATGCGCCGCGCCGATGGCGGCGGGGCCCTGCCGCCCCCCGGGCCGCTCAGCCGGCGGCGGCCGCCGCTGCGCCGTGTCGGCGGGCGGTAGCGGGACGGCGTGGAGCGGCGGGCCCCGGCCATGAGGTCCACCGCCTTCCGGGCGGCCGAGCCGCCGCGGGGCGGGGGGGGAGAGGAGGAGGAGGAGGAGGAGGGCGCCGCCGCGCCGCCCCGCCCGCCGCCCCGCCGGCCCCGGGAGCCGCCGCCGCTGGGGGCACACAAGGGCCGCGGCGGTGGGGTGGTGGCGGCGGCGGCGGAGCAGCAGCAGCGCTGGGCCGGGCTGGTGCCGCTGGCCGGCGGCAAGCAGGCCGGCGCGGGGGATGCCGGCGCCCGGCCGCGCTACCAGGCGGTGCTGCCCGGGCGCGGCGCCGGGGAGGGCGCGGCGAGGCCGGGAGCGGGGCCGGGGCCGGGAGCGGGACACGCCGAGCCGGGCCCTACTCCGCCGCCGCCGCCGCCCGCCGAGGGCAAGTGGAAGAGCGGTCCGCGGCGAGGCGGGATGGGGGCCGGCGGGGGCTCCCCGGGGCAGGCCGCCTGCCTGCGGCAGATCCTGCTGCTCCAGCTGGACCTCATCGAGCAGCAGCAGCAGCAGCTGCAGGCCAAGGAACGGCAGATCGAGGAGCTCAAGGCCGAACGGGACACGGTACGACCGGCGGTGGGGGCGGGGAGGGGCGGGAGCGTGGCACGACGGGGGTTAACCCCCACCCGCGGGGCTCCGCACCCCAAAGGGTTAATTCCCCCCCGGCGCCCCGGGATTCCCCGGGACTTCCGCCCACCGACAGGTAAGTGCCCCCCCCGGCATCCAAGGGTTTAACAACCCCCTCCCCATTGGGGTTACCCCCCCCTCGCTGGCACCCCAGGGGTTAATGCCCACCCGGGGGGTTAACACCCCCCCCTCCTGACTCCTTGGGGGGGTGTACTCCCTGGGGGGGTATAGTCCCCCTCCCCGAGGTCCCCAGGGGGTTAATGCTCCTCCTCCCCCCCCCCCAAGGGATTAACGACCCCCGGGGCAGTAGTGCCCCCCCCAGGGGTTGTTGCGCCCCAGGGGCAGGTCCTGCTCCCCCCGGGGGTTGATACCCCCAGCAGGTCTCGATGCCCCCCTCACACCCCCTACACCCCCCCCCAGACAAAGGCCGGCGGGGGGCGGGGTGACCGGCGGGGGCACAAAGGGCCGGGGCGGGGCGGGCCGGCGGGGGTTAACGGGCCGCCACCCGTCGCCATGGCAGCGGGCCCGCAGGGGGGCCTTAAAGGGCCCGCGGAGCGAGCCCGCCCCGCCGCGCAGGGTTAACTTAAAGGGGCCGCGTTAGCGCCGCTAGCGGGCTGGGTGGGCGGGGCATCCCCCTCCCGCCTGGCTGCATGCCTCGCCCCTCTCACGCGTGGGGGGGACACTGCTGTGTGCTGCTCTCCCACCACCATGTGCTTCCCCCCCACACTCTCTGGGTGCCCTGCCCACCCCCCCCCTCCCCCATGGGTGCCCTGGCCACATCGCCCCACACCCGTGTCTCACACACGCTCACAGCCCGTTGCCATCCTGTGAGGCCATGCCAAAGCCAGAGCGGGCTGGCACGTGCCATGGGCCCTCAGCCCGTGCTGGCTCAGCCCCACTGCGGTGGCGGCTGCAGTGGCGTCGTCCCGGTTGCAGAGGGAAGGGCTGCCCCACGTGGTGCAGCCGGCGTGGCCGCACGGTGATGCCGTGTCCCTGCGGCGTGAGCCGAATCCTCCATCATGGAGGAGCTGCTGCAGCGAGGCCACGACAGGGCTTCACTGGGGAGCATCCTCCAAGGAGTGGGGGCTAGGCCTCACCGAGCTGGGGGCTTGCTCTCTAATGAATCCCTCAGCTAATTATCAACCCCCCCTTCCTTCCCTGGGAAGATGCAGCGGAGGTTGAGACCCCCAAATTGCTCCTCGAAATGTCTGGCTCTGCAGCCGGCCATGTCCCTCCTGCCCCTGGGACGGGCAGTGCTGGATGGTGATGAGCATCCAGGGGCAGTGAGCAGCTGTGTCATGATGTTCAGACATCATATCCCCTGCCTGGTTGGGGACACTACCCTCGGCCCCCCACACGGTGAGCTGTGGCACAGGGAAGCCCGTGGTGCTGGCAGAGCCTGAGCAGGGATGTCTCCGGGGCAGATGTTCTTTAGGGTCTTACAAACATGCTCCTGGGGGAACAGGGGCCTGGGGGTCCTTAATCCCCCCTGCCTCCCTGGAGCGCAGCGTGAGGTGAGCCCCCCCTGCATTGCAGCTCCTTGCGCGCATCGAGCGCATGGAAAGGCGGGTGCAGCTGGTGAAGAAGGACAGCGAGCGGGAGAAGCACCGCATCTTCCAGGGCTTCGAGGTGGACGAGAAGCCAGAGGCTGAGGCGTGTGAGAAGCTGCCACTGGAGTGTCCCCAGGACCTGCTGGAGCCCCCCCCAACCCTCCAGCCCAAACACTTCCCCTACGGCAGGAACGGGAAGGGGCACAAAAGGTAGAGGGTGTTGGAGGGGAGGGTGGGTCTCAGGGAGGGTGGCTGGGGGGTCTTCCCTGTGTCACTACCCTCCATCCATGGGGCTGGTTCCACCTGGGCCACAGAGGTTCCCAGCGACCCCCCCGCCCCCAGCTGCTTGAAGAGGCTCCCTGGCACCAGGAGTCCGTCTGTCGAGCACCAGCATTACCCAGGGAAACCTCACCAAAGTCTGAGCGGGGATGATGAGGGGTCCCAAAATACTGGGGAGGCCCCTTTTGCCTCTGGAAACCTGCCTCTGGCACAGGAACCTGGTTTTGGAGGTGCTGGAACCCGCCCCCCACGGCAGCCCCAGCCCAGCTTCTCTTCCTCCCGCAGGAAGCCGGCGTTTGGGAGCGCGGAGAGGAAGACGCCCGTTAAAAAACTGGTGTCCGAGTTCTCCAAAGTGAAGAGTAAAACTCCAAAGCACTCCCCAGGGAAGGAGGAATCAGGCGGCTCCTTGACCGAAACTGTTTGTAAACGAGAACTGCGGAGCCAAGAGACTCCAGAAAAACCCAGGACGCTCCTGGAGACCCCCCTCCGAGCCTCGGCGCTGCCAAAGGCCCCCAGCACCCACCCCAAGGAGAAGGGCTTCTTCAGCAGCGAGACAGATGACCTGCCCTATCTCTCAACCACGGAAATGTACTTGTGCCGCTGGCACCAGCCGCCCCCGTCGCCGCTGCCGTTGCGGGAGCCCTCCCCAAAGAAGGAGGAGACTGTAGCAAGTAAGCGATGGAGAGTCTGCCACGGCGTGCCAGGCGTTGGGGTAGAGCTGGCAGCTGCATTGGGATTTGCCAAACCCAACTGCCTCAGGGGGCAGCACGGTGGATGGGGAGTGTGGGTCGGCATCCTTGCTGCCATGCCGGCGCCGTGGCGGGAGAGGCACGGTCCGGATGTGCAGCGGTGGCTGGTAGCGGCTGCGCTGCTGGCGCTGGGTGCTCACAAACCACGTCTCCAGCTCACAGAGCTCTGGCAGGCGCCGGGCAGGGCTGCCAGCTGCACTTCAGCCACCCGGTTTGCCGAGCAGCCTGCGCGCCCACTTGAGTGATGCAACTTCCCGTTGGCGGTTGGGAAAGTGTCTCCAGCTTGTGCCATGGTGTGGCTTCCTCATCGGGTCACCTGCTGTCCCCCATCCTGCTCTGCTGGCCCCCCCTTCCTGGCCCATCTATGGGTGCTGCAGCACGGCGAGTGGTGGCAGTGGGACACGCTGGGCTGGGCTGTGCCAGTCACTGAGGCGGTGCTAGATGGCCCAGCATGGGGAGGGGTCCAGGGGCTTGGCACATCTCCCCTCAGAATGGTGCAGGGGTTGGCGATGAGGTCACCTGCCAGCTCAGGACCAGGGTTTTGGGGGTGCTGAGCCACGCTGTCCAAGGGGTGGCAGCGGGGATGGGGTTAGAGCGTGGGGCTGTGGGGGATCCTGGAATGGGGCTAACGGCCCGGCCTCTCGCCCTGCAGTTCCATCTTGGAGGGACCATGTCGTGGAGCCCCTGAGAGACCCCAACCCCTCAGACCTCCTGGAGGTACGTACGCTGCCTTGGCTGCCATCAGAGCTGGCACTGCTGTGGGCACTTCCCTGGCTGGTTCTCTCTGGGAGAGCAGCTCAGGGTGCACCCCAGCTGGGCTGGGGGTGGAGGATCAGCCCCTCTGTACTGCTGTGGTTCTGGCTGCCAGCTCAGGAGGACATGCTCATCCATCTGTCCTTGCAGAACCTGGACGACAGCGTCTTTTCCAAACGGCATGCAAAGCTGGAGCTGGATGAGAAGCGAAGGAAAAGGTGGGAACAGAGAGGGTGATGGGGCCTGGGGTGTCACCTGGGGTGGTGGGATCACACATGGGCTGGCAGCTGTGGTGGAAAATACTGCTGGAGAAGGGCTGCTCCCTGGAAGGGTTTGGTGCTGCCGTGGTGGCTGCCTGCCTGTTCTCACTTCCTGGGCATCTCACATTCCAGGTGGGACATTCAGCGGATCAGGGAACAGAGAATTCTGCAGCGGCTGCAGCTCCGAATGTACAAAAGGAAAGGGATTCAGGAGTCGGAGCCTGAAGTTACCTCATTTTTCCCTGAGCCAGATGACGGTGAGTGCCTGGCGGTGTTGGGGTGCTGCCTGCCATGGGGGGTGCCAGCAGTGGGTGTGTAACACTCAATGTCTCCCCTGCAGTCGAAAGCTTGCTCATCACCCCTTACCTGCCTGTCGTCGCCTTTGGCCGGCCCTTACCAAAACTGACCCCACAGTGAGTACCGGCATCACCAGCGCGGTAGGGGGGAGGATGGGCTGTGCCGCACAGCGGTTGGTGTCCCTTATGTTCCCAGCGGTGCACAGACACCAGCTCTACCCGCAGGAACTTCGAGCTGCCCTGGCTGGATGAGCGCAGCCGCTGCCGGCTGGAGATGCAGAAGAAGCAGACGCCACACCGGACCTGCCGGAAATAGCAGAGCCACCGGCAGCTCCCTACATCACCGGGTCATGCCGATGGCCACTGCCCTCCCCTGCCTTCTCGTTGACGGATGATTTCGTTCCTCCGTGACCCTGGTTTTGTTCTCTTGGGTTTTGCAACACGTTCCTTGGACTTGTTTCCCCGTGCCGGCAGCCGCACCGGCGCTGGTCAAGGTTTCCCACTGGCTGCCGCAGTCCCAGGGGAAGCGGGTGGGCTCCAGACCCTGCCTGTTGTGCCCATCCTCACCACCCGCCGCAGCTCTACGTGCTGCCCCTGCCCTCCTGCAGCCGATACTCGGTTTCTTTTGGACACTGGGCTTCAAGCAGTGCACAGGAGCATAGAGACCACCGCAGCCTGACCCTGGTGTTGGGGGGGTGCTGCGTCCACCAGCCGGGCAGGTCACAATCCTGCCGGGACTCTTCCTGCAGCCGCCTCGTTACGTTTAGTTAGGAAAGGGGATATAAACATGGGTTTGTGTCCCAGAGGGGTGAGAGGCAGCGGTGGCGCTGCCATGGCTCCCAGTGCCACCAGCCCTGCGGTGGCGAGGAGCCCGGAGAGCGCCAGGAAACCTCTCTGGGGTTTGTCGGTTGGGTTTTTGCCCCCTCATGAGTCGCTGTAACGGGGTCGGAAGGGGGAGGGAAGAGTTTAAAAACTTAATTTTTTTTTTTTTTTTTTTTTGTGAAATAGAATCCTCTGCGCACAACTTGGGGGGGTTAATTGGTTGGTTTTTTTTTTTTTTAAATATAATTTAAACGTTCTGAGGTTGCTGAGCTGTGATATGAGGAGGGGGGCTGGTGTGAGTGTCTGTGTGTGTCTCCCCTCCCCTGTCCCCTGCCCTGGCTGGACCCTGTGGCTGCCCCCAGACCTTCTGGGTGCCCCCAGGCCCCTTGGTGCTGGGTGGGGGGAGTGTTCTGTCCCCTGCTCTGGCCGGGCAGACCCTGGGTTTATTTCGTGCCCCCCTGTGTGGCTCTGGGGGCTGCACCCCCACCCCCAGCTGGCCTCAGGCACAGGGCAATGGGGGGGTCCTAAAATGAGCTATAAAAGGGGGTGAAAGCGGGTGGGGGTGTCACCCCTGGGCAGCCCCGCCCCCCGTGTTGGGCTTATTTAATTTTTAACACAATAAACGAGGAAAACAGCCGCAGGCCGCGGGTGCCTTCCACCCCCCCCCTTGTGCGGGACGTCACTTCCGGCACCATGACACCACCCCCGTCGTGACGTCGGCGGCGTCGCCCGGCTCGTGCCTGCCCTCTGCCGGGCAGAGAGAGAAGTGGGAAGGGGGGAAGGAGCGGCCCGCGCCGCGGGGGCCGCCGGGACGGGCGCGGGGGCTGCCGGGAGCTGTAGTCCATCCCGTGGTGCCCCGCGCCACCGCCCGCCCCTGCGGCTGCCCAAGATGGCGGACCGGCGGCGGCAGCGCGCCTCGCAGGACAGCGAGGACGACTCGGACTCGGCCGCCTCCGACAGCGCCGACTCGGCCGCCAGCGCTGCCCGTTCCCGGTCGGGGTCTGGCTCTGGGTCGGGATCCGGGTCGCCCAGGCCGTCTCATCGCCCCCAGCGGGGCGCTACCGGGGCCCTCAGCGCTGGGCCGCGGAGCCGCGGGGCCGAGAGCGCCGCCGGGGGGGCGGCCAAGAGCGCTCCCGAGTCTGAGTGTGTGAGTGCGGCGGGGGACTGGGGGAGACTGGGATGGCCTGGAAGAGGGGGCCAGGGACGGGCCCGGGATGGCCTGGGCGGAGGGGGGGCGAGGGCCTGGGCGGCGGGGCCTGGGAACGGTGATGGCCTGGGCGGGGGGGACCCGGGGAGGGTTCGTGCCCGGGCGGCGGGGACTCGGAGGGGACTCGGGCCTGGGCGGGAGCCCGGGGACCTCGGCGCCGGGTGGGGCTGGGCCGGGATTGGGGGAGCGGGCTGAGGGAGCGCTGGGGTGGCGAGCTGGACCCTGCAGGCACCCCGCACCCAGCCGGGGCCCTTTCCTGTGCCCTCGCTTTGGGGTCCCGGCCTGGGGTGCTGCCCACCCAAGCCTCTTCCGCTCCTCACCGCCGCCACCTGCCTCGCACTACCCCGCCCTGCGGGGCGCCTCTTCCCGGCCCCTGATGCCGCCCCGATTTCCTCCCGCCCGGGCTTTGCAGTTTGTTCCGTCTCCTGCGGGGCCTTTGGGCTCATCCCCGCGCTGCTGCGGCCGGGCCGGTGTTTTGAGCTGAGGTTGGTTTCACCGTGCAGCTCCAGCAGTCTGTTCCTTCCCTAGAAATGGTCTGTGTGTGGAGCTGTGTGGCCTCAGCCAGCACCTTTGCTCAGGCGCAGGGCTCTGTGTCTGCCATCGGTGTCTCCAGCTGATGTCTGAGCTCAGTCCTGCTCCGCATCTGTTCCTTATTCCTCAGCTCCCACTTTAAGTAATCCTCTTGTCCTTTCCCCTGTTAGCTGCCAGCTCTCTAGGGAGGGTAGCCTGGCTTGTCTGTCCATCTCTCTTCCCTCTGAATTCCCCCAGCAGTTACCACACTCTGTGGCCTTTTCTTGAGCTGCGTTCCAGCACCGTTGTTGGCTCAAGAAGGATCTTGAGAAAGGTGCTGGCAGCCCTAAATATCTTCCTGCTCCATCACTGAAGTTGAACTTCCAAGGGTGGATGCAATAGGACCAGGGCCAGACCTTGTCAGAACTGTACCTGGGATGGTCAGGTGCCACAGGGTCCTGGCTGCTGACCTTCCCCTCTGCTGACACACCTTTCTCTCCCTCTTCCCACAGGAAAGTGAGGATGGCATCGAGGGAGATGGTGAGTAACGACTCCTTGGCACTGTGAGTGCTGCTTGCATGTGAAAAGTAAAACTCAGGCACATTTCCCCCTCCCTGATAGTCCTGTGGTTGTTCTCATCCCAAATACGAGCTCGGAATAGCAGGCTGACATGGGGGTGGGGACAGCGTGCCCCAAACTCACCCTTCCATCCCCCTGTGTGAGCTGGGAGCAGCATCCACTGGGGATGCTTTGGTTCCAACCCCTGTGCTAACCCCTTGGAGGGACTCGGTGTGTGTCTGCCCGTGTTGCATGAGGAGAGAAGCTGTGTGTGTGTGTCTGTCTGTCTGTCTGCCCTGACACCAACCCCCTTCTTCTCCCCTGCAGCTGTACTCTCGGATTATGAAAGCGCAGAAGACTCAGAGGTAAGAGGAGTCTCTGTCCTGGCATTCAGAAGGTGCTGCCAGTGTCTGCATCTCACCTGATTCCAGCACAAACCCCAGTTTGTGTCCTTCCTTCCCTGCAACTGACCCATCAGCAGCAACTATCTCAGGATACCAGCTTGTGTGGAGCCTGGGAGTGAGCTGTGCTGCTGTGTAGCCATCACCACAGCAAAGGAGAAGGGTCATTCCCTTCAGAGCCCCTCACTGGGCAGTTCTCTGGCACCAAATCCACGGTGCTGAGCAACCAGGGGGGTGGATGTGGCCCAGTGTGGATGGGATGGGAATGGGCAGGAAAACCACCTGGCTTCTCAGACTTTGGATACTGGGAGCAGGGTTTTCCCTGGCTGAGAAGGGTGTGGAAGGAAGTGTAGGATGTTTGGTGTGTTTTAATTAGCTGGAATTAAGAAGTGCTGGGTTGGAAGCATCCCAGGCAGCGTCCCTGTCTTATGCTGTGGCAGCTGGAGGGGTAACGCTCCCCATGAGCGCTGGCAGCTCTGCCCTGGGTGTGTGCTGACTAAACCCCCCTTCCCGTGCTCCAGGGAGGCAGCTTGGGCCATGACCCATGGCTGTGGGTTGTTAGGGCAGAGCTGAAGTTTAACATCATGAGGGAGCTCAGGGTCATTCAGGTTTCTAACAATTGCAGTGAATTGTTTCTGTAGGAAGAGCCCTTCCCTTGAGACGGCTGGTTCGGGGGTCTTGAGGGAGACAGTGCTTAGAGGCAAAATGATGAGACAGGAGAACTCAAAGCTCATCAGGACTGTTAATTTGTGAATGAATCTCTGCTGTTAGTGGGGAAGGAGCATGGTGGGCTGTAACATGGAGGGGCTGTAATGTGGAGGGCTGGTAAAGCCACGTCCACCACTCTTTGAGCCCTGAAACCTGCGTGGAGGCTCCCACACGTAGCAGCAGCACAGTGCTGGGTGCTGGGAGCAGCGAGGGTATTGCATCACTGACATGCCAGGATGACTCCATCCCTGTGCCTAAAAATAATGCCACGTCTGGGTTTCCCCAACGTAAACAAAAGGAGCAGTTGATGTGCAAATACTCGGTGTTGAAAGAGAAAAATAGAGCAGCCTTTTTGTTAATCACACAGAGCTATTTTTAGTGTGGGTTCCAGCCTCAGCAAGGCTTGCAGGCTCCTGGAGGGTGAAATGAGGTCATGCTCCTGCCAGCAGAGTGCTCCGAGTGAGTCAGCCGAGTAACTCCAGGGAATTTGGAAACATGGCGCTGGCTGGATCCGAGCCCTCGGTGTGGGAAGGAAGGGATGGTCTGAGGAGGGCCCTTGTTTGCTGGCTCCTGGGCTTGCAGGAGCTCTTCCAGGGTGGCAAGACACTGTGGAGTTGGTCCTGGCTCTCCTCTTGAAAGCTTGGCTGTTGGGTCTGGTGCTGTGGGTGAGGTGTTGGGTTTAGTCTTTGCTTTTTCTGTAAAAATACAAGGATTGGAAGGACCTTGAGAGCTGGGTCTCTGCTGTGAGAGAGTCTGACCTCCAGCAGCTGGAACAGGGATCTGGGGACTTGCACAGGGAAATGCCTACCCCTCAAGCTGCAGGTTTGAGTAACTGGGGCTTTTTCAGGCAGAGGAAGAGGATTACAGCGAGGAAGAAAGTGCCAAAGTGGAACTGAAGCAGGATAGTAACGATTCCTGTGAGTCAGCAGCGAAAGCAGAGAAAGGGGATGAGAAACCTGACCCCAAAGGTGCCGTAACGGGTGAGAGGCAAAGTGGGGACGGGCAGGTAGGTGTCCAACATGCCTTCTGGGTGCTGTGGGAGGCTCCTCGTGGAGGGACTGCTGCAGTGGTGAGAGCTGCCTGGTTTTGACAGGAGAGCACTGAACCTGTGGAGAATAAAGTTGGGAAAAAGGCTCCCAAGCACCTGGATGATGATGAGGATCGGAAGAACCCGGCTTACATCCCACGCAAGGGGCTCTTCTTTGAGCATGACCTCCGCGGGCAGACGCAGGAGGAGGAGGTCAGGTATGTGAGCATCCCCCCTACCCGTGTCTACCCAGCCCAGAAGACTCTGGGGGGACCCTACAGCACCTTCCAAGCCCTGAAAGGAAAGTTCTTCCTGGGGAAGAGCTGTTCCTGAGGGCATGGAGCAATGGGATGAGGTGAGAAGGTTTTAAACTAGAAAAGGGGAGATTGAGGTTGGGTGTTAGGAGAAAGTTCTTCCCTCTGAGGGTGGTGGGACTCTGCCCCAGGCTGCCCAGAGAGGTGTGGGAGGCCCCATCCCTGGAGACATCCAAGGTCAGGGTGGATAGGGCTCTGAGCGACCTGCTCTATTGAAGATGTCCCTGATCACTGCGGGGTGGGATGGCCTTGGAAGGTCCCTTCCCACCCAACACAGTCTGGAATTCTCTGGGAGGGTGAGGCCAGCCCCCTGGCCAGCATTTGGCAGTGCAGTGAGGATTTGTCTGTGGCTGCTGGGCAGGAGGGGTGGGAGGGAGGGAGGGAGAGGGACGCTGTCTCCTGAGCTGGAAATGCTCCATCTCTGTGTGTGGGGCTGGTAGAAGCTGCCACATCTCCTCAGCTTTGCCGCCACCGCTTGGTTCTCCCCCTGTAACTTCTCCAGGCCGAAGGGTCGTCAGCGGAAGCTGTGGAAGGACGAGGGCCGCTGGGAGCACGACAAATTCCGGGAGGACGAGCAGGCCCCCAAGACCAGGCAGGAGCTGATCGCGCTCTACGGCTACGACATCCGGTCAGCTCACAACCCTGATGACATCAAGCCAAGGAGGATGCGCAAACCAAGGTGAGCAGCAGAGTCAAACCAGAGCCTGGCTCATCCCAGAGGGAAACCTGGGCCTTTGTACTGGGCGCTTCAGAGGTCAGGTCTGAACCCTAAAGAGGGGGCACCCCGCTGGGGTGGGACCTCAGTCCTGGGGGTTCTGCGTGTGGCATAAGGGAAGGGGATTGCCTGGCACAGCAGCACCTCTCACCCAAGGGGTTTCTTTTCAGTCTGTTGTACTATTTCTCTCCCCCAGGTTTGGGAGTCCCCCTCAGCGAGACCCAAACTGGTCCAACGAGAGGCCCAGTAAGCCCCCGAGGCACCAAGCAGCAGACACCACCGTGACCCCTCCACGAACCTTCACCAACAGGAGCTCAGCAGGTACGGGCAGGATGCCCCCACCGAGGAACTACCCAAGGATGGGGGGCTACAAAGAAACACGTCCTGGCTACCGAGCTTCAGAAGCAAACACCCAGCATCCTCCTCGGAACGGCGAGCCAGCCAAACCAGAGAGTGGCTACCGAGCAAAGCGTGCTGAGCAGACCCCCCCGAGAGACAAGTCACCCGAGGTGGAAGCAGCACATGTTCACAGCAGCCCTGTGAAGGAGGAGGTTGCTTTGGAAAGCCAGGCCGTGGCTGCTGATGCTGCACAGCCTCCACCAGACAGACCAGTGGAAAAGAAGTCTTATTCCCGGGCAAGAAGGACCAGAATCAAAGCTGGTGACACAGGGAAGCTGCCAGATGAGGTGCCTGCTTCAGAAGGGCTGACTCCTGTGCCTCCAAAACCTCTGCAAGCTGAGACATCCCCCCCACCAGCCAAGAGTGGTAACTGGGAGTCGCAGGTAGAATCCAGTTTGGATGGACTGGAGCAGGAGATGACCCAAATGAACCTCGCTGAGCAGAACTGGACTCCGGGGCAGTCGCAGTTCCTGCAGCCCCGGGAGCTGAGGGGTAAGTGGGTGCAGCCTCTTGGTTTTCCACTGGGGCCCTGGCCAAATCTGCAGCCACGTGGTTGGTCAGAGCCGAACCCTCTCTGCCTTAGCCTGGGGCAGGCATGTGATGGCATTGTGTGCTGCCAGTGAGAAAGCACAGAGGTGAAGAGAGGGCCAAACAGGGGAAAAAAGGGGAAATTAAGCATGCTGGTGTAGGTTAAATCAAAGTTGGGTTGGGATGGAGGTGGGAGTAGATCCATTCCCCCTCTCTGCCCTGTCTGTGGAGAGCAGGAGGTTTCAGTGAAGCTGAAGGCCTGTGTGTGGAACAGGCAACAGGGACTTTGTGTGGCAGGAATCCTGGTGAGACTGTGCTGCAGCCAGGAGCAGAGAGGTTTGGGAGATAAGGAGCCTTGTGCTTGGCTGGTGGGGAAGGGTAATGAATGATGGGCCTCCTGCTCGAGCCAGAGGGAGCTTCCTGCTGCAGATCAGCTTGTTTCCTGGTGCTGGGATTGGGGTCCCACCACCTACAGCCTGACTGGGGCTGGCAAATATCTGTGCCTGGTAGGGGGAAGCTGTTCTGTCGCAGCAGCAGCTGAGGGGAGGGATGTGGGACAGAGTAACCCCCCCGTGAGCCAAGGGCTGAGTTCTAGTTGAGCGTCCGGGCGAGAGGTCGTTTGGGTATAATTATCTCTTTGCAGAATTAGAGTCTCTTTGGGGAGTGTTTGGAGCCCTTCCTGAGAGAAAGAAAACTGGAGCAAGGAGAAGGCAACTTGCAGCTTTCATAAGCATCTCCTGAGGTTTAGGCTGTGAAACCAGAAGTCTTCTTGTGCTGATGTTGCTGGTGCAACCTGTGTGTGAACAGACTCTCGGTCTCAGCCATGGGTGCGAGTAGCCGGGCGTTAAACACGCTGCCAGAGCAGGAGTTGAGATGTGCTGTGATTTCCAGCTGAGATTCTGTGCTCTTCTTCTGGTTTTGATGCTTAAAATAAAGTGTCTGAACACATGTACCATGAGGCAGCTCAGCTGCAGGAAGGAGACACCTCCTGTCCGTACAAAGGGCATCGTTACTCTGCCATCCCTTCGTTTCCTCCTAGCAGAGAAGGCAGGTGCTCATTCTGGACCCACCTGACAGGCTAAGCTAGTGTTGGGTCGCTCTGTACACACAGCGTGTGTGCCTCTGAGGGCATCTGTGGTACTGGTGATCCATGGGCTCTGTCAGTGTTCCTTATGTCCAGTTTGGCTCCCCTGGGATTGCCCACCATCGGTTCAGGGCTGGGGTGCTAGATGGGTGCTGCAGCGCTGCTGTGTGAATTCAAAGCTGCCTGTTGTAACAGTGGTCACGCCCTGTAGAGAGTTCAATCTGCAGTTTACTCAGATCCTTGTCCCTGCTCCAACAAAGTCCTTGTCCCAGTGGGAGCAGAGTTCAGATCAGCACCTGGATTCCAGGCTGAGGATTTGATCTGATTTGATTTTTTTAAAGTGAGATTAAGAGGGCACAGAGCAGTGTGGGTGATGGCACAGGGGCACAGAGCAGCGTGGGTGATGGCACAGGGGCACAACAGCTTCTCATTTGTACTGAAACACTTAAAGTTGTAACCCAGGAGGTGAAGGTGTTAGAAAAGGCTTCTCATGGTGAAAGCCAGAGCTCCACCCTCTCATCGCACAGTGACGTCCCCGGGCTGCTGGCACTGGCAGGCCAGCGACTGGTGGCTGAGCTGGCTTTGGGGTGAGAACACATGCAAACCATAATAACCAGTTTGTTTCTTCCTCCTCAGGTATTCCAAACCATCTGCACATGGGAACTGGGCCCCCACCTCAGTTTAACAGGATGGAGGAGATGGTAAAGCACCTTGCTGAGCGGGACTCTCTTTAGGGGTGCAGGAGCCACATGGTCACTCGTTTTGGGGTGGCAGTAATGAGAGGTTTGCCCATGCCACCGTGGCCTGTCCCTTTTCTGGGTGTTCATGGTTGTTTGGGGGTTTTTCCACACTCTGTGACCCAGACAGAGGTTTCCAGGGGCTGATGGGGAAGCGGGTGTGTGCTCCCTGGTGGGAGGGGGGGCTGCTGCCCCTCACTGGTGCCTTTGGACTCTTTCAGGCGGTGCAGGGTGGGCGTGTGAAACGCTACTCGTCGCAGCGGCAGAGACCGCCGGTGCCAGAGCCTGCTCCCCCCATGCACATCAGCATCATGGAAGGGCACTACTACGACCCACGTGAGTTCCCCTCCCACTCCTGAGCTGCTGGAGCAGGAACCCCCCATTTCTGTTGGGGTTGGGGACTCTGGGGCTCTGTCTTCCTTTCCCAAAGGGCATCGCTGCAGCGTCTGGTACAGGAACTACAGAGCTGCTCTGAGCCTCCCTGGTGGGTGTTTAAACCCACCAAACAATGATCAGTGTCACTGCTCCCCCTCCCTGTGTGAGGAGAAACCAGGATGTAGAATTTCCTTGGGATCAGAGCAATGTCTGTGACACTTGGGAGCTGGGAGCACTGCAGAACAGGCTGAGGAATTTACTCCAGCGCTTCAGGTGTTGGAGAAGAAATTCCCTGTATATTCCCCTGCCCTGCAAAGGGAGGAGAAGCCTTTTCTGTTGGGACTATGTAGCCTCTGTGAGCCTGGTAGCTTGGGAATGGATCTCACAGCATTCCTGGAACTACTGGGGCTGCGTGTGCCCTCCTAATGCAGAATAAAATTCAGCAGAGCTTTTCCTTCCCAACCCTTTTGCATTGCAGTACAATTCCAGGGACCAATCTACACCCACAGCGAGAACCCAGCCCCGCTGCCGCCCCAGGGGATGATCGTACAGCCAGAAATGCACCTCCCTCACCCAGGTGAGGAACCGGCTCCTCAGCGGGACACGGGGCAGCTGGTACTGACGTGACGGTTGTGCCCTGGGGAAGCTCAGCCTGGGAAGCAGATAGCTCTGGTTTCACACAGCCTCTGTCACCAGGGGAATCCATTTCCCTTATTTCTCCGATGTGGAAGAGATCTGCTTCCGTTTTGTGGCAGGGCTGACTCAGGGAGCATTTTTGGTGGGGAGCAGCAGACGTTTCTGGCCCTTGCAGCTGGTGCAGGGCTGGGGGGTGATGGGAACGTTTTGGCAGCCTCCAGCTTGGATGGCTGCAGGTTCTGCACAGCCCCTCCTGGCCCCTTCTGTGGGGCGTGTTGCTGCACCAGCTGCTGTGCCAGGCTGGCTTCTAGGCCCTGCTGCTTGTAGATTAGAGGAGAAAAGCAGAAACGAGAGCTGTTGAATTGGCATCTTCTCTCTCTTGCCCACAAAACCCATTTCCTGAAGTGGATGTGCTGACTGCAGGGCCGTGTCCGGTTCCGGTGAATCAAGACCCCAGCATTGGGAAGGGGAAGGGGGGGCTGTGCTGTGCTGAAGTGCTTCCCCTTTTCCCTCCCCAGCACAGGAACTGAGGTCCCATGGCTGCAGGAAAGGCCTCTGGGCAAAGTGCTTCTCCTTCCTGCCATGCCACCCTGCTGGCATTGGAGCCCCTGGCTTTACATGTGACCCTGTGCTCCTTCAGCTCATTTTCCTTGCTCCCCAGGTTTACACCCCCACCAGACGCCAGCCCCCATGGCCAACCCTGGGCTGTACCCCCCACCAGTCTCCATGCCCCCGGGCCAGCCCCCACCACAGCAGCTGCTTGCACCGACTTACTTCTCCCCTCCTGGAGTGATGAATTTTGGGAATCCTGGCTACCCCTACCCCCCAGGAGCTCTACCCCCTCCACCCCCTCCTCATCTCTATTCCAACACGCAGGTAAGTGTGCTGTGTCTCTCCCTCCTGAGCAGGAGCCATCGAGAGTGGAGGGGATCCTGTGGTGTGGGGATGTGTTTTGTGAGGCTTCCTGGGAGAGGGTGTGGAACAGCCAGGTTGCTCCGTGGTGGGAGCTTGTTTCTCTCAACTCTCTGTGCTTGGGGTGGGAAAAGCACCATCCTTCCCGTGTCTGTGGGGCAGCCACTCCGGATTTAGGGTCTGGTGGGTGAAAAGTCTGTGCTGGTGGGCCTGAGAGCTGACACCTTCCCCTGCAGAAGAGGGAAACAGTCCAGCCCCAGCCTCTGCCCCGGCATGTCCCCAGCAGGTCCGTGCACAGCCAAGGGCACCTTGAGAATGGCTTTGGGGGCCCTTTCAGTGGGAGGTGGAGCCTGGAAACTGCCCGGTGCTGCTGTGACCAGTGCGGGTCTGGCTGTGCCCGACCCCCCGACCTCCGTGTCTGCAGCAGCCGCGGGGCAGAGCGGCCACAGGTCGCTGTGAGCATCGCGATGATCGCGATGACGCCCGACCAAGCCGTGGCTGCCGTGCGAGCGGCACACGGCTGACACGCAGTGGCAGGCGGGAGATGTGCACGCTCCCCGAGCGCTGCAACCTCTCTGACCTTCCCCGCTGCCCTGGGCTGATCCCAGCAGGGAACCCCTCGGCTTTTGGGGCACATCCCAAGCCCCACGGCTTGTGGCTGGGAGCCTCTCCGTGCCGAGAGGGAGAGGCCCCCAAAAGTGCTGAGGGGAGGTGAGGGTCCTTCAGCATTGTGCTGTGTGGCCTCGGGGTGCACAGCCAAAGCAGCCCTCATCCCCCCAGCTCCTCACCTTTGGTGTTGGCACCTCCACAGCCCAGCCATGTGCCCTGAGGGCTGGCTGGGGTGCAGGGTGCAGCTTTCCACGCCTCTGTGTGTGTGTCCCTCCAGCACAGAGCTCTGACCTCTATTTTCTGTGGGGAGCACAGGCGCAGTCCCAGGTGTACGGCGGGGTCACCTACTACAACACAGTCCAGCAGCAAGTGCAGCCCAAGCCCTCTCCACCCCGCAGGACGTCCCAGCCCGTGACTATCAAGCCACCACCTCCCGAGGTACCGTCCCCTCGCCGCGTGTGCGATGCTGCGCCGCCGGGATGCGTGTGACGTTGCCGTCTCCCTCTCCCATCCAAGTAAAAAACCCCCCCCACGTTGTTCCAAGGAACTCTTAAACTGCCTAACCTTTGACATGTCCCAAACCTCAGCTTCTCGTTGCAGGTGGTAAGCAGGGCTCCAGTTAATTTGAGTTTCTAAATACTTTAAAACTAAACCCACGTTAAAAAGTAAGTCCAAAGTTGACTCTTGCTTTTTTTTGTTGCCTTTTTTTTAAAAAAAAAAAGTTGCTCAGGGTAGAAATCAGAACACTTTAGAGAGAGAAACCCAAGCCTAAGTTAGAAGGCAGTGGCTTCTCTGAAAGAACACGTGTTGAGACCACAGTAGATAATCCAGGCAGCGGACTTGAAGGTGTCCCAGAGCTGAGAGCCGTCTCGCTGCGCTGGGAAGGATTTCCTTGCTCCAGCACTGAGAGCTCTGCGTGTGTGGGCACGTGCCAGAGTGCTCTGTGTGTCCCATTTCCTCTCTTAATACCTCACTGGGCGCATGGGAGCTGAGCGAGCCCAGATCCCAGCAAGCCTAGACCTGAGTGGGCATGTGCCGGTGGCTTCCCGGGACGCAGGGAGGCGGCGTGCGGCGCGGTGGAGGGCTGGGAAACACACAGGGTTTGTAAATCCGCAGGGAGATCATCTGATCAAGGTTCCCTTTGAAAGGGCCTCACCATGGGAAAATGTTGAACTGCTCAGCTGAAGGGAGCTGGCTGTGCCCGGCGCGGAGGCAGCCGGAGGCGTGGGCAGGCAGGAGTGTTTTGGCACCCGTGTGTGGAGGGTGTTTTTGGCAGGACTGTGACGAGAGCGTTGTGAGCCCTGCACAGCGTTTGCGGTGGGGCAGCCTCATCCTCTGCTGCTTTTCTTCCTCTTCCCCCACCAGGACAGCAAAGGGGAGAAACCAAAGGAGAGGAGCAACACGTAGGGGATGCGGCCGTGTGAATCCCAGCGCCAGACCCAGCACCTCGGCGAGGACGAAGCTCCTCGGGAAAGGCTCCTTCCCTGTGCGTAGGTGAGGCAGCGGGATGAAACCAACCGCACCGTCTTGTGCTCAGGGGCAGACACCTTCCCTCTCTGGTTGTCCCGGTGCCCTCCTGAAAACCATCACGCCGCCGCTGATTCACCCTCCTCCCCCTCCCTCGCTGAGGCACCGGGGGTCACCGAAGAATCAACCCCCAGAGTCGGTCCTTGACCATGAGTTCTCACAACTTCTCTCTGTACTAAACACCTGTCCCTTCCCTGTTAAACTCCACTGGCTTCATCGTGGGCTCTTTTTATTTAAGAAACGAAGCGGCTCCTTCAGTAAAGCTGATTTGTTTCTTTTGGGTATTTTGAATTTGTTTCTCTGCTAACGGGAAGGTAACATCCCCTGCCCCCTGTTAAGTTAATTCTTCATTTCAATTCTCTTTTTAAGTTTATTTCTGCCACTGTTCCAGGCTGGGGAGGGCAGCGATAGGAGTCTGGCAGGAACGTGCTGGCCATGCAGCTGCCAGTTAATGTAGAAACTCCTCCTGTTTCGTTTCCCAAACCAGCCCCATCCCTGACTCGTGTCTTCAGCAGCTCCTGTCCGTGTGTGTGTGAGCTCAGAGCAACCCCCTTCCCCTTGCAGAGTGGGTGGTGATTTCCTCCTGCACCTTTGTGGAATTAGAGGCAGGGGAGGAGGTTTATGGGTGCCTGGGCACCTTGATGCTGCCGGAACAGCCCTGCCAGCAGCCAAACCAGCTTGACGGGGCAAGGGGAGGAGTGATTCCCTCCTGGTGCCTGGGTGTTGCTGCCGCGGAAGTGGAAGGGGATGTTGTAACCCGCCCTGACGCGTCCAGCCAGGGCTCCCAGCCCCAGGAGGAAGCGCCTCAGCCCTGCACCTTCCCCGGGGACCTTGGCAGCCTGGATTCCCTCGTTAGGATTCAAAGGCTGATCTGCTGGAGCGAGTGGCACCGCAGCACTGAGCGTGCCAAGCCGGACTGGGCTGGCTCAGGCCACCACAGCGCTGTGTTTCTGCAGCACCATCCCACTCGGGCTTGGCCGTGTCCCTGCAGCCGTTTGCAGATTGCCTTGGGAAGCTTGGCAGGACAGGCTGCTGATCCAGGCGGAGCCCTGGGCGCGTGCTGGGCAGTGTGGGGAAGTGCCAGCTGCTGGCATAGGCCGCTCAGTGAGAGGAGGGAGTGTTGCCTTGGCCTCAGTGTCCCCATCTGTGGGGAGAGGGGGCTGCCCACCCACCCACCTGCCTGCTCCCTGGTCCAGCTCTTCCCATGTGTGCCGGGCTCTCTGGCAGCCGTCCCTTCTCTGGTGGTTTGTAACTCAGTGACAGTCATGTTTTAGGAGCAGAATTCCCTTAGGCCTGAGAGGTGTCCTTGGTGTGTTGGTCATGGGACAGGAGTCCTGGGCCTTACAGTGCTGGGATGGATTCCAGGCCCTTAGGAGCCCCCTGTGTACCCAGCGCTGTCTCAGCACATGGATGAGGATGTGTTTTAGGAAGCAGTCAGCTCCATCTCTGTTCCCTCAGGCGGGACCAGTGTCCTGCCTGCTGGGAGCTGCTCTCCCCGTTCTGGGGACTCATGGGGGAGACTGGAAGAGTGGCTCCCCCACGGCTGATGCCAGCTGCCCCCGGGTGCCAGCATCCCTGGGGAGTAGCTGCCCCATTCCCAAGCCCAGCTCTGCTCTGGCAGCGGGGCTCGGTGCAGAAAACGAGCCCCCTCCTCTCTTTTCCTCTCCCTCCAGCCTCATTTGCTCGCAGAGGAAAGAACAACTGGTGTGTAGGTGGTGCGGGAGCTGCCGCTCGCCCGCCGGCTTCTGTGCGCACTGCCGCCCCCTCCTCAGCACTGTGACAGCCCCCTCTGGCCCCCCGCCCAGCTTCCCACGGCAAACCAGGGGGTGGGTGGCATGTACCCCGCTCCTGCACCTACCCACTACACCCCCATCATGGGAGGGGGGAGGCAGGGAGCATGGAGGTGGGCTCTCCTCTCCCCCAGCCAGCCTGGGGCGGGGGCAGTTTGGGAGGGCAAGGGGCCTTCTGTTTCCCCTTTGCATCCTGCCCCAGCCCTTCTCCTCCATTCCCTCCAGCTCTGCCTGGCTACTACCCCACCACCATGGAGGGGGTGGATCCCAGAGCCCATCCAGCAGCAGAGGCAGGAACCATGGACCTCTTGCCCACCCCCCACCATCACCACACTGCTCCTTCCCTCCCCAACACCCCTGCCTCAGTTGCCCTCCCTGGCAGAGGGCTTGGGGCTGAGCTGGGGACCATCATCAGGACCTTGTGGAGAAGCTGCCAGGTGAGAAGCCCCTTGACTGGGGACACCAGCCCCCCAAATACTGAGCTCGCTTCTCCCCATGCTGCAGCTGGGAAGTGGGTTAAGGAGCTGGCTCAGGGAGGGATTTTTCCCTCCGTGTAATTTTTCCCTCCTACACAAGGTCTGTTTTGAGCAGTGCCTGGAGGCTGCACCCCCCCATCTCAGCTGCCGGGTGGGGGAATGCAGCGCGGCTGCAAATGGAGGCGCAGGCTTTGGGAGGGAAGCGCCTGCTCCAGATCCCAGCTCGTTAGGAGAAATAACAGCAAATTAATTAAGCTAATAGCTCGCTCTGCGCCAGCAGTGCCCCCGTCCCTGCCAAGCTGGGGGAGAGGAGCTGAGCCTGGATTCGGGGTGTGTTTCCCGGGGCTGAGCGCGGTGCTCAGCACAGCACGATGCTCCGGGTCCCTCCTGCCGCTGCGGACCGGCCGTGGCACTCCCTGGCCACCGGCTCGGTGCCTCAGTTTCCCCTCCTGCCTGGCCGCAGGGGTGCAGCCCCTCTCCTTGCAGCAGCGCTGGCACCAGGGGCCGGGCATCACACTGGGAGGAGCTCAGGCAAATGGGAGCGTTTCAGGGTCTCAAGTGGGAGGTGTGGGGGTCAGCGCTGGGGGCTGGCGGGGTCGGGCCGTCCCATCCCACCCTGTCCCACCCCATCCCGCCTCATCCCGAGCCTCGTGCCGCCGCGGACCGGGACACGCTTTCCCGCTCGCCCGCGGCAGCTCGGCTGGAGTTGCCAAGCAACTGCTGGGTGGGAGAGAAGCGGGAACAAAGCGGGAGCTGCCGGGACCCCCGTCCCTCCACCCACCCCGGACCCCCCGGTACACAGTGGGTACTACGGGGGGTGTGTGTCCCGTGTCCTCCCCCCCCCGGGGCTGTCACGGGGCAGCGGGCTTGCCGGGAACGGCCCCCGGGAGATGGCGATTGGGGGATACAGCTCTGCGGCTCCGCTGCGGGCGGGGACCGCGTCCCACCCCGCCCTGCCCCGCACCTGCCCCGGCTTGCCGCCCCGGCAGGGCCTGTTCCCGGGCTGGCAGCGCGGGGGGGCAGCTGCCCCGACCTGCCCGGCCCTGCCCGCGGGCGGCCCTGGGCCCTGGGGGGTGCCCGTGCCAGGGTGGGGGGTCCCGCACCCACCCCCGGCCCTTTCCCACGCTGCGACGGGATGCAGAGAACTGGGCTGGGGAGGGGGGGAAGAGAGGGAGTGGGGGGCTCACGCGGTGCCCGGGGACGTGCCCCGTGTGGAGGGGACACCAACGGGGGTGTGCGGGGGGGCTGCGCCGTGTGTGACACGGGTGTGAGACAGCACGGGGACACACACTCTGTGTCGCTCCATCGGGGGGATGCGACGGTGCCTGGTGTGAGGATGGGGGGGTGGTTTACATGGCGAGGGGGGCGTGTCTGTCCGTCCCCCCCGGCTGTACGACGGCGGGGGGGGGGTGTGGGGGGCTCTGCCAACGCGTCCCCGTCCATGACTGATCGCGTGTGGGCGTGTGGCCGCGTCCCCGGTGCGGCGGGGGGGCGGGGAACGGGGGTGTGCAACGCATCACCTGCGGGGGGGCGGCCGTGTCTCGGCGTGCGCCTGGCACTGGTGCGGCCGCATCCCGCTGTCACCGCATCCCAGGGACGGGTCCGCCCCCGGTCCCCGCGCTCCGGTGCCGTTCCCGGGGCGGCAGCGGGCGGGGGCGGGCAGGTGCCGGCGGCGGGGCCGGGGGGGGCGGCGGCGGGGCGGGGCGGCGGGGCGGGCGCTGGCGGCGGCTCCGCGGGCCGCGGCGGGGCGCAGCGCGCAGCAGGCGCGGGGCGGGCGGGGAGCGGCGCCGGGGCCCGAGCCCGACCCGAAGCCGAGCGGAGCCGCCCCGCCGCCGCCGCCCATGGCCCCCTGAGCCGCCGCCGCCGCCGCGCCCGGGCGGCCATGAAGCCGCTGGAGAAGTTGCTGAAGAAACCGGGCGCGCACCTGCCCTCTCGCCCAGCCGCCGCACCGGGACCGGGGCAGGGATCGGGCCCGGGGCCGCGGCGGCAGAGCCTGTCGCGGTCGCCCGCCTCCCCCGAGGAACCGGCGGGGCCGGCGGGGCCGCAGCCGGGGAGCGAGGGCCGCTGGCTGGAGCTGCGGCCGCCCGAGGCTCCGCTCCGCTCCCCCGAGGAGCCGTCCCCGGGCGCCGATCGGGACCGGGAGCTGCCAAGCCCGGAGCCGCCGCCCGCCGCCCGCTGCTGCTGCGGCTGCGCCCCCGCCGCTCCGGCGCCCCCCGAGCGGCTCCTGGCCGCGCTCCTCGACCGGCTGCCGGCGGGCGGCGCGCACGGCCGCGGCTGCGGAGCAGGTACCACGGGTCGGGGTCGGCGGGACCCCCGGGACCGCGACCGGGGGAGAGTGGGCTGGACTGCGGGCACCGGCGGGAGAGGCTGCGGGGGTACCCGGTGCGGGGAGCGCGGGGGCCGGGCGCTGCGATGGGCGATGCTGGGGGGCGATGCGGCAGCGGGCGGCGCTGCGGGGGGAGGCGGGACGTGGTCGGGGGTGTGATGGGCACCCGCTGCCCCGGGAATGCGCTGATGGGCGCCGGGTGCCCGGTTAGGGTGGCGAGGTCGGGCCGGGGTGCCCGTGGCAGCGGGGTGGGCAGGGACACAGTGGGGGTCCCGCGGGGCATCCGTGCCCGCCCCCGCGCTGCGGCGGAGGAGTGGGCAGGGGATCGCCGGGGGCTCGGAGGCAGCGCCGGGCTCGGAGGCAGCGCCGGGCCCGGCGGAGGCCGAGGTTGGCCGGGCACCGGCCGCTGCCGCCGCACCGGGCGCAGCCATCAGCCTCCCGGTTAATCTTTAACAATTTCTCGGTGCTAAAATTAGCCCCGAAGGGAGCCTTAGCGCGGGAGGGGGGGTGTCCGGACGGACGCCCCTGCCCTCCGGCACAGGCTTCCCGGTGCCGTCCCACCGCCGCTCCCCGTGCCCAGGTCTGTGGGGCAGGTTTGGGGCGCTCGGAGCTGCGTGGGAGCCGGGCTGGGTGCAGGGAGCGCTCCCACACCGCGGGCATCCCTGCTCCCACCGACCCCGCTCGGGTGCAGGGCTGGGGGACACCCGGGGAGGGCACCGGGGAGCCCCAGCTCCGGGGGTGCCCGGGGCCCGGGTGGGGCTCCCCCACCGACACTACAGAGCCCTTTGGGTAGGAGCGAGCCGGGACTGGCAGCGCCAGGCCCTGCCTGCACCAACACGCTGCCAGGCCCGGCCCTGCAGTGCTCGGGCTGCCAGGGACTGGGTAAGGGGGGGGCAGGAGCCGGTCCATGGGTCAGGAGGCTCCTGGCATTCCCGAAAAGCCATTCCTGCAGCTCCAGGGGATGGTGTGGGTGCTGCGGAGGGATGGGGAAACTGAGGCAGTGCTAGAGGGGACAGCAGCCTGCAGGGAAGGGGGACTGGTGCTCAGCTCCTCTTGCCCCCCAGGCACAGCCCGGAGGGGGCTGCACGCGGGGCTGGGGGAGCCGGGGGGCACGTTCCTGCACCCCCCACACTGCCGGTGCCCCTGTTTGCTCTGGCCTCAATGCTGGGCATGGGGCGCTGTCCCAACAGCACTGGGGGCTGGGTTGGGGGGACTGGGGGGGTCCAGCCTGTGTCTCAGACCGCTGTGTCCCGCTTTTGGTGGCAGCTCGTCCCCTGTGGGCGCTGCACCTCTGCGCAGGGTGCGGGGGGGGGGGGGGGCCTCAGCCCCAGCCTGGCACAGATCCGTGTCTGGGTTAATGGGCCACGGCCCAGGGGGCAGCCGGGGGGGGCACTCTGCATGGTCCCTCTGGCGGGGACAGGTCTCTGGGCCTCGGGGGGGCCCTAGCGGGGGGGCTGGGGTCCTGCCACAGCATCCTTGGGGTACACAGGCATCCCGATGCAGCCGGGGACCCGCTCAGGGCCCAGGGTTGAGGGTTGCTCCGGAGCTGGGCGAGGCAGCGGAGCCTCATCCAAAGGTCGCAGCGGTGGCTGGGTGCTGGCGCCGCCGGGCACCGCCGCCAGTATCGGTTCCCTCGGCTCGGCCGGCCGGGCCGCCTCGAAACACCTTCCCCAGAGGGCCCGGCTGCGGGCACCGGTGCTGCGTGCCCCCCAGTGCCACCGCCTGAATAACTGCTGTAGCCCCCCGGCCTCGCTGCAGCCCCCCGGCCTCACTGCGTGCCTCAGTTTCCCCGTGGCCCTGAGCTGTGTCCCGGTTTGCCCGCAGCCGGGGCTGCCCCGCCGAGGCGTCGCGGCTCAGGTCCTGCGCTGCCCCCGCACCGCTCTCTGCCCCGCAGGGCTGGGAGCGGGTCCGTGAGTCAGCGCCGGGTGCGGGGCAGGCGGGGGGGGGGCTCGGCGCGGGGTTCGCTGCCACCCTGGGAATTAGCATCGCTCCCCTCCGCCGGGCGCGAGGCCTTGGGGGGTGTCGGTTGGGGGGGGTGTGGGGCAGGGTGCCCACACCTGTCCCCCCTCCCTGTCCCCCAGAGTCGTTGCTCGATGACATCGTGCTCACACACTCGCTCTTCCTCCCCACCGAGCGCTTCCTGCAGCAGCTGCACCAGCAATATCCTTGGGGGACGTGGAGGGGGCACGGGGGGCGTGGGGGGGCTACAAGGATGGGAAAGGGGTGGGCACGAGGCTGCAATGGGGAGGGGTCTGAGGCTGGGCCTGGAGGGACGGTGAGCGTGGGGGTGGGACCCGGGGTGGTGGCTGGGCGCTGAGTGGGGCAGGTGGGAGGATATTGGGGTGCCATGGGGAGGGGGCTGCACCTGGGAGTGCCGTGGGGAGGGGATGGGGACTACTGTGGGGAGTGGGCTAGGATTGGGGCAGGAGGTGGGCAGTGGGGCGCGGGGTGTGTGGGGAGCCCCCCCTGACCAGGGGTACCCAGCAGCCGGGGTCCCTCCTTGACGCTGCCACCTTCGTGCGGGCCGCGGGCAGCCCCCCGCCGCGCTGGGAGGAGGGGGCCGGGCTGCGGCGCAAGCGGGCGGTGCTGGCCGTGCTCCTGCACTTCCTCGAGACCTACAAGGGGCTGCTGCAGGAGGAGGAGAGTGCCGGGAAGGTGATCAAGGTGGGTGCCGGCCCCCCCTGGCCCCCCCGGCCCCGCAGCCCCCCTCCCTGAGCCGCTCCCCCCCCCCTCCCCCAGGAGCTCTACCTGCTCATCATGAAGGACACGTCGCTCTACCGCGACCTGGAGGACGAGATCCTGAAGCTGCACCAGCTCGTGGAGACAGTGGAGCTCAAGTGAGGGAGGGTAGGGGGTCCCTGGGGAGGTCAGGGGGTCACTAGAGGGGTCAGTGGGTCCCTGAGGAGGTCAGGGGAGTCTCTGGGAGGGGGGTCAGGGGGTCACCAGAGGGGTCAGAGGATCCCTGGAGGGGGCAGTGGGTTGCCAGAGGGGTCAGGGGGTCACTAGAGGAGTTACGGGGTCCCTGTGGGTCAGAGTGTCCCTGTGGGGGGACACAAGTAGTTGCAGTCCCTGGGGATGCCCAAGGGCTGGGGGGGTCATTAGCAGCCCTTCAGTAATGAGCAAGGATCCAACGGGGGGGGCTTTGTGCCCCCCCTGCCCTGGCAGACCACCCTGACAGGGTTTGGGGTGCAGCACCCCGGGGTGCTGGTTCCCAACCTGACCCCGTGCTGGTACCACAGGGTGGCCGACGAGACGCCCCCCCCGAACAAGCAGGTGAAGCCGCTGTTCAGGCACTTCCGGCGCATCGACTCGTGCCTGCAGACACGCGTGGCCTTCCGGGGCTCCGACGAGAGTAAGTGACCCCTGGGACAGGTGCTGGGATGGGTGCTGGGTGCCAGACTCCCCTCCCTGTCCCGCCAGTGGCTGCAAGGGGCCTTGCCTGCTCCGTGCCTCAGTTTCCCCCGCGGGGCTGCGGAGCAATCCAGGGAGGTGCGTGGGGTCTGGCGTGGGGCTGACGTGTCCCCCCCACCTCTCCCCAGTCTTCTGCCGTGTGTACATGCCCGACCACTCGTACGTCACCATCCGCAGCCGCCTCTCGGCCTCGGTGCAGGACATCCTGGCCTCTGTCACCGAGAAGCTGCAGTACTCGGAGGAGCAGAGCGCCCGTGAGGACGCCCTCATCCTCGTCACCATGGCCTCATCTGGAGGTGCCTGTGGGGCCAGACAGGGGGTTGCTGGGAGGGGTCTGGATGGAGCTGACCCCCTGCTTTGCTCTGCCTGCAGAGAAAGCGGTGCTGCAGCCCAGCGAGGAATGTGTCTTCACCACCCTGGGCATCAACAGCCACCTCTTCGCCTGCACCCGTGACACCTTCGACTCCCTGGCGAGTGCCATGCTGGCACCCCAAACCCCGGGGCTGCAATGACACCATGGGCAGAACAGGGGGGAACCCTCCTGTGGGACCCCCCGAGCATCCCTGTGTCCCTGCGCAGGTGCCGCTGCCTGAGGAGATCCAGGTGGTGCCGGGGGACACGGAGATTCACCGCGCGGAGCCGGAGGACGTCGCCAACCACCTCACCGCCTTCCACTGGGAGCTCTTCCGCTGCATCCACGAGGTGTGGGGTGGGGGGGCTGCGGGGTCGGGGGGCTGTGGGGTCAGGGAGCTGTGGGGTTGGGGGATTGCAGGGTCAGGGGGCTGTGGGATCAGGGAGCCGGGGATATGCGGGATCGGGGAGCTGTGGGGTCAGGGAGCTGTGGGGCTGCCGGGTCAGGGGGCTGTGGGGTCAGGAAGCCGGGGGTCTGTGGGATTGGGGAGCTGTGGGGTCAGGGAGCTGTGGGATCAGGGAGCCGGGGGTCTGCGGGATTGGGGAGCTGTGGGGCTGCCGGGTTTGGGGGCTGTGGGGTTGGAGGGCTGCGGGGTCAGGAAGCTGTGGGCTGCAGGATCTGGGGGCTGCGGGGTCAGGGGCTGGGGGGCTGTGGTGTCGGGGGGCTGCAGGGTCAGGGGGCTGGGGGCCTGTAGGGTTGGGGGGCTGCGGGGTTGGAGGATTGCGGGGTCAGGGGGCTGTGGGGTCAGGGAGCTGGGGGGCTGTGGGGTTGTGGGCTCAGGGAGCTGGGGGGCTGTGGGATCGGAGGGCTGTGGGATCGGAGGGCTGTGGGATCGGAGGGCTGGGGGGCTGTGGGGTTGTGGGGCTGCAGGATCAGGGGGCTGTGGGGTTGGGGGTGTCGTAGCATGGGTTGAGGAGCGGGGGGAGCCCTGAGGCTATGAAGGGGTGTGTGTGTCCCCCCACTCCCCTGCAGCTGGAGTTCGTGGATTACGTGTTCCACGGGGAGCGCGGCCGGCGCGAGACGGCCAACCTGGAGCTGCTGCTGCAGCGCTGCAGCGAGGTGCAGCACTGGGTGGGCACCGAGCTGCTGCTCTGCGAGGCGCTGGGCAAGCGCGCCCACCTCCTCAAGAAGCTCATCAAGATCGCTGCCATGTGAGCACACGGGGCTGAGGGGAGGGAAGCAAAGAGAAGAGGGGAGTGTCTTCTGCCCACCCCTCACCCTCTCCCCCCACCCCAGCTGCAAGCAGAACCAGGACATGCTCTCCTTCTACGCCATCGTCATCGGGCTCAACAACGCTGCCATCAGCCGCCTGCGCCTCACCTGGGAGGTGAGGGACTGGGGGGGATTCTGGCACCCCCCTGGGGGATCTCAGCCCCCCCTACCCAGGTCCTCGAGCACCCCCCCCCCCACTTTTCCCCCTGCACTTGTCTTGCAGAAGCTCCCTGGGAAATTCAAGAACCTGTTTCGGAAGTTTGAGAACCTGACGGTGAGAGAGGCCTGGCTCCTGTGCCCCCCACCCTACCCTGGGGTGTTGGGGGAGCCCTTGTGCCCCCCATTGGGTATTTGGGGTGTTGACACTGTCCTGGGGGGGTCCTGACCTATTGTCCCCTCCCAGGCCACCAGCAATGGGGGGGGCAGGGCTGACAGGGCAGGGTCCTGGCACCCATGGGGAGCCCCCCCTGCCAGCCCTGACACTTCCCCCCCCCTTCCCCAGGACCCCTGCAGGAACCACAAAACCTATCGGGAGGTGCTGGCTAAGATGAAGCCCCCCCTGATCCCCTTCGTGCCGCTTATCCTGAAAGGTGAGGGGGGCAGGGGGACTGCCCACACCCCATGGTGGGCTGGGGTCCCACTGCTGCCCCACAGGCACCCCCTCACTCCCCCCCCCTCGCCCCCAGATCTGACCTTCCTGCACGAAGGCAGCAAGACCCTCCTGGACGGGCTGGTCAACATGGAGAAACTGGTGGGTGCCCCTCGCTGGGGGGGACATGGCTGAAGGACCCCTGTGGGGACCCCACCGAGGGGCTGGGACTCTCCTGAGGGGAGACACACAGGACACCTGGGGGCAGAGAATAGGATCCTAGGGGGGAGTGTGGTACCTGATGATGGGGTGCCTCGGGGGTGCAGCAGGTTCTGGGGGTGGAGGGGAGTCCCCAGGGTTCTGGGGGGCAGGAGGTCCCAGAGGATTGAGCAGGACCCGGGGTCTGACGCGGGGTGGCGCCGCTCTCTGCCCCAGCACTGCATCGCCGAGAAGGTGAGGACCATCCGCAAGTACCGGAGCCGCCCGCTCTGTGAGTATGGGGGGAGCCCGGGACCCCCGCAGCCCCGGCGGGGTGGGGGTAAGGGGGCTGACCCCAGGGGGTGGCGGGGGACATGCACGTGGTTCCCTCCCCCCGGGTCAGGGTTGTACCTGGACCCACATACCCCCCTCCTCTACATCCCCCTACCTGCATCCCACCCCCCACATCCCTCCACCTCTGCATCCCCCCACACATCCCCCCTACATCCCTCCCACAAATCCAATCCTGCATCCCCCCACCTCTTCATCACCCCTACACCCCCCTTCTACTTCCCCCCCCATATCCACCCCCGCATCCCCCCCGCATCCCCCCACCCCCGCATCCCCCCCGCATCCCCCCACCCCCCGCATCCCCCCTCTCCATCCCTGCCTCTCTACATCCCAACCTCCGCACTCCCCCCATACACCCTCCTCCTTACATCCCCCCCACCCCATCGCATTCCCCCCCCGGCGGCACTGACACCCCCCCCACCCCATCACATCCCCACCCATAATCACATCCCCCCCACCCCATCACACCCCCTCCACCCGATCAAATCCCGCCCCCCATCACATCGCCCCCCCCCGGCGGCACTGAAAGCCCCCCCATCACATCTCCCCCGCCGGCACTGACACCCCCCACCCCATCACACCCCCTCCACCCCATCGCATCCCCTCCCACCCCATCACATCTCCCCCGCCGGCACTGACACCCCCCACCCCATCACACCCACTCCACCCCATCGCATCCCCTCCCACCCCATCGCATCCCCCCCCCGGCGGCACTGACACCCCCCTCACCCCATCACATCCCCTCCCCCGGCGGCACTGACACCCCCCCCCATAATCACATCCCCCCCCCCCCAATCACATCCCCCCCCGGCGGCACTGACACCCCCCCCCCATAATCACATCCCCCCCCCCCCCAATCACATCCCCCCCCGGCGGCACTGACACCCCCCCCCATAATCACATCCCCCCTACCCCATCACACTCCCTCCACCCCATCAACTCACCTCCCCATCACATCCCCCCCCTGCCGGCACTGACACCCCCCCCCCAATCACATCCACCCCCCCCGCCCCGTCACTGACCCCCCCCCCAGGCCTGGAGCTGGAGGCCTCCCCGAGCCAGCTGCAGACCAAGGCCTACGTGCGGCAGCTGCGGGTCATCGACAACCAGAACCTGCTCTTCGAGCTCTCCTACAAGCTGGAGCCGGGCGGGCAGTGAGCCCCCCGCCTCCGGCCGCGCACCACGCACTTTGCCCGGGCCCCGGGGTTGGCGGGGGGGGTGTGTGGGGGGGCGAGGCGCTGCCCCCGCCGCCCCCGCCCCCTCTGTGGAGCCCCCCCCCGCCCCCGGAGCCCTGCCCCCCCCCTCTATTTTTGTACGAGCCGCCCCCGGCGGGTGTATTTTGTACCGAGCCGCGGCCCGCGCGCGCCCGGGGTTTTGTAAGAAAACGGAGGAAAAAAAGGAAAAAAAAAAAAAAAACCCAAACAAACCCAAAAAAAACCCCCAAAAATGCCCCAAAACCGCCCCCACCCCCCCCCCGCCCCGCGCGCGGAGCCCCAATAAAAGGCTGTCCCGGCGCCTGGCTGTGATGTGATGCGGGGAGTGATGCCGTAGCCGTGCTGCGGGGTGACGCCACGCCCGGAGCTAGAGGGGCACGGGCATTCCCCTCCCCACCGTGTCCCGTTACCGGCGGGGCGGAGCCGCGACCTTCCCAATATGGCGGCCGCCAGAGCCCGACCTTCTCAAGATGGCGACACCTAACCCTTTGATCCCGACCTTCCCAAGATGGCGGCCACAGGACCCTTCCCGACCTTCCCAGCATGGCGGCGGGGCAGAGATAGGCCGCGGCACCTCCAGCCTTCAGCAGCGCTTCCAACTCGGAGCGGGGAACCACCCCCTTCGGCGGCTCCTCTCCCGCGGCGGGTATCACCCGCCCGCGATACCGGATCCGACAGCCGTGCACACTGCCTCAAGCCGCCGCCTCACCCCGAGCGCGGCTGCCCCGACCTCCCCAACATGGCTGCGCCGCCCTGCCCCGCCCACATCCCGTTCAGCCGGCGCAGCCGCAAGAGCAGCGGCGGCCGCCATTTTGTTTGGCGGCGGCTGGAGGCCGGACGGTGTCGCGGGGCCGCGTTTCCGGGTGCGGCGGGAGGAGGCCGCGGTGAGCCGGGCCGGGCCTGCGGTACGGGCCTGGGGCGGGCGCGGGGGGCTGCGCGGGGGAGGGGGGTGCGAGGCGGCCTTTGGGGCTGCGGGAGGGGCGGTGGGAGGGTTGTGGGGGGTCCCGGGGGAGGGACCGGTACGGCTGGGAGCCCTGTGCCGGGGGGGCTCGGGGGATCCCGGCTTCCGTCTTCTGCCTCCGGCTCCCGTCTTCTGCCTTTCGCCTTCTGCCCCCCCGTTCTATGTTCCCCTCTTCTGCCTCTCCCCTTTTCCCTCCCGCCTCTTCCCGTGTCACAACTGGGCACCCCCGTAGCCCCTGTCGAGCGCTGCCCCTGGGGGAGCCGGGAGGGCCCCGTGTCCCCGCGGGGGCAGCTGCCACGGGGGGTCCGGGTGACCGGCTGCGCTGTCCTGGGAGGGGGGTGATGCTCCCGGGGTCAGGCCCGGCCCAGCCACCCCTCGGCTAAGCGCTGGCAGACTGCGGCCGGCGCTGCTGGCGGCCGGGCGGCACCGTACCGGAGATGCCACGGTGGAGGCTGAGCGCTCCCTTCTGCTCCGTGTAAAGACGGCGGCGGCTGCGTGCTCCCGGCCGGCCGGCCCTCCCTTCCTGCGTAGCCTGACGCGGCCCAGGCAGCGCCCCGGCCTCCAGCACCCAACTCCTGCTGCGGGCTGGCACGCCAGACCCCTCCTGAGCCCTGGAGCCCTGCTCATAAGCACGTATCACAAGGAGCCGATTGTTTTCTGTATGTCCTTTGGGACAGGGGGAGAGCGGTGGGGCCGTGGCCTGAGCAGCCGCAGCCTTCTCCCCTGTGAAGACTCAGCAGAATCGATCCATCTCCTGCCTGCCCTTCAGAGCAGCTCTCGTCCACCCTGGCTCTCCGTTCACAGGGTTCCCTGCGCGTCTCGATGTCCTTGGCTGCGACGTGGGAGGGACACAGATGGGTTCAGGCTGCAGGGTATGTGTGTCGCCCAGGGATGAGCCTGGATGCCATGCATGCCTGCATTGGTGAGCTGGTGTGCCTGGACACTGAGATGTCCCACCTCAGGGGCTCTGCTGCTGCTGAGGTGTTGTCTGCTCTGGTGTTTGCCCCGTTGCAGTGGGCCCGGACCTGGGGAGGCAGCAGCCAGGGTGGGTTTGGGACAAGGCAGGGCTGTGTGGTGTGCAGTGAAACAGCTTATTCTCTGAGTGCTGCTCAGAGATGAGGTTTTGGGAGTTTCTCTCAAATCCCTGTTGCTGTTAACCACAACTCCGCTCCAGCTACCCCCCAGCAGAGAGCAGGTGGGGGCCCTGGCTCTGTTATGCTCTCCCCTGCCTCTCCCTCCACCTGCCTGGACTCAAGGAGTGTTTCCAGGGCTCGTGGGGTAGGATGTGGAGAGAGGAGGTGCTAGCTGCCTCCTGCCCCTTGCTGATGGGCAGACACGGAGCACCCAACGCCTCCTGACCACACTACAAGCCAGATGAAACATGGGCTGTGGGGGCCGCTGCTCCCATCCGCCCTGGCTGCTGGGAAGGCGGAATGGAGCTGGTGCAGCAGCGTCCACAGGCCAGGTGGAGGCAGAGGTTTTGCATGCAAGTGGTTTCAGTGAGGCACAGGCTGCGTGCTGGGCTGGGCAGGAGCCCTTGGAGAGGTGCCGTGATCCCAAATTGGCCTCGTTTTACCTTTGGCAGACTTGGCTGCGGATGGGCAGCCGCTCGGGTTGCTCTGGCCTGATCTCTGGTGTGGAGTGTCGCTGCCCTGCTCTCTCAGCTGCCAGAGAGGCTCTAATCTGACCTGACTCCCGTCTCTGGACCAAGGAGTCTGCTGGGTTTGCAGATGAGGTGCGAATCTGCCCGGCTCCAGCTTGGACGTGCCGTCCTGTCCAGAGCAGAGCTACCTGGCGAGCGCATCCTCTGCTTTTCCCTCCTGCCTGTCTGGGCTGATGGAGTGTGTCATGTGCCTGAAATGTTTCAGCTTTGGCTGAGCCCACTGGGGACATGTCCCCTCTTTACACCTCGTGTGATGGTGGCTGTGCTCCCCATCCATGGGGGTGACCAGGCAGCAGCTCTGCTGCTCGGTGCTGCTGGAATGTGCAGGCAGAGCCTGTTTCCCATGGCTGCTCCGGGGCTGGGAGCACAGACCCCTCTTTGTGCCCTGGGTGACGAGGGAGGACTTGGCTCCGTCCTGCCGTGAACAAACGGGAACTGTTGGCATTGCTGTGCCAAGCTGGTGCCATCTGGACTGCGTGTCATGCCCGGTGTGGAGACATCAGTGTGGCATGGGGGGGAGCACCATTGGCCGGTGCCACCTTTACCACCGCTGCCCCTGCTCTTTGTCCCCTCCTGGTGAATTGGGTCCATTTGAACCCATTTCTGCCACTCAATGCCTGCAGTTCGGTGCCACGGCCCTGCATGCAAAGCCTTTGGCTGCTGCACCCACAGGGTGTCAGACCCGCACGCAGAAGGCAGGGTGCTGTTCTGCTGCTGTTGGATCCTCTGCCCCTGCTGAACGTGCTGCCTCTGAGGTGAGGCATGCCGGTGTGGTGTTGTCCCCCCCTCCCCGCTGTCAGCGCCAAGGTGCTGGGGCATGTTCCAGGTCAGGGCTCGCCTCCTGCTTTGCTGTGCTGTGAAGTGCTGCCGTCGAGGCGCTCTGGTCCTTGTCTGACCTACTTACTTACATCTGGCTGCTTGGAAGGAAGGCAGATTTGCTCTGCCAAAGAAGTAGCTTTCTGCTGAGAAGTGAAGGTGGGAGGAGGGAGCAGGGAATGGGGTGGGGGAAGTGCCCTCCAAACGAGGGGCTGAGTGGCTTGGGCTTCTCCCGCTGGCTCTGCCAGGGCAGCTCTGGAATGAGCACCACTCCCAGGGCTTGCTGCTTGCTTCGATGTGATGAGGTTGGTTTAAAAATGAAGCAGGTCTTTTCCAGAGCTGAGCTGGCTTCTTCATCACTGGCTTCAGAGTGGTGTGGTGGTGGGGGCTGTGGTACAGGGAGCTGAAGCCCATCGTGGGGTCTCTCACAGCACCGTGATGCTGGGGCTCGGGTGCATCTCTGCTTCCTCTGCCCATCCCCACCCCCTTCGTCTGGTGTCTCCCACGTGTGGTACCTGAACCCTGGAAATTCCTGCTGCTTGGCAGGACTGGCTGCTCCAGCCCCATGCCCTGGGCGCAGACTCTGCCGGAGGCAGCTCTGCAGGGGTGTTGGTGGGGAAAGGGGAGAAGCTGCGGTGGGTGTGGGGCTTTGCAGGAAGCTCCTTGCCCCTTTCCAACGGGTGAGATGAGTTGCAAATGCTGCTTGCGGGGCTCACTCGCAGCGGGGCTCCCAGGGAGCCTGGGCCTCAGGGAGACATGGGTGTGGTGCTGGGCGCTGCATCCCAGGATGCTTCCTGCAGGTATTTGGTGCTGCTGCTGAACTCGAGTGTGCCTGTCAGGTCTGAGCTGCTCCATGGCACCCCCCCCCTCCGTGGCGATGCCCATGGCACCCCCCCCCCCCCCCCCCCGTGGCGATGCCCATGGCACCCCCACCCCCCCCCCCCCCCCCCCGTGGCGATGCCCATGGCACACCCCCCCCCGTGGTGATGCCCGCAGTGCTTGCCTGCACCTGGGGCCTATCTCTGCTCTTGCCGAAGCAGCCGGGCACCTTCCCTGCGGGCGTGGGGTTTAAATCTCCCTTTGCCCAGGCTGGAGTCTGAGTGGGTGGCCTGGGGCTGCTGGTGATTTGCTGGGGGTGCCAGGGTTGTGTCCGCAAGGGCCGGCTGTCCCTGCCGTGGAGTCTCTCCACCTGTCACTCCCCGTTACAAGCTCATGTCTCAAAGCAAAGCCCTCTTCTCCCTCTGCGCCGGCTGTAAATCCGCAGCATGTTCTTGGCACCCAACGACCTGAAAAGCAGCCGAGTGTGGATCTGACTGTGGAGAACTCGCTCTGACGGGGCCTGGCTCCGTTTCCCCTTGGCATTGACACAGGCGCTTCCTTCGTGCTCTTACACCTCCCGCAGCTGTGGCTGTCACCGGGCCCTTGCCACCTTTGGCCTCGTGTCCCGGCAAGGTTTCTGCTTGCTGTAAGCCACCCTGTCGATCCTGCAGCACGGATCAGTGCTCTTTATAAGGTTTCCATAGCTTCAGGGTCTTACACAAGCATCCAAGTGTGTGCACGTGTCCCAGAATAACACTTAAATGCTGGCTATTCCACGGTGCCTTGTAAACCTTCCCCTGATGGCTCGGAGTGCAGACCTGGTTGGAGGAAAGGCATGTTTCTTTAGCCCATTAAATCTTTTAGGAGCAGTTGGTGATGACTTTCCAAGTGGCCTCTTCCTTTCTGCACAATTGCTGGTGGCTTTGGGGGTGACTTTTTTCTGTGGTGGGGACTGCGCCTTTCTAGCTGGCGCCCAGCAGCTTGCCCTCTGCCTTGGTTACCTTGCCCTGTATATTCTGGATTGCAAATCGGCACATCTCTGCTTGGCCTTTGTCTAGGAAAAACCCTGAGAATACTTGGCCAGGTTTTGTGGAACAGCAGGAGACCTCGTGCTCCGGTCCGGCTTGAGCTTGGTCGGCTCTTTCAGGGCTCCTTCCCACAGCCAGGCTGGGAGCAGCTCTTGCAAAAGAGTCAGCATGGGAGGCCAGCTAGCAGGCAGAGCCCCAGAGCCTCTGGCCTGCAGTGGGGGGGTGACAAGGGGTGCCAGAGCTGGAGGTCTCTGTCCTCAGCCTCCCGAAAGCCCAGTGGGAGGTGGGAGAGACAGGGGGGTGCTGTCTGTCCTGGAGGTTCCTGGCCAGGGCTGGGGAGACCAACGCAGCCCAGGCGCTGCCTCAGCGAGCGAAGGGGCTGAAGGGCTGCAGGAGGAGCAGTGGGGTGGCTGCTGCAGGAGCACAGTGTGCTGTCAGCCGTGCTTAAGCCAAGTGTTTAAGGACAGGCGGAGGCTGGTACAGGGGCTGAGGCTGGAGCTGGTCCTACAGTGTTTCAAAGGTACGCTTATTCTCTGTGAGGGCTCCTGAGAGCAGCAGCCCTCCGGGCAGCCGGCGTGTTTGGCTCATGGGTTCTCACCAGGATTATTGGGGTTTTTTTCTCACTGTTGTAACCAAACCCTTGGGGTTGGAGCTGGGGGGCTGGGCAGACCTCTGGCTTTTCTCCTAAAACCACTGGCACAGCCCCTTTGCTCTTGTGGTGCTGTGACCTCTTGCAGGGACGCTGCCTGTTGGCCCCATGGGCTGGGGCAGGGCCACCACTCCCAGGGAGCAGAGGAGGAAGACACAGAGATGCCAGACCTTCAGTGCTGGCTTGGCATCGCTTTGGCCGAGAGGGAGGGTGGGCTTGTTGCCAGCCACTCAGAAATCGGGATGAGTCTGGGAGAAGAGCTTGGTGCAAGAGTTTGGTTTGAAAGCGTGGCCTTCGGCAGGGTCCCGTCCGGTTAATGTGCTGTTTTTGGCAGGGTTTCATCTGGGCACTGTTGTCCCTGCCTCATGACTCAGAGCTGCGTCGGCAGACGATGCGGCAGCTGACTGCATCGACTCACGGTGGCAGGCTGGAGCTGGAGACTGGTTGCCTGCTCGGGTGTAAGGCTGCTGGTGGTGTAAGCTCTGCGCTTGGTGCTGGTTTAGGGATAACTTTGCACACCCACCGGGTCTGAGTGATGCTCGGGAGATCCCCGGGTTCATTCGCTGCTCCGACTGCGTGTCAGCCGCAGCCTGGCAGAGACCGAAGGCTGATGTTGTGCTGGGTCTGCCCTGCAGAGCCTTGGACGCAGCTCCACGCAAACCCCTGTGCTGCCAGGGGGCTTTCAAAGGCTCTTGGAGGTGGCTGGAACCCTTCTCAGCTCAGGGCTCTGTGGCTGCACCGTGCCGGCATCGCTCTAAGGGCGCAGGCGCTGGAGGGGACAACGATGCTGAGAAGGTGTTTTTGTCTGGAGGCCGAGCAGCGTCCAGCTCGGGAGCCACTCTTTGTGGCAGTGTATTCTCTGGGAGGAGTGGGCCAGCAGCAGGCTGCTCCCAGCCACTGGTCACTGTCCCAGCAGTCGGGAAGTCGCTGCATCTCCCACCGCTTCCTCCCCCTGGAACAATTGGAGGTGTTGGCTGCAGAGAGCGGTGGTTCAGAGCGGTTCCTGCCCGCTCCCCTCGTGTGCCACCTCTCCTGCTCCAGCTTCCTTTCCCTTCTCGCCTGGCACACAGGACAGGGAGAGGCAGGGAAGTTGACAGGCCCTCCTGGGACGGGCTTTTCCTGCTCTTCCCTTCACCACAGCCTGATGGCAGGACACAATTCCTGATGAAAGGTTTCCTCTGCCAAAGCCAACCAAGCTGAGCTGGGTGGGAAGCTGCTAAAGGACAGTCTGACACTGGGGTCCCTGCTCGGGGCTGGGGGAGCTGCGGGGGCTGTGGGATTCAGCCCCAGGGCATTAGGAACTTTGTGTGCTCAGGGTTTTGTTAAAAACGCATTGTCAGTGACCGTGGGTTGTTAATAATTCACAGTGAGCGTCTGAGTCCCGCGGGGCTGGAGTGTGTCTGTCTGTCTGCACGCAGAGATGCACCGGCTCTTTGAGACGCTCCAAATCGAGATGGCAGCTCGCTCTCTCAAAGCATGCTGATACGATTTTAAAAGCCTGAATGACCTTAAATCCTGTGATGGCTGTCTTTCAGGATAAATTATTTATGTCGCATCCTCAGTGCTGCTGAAGCCCTCGCTCCTCAGGAACGGGGAGGAATGTCAGGCTTCGGAGGACAGGCTCTGAATTTGGAAGGGCTGCGCTCAGGGTAATGCAGGGTTTGGATGGGAAGAGGTGGAAGATAAAGGCTCCCTGTGAAGCGGGGGCGGGAGGGAGGGTGTTTGAGAGGTCCAGCCTTGGAAGTCGTCCCCAAACCGGTGCAGCCGCATTCTGCAGCCGACATCAGAGGGCTGGAAATTCCTCTTGATCTGCAGTTCAAAGCCGGTGCCTCCCTGAGGATGCTGCGCTTCATCTCGGCTTTGCAAATGCGGCTCTGGGCGCAGCCAGCCGAGCTGTGAAATACAAATCCACCGGCGCCCAAATCCCCCAAAAGCCAGGAAACAGTGTCTGAAGGTCACTGCTGCCTGTCCTGCTAAAAAAGCAACTGCTCCCCCCCCTCCCCAGCCCCCAGGGATGAGCGGAATCCAGGGCTGCTTGCTGGAGATGGCATTTCATTTCCCTTCACGGCACATGGGGGCTTGAAAAGCCCCCAAAAGCCATGGCAGGTACTCCTGTCCCGGCTGGAGCTGGCTAATCCAGCCCTTTCACAGGAGTGGGGCACTGCTGGGTGTAACCATCTTGATTTTATTTTCATTTTTAGTAGTGTTTTGAAGCTGAGGTTGGCAGGAGAGCCCTGATTTGGGATGCTGCTGGCCTGCCCTGAAGGCAGCGCTGGTGAGGCCCAGCAGCCACGCTGGGTCACCCCAATTTCAGGGAAGTCACTCCCCTCTGGAGCGATAGCTTTTCACACATCACCTTCCTCCTGACTTTCTCACCACTCTCTTTGGGGCTGGTTTGCTTGATTTGAAAAGGAAAGGTAACAAGCAGCCCTGCCCCTCCTGGCTTAGCTGAAAATGAGCTCTCCTGAGCTCTCCTCCACGCTTTGATCTCCCGGGTGTCTCTCTCCTGCCCCGATTCAGGTCTTTCCAACCACTTTCCCTGCGAGTGCAGGGAGCTGCTGCCTGGCATGTGGAGCCCTCAGATGCTCAGCCCCGGCTGGGTGAAAAGATCCCTGTAAGGAAGAACAAAGGGGAAGGAACACAGAGAAGTCGGCTGCTGGAGCAGCATTGTTTAGAGGGTTTGGTTTCCGTAAGGCGTATGCCAGGCGTTCAGGGGTGGTGGGCATTGCTGGGAGAACCCCCTCCCCTTGGTTTTGGTTGGTTTTTTTTCCTGGAGGATTTAGTTTGTGTCTCCCTAATCTTTATGGGCTGGTTCTGTCTTCCAGAACACTAAGATCCCCTATGAAGAGAGGCTGGGGGAGCTGGGCTGGGTCAGCCTGGAGAAGAGAAGGCTGTGGGGGGACCTCATTGCAGCCTGACAGTCCCTGAAGGGAGCAGAGGAACAGGAGGGGAATCAGCTTGTTAAAGGGCAGAGACTGGCAGGACAAGGGGGCTGGAGTGAAGCTGAAGGAGGGAAGGATTAGATGAGATATTAGGGGGAAGTTTTTTAGAGAGAGAGTGGTGAGGGGCTGGAAGAGGCTGCCCAGAGAGGGGGTGGATGCCCCGTCCCTGGGAGTGTTCAAGGCCAGGTTGGATGGGGCCCTGGGCAGCCTTGTGTGGCTCCAGGCCTGGAGGTTGGTGGCCCTGCCTGTGGCAGGGAGTTGGAGCTCTGTGATCCTTGGGGTCCCTCCTAACCCAGCCCAGTCTGTGATTCTACGATTCTATGATCCAGGCTTGCTTTACAGACAGACAGGGATCAGCCCAGCGTTCCCACCCAGAGGCTCTGGCTTTTCTCATGCTATGAAATAATCAGCAGCCGCCGTGTGCCGAGTTCGGTGCCTCTTGATTTTGGTCTTTCAATGTGACCTTTGCTGTTAATCCCCAACCTGAACAGGGCTGTGTGCCGAAACAAAATGACCCGTTTCTCAGGAATTCAGCTCCAGTTTATCCTCAAGCTGCTTTAGCTTCAACTCTCCTCTCTCCCTCTCTCCTCTTCTAGGTCAGAGCCTTTATCTGAGCGCGGGTTTCGGTGCAGCGCTGGTTTTAAGGGCACGTTAGATACAGGGAGATAATGACTCATGGTTTTCTTTGTAGGAATAGCCCTCTTCTCCTTGGCTGTGCTTACAGGAGGCAATGTCGCTGTGGGATTGTCCCTGGCTGCTCAGCCTGATGCCAGGCTTATGGGGGGGAACCAAGCTTCTCTCACAGATGTAGCCCTGACTTGTTTTCTGACAGCTGATAAACCCTCATCTGTCTGGCTGGCTGTGCAGAGGCAGTGTGTCCTTGTCGTGGTAGCATCCAAAGGGTCTCCCCTGACCCAAAGCACAGAGCTGGGTGCGAAACATCACCTTGTGAGTAACTGGCTGGAGCAGGAGCATAATGGGGAGGTGTGTGGGTGTTCCTGTCCCCGTGGGTCGGGAGTGGAGGTGACAGCCTGCAGTGCTGGCACTGCTCCGGTGCTGGCTCAGACCCGTGACACATGAGACCGATCAGGAGTCTCATTACCTGGCATGTTTCTCAGCTCTATCTCTGCTAATTACCTCCAGCTACTGGCATTCCAATGAGGCCAGGGCTCTCCTGCCTGTCCCCTCCCGGACACTGTCATGCTGTCCTCACGATGTCACACTCTGCCCCAGCAGCAGCTTGCACCGTCCCGGCCCTGCGATCCTGCTGCAGGGTGGGAAGGAGCACAGGGAAAAGCATTCCTGTTGCAACACGTCCTGGCAGCACCAGCATGTCCCAGCCAAGCACGTCCCGAGCCCTCTCTGATCCTGCTGTGGTGGGAAAGGTCCCTGGGATCTGATCCGGTCTGCTGAGTGCCCTGGCTTGGTGGGGCTGAGGGAGAAGTCACCAGATGTTGGCTCTTCTTTGTGAGGCCTCGAGCTCCATCCAGAAATAGCACGGTGTGTGTCAGGGGAAGGTGCGTTTCCCAGAGGCAGGAGAGAGCTGCCTGCCGTGCTGAGGCGGGTGAGGACCCACTGAGTCACCGGCAGCTTCGAGCTCAAGCTGTTCCCAGCTCTGCAGAGGTGTGGCCGGTGCTGTCAGGGAACTCGAGGTCGCGGGTGACTTAGAAAACACCAGAAGACGGAGGGAGGAACTTCCTCCCAAGGAGGGTGTCTGTACTCAAGGAGCCTCTTCCTTGGTGGAAGAGCTGCCTTTAATTAAACAGGAGTTTATTATCCAGAACTGCAGGGAGCTGGGGGTTTGCTCGAGGGCAGAGGAGCCGCTGGCATCACAGCAATGCCGCTGGTCCGTTCTCAGACCTCTGTCGTGACAGGGAGTGGGAATGTCTGGCCCGTGAGGGTGGCCCTGGCCTTATTCTGGGTACGGTGACACAGGTAAATTGTTTTTATTGAGTTGAAGGTGAGTCTTGGAAGGGGTCTGGATCTTAACACCTGACACCAACCATTTCGAAGGTCCTGGGTGCCTGGGTTTCGGTGCTCGGATTGCAGGGAAACTTTAACTGTCCTGGGGGATGTATCCATGCCCTCTCTGGAGCTCAGGGATTGGAAGTCAGAGACTTGGGTGTGAAACTCTCCTGGTCTTACCCAGTGTTGGCATTGCGGTCTCCTTCAGCGGTTAAGGAACAGGTTTTCCTGGGGGAAAGACACCTGCGGCCTGGACAGGGACACTTATCCCCTGCCTCTCGGTCTGCCCCGAGCACCCGAAACTCCCGGCGTGGTGAGTGAGGCCTCCAGTCATCACATTCCTATTCCCTGAGCCGGTGCTGCCGGGACAGCCCTACCTCTGCGCTGCTGTCAGAGGCACGAGGGTGCCAGGGGCCTGTCCTGTGATCTCCTGGTGATTCAGGCACCTTTTCCTGTCCCGTTTCCTACGTGCTCAGTCTCCCGTGCCGACTGGAGCTGCTGGGCTCTTCAGAGCCCCACTGACACCAGCTGTGAGCCACTCTGGGTAAGCTGTGGTGCGGGATGGATCCATTTTGGGCTTGTGATGAGCTGGATTGAGATGTAATCAGATTGGTGCTGGAGAAGCTTGTTTGGCTTCGAGGGGGCTTTGGAGTTGTGGCAATGGTGTGGGGGGCACAGGCAGCCATTGGGTGGGAGGTTATTCATAGAGGATCCAAGTGTTTTGGGACAATCTGCTTTCTCTGTTGGGGCTCTTTGGGGATGGGAGCGTGTGATGGGAGTGTCTCTCCTCATGTGAGCCGCAGGACAGCACCGCGGTGCTTCACCTGCCTCCTGCTTGGTGATCCGTCCAGCAGACGTGACAGTGTTGGTGGCTGAAGGGGCTGCTGGGGATGCGTGCCAGGGCCGGCTGCGGTGCCTGCCATGGGCTTTGGGCTCCGTCACACATCCACGTGAGCAGCCACGGGCTCCAGATGAAGGAGCTGGATTGATGGCACAGGATTAGCTCGGCTGAGATTCCCTGCGGAGCAAGGAGGTTGTGGGAAAAGCCTCCTGGGTTTCAGTCGCAGGGCCCTGGTGATTTGGGGCCAGGGAGGGGTCATGTTGGTTGCCCCATGTGGTTGGGAGAACCCAGCAACCCTTTTGAGCCAGCTGTGAGAGAACAGCCCCAGCCCATGCTGGGACACTAGCACAACTATCCTGGGGCACGGGGCGCTAGCATAGGGCACTAGCATGCTGCCCCAGGGCCCTGTTTCTCCTGGCTTTCCCCTCCAGTCCCTGACCGCTTCCTCCCTCCCCACAGGCATGAGTGACCAGGTTTGCCCCCAGCACTGAGCCGCCGGAGCCTCCGGGAACCAGGCCAGGATGCCGATCCCTCCTCCCCCGCCGCCGCCACCAGGCCCCCCGCCCCCTCCCACCTTCAGTCAGGTAGGGGTGTTCTCACTGCCGGGGGGTGGCTGGCTGGGGGGGTGAGGGTGGGCTGTCTCCACGTGGTGCTACTTGCCAGGGACCCTGTGATGTCTCAGGACCCATAAGAGCCTCAGGTGAGCCATGGTCTGTGCCTCAGTTTCCCTTGCTGCAGAGTCTGTACGTGGAAGGGGCTGCACATGGCTGCTTAGCCTGTGCCTTCTGCTCCATGATGGCTCAGAGGGGAGAATGGGAGTGCAGGGGGTCTTGCGTGAGGCTGCAGCTGAGCTGCGACTTGGCTCAAGGCAAGACAGGATCTTGGCATCACCCTGTGTATCAGCAGTGTAACCTGGGTCAGCCCCTTGGTTCCCTCTGAAGGGGAGAAGGCAGTTTGTTTTGGGGAAGGGGGGGTGCCTTTGGGCTCGGGGGTGGCATTGAGCTCTGCTTGCTCTGGGAACTGGGTGGGGCATGTGCTCCTGCCGACCTGCTGCTTGTCTGCAGGCAAATACGGAGCCGCCGAAACTGAGCCGGGAGGAGCAGCGGGGCCGTGGGGCCCTTCTGCAGGACATCTGCAAAGGGACCAAGCTCAAGAAGGTCACCCAAATCAATGACCGGAGCGCACCCATCCTGGAGAGTGAGTACCCACCTGACCCTCTGTCCTGCCCTAAGTGCCTCTGTGCCCTTCAGGGTGGCTCCTGGGCTCCTATCTGGTTTTTGGTGGCTCCTCGTTGGAGGAGCAGGTGATACCAGGCTTAACTTCTCCACCTCTCTCCTTCCAGAGCCCAAGGGCAGCTGTGGCGGCAGCTACGGCTCCAGCTCAGCCGCGCTCCAGCCGAAGGGCAGCCTCTTCCCAGGCGGTGTGCCCAAGCTCCGGCCCGTGGGAGCCAAGGACAGCTCAGGTAACGGCTGGCTGACTGCAGTTTGCAGGGGGGTTCCCTGGGGGCTGAGGATCTTGCTTTGTTTCCCTGGGGTTTTCAGCTGGTTAGAAGCAGAGGGGACCCCAAATCAGCACCCTGTGCATGGCTGCAGTCGGGCTACACTCTCTCCATGCCACAGCATCACACGGCACAAACCTCCTCGCAGGGCCTGGTGCTCAGTGCAGTGCTGAATGCTTCTTCCTGCTCCTTTCTGTGGAGGGAACAGTGGCGGCGAGAGCAGAGCCGCGTGTGGCTGAGCACGGTGCCAGCTCCCTGCCGGTGCCAGACAATGTTCCCCGCGGTTTGGCCCTCCGCAACCGAGCGGGCAGCCTGCCCTGCGCTCAGTGCGGGGGTGACCTGTGCCACACGCCACTCTCTGCCTCCCAGCCCGGGCCGTGCCTGGCCGCTCACCCCGACCCCCAGCCCGGGCCGTGCCTGGCCGCTCACCCCGACCCCCAGCCCGGGCCGTGCCTGGCCGCTCACCCCGACCCCCAGCCCGGGCCGTGCCTGGCCGCTCACCCCGACCCCCAGCCCGGGCCGTGCCTGGCCGCTCACCCCGACCCCCAGCCCGGGCCGTGCCTGGCCGCTCACCCCGACCCCCAGCCCGGGCCGTGCCTGGCCGCTCACCCCGACCCCCAGCCCGGGCCGTGCCTGGCCGCTCACCCCAACCCCCAGCCCGGGCCGTGCCTGGCCGCTCACGCTCTTTTCCCTCCCCGCAGACAGCTCCAGTAAGCAAATGCTGCAAGTCCCCGGCTCCAGAGCAGCCGCCCCCAGGCCCCCGGTGCCAGCCAGCAACAGCCGCCCCCAGGATGATGCCGACAACAGCCGGGCATCGCCCCCTGAGCTGCCGCGCACGCAGAGGCCGTCCCTGCCAGACCTGTCCCGGCCCAACACCACTGGCAGCACCGGCATGAAGCACAGCTCGTCCGCCCCACCACCCCCACCGCCGGGACGCCGTACCGCCGCGCCTCCCGCCCCCCCTCCGGCACACGGTGCCAAGGTGTCTTCCTACAACCGGGAGAAGCCCCTGCCGCCCACCCCAGGACAGCGACTGCCTGTGAACAGGGACGGACCCCCTGCCCCACCCCCCATCAAGCCCCCTCCCTCCCCAGTCAGTATCCGAACAGGGTCAGGGGCGCAGGGCCAGTCCCTCGCCCCCCCACCGCCCCCTTACCGGCAACCTCCTGGTGTCCCCAACGGCCCTTCCAGCCCCATCAATGAGTCTGCCCCGGAGCTGCCTCAGAGACACAACTCCTTGCACAGGAAGACCCCGGGTCCATTGCGGGGTCTGGCACCGCCGCCGCCCGCTTCAGCCTCCCCATCTCTTCAGAGCAGTCGTCCCCCTCCACCGGCCAGAGACCCCCCGAGCCGGGGAGCAGGTAAGAACCGTTTGCTCCTTCGTGCCCGGGATGCAGCTGCTGCCCGTGGGGGTGTGGGGGCTGGGAAGAGTCAGCACTGGGGCGCAGCGATGCTTCTCCTGTGCGTGGCAGTCGGCGGAGGTTGAGCCGGGAGCAGTGGCTGGACTGTCACATCCCATACACATCCCCGGGCCTCTCAGTCCAGCTCCTCTCACGCCTGATGTTGGCGTTGGGTTATGGCTCCTGCCCCGGAGCTTGGTATGTCCTCCTGGGGTGGGAGGTGAGCGCAGGGCTGAGCGGGACCCAGGCACGCTGCAGCTGCTCCTAAATGTCACCAGGGTGGTGACAGAAAGCTGCGGCAGAGCGGGGAGAAGCCTTTCCCTCAGTGCTGCAGCTGGACACGCGAGCGTGTCCCCGCTGCTGGGAGCAGTGACAACTTCATTCTGGTGCCCCCCCTCCTCCCCCCACGTGTGCTCCTGGGCTCTGTGTCCAAACCGCAGCTCCCACCTGGTCCCTGGCCAAGCCGCTCTGTCCTTCCGGCCCTGCCAAAATCCCTCCTCGGAGTTACGGCTGGCGATCTGCTCTCTGAGTCTGTGTGTAATTAGCCTAATGAGGAGCACGAGCCGCCATTGTGCACCAGTGGGAGCTGGGCAGGCGTGAGGTGGGTCAGAGGGGCTGTATGTCCCCCCGTCACCACCGTGGTGTCAGTGTGGCCGTGGCTTCAGGCAGCATCTTTGCCCCCTTCAAACCTTTGTGTGTGCGGGTTCGCAGCTGCTCCTCACATCCCCTTGTGCAGAGTGACCTGGGGGAGGCCAGAGCTTTCTGGAGGAAGGCAGATGTCAGGAGTGAGCAGGAAATCCCTCTGGGCGCGTAGGAGCATCCCCGGGCCAGCCGAGCTGGCCGCTGGCGTGGGCTGGCCGGGCGGCCGGCCTGGAACGCTACCTCGGAGGCTGTCCTTGGCGCCGGTGCCGGAGGGAGGGTTTGCCCTGGGGATGCCGCTCCTTGGCAGGCTGCGCTGGACCATGCCGGTGCTGACCCAGCTCTCCTTGCAGCTCCGCCGCCGCCTCCACCGATGCTGCGAAACGGGGGGCGTGATGCCCCCCCACCTCCGCCCCCTTACAGACTGCACGGCTCTGCTGAGCCCCCGAGCCGAGGGAAGCCGCCGCCGCCGCCCACCAGGACGCCGGCCGGGCCTCCGCCGCCACCCCCGCCGGTGCGGAATGGGCACCGGGACTCCATCTCCACCGTCAGAGCGTTCCTGGGTGAGGCTGGGGGCTGGGGGAGCCCTCGGGCTTGAGCCGTGCTCCCCCCAAGCTGCGCTCCCTCACCCGCCTGCTTTCCCCCTTCTCTGCAGATGACTTCGAATCCAAGTACTCCTTTCATCCCATCGAAGACTTTCCAGCTCCAGAGGAATATAAATACTTCCAGAGAATCTACCCCAGCAAAACAAACAGAGGTAAGAGAGGAGGAGGAAGAGGAGGAAGAGGAGGGGTCCTGTGGCCCAGCTCCCCTCTGCGCTCTCAAGGGTGGTGGGAGGTGACAGCAGGGCAGCTCTGGAGCTGCTCCAGGCTCTGACCCTTATCCTCCCTGGGGCAGTGGCATTGCCTGGGGCCTACCCATGCTCCCTGGTGTGCCCGAGGGCTCCAGCCCGAGGATCTGGGCCATTGGGGTGTCCCCTCCTGCCCCCCCTCTCTCTGCCTGCTGACAGTCGCTGCGGGGCCGGTTCTGCCTGGCTGCAGGCACGGAGCCATCATGGAAGGGCCCCAACAGCTGGCCCTGTGGCACAAGCTGCCCGTGGGCAGGAGCTGGGGGGTGAAGGAGCCCTGGGGTGGGCTGAACCGTGGGGCCCTGAGCGGTGGCACTGGGCTCCGGTGCTGCTGGCACAGCACAGAGTGCCCTTGCTGCACCACTGCTGCGCCTCAGCCCTGCGGCTGCTGAAGGAGACTCCGGGGAGCTCGGGACGCTGGGTTATTTTTAGAGCAATGAATGTTTAATGTGGGTTTGAAAAGCCCGGAGCTTTCCGTGCCGGAGTCGCAAATCCCAGGCTCCCCATCTCTGCGGGGATGTGGCGGGGTGGGAAAGGGGGGGAGCTGGTGCGGGGGCGCGGAGGAGGGAGAGCTGAGGTGCGGGGTCCTGCTCTGCGGAGCGCAGTGACACCAATCCTGCCCTGGTGCTGGGGGCTGGAAAGGAACTGCTCTGGTGTGTGCCAGTGTGTGCCACAGCGGCAGCCTCCCTCCGGGTTCTGACCTCACTGGGCTTCCTTGTCTTGCAGCTACTCGTGGGGCCCCCCCTCTGCCCCCCATCCCCAGGTGAAAGCGGGTTGTGCAGGCGGATGGTTCCTGAGCAGACACACGGACCTTCCCCTTCCTCAGACGGACCCCCCTGCCTCCCAGCCCCCCCGGATCCTGCATGAGAATCTCCCCACGTCTTCAGCTTCCACGGCTACGCCAGGATGAGCAGACCCCCCAGCCTGGCTCTCTGCCAGCCCACCCTCATTTATGCAGCTCCCTGGGTGTGCGGTGCCCGTGCAGACAACCCCCCCACCACCCTCCTGGCACCTTTCCTCCTCGCTCCGTGTGGATCCCAGGCCGGGAACTGCGTATCCAGCCTCAGCCTGGGAGGACTTGGGGTGGGCACCAAGCCACGTGCGTGCAGTTGGTGGGACCAGGGGACACCCAGTGCCCAATTCCCTGGGGCAGGGGCTGATGGGGGGAGCTCGGAGAGGAGCTGGGAGGGGGGCAGGGACCAGACACGCCATCCTGGCCGCACCAGGGCTGGAAGTGGGGGGAATGGGGGGCCAGGCTGGCAGCGCTTTGTTACCCCGGTGTGGCTGATTGCTTTTTTGCACAGGAGGCAGTGGAGGAGCAGCCGGGGGTGTGGGGGGCGATGGGACCATCTGGGGGGACCCTGGCAGTGGGGGGGCCCACCCCATCTGCTGGGTTTTGGTGGGGCGTGGAGGCAGCCAGGGTTTTAACACTAAATCACCAACCTAGAGCATTTTAACCAGAAAACACTAATTCTCCATGGGCAGAGCTGGGGGTGCCGTTAGCCTGGGGGGGTCATTTCTGTTCCTAACGGGGTGGGGGGTATGGGGGAGGCTGTGGCACCCCCTGACTTGTTGCCTTATGCACTCCCCTGTCCCACTTGGTACCAGCGTGGGCTGGACATGAACTGCAGCTACTGCTCTGTACAAGCTTGTACTGCCCAAGGACGGGGGGGCTTGTGGTAGGCGCCCCCCCACACACCCCCTCTTACCTGGGTGGGGGCTGGTTTGGGGGTTTTTGGGGTCTTTTTGGGTTTTTTATGATGGGAACTTTCCTGGTGTAGGCTGGAGGGACAGGGTGCAGGGTGAGGGCTGTGGTGGGGGGGGGTCTCTGAAGGATTGTGCCCCCTTCCTCCTGCCCCAGCGCTGCTGTTTGGTTCAGATACCGGTATCTAAAGGTTCTGCCCGGCGCCCACTGCCCCTCCCCGGGTGAGGGGCTCTGTGGGGCGCCGGGACCAGCCCCGGAGCTTGAAATGCATTTAAATAAAGACATAAAGTGACGTGTTGCTGTGAGGGCACTTTGGGGGGGGGGATGGAGGGTGCTGGGGACCTCCGTGACCCATCCCCAGGGCCCCCTCCCCGCTTTGGGGGAGGTGATGGCTCCTCCAGGGGCTGAGGGCTGCAGGGCTCTCCTTGCCCTGAGGTTGGTAGGGGGAGGAATGAGGGGGGATTTAGGGTGCAGGGGGTAGTTTGGGGTGCTGGGTAGTGGGGGAACCGGATGGGATGCTGGGGGGGGAGATGGGGTGGTGAGTGTTGGGGGAACAGGATGGGGTGCTGGGGGGTGTAGTTGTGGGGTGTTTGGGGCAGGACTGGGGCGATTTGGGGCAGGGGTTGGGGGGGCCGATTTGGGGTGCTGGGGGGGCAGGGGTTGGGGGGGCAGTTTGGGGCGCTGGGGTCAGAGGTTTGGGGGGCTGGGGGGGCAGTTTGGGGCGCTGGGGTCAGAGGTTTGGGGGGCAGGGGTGGGGGGGCAGTTTCGGGCGCTGGGGTCAGAGGTTTGGGGGGGGTTGGGGGGCAGTTTGGGGCGCTGGGGGGCAGGGGTTGGGGGTCAGGGGTGGGGGGGGCCCTTTGGGGTTCCGGGTCTTGGGGCGCCCCGCCCCTCCCGACAGCCCGCGCGCGCCCCCCGCCTATTGGCTGCGGGGCAGGTGGCACCTCCTCCCGCCGCGGGGCTTGGCGCGGGATCTCGCGATTGGCGGAGAGGGAGGAAAGCGCAGCCAATGGTGAGGCGGGGGCGGGGCCTGGCCGGCCCAGTGGCGGGAAGTGCGGAGCTGGGGCTGAGTTGGCGCGAGAAGGTCGGGGCGGCAGCGCGCGGGGGCTGGGGGGACACGTGGGGTGAGGGGCTTGGGGGGGGGTTGGGGGTGCGGGGGTGGTGGGGATGGGTTGTGGGGTGGCTCGGGGGGAGCAGGGCAGCGGGAACCGGGAGCGGAGATGGGCGCTGGGGTGGGGGAGAGCGATGTGGGGGGGCCGGGGCCCGCGGAAGGCGCGGGGCTGGGGGTCCCCCCACTGACCCTGTCCCCTCTCCCCGCAGACCGGCCGCCCCCCGCTATGGCCAGCAGCGGCCCGCAGCGCCAGCCCACCATCGGCTTCCCCCGCCGGAGGAGCGCCCGTCGCCTCGCCGCCCCCCCGGCCAAGAGCCCCGCCGAACCCACGGCCCTGCGGCTCTCGCCTCTCCCCAGGGCCTCGGGCCCCGCGGCCCCTGTAACACGCTCAGCCTCGGCCCAAGTGCAGCCCTTGAGCCCCCGCAAGCGCCTGGGTGAGCTGTCCCCCTCCGGGAAAGGTGTTGGGGGGGGGTTCCTGTTCCCAAAAGCTGCTGGGGGCTGGGGTGGGCTCGGCCATGAAGCCTCCCCCAGGCAGGGCCACGCCGCGTTACGAGCGGTCTCTTGCTCCCGCACCCGGGGTCGGGCTGACGAGTCTGTCCCGCAGGCGATGAGAACCTCTGCAACGTCCCCCGCGCCCTGCCCTGCTCCCCGGCCAAGCGCAGCAAGGAGAACCAAGGCCGCCGGCTGCTCTTCGGGGACCCCCCGGCCTCCCCAGAGAAGCCCGGCAGCCCGGGGCCGGCCCCACAGCGCAGGGGACAGGAGACCCCCCGGAGCTCGGGGCAGCCCCCCCGCACCCGGCTCTTCCGGCAGGAAGGTGAGTGTGGCTGGGGAGTGGGATGGGGATGGGGTCCTGTGGGTGCTGCAGCCCCCCCCGAGCCCTGTGTGTGTCCCCCCCGGTGCAGGTACCTGCTACCAGCAGGCGAAGCGGGTGCTGCACGTTGCCATCCCCGACCGGCTCCACGCCAGGGAGAGGGAGATGGGTGTCATCCAGCAGTTCCTGCGGGATCATGTCTGCAGGCGCCAGCCTGGCAGCCTCTACATCTCCGGACCCCCCGGGACGGGGAAAACAGCCTGTCTGAGCCGTGTCCTGCGCGACTGTGAGGTGTGTGAGGGCTGCTGGGGCGGACTGGGAAGGAGGAGGGGGATGCACTGGCCAGAGGACCAGGAGGGCAGTGGGTTGGGGGGAGGCTCAGTGGGTGTCCAGCTGTGTAACGATCCCATCCCTGGCAGGATGAACTCTCTGGAAGCAAAACCATCCTCCTGAACTGCATGTCGCTGCGCAGCCCCCAGCGCATCTTCCCCGCCCTGGCGCAGCAGCTGGGCCTGCCCGAAGCCACCGGCTGGGAGGATGCACGGAGGCTGGAGAAGCAGCTGACGGCCAAGGGGCCCATGGTGTGAGTTTCCTGCTGGGAGGGAGGAAGTGGGGGGGACGTGGGGTCCTCCGTTGACACCCCGAGTGCATCCAGCCCAGAGATGCGGCCCCAGCTGTGGCTGGTCCTGCTCCGGTGCCATGAATGGCCTGTGGGGGTGGCACGGGGCAAGTCCCCCCACATCCCCAGGGCTGACCCAGGCTCCCCACACACACTGCAGGCTGCTGGTGCTGGATGAGCTGGACCAGCTGGAGAGCAAGGGGCAGGATGTGCTCTACACCCTCTTCGAGTGGCCCCGGCTGCCCGGCTCCAGGCTTGTCCTCGTGGGTGAGTGTGTGGCAGCGTGGCACTGCCCACCCCAGACCCTCCCTGTGTGCTGGGGGGGGGGGGTTTGAACTTGGCATCACCCACTGCTCCCTCCTTGGGAGGCTCTTCCCTCCCCCATTCACCCCTCTGTGCCACAGGCTTGGCCAACGCGCTGGACCTGACAGACCGCAGCCTGCCCCGGCTCAGCGCCCGCCCGGACAGTGGCCCCCACCTGCTGCACTTTGCACCCTACACCAGGGATCAGCTCAGCACCATCCTGCGGGAGCGGCTGGGGCAGGTGGGGACACAGGGGGACACATACACACACATCCTCGTGGCAAGGGGGGGTCTCACCCACGCAGGCAGCAGTGCTGATGGTGTGTGGTGCCTCGGCAGGTGGCTGGTGACCCCATCCTGGATGCTGCTGCGCTCCAGTTCTGTGCCCGAAAGGTCTCTGCGGTCTCCGGTGATGCTCGCAAAGCCCTGGACATCTGCAGGTCAGTGCCTGCCCTGAACCGCAGCGGTGCTGGGGTCAGCGTGGCCCCCACCAGCCCCCCACATGGCTGCCCCGTGCCGGGGGTCTCAGGGCTCTCTCTCTCCAGGCGTGCTGTGGAGGTGGTGGAGCTGGAGGTGCGAAGCCAGACACTGCTCAAGCCGCTGCCCAGCGGTGAGTCGCTGCTGCTGTCACGCTAAAGCCAAAACTGGGTGGGGGGGCACACCTGGGCTGACCTTGGTGGGGGGTCCAGGGCCCCTTTCTGAGGTCCCCTGCAGCCCTGTCTGTCTGTTCCACAGGTGACTCCCCGGCATCCCCTGTCCCCAAACGTGTGGGGCTCCTGCACATCTCCCGTGTCATCTCAGAGGTGTTTGGGGACCGGCTGGCAGCGGGGGGCCGGGGGTCCCTGGACACCTTCCCACTGCAGCAGAAGGTGCTGCTCTGCTCCCTGCTGCTGCTCACCCGGCGCCTGCGCACCCAGGAGGTGACGTTGGGGAAGGTGAGCGGCGGTGGGACCCTCGGGGCTGGAGCAGGGGGAGCGGGTGGCTGTCCCCAGGGTGTCCCTTGGTGGGGGGACGGTGCTGTGTGTAACCCCCACCCTGCCCTCCCCAGCTCCACGACACCTACAGCAAGGTCTGCCGGCAGCAGCAGCTCCCAGCCGTCGACCAGGCCGAGTGTCTGTCCCTCGTCACCCTCCTGGACTCCCAGGGCATCCTCGAGCTGAAGAAGGCCAAGGAGGCCCGGCTGGCCAAGGTACCACAGGACTGGGGGTCCGGTTCTGGTGGGCAGCATTGGGCAGGGTGGTGCTGAGCGGTGCTGAGCCGCTCTCCTCTCCCCCTCAGGTCTCCCTGAAGATGGAGGCGGCAGCGGCGGAGCGCGCGCTGCAGGACATGGCGCTGGTGGGCAGCATCCTGGCACAGGGGCTGCGCTAGCCCCCCACAGCCCCCTCCCCACAGCCCCTCACTCTGGGCTGGGCAGGTCTTGTCCCAAGTGGGATTTTGGGGTGCGTGGGGTTTGGCTGGAGCTGGGAAGCGCCTCGGTGGCTGTTCCAGGGCTGTGCTGGGGCCCGGCTCTGCGGCGCCTTTTGTGGTTTGATGTGTTTTATGTTGGTTTATTTTATTGGGAGTGGGGGGAGGGGGTGGAGGCAAGGCGGTGGGGGGGGGGCTGGCACCTGCCAAAGCCCCTTTGCAGCACTGGCTGCAGCTGGTGGGTGCCCCTGGCCCCGCTCCCCCCAGCACGTGGGATCCTGGAGGGTCCCAGTGCTGCTCCTGCTCTGAGCCACTGACACGTTTTACCCGGCTGTTCGCAGCTCCCCCCGGTCCCCGCTGCAGGAAGGGGGGTCCTGGTGTGCGGGGTCCCGGTGTGCTGAGCCCCAGGCCCTGCCTGGCCAGAGTCGGGGGCTGGGGGGATGACACACACCAATGGCCCCTTTATCTCTTGGCATTAATAAAGTTGTGGTTCAGTGCTGGCTCCTGCCTCCACCCTCCTCTTCCCTCCCTGCCTCAGGGCACAGGGGGCCTGGCCCTGTCACCCCCCAGCTCCTCTCCTGGGCTGCAGCCCCCCTCCTGGCTCCCCCCCACAGCTCCTGGCCCCTCTCCTTTGCTTCTGTTAAATAATAGACGCTTTGACCCAATTCTGCAGCTTCCCCGGGTGGGGGGTTGGGGGGCCCCTGGAGGGAGGGGGTGGGGCTTGGGGTGCCTTGTGTCTGGCTGTCTCAGCCCCCCTCTCCCACCCTGAGACCCCCAACTGCCCCCATAGCAGCTCCCAGCTGGGGTCCTGCTGTGCCTCGGTTTCTCCCGGCCCCACGGCTTGCAGGGTCCCTGTGGGGTGCAGGACGTGGGGACATCGGTGTGTCCTCACATTGGGCATCCTGATGTGGCCCCATCTCCCCACCCCCCCAGCCATGGGACCCCTGGGGACGGGCATTGCCCCCTGCCAGCCCCCAGCGCGGCTCAGCTGGCTGCTGCCACCAGGATATTTATAGCCAGTGCTGCCATGTGTCCCACATGTGTGGCCGTGGGGGGGGTGGCAGGTTCAGGCCGGGCTGTGCCCACTCTGCTGCACACCCTGACCCCACGCCAGGCTGGGGGGCTGAGGGGCTCCGGTCCCTGCCCCACATCACAACATGGGGCTAAGCTGGTGCCTGTGGCCTTGCCACCCATCGCAGGGCTGAGCAGGGATCAGCATCCTCACCTGGGCACGGGGCTCCCCGCTCCCCCCACGCATCCTGCCCGGTGCCAGCCCCACGGCGTGACGCAGCCCCACAGCGTGACGCAGCCCCACGGTGACGGTGGGCGGAAGGAAGAGTCTGGCAGCGTGTGTGACCGCAGCGACGCAGTGGTGATGCGGGCGGGCTCTGTGGTGACCCTGCTCCCCATGTGTGTGGGGCCCCCACCCCATCCTGGCTACTCCAGCCCCTGACACCCTCCGTGTCCCCCATGCTGGGGGGGGGGGCAGCATCCCAGTGAGGTTGGGGCTCCGCGGAGTGGCCAGGCCGTACTGGTGGGCACAGGGACAGCGAGGCAGTTGGGGGGATGCGGTGTGGCAACAGGGCTCCCCTGGCTGTGCCAGCCCACGGGGTGCCTGTGGCTGCACCGGCCCCGGCTCCGCTCTGCCGCAGTGGATGAAAAATCGATGGCGCAGCCGGATTCAGGCGCGCGGGTGCCGGAGCTCCTGCCGGAGCCGTTCATCACCGCGCCGTGAGGGGCCGGCGGTGGGAGCACAGTGGCTTGAGGACACTGTGGCTGTGGACACCCTGGGACACCCCGTGATGCCCAGCCCAGCGCTGTGGTCAGCATCTGGGGCAGCAGCGTTGCTGGAGGCCGAGGCGCTGGCGTGGCTGCGGCCCCCCTGTGCCGGCACACGCGTGTGCCCACATCCCCTCGCTCTGGCACGCACGTGCTGTGCCCACGGGGCCGGATGGTGCCTGGCTGCACCACAGGCAGCGGTCGGTGTGCGTGTCCAGCCGTGCGCCCGCCTGTGCGGTGGGGGCCCGGTGTCCCCTCGGCGGTGTCCCCGTCGCCCGTCTCCCTGTCCTCCTGTGCCCTCTCCTTACATAAGCAGCCACGTGGCGGGCACGGCCCCCTCCCGCCGCGCGTCACGGCCGGCACCCAGATTCCATCTGACAGCCCCTTTCCGCTCCGCTGCCTCCCTGCCGGGCACCGGGGTGCGGGGCAGGACCCTGTGCGACCCCGCTGCGCCGGCACCGGGCTCCATGCGGGGCAAGGGCATGGGGGGCCTCGGCAGGTTGGGGATGCCAGGGATGTGGCCCTGTCCTGCTGGCACCCCCTCTCTGTGCCCTGGGACCCCGCTGTCCTGCCTGCACCGCGCCTCGGCACTGCGACGCCGCGGGACGTGCCAGGCCTCGCAGCCGGGCGAGATGCAGATGGCGGCTGGCTTGGCCCCGCGGCAGCGCGGTGTCCCCGGTGCCCAGCAGCCGCCCCGGTGGGCCGTGGCGGGGGTGGGGGGCTGGCCCCGCGCACATCTGGGAGTGATTTGGCACATTCCTCTGGGCTGAGCACATGCCGGCGGCTGGGCCTCGCTGCAGCCGGCAGCCCCGGCGTGCTGGGGAGGGGGCTGGCAGCCATGCTGTGCTGTGGGTGCCTGGGCCTTGCTGCCCTGTGCCTGCCCTGGGTGTCCTGCCTTGTTCTGCTGAGCGCTGGGGAAACTGAGGCAGGGTGGTGGGCACCCAGCACTCTTAGTGCATCACCGTGGGGCCTGATGGGTGCCCAGAAGGGCCTTAGGCAGCGCTGGGCAGCAGTGGGACCCCCGTGGGGCACATGCTGAGGCTGCCCAGGCTCCTCACATATGTGTCTTCCCAGGGCAGCTCTGACCCTGCTGCTCCCCCAGCCCCCGTGCTGTGGTGCTGGGCTCCACCAGCAGGTGTGTGGCTCTCTGGGTGCTGCTCCTGGGACTTCCCCTTTGCAGGGGATACCAGGGCCTGGTTCCTTCTGCCTCAGTTTCCCCCAGCAGCCATTGAGGAACAACAAAGCTGGGGGTCTGCTCAGCCTGTGCCCACCCTGGCTCTGTGCTGCCCCAGGGGCTTTGCTGTAAGCGGTCAGGACCCCTCCCCTGCCGTGCCCACCGCAGCCCCGGGGGTCCTGCTCTGCCAGGGCTGCACTTCTCCTTCCCTTTTTCCAGCCAAGCTGCTTTAACCCCTCTGTCCCTCGGGTGGGCAGCGTGGGGGGGTCTTGGGCATCCCCCACCTTGGCTCCCGGAGGGCAACTCAGGCCCTCCCCTTCCCCGTTCAGACAAGGGGAAGAGGACACCTCAGAGTGAGGGTGGGGGGTGGGGGTGTTACCCCCTCCCAACACCTTTTCTGGGCATTGAATGACCATGCCCCCAACTTGCATTCCCCAAGGGGACAAGGGAAAGAGGACACCCTGGAGTGGAAGGGGATGTGAGTGTGTGACTACTACCCCCCCCAAAAACTCTCCCAGGCCTTGCGTGACCCCCTGAACCGAGGAGGGGGGCACCCGACCTCCCCAGTGCCCCCCTTTTCCATGCCCCCCCCATTCAGACAAGGGGAAGAAGACACCCTGGCGTGGAAGGGGGTGTGAGTGTGTGACTGTTCCCCCCCCCCAAATACTCTCCCGGGCCTTGTGTGACCCCCAGAACCGAGGAGGGGGGCACCCGACCTCCCCAGTGCCCCCCTTTACCATGCCCCCCCCATTCAGACAAGGGGAAGAGAACACCCCAGAGTGGAAGGGGGGGGCGGCTGTGTCAGTGTTACCCCCCTCAAATACTCTCCCTGGCCTTGCGTGACCCCCTGAACCGAGGAGGGGGGCACCCGACCTCCCCAGTGCCCCCCATTTCCATACCTCCCCCTATTCAGACAAGGGGAAGAAGACACCCTGGCGTGGAAGGGGGTGTGAGTGTGTGACTGTTCCCCGCCCCCAAATACTCTCCCGGGCCTTGTGTGACCCCCAGAACCGAGGAGGGGGGCACCCGACCTCCCCAGTGCCCCCCTTTACCATGCCCCCCCAATTCAGACAAGGGGAAGAGAACACCCCGGATTGGAAGGGGGTGTGAGTGTGTGACTGTTCCCCCCCCCAAATACTCTCCCGGGCCTTGTGTGACCCCCTGAACCGAGGAGGGGGATCCCCAACCTCCCCAATACATAAACCGGGGTGCGGAGATTAAAACAGCGCGGCCCCTTTAAGAGCAACTCACCCCCCCCCCCCCCCCCAGCGCGCGCACACACTTTCACCCCTTCCGCCTTCTGGAGACTTCAAAGGTGCCGCCCACGCCCACGCCCCGCCCCGCCAGCCAATGGGGCGCCGCCTCTAGCGGCGCCCCATTGGCTGGCGGGGCGGGGCGTGGGCGTGGCCGGCGCGAAGTAGGCGTGGCTTCACCCCCTCCCATCCTCCGCCCGCTGCCGCCGCCGCCGCCCCGCCCGGCCCAGCCCCGGGTAAAGTTTCCCTGCGAGCACATGACTCGCAATGGCCGCGGCCGCCGCTCGTTAAGCGTTGCCCCCCCCCCCCTCCCTTACAACCCCCCCAACCTCCCCTTCTTTCCCCGGTCCCTTTCTCCTTACATCCCTCCCTAACCCTCCCCACCTCCCTTTTCCCCTTCCTCCCCTCCCCTTCCTCCTCCTCCATCCATCCCATCCCTAAGGCCGGGCCGCCCCGTACCGCCGCCATGCGAACCACTACCGGGAGCTTCCCGGTGCTGAGGGGCTCGGTGTGAAGATTCCGTGAGCAGGTAATGAGCGGGACATCGTGTCCGGTCGGGGTTGGCGGGGGGAAGTAGGGGGGGTGGGGGGTCCCGTCCTCGGACCGCCCTTCCCGGTGGGGTATGGGGGAGGGGGGGGCCGTCGTGCCGGTTTTGGGGGGGTTGGGGGGTGGGGGTGTGTGTGTGCGCCGTCCCAACCGGTAGGTCGCGGCCGTGGGGTGTCCCCGCCCCGGGAGGGGCTGCTGGGGACAGGAGCTCTGGTAGGGGCGTCTTGGGGGTCCCAGGATGGTGGGTGACCCCCCTCCTCCCTCCCCTTCCTCTCCTCTACCCCCGCATCCCCCCCTTTCCCGGGTGGCGGCGCTGGGGATCCCCCTCCGGTAACGGGGGAATCCTGGGGATCTCCCTCGTCCCGGCTTGGCGCTGGGGGTCTCGGCGGGAAGGGGAGGGGGGGGGATGGCCCCCGCCCGACTGAGCCTGCCGTGAGCCCCCGAGGGGCAGCGCTGCTCCCCCCTTCCCTCCCCCCCGCGCCCCTATTCCAGGCCGTGGCTTTGCCCTCGGGTTTGGCCGGGCCGGATCCTCCCGGTACCGGTGCTGGAGTCGCCCCTCCCGGGACCGGCAGGGATCGGCGCTCCGCGCGGAGCCGCTGCACCCCCCCCACCTTCCCCAACCCCGGTGAGGACTCGGGGCACCCTTCCGCGGGGGCCGCGGACCCCCCCGCCCGGGAGGGGTGTGTGTGGGGGGGTCGGGGCAGCGCCACGGGGCGCGGCACTGGGGGACCTCCCCCCTCGCCCCGGGAGAACCGGCCCCCCCCCGCTTCAGGCCTCCGGTGCACGCAGCCACGTTCCCCCCCCGCCCCGGCGGGGGCGGGCGCGGGGGGGGGGGGATGTGGGCCGGGGCCGCTTCCCCTTTTGGGGGTGCGAGGGGGGCTGAGGCACAGACGGCGGGGCCCGGCGGGTGAGTGGGGCCGGGAGCGCGGGGGGCGGCGGGGGCCGGGGCCGGGGTCCGGGGGGCGGGAGCGGCGTCTGCGCCGTTTCCTGGCCGGCGGGCGGAGGAAGCCATCGCTCTCCGCGGCTGACAGGGCGCTGGCGCGGCGGCGGGGCCGGGGGGGCCGGGCGGGGGGCGCCGGCTGCCGCCTCCCCCGCCGCGGCAGATGACGGGGACCGGGCTGGGGGGCGGTGGAGCCCCCGGGGCTGGGAGAGGAGGGGTGCTGCCCCTTCGGGTGCTTCCCTGGGCCGCGAGGGTGTTTGGGGACGGGGGGTGGGTACACCCCGGTGCCGGGTAGCAGCACCCTGGGGTGGGGGGGGTGTGTTCGGGACCCCCTGCCCGCCGGAGCCGGGTTGTCCCCTCAAATCTGTGCCTCCGACCTTTGACCTCGATGGGCGGTGGGGGCCGTCCCACTGCTTCGTGGGTGCTGGGGGGTTGACGGACGGACAGACGGACGCTGGCCCGGAGCGGTGTCCCGCTGCGAGGTGCCGGGAAGGCACCGTCCGGCAGCGCTGGGTGCGGCACCCCGGCCGCCGCGCCGGGATTAGCGGGTGACGGCTGGGTGGCTTAGCGGCCCCGCTGCTGCTCTGGGGCCATATGTCACCCGTGGGCCCCACGCCCTGCCCTTGGGGCTGACCTTGCTGTGGCGTGGGGACCCACGGGGGTTTGCGACAGGGCTTTCCTGGGATGCTGGTGGGTGCCTGGTGCTGTTCGTTTGCTGCTGTGGTCGTGGATTTCCCTCCCCCCACACCGCCCCTTCCTCCCACCCCCCCCTTCCTCCCACCCCAGTGACACGGCTGGTACCAGTGGGCACCGGGGCGGCGGGGAGGAGGGCAGGACCCCATCCCACTGTGCCCAGTGCCCACGGGCACCGTGTCCCAGCCAGGTCACCCGGCTTCACCCAGCTGTCCTTGCACGCCCGCCGTGTCCCCGTGCTGGGAGCGGTGTCGCAGCCGCCAAGGCTGGGGAGGGCCCGTGCCGACGCCTGCCCTGCGGCGCTGGGATTCACCAGCTCCACGGCTCCGGCTCTATTTATAACCAGGAGGCTCTGGCATGTCAGTGTGCCACGCTCGGCTGTGCCGGCCACGGGCAGAGCGTGTCCTGGGATCAGCTCACGCCAGCGCTGCCACTGAGTATCTGGCTGGATTCTGGGGTCCCTGAGCTTTTTTTTGGGTGCTCCCGCAGTGCCCCAGGGGAGCCCTCAGTTGGCAGAGCTGCAGGGCCCTCGCAGCAGGTGCCTGGAGCCCCCTGATACCCATGGGTGCCCCTGTGCCCCAGGACCCTCCCTGTGGTAGTGTCGTCCCTGGGCTCGGGGGGAAGGGCTGCGGTGCTGGCAGGCACGGGGGGGGTGTGGGGGGGGGCTGCGATCATATCTGTGGTGACACATGTGCTGATTACGGAAAATGGGTTAATCTCCCTGCGGCTGGAGGCGGCTTAGCGGGGGGTGGCTCGTGGCAGGGCCGGCGAGGGGCCTCGTGCACCCTCCTCGGCCTCCAGCGTCCCCAATGGCCCAGCCATGGCTGCCAGGCTGTGACAAGGGACATGGCAGCCACACGCAGCTGTGTGCCCTCCTGCAGCCAGTCCGGCTGTGGCGCGGTGGGTTGCATTGCCTGTGGTGGTTTGCTGCCCCCACCCTCCCCATGCCCCCCGCCCCGCTCTCCATCCCAGGTACTCCAGGTCCCAACCCAGCTTGGCCTGATCCCAGTCCCCGGCATCCTGCTCAGGCCAGGGCGCAGTGCCACCAAATCTCGGTGTCTGGGGGTGTCGTGCTGCCGCCTGCCCGCTGAGTCCACCTACGCCAGCCGCGGGCACCGTGTCCCGAGCGGCCTCGTGCCGCGGGCCGGCGGCGCAGCCAGCTGCACTTGTCTGCCGGCTGTCGCTGAGCCAGAAAGGGCTGTCTGGGGCTGCGCTGTTCCCGGCACGCCGTTCCCAGGGCGCCGGCTGCGTGCCGCATCCAGGGCTAAAAACAACCAGGGGCTGCTGCGTGTGGCTGCCGTGGTGCAATCCCGCTGCTTCCCAGGGGTGCGTGGGGCACTGGGAGTGGGGTCCTCTGGCACCGCCACCGCACCCCTCCTGGGCCGCAGGACCTGCAGCTCCCTGAGTTGTCCCAAGGGTTGTGGCTGTGGGCTGGACAGCGTGTTGTGGCATCCCTTCTGGGGTGTGGGTGAGGGTCCCCAGGGCGCTGCGGGGCTGCCCTGCGGCGTGTGGGGCTGGTGCGGGCGCCACTGGGTCTTTGGGGCTGAGCTGGGCTGGCTCCTTCCAGGATCTGGTGTGTTGGCACCCACAGGGTGGCCAGGCTGGAGCGGTGCTGGTGGTGGCGTGGCACAGCCGTGTCTGTCCGGGGGGCTGTGGTGGGGGCCGTGGCACCTGTTCCCGCAGATGAATGGCGCGTCTGGTGGCGTGTGCGGGAGCTGTAACCGGAGCGGCGCGTTCCCCACGTAACCGGAGCTGGCCCAGCCGTGACAGGTGGAATTTCAGTTTGTGGCTCCCACCCTCCAGCAGGACGCAGACCTGGGGGTGCTGGGGGCGAGGGCCTGGGCTGGTGTCCGTTCTGGGGTGCCCATGTGTCCCCATGGGGCAGGGGGGGACCTCAACCCTGCCAGCAAGGATGCCAGCATGCGCAGGGTCCCTGGCCCCATGTCTCTGCTGGTGGAGGCTGGGCTCCTGCGGCGTGGGTCACTGCAGGGTGCTGGTGTCTGGGGGCACCGCCGCAGCCCAGGGATCCGCGGTGGGGCTGAGACAGCCCTGGGTGTGCTGCAGGCCCTTGGCAGCAGCTTGTGGGTCCTGGGGTCTGCACTGGTCCCAGCACCCCCAGAGCCCCTTGAGTGGGGGCTGCGGGCAGCCCTGGCTCTGGCACATGCTGCCTGTGCCGGGCAAACGCCACGGGGCTCCGGCCGAGCGGCTGGGCTGGGGCGTGATTCACGCCTGCCTGGGGACGTGAGAAACGTGACGGTGACTCACTGCCGAGATGCTCCAGGGATACTGGAAGGGGTCTTGCTTGGCCGTCCAGACGGGGAGCGCCATGCACCCGCTGCCCGAGCCGGGGGGAGCCACGGTAGCGGGGGGCATCCGGGCCCTTGGCCTCGCGTGTGAGGCTGCCCCGGGCCAGGCGCTGACAGCAGCGAGGAAACCGCAAGCTGCGACCGCGCAGCAGCTCCGCGGGCGCTTCCTGCCCTGCCCAGAGGCTGCTCCCCCTGGCCGGGGGGCACGGCACCCCCTCCTTCTGTACGTGTGCCATGGGGGTGCCCTGGCATTGGGGTGTTGCGGTGACCTGTCCTGGTGAGGATGGGGGATGCGGGCAGAGGCCCCTGCCAGGTTTTTGGGGAGCAGAGTGGGCTGGCACAGGGCTTGAGTGGTGGGCGAGCAGAGGGTGGTGGGGAAGTGGAGTGACAGGGTCTGGGGTGGCGGGGGGCCGTGGTGGTGCGGCTGGGGCTGAACTGAAACCTGGCCGCCCAGGAATCGAGAGGGGCAAGGGGAAGCTGCGGTCGGGAGCGCGGTGCCCGCAGGCATGACAGGAAGGGCTCGGTCGCTGCCCGCCGCCACGCCAGGCCACCCAGCGCAGCCCTGGCCCCACTTGCCCCCATGGTACCGAGGCACAGGAGGGTGGAGGGGGGCACAGGGCGGTGCCCCCGCTCACCCGTGTGTCACATCCGGGCGCTGGGGCTGCCATCGCTCTGTGCCCTGGCAGGAAGCGTGGCTGGGTTTCGTGGTGTGACATGGGCCACCGGGGCTGGGGGTGCCACCTGTGCCAGGGAGCCTGGGCGGTGGGGTGGGGTGAGATGCGGGGCTGCTGTCTGGCCCACGCGGTGCGCAGGGCTGGAAATGGTGGTTGGGGAGGTGGGTGTCATGGTGCCCCTGTCCCGGTGCAATCCCAGCTGCTCCTTGGCCGGTTGTGCCAGCCGTGCCAGCTGCAGGGGAGCAGGATGCGTACCAGCTTGAGGTGGGGGCAGTGAATCCAGCCTGGGGTCGCAGCTGGGGGCTGTGCTTTCGGAGAGGGTCACTTGGCCAGTTGCTCTGGTGCTGCCCAGCGTGTCTGGGTGCGTGGGGTGGGTTTGTGCTGCAGTTTCAGGTCACGGGTGGTTTGGGCAGCAGCTGTCCCCCCTGCTGTGTTGCCACCAGCCTTGGGAATGGCTTTGGTCTGCGTGTCGGTCTGCTCGCCGGGGCCGCCCCGGCCCGGGCGGGAGGTTCCTCGTGGCTGGGATTTGGCCCAGGCTCCGTGGCCGTGTTTTCTGTGGGGCTGGAACAAGGCTCTGGATTCCAGGAAGCTCCAGGCCCCGTCCAGCTCCTGCTGGGACTGGAGGAAAAGGCACTGGGGAGGGCGAGTGGGGCCCCCAGCCTGTGCTGCGGGCTTGGGGCGCTCCTGGAGTGGGGCTGGGCCGGGATGCCTGGTGCCCCTTGGTCGGCGAGCGGCTGTGTGCTGGAGTTGGTGCTGGCATGTGGCCCCACACACGGGGCTGTGGCTCCTCCTGCCCAGGGACCCCAGGGAGAGGGGTGCCGGGCACCCTAGACCCTCCTGCCCATGTTGGGAGGGGGCCGGGTGGTGTCTGCCCGGCTCAGGGTGCCCGGTGGCTGGGCTGGCAGTGCTGCCTCACCGGGTCCCGGGCTGGCGGTGGGGGGAGCAGGGCCGGGTTGAGTAATTGGGCCCCGGCACGGCTGGCGCGGTGCCCGGCGAGCACTTGGCACCGGCAAACATAAACAGTTCTTCCCGCGCCTCCCTCCCCCTGCTCCCCCCACAGCTCGAGGGCTGTGGCCTGGATGGGGGGCCGTGGGCACCCCCCCGCACAGGGAGGAGACCGGGGTGCCCGTGCGAGGTCTGGTGATGCTGCTGGGCTGTGGCCCCTACGCCCAGGCGGCTGCTCACGCCGGCGCCGGCACCGTGCCCCAGTGGGGCCCGTGGGAATCCACCACACGCTGCGGTACCCAGCGGAGCACCCTGTGCCAGGGGGCTGGGGGGGTGTTATCGCCACCCCCACCCCTGGTGCCCACGGGCTGATGGGTGTCCTCATGGGAACCCACGAGTGGGGGGGCAGCACTGGGGCTGCGGGTGGGTGGGGGTCCCGTCTTCAGTGGGTGCCGCCAGCTGGGTGCTGGGGGGGGGGGCGGGCAGGGCTGTGCCCGTCCCGGCCCCTCCCCAGTGCCTCGCCGGGCGGCCCAGCCTTGTTCCTCTGGATCCTTTTCCGCCTCCGCGGGGCCGGGAGCCAGCTCTCTCGGCAAATAAACAGCCCCCGCCGGGCCCCGAGCCAGCGCTTAAATAAACAGCCGGCCCGGGATTGTGAAAGCCCCGTGCCCCCCTTCCCACCGCCGCCCCCCGGCCTGGCCTGGCCCGTGGGGTCCATGCCCCGCCAGCTTGGCGTGGGAGCTTGCCGTCATGGCACTCGGCACAGGGCCGGGGCTGAGCCCCTGTGGGCCTGCGGTGGGCAGCCAGGCTGAGCCCCCCACTGCTGCTCCCGTGGGTTGGGGTGGGGGGGTGCGAGCCCCCTCCTACCTTGAGGCTGGGTGGCTGAGACCCCTCGTGCTCAGTGCAGGCGTGGGGGGAGCGGGGCTGGTGTGGGCACGTGGCTGTGACAGCAGAGCTGGAGCTGTCCTCAAGGGACCCCAGCATGCCTGTCCTCCACCCCCACTCCCCCCACCACCAACCCCAGCCCAATTGTCTCACAGCCCCCAGGACTGAGAAGTGGGGTGCTGCCCTCCTCGGACCCCACATGTGCCCTGGACCCCAGGCCAGACCCAGAGCAGTGGGTCCAGGGCTGTTGTGTGGCCCCTGGCCTCACGGTGTGCCCGGGGGGGCCGCAGTGTCCCCATGCCATCCCCTGCCCCCTCGCCTGCTAAACCGGGATTAGCGACCTGTGCCTGCCAGGCCCCGCCGGTTGCAGTGTTGTTAATCTGGGGGATTGTCGTTAATCTCGGGGGGATGACGAGGGGAGGGGGGAGTGCTGGGACTGGCCCACTGCGCCCTCCTGGGGCCAGGAGGGGATGTGGCCCCTCTGTGGGTCTGGGGAAACTGAGGCACAGCTGGTAGGTGTGGCACCCCAGCCCCTTTACTAATGCCCTCTGTTTCCCCCACAGTGTTGCAGGAGTGAACGCTGCCAGTGAGGACAGCTGCCGGGCAGCGGGTCGCCCGTGGGCCCCATGCTCTGCTTGGCCCCCACACCCCACTCCTGAGAGCCCCTTCCCTCACCGGAGACCCCCGCCATGGCCAGCAACAGCAGCTCCTGCCCCACGCCTGGAGGGGGGCACCTCAATGGCTACCCCGTGTCCCCCTACGCCTTCTTCTTCCCCCACATGCTGGGGGGGCTCTCGCCCCCCAGCACGCTGGCTGGCATCCAGCACCAGCTGCCCGTCAGTGGATACAGCACGCCCTCGCCTGCCAGTGAGTACCGCGGCCCCAAGGGGTGAGGGAGGGTGGGGGGGACCCTTGGTGCTGGCAGGGGGATGTGGGGGCCCCCTTCATGCTGGGGTCCATCCTCCGCCTGGGATGTGGGTGCGAATTCCAGGCTCCTCTTCCTGTAGTGGGCTGTAATCCGCCCCAGGGCGGTGGGATGGGTGATGGGGGGGGGGGTCTCCCTGATCCCAGCCACTGACCACATCACCCACCTGTGGGGAGCTACATTTGGGGGAGCGGCAGCTTCCTGTGTGGCAGGAGGCGAGTGCCAGGCACTCCTCCCTATATGCTAGTTCTGCCACTGGGGAAACTGAGGCACGGAGCGGGCCATGGCACCCGGTGGCTAGTGTCTGTTAATTGCTGCTGTGTGGCCGGCTTCGTTAACAGCTCTGTTTATACCCAGCCATTAACGGCCCAGCTGGCCTTGGTCAGGGGCCGCTGGCTGTCACCATCCCTGGTGCCCACTGTGGCCAGGATGGGAGACGGGGCCGTAGCAGCGGCGGTCACAGGGGCCTGGGGAGGCCGGTGCCGTGCTGTGTCCCCGCGGCGGCTCTTTGTTCGCCGTCGGCGCGGGGGCCGCCCGTGGGGGAGGCGATGAAGGCAATCATCGCGTCTGCTTCTGATTCAATTTCCCCGTGACAGGGTCGTCCATCACAGCCCCGGTAATCACCGCCCTGCCGCGCCGGCAGCTGAGAGCTGTGGGAGGTGGGCTTCTGGCCGGGGGTCCTCTGTGCTGTGACCCCAGCCTTCGGCGTGCCTCAGTTTCCCTGGGTGCCGTGGGGCGGCTGCTGGACCCTTTCCCATCCCCAGCACCTCTGTGGACAGCCGCCCTCTCCTCTTCCTGCACCGTGCCACCATGGGTGCCCTGCGGCGCCCGCTGTCGAGGAGGCCCCGTGGGTCGGGGTGTGCCGGGGGCCCCCTCGGCCCAGCCCTGGCCCCAGGGGACGGTGCAGGCCCGGGCAGGGCCGGCCCCGGGCGCTGTCCCCAGCCAGAGCCGCCCCGGCGGCGGCGGCAGCGGTGGGACCCAGTGGGACCAGTTCAGCGACTGGGTGGCGGTGGGTGGGGCCCCTCCCCCGCGCTGGCTCTGGGGCCATTCCTGCGCGTGGGGTTGTGGGAACGGGGTGGGGGGTGGGGGGAGCGGGTCTGTCCCATCCCATCCATCCGACGCTGGGGACGGGGGCCACAGCCAGGGCTGGAGGGTGCACTGACGTTGATGGTGGCCTGGTGAAACGTGCCTCAGTTTCCCCTTGGCCATCACTGCGGGGGTGCCCAGAGATCCTGGGGGATGCAGGGGCTGGGGCACCGTGTCTGCCCCCCAACCCAGCCTGATCCCTGTTTCTATAGGTGCTACGGTATTCAATGGGTTCCCCCCTTGCTCCTGGCAGTGGGGCCAGCAGGACCCTTGTCCCAGCTGGGAGACGACCAGGGTTGGGGGCTGTGGGGGGACCTGGTGCAGCCCCCCCTCCTCACACACGTCCGGCCCTCACCAGATGTGCTGCAGCTGCCACGTCTGTGGGGCCGGTCTGGCTGGGCCCTGCTTGGGGTGCAGGTGCCCCCCGGGGTTTGGCCAGACGCCCCACTGGGGCAATGGGGGTCTGGTGCTAGTGCCAGCTCTGGGGTACCACACACTTTGCCTGGTGCTGGGGGCCACCCCACTCACCCCTTCCCCATGTGTGGATGTTGGGGGTGGCCCCGTTGCACCCTGGACCCGTGGCGGGTGTCCCAGGGAGCCACCGCCCTGGCCGGACCCATGTGCAGGGCCCTTCGTGCCGAGAGCACCCAGCAAAGGGGAAGTGAAGGGAGCGACCGGGCACGGCCCCCCCCCGGCACGAGGCTTGTGGCTTCCCCCGTGGGGCAGGGGGGGTGGGAGCCCCTGCCCCCCATTGGGACCCAAAGCGGGGTACCTTGGGGTGGGTGTGGGGCCTCCTGTGCTTGCAGCTGTGTGTGGACGTGTGTGTGCTCACATGGCGTTGGGGTGTGCATACGTGCAGTGGGTGTGGGGGGGGTTGGAGGGTGTGTGCACATGTGTGTGCACAGCACCTTGCTGCCCGTGCTGGCACACCGGTGTGTCACCTGTGTCCCCGTGCCAGGTGTGTGCACGCGTGTCAATGCATGTGGGGGTCCCAGGCTGTGCCCGTGCCATCACCCCCATCCCCAGGAGCTCGGCGGTGGTCTCTGCCTGTCCCCTGGGGGTCCCCTCCCCAGGTCCTGTGGGAGTCTTGGTGTTTGGGGGCACCCCCAGGGATTCCCTCCCACTGCTCTGTACAGTGGTCCCTGGGTTGTGGCCCCCACCCCATCCTCCAGCCTGGTTCCCTGACCTGACTTTGGGAAATGGGACCCCAGGGTGGCCCCCAGCCCTCCCACACCCCCCTGGTCCTGCTCTTGGCTGCCGGGACGGGGGGCCCCGCGGCCGGGCCCAGCCTGTCACCCTACCCGCTGGCTCCAGTTTCCTCTGTGCTGCAGCCGCTCCCCCGCAGCGCCCCGTAATTAATTAATTTTTAAAAATTAATGAGCAAAACGTGCTCCCTGCAGGCCGGGGGCCACGGGTGGGGGGCCGCGGGGCTGGGGGGCCCTGCTCGGGGCCGGGGAGCTGCGGTGCAGGGGACCCCCGGCCCCTCCATCCCGCCCGGGGAAGATTGATGAGGCCGCGCTGGGCCCCGCGCCTGGGAAAGCCCATTACGGCGGAGGTTTTCTATCACTGTCACGGGGGGCCGGGGGGAGCCGCCTGCGCCGGCCGGGAATTTGCCGCGCTCAAAAGCCGCTGAAGGGGATAAATGGGGTCTTTTGAAGTGGGCGGGCGGCAGGGGGGCTGTAGGGCCCCGAGGTGCCGGCGTGGGGATGGGGGGAAGGGGCCGGGTACCCCAGGTTGGCATAGGTGGGTTAGTGGGGGGATTCTTGGGGGACCCTGCCCATGTCCTGCTGCCTTCCTGGGCTGGGGGCTGTGGCCCCGCATTCCCAAAGCTCTGGGTGCAGCAGCGTGGGGTCCCCGGTGGGTTTTTGGGTGGCACATAGGAGCATCCTGCGCTCCCCGGAGCATCGGCGTCCCCATGGGTGGGACTGGGGGCTTCTGCCCGGGGCCGGGGGGGACCCACTCTGGCATCTCCCAGGGCTGCTGGTGGGGCAGCAGGACAGGCTCCATATTGGGCATCCCCCCCCATGCTGTGGGGCTGCGTGCGGGACGCACCCCTCGCCCAGTTCCTCTTGGCACCCGCGTTAGGCCGGGCTTTGGGGAGGGGGGGGGGTTGGGCTTTGCTCTTATTTTTTTTAATCTCTGTTTCTTCCCGTTGCTGCTGGCGTGGGCCGGGAAGCGCTGCCCGGCGGGACACGGCTGCGTGCGTGCATGGCACGGCTGGGCCCCGGCCGAACCGCGCGGTGCCACCGGCCCGTGTCCCCTCCGTCGCAGCCGCATTCTTTCCAGCGCTGGTAAATGAGTCGGAGCAGACATTTGTCATGTTCGCCGCAGGAAGTTGGAGGAGCGCTGGGCTTTTGTTCAGAAACCTGCTGGCTAAGCAAAGCCTCTGACTTTCTATTATTATTTAAACAGCCGCTGCTGCGCTGCTCAGCACACACACACACATGTGCACACACATGTACACACGCATGCACACACATACACATGCATGTACACATGAGACACTTGTGTACACATGCATACACATGTGTGCACACATGCATGTACACATGTATGTGCACATGCCTCCCGGCCTTTTCCTTGCCCTGTTTCTGGGGTGGGTGGGTGGGTGGTTTTCTCACCTCCTTTTTCCCTGTCCCTCGGTGGGGAGCTGGGAATAAAGCAGGGCGGTCCTCGCTCTGCTCCCTTTGGGGGTGGTGTGTGTCGGCATGTGGAGTGTGGCTGTGCCCGTGGGAGGGTGTTGGCGGCTGTGGGCTGCGTGTGTGTGCACTGCTTTTTGTGTGTGTGCATCCTGACATGCGTGTGTGCACACACGTCTGGTCATACTTGATCCCTGCTCGCTGTGTGTGACTGTGCAGGGCTGGCGTGTAGCAGCACCTGCATCTTCTGTGCTGTGTCTGGCTGTGCACACGCCTGGGCTGCTCCCACCCCTTCCCTTGGCTGGACATGGGTTGGGGTTCACATGGGCCCCCACCATCCTGGAGTCGTCCTCTGCAGTGGGCACTGAAGGGCTGGGGCAGAGCCTGCGCGCCTGCTGGGGAACATGCTGGGGTTGGGCCCCGTGACATGGCTGTGCCCAGGGTGTGCCCGTGGCATGGCGGTGCCCGTGGCATGGTGGTGCCAGCGGTGCTGTGTTTCGGGGGGGTGAGTCAGTGCCGGGGTCCGGCCTGCTCCGCGGGCTGAGCTGGGGCAATGTTGGTCTGTGCGGGCAGCGCTGTCCCTGCATGGGTGGCCTCAGGTTTGGGGTGTCACCCCCCACCCCCCCATGGTGATCTGGGTGCATGTGGCACTCTGCCCCACATGTACCACATGCAAACACACACTTGTGCAGTGGGGGTCTGTGCACACAGATACAGTGGGGACATGTGAACACACACATGTGCATGTGCTCAGCTGCTCCGGTGCTTTGTGGGGACACAGTGTCATGTATGTACATGTGTGCAGAAGTTGTGTGTGCCTGTGTGTGTGCCCCCAGGCTCCCCCCGCACCACGGGGCTGTGCACAGCCCCCACACACACACCATGGTGCTGCGGGAACATGCCTCGGCCCCTCTGCAGCAGGAACACGTGTGAACACATGTGTGCATGCACACACGTCGCATGTCCCCCGGCCTCCCCCCGCGGTGTCACCCGCACCCCGGGGGGGCGGCCGGGGGTCAGGGCGAGGTGAGCCCTTCCCCACCGGGTTCACCCGCAGTTCACCCGCATCCCATTAGGCAAATGAGCCGCGGCCCGGGCAGACCCCGGCCCCACCGTGCGCCCACCCCCTCCTCGGCCCCGCCGCCCCCGGCCCCGCCGTGCGTCCTTCTCCCCCCAACCGGCCCAGCCGTGCGCCCCCCCCCCGGGCCGCTCCTGCGTGGCCGCTCCGCCGTGCCCGGTGCCGGCCGTCCCGGGGAGGGGCAGCGGGGGAGGCCGGGGGCGGCCCCGCGGCGCGGAGCGGGTTAAGGTTGTGGGGAGGCGGCTGGTGTCGGGAGGGACCGGGGCTGCCGGAGCCGCAGAGCCGGCGGGGCTGCGCCTTCCTCCCCTCCCCCCCCCCCGTCCTCCTCCTCCTCCGCCCGCCGCCGCCTGCCCGGGCGCGGAGCGGAGCGGCGGGGCCCCGCTCCCCGGCTGGGCTGAGCCGCGGCGGGGCCATGGCAGCGCGGCGCGGGGCGCCCCGGGGGCCTGGCTCCCGCGGGGGGGGGCGCTGACCGCCCGGGGCCGCCCCCGCCGCCAGACCGGGGGAGCCGCCCCCGCGGCCCTGGGCCATGTACGAGGGCGCGGCGGTGGCGGGGCTGCCCCCCGGCCCCTTCCTCCGGATGGATTTCTACGGGCCGGGCCGGGGCTGCCTGCTGCCTGAGCGTGGCCCCCCCGCGCCCCGCGGGGCCCCCCGCCGCCCCCCGCCCTGGAGCAGCTCCGGTCGCTGTAGGTACCTGCGCCCCGGGGGCGGCCGGGCCCCTCACCGCGGCTTCGGGCCGGTGCTGGAGCCCGCACGGCCGGGAGGAGCGGCCTCAAGCCCGGGCTGGGGGTGGGGGGCGAAAGGGGGTCCGCGGGGATGGGCGCTGGGTGAGGAGCGCTGGGTGCCGGGGGTGGGTGCTGGGTGCGGGGCCGGCCGCAGAGCGACGGGTGCGGGGGGTTCGGGGCAGGGAGAGGCGGGCAGGGAGAGGGTGCTGGGTGCTAATCCCCGGGGGCCGCCGGGCTGAGCCCCCGGCCCCGCGCCCCCATCGCCGGGCCGGGCTCTGCGCAGATGCCGCCGGCGCGGCCATAAACAACCCTTGTCCTATTTGGGCGAGGGCCGGGCCGGGGGGCGGCGGGGACCCCTCGCAACCCCCTCCCGGGAGCGGGGCCGCGCCGCGCCAGCTCCACCGCCGGGAATTTCGCTCCCTCCTGATAAGGGCTCCAGCAAAATCCAATTAACGACGGAGCCGCTGCGTCGGCTGCTGCCGGGGGGGAGCGCCAGCGTGTGCCCCCCCCGGGTCGGTGTGTCCCCCCGGGCCGGGCCGTGGCGGGGCCCGGTTGGTCCCGCTCCTGGATCTTGCTCTGGTTCCCTGGGGGCGTGGGGGGGTCACAGCCCAGGGTCCCCCAAGCTGGACCTCCGCCGGGACGGGCAGGCTCGGGCAGGGTGCAGGCAGCCCCCCGCCTCCCCCCGCCCCCGCTGCGTGGGACGCGGGTCCTGCTCTGCTTTGTCCCCGGCGTGTGAGGGGCGAGCGGGGCCCGGGCCGGGGGTCCGGCAGCATCTTCCCCAGCACTCAGCCGGCCGGCCTGGCCGGGCGCCCAGGGGCCACGGGCAGCGGCCGGGGAAAGTCCTGCCCGGCGCCGGAGGACTTTCACCCCGATACGGGCTGCGGGGCCCTCCTGCAGGGCCGGGGCAGCCTTGTCCCCGGGGGGTGGGGGTGTCCAGTGGGCCCCCTCCCTGCCACCGTGCCTGGTGTGGTGCTCATGGCCGGTGGTGCACGGGGGGGGCTGCGGGCACGGCCCCCACTGTCTCATTCCCCCCATTGTCTCGGGGCTCTCGACCTTTCCGTGGGCATGGGGCTAGCTCAGCGTGAGGGGCCTTTGTCTGCTGCTGGGATGGTGTGGGGGCTGCTGCGGGGGCTGCTGGGGGCTCCTGCCACCTCTGCCTGGGGTGCTGCCTTTGGAGCCTTGGAGCGGGCAGGGGCCATGTGTGCCAGGCTCCAGCATCCCTCAGTCCTGGGCTGTGCTGGCCTGAGTGGGGTGGCTGGGGGCCATCATCCCACCCTGTGCCCAAGGGGCCACCTGGCCGTAGCCCCCGCCCCGTGGGCTGCAGGCAGGTGGGCAGACAGGCAGCTCTGCCCCAGCCAGGGCACCTCTGTGCTCTGGTCACGATGACTGTGACCTGGCTGGTAGTGTGTGGGTGGCGGGTGCTGGCACGGATCCCTGGCAGGGTGCCCCACTCCCTACGTCACACCGAAGTGCCGTGTCTCCCCAGCCTGGGGGTGCCAGCCCACAGCACAGCTCCCTGCTGTCAGGGTGGCTGTGCCGTGCCTCAGTTTCCCCAGAGAGCTGTGCCTGCAGCTGGGCTGGCCATCTCGCTGGGATGCCATCTCGCTGCTGGCGATGGGGGGGGGGAAGAGCTGCTCCCTGGGGCATGAGGTGCCTCCCTTCTACTGCAGCAGGGCCTGGGGATGCCACTGTGCCACAGCTGGGGAAACTGAGGCACGAGGTTCCCGAGGGCCATAGAGGGGCCTGCAGGCACGTACCGAGGCTGTAGGTATTCTGTGCCAGCATGGGGCTAGGCACTGCAAAGGGGGTTGGGTGCTGTGGATATTTCGAGGGGAGGTACAGGGGGTTGAGACCCCCCCCAGACACAGGATGGCCCCGGTGGCCTGAGCTGTACTCCATCACACCGGGCTGGCGGGCACCAGCAGAGTGCTGCGGCAGATGTGGGAGTCGGGGTGCTGGGGACCCCAGGCCCTGGTGCTGGCAGGGGGGCAGGATGTCCCGGGGGGTAGCCAGGGGGTGATGGTGCCTGGCAGCACATGGGCAGGACCAGGCACCCCGTGGTGTGGGGCACCCCACAGCTCAGGGGTCAGGCCCATCGCTCCCCGATCCTCCCTCACTGCCGCAGAGGTGCGGGAATTTGGGGCACACGGCCTGGCCCCCCCGCAGGCGCTTTCCCACGCCGGGGTGGGGGTGCCGGGTGTCGGGGTGCCCCGGGGTCCCTTGGTGTGGGCAGGAAGCGGCCGGCGGGGCCGCGGGCGGGGGCGGCGCGTTCGCCCGGGGATGCTGGTGGAGCCGCAGCATCTGGTCTGCAGCTGGGCTGCGCTGCCGGCGGACGGGGGGGGGCAGCGCCCGGGCCCCCCCAGCGGGAGATGGGGCTGGCGCGGGGCGGAGGTGGGGGGGTCCTCTCGCTGTCCCCAGCCGGCCCCTCCCGCGCTCAGCGCCGTGGGAGCAGGGATGGGGGGGAGGTTTGCACGCATCCTGCTGGCTCAGCACCTTTTGCTGCCGCTCCGGCCCTTTCCCTCGCCCCGCGGGGGGCTTGAGGGGCGCCCAGGCCTGATGCCACGGCGAGGGGCTCCTAGGGGAGCAGGCTGGGCAGGCGGCCGTGCCCACCGCCCCCTCCCTTCGCCCGTGGCTGCGGTGCCGGGGGGATCCCCGCAGCCTGCTGGGGGGACACACACACACACACACACACACGACACGACACCCGCGTGCACCGGCGCGGGGGAACCCGGGTCCCCTCCCCCTTCTCTCCCTCCCCCCGCACCCAGCACATCCCGATCCTGTCAGAGCCGCGTTTGGGAGCGCGGCGCTAGCGAGGAAGTTCTTAAATTATATAAAAGGGGCGATAAATTCCGGCCGCGCCGGCACCTCCGCGGCTGCGGGAGTTACGCCGTGCCGCCCGCCCCCTCCCCCCGCGCCCCGCACACTCGTGTCACGCCCCGCACGTTCCCCTCCGGCCCCCCCTCCCCTCCTTTCCCCATCATCCCGGGGACGAGCATCCTGGGTGGCTTTGCTGCCGCCATCCCCCGGCCGTGCCCATCACCTCTGCACAGCCAGGCTGGGGACACCCCACCCCCCATCCACACACCCCCCCTCGGCCCCCCCATCCCAGCGGGTCCCCTCCTCATCTCATCTCATCTCCAGGGTGGTAGTGGGGTGGGAGCCCCTGGCCAGGGTCTCTCCCCGCAGCCCCCCCCCGCCCCACTCCAGGCCGGGGGTGGATGAGTGATGGCGGGGCCCTTTTCAGGGGCCTTTTTTGGGGCGTGGGGGCTGGCGGGGCAGGGGGGCCGGGCTCCCCCGCCGGGCCAGGCCTTTAATATCCTGTTTGACTGGTTCGCTTGGCTCCGCTGCAGAAAAACATTCGCAAACATCCCGGAGGAGCTGGGGAGCACTTAACCCCTGCCTGGCTGCACCCTGTGCCCCCCCTGCCTGCACCCCGCATCCCCCCACCGCACCGCACCGCCCTCCTGAGGCAGGGGGCTTGGACACTCCCTGGGTGGTCCTGGGGGGCTGTGGGGGGCAGGGGTGGCGGTGGGGGGGCAGGAGGGGGGTGGCTTATCCCACGGGATTTTGGGGGGTGGGGGGGCAGGTAGGACCCCCGGGTGATGGCTGGCCATGCCCATCCCCTCCTGGGGGGCTGTGGGTGCTCCCCAGACTGGGCATGCACATGTGAGAGCGGTGGCCTTCCCCCACCCTTGGACCTCTAAACCCCACTGTGCTGCAGCCGCCATCAGCGCCGCCTGCACGGGGGGCTCCGGGGGCTCCAGGGTCTCCAGGGACTCTGGCTCTTCCCTTCTCTTCCCTCTTTTTGTCTCCCTGGATTCCACGCTGGCTCCGTGGCCTGGAAATGTCAAACCACATCTTCCCAGCGTGCATCCGCCCCCCCCAGCCCCCCACACCCCGGCCCCACGCAGGGCTGGGGGGGGCCACGGGGCGACCATCAGCCCTGGGTGCTGTTGGGAGGGTACAGGGAGGGGGTTCCCTGCAGGGCCAGCCCTGTTTGGGGGTTCTCCATGCCCTGAGCACTGCTTGTCTTCCCTGCAGCGGTCGAGACGCAGAGCACCAGCTCGGAGGAGATCGTGCCCAGTCCCCCCTCGCCCCCACCCCTGCCCCGGATCTACAAGCCCTGCTTCGTCTGCCAGGACAAGTCCTCCGGGTACCACTATGGGGTGAGCGCCTGTGAGGGCTGCAAGGTGAGACACCCCCCACCCCTAACCCAGTCCTGTGTCCTGGATGCAGCCCCCCGCACCTCCCTGGGGTCCCTGGGCCGGGTGCTGACAGGGGGTTTGGGGTCCCCAGGGCTTCTTCCGGCGCAGCATCCAGAAGAACATGGTGTACACGTGTCACCGGGACAAGAACTGCATCATCAACAAGGTGACGCGCAACCGGTGCCAGTACTGCCGCCTCCAGAAGTGCTTCGAAGTCGGCATGTCCAAGGAGTGTGAGTGGGGATGGGGTGGGATTGGGGATGGGATGGGGATGGGATCAGGATGGAATGGGATCAGGATGGGGAGGCGATGGGGATGGGCTGGGGACAGGATGCAGCCAGGGGGTCTGGGTGCGGTGGGACACCCTGGTAGCCCCCATCAGTGAGGCCCTGAGGGGGAAGGGGGGAACCCCCCCTGGGTTTGTGTCACAGCCCGGCCGTTGCCCAGGCAACGCGTGATTGATGATGTCAGAGATAAATGACGCTGACGAGGCCTCCCGGCTCTGCGTGCCAGTTGTCATGGTGCCTGGCTGTACCCCCGCACAGCTCTGGGGGTGGGTGATGGGGGGGCGATGGCGGTTGGGGCTCAGCTGCCTCCCAACTCCTGCCCCCATCTGCCTGCCCACGGTGGGGGGGAGCCCGTGACACCCCCTCTTCGGGGGGCCGCAGCCCCTGGGGCGCCAAACACCCAGCAGCCACCGCCCACCCCCACCCCAGAAGGGGTCCCACCGAGGCTGATCCCTGCAGGGACCGCCCCTCACTCCCCCCCATGGTGGCTCAGCTGCCATTTTCTCTCCCTGCTGTTCCAGCCGTAGCAGTTTTGCAGCGCTGAGCACCATCCCCATGCCCGGGGTGCCCCCTCCCCACCAATGCAGTGTCACCCCCTAATTCCCTCCTCATGTCTCGGGGGGTTATTGACTGACTGATCCTGTGGTGGGGTCGGCATCCTGCCCTGAGGGGACAGAGCACAGTGTGGCTGAGCCCCCCCAGCCAGGAGCTGGGTGATGCTGACCCTGCCACCCCCACAGCCGTCCGCAATGACCGGAACAAGAAGAAGAAGGACGTGCCCAAGCCGGAGTGCTCAGAGAGCTACATCATCACGCCCGAGGTGGAGGAGCTCATCGAGAAGGTGCGCAAAGCCCACCAGGAGACCTTCCCCGCCCTCTGCCAGCTCGGCAAATACACTACGGTGAGTGCTGGGGGGTCCCGGGGGGCTGGGGGGGAGTGTGGTCACTGCCCCCCTGCCCTGCAGCATCCTCACCCCTCCACGTCCCACCACAGAACAACAGCTCGGAGCAGCGGGTCTCCCTGGACATCGACCTGTGGGACAAGTTCAGTGAGTTGTCCACCAAGTGCATCATCAAGACGGTGGAGTTTGCCAAGCAGCTCCCTGGCTTCACCACGCTCACCATCGCCGACCAGATCACCCTCCTCAAAGCCGCCTGCCTCGACATCCTGGTGAGGGAGGGGACGGGGATGGGGATGGGATGGGGAGGGAATGGGGAGGGAATGGGGATAGGGGAGGGAATGGGGATGGGGATGGGATGGGGAGGGAATCATAGAATCATAGAATGGTCTGAGTTGGAAGGGACCCCAAGGATCACAGAGCTCCAACCCTGCCTGTGGCAGGGCCACCAACCTCAGGCCTGGATCTACACTAGGTTGCCCAGGGCCCCATCCAACCTGGCCTTGAAATGGGGATGGGGATGGAATGGAGAGGGAATGGGGATGGGGATGGGATGGGGAGGGAATGGGGATGGGATGTGGAGGGGATAGGGATGGGGAAGGGTTGGGGAGGGGATGCCAGGCTGAGCCCCTCATCCTACCCCCCCAGATCCTGCGGATCTGCACGCGCTACACGCCGGAGCAGGACACGATGACGTTCTCAGACGGGCTGACGCTGAACCGGACGCAGATGCACAACGCCGGGTTCGGGCCCCTCACCGACCTGGTCTTCGCCTTCGCCAACCAGCTGCTGCCGCTGGAGATGGACGATGCGGAGACCGGGCTGCTCAGCGCCATCTGCCTCATCTGTGGAGGTGGGTACAGGGGCTGCAGGGACTTGGCTGGCTTGACCACCCCCCAGATTCTGCCCTTTGCCAAGGCACGGCCACCCTGGTGACTCCCCGGGACCTGGGACGGGGAGCTGGGCTGTATCCACACCCATGGGGGGATTGGGAGGGGCACGACATGCTCTGCCCATCTCTAAGCACTGTTGTGTGTCCCTTTTCCCCCCTCCAAAAGACCGTCAGGACCTGGAGCAGCCAGACAAAGTGGACAAGCTGCAGGAGCCACTGCTGGAGGCGCTGAAGATCTACGTGAGGAAGAGGAGGCCAAACAAGCCCCACATGTTCCCCAAGATGCTCATGAAGATCACGGATCTCCGCAGCATCAGCGCCAAGGGTGAGCACTCAGGAGGGGGCGGCCACCCTCCTGTGGGTCCCGGGGTGGGGGGCAGAGGGGGCATCCCTTGGGCTCGGTGGTGTCGGGGAGGGGGGTGGGGGGGGGGGTCGCTCAGCCTTCCCCAGGGCGCAGTGTCCTTGGAGGGACTGAGGGGGGGTGGTTCCCACAGCTGCAGCCTCAGGGGCTGCTGGGGAGGAGTCAGGGCTGCGTCCCTTGGCGAACAGAGCTGGGGGGTGCTGGTTTAGGGGTGCCGGTTTGGGGGGGGATGCTGATTTGAGGGTGCCCAACCCCACTGACCCTCACCCTTCCCGCAGGCGCCGAGCGGGTGATCACGCTGAAGATGGAGATCCCGGGGTCGATGCCGCCCCTCATCCAGGAGATGCTGGAGAACTCGGAGGGCATGGACACGTTGGGGGGGCAGCCGGGTGGGCCCCGTGCGGGCAGCTGCAGCCCCAGCCTCTCACCCAGCTCCAACCGCAGCAGCCCGGCCACGCACTCGCCGTGACCCGCGCCTGGCGCGCACCAGGACAGAGCCCGGCACCAGGACAGAGCCCGGCATCCGGCACGCGGAGCAGGGGGGACCACCCTGCACCTCAGCCCTGGCTGCAGCCCCCCACCCAGGGGCGGACTCCTCAGCAGCCCCCTGAGCTGGCACAGCCCCTCTCTCCCCCCCACCGGAGCAGACCCCATGGGGAGCCCCACAGCCCCCCCCCTCATCCCACAGCCCTGGGTGAAGCGCGTTGGTTGAGTCACATTTCAGGGGTGCAGGGACCCTCGGCTGCATCCCCGGGGACCCTCCCCCCCCCGGCCCCACCAGCACCAGCACACACGGGAGAGCGACCACCGAGCCACCCCCACCCCAGCCTGGCCCAGCCGTCCGGCGGGGAGGACCCGGCCAGACCCCCGCACGCCGAGGAAGCAGAGTCATTTAAAAGAGAAAGAAAGCAAAGTATATATATATAAATATCTATAAATATCTATAAATACGTTTTAAAACCTTTGTAAAAGTTTGGAGGGGTTTTTAGGCCTGTGCAGGTGGAGGGGGCACGGCGGGCGCTGCCGGGGGGGGGGGGGTGGGGGTGGGGGGGTTGGGGCACACGATTTATTATTATTAAATTTTTTTTTGTTGTTGTTGAGATTTTAGTGGTTTTAGAGTCGGGGGGGCACCGGGCGGGCCCTGTCCCGGCCCCCCCCCCTCTTCCCAGATGGGGAGGGGGCTGCGGGGGTGTGCGGCAGTGCCAGCCCCGGCCTCGCGGGGAGCGGGGGCCTGGCCCTGCCGGCACGGGGAGGATGGGGGGGGACGGGGGGGGCTGGCTCCAGAATAAAGTTTATTTATTCTAGTGCCTGGCTCGTTCTTGTGGCGGGGGCACCGGGGGAGGGGGTTGGGGGGGGGTTGTGCACAGAGCAGGGGTGTTATTTGCTTCAGGGGACCCCTCAGACTCTTCCCCCAACTTGTCCTCCCTGCTCTGGCTGTCCCCAAAGGCTGGGGCAGAACCCTTTGAGGTTACTCCCGCCCCCCCAGCACCCCCAAAGCTCTGCCCTTCCCAGCCCGGACGCTGCAGCTGTGTTCCCCCTGTGCAGGGGCAGCCCTGGCCCGCAGAGCCCCAGTGCACTCGTGACACCCCAGCACTGGGTGAGGGGGCGGGGGGGGGGGGGGGCAGGTCAGGGCGTCCCTGCCACCACGCAGGGATGGGACCTGTTTGTTTTCCTTTTGTCCATGTTTTTTTCCAGCAGCTGCCGGGTGAGGCCTGTCCACTGCCCACAACAGGAACCGGGGGCACCGGGGGCACCGCGGGACAGCTTCCTGGCACGGCAGGGGCTGGGGCAGGAGAGCTGCAGCCACCCGCCAGGCACCAGCTGGGCTGAGAACGGCCACAGCTCATTCCATTGATGGGGCCGGCTACACCGTCAGGTCCCCGTGCAGCGGGGCGGTGTGGGGGTGACACGGCTCCTCTGCAGCCCCCGCTGGCTGGCCCAGTGCCGGTCCCCGCTCCTGCGGCCGGCGGCAGCACCCACCCCGGGGTGGGGGGCCTTTGCGCAGGAGGTGGGCGAGCTCAGCCAGGCTGAGCAGCGCTGAGACCAGCCCCACGACGAAGTAGAAGTGGATGAAGACCGTTTTCTCGGTGGGGCGGGAGACGAAGCAGTCAACGTGGTGCGGGCAGGGCCGGCGGCGGCAGATGAAGAGCGGCTGCACCCTGAAGCCGTAGAGCAGCGCCTGCCCCAGCAGGAAGCCCAGCTCGGCCGCGATGCGTGCCACCACGCTGCCCACGTAGAAGGGCTGGAGGCGGCGGGTGCGCTGGCCAGGAGCCCCCCCAGGCCCCGGCTTGGCTGCCTGGTGCACGGCGAAGATGACGAAGAGAGCGGCGGGAGCCGAGAGCACGACGATGTGGAAGACGAGGAAGCGGTAGTGGGAGATGGGGAAGGCAGCGTCGTAGCACACGGGTTTGCAGCCCGGCTGCTGCGTGTTGCAGACAAACTCCTCCTGCTCATCCTCGAAGACGTCGCTGCCCACGGTGGCCAGGACCAGGATGCGGAACAGCAGCATCACCACCAGCCAGAAGCGCCCCACCATGGGCGAGTGCTCCTGCACCGCATCCAGCAGCGAGCTCAGGAAGCCCCACTCGCCCATGGCTGTGCTGCAGGAGTGGGGTTAGTGCTGGGGGAGGGGGGAAACGTGCCATGCCCACGAGGATGGTCCCCAGTAAGCAGCATGGCCCCCTCCCCATGGCTCACCCCCAGCCCCAAATGCATCACACCATCCCTGTTACAGGAGGTTACCCAGCAATGCCAGCCCAGTCAGCCCTGTCACAAGTGTCCCTAGGCCTCTGCCACACCCTGGGACTCACTCCCCTGGAGATGGGTGCAGAGCATCATCTGGGGCAGGTTTCCCATTCTTTGGCCCTCTCAGATGTCCCAAGCCCCCCGCCCAAGTCTCCCTGGTACCTGCAGAGGCTGTCGTCCCCAGTGTGCCAGTGCAGCTGGTGGCGACTGTCCAGGGCTGTGCTGGACTGTCCAGTCCCTTGTCCAGCTGGGATGGGACGAGTGTCCCACAGCCACGCCTGGAGGCCTTTTAAAGGGACAGAGCAGCTGCAGGGGCGCCAGGAGGGGAGGGCTCTGCTCTGCCTGGGGAGTGGCTCAAGGGCAAATGCTACCCCTGCCCCGGGGCCAGCAGCAGCCCCCCATGGAGAAATGTCCCCATCCTCAGCTTCCTCCCCAAACCCCTAGGGCCGGGGTGCCAAATCGCAGCACTCAACCTCCCCTAAAAGCTCCCCTAGTGCTGTTATCACCTGGCATTGCCAGCACATGGCCTCACGGCTCCTGCCCCACAGTCCCTCCTGGGGCCAGGCTCTGCCCTGTGGGGATGCTCTGGACTGGCACCAGCTCCACCGAGCTGTGGGGGCCATGGGGAGTCCTAGACTGCCCCAGGCTGCCCCCACCTTTGTCACACTTTTCAAAGCCCCCTGATGCTCCACAAGAAACCCTCCATGGTGTGGCCAGGGCACCCACCAGCCCCTGCTGAGTGCTGCTGGCAGGAACGTCAACTTCCCTTTATGGTGAGGGGCACAGATCCCCAGCCCTGGGGGGAGCCACGGGGTCCTCCTCACCCCCCAGGGGCCCTACGATGCCCATGGTGGGTTGGCTGTGATGCCCCACAGCTCCACTCCCCTTCCAGAGGTTCAGCATCCCAGGCCAGGGGCATTTAGGGATGAGGAAAATCCAGCTACAGCCACCACGGCGCATTGTGTATGTGCACACACACCCGGCTCTACCTCTGCATGGGGGTGACAGGGGGGACATGGGAGCCCCCCCAGCCAGCCCCCAGCAGCCTTACTCTGTGGCATTGCCATTTGCTGTGTGAGTCCTGACAACTGCTTCTCCAGGCGCGCTCGCAGCGGGAGCCGTAAATAGCTCGGCCCTTCAGCGGGGACGCGCTGGGGACGCTCTCCAGAGCCCAGCAGTGGAAAATCTGACAGCGCTCTCCACACTTGACTGGGTTCCAGCAAAAGCACCTCAGTGGCACCGATAGTGCCTGTGGCCAACCGCTGTGCCAGGGCTGGGGGTGGGGAGGTTGGGGGCCCCGGGCTTTGCCAGCCAGTGCTGTGCTGCACTGGGAATCGCTGGGGAAGGCTGGGAGCGCGGCTGGGTCCTGCCAGCCCAGGAGTGCCGGCTCCCTGCAGACCTGCGCCAACCCTGCCTCACGTCTCAGCCATGGGCGTGATGCTCTGGGGGTGTCAGAGAGGCTGAGCACATACCTCAGGGGATGTAGGACAGCACAGGGCTTCAGTCATAACCCTGATCCCTCGCAATGTGGGGACCCCACACACTGACCCCCGAGTCCTGGCAGGAGCAGAGCCAGGGACGTGACTCCTGCTCAGAGCAGTGGTTTAGCACCAAACCCTCGCCGGGGAGGGAAAAGCTCCGGCCTGGGAGCGCTGAGCATGGCTGAGATCGCAGCCACCGCTCACCTGCGGCCACCCCGCCAGCTGCAGAAGCAGAACCTGAGGCAGACACCAGGTACCACAGGGACTGTTCGCAGGAATTTGGAAATGTGGGCTGAGGAACGGGGGTGAGCGAGTCCAACCAGCGGCTCTACCAAAGCCACAGGCTCAGCACTGAGAAACCAGCGGGGAAACAAGTCCTGGCAGCACCTGAGCTGGCTGCAGGCATTTCCTCTGCCAGGATTCAGGACACCTGGGGGGGTTTCACAGCGCTTGGGGTGATCATCCAAGGGATTTCCAGCTGATGGCATCAGGTATCCGAGGAGGAAGGAGAAGGGATCATCTTTACAAAGCCTGAGGCTCCTACAACTCCTTTACACCAGGCCCGACACAGAGCAGAGCTTGGAGGACTTGGCACAAGCTCCACAAGTACTCCCCATGCATGGAGCAAGCTCCTGGTAACAAGGGAAACGAGGAGCAGGCAGCTGAGGACAACCCTTTTATTTGAAAAACTCGAGTAAAACCACTTCTATACATAAACATTAAGAGAGACAAACTCGGGACAAGAAAAAGACAGAAAATATTTACAGTCAAGAATCTCTTAGTGCCATAGAAATGGCTCTATGAAAAGCTCAACACAACTAGATCAATACTCCAGTGAAAGGTTTCTAAGGGGAAGAGGACACATCTCCACTTCTACTGAGAGCTGGGTGGCACCGAGGTGACAAGGGGAAGTTCTCATCCCCAGGAACAAAGAGGCAAAAGATGCTTCAGCCACTCCAAAAACAGCCTTTCCTAACGCCAAGTGCTACCTGGACCAACCAACCAGCAGATCAAAGCTCCTGGGACGGGGACCTGTCCTGCCTGCCCTTGGCAGAGCCTGTCCTGGCACGGCAGAAATGCCCCTTCAGCCCAAAACCCAGCACAAGACGCTGGCACATCAGGAGTGTCTCTTACCTGGAGCTGACCTCTGGGCTGAACTGGCTGAACACAGGTTTTCCTGGCAGCCAGAACACAAGATAAAGCTGCCAACGCCAAGCAGAGCGCAGACAAGTCTGCACAACCCCCGTTACTACACCCCAATTTAAAAACCAAAGGCTAAAACACAACAGGGCTGAGGTTGAGCAACCAGGGCCTGCTCAGACACACAGGGCTGCAGAGGAAACACTAACTGCCGACACCACCTCCCATGTTACAGCTCGGTGGCTGCAGAGCTAAAACCTTACCTATTTCATTACTTTAGATATCTGAAGAGGAAGGTATCTATCTGAAAGGATCCAATGCGTTCTACAGTCTGCTTCCATATTAAAACTACCACAAAGTGTCAAAAGATTCCCACTAGGCTAATGGGCAAGAGGGAAGCGCGTCAGCAGCAGGCTGCTCACAAGGAGGGGGGTGTGATCCAGTTTAAACAAATCTGTTATTTAAAACCAGGGGAAACAGAACTGCAATTTGCTTGTGACAAACACTTGTCGACTGGCTTAAATTCAGTGAAAAGATGTCCCAGTCGGAGATGTTCTTTGGTGACAGCTTGTCAAGAGCTCTGCTGAAGGCTAGTTTCTAGCTCAGTTTGGATGAGTTGTGAAAAACCATCAGAAAGATTCAAAACATATCATCCTCATCGGACTCCTCCAAGTACTGGACAGGCTTTTTGAGGCGCCCAGGCCTGGTGCGGGGAGCGGCTGCCACGGGGCTGTCTGCACAAGCTGCTGAATCAATGGTAAAGCTCTCGTCATCTTCCAGCTTGGATTTCTAGAGGGAAAGAGAGGGAGGTGAGTGGTGCACGGAGCATGAAGAGGGAGCACAATGAGCATGAAGCTCAGCACTGGGTCAGGGGTAAGGGGGTTGTTTGGACTGAGACCAAACCATCTGGGATGAGGACATGTGCCCAATCCCCTCCTCACCCACACCCAGCAACAGTCGGGTGTCGCAGAGGAGGTTCTGCCTCTGCCAGAACAACCGACACCACACTCAGCGGTTCCCCCTCAGCTCGAATAGGGGGCAGAGCACAAACCTTTGCTGCAACTGATTTGGAAGGTTTCAATCCAAAATCTGAGTCTGAATCCGAAGAGCTTGGCTGCCTTTTGGCCACTTTCCGCCCCTTGGTCTGGCCAAGCTTCTTGTCACCAGGCTGTGGATCCTGGAATCCCTCCTTCCCCGCTGCCTTGCTGGGTTTGGGTGCAGCCTTTGTCTTGGCTAGAATATCCACGATGGATGGCTGGTTGTCTGGAAGAGAAGCCGGCCTTTAAACCCCTTGTTTTGCTCTCCTCTCCTTCACAGTTTGGGAACTGCTTCCAAGACAAACAGGGCTCCGCACGACGCTGTGGGGTCAGCGCGCGGGTCACCTCGCAGGCTTTGCTAGAAAGATTGCTCCTTACCCAGGATGATGAGAAACGAGGTTGTTTATCTGCTTAGTTCCACTACATTTAGAGGATCAAATTAAAATGTACCCGAAGCAATTTACAGGCTATTTCGGATTGAAAAGTCCTGAACTCTCAGGGCTGTGTAACCAATCTTAAACCTTCCAAACTTCTGCATGGGGAAGGAATGAATTTACTGTCTCTACTACACAGTTACTCGTAGAGTTTGCTCTTATCTACGGCTTGACGTGTTTTAGCAGGATCTTGAAGCGTGTCTCCACGCAGGGCTGAAATGAGGGGGCCATTCCTGAGCCATAACAGACTTTTTCTCAATTTAGGAGTGGAAGGAACAGCTATTCTGCTGCGAAGTAACAGCCCTGCGTTGCTGCTGGGATCCAACCCAGCTAGAGATGGAATATGCAAAACAGCTTTCCAAGTTTGACAAAGACTCTGGGCAATTAAGTTTAAAAACCCCTGAGTCAAACACTGTAGATTTATGAGGTCGAGCTAGCACTAAATGGAACATGCTACCCCAAAGAAGTTTTTCTTCTTCCTGGGAAGCAAGCTACCAAGCAGCTTTCTTCCCAAAAAGACATGAAGTAGAACATTGACTGCAAGACAAATTTCTCTCGGATTATTTCTGCCAAGTATTACATAGCTCTGTAGGAAGCATTCACTTTTCCTGTTCCCAAACTAAAATTCACTCCCTTCGAGCATGTCTGAGATGAACTAGAACATGGTATGTTTGGAACCAGAGTTCTTTATAAATGACAACAACCAGACAGCCTTTGCCACTACCCTCAGATCTTTTCTGGAATGAAAACGAGTTGTTCAGGCCTCGGTGCCTGGTGAAAATCACTGGGACTTGTTTCCCACAGGAATAATCATCATTGTTATCTAAAAGGGATCTTGCTAAACGTCGCCTTACCCTTCGTGGCACCGGCCTTCTTAGCAGCAGGAGGTTTTTTAGCCAGGGTCTTACTGCGAGGCACAGGGACAAGAGGAGCTGCGGGCGCTTGACTCTCATTTTCAGTAGCACTGTCTCGGGTTTGAGCTGAATAAAGAAAGCAGAAGGTAAGTCTGAAGTAGTCAAATGATCTGCTCTGGCTACAAACACTGGAGCAGAAGGAAAGAATTTTGACCCAGCTTTATAAAAAGAACAACTATTAAAACCAGATTAATCAGAAATTCAAGCTAGATAAAGGGGCTGGTGCCCTGAAACCAGCTTGTATCCCAGCGCCAAAGCGTCTTTGCAAGATATAAGGCCTGGCTTCTGTCAGTGTTAAGCACTGATCCCAGTGCCTGGTGCGCTCTCCAGGGTTTAGGAAACTCCACAAGGTTCAGAAGGTCTCATACTCACCAGGGATAATGCTTTGCTCTGGCTTCTGCTTGGGAGCTTTAGCTGCTTTTCCGGTGGTTTCCCTGAAACACAAAACCCCGAGGATATATTTACGATGCACTGCAATAGGTGCACTGAAGAGTATAGAATATATATTCATATCTATATGGCATTATCACTAGAAGCACGACTGATTTCCAGTGCCTGTGCAGAGAAACACTCACTTGGGAGCTGCCCTGGGCTTGGGAGCAGGCTTTACTTTGGAGTTTGTATCCGACTCGCTGGTGCTTTCACTGTTGTGCTGGAATTCAAAGTCCTCCTCTGAGCTGGAGAGATTTGTATCCGAGTCCGAGCTGATGATGGCCTTGACTTTGGCTGATGAAGGGACACAGATGTGTTATTTTACACAGTTGGCAATACACAGCTCAGTTTCGTTTTCAGTATTTTAGCTGCAGTTATTAAAAAAAGAAATAAAGATCTGAATAAAAACAGGCAGATACTGAGGCTGCCAGGGAGAAGACTCCAAATCGTAAGTATATTCTGGGCTGGCTTACCAACCATGCTTTTGATTTGCCAAGACAATTGTGTAATTAAAACCAACAACCATATTTCTCTAGCTGCCCTTTTCTGCTCTTTCTTGAAAAGCACTGTGAAGATCTGCTCAAGCAGTAGAAGTATTTAGTTGTCACATACAGTAAAATAAATAAGGCTCTTTAAACAGCCTTTCTGACCGACATCTCAGAGTCATAGAATCATGGAATGGTCTGGGTTGGAAGGGACCCCAAGGATCATAGAGTTCCAACACCCCTGCCACAGGCAGGGTCACCAACCTCCAGGGCTGGAGCTACACAAGGTTGCCCAGGGCCCCATCCAACCTGGCCTTGAACACCTCCAGGGATGGGGCATCCACCACCTCTCTGGGCAGCCTGTTCCAGCCCCTCACCACTCTCTCTGTAAAAAACTTCCCCCTAATATCTAATTTAAACCTACCTTCCTTTAGCTTTAATCCATTCCCCCTTGTCCTGCCATTGTCTACTCTTTTAAAAAGTTGATTCCCCTCCTGTTTCTCTGCTCCCTTCAGGGACTGGAAGGCTGCAATGAGGTCCCCCCACAGCCTTCTCTTCTCCAGGCTGACCCAGCCCAGCTCCCTCAGCCTCTCTCCGTAGGGCAGCTGCTCCAGCCCTCTGAGCATCCTCGTGGCTCCTCTGACCCCTCTCCAACAGTTCCACATCTTTCTTGTATTGGGGGCCCCAGATCTGGACACAGGATTCCAGATGGGGCCTCATGAGGGCAGAGCAGAGAGGGACAATCCCCTCCCTGTCCCTGCTGGCCACCCCTCTTCTGATGGAGCCCAGGATACCATTGGCCTTCTGAGCTGCAAGAGCACACTGCTGGCTCATGTTAAGAGTCCAGGAGCTCTAAAATAATCTGCTCAATTTCTTTTTTCCTCTTCCACATCTGTGTCCTCACTCACCTGCTGCTTTGCGAACCACTCTCTCCCTCTGAGGCGGCGCTTCAAATTCAGACTCTGAATCAGAGCCTGAGTCAGACCAGGGGTTTCGTTTCTTGGTTTTCTTTACTGGCTTAAACGGCAGCGTGGTTTGTTTCTTGCCACCTGAAAAACACCAGGAGGTGGCATGAACAAGGAAGCTTCCACGTGTACTTCAGGCTCAGCAGTTCAAACTCAATGTAGAAACACATCACCAAGTACAGAGGATGCTGGCTTAGATATCAAAAAGCAACAGTGATCTCTATCCTGCTTGGCTGTTATCCAGGATCTCTTTCCCCTCTAGTTTTTCCAAAAATACTGATCCTAGCTGTTACTCATCACCTTCAGGAAGAGGTCAGATAACCACATTTACAACCCTTCCCCTCACTTTCCATTGATGGGATAACTCATAAAAGCTTTTACCTTGCTCTGTCTTGACCTTCTGAGCCAATCTCTGCTTAAGGCCCACAGACTCCTTTTCTCCTGACGTGCTTCCCTCTTGATTCTCATCAAATTCAGTTTTCTCAACCTGAAGATACAGACAGACAATAAGTCAGTTCACATGTCAGGAGAGGCACCCAGAGCAGGACACAAGGAGCTCCTTATTTTAGGATGGGAGCTAGTGAGACAAGAAAGCTGAGTTTGTGAAACAAACTGTGTGTAAAACTGATCACAGCCACATCACAGAATCCCAGACTGGTTTGGGCTGTGAGGGACCTCAAAGCCCACCCAATCCCACCCCTGTCATGGGCAGGGACACCTCTCCCCAGCCCAGGCTGCTCCAGGCCCCATCCAACCTGGCCTTGGACACCTCCATGCAGGGGGCAGCCACCACCTCCCTGGATACTCTGTGCCACAGCCTCACCACCCTCAGAGTGAAGAATTTCTTTCTAATATCCAACCTAAATCTCTCCACTTCCAATTTAAACCCATTCCCCCTCACGTCCATCAGACAGGATCTGTCCCCAGAGCAGGTGGTTTAAAAAATGCAAAACCTGGCATTAACAAAACCCAGAACTTCTCCCCTTCAGCACTGTGTGCTGATGTCAGGGCACTGGGTGCTGAGGGGGCAGAACTGGACGGCTCTGGGGGCTGAGGGGGCAGAACTGGACAGGGATGGTTAAAAACAGAGCGAGTTATTTGGAAAAGCTGTTTGACAGAACCATCTGTAGGACAGGAGCAATGAGCCTGGCTACAGGTCACAGCCGAGTGGTGGCTGTTTTCTGTACTGCAAACAGCCAGAGAGCATTACTGCAGCTGGCCCTAGCAAAAGGGTTAAATCTTCTTTCTCTCCCTGATATCGAGAACAATAATGGCATTAAGAGGCTGAAAGCACTACTGCAAATGCAGAGAATGTTCTGGAGAAGTGAGTTTACTTGCTGTGCTTCCCTCCCTACTAGAGGGTTTATGAAATCCCCAAGACACCTAGAACAACCTTACTTGCACCTGCCTTCTCATTCCTGAGCTACTAACCCTCCTCTGACATTATGACATGTGCTCTTGACAATAGATTTCCCTCCAAGCCATCTCCTGAGACATTAAGGATTCTGTTCTCCTTTAAATTAAGAAACATCCATTTCCAGCGTTCCCACATCCTAAGGTTCTGCCCCTCTCCCTGAACAGCTGCTTCATCAGGACAAGTTCAGCTAACAAGAACTCTCATTTCTTTAGGGCTGTATTGAAGAGGGTGTAAAGACAGATAGAGTGTTCAGAATGGTCTTTTTTTTTTTACCTTTATTTTCTTCTTGGTTCTCTTCTCTGCCTCTGCCTTCATCTCTGCAGTTATCCGAGGAACGACCCTCACGCCGTGAGGCGATGGCATTACTTCTGTCACAGGCGCCTTCTTCACCTTCACTTTCCCTCCTTTCACCTTCAGAGGTTTCCCAGTCAACCCTGCCATCTCATCCTGGGCCTGCTTGGCCTCCACTGCCTGCAGAGGAGAGCACAAATCAAACAGGGCTGAGAACGCCAACCCAACACCGTGCTGCTGAACAGGCGTACGCCGCAGCCCTTGCAGTAACGCGCTCTCTACTTGCTGAGAGGTTTCCTGCCAACAGCTTTAAATTAATCTTCCACCCTGCTACAGATCCACATTTTCAAGCTCTGGTTTGAGCCAGAGCTACAGTTCGGTTACTTGAGGTGTGAGAAGGGACGTGGGAGGTGGCACACAGACGCCTGCCCACAGTCTGGGCTCTGTTCAGTCCAGCTCCTCCCTCACCTTTTTGGTGTCAAAAAGCCCTTTGATCTACATCCCCTCAGACTATACCCCAGTGCTGGGTTTCTTTCAGGCCCTCCTAAAACTCCTTGCCCCTCTTCAGACTTGGTGGTTCGACTCCCTGGCCTAGAGCAGTTACTCCTATCCAAGCTAGGAAGGTGAAGAATGCTTCCAACTCCCCGCAGCGAGCACAGGACATGGGAGTTAGCAATTTTAGTTTCTGTTATAACAAAAAAGTCAATAAAGAGCTGGTGGGTAAGACTACAAGGGACTCAGTCATCTGTACCAAACATTGACTTACATCAAGTTCTTCAACAAAGACAGCAAGGTCTTCCTTCCACAGGTCAGAGGGATTCTTGCACTTAAGGTTTTCCAGCTCCTTTTCCTAAAGGGAATCACAGTTGATCATTAGTCACTATTTTAATCTGCTGTTTAAAAATTCTGATATGATAATGCATTAATAAGGACTGGAACATACTTTGGTATCTCTCTGCTTACAGAGCTCATCTTTCTTCTCTTTAGTCAGATACCAAAGGGGCATGTTCAGCAGATAGTTGAAGTCTGGCCCGGTTGCTGCAGCTGATTCTTTCTCATTTTCCTCTTCCTCCTCCACCTCCTCTTCTTCCTGAACATGGATTTAAAACAAACATTGTCAACAAATACCTTGACACACAAAGGTAGGGCTAGTGATGAAATTTGGACTGCATCACAGGTCCTCCATACACGTGTGGTGTCCTAGACTCTTCTAGAACAACTCAGGAAGGAAGAGATGAAGTAATGGCTCTTAAACCCTCAGCTGCTATCATCCCACAGAGGAATCCACCTGCAAAAACAATTCTCTAAATCTCTTTTAGTCTACTCAGCCTCCCTTCCTTGATGGCCCAGGTCATCTCTTCAGGCTACATAAACTGTCCCCTTGCTCACATGTTCAGAGAGGATAACAGGCATTACCTTGGTTTGTGATTCCTTCCAAGCCTTCACTGGATCAGATTCATACCCTCTCTGGATAAGAACTTGAATCAGCTCTTTCTTGGGTTTGTTTTCTGTAAAGAGACATTTCAGGACCGTCAGCCAGTGACCCCTACCACTGCTAGGAGAGACAGACAGATGAGCTGGATATTCTGGGTCCTATGGTTCTAGCAGCTCAGCATCCTGTCAGGCTGTAGAACAGCCTTTCCTCACCAGGGTGGGACATGTGGAAGAGCCTGAAATAACCCCTCAAACATTCCTATGTAGCAGGTGATTTGTCAGGTCAGCACTGCTTCTATGCCTGTTGAGAACACCTGCCAAAACACTGGAAACATTTCCTTCTTCCTTTCTATATATGCATTTCCTCTGCAATAGGCAGCTTCTGAACTTGAAAGAAAACATGTGATGGTATCAAAAAGGTTTCACAATAATAAGCAGGCAGGTGAAGGAAGAAAACCAGCCCTGCTAGCACACAAAGGCTCTGGGATAGCTCACACCTCATTAGACATCACGTGGGAAATTTATGCTCGAAGTGCCCCAACCAACAGAAATGCTTCAGTGGGAATTTGTTCCTTTTTAAGATATCAGAAGCAATCAACCATGAAACACAAATACAAATGAAACCAGGCTCTGTCAGCCTTGGAACTGCTCATTACAAAAAACCCAAGCAAAAGCAGTTCAAGGGAATTATTTCTCTTCAAGTCAAACAGACACGGGCTGTTGGGATTATTGAGCTGCCTTGAGACACAAACCACAAAGCATCTTATGACGCTTTGTCTAGCTGCATCCTCCACGAATGCAAGTGAAATACAGACTGCCTTTTAGACCGAGGTGGAAAAGTTGATTGAAAAATCTGAATGCTGGGAACAAAGATCTGTTTCTTTTTCTAGCTCATGATTCTCAGATGCTGCTAACGAGCATCTTTGAAAAGGTTTGAAACCCCAATCCAGTGAGAAGCGATTTGGAGTATCCTTGGAGAGGTTCAGAGAGAAGACAAGGGTTAAGAAACAGGGTTTGAACAGAAGACACTACCCCTTTTTAACTCCACCAGTACTTAACTCTGATTCCTACGGATTCAGAAATAGATAGGAGTTGCTGCTAAACAAGTAACAAAAACGTTCTAGTCTCAAAGTAGCATCAAACACAGAGTAGGAAAGCTGTACGAGTATCCCATTTTAGCTAACATGTGCCTAATGCTCTACAGACCAAGGATACTCTGAAGCACTTTCCTCTTGTACGCTACTGGAACAGAAAGATAAGCACTGGTGTAGTTTGTTAAGAGCCAGTCCGGGGCTGAGGGGGTGCTGACAGAACTCAAGGGAGCACCTAGTTCTTCTCCCAGTTTCATCCACCCAGTAACCCAGAACAACACATACCGATCACGATCTTGCCATCTATTTTCTCCAGGATGAAGCGAGCCTGGTTGCTCAGCTTGGCAGACTCAGCACCAAGCATCCCAATAAGCCATTCTTTCCTCAAACTGTAGTACCGGAGCCTGAGCTCAAAGAACTCTCTAAGAATATCCTGGGGTGAGTCATATTTCTTCAGAAAGCCAACATGGTCAAAAAGAACCTACATGAAAGGACACAAGCATCACGATCATAAAGCTGTTTTCCAAACCCACTGAAAATTAGCTGCAACGAGGTGTGACAGTATAACTGAATAATTAGCCAACAGATTATAAAACCTTAGTGCTGTTTTAGAAATTACTTCAGCTTGCAAGTGTGGCAGCAGAGGCAATTTTAGGATTTCAGAGTTCTTGAAAACATAGTAGGGTTAAGGTTACTTGAATCTTGGAGCTATCTGCAGGATAAACATCTCACATCAAGCTTCACACATTGTCAGCACCCAGACATTCAGTGGCAGTGCTGTTGTCACAACAAAGGTCTCTGTGAACTGGGCATTTCAGATCACTTTGGCTCCTTCAGGCAAAACCACACCACTCTCACCCATTCCCAAACCAGTCCCTTGACCTTTGGAAGGTATATTTAGAAAGCTGATTTAAAAAGGAAGGGAATAGGTTACTGCAAAAAGAGTGTTTTCATTACAAGTGGCAACTGCAGCTTTGCAGCCTGCAAGGATTTTCTTCAGCAAAATCTATTACGTACCATGGAGTTGCACGTTAAACTTGTCTGGAGTTTGAAGACCTTATGCAGCCCCACTGCTTCAGCTTCCACTAGTTTTTCCTCAGCCATCTTCACTATAAACTTCACTGTTGTGTCTGTGTGATACTCTTTGTAGTCTGTGATTAGTGGAGGGGTCTTCTCAGTCCCGTTTAACATTGGCTCCAGAACTTGCTCTTTGTAAGTCTGAGAAAAGAATCCAAGTCAGACCTGTGATCTCCATAGAAGTGAGAAGCTCCAAAAGCCACTGATCACATTTTGCTTTACAGGACAAACTATACATTCAGAGGGCAAATTCACTGTTTGTTTATTACCTGTGTCCACGTCCTGACAGGCAGCTCAGTGATCTCAATGGTTGTAGAATCAAGGATAGACACTTCACCACTTATCACGTACTGATTAGGTCCCAGCTCATCTATTGTGCCTTTGAAATTCTTGTAACTAGGAAGCTGGGTGGAAAAGAACAGGAGTCAACTTTGTGTGGAGCCTTCTGGTTCTAAGCACTTCCACAAACCAACGAGCAAGACACTGATTTAGAAATACATTATTTACCATTGGCAGTGGCTCTTCTCCATCCATCAGGCGACGGATATTATTCACAACTTCCCTGATATCAAAGTTGGGAATCTTACAGGACCAGCCAGTGCCGATCCCTTCTGCCCCGTTTATCAGCACCATCGGAATGATGGGCATATACCACTCTGGCTCCACACGCTGATTGTCGTCATACAGGAACCTCAGGATATTGTCGTCCATGGGTGGGAAGAGCAGCCGTGCCAGTGGGCTGGAATGGAGAAGGGAATTTAAGACTGAGCTCTTGTCACAGAACAGTGACCTCCATGCTAAAACAATCCCCAGAAAACAGGCCACCTGAATGAAGTTTATTCCCCTCAGCCAAGCTTGGCTATACAGGCTGGGGTGCCTGTGATAGAAACTAGGCTTCCAGAACAGCATCTTCAGCAATGTCCCAGTCTCCACAGGTCCCCTGGCTCTGTGGGACGCTGAGCTTGTACTTTAAGTACATCTCGTAGCTGTGTAACGCCTGGGAAGGGTCCTGTTCTGCTTTTGTGCAGCCAGACCTGTGCTCAAGGGAGATTCGATCAGATTCAATCTGACTGTTGGGCCACAGAGACCACAGCCCTGTACTGTCAAATACCAGTACTTCAACCCCTCAACTTAAGCTCCTTTTTTTTGTCATCCTACCCAAATTTCTCCCATTTCCATATTCCCTGCCATGCCTTTCTGCTCTCCTGGATGATAACCAAGTTTACATATCTGAATCTAGGATCCAAATCTCACTTCAACTGTTGCTGCTATGAGTATGCAAGTAGTCCAGAGTTTTAAAAGGAAAAAGTAAATTCATTTTTCATTTGAAATGCTGTCAGATTGACTCCTGTAACATGCCAAGAGCATTTAAGACAGTAAGAAATCTTCAATGCTAACCTGAGCATTGTAAAGATGTATCGAGGGCTGGCAGAGTCTTTCCCTCCATGCAGCCTTGTGCCAAACTGACCGATAGGCTGCAGCAAGTTGAGGTTGTTACTGCCCACAAAGTTCTGAGCCAAGTTAATAATAGTCATCATCAGCGATGCCTGCAATAAAGGAAGGGTCAAAGCTGAAACTGCAGAATTCTTCACTGAATGGACAAAGTTAAAAGCAAAATTCACACCAAGAATAAAATGTATATAGAGGATAAACTCAGCTGATGAAATACCAGAGGAAGCTCTCACTGAAAGAGTATCCCAAGACCCTCTAGTCTGGACCACTAGATACATTCCAGTGACCACCATATATTGCTATTTACCTGTTCTTGGAGAGCTCCAATGAAAGATCTATCAGTTTTCCAAGAGAAACTTAGTTTAGTGCTTCAATTCTCCTTTCCAAGGTAGAAGGCTATCAATGTCTGCCTAAATCTGTCACAGGCAAAGCATGTTCTACCCTGTTGTGCTTTTTGAATGAAATATGCTCCCATAAAGTCCAGGTAGGACAGGCAGACTGACCATTAAATAAACAAGTATTAGGTGCAGATATACAGCCACGTTGCTTTGGCTTTTCTACTCAAACATCTAATCCTGCTTTAGAGGCATCTGAACATTCAGAGGGCTTTTTTGCCTTTCACTTAAAGAGCTTTTTGCAAAAGCATGTCAGTTCTTACTTCACCGTGATGGTATGAGGACATCTCAGCTACAGAACCAGCCAACTGAGCAACCTTCACCTCCCGCTTATCATTTCGCTTGAAACATGTGAAAAGAACTTTCCTTTGACCTGGCTTCAAACCTGTGTGAGAAAAGAAAGACCTTGTGATTAGAACATGTGTTTCACTTCACTTCTGCTCCCCTCTTATACTCCTCAAGAGCCTGCACCAGGAGTAATGTACTTGGAATAATACACTACAAAACGGACAAGATGTTTAATAGAGATTTAAAAACTTGGACAGCAGAAAACAGACCTCAGAACACTGGCTCTGGAATCTCTGCAGGTTGCTCTCAGTCTGATAGACATTTATCAAGTGCTGGGGAATGCACTGTGCAGAATCATTCCCTTGAGATAACTTACCATCAACCAGTGATGGGATTGATCTTTCATTATCCGAGTTGGAGAACAGCACTAACTCCTTGTTGATGAAGTCGTTGTATGTCAGGTAACTGGTATTTTTCCCATATAGGTATTCCTAGGAAAAACAGGTGTGAGATTGCCTTAACTTAGTGAGTTATCACTGCTCCAGCTATTGTTGTCCTATTGATGAGGTAATTTGCAAGATAGAGTTAAAAATGGAATTAGCTGTTGGACAATTGACAATGAGGTTACACTGATGAGAGAAGCAGCTGCTCTGCAAAATCCTAAAACATTTTAACTGTCCCATAATGCAGTGATTGACTGCGCTGTGTGCAGCCTGAGCAAGCCAGAATGAAGCTGAGAACAGCCCCAGGGAGAGAGAGGAAACTGGTTTCCTTCCTTTTACCTCTGGCAGACCATGCAGCTTCCGTTGTCTTCTATCCTCCATGAAATTAGTCAGCCACTCCTTTCGTTCTTCTACCTTCTTCTTGCTAAAGGCCTGTGGATTTCACAATGAAAAGGAACTCAGTTCTAGGACATGGCTAACTACACCACTTGAGAAAGAGAGCATGCAGGAAGAGTTTACCCAGGAAAATAGCAAAGTAACATGCTATACAGGCTGACTAAATAGCCAAAGTGTAATAAGAGGTTCTTGTAGCTAAATATATTAGGAGTATAATTTCCATCAGTCTTTAGGAGACATAGGGTAATTAGGTGTAAATGTATATTTAACATAATAAGAGAAAACTAATCAGATTTCCTTATTAATTAATATTTTTGGGAAAAAAGTGGGGTTTTTGGTCTTGGCTAATAGCTCAGAAGACTCAAGGGTCAACGTCTACTGAAGGTTAAGAAGTTCACAGAAGCAAGGACTGTTTTAATCCACTAGTGAACTGTTTCACAAGAAAATCAGGGCAGAAAGGGAAAGTCTGACTTGGAGAATATGGCAGCAGAACACACAGAAAAATGTAAAAGGAATATTTACTATTGTGTCTGAAAATGTCGATTGGTTTGTAGCGATTAGTTTGTTCTGAGCTATATTTAAAAACCATCATTAAAAGGGTGCTCTTGGCCTGAGGTCCGTGGACAGATTTGCTTCTATGGGTTAGACTAAAGCCGTAGCCTTGGTAACAAAGAGATTGTCTCAAGCCCAAAGGCCTCTAAGAGCATTTTAAGAGAAAATACAGAGCACTCTAAGCAGCAGAATACCAAAGGTAGTAAGTCAGCAATTAAATCAAGTGTTAGTTACCAGGGTGATCGCAGCATCATCTTCAGGACCAGAATATTTGAAGCCAATTCTATGTCTGGCCATATCTGCAAAGTATTCTTTAGCCTCCTTCGATGTGCTGGTACCCAAACCTGCAGAGACAATACTAGTGAATCCCAGTAACTTCTTGCTTTAGTCAAATTATAGTTCAAAGAAATATTTTGCTATATCTACTTTGTGATGCATCCTAAAAACATACAGCAAAGGGATGGCTTACTGAAAACTTACGTTACTTTAAATTTCACCGTATCCCTTTTTCTACAAACCTTTGTAGTACTTGATTTTCCATGAATTGTAGTTCTGTGTACTGTTTTTCCATTCTTCAAATTCAGGAATGCTGTAGAAGGCAATTTCTTCTTTGTTTTTAGAGACCTACAAAGAATATTTTAAGTGTGAAATGAGAGGCAGATTTAAGCCAAGGCATCCTTCCTTGTTCACCTTAACATGTACCCAGCCCTTACCTTTATGATAGGAGTAATAAATTCCTCCAAAAAGTTGTGTTTTAGAAGAGATGGCCAGTTGTGATGGATGAAGTTAATCAGCAAACCTTTGATGTGTGATCCATCTTGATCCTGATTTAAAAAGAAAGGAAAAAAAAAAAGACATATTTAATTATGGACACGATGGAGGTGCCAATTGTTAGAGCTTAACAGAAAATGATTCTATAATTCCAGCTGACTGTCCCTAATAACCTTAATTTCTGAAAAAGTGACCATGCATTGTTGAACTTCTCTTGAAAATCAAGAGAAACAGAAAAAGCACGTTCTTGGTGAATCAAAAGGCATCAAGGACTGGTGAAAGACCTTGAATCGTCAGGCTGGAAGGACAGCATTTAGCTATTTGGTGGTGCTGCTCCCTCCTCTACTTTATCTGGTTTGTTTTGTGACTGAAAAGACATTATGACCCACTAAAATACAGAATGATAAAAAGAAATGAATACAGAGGATTAGGTGCAACAGTGGCACTGGGAGAAAGGCAAAGTTTTCCTCCTTCATCTGTACTCTAGCGTTGGGTTCCCCCCCCCAGGTTTTGAATTTTAGTGAAACCAACCTGATCTGTCATAATCATAATCTTTCCATAACGAAGAGTCTTTAAAGATTCTTGATCTTCATAGTTCTTCTTGTATTGCAGACCCATAATTTTGATGATGTTGTTGATTTCAGCATTTTCCATAATCTGGAAAAGATCACACAGAATAAAAACTTGGCTTTCAGACTCAAAGCAGCCTAAAGTTCTCCATAACAGGACTTGATCAATATTCCCCCCTTAGCCAGTGAGGCAGGCTGAAGATAACACTAGACTCAGGCATTTTAGGACACTACTCCCAGGAGTTACCTGGGATTTTTAAAAGATTTTCCAACTAACCTGCTTATGAGAAGCTTCCCTGACGTTGAGTATTTTCCCACGAAGGGGAAATACTCCATATTTGTCTCTTCCAACCACTCCTAGGCCGGACACAGCCAGTGTTTTGGCTGAGTCTCCCTCGGTCAGGATGAGTGTACAATCTAGAGAATTCCTGCTGCCTAAAAACCAAAAGAACCAAAAAAAGCCAAGTCAGTTTCAGAAGTGAAATGGAAACCTGCAGATTCACAAACTATCTTCTCCATGATCCTTATGGGTCCCTTCCAACTCTCTATGTTCTGTGATTCTATGTACAGGTTTTGTTGCACTATGCATAGTAAATGCAACCATAGAATGGGGATAAACTATAATTACAGATTTTATTTTCCCTTAGGAAGAAATTCTTTCATTTGCTTAATGAACATGTTTTAACTACTTTTGAATGAATTGGTTACAAAGGATGTAAAGCACTTACCAGCATCATTGGCATCATCCAGCTTAGGAACACCCTTAATCTTGGTGTGTTTCACAGCTGAGCATTTCTTATTCAGCTGGCTCTGAGCTTTAAATTTTACCCAGTTTAGGATACTTTCAACAATGCCACAGCCAACTGCCTGCAATACAAAAAGTAACCCCAAAATACTGTGGGTAAAAGCTTCAAAGATGACAGAATTTTAAGTCCAGATAATTTGAAAGTATCTATTTGCCACATGAAACATAAGATGCAGTTTTACAGACATCTTGATTATCTGTGTATGTAAATACTTACACCCTTAATAAATTTTTCACTCAGTTTACAAGTTGAGCCAAAGTTCTTTGCCTGCAAAGTCATGTTCTCCTTAGTCTGAGAGTCAAAGGTTGGGTTTTCAATTAAGGCATTCACAAAAATCCACATGTGGTTCTTCACCTACAGTTAAATACAACAAGCATCACACGTTATACAGGCTCTTCTCAGTACCAGCAGTGCACCCTGACAGCAGGGAAACCCCTGGTTATCACTGTATGGTTTTAAAATTTCCAAGAGGTCTTGAAAGAATTTGGGACAGCAAAGACACATGATTTGGGATGTGAAGGAATCAGCAGTGCTCAGCCCAGCTAAGTGTTAACTAACAGATCTGAGGCTTGCACATTTATGCTGACTTACAGTGTTTTGATTAAAAATATATCAGCCAACTAAGAGAAGGCTGTTAGTGGGCTTAAACTGGACAATATTAGACTTCTATAATTAGTGATTTTATAGCTATACTGTCTGCACAACAGAAATAGGTGTTATTAATTAACATAGTAATGCAGTAAGCTGTAGTTACAATTTGCAGTAGTGTTTGAGTTGTGGTTCCCAGTGGGGAAATTCTGATGTCGTACCTGAAAAGGCTTCACTCCCACGCCGTTTTTGTTCTTCTTTTTCACAACATCAATGAGTTTAGTCACAATCTGGTCAGCTATATAATCAATGTGCCTGCCACCCTAAGGGGAAGAGGGGACCTGGTGTTGATTCCATGTTAAAAACCCTAGTACACCTATTCATTGGAAATCTCCACCATTAAGCGACTCAGTATTTCTCACTAATTTTGAAAATAACTAAGGATATTAACGGTGAAGAACAGGGCATTATCTTGACTAAATAAACTAAAGAGGGGTTACCTTTGTGGTGGCAATGCTGTTGACAAAGCTGACTTGCTGGAAGCCTTTTTCACTCAAAGTCAAACACACTTCCCACCGAGAGTTGACTTCCTCATGGATAACCTTAAGCGCATTACCGGTTTCATCTACTTTGTCCTTCAGGTAGAGGTCCACATAGCTGCGGAATCCTTTCACCTGCACACAGATGAAAGCAGACAGCTTGTTTACACAACAGCTCCTATAAATACTTCATATCCTTCTGAAAAACAGGCAGAGAAATCGCTCCTGCAAGTTTTCCCTTTCCTATGTGTAATGACATGAATGGCTTCAACAAAATCTCATCATTTAAATGGCATGAGAAACAGAGATATTCCTGTTTCTTTTAAATTCTCACTTACAGGCAGCCTCTGTCCATTCAGGAAAACTTTGACATCCTTTGTGGATCCAGCAATATCATATGCTCTTCGAGACATTAGGGCTACAATGTCTTTATCAAGAATGGTCATTTTGAATTTTGACAGATCAGGCTGGAAGGTGACACACGTATAATCTTCTCCATCAAAGTATTTCAGCTTCATTTCACCGGCCTTCCCCATGTTGTCTGTCCAGGTCTGAGAAAAGGAAGTTTTGTGAGCTGCAAGTCTAACACCCACCAGTAACTAGCTTTGGTTTTGAAAGCAAGAAGTTAATTTACAAGTTTTAAATACTTTCAAATTCAAAACCAGGAAAACAACACTGGTTAAAAACTAAATTCTGCTCATTTCATTACTCATTTCAATTATCTTTGGCTGTGCAATAACTGTGGGACCAATTTATTCTAATCACGTTGCACTGAATCTAAGTTACACCTAGATTTTGGGTGCAAAAACTTAGGGTCTTATTTGAAAATCTCAGGGATACCCTGAGAAAGGAGAAGGGTTCATACCTGCTTGAATAACTTCTTGTATTCACGACACGCAGTTTCAACAGTAAATCTTTTGCTAAATATGTTGCACAGTTTGGCTCCATAACCATTTCGCCCACCTGGAATTAGAAGGAAAACAGACTTGTGTTATCACCTTTGCTCAAAACCACCCAAAAGAACTCCAGAGTAACAGCAGTCCAGCCACTTCATCACAAAGTATAACCCTCAATAAGCAACAATATTCTGCAAACTCAGAACACGACTATACACACATATTTAATTGGGATTTTTCCTGTTCTCCATGTTTGTTACTAGAAAACAGACCATGGAGCCTTCTCTGATGGACTCAGAATGCCACTTTGGTGTTGGCACCAAGGAGCCCCTTCCCCCCCATTTATTTTAGGTTCACACATTTAAACCAACCAGGCTGCTCAGAAGCATCAGCACATCCTGAGAGTCTTCCCTACCTGTGACTTTCTTTTCATTGTCATCATAGTTGCTGGATGTTAATAGCTGTCCAAAGATAAGAGCAGGAACATAGACCTTCTCCACTTTATGTTCAACAACTGGAATACCTTTCCCATTGTTCCATACACTGATTGTGTTATTCTCTCTAGAGGAGATGCAAAAAAAAAAAAACAACCCAAAACGTAAAAATAAAGTGTGTTTTTAAGGCTGTGAAAGACTGAGCTACAAAATGAGTACTGCCCAAAAGCTCTGGGGAAAAGCCACCATTTCATTGTGAGCAGATCGCTGCTCAGCAAATGCAGGAACAGCCAGCAGAGGGAGGGCAAGTCAACAGAAACCCCAGATCTGCAGAGAGCGTCTATGAAATGGACCTCGACCCCCCCCATAAAAATCCTCTATCTGTGCTCAGTGATGGAATAAAAAGGTCGTGAGATGAAGAACACAGGAAAAAGGCCAGGAGGGAAAGCACCAGCCAGAAAGCAGCCACTTCACCAGTCAGCTCTCTGTAAGAGGCCAAGGGACTGAACAAAGGAGGAAGCTTTCACAACAGGCAAACTACTTTTGGCCTAACTTGGATGGGCCTCGTGGCAGAGCCCTCCAACACTACACCAGCTTTAGCAGGAGGAGGGAGGAAATCTAACACAGCTGAGTCGGGAAAGCAATGAGCAAAAATGAAATCAAACTTACACATCAATTGTAACTTTAATGCACGACATGCTTTTATCCCTCTGCTTGTTGTCTGCAGCATTGACTAGAATGGAAAAACTTTTGTTATAAAATGACATTCTCGAGCTGGACAAAACTGTTAACTATGAAGTGGCTTTGGTAGAATGAATGCAAAAATCCAATACAGTATTACTAGCAATCATTTCAGCACACAAATAAAGATGAGCACTACACACGAACATAAAAGGAAGAATTTGGGGCTGATTGAAACTGGTTCTGTGATGGAGCATGCCATCCTCCTGTGAATAGCTGCCTATTAAGTAGCATTGATGGAAGGATATTATTGTCATTACAGTGTTTCCAAGCACAATCAACAAACAGTCACTCCACGAACACCGTCCCTCAGATTACACAGTGGATGTTACTCGGTCAAACACGTAATGGGATAAAAGTACACCTGATAAGTTCTTCGGTTTGGTTCCAGTTTCTTAAGGACACCTGGCACCCGTTAACAACTCGTTAATCATTGACTCCCGTGATGGGTCCCTTACCCAGAATCTCATCGAAGATTTTGTATAAGCCAGGCACAAAGGTGACGTCTCTGCAGTTGAGGCCCACGTCCTCATCGAAAACCCACATTTGCTGAAAAGAAGGCAAGAGATACGTTAAGGCAGCCGGGCCACCGGCTCTTCCGCGCCGCCAGTCTGTGAAGCAGCAGTTTTATAAAGTATTTGGGAACGATCCCACGCGGCTCAGCCCCAGCCCTGGTCCCCCCCCCACCTCCGCACCTGGGTGACCAGCTCCACGGAGCCGATGTAGGTGTCGGGCCGGAGCAGGATGTGCTCCAGCTGCGTCTTCTTCTGGTAGATGTGCTCCACCGAGAGCTGCTTCTTGGTGCCATCGCCCTTGGGCAGGCGGGCGTTCTCGTCTGCGGGCTGCCCGGGAGGAGAAGAGCGACAGTGAGGGGCTGCCAGGGCCGGGCGCCGAGCTGGGGGCCCGAGTGGGATCAATTGGGGGCAGCTGGGAGCGAGCCCGAGCGGCGAGAAATCCCGACGCGGTACCAGGAGAGGGAGGGAGCCGGGCGGGGAAGGAGGCCGCGGGTGAGGGAAACCCCAGAGGGGCCCTGGGGAGCCGGGGGAAGGGGCCGCGGGGGAGCGCGGGAGGCTGCGAGGGGGCGCGGCGGAGGCAACCCGAAGCCCTGCGGGACGAGGGGCCGCGGGAGATGGCGGCGGCGGGGCGCCGAACGCACTCGGAGCGGCGACGGGGACTCCAGGATCTCCATGGCGGCTGCGGGTGCTGCTGAGCGGCGGCGATGGCGGCCCCTAACCGCCCGGCGGATTTCAAACCTCCGCTCAGCCCGCCTAAACCCTCCGCCAATCCCTGCCCGCGGGCCCCCCGCTCCGAGCCAATCGCAGTGGGAGGGCGGGGACAATGCGCGCGCCCCTCCTCTCCCTCTCGCCAGTCACAAGGCACTCCGCGCATTCAAATCAGCCACTCAGAAGGCAGATCTGTGGAACGGACAGCGATAGTGGCCAATAGAAGAGCGAGGACGCTGCTCGGCGGGCTCGGCGCCCGCCCTGTTGGCGGTGGGATGTGCTGGGCCGAGCGGGCAGTAGCTGCGGGTGATGGGCGACCGCCCGGCCGGGCCTGGGGCCGCTGGCCTGGCCCCGAGTTACACTGGGGGGCGCTGGGCGGGCCCTGGGTGGGTCCCAGGGACATGCTGGGGACACTGGGACGCACTGGGCATGTCATGAGGATCCTGGGCAGACCTTGGGGAGACAGTAGGACACACTGGGCAGGTTCCTGGGGACACTGGGACACACTGGGCAAATACCAGGGGGACACTGGGGCGCACTGGGCAAATACCAGGGGGACACTGGGCAGGCTGTGGGGGCACTGGGGCTCAGCGCTGCCTCTTCCCCAGGCCCTGATGTCTGCTCCCGTGTGCGTAGCACCGGGGCTGGCTGCAGCACATCTCCCCTCCCACCCCCTTGCTGCAGCAGGCAAAGTCCTGGATCAGCCCCCCCACCACCCATAAGAGACCACCAAGTGCCACCCAAGCCACCAGCATTCAGTGCTTTATTTCTGGGCAGCAGCAGCATTTGCTGCACTTGGAGGTGCAGGAGGGTGGCCAGGCACAGCCTGGTGTCCCCCTGCCCCCCAGGGGCACGGGGACCTGTGGGGACGGCACAGCTGGGGACACGCACAGCACAGCCAGGCCAAGGGGTCAGTATCCTCCCGGAGCTCCAGTGCTGCAGTTCTAGTGCCCCACACTGTCTATGGGGCACCATGAGATGGGGGGGCTGCCTGGGGCATCTGGCTGGTGGTCACCACATGTGCCGGTAGGGAAAGGCCACCTCCACGCAGAGTACCACCAACTCCACCGAGCAGTTGTGCCGCTGCCCGGCCAGCAGCCTGCTGTTGCCTAGGGGGGCAGCCAGACCCTCCCCAGGGCCGGAGCTGCGCCAGCCCTGGCAGTCCCACCGGCGGGCATGGCTGCCCCGCGGTGTGGATCCATGCCAGGCCAGCCGGTGAGGCCTGTGGATGGGGACAGGGGTTGAGAGGGGCTGAGGAGACACCCTCTGGGGCACTTCCAGCTCTTTGCCCCAGCCAGCATCTGTGCCAGCAGCGGGGAGGGGGAGGTACACACCCCCCACTCTGGTTTCTGGAGCAGGTGCATTTGGTCTGGGACGCCCTGCCAGCGCCTGCCCCACAGCCAGACTCACCAGAGAGGATCTGTCAGGACGTCACGCCCATTGAAAGAGTAGATGGGGCCCTGCGGGGTGGCACCAGCTTGTCCCTCGAAGAGAGAGCTCCAGGACCTGGCCAGGAGCTGGCCCTGCAGGCACAAGTGACAGTGCTGAGACAGGGGCCAGGGTGCCAGGACAATGCCCTTGTCCCAGTTACTTGTGGGTAACAACTTGCTCTGGGTTCCTCCTGGCCCCCCAAACCACAAAAGCCGATCACAGCTGGGATGCAGCAGCCCTCACGTGGGACTGGGCAAGGCTCCCACTGCCATGGCTCACTGGTGACCACGGGGCTTTGCCGCCAGCAGCCCCCACGGAGGACCAGGGTACCTGCCTTCAGGTTGACAACAGGGAGGGTTCTGTCTGTCCTCTTGACGATGGAGACCAGGTCCTGGGTGGGGGCTGACAGGAACGCCCGGAAAGTGCCGTAGAGCTGAGCCTCCTGGGACTGCCGGTAGCACTGCAGGTCTGCGCCCCGGATCCCGCTCATGTCGCCGGCAAGGGGCACGTTCAGGGCAGCCAGGCGGAGCTGGGGAGGGAGGCATGGCGCTGGGGAGGCTTGGGCATGGCCAGGTGTCAAGGGCTCTGCTCCTCCCTTCCCAGGAGGGTGTGAGTGTCCAGCAGTGCCAGCTGGGCACAGAGGAGTCCTCCAGGCACCTCTCCCACAGCAGGGCCACCTGTCTCCTACCCCCAGGCCAGGCATTACTTACCGATGGAATCCGAGGGGCGATGGTGGTTGGCAGGATCTGGGGCTGCACTTGTCCCTCCTCCTTCTGAACCTGGAATGATGTGGCTCGGGGACACCCATCCCAGGGCCATGGGTCCCCCCCATCCCAACATGACCCCAGCCTCTGTCTGTGCCAGGCTGGTGCTGCCCTGCTGACAGCTGGTCTCCATGGCACATCCCATCCCCATGGCACATCCCTCCCACTGCGCTGGACCCAGCAGCGGCACTCACCAGCGAGTCCGTTTGGGCTAGCACAGGTGGCCCCACGTTGGGACCTCTTGTCTGCACCCGTTTCGCCTCCTGGATCAAAAAGAGAGGACAGTCTGGTGGGGGCCTGTCCCCCCATCAAGCAAAGGAGGGCTCTGCTGGACCCCCAACTGCCTGCGCCCCTCACCTGGTACTGTGGGGTGGAGGCAGAGGGGTCATCGCCAACGAAGAGCGAGTCCGAGTCCTCGAGCTGCTCAATGCAACGCACAGGGGGACGGGTCAGGGGAGGGCTGGCTGCTTCCCTGGGCTTTGCTGCTCCAGGGCCAGCCCGGTGCCGGCTGCCAGAGCTGCATCCCAGACCCCCCTCCCCACGAGGGACCCGGAGGGCCACCCTCAGTGCACAGTACCAGGAGGCGGCTCCAGCCCCTGGGGGTCCGGAGGAAAGCGCTGCTCCCTTCCCGCACGTAGACCAGGCTCCCCTCAGGCACGGTGCTGCCTGACTTCAGCATCAGCTCCTTGGACCTGAAGACCCACGTCTGGCGCTGGGGGGGATGGAGAGGTTCATGGCCCCACTGTGGCATGCGGGTCAGCCGGGCAGCCTGGGGTGCTTGCCCACTGGTGCAGCCATGACGCACCCGGACATCGGCGCGGGTGTCTGGTGGCTCTGTCCGAGGGATGTCAGCATCTGCAGAGCCCAGAGAGGGGTCACAAGGCACCCTGGAGAGGGGCTAGGTGCTGCCAGGGGAGCTGCCCCACAGATGGTGACACAAGCAGGGTGGGACAACCAGCTGTGGTGCAGGGTGGCACAGCCCTTGCACCCAGGAAGGGATGTGAGACTTTACAGAAGGTGTTTCTGGGAAGGCTAGAGCCCCCCAAACACCCAAGAGACACCCGTACCTGCTGCCCAGCCTGCGTCGGTGGCTGCTGGCTGCTTGCATGGGGGCTGGCCACGGATGGGGTAAACCCTCTGGGAGCAAAGACAGATGGGTTTGTGGGACGCCTCTGGCACCACGTGCACTCACAAGTGTGCACAGCCTGTGCTGGGCCTTACGTTGAGGTAGAGGAGACCTGGTGCTCCAGGGGGGCCGGGGGGACCAGGGGGGCCGGGGTTTCCAGGGGGACCTCGAGGACCCTGTGGTAGAGCAATGTGGAGATCAGACTGTGGTACTTCGGTGCTGCCTTTGAGGGGGGCAGCTATAAGACACCCCACTGCTGATCCCCATCCCGCCCGCTCCGTCCCCATCCTGGGGCTGTCTCCCTGGGGCAAGGCAGCCTGTGGACAGAAGCCAGGCAGCATCTCACATGGGGGATGATCGCTCCGTAAATCTCCGTCTCATCTTTGCCACCCTGCAGAAGAAGAGAGAGAAGGTTGAGGCTGATTTCCACCCTCCCCCTCTCCATCCTCCCAGCTGGGGCCACAAGCCCAGTGGGGCTGCCAGTGGGGTGAGATGTGGCAGGGGGCACGTAGAACCACCCGGGCTCCAGCAGCAGGGTCCCCACGGCCAGGCTGGGGTCCCCAGCCCCCCCTCAGCATGACGGTGCTCCATGAGCCCTGAGGACTCACCGTTTGGTACCCGCTGATGGGCACCCAGGATCCAGATTGGCCGTCGGTGCCGTGGAAAGGGAGGTGGCCTGGTTTGCACCCGTGTTCCCCATAGCAACACCCCTGGGTGAGCCGCAGAGAGAGGCACGATGAGAACCCATGCTGGGCGGTGGGGATGGGTGTGTGTTCACGCTGTGTATGTGCACAGGTGTGCACATGGGTGTGCGTGTGACTGTATGTGTGCGCTGCACGCTGGCATGGGCGTGTGCCGGGCTGTATATGGGTGTGTGTGCGCATGACTGCGTGTGCTGTGTGGGTGTGTGTGTGGGTGTGTGCGTGGCTGTGCAATCCAGTGTGCGTGGGGGTGTGTCCATGTGCATTCGTATGTGCCCAGGGCATGGTGAGGCTCACTGCCTGCCTGACCCCCCATGTCCCAGTCCATTTGACGGTGCCACCTCCCCCCACACCAGTGCCCACAGCTACAAACCCTCTCTCCAGGGTCGCCCTTTTCTCCCTGGAAAGAAAGCAGAGGGGTCCCGTTGGCACCCTGGCTCCAGGGGTCCCTGCATGGTCCCAGTGCCCCGGAGCTGCTTGGTCCTGGTGCTGATGCTGCCCCCAGGCCCTTGCTGATGCACCCCAGCACCCACAGTGCTCATTCCCCAGCTCACCTTGGGACCGGGTGGCCCGGACGATACGTGGTGCCCTGCGTGGCGCGAGTCACACTGGAACGAGAGGACGTGCTGGGGGGATGCAGGGACTGCCCCTGAGCACCCACCACCCCAGGACCCCCAACTCACCCTGTAGTCTCCCGGTGGCCCCGGCGGCCCCATGGGACCGGGCATGCCTGGGGAGCCTGTGTCTCCAGTCCGGCCGGGGCTCCCCGGCATGCCCGGCAGTCCGTATTCACCCTTCTCACCCTGCCGGCACATGGCACGTGGGGAGGTGAGTGTGGGGGCTCAGCACCCCCTGTCCCACCCCAGGCCCCACAGCAGCAGGGCAGGGGCAGCCCTGGAGCCCCCTGATGGGCTTGGTGCTGTGGGCTGCGCCCCGCCAGGGCAGAGCGAGGGGCCAGGGAGCCTGGCTGCTCCATCCCCACCCCACTGGCTCTGCCCTGGCCCCAGAGCCATGGATGGCTGGGTTGGGACACCCTTACCTTCTGGCCAGGGAATCCTGTCTCCCCTCGGAGCCCTGGTTTGCCAGGGAGTGACACAGGTCCTGTGGGACCGGGGGGTCCTTCGTGCCCTGGCACCCCAGGGGGGCCCTGTGGCCCTGGGAGCCCTGGTGCCCCTGGGGGTCCGTCTGGCCCAGCTGAGCCCGGAGACCCTGGAGGTCCTTCAGCCCCAGGGAACCCGGGTGGTCCCACAGACCCTGGTGGGCCCGGGGGTCCTGGCTGTCCCTCCCGCCCAGGGACCCCTGGGGGGCCTTCGTGGCCTGGGTAGCCTGGGGGTCCGGGCAGCCCAGGAGGGCCTGGTGGTCCCCGGTTTCCTGCCAGGCTGGATCCTCCCAGACGCTTGTCAAGTTGGAGGGAGAGAGGAGAGAGAGAGCAGAGACGGTGAATGGTCACATCCTGTCCCCTGGTCTCCCTCCCCTGGGCTGCCCACTCCCATGGCCACGTCCCCCAGCCCTCCCCATCCCTAGCAGGGACAGACACTGCAGCCAACACCAGCACTGCCCACCTCCCCCCAGCATCGCCTCCCTGTGCCCCACACCCTGGCACTCACCTCATTCTCTGATGCCTCAGGAAGGGCGGCAGGTGCTGGTGGGCTCCTGCCTCCCCAGGCACCTGGTGGTCCCGGAGGCCCGGGTGGTCCCGGAGGACCTGGGGGGCCCCGGGGACCCTGATGACCTGGCTGCCCTGGGTTGCCGGACTTCCCTCTCTCCCCAGAGAATCCAGGCTGGCCTCTCTCTCCTGGGGACCCTCGGTCACCTTTCTCTCCCTGCCAGAGAAAGAGTCTGGCTCCCAGCTCCCAGCACATTCCTCCACTGGTGCCCCCCACGGGCACATGCTGCTCCCCTGCCAGCAGACACCTGAGTCTCCCCCCCAACCCAGACCCTGAAGAGTTGGAATCCTGAGGAGAGAAGGTTCTGCATGGCCAAAAGAGCTGTGGGATTCTCTCCACACGGGTCCCTATGCCCCCCTGCCCCTCCCTGGGGAGGACACCACACCTTTGTGCCGGGAGGGCCAGGAGGGCCGGGGGGGCCGGGGCGCACGGGGCAGACGCAGCCAGAGCCGTTGAGCATCTGGAGAGGGAGAGAGACGTGAGTTCTGGAACTGGCTGCAGGGTGCAGCACGGGGGCCCTGCACCCATCTCTCACCTGGGGGGCAGGGTCCGTCTCCAGGTTGGGGGGCACCCGCCGGGGCAGCCCCTTTGCTGTGGTCTGTGTGGAGGAGAAGCAGTGCTGAGTGTGAGACCCCCGGGCATCACACCCATCCCCTGAAGCACCATTCGCATCCCACCCTGCACCTCACAGCCCCCCTCCACCACCTTGATCTGCAGGAACTCCTCTTCCTCCGCACTCCCCTCAAAGATCTCTGGGGCAGCCGTGGGTCGGTGCTTCTAGGACAGATGGGGAGAACTCAGTGTGAGGCTGGGGGAGATCCTGGGGGGCACGTGAGACCCTCCCACTGCCGTGGAGGCCCACAGCCCAGGGTTGGGGCCAAGACCCAGCACTGCTGAGGGGCTGCACCATGTAGGGGGACCCCAGGAATGGCCATGTCTCTGTTCCAAGGGGGCCAGGAGGGACACGCTGCCCTGCCCAGGCTGGTGCCACTGTGCGACGGGGCACAGATAAGAGCAAGGACGTGGTGAGGAGAGTGGCTGGGGAGTTTGGGAGGGGGGGCCGGGGGAGCAGGGGGCTGGTGCTGCTTGGGGAAAGGCACCTGGCCTCGTGTGCGCAGCGGGGCATGGCCCAGGCCCTTGGCAGCCCCCCTGGCCTGGGACTGTCGGCGTCGGGGGGGTGTCACCAGCGGGGGTTTGGTCAGCAGCATCTTCCGTGTGGGCTCCACGCTGCCAGCGTCTTCATCTGAAGGAGCAAAAGGGCGGGGGGGGAGGTGGCAGGGCCGGACACGGCCCCGGTGTCCCAGCGCTCCCAGGTCCCGGCACTCGCCGCAGCGGTGCCACCATCAGTCCCGCACCCCGTCCTCCAGCCTACCCCCGGCGCTGCCCCCTCATTGCTGGGGGGGGTGCCGGAGCTGGGGGTGCCCCCTCCCGCCGTACTTACCTTCACCCCATCCCAGGGTGGGGGCTGTGGGGCCGGTGCCCGGGTCCGGGGTGGTGTCCTCGGCGCCCAGGGGGTAGAACCACTGTGCCGTGGCGGGGGGCAGGTGCCCGGCCAGCACCCAGAGGATGCAGAGCGTGCCGAGGAGGAGCCGGGGGCCGCGGGACCCCATTCCGCTGCCTCGGGCCCTGCACTGGGGGCTCGGCTCGTCTGCTCGTCCGCGCTGTCTGCGCCCGCGGGCCGGGCACAGCTCCCGCTGTTATCCTGGCGGGTCCCGCTCCGCCCGCCCCGCCCCTCGCCCGCCCCGGCACCCGCACCCCACGGGCCGCATCCGGCGGGGGCTGAGCACCCACGCGGCCGGGTCACCGGCTGCCCCGACGGCTGAGGGCGAGGAGGACAACCGGGAACCACGGGGAAGGGAGCCAGGGCCAGGAGCAGCCGCGGGAACCGCGGGAGGGGATGCTGCCTGGAAATGGGGAGTGGAGGAGGGGGGCTGGCAGAGGGCAGGGGGCATCGGCTGCAGCGAGGGCGGCTGGGACTCTGTGGGGTCTGCCCGACCGATGGTGCCTGGTGCTGGGAGGAGACAGAGAGGGGCTCACAGGTTGGTGGGCTGAGCCCTGGGGACGAGTGGTTCAGGTCCTGAAGCAGGTGTGATACCTGTGCCTTGCAGTGTGTGCAGTCACCGTGTCCCACAGCGGGTGCCACTGCCCTGTGTCTCCCTTGGCTGGGGGTCTCCAGCCCTCTCTGACCCCTAGCCCCACTTCTGCCCCTGCCCTGTACTGACCTGCAGCCTCCCCCCAGGGCTGGGGCAGCTCCTCACCCTGCTGGGGTGAGTCGCAGGGAAGCAGCTGGCGATCCCCCAGCCTCCAGATCCCCAAAGAGCAGAGGATGGGCAAGGTGTGCTGGAAGCCCAGAGAGCCCCGGGACTGGGAGCACAAGTCTGCCCTGTCAAAGGTGCTGTGTGCTCAGCACCCTCCTTGGCTGCGGGGCAGCGATCTCCAGGTGGGGGGCAACATGAATGTGGGGTGCATCAACCTGGGCTCCCTCTCCATCTCACAGGATGGTGCTGGGATAGGGGACTTGGAGGAGCTGTGCCTGAGCAGAGGGGGGGCACAGCCCCCCAGCCAGGGCTGTGCAGTGAGCACATCTGGTCCTCTGTGTGCTGTGCCAGCCGCTGGTGCTGCCGCGCTGCCTCTGCCTGCAGACACAACAGTCTCCCTACAGGCACTCTGCAGTGCCAAGGCCTGATAAGGTGCCGCAGCCGGAGTGTCTTTGGGCACCTGTTTGGGTTTTGCTGCAGCTTGGACACCGTGTCAAGGCCGGTGCCTCTGCCCTGAGTCATGGCCACAGTGCTGCTGGGTCCAGCAGCGGTGCTGGGCAGGGGCTCTGTGGCAGCTCTGGGTGCTGGCGCTTTGCAGGGCCCCTGCACTGGCTGGGAGGGGAGAAGGGGGGCTGGGAGCATGGGGGACAAGGACCCTGCCTGCCCACCCAAGTCCTGCCCGCCTGCCTGTGTCCTGCCTGCATGTTTGCACTGCTCAGCACTGCACAGGAAAGAGAAGATGGTGCTGGGCACCCCCGCAGCCAGTGCCTCCAGTGCCTGAGCCTTAAGGTGCCAGGTTGAGCACTAGATGTGCTCACCCATAAGATGAGTTTGGGGTTCTCAGCCTGGGTCCTGTGTTACAGGCTGGCTCTGTCCTTGTGAGGGGGCCGGGATCTGCACACCCTGCCTGTGTGCAGCCAGGCTGAGGCACCCTTGGGAAGCGGCTGTTTGTCTGCTCGCTGCTCCCCACCTTCCTCCTCTTACCTGTCTAATCACGGCAAATGAAACAAGGGACATCAGTACTGCACCTACACAGGGCCCTGCGCCTGCTTGTCCATCTGTGCAGCACTAAATTTCCCAGAACATTTGGAGCTGGGCCCTGGAGTGACACCCCACCTCCCCCACTGAGCCCTGCTGCCAGGGCCTGGGGACTGGCTGGCCCCGCAGGGAGCGGGGCTGGGGCAGGAGCTGCTTACAGGGCAGGATCCCCTGGGGCAGCCCAGGTCCATCAGCATGGGGCAGAGCCCCCACCTCCCAGGTCCCCTTGAAGCTTTGCCTGCAGTGGGGTGACAATGCTGCTGTGACAGCGTGTCCCTGTGCATGCGGCACAAAGCTCCCTACAGCATGCAGCCCATGTCCCATGGCATGAGTTCATCTGGTCTCTGTCTGATCCCTGGCCACAGTGCATCCTGTTCCCGGACAGGGAGAGGGACTCACTGCCCCTTGCCACCCACCACTGCGAGTGCGGTGCAGGGTGGGGGGCAGCCGGTGCAGGGCCTGGCCAGCCACCCCAGCATCCCAGGGCAGGGGCAGCAAGAACGTGTTTGTGCCGGAGCTCCCCCCACCCCGGGCTGCCGCCAAGAACCCTGGGCTCGGGGACCCTGTTCCCCCCCGGACTCAGGGCCGGGGCGCTGAGGGGACTCTCGGGGCCGTGGCACTGCGGGAGGGGTGCTGGGGCTCCCGGCCCGGCTGCTCCCAGTTTTCCCCGATAGCCACTAGGTGCCGGCAGCTTTCAACTTATCACCCGGCGCCCGACTCTAGCGAGGCCCGGGGGGGCGCGGGGAGCCGGCGGTGCCGCCCCGGGGCGTCGCTGGCAGGCTGGGGTTGAGCTGCTTTACCTGCTCCCGCCGGGGACCGCCCGGACCCCTGACCCCTCCTCCCCGCTAAGGGTCTTGCCCACAGTCCCCGCGATGCATCCCCCGCACGCATCCCACACCTCCCAGTTCATCCCAGTTGGTCTCAGAACCGGGGCGGGGTGTCGGGGCGGCTGCCGGGGGCAGCGAGGGGGTGGCGGGGTAACCCTCCCGGGGAGAGGGGCCGGGGTAGGGGCTCGGAGTGTGCGGCGCCGGGGGTCTCCGGACTGTCCGGCGCCGGAGCTGCCCCGCCGGTGGCCCCGGTGCTGAAGCCGCCCTCCCCGGTGCTGAAGCCGCCGGCGGTGCCGGTGCCGCCGCCGCGCCCGTCGGTGGGGAGCGGTTGTCCCCGGTGGCTTCCCGGTGGCAACGGAGGCGGCCCCGCCGGTGGCCCCGGTGCCGGCGGCGGGAGGTGTGGCCAGGGGCCGCATAAAGCCGCCGCCGCCCCGCGCCCGCCGCCAGCCGAGCGCCGCCAGCAGCGGACCGGGGCGCGGGCGCGGAGCGGGGCCGCCATGCGCGGGGCCGCCGGGCGCGCTCTGCCGCCGCTGCTGCTGCTGCTGCTGCTGGCGGCGGCGGCGGGGCCGGGTCGCGGCGAGGAGGCGATCCAGTGCCCGCCGTGCTCGGAGGAGCGGCTGGCGCGCTGCAAGGCGCCGCAGGGCTGCGCGGAGCTGGTGCGGGAGCCGGGCTGCGGCTGCTGCGCGACCTGCGCCCTCGGCCGCGGCACCGCTTGCGGCGTCTATACCGCCCGCTGCGGCGCCGGGCTGCGCTGCTACCCGCCCCGCGGCGTGCCGCGCCCGCTGCACACCCTCATGCACGGCCAGGGAGTCTGCACAGACCTGGCCGACGTCGAGGCCATCCAGGAGAGCCTCCAGCCCCCAGGTAAGGCCGGCCCCGGGCAGCGGAGGGGAGGGGTGTGGGCGCCCGGGGGCCCCGGCCCCTCGCCAGGTGGGTGGCACGTCCCCGAGCAGCCCCCGTTTGCTCCAGCCTGCTCTGTGCTCGCTGGGCAGGGGTTGGGGCTGGTAGGGCTGGGAATGGGGTGGGGGGCTCTGTGGGGACCCTGTAGCAGGATGGGATGGGATAGGACAGGACGGGATGGGATGGGACAGCCTGGGGACGGCCGTGCACGGAGCATGCCCCAGGGAGTAGCAGCGCTGAGCTCCCACAGCTGGGTACCGGTGGTCACATTCCTGTCATCCTGACCCACAGCCGGTGGCACTGTGCTCGCTGGGGACTCATCACCCACCATGCAGCCTGGGGGCCCCCGCGGACCCTGGGGACAGGTCCCAGCTGCCGGGAAGCTCCTGTTGCACGGTGACCCCTGCGCTGCCCCTGCCTTGGGATGCTGCCGGCAGCTCTGCCCACACCTCCGGGAGGAAACGGGAAAGAGGCCTCGGGGCACCTGCATCCCTTGTAGCAGGTCAGGCTGGGCTCTGCCGAGGGCTGTGTCTGTCCCGCGGCTGGGCTGGGCAGGGGGATGTGGGCAGCAGGCAGAGCCAGGCTGCAGAAACGCTCTGCCTGCAGGTTCTGCCCCAGGACCCTCTCGCAGGTGTTGGTTCTGGCCCCCTCCCACCTCTGTGGTGCTCAGGCCGGGTCTGGGGGCCAGCAGTGGAGCTGGAGGTAGGAGCCCAGCCCCAGAGCTGCACAGACTGTGCTGCAGCTTTGACATGGAGCTGCTGCTGGGCGATGAGTGTGGAGACCTGGCCCTTGGGGCTGGCCCATTGGAGGGTCTGGATGCTGTGCTCCCCCTTCCTCAGCCCGCAGGCTGTGATGGGACTGCGCTCCCTGGAGCTGGGGAGCAGCATCCCACCGTGGGACAGTTCATGAGCTGGTCTGACACTGCGACCCCATGTGGGGTCAGCTGGAGCTCCCCGAGGGGCAGAAGGGGCTGGGGCAGTGTGCCTCCCTGTCTATCCCATAGGCCAGATCCCAGCTCCATTTCCCTCCTCTCCATGGGTCCATGGCAGCTCTGCTGTCTTTGCAGACAGGCCCCTCTGGCTGCCCCTCTCCACGAGCAGGAGTTGGCTGCGGGTGCTCAGCACAGGGTCCACTGCAGGGACCCCCTGCCCTGCCTGTCTGCCCTCATCCCACATCCTGCAGGAGCTGTCTGGGCTCCCTGGCCCGGGGCTGCATCCGGCTGCCAAGGCCTGTTGGTTTTGGCTGTGCCCCGTGTAACGCAGCATTTTTTCCCAGAGCTTTTAGGAAACAGACTTGCAGTTTTTTCCTTTCCTTCCCGTGGTGTTTTGGCCTTGCTGAGGACGGGTGGGTGGCTGTGGGAGCCAGGCCATCCCACTGGGCACAACGTCTGCCTGCAGCATCACAGGACACCTCTTTGCCCGAGGCAGCATGGCAGGACGCAGGCAGGACACCCTGCAGCACATTGCTCGGTGTGGCTCCGGTGGGAAGGTCCTGGTGGGATGTTGGAGCTGCAGGTCCCTGTCCCGCTCTGGCAGCCCAGAGCCTGTGGGAGTGTGGGGCTGGGGGCTGCAGGCTCCATCACTGGCATGGCCGGTGTATCTGATTGGCATAAGCATCAGGAAATGCAATGCCTGTTTAGGGGCAGGGGTGTACGGAGCAGGTGCCCCCAGCTGTGCCCACATCTCCTGGGGCTGAGCCTGGGTGGGTGCAGGATGAGGCTGCGGCGGGCGGGTGGCTGGGAAGCGGTTAACGTGCAGCTCGTACAGTAAACACTTTGTCTGGGGGCTCAGCCCGGGGGGCTCCGCATTCCAGGGAAGAGGCTGGGATAGTGGGGGCTGGGCTGAGGCTAGCCTTTCCGAGGGGCTGGGCGATGGCTTCCGGCTCCATTGCCTGAGAAGAGCCTCTCCACTCACCCAGTACCCCTGGCATCTGCGGGACAGGACTTTGTAGGAAGCTGGGGAGCTTGTGCAGGATCCCCAGGAGAGGGTCTCCTGACATGAGACCCTCTCCTGGGGATCCTGCACAAGATCCTGGTCCTCCTCCTGCTCCCAGCCCTGCCAGGTCTGAGCTGGCTCCTGGGGCATCCTGATGCTTGGCCAGAGCTCTGTGACAGTGCCAGCCCAGGGAGGCTCCAGCCATGGCTTTTTGGCACAGCCGCGACTTTTTGGCACAGTCCACGGTGCCTGGGGGACGCGATGGCTGAACCCGTGTGGCAGCTGGGAAGAGGTGAGGATGTTTTTCCCAGCAAACACGATGAGTGATTTAATGCTGGGCACATCATTATGTCTGGGAAAAACTGACCCCATGGTGTTGTGTTCATCCTGCATCGTTGCTGGAGGCTGGGACAGATCCTGTTCCCTGTGCAGCAGCTGGGAGGGACAGTGGTGGCTGAGCCCTGGGTGCATGGGCAGTGAGGACACTCTGGGTGCAGCACCTGGTGACGTCCATCCCATATGTGTCTGTTACTGCTGCTTTCTGTCTGGTCGGGGCCCAGTGAGGCTGTTGCCCTGTCCCAGCTGTCCTTGGGATGGTGTCTGGCCTTGGCCCGTGCTCAGGTTTCCCCTGGCTAGGCTCTGGTCCCTGTGGGAAGCATCTGCATCCTTCCCTCCCTCTCCTGCATCCCAGGGAGCTTCGAGGTGGGAGCCCTGCCCTGCTCCTTCAGGGTGGATCACAAGATTGGCACATGGCCAATCTCATTTGCATCTCCCGTTAATTGAAGGTGATGCTGAATGACTCGTTTGTGTCTCTTGTCTGCAGGCCACAGCCAGGCAGAAATCCTCCTCCTGCCTGGACAGGGCAGCCGGTCTGTGCAGCCAGCAAGGGGAGCACCCATCCCCACCCCCACCCCCATCCCATTGCCATTTCTTCCCCATCCCCATCCTCATGGGAACTCCGGTTCAAGCAGTTTCCCAACCCAGTGGGTGCTGGTGTCCCGGAGCTGATGCACATCATGTAGCCAGTGAGAAGATCAGCCTGAGGACCACAGCGGTCCCTGCTGCCAGGAGGGATCCTGGAACCTGGGTGGGAGTTGGGGGGCAGCCCAGCCCCTCCGTGTTGGGGCCGTGGGTCCCAGCACTGTCCCCACAGCTGGGTGAGAGCTGCCCAGCTGCCCCGAAGCACCGGTGGTTTGTGTGACCTTAGGAAAGCGCTGTTGGCATCTGGTTTTATTTAAGCTGAGAGATTTGATGCTCTGAAGGCGGCTGGTGGGGGGGAGGAGGGGTGTTGCTTGTGCCTGGGCTGGGTGAGGGTCCCCCCGGCTGAGCCGGTGCCCCCAAGCCCCACCTTTCCCCTGCCTTTGCAGGGAGCTGTGTGAGGAGGTGCCAGCACTTCGGCATGGTGGTCTCCAGCAGTGCCACATCTCCTGTCTGGCTCTTCCTCACATGTCTTCCTGAGGAGGGGTAGGGGGGAGGGAAGGAGCCCCCCCAGCCCTTGTCCAGGCTCTGCTGCCATCGCTCGCGTTGCGCCATGGCCCTGTGGCTGGTGCCGCCGGGGCTGACGCGCGCCAGGGCTGGCATCGCTCTGCGTGGGGTCCCGGAGACTTTGGGTTCGTGTTTCAAATTTCAAGGGCATGAGCCATTTCCTGGAAAAAACTGAAAGATTAAACAAAAAGCAAATAACAGGAATGAAGGAGAAGGCTTCGATCGGGGCTTCGCTGTGAACTTTAACCAGGCTGCTGGGAGCTGGCCCAGGAGCCCTTCGCTGTGTGAGGTGCCGATGGGAGATGGGGGCCGGGATCCCATGGAGACAGAGCGGGTGGGAGACCACGGCTCCGACCTCCTGCCTGCCTGCAGGAAGAGCCATCACTGGGCATTACCTGGCAGCCTCCATCCCTGGTGCTGTGGGTCCCTGGGTGCTGCTTCCACCCATGCTGCGCTGTGCCCACCCCTTCCTGCTCTGGGAAGGTTTTTCCCGTTGCCAGACACAATATGGATTTGCATGAGCCTAGCCCTGGGATGGAGTCGGATGGGAGCCCTGGCTGCTTTCCTCTTCCAGCCCAGGCTTGTTGGGAGTCAAATGCCACTCAGGCTGTGCCTGATGCCTCTCTGAATGCAGGCAGGACCCTGGCTCCCTGGGGCATCCCCTCTCTGCATCCCCTCTCCAGACAGGGTCCCAGTCTGGAGGCACCAGCAGCGTTTTAAAAACTGAACTCAGGCTGAGGTCTGGGTCTCATGATGCTCCGTCCAGCTGCCAACATCTGGGATCGCAGTTTGGCTGCGCTCCTGGCACAGGCGAGGATGCCAAGCGCCGCCTTTTGGGATCGTCCCCGTGGGAGATTAACTTTCTTATTCTAGGAATTTCTTCTTTCATGTCTTTGCGGGGGCCGTGCCTCGCGGCAGACCATGGCTCCACTCCCGGCTGCGGCGCCCAGTGCCGCCCCGGTGCAGCCTGGTGCCCCTGTTCCCACTGCAGCCCCTCAGAAATGGCTTTCTGGGGGCACCAGGGTCTTCCTGGGGCTCCCTGGCTGGGCCTCCTGGGGTCACCTTCCAGCCCTGTGGATCTGGCGCCCTGGGCGAGTACCTGGCACATCATGGCACGTTGCTGGCTGGGGCTGTGCAGCCACTGCCTGGTGTCCTCACAGCACAGTCTGCAGCCCTGCAACAACTGCCGTGTGGCAACAAGCCCCTGAATTGTGGCTAGTAAGTCGGAAAAACTCCCAGGAGCTTCTCCCAGCACTGTTGGGAGAGCTCAGCCCAGTGCAGTGACAGGGGCAGGAGGGGACCCCCAGACTGGGTGTGACACCTGCAGGCACCAGGGTGGGATCTGGCAGCACCCGCTGTGCATCGTGCTGGTGGTGCCAGTTGCTCCGCAGGGTTGGGACATTGTGGAGGCATCAGCACCCCCAGGGCTGCCCCAGGGCACTGAGCCCCCTCCGGTCTGTGTCCTTGCAGAGAAGGAGGAGATTGACCACCCCAACAACAGCTTCAGCCCCTGCAGCATCCATGACCGCAAGTGCCTGCAGAAGCAGCAGGCAAAGCGGGTCAACAACGGCAACAAGATGCGCAGCAGCGGGAGCCCGTACCACCGCGAGGAGACACGGCCCATAGTGAGCACCGCGCTGCGATGGGGGGGCCGGCATCGGGCACCGGCGTGGTGCTGGACTGGGGAGGGCGGGACGGTGCTGAGCATCCCCTGCGCCATTCTCTGGGGTCGGGGTCCTGGGGTGCTGGGGAGGGGGGCCATGTGTCAGCCCCGCTGCTGGCTCAGCCCCCCCCATTCCTGCAGGCACAGGGCTCGTGCCAGAGCGAGCTGCACCGGGCGCTGGAGCGGCTGGCCGCATCGCAGACCCGCACGCACGAGGACCTGTACGTCATCCCCATCCCCAACTGCGACCGCAACGGCAACTTCCACCCCAAGCAGGTCAGGAGGGCTCCTGGGCATGACAGGGGTTCCAGGGGGGCTGCTTGCTTGAGGGCACTGTGCAAAGCCAGGGTGGAGCTGGGAGGGGGCTATGGGCACAGCAGAGCCCACCTGTGGCTCCTGGGTCTGGTGGGAGTCACTCTTTGGGGGTTGGGGGACTCTTTGCAAAAGCTCTAGGGGGAGTGGGGCGTGTCAAAGCCCCTTGAGAGCTCCTGGCTGCCCCAGCCAGGCAGCCTGCGGGGATGGGGCTGTGGGGGTCAGGCTGGGCACCCCTCACCGAACCCATCCCCCCAGTGTCACCCGGCGCTGGACGGGCAGCGGGGCAAGTGCTGGTGTGTGGACCGGAAGACGGGGGTGAAGCTGCCGGGCTTCCTGGAGCTGAAGGGGGACCTGGACTGTCACCAGCTGGCAGACAGCATGTGAGCACGACCGTGGCAGCCCCACACCATGCTGCAGCCGGGACACCCGCTGGGGCTGGGTAGGAGGGGAGGAGAGGGAACGTGATGGCCGAGCAGCTCCCTGGTGCTGGGGGACCCCGGCATGCACCCCCAGTCGCCGCTGTGCTCTGCGCCACAGGCTGCCTGCGGCACGGGGCACGGCACCATGGCCTGCACCATGACCACTAGCCACCACGTGCCAGCAGCACCTCCATCCTGCACGGACACCTCCAACAGATGCTACCCAGGGGTGTCAGCGACGGAGCGGGTGGGCAGCACCCATGACACTGCAGCCCCTTGGTGCTGCTGCTGCCCACCTGCCCCACGGTGCCCCACTCTGGCCCTTTACCCTGGCCCCTCCGTGCTGTGGCACAGCCAGGGCACCCAGAGCCCGGCACCTGCGGCAGAGGTTCGGCTGCTGCCCCAGTGCGGCTCCATGGGCAGTCCCGGACGTGTTGGCAGCTCGGGGGGTGCTGTGGTGGGACCCCTGCCCGCCGTGCCTTGCCATCCATGCCAGACAGAGCGTCTCATCCTGCCCTCCCTGGCGGTGGGAGCCTGCCCGGGGAAGGGTGGTATGGCCCAGAGAGATGCCCCCCACCCCTGCCACCAACTGCCTGTGTCCCTCCCTGCTCCCTCCTCGCCCAGAGCATGTGCGTACAACAGGCATCACAGCCGCACAAAGCAACAAGAGATTTGTCCCACCCCCACAGCCCCCCACCCTGGGAACTGCCAGCCCCACCCCCAGCCTTGTTCTGCTCCTGTCCCCAGCCACCATCCCTGGGGCGAGGGATCGGGCACCCCCAGACGTGTGTTGTATCCCCACAGCACTAGGTCTGAGGGGGATGAGGGACAACTGGGAGACCCCCCAGCAGGGAGGGCTGATTTTGGTTTGGTTTGTTTTATTTTTCCTTCCCCAAAGATTTTTAATAGTTAAAAACTGTTGGTGGGATGCTGATTGTGTGGCCCCAGGGCCTGACACCCTCCATCCCCACAGCATGGGCACCACAGGCTGCAGCTTCCAGCTTGGCACAAAGTGACCAAACCAGGATGAATTCCTGGAATATCTCAGCCCCAGGACCTGCAGATTTTGCCAGCACCAAGTTCCCAGCTGAGAAATTGTCACTGTTCCTGTGGCTTTTTCTTTCTATTTCTTTTTCCTTTTTTAAACTTTTCTTTCTTTTTATAAGCTGGGCTGGAAATTTTTCACCTAAATGTCTTTTAGGTGAGACATGGCCATGCTGGCAGCTGTGGTGAGCGTGCCAGAGCCAGAGGGATTTTGCCAGTTCTGCCCCCAGACCCACCCCCAGCTCCATGGTTTTGGTTTTCTGTGTGGATTTGCCTGGTCCGTGGTGCCGGGAGCCCCAGCCCTGATGGGAATGAAATGTTTCAGTTTTAGTGAAACACCCTTCTGCCCTCTGGCACGGCATGGCACGGCACGGCATGGCACAGCACCCATGGGGATGCCCCCACATGTCTCGGGGAGAGCCGGGCTGGGGGCTGGCACTGGGCTCAGCCTTGCAGCTCATCAGCATGGTGTCACCTGGCTTCTTGTCTGGGTGATGTGTCCCAGCGTAGCCCCAGCTCCTTCCCCATGTGTCCTGTGGGGCTGTGCTCCCACCTCTGCCCCACTGCGATCTGCCATCCCCGGGAGGGTCCCATGGAGCTGTCGAATTGCTGGCTGCACCCCTGCTCTGTTCCGCCAGTGAGATGCCCGGCCTGCCCTCATGCATTGCTGGATCCCCTCACCCCCCTGGCACCCCCCTGGCTGACTGTGTGTGTCCCAGCTCGGAGGAGGCTGCACGTGTTCCGAGCCAGTTTCCCAGGATGGTGGTCAGTGAGGACAGGGGTCCCTGGCCCTTCCGGAGCCCTCAGCGCCCTGGTGCCACCATGCAGAGGATGGGTTTCACCGGGTGCAAGGAGCTGAGGAGCACAGCTGGTCACGGCACCGGTCGGGCACGGCCACACCAGCGGCACCCTGGCAGCATGCGGGATGCAGCAGCTGCCTCAACCTGCTGGATTCAGCTGCCTGGACCTTCCCCACGTGTGGCCAGGGCAGCGCTCACAGACCCCTCCTGGATTTGGGGTGGCCAGTGGATGCTGGCACTCGGCAGGGCACGTGCTGTGCCTGGCTCGGAGGACTTTGCTGTTTTATATCGTCTCTTGCATAGTTTAAGGCTGTATTTACACACGATCATGTACCAGCGTAGGGCTCCCCGACCCCAGTGGGGTTCCTCCACGCCGATGGGATTTCTGTCGGTTCCTCCCGGGCCAAGCCCATCCCTTTGGACTCCCATGTAGCACCGACCCTCTTTTACAGTAAACTTGAACCTTTATATCGTCAAAAAGAAGGAAAAAGGAAAGGTAATTGCTGTGTCCAGCTACCCCTGTTACTCGCTGTGTTCTGTCCAGCGTGTGGTGTCTGCATCGCTTTAAAGAAAAGCAGAGGGGTGAAGCGAAGCAGAGGGGGAGTGAGGGGTCTGTGGGGCTCCTTGGCTGTGCTGGGCAGGGGGCTGGACTGCAGCAGAACTGGAAGTGGGAAAGATGTCTGAGCTGAGAGTGTCTGGTTTGTGGATCCCAGGACCCGGCTGTGGGAGCAGGGCCAGTGCCTGAGCTCAGCAGCATCTGCAGCCGTGGGGCTCCAGGGCCTTGCTGCATGTGGGGACAGGCTCAGCTTCCCCGGGTACCTGGTTTCCCCCCAGCCTGGGGGATGCTGTGCTGGGTTTGGGGCTCAGCAGCCCCGAAAAGCCAGATGACCCCAGGAAGAGCCATGCTGAGCAGGGTTGGTTTTTGTCCAGCTCCATGCAAGGGCAGGAGGATTGTCATGGTGGGGGCAGGAGGATTGTCACCACAGCGGCAGGACTGTCACTGCTGTCCCTGCTTGGTGTGCAGAGCACTGGCAGGCAGTGCCAGGCTGGGGCGAGATGCTGGACAGGCGTCAGGGTTCAGCAGAGGACAGGGACAGGCACTGGCTTGTGCCAGGCGACGTGCCGGTGGCCAGTGGTGCTGCCAGCCTCATGGAGCCACAGCCTGTGACACGTGTGCATGTGCACGTCGGTGCTGGTGTGCACCGAGCATCCCTGGCTCTGCTGGGTGTTTTGGGAGGGTGTTGTGGGGGTGGGAGATGCCCTGGCGTGAGGATGCTGTTGGCCATGCTCCTCAGCTGAGTCTGGCCATGGCTCGGCTTTCCCGGCGTCTGCAGGACAGCTGGGAGGTGGCACTGCCAGGGGTTGGATGTCCGGGTCCTCGGTGATGCCGTGTGGGGCCAGTGCCAACTGACACTCCAGTTCCTGGAGCTGGGAGGCTGGCAGTGCTGGGGGTTGTGCAAACACCCCCACGGCCCCGACCTGAAGGCAGCCATCCATCCGCAGTCGATGGAGACAAGTGCAGCAGGGAAGACGCCAGCTGTCCTGGAGCCTGGCCCAGCACCCCAGCCCTGGGACTGGGGCTCTTTCGGGGGTCCCTCCAGCTGCCCCCAGGCCAGGGGCATCAGGTTGGGCTGGGGAACTGACCCGGCTGGAGAGACACATGTGCACACGCGTGCATTCGACAGGGGCACTGCTGGGCTGCTGGAGACAGTGGCGCTGGTGCCATGGGGTCCAAGCAGTCGCTGGCCCCTTCCCATGACAACTGCGTACCCACCTCCCCCCTGACACTCCCATGCTGCTGCTCCTCCTCATTGGCAGAGGGAGGGATGTGTCCCTGTCACTCCTGATGTCACCAGAAAGCTGGTGGCAGGAGGAAACCAAACCCTCCCGCACGCTCCATGCATCCAAAAGTGTTGGGGGCTGGGACCCCCTGGCAGGGCTGTGCTGGGCAGTGTGGGCACCACCTTGTTGTGTTGGGACAGGGGAGGGATGGGGAGGTGGGCGGTGATGCTGACCTCCCCCACAGTGTCCAGTGTTTGGTCTGGGTCCCTGTGTCCCCAGGGAGCAAAAGTCTGCACCCTCTCCACCTGCACCCACTGTTGGCTTCTGTCCCCTGTGCAGGACATGGATGTTCCTGTGCTCGAAACCCTGTGGGCGCTGAGCTCTGTGTGTCACACACACAAACACACACATGTCCACACACCCACACGTGTGGCGGGCAGTCACTACTGAGATCTGTGTCCCCATCTCTGGGGACAGTCCGGCCACATGCCACGGCATCCATGGCTTTTGGGGCTGTGGAGCATCGCCCGCTGGCTGCCAGAATTGAGCCCCTGAGCCCAGCCAGGACAGTGCCTGGGTTACAACATGGCTGGAACCGGACCCAGGAACCAGAACCCAGAGCTGCGCTTCCAGGAAGCCTGGGACAAGCTCTGGAAGCCACGAGGAGCTCGGAGAATTGTTTGTTTTTTCCTGAATCCAGGTGGTTTTGGCTGAACTGCCCTTGCGGTGCCTGTGCTCTGGCTGCGCTGCCCTGGAAAAGGGATTTCAATGGACTAGAATTCCACAGGCTCTTGGCCATGGGGCCGCTCGCCGACCCACGTGGTCCCGCAGCGGGGGGAGCACCCATCACCCTGTGACCGGATAATGAGCCCTCCATCTGGGCCTGCTGGGAGAAGCTGGGGGGATGCTGCAGGGTGCTGGGGCCCCGGGGGCAGCATCACGACCCTCCCAAAGCCAAACCGTGGGGGGTTGGGGGTCGCTCTGTGCCTGTCGCCGCGGTTGAGCAGCACCGTGCCGAACGCGATGGGGAGAGGCAGCAGCGCTGGGTCGCAGGCACCCAGGGCCCGCGGCCGGATCAGCGCTAATTAAGAGCCGGTTAATGAGAGGAGCTCCGCGCGCGGCGGTGGCTCTGCCCTTATTTACGGGCAGCTGGATGCGGGGCAGGATGCGGGGCAGGGCCGGGCGGTGTCGTGCGGGGGCCCCTTGCCGGCTGCAGCCAGCACTGCAGCGGGTCACATCCTGCACCCCGCGGGGGGTTGGGGATGCACAAGGACGGGGATGGGGCTGAGTTGCCCGTGACCCTGGGGAGCTGTGTCCCCCTTCTGGGGAAGGAAGATGCTGCGCTGCAGCACAATGGGGACGGCAGCGGCTTGTGGAGCCAATAGCATCACTGGTGTCACCAGCATCACCAGGTGCTGGGCTTTGACCAAGCAGAGCTGGGGGCAGAGGGATGGGGGGGGGGGTGGCTTGGTTTCTTTCCTCCTAGGTGCTGGGTGCTCCCCCCACCCCAATATCTGGTTTTCATGGCCCAAGAGCTGCTGCAGCTGCGCCCCGTCCTGGTGCCTTGCTGGAGCAGGATGAGCCCTTCTCCGTGCGCGTGGCAGGGACACGCGTTTTGGCTGCGTGCCTCTCTGCAGCGTTTGCGGTGAGGGAAAGGACCCACCGCTTTACTGAGAGTACCCTGGCGCTGGTTCGTTAGCTCAGGGTCCCAAATTAACGTGGTGTCAAGGTGAGTGCTGAGGACGCAGTGCAGGATGGGCTTGGAGCCGCTGCCCTGCTCCGCGATCGCGGCGAGAGCCGAATCTTCATCTGGTGTAAATCATGACAGCGCCGCTTTCCACGAGGCTGTGCCAATTTACGTCACCGAGGACCTGGCCCAACTCCGGCCGAGTCACTTCCAAAAACCCCATGTTTCACTGTCATGAAAATGTCAACATTGATTTCGCAGCTTGCGGCGGCGCTGGGCCTGAGCTGACCCTGCGTCGCGAAAAGGGGCAGAGGAACGGGCCAGCTCCGGGCAGAGAGAAGCCGCCTTTGGGTGCCTCTCACAGGGGTGCACAGCAAAGCCTGGTGACTCTGCCTCCATCTCCAAAACTGCCCCTACATCCCTGCATCATTCGCAGGGGGGTGAGTCTCCCAGTCCTGCACCAGATCCCCTCCTGCAGCACTTGGGGGGTGGTTAGGGCTGAGTCCCCAAAGCTGGGAACTCAACTCAGCACCCCAAGGAGAAACCCGCTGGTAGGAATCTCAGCTGGAGCTTTCCAGCCCTGCAGAGCACCAGGAAGGGCGTGGGGGCTGTGGGAGGTGGTGGTGCCCTGTGGTGAGCACATCCCCCCCCCACCCTCCCAGCTCCGGTCCCCAAGAGCTGCTGCCCCTCACCGGGCACCATGGTGAGTGCTGCCAGGCGATGCCCACGGAAGGTCCATGAGGGAAGACTCATCCCGCTGCAGCACAAAACCTTTATCTGTGATGTATGTAACAAAAATAGATAAATACAAGACCCCAGCACTGGCAGGGGTGAGTGGGGCCCTCGCCAGCACCCCCTGAGCTGTCCCAGGGTCTCTGTCCCCTACAGCGCTGGCAGCAGCTGGCAGAGAAGGTCAATGACGAGTGACGCTGGCTGCACCACGTCGTACTCTGCAAACAGGTGACAGAGGTTCTCCGAATCTGTCTGGCTTTTGGCCACGAACCCAAAGATCCTTGGGAAAAAGGAGAGAGAGCCTGATGTTCTTCACATCCCGAAATGCACTCCCACCAGCCCCGGCCACAAGCCAAAGCCCCGCTCCAGCAGTTCCACCCTGGCCTGCACCCCGGTCACGTTTGCTTGGACGTGAAACAGCCGGAGAAGCGTTTCTGGCAAGGTTCCCCCAGCCGTGAAAAGCCTCTTGGACTCAAGGTAGAGCCAGATATAAACTCCCTTCCTGAGCCCAGAGTGAGCGAGTCGCTGGGCGGGGCCGATGGATTTGGATGGGGGCTTTGTACACAGGGGGATGTGGAGAACTGGGCTTAGCTGAGCCTCTGGTTAAACCCCGCTGAGCAAAACCCCCCCTTAAAGCTTCACCCGTCTGTCTCGCGTCCCTCCGGCCACCACGGTGACTCTCACCACATCCCCCTGTCATTTTTAAGCTTTGCCTCTTTGTTCCTCATGTGCTGTGGGGGTGGCGAGGCTGGGCCAAGGCAGTGCTTCCCCCCCACCAAGCCCCCCACCGGTGCGTTGGCTGCGGGACATCCCCTCACAGGTCTCACCTTGAGGACTTGCAGTACTTCTGCCACCTGTGGGGAGAGCAAATTGGGTGACACTTAACTCAATCCATCCACTGCCATGGCCAGGCCGCACCCGAGCACCTGGAGCCCCGGGCAGGGGCATGGGTTGGGGAGCAGCGTGGCTGTGCTGGGGACAGCGGGGACACAAGCATCACGCAACGGCTCCGACCGGCACGGTACCCTCAGCCCCGCGGAGCAGCTGATAACTCACTTTCTGTTCTCAGGATCCATCCCACAAAACCTGATGGCGGCCAGGGGGTAATGTCGTCTGAAGAAGACCCTGTTCAGGGGGAGGAGAGAGCATGGTGTTACAGGGGGGAAGTGTTGGGGCCGAGCTGGGGTGAGAAGGAGGATTCTGTGAATTCAACCCCACTCGAGCTGTTGCAGCTGCTGGGAATGGGGGTGTGGGGATGGGGGTGTGTGTGGAGATGGGCATGTGGGGATGGGGATGTGGGGATGGGGATGTGGGGATGGGGGTGTGGGGCTCTTGCTCCCCTTAGGCTGGCCACCAAGCCAGCAGCTGGCACAGCACTGGCAGCTCTTGGGCTCAGCCAGGCTCCGCTTCCCGCTGCCGGGACGTGGCTGCAGCATCACACCCTGCGGCCTCAACAGCCGGGATCGGGTCAGTCCCTGGCTCACGACACGGTTCTGTCCCAGTGGGACAGGCTTCCTTGTCACGCTGCAAACCAGCATGTCAGTGGGCTGAGTGCTGGGCGAGCTGCGTTCCCAGCACCCTTCAGCTCCCCAGCACCCAGTGCCTGTGAGCCCTCAGCCATGGCTGCAGCGTGGTGGCACCGTCCCCATCCCCATCCCAACCCTGCCCGGGCAGCTCTTACTTCCTCTGGACGTCCGTCAGCGTGACACCCTGCTCGCTGACTTGGAAGCGCACCAGGGTGGGAGTGGGCAGCGTCTCCAGCTCGAAGGTGGAGGAGATGGCTTTCTGGATGGCCGGGCCTCCCGTGAGCGTCTCCATGTTCACTGAGTTGAGGTACAAGACGTTGCACACTGCAAGGACAGCACAGAGCCCAGCTCAGCACCGCGCTGGCACGTGCAGCACCGAGCGCAGCGGGGCCGGGACCGGGCATCACCTCAGACACCCAGACACGTGTCTGTGGGTCAGGTTTGTTTGGATGAAATTGGGAGATCTGGTGAGTCAGAAATTCTTCACAAATTTACCCTGGTTTTACTTTGATTCTCTGTGCTAATTGTTTGAAAAGTCAAAGTATTTAATTTCCGGTTTCTAAATGTCACATTTGGGGTATTATTGGGGGTTTTTTTTTGTTTGTTACATATTTCCTTTAATGAAAAGCAGAAGCAGCTCAAGCCAACTAAGGGCCGAAGCCAACCTAAAACATGACATTTCAGGCTGATGGAGCTGTTCAAAGCGCTGCTCTGGGTCAAACTAAACTTTTCAGCTTGCCAACTTATTTTTCAGAATTTCCAGCAAAACAAAGCAGTTCCCAACTCCCCTGACTGCACTGTGACCCATCTGCAGCTTTTCCTGCCCACTGCTCTTCGCTCTCACCTGCAGCCCACCTACCACTGCACCCAGGCCGGGGGCATGTGGGGAGCAAAGGCCCTTCCCTGTTCTTTCTATGCGTCTCCCATCGGGTGCCTCAGCAATTCCCCTGGCCCTCGATGGCCCCGTCCCTCTTCCAGCACCTCCATGTATCCAGCACCCATTGGTTCGATATCCAGGTTGAGGCCAAACAGGAGAGGGGGTTAAAAATCAGGGCTGTTGAAAATTGTGGGTCTCTCATCAGCCTGGACACCTCAAGAACTGTCTTCCCAAACTCTCCTTTGCTACCCCAAGGACCAGAAACCCCCCATCTTTAGGAACATCAGGATCCCTTGCAGGCCCCTGATGTGAAGAAAACTCAGGTGTCCCCAAGCTGGTGCCAGAGCCAGGAGGGGGGTGATGCCCCAGCACCCCCAGTTGTGCTGGTGTGACCTGCTCGGCCCACGGCCAGCACTGGTTCTTCAGCATCGGCTGAGAGAGGTGCCAGGGTGGACATCATCCAAACCCAGAGCCCTGTGCTGGGTACAGGGAGGACTTTGGCCCGAGGACCGGTGTGTGCCCAGGGCTCGGGCTGCTGGAACCTCAACTGTGCCAGTGCCGGCAGCTCTGGTGCTCACCAGCAGTTTTCTTCAGCAGGGACAGGGCAGATTCGGGTCCGAAGTCGGGGCTGTCTTCTCCATCGGCGAGGTCTGCACAGGGCACAGAGAGGAGCTCAGGCTGCGCCGGGTCAGCACCATGTGAGATTCCTGACCTCCCCGGAGCCCTAAGGCTCAATTGCAAGGCTTTAGAGCAGTAATTGGTCTAGCTGTTCTCCATCTCCCTCTCCTGGCTCCATCCAGCGCCCCACTCCACCTTTCCCTGCCCTCCCCGACAATCCCTTCACCAATACCTCACACTCAACAGTCTCCCAGATCCCCTCCCCACCTCCAGCCAGGGCAATCAGTGCTGTTGGGGGGGAACCGAGCGATTCAGCCCCCTCCCATCCCCCTCTCCACAGCCCAGCTTGGATCATCTCTCCTTGCTCTGACACCTACCTCGGGTGGGGATGCTCAGCTTGCAGGGCAGTGCCAGTGGTGTAATGGCATGCTGGTACACGAAGGCAGAGAGGCTCCCTGCAACACAGAACTGTGAGTCAGGGGGGTCCTGGTGTCCAAAATCTCCTACCCACACACCTCTGGCCCTGAAATGGTGTCCCAGGGACCTCAGAAATGGGTGGGAGGGAGCAAAGCTGGACTATCTGGGGCCTCACAGCAACAAATGGGCGTTTTCTCACACCCAGCCCATGGCCTTGGTTTGGAGCTGCCCTGGCAGAGCGGTGTGGGCAGGGGCCAGGGGCTGGAGGATCCCCAGGGCAGTGGGTGGGCAGCACCCTCGCAGCAGATCCCCAGAGCCACCCCAGTCCCAGCCAGCCCTTCCAGGGGCGGCTGGAGACCTGGCACTGTCCTTACCGAAATACAGCTCCTCCTTGGCTCCTTTCAAGTGCACCCCTTTGGCAGAGGACTCGATGAGGAAGTGCCGGACGAGGTCACTGCTGTCATCACCTGGCAGTGGGATTGCAGACAGCGTCAGCACCCGCACGGCTGCTGCTTGGCCCCTCCACCCCCTTCTGCTCCCTCTGCACGGGGATGGGCAGCATCACACACACAGCCCCAGCCCTGCAGCTTCCCCGCTGCTTTGGGCAAGCAAATCCCACCTTTCCCAGCGTGTCCCTGTACCTGTCTGGCTGCCGGACGGACAGACAGCGACCTTCATCGCCAGCCCGAAGGACCCCCGGTACGACGTGCTGTCCCGCACAACGAACGTGCCTGGCTCCTTGTCCCTCAGCAGCTGGATCGCTGTCAGAGCACAGCAGAGCCTCAGCCAAGCAAAACAGGTGGAACCTCCCCGCTTCATGGCTCAGCCCGGCCGATGCTCTCTCAGGGAGCTGCTCCTTGGCAGCAACGAGAGACGCGCAGCAGCGTGCGCTGAGGATGTGCATGTCCCTCCTGTGGGTACCAGCCACAGTGCCCTGACACCCCGAGCAGCCCTGGCTCTGTCCTGTGGGTCCCTGCAATCCCTGGGGCAGATCCAGCCCTGCCCAGGAGGTGCTGAGCAGCAGCACGGAGGTGGGAGGGGATTTACTGGGCTGGAGGAGGACAGAGGGGCTGTGTGGTTCTGATTCCCCCCAGCCCTGTGAGTGGGTCTCTCCACCCATGGCAGCCTCAGAATACTTCGAGCTGCCATCACCATGTCCCCGGGCACCCAGCACGAGCAGAGCCGGACTACAGTGCTGTGGGTGGCAGGACCCAGCCTCCGGCCCTACAGAGAGAGGGTCTGTACGGGGCTGTCCCGGGTCTGGATGGGGCTATCCCGGGTCCAGATGGGGCTATCCCAGGTCCAGATGGGGCTATCCTGGATCTGGATGGGGCTATCCCGGATCTGGATGGGGCTATCCTGGCCTCCTGACGTACCTTGGTCCCGGGTGATGCTTGGCTTGAACCAGTACTTCGATGTGTCCATCACAAACTTCATGGTGGGCTGCCCAGCCCTTAGGGGACCTGCAAGAGACCTTACAGTGTCAAGGCTGGCACAGGACCTGCAGAGCTCTCGCAGCCAGCATCCTGAGCAGGGTGAGCCCTTGCCAAGATTTTTCCTTTCAGGCTGGCCAGGGTTGAAGCTGCGAGGTCTTTTTCCAATCCCTTTGATCAGAGTGTCCTCCCTGCTCCTGGGAATAATTCCTTCCCTCCCTTGGCAGGCTGTAACGGGGCACAGAGGGATCCCAGCAGTGCCAGGCTGCCTGACCCTGTGCTGGGCTGTGGGGATTTATGCTGCCCGAGGTTCTGGCCTGTGATGCTCTCATGCTCTTCCCATGAGAATCCCAGTTAAAACCCTCTGCCAGGAGAGCTGACCCTGCCCATCTCCTCCAGAGAGCAGCCACCCCGGTTGTTCCCTTGAGTTCCTGTCTCTTTAGATGTCCTCCAGAGTGACCTGAGACCCCAACCCCTCCTCCCCTGGGTCTGGGCCTGAGTTATCATCCTCACACTCAGGCACTGTGAATATGTGATCCTGCATCTCCTCGCTGCCTGTTGCCTGTCAGGGTGGAACACCGCATTTCATGCAGGGCCATCAGCAGAGAGCCAGAGACCACCACAGAGCCCTGAGGAGACCCAGGACCTCCAGCTCCAGCCAGGACCCCCCTGCCCTTTGCAACTACAACCCACGGACCGGAGTGGGTACCGGCGTTCTCCCCCTTTCCTGGCAGCTGGTGGGCTCTGTGGCTCCTTCCCCCCAACCTGCCCTATGGTGGGGAGGTGACTTACTGTCCGAGGCGCAGGAGAGCGCTGGTGCTGACAGCGCGGCGTTCAGGCCACCGAGCCTCAAGCCCGGGCTGCAGCTGGGAGGGGGGCTCTGCTTGGCTGGGGGGGCTTTGGCCAGCCTGGAAGATTCATCTCCTTGTTCCAGGCACCCGTTCACCAGCAGCACTGGAATGTCGGCAGGAGAGTTGAGGATGGAGGGGGGACAGCTGCTGGCCTGTCCCTTCTGGGATGAGAAGGTGGTGGCTTTGGTGGAGCAGGCTGCCCTGGGCTGGTGGGGATGCAGACCAAGAGCTTCTCCAGAGTGAGACCTGGGGCTTGGGGACAGCAGGCAGGGGCTGCCCAGGGAGCTGGCGGGGGACACGCAGGCAGTGGAGCAGCAGGCAGCAGAGTGAGCATCTGAGTCGTCGTTGTGGAGCGAGTGGGTGCTGCTGCAGGAGGGAGACCAGCAGGGTGGTTTAGCCAGGGTGCGATGCACAGCCCACCCCCGAGACCGCCCCAGGAAAGAGGTCTTGGACAGCAGGATGTGGGATAACCACCTGGTGCCCCTTCCATCATCATCATCATCACCACCACCATCATCGTCATCACCATCCCAAGACTGGGGTGGCATTTACCTTCCAAGGATGTAACTGGTGTCTGAGGTGGGGCTGGTGGAGGGTGGGGAGATCCAACTTCCAGGGAACAGGGGCTTTGGCAAACCGTCGCAGCCCAGGGAGGTGCCGAGAGCGCTGGGGCCGTAGGAAATGCTGTCCGTCTGTCCAGCCGCGCACGGCCGGGGCACGGTGATGCTGCAGGTCGGGGAGGTGGTGCAGCTCGGGGCGGCTGGCCGGGGGCTCGTGGGTCCAGGTGGGCTCAGGAAAACCACGTTGCCACCAGTGCTGAGGTTGCCTCGGAGTCCCCCTTTTTGGGGGGGGAAGCCGTTGCCCTGGGGGGGTCTGGTGGGCGGTGTGCTCGAGGGGCTGGGGGAGCCCTGCAGCACCTCGGTGCACGTGGCTCTGCCTGGTGTCATCTCTATGTATTTGATATCTGGAGGGGGAAAGAGGAGGTTGTTACCAATTTGAGCTGGGCTTGTTTGCTAAGCTCTGCAGGGACCCTGGGTCTCCCTTCTCCTTGCTATTCATTACGGCTCGTGTTGCATCCCCCGCAGCGCTGCTGAGCCCCTGGGCTCTGCACAGAGACCCCCACGGCCTTTGCCAAGCCCCTACAAGGGCTGATTTCCTGAGGGACACCGAGTCCTGGTGACCCACCCACGCACGTGCAGGTGGGCTCCCAGGCACGAGGGGTTACACGTGGCTGTGTCTAATGCTCGGACCCTCCTTGCCAGCGCTGCACAGCCAGCACTTGCTGGGACCTGCAGCCAGCGGTGGGTGTTTCCCCCAGCAGCCGCTCTGTTTGTACTTGACTCAAGGGAAAAGCATCTGGCTGCTGCCTCCGGGGATGACATTGGGCGGGGAGCACGTGGCCCTGCACACCCCCTGAGCTGGCTGGGCAGGGGGGCACGGGAAGTCACCCAGCCCCCAGGCAGGAGGCAGAGGGGAGCCATGAGGACAGGGGCAGTTACATGGCTCTAGAAACCAGCTACGGGACCGCCCGTGCCAGCAGTGAGCGCACAGCCCAGGGCAGGGGCTGGCTGCCCACCCTCTCTTTCTCCCATCCTGCACAAGTCCCTTAGAGGAAGGATTTTCCAGGTGGTTTCTGTGCCCAAGCCCTGCTCTGGGTTTGTTTCTGGTCCTCTACCCACGCCTGGGCTGGTGGAACACCTCCTGGCCCCTTTTCTTGCTGTGTAAATACCCAACAGAGCATTGCTAGCCCCAAACCTCCAGTGAAGCCTCATGGCCAGGGCGTGCTGGGCTCTGGGCACCTGATGCACGGCAGTCACAGTGGTCCTTGAGCAGGGCCACAGGTTCTGGCTGAGCAACAAGGTGCCTTTTAGCAGGAGACACCCAGGCTCGATGTGAGCACTGGCAGTGATGGAGAATGCATCCCCCGCCCAGGGAAGCAGTTACCCCCCCCGCCCCGGGAGCATGAGCCTCCTTCCAGTCTGAACGTGCCCAGGTTTGTTTTCAGCTTCCAGTTCTCACCCTGCCATGGGGTTCAGGAAGGTTTCCCCTTCTTGAAGAGAGGAAAAGCTTTATGCCGTAGCAACAAACAATGGCTCCGGACAGCCCTGAGCCCAGAGAGCCCTGAGCCTGGAGAGCCCTGAGCTTCCCAGCACTCGATGCTGCTGCCCTGGGCCCAGCTGGGCAGAGCGCCTGACTGCAGCTGCCAAGCACTGCAGACCCTGTTTACTGCAAGAACAACCAGACCTCTGGGGCATAGAGCCTGATGAGCAGGAAAAGCACAAGTCTGTACAAAAGTTACTCTCTGAGCCCCTTCGCTGCGTCGCGCCCGGGATCGGATCGGCTGGCCGAGAGCCGCCGAGGAGGCGCCGGCAGAGCCAGAAGGGCTGGTCCCCAGTGGGGATGCAGCTGGACCAGGAGCGGGATGGAGCCTCCACACCCTCATGGCCACCGGCAGCCGCAGCCCGGCTGTGGAGCCACACGGTTCTGCTGTCAGCGTGCGAACCCGCACGGGAAGCTCCCGGCCTTTGGTCAGCGTCTCCCTTGAAAGGGGAAGAGGAACGGGGAGTTGAACCCTCCTTTAAAGAAAGGGCTGAGAAGCATCTGCGCCCCCTCACCGCCTCCTCGCCTGCCTTTGCTCTGGCTTATCAGGTGTGGTTAAACCTCAAATATTTGCTCAGGACCTTGGCAAGTTTTCCAGCCCCGAGGAGTGGCAGAAGCGCTGCGCACACAGAGCTCGGCTGTCACGCAAGCCCAGGCGCTCCCTCCCTCCCCTCTCCTCCAGGAACAAGGACCAGAGGGCTCAGTGACTGTCCCAGTTGTGGCTCCTACTGCCTCAGCAGCTGTTAGGTTATAAGTCCCTCTCCCCTTTTCCACCTGACAAGGAGAAGCCCCTCTCATGGGCTCTGGGCACCAGCATCCTCCTGCCAACCCCCCCAGTGACTGGCCCCACTCATGGGGAGCTTGGCCCTTCAGAGAGGTGTGGAAATGACTCAGAAGGCAAAGCGGGGCCCCGAGGAGCCCAACCCAGCCAAGGGGAGCAAGGAGGGGCAGGAACAGGGTGGGAGCGTTTCCTGGGGGCCAGCTGGCACGACGGGGGGAGCAGCAGCACACATGGGTCACTTGGCTGTGGCGGGAGATGGGTGAACAGGGTATCAACAGAGAGGGGCTGTTAACAGGAGATGAAGGCTGAAGTGAGGCTTTTCCCATTGAATTCAGGGCTGGGTTTTCTGTTGTTCAGTTCTGCACCTGGGGCCAGATTCCCTACACCTCCAGCTTGCTACCTGCTGAGCTGCTGGGGCACCAGCCCTGCGGCGATGCCTGATGGAGAAGCACCAAAATGCCTCCAGGTGCCTTTCGGAGGAGCCAAGAGCTGAACTTGCACTGTGTAAAAGGGAATTTACCTGCACAGCCACTCCCCACCCCAGCAGGAAGCAGGGGTCCCTCTGTCCCCATCACTCCGGCCCCTGTGCTCCCTGACTGCAGCTCAGCTGCTTCCCCCAGAGCACAAGGACCCTGATGCCTGCCAGGGCCACAGCTCTGAGCCCTTCTCCTGCTCCAGCCTCGATTCCTCAGGGCTCAGAGAGAACAGAATCCTTTTCACACCTTTATCCTCCTCCTGTTTGACCTTGCTCTGCAAAGAGGCCCTGGGATGGACCATCAACGTGCCACACGCTGTCTGCTGGTGTCACCCTGTGCACGGTGTGCTGAGCAGCTGACACGCTGCAAAGCCAAGGGGAGAGGGCACATGGGTCGGGATCACAGGGATGCCCATGAAGGGTTCATGTAAGGCACCCAGGCCTGAGAATGGAGAGGGGCTGGTATGTGCTGCCGATGTTCTGCCTGGTGTATGCCAGGTATGCTGCTGGAGGAGCACGCAAGCCCTGGAAGAAGAATTTCCCTGGCAGGATGAGTGGGAACATTTAAATGGGACAGTTGTGTAACGATCGGTATCTCAGCCCAGGGCTCTGGAAAGCTGCTTCCAACCCTGGTGCTGCCACAGGTCAAATACAACCCTGGGAAAGGCTTTGCTGCACCTGGGAAGAGCTGGGGCTCTGTGGTGGGGGTGGGCATGCTCCTGGCATTGCTTCAGGGTCAGTACCCGTCCCCAGTAACAGCTGGGGCTGGCAATGACTTGGGCCAGGCAGGTGCTGAGCACGGTGGGTCCTGTTTCCAGGGAGAGACCCTCTCCCCAACACAGGGAAACAAACCTCGGGGTGAGCGAGGGCTCTGCCTGACTCCAGGCAGCTCAGAGGTGGCAGAGTGGGACATTGGCACACAAGTTTGGCAGAGCCCAGTGTGCGCTCTGCTCTCACAATCCCACACCCATCCCACTGGAGAGGGCAGGGGTCAGCGCTGGTGCCCATTCCCAGCTGGAATGGGCTTCATGGGAGCATGGGACCTGGTGCCCAACCTCTCTGCCTTGGGCTTGCACCCTGCCTCTTGCAGGTGGCTGCCACAAGCCCTGCACTGTGCTGGCTGCACCGCAGGACCAGCGCCTCTCGCCTCACCTATTGCCTCCGGGTCATGTTTCTGGGTGGCAGCGGCGTCACGCTGAGCAGCAGGTTGGACCGAATCCTTCACTGACTTGTACGTGAGCGGCTGAAAGGTGGGATCGATTTCCAGGATCAGCTTGTTGAGACTGTCTATTGATATGTCCAAGGTGGGAGACACCAGCTGAGCTTCAGGATCCGTGCCGGTGTCCTCCTCTTCCTTTGAGTGGTACGGGGCAGTGGGTCTCTCCAAAGGGGCATCCTGCTGCCCCTTCCCCTGCATGTGAGCTGCCACATGCTCAAACATGGGGTGGGCTCCATACAGCCCCCCTCCAGGAAGCAGGTGCGTGTTGGCACGCACCATCATGGGCGGGTCAGCCCAGTGCTCCGAGGAGTAGTAGCCGTACTTGATGGGCAGCGCGGAGCAGCCCACGTACCCCGCCCGGTGCATCTTGCTTTCCCCCTGTGAGGAAACACACACGGTCTGTCCAACACGCAACACGTGGTTCTGTATGACCTGGGACATGGTTCGGTTTTCTGGTTTGATGGCTTAGAGGCCAAGGGAATCCTCCTCCTCCTCCTCCTCCTCGGCTCCCCTTCTCCACCAGGACCTCAGGCCTCTTCTTCAATCCAGCGCCTCAGGCGGAAGAGGAATCTGAGGAATGCAGAGAGAGGAGCGGTTACACATGCCCAGGGCAGGAGCCGACCTCAGCGGAAAAGTCTATAAACGGGGGATTTGGAGCGCGAAGCTGGAATTCAGCTCAAAGCAAACACCCCGTCCTGCGCCGCCTTCCCACCCCCCCAGCCCCTGCGCCGCAGCGCAGCCGGGTGAGGGCACAAGGACTCGTCTGCCACAGCCCCTCAGGATTCAGGGGCTGAAAACCCACCTTCTGCTTTTCTTGGGTGAGAATAAAACGAGGCATCGCTCTAACGACCTCTGCATGGGTCCCTGGAGGGACATGGGTGGGCAGCGAGCCCAGCGCCACGCAGGGCTGGAGCGATGTTCTGTGAGTGGGTGAACGTTTAGTCTGAGGGTTTATTTTGCTGGCACAGAGTGGGCTGAGCCTGGCCGGATGCACCGTGTATGTGGCTGCTCTCGCTCAAGGTGCTGCAGAGGGACCCAGCTGCCATTCAACTTTGAGTAGCCTCTGGCCCTGCTTTAGATATTTTTTCACTAAAAACCCAAACTCAAACAGGAGGTGGCTTTCCTTGAGGGGTGCTGGGTGCCAGGTCTCAGCACACCGTTTGGAAGTGGGGAAGTTATCCATCAGCAAGCAAATGAGGTGTCCCTCCCCTGCTCTGCTGCTTCCCCTTGTGCCCATCCACACGGCAGTAGCTGTCGTCCAGCAAAACTGCTGCCAACCACACTGAGGGAGCCTGTCCCCTTCATCCCAGGATGGGGAAAACATCCCACTCTGGACCCACTGTGGCAGCCAAACCCAGCAGCTCAGAGCTCAGGGACATCAGTGCCAAGCATGTTCTCCGCACCAGAACTATGCTGGCTGTGGAGACCATGCCCATCCCCTCCAGTCCCCAGGGAGGGCAGCACCCGTGGGCACTGTGGCACGTCCTGCACTGGCAGGCAGGAGTTAATCGGGGCTCCCTCCTCCACATCCTCGGTGGGGCTGGTGCGTAACCTGTACAAACACGGGCTGCACTCATGAAAGGATCTGTCCCTTCCTGCCTCGCTCACTCGCTATCGCGGGCTGATTAACTGGGGAGTCACAGGATTAGGAGACACGTTGCTCTGGGGCAGCCGCTTTGTAACTCCCCGTGGGCAAGGGCAGGGACCTGGGGCTGGCGGGTGCATCATGTCTATCGAGCAGTGACTAATTGCTGTTGAGAGCTGCTATGGAGGTGGTTCAAAACAGGACAGTTTGCCCTCAAATTATATAACCCTGAGGAAACCTCTCCTCTTGCTGGGTGATACCCAGGCTGGAAGGACTCAGAGTGAGCGAAATGCCGTGGCTCGCAGCGCGGCTGTGGATCATGCATCACCCTGGCTGATGCTCTCAGCAGAGCCAGGAGAGGATTTTCAAGGGCTGCAGAAGTGAGTAACTACTTCAAACCCACGCAGCCTCCTCCCAGCCCGGAGCCCACTGTGTCGGCTGAGCCGCTGGTGGAAAAGTTACAGGGCTGGGAGGTGGCTCTGTAGGAGCCAGGACGTGTCTTGCACCGAGGCTGGTGGCCCAGAGCAGAAAGCAGGGAGCTATGGTGTCTTTAGTCGCAGGTCACGCACACGGCACATGTGTGGTATGACGTATGTGCCACGTCCTTGTAGTCCCTGGACACGCAGGTCCAGCCACACGCCCAAGCCAGGCCTGCTGCAGCAGCGATGGCACAGCTTGCCACTCAGGCACTGGGGTCACAGGGAGCAGCCTGCCCACCCCAGCTCTCCTGCCTCGGAGCACGCGTGTGCTGTGATGCTGCAGCACGGTGTGAGGCTTGGAGGGAGCGTCTGTTAAAGACAAAGAGTCATTCCAGGTCAGAAACATGAGCTAGATGGAGTGAAAATTGGATTCTCCCCCGGGGAGAAGAGCTGCCTGGCTCCAGTGGGCGTCCGCAAGACAAGGCTGGTTTTAATTTAAGTAGGTACAGAAATAACGTGCAGCCTGCATGGGCTGGGACTGTCGGGGGGTTCCAGGAGCATGCACGCAACAGCTTCCCTCCTCTCATGTACTCCTGCCCCAAGTTTTTGATCTCTCTCGTGCCTGACGCTGCCAGAATTAGCCTCCAAACCTCATTTCTCCTCCCTTCCCTCCCTGGATTGAAGTGAGAGGGCTCCCAGGCTCCTCACAAGAATTTGGAGTCTGTTCTGCTCTGAGGAGAGAAGTAGAGGGCTGGGGAGAAGGAGAAAGTTGGGATGAAGGAGGAGAGGGCTGGGGCAAAGGAGCCTCAGGAAAGACAAACGCTGCCTGCAGACATGGGGATTTTCTGAGAGGACCAGAAATAGCAGTGCCCTCCCTGCCACCAAAAGGAGTCATCTCGGGGTGTCGGGGGGGGGGGGCTGAGGGCTGCAGTCCTTGAACGGGGCTGGGTGCAGGGTCTGGAGGGCTGCCGGTGCCTCCGGGGCGGAGGTGAGAGGAGTGGGGTGCCCTTGAGCTGGGGCCAAGCCAGACACACCCCAAACATGAGATAAGCACTGCACACCCTTCCCAAAGCCCGGGCACGGCCCGGCACAGCCAGGCACCCACGGCCACGTTGGACCGATCCCTGTGGATCCTGCACAGAGCAAAGTCCCTGTGCAGCCGTGTCCTGGCCTCGGTGGGACAGAGCGTGGGGAGCACAGCACAGACCCCAGCCCCAGCCTTGCCCTGGCTTTGGCAGCTCAGGCAGGGGAACAGCGATGCCGAAATCGCTGTGGCTCAGTTCTCCGGCAGCTGCACAGGCAGAGCCCTGGCTGTGCCGTGCGGCTGTTCGGAGCCAAGACATCCGAGCCGGGACACAGGCTCCTTCCCTCTCTGTGCAGAGACCCCAGAGAAGCAGCGCCAGCTGCCAAGCCCGGGTTGTTTTTCCTTGTAACTCGAGCCCCGGGAGCCTCCCGCTGATGAGTCTCTGGCACATCCCCTGCCCAGGACCAGCACCCGGGATTGCTGGGACACCCAGGAGTCACAGAGCTTGTTACACCCTGCTTAATCACTCCGAGGGCTGCGGGGTGATTTGAGATTATCAGGGTGTGCTGATCAGGTCGAGGAGAAAGGCTGCCCTAGTTATGCTGTGTTTTGCCTGCAAAGCAGGGTGCACCGTGGTATCGCAGCAATATTAATACTAATTAATTAACCTCCAGCCATGGGGTGGCCGGGCGCCGGGAGCAGGAGGCAGCCAGTGCCTGGGGAGGGGCAGCCCACCCTGTGTCTGGGAAGAAGCAGGGAAACTCCTGGATAAAGCCACCTCCTTCCTTACTCAGACAAGTATAATTAGAAAGCTCAGCAGCAAAATGAAGCCTTCATGGAATCCAGGCAGGGCATGAGCTCTCCGTGTTGGACCAGCCCCAGGAGCCCTGCAATGGGGCAGCTGAGTGTTGCCACAGGAGGATGCTGTGCTGGAGCAGTGAGGAGCACTCCATCGCAATCCAGCAGCGTGAGCCAGCCCCCGCAGTCACCCCCCTGCACACAGCCCTGTGCATTGCTCATTGAGCAATGTTTCGGACTTCTGGAAGGGTCTCCAGGGTTTTGGATGAGGAGGGTTATTAGTAATGTCGAAATTGCTCCTCCAAAACCTTCCCTTCCCGCTGCTACGCTCCTTTTTCCCCTCCCAGGATGGCTCTTTCCCCTTTGGCCAGAGCTTCTCCAGGTACAAGACCCACAGAGCCCAGTGCCCAGGGAGGGTTTTCCCTCCAGCCCTTTGCAGGGTGGGCAGTGGTCATGGGAAGCTCAGGGAGGGGGCTGCAAGCAGAGCATCTTTGGGTGTCTGTCCAAAACCAGACTAAATTAGCTCATCCTGGGAACGTTTGAGAGGTGTTACGGGAATGTGAGGCTTTCTAGACATAAGAACAAGCTCCTGGGAGCACCAGGCTGGCTGTTTCCCTGGGAAGCTCACCACATCTCACCTCCAAGCCCTGGCAGGACTGCACAAGGCAGCATCGTTACACACAGAGCTGCGGCATCACGCAGCTTCCTGGCATCTCAGAGATGCCAAGGGATGGGATAGGACAGGAGCTGCTGCACAAGGGCTCCACAGACTCTGAAGGATGCCATGTCCCTGCACTCCCCCCCTGCACACCCCCATGAGTGTACGGCATGGCAGCCCAGGGCTTGAAACCCGGTGAAGCAGCAGACTGGGAGCAGAAGATGCTCCATCATCTTCTCAGGGGTACAAACAGCACAAGGTGGGCTGGATCCCTCTCTCCCCTCCTCAGACCTCCCTGCACAAGCAGCGTATCTGCAGTGTCCAGCTCCCCGGCCCCACCATCCCGATGCTCTGCTCTCCTCCGACCAGGACGGCTCCTCAGGACCTTGGGTTTTGTCTGAAAGCATCTCTTGCACCACCCCCACTGACTGTTGTGGATTACAGTGGTACCTCGTCACCGCAACGGGTGTGCAGCCAGCTACCTCCTCCCACGCCCTGCACAAACCACCGCCTCCCGTTAGTCACGCTTCTCGCTATGCATGGCACCTCTATGGCCTCTGGGCACTTGAGCAGACCACAGCCCCCCCAGCAGAGCAGGGACACGGATGTGTGACCCCAGCCCAGCCCCACGGGCTGAACTGACCCCTGGCACAGTCAGTGAAACACCTCACACCCCTTGCACGGACACGACACAGACATCATAGACAGGCTTCACACCCTGGGTGAACAGGGAAAGTCATGGCTAATGAAATACCCCCCCGATCACCAAGAAAGGGCCAAAGCCTTCCCCTGGGTGATAAGCACAACCCCGGCTCCCACAGTCCCGCAGCCCTCCCCACCCTGGGTCCCTGTGCCGGCAGGAGCAGCCGTGCCCTAGCTCATCCCACCCCAGGTCTCTGTGGCAGGTCTGTCGCCGGGCACGGAGCAGCCACCAGCTGAGGGCGAAGCAGAAAGAGAAGCGATGAAGAGAGGAACCGACCCAAACTGACATCAGCACGGAGGATTGAGGGGAGGAAGGGAAAGGCAGAGGCAGCCCCTGAGGTGGGACTCGGCGGGTACCTGAGCTGCGGCTGCTCGTAACCTCTCCTGTGCACCGCTCCTGCCACAATTCCTCCAGCAGCACCTTGGGCTCATGAAACCAGAACAAGGGTGAGTCTGTGCAAGGACTTAGTCCTCTGGGAGCCTGGGATTTAACAGGAGCCCAGTCCCTCCCACCTGGGCTGAGCTTCGCTCGCTGCCCCCCGCCCTGCACAGGGTGCAGCCTGCTCGGGCCAGGTGTGATGCAAGAGGGAAGACCCAGCGCTGGGATACAACCCCAAGCAGCTCCGAGCTGGCAGGAGACCAGCTGCCTCCGACGCACGCTGGCACGGGATGGCCGGAGGCAGGAGCTGCTCAGCCGCCCTGCTTGGAGGGACGACTTTTAGCTGGCTCAGAGCAAGGTAACTCTGCCCAGAGCAGCCACGGGTGGGATGCAACAGCGGCCGAGGGCCAGGTCTCTGCTCTGCCCTCATAGTCCCACCCAAGTCAGCAGGAGCCCCCCTGCCATGGCACCAGCCCCCCCAGCTCCTGGGGGTAGGGCAGATGGGGACTGTGCTCCAGTCTGGCTCTCCAGACATCAGCTGTGAAAATAAATGAGGGAGCAAAAGCACGCAAGACCCCCAGGAGCTGAAGCATCATCTCGAGGTGTCCCTTCGCTCCGCTCCTCTCCCCAGGTTCCTGGTACAGAGGGCACCCACAGGCCCCTTGGGAGGAGCACCTTAAGAGGTTACAGGCTGGCCCTTTGTCACTGTCTCAGCGATAATACACTGCAATAATGAGTGAAATTGGTCTAATTCAGTGCAAAGGGGAAGAAGCGACCTCCCATCGTGTCTGGCCAAAGGGCGCTGGTGGCTTCTGAAGCTGCTCTGGCCTGATCTACAAAACCAGACACAGGTCTGCCCACACCCTCAGTGCAACGACCTGTTACAGGGAGCGGAATAAAACATATTTAAAGGCAACTGTGTCCCTTAATTTGTGCTTGCACAGTGCCCAGCCCTGAGCAGCCAGCCTGACTGCTGCACTTAGCATTCCTGCACCGGGAATGGGCCATAATAAATAATCCCCAAACATCTTTTTGGATGGCTGAGCCCTTTGGCTTGAGTGCTTCTTCCAGCTCCAGTGGGCACAGAGCCAGGCAGCAGCCAGCAGCCGTATAGCTGAAATACCCTTTTTCAAGGAAACTGCCTATTCTGCTGCCCATAAATGCTTTCTGCTCACCGCAGCACTGCCACACTGCTGAGGGGTGCTTGGAAACGTCCTGTTTTATCAGGAAATACACCCCATAAACTCCCTTCCTTTAAATTCCTGCATCACACTTTATAGCCTTTCTGAGGTTGGCTTTATCACCAGCAGTTGGTTTTCCCTTTCCCTGCATCGCTGAACAAACTGCTTCATGCTGCTGGCACAGCCCTGGTCCCTCCATGACAGCTGCAGGGTTGCTGGGTTTGTCACCTCCTGGCACAGGCAGGATTTGTAACCCTGAGGATGCTGTTACTGCACACACATCACTGGGGTGAGACTCCAGCCAGAGAGATGATGGGGAATAACGCTGGGGAACCCAACACTTGAGCTGAGCATCTTCTCTCCCATGGGATGCTTGGGCAATAGAGGACTGTGCTGACAGCAGTGTAGGAAGGGAAAGTGCTGGGGCTGTGGGGGTGAGGAAGGGGTCTGGTCACAGGAAAAGGTGCCTTCACGCTCTGGTCCCCTTGTTTGCAGCTTGTGCTTGGCGCACACCCAGCTTTGGCGACGTTCTTCAGTGGGGTTTGCAACCCTGCTAAGCTCAAGCCTTCATCAGGAGGTGAGACCACGCTTTGGGCATCTGCTTGGCCGAGTGGCACGTGGGGGTGCACACCCTGGAGCAGCCCCCTGCTCCCACCGCCCAGCCCCAGTGCTGCTGGTTCATCCCCACCTGACCGATGAGATCAAAGGTGGCTGCAGCTGGGCTGGCACCCACGAGAGAGGCGCTTCCATCGCACCGACACCTTTCACTGGGCTGAGTTTACATGAGCAGACGTGAAGCAGTGAGGTAACATCCGGTCCTGTCAGCCCCATGGCTCCGTCCTGCTGTGACGCAATCCCCTCTCAGTCACAGGACTGTTGCTGCTCCCAGCACTTCCAGAGCGGAGCGGGGAGCCCGGGTTGGTTTTCTATCGCTGCCTCCAGCCCACAGCACCAGCATTCAGGCTCCATGCGTTTCCATCGGCATTGCATAAGGCACTTGGAGATGTCCTGGAGGAGCCAGTTGCTATAGAAAATCCCTTGTTTGCGGCAGTGCTGTTGAGCTCCTGCCCAGACTGAAGCAAACACGAGCGTGGAAACATTGTATGACCCCTCCAAAAAAACCCAAACTCAACATTTTCCTTCGGCTTCACTGCTCTTGCAGCAGCACCAAGACATTCGGTGTCTCATTCTCCAAGCCATCACATCCTTGCGCTCTCCATATGCTGGAAGAGCAAAGGGAAAACCCCCCAACAAGGCAGAGAGTGGGGTGTTGTGTACTGCCCCACGGATCACTGCCCCCCTGTGCTGCACACATGTAAATATCTTGCACAAGGGCTCCACGACCCCAACTCCAGCCTGGGTCATGCTGAACTTCCTGAGGATGGTTTGTATTTAAGCAGCAGCCCCACGCACCAGGCACTGTGCGGATGCACCTACACTCAGGTGAAAGCCCCCCACAAACAGGCCTCCACATCACCCTGGATTTTCCCACCCCGAAGGCCCCAAACACCATTAGTGAAAAACGTACCCCCACGCCTTGGGAACATGTCTCCATACCTGCCATGGGTAAGGCCCTGGCGATGCAGCTCCTCCCTGGCAGAATGGGATGGGTGCTGAGCAGCTGGGCGATGCTGCTTCTGTCCCCAGGAGAGCGGAGGGGAATTGGGAGGAGTGGGAGATGACCAGGAGTCATGGTGGGTGGCTGGAGCCGGCCGAGGAGATGCAAAGTGGCTGTAGGACAGGCTGGAGGGAGCCCCTTCCCCGGGTGTCTGCGGCCCATCTTGGGATGGCCACTGGCAGGTCCGTAACTCCGAGGTGAGTGGGGGCTGTTGGCAGAGCAGAGCGGCTGTCCCAGCACAGTGGGCTGCAGGAATAAAGAACAAAGGTTTACTTCAAGGACAAGGGAGGCACGTAGCCGGGTAGTCAGGATCCTGCCGGTTCTGGGGATGCGCAGTTACTTGTTTCTGGAATTGGAGCAAAATAAACAGATCTCGAGGAGCTGACCTGACGTCAGAGGAACAAACGCTGGTTCTGAATGAGGCCCAGGGGTGCTTCCCTGGGGCGCACCTGGGCAAACGGTTAAAAAAATCCATTTATCACCTCTGCTTGGCACAGAAGGGATGTTTCTGGAGGTGGGGGAGGCCTCAGGCTGGAGCATTTGGGGGATGCAAGAACAAGGGACTGTCCTCCAGGTCCCTCCCACCCTGGTACAAGGGCAGCATCAGTGGCAGCATCCTCTGTGGCCACCATTGCTGGTACCTCCTCTGTCTCCCCGTTTCTTCACGAGAACAGACCTGTCTGTGCAGAGCAGATTGCTCTGAGCATGACCCAGGACGTGCTCATGAAAGGCAAAGTATTGATGTGACAGCTCAAAAAGAGCAAATGAAGGCGGTGAGGTGAGGTGAGCTGTCCTGAGCAGCCGCCCTGCCCAGCTGCTGTCTGGGAATGCTCTGCCTGGTGTCCTGTGTTATGCACCAAGGCCACTTCCCAAGGCCACATCCCGAGGCCACCGGCCCCTGGGAGCAGAAGTGGGACACGCGAGAGGTGAAGTGGCACCATGCCCACAGGTTGGAAGGGACATGGGATGTTGTCCAAGCCATGAGCCTGGGCAGGAAGCAGTCTGTTGCTGTGTTCCTCCTCCTCCTCACCCCTTCAGCCTACCTCCCTTCTCTGGGGCCTCTAAGAATGAAGAAAACATGATAAGCGTTACAACACCTTCTGGAAAGATCTGCAGAGGGCTGGGACCTTCCCAGGACCAACGGCCCAACTGTTAGAGGCAGCGAGTCCTGCTGGCTCCCAGGGAAGCCTCAGAGGGATGCTCGGCCTGCTTTGCACCCAACTGGACTTCAACCAGCACTATGAAGTGGTGCAGGCAGGGGCGAGGGCCATGACTACTCACCATGGAAATAGGTCCTGCTGCCACCTCCAAACATGCCCAGAGAATTCCTGAGCTGAGCCAGCCCCCTTCTCCTGGTGTGGGAGCATGTGGGTGCACTGCTCAGCAGCTCTGTGCCTGAAGCACCCAGCACCATTCTCAATGGCGTGAGCTGCCTGGCACAGGGGACTTGGGGACGGCGTGATGCTGGGGCAGGAGACAGCTTCACACCTCAGCTAAACCCCATCACCGCAGGGCTTGTTTTAACAGCCACGTGGGTGCTGAGGAGACCTCGCTGCTTCCGAAGCCTCTTCAGGTGAGTCACCCTTTCCTAGGAACAAAACACATTTAGTCAGAAGGGTGACGAGGCCTTTGGATTCCCCCAGGGGAAGATTCATCATCCCCAGACTCAAAAAGGACCTTTTGTTTTCCAGGCTTCACAGCCAAGACTTCCAGACTGACAGGGAAACCTCGGCAGCAGCCACGCCACGTGCCCTGGGAGCCCCAGGAAGAGTCAGTGCTGGCCCCGAGCCCGGCGAGGGAAAGGACCAGCTCCCTCCATCCTGCAGGCTCTGGGGTGGGGGCTGCCTGGCACACCCCAAGCCAGCAGATGTGTCTGTGCAGGATGCTACAGCCTGGAGTGTGCCAGAGGCGCGGGTTGGGCTGTGGCAGAGCTCCCCACATCTGTCTGTACACGCCGGGTGCTGCGAGGACGTCGGCAGTCAGCGGGGGGAAAACCACTGACGTCAAGGACAAGGATGAGGTGCCCAGCACGGGCATGGCTGAGGTGGCAGCACCAGGAGGTTCCTATGGCCTCTCTCAAGGAATTGCCTTGCTTCCGAGGTGGAGCACCAAGAAAAAGCCTTATTTGGCCAGCGCCCTGCGAATTGGGCAGCTCACTGAGTGCAAACAAGATACAGACAAGCCCAGGAAGACGGCTGGCATCTACAGGCTCTAATCGTGCAGACATTGCTCAGCACTCGGTGTCCCCACTGCCACTGCCACCCAGGATGCTCACCTCTGATTTCTGGGGGTGCTTTCTCAGAGGTCGGGGCTGTGGAAGCAGCCAAAGAGCCCAGGGCAGCTCTGCAGCACGTGTCCGCAGCTGCATTCTGCTCTCAGAACTGCAGAGTTAGGGGACTGGAGTCATGTTCTCTGCCCAGCAAGCCCTGTTCCTGAAGCAGCTCTTACCTGATCCTTCCACCAAGGAAACCTCACGTGGGGAAGGCAGCGGGAGGGAGTGCATGTTGTGCCACGTGCCAGAACCGAGACAGCGGTGTCCCAAACTTTCCTTGGAAAGATCCTTCCAGGACCCGCCCTGGATACAGCCATGAACAATCCAGTGTTGATGTAAGATGCTGAGTGAATCACAGACCCACCTGGTTCTTCACCAGAGACGTATTTTAGCCTGTTGCAAGTGACACCATCCCCTTACAGCCAGTCATCAGTCTCGTGTTGGGCCTGGGGGGCATTGCTGTCAGCCATGTCCTGTGGGACCCTCCGCAGGGTTGTCTGAGGGAGTTCTGCAAGCCAGGGGGCTCAGAGGGAGCCAGACCATGGGTGGACACCTCTGAGGAACACGTTAGCAATGGCTTGGTACATAGATCAGTGACAGGGCTGTGGAGATGCTGCATGGAAGCACTGGGGCTTTTCAGAGGAGCCTGTCTTGGTGGCTCCCAGGCTGAGCTGCCCAGCAGCACAACTTGCCCTGGCCTGGGGAGCCAGACACAATCTCACCATTAAAACCAGAAGCTGGTTCAAGCTTTGAGCTGGCTGCAGAGCTGGGTGAAGCTTGTAGAGCTTCCTGACGAGCTAGGCCTCCCTGGGAGGAGAAATCCCAAAGATGTTTGTGTGTGCTTGAAGACACGGAGGGTCCTCCTCTGCAGGGAGAGACCCTCAGGGGTTGTGTCCCCTTTGGTGCCAAATCCCCAGCCAGCTAAAAGAAACTTCTGGGATTTAATGCAAATCACTTTGGGAGGGGACCCTGCAGAGCTGCCCCTGTACCACGCACCCTGACTGGCTGCCAAAGCAACTTGGCATCCAGGCCCAGCACAGATCATGCTCTTCTTGAGCCCCAGCAGCAGCTGCCACTGATGCTCTGCCCTCTGCCCGCTCTGCAGATAGCCCACCCATGAGCAGGTGGCAGGGAAGCTGCAGCACAGCTGGCAGCAAGGGACCCCTGCACTCACATGGGGTGGGGTCCCGAGGTCGGGTTGGTTGGGCTCAGGGCTGTGGGTAGCCACACTTGAGATTTTGGGGAAGACAGGCAGTTGGGCTGTAAGGAAACCCTGTGTGAGGGCCCCTAAACACCAGTGGGCTCCAGCGTGGGAGAGCACAAAGCTCTGCACCCAGAGCCCAGCGAAGGCTCCTGTGCACAGGCTGGTTTGTGCTCCCTTGGCCTCTCCGCAGCAGCACCTCTGCACACAGACAGCGGGGTGAGAGGAGACTGAACCTCTGAGCCCCTGGCAGTGGGTGGCTGAGGAGCCCCAGGGAAGGGATCCACCGGGTGCTGTATGGAGGAGGAGGGAGCGCATCCAGGCTCTTCCCTCTCTGCCCAACCCGCCGAGTGTCCTTCCCGGCGCAGAGCTGCCCTTTAGACACATACCACCAATGGCCCCGTTTCCAGGAAGGAGACTCCTGCAACCCCAGGGTACAGACCATGAAACGGCTTTTGTCTTGGAGCTGGCGTCTTTGTTATCAAGGTGAAGTCATCGGGAACGTGAACAATTGCTTTCCACACTTGCTTTTCCTCTCCACAATCAGCCTTGTTTGCTCAAGCTCCAATGCCCCAAGCCCCAACTGATAGCGGTTGGCAATTTAGGTGAATTGCACCCATATTTGTTCAACGGAAAAACCTGTAAACCCTCCTGCAACGGGGGCAGGGAGGGGATGCTGGGCTCAGCAGCGACGTTAATTACAGCTAATGGCAGGGTGAGGAGGAACCCAAGGACGGACCAGGAAGGGGAAAGGTAGAGCCAAAGTGTATTGAGGGCCCCCGGATGGGAGCAGCAGCGACAGGCTGCAGAAGAATGAGCTGATTATTGTGGGTTTACCAGGATCCAGTAGGCGAGGATTGTGGGTTCACCGGGATCCAGTGGCCAAGGACAGAGAGGTAGGTGAGAGTCACTTGGAGCTGGAGGGCTGCCAGGGGCTGTGAGTGGGATGGGCTGTGCACTGTGAGGCACATGCATGTTTCCATCATGGCTAGACCCTGCAGAAACCTGCAGCAGCCTCCCAAGGGCTGAGGATGAAGCGCTCCCTCAGCAGCCATTCCCAGATCTCCCTGGCAGAAGGGTCGGGATGAGCTCTTGGGGTCTGTTTCCCACCCCAAGCCACGTGCCAGCCACGCACTGAGCACTCCAGTGCTACCTGCAAAGTGGCACCTTCCCTTGGATCCGCTGCAGCCTGGGCACACTGTGCTGCAGCAGGGCTCCACAAGGTGCTTGCTCTGCCTGTTTGCAGCCCAGGGAAGCAGCCAGGCTGCTGGGGTGGGCTGCTGCTGCGTGGCTCAAATTCCAGGGGACCCAGAGACAATGAACCCATGGTTTGTCCAAGGGGAAGCATTGCGAAGGGCTGACTCACAGCTGCTGACACTTGTCACGCTGAAACACTTTGGTATTTATGGAAGGCTGCTCACATCCGCAGTGCAGGGTGCAGCGGGGCCAAGTGCTCTGCGTGCTTTCTCCACCCCTCAGTGCTGGTCTGTGCTGCCCTTGCCAAGGCCAGGCTGGACAGGCCCCTATTCCTGCTCTGCCCATGGTCACCTCTGAGCTCCTGGGCTGGACAGGCACCTGTCTCACTCTGCCCGTGGTACCCTCCGGGCTCCTGGCTCTCTATCTCTAAGGGAGAGAGGCAGCTCTTTGTCCTGGGCAAAGCCCTCAGTACAGGTTCCATCCACTCCTGCCACACTTGTTTCAGGCTTTGCCCTGGACTTGGGATGCAAAGGGCTCTCTGGTCACAGCAGTAACCACCCCATACCACAGGCAGCTTGCTGCACAGCACCAGCGCTCTTGAAACCCCCTCTGCAGGGCAAGCAAACACCCCTCAGACACCACTCCACTAAAAATCTCTTGGCTTTGAGGTGGGGGAACCCGTGGTTCCTCCTCTTTCAAGCATTCGGCCTCTGCTATTGTCCCAGCCTGCAGGAAAAGGAAAGAGAAGAGGTCCCCAGGGTTCCTTCCTGCACAGAGATGGGGCTGTGTGTGCCTGGCTCCTCTCCACACCAGAGCTGCTGTCTGAGCAGGCTCCAGCTGCCAGGACTGCCACAGCACCTTCCAGCAGTGCTAATTCACCACAAGCTGCTAATGGACACTAATGGAGCCGGGTCAGTTCTCCTGGGAAGCAGACAAGCTGTCCTGGAGAGAGAAAAAGCACTGAGCGGATCACTAGCACTTCCACGGTTGGTCGGGCTGTCACTCTCTGACATCCCCGGGGTCACAGCTTCAACAAATTACAACAGAGGAAGATTTGCAGCTCCTGGTGTGACCACCAAGGTGGGCAGGGTGGGAAGTCCAGGTATCAGTGCCACCTTGTCAGAGGACTTGGGGTATGTCACGTTCTGCCCCACCAGCATCCCTGCTTGACCAGGTAACACCAGCAGCTTCCTTGGCAAAGAAGCTCGCTGGTGGCTCCTGGCTGGAGATGGACCCTGGCAGCAGGGACAGGCCTGACCCACACATCCCTTCCCTCTTCAATGTTTATCCCACCATTAAGGATTTTCAGTGCTTTTTCCTTGTGATAAGGTTGAAAGTGTGTCATGAGAAACCAGAGCATACCAGAGATGCTCAGCATTTACAAGAACAAGTCAGTTTGCCTCTGGTTTGGTTCATGAAGGAGCACTTGCCTGCCCAAGGTGTCCCCTCTGCCTCCTGCCCCACCATGCAGAAGCCCTGGTGCTACAGCTCATCAGCCACACCACAAGCAAGCGACCAGCTCCTCAACTTCAGCCAAAGAACAAACAGCTCCAAACTGCAGTGCAGGTCATGGTCTATTTATTGATTCATTCTCATACCAGAAGAGCCACATTACGACTTCCTTCCCTGTTCAAGTGCCACGGTTCTGTGCCAGCAAAACAGGCACAAGTATGAGCTCCAGACACTGGAAACATGTGCCCAGCTGCAGACTCTGCTCACACCTCAAGCATCACCACACGCTTCCTTCTCTCCCCCAGTAAGACACGCTCAGAGCTCTGCTCTCAGACCCTCGAAAGGCACCAGAGGAACACACAGCACAGCTCTCCCACCTCGGCTTTCCCACTGCGTCACTCATGGTTTGCAGAACTGGAAATCCTGCCTCAGTGGCCACCAGCAGCACAGAGGGAGCCAGGATTTACACAGCGCAAGCCTGTGTTTAAGAGAGAGGACACCGACTGCTGCCAAGAATGTGTTGTTTCTGGATTTCTCGGGCATTATCTGACTCCCCGCAGCAGCAGCAGCGCAGGGGGAGGGTGTAACAACGTCCGAGGGAGATACAAGGACATTCGAGCATCAATCCAAGCTTCTAGACTCTGCAGGGCAGCGGGCTGTTCCACTGACCAGGGTACCGCGAGTCGGAGCAAGGGGCGAAGCTTTTTTGTGGGAGAGCACAGCGAGGAGCCGATAAAAGGCAAAGGGGGGCTCGGTGTCCCTGCTCGCCGCAGCTCCCGCCGGCTCATTTTCCCAGCAGAGCCGGGCTCACGGCGGGGCGGAGCGGGCCCGGCCCAGGCGGCGCCGCGGGATGCTGGTGCCCTCCAGCGGCAGCGCCCCACGGCAGCCCCGGGAGCGCCGGTGTTCGATGGATGCGGGGATAGCCCACCTCACCGTCTGTCCATCCTCTGCTCCCCAGCACATCCCAGCTCGGAGCGGGCTGAAGCCGCGGACCAGCCCCGCTCCATCACGGAGATGTTCCGAGGGCTGGAGCAGCTTCCCTGCGGAGAGAGGCTGCGGCGCCCTGCCCACGCCGCTGCGGGTCCTGCCCGCCGCTGCACCCCGCAGGTGCACCAGCGCCAGTTACGACTTCGGAATGGGAACGGCCAGGCTCTCCCTCCCGCGGGACCCTGGGCCGGGCCCGGACACTCTCCCATTCACCGGAGCTCCTCGAAGCCCGGCGCGCCCCGGGGGCTCCGGCAGCTCAGCGCTCCCCGAGGTCCCGCCACTGGCCTCTGCGGCCCGACGCACCAACAGCCCCAGCGCCACGGGCCCGGCGGCGCCGCGCAGCCACGGCGGGGCCCGAGCTGAGGGCACGGCTGCCCGCGGCCCCGCAGCGCGGCCGCAGGTGCGAGGGCAGCGCTGGCTGGGAGCAGCGCCCACACGGGCCGTGCCGAGCCCGGCGGCCTCAGCGGGAGCGGAGCAGAGCCACGCCGGGGGCAGTCGGGCCGGGGGCAGACGGACCGGGGGCAGACACGCCGGGGGCAGACACGCCGGGGGCAGACACGCCGGGGGCAGACACGCCGGGGGCAGACGGGCCAGCGGCTCCGAACGGCGGAACCCACCGGACCCCAAGGCAAGGCCGCGGCGGGGAGAAGCAGGCAGGCAGGGCGCCCCGGGCCGCTCCCAGCCGCGGGGGTGGCGGAGGTCTCCCGCCCCGTTGTGCTGTCGAACGGGCAGAGCCACGTTCCCGCCTGTTCCCCCCCCCCCAACCCCGGGCGGGAGTGGTCGGGCCCGGTCACGTACCCCTGCGGAGGCACCTCCCCGGTTCCGCCAGGGGGCGGGGAGAGGGCGGCGGGCGCCTGCGCACGGGGCCGAGCGCGTAGGCGGCGCAGGCGGTGCGCACGTGTAAGCGCACGCGGGCGCTCGCGCCTCCGCGCGTCATCGTCGGGCCCGCGTCCCGGGCTGCTCGCGCTCGGTCAGTGCCGCCGCCGCGCGCGAAGGGCGGGAGCGGCGCGCGACCGGGCCTCAGGCAGCGGCGGGCGGCACGCGCCGCCCTCTCTCCCCTGAGGCGGCGGGGGGCGGGGGGGGATGAACCGCGATAACCGCTGCCGGGATCCGCCGATAGCATGTGGGCAGCACCGGCGGCACCCGTCCCCGAACAGCCCTTTCGGTGGGGGGCGAGGAAACACCCAGGATAACTCAGCTCCCTGGGGCCGGCTGTGTGGGGAGGAGAGGTCTGGCCTGGCCAGAGCTGGGACACATGGAGAGGGGGATGCTGGCAACACCGTGTGGCACTGCCCTCCCAGACGGATGTTGATGGGGTCCTGACCTGCCTGTCTGTGTTCAGCATCGCAGTGTGGGGTAAGGTTGAGGGTAAAGCACTGCGACCCCTGCGCCCCGCAGAGCTGGGCGCTCTCCTGCCTACCCACAGGGTGTTGGGGTTCATTGCTGAGAGGCAAGCGTGTGTTCCTCTTGCGCCCCTCAAAAGCTGCCTACTGTGGGGTTGAAATTATTCTAATTTTAAAATTATTTTTTCATTATTTTTCTTATTTTATATTTAGTTTGTGCCTGGAGGCCGTAGGATGCTCGAGTCTGTGCAAACACAGTCATGCCTACGGAGTGTGCGATGCAGGCAGACAAAGGAGGGAAATTAAGTGATACTGGCCCCATTTTATAGTTTGGAAACGCCAGTGGCTGCTCTGCGTTTGGGATGCCATGGGAATGTGTGGTTGAACGGGGAAGGGAAGCGGCTCCTGAGTGTGGTGGGGGGCCGAGGCATCAAGGCTGCTGTTCCTGCAGAGCCAGAGATAAAGAAGTAGCTGGGATTCACTGAAACAGGGAGGAATCAGTTTGCAAAACCACATCAGGTGCTCAGCTCAGCTCAGGGATCCCCCAGGGTCCAGAACATGGAGTGGGAAAGCTTTGGAAAGCACCGATGTGCTTGGAAAGCCAGTGCCGGGAGAGTGGTTGCCAGGAGCCATGATGCAGCCTCACGCTGCCTGTCAAACCCTGGACCATCATATTTGAACGTCTGTTTTGCAGGGAGAGCCTGGGGATGCGTGTTGGGTGGCAGCACCATGGCAGCAGCAAGCGCTTTGCCTGGAGAGGGAGCTCCAGGAAATGGGGCAGGTAAGAGATGGGCTGACTCCCTGCTCAAGTCCTTTGGCATTGCTGTGTTTGCTGGCAGTGGAAGAGTTTGGAATCGCAGAAGGGTTCCCTCATCGGAATGGGCGCTGTGCGGGCGCATTGGGGTGTCTCTGCATCTGGAGGAACAGCAGATGTGGCTGCTCAACAGGCAGACCCCAATCACTCATTTTGGGGGCTGCTCAGACATTTTTTAGAAAACAGCAGGAATTCCTGGCTTCCTGCACACGTCCTGGATTTGAACAGTCTTTGGGAAACGTTCAGCAAAACGTGTTTAGGGCCGAAAGGGGATGGATGTCTGGTGCTGTTTCTGTTGTGTGCATTCTGGTTTGTGGGGGAGAAGCAGGTTGGCGGCACCTCGGAGAACAAAATATCGAAGTGTTTTTGTATGGGGTGTGGGGAAACTTTCCTTGATAACAGATTTGGTGTCACTGCGTGTTTATTTCTTTTAAGGTTGGAGTGGGTGGAGTGTGGGCTGTGGGCTGTATCCCTTTCAGGTAAAAAAGCCATCTGCTTAGGCGGCATGATCTTTGTTGTTTTTGTTCATTTAACTTCTGCAGAAAGCCACAAAGAAGGGATTTCAAACGGAGGCGGTGGCTGCTGGGGCCGGCTTTGTTTCAGAGCCCTGCCATGCACCTGCCTGGTTGTTTGGCCAGTGGAGCTCCCTGGGGTGAGTGGGACAGTGTATGGCTGGGCCTCTCGTAGGAGCAAGCACTGGAGACGGGGCAGCTGGAGGAGCTCTGAGGGATGTGCTGAAAGCAGCATTGCCCCAGCCTTGGCCTCCCTTAAAAAAGACAGAAACATCCCCAAAAGTGTATGAAGTTGAATCACGCCTGGGAGGAGCGTGGAAGTGTTGGCTTCACGGCGAGAACATCCAGGGGTTGGGCCACCCCCCTGGAAGAAGTGGCTGAAATAAACATAAGCACGTGTCTCCGTCCTGAGAAATGGGCTCATCCTGTGGGTTTTCCCATGTCCTTTTCCCCTGATGGAGGCAGGAATTGCTCTGTAACATAACGCCTGGAGTTTGTTGGTCCCGGTGGTGTTTAAGGGGAGCACAGACTTTTGTGGCAGTCAGTGCAGGCACTGTCTGCTGTGGAAAATTCTGCTCTGAGTTCTGCCAGCTGCAGCTTTCCTACCGTGCAAAATTTACACCTTCACTCTGTGTATTCTCACCTGCGGAGCGGTGACTAAGCCTTTGAGTCATCGAGCGAGGCCTTGGCTGCCACCACGGGGTTGTTTCTTGGCTCATCTGCAGGAGCTCGGAAGCTTGGGTTGACCATTGTTTTGTAGTGAGTGAGGAGCAGCACAGGGTCTCCAGGAATTTGTCTTGTTAAGGAGAAATTGCTTGTTTTGGGAGAAATTGTGGTTATGCTCAAGCAACCGGTTTGCACGGGGTTGCATCACCGAGGTGCAGGTTCTGGTGCTGCACGTGACGGCAGAAATTGAGCTTTCCACAGGGTTTGGGGTGCGAGGGGGGCTGATTAACAATCAGAATGAGGCCTTGTGGGGGAAAAGGAGTGTCTGTAAAAAAAAAAAAGCTGCTTTTTTTGTCCACTTGGCAAATCCCAGCCCCCTCGCTGGGGAAGGGGCTGCACTCCCCTCCGCTGCTGCTCCAGAGCCCTTAGGCAGCTGCAGCTCTGGTTCCCGCAGGGTTGTGAGTGGTCAGAGGTGGCTGGAAAAGGCCGTTTGTGTGTTTCAGAGTTGTCTAGGAAGATTTGGGTATGAAGCCAGTGGAAAGTGACACCTGGAAGGTGATGTTTTTGTGGGATGATGTGAGAAACACGATGAAGTTGAGCATTGAATATGCGTTACTGCAATCACATGGGCAAGGCACGGGCAGTCTGCTTCAGAGGGACCAATAATGCGAATCAAAGCCTTTTAAAAATCCCTTCCAGTACATTTAAATTCAACCAAACTCAAACATTTCTACTTATTAGCCTGGTTGCCCATGGCGAACTCTTAATACGATCCAACTGATACTGTTTGAACCCACACCTTCGTTTCTGGGGTCAGTTTTGCTGAGTTTTTCCCAGAGTCCCTGCTCAGTGAGCACAGGTTGGACGTCTGCAGTGGAGCATTTCTCAGCCGTTCCCACTTGGTGTCAGCATCTCTCAAGGCGATGGCTGAGGTCGGTCCCCTTGGCTCGCGGATACACCTGGTGGTAAGCAGGGATCAGAGGTTTGGCTGGGAGCCTTCTCCCAAGGAGAGCGTTTCCATCCCATGTGTGACTGAAGGCAAGAGCAGCGGAGGATGTGGAGGAGATTGTGTGGAGAAGTCCCAGCTTTCTGTCTCCATGAGGAGTCTCCACTGCTGCTTCCATCACTGTGTGATGACTGGGGTGAAAAGGGACTGTGACCATGGACTTGCTCTGAATGTGCCGTGGGTCTGGATGTGGGTCACGCAGAGCCTGGATGGGCTGCTGTGTCTTTCCAGAGGTTTCCTGGGGAGGCTGTCAGAGTGTTGTGAGTGTCCCTCCTGTACCTGTCACGGCATAAAATCTGTACTTATTTTCTCCAGCTGGCATCCCGTGGCAGGGAGTGTTTTTGTCTTGGTTACCTGTCGCTGAAGCTTCCGTGGTGTGTTTCAAGCCACATGACAGACAAATTCAATGCATGCCTGGAGGAGGAAATGCCCTGTTGAGGAAAGGCTCTTTTTGTGTTACTGATTCTGAAGGGAATGAATTTCCAAGCTGAGGATCACCGTTGGCAAGGAGATACCTCCTTCCTCCCTAGAGTGCTGTTCAGAATCTGTGAGGCTCGGCCATTTGCTGGCACCAGGAGGTCTCGGTCACATCCAGGCTCCCCTCTGCTTCCACTTCTGCCCCTCTCCCACCATGTGTGCTCTGTGGCTGGAGGGAAAGTGTGGTGCTGCTGCTGTGCAGCATGCCTGAGACACGGCGTGGTGTCAGCTGCACCAAGCAGCCTGGCCAGACCATGATCCCCAGGGAGGACTAAACCTCCTCTGGGGGAAAGACTAAACCTCCCCAGGGAGACGCTACCACCGTGGTGTCAGTCAGCGGGCTGCTGAGCTGGGAGCTGTCTGCTCAGGGCGAGCTGTGCAGACTGCAGGGCAGTGTCCTGCATGTGGGCAGGGCTCTGGGGTGGGCAGGGACCAGAAGCCCCAAGTCCTTGGAGTGGAGCAGAGCTGGTGTCTGATTAGTGCTTCGTCTCTGTGGCCCCTTGTGCAGGAGTGGCAGTGGCGGTGCTGCTGGGGCAGGAGTGTGATACAGCTCTGCAGGATGATGCCCCACCATCTCCTGGGGCACAGGATGCACCAGCATGGTGGGTGCACCTCCGGCACCTGCAGCCCTTGTAATGCACCAAACAGGATGCCTAAGTGAGGAGGCAGGTTCTGGCAACATTTCAGGTCTCACTTGTGATGGTGTGGAGACCTTTTCTGGTGTTTGTTATCTGCAGCACACTTCAAAACAGTCTCCATGTCTCTGGCTGCACGCCTCTTGGCTGTTTGTTCAGTTGTGCAGGCAGTGCTGGCACGTGAGGCTGGTTTGTGGATGGGTGTGGAGGCCTGCCAGAAACTGCTGGCAATAAAGACGTTTTGATGAGTCTTGTAAGGATCCAGTTCCTTGCCAGGTCTGCTGCAATCCCACCCAAAGCCTGCTGGAAGCCACGTCTGTTGGGGTGCAGCTCCATGATGGTCAGTCACTTTCACCCTGCATGTGGTGGCATTGTGAAGTGTGAGCAGAAGCGTTGTAGCTATGTGTGAACTCCTGGCAAGGCAGATGAGAACCTGTCTGCGAGGTGTTAACCTCTTCAAAGGAGCCTTGTGCAACTATCTGTTGAAGAGCAGGGTTGAGCTGCAGAGAGCCAGTTGCTGCTGGCTGCATTAGTCATCCAGAAAGAGACTTGTTTTTCCTTCCCCCCCTCCCCGCCCTGGCACAGGGGTAGAGATTCTCACTACTTGGTGTGGCTGAAAGAAGAAAAAGCATGTTATCTCCAAGGGAATCGGTCAGTTCTCTCCTAAAAACAGGAGCTGCTATTTGTGCAGCTCCATCAGTGAGATTTTGCTCTGGTGGTCTTGAATTTTCCTGCGATAGCCCCCCGAGCGTGAAACCAGTTCTGGGAGACTATGCAAGTATCAACCCATGGGCTTGTGTTCACTCCTCCTTCCACATCAGTGTTCACCTCTGAACGGGTGATTCCCTGACAGTAAGATGCAAAGTGGTGGGTATTTGATAGAAACCTGCAAGATTGCACTGTCTGTGCTAGTCACACCGATAAACCGGAGAACGCGGAGCCTTTGTCACCATCTGCCGTGGGGTAGCTTGGGGTAGTGTGCTCCTGCTCTAAAGAGGAATATTTAATTTGCTTTTCTTGAAATTAAATGTGGTAAACCAGAATGCCTGAATTTCTAGACCACGAGAAGTCCCTCGGGATCGGGGTCTGTGGAAGTCAGCAGTGGTACCTTGGTGAGACAAAGGGGGTTTGGATCCAGCTTGGCACCTTTGTTCGCAGACAGCTGGTGGGAGATAGGTCGCCTTTCTTGGGGATGTGAGCTGGAAAAGTTCTGCTGTCCTTGGAAATGAAGGCTTGAAGGAGCCTTTGGAAAAGCACTTCAACTCCTGAGTCACTTCTGCTCGCAAAGATTTGATGTTTTGCTGCCTGGCTCGTTAAGGGCACTTTAAGAACCCCTTTTCCCTTCTTCAGAGCATTCAGCCGCTTGCAGTTTGGTCATTGTTTGGTCATTTGTGCAGCTGCTGGGTTTTACATTCCTGTGTAGCCTTCAGGGATCTACAGAGAGGCACAAATTTGTCACCCATGTGTCACCGCACAGGGCCTCTGCAGCAGCTCTGGGGCTCGTCGAGCCTCAACAGAGACCCGCATGAAATCTGCCTGCTCTTGTTGCAGAGCCAATATAACTCTCAGCACCCAGGGAGAACGTGCTAAGTGGTTTGTCTTTGCTGTGCTTTTCCAGAAGAACACTTGGCTGCACGTGTATCACCACTGGGATTTTACCTCCTCTCCTCTCCTCTCCCATGTTGCACAACATGAGGAATTCATACCAGCTTCCCAGGTCATGCAGAGGTTTTTCATCAAAGAAGGAACTAGAATCAATGTGAGAAGTTCTGATTTTGGTACAGGGCGATGTACGCAGGCGCTGAATCCTGGAAGGCCAGTTGGACTACTGCACTGGAAAGTTTTGGGCTTTTCCTCTCCTGCAGGCTGATTCTGCATAAGCATTGGCCTTCAGTCACAGAGATTTCCTAATAAAGCACATAATCGCTCAAGAATTAGGGTTTTGTCCAACAGTGGTCATCAGCACAGAAAGGAAATATCTGCTTGCTATCTTATTTTAGGCAATTGAATTTAAAAAATGCAACACCCAGCAACACAAAGCAGCAGCAAGGGAAGTCAGAGTTTCAGTTCCTGCAGACCAAAGATTCATATGTTTTCAGCAACAAGATCATGCCTAGATGGGCATGCGTGAGGTGGAGGTGAACCAGAAGTGTCCGTGCATGTTAGGACCTGAATCAGGTATTTATAACGAGCTGTGGCAGATGCTTGTTTAACATCATAGAATCACAGGATGGTTCAGGATGGAAGGGACCTTCAAGACCACCTTGCCCAAGAAGGTTTGGCACCCTGTGTGGGTCATACCTGCGTGGGTGATGCTCTCAGCCCTGTGAAGAGCTGGGGTCCTACTGAAAGAGAAAAGGGACATGTAACTTCCCATGCACTTTCCGATGGGTGAGCCAGCTGCCCAGAGCTCCCTGTGCCTGCCTGGAAACTTGACATTCTACAAAATCTGAACATGTGAGGTGGTTGTTTTTGTTTGAGGGAGGGGGCAGGATGGCTTAGGCACTGCCTTGAGCTGTCAGATCAGGCTCAATGTCCTTTCCCTTACAGTAGCAGCACTGGAAACGGGCAGACATGGGAGCTATCTTGGCCATGTGTCCTTTGGGTAGAATTGCTCATGCCAGTCCAGAGGTTTGAGCAGAAGGCCTGCTGGAGAGCAGGCATTGCTAGGTCACTTTTTTTTTTCTCCTCTAGTCAGCCTCCATTTTTTTCCCCTTCTCCCATCCTCTTTCTTACCTTTTCGTGCTCTGCATTTTGCTTTTAATAGATTGCCACAAGGAACAACCTGCCCGTTTTGGGAAGTCTGTCTATGAAGAACTCAGCAAAACCCTGTTAAGATCCCATCCCTTTGTGTCTCTCTTGTTTTTATCCAAAACTAGAGAGTTACTCATCACATAATGCCACTGCTCTCTTTTTCAGTCCCCTGAAGTGTGCCCTCCCCACTCTGGGGGCTGTAAGCAGGGTATGGTCTAGCAGTGGATGGTGCTGCTGTTGTTACATGCAGTATGATGCCATTTATCTGGTTGTTTTTCCTCATATTCCAGCTGCATGTTCGTGTCCCGTCCCTTGTGTCAACGGTGTGCTCTTAGCTGGTCCTGCTCTTTAATCAGTCTGAAGCCTCAGCTTCTTGGGTTGCTCAGGCCCTTTGATCCACTCACTTTGAGGTCTCCAAGCTACTTATGATGGTACAGACAAGGGGCAGCTGAGGCTGACTTACATCTTCCCTGATCCATCTTACAGTGGCTCAGGTAGGAGGGGGAAGATTCCCCCTGTATGGAGGAACCCACCACTGGCCCCTTGGGGGCTTGGTTGATGCCCTGTGGGAGGTGGCCCCCAGGAAAGGGCAGGTCTGCTGAGAAGCTGAGGAGAACTATTGTTGGCCATGCAAGAAATTCTCCCCTGAGATCTGACACCTCCACCCCCAGAACTGTTCCATGTAAAAGAAGATGTGAGGGAGGAAACTGTAGCCCACTCTTAGCTATTCTGATTGCTGCAGAGTTCCCCCCCCCGCCCTTCCTCATCACCCTCGTGCATTATTTTAGGGTTTGTTTGCCTGCCTTATCTCTGTCTCGTGCTGTCTTTGGGTGGCAAGGGCTTCCTGCCTAGGCAGTTACCCAGGTGGCACTTTAGAAATCTCAGCATGCCCAGAGACACCGCCCCTTCACCCCTGTATTCATCAGTTCATTCACCAGCGAGGGGTGGGAACCAGTGCCTGGGGCAGCATGAGGAGGGAGAGGATGAACCAGTGCCCTGAGATGGGTGGGAGCAACAGCATTTAGTGACGCCTCACTCCAGTTTACCTCCCTCCCAGCCCAGTTTACCTCCTGCCCAGCCCAGTTTCATTTGGCACTGAGGGCTTTTAAGCCATTACTTAATACACAGGGACACAGACCAAGAACTGGCAGGGAAGGAGGAAGCCTTAGCAGTGATATTTTGGGGGGGGACAATGAGGAGTCCAGGGACTCTGAGGGACAACTCCCAGTGACGTGGAGAAGAGATATCAGGGACCTAAGAGTAGGCAGTAGGTGCCTCTCCTGCCTTTGATGTTGTTTATTGCAGACTGGTAATGGGGGACAGGCTTTTTAATTGACTATGGACTTTTTAAAGATTTAAAACAGACTGGTTCCAGTCCCCCAGTGTAATGTAAAAGGAAACTTCTTTCCCTGTCTTGCCAGTGAAAGACAATGAAATGGGTTAAATCTCTTCTGGAAATGTACCTTTTGCCTATAGTAGAAGCTGCACGGTGTGGCTGGGATGTTTATGGCCGAAGTGCGACCTTGGATCACCGCTCAGTAGGCTGAGTTTTACTGGTTTAAATCAGGGATGGATGTTGGAGTCTCTGTTTCCTTAAAATTCAGGAAGCTTCCTGGTTACAAGCTCAGCTCCCACTCACTCTGAGAAGCGCAGGCACATGTTAAGAGCGTGCAGCTTCCTGCTAAGCCTGAGCAGCGTTTCGTGCTTTGGGTGCTCTCATTCAGAGCTGCTGCTTCAGTAGACAGCATCTCCTGCATAAATGAGCTCCTGGGACTTGGGGCAGTTGAAACTTCTGACCTAGTTGTGGTACATGAGACCTAATGTTTATTTAATGAGATTTGGGGTTGCCAAAAGGTGTATTGTGGTACTGCGGTATTGTGATGCTACTTATCGCTGCTTGAACCTCTGGTCAGGATGCTGAAACTAGCCTAGTACTTTCTAGGGAGAAACCATGAAACATCTTTTGGAGAAAGCAGAAATGGTCCTTAGCTTTGCCACTCCACTGTCAGGCTTCACATCTTCTGGTTTCTTTCTCTTTGATTCCATGGTTGCAATTGTAAGATGTCTTTTGTAAAGGAGATTATCATCCGTGTGCCTTGAGGTGTAAATTAACAGGGGAGGTCAGAAAGAAATGCTTTGTGTGCCTGAATCATGCCATGTCAGCCTGTTTGAGTTGCAGAGCTGTGTCAAACAGAGCTCATCTCAGCTGGTCAGACAGAGAGCTCATCTTGGCTAGCGTGGCAATTACTGCAACATGTCAGTGGTCCAGCCACCAGAGCCACGATTGCTGCCTCTCCCTGTGAACAGTTGGCACAGTGATAGGATGTTTGGGTACCAACTCTTTAAATTTAGAAATGCCCAATGATAAGTTACGATCTAAAGGCTGCTCACATACACCTGATGGCTACTTGTGAATGTTCCAGTAGTGGAGCAGTGTTAAGGCAGTTGGGTTAATAGTTAAAGGCTGATGCTTAATTGGTTGATGACTTGTTCCTGTATAATTTATCAACAGATGAAGTAAACTAACTTTTTTCTAATGAGTTTGTTTTACATGCTTTTGTTTCTGCAGGGCAGTACTGATATGAAGCTAGGTTGATAACGAACAGCTTTTGACAGGACCAGAAGGGTAGGATATGAACTGCCAGACAAGTACACCCTGTGGAAGAAAGGCAATGGAAAAACAAAGGTATTTTTAAAAATTGTTATAATTTATTTTCATCAAATAGTAAAAAACAGTCAGTTTTCAGACTTCAGTGGGGAATCTCATTAGGATCTTAAGCCAACATGAGCATGATTCATCTAAGTGAGCAGTTTGTTCTGTTGTCAAACTAGAAAAAAGCCCTGCACTTTGGAGTGACCCTTGGGGAGGCACCGGGTGCAGTTGTCCTGGGTGATGCTGTTAGCATCTCCTTTGTGTAGAAGCAGCTGCACATTTTCCTACGTAGAACACGTCTGGTTGATACAGACCCCAGGGCTTCTCAGTCTGTTGAAGGGGAACTGGTACATCAAACAGGAACCAGTACAGTGCCATGTTTTGGTGAAGCAATTTTCCTTGCTAGAATAAGTTGAGTGAATATATTTTGCATAAAACGTTGTAGTTCAAGGAGCATGTTTTCAGGGTACATTCAGGTGTGTTTTTAACCTTTTATGTAAAGCAGCTTTGCAGATATGGATACACTAAGAATATGTTGTTATGGTGGAGAAAGCGGCCGAGACACTGGGTTATCGGGTGTTCCTTGCTCTGGAAACGTTTTGCTAGTGGTGTGTCTTGCCTGAGTAAGGGCTGTAGGAACAAACCAAGAATAAATGACTATTGGGTGTCAGTTGTAACCCCCCATTCCATATGATGGAGAAGCAGCACTTCTCTACACGTTGCATGGGCGTTATAAAGGAAAATATGTCAGACGGTTGGATGAGATCGGACTTGAGCATAAACAGGTAACAGGGAGCGGGATTTTTCTTCCTGAATCCCAGCTCTTGGCAAAAGTCCCATACCCCAGAGCCAAATGGTTTATGAAGAAGAATTTAATTATAAAGGCAGCCATCTATATAACTGGCAACATTGTTTCAAAAACAGCTAATTGAATTCTCTCCTTGAGAGACATGAGAGTTAAACTCAACCTTTCAAGTGATGGGTGTTTTGACCTGTGGTCCAGAGAGCTCCCTGTATCACTCCTAATGGATCCACACGTGGTATTGAAATTAAATGTCTTTTTAGTAAGTGTGTTTTGCTCCTCATGGCTCTGTCAGAAAACCATTCACCTGCTGGTCTGGAGGGTGAGATACCTGTGCTGAGCCACCTGTGCCGAGCCCAGTGCCTGGCCAAGACCTTTCGCTGCTGGTGCCTGGCTCTGGGCAGAGCTGTGCTGTGGGCGCTGGAGCACTCAAATCAACAGTTGCAGCAGGTTCTCCCCAGCTGATGTTCGGATGTCCCGCCACAGCACTTCCCAGGGTGTTCATCTGTCGGTAGGAATCTTTGCTCTTGGAGTAAATGCACCAACTGACATCACATTCTTTCAAGGTCTTATTTTACACGACAGTAATCTGTTGTTCAGCTGCTGGGTTCCTTTCAGGTACATGACCCTGGCAGTAATCTTCTATGCATGATGGTTCTTTGCATTTAAATCAAACCACAGTGAGCGTCACCTTTATTAGCAGTGACAGTATGACTGCAAAACACGTTTTTAATAGCTTATAAGTGAAACATCTATCTGACCTACAAACCAGCTGCTAAACTTCTTCTAAAAAGACACAATTGGGAAGGGAGAAGAAAACCCACATTTGTGTTTATCTCTTGAGGTCAGCAAGCAATAGCACAGAAGGCCCCCACACGTATGTGAAAGTCAGCAGACGGTGTTCACAGCAGCCTCTAAAGCGAGGTTTGAGCTAGCTTCGGATGCTGGTGGACTGAAGCGGTTCACTGTGGGTGCAGTTAGATCATGAATTTGAGTGTGTTGCTGTAAAAAATGCATATGGACTTGCCCTGAGTTTGAATCTTTAAAATTCTGAGGATTCTGGCACCCATCCACTAAAACACTCTAGCAAACAGACCCCTTGGTGTATCAGGAGGAAGGATGACACTGGGACAGGCTGGGCAATAAAAATGTGTTTTAAGCAGGAGTAGCTGTTTCTTAGCTGAGGTTTGGAAAGACATCAGCTATTTGGAGCTTGTGATTAACTTGTCCTTGTGCAAAAAGCCTGAATCTGAGTTTTGCTAGCTACACCTGCCTCAGCCCTGAGCAGGAAGATGCCCTTTCAGAAGCTAAAGGAGACTTTATTTCCAGAGTGGAGCAACATTTCTAAAGAATTCAAGTCGATGGGATGCACTGACTCTGCTCCTTTGCATGCATTGGATAGGTGAGACACCAGGTACCATCGCTATAGGCAGCATGAGGTGGAATTTGTGCTTTCCTGACAGAGGTGAAGAGTTGCTGCAATAATATACGAAGGTACTGAAATGTTGTATAGTATAGGTATGGATTTGAAGCTTCTCCTGGGGGAAGGCAGCGCAGGGAGGTGTGTGCTAGGATACTTCACAGTATTAAGCTTGGAGCTTGAGGCCGCTGGTGCTGTTTTGTCTTGGAGACCAAGTCAGTGTGGCAGGTATCATTTTTGTGGACATGGAAGAGCAACAGAGTCTTGTTCAAAGCAAGGAAGATGCTCCTGGATGTTCAGCTCTAAAACAAGCAATTCTGTTACACAGGCATCTGTTTCTCTGAGTGCTCGTTGCTTTGAAGGAAACTGCTATTTTGAGCATTTCTTATTTTGATAGGAAAGACTAAAATAAACGTGAAATGCCCCGATAAATCTGGACTCACCGGCCTCCCTCTCCCCTGTTTTGCTCTTAGTCACAGCTTTATTGAAGTTTCTCTGTCCATGGGACTATTGGCTTGTGGGGCTTGTCGCCTGAAATCTGTGAGGCTCCTGAGTTTTCCTCTTGCAGCTGCCTTTCCTACAGTAGTGGTGGGTCTCACTCTACCAGTAATTCAGAATAGAGGAAACTATTCTGAAAACTACAGAATAGTACAAACTGCTACCAGCTTGGTCAGAACCTGCCTGGAGCTCAGCTCATGGGGAGAAGGTGGTGGTTGTCTCTGTCTCCATGGCAAAGGAAAGCCGCCTGCTATCCCGGCAGGAGGACAACTGCCAGAGGCGCTCCTGGCTCAGGCAGCCCAGCTCCTTCAGAAGCTTGAAGAGGTCATTGCGGAATTTGACACCGATGAAGGCGTAGAGGAAAGGGTTGAGGCAGCATCGTAAGCAGGCCAGGGTGTAGGTGACATCGTCTGCCATGTCAAGCTTCTTGCTCTCCTCACATGAGCTGGTGTGGTTGAAAGCTGAGATGGTCTTGGCCAACATGACGCCATTGTAGGGCATCTGGAAGATGATGAAGACAATTACCACGGCGATGATGACCTTGATGGCTTTATTCTTCTCAAAGTTGCGGGCTTGGAGTAATGTTTTGATGATGATGAGGTAGCAGACAGACATGACCAGCAGGGGAACTAAGAAGCCAAACACCATTTGGGACACTTTGATGCCGGTGTTGACGGTCTGCAAGTCGTTAGCGATGATGGAGCAACGGGGATGATTGTCGTAGTTATTTATGCCACTGTGAACCAGCTCAGGGGTTGACAGGATGAAGGCCAGGAGCCAAATGATCATGCATGTGATCTTGCTGATGAATGTCATCCGGGGACGGAAGCGGTGGGCTGAGGCTGCCTGAACGATGGCGAAGTACCTGTCAATGCTGATGGACAGGAGAAGCAGCATCCCACTGAAGAAACTCATTTTGCAGATGCAATAGATGGCTTTGCAGGTGGCCTCCCCAAAAAGCCAGTACATGGCTGCGCTTGTGGCCCAAAAGGGGAGGGTCAGCAGGAAGAGGATGTCTGCCACAGCCAGGTTCAAAAGGTAGATATCTGTCATGGTCTTCAGCCTCTTGTAGTAGATGTAAGTGAGCATCACTAGCCCGTTGCCCAGCAGCCCCGTGAAGCAGATGATGGAGTACATGGCTGGGAGGAAGGCAGCACGGAAGTTACGGACTTCTTCCTTCTCACACAGGATCTCGAACATGGTGTAGTCGATGGTGGTGTTGGTGTCATAGTCATCAGTGACATTGTTCCCAGCACAGAACTAGGAGAGGGAAGAAGAGAAGAGTGTCTCGGGGGAGGTACCGTACCCCTCCATGGCTGTGTTGCAGGGGGAGCCTGGGGCTGGCCTGTGAAGCAGGCTGTGCCAGTCCTGGGGACTTCCCGTGCATTGGCTCATGCCAACACCATGGACAGACTTGGCAAGGCCTCGTTTCCCATTGGTATGTGGGGCTTGGGGGCTTTTGGGTGCTGAGAGTGGGAATTCCACAAGAAATGTTTAGTGCTCAGCCAAAGTAACACCTGCAAACCCAAACATGCAGCTGCATTCCAGAATGTTCCAGGGCCCGCGTACAGCTGTAAGTACATATTCAGCTGTCGGATGAAATGGGAAAAATAATACACCCCTCAGCGCCCTCCATCTCTCAGCAGGGACATTTCCTCTTGACTGACTGCTCGTGGGGCATTTTCTAACTTCATTCCCTCCCTTCTCCCATGTGAGAGAGCTCCTGCTGCTCCCATCCCCTTCTCATGACAGTGCTGGGGCAGTGGGCTGCAGCGATCGTGTCTGCAACCGGCAGTGACCTGGCATGGTGGGTGCCCCTGTCCTCCCAGGCTTGGCAGTCCTGCTGCCCCCCCAAACCCCAGCAAGGGATGAGCCCGCTGAGTGGCTGGAGCCGTAATGAGGTGGGTAGGAAGGCAAAGCTGGAGCCTCCCTGGGCTGGTTTCTCTGCTGAATTACCAGAGGTGTCAATGAGATGGGAGGAAACACAGCGAGTGAAGCAGGAAACTCACTATTGCTGGCACAGGCACGTTGCCAGTGTCTCATTCAGAGTCCCTGCCCCTGATTTAGGTTCTGATTATTCTTGTTTTATCTTCCTACACTGCCATCATCTACAGGGCAGAGTAAGCTTGTGGTGTCTGTGCCCTGCTTTCTTGTGACTTATTGGTCTCCAGAACCTTCTCTCCATTGCACAGAGATGAAAGGTTTGCCCTGGGTACCTCTGCCGGTTATCACCGAGGATCTTAGTGTGCGCTCCAACTCAGGCAGGCTTGAGTGTCACCGCATCCTGCCCAGTTCCTGGAGGCATGCCACCAGAAGTGAAAGGGAAGAGATCAGGCCGCACAACTACCCCTGCTCCATGGCGCAGCTTGGAGAGCTGAGGCTGGGGCCGTGGTGGGGTGTTGTTCTGCGGTTGTGGGAGTGGCACAGCTCAGTGCTGTGGGCTCTCCTTCCTGCTGCGGGTTTACTCCGAGCGGGAACAGGTGGAGGAAGATGCTGAACTCTTCCTCCCTGGGCATGCTGACCTCAGTTAGAGCCCCGGACTTGGAGCAGGTATTAGTGAAGAGCAAGAGCTGTCTCTTCACATGCTCTCAGCGCAGGGTGCTCTTGTCTTAACTGATAATGCTCGCTGTGGTGCTAGCGGGGGACTTTGTTCTGAGCACAGGCTCTCTTAAAATAGCAGCCTGTGTTGTTTCTCTTCTCTTTGTTTGCTTTTCCTCTGGCTCCTAGAACTGCTGCCTCACCACCCACCTCTGTAACGCGGGATCCTCGGTGCGAGCCATGTCCCCACACGTCTCTACAGGGCTGTGGGTGGTTACTTTTCACCCATCAGACTTTTTGAGGTCCCTCTTTACCCACAACACAAATGCAGCTGAATTTCAGTGCAGTTGAGCGTAACGTCTTACCTGAAAAATTAGAGGAAGGCTGAAAACAAGGGTGACCTTGAACTGCTTGCCTGTGGAAGAAGAAGACACTGTGTCAGTAGTTAAGGTGGGGAGGGGGACAGGTTCCATGTGATGCTTGCTTTGAAAAAGCAGTGGGAGCATACTGGACCATGGTGTTCTCACCCCTGCAAAGCTCCCTACAGCTGGGGGAACCTAAAACCTGATGAAAACATCACCAGGATAGCTCAGGATCACACACCAGGTTACTATCAGAGCACAGGTTGTGTCAGGAGTCTGGCCCCTCCAGCTCCACCTGTACAGGCTGGTAGCTGAGGGCAGAGAGCTCATGCACAGGGTGCCCATTTTATCTTCCCTGCAGACAGTCAGCAGCCTGTCTCCTGTGCCTTGCTCTGAGCTGGGAGGGCGCAGCACACTCAGCACAGGTAAAGCTGCACGGCTCTGAGTGCAATAAATCTGGCCAGCTCTTCCCTGGCATGTGGTGACTGGGCCTCAGAACAGGAAAGCTCTGCTCTCTGCAGGACGTCCTGAGCTGAGACTGCCTGAAATTTATTGCTTGTCTCCAAATGTCAGAGTTGGCTTCTGCTGCCTTTGGATGTGGAGATACAGGATGCTGACAGCTGGGAGGAAAAATTAAATTCAGAGCCAGATGTGATGATGGTGAGAGCAATCTCAGATAAACAGTTCTTCCTGTGGTTTGCAGAGGCACAGAAGGCAGTGAAAGCTTTTTCTATGCTCTGTTTAAAGCATGTACCAGCATCTACTATAGGCATTGTGATCGAGAGCTGCTTAAGGTGATCTGGCAGCTGAGAGAGCCCTTGTCTCTGCCCTGCACGAGCTGAAGATGTGTCCTTACTTAGGGGACAGTTTTGAGCATCATGCTGCTCATCCCAGGATGACTGGCCAGTTCCTCATGCTGCAACCCCTTGCTTCCCCACTGATTGTCTGGTCCAAGGCTGGGGCAGAGTTGGGAGATGCCTTTGACTTTCAGCTGCCTGTGTCTTGTAGGGAGCATGGCTTCCTCCTCCTGGCCTGTCCATCCATTAGTGTGAGTGATTCTTTTGCTTCTTGTGCTTAGCAGTCTGTTGTACACTGCTCTCTTCTGTTTCCTTGCAGAGCCCTCTGTGCCCCTGCCTGCCCTGCCAGCCTCCTGTTCAGGTACTGCACTGGGCCAGGATGATGACCTTCCGCTGCTTCAGGTAACTAAAGCCGTGGTGCCAGCATTCGCCCTTTGTCATGTGCAGTAGCATCATTAATAACAGAAAGAGTTACTTTGTTATCTGTGATTGGAGATGCTTGTTTCTATGTGAGGGGTGATGTGTGGGTGAGAGATCCTCAGCCACATGTGAAAATACTCATGCTTATCCCCAGAGCTTGTATGCGATCTCCCCGCCGCAACTTGTAGACGTTTGTTCCTCACCTTTTCCTCTTATTTTTGTCTTTTCTACTTGTGCTGTTATGTTCATACACCCCCGACCATCTCTGAATTCTCCTGGGAACTGTAATAGTGATCATCCTGCAGTTCACAGTCAAGAACAGAGTGTGCCAAGGTCAGGCTTGAGGGGCAAGGGGGGAAAACTTGATAAAAGCTCCTGTCTGTCTGCTCTGTACACCCATGGCGGTCAGTCTGACCAGTCCTGGGCTGCAGGACTGAGCAACTGCTCTAGCCATGTCTCCCTTGAGGTTGCTGATCTGACTCTTGCATAGTAAAGGCAGGAAACACACTGATGACCCATTTCAGCCTCCTGGATGAGTGTTAGTAAGCCTAGCTCCTCATAAGTGGACAACCACTGCTGCCAGCCCATTGTGCCCATATTGGGTAGGGACTGAGGCCTCAAAGGCAAGTAATTTCCTAGAACCTGTATAAAAAGGAGGCAGGAGAGGCGGCACTCAGCCTGCAGACAAGAGGCACCAGTGCAAATCCATTGGTGCCTTGCTCTCAGCCTTGTGTGGTTTGTGTTTCTCAGTCCTCCTGTGCAAAGGACACGATGCTGCCCGGTGCCAGGCTGATGATGCACCAGTGTGGCCAGCCCTGGCCAATGCCCCTGGCACAGGATCATCTTCCTCTGCTTCTTCTGCATGTCCCCTCCCGGCCCCAGGACCAGCCCCTGGTTAACCTGAAGTCAGGAGGGCACAGCACTCCTGAGGTGCTGCTGCCTCCATTTTTTCTTAACACACCAAGAGCCTAACAGAACCATGCTGAAGTGACTCAACAATCGATACTGAAGCAGTCCAGTTATGTATCATTCCTTTGAAGACCTTCTCACTTTTTTCCCCTCTTGGTTACTGTGGCAGGTGTCTTAAATGTTAAATGATGTTTCACTACTAAAAAAACCCAAACTTGTGCTGTTTATTCCCCTCGTTCTGCCCGCCCCCCCCCCCGGGTTATGCATTTGCAAAGCCACAACTAGAGAGGCATCAGCATCCCTGTGGTTCTCCTGCACTCGGTTGTTACGTGAGTTCCTGCGTCACCAGTTTTCCCACAGGCTTCTCCCTGTGCTGCTCTAAAGGGTCCAGGGCAGGAGGGCAGTGGGGGGAGCAGAAGCAAAATCATTTCTGACAGGAAATGAGACATGCTCTGGAGTTCAATAGGCAATTTTAGGTAACTTGCTTTATTTTTTCTTTCTTTTCTATATTTTTTCCCTCTGGTGGTTCTCTGTTGCAGGTATTTTCCTAAAGTTTTGTTCCTCAAAATATATTAAAAAAAAACCCCCTCTCAAAAGTCCCCACAAACTGTTGAACTAGAAACCTTGTTTATAAAAAGAAAACAACCCCACTGCAGCAAATGAGTCAGACTTGCTATAAAGCCTGTTGTCAGCCCCCACGTCCTGGTGCTGTGGCTCTCAAAAGCGTGCTCCTGTCCCAGAAACATGGGGAAAGGAAAACTGCCCTGCACGAATGAAAGGGGAAGGGGTCTGCTCTCTGCTCGTGTTCTAGGGCAGGGGGGAGAGGGGGCAGCAGCCCATCACTTAACATCCTCCCTCACAGAGGAAGCACCAGGGCTGGGATTCATCCCGCTGAACACTTCATGCCTGGTTAGCAGTTCAGGCTCCCTGGATAGCACAGGGAAAGAAATGGGTACCCTTGAGGCAGGGCTTGGGTGCTCTAGGGTAGGCAGTGGGAGGGAGCGGCACTCTACGCTGTGGCAGAGGGGTCGGTGAATTGGGACAGATGAATCCCATTCAGTTTATCTGAATCTCCCTCAGCAACAGCAACCAATCTCAGGTAAGATCAAAGACACTGTAGTAGCACTGAGCCCCTGCAGGTATGGGCAGAAAAGCCTTCAGACAGAAAGAAATACTTGGCAGCAGGAAAGAGGAGTAGAAATGCAGCCAGATGGGATGGCTGAAACCAGCCAAACCCCATCCCATGGAACCAAAGGGCTTCCTGAGCAGGTCAGGATCCGACCCGGGCTGGCGTGGAGCAATGGCTGCTCACCCCCACCACTGCTGGGGAGTGTGCCAGGTGAACAGCAAGAGTCAGGAATGCTTTAGGGAGTACGGGCAAAGCTGAGGAAACTGCTCTGGCCAGACCTCCTGGTGAAACAAGATTTTTCTGTTGGTGAGAACTGCAAGGCAGAAGTTTCAGTCTCGCGCCCCTTAGCACATGTATAGGCAATGAGTAATGTACTGTTTTTGTCTTGAATGTACTGGTTTCTAGTGCCTCATCATCATCAGTATAATGGGGTTTTGGGGGAAGAACCAGGTGGTTCTGAGAAAAACTAATCATACATAAATGATATGATAACTATAGGCAGTTTAACGGTTCAGTGCCTGTTCTCCCTTTCCCCTTGACTTCACGCAACTGGCAGAGGAAAGAGATCATCATCTCAGGAGTGAAGAGACACAGTGAAACCATATCATAGTTCGATTTCATGTGTTCATGGACCACTTTTAGAGAAGAAAATGATCTGCCTCCAACCCTTTTAGGAAATTGTGTCTCAAAAGACATGATAAGCAGCGATGAGCAAGTTAAGAATGAATGGTTTAAGTGGGTCAGCCATGTTTCCTACCTAACCTTCTAAAAAAAACCCAAACCCAATAGACCTCTGCATCTTGAGTGCTATGAAATGTTTCTTTTGGAATAGCCTTCTGAAATACAACAGCAGGACAAAAGCCCAAAGCAGGACGGTGGTCAAAGCAGGATGCTTTTTGTTGGGTCCTCACTAATTCTTTCTTTTACTTGTTAAAATTAACTTTCACCAGTTAGCTAAAAGTCAGAGTTACAGCCACCCCCCGAAACACTGAACCCCTCAAGGCACCCGTGTGATGCTGCGGAGGCCAAAAGCTTCAGTGAGAAAAGCGCGTGGTGAGGGCTCTGCCTGGGCCATGTGGTGGTTTGGGTGTGGGGAATTCCAAACCCCAGGGATTTTCTAAGCCGTTTCTTCACAGAAGCAGCCACGAGAGCATTCCCCTTATCATCCAGCTCATCCTATGGCACCCAGGGCTTCCAGCCTGCACCTCTGGGGTGTTTGGCACCCCCAACTCCTGTCCCTGGTGCTGCTGCACCCCAGGCTCCTCTCTTCCTAACTCAGTGCAGGGCTCAGCACCAGCCGCACCACATGTGGCTTCATCATTCAGACCCTGCACGTGGAAACCTGATCCCGAAATCACTGCAGACCTTTCAGGAGGAGAAATCCCTGCCAGGAAAATGAGGAGCAGTCTGGGGGCTAGGGCAGTGGGCAAAGATACAAGATGTGTTTTTCCCTGCAGCACCAGACTAGCGTGTGATTTGTGAGTCACTTGAGGTTTGTGCATATTAACAGCTGCAGAAGAGGAGCAGACAGGACTCCCCCTCCGCATGCTGCTGCCTAAAACACCTGTAAGGAACCAAGGGCTCAAATCTCAGTGAGTCCACAGCCTGTCTCCAGTGTCTGCAAGCATGTCACACAGCACCTCCACACCTCCCAGCGCAGGGAAGCTGCACCTTTCCCAGGTTATTTACAGTGTCACAGGGAATAGGCTTTTCATCCTGACAGATTACACATGGACAGGGCTTCTCTGGAATCAGCTCTGTGGCTGCCGTCCCACCCCTCTCCTCACCCTTATTTCAGCTCCGGCCATCCCATCCATCTCCCCACCCTTGTTTCAGCTCAGACCATGCTCTTGGGCAGGGAGAGGTACTGGCAAGTGATGGGATGAGAGGGAATGGCATGAAGTTGCACCAGGTGAGGTTTAGATTGGATATTAGGAAAAACTTCTTCCCAGAGAGGGTTGTCAGGCCTTGGAAGGGCTGCCCAGGGAAGTGGTGGAGGTCTTCATTCCGGGAGGTAACTTAAAAGACAGTTTAATGTGGTACTGAGGGACATGGGTTAGTGGTGGATGGCAGGTTAGAGTGATGGTTGGACTTGATCTGACGAGTCCTTTCCAACCAAGACAGTTCTATAATTCTATGGTTGCTTGTTTAATCTGGTTATCAACTAACTTACTCTCCTGAGCTATGCTATTTGTCCCTCTTGCCTGCGCATCCCTCAGTCACATGGGGATTACTGTTTGCAAATATTTGAGCAATAAAAAAATAAAAACAAGGGAAGAAGGAATAAATCAGTCTTAGAGGAAAGAAGAGCCCGCACCTTATCAGCCACATCTCCAGCCCACAGTGCTATCCCCCTCCTGTGGCTGCCCACCTACTCAAGCTCGTAGATGTTGGTGCCTGCAGAGCACTGAGTGCAAAAGAACAACAAGAAGCAGCAAAAGGGGTTGGAAACCTTTAGAAAGAAATGGGAACAAATTGCCTTGTGTCTCCTGGGCTAATGGGATGTCACTGAGCCAAAGCAAAGAGGCTTCTGCTGACTTGCTCTTCTCCACGTGCTTTGTGATGGGGAAGCCTGTGGGAATACTGACCCATCCCAGGGCACTCAGCCAGGGCTGAGCCAGCTCTGAGCCAGCAACCCCACTTAATTTGTGCAGCAAAGTTGTGTTGCTGCAGTGAAATATTCATTAATAGAGACAGTTTGTGCAGGACTGGACAGACTCAGCCAACACACGCAGATATGTTTGCTCCAAATTCCTTGGTTTATTCACTGAATTAAAACATTGTCAAGGAGGTAGTATTTTCCTCTTTTTTTTTTTCTTTAAAAAAGTAAAAAGGAAGAAAAGGTGTGAATTATGAGAAAAACTCATTTGCTTTGGGACAGAATCCCCCTCCAAGCCAGTATTTGTATATTGTATATCAGCAGTGAAGCAGCTGATTTGAGTTTTTTAACAGCACTGATTTTTGGATAGTAAATCAGATGAAAGCCTTTAATATTGTTTAAATCCTTGGTGGTCAGTGCTTCATCCCTGTGTCCCAGGGCATGAGTTTGGGCATTATTAGCAAAGCAGAAGACAGAGCCAGAGGCTGCACAAGAAGTACTCACCAGCATCCATGGTTCTGCTTCAGTCAGAGATGGAGTCACAAGCTCAGCAGTAGAATTACATATTCCAGCACAGCCCCACCATGCCGCAGCTCCTGCCAGAGACCCTCTTTGGGATATTCTGTCTTTTATACTTCCTGCCCCTCTGCAAAACCTCATGGCACGCTATGATGTCATCTCAGAGACCTTCTGACTTGAAAGCTGTCGTGCACGCCACGCTGCCTGCAGGCGATGGGGCTTCCTCATCGTGGGCAGCCAGAGCTGAGTAAAGCTTTTATTACCAGACCTGCTGAAATGGGTTCTGCTTTTTGCACTGACACATGAGAAATTATGGTGAAGTGACAGCAAGGAAGCATCCCGTTTCTTGTTATCTCCTCTCTGCAGCAGATCCTACTTCATCTGCCAGAGCATCCCCCAGACCCTGTGGGAAGCAGGGAAGATCCCATCTCCTCCACCAGACCCTTTCTGGGGAACAGGTTCAGCTACCACATGACAAATCTCAGTGTGCAGGGTGGCCATTGGCTAGCATCCCTTTGCCCTTCTCCCCCATGCTCACAGCATCCCCTCCAAAATACCAGCAGTTCAAGCAAGTACTTGGACTTCCCCCACTCCCCCCCACCCTTTCTGCTTTTGGGTGTTTTTGTGTTACTGTTTGCTCAGTGTCAGCATGCACCATGTTCCTCAAAAGGGCTTTTATGGTCCCATGCCTTCCCCACGTCATGTTACTGCAGAACTTTCAGACCTCAGGATCAGCGTGGGGAGGACCTGCAGCGTGTTCGGCTCTGGTCCCTACCTCAGCAGGAAGTCACCACATCCCTGTTCCTAAATGGATAGGCTTGGTTACACACTGGTGGCTTTTGCTTAGTGGCTGTCCAGCATGGTCCCTGCGTTTGGAATGGGCTTCTCTCACAGCAACACCAGCAGCTCCTCTTGAACCCACTTTCCTTCATAGAATCCCAGATGGCGTTGGGTGGGAAGGGACCTTCCAAGGCCATCTAGTCCCACCCCGCAGTGAGCAGGGACATCTTCACTAGAGCAGGTCTCTCAGAGCCCGCCCCATCCAGCCTGACCCTGAATGTCTCCAGGGATAGGGCCTCCCCCACCTCTCTGGGCAGCTTGTGGCAGTGACCCACCACCCTCAGAGTGAAGAACGTTTCCCTGACACCCAACCTCAATCTCTCCTTTTCGAGTTTAAACCATCCCACTTTGTCCGATCGCTCCAGGCCCTCGGGAACAGTTCTTCCCCAGCTTCCTACAGGCACCTTTCAGGGACTGGAAGGCTGCTATAAGGTCCCTCCAGAGCCTTCTCTTCTCCAGGCTGAACCAGCCCAGCTCTCAGCCTGGCTTCACAGGAGAGGTGCTCCAGCCCTTGGATCATTCTTGTGGCCTCCTCTGGACGTGTCCCAACAGGTCCATGTCCTTCTTGTGCTGAGGGCTCCAGAGCTAGATGCAGTATTCCAAGTGAGGTCTCACCAGAGCAGAGCAGAGGGGGGCACTCCCCTCTCTCCATCTGATTCCAGGGTGACTCAAGGCATTTACTTCAACACCTTGTCCTCTGGGTCTTCTCCCTGCAATATATCAGTGCTGTCACTTGCAGCTGGGACAGATGGAAGGATGAAGCGTCATGGGCTGGATCCCAGACAGAGCTCACCTGTCCCACCTTTGTTCAGGCTCATGTGGAGATAATGCACTTACCCTGTCAGAAAAATAACGTGGTGATTTAGTAGCCATTGTAAAAGGTAGCTGTGCCAGACAGCCACCGTCTGGCTGTAATGAATCACCATCCTTTTCAGAGTAATCAGTCTCTTCATTATCTGACATGGGATACTTACTACAAAGAGCTGATAAGATGCAATAAATGAGTCAATTGATTACGTCAGCACCAGCCCCTCAGCACCACATCACCTTCAGCAGCAAAATCCAGCTGCTGCGAGTGTGCCCAGCCAGCTCCCCAGACGAAATCCTGCTGTGAGCAATGTCCTTCCTGAAACACCTCAACCACCCAATGTCTGGGAGTCAGTGGCTCTTGGGAAGAGTAAACGCTCCTCACTGGGGAGAGCTGACCTGTTTCCCTCTAGAGTTCAGTGCAGGGTGTGAAGATTAGTGCTAGGTAGTGGAGGTTTTGCGGTGTTAAAAATAAAACAGGGAAAAAAACCTATTAAAACTATTTTACGCCAATGTAATGGTTGAGCACAGCCACAACAAGACTTCAGTAGAACTTGAGTACGTTCAAAGTCTGATCCTCAAACTGCTGATGTGTTGCTGCCACTGGTTTTATCTGGTTTCACAGAAAGTGACCTGCTCTTCTGTGCTGTTCACTTTCTCTTTCCCCTTTCCTTTTCCATACCAAGCATTACTGAGTTCAAGAACCATCTGGACGATGCCCTCAGTCTTGTGCTCTGACTTGGCTGGCCCTGTGTGGAGCCAGGAGTTGGACTCAATGATCCATCTGGATCCTTTCCAGCTCAGGAGATTCTGTGGTTCTGATTTCCTTAGCAGGCACGGCCAGCGTTTCGGCACGCTTGCTTTTGAGCTACCAGGGCAGGCAGTTGTAGCTCACATCTCTGTGGCTCACTCTATCGCTCTGTTTTCCTTTTGTTCATCAATTATCCAGGCAGGTCGCTGCCTTTGAGAGCTTTATCTCTTAACCACTTCCGCCAAGAGGGACGAGAGATGAAAGCCTTCTCTTAGGTACAGGTAGAATACTTAGAAATGGTGGGTGTAAAGCCTCTCGCGCACGCGGCTGTTGGCGGGGGTGTGGGTACACCAAGATCAGCACCATCGCCTCAGCTCGCTCAGTTCCCACACTGAGAGGGTAGAGCCGGTCAGGCAGCATCCCTGAATCCATCCCCAGGTGGACAGGAGCTGGGAGGCGAGCAGAGGGCTGCAGTTAGCTTTCTGCACGTCCTGCCAAACTTTGGCTTTGGAGTTTTGGTACGTGCGCAGTTCCAGCTCGTCAGAGCCAATTAAAACAAACTGTTTTCCTCTAAAAAGAATGAGAATAGTTAAAAATAAACAACTTAACAATGTCTTCATAACACTGGGTCTTCTTGTGCGGTCATGTTTTGTACCTCGGGAGCTCTCCAAGCATTTGGTAAAGCTTTGCTTACTTTGATCCTGTGTATTTGCAGACTGTTCCATGCTGCAGTGACTCTGTCTCCTTGCTGTATTCCCTTGAAGGTGTGTGCCCCATGGGCTGTCTTTACAGAACTGACAGTGAATGGATTGTCAAACAACTCAAATTGTTTCAGAATGTGCAGGAACAAACACACGGCACGTCTCAGTGCCAGGCCTCATCCCTGCCAGGAATGCCACCCTGTGCTCTTTGCTCAGTAGAACATATTTCGCTGCCCTGAAGTTGAAGTATCTATAAAACCCCCATCAGGTTCCCGGGTACCTTCAGTCCCTTGTTAGAGCCCAGGTTACGCGGCTCACCCCCACAGCAGGAGTGGAGAGCAGTGATTGCCCCTTGCAGTGCTGATGGTAGCTGTGATACCTCAACAGAAACACAATTCCTAGGGAATTCCATGGAAAGTTCACTCAGAAAGAAAGATTTCAGTTCGGATCGGTTCCACGTGAGCTGAAACACTGAATTTCCTGAGCCAAACTGAGACATGTCATCTTGAATCAACCTGACGTGACATTGCAACTCACTCAGCAGTGAAATACCTCATGGTTCAGTGCCTGCATTTCACATCCGTGTTCCATGCGTACCACTGGCAGCTTGTCCTTCAGCTGAGACACACGGACACCCTTTGATAGAGAGGACACCAGTGCCACAGGGCTTGGCACGCACAAGCTGTGCAGTCTTTGAAAGTAGAACTCGTGAGGCTCTGCTGCGCTTCAGGCTCTGATCCATTCTGAGAAGAGCACAGCACAGGAGGTTTCTACATCCTGAATTCAACCTTCCTGTATTTCCCGCTAACTTTGCATGGAGCGAATTGAGACACAAACAGATGTGAAACTTCTTGGCAGGTGGAGAGTCTGTGCAGTGGCTCTGCCTGTGGCTGTACCAGACCCCCCCGGCATAGTGCTGGGTGAGCGGCACGGGCAGTTTCGGCACAGCAAACCGACATCAGTGTAGCCTGGCCTCAGGCTGAGCGCCAGAGGGGGTTTTGCATACAAGTAAAAGCATCGTGGTTCAAATCTGGGTGTTGCAGGTCCCTTGAAATGTGCTGACCCTCACACCCTGCCGCAGGACCAGCGGCTTGCTTCGGAGCACCAAAGGAAACAGCAGCTCAGTGCCCTGCTCTGAGCTCCCTCCTTTGCTCTTATGGGTCTCTCCCCCTCGCTGTAGAAAGCCAGCGGTGAGCTGCCTGCTTCCCAGCGCCGTCCCTCAAACATCAAGGAGACATCCAGTGTCTCCTCTGCTGCTGTGCTCTGCCAAACCAAGACAGCTGGGATCTCCCTGCCCTGCCCGAGCCTCCAAGCTGGCATTTGGGATGTACGCGGGGAAGTTTGTGTTGAAGTCAGTAGGTTTTCTCTCGTGGAGGAGAGGAGGGGGGGCTTTGGCACAGTCGTTCCTCAAGCACACAAAAAGCAGAAGTGAAGTTGCGAGTAAATTCCTGACATTAAGAGTGATACTGAGCTGGCATTCCTCACCGAAAGGAGCTCGTAGAGTGGCTGTAGGGGATGCCCTGAAAAATCCCCTCTCATGATTGTGATCTCACTGATGTTATTAGCAGATCTTTATCCTCCCAAGGGTAAGCAATCTGCGCAGCAAGCAGGCTCCTCTTAGGTACAGCAGTTGCCCATGTGCCTGGTGGTCAGCTGCAGGAGGGAAGGGCACATGCTGGTGTCACTGGGAATTCACCGTGTCATGTCGCAAGTGATGGCATTTCTCTCCAGTTCATTTGTTGTTGGGTTTTTTGGAGAGTTTTAGCAGGTTGGCATCTGCTCTGCACCCTGACAACTTCTGGTCCAGGAATAGAGTCAGGATGGAGGAAATGCACCCAGAAACACAGGTGGGGAGCAATGAGGTTGGCAGAAACTCAGACTCGAGCCCAGTTGCCCATCTCCACTTGGTTATCAGTCCAAATCCCACTGGGGGGAGAGGAATCGTTGTCAGTGACACCCTGCTCCAGAGGGCAGAGCCAGGCATCGGAGCACCCGCATCGAGGTTTGAACCCTCCATCAGGCTCCTTCAGGCCACCAAGTTACGGCTGCAGTCGGTTTGGGATGAAGCCGGGACGTGGTGTGTCCCTGCCCAGGAGGTCGGGGTGCAGTCACAGCTCCTCTGTCTAACATGATCTGACTTCCCCCTTCTGCAGGGCAGTGCCCGCAGTTTCAATCCAGGGCGCCCCGAGAGCGTACGGCTGATTGCTGTCCTCTGCTGAAGTCCTACCTGCATCTCAAAACACTCACAGCAGCATTGCTCTGTCCCAGCGCAGCGGAGTCACCGAGGACAACAGCAAAACCGACTCCATCCAGAATTCCCCCTTCTTTGCCTGTAACCACGAGAAGAACTGTCCCCCACAGCCAGCCGAGGGAGCACCGCACGCTGTCCCCTTTCTGGCAGGAAGCCGGTGAGCAGAAGTAGGGTGATGCAAGTACCAAATGAAGGATGTGAGCATCACACGTGGTTGGGTGGGGAAGGTACCGCGAGGCAGAACCAACAGCCAGAAGGTTTCTGCTCAAGGTGAGGCCCAGGGCAGTTGGAAAACCCACGCTAGAGCTTGCTGAAGTTCCCATGTGAGCACAACATCTGCAGAGGGGTCAGTCAGATCCTGCTCCTGCAGTACAAAGCGTTGATGATGAAAGCTGCTCAACACCTCCACTCAAAACTCCTGGAATCCTTTGCTGACAAACACTTGGGATTAATGTGTTTGTTGGGCTTTTTCCCTTGAGTGTACAAGGATTCACTGATAAATTAACACACATGGACTGTGCTGGATTAGTTAAACTGTGTTAAGCCCATACAAAGACAATCGTACTCAGAATTAAGGTGATCTTAATGTATCTTAATTCGCATTGGGAGTTAAATGAGTGAAACTCCAAATTACCCTTATTGACTAATTGAATCTGCTGGGGCGGGGGGGGCGGGGAGAGTCATGCCAAGTTACACAAGAGACAGAGGAAATGACCTTGGTTTGCCTGGGAAGGCGCAAACCAAGGGCGGCTTTTCCCTCCCCAAGCAGGGAAATGTGCTGGGCTGTGGGATTTGTCCTGGAGCTTGTCCTGGGATCAGCCCATCCAGACCTGCGCTGGTGCAGAAGTGGGTGTGCTTACATCTCTCTGGTCACATTTATCTAAGAGCAACTTAAATGTAAAATCTGGGGCTAATACTTGAATTTCTGCTGTTTCTGCAGGGACGTGGCTTCAGTTCGGTTCCATCTGCTGGACCAGACATGGAGAGACTCAAACCAGCATCCAGCATCCTTCCCCGAGGGCAGTGCTGGCACCCCGGTCCCCTTGGGTTCCCCTATGCTCCAGTGAAGGTTTCTCTCCACTTTCTTACCAGGTATCTCGTCTCAAATAGCCCTTCTCAGTGCCCCATGCACAGGATCCTTCCAGGGGATCCCGTCGTGCATTTCTCACCATTGCTTTTTCCTGTTAGGAAGGTGGAAAAAGAAAAGTGAAGACAACAGAGTTCAAGTTCTTCGTACTGCTTTTAATTTCCCTTTGCTCTGTCATTGTGAGCTGCGAATCTGAAACTGCCACTTGTTTTGAGCTGAGGGGCACAGCATCAGTTGGCGTGTGTGACACCGTGCTAGTGGAGCCAGCGGCTTTGCAGGCTGGGACCCTGAGTTGTTTGCAGCCCCCATCACAGTGGTAAAGAAAAAAAATGTGCTGCAGCAGATACTGTCGCTGCTGGCTGGCACTTACTGAGTTTGCAGTTTGCACCCAGGTGTAAGAGCGTTCTCCCTGTAGCATGTCTCTGGAGGCGGGGTGGCCGGGAGACGCCTGGCGGCAGCGCTGCAGGCACACATCCTGCACCGATGCTCCTCTGCCTTCCCTGGCACCCAGCGGTTTCTCAGTAATCCACGGTCAGGACTGCCTGGAGCAGTCAGCTCCGAAGTGGGAAGGAGAGGGAGGCAGAGGAGCAGAGCAGCCACAGGCATGGCACAGGGTTTGCGGGCTGGTGGCAAATCCAAAGGCTTTTTTCTTAAGTAGCTTTTGATACATTGAGCACAAAAATCCTGTTCTTTTAAATAAAAAGCAAAGCCTGGCTGGGGGGAGGACGGAACGTGTCAGGAAGGAACCTGGAGTTAGGGGAGGCCCAGAAATGGGTCTGCAAATGGAGCACATACAGCTGGTGGGAACCAGGTAGGACCCAGCATGGGCCAGAGCAACCTCCTCATGTGCCCACTTTGGCCTGGGCAGAGCGGGGCTGGTCCCTTTGCCGGGAGCCCAGGGAAACATCCTGCTCAGGCACGCACCCCGTGCTCAGGGGTTCCCTCCCGGGATGTATGGACCGGGCCAGCCCCCTCACAGGGGTCTCCACCCACTCTGCCTCAACCCCCCAGGTTCTTCCCACCTTTGCTCTAAGCTGCTGTGCAGCATGATGCGACGCTTCCAATGGGAGCTCCTGTTTCCCCACCTGCAGCCGGCTGCTCCGGCCTCCTACCACACCCAGGGTTTGCCTTTACTTTGATATTTTATCCCTCTGCAGCTCTGAACCTGTTTTCTTTCTTTCCATCACAGGGATAATCCTTTATGTAAGCACAGCCCCTGCAGTTGCGCTTGAAACAGATGAGCTTTGCAGACCATCCCGTGTGATCCACAGGTGATTGTGTTTTTAAACCCTTGTTTAATGTTTCCAGATATTTTGTTTTCAGTTTTAAAGTTTAGCTGCTGCACAAACAGGAGATTTCTGGCTTTCACAGGAAGCTGACCTCAAACACGTATCTAGGTTAGTGCTTCACAAGGGCATTTGGGTGCCTAAAGTCCTCAGGGGGGCCTCCTGAGACCTGTGGATGTCACTGGGAGCGCAGCAGTGTGCCTGTTGAACTGCTCTGAACAGCCTCAGTAGGTGCCTAGCTCATATTTTGACATCTAAATGCCTTTCAAGGGGCCCGCTTCACGCTGCCCATTGTACTTCAGCTTTGTAGGTCAGAAAGTTTTTTGGGTGATAAAATCTGCTAAATACATTCATGCAAAAAAATAATCCAAAACACTTTTAAGACCAATTTCTTAAGACCAGGCCTCTTAATAACTTCTCCCAAGTGTATTTTTGTGGTGAGATAAAAGCATATTTTTGAGATCTACCTAGCAGAGGAGGAGGGAGAGCCTTCGCCTACTTTTTCTTACCTGCAGAACAAAGCAAACAGCAGAGCCATGGTGATGTCAGAGGTCACAAAGCATGAGTCACTCTCAGCAAAATAAAACAGCCTGTGTTTTCTGGGAGAGAAAAACAAACTGAAGAAAACAACTCCCTCACCACAATCTGATGTTTTGGATTTGCCTTTTCATTTCCTTGTCTGTCCTCCATGGGTGCGAAGGACTCACCAGCTCTCAGCGCCCCCAGAGCAGACCGCAGCCTGTCCCCAGCAGCACCCAGATCACCATCCTGCACCCACACCTTCCCCCCATAGGAGGAGCCCGGGAACACTCACTACAGCTGTAGGAGGATGGAGCCCCCAGAGCCTGCACCCCCTTACCAAAGCAGACACTGACTCCAGCAGCCCAAGCAGAACCAGCTGGTGGGCTTTATCTGCCTCATCATCCTGATGGGAGGGTTTTGGGTTCTCAGGTGGGCGTGTGGGCTCCTCCAGAGCTCTGGTGAGCTTGCTGCTGGGCAGAGGGAGCTGGGGGTGCCAGGCAGGTACCAGGCTCTGGGTTGCTGCTGCCGGCTGCAGCCCGAGGTGCAGCGGGGCCCAGGAACTGGCTTCCTTGCAAAGCTGGTCCTCAAGGAGGTGTCTCTCCTGCGCCAGGGTGCTTGTGTGTCCCTGTGGGCACCTCTGCCGGGCACCACAGGGTGGTCAGTGGTTCTGATGCTGCCCACTGGGCATTTGTCCAGGAGGTTTTCACGTGCTTGGAGAAGTTACTTTACCCATGAAGACGACACCTACTCATTCAGGTACACACCCTCAGCTGCAACACACCTTGTCTTTGCCAATAATTACTGTTATTTACATACACCTTGAGAATATGTAGCAGATGAAAAGCACAAACAGGCTTCAAAACCGAGGCTGTTGCCAGATAAAAGCTGTTGCTCAACAAGCATTTGCAGCACCCGAGGTGTGGAGCCGGCTCCTGCCCGCACTGGCTGCACCCAAGCCCCTGTGCGGTCTGGCCCCAGCCCGGGCAGCAGCTGGTATCGTCTGAGAAATCAAAGCTGCCTGTTGGCAGCCACGATTATTCAAGAAAATGATTTTTTAGAAGAGCAAAATGCAGTAAATAAACCTTGAGATGTGCAACCTGTGAAATCTTAGTTGGGAGCTTTGAAAATCCCCAAGTTTGAAGCGACTGGGAAGAACCAGCTCATTCCATGGAACGAGTCCTGACGTCTGCTAAACTGGTGTCTTTTCTACCCAAAGAACTTCACTGCACTGACAGACAAAAGGTTTATTCATCCAAGTATGGAATGAGATTGTGAACAGGGGCAGAGACTGAAGAGATTATTTAATCTGTCTGTGGGACGGTGCCTGATGCAGACACTGCTCCCGAGCAGAAAGGCCCAAAACAGCTCATGAAACCTCATGCTCTGGAGGACAAGGACAGCAGGTACCCCCAGAAAAGCCTCATCAGGCACAGAACATTTGAGCACAATTGCATCTTCCTCTTTGTATCTTGCAAAGAGACTTTGTAGATCCACACCTCCCTGGTCCTTTAGGTAGGAAATTCTACTTAAAGTAACATTGATTGGAGGGAGGTGGTTAAAAACTTCCAGGCAAAGAGGTGACCAGTGCACTGATACACATTTTGTTTTCCTCTACAGATTCTCCTGTGTGTTGGCTTTTAAAGGCGTCCGTCACCTTAACAGACGAGCAGCAGACCACTGTAAGTTTAAAAACCCAAATGTGTGGGATTTTATTATTTTTAGACCATTTAAAAAAAAGACCCAAAGGATTTAAACCCATTGCCATCCAATACAGCCACTGTTCCATAAAAACACACTCATTATTGAAGCATACACATCGTGTTCTCTGACAGCTGGAGCACAAACAGCTCTGTACTGGCTGCTACAGTAAGTGAAGCCTTTCCTGCAGTGGGGCTTCTGCTTGGAGAGGGCAAAATGTGGCTTGTGGAGTTCCCAGGGGTTTTGAAGGCTCAGGACAAGCAAAGCTACTGGTTTTGTGCTATATTAGTGACTGCGGGCTCAGAGAACATGGACATACTTAAATGCTCTCTCCTGCTTTGTACTGGGGCCTCTCTCACTGGCTGAGGTCACACTGGGGTATCTTAGTAGCAAATAAAGGAGTTAAATGGTGAAGGAAAGCAGAGACTTTTTGAGAGGAATCCTGCATCACAGAAAAAACCCAGAAATGTGGTTTACTTCAAGACTGCTCTCCTCAGTCCTTTGCATCTCCTGACACGCTGCATGCAGAAGGGGACCAAGTTCCCATCCCTGCTGAACAGCTGCACTACAAAACCCAGGTTACAGAACAACCCCATAGACCACGTCTTTCGGCCCTGCTTAGGCACCCTGCAAGGTGTTACAGGCAGAATCTCCTCTTGATACTGATGTGGACCATGAGGCACCTCAGCAATGCTCCAGCCTCTGCAGGAGGTGAGTGCCATTAAGCACAGCCCCATGGTGCTGCTCCAGCCTCTGCCACTGCGGCACGTCGGGGCAGCCAGTCCCTCGGCAAAGCCAGGTCAGGACAGCTGTACCAGAGGCAACTGCAGCTCCTTGGGCCACAGGAAGGGGAAGGGCCTCTGAGAAACACCTGCCCTGCAGTCACATAAGTGGAAGGAAGGGGAAGGCCTGATTCTGACACATCCCAAACCTGATGCTGTCTGTCTAGGGAAGAAATCCTGAGCAATGGTCTCTCCATAGGGTACAGCTGTGTTTAGAGACACGAGGTTTTCATTTCTGTCTGTGGTAAGATATCCTTCGCCTCTAAAGGCCCCTTTAAGTCACTCTGCTGATAACATGACGTTATTAAAACCCAGTATCCTTTGGAGACAAGTGGTACAGGCAAGGAAGATACAAAAAGCCGCATAGCACATTTCAAAATCAAAACAGTACTTCATTAAAAAGAGACACATGAAATGAGTCAATATTTATTCTTTCTTCTCACTATCCTCAGTGATCGGGTCTGCTGAAGGCTCCTCAACTGTGGCGCTATTGCTCTCTGAACCAGTGTTGCTATCACTGGTTCCCTCCTCGGCAGTGCTATCCACCCCTTCCTGGCCACTCTCCTTATCATCTGGGGTGGATGTTCCTTCTTCACCATTCTGCTGGTTTTCTGTGCTCTCTTCTGGGTGAGGCTCTTCTGTAACAGAGGTTTATCGGTGTCAGTTACAAGCCAACACAGTTACCTTGTGTGATTAGAACTTGGGAAGAAACAGAACCCGTAAGAAATCCAAATATTCCCTGGCTGAGAACACACAGTAAATGGCACATGGGACGTACATGGTCCTGACACACAGCACCCTGAAAGTCACCTGCAGCTGCCCAACCCCAGATACCTTGTGACACCAGAGACAATTCAGACTCCCTGGTGCCCCTTCCCTTGTGCCACACTGAGGTTATTTGCCACTGACACCCCTATACAGTGTTTTCTGACGTCACTGCAGAGCACAGACCCTGCAAACCAGCTCGTACGAGCAGCACGGAAGGAAGTGCAGCTGTGTCATCCTTGCCAAATGCCAGTACTTGGACAGGGATGCACTGGGACAGGGAGGCTCTCCCAGCTGCTCCTACCTCACGGGTGTCCAGAAGGTGAGCTGGGTTTAGGAAGCAGTCTTTCCCCTGGGTAAGGTGTGCACAAAGCATTACAGGTCTGCAGTATCTTGTGCTCTCCCCTTTAAAAGGGGGCGATTTAACAAGAAGGAAGCAAGTTCCCATGTCCCCAAGATAACGCTCAGCATTCTGAACATCCTGAAGCCTTTCTTCCCACTACAAAAACACAGTGAAACACAGGGCACTCCTCCTGGCCAGCAGCCTCTATGGAGCTGCTTTAATGCTGATCCTAACGACTCCTGAAGCCAGTCTTCACATGCAGTTACCTGTCTCCATTGGAGCACTCTCCTCTTCTTTCTTCTCCTCTATCTTGTTGGCTGCCTGCTCTTCCTCAGCAGCTGTGTTATTCTGACTGCGCTCAGCTTGCTCGGCGGCTTCTTTTTCCCTCTCCTCCTGCCTCTTGCGAGCCTGTTCCTCAGCCTGAGCAATTTCAGCTGCGATTTTTTCCATATCCACTTCCACCTTCAAACTGCATAACTAGCAATTAGAGAGAGGAGAGCTCTTTTACTACTGGAAAACAACACGTCAGTAAAACCCAGTTACGAGTTGGGTATTTCTACAGGCAGCATAATTCTTCAGATTTGATGGAGTTTCAATTAAAAGTAGCTGGGGAGGGAGATAAAAGCTTACTTAAAGAAGGAAAAAAGAGAGAAGGGATAAAGAAACAACCTAAACATTGTTTAAAGGCAGCCAAGGGCAGAGCAATGTTCTCCACAGTGGCTTTAGGACATGTCCTCAGAGCTGCTCTCCGTGAACTCGGCCCCTTTGAACTGTGCTGGCTGAATGTCACCACTAAAGGTCACTGAAGGAGCACGGCAACGCCACGTGCTTTCTAACACCCCACACTAGGACACTGCAGTCGTCATGTAATTACACATAACTGACTACAGAACTAAAGAGAAGTGGGCAGAGCACTTGGGTAAGTGGGTCACTAGCAGATTCCTCAGAGCAAGGGGAGAAAAGCAAGCACTGTACCCTTTTCAGCTCGTTGTTGAAGGACTCTGTGCTTTCCAAAAACTTCCTCTTTTTTTCCTGGTGACGCTCTTCGATTTGCAGAAGCTCAGCTTCTAATTTACGCTGGAAATGATGCAAATGGTAAGAACCATGACAGTCATCTGAGGAACTGGGCAAAGTTTACAGCTACATAAAACATATCTACACCAGTGTTTTAACTTCTGTCAGTATAATACACAAACGTTTTAATGCCTCCCTTGATCTAACAGCCCACAGCTATTAAAAAGTACAAACAATAGATGGGTCTGTGCAGTAACTGAGGACTGGCTGGGCACATACTGAATGGTATGAACTCGAGATGAATCTTCCAGCGTAAAATCTATGCCTTTTCCTCCTCCTTGTGCACCACACCAGTCCTTACACCCCCCCCTTCAATTACATCCCTAAAGCAGCAAGGCCATGATTTAAAGAAAAGAAGGGATACAACCCCCCTCCAATCCTGAATTTTCTGAATCTTCTTTTGTTAGTTTAAAAAACCCAACATATTTCTACCTGATTTTGGTCTGTTCTCTTTACCTACAATACACTGACAGGGAGGAGACAGGCTTGTGCCCAGTCACAGCGGGGTGAGACACACAAGTGGGACCTCACTAGATTTCCTCACATGTATTTAACTTTCCATGAAAAACGTTACAATAGGCACAATTCACTAAAGAACCATGACAAACAAGATAAGTCAGAGGCTACCCCAAAAATCACAACTCTTCCTGTACCTATTAAGCAGAAAACTTGCCCCACATACAGAAGGGTTGTGTATAATAACAAAGAGCTGTGGAATTAACACTGAAGATACTCTAAGAACAAAAGAGCACAGGTGAGGTCTCACATCTTGCAGCTCCAAGCAGAGATTAGCTATTCAAGCATGCAGAACGTTGACACCCAGCAAGAAGAGTCATGTAGATGATCAAATGACCCAAGACTTGGAGTACAGCCCGATACCACTGTATTTTAGCTGCTTTCACATAATTTATATTTACCTGATGAACCATTAAAGATTGAACCTGGCGTTTAAGAACTTGCATTCTAGCAGTGGTGACAACGGAGCGGACGTCAGGCACCACACTCTCACTCAGGATCTCGCTGATGAGACGATGGTTCCTCTGGAAACGAGCTGTGGCTGTGTGCTTCATGGAAAAGCCATCGTCATAGTCTGAAACAAGAGTTTTAAGGGCAATTGCTTTAATTCCACAACACCAGGACCAAAGCCAAGTGACATTACCCACCTTACTGACAATAAACAGCAGCTGCTGTCGCTGTCATGCCAAAGTTCATACCAACAAATGCAGAATGCTCAGTAATCAGAAAAGACACTACGAGGCCAGAGCACCACCTACCCTGGCACAGCTGTAACATGCATTTCCCACACGTCTGAAGTGTGGGTTGACCTGGTTATTTACTGTGTTGCTTTCCACATTTCCACTTTACACCAAATAAAACCCAACCCATTCTTGGTCAGTGGTGTTACCAGAACAATATCCAGAAGAAAAACCAACAGGACAAGGACTCCTATATAAACAAGGACTGGTTTTTGTAACACTGAGGAATGACAGCAGGAAGCAGTGATACAAGTTTACTCGTCACTGAAAATTCATAGTAACAGAGTAAAAGTTTCTTATTAAAAGAATCAGTGAGGAATCTCTTGGAACCTTCCCTGCCTAACTGGTATTTAGCAGAGTATGAAAGTGTTCAGCAACAAGTATGAGTTACCTTCTGGAATATCATATCATGTAGGAAAGTACAGAAGTTTAATTTAACTTGCCTCAAGTTTTCGCACTGGAGATTGCTCTCTAACTGTTCACAGAGGTCACAGAATCCTCATGGATCATGCCCAAAGGTAACTAGTTTGATGAACGCTTCTATCTGCTTTATTTCAAAGTGTTACGTTCAGCTTCTCACTGAGGCATCTGATTGAATGAGAAGGGAACAGCGGGAAGACTAGAGAGTTCTGTGCAAACTGGGCTCCTCAAGGCTGTGCTTTTGTCCCCTTAATCAGGTTCCTTTTATGCTGTAAGTCTGGGATGGCAGTGACACACAGGATCAGACAGAAGCTGACATGCCTGTCTCAGAAAACAACTCACTGGTTGGTCCCAGGTGCAAACAGATGCCAGGCAGGGCCTCGTGTTGCTGGCTCTGGCTGAGTTCACTTGGCCCACACAAATTTGAGGTCCCCAGATACCAGCTACTGGAACAGTAAATATATTTCCCCTTGTGCAGTTACCTCACACTGGGGAAAGCGCTGTTTGCCATGAGCTTTCTCTCAGAGGTGTGTTCTTACAAGGAAGAGGGGGGAGGAAAAAAGGGTGTAACTGACTGAGTACATTTTTCATCCTCAGGTTTCAACAAGTATTGGGTCGTGCCTCTGAGAGCAGAATCAGGTGTAGTCTGGAGCTTTCCCAGCGGGTGGGTGCAGCTCCCCACAGCCAGATAAACTTGCAGAATTTTCTCATCAACTTGTCAGTGAGGGAACAAGGGCAACTTACTTCCTAAACAATCTCAAGTGACAGTTGTTGAACATGTTCAAAGTTCAGGTGCTCTTTAATCATACCAGAACTCTGCCCATCAGAATCAGGTGCTTTTGGTAAAGCAGCACGAAAGTCCACTCAAGCTGGATTAAATTGGGCATCCAAGCTTTTTAGAATGCACGGTTAAAGCCATCACAGAGCTTTAAGGAGATATTTCCTTTGAGCTGTAAGCATTACTGCACTCATGATTTAGGGCTGGGGCACCTTTTGCCCCTGCCTTGCCACCTTACTTTTTGCAAACAGGCCAAAGTCAGCTGTTAGCTTTATGGAATAATAAATAATGGTGAAAATCAGGATTAAAGGTACCAAACCAGAACAAAAATCACCAGAAGCACTATGAAAGCTGTAAGCTTTCTGTGTCTGGTGCCCATTTCTGCCAGTCCTGCAACGAGACTGTCTGACTGGACCTGCATACAAACTCCTTTCTGCTTACCATCTGGGTCTTCTGCTGGCTGTATGCTCATGTAGGGTTCACCCTTCTCCATGCGCGACTGTCGCTGGCGGCTCTCTTCTTCCAGCGCAGCCTCCGCGCGGCTCTTGGCGTTGATGTAGGCGAGGTACGCAGGGGAGTTGTGGTAGGCCTTCATGGACTCATTGTACTCTATCTGAAACGTGACCAACATTGGTTGAGTGCACCGCTAGACGCTCTCAGACTCCACACACTGCAGCCTGTACCAGGCAAGCTGTACACTGACAGAGCTATTCTGAACCATCTGCTGATGCACAAATGACCATGTTCTCTCAGTCTGTCTTTGTACACATCACACCTTCCATAGGCATTTCTATTTTAGAGACACTGCTGGGCTTTTAGGTACATTTCACTCATCATACCTGCAAGTCTTAAGATAGCTTTTTTTGAGATGTAAAGATCAAACCCCTCAGAACAAGGCACTTCGACCAGATGAACTCTGACATTAAAAAAATGAGTTAATTTCAAACATTCTCAATCATTTTCTGGAGTTCTAACTAGATCTTTGATTTTGATTTCTTCTCTTTCCTTATTCCAATACATGATGAACCACTTTTCAAAATAACAGGACTTTTCTGTTCTTTGATCCATCCCTGCACTGGGATGATACAGAATGCTGCAGCCAGAGTCCTGTCTCCTCCTGGAGCAGGACTGCAGCATTATTTTCACCTTCTTTCATGTATTTTTTTCCCTTGAATTGTTTTCTTTAATCTCACTTTTAAAATTCATCAAGTCTTTTTTTTTTTTAAACAGGAATTTGAGATTATTTCTAAGGAAAAATGAGATATAATCTACAATAATGTTAAAAGTACCTACAGGTCTTGTTTTATGATTAGGCCTGGAATCCATCTACCTAGGCACTGTAAAAATATAAAGATGGCCCCTGCCCCAAGGAGCTTACAATCTAAACACCATCACCAAGTTAAAAAAATAGAATTCCTTGATTTTATTTTACTTTCCCAGCTAAGAGCACCCGGCTCTGAAGTATTTTTCTATTGACTTGCAGTAAAACCAGCTCATATTTGACCAGGTTGTACACAGCCTCAGATGCCTGCCAGGTTTCAGCACAACACAGCAGCTGGACACTGCTCCCTTTGTACCTTAAGATCAGTGACACTCTGGTGAAGGTCCTCAACACTCACCAACCTCGACACACAGGTAGCCAGCATCTTTTGTCATGAAGAGGAGTAAACCCAAAACCACAAGAAAGCCCTGAAAGTGGTCGATTTCTCTATTAAGAAACAAAACACTACACCATAGTGTGGAGTTACACCAGCTTACACCAGGAAAACCAAACCCCACGTGACTGGAAGCCTTTTATGAACGTTCATGACAATAGCAGTAGTTGCAGAGCACCAGTTTTGAAAGAGGATTTTGGTGTTGAGACAATATTTTCAATACTGATGTTTGTACAATCAAATCCATTCATTAAACAGTTAAAATCGACACTCAATTATAAATACTTCATTTTGAATTAGGTCTAAAAACTGACCAGTCACAGTTGATGTACAGTTATTTTAAAAAAACTCTAAGAGACGTGTCAGGACATACTTCCATTTAAGTTACATACAGAGGTCCCGTGAATGCCTCATACACCACTGCATGGGAAAGATGAATTGTTCTTCTCAGGCCAGTTCCTAGAAGAATCAGCTGTAATAAACATCCCAGATTTCTTCCATTTACCTTTTCAGCTTCATATTCATTCAAATACTCTTGCTTCTCTTCATCAGTGAGATCTCGCCACATTCCTCCAATAATCTTGCCAATTTCCCATAACTTCAAATCAGGATTGGACGCCTTCACTTGGTCCCAGACCTTAACAGAAACAGCTGGAGCTTTACTAATGATATCTAAATACTTCCAAATTAAACATTTTATATTGTCATCTCAGTGTTCTTTCTGGAATCACCATGAAAAACAGGATTAAGTTAGGAATGAGTCTGGCTAAACTAGCTGGATTATTTTCTGGGGCAGGAAGTCAGTAGGAAGCCATCTACTGAAACAGGCAATTGCTGAAATGGCTTTGGTTTCATGAGAACATTGCCTTTAACCCTCTTAATTCTCTTCTTAAATGCACATCGTGGCATCTCTGGGAAAGAAACTGCTACTGAGTAAACACATCCAGCAGTAGGTTAGGATAAAGCGCACTGAGCTTTTCAGATCAGAATGGAACATTGCAAAATATTTTTCAGTCTTGCTGATCAATTTGAGTTCCAACAAGTTCTGACTCCACCAAAAAAGTTCCTAACTTTATAGGGAAAAAAAATAAGAGGAGAGAGCTGTCAGTGTTATTTCTTGCTGCGCCACTTGACTTTTTTTATTTTGTTGATGGTTTTTGCCTGAGACAGACATGCTGGTAAAGATACTTTACCAGAAGTGGAAGAATTTCCTTCTGGCTCACCCGCTTCAGACAGGCTGACATGCCCTCCCCATGCCCCAGGATTCCAGACTCCACAAGAGTCTCTCTCCTACAAACAGTTCATAGAATAGCGAAGCAAACGTTGCCACAGGCTAGGTTGGTGAAGGAGAACATGCAAAGTCCACTCATTGCTACTCTTCAGTCCAGCTACAGCACTGTACCAAGCCCAGAATACCGCAAGGAATATTTCCTTTACATAAAAAAGTTCTGTCAGTAAGTCACAGGCACTTCTGAATGTGGCAGGGTGGATCCTTGTCAGCAGAGACAGTGGTAGCAATTATCATTTTAGGGAAAACTTTCCCCCCAGAAACTGGCAACTGTATGAACAGACTACTGCTGCCTTTATTCTGAAGGGCAATGCATCTGTACTTTACAATTCCCTTAAAGAATGTGCAGGCTGTTAGAAGTAAAAGTTTAGAAGCTGAAACTAAGATAATAGCAATTAATTGTTAGCACAAATGAAAGCTAACTTTTGTTACTACTTGTTTGACACTCTATACCCACCTTCCGGCTGTACCTCATGTAGGGCATCAGGGGCTTGTCTGGGGGTTTGGGGGGCTTTGGGATGGTAATACCAGAGGAAGCCTACAAAAGAACCGAATAAATCCATTTGTTAATGTGATTGCTGGACAGTTTCTATACAAATTTGTTTTGGAAAACACTCATTCTTGTGCAGTTAACAAACAAGCCACTCACACACCCACCAAGAGAAGCAAGCAACATCACCAAAAACATCACCCAAACCACCGACAGGTACTAACTACAGCTGGTCACAGGAATGTTTTTCCAATTTAAGTTTGTCCTTTGTTTCTCCAAGTTTACTGAGCAGTAACTAGCTACATCTTCAAAAGGGCTCCATATTCTAACAACTGAAACACCCAGCTTAGCAACCTACACAGAAGCTTCAGTCCCAGCAGGTCCTTTTTCTCACTTCCAATGCGCAATTTATTTTACCTGTTTTTGACAAATTCTATGTGGCTACTCTACAGGTGAGAAGGAGATAAACAGGAAGTTGAAAATCATGAAGTTGGAGGCATATTTTAACTTTTGAATCATTTTAGCTAATTATTTGCCTGCAAAATTTGTCAGTGGTAATTGGGAGCAAACTAAACTATTCATTGTAAAAAGAAACCAACCCTCTGCAGCAGGTGAGCTGTTGATGTGCAGTACTGGTATCCAAGCTGTACTCCACTGTCCAAATTAACTTGTCAGATCCTCTGTGCTCTTGTCCCCCTGGAAGTCTGTTCACCCCTAATGAGGAGACTCAGCACTGAGTGCTGCTGACTGCCACTGGTCCCCTCCACCTACACAACACCTGACAAAGTTTGACTGGTGTGGCGACCTTCCAGTCTCCACCAACCAGGGTCTGAAAAGCTCCACTCCTCAAGCACTCACGTGCAAGAGGTTCTGCTGTGTTAAGTGGGAACTTTTTCCTAAAGATACAGGATGTTTCAGGCCATCAACAAGCAAACGCTTCCGTGTGGCCGCGGAGGTTCAGGTTCAGTATTCAGCATTCACATTTTCCTCTTGGTTATTATTTGTTTTGCTGAATTTATGGAGCTCTGTGAAACAATGCACACGGAACCGTGTATAAGTCATGTACATGAGGTATATGCATTACCAGATGTATACAGATATACACATACAGATGGGTTGGAAAAACATTAATGGAAATTGTTTAATGCTTTTAAATTAACAGGAATTTAAAGACACCATACATATATTGATATATGCATGGCAGAGAGCTGTGTATGCTTATGACATACAGAAACAATGGAAGTTCTCAGACAAAACCTAACTTATTCCTGTACAAGGAAAAAAAGAACTGTTCAGGAAGTACATTCAGTCAAGTTCCAGCTTGTATAGGGAAGTATTTTCTGTAAACACTTTAACAAGCCAGGTGAACTTCACGTATATAGTTTGAAAGAATGCTTATGTAAGAGTCATAAAAAAAGTGCACTTCATTAAAAGCACTAGGTATTTGTTCCCTGGGAAATCTTTCTTTACATCATGTTCCAAACTATTTTGAGACAGAAAGTTTTACAGGAAAAACTTTAAAAGTTACGAGAATTACAGAATCTAGGGGGGGAAAAAAGGAAAAAAAAAAAGAAAACCTCAGGGATTGACTCAATCTTTCTGTTGTGTTAGTTATGAAAGCGTCACGCTTCCAGAGTCTGGTTTTGTTTCCTAACTGCATCCAGTGCTCGGGATTTAATCTGTGTTTGAAAGAAGCTGTCACCATCACCTGACTCCACCTCACTGTTTACTCCATGAAAAATTAACAGCCACTTTCCACACACTGGCAGAGCACCTGAGATCCAAAAGGACTCGATTTTATCATTGTCACGCTTTGGTTGAAAAAACAGTTTCTGAACTTGGGACTTTGCAGTTATTACCAGACTAAGACTGGAAAGAGAAATAAAGGCTTGCATCTCTTGCATGGCTTCACACTATGATGCAGCTACTGTCAACAGTCCCCAGTTTGCTAAGTACTCTTCTGTATCTTTCTGCCAATACACCTGGATAAAATGAGCAGTTCCCTCCCTCCAAGAACGTGCACCCCCGCTGCAGACCCTTCCCTGCGCATGCGGTGGTCAGTGCAGACCACAGCCTGTCTGGAGCTGTGCATCCTACACCATTACCACGTTTCTGTCGCTGCTGAGTAGAGTCCATTTTCCTGCAACAGGTTTCAGAGCGAGAGGGAAGGGGTAGGGGTGGGGAGTAAGAACCAGAAGTCATTTTGGGGTTTGTAAAGAAGTGGCAGCAGCCGAGATCCAGAAGAACCTAACTCTAAAGCCAATTCTGGTCAGTTCCTGTTGTTTGCCAGATGATGTAATAGTTGATTCTCCTACCGTGACCCGGCTGTTGGTGCCCGGGTTCCCTCCCAGCCTGTAGTTGTTGTAGGCCAGATGGCTGTATGGATTGTATCCCACAAACCCTGGTGTGCTGGGCATTTGCTGATGGAAACAAATGAGACAAAAACACGAATGAGAAATGAGCTCAAACGAGGAGAACACAGAAATGAAAATGAACTGCAATATGGCATGCAAAAGCAACCAGAATTTAAACAAGCAAATGAGGTGTAGCAGTTGATATCTTCTCAACACACAAAACTTACTCCAGTATAAACCTATTAAGGAAACAGGATTTTTAAGCAAACGTGTCACTACAAAATTCTGTCTGAAGTTGGTGATTTTATTTCTATTAAGTAACTCATTTCAACAAGTCTTCCAGAAATCCAGCTCATGGCTAATAAAGTTTTCCAACATCAGCCCCCAAGGAATTCAGAACTCATATCCAAAGGGTTAACCTTACAAGGCAACACCACGCAGCAATCAGACAGAAAACCCCAGTATCAACATTTACTATACCAATGAAAACCCATCTGCTCCTCTTCCCATCCTTCTGCCTTTCCAATAATTATACCTGAATAAATGGGGGAAAAATAATCTCTCAAAGCACCACCTTGTGCACCATAACAGTAACTAGAGACTTTCTTGGTGGTTTGCAAGACTTAAATATGTTGGGGAACTGGGGTTAGGCAGCCAGGAGAGAAGACAATTCAGAGAGAGACTTCTGTTATTGGGTAGGCTGCAGACTGACAGATGAGGAACCACTGCAGTGAGAGCCACAGGTCAGAAACTGCACACTAGCCTTAACAGATCATCAGGTTTTAGGATTACAGAAGTTAATCACCACATCTTCATTCAGTCTTGGAAGCAGATCAATTCATTCTCACCTCAGTAATGTAGAGAAGAATCTATTGTCTTTTACAATCTCTTCCTACCTATCCCAGGCATACAATCAAGTATCAGACTGCTCACTGCATTCCCCATCTCACATAAACCTCTCTCCATTATGCTCCACCTCCCAATCAAATTTAGCTGATCCATTTTAAGAGCAATTGCGATCAAGTCCTGACTCTGGTGATCCTATCATTCTATTCGGACTCATAACATCCCATCTAGACATTTAAGTACCATCCACACAGCATCCCACGTTTTAGGAGCACTTCATCCCTAAGAAACACATCTTCCAAGAATATAGCTTTTAAAGCAATGACTGGCTGGACCCATTCTAATTACAAAAATTCTCCAAATTGGTTCAGGACTCCAAGACCCAAGGAATGACAAATCCAACCACTGAACATAAATAACCTATCAGCTAAATTACATTAACTCGTGAAGGTTTCAAGTTTATATACACACTGCAGTTAATTTCTAAACATACAGAGTAAAATTACCCTGTTCCAGTCAAGCCTTCAAATAGGTATTTAATTGTCCAGCTTTTTAAACTCAGTCACAGTTGCTGAGACTTACTCAATCTGTGTGCCTGTGATTGTGACGTACACATTAACTATGTAATAAAACACCATTTTACTAAAGTTTTCTGCATTACCATAACAACAGGTTTTGGATATGTTGCACTACACCTCTTCAATAAAATCAGATGACAATTGTAATCTCCATCTGCTTAACTCTTTATTTCTGCAAGACAGGATTTAAGTGTTACAAGGGAACTACCTTGCAGTACATGGAGAATTTTTACATCAGCTATAATACTGCAGTTATGAGAACTACTGGTAGTTTCTTGACTGTAGTAACTGGAACTGGCTGTGGAAGAACAAGCAAGGTTATTTGTCTGCTTTTATGGACTGCATTAACAGAGCACAAACTACCATTTCAAGGACTGTATAAAATATACATAATACAGAGGATGCTTGAAAGACAAGTAATGCCTGTCACTAGTTGTGGGTTTGAAATTTGTTTCATGTGCCCTTCTGAAGACTTTTAACTTCAACTAAAGAATGTACCACATCATATAAAGCCATTTAACAACATCTGTATCCATGCACATCTGTCTGCACAGGTCCTGATTCAGGAATCCAGTTGCAAGAGCGAATGCCACCACGTTCCTTCTACTACTGGCACAAGTTTGTCAAGCTGTGTGCAAAATGAAAACTCTGAACAAACTACACAAATAAAGTTTTATTCATGTAAATTTCTAAGAACTTATATTTACACACAAGATCATTTTCAAGCCTCTTTAAATGCAAAGCATGGCACAATAAATTTGATCTAAATCCCACCCCACAGTTTTCATCCCAGATACAGAGATCAGGGACACTCGACTACAGAATACTTCCGAAACTTTCTATGGAAAAAAAATTCACTGTAGCCTCTTTTCTTGTTCTTCTGTACAAAGATCTGTTTTCTTCTGTGAACATTCCCACAATACAAGCTATTTAGAAACGTGAATGCTACAGAAGAGGTGTGTTTGCATTCACTTGCTCTCATGGCCCCAGCACACCAGCATTTCAGAACCATGAGGAATACACGTAGGAATGAAACTGCAAGTGATGCAGAGCTACTGCTGATGTTTTCCTTAGCGCTGTTCCACACCATCTTACTATGAAGTAAAATGTTTCTCATGCCACGGACTCCAAACTACCCAGGACTTCAAGAAATCTGAGCAAAGCTGACACCATCTGCCCCGGTGTAGCAGAATCGTGTACGGTCCTGCTTTCTGCTGAACATCAGGCACAGAAAATGCACTGGCTGCCCATGATTTGGGCACAAGTGGGAAGTTTTAAATACATCAGTTTGTTTATAAATATACCAGCATACTGTTGCAACCCACTGCAAATATTTAAACAAACTGACTGCTTGTATCTGCAGGGTCTGGCCTTAAAGGTCAAGCAACTTTAATTCAGCTTCTCTTTCACAAATGGCTTTTTTTTTAAAAAAAAGAAGGAAATCAAACAACTCATACCATATCAATAAGGAAATATTAGTTTGTGCTTCCAATACAGGAAGGTGATGCAACTCCACAAGCATCTGGTACGTTATTAAAGGCTGCATTACCAGCTCTGTGTTAATGAGAAAAATCACTATACTTACGGTTGCAGGAGCTGGGGTAGGAGGTGGGGCATAAGATGGCCTTTCTGTTAAGATATAAATGTAAGCAAATTTTTTTTTCCCCTTGAAAATTTAAGCAAATTCTTTATAAGGCATCTGCTGTGGCAACCATTTTCAAGCAATTTATGAAAACAAGACAGAAATCCTAATCTCAAAGACTTTGCATTTTGCCACTGAAGAGCACGAAGCAAAAAACACAACAGAAAGTACAAGTTTAAGACTGCACCATCGCTACAGTGCCAGCATGTTGTTTATGCATAAGGCTGAAGGATGTGAAATCCATGTATATGCACAGCAATTAAAGAGAAGGTAACCCAAATTGCAGTGGAACAAGATTTAGGAGAAGCTGCGATATCTGGATTTCCTATGAAAACAATAGGCCAGAAATCAGCCCCAGCAAGATTTAAGGCCAAGAGTTCAGTCAGAAATGACTACAGGCCACATCGTTCCCTTTAACCCAGGGAATAACGGGACTATCTTATCTCACAGACAGGTTCTGCTGAACCACATCTTTAATTCATCAAGTTAAAGGAAGAAAAATCCGAGAACTTACTTGACATTTTGATAGGCAAATTTTCAGCCACCTGACATTATATTTGTACTTCTGAAAAACAAAAGAATACCATGGTATTAAGTAGTATGCCTCTGTGCCCCCAACATTTTGAGACTTCAATTATTAGAGCATCCATTAATTACCAATTGTGAAATTCAGGCAAAGGAACTTCTAAACACCAAAGTGCCACTTGTGTGAAAAACGGAAGCACTTTGCAGGGCACCTGGCGTTAGACGGCTGTGAAAGAACCCTCGGGCTTGTGTCGCCTCCGCAGCAAAGGCTTTAAGTGTGACTATATGTGTTTTCCTCCAAGAACCAGGACCGTACCTCGCTGTTTTACACCGTGTCAGAGAAGGGGCTCGAGCGCACGCAGAAGCCGCCGAAGGGAACGGCAGCTCCTCAGCGCACACGGCGGCCCGGAGCGGGCCTGGGGACGCGGCCGTGCCTCATCTTCAGCACCGAGCCTACGGCGCGCACGGAGAGAGCCCCGCAACGAGCCAGTCCGCGCCGCCGGCCTCTCTAACCACGGCACCCCGGTACCGGCGGGCCGGACCTCCTCACAAAAGCCCCGAGCCCCGGCCTCACCGAGCTCCCCGCGGGGAGGCAACGGCGGGACAGCTGCAGGGCCAAGGCGGGAGCGGCACAGCCGCCTTCGAGGGGGAACGACGCCCGCCACGGGGGTCCCGCCAGCCTCACCGTCCCGCCTTCTGCGGGGCCGAGCGCACCGCGCTGCTCACGGCAGGCAGTCCCTCACCCCGCCGTGACCGCGCGGCCCAACAAGGAAGGTGCCGGGGTCCATCCCCTCACCCCTCCACCGGCTAGGCTGCTACCCGGGCTACGGCGTGCCCCAGGGCCTGCTCGCCCCACAACCGCCGAGCCCGCCGGCGCGGACACCCCGCACCCACTCACCCGCTCCGGCCGCGCTCCCTTTGTTCCCCACCAGGCCTGGGCGGCAGCGAGGAGAGCGCCTGCGCGCTCCACTCCGCACTTTCGATACACACACCCCCCCCAGCCTGCTGGCGGCGGATCCCTTGTTTTAAGGGGGGTGGGGGCTTGTCTGCTCTGCTCGCTCCAGAGCCCCCGCTAGGCCGAGACTTCCCCCGCACCCCTCCAAAGGCGGCGGAGGCCGGAATGGGCTGTGGCGAATCTGCGGAACGCAGAGCAGAGTTCCGGGTGTGAGGCGCGGCCCCACCCCGCTGTTACCGGAAAGGAAGCGCCGCTGTTTCGCCTAACGCGGGGCTGTTACTGCCGCTCCCGAGGCATCGCATGGGGCTGGGCCGTCTCCGCCTCAGACTCGCAGCCTCCGGCGCCGGGCTCGTTCTCGTCGTCCTGCCAGAGCCAGGGGAAGGTGTGGGCGGGAAACCGCCTGCCTTCACTTTCCTGTCAGCACTTTCCACGGGGAGGCGAGCCTGCTTCCCGCCCTTCCGCCAGCCGGGTCCCCGCTGGGCAGCCCCAGCCTCCAGCCCACAGCAGTCGGGGCGAGTCGGGCGGCCTCGGCGCCTTCGTGGCGAATCTGCGGCGCAGAGCCGCGCGCGGCCCCGTTGGCGCCTTTTTCCTCACAGGGGGCGGGCGGCTGGGCCAGGCAGCTGGCGAAGCGCTGAGGCACCGCCTCAGGGCCCCGCTACGGGAAGGTGATGAAGGCCGCAGAACTGTCCTGCGAGTGCAGGGCGGCTGTTTGCCAGTGTAAAGTGCAGCACGGTGCGGGAATGAGGGTGTGGGAGCGGCAACTCGGTGAATAGAGGTGGAGCAGGAGCAGGATGCGGCCCCTGGGTGAGGGAGCAGGTCAGCCCGCGGAAGGAGGGGTTGTGTGGCCTGCGGGAAGGGCCGAGCGGCTTAAACCTTAAACATCATCATTTTGAACTAAATCAGACTGACCAACTCAAACACTGTGCTGCACGGGATCGGGAAGGACAAAGGTGACTGGAAGCCTGGAAACGTAGTGTGAAGGTGCCGCACATGGAGGTGGAAGGTTTGCACATACAAACCACCTTGTGGCTCGGAGTGTCTGAGGAAAACGAAAAGTTTCAGACCTCAGCATTCTTTTGTGCAGTGAAAATTATTAAAGTGAGTTTAAAATGGAAGTATAAAGTTTGGCGTAGAAATGCCATCACGTGACTAATAAAATACATTTCTAGACATCCATAAAGGAGGATTTTGGTGGATGTGGCAGCTGAAGGAAAGCCAAACAGTGAATGTCTGTGACATGACAGCAGAAACCTCTTTTACTACTTTTTGAACAGAAAAAAGATAAGATGGTACCTGACTTGACCCAAAAAGACAGTGGAAAGGGATAAAAGAAGAAAAGCTAACTGGTATGATACTGGTTTGCTGCAAGTTAAGCCCATTTCTTCCTGATGCATATGGTTTTTCTAGCCCAGCTTGCTTTCATTCTTAAATAAGCATATTCTTATGAACAAGTGAAGAGGCAAGAGCTCTGCTTACAGTGTGCTATCTGTGCCCACAATGGAAATCTGTTGGCATGCAGCACAATAATACATGACTTTGATTTGATAATTAAAAGAACATAAGAATTGAAAGGATTCCTTGGTCAAGCCAACCAAATATGTCTGTCTTCAGTCCACAGTTTCACCTGGGTGGAGTATTTGCAAAGAAAAGGTGAGAAAATAATTGTTGAGAGTAAGAAGAATATCCTGATTTTTACCCTGATTTTGACTACTTCACACATTTGTCTCTGCTTCATTAATAATATGGTTTCATTGGTAGTGTTAAAATGCATTTAGTTAAAACAAATTCTAAATTTGCACAGCTTATTGAAATATTTATTACATTCAAGTATATTTGCTCACACTCACCTTACATGGTAATAGTTCTGAACCATTTTATGTGTTTTCAAAGCCAAGAATGTATTGCTTATTTTGTTTTGGTCTTCTTTTTCTTTGCTATTTGCCTAATTTCCATGTCACAGTAGTGAAAGATTTTGCCTGCATACACTTTTAATATACAGTATGACATAAGTAGTCAGTTCTTATCCAGCTGCTTCAATTAGCAAGTTTCACGAGCTTTGTAATGAGGACATAGGTTCATTGGAAAGTAGGTTGAGACCACACTCATTTTTACAGCAGACATTTGCAGGTGTTAGGTGGCAGCAGCTCACCTGGTCTGAATTTAATTAGCAGCACAGAAGTGAAGAGTTGTTTGCCATATTATCAAGCTTCAGGGTTATATTTTTTAGCTCAGCTTTAAAGTGACCTCAATCAGGGTGAGATGTTACTGTAAACACTTTTTTCCCCTATGTCCATGTGGAGTTCACACTGACACTTGTGGAAGTTTGAGTAGTTTATGTTTAAAAGAGTAAGCTCTTTACATTTGAAGAGATGGAATTTGTGATTAGCACAAACGATATATATGTACTGTAAGGGGAGAAAACATAGAACCAGGATGCACACTTGAACCAGGTCTAGAGTAGCAACAAACCTTGATGCTGGTATTGAAGTCGGTGTCAGGACATCATCCCACTGGAGGAAAACAGCGTGGACCAGGTAAGAGCAGGCTGCTTGCAGATGCCATTATCTCCTGTGTTAACAAGACCAGCTGCTAAGCACTGTCTTTTTGGGTTTTTTTTCTAAGAGCATCAGGTTTCATGATCATAAACCTGTAACTGGTTTCATGCTACTTGTTTTGAACAAGCTGCATGTTTCATGAGCAGTTGGATCCAGTGTTAAACAATGGCAACTTCTGTGCGTGGAAGAGGTTTCTCAGTATAGCTCAGCATGTACCTGTGCTGTCACTGGGGTGAGAAACTCTGACATCAGGCCATTATGAGGATGAAATTCCAGAGGTGAATAAGGTCAACATGTTTTTCTAGTTACTTAGTATCCCAGACAATATTTACTATAGATACACAGTAATTTTTCTCTTCTAAAATGGTGTGGGGAGTCAGAGTTAGGTATGTGTTCTGACTATTCTGGACCAGGTTTCTATAATTAGAGGAAAAAAGTAATCTGAAGTTGCTCTAGAGAAGTTAATGCCTCAAGAAGTACCATAGGTCAGAGAATAAGCCAAACATCCCCTGGTTAAAGACAAAACACGTGTCTATGATGATTCCATTACTTGTTACTGTAGGGATGGCAGTTCTATGTATTTGTGCAGTAATTTTCATATGCCTGTGCAAGCTCTTCCTGCATGAGGAAGTCTGCCTGAGCAGTTCTAGGGGTTTATGTATTAAACTAAGTTCCTGGTATCTATTGCTTGCTATTTATTTTTGCTTGTTGGCTTATCCTTGAGATTGTAAACTCTGTGTGCCCTATGTATGTCACATGCTGCCTTCCGTTCCTTCTACTCAGAACAAAGGACTTCAGATCTAGTCAGAGTTACTGGGTTTACTGGAAAAGGAGTAATTTTTGTAGCGGAACACTTAGGGAACTTAAATCTTTCTAGTTGTAGAGGAGAGCTTAGAAAATGGTTGCAGAGCTGCAGTTTTTCTTTTCTACAACTTCTAGTTTATATTTCTGTGTTACTTCTTTTAAAGTATGCACATGAAAACTCACAAAATATGCATGGGCAAACTCACTTTTAATACTTTTTTATTGTAGTACTATCATTTACTTTGGTAAATTCATATCCCTGTTTAAAGTGCCTTAAAGCCATTAAAACTTAGTTTAAATTCAAGTATTGTAAAATGTACAGAGTATAAGCACAAAAAATACTGCATAGTGAAAATACTAGAGCAGGCTAATACATTCAAGATGCCAAATACTCAAGTATTAACAACACCAGATCAGTATTAAGGTTAATGATAATTAGCCAGCTTCATACAGTAGATACAGAACTGTGGGCAACATAAATGCATTGTTCTTACCATTAACAAAAGATAGAAGCATAACTAAACACGGTAAGGATTTGTAGTATCAGTGTTTGTAACACATGCCATAAGTAATTAGGCAAATACTGACACTTAAATAACCTCTCACATGCTGCTGTGAAGCCAGCAAATATGGTACTTGGTTTTTCTAGATTCTGATACCCTGCGATCCCGGTGAGTTAGTGACATCCATGCCTCTTAACAATCCCCATAAACCATCCTTCTCATCTTAATGCAATTTTGTTTGAATTTCTGGTTGAAAGTTGCCTCATGATACTATAAAGAAGTGTGTCTGAGTTTGTATTTCTGGTTTTTTTTGTGTATAGCTGCAAGATCATCTCCTGTACTTTGTATTTGCCCATAGCTACTTCGAGTAGTAGTGGGGGATACTTAATGGGTATGGTAGAATTTTACTTTGAATAGGTAGTCCTTATTTTGTCCATTTAATTTGAAGCTATAGTAGTTGCGCCCTGACGTAAGCATAACTTACCAATAAGATTTGTCAGAAGAGGAAATTTTAATTCACACTGTTAGAATACACAGCATTAAAATGGTTGGTTGACTCCTTACGTTTGAACAATTAAAGGGTATAATTTTACTTGCTAGTAGAGATGTGTGGACAAAGGAAGGAATGATTGATTTTCAGTGGAAATTACAGCTTTGAAATCAGTGGAACAATATGGCTAAAATATTACTGGTTTGTAACAAGGCTTAAAATGTTTGCATCATTATATAAAGGAAAGACGTTTTTGCTCAGCTGTTGCCTAAAAAAATAATTTAAAAATACCACTCACTTTTAAAAGAAAATTCTTCATTAATAGTTTATGTATTTTAAGAGCATTTTTGTATTGTATGTAATTTTTGCTGTTAGAAAGTGTTATTTTAAAATTTATTCCATGAAGTATGGCAGTTGTGATATAAATTATTGCAAGGATCTGTATGTATGCAGTATTGAATAATTAGGAGGATGAAATATGAATTTCTCATTTCCAGAAAGAGAAAACAAGTTCTCTTTTACAAAGGCAGAATATGTCAAAGTATAAAGTTATACTGTAATTATTGTAATATTTGGTGAAATTCTACAAAACAACAATAATGAGTAAATGAAAGGGCTGCTCCCAGAGTATAAAACTAGCAGAGGTTAGGTTTCTCAGTATCTTAACTCCCTTGCTCTTCTCCCTTTCTTTTAAAAGGCTTGCATGTTTTTACTGTATTAATCAAAGTACTTAGTAAGATTTTGTGATTGTAGCAAGATAGCAGGCTGTGTCAGTCCATCTACAGTTGATTTCCAGAGCCCACTGGAGATGAACTTTGGGTTCATTTGCTGTAGGTCAGGGTTTGATGGAAGGAATGCTGCAGGATCTCCTCATTACCAGCCTGACTTCAATGTCAGGAAGAGTTTTCTTTTTCGTGTGTAAACATCCTTCATCTGTTGCTGCCAGGTGGAGGTCAAAGCGCAATGAAACAGACTTTTTCCTTAAGCGAGGGTTGTCCTTAAAGAAAGAACCTTCCCATTCTTTAATAACTTCATCCACTTTTTCTGTCCTGAAACAGTAAAGCAAATGTACTTATTATCCTTCAGGCAATATGAAATGTCTATCTCCAGAACTGCTTTTTCAGTGTAGAGAGAAATTGCATAATAAAGTGTTGAGTTATTTTAGACAGGTACTGAAACAGAAGTTGTTGGTTTTTTCACATACTCCAGAACAGATAAATAACAGATGAGGATTCATTATATTCTTTGGTTTGTACTTTTAACTGGACAGGAATACAAAACCACCGCTCTAAACACAACAGGCAGTTTGTTTCCAAGGAGAGATTTTGGAATCCAGGCTCTAAAACTCTGCAAGAAACCTCCATAGAGCAGTGGGCAGGACAGAATTCCTGCATCTGAAAGCCTTCAAAATAGGGAGGAGAAAACTCTATTTCAGATCCAAACCTCAATGTGTCGATCTCCATTAATTAAAAACAAATTAAAAAGGGCAGAAGTAATACACAGAGAATTGAAACCCTGTCTGATCCAATACCACTTAGGTACTGCAAATCCTGTTGATTTAATCCTCTGAGTATGTGTCAGGATCTGGATCTGAAAGTCCAACTCAGGGGACCTTACTCAGGTAAACTACCAGCTGCGCAAATCTGACAGGCTGTGTAAGATCACCAAAGCTCATGTATGAACATAAGCTTCAGGTATGGAATGTGTATAGTAGACTGTATGATGGCATTAATTTTAATCAGGATTTCTACACCTTTTCAACCTCTGATTACAGTCAAGTATTAATGACAGGGCACACTACAGTGTGATTTAAATGTAGTGTTAAAAACTAGTCCTCAAAAGAAAAGAATGTGGCAATCCAATACTATTAAAGTAATTTAAGGTGAATAATACATACTAACAGTCTTTCACTTGCCCACTCAGGAGCCAAGCTCTTCGTTCCCTGTTTGGTAATTGATGAAATGTAAGAGTTTCTAAATAGCAAGTCAGAGCAGCCAAGCCTGAATTTATGTGCATAAATATGCCCCAGAGGGACTGTGCAAACATGGTAAGGGCTCTTCTGCTTTCAGCCTTAACTAAATGAATTATTCATAGTTTCATTCTTGACAGAAATAGAAATCACAAATCAGAAACATCATCATGATATTGTTAGCTTATTAAGTAAATGCTAATAAAAAGAATTTAAAATTTTAATTTATTGTAAGTCAGGCCATTCAATACCAATCAATGCGAGGACTATCACTGTTATTCTGGAGCTTCTTGGCTGTATGGCCGTGATATGAGAGATACTAAATAAAGGAAAACTCTAATCTACTGAAATGTAATGCCCACCATTTACTTCTAGTTGTTATTTTGTTAAAGTTATGTTTATCTTACTGTACAGTGCCACAAGCTTCAGTGCTTTCCTTCATAACATTTCCATCTAGGATTGCTTGTTTTGTCATCAGTTCCACCTTCTCAGTTTCATGTTTCTTTACACCATCTATAAGAGAAAATGCAGATATATTAGGCATGCAGAAGAGTTGGTCAGGATGCAGGACCCATAGACATTTTTCCTCCTCCTGTATTGGAAGAAGATCCTTTGTAACATCCAGTAATTTGTCAATAGTTAGGAACCTCCATTAGGGCCATAATTCCCGAAGGGGAAAGGGTCAGAAACTCACTGGAAGGCAGTGTAAAGGCAATCTTGCTAGTGGTCGGCTTTTTGTCATCCTTTGGGTTGGGTACAGAGCAACGAAACCTGCAGAAATAAACATTATTGCAGTCACCTAACAACTCTGAATTACTCTAACCCAAACTTGTCTTATGAACAGCTATGAAAAATCAAAAATATGAGAACTGTGAGGAGTCCTGTTTGACTGTAGCAACTCTGTGAGAAGTTCTTATTCTGAGCATAGAATTGAATAAAGTTACTGAAATTGTCTGCAATTTCATTATTCTTTTCCAACAGTTCTTGGTTTGTTGTGTTGCAGGAAGACCTGTTGAATTTTATTAATACCAAATTGTGTGTATTTTCATAGTTAGAAGCATTAAATCTGAGACTGATGCCCCTTGTCTGGAATCTTCTTAGGCAAATGTGAGAGGTTCCTGGGTCTAAACCCTGCAGTTTCTGTAGAAAAGACTGAGGGATGCAGTGAAAGATTTCAGAATCACGTGCCTGGCTTGTGAAGATACCAGTGCTGGGTGCAAGACGTGGTATTTTGCCTTGTCTTCCTGGTTGCCTACATTTGTACAGCTATCTAAGGATTTTATACTGTATTTTTTAAATGATTGGTTCATGTGTTTACAATGATTTCGATAAGAAGTTCTGACATGGAAGACTGAGTACTTTTTCTCTAAACAGCAAGTACCTGTTCTCTTCTTGCTCAAGCAGACTGCGATATGTTGCTATCTCCTCCTCCAGTTTCATCCTCGTGTTCAGGAGAATTTCATGCTCTTGAAGCTGTTTCTCAATACCTCTTCTCACTTCCAGCAGCTCTTTCTCTAAGCCTTCTATCTCAGCTTCTAAATTTTGTAGTTGTGCGTGGTACTGCTGCTCTGTGGCACGCAACGAACGTTCCAAACCCTTTTCCTGTGAAATGCAACTCATATTTTAAGGTTTGGAAAGCGTATGTGTAAAGATGTTACATGTGCTTTACATTAACAAGCTGTGTATTTTTACGCCGGTTCTCTTCAGAATATTCTTTAGGAGCAGAAGTACTCCTAGTACTTTTGCTGAGAATTTTTGCAGTAAAATCTGTAGTAATTTAAGATAGGATAAAAAAACCTGTAGCCTTCTGTTATACCAGCACTCTACTACCATTGATTTTACAGATCCCTGGCTTTGCCTGTGTGGTTAAAACAATACCCAGCTCTGCGTCATATCAAAACTAAGCAGTCTGTGTGCTCTTGGGGCTTATCTGTGTTACTGAATTCAGCATACTGCTGACCTATTTTGTCATGAATGAATTGATAAATTTGGTCCACACATTCAAAAAAAGCTCTAAACCTGATGTGAATTGGTTGGGCAGAATGACTGGGGACCTGATGAGGGAGCATCATGCAAATACTGTTTGGTGGGGGTGAAAACATGAAAACACACGTATGTTCAGTGGCTTACCCTGAATCAGTACATATGATATCCTTGAATGTGAGCAAATGACTGAGTTGTTGCTTATTGGTCAGTGCTCTGCACAACGAGCTGGAAATCTACCCCAAAGCTACGCATACCTGTGTGTTGTTGTGTAGTGGATGTGACTTACATATACTGAATTGTGGAGTAGTTTACAGCAAAAAAACCCAGATTAGTTTTATTTTAAGAGTTTTCAAGCTTCATGCTGCCATGCTTACCACAGCGTGGAGAGATTCAATTTCGATCTGCATATGGTGCCACTGCCGTCGTGCTTCACAGAGTTCTGCTCTGGCTGCCTTCAGCGCTTCTGCATCTCTGTCCATTGTTAGAACTGTCGCTGCTTCTAGCTACAGGGGAGTATAGAAAACATACCATTGCTAAAAATGTAGTCAAGTAATGAAAGTAAAATAGATAGATAAAAATCTCTAGTTGGAATGTTTTGGGAGTAATATACATTTGTGAAAGCTAACAGCGCTGAGTTCATAGTTTATGTACTGTGCAGATGGGGATCCATTATCCTGCTGTGTTTGATGGACGCTAGTTGGTCGCATCTTTCTCCTTAACATATTTGTTGTAGAGGAATTCCCACACAAATTAACCAGATGTGTTTAGACCTTGTTCACCTCTTGAGTAAATAGGCTTAACTTCATGGAAACTAGAGGCATTGTTGTCAGTCGAAGCTTCCAGGTTTGCATAAGGTTCTTTGGTTTTAATATGTTCTTGCTTTCTAAGAACAGCTTTATAAGGAGGGAGCACTGTTGGGTGATTGAATGAATATGTCACAATTGTCAGCTGTTCAAATTATGATTTTACTTGATCTAGTCGTTGACTTGATTTCAGATTGTCATTTGAGAGCAAGTGCCTCCATTCATTTAAATATGAGTAGTATATTTATCCAAGTCTACACGTTGCCCTGTCTGCTACTGACAGGTTACATGGGATTTACCTGTCACAGGAGGGAAGGAAGGAATTGGTGTGTTCTCTGAGCAGATGCTGTCACTCGTGTTAAATGTGACTGTTCAGAAGTGAAGTGCCTGTTCTAAGCTTAATCCTTAATTTGCCATCCTTAAGGCTGAAACTTATTCCTAGAAAAAAGTAGTCAAACGAGCACTGTGTTGTATTTGCAAGAAAATGTAGGGTTTTGCTTTTTCTTTTCTTATGCTATTAGAAGTTTATTTGACTAACCCTGAGGATATGCTGGGTCATTTTAGACTCAGGCTTATCTTTGATTTAGATAATATGTTCACGCATTTAACTTCGAGAATGATTGTTTCACTTATGAAAGCCATTTCCCCTTTTGATTCTGAGTTTTACTACAAGTGGTGAAGAAGCCATAAGCACTTGAAACATTACATGCTCTTTTGCATATTTTACTGGTTTATGTTGGTTCTTACCATGCCATCAACTCTAAGGAAGTAAACTCATTAATCCAGGTCTTAGGAAGCAAGTAAAAGAAGTATCTCCCCCTCCCTCCCACACCAACATACCAAACATTGGTATTGGAATTTTACTATGCCATCGTTTTTGTGAAAAAAGATCTAGATTTGGCAAATCCAGAAATGAACACTCAGTATTTTTTGCTTATCCTTTTTTGCCTGGTTACTGCAGAATTTATGTGACAAGATGATATCAGTGCACATTGTCTGCTTTGTGCCAAACACAAATATAAACTTGGCTTAACTATCTGGTTTAGGGCTGCTGTGTGCCATTGGAGGGCTGTGTAGAACAGCCAGATCAGCAGGAGTCTGGCCTGTGGTTAAAAAAAACCCTCCGGAATTTCTGCAATACCAAAGTAGTACAACAGAGTGATAGAATACCTCATTTTCACCCTGAATTTTTTGCCATTTTATGCCTGAAAATTGTTTTGCCATTTTATTTCAAAGCTCAGTTTGGTTTTAGAGACGTTTTGTTGGTAAATCTGCAACAGTAGTATTGTGTGTGGATAACATTTAATCAATCTGTATGAAAGAACAAATTACATTTACTGAAGAGTATGACATAGTTTTACTGTGAACAGTATAAAATAGCTCCTGAAAAGGTACGGTTTTCTTTAATACAGGTACTAGAAATGGTAAAGCTTTCTGTGTATAAATGGATTCTTTGCATTGCCTTTGATTTTCCTCTGGGATAACAAAATGTTGCTAGAGGTTACCAGGTTACAGCATATGCCATCAATTTTTAAATCACAACAATATCACTGCTGCAGGTACAGAACAACATCCAGATGAATTACACAGCATTCCCTTAGTGTGGATTTCATACCCTACACAAAATCTATTTCCGTATCTTCCACTTCACATCTCACTGCAGTAAAATCAAAATCCCTTCCCCGATAAGATGCTGCATTGAAAAGGAAATACTGTACCTCATAGAGGCTGAGGGAGGAATTGTATAGACAGGGGTTGTCTCCTTCCTCTGGAAGGTGTATGTCTGCATGAAGTCATTACCTGGGTCCTTGCTGAGATGATGGTCTTTATCTGATTTCTGGTGATGAGCGTTTCATACTTTGCCCTAATCTCATTGAGGAGCTGGGACGGATCCATTCTCCTCCCATCCTCCACCTTGGCTAACCGAACCTTATTGATAGGATGAGCCGGGTGCTGCAGAGCCTTCACTGCCTGCAGTGAGAGAGAGGGAGAGGCAGCACAGGCGGGTTTTAAAGCTGCAGAGCTCTATTTCTGAGGAAGCACTGGAAGGTCAGAGGCTTTCAATCCTTTCAAAAAGCAAATTTAGTAAAGCAAACATCTTCCAATTTGCAGCTATTAAAAGAATGATTCATAAATTATGTGCTGAAATGAACATATACAATGTTCTTATGGTTTTGTTACCCTACAGCTTTGGTGTATAACCTCAGAAAAGGGAGGTTAAGAGATAAAAAGCGAAGGACATAATTACAGCTGCACAGCATGAGAGTGCAGTTCCAGAAGGGAAGGGAACAGCTTCCCCTCAATACACCTGTGTTGGTGGCAGTGCTGCTGGGACAGTGCTGGAGCAGGTTATTTAGGGATGTTGCAGAATTTCTGTCCTGGAAGGTTTTGAAGCCACAGCAGGACAAAGCCTCAGGTGTCTGACGAGGTCTAGTGTGGAGGATTTTCCTACTTTGAAGAAGAGCTGGAGTCCTGGACATCCTCTCACCCAACGTTTCAGTGGTTTTATGGGCAGGAACTCAAAAAGAGGGCAAGGAAGCAGCAGTACTAGTGATAAGGAATGCTTGTGCACCTTGTGGTGAGGGGTTTGGCTCCACTTTTGCAGCGTGCAAGCTTCAGGAGAATTTACACTTAAACATAGCTAAAGGTGGTCAGGAAAGGTGCCTGTTTTGTCTCTGAAGGTGTTTACAGCACCGTTGCCGTGCAACACTGTTCGGTTCACAAGATGTACAGTTAGGTGAGACTCTTACACCTTTCCTGGCAGCTACCAGGGACATAGAAAGTAGAGGTTGCTTCTGTGTTGTATTTTCTGCAAATAATTCTTCATTTCCTGGCTCAGTATAGCTACTGTATGATCCCGATGATCTTGTCTGCTAAGAGTGGCTCTTGCCTATCTTTCAGAATGTTTTCAGCAATGGGCAACACAGATACTTAGTTTAAAAAGTCGGTAACAGGAGAAAAAAAGACTTTTACAAAACATCTTTTCAGAAGTCAGAGTGTTATACCACTTAGAATTCTCCTTGGGTGCATAAGGCTTCCTTGTTCTTGGCTCTGTCCGCTGGCACATGTAAAAGGATCCTGTGTTCTGATTTTATTTTTCTTAGCTGGCTGTTTTTCAGCTGACCTGGACTGGGATGAGACTGTTTTGTTGTCCACTATCTTTTTGACAAGTGCCTTAATGATTTAAGTTTTTTGTCGTTTTAAAACCAAAATATTGACAGTGTTTGTCATTGATGGTATGATAAAAGTCACATAAGAAACACATTAGGAATCCATCAAACACAAATCAGATACTATACCTTAGGGGACATTGTAAGCATTAATAGGAAGAACCTATGTATCTAAGCAAATAAGAACTTGAAATGTTATTTAAAATCTTCCTTTTCCTTTGCATTGCAATACTGAGTTTGCAGTTTGCTTTCAGTTTCCTGGGACTCAGAGTGCCTTCTGTTTACATCAGGCAAAGTCACCTTTTTTTCCAGGTGTAAACGTGTTAGCAATTGTATCTTTACTGGGATTCATGTACTTTTGAATTCTAGCTACTTTCAATGTTCGTATTTCATTACAAATGTTGGGTTTTAGTTAACTTTATAGTTCAGATACTGTGCATCAGTTACTTGGATTCTGTGATACAGCACATAGTGCTACAGTGATTACAGACTGCTTTGGTTTGCCATCCTTGCTTTCTCATGAGATGATAAACAGCTGGAGTGGTTTTTAGATCTTACGTACATCAGAACAACACCCTAGGCACTTTTCAGTCATCTCTTAGATCACAGTGTTAAATTCGGGACGGGGTTATGGTGTACGGAGGCAGACTGCACCATTATTCAGTATCACACAAAAATTGTCAGTGTTTTGGCTGGAGAACAGAGGTTTGGGTGTAAGTTGTTAAGGGGATTGTGTTCTAGTTGGTAATTTTGCTTTGGATGAGATTCCTTTCACTGCTCAGTTGAGCTGGCCATCGGAAACCAGGAGCAGGTTGCAGCCTCACTGGAAGGCGTTCTGGGATGGAAGCTGCTGGACCCTTCTTCCCAGGGTGCTTCCAGCCTCTGCAAGGGGCAGTTCTGTTTTCAGAACAGCTTTAAATGTTAAGTTACTGTGTATTCCTTTTAAACAGTTTTTGTAACATGTGTGTTCTGGCATCAGATTAATTTCTTTAAATGGATGGGGAGCACTGTACTATACACATCACACATGGCAAAGCAGGTACCCAGCACAATGGCATGTGTGGGTCAGGACCAGCAGTCCTGGGTGAAGAATAAAGGGAGACTACTATCTTAAAGCTTGTTGAGTGCACTTTATTAGTCAAGAAAACTGGAAGAAAAGCAAAATTATTATATGTTAACTACTAAAAATGATTTAAAAGCATAACTAATTAAATGTCATTGGGTGCACCATATTTCTAGCTATTGAACAAAGAATTGATGATATATTCAAAGAACACTGTGAAAATAATACAGGTAATACCAGTAGACTGAAGCAGAAAATAAATCACCATGACTGCTAAGAGTGAAAAGGCAGCCTTTGTTTTATGTAAAAGAATCTTAGTAAAAAGCTAATCTATTTTTATCACTTCATAGAAAAGAACAAAATGTATTCATCCATTTTGACTTTGAAAGAAGCATGGAGCAAACGGATCCTTTGCAGTATCAGATTGTGCCTTAAATCTTCTCTTCGACTTCCTTAACGTGGGATGCAACAACTTTTCCATCTACCACTTCTTCGACAATTGTCTTGATCTTTCTAGTTTTGGTAGGATCTAAACATCGTAAACAAAGCAAAAATATTTATGAAAGTGCTAAAAATTATAAAAAAGATCAGCATGCCTACATAGACAGTTACATCCTTTTCAGATTGGCTTCTTGTTACGGTGAAGGCCGTGGTGTAGTTAAACAGAATAGCAAGTATTATTTGTAAGAATGACTTCAAAAGGAAGATTTCATTCAATCAAGTTTTACCTACCCTGAGAAGAATCCAGTGATTGTGTTTGTGATTTGGACCCTGTCAGGGATGAGCTTTCAAATGTAACTCCCTGTCCCGCAGTCCTGAAAGCAAATCAGAGACAGGCAAGATTGCAGAGAGTTTGTCAGGATCAGGAGAAATTGCATTAAACTAATACATTTAAAGCATTTAAGTATTTAAACTAAGTACTGAGCTGAATGGTTTCTTCTCAGGTAAAATGTATCTGTTTTATTTCATAAGAATTGTATGTGCTTTGCTGTATTTTGGTACCACTTCATTTTACCTCTTTTTTCCCAGCAAAGGTATCACTGCACAAACAAAACAAATTAGTTACTCACACAAACTCGCCATCCAGCAAGCGACGATAGGTTTCAATCTCCATTTCCAGCCGAGTCTTGATGTCTAGAAGTTGCTGATACTCTGCATTCTGGCGCTCCATATCGGCCCTGACCTGGAAGAGCTGAGACTCCAGGTTCCCAATCTGAAGTTGTATTTGGGAAAGCTGAGCACAATAACCTCCTTCTGTTTCTGCTAAAGTGTCTTCAAGGGATTTTTTCTGTGTAAGAAGGATATTAAAAAAAATCTCTGAGGGAAAAAATAGCTTTACAAAGGCAAACCCAATTGAAATAGTTTAATGGGAGTAAGTATTTAGAGATTTCAGTTTTTTTCTTGAAATATCGGTTTGAAAATTGGCCTTTGCTGCTTCACTGAATGTGAACATGAAAGTTCATCTGCTTTATAACATACTACTTGCAATTGAAGCAGATCTAACAACACTCTTGAAGTTGGAAAATTTACTCTGACTAGTTAGCAGCTTCCTCAGACCGTACCATGGCAAGCTGAGACTGTAGCTCAATTTCCAGGCTCTGCAGAGTCCGTTTTAGATCTGTGATCTCACTCTTTCCTGACTGGAGCTGCTCAGTATTGGTGGAGATTTCCCTTTTCAGCTCCCCGCTCTGAAATGACAAGGAAGAATAGAGTGTGTTTTACCATTCCAAATACTTCACTCGTTTTCACACACGTCTCACTGAATGTGTCTCTCTGGTCATTACTTTCTCATTGAACCAGGCTTCAGCGTCTTTACGGTTTTGGTCAGCAATGACTTCGTACTGTCCCCTCATCTCATTCAAAAGCTTGGTCAGGTCAGTTCCTGGAGCAGCATCCATTTCAACACTGACTTGGCCACATGCACTGCTTTGGATACCCTGAAGCTCCTGGAGAGATTTAAAATAAAGAAAAATTGCTGTTAATAGATGAGAAGAAAGTTCTACCAAAGATAAACATATGAAAAAAGAAATATCTGTGATATAAATTCTGTTTCAATAAGGATCCATAGCTTGTGTACACATTTCTTTCGCTTAGTAAACTCACAAAAGAATGGCGAAAAACCCAAATAATAAAACCAAGGAACTGCCACTGGCATAAGGGAATGTTTTGATATTTCACAGTTCCTTCTGCCTTGTTATGAATTCACAAACAAGCAAAAATTTACCTCTTCGTGATTCTTTTTGAGATAAGCCAATTCTTCATTCAGGCTTTCAATCTGCATCTCCAAATCAGCTCTTGTCAAGGTCAGCTCATCAAGAACTCTGCGCAGACCATTGATGTCAGCTTCCACGCTCTGGCGAAGAGCCACTTCATTCTCATATCTGTAAAGAAAGGCATTAAATACGATTTTTTACATGATAAATGGGGTCAAATGCAAACTACTACTATATATTTACATAGTTTTTAATATAAAATATTAATACAATTACAGCATTTTAATAATTATGTTAAAGCACTCCACAAGAAAACAGAATTTTAAATACCATTTTTTTTCCCTTGAAATACTAGTTTTTGTAGTATTGAGATATACTTACTTCAGTCTGAAATCATCAGCAGCCAATCTGGCATTATCAACCTGCAGGATGATTCTTGCATTGTCGATAGTTGCATTGATGATCTGGAATACAAGCAATGTTCAGAAGATGATTTTATAGCTTAGTGGCTGTGCAGCTCCATGTAGCCACCTACATAACTATAATCCTAAATGCAATTATAACATTAGATGTAATTTGTTAGGCTCTCTACTGTGAAAATACATAGGAGGTTTTCAGCCGCTGCCATTCGGCATGCTTCACTTCATGGTAGAACCCTGGTTTGCATTCTATGACTGGATAACTTACAATCTCTGAAGACCCTGCCAGGTAGTCTGTGTCTTTCAGGAACTGAATTTATCATGCAAGCAGTATGAAACATTACAATTCAAACTTTGTTATCTACAGGAGTTCGTAGAACTGGATCCCATCACTGCCTTCTCCTCTGTTCAAATCAGACCAAGTCTCTCAGCACTGTGCAATCTAGCTGTAGATCTGCTGTTAACCTACAAGGAAAGTTCAACTCCTGATACTAATGCAGTGTGACAGGGGTTATTTCAAGCATTGGTACTGTAGAATAAATTTGCTCTTGGTTGCTGAAAGGATTTTGTTATTGCTATCCAAAATATTATTAGGTGAATGACAACTTTACAGAGACATTAAGTACATTGCTTTGCTACCTTGTTTCGAAGATCTTCAATTATAGGATAATATTTACTATAGTCATTCCCTGGTCCAGGGATACCAGCTCCAGAGCTGCTGTTCTCGTACCACTCGCGGATTTTGCGCTCCAGCTCAGTATTGGCATCCTCCAGAGATCGTACTTTGTCCAGATAAGCAGCCAGGCGGTCATTAAGGTTCTGCATAGTTTCTTTTTTTGAGCCGGAAAGAAGGCCACCATCCCCAGCACCAGCAGTGGCAAAGCCGCCTCCAAAACCAGGGCCAGAGCCACTGCCAAAGCCACCTCCAAAACCAGCACCAGAGCCACTGCCAAAGCCACCTCCAAAACCAGCGCCTGAGCTGCTGCCAAACCCACTTCCTAAACCTCCTCCAAAAGCACTGCCTAAGCCACTTGCATAGCTACCACCGAAACCACTACCAAAGCCTCCACCAAAGCCCCCACTGAAGCCAGAGCCTGAACCAAGCATAGAAGCAGCACCAAACCCTCCACCAGATCCACCACCAAACCCAAGTCCGCTGCCACCAAAGCCGCCTCCACTGCCAGAACTGGACACTCTCAGAGATCCCCCTGCGAGTCCACTCCGAGAAGAGAACTGCCGGGGTCCGCCGCTCGTGCGCACTGAAAGGGCCATGGTGCTCGAGCTGCCTGATCTGTTATGCCAAGTGTCCAGCACAGAGCCAGGCCCTTCAGAGAACAGCTTAGCCTTTATATAGGGAAGGCGGTGGGTGTTTCAGCAGCAGTCCCCACCTCCTAGGAAGAGCTTCAATTCTTTCTCTCTCTTGTTTGGAAGGGAAGTCAGTTTAGTATATCCTGAGCAAACTAAATGATGTGTGCCAATCTGAATTGCCAGTGGGAGTGGAAATCTGGTACCCTCCAGGTATTTGCAATATGAGGGGAAATGGGTGGAGTGAGCTGAGACATCAGGATAATGCTTTGCCATGTGCAATGGAACACGTAAATATCTTTTCGTGTTTAAATCCTTCCTAAATAATTTTTTTGTCATTACATATTCATTGCTTTCTTGGTTTTGGTTTATTATTATAGAAATATGCTAAGTCAGTGGAATGATCCTTTTATATCACGCTTCCCAGCATGCATGTCAAAAACATTTGCTTCTCATAATGCTTTTCTGGCATGAACCTCTGCCAGATTAGTGCTCCCTGTATGTTTAATAATGAGCAAGAAAAGTGATCAATAAAAGTGTATGAAAATGCATATGGACATTCAGTGAGCTGCAAGTTGATCATTAATATGAAAACATAAATACACTTGATTATACCAAATATAATTTGTCATTGTGTTTTCTGCCATAAACAGTTCATAATGGAAATATCTCTGTGTAATATGCATAGCCTATGCCAACAATTTATACTTTTGAGGTGAAACGAAGCACTGTTTCTCCTGAATAGTTTGCTATTATCTCAAAATAAGGAAAATTATTTCTGTATTTTATATGCTTTTTAATATGTAAATCTAAAGATCAAGATATAGCACTACTGGTGGCAGTATTAGGCATAGAAACCCTTCAAAACCAATAGACTTTTCTTTTGAAGTTATTTGGGTAAACAGAAAATAGTTTTTTCTTTGTCCTGGCTTAATTGTATAATTTGATTTGTTCACTGCAATGTATTAACTTTTAATTTATCTACATCAGGAGTATGGCTGCTTTTTTTTGGGTGGAAATGTATTATGGGCAGTAGATCAAAGGTTTAAGTAAAGCGTTTATGTAGAACTGAATTGATAGCCCGGCGTCAGTGACTCATGGTTGTGAAAGTAAAGGATTAGTGTCTTTGGCAGCTGCTTATGTACAGTAAATAAGGCATTGGACAGGTGAGATTTCAAAAGGAAGAGGTTTTTGTATTTATGCTGTCAAGAGGAAAAGGTGTACTCCTTGGGCTGTAGATCTGGGTGTGCCATAGGAGACTCACATCGAACAGGAGAGTGTACGTGTGGTTATTGGTAGGGAAAGGCGTAAGGAGATGGTGGTCTGATGGCAAAATATATTCTTATTGATAAAATGTCTTTGTCTGCTATAGTTCCTTGTGAGATAACCATTCACAAATAGTGAAAAATAATAAATAGACTTCTTCAATTTATTTATTAATTTTAATTTATTATGAAATGTAAATTGACACTTCCTATTTATTTGAAAACCAGTTTTTACTGAAGTGAAGCTGCATCACATTTGAGTGATAGTTCAATTTCAGAAAAGCTGTGCTGAATCAACATTTTAATGCATTTTTAAGAACAAATCCACTCCAAATGTCTAGTACGTAAGAGAACCAAATAGGCTGCTAAAGGTCGGATTGCAATTAAAACAGCATGTTTGATAGGAAGTGTATCAACTGTATCTGGTAAACTCAATTTTGTAAAATTTTGATGCAGTATCCATCAAGGTTTCAGGAGTAGCAGCTCTCTTCTAAAAAATGTTCACCTATTAATACGTTGAAGTTGTGGGAAAAATTAAGGCACCGGATGCTGAAGTGAACACTGAAAAAACGAAGAGAAATTTCTCATAGTGCTTTCAGAAGAGCCTGTTACTATTAAGAGCTTTTTAAGCACATGAGGAAGTTTTGTCCCATGTCTTCATCTAATGACTTTCACCAGCTTAGTGCTTTGAAACTTTAACAGTAAACATTGCTTCAGTATTTTTCTAAATTAAATTAAAATTCTTTTAAAAGCAATAGTAAATTCATGCTATAAGTCGTTTGACTTTCTAATTTTTACCAAGCAAGTTTTTAAATGTAATTTTAAGACTCTGATCTAAGTGAAAACTAGTGTTTCTATTTTTATCTGTCTTGGAAACAACTATACATTTATTTGTGGTTTTTTTAATCATGTTATTTAGTCACTGTGTAAATAAACACAAAATCTTGTACTTTTTAAGTTGCTGATTTTTATTAACACTCCTACATAACAACAACAACGAATATTTTTGACGATTTGCCTTGATTTGATTTGATAGTTTGGCATTTTTCAGCCCTTTTGGGTTTTAGGGAGAATTGGATTGGATTCTTTATAAAGTTTAATCTTTTAATTTTGGCATCAGCTCTAAGAATCTCAGAGGCGTCTCCTCTTTGCTGGTGCCTTTCACAGCTTCTCTTCAATTTCTTTGACCTCCGAGGAAACAACCTTGCCATCAACCACCTCTTCAACAATTGTCTTGATCTTCTTAATTTTACTTGATTCTGGTAATGAAAGGGAACAGAGAATTAATTAAACGTGATGTATGTTGACAGAAGAATTTCACTAGCAGCAATTCCACCAATAAGAAAATAGCTAAAAGCATCTTTTCAGTGCTCAGTTATGTGACGTAAACTTTTGGGGTACTCAGCATTCGATTTCTCTTCCTTTGAACGTACTATATGTTACCTATAATACTATAGTGGACATTGTGTTGAATGCCTCTCTATCCCTCCTGCTAGCTTGGCTTCAGTTTAGCACAAACCTTAGGAATAGTCTTACACTGAAATGAGTATTTTTGCTATTGAACTAGATGCTTCATTTAGGAGCCTAGTGTCCCTGTATGGTGAGTGGAGAGAAGCAGGTGCTTCTGCGGTCCTCCAGAAGGTTATTCAATCATTCTCTGACATTCTCTTGGCTCTTTGAGGAGCCTGTGCTTTTACTGTAGGTTCCTGAGTTACACACAAAACCAGGCTTTGTATAATCCCTATAGGTTATCTATTTGTGCAGTTGATGTAAGATTACACTGATTGATTCTTTGCTTTGAAACTATGTTGTTTTCTACCAGGCTACTTAGTTCCATTACATTTCAACAGGCAGCCATCAAAAACTAAGGAAGCTGGAGTCACATACCTTTTTCAAGCTCTGCTACAGATAGATCCACTTGGACATCTCTGTTCAAATTATAAATAAAACAAATATAAATATATGGCACCTAACATATTGAAGAAACACTCTTGTACATTTCCTGTATGTTTAATCAAGACCTTTAACCAGGTGAAATTAATCTGCAGGCTGGTTTCTGCAATGCTATGACTTCAGCTCATAAAGATATGCCTCAGCTAGTTCCTGAGCCAGAACAGCTGAATGGGCAGAACCCTGGGAGGGAGGGGGAAATGACCACCCTCTGCCTCCTGTGCTTTCATCGAAGCCTGCTCTTTTCGCTACAGAATGTGGGATACTGGACTCTCAAATATTTTGTGTCAGCTCACTTGCACATCTTCAAAGCTTGGCTGCTACTGACAGAGGTAGAGCAGAGCCCAGGTTAGCCCAAGCCTGCAGAAGCTGCAGTCATTACAGTTCTGGACAAGTTGATCCCAGATTGAATTAATGACGCTTAGGGAGTCTGAACATCTGCCTAGATACTCAGCTCACAGAGTAACAGTGTGTACCTATGTAGACGCTGAGAGAGACAAACTCAACAGCAGCTGTCTACAGCAGCTTCTGAAAGCCAGCACAAACTGCAGCCTGCTCCAAATACGCAGTTGAAGCTGGGCAGCAGACTTCCCCCCAGCCAGATGGAAAGTGGCAGGTTTTACACCTCCACCTTCTGTGAATATAGAGTATTTCCAATGGTGTATGCTGTCTTATGGAACTAAACAGACAAGCAAAAGGTGTGTATTTCCTCACCTGCTGTCCTCTCCTTCCAGCAGACGGCGGTACGTGGCGATTTCCATTTCCAAGCGAGTCTTGATATCCAGGAGTATACTGTACTCGTTATTCTGACCCTCCATGTCAGCTCGGAGTTGCCTCAGTTGAGCCTCTAAATTGGCAACTGCTTCCTGTATATGGTTTATCTGGTAACGGTAACGTGCTTCAGTTTCAGCCAGAGTGTCTTCTAAAGACTTTTTCTACAGCCAGTGAAAAGAACAGAGATGTATTATTCAGGAGGATACAATTTTACATTTAACATTTTTCTTGGAAAGTCTCTCAGTTTTTATATTTGTCTGTGTATTTATCTACTAAACACAGTTCTTACTCCAAGTGCTCTGTATTATTTACCATGTTAAGATGGGACTGTAATTCTAGCTCCAGATTCTGGAAGATCTGTCTCCGCTCAGTGATCTCTTTCCTTTGGACATGCAGCTGCTCAACGTTGATTGCCACTTCCTGGTTCAGTGCTTCAGTCTGAAATACAAAACCAGAAGGACTCTGAACTGCACCTAGGCACGACTGAGGTTCCTGCTGATCCTTAAGTAATTGGCCTTACCTGCTGTTCAAACTGTTCTTTGGCTTCCTGACGGTTCTTTTCTGCCATTTCTTCATATTGCCGTCTCATGTTTTCCATAATAGTGGCGAGATCAATGCTTGGCACAGCGTCCACCTCTACATTCACTGAGCTGCCCACCTGCTTGCGCAGGCTGTCAACTTCCTGCAGCAATGAGGATTGGATTAGCATCAGCTATAGGAACCCTCTGATCCTGAATATAGTTCAAAATTTACAGACATAGAAGTCATTCTTAAGTAGCACCTCAGGGCAAGGTAACTTAATCACCTTGTAAGTACTGGTTAGGGCACCTCATGTTAGAACATTTTACTTATTTTATAGTATCATAGATAAACATATTATAAAACAATTATTTCCTCTGGACCAGATCTATGGAATGAGTCATGGTTCCCGTTCGTATACTTCTGTGGTGTAGCAGCCTCTAAGCCACACACCATTCTTAAAGACCTTCACTCAATTCTGTGACAAGGAATTTACACTTTTGAAGTTGATAGTATGACACTGAGAGGAAAGCTTGGGAATATGCCATAATTGAGGTTATGTTAGTGTTTAACAGTCATTTTGAATTTAGAATTCCAGTTTGTGTCTTTACTTGCCAAGGGAAAATAAACCACAGTTGTTTATTATTCTTAGCTTTGTAGGTCTTTGAAACTATAAATGTTTTGCTGAGGGTGAGGTTCAGTTTGAGCTCAGACTCCCAGGAGAGACACACTGAATGGACCTAACTTGTGGAGATCTCTGCATGAGCCAGAGCTCCTCTTGCAACCAGCAGAAACCAGAGGGTGTCCCTGCTGAGCTGCCCGTTGGGGTTTGCTCTGCAGCGAGCTGAATCACTGCCTAGGCTGCGTGTGTTTTACTGACTGTCTCTCAGTTGGTTGTAATGGAGTCATAGGTGCATTCACATAGAGAATATGTGAGTAGGTTCCTAAATTTGGAAATGCTGATCTGGGGCTGAACCCCACTGTAAGTGTAATATTCTTTCAGATTAACCATGAAGATTTCATTATTCCTAATGAGCCTGAGTTCCTGCATGCCACTTCAGAAAGAATCCCTCCCTGCCAGTGTTCAGCTGCACTTACATCCTCATGGTTCTTCTTAAGAAAAACTATTTCTTCATTCACACTTTCAATCTGTGACTCCAAATCAGCCTTTGTCAAAGTCAAGTCGTCACGAACTCGCAGCAGCCCGTTAATGTCACTCTCGACGCTTTGCCTCAGCAGGTATTCGTTCTCATACCTGTAAAATGAGGCTTGTTTTGTCATCATGAAAACGCAGCTGTTTGACGCAAGTGTTAGGATTGGTAACTAGGACAGCCTTATTGTAAAATGGAAAGTGTTTCCTCCTCAGCTTTGATACTGGAAGCTTTCATGAATAAGAGGAGCATGAAAGAGAATTTATGAAATCATCGTGAACTTACTTCAGTCTAAAATCATCAGCAGCCAGTTTGGCATTGTCAATCTTCAGGACAAACTGTGCATTTTCCAACTGTGCATCAGCAATCTAAAAAGGAATGGTTGAAAAGTGATGAATCTTTGCACATAAATGCGCACTGGATCCATTTCTGGAAATTAATTCTGCCTGTGGCCTTCATCTTTCTTAACTTTAGCTGTCTATAAGTCATCTAGGTTTAATCTGAATTCCCTTTGAAGTGCATAGAAGGAATTAGGGTTTTCCGAAAGGTAAACTGTCCTGTCATAGGTACATAAAGTAGTTGGAATGAGCTGCTGCCTGGAAAGGATCTGCTTTTAAAGGATGGAAAATAGAACTGGTGACAAGTATGAGGTGAAAGATTTAAGGAAGTTGACTGGAAACATAACTTGACAAACCTGTCAGCTGATTCTGTGGGACTATTTGATTGTTTGCGGTGTAATTTACTAGTTCAAGTAGTGATCTGTTATTTTTCCCGAGCATTTAGCAGTTTTTTCTAAAAACAACACTTTAAAATCTAGAGATGCTGAACTATATTTAAATATGTAAATTACCATTAGTATTTTCACTAATTAAAATGACCTGAGGCAAATAGAACAGAAGGAATTTTCAAAGATGTTTCATGTGTGAGATTACTCACATCTGCGGACATACATCTAGTATTACAAATTATGTAAAGTCTGTCAGGAATTTGGATCTGATCAAAAGAATTTATTTTTCTTAGCTGAGACAACTGCAATTTAGAAAAGTACATTTTCTACAAGAGAAAATCTCCCAGGTAATTGCAATTCCTGTCTTTATAGATGGCTATATGAAAGCTTACCTTACTTTGGAGTTCTTCAATGGTTTTAAAGTATGAACTGTAGTCATGCCTTACAGCTACGGTATTCTTCTCAGCCCACTCCTTGATCTGCTTTTCAATCTGGGAGTTTGCCTTTTCTAGGGAGCGCACCTTCTCCAGGTACGCAGCCAGGCGGTCATTGAGATTTTGCATCATTGATTTTTCATTGCCAGTGAGCAGCACATCGTTACCAGTAATATTAAGCTGGAAGCCGGAGCCTTGTCCATAGCTGTTGCTTGTAGATATGCGAGTGCCAAAGCCACCGGCTCCCCCATAGACACTGGGTGCCTGGATCTTTTGGAGTGACATCTTCCTGGAGCTCAGACTGCTGACACTGGGGGCAGGAGGTTGGAAGCGGGTGCTGGTACCCCACTGAATGCTTCGGGTAGAGAATGCCATTTCTGTTCTTCGTCTTCCAAAATGGAACAGCTGAACCTACACAGCGAGCAGCTGGAGTGGAGAACAGTGTGTGCTCTGTAACCCTTTATATTGAGCTTCAAAGAGGAAGCACAGTGGTAATAAACCCCACCTCTGTTGGTGGGGTTTATTACACATTATTACACGTAATGTAACTGGTGTCAGCACAAATGGCTGACAGGGTATTGCCCCCACACTCCATATAATGCAAAAGCATTTTCATCTCTTTATCTGTGTTTGAGACTAACTCCCCAGGTAGTTTGGCTTGCTTTGTTTTCATTTTGAATAAAAGATAAAACACAAATAAACTGCTGAATCATTTATAACAGTATACCTGCAGCCATACTCTCTATAGTCCTTTTGTACAAACTAATAAATTCTTACCCCTGTGTGCAATGCTTCAAATGAAAAGGAGAGTTGACTGTATGTGACAAGAGACTTAAAATATTTATGTTTGCAGTCATGTAAATATGTCTGTTCAGTAAGCAATAGTTTAGGCCTCAGGACAGTCTAGAACAGTGTATTAGTAGAATTATTAGAAAGTAGGCATCTGTAGTTACCATGTTAATTCGTTTTATAGTGAGCACAAACCAATATAGTGCAATTAGAAAGTGAATGTTGTAGTTAGCATGCATTGAATATGCATTCAGATAGTATTGGAAAAGTGTTACAAGTTGAACTCCAGCTTTCATTCAGTACAGTTGGAATTAAGCAGAAAGACTAATGCTTTGTCTGTAAGTAAAGTAATAGGAACAAGACTGTTGGGAATCTTCATTGCCCGCTTGATTTCACATGAGATGCTGAGGTCCACAGAGTGACAGGAGGCATTGAGATCAAGCTTCCAGCACAGCCAGCTCCGAGCCCTCCTGTGTGGCTGAAATTAAAGCTGACCAAGTCTCCCTCCTGCCTTGTCAGTACTGCACACGACAGCCAGTGAGTCCCAGTGCTGGGCGTTCTGTCACTAACCCGGGTGCTGCGCTCGGTAATGGTCATCGACTGCCTTTGCCCGTGCATGGAGAAACACAGCCATCCCACTGCTACCTGCACTGAGGTTCCTAAACTAACTACAGTGTGTAGTTTTGATACAGAAACTGCAGAGAGAAAATGGGAAGCAGGGGAAGGAGCTGATTGCTGAGGGGTCATTAGTGCTGCAGGGGAGTGTGTGGCAGGTGTGCATTGAGGCCATGCGTGGGTGTAGTTCCTTGGGGCATTGCACTGACAGTATATTAGTGTATTATTAATGTACAGCTAGTCAGGTAGAACAATTAACACATATTGCTTTTACTGGTGAAAACAGCTGCTCTACGTACTGACATTGTATGAAAGGAAATTGGTGAGACACTAAGCTTTGGAGTCATTAAGCTGTATATTGGAGCATCTTCAGGGTAGAACACCTAACCTGAAATATTAGGGAATAAGTACTGGTAAGTTTTTTAAGTTCCTGTGCTACAGATTAGTCTAAATAGCATTGGATCAAAGCAAAGAGTCGAGCTGTCAGGCTTGGCTATTCTGAACACATGCATTTCCAAACCAAGTGACCGTAGTTCAGGGCAGAACGTTTTTGCAGGAGGATGCTGTGAATTGTCTTTGGACCTTGAACTTTGGGTGTAACTCGTAATTAAAAACTTTTATGACAGTTGAAACCAAAGTACACTAGCCATATCTTTTGGGCTGTTGCTATAGAAAGTCAAGGTGTGTCATCTTTTGTTCATTGAAAATACTCTGAGTAAGAATCAGTCGTGGTAGTAGGTGAGAACTTACACCTTTAAAGCAGTAAGAGGAATACAAGAGATCCTGCTACAGTTACATCTCTTGGCTATACATTTCACTGCCTAGATCTCTGACAGTATTTTATCATAGTCTATTTAAGAGCAAACTTTCTGCTTTGTCTTCTTAGTATTCATTGAAATTAATTTCTGTGTTTTCTTAATGTTATTTTTTCTAAATATCACATGAAGATTCCATTTTTAATTTGTTTGGGGGTTTTTTCCATTTTTTCCTTTGGTCTTATCATTTTATATGTGCTTCTATTCAAAAAATAAACTGGAAAATTTGCAGGGGTATTTACTAAGATCAGGATAGGTGTTTTTCATACCAGAGGTGGGGTTTGCTCTAATTTTTTTGATCAATACAGGTTTTTTTCATGGAATATATCTTGAATGGTTGTATAAATTGCTAGAAACTGTGGGAGTGAACACCAAAGACAGTATCTATACCAGTGAATGAGTCAAAGCAAGGCCCATGAACTGGATGAAGGGCAAGTGGCTCGTCATGGCTTACATCTGCAAAGCTCTACAGTTGTCATCTGGGAGTGGTCAGCACCTTCTGCTTCCTTCGAATTATACCCATCTGTTACTTGGAAGAATATGGGCTGCTGCCTTACTTTTATCTCATTGGTTGTAACAGTGAGTTATCTAAATAGATGTTGAGCAACCTAATCATGCATTTTAATCAATGTTAAAGAAACTGTTAACACTTTACAGATGTTTTAGCTCAGCACGACACTCTCATCTCAAGACTCAGTTGTGAATTCTCTGTAGAAGACAGTCTGTGGGTTCATGGATAACACTTCCTGCTGGTGACATGCTCAGTTGGGATGGTTTGTGTGTGGCTGTGATGAGGCATTCATAGCAACATTAATAAATTGTTTGATTTCATGAAGAAATCTCTCCTGTAAGACAGAATGTTAATGTCTGTTAGAGAGCAATGAAGATCAGTCATGCAGGGCTGTGATAAGATGTACATGCCATTTAGCATTACTCACCTTTACTAGCCAGTAATGGGTAACCAGTCTTGAGGGTTCAAGGAAAAAAGGCACACCCAGCTCTGGTTCTGCTTTTATGCTGCCTTTAGGGGGAACATAGGCTTTTCTTTTGCACAACTTAAAGACTTAAATAAAGAAACATCTTTTAGTTCAGTATTTAGCCATGATCCATTCCAGGAGTAAAATCCAATGCCCATTTATTAGTCCCCATAAGTACTGTGCTGATCTCAGTTTGCATTTTGTATCATGAATTTGAATCAGAAAGATCTCTTCCCTTTCAGACCCAAAAGGAATTCCTCTGTACAAAGTGCATTCAAGGAAGAGGAATTCCTTGTCCAATATTCCGGCCATATTGCAGTATTCAATATTTGTGTCTGAGAAATCCCCCTCCTTCTCTTCTTAAGCTACTTGCGAGAAGTTACTTGGTAATTTATGCCATAAACCTGGTTTACAACCAAGGGAACAGTTATAAAATGAGCTCTCAGGGGAAAATCAGGATAAATTTTTAATGTAGATGTGAGCCAATAGCAGATTTTTAATTAAGTTTTTTCTGAATGAGTGAAAAAAGTGCTCAGGACAATTCTCCACCCTGAAAGCAAACTATCTTTGCACCATATGTTAATGCAAATGCTGCACCCTTGAAAGTTTCTTTTCCTTGGGAAGATGATGTGTGTTTTGCTGAATGCTATCAGATGAGAGGAAGGTCCAGACGATGTCATCAACTCAACTGGATCGACTCAACTTACGCCCTGAACATTTGCAGCACAAGATCTTACACTGTCTTCCTCACATATATGTTTTTTTCCTTATTTCCCTTTCCTTTCTCTCTTCTGTCCAGTGAAAATATCTTATTTGTCAGATCACTGCACCTCATTTCTTCCCACTTTGAGCTTTTGACCAGAGAGGTAAATTTAAAATATGACTTTGAATAGTGTGATACTTACAGAAGTGGTCCATGCCTTGGAGTGGTGCGTAAGACAATGTGTTAGTTACATCCTTCCCCAACTACAGGTTGGAAATGAAAGTCAGGAGCTGTCTTTCCTGTCTTAGCTGCTCTCCTCCAAGAGAATCACTTTTCAGTGCCAACAATAACAGCTTCAGGCCATACAAATGAACCTGCTCTTTTTTTCCTCCCCTAAAAGTATCATTAATATCAGCTCTAATATAATCTAAAAGACAACCAGGCAGATCTTTTTCCCTTGTAAGAATTATATGCAACTGAGATGTCAGTGGAATGAGAAAACCAATAAGCTGGAGAATATTTCAGCTTACTGGTTTCCTCAGTTCCATGATGCTGGAATAACTCAGTATCCATGGGAACATACTACATATTTATGATTCAGTAACCAAATACAATTTTCACGGCCCTCTGCAAATATATGCACACACTGATAATATGCCATAAAAGATACGTAGAAACACACTGTACTGTGTGTATTCACAATCGTGAGGATTGCTTTTGCAGGTTTTAAAAAAACCCCAAGTTCCATGGTTCCAGGGACCTGACTTTTATCACACTTGGAACCCCCAAATCAAAAGCAAAACTCAGTTCTTTGTCAAGGGCATAATTGTGCTTGTAACTGCCTGGAGCTGCCTGGGCAGTTGTGTTGGTTGCAGCTTTTTATGTGGGGACCATGCTGGTAGATTGTCCCTGCAGTACGTTCCAGTGACCCTGTGACATCCCTTCTCCCAGTATTTCTATCACCAGAAACAAACTGTGGGTTACTTGCTTTGTAAAGAGAAGGACCTTGAAATACTGTCCCGGCTTCAGGACACACAGGAGGGAATCAGGTATCAAAAACCAACAAAAAAAGAATGAAAACAGGCTGAAAATACATCCCGGTGCTCCCCTCGAGAAATCTCTGCGCCTTTAGGGGTGTCCACACACAGAGTTCAGCAGAAATTCCCAGGTAAGGTTGTTGGCTGGCCCCAGGGTTCTCCCCGCAGGTAGGAAGGGGTGGCTCCGGTGGCCGTGCTGTGCCAGAGCCGGCCCGCTTGCAGCTGCACCGTGTGTATATACCTGCTTGTCACTAGAGGCCACCACCTGCCTTCTTAAGAGTTACGTGCCCAAATCTACCCATTATTTGCTAGAACGGGAGAGTCCATGCTGGAACCTGAACGTGGTTAATAAAACTCACACATTGCATAACAAAATTTCACGTGTTACCTACTTTCCTGGTCCTGTATCCAGTTGAAAATTTTTTTGCATAACTCTTGTGGCCAAACGATTAAAGTAATATTTATCTTCACAGCCACAAGCTGTAATTACTGGAGTTGTGTATGGAAGGGAGTTTGTAAGCAATGGCAACAAATACTACCTGTCTCTCTCAATCTTGGAAACTGAATTTTTGAGGACAGGAATGTTCACTATCCCTCTGAATTATGCCCCTTTCTTTATGTCTGATGTTTGAATATCTTAATTTTTAGACAGCAATAAGCTCTAGACATTAAAGAAAAGGTTACTTTGGTTTTGGTTTTATGGTGGGTTTTATTCTGTGTAGCAGCAATGTTATTTCCAGTGTAACATGTCCATTTGTAAAATGGCTTGGTAACTGTGGTGACATTAACTAAAAAAGCAAAGCCTGGCCACTGAAATGGCTTCCAAAAACTTACAATTTGTCTCAGTAGTAAGGAAAGAATAAATGGGGGTTGTCCTGCACCAGTAACTTTAAAATCACCATTTCTGTCTTCTTCCAGCAACAACATTATGTATTTCCTCTTTTGAAATTGCTCTGGCAAGAGTTGCATCCAATGTGTTTGGTTTATGCATTTTATGCTTTAATTTCTTATATGTGTAGTTCAGGGGTGTTGATCTGAGCCAAAACTGGTGCTTTTTCTCTAAAAGTAACAGACCATTAACTTCTATTCTAAAGAATTATTGTATAGTTTGTCAGCTACTTCTACTTGTTTGTTTCTCCTTTTCCCTCCCTGCTCCAAATGGCTTCCTCTAAATTGAATTACATTTTTCTCTAATTAAATTATATTCCTCAATTTTACTGCTTTCTATAGAGCCTAATAACAGCCTATCAAATTAACTCCTAGTGACTTAGGACTTTAGAAAGGAAAAAAAAAAAGTACCCCTGAATCCTGATAGTTACTGGAAGTGGCTTTGCCACAGCTGATGTTAGGGTTTAGTGCCTTTAAGCTTCTGATGCATATTCAGACTTTCAAAAGGCAAATTAATATCTCCAGAAGAAGCAGCCATGGCCCTCTTTCCCCATTAGGTCATGTCTAGTGCTTTGCCAGCTGTGAGCTTCTATCAGAAGGGCAGTACAAACTGGCATATATTGACATGGGTGTTTAATGTGGTATTTATGCACAGCCCCTAAATGTGGGCTCAAGCAGGTCATTTCAGGATATTCATACAATTAAAAATATAATAAAAATGCAACTTAAAATAAAAGACAAATTTTACAGAGCAAGGAATTACGAGGGAACAATAGATAGTAAATATTACTTGTGATTTCACAAAGCCAAATGTAGAAGTAGAGTCAATAATTAAGATGCTTTTGCTGTGTAATTCAGGGCATGAGGAGGATGGGGGCATGCAGGCCTCTCAAGCATTATTCTTTCCTTGCTTCCCTGTTTTTAGGTCCTTTTCTAAATGATTCACGCACAGGAACAGGCATCTCCCAGCTAAACTTTAGAAACCTTTATAGGTCAGGGTGTGGACATTGTGAAATGTTTTACCAGCTCTTCTACCTATTCTCTCTGCTTCAATAATGTCATGCAAACAGTGTTTTTAGCAGTGTGTATAAATGCTAGATTTTCCTTTCTTCTCTTTCTGAAATTACTCAATTAATTTTGCGGCTTTATTAGCAAGGCAGAAAGCACAAATTCTGCATTCTAACAACATGTCTTGTTCATAAATATGAAAGAAATCTGACAATGTGTGGCCACAGCACCAGAAAGAATGTGTGATTAATAGCACAAACCATCACTGCATTACCTCATTGCAAACTCCTTCCAGAGGATCAACAATTCACATGCTAAAGCCGCGCATTGTAATATGCCTTAATAAGATTTAGCATTTCTACAAGTGAAATGAGCCATGAGTCACGCGCGTTCTGGAGCGCGTTCAAGTCTGTTCTGAATCCTCGTCGGAGGTTTAGTGCAGGACTTCCTTACATGGCAGGTGAAACTGCAGGAAGAGCTTTGCCTATGGTTTCAGCCTCCTTTTATAGACTCCGAGTTCCCCTGTCTGGTTAGTTTGCAAAGGTATTGTTACATCATTCGCTTAGGCTTAGAAATGACATTAGCTCCTACAGGTATTTTTGTGCTAATCTATTCCATTTATGGGAAGTAAAATATATTCACTTGGAGTCTGTTAAAAAAATAATAGAATATCATAAAAAAATGACAGAAATATCATTTAAAAATATTTCAAATTTTTCAAATTGCAGTTTCCTTGGGCCTGGGTCAGTCACTACCTTGATGGTCCAACAGCACTTCTGTGTGTATTTAATACTGAAGAGGAATAAATGCCAGGTAGCAGAGTTCAATTAGTTTTAATAAATGAATTAATAAATAACTTTTAAAGCAATACAGTATCACACTCCTGAAGGCTTCCTTCCTTTCCTTCAAGGCGCTGATCTGAGTCTAGGAGAAAGAAGGACACAGGTGATCTCTTTTTTCCTCAAATACTATGAAATCACCAAAGACACCCAGCCGTAGTCTGTACACGACTGGTTGTGCTAGGGTTCTTGGCACACGTAGAAGGAAGAACATCATCAATGTGCAGGGTCTTGACCAGCAGCACACACTCGGATCAAGTGAATTATCTCCCGTGTGATCAGACTATCAGGGATTGCTGTAACTGGAGAGTGGCTCTGTGCACAAGTTGTGTTATCTAATAGCTGGGTAAGTGGAAGCTGTGAAGTGATGGATTCTAATTTAGTCGCTATCAGTGACTTTCTTTGCAGCCTTGAGCAAGTCGTGTCATCTCTTTTTCCAATTTCTCAAGCAATAAAATGGGAATGATAATTCTACCCTCATTCATTATCTCCCTGACTTCATCTCTCAGAATGTTTTGAGAATATAATGTTAACAGTGCATGCAAGTGGTAAATATTAGTATCATTATTATTTAGGGTGCAGACCTACCCTAAATACATTTGGAAATACACAGCTTGTCTAACCACTAGATATAGGGCAACACAGAGCAGTGACACCGTATCGTGAACTGTTCAACAGCAGGGAAATCTGCCAGGATACACTGTGTTCTAAAGCCACGAAAATTCTCAAGAAGTAAGCAGGTTTTGCCACGGGATACTTGCTTGCCTTTAGAAAGCAGAATGTAATGTAACTATTATTTATATGTTTAAGGACTAATTGGTTTACTTCACTTATTGAAATACAGCAGTTTGAATGGATGTGTTAGAGCTATCGATGTGTGATGAAGTTAGCGAACGGAGTGAGCGATGAGGTCAGTGTTGTGAGCTGTACTTGTCTGAGCATTACAGAATGCAGTAGCAGTTGTCAGAGAAAGTTAAAATCATCAGAGCAGTGGCATGGAATGGGGATTGTTCTTTACATCTTAGCCAGAGCCAGTCGGGCCATGCAGGGAGCGCATCTCTCACCTCCACACGAGAGGACGCGAGGAAAGCTAATGCATCGCTCAAGAATGTGAGAGGACAGGCGTGTCCTATAAAGCACTTCAACTATTCATTTTTCCTTCTTTCCTTGTAGTTTAGCACAACCAAAACCTAGTACAAAGCATAGGTACTTTAACGTGGAAAGCAGGGCTACTTAGAATTCTTTATAAGTATTTGCATCGCGACAATGCAGTTATGCTCTGTAAATTTTAGAAATTAATATAGCTTTAAATAACATAGACAATGGGCATATTTTGTCCAGATGCTACGAACACCAGGTCTGGCTTGTTGGATCTGGTAAGCCATAAGGAAGGACATTGTTAATTAGCCAAGAGTTACTAATCCTGTATTACAAGTTTTGCCCAATTTAAAGAAACCATTAGGTAATCCATTCAATGCTTTTGGGATCTCTTTGTGCAACAAGGGTGGAGAGTTTTGGGGGAAGTGAAGGGGAATCATGAACCGGTCCTAACACGCTGGTAAGAAAACACTGTATCGCAAAGATGGACTTTGTTTATTTTAAATCTGAATTTTCTTTGAAATTTTCACTTTCTATTGTGAGCCTTGTTTCAAAGCGAAGCACATAACAGGAACCCTTTATGAAAGTGCCTTATGAGTAGGTATGAAAGAGTACAATGACAGTTTTGCTCATGAATACGAGACTGCCCTGAACACCCTGTTTTACATGCAGACATTGACTTTGGAATGCAAATGTGTGCAGACGCTCATTATGCTCCATTTTGTCTCTCTTCCTGCTGCTTTACAGTCTTCCTTGTCTAAACAGCCCGAGTAATATTTCTTTTTCTCTTGATCTGTTTTTAGCCTTGCATATCACTGGAAATTCTCCTCTTGGTGTTAGGGTCTCCTGCTGAGTCAGTGGCTGGGTGATGTGAGAAAGGGGAAGAAGCTAGGATTTGGCTAAAGGACTTGCTTGGGCCTCTCCCCTTACCTTGGGATGTGCTTCATACTCCAGTCTATCCTGACTACAGAATCCATTAGCAAAACCAATGGGAATTAATGGGAAAGCAAATAACTGAAATGGTTTTCTTAAATTACATTGGTATTTTGAGTTGGTGTGGTAGTTGAGGGGCTGCAGGGATGGCTCTACAGAAGCTCCTAGAAGCTTCCTCTAGGCCTGACAGAGCCAGTACCAGCCAGCTTGAAGGTGGACCAGTTGCCGGAGCAGAGATTCCGCCTCTGGCCCATGGAGGATCCCACACCAGATCAGCCACTTTAGGCTGGTACCTGTGTAAGAAACGGCATAATTGGAAATTACAATGACCAGAAGTAGTAATGGAAAAGAATTTATTGGCTCCAGTGAGGTATATGATGAGAGACATAAGGCCAGGAGAAAAGTTGAGAGATTATTCACTTTAAATTATAGTTAATGTGCAGAGCAATAAATGAATCACAGATGGAGATTCATGCCCCAGTGAGATGTGCATAATAAATATATTACCAGCTCAGCCAGTCGTTCTCATTGAATAGCTTTTCTTCAGCGTTTTGATGACTAAAAGCTCTTTAAACTAACAATATCAGCTAGACCTAGCTCTGTATGGCACTATTCATTATTAGGCTGCAAATCATTTTAGGCTAGAGCTCACTACAGCATCCCTGTTTGACACACAGGGAGACCAACATACAGCATGTAGTTGCACAGAAGGGCTGGTGGAGCTCAGCCTGCTAGGAGAGCCAGAAGTTAGCAGAATGTTTTACTTCATGCTTGCTGGTGGATCTCATTGATGGTGGAAGATACCACCTGCCCATTCACACTGTCATGGACAATTGCCTTGATCTTTCGATTGGTGAGCCCATCAAGTTCTGGAAGACAAAGGAAGGTTTATTAGACAAGAAGCAGGGCTGAGACAAGATGATGCAGGGAAAGCTTCATTTACAGTAATTTACCAGCTACCTCCTCCACTGATTTATCTTTACATGTTTCCCTTCAAGTCAATAGTTATTAGTGCTCTCTGAAATGTGCAGCCAGAAAGGCACTCTGAATCTTGTCCAGGTCAGGGCAAATGAGTAATGCAGCTACATCCCAGCCAATGCAAATCCAACTTCAGAGCAGATTAACCTAAATGTGTCTGTAGGTCATGCTCCTGCCAGAATGTGAGTTTCCAGACATGCAGATTCTCTGTTTGCTCTCAAGCCTAAGCTTTAGTCACCAAATGGAGTCTCTGCCTCCTCATATACCATGAAAGCTTTGGTCTTGAGCCTGAGCTTTGGACAGTGTCTGTGACTAACAGAGGTCAGTCTGAAGACCGTTCCCGAGTGGGCAGAGGCAGCAGAATGATCTCTGAAGTGCAGCCCTTCACCAGAGCGATGAGTTCCTGTCAGTTATTGTCAAATATGACCTAGACAAGACGTAACTGCCATGCAAACCTTCCATGATTCATTCATGTATGGCTAAAATTATTCTGAAACGTTTGATTGGAAATTAGAGTAATTAAGAGTCTGTAAAGAGCAAAAAAATAAGGGACTTTCACCTTTAGCTTTTGATTCAGATCTTCTTGCTGTCCTGTAAAGACAATAAAACAGAAAAAGCAATGATTATACTGATTTCAAGAAGTTCTTCATCCCCTCATCTCACTGACTATAAAGAGATCTCCTACCACTATGAAAAAAGTTTGTTTTGGCTTTGGTTTTTTTTAATACTATGAGAACTTTTCCTCTTTGGTAGTCTTACATACAGAGTTTAAGTCTCACCTTAAAACTTTTCTTGCTTACAGTCATTTTTGCTTTCACTGGGGACAGTTGCAGTGGGCCTTGGATGTTCTGAGTTGCTCAAGTTGATCCCATTTGTCTTTTGAGAAATAACCCTGTACTTTTTAAAGGCTGCTAATCTTCCCTTTTCTGGTTTTGTATGAATAAGACATACTTTGTATATAAGATAAGAGAATAAAGAATAGAGAGGCCCAGAGATTTCTAAGTGCAGAGATTTCAGACAAGGCAGAGGTGGTGAAACCAGAACGCCCATCACCAGAGGGGTGTGCTGGTGTTTGTAATGGCTGGGGTGGCATACCAAAAAAGATCTAAACTTGTCTCCAGGCTTCTTTTTCATCTAGAACTCATTTTGAAGATAGGAAATGACTATGAATTTTACTGAAATTGGTGTTTTTCCTTTGCTGGTAGGCATGCAGTGGGAATGTAGATTTTTTTTTTTTTAATAAAAGTTTATATTAATTTAGGTAGTCCAAATTACATAGATACAAGTTTCTCTGTATAGTAAGTGGCTCAAGCCTTTTATGGTGATCCATCACATTAAAATACCAACCCTTGATGTACTATGGAACTCACAAGCTTTGATTAAGCATAAACAAACAAACAAATAACCCAAATATGAGAACTCTCATCTTTGCCTTACCCGTCAACATTCCCTTCCAGCAGCAGGCGGTAAGTGGAAATTTCCTTCTCCAGGCGGGTTTTGATCCCAAGAAGAACCTTATATTGGTTATTTTGCTGCTTAATGTCATGACGAACTTGGCTTAGCTCTTCCTCACATTTGGAGATGATGTGCTGCATGTTTTGAAGTGCAGCAGCATAGTATTTCCGAGTGTCAGCCAGGGTGTCTTCCAGCATGTGTTTCTGATGGAGCAAATAATACCAATATGCTTATTATTACTTCTCTGGTAGCTATAATGCAGAAATGCCAGCAGATTTTGTCTCTAGCTAGAAGATGACAACATTAAGACTGTGGTAATTTAAACACTTATTCATTTGCATGACTGTTCATGTGAAGACAGCAGAGTCATGAAGCTGTGTTGTGTGTGAGAGGCAAAACCTCAGTAATTTAACCCTGCCACATTCTTTCTGCTCCAAAACTGTGCTCCTCTAACTGTCCAGTCTTCTACCAGTTTCAGCATTTACAGTCCAAAACTGCTCCACAATCTCCACGTCATGGATGTGTGAGCTTTAACCTGTACAAGAGCTGAGAAATAGCTTTGAAGATTCCCCACCAACATTTTCCAGAGTTCACATATTTCATTCATTATAATAGCATTTTAAATATGAGATTTGTATTATTATCTGTCTTCTTGCACAATTGTTTTTCTTTTTAGATCATGGAGCCTGCTATCCCATCTCTTCTTTTTCTTCTCCCTGTATTTCACTTGAAGGGGACACATACAATTTTCACTTCTTTGTGATAGTTGCCAAATCTGTTTTGCATATTCTGGTAGTCAGGCATGGTCCAAATTCTTATTTCCCCAACACTTTAATAACTACAAAAAACTCATGCTAAGCTGTGGATTTAAATGAAGAATCGGCCCAGGGTGTCTACAGCAGGTACCTTGCTCATCTGTGCCTGCAGCTCGATGTCCAGGGACTGCAGAGTCCGTGTTAGGTCCTTGATCTCATTCTCATTGCGCTGTATCTGTTCTGGATTCGGGGTTGCTGCCAGAGACGTGGCTGCACTCTGTGGAGCAGAAGCAAAATAAAAGCTCCCTGACTCTGGTTAGTCACTACAGCAACAGGGAGCTGGGAAATGAGTGGAAAACAGCTGTTACCTGTTCTTTGTACCAGCTGTCAAGGCTTCGGCGATTCTTTTCAATTATGGCTTCGTAATCTTGTCGGATTTCTGCTAGAATTTTGGCTAAGTCTTCAGGAGGTGCTGCATTTACTTTTACATTGACTTTGAAGTCTTGTGATGAACGATTTGCTTCCATGTCCTATTAGCAGAGGAAGCAAGAAACTTGTTTATGAAAGTGGAAAGTTTTCATTCCTCACTTGTTTTCTTCAGTTCCATCCTCTCAAAATACCCATAATATTTCTTTTTCATAATGGTAGGTTAATTGTTAGATACATTCATTTAACACAATTTGGGAAAAAAAGATATATGAATAATACTATGATGTGACTTAAACCTGACTTAGATCTACTTCTGTGGCAGAACTGTGCTAGAGAACTCAATAAAAACCATGTGAGAAGATATCTTTATGTAATATTTCTGCAACATACATACTTCATGAAGAAGCTCTGACATTTTATTTATCTGTTAACAACCCAAAACCTTTGATGAAAATCTAACAGTAATTTCATCTTTCTTACACTGTATGTTAATATTTATGGAACTATAACGAAGTTTACAGGAGAGTAATGTAAAAGTTCTGTGTAATTGTTAAAGGAATAATTGGATTAAAGCATATAATTACTGTGTAAACAACATAATTACAGGGCAAGTCAAGCAGGTATGGTAGCATTCCTTTCAGTGTAGCACAATCTTAGGTGCTAGGTACCATTTTCAGAAGCGTCCAGGCAAAGTAGCATTTCAGGGTATGACATCACGGCCTCCGAAATGCAGATCAACTGGACACACTGTGTCTCCGTGGGTTGCCCCATGCCAAGAATTGTGTTGTTATAGCTGTTCAGTATCTTTGGCTATGAGGGGATCAGCCAAAGACAGCTTCACCTACTGCTGTGGAACCCTTGTGTCTCTGTGCTCCTTTTTAATGATCTGCAGATACCAAGCAGGGTCTTTGGTTCTACACTAGGTAGTAACAGCTCAAAACAGCATCAGATTGAGCAAAATGAGAACAGCGTGTTCTCAAGCAGTGGTATTATCCACATGGGAATAACAGACCATTGTGGTAGAGCTCAGGCAGAATGCAGAGCAGCATGTTTTCAGACAATTAAGAAGTATTATCTAATTATCATGGTTAGGATTTTGCAATAAGTACTTTTACTTGACTTCCCCAACCATTCTTTTTCATTTTGATCCTTCAAGAATTCAAAGTCTGTTTAACTCAGGTCAGTCTGCTCTAGGTGACCCTGCTTGAGCTGGAGGTGGACGAGGTGACCTTGAGAGGTCCCTTCGAATCTCAGCCACCCTGAGCTTCTGTGATTCTGTGAAATGATGATCCAGAATTGTGGGGAAAGCCTGTGGTAAGACTCAGCAGCAACCAGTAACATTTGCTATTTACTGGAGATCTGAGTATTTATATCTAAGTATTAGTGAGAACATTTCTGTCTACCATCTAAGTTATTATTAGCTGTGTGTGACACATGGGTAGGTGACTAGAAGAGTGGGAGAAACTGCAGCAATTTATTATCCCTTCTGAAATCCCAGTTTAGTTGGTACAGTAGTACACAAATGATGTGCCTCATCTGGCTCTCATTGGCTTATTTAGAAACATTATTAGGTTCTGAATCATCAATCCCATTTATAGATTGTGGATCTTACTCAAAGTTAATTACATGGTATGCAAGATTTGTGTGATAGGATTCTACCAAGTGGAACTTTTTCTACCTCCTCATGGTCTTTCCGCCTGAGGATGTGCTCTTCCCTCAAGCCTTCAATTTCCATTTCCAGGTCTGTTGTAACAATGGTCAGGCCATCGAGCTCCTTGCGCAGATTCTCCACATCAAGCTGCACTCCCTGTCTGCGAGACTTCTCTGCTTCATACCTTTGTGTGGAAAGAGAAGATAGAGCATGCTTGTTGAGAACAGGCTGCCTCTTGTTTCAGTAGCATCCAAGAGAAGCATACTTGCTTAAGTCCTCTACATAGGGAACTAGGGAGAACAAGAAACCAAAGACATTCTGTTTCTAAAATACATCCATTGCATATTGTTGAATAATCTCCAAAATAAGCTTTTTTATTGTTTTCTTTCATCCTCACAACTCCTGCTATATGTAGGAAATGACTGCTCTCTTTTCTTTTCTGTTTTGCATTTTAATATTCCCCAGGTTGTGAAAGCTTTGAAAATATGATTTTCAAAGTTTTGCCAACGAATATGTGAGAACAGTATCAGCAATCAGTGCCTTCTGTAGTGTTTTCAAAATTACAACTTTTCAGCCCTTCAGAAAACAGGAAATGTGTCATGGAAGCCAGTTACTACCATTCCTGTCTCACCTTTGCAGTTTGCCATCTGTAGTGTGCCAAAGTCAGAAAGACCCTGCTGTATCTTCCCTTTTGCTCCTCAGAATCTCTCCTTTTACTTCCTTTTTTGTGGGGGGGTGAGGGTGGGAGTGATGTCTATTGGTGTTTCCACATTCAATCCATCAGACTCATTCTGATTCCAGTCTCCCAAATTAGTTCCACTGTTTCCTTTTTATGAGACTATCCAATCATACAGTGTTCAGAGTCTTTAAGTTTGTTCCAGTATTACCAAGAGCTGAGGGGTTTTTAATAGCTGAGCATCATCTGTTGAAAATAGGACAAATCTTGCTGGTTCCTAATTCTAACTTACAGAAACAGAAATTCCTTTCTTTTGCCAAGATCTGCCCAGAAGTTTTCTGTCCAAACATTTTGGCTTTTGAGTTGGTCAGCAATGTACTGAAAAACCAAGCTGTGTACTGGTAGCTGAGGAAGCACTGCCCCAGAACTTCTTTGAATCCTTCTGAGAGGCAAAACTTAGAAGAATCCAAAGCAGAAGATACTGAAGGGCAAGTATTTCCTGCAGAGCTGGGCAGCAGAGGTGAGAAGGACAGGAAATAGATTTGGGCTGGACTGGGGAAGCAGAGAAGAGTTAATTTGTTTTCCCAGATGACACTTTTAAATGCCTTCTGTCACAAGTATCAAGTGTTGGCTGTAAAACCTGCTCTTCAGGACCTGAATGAAGTATCATAAACAGGGTGACTCAGGATTGTTCAGCAATCATTTGTGGTTTTTACATCCTTTTTATCCTTTGTTTTTGTTTTGGGTTTTTTTGGGGTTTTGTGGGGTTTTTTTTCTAGATTTGTTTTATTTATCCAGTATCACCAGAAACCCTCAGTAAAATCAGTTTCATATTAGATTATCAATAAAAGGCAATATTCTGCTTAATCATCTTTCAAACTTAATCAGGAAACCAAAGAAGAGCTTACTTGAGCCTGAAGTCTTCAGATGCCATGTTAGCATTATCAATTTGTAAAAGGATACTGGCATTGGTGATCTTGCCATCCTCAATCTGGAAAACAGAACCCAACAGGACACTCAGTGTTGCCATGTGGTGATGGCGAATAGCCTGTGCTGTTTTAGACTTCCTGGCACTTGTAGGAAGCATCTGAGTAGTAGAAATGCCATGTTAAGGAGAGTACATGAATAGAAGCAGCTTAGTTTCCTGATTCACTTACATGTTTATCCAGTTTTTGTCCATAATCTTACATTTATCTAATTTTTTACTTTTCTGGATATGAAGCAGGAGTCATCATCTTTTTCCTGAGCAGGAATTTATTGTGAATAATATTACACAAACTTCATGGTATAATACAGAATAACAATCACTGTCTTCTCTCCCTCTCTCCCTCTCTCCCTCTCTCCCTCTCTCCCTCTCTCCCTCTCTCCCTCTCTCCCTCTCTCCCTCTCTCCCTCTCTCCCTCTCTCCCTCTCTCCCTCTCTCCCCCTCTCCCCCTCTCCCCCTCTCCGTCTGTCTCTCTCTGATTTTGATTCTGGTTACATTGTTGGAAAAGCAGCCTTGGTCATCTTTAGTGCAAAGAACCATTAAGCTGTGTCTGAGTACAATCAAAATGCTGGCATGAATCCTGTGCTAATAAGTAAGCATGTGCATGAACACCTTGGTGAATCGGTGCTGTGATGCAGAGGCATAATGATGATAGTAGCAGCAACTCATGAGCAACCAAACCCCTCAGATCCACCCTGTGCTTCAGTCTGGAGTCGCATGGATTGCCATTTTGGGAATAACACTGGCATTTAGTCGTCATCGTCCAATTAATTAGTGTCCAGCAGCAGGGAGTGATTAATTCATGTTTCAGATTTTGCTTTGGGATACTGAAAATTGCTGTCAAAGGTGCTTGAGAAAGTACAAGCCATCACTCGTTTAGTGTATTCAGCATGTACTGAAAAGGCTTCTAAGTCCCTGAAAACTTGACATAGCTTTGAACTATAGATCCGGATATCAAATCTCAGTATTCCATTCAAATATCTCTGGAAGAATTCTAGCAGGAAATAATACAGAATTAGCAGGAAGTAACAATTGTTGGACGTCCTTTTCCAACAAAGAAGAAAGAGAAGCATGGTTGCAGTTCCTACAGCTGCATTCACTCAACACTTCCATAGCAGAACAAGGTAGAAATCATTACAGAAATCATTAGCCGTTTACAGAGCTCTCAGCACCTAGAAGTGAAACTTCCCACACCTAAATGAATCACAAAGAAACAAGGAAATGACAAAATTGTCCTGAAGTGTCAAAAGTTTACCTCTCACAGAAAAAAGAGGGTGCCTCTGGAATGTTTTAACTAATCCGTTAACAGACTGAACATTCCTGAGCAATTAGCAGCACACCTCGGATAGTGCCCTGGGACATGATCGAGGCTGGTGAAGAAGAAAATGTGTTGCTGCCTGGAATTTGTTGTCAGAGAAGAAACAATTCTTGAATCTGTGCTTAGAGGATGGTAAAATTTACTGTGGAGGGTAATAAGGCGAAGAAAAAGCAACATGGGAGTTCTCCAGCTTTGTGCCGTTTCATAATCATGCCACACATTTATAGAAATGCTTTATGACTCTCTGCAATATGCAAGAATGAAGAACACACAGAGAAGCTACAGCTGTCGGTGCTTTGCCAGCTGCTGTCCCGTACTGATTGCTGTGCCAGTTAGCAGAGCATTTCAAACATCAACCTTTATCTGTTCAAAATTACACAGGTTTGTTCACCACATCCATCGTGAATATGGGTGCATCACTAATAGCAATCTGCAAGCTTGCAGGTAATTTAAGATCTCACACATTATTATGTAGAAAAATACACTCAAATTTGTTCTCAAAACACATTTTTTCAAGGCTTCCTGCACTGACTTCTTCCTCTGCATGTCTTGTGTCTGTTGTCCAACAGCATTGATCCTGTCTTCCTGAATGCCCTGTAAATCAGTTTGCTCATGTAGTGGTGTTAGATGTTTCAGTGAGACATCTCCCTGAAGAACTGGTGCTATTTTACTTTGTATCCAGGTTAGAAGGGAGTCGGGCTGGAGCAAGGCATCTGGGTGTTCATCCAGGAACCAGTGTGGGCCACAAGTCAGGACCCAAATGGTTATATGCCTCCAAGCTTAGACAGCTTGTACAGCACAGACTTTCAGGGCTGTTGGATATAGGATCCTCAATTTCATCTAAATTTCATTTTAGGTGCTAAATTAATTCCATCTTTTTAATTCGTGGTTAATTAATTGAATTATGGTTGATAAATAGATGCTATATTTTCACTTATTTTACTGTCAGTCACGGTGCTAATTGCAATAATTTACAGAGAAAGTAAAAATTCTGGGTTAAATCGCTGAATTGTCACTTGTAAGTAATCTTTTAATAGCCCTTCTTCCCCAGTATAAGCACTTAATAGCCCTTCTTCCCCAGTATGAGCACTTAATAGCCCTTCTTCCCCAGTATGAGCACCGTGTTCAAGACATACTGCTGAGACAGCTGCTAGTCCAGCACATGCCTGTGGCCAGCGATTGCTGGTTAAGTGGTGAGCAGTGTTTGGGGTACAACCTATTCAGAAGTCAGGGCTTTACTCCAATCAGCATTATGTTTTTAGTTTTACTACCTTCCTAAATCTTTCTGGTTTATTAATTCCAAATCAATGTGAATACGTTTATATTCTTGATGAACAAGTTTTTACCTCTGGATCAGTTTTTTTAAAAATAGTACTGAAGTGATATTGGGAGATGACCTTTCTTATTCTTAAAAAAGAAATAGGTGATGACAATTCTGGCTCTCCTTACACATTGTCTGTGGTCAGAGCACCTCATCTTCTGCCTGGAGGCAACACATTTAACAGTGAGCAGGGAGTTTGATTAAGCCCTGGCCTCAATCAGCAAAGATGTGGGATAATATAATTTCTGAGCCCTTTTGAAAAAATATTTCTCAGAGTCTGGAGAAATTGTATTATAAAAAGTGGAGGGAAAACTACAACATCGCATTTGGAATAGCTTTGGGTTTTGCCCCATATGGCTGTGTAAAGTTAATTACACTGATTAGTCACACAGATGGTTGCAGTGCTAAGTATGATCATTATGAATACAGATTAATATTATGCTTAAATTTGAAGACACGTGAGTTTGGGAGATTGAAAGAGTTACTGTTGAACGTTAATATTAACTACGGGCAGGAACCAGAACTTCTCCTTTTAATTATAGTGAAAACATCCACAAGGAATTTGTCACTGCTATTTTCCTAATTACAATGAAGTATTTTTCCATCTGATTACATAAGCTCATTGGACCCAAACTCCAGTAGTTTCATTGTCTGCTACCACAGGAATCAAAGAAACGAAATGCAACCGTACAGTAAAGATAGCCTGTGTGAAGGCAGGCAGGCTCCTCAGTCTGCCTGTTTTGTAATTTGCTTGAATACATGTGCAGTCAGAAAGAGTAAATTCTGCCAGACATAGTTACTCAAACCACAGTTTCATGTACAGAAACGAAGACTTGGCAGCAGACAAATCTCTTTATACTACAGCCTTTGCAGAACCTTCTTGCCTTCTTCCAGCCTTTCTCACGCCCTGTTCTTGTGAACACAGCCAGTGTTTATGCCCAGGTCCTGCAACCACTTTCATTATTATTTCTAACATTTTAAAGGTTTTCTTTAGCTGTCTTTAAGGGAAAGCCATCAGCACAAACCAGTACCCAGATTCCTTAAAAGAGCAGAGAATGACATAGTCACAGCTCAGACTTACCTGTCTTTGCATGTCAGTGACGTTCTGCTCATACTGGTTGAAGTCATGCCTCTTTCCATGAGACTTTGTCTTGTGCCATTCGAGGATGCAGCTTTCCAGCTGAGCGTTGGCTGCTTCCAAGGAGCGGACCTTGTCCAGATAGGCAGCCAAACGGTCATTCAGGTTTTGCATAGTCTGTTTCTCATTCCCACCCAGGAAGATGCTTTCCCTGTGATACTCTCCGAAGCCTCCCCAAGGTACCCCTCCTCCAGCAGCCAGCCAGAGGGGTCTGGCAGAGGAGAGAGAGGTGTGTGTGCTGCTGGCACCACCATCTGCACTTGAAGGTCTGTAAGAAGTTCCTTGCTGGGCCAAACCGCACCCTGCGCTACCCCTGAGGGACCCAGAAAAAAACTGAAAAGGGCCTTGGCTGGTACTCATGATTAGCTCTGTTGTGAATCTAACGCCGTGTTTGACTGCCTAGCACTGAAGCAGCTCCTTAGCCTTCCCTAAGCAGCTTTATGCCTTTTCCTGTGGGAGTTTCCCTCGATGAATGAGTACGGCAACAAGATTGTGTCATCATGAAACGTGCTTCCTCTTGGTCAATTCTGAAGCATTTATGAGCCTGCACACATTGTTGTTATTTGGAATCACAGCCACATACCAGATTGCTTTCCTTTTGCTTACTTTTTTTCTTTTTCTTTTCATATTCTAATCGTGAGGTGTGGCTAAAATCAGTAGGTGTGGAACAGGATCAGCTCTGCCTCCCAGTTTTTTCTAACCCTGTAGTTAGTGTGCTATGTCTTCCTGCTTAGGAGGGGATGCACATTTATTCTGTAATGTGCATTACAGAGTAGATGGAGAGCTGGGGCAGGGATGGCTCCCTCCAGATCCTTTCTTTCTGTTGTAATTCTCAGGCTTTGGAATTACAAGTCTGTGAATCCTGAGGTGTAGCATGTCCTATCAAGCTGTCCTTAGGTCGTTAGCGTACCGAACCGCTTCAGCCTGTATGAGACATGAGCCTTCAACGAAGTTGTCCAACCCCTGCCATTTGACTAAAGCTCTGTCCAGAGTGAGCAAGGCCCCGATGTTCACTTTAACTGCCCATTTCTGGTTGAAATATGTGAGAATTAGGTACTTCATATTTTCTAGTGATGTTTTCAAGACTCAAGGTGCAGTCATGTTTCAAAAGTTTTGTTGAAATAGGTAGCAACGCAGGAATTTCTTGCTGTCACTAGCATTAATGGTATTCAGATATTTATGTGTTTAGCTATAGAAAGAATTTAGAATATGAGTTCGTAACACTACTTGAAAAATTCAAGTGATGCTGTAAAGGTACCATCCCTAAAACTGGCCTGGCAATCATGCAGAAATAGTCTGTCTCAGGAGTTCCTTTAGCCTTGTGTGGAAATGTTTCTAGCAAATGCAGAGAGGGCAAGTCCGGCTCCTGCAGAGGTTTTTGTGTTCCTCTTGCTGAAAAGCTGGGGGTAAATGTGAAGTGTCCCTGGCAGCAGCCGGGGTTATGGGTCTGTCCTGCTCTTCAGTCGTTCAGATGGCAGCTGGGGGACAGGATAGAAGAGCTGGGGAGAGGTGGAAGGCTGAGTGGGCTGGCAGAAATAAGTGGTGCCGCTGCTTTTCCTTACAGCAGCTGCAGGGTAAGCTCTTTAGAAAGGTCTTGCTTTGCACCGGCACTCGTGCTGAACGGCAGGGTCAGAGAGACTCACAGACCAGGTTTGCACTGTCCTGGGAGAACCCTGAAGGGATGGCTTTTTCCTCTGTCTTATGTGAAATGTTTAGTAGTGAAGAATTGCGGCACTTGGTCCTTTCCTGGGATGCCTCCCAGGTCTCAGGCTCAGACTAGGGCGGGATTTGAGCTCCTCCTCGTGGCTCTGTCTCTGCTCTACTTCAGCATCTCGGTTCTCAGTTACATTTCCAGTCAGTACTTACTTCTTCTTACTCCTCATGCACTTCATTATCTAGAAGTGCTGACATTTCTAATTGTGTGGGGAAATTAATCATTGAAGAAATGGCTTTCCAATAAGGACAAGGTATGGCTATCACAAAATACTCTGATAACTATTAATAGCTACAGTTTGGTATCAGCCCTGCTACCAGATAATGAAAAGAGCTTGAAGCACTAGACAAAAAATGAAAGCCTAAGTTGAAAAAAATCGAAATTATAGTAGAACCAATGACATCCTTCCCTTTGGTTCTTCTCACCAGCGATTAATTGCAGACTGGATTTTCTAGCCTGGCAGTTCAGCAAGCTAAGGTCCTATGGAATAGCACACTGAAATATAAATACAAATATATGTGTGTAATATGACGTGAAATAAAGTGAATCCTTTGCTTCAGTGGGATTCACAACTTGGCTGCCAGCGACTGACAGTTTGTGAGCCTCTGTCTTACTCTCTGACAGTTCATGGAATGTCATGCCATCATGAAAAGCAGAACTGTATTTTTTCTGGCAAGGAATACCAGCCAAAGGTGATCTGGCACATAGGATGTGTTTCCTCTAAAGCTCAGCCTTTTCAAACTGAAAAGACCATAGAATCACTTGGGTTGGAAGAGACCTTCAAGATCATCAAGTCCAACCACAGCCTAACCCTGCCTCCTCCACCTCTAGACCATGTCCCCAAGCCCACCATCTACACACGCCTTTTAAACACCTCCTGGGATGGTGACTCCACCACCTCCCTGGGCAGCCTGTTCCAATACTTGACTACCCTTTCAGTACAGAAATTCTTCCTGATATCTGACCTAAATCTCCCTTGGTGCAATGTGAAACCATCTCCTCTGGTCCTATTGCTTGTTACCTGAGAGAAGAGACCATCACCCACCTCTCTACACCCTCCTTGCAGATAGTTGTAGAGAGTGATAAGGTCTCCCCTCAGCCTCCTTTTCTTAAGACTAAGAAGCCCCAGTTCCCTCAGCCACTTGTCACAGGACTTGTGCCCCAGACCCTTCACCAGCTTCCTTGCCCTTCTCTGGACACAGGTAACGAAGTTGCTGCACAGTTTTCATGAACACACGTTGAGGATCCATGGAAAAGACTGGTTACTTCGGAGCCAGACACGGCTCTGTCCTTTGTCAGGCACTGTGGGACTTGGTTTGAGTCCCTTTTCAATGCAGAGTACAGTGAAAGCGATCGTGGGAGCGAGGAACTGAACTGTCAGCAGATGGCACCAGTAGATGCTGGTGTCTCTGCTCCATTCCAATTTCTGGCTGTGGGCTGGGGAGCTGCCAGGCAACCCCAAGGCAGCGGGAACTGCGGAGCACTGGGTCCCGACTGGCTTTATTTGGAAATTGTTCTTGTTTTACTAAACTGGAACACGAAAAGCAAACGGAACTGAATTGCTAAGATGCAGCTTAAGTACAGGCAGAATATTGTGACACCTCCGTTGTGCAGGTAGATATCCTGTGACCATCATTGGCTGGTTCAACTCCTGCAGCTGAAATACAAGTGGAAAGCTGCTTCCCGCTGTGGAACTTCTCTCTCTTGCTGCCTGACTGATACACACAATAGTCACTTGGTTTCTGGATCAGGAGAAAATACCGTTTGTACTGTTCAGGTTTTCTTTTTTGGGAGATTGTGATATTGCTTTGCTACAGTAAGAACCTTTTCTCAGTCCTTCCCTGTGAGAAGACCCGCAGTATGTATGTTTAAGAGTGCTGTACCAAGGATCCTGCAGCCTCCTGCATGGCTGCACTGTGGGGCTGGTGCCAGCAGGATAATATTTTTCTTATATGTCAGAAAAAAGAAGAGAGAAAAATAGTGACTCTAAGGAGATTGGAAGGAAAATAATCTCTGTAATTCTAGAAATTATATAAATTTTGTAGATAACATCATGTGGATTCAAATACCCACTGATGAGGCTAACAAAATTTTCCAAACAGGTTATGTTAGCAAAATACAGCATGTAAGTAAATGTTATATATGCTTCTGAAGTTGGGATTTACCAGCCTCTGAAAGCTTTGTAAGCGTCTCTCTTCAATTACACTAGTGTGGATTTGTAGAGTAACTCAGTGCAGAAACAGCAGCATTGCTAATGCAACAGCGACAGCACTGACAGAGGCTGGTGCATTTCTTTCTTACCTATGAAAACCAAACCTGTGTCTGAACAGGTCATTTCACCTGGACCTTGCTGAGTGCTTCCTCAAGAGCTGAGGGGATTTGTGTTGAAGGAAGTGCAGGAACATAAATATCACAGGATCACAGAATTGTAGGGGTTGGAAAGGACCTCCAGAGATCATCAGGTCCAACCCCCTGCCAAAGCAGGGTCCCTAGGACAGGTCACACAGGTCGGTGTCCAGACGGGGCTGGAATCTCTCCAGAGAAGGAGACTCCACACCCCCTAGGCAGCCAGTCCCAGGGCTCCCTCACCCTCACCGGGAAGAAGTTCTTCCCCAGATTGGTGTGGAACTGCCTGTGCTCCAACTTGAGGCCATCGCCCCTTGTCCTGTCCCCACAGACCATAGAAGAGAGGCTGGTGGCCATGTCCCCCTATGTCCCACACTTGAGATATTTATAGACATTGATCAGATCCCCTCTCAGGCTTCTTTTCTCAAGGCTGAACAGCCCAGTTCTTTCAGCCTATCCTCACAGGGGAAATGCTCCAGTCCTTTAATCATCTTTGTAGTCACATATATATATATATATGTTTTATATATATAAATATATATATTTGGAAAAATAGAGATGCTAGCTTTGAATTCCTGGGACAAACTAATTGTCCTTAATATCTGTCTGTTCATCATCATCTTTAATATTATTGTTACTGTTGCTAATGTTGTTATTCCCCACTGAGCATCTCTTGCTTCCCCGCACACTGCGTTAGGGTGGGTGTCTGGTCACATGTATGGCAATGCCATACTGATTTCAAAAAAGCACTGTTAGACAGGACATATTTGCACAAGCAGAACAGAAACTTTATTATGTAGGTTCTTTCAGAAGGAAACTACACAGGTACTGACAGAACACAAGCTTGTCACCTCTGAGCCGCGGAGCTGAAGGACCATGTAAGAAGGGAGAGCAAATTTGATGAAAGACCTCAAGCTGTTGCACATTCTTGGGTTACATTCTTGTGATTTGGCAGATAGAAAAGGGTATTTCTCTGAGCATTGGCCAGTGTTTAGACAGCACTGGTTTCCTGTGGTGTCATGCGCAAAAGGGGATACAGTATTTCTTTACTGGAATCTCCTTTCACGGGTAGAAGAAAGTTTTCCATCATCTTCCACCCCGACACGAACTCTTCCACTCAGAGATGCTGTTGGAGGAGAAAAAAAATCAACTAGGGAAAGAAAAAAATGCATGGCTAACACCCTGAAAAGCTGCACAATGGGGTTTTTCATATTTCAAAGGGGGAACTGCCTTTGTATCTTATCTCCTCTCCCTACTGGTCCACATCCAGTAATTCTTAAGGGTGCACATCACATCTTGAATTTGGATCTGTCTTGTATGTTGTGTGAATCAGCAGAGGAACTTGGGAATCTTTGGGAGATTTCTGTATTTGAGAATCCCATGAGGAGTTTGTGCAATCATCTTGGCAAGTTACTGGTTTGAAAAGTGCACATAAAATAAGATGAAGTATTATAATTTTGTCTCTCAATTATAAAGAATGTGGTCGATGTGGAGAGAAGGTAATTTCTGTTAGTAAGAAGAAGTCCTGAGCAAAAAGATAGATTTCTTTAATCCTATTTTGTCAATTAATTTCAGTCCCTCTTTAAATGAAAGTCTTTCTTACCGTCCTTAGGGATCAGTCCTGACAACCTGTAGAAAAGAAGAAATGTTGGATTAATGACCATCACCGACCCTGTCCACTGAAACCATTGATCCGTTTAGCAACGGCCATGATTTCACACTGCTGCTTTCAACTGGTTGGTTCTCTGTCACCACTGTTACTGTGCTTTGCCTGAAGGCCACTGGGATGTGCTATAGGAAACCTGAGCAGCACTCAGACCAGTTCCTGGTCCTGATAAGTCTCTCTGTACCTCTCTTCTCAAAATGTCATAATCTAAATATAAAGAGCTGATTCCTCATCTGAAATCAAAAGCAATTCCATGTGTTCATCAGATATGAGAAATGGGTGTTAAAAGGTAGATTTTACTAAAGTAAGCTGTTGTCTGTGCCAAGTTCTTTTCTAGTTGACAGTGTTGGTGTATGATGAGTATTTGTACCTCTGTGCACAAGTGCAGAAAACCAAAAGCTAAAGAGATACTGAGAATGGGTTTCTTCTGTGCAACAAGAGGGTTATGTAAGACATACAGACCGAGCCTTCTATAATTCACTGTAGCCAAAACGGATGCATTTGTATTTTAGAATCAGCACAATTGATCTGGAGATCAATTGATGTGGATATCTGGCCTGAGTTACAACAACATCTGGGACTTTGCTGGGCATGTCTTTTGCCAGCACTCAAATGCTGCTTGTGCAGTGAATGCAATTTAGTAATCTGGAGCCAGTTTAGCAACCACAAATTACTGCTTTACAATGTGTTATTAACCTTATCTAATCATCACAGGATTTGTATATAGTAACGTACTGAGAGTCCTGGCCCTCCAGCAACTGGCGGTACGTGGCGATTTCCTGCTCCAGGCGACTTTTGATGTCCATGAGCATTCTGTACTCCTGGTTCTGACGCTCCATGTCGCATCGGAGCTCACTCAGTTGCTCCTCAACGCTGGTGATGAGAGCCTGAATCTGGGCCAGCTGTGCGCAGTACCGTCCTTCTGTGTCTCGCAGGTTGGCTTCCAGCCCAGCTTTCTAAAGCGGAGTAACATCGGAATAGGTTAGTGTGCACAGAGAGGGGTATAAGGAGAGGCGAGGGAGAGCATGCACTAGTAGTGAGTTGTGCAGTAGTGACAGCTCCATACCATGCTGATCTGTGACTGCAGCTCAATCTCCAGACCCTGGAGCACGCGTCTCAGTTCTGTGATCTCAGATTTGCCGGTCTGTATCTCTTGCGTGTGGGTGGCTACTTCGCGGTTCAGCTCATCAGTCTGAAAGGAATAAAAGAGCTGTAAAATCACATGCCTGTCATATTAAAAACAGTTAAATTACTTTGAAAAGGGGAGGGCCCATCCCATCTGCCAGGGCAGTAATGATGCGTATCAATTTGCTGTTCATTGGCGTTACTATACCTGAGTGAAGAACCAGGCCTCGGCATCTTTACGGTTTTTCTCAGCCAGAGCTTCATACTGTTCCCTCATCTCAGAGAGGATTCTGGTCAGGTCAATGCCAGGAGCTGCATCCATTTCCACACTGACTGTTCCAGTCAGCTGATTTGAATACTCCTTCATTTCCTGCACGGGGAGAGCACACAACAAAGGTCAGGCTCTGATCTAACACCTTCTGCTATTAGCAATCCATGCAGTGGCATGCAGTACCTCAGTTATTAAGTGTCACAGGCAGAACACAGGTCAAAACATGCTTTTCTACTCTGTATCCTCACTCCCACACATACGTTTACATGTAACTCATACATAACTTTCTTTTGCTCAGTTTAACTATCTCAGTGACCTATCATGCTGGAGAATGTCAAACAGAAACTAATAGGTCTAAGCAGTTTAGAATCAGAGAACTGCTGCTCAGTACACGCTTTGGATTCTTTTAATGCTACAGTTTTCTTCTTATTAAGCTGTAATGTTGTCATTCTAGGGGTTTTGTTTGGATTCCACACACCACCACCCCCCAAGAAGCATAAATTTGAAAGGGAAATAATTTCCTCTCTGTGCTGTTACAGATTCTCACCTCTTCGTGGTTCTTCTTCAGATAAGCCAGCTCTTCCTTCAGGGTTTCAATCTGCATCTCCAGGTCAGCTCTAGACAGGGTCAGCTCATCCAGGACCCTGCGCAGGCCGTTGATGTCAGACTCTACACTCTGGCGCAGGAACAGCTCATTCTCATATCTGCAATTTCAGACAGAAACGAGCACTGGAATATGTGCGAGTTTGTATTCAGCAGAGTTATAAACCCCAAACTTTATGTTGAATGTATGAATATTGGTGGGCTCTAAATTAAAACATTAAAAAGTGTAAAGGGAGTAAAGATGTTTTTTTCCAGCATCTTGCTCTGACATAGGGAAGTGCCTGCTTTGCCATCTGACTTCATTCTGGAGGAGCACATGGCATTTCACTTTGCAGAATCTAATGATTGTTGTCCCACAGCACAGCCCATTTGCAGTGTCCTCTCAGATTTGGTGTGAGGGAAAGCCCAGTTCTGCATAGGACACTAGAGGAGAAAATATCAACTTCCAGGTACACCACTGCAAGAGAAATCAGTTGCGTGAGTATCTTCATCATCTCTTCAGCAGTGTCTGCTGGATTGCTGAGTCCATGAGCTGGATAAGCCCCAAATTACTTTATCTTTCTTTTGGAAATTTCAGACTGTCAGGAGGAACTGCTGTGACCCAACAGTGGTACTGTCACACCAGCCTGTTCCTTTTAAATCAAGATCCCAACCTATTCCTGTGTTCTTTTCCCCTGTGATTTAGCGCAGTAAAATTAGTTAAGAGCATCACTAAAAATCCAAGACATGAACTATAATTTGTTACATAAACAGCTCAGTGATCTGGATACTGTGTTCTCTCAGGTCTGTATTCCAAATTGGCCCATCACCATCAACTCTGTTTGCCAGGCTCTTATCATCAGAAATTAGCAAGGAGAAATACCTATCTGTAGTTTTGAAATGTGTCCTTCAGTGACTTCTAGAAAAAAAGTAATGTTAAAGTTAAGAAAACTGTTTTGAGAGAGAGAAAACATGCTCCACATAAACTTACTTCAGTCTGAAGTCATCTGCAGCCAGCCTGGCATTGTCAATCTCCAAAACGACTCTGGAATTGTCAATAGTAGTTGCAAGGATCTGGCAATAAAGAAACATAGAAAAAGGGTCCTGTGAATAGTGGGGGTACCATGGCATTGAGTACATTGTAGGTAGTTACTCAGGCTGTAAACCATCAAAGAAAATAGAACAAAAAAGGACCTCTGTTGTGATAACACTGGCTGAACATGCTTTTTGGATTGCAATAGCCACTTCAGTTTGCTCTGTTGCTCTCTGTATACTGCAATTCTTACAGCTTTTATGGAGAAAACCTCAAAATGCTAAGCTCTATTCCACATCCCATATGGAAACCAGAGAGCTGAGATACCCTGTGCAAATGAAATTGGAAATGTAGTTAGAAAATAAAGTCACAGAATGTGTAAGGTTGGAAGGGACCTTGGGAGCCCATCTAGTCCAAGCCCCGCCGTGAGCAGGGACATTTTGGCTAGATGAGGTTGCTCAGAGCCCCATTACGCCTGTGCCTTTGTACACCTGATCTTATCTTTAGCTAGGAGATACAGTTTTTCAGCCTTTGAGGCCCACCCATCACAGTCTTTACTATTTGATTACTGAATAAATATATTGATATTTCTAAACACGCTTTCCAAGTTTTGCTAACTTTTAGTGCCATCATTTTAATTTCAACAAAGTTCACATTTTCAGGATAACACATTTGCTTTTCAGATTAAGAAAAATCTATTCTTTTCCGCTAGAATGCTCATAACCACAATCTATCCAGCTTTGGGGAATTCAGCGTTTATTTTGTCATTAGTTTGGTTTATTTTAAAGAAGTGGAACATGCAGTTCCACGTTTCTAGTGCATTCTTGTAACTTCTCTACATATGAACACCATACCTTGTCTCGGAGGTCTTCAATTATCTTGTGGTAGTTACTGTAGTCCCGGGCTGGGCTGGTGGGAGCTTGCTTCTGGTACCAGTCTCGGATTTTAATTTCTAAATCCGAATTGGCCTCTTCCAGTGCTCGTACCTTGTTCAGGTACGAAGCCAGGCGGTCGTTCAGATTCTGCATAGTTATCTTCTCATTTCCGGAGAGAAGGCCATCACCACCACCAAAGCCTCCACCAACTTCAAAGCCTCCACCAAAGCCAGCCCCTCCACCAAAGCCAGCCCCTCCACCAAAGCCAGCCCCTCCACCGAAACCACAGGCTGCACCGCTGCCAAAGCCACTGTAGCCTCCTGAATAACCACCACCAAAACCAGAGCACAGGCCACCACCATACCCACCTCCTACAGAGGAGACATACCTAGCAGAAGAGACAGAGACGCCCCGACCACCAGATCCTCCGTGGATGCTGGGAGCTCGGCAGGCCCCTGCTGTTCGGCCTAAGGAGAGGCGAGAGCTGCCACCACCGTAGGTAGAGTAAGAGCTCTGCACTAAGGGAGAGGCCATAGCTGCGGCACAGGAGGGTGCTAAGCTCAGTTATTCAGCCTGGTGCAGAAGAGGAAGGTATGTGCCTCCACTGCCCTGGTGCTTCTTTTATATCCTCCAGACAGGGTGCTCGGAGCAGAGCCAACCTGCAGCCCTCCCTCCAGAAATTCTCCTCCCTAGAGGTGAGGCCAATTATGATGACATTCCTCACAAAGAGAGCTGGCCTACATCTCAGGGGCTAGGGCTTGGGTTTTCTTTTTTAATTAACAAAAGGGATGAATCAGATGAGTGTTTTTCCTTCAGGCTATAGTTCTGAAACTTGGAGTTTACTTCTCTGACACTTAAGAATGGAAAAACAGAGTGAATTCGACCACACCTACTTACCCATTTCCAGCAGTCACCATGGTTGTTTTAAGAAAATCAACTTTTTCTAAAGTTAAAAATCTGGAATTGAATCTGATATGTTCTTATTCCTGCTTGTACGTTCTTATTCTGTGCTTGAAATTAATACATAGATTTTGGCATCTGAATTTTTAGTACAAAAAGCGTACCATCATATTGCAGGATGAACAGTTAGCATCTATTCATGTACAAGGAAGAGTGGGCATAGTTAATTTATTAATGCTTGGGAAATAGTCAAGAAAGGTAATGCAAAATGGAAATAATTAGATTATAAGAAGAAATGTGGGAGGACTGAGTTCCTGCTACTTTGGGGAACCATAAATTTGGTTTAAGATGAAACTGTTCAGATAGCAGTAACTGTGTTTAATGCCAAAATGCACTATGAAATTAAATAATTATTGAAAATAAGGTTGAAGAAGCACTTAGAAGAGTCATGTTATGTTAATCCTTCATTTAAAGTGGGAGTCTGAAACACGAGCTTCTTCCAAGTCTAATAATTGTCTAGTGAACTCTGGAAGGCAGGATTTCGGTACTACAGCTCTGTTCAGCACTGACTAACGAGATTTGGGAGGTTTTTGAGGAAGTATTAACTGCTTGTTTGCTCTGCTGGGGTGTGCCACTGGTGGTACTGTGTGTGAGAGTGTGGCAATAGCCCAGAGTTTGAAGAGCCTCATTCTCTTTGCACAATAAGGTGACATTCTCAGGTGAAAGCCACAAGTTGCAGTAGGGGTATGGTATGACAATTAATTGGTATAAATAATGATTTAAGCAAATGGGGGTTGAGAGGAAGGAGAAAAGCAGCGACAAAGTGAAGATGGGAGGAACTTTCTCTGGTCTCTAGTTCAGAACCACCAAAATAAAGAAGAAAAATGTTTGCTGACAAGGTAATAAGGGAGGCATTTGTTTCAACAGAGTTTTTGGCAGTACTTATCAATAGAAAACAAGCTTCGAATTCAGGATGGGTGATTTCCAATAAACCAAGGCTCAATCCTGTTCTTGGAATAACCTGAGGGGTCTTCCAAAATGTACAGATGAGCCTTTTGTGCAGCATCAGGGAAATGTGCAGCCTTTTTGCTGGGAAAAGATGTGTCTTTGGGAGGAAAGAAACCTCAGAAACCTTGCTGTGATGCACAGCTGAGCAGCCTGGTTCTGAGAATGTCCACTCATTCTTCAGCTGATTAGAAAACACAGGGTGTTTGGTAGCTGTGGAAACATGTTTCAAACTGAACCTGGACCTTTGCCACAGCGGTTAAGTTTTGCTCTTGGGCAGATTAATGGTCCTGCATTGCTTGCCAAAACTGTGTATCTCCAAGAGTTAGTATCTCAGGAAACAAGTTCAGACAAAATCTCCTGAAGATAAAAAAAGTTCCTTTAAGACCCTTATAATGTAAATATCCTGAGGTGTGCATGCTGCTGGGGTCTGCTCATCTTGGAGGGATCCTACAATAAGCAAGATCAAAATCCATTTTAAAAAAAGCAGCAAAATCAGTTCTAGAAAACACCATAATTTTTAGCAGGGAACTTGGGGGATTTTTCAGTCAGCCTTCTTTCACTCCATCTTTATAATGTCTTTTGAAGCTGGCTGGTGAAACACATCTGGCTGCTTGGGAAAGTGCCCTGTGCCTTGTTCCAGATAGTTATCAGATGAACACTTACCAAAAAGCACGTAGCAGATATGAAGCTGTTTCTTCCCTGAAATATTTACCACTAGGAAACATAAAATAATCAAGTGGCAGATTATGTCCTGTAACAGAACTAGGAGACCACAGTGGTGGGGATTCTGTGGCTTGCTCACTTTTCTGTAAACCATCAAACTCCAGTCCTCAGGCTGTCCCCCATCAGCAAGAGCTGGAAATGCAGAGTGCAGCACTGCAGACCTGAGGCTGATCCCTGCCTTCAGCACCTTCCCTTTTTGTTCTTTCATATTAAACAACCACTTCCAAATAGTTCTCAATACTTCACTGAAGTTTTCAGGGAAGGTTCCTGGGCGAAGCACTGTGGAGTTCGGGTTGGGGGGGGGGGTGTTGGTTATGGACAGTTTCTCTGCAGCTTGCTTGTCGCTGTGTTTCAGTGATACTTCACTACAGAGAGACAAACTTCATTTTTGAGAGCTCACTCACAAACACCGACCCTTCTGGGGTGAGGGGAATGGTTAGTATGTCTGTACCTCTACTCTGGGAGCAGACTGCTGGCAAATGCAGGTGTGCATTCAGCATTTGGTCACTCATGCTATTTATTTATATAATTTTTGTTGGTTTATTCCTGTCTCCAGGTTAAAGATTCTATATCAAAACCTACGTGCTTTACATCATTTTATAATAGATGATGTAAGGCAAAGCTTGCTTTGGTAAAAAATTAGATACAATTTGGTATTTACATTAGTAAAATTTAGAAATCAAAGGTGTTTTGATTAATTTCATATCTGAACAAGTATGTGGAAATTATCTGTTGTAGCTCAGTTCTAGAACTAGGGATAATTCCACATACAGTCATATTCTTTTCAATTACTGTCTCTCACTTTAGTTATGTTCTATTCATTATTAGTAACCAAATCAGTTACATTTCTCTAAATTTGTGAGATCTGGAATGCTTCCAGATTCAGAATGTCTTAGGGCTTTAAAGGAACGTCTCAAACCCGTGCTGCCTCTGCCCTGGCAGAGGTCTGCGTGGCTCTGGGCGTCCCTGCAGCATGAACTTCAATCCACAACATGTTTTCCTTAGAGTCTGTACATGGAAACTGAAGCCCATCACCTGCTGAAGTCAAACCAATGCTATTTCAAGCTCACATTCTCACTGTCTTCACTCAGATTTCTCCTACAGAACCTTGACACAGGGTTTCAGCCTTTGCACACTGCTCAGCACTGGATGTGATGCAGAAGTGCCTTGGCTTCTCATGCTTCCACAGAGCTTTCCTGGAAGACATTTCCTGACATGTCTGTGCTGTGCGAGCTCTTTGCTTCTGTTACAGGATTAATGGAGTTGACACACTTCAGCCTCTCCTTTCAGGAGGACAGTGAGTTCTGTTCAAGAAGCAGCTTGTTCATCATGTCAGTCTTTGCTGATAAAACCATCACTCAGACATTGCACCTTTAGAAAACACTATTTTTCTGGACCAAACTCTAAAACTGTAGTCTCTAAGTGATTTTATATTAAACATTTCACCATAAATCCTCCATTATCCTACAGATATGGGGCAAAATCAGTAAAATTATAAACTAAAAATAGGCTATAAAAGTAAGATTGCTAACCTTTTCAAGATTCTTCCAAGTCTCTGAAGCCCCCAATTTCATTAGCAGGGTTGGTGAATTCATTCAGTTGGCACTTTTAACTTCTTAAATGCTTTTAAACTACTAACTTTTTAAACATCTTTTTTTTTCCCCCTGACATTTAATTCAGTCTTTGAAAACAAAAAAAGTTGGTCAAAATATTTGTTTGCAAAGTGTTGTTGTGAATATGGTTTGTGTTCTTGGAGCACCAGAGTTTCCTGTCAGGCTTCCACGTGTGCAGCTCTACTACAGCAGCCATCTGCTGCAGGGATCTCACACACTAGTTTGTGACAGGGACTCACTCTGAGCAAATGGGATTTGTTAACAAACACCTGAACTTCTTTCAGGTGGGAGGGATTCCAGGTCTGACTGTTGTAGGGAGTAAATTGGTACAAAGTATTGAATAGCAAGTGTGTCAGCACTCAGGAACATCCTGGACTGTGTGTTTAATGCACAAGAGCCTTCTTCTCCTTGCTTTTGCTGAAGTGGACACTGTATAGATGGGTGAGCTTCTGCAGACCTGCTTGTGTCTCTTGTATGCCAGTGCTTCTGCCACTGCTCCCTTTCCATCCTGTGCCTTTGTCTCCCTGCTCTTCCCATTTAGCCCTCTTCTCCACACCTCTTTGCTGATTCTGACTTTTTGTGACTGCTTTTCTTTCCTGTGACAGGTTTGCCCTGTCACGGTGAAGCCACTGCCTGACGCTGGCATACTGGGGTTTGGGACTGGGATTGTCCATGTCAGTACTTGGCAACTGATGCTGACAGGTCACCTGAGTCACTGCTGAACCAACCCCAGGCACCAGCGCCTCTTGGCTGAAGGGGATTGCCCAACCTTGGTAGAGGAGGTCTGTGCTTAGGGATTGCTTGCTGTGCAAACACTCCATTAATCTGTTATGAACACCTAGTTAGTAACAAGGTTGAAATAATTATTCCCTCCCAAGTCCAAGGAGAGAAGTGCTGAAGGGTTAAGTGATGACTCCCTGAAACACAGACGTGAGACGATCGCTCTGGGGGTGCAGTATCGGGGTACTCCTGGTCTGGGCATACTGTTGTTTCCATTGCACCCTTGGTTGCTGAGCTAACTGTATGCCTTTGGAATGGTGGGAGGTGGGAATGTGATCGTCAGGCTATAGCCATGATTTGCTTTTAGCACCAACCCTGAGAAGTTTCCTTGGCTGTGAGCAGAGGGATGGTGGGAAATGGAATTCCTGGGGGCCTGAACTAAAAGCAATCATTCCTTTTAGGATTTCAGCTAGGGTTGCACCCTTCCAATGGCAGGAGAACAAAGGGGGCTAAAACCAGTGCTAAAGGTTTGTTCCCTCTGTATGACCTGGGGAAGTGAGTGAAGAGATCTTACAGCTGTGTCTCCCTCCTGTTTGTTCCCGTAGGAGTTATCGTCAAGCCATTTTAATAGCCTTATCTTTTACCCTAACAAATTGTGTCCCAGCTCTTGCTTTTTACCTTTATCACTTAATATCTCACTGCTACCACTCTTCAGAGCGCACAGAGCTGTAGGTAGAAACATCAGTCACTCCCGCAAGCCCCCCATGAGGGGCTGAGGATTCTGCTGCCTCCCTTCAGAGCTTCTGCCAGCCAGAGGAGCTGGAGGAAAACAGAGATGGAGCTCGAGCCACCCCTCCACAGACACTGTGAGTACTAACCTCTCAGGGAGGCTGCCTAGCTATTCCCTGCCTGATTACAACCAAACTTGTATAATAACACCACAGTAACACAGCAGAAGTTAAGATTGCAAGAAGATGATCATCTTTATTAGAGCAGATACAGCAATTCAGTACATGAAAGAACTAGAAATAATTGAGAAGCTAACCCAACTTGCAGATTAATCACCACTAAACAGATAAATCTACTTAAACTTTGTGTGGCCAAGAATTTTCTGTGCTTCAAGATAGTAATTTCCAGAAGCTTTGAGTGATTCCTCTCTGTTTCAATTCCTGTGTGTTGTCTGCTTTTTCTCATTTTGACGATGACGTCTGGAGGACTTTCAGTACTATTTCCCATCTGCCAGCTTGTCTCTTTTGTCTACAATAATATGGAGAGGAAGAACAGGAATTAGTTAAGCATAACACACATGAGACCACCCTGCAATAGGCACTGAGCTTGGTTTGTGGCTCGTCTCTCCTATCCTTCTCCCAGAAGTTTTCTTCTTATTCATAGCATTGATTTGACTCATACATCACTTTTACAACACAGCTGACCTTTAAAAGCTCAAGGCAAGTCTTCCTTGCATGTTCGTACAGTTCCTCTGCGCTGGCCAAGCTTAAATTTCATGTATCCTTTAATCTGGGGGAATGATTAAGCACTTTGTTCTTTACTTAGCCTTTACTGTAGCATAGCCTGAGATTTTTTTCAGATGTCTAACATCTTCTAATGACTGAAATTTGTTACATTCTAGACAGAGTCATAATTTGTTACTTAATAGATTTTTTTCTGTAGCACAAATCAGTGCAGCAGACCAGTCTCTAGAATGGACCCAGCAACCATAGTGTCTATTTCCTCTTTGAAAATAAAACTTGTCTGGCTCCTAGAGCCTTCTCAGGGGAGAGAGAGAGAGAGAGAGAGCGAGCTTACCGGCTGTTTCAGAGTGGGAGCCAAACATCCTGTAGAATAGAGAGAGAACAGTTGAACAGAGAGGTAACACATCGCATGCTGTGTGGGGTGAGGGAGTATGAAAACAAATTCTCTACCAGTCAGGTACATTTTGTCTATAGTCAGAGGAGAGATGGGCATCTCCTGGCTCTCCCTCTCAGCCAAGGAGAGGGAATTGTTGTCGAAATACATCTTTAAACAACTCGCAGTGGGACGATTACGGAAAAGAAGGGAAAGTGGAAATCCAAACTTTTCAACTCCCACTTCATTTCTTTGTTCCAGGCTACGAGACGTTTCCCTCCCTGCAGCTGTACATGAGGTGACCTGTGCTTCTGCAGCAAGGTCCCCTTCATGGGCTTTCTGCCTTCACTTCTCTTCAGAGTATCTTCTGCACTGGTTTCTGTGAGGCAGAGCCATTTAACTGGTACCAGGAGGTTTATGGGACTTTGGTGTTAGTCCTTCTATTGTGTAAAACATGACTAACTGCACTGTGCCCTGAATTTCAGCAGCTAACGACCAGTTATCACTGATCAATGCCCCATACTGCTCCTCAGTTTGCCTTTGTGTGTGGAAGCTCTTGGAGGTGCTCACTAACTGTAAATGGAAGGTGTAACCTTTCTAGCTCCACCATGGTCCAGAAAAAAGAAATTTGTTAAAAATTTTAGAACCCTGGGAGAATCTGAGGTTGTGTTTACTGTGGTACTGTGGCAGTGAGCACCATGGCATGGTCAGGAGTGTTAGCAAATGGTTGTCTGCGGTGAGCAGGTACTCACTGGGACTCCTGGCCTTCCAGGAGCTGTCGGTAAGTAGCAATCTCCTGCTCCAGCTGAGTCTTGATATCCATGAGGATCTTGTGCTCGCTGTTCTGGCACTCCATCTGGGCTCGGAGATCAGCCAGCTGTGCCTCCATGCTGCCAACCAGGCCCTGGATCTGCGCCAGCTGGGCCCCATAACGCCCTTCCGTGTCTGCCAGGGTGCTTTCCAGCGCTGCTTTCTGAGAGCAGAGAGGTTGGAGGGGAAACCACAGAAAGATTACTGCCAGGCACAGGGCTATGTGGCTGTACCAGTGGCAGGGAGTTCATACAATGTAAATCTGAAGGTACCATGCTGAGCTGGGACTGAAGTTCTATTTCTAGCCCTTGCAGGGAACGCCTCAGGTCAGTGACTTCGGACCTGCTGCTCTGCAGCTGTTCAGTATTAACAGCTACTTCTCGGTTCAGCTCCTCAGTCTGAAACAGGGAAAGCATTATGTCAGAAATAAGTGGACCTAAGACTTTCACAGCAGTTTTCTCTGTGTTTTAATAATTACTTTTTTTCTTTCATGGACTTCTTTGATTAATATTTATATAGCATGGAACTCTTTCTACCTTGCTGTGGAACCAGGCCTCAGCATCCATCCTGTTCTTCTCAGCCATGTGTTCATACTGATCTCTCATATCAGCCAGGATCTTGGACAGGTCAATGCCTGGAGCAGAGTCCAGTTCAACACTGACTTTGCCAGCTACTTGCCCTCCCAGGGCACTCATTTCCTATGTGGACATGGCAGAGGAAGACAAAAGAGGGTACAATCATGAACTGAAAACGTTATGAACCTTCTGTTCTTTCTTCAAGGGTTAAGGTCTCACTGACTCCCCTTAAATATTTGCAGGGAGTATCTTATGTTTCCCAGCCTACAGAGACATCATTTGGTCACTGTGGGAGAGCCCAGAGCAATCCTCAGTGACTCCACATTCCACATGCATCTAATTTCATTTCCAAATCTCTTTCTTGGGGTTTTTTACCTCCTCATGGTTCTTCTTCAGATAAGCCAGCTCCTCCTTCAGGGTTTCAATCTGCAGCTCCAGGTCCGTTCTGGCCATGGTCAGCTCGTCCAGGACCCTGCGCAGGCCGTTGATGTCGGCCTCCACGCTCATGCGAAGAGCCTGCTCTGTTTCCAGCCTTGAAAAACCAAACCAAAGCTATGCCAGCCCACCATGAAACACGTTATTTGCTATAAATGTAGTGGTGTTTGTAGGATTTGTGTGGCAGCAGATATTGTCCTGCATTAAACTTTTCTCCACGTGATTTACATGATATAAAATGTTCTGTGGTGCAGATGGTGCTTTCAGCAAATACATCAAGGTCAGAACTGCAACCACAGGATCAAGCCAGTGCTCACACAGAGCTTTATAGGCATTCCTTTCTTTTCTCACAGCTACTGCCCTTTGGCTCAACAAGGATTTTTGCCTGCTTAAGAGACCTTTTTCCTTTCAGAAATTACTCACTTGGTTTTGAAGTCATCAGCAGCCAGCCTGGCATTGTCAATCTGCAAGACGATCTTTGCGTTGTCAATCGTGGCATCAAGGATCTGCAAACAAAGAGAGTTCATTGCCAAGGCTGAAACAACTGTTACCTTCCTTCCTGACCTGAAGATAAAAGAGTGAAGATTTTATTTCTTCTGTAGCTACACCAAACAAAAGTGTATTTTATTTGGTCTGCTGGGAAGGCATCAGCAATCTGCAGTGAGTATATAGCACAGATTTATCGCAGTACTTTGGCCATGCTTGTCAGCTATGGATAGGTCTGGCATGTGAAGCAGCTTCTAGCTAGGAGTCCCACAGGGAGACAAAAGTACCTGCTGTTTTGGAGGGAGAGGACTCTGGTGAGCCAGGGGGTGGGTGATGGTTTTGGACCGAGGGAAGAAAGCTATTTAGAGGTGCAAAAGGAGCAGAGTCTGCAGACCACTCTTGGCAGAAGTTGTTCTCGTGACACATTTTCTTATCAGTGGGAAGTGATTACAAGGTCTGTATGATTTTAAAATCAACAGTGTGTTTGTGTTTCGTAGGCAGAAGGGGTTCCCATCGCATTTGTATAGTCTTTGAGCACATTTATTTCCTAGAACATCCAGGATGGTGTTTATTGATTCTTCTAATGCGTCATGAAAGCCCTAAAGGGAATTTTGTTTATTTAGAAGTAAGCCCTGTTAATTTTTACCTGGAAAGCACGTCTTTTTGCCTACCACTTTTAAAACTCAAAAGCTCATCCACAAAACCAGCTGGAACAACATTGTCTCTCCCCTAACTAAGGGGAGTAAAAGATAGGAGGGAAATGATTACTAAGAGGAGAACCTCTAATTGCCAGTTCTGCCTTTACTGCAGAACGTGAATGGGTGGCAGTGAGGAGAAAGTAAACTGTGTGGGAGTGGTCATGAACTCCAAGCTGAACTGGGAAGACTAAACCTCAAGTTTTCTTTTAATTTATTTACATAGTTTAATCCAGCTGCTACGTATGTCTTCCAGGGTGTGGATCATCCAAAAGTAATCTCTTATCAGGTACCCATGGGCTATTGGGGCAAATCTTGCATTTATACATGGGATTGGTTACTTCACGTCTCCTACTTCCTTTCTGCATAAGCCAAATGTTTCAGCATTCAAATTTCAATTCCAAACTTAAGTAAGTGAAATGTGGAAGAAAAATAAATGTGTGGTGATGAAGTCTTGATCTGGTGTCTTCACATTTACAGAACTGAACTTCACCAATTTTTATTTTTACCACTAAATCTGTGTCTGTGTGCCTGTCAGGGTTTTCAAGCCACATGGCAGAGTTAGGCATCTAGTTGTCATTGTCTGGTTCCCCTCATACTCATCAATATATATATTTATGGTCATATACATATATATATATGAACTGGTCATATATGTGTGTATGACCAGCATGTGTGTGTTTATGTGTGTGCATCTCTATATATGTATAGATGCTTTGTTAAACATGATCAGGGAATTAAGTACTATGGCATCTCAGACTGATTATGTTGTACATTCTCCTAGCCAACATTAACAGAGATAGATAATTCCCTGCTGACAGTTTTCCTTAGCCATGCTGCCCAATCATTCCTCATTCATTTCATCTTCCCCTCCTTTCCACAAGCTGCAATGCCTTCTGGGCATTTCCCAGTGAAGTTTTTCTCTGGGTTTTTCTCCTTCCTTCCTAAGTGCAAAGCTGAGATGATTTTTAAGAAATGTTCACACCTACCTTGTCTCGAAGGTCTTCAATAGTCTTGTGATACGGACTGTAGTCCCGAGCTGGTCCTGGGCCTTGTTTCTGGTACCAGTCTTTGATCTTAGTTTCAAGGTCAGTGTTTGCCTCCTCGAGCGCACGCACTTTGTCCAGGTACGATGCGAGGCGTTCGTTCAGGCTTTGCATAGTTGCCTTTTCATTTCCTGAGAGGAGCCCATCACCGCAACCCAAACCACTGCCAAAGCCACCACTAAAGCTGCTGCTAAAACTGCTGCACCCCCCACCCAGGCCGCTTCCCAGACCAGAAGAGACAAATCTAGCAGAAGAGACCGACACACCCCTGCCACCAGATCCCCCGTGGATGCTCGGAGCCCTAAAGCAACCACCACCGAAACGGACTGAGGGGCCACCCAGTCCCCCTGCCACCGAAGAGGAGGTCTGCCTGAAGCTGTAACTGGCCATGCCAAGAAGGAGAGAGGACCTAACTCAAGCTGCAGCTCACAGGGTTTGTGATCCTGAGGCAGGAGTGTGCTCTGCTCCCCCACCCCACCTCTTTTATGCCTGAGACAATGGGAGTTGTCTCCAGAATGTGTTATCTGAGACCCGTGGAATTTATCAGCCTTAAGCCTTCTGCCAACAATTCCTCTTATTGGTCAGCCCATGAAGTGGGCTGTGTGCCGGCCCCACATACCTTCACACACAGGCTTGGTTCCCTCCCCTGTTCTCTTGAAGCAAAAGGTGGGATGCAGAGGAGGTGTCACCTGCCAGGGGAGCATTCACAGATTAGTTATAGTTTACCTAGGTGCAAACAAAGGGCAGGGAGCGTGCAGCTCAGCTGCAGCAGCACTGTGTCCATAGCAAAGCCCCACAGGGACTTTCTACAGGTAGTCTCAGGAAAGAATTTTAATACAGAGTGATTACGTTAGTAATTGGTAGGCCAATAACTGAGTTTGAAAGAAGCTCAAATGCTGAATAATATGTGCAGACCTTGGCTAAACAAGTTCCCACTCCTCTGTTTTCTTTATTTCCTTTGTGAAGAAGAAGTATCCTTTTCACTGTTTCTTTCTTTGCCCCCAGTTCCCTTTAGTCTTCTGGTCTCTGAGAACCATGAAAATGTTATTTCTCAGATGTCCTCGGTTATTGAGATGCATTTTCAAAGACAATGCTGCTTTTGGTAGGGCAAACTCTTCTGTCACCATCCCTAACAAACCAATGGATACTTACATCTTTCCTTCCATTCTCTTTCTCTCACTTGCTCCAAGCCCCTGGGACTCCCCAGGAGAACTGTTTGAAGGAAGAGGGAGTGAGCTGCCCTGCCAGCATTTGCAGCTCTCAGGAGCAGCCAGGCCTGGCACCTACAAGTGCTCCCACCAAACAGAACCTTTAGGATGCAAGATGCATCCTGTAATGTGAAAAAATCCATTTCATACCAAAATAAAGAGTTAAAGGTAACCAAATAAAATCCATACTCTGTGTGAGGGCCTGACTGGTCTTTCTATACCCATAAAAATGCGTCCGGTATTTTAGACCACACATTAGTGCTGTGCTCACTGTGCAGAGAGAAATGTCAAACTGCAGGGCAACTACAAGGAGGATAAAAGAACAAATACACCAGCTGGAAGCTGTCCAAAGCACCTGTATCAACAGCCCCATTGGTCTGTGTCTAATGATGAGGCTGTGTCAGAAAGAGTTCTGCAGTGACTCAGGTACAGAATATAGCACTTCATACATATAGAGTATGTATTGGGTACTGCCTGGCTGGGATGCTGCAGCCTAGGGGCATCGCCACTGAGTTCTTCCCATGGAGGCTGCTGCATTCACACAATGCTCCATCTCACACAGGAGGAGTGTGCAGCCCTTCCTAAGAGATGTGGAGGACACTTTAGTCAGCCCAAGACACGCAGGGTGTCCCTGCTGTGGATCTGAATGTCCTGTCTAGCTCTGGGTAGGTAAAACCTGCCCAGCGGGTAACTGTTCCAAGTCCTGTGGGTAGGTGAGAGTATCAGTTACACTCTGCCTGCAGACAAAAAGAAAGCTACAGAAGAATAGTGATTTTGTTGTTACTTATTAAAGTCCATAGTTAGAGCATAAAGAACGTAAGCCATGTGCATTTCTTCACTGAACAGAAATGCAAGAAGCTGAAAGAAGCAGAAATACTGGTGTATTCTGTCTCCTACTGCAAGGAGAAACATCCTTCCCTCCAGGTACGTCATTCCCTACCGTTCCCTGTCAGGTGCTCAGAGCAGTGTATTTTGGGGTTAGCAAACTAAAAGGCATATTTATGATGCTGCATAATATTTTATGATCCAGTTAGTGAAAAATTGGAGTCTGGAAGGCCTCTACATTCCCTCTGAAACCCCTTGAGTAACAGCAGCAATCATCACACATGGTACTGTTAGGATATTGGTAAGGTACTGGAAGCAGGTTCGGTTTGCTTCAGTGTATGGGGAGAAACAATCCCAAATTGCTGTTCCTCAGGGCAGTGTCGGGAGAGGAAAAACTGGGGAGACACTTTCAACCAGAGGAACTCTTTAATCTTATACCACCAAATATACCACATGCTGTTAGGAGCAAACCAGTCCCTCAGGCAGTATTTTTACTAAAACTGTGTTCTAAGTTTCTAGAAAAGCTTTGATTTTCTTTCAACTTTACATCTCTCTTTTACCTCAGTGGCTGCCTGGGGTTTTTTTTGTTGGGACTCCCTGAAGGTGATAACATGTACTTAAATGCCTGAAAAAGCCCTTATCGTTCTGTGCAGGTCCTTCTATCTCCCACCACAATCAACCTCATTTATTGTATGGTGAGAGTTTCCCTAAAGGAGACGGAGGGAATGGTCAACAAATGGAATTGCCTTTATCTGAGGGTAAGGGAGACACGTTTACTGCACCCAGGGACTGGTGGTAAAAGCCCACGCCCAAGCTCCAGGCTGAAATCTGGTGCTGCTTTACCTTTATCCACTCTGCTTTCCTGGGCACTACTGCTTTGTAAAACTGTGCATATTGTTTCAGGGCACTTGTATTAATTGTCCTGTAAACCATCTTTATTGCATATACTTCGCTCTTCTCTGTGAAATTTTTTAACCTATGTTATCAGTGTCTCCAGTTCCATGGATGCTTCTATGGATAAATAAGGAAAGTCATATTATTAGTCTGAATTTACCTTTTAAATCCTTAAGTGTTTATCCCTTCTGATAATTCTTCCTCTGCTTCCAGCAAGGAAAAAAAAAACGCTTTTTGACTCTTGTATGCACATTTGCACTTGTATGCACTTTGAAACTTCAGCCACCCCATCCCACTGACAAGGCATAAGCCCTCTTAAAATCTCAGCTTTGTATGTTTTTCTCTCCTATTGAAGTTCATAGGCACGAAACATTTCAATCTCTTTAGTTCAAACACTTGTTTTTTTCTTCTATTTTTTCTTTAAACTTCCTTATGGGAAGAGCCAACGATAAGAACTGATCTGCAGCTGGTACTGAAACAACTGTGTGGAACATCTGCCTAAGATACAATTCTTGGCTTTCTTGCTTTTATATCCCATCATTAATCTTTTTTTTTTCCTCCTCACAAGCCTTGCATTGCAACATGTTCCCTGAATGAGCTAAGAGATTCAAAGACAAGAATGTTTAGGTTCTGAAAAGGCAGGTCCTAGCACAGGCACACAGCACTGGGAGCAGTTTAACAGGAGGGTAGGGAAGAGCACTGGTAACTTGCTCAGAATTACTGGTTCTGCAGAGCAGAGGGAACGGCATCTGGTGAAGAGACAGGCACACGGGTGCCCCGAGTTCAGCACTGAAGGAGATGAGAAGTAAGGTCATGGAAGGGTTCGGTTTTACCAAAGTAACACTCAGGACAACTCACTTTTACCCAAGGGTCTGGTTCTTTCATGGTAGAAAAGAAATGGTAATTCAGTGATTTGAGCTGAACTGGAAGGATCTGGATTTCTCCAGGCTTCTTTAGTGATATAGGGACACATAATTTAACTTCATTTTCATTTATATAATCTTTGAATAGATTAGCATGAGAAAAAGACATAAAAGACCACAGCAAACTCAAACACTTAAAAACCTGGGAGCAATGTAAATGTTTCACAAATACTTGAAGCTGGATGTGGTGTGTACTTTTGGGAATACCTCAGTATTCTCTCTCTCTCCTTAGAAAACATAAATAGCTCTAAAAATCCGGAGTTGACCTCTCTATCAATCCAGAACTATAATGGTAATGCACATCAGGAGTAAAGTACCTGGGATAGGAAAATAAAATAGCTTTTCTTGCAGCATGATTGCAAATTGTCTGGGCAGAGACATTGAGCTTGGACCTGAAGCCCCAACAAGCAAAAGACAAGTCACTGGATTTAGTTTTACACTTCCTTTAACCTCTTAACTGGTTGATGAATCTCAGCAAGGTATGATGGGGCTGGAAACTATTATTAAGAGCCAAACAGCTAACTGACAAGGGGACGTGTTCCAAAAGTCAGGTCTCTGCAGGCAGCAGCAGCTCAGAGGCCACTGCCAAAACCAAATAGACTAAACCTGTCCCAGACATCAGAGGAACCAAGTACATGTCAAACCCTTGCCTTGAGCACTGCGGTTCTGCAGTGATTCATGCCTAGAGCCACTCAAAGGGCATTTTCCCATAGGCCACATGGAAAATTCCTACTGCAAAAAATTCCCAGACCTGGTAGAAACAAAGATGGGATTCATAGCACACAGGGAGATGAGATGAGATGAGCTGTTTTATTCTGTTCATGGCTGAAAAAGATTTGGAGACCATGCTTGTATTTACATTTTATGCAAATATCTAAGTAAATACTTAGATATTAGTATTTCCCTTGCTAATTTTATAAGAATATATTCTGATCATATTGACCAGCTACAGCTTCCAGTAAGGGTGAAGATTTATTGTGTAAGCATTAAACACACATTCTTCATCAAATTAGAAATGAAGGAGCGCTCCTTGTACCCTGCTGCTGGATTCTGTCACCTGGATTTTGGCTTTGCTGGTCCTGTGGGTGGTTTCAAACTGGCTTTGGGCTTGTGATAAATTCTCAGTCTCCAGATCTCTGTCAGGCAGTGAGAAAATCAAACTCTCTTGCTCTCCTGGGGCAAGTCCTGTAGCCACAGGTTTGAAGAGCCACTCACTGCCGAGAGGGTGTTTTTGAACCAGCTCGGTCTCATAGCAACTATCAGCTCACTAAACATGTTCTGCAGCCCTGGTTTTGCTGCCCAGAACCACTGCCTCCCTTTGGGGAAGGAAAAGGGTATTTCTATTTACTCTGACAGTCTGCACCCTTTGCAAAAAGAAGTACGTGACAGGCAAATCGCCCAGTATTTGCGGGTATCAGGGAGGTTACCTTTCCACCAGCCTCTGACACTTGTATTCAGCTTTAGATCTTCCTTTCATTAAACACTACAGTCTGCACCAACTAGAAGTTGTGGGCAGCCCCCCACTCCCAAACCAAGCTGACTGAAATGCTTGAGTCCCTTTTGACTAATGGATCAACTTTAATTAAAACTGCAAGGTTCTGGTGACCTGATTTCTAACATTCTCACCAGAAAGGAGCATGTGTTTCAAAGCGTTGGGTGTGTGTAACCACAGTGAACTTCTTGGTAGTGCCATAATTTTTGACAGTCTGACATTGGGTTGTGGAGAAGAACTGAACTAGGATTAGAAATGTTGTAAGAAAATGTTGATTAATAAGGCTGTAATTGCCTTTGATCCACAGTTGCAGTCCTGCTGCCAGGGCTGTTGAAGCACAGGAGTGCCTGCCAGAGTAAAGGTGTTCCCTGCAGCCAGCCTTTGCCATGCCTCTCTGAGCGTGGGCCCATAAACAGCAGGCTATTAGGAGTAATTCCAGTGTGCATAAAGCTCTCTTTAGGCAGTACTACAGCAGTTGTGAAAGCCAGCTCCAGCACACCTCAAATTGCACGTTCACTGCATCAACCATGAGAAAGCCTTTGCCCTTAATGTCTGTCATAGTGTGAAAGAAGTTCAGATGACTCTTGGGATTACCGCTCCAAAATGTGCTGTATCCCCCGAAACCTAATGGAAAAACCTTACTTGGAATACAGAACAAAAGGATTTTCCTACACTGTCCAGGACTTTTCCTGGACTGCTGCTGTTTTTCATGATTATGGTAGGCTGGTCAGTCTGAGAAATACGACAGGAGTAGCTTCTTTTCACCTGATTTTCTGTCAGAGTCCCAGAAATCGCAGATTTTCCTGTTCAGTTACCTGAGACAGTGGTGGGGTCCCAGGGGAAGGTCAGCCGTGCAGAGGGCTAGGGCCTGGCCAGGCTGCCAGCAGCCGGCGCTGCCTCTGTGGTACCATTTCCGTGCAGCCAAGAGTACAGGAGGCTTTGGAAAGGGTGTGCGAAGCTGCAAGAAGTGGAAGCAGTGAGCTGTTGTACCTGTGCATGTCTGGCAGCTGCAGGTCTAGGTCCTGCAGGTACATGGTAGTCCAGACCCAGCATGAAGCCCCTCAGATAAACCTCTTGGTTTGGATTCTTCTCTATCCAGCTATTTCCCCTTCTCATCTTCGCCTAACCTCTTGAAAATGTTAGGTTATTCATGTGGAAATGATTCATTTCCAGAACTAAGAACTCAGTCACACCCAAAGCTGGCACTGCACAGCACTGTAGCTTGCCTTTGGAAGTGGTGCCAGTATAGGATGTCAGTACCTCCACAGTCCCCCCTACAGGCCTGGATTTTTAACAGCACTATTTACCAAAACAATTCGTTCTTCATAAAATTCTTCTCTTCACTCAGTAGTACCAGGCTCCCTCTCTGCCTATGGCAGCCACCGTTGCTACTAAATGAGTTAAAAACAGAGGCAGAACAATTTCAAGACTAATTAAATGTGTTCGAGAACAATCCAGGAGGTTTTGATTTAATCAGAATTTGCTGAGTTCAATATGGAATTACCTCGAAACCTTCAGGCAGGACTTTGTGAAGCAGATACTTCCTCTCTTCCCTGTCCTTCATAATGAATCAGTTTCTAACCTTTTCTCTGTCTGCCCAGTCATTTGGTTTATTACCCCCTCCGGTATCACAGTGGTACCTCTATGAAAAACATCTCTGTAGTGTTATTTAAGTTGCTCTTTCCTCAGCCTAATTGTTTCCCAAGTCTGAGGCTTGAATTGACTTTAGAGACTGTATTAAACAGTTTCTTTATATTTCTGAGTTTCCCACTAGAGGATGCTGTGTAAACCCACGCTGAACAGCTCCAAAGCAAGCCTCTCCCTTGTACCAACCCATAGGGACACGTTCCTGCTGGTTTGCTGGAGGAACAGGGCTGTACTGAGTCTGTACTGACCCACAGACTCAGGGTACAGTATCTCCAGGTGTTGGTGCTCCAAATGCACACTGATTTCAGTTCACTCTGTTGTTTCCATGCGCTTTGGGATTGCCACGGGTGAATTGTGCTCCGATAAGTCCTGCATAGTAACTCCATCCAGCCGAGTTAAAGGAAAACCAGAGGTGGGTGTGCTTGGTTTAGCTCAGTTCAGCTCAGCTCAGGGTGAGTATGCCCTCAGTCCATGACTGGTAAATGCTCTGCAGAGACAGGGCAGCACACTCAGCATGGAGGTTTCTCCCCTCTCCCACTTAATAGAGACACCACAGGGAAGCAGGATGCTCCTTCCTGCCAGCCTGGAACACAAACGGCTCCTTTCTGGGACCAGAAACCTTCTGTTCCCTTTGTCTCCTTGGGAAATGGCCTCACTGGGACTCCTCTCGCTTTTCTGCTGTGCTGAGAATTGAGCTCAGACTGTACCATACAGACTGTCTGGTGCCTTTGTAAACAGTACATTGTTAGCCAAAAAGGTGATACTTTACCTGACCTGAACCTGTTTGCAAATCAAAGTGCAAATGCAAATCTACTTGACAGAGTAAAAATTGTCAGTGGTTTAGTGCTGCTCAGAGAACAATGAAGCCTTGTGAGACCCACCCTTATTTGTGACAGGGCAGCAGTTGACCCACTCACCAGATATGTGGTAGACCCTGTTCAGTGACTTTCTCAGCCCACTGCCATTCCAAGATTCAAGTGCAGATTTGTAACTTTTCTGTGAGCCAGACATTTCACTGATTTGTCTTCCTCTGTGAAGCCCAAATAATGTAACAGTGTTTTAGTAGGACAGATTGAACGCTGCCTCCACCTTGCCATCCTCCCATCCATCCAGAACACTGGGAATGCTGTCTTGGGAAGTATGAGAACACACTTCCCTTGTTAAGAATCATCAGATAAAAGACCAGAGCCCAGATCTTCCAGCACACTGGGAGGAAAAGTGCTAACAACTGAACTTAGCGTTACAAGGAATCCTAGTTCAGTTCTTCCCCACAACCTGATCTAATTCTTTGCTTTTAGTGAGCAAGATTAGTTAGAGCCCTCATCTCAGAGCTGTGAAGAGAGGGCTGCCTGAATATGATGGGGTTCTCATTCGGTGACCCAAAGGAAAATGATTTTGATTTGCCACAGTTTTCATTAAATGTTGGGTTTAGTCACCCCGATTGTTTCAGTTCAGCTGCTGAACTGGCAGATAACACCTGCACATCCCTTGCTATGAAAATGGGGTTCACCCATCCCTTTTTCCTCCCTGTAGGTGTCACTCTTGAGTTTAACCTGAATGCGTTTGTTTATCTCCAGTATTTTATCCAGACATCATCTGATTAAGTTAGGATACACATTTTTCTTTGGGGCCATATTACATAATATACTTGTGAAGGTATATTCTCTGAAGGAAAATGCCTTCTCTGTGAAGGTGCAGCTCATTTTTTCTACCCAAAGTTAAATACAATATTAATATACCAAATAGATCACAGGACACATGATTTTCTTTGCATTGCAGAGAAGTAAAGGTTTATTAGAGGCTTTGCTGTCAGCAGAAGGCAGCTCACCAGTCACACTGCAGATACAGGTGTGCAGGTGTGGTGATTGCATGTGAGGAACAAAATAAAAAGGAAGAAGTAGGTAATTTTAGGAGAATTCCAGAAATAATTCTTCTTGGCTTCATGAACACCATTTGTAGAGCAACCTGTGCTCTGGGTAGGTACTCAGAGCACATGCAGTGTGTGTTGTCGCGTTGTAGGCTGGCTGCTCAGGTGGCAGTAGGTAGATCAGGGAAGACAAACACAGTGGTGGAATCTTAACACACTCTGGACTGCCCTGTGGAATGCAAGAAGAAACCATTACTCTGATGGGGAAATGAAGAGTCTCTTGCAAAACTGTCATTTCAGATGTATCCATCAATCAAATGTCCATCTGGTTAGCAAAAGCCTGGGAGTAGAGCTGAGGCTTTTCTATAGCTGAACCTAAGACACCGTAAAATGAAGAGATTTGATTGGGAAAGGTTTCACTCCTGTTGCAGCAGGAAATGGGGAAGCCATAACACAAGGGAAAGTATTAACAGGAAGAGATGAACCCAAATAAGGCACCATGAGGACAGGGTACGTTAGGATCCTCTTTGGAAGATGTTTCTTACCTGTCTTGTCACACGGCTGACCGTGAGAGTAGGAAGTGGAAGAATAAGAGTGAGAGGATATTCCTCCTCCTTGGATTCCTCCTTGACACGATCTGTGCAAGGAAAGGAGTTTTCATGAAGGCAGTGATAATTACCTCCATAAAGAGACAGACCCTAACATGTACAGTCCCTGTAACAGCTTTTCTTGGACCTTGCAAATATTTCTTTGCTTTGTCTTTAATTCCCTTTAGCTATATTTTCCTAGAGGGTTGTAGAAGCAGCAAGAACAAAAGACTGTAGAATTCCTGTACTCTCACAGTCTGGCTGTGCTTGCTCACCTGATGGCAAGAGGCAGTGTATTACAGACTGCCTGAACTCATTCTGTACAGACAGGCCAGGAGGGACTGACTGATGGACAGAATGTAAGTAGCCACACACTCCATGTTCCCTCATGTTTATGATACACCCATTTTCGATGCAGATGCTCTGAAAAAACCTGACTACAGACTAGTAAAAGAGGCTGTTCTGTCTTGTGTGAGTCTCAATAGAGAAAAGGCTGTGATGGAATTTATCCCTTATTTGCAGGCAGAATACATACGTAATGTCTTGCTGTCCCTCCTGCAGCAGCGCCCGGTACTGAGCAATCTCCTGCTCCAGGCGGGTCTTGATGCCCAGGAGCAACTTGTACTCCTGGTTCTGACTCTCCATCTCGCAGCGGATGCTGGCCAGCTCCTCCTCCACAGCGTTAATCTGCCCTTGGATCTGTTGCAGCAGGCAGCCGTAGCGCGATTCTGTTTCTGCCAAGGAGTTTTCCAGAGAGTTTTTCTGCAAGTGGAAGGGCAGGAGTTTAGGGCCAGAGCTCTCCCCATGCCTGCCCGCTCCCAGGAGGGATGGACCCTCAGCAGTGCTGCCCCCTGTACCGTGCTGAGCTGTGCCTGCAGCTCGATCTCCAGGTTCTGCAGTTCGCGTCTCAGTTCGGTGACCTGGTGGCTGCTTGACTGGATGTCCCGGTTGCTGGAGTCAACTTCCCGATTGACTTCTTCAATCTGCAGGAGTCGAACCCCAAACACACTCCTTGAGCGAGGAACCCACGAGGGAGCACATGTGCTGACAGAACTAAGCAAGAGCCAGGGAGCCTCTCCCTCTCTTCCCATCCTCACTGAGGACAGCCTGGCCATGGCTGCCCAGACCCTGACCTCCCACCTGCCTGTGCCCATCAGACCTGGCCTGCTCCCCTCTGCCAGGGCAGCCTGTGCCCAGCAGCTCTTTCCTTCCTGTTCCCCAGCTGGGTGAGGGAGGGCAGGAGAGCAGCCTCCCCCCTTTAGCCAAAGGGATACCTGGGGCTTCCCACAACTGGAAACCCCTCAGGGTGTTGCTACGCACCTTGACTTCATACCACTGCTCGACCTCCCTGCGGTTCTTCTCGATGAGCTGCTCGTATTCGTTCCTCAGGTCGTTCAGGATCTTTGTCAGGTCTTCTCCAGGGGCAGCATTGACCTCCACGTTCACATCACCACCGGTTTGGGACTGCAGCTGCCTCATTTCCTGCAGAGAGTCCGAGAGAGAAACAAAGAGCACCCATCAGTCATGTACGTAACGTTGGGAGCCCTGCGGAGTCAAAGGATGATGTCCTGGCCATGCTACTTATCATTGGATCGTACCTCCTGATGGTTTCTCTTCAGAGCAATCAGTTCCTCCTTCAAGGACTCTAGCTCAGATTCCAGGGAAGACCGAGTGCGGGTGAGATCATCCAGGAGATTTTTCAAGCCATTAATATCACTCTCCACAGACTGCCGGAGGACCAGCTCGTTCTCATACCTGTACCAAGGAAGTGAGAAGCATTACACATTCATTTCATTACAGTGCCTGGGCTGCCTCATACCAGCTGGGACAGGGCATCATCACCTGCATTCATGAATCTCCTAAAATTCTTGGTGTGAAAGATGCAAGGTTCACAGAGAGGTACTCACTTCATTCGGAAGTCATCAGCAGTCATCTTGCTGTTATCGATGTCCAGCAGCAGTTTGTTGTTGTCCACAGTGGCAGAAACGATCTGCAAAAGGGGAAATTGAAGAGCAGTCTTTCTGTGTTCTAGGCATCTGGTACAAGAATCTAAACAACCTAGATCTTTGGTAGGGCTTTACTGCAGGTTTTAGAATTGTTTCTTGCAGTTCTTCAGGGGCCATAGAAAGTTCTGTAATATGTGCCCCCTGAATGGCAAGATTTTGGCTTCCCCATTCGTTCTGATGAAAGAATATTTTGATAGAATAGGGTGTTTTTGATGGAAGAACTCCCAACACCTGTGAGTCTCAGTAAGTGTAGTCTTTGTCCCTGGTGCTGTAACTTTCTCATTATAAAAAAGGCTGGTTGTGAGGGAAGGCTTTGTCCTTCCATCTGATACATGCAAGAGTGTTCAGGGAGAATCCCACCTGTACACCATGGGATTTCAGTTCCGTGCACCAGCCCCGTGAGCATCCTCAATGCCTCGGGCCAAGCCCCCAGTGCATCCCTTTGGCTTGTGGGGTGACACAGAGCTTTGCTCACCCAAAAGATGGGAGGTGCAGCCCGGCTGGTTTCTGGCTGGGGTACCCTCAGCGAGGCCGTCCAGCCGCTCCCCACCCCTACTGAGCCAGTGCCAGGGAAGGGAAGCCTGTGCAGGCAGGGATGGACCTTAGTCGATCGGGGCTGTCCTACCTGATTCTGGAGTTGATCGATGGTATGGTAGTAGTTGCTGTAGTCCCTGGAAACATTGGGAGCTTGTTTTCTGTACCACTCCCGGATATGGTGCTCGAGCTGAGCATTTTCATCCTCCAGCTTGCGCACATTGTCCATGTAAGAGGCCAGGCGGTCGTTGAGGTTCTGCATGGTGACCTTCTCGTTGCCACCCAGGATGTCGCCCCCAGCACCACCAAAGCCTCCGGTAAAGCCACCACCAAAGCCTCCGGTGAAGCCACCACCAAAGCCTCCAGTAAAGCCACCACCAAAGCCACCACCAAGGCTGCCGCCACCAAAGCCACCACCAAGGCTGCCAGCACCAAAGCCCCCTCCGTAGCCCACGCCGCACGGTCCCCCGCCATAGCTCCCCCCGCCTATCACAGAGGAGGCATATCGCCTGCAGGAGACAGAGGAGCTCCTGCCACCACCGCTGCCACCACCACAGGCACCTCCACCTCCTCCGCTCCTGTATGAGGTACTAGATGTTCTCTTGATGCTGCAGCTCATGGTGGAAGGAATCAGGTATCAGCCCCAAATGCAAAGCCTGCTGCACAGTTTGGCACAGAGAATCGAACTGCAGCCTCCTGCCCTGGCGGTTCCCTATTTATGCTGTGGTGGGTGGGTGTCACCTGTGAGGCAGCCCAGCTTCCCAGGGAGTTTGCCAGCCCCAGTGCTCACACTGAAAGTGATGTGCTAAGGGGAATTTCTTTTGGGACTTGGGACGGCCCTCCCCATGGGTATTGTGTTTGAATGCTGATTCACTCAAAGCATGCACTGTAATTTTAGGTGGGTGGCTGTGTGTTAGATTTTGTTTGAGATAGTGTATTGCTGGCTACTCACTGAGTGAGAATCATTTTAATAGTTCATCTTTGTTATCTGTAGTAATTTTTTGTCTTGAGAACTGGTGGTGAAAGTCCCACCCAGTTACTCTGGTTTAATTTCAGAGTTGGAGAAATATGAACTCAGGCACCCTGTCCGTGAGTCATGTTTCATTTTGCCTGCAGAACAGACACTTGTGGAAATAGAATCCCTATGAATTTAGGTCTTTTCCTACAAAGACAGCTTGTCCTGGGTACTGTCTTTTGGAGCCAGCAGTACTATTTCTGCTTTCGCCAAGCTCTGGTAGTATCATGTCCAGGAAATAGCCCAGCTCTTTGCACAGAGCAGTGGACATGCAATGATGTCATCCTAAATTGTGATTTAAAATTTTGTGCGAATTTCTACTCAAGGATTACTGTGAACTGAAATAGATGTGTAGAATTCAGAGAGTATCGTTGGGTCTGTCCTGGGAGAGGACAGCGCAAGGATTCAGCTTTTCAGCTCAGCAGAAGGGAGGCTAGGGTGATGATCAGCTTGCTTGCAAGGAAGGAGATACCAGGGCAATGTAAAATAGAGGACAGTCCTGTTCTCCATGTAGGAAAGGGCATCATCTGAGTGTTGAGTGCATTCAGGTGGGAGCTAAGGGAGCTTTTTATCCACAGGAGGCACAAGGTCTGGAAAGCGTTTACATTGTGGGAGCTCTGGGTGGAAAACAGAAACAGTTTTGAGATTGACCTTGATCGATGGATGGTGAGGATTTTATCGTGTAGTGCAGACTCAGCTGTGATGACCCTTTAGATCCCCCTTTCCTTCTACCTTTTGTCTCTCCGACACTGCTGCACTATCGCTGTGTTTCTGTAAGGGAATGGGATGCGATGGACCATTCTTTGGAAATGAAACCTTGCCTTTAAATAACCTCCTGAAAACAAATTCTAAGCCTGAAAGACAAAGGTCCTCTGTACATGAGTGAAGCTTTGATAGGAATTTGTCTCTATTCGGGAGTTTAAAGTTATTAGTTCACCTCATTGTTGGTTTCTTTGTTTATGATCTTACTTACACGCAGCTGGTAGCTGTGGCTAGAGCAACATTTTCTCTCTTAGCCACAGCGATGGTGAGACATGTACAAGTTACTAGAGCGTGTTACAGCTGACGGCAGAGTCATGGAAAGCTGTTCACCCTCTGTTGTGGTACCCCGACAGACATTTTCATAGGTACGTGGGAGATAATATGATTGTTCTTTTATTGGTAGCTCTCTAATTACCTGCACGTCAGAACCAGTTCTTTTGCATAGGTTACTGCCACTGAGTCACCATTATTAAAAATTATTAATTATTTTCTCACAGGGTGTGATTACTTAGTCATATTTTCCTCATTACTTTGTTGAAATGCACCTTTATTCTTCCCTGAGATGTTTATTGCTGATTGGCATTAATGCCAGGGGTGTTAATTTTATATCTCCTTCTTGGCATTGTTGCATCATAACTTCTGACCCAATGATCCCAAACATTTCCCAATGCTGTAATTTCATCCCATCAACAAGACACTTTTGCTCTGGCTCTCTGGCCCTCTTCTTTAAGAGTCATGCTTACTGCTGTATCACAGAGACTTCAACTTTAGAGTTTCTATTCTGCAGCTCATGGGTATTTCCATGTCTCCTGTGCACTTTTGGTCCCCCATCCCATGGACACAGCTCTTTAGCCAGAGATGAGCCAGTTTGGACACACTGATTTCCTTCAGAAGCCAAGAGCCAGGTCTCTTAGGGTGCTGTTAACATTCATAGCCCTTGGTATGACAGAGACAGGGCAGGTGTTTTCTGTTGTAGATGGTGGAGAGGCTTCCTCAGCTGTTTGAAGGGACTGTTGGAACTTTGCAGTCACATCTTGCCCTGGGAGACTCTTTGCCCCTAATGCCCCTTATGAATCTCTGCAAATCCAAAGACTTGGGTTGAAGTAACCGTGTTCTGAAGCCTGTCCAAGTACTGCTCACTCACTGGTGAAAGTGGGTGCAGAGGCATCAACGGAGACTCCAGATTGCCAGAAGAACCAGAAGTAGTGAGTGGTTTTCACAGCAGCTGTGATGCCATTATGGGCATGTGCTCTTAGTCACATAAAAGGGAGAGGAAAACCTCAGAAATGATTACTGGCGTTGTTTCATTCTACGACAAATGAGTCAGCTGTGGTCGTGGTGAGGAGAGTGCTGATCCCAGGAGTTCAGCAGAGTGAGCGGCAGGAGCAGACAGGGATACTCAGATACCCAGATAGAATGTGATCAAACCCATTGCAAGGTGTCTGGAGCCCCTGCCAGCCTCAGCTGGATGCTGGAGCACTGCACACTGTGCTTTCAGCATCCCTTGGCATGTTCCCTCTGTTTTCCCCAGCACAGCCCTTGCCCTGTCCTTGCCTGGAGATCTGTGCCTCCTGAACTGCTGGGATGTGCTGTGAGCAGCAGGAGGGCTCATCAGGGAACTGATCCTGCTGCAGCCACTGGCAGTTGTGTCTCTGTGCCCTCGCTCCTTTCACTCCAAAGATCTTGGCCAGCTTTGGTTCTGCAGATCTAACCGAGGACTCTTCACCAGCACTGGCTGTTTCACAAAGGCTTCACACTCCTGCCCAGGGGTTCGGAAATGGAGAAAGACCTGCTGCAGCTTGGGGTTCCTCTGGGTTCTCTGGGTGGGGAGGACTGTATTTTGCTCATTGTGGTACTGCTCTGTGCTTCCACAAGTTTCGAAGGGAGCAAAATAACCATTCAGCACTTCTTTATATACACTAACTGCAGCTCAGGCTTCTATAATCCTGCCTCAGAAAGGTGTCTTCTTAACCTGCTTTACAGCTGAGATGTGAGTGAATTCCAGCAGCCTTTGGAGATGGAAGTCCTGTTTGCATTTGCTATACATCACTTTCTATACTGTTAAACCTGAAATGAGTTGGGTTTTCCTTTGGAGAAGGGCTTTTGTCCATACAAATCCTCATGCTGGACTGAAAAAGGCTGTTTGGAAAACCAGTTTTTCAGCATGAATAGAAAGAATCTCTACTTTGTGGATACTCACTCCAGACTGCAGTTACGGTAGCGTGATGGCAGAGCCAAGCCACATGATTACTGAAAGAAGACCCAACCTAAATAATACTGCTGTGAGTTGTTTATGGTGAGAAAGCCTTTCCTTTTGTTGCCCTGACAGAGCAGTACCCTCAGTCTGAGATGAAAGAGCTAATGCTAGTGACCAGATTTTTTTGACAGGCAGAGAAGGAAAACCTGGCTGATTTTGTGCATCTGATGCACATAGAGGTTGAAAAGGGGCTTTTCTGTCATCTTCAGAAAGCAAAATATATACAAAACCCTGTTCTAATTTAGTATGGCCCTCTCATCTCTAATTCCATTGCATATTTTGTCTCCTCAAGCAGAAAAAATATAGAAAACACTTTCAGCAGATGAAACATGTCTTTCATTCCTCCTAAGGCATAGGATGAGCAATTATGTGTGCTGACAAAAACTGGGATCTCAGTAGGATGTTGGTATTTAAACCAAAATTTCTACCAAAAAACAAAGGATTTTTGTGGTGTGTGACACAGGGGCACACGCACATGGCCCCGCTGGCTGTATTTCCTAACAGGAGCTAGCAACACATCAGTCTGTGCGTAGGCAAAGGTGTAGAAATACTTGGTGTCAGGAACACACGTCTACTGGAACAACCTATCCTGAGTGACACCTTCCAACTGGAACTCCAGCTGTGATGAACCCAGTAAAGATGGAGATTAATGGACTCAGGTGAGTCTCATTAGTGGCACTGAATGCAGTTTAGTACATTAACAGTTAATTAAATGATCTTCAGAGAGCTACCCACCATTGGTATTTTCCTTCTCTTTTCACTCACATAGTGAAACGCAGCAAGGCATGGGCCAGAAAGGAATCTGTTAATGGCCATCAGACAACAGAATGATAAATGGTTTGTAATGCGCCAGGAAGGAGAAAAATTGTGTCATGAAGAAATTCCTGTTTCAGCCTGATGCCGTTGGCCTCCCAGCAGACAGGCTGAGAGTCTCCCCGACTGACAGCGCCCATGGGCAGGGCTCAGATGTCACACGTCACACAGACATCGTACAGCCACGCTCAGAGTCTGTGACCTTTCCTTTTACACAGTGGTATCACCTCAGCTTGGTGTCCATCTTCTTCATGCCAAAAAGGTTGTTGTGAGACTGTCGCGAAGCATGGTAGGACCTGGGTTTGGTCAGTTGGCTCAACGCTTGTTAAATTAATTTGTCAGACACAGTTTTTATTTGCATTGCAGAAGCCAAGTTTTATTAGAGGCTGAGTTACCAGCAGAATTTAAGGCCTTGGACAAAGAATCAGTTGACAAAGAGGAGTTGAGTAAGACAAGCATTTCAGAGTGGAGGAAGGGCTGATGAGGCAGGTGACCAGGCACTCCTTCCAAGCAGTTCCAGTTGCATCTGTAGAGTTCTTGGTTCAATTGGTCCTTGTCCATGGTTGAAGTATGCCAGCATCACTGCTATTGCTCTAGCACACTCTTGACTGTCCTGTGTGGAGAGAGTGCAAATCTTGCCTTAAAGGGAATTCTGATCTTCCTGATTAACTGAGCTTTTCCACCTAACATGCCATGTTAGCAAGAGAGAGAAACTCAGCAGCTCCAAGCCCTAAAATACCCAAGGCACAGACCCAGAACTGTATCTTTTTTATTCCAATCAGTAAAAGAGCATTTCCTGTAAAGTTTATAATGCGTGGTTTGTACTTAGGTAAAGGGAAGGGCAAGACTTCATGTACTCTAACCCCGGTTCCTCTGTGAAAGAGACAGTGAGGTTCTCTCCTGCCCAGGCTACTGGACCTGCCCAGCCCCAAAATGTTTTTCTGATAAAATATCTTGTAGTTCTTGGGGTAGACGTAACCCCTTAATAAATAGTATTCATAAACAAAGCATTGTCTCACCTGTCACGTCACCACACTGGGAGTAGGAAGAAGAAGAATATGAATGGGTGGATTTGCCACCTCCCTGGAAACTTCCTTGGCAGGTACTGCAAAAGGAGAATAATTAATTCAACCCAAACCCACTGGATATTCAGTGAGAAAAGGTACTGATGCAGTTCCATGGACAAGAAGTTCCTATTAGCAATTAGGTATGGAAGAATTTCTTTTTAATCCCTTGCTTTGCTATGGGATACGTACGTAATGTCTTGCTGTCCCTCCTGCAGCAGCGCCCGGTACTGAGCAATCTCCTGCTCCAGGCGGGTCTTGATGCCCAGGAGCAACTTGTACTCCTGGTTCTGACTCTCCATCTCGCAGCGGATGCTGGCCAGCTCCTCCTCCACAGCGTTAATCTGCCCTTGGATCTGTTGCAGCAGGCAGCCGTAGCGCGATTCTGTTTCTGCCAAGGAGTTTTCCAGAGAGTTTTTCTGCAAGTGGAAGGGCAGGAGTTTAGGGCCAGAGCTCTCCCCATGCCTGCCCGCTCCCAGGAGGGATGGACCCTCAGCAGTGCTGCCCCCTGTACCGTGCTGAGCTGTGCCTGCAGCTCGATCTCCAGGTTCTGCAGTTCGCGTCTCAGTTCGGTGACCTGGTGGCTGCTTGACTGGATGTCCCGGTTGCTGGAGTCAACTTCCCGATTGACTTCTTCGATCTGCAGGAGTCGAACCCCAAACACACTCCTTGAGCGAGGAACCCACGAGGGAGCACATGTGCTGACAGAACTAAGCAAGAGCCAGGGAGCCTCTCCCTCTCTTCCCATCCTCACTGAGGACAGCCTGGCCATGGCTGCCCAGACCCTGACCTCCCACCTGCCTGTGCCCATCAGACCTGGCCTGCTCCCCTCTGCCAGGGCAGCCTGTGCCCAGCAGCTCTTTCCTTCCTGTTCCCCAGCTGGGTGAGGGAGGGCAGGGGAGCAGCCTCCCCGCTTTAGCCAAAGGGATACCTGGGGCTTCCCACAACTGGAAACCCCTCAGGGTGTTGCTACGCACCTTGACTTCATACCACTGCTCGACCTCCCTGCGGTTCTTCTCGATGAGCTGCTCGTATTCGTTCCTCAGGTCGTTCAGGATCTTTGTCAGGTCTTCTCCAGGGGCAGCATTGACCTCCACGTTCACATCACCACCGGTTTGGGACTGCAGCTGCCTCATTTCCTGCAGAGAGGCCAAGAGGGAAACAAAGAGCACCCATCAGTCATGATGGCACAGGGGGCAAGGCAGGATCAAGGCACCAAGGAACAGCCATCACATGACATGAGGCTGAATTGACTTGGTACGTAACGTTGGGAGCCCTCTGGAGTCAAAGGATTATGTCCTGGCCATGCTGGATCGTACCTCGTCATGGTTTTTCTTCAGAGCAATCAGCTCATCCTTCAAGGACTCTAGCTCGGATTCCAGGGAAGACCTAACTAGAGTCAGGTCATCCAGGACATTTCTCAAGCCATTAATATCACCCTCTACGGTCTGACGGAGGACCAGCTCATTCTCATACCTGTACAAGAGAGACAGAGAAATGGGAAAATGAGTTTATGACAGTCAGCAGCACTGTCCTTGCTTTGCCTTGGAAACAGTTAACTTTTAATAACTGCTACAGTGCTGTGTTTTAGATGTAATGTGAGAATAATGTTGATAGCACACTGATGGTTTTGGTTGTTGCGAGTTGTTTCACAGAGAGGTACTCACTTCATTCGGAAGTCATCAGCAGTCATCTTGCTGTTATCGATGTCCAGCAGCAGTCTGTTGTTGTCCACAGTGGCAGAAACGATCTGCAAAGGGGAGGTTGGAGAAGAGTCTTTCTGTGTTCTAGGCATCCGGTACAAGAACACAGAAGACCCAAAGCTTTGCTAGGGCACTGTCCAGGTCTTGGGATTACTTCCTGGAGTAATGCAGGGGTCCTATGAGGGGAACTGAGGCTATCACAAACCATGCTCCCAAATCTCTCTACTGCTTGATTTTTTTTCTCAAGTTAGGGCGAGTTCTCTATGTGTCCCAAGGAATGTGTTCAGCCCTTTCCCTGCATTCTGCTGCTCCTTTTGGTACTGATGTCAGCTGTCTGTGAGGGAAGAGCATGGTCCTTATATACATATATACATCTGGTATATGTAGGAGCGTGCAGAAGCAAACGCAGTCCAGATCCTGCAGCCTGTGAGCTTTGGCTTTACAGTCTGTCCAGCTGAACTGGGTAGGAGCAGGGGGAAGAACGGGAAACCACACGTGGTTTGGAGCCACCTGTACACTGTGGGATTTCAGTTCCGTGCACCAGCCCCGTGAGCATCCTTGATGCCTCGGGCCAAGCCCCCAGCACGTCCCTTTGGCTTGTGGGGTGACACGGAGCTTTGCTCACCCAAGAGATGGGAGGTGCAGCCCGGCTGGTTTCTGGCTTGGGTACCCTCAGCGAGGCCGTCCAGCCGCTCCCCACCCCTACTGAGCCAGTGCCAGGGAAGGGAAGCCTGTGCAGGCAGGGATGGACCTTAGTCGATCGGGGCTGTCCTACCTGATTCTGGAGTTGATCGATGGTATGGTAGTAGTTGCTGTAGTCCCTGGAAACATTGGGAGCTTGTTTCCTGTACCACTCCCGGATATGGTGCTCGAGCTGAGCATTTTCATCCTCCAGCTTGCGCACATTGTCCATGTAAGAGGCCAGGCGGTCGTTGAGGTTCTGCATGGTGACCTTCTCGTTGCCACCCAGGATGTCGCCCCCAGCACCACCAAAGCCTCCGGTAAAGCCACCACCAAAGCCTCCGGTGAAGCCACCACCAAAGCCTCCAGTAAAGCCACCACCAAAGCCACCACCAAGGCTGCCGCCACCAAAGCCACCACCAAGGCTGCCAGCACCAAAGCCCCCTCCGTAGCCCACGCCGCACGGTCCCCCGCCATAGCTCCCCCCACCTATCACAGAGGAGGCATATCGCCTGCAGGAGACAGAGGAGCTCCTGCCACCACCGCTGCCACCACCACAGGCACCTCCACCTCCTCCGCTCCTGTACGAGGTACTAGATGTTCTCTTGATGCTGCAGCTCATGGTGGAAGGAATCAGGTATCAGCCCCAAATGCAAAGCCTGCTGCACAGTTTGGCACAGAGAATCGAACTGCAGCCTCCTGCCCTGGCAGTTCCCTATTTATGCCGTGGTGGGTGGGTGTCACCTGTGAGGCAGCCCAGCTTCCCAGGGAGTTTGCCAGCCCCAGTGCTCACGCCGAAAGTGATGTGTAAGGAAATTTTGTCTGAGGTAAGTGCGGCGCATTACCACTCTGTTCAAATATGTCTGTGTTGATTCACACAAAGCATGCACTGTAATTTTATGTGGGTGGCTCTTTGTTGGATATTTTGTTGGATAATATAATATCTCAAAGCTTCTATTAATCTGGCAATCCATCAGCGGCAATAGGAGTTAATGAAGACTCCACCTTGGTTGTCTGTCTCCTCCAGTCTTCTGTGTGGTGAAACTCAGAATTACAGCTTTTGTCTTCCTCCTGTAATCAGGGACAATGGCTCTTCAGACCAGCAGCCTCTAAAGGACTCTTCACTAATTGATTTGTTTCAAATTTACCTTAGCTATTTAGGAATCTGCTTTAATTTACTGCAATATATTGTTACTTTTGAAACTTGCACTGGTACAGAAGAGAGATGACACTGATTGCTCACTGTTGTAACTGCTTATATTGAGGAGGATCCTGCTGATATTTCACTTCTTCTGAAAATGCAGGATGGTGAATTTAATCATTTTCCTTGTTAAAGAAAACTGGGTGACTATCACAGAGGTCATATCTTGTAAAAGATAGTAAACCTTTTACTATCAAACAGCTATTGATTCTATTTTAACTGGTTTAGATGGACTCAGGGGAAATTGAGAGGAGAAATGTTTGCTATTTCATGTTTTTCATAACCATATTAAAAAGACATTTCTCAGAGCATGTCCTGGAATCACATAACACAGTAACTACCACTTTGATGAGAAGATACAGAGCCAGAGATAGAATCTAAAAACTACAGTTACTATCTGAACTCGTTACAGGGAATTGTGTTTGCCAGTGGTGAGAGAGTATCTTGCAACACAAAACACAGACTAAGAAACAGTGTGTATTTTTTTCCACTGCCTATTATGGGTTGTTCAGTGAGTTGTTTTTTCCGTCTTTAGTAATCAAGCTTGTGTGAAACTGAGAAAAGCCTCGAACAGCAACAAATTCTCATGTTTCTGTGGCCATAACCTTCAGGGGGGACACACAGATCCCCGTTTCACCATCCTCCATGGAAGACCCCAGCTGTGTTCCCTTCATCCAGAGGTTCTCCCTGCCCAGATCCACAGGGGTTTCCTCAGTCTTTGCTCAAGATACACTGAGGTTCCTCATCCACTCTCACACTCTCTTTTCATTTCCTTTGATCTCTGAATTTGATGGTCTCCCGAAGGCAAAGTGGGTTTTTTTCAACTAAATCTCTGGAAATGGGTTTTATCCATGGGCTGGGCTGCAATGAAACAGGTACTATAATTCTTTGAAATAATGACTATAAAATAGCATATAAAAAAGCTGGATGGAAGCAAATGCAGCTCCCAGAAGACAGCTAAAAACAAGAGAGTACTTTCTGATTGTTTGTTTGTTGGGGTGCTCTGAGCAGTTGCAGCAGCCAAGCAATCAGATGTTCTGCAAACTTGTCAGGAATGTTTTTAAGTTATTACTTAATGTGGCTGAAAGAGTTTCTGTTACTTGTGTGCACAGCACAGATCTCCCTGTAGCCAAAAAACTTGCATTCCACGTGTGTTCACAGGTACTTCATCTGTCACAGGTAGAAAGCAAATATTGCTCTTGGAGTTAACATTTGATGGAGGATCAAATATACAGTTAAAGATCCTGTAGATTCTATCTCCTTTTCACTTCTTTTTCTTGTCTGTTCCAAACCAGGTCACTAGTTTGTGCACTTCCAGTTCAAACTGATGAGTGCCAGTTAAGGTTGTGAATCACACACTGGAACGCTCATTTTACAGTCACGGTTCCGTAACCATTCATGTTTCTTTGTGCCAGGCCTGGGTGGGCACTCGTTTGATGACATATTTATTATGCTGAGTTCCTCAGTTTGTTCTGGGCTGATACGTGATGGCTGCTGAGTCTGGGAGCTCAGCTCCACGCGAGTCTCTGGCACGTTATTAAAACACAAAGCACAGAGTGGGATGCTCCAAGGAGATTATTATCTGCCCTGAATGCTCAGAAATGCTTTAACTCTAAATGTTATTATCAACTATTGTAAAGTATCATCAACTTCTCTGCCTGGGGCCACGTGTTGGCATGGCCTTGTATTTTCTTTTTAAGTGTTTCACCTACAGAATGGAAGAAAACCTGCACACAAGGTTCTGGTTGCATGAGCAGAAATTAAGTTTTATTAGCAACATTTTCCTTCCACTGAGCAACCTGACTGACAAACAGGTTGAATCTGGAAAGCGAGAGCCAAGTGCCAATGATTGAAACCACAAAGCAGAAGCACACAGCATGCATGGCAGGTGGGCGGGTGGCCCATCCGAGCAGCTCCAACGGGCCTTTCTGGGGATGAGGCATCAGCAACAGTGAGGAACTAGTAAGAGCATCGGGCTTTCCTCAGGAGCACGGGCAGTGCAGAGGATTTGGGCCAGTTTCTGTTTGGAAGGTCTTGAGCTGTAGGTTCCTCTCTGTATATTCTTAGTCAAAAGATTTTCTTCCGTACCCTGTTCAGAAGTAAAGGAAGAGTTAATTCAGTGCTGGCACTGAATCTCTGCAGCATCAGCATTCACCAGGCAGAAAGGAAGCTTGATTATGTGATAGGTGACCCTGAGCATTCCAAAAGCATAAAGGAAAACTTCAGCTTGGTATGAAAGCAGCAGATTTTATGAGATTTGGCAAAGAATGAGAGGGGAAGAAAAACCGCTGGGGTTTTAACTGTGCCATTAGCTGATGTCCCACAGGACTGACAGAAATTGGCTGTGTGTTTCCTAAGCAGAGTTGATCCTTTGCACACAAATAGGAAGGAATGTTTAATAAAAGTAAATCTAACACTTTCCAGAAATGTTAGTTTACCCTCAGTGCTGTTTACCCCCAGATGAGGCTGTCAAAATAGCGTATAAACAAGTCAGGGTGGGACTGAGAGAACAGCGTGCCCACACAGTTCTCACCTTGGCTTTCACCACCGGTCCTGCAGGACTGAGACTGGGAAGATGAAGAGTAGGAGTGGGAACCGCTGATGCCTCCTGAGATCCTTCCTCCGCCTCCTCCTCCAATAGTACTGCATCCACCACCGCTTCCCCCTCCCATTCCTCCACTTCCCCCTCCGATTCCTCCACTTCCTCCTCCCATTCCTCCACTTCCTCCTCCCATTCCTCCTCCACCACTTCCACCTCCTATTCCGCTGCCAGAGGAAATGCAACCACCTCCATATCCACCACTCATACTACCACCTCCTCCTCTTCCTCCTCCAGAGTAGCTACCACCTCCTATTCTACCACCTCCTATGCCTCCTCCCATGCCTCCTCCCATTCCTCCTCCTGGTATTCTGCAAAGAGAGAGAAAAGAAGAGAAAAAACATTAATCAAATGCATGTCTGGTCTCAGAAAATCCATACTGCACTTCTCTGGTCTGAACTTCTCCTTAGAACCTAGCCCAGTTCAGCAAGACAAAACCCAACTTCCCTTTCAGTTTCAGCTCAAATGTGAGAGGTTCTGCACATTCTGCTCTGATATTTCTTGCAGGACGTTACACCAGTGTGTGGTGTCACTGTGCTCCAGATTGGAGAGGCAGGAAATGAAGATTTAGCTGTTTCTTCAGGTGCCACTTACAAGCACAAGGGAAACTGAAGTAGCTTGACCTTTCAGAGGATTGGCCACTGAGGCTTTTTTGGGGGTTTGGAAAACTATGGCCATTTTTCTGCTTGCAGTCTTTACCAAGGTGACTCCTGTCTGCTCCATCCCTGGCCCTTTCTGAAATGAGGGTAAGGGGAAGGCTCTGGGCATGGGTCTCCCTGGGCAGCCCCAAAGCAGCAGTTGAGAATTTCTACATTAATCTTTCCCTGCATGATTTGTATTCTGAACAGGTTTGCTAAGAAATGTATATAGCACCTCAAACCTGGGAGGTATTTGGTCAAGATAGCTAAATGAGCCTAATTTCAGTGCAAAGCCTGCTTTGCCAATCTAAACTCTTAATTTCCTGTCTTGGTGACTCATCCATCAGCCCCAGGTTTCACTCAACACTCTTTCTTTATGCCAGTTTACATACACGAGGTCCTGCTGCCCTTCCTCAAGCAGCGCCCGGTACTGAGCAATCTCCTGCTCCAGGCGGGTCTTGATGCCCAGGAGCATCTTGTACTCTTCGTTCTGACTCTCCATCTCGCAGCGGATGCTGGCCAGCTCCTCCTCCAAGGGGCCGATCATGGCCTGGATCTGCTGCAGCTGCAGGTTGTAGCGACGCTCTGTGTCTTCCAGGTTGGATTGCAGGGAGTCTACCTGCAAATGGAAAACAAAATACAGTGTTTATGGGAATGTGGAAAGTTTAACTCATCTTTGTGGAAAAACTGGAGGTCTTTGCAAACCAGAAAGAAGCATTTCTTTGAAGGCAGCTAACACAGTACAGTATCCCACATTCTGGTGACACAGACAGCCTGTGTCCCAGATGCAGTAGAAGCAAATCCCTTTACTTACCATGCTGATTTGGGACTGCAGCTCAATTTCCAGGCTCTGGTATTCACGTCTCAGCTCAGAGATCTGTTGGTTGCTTGATTGGATCTCCTGGCCACTTGTGTGGACTTGTTGATTAACTTCTTCCATCTGAAAAATTCACATATAAAATGAGGCATTCCTGATAATAAGGTAACATTGTGGGGTTATCACAGAACCCTTGAGAAAGCAGTAAGAGTAATGACACAGTGCAGACTGTTTCCCACACGCTGCTCAACCAGCTCACTGTGAGAATCATCTTGCTGCTGGATATGGATCCTACACACTTTACCACATAACCTTAATACTCAGGAACTGACCTCTTACACTAAACTGCTTGAAGTTATTTAAAGTTAATGTAAGTTTCCTTTCCTGTGCTGGATGTAAACAGGTCTGCTTTACCTTGGTTTCATACCAGCTTTCTACCTCTCTTCGGTTGTTTTCAATCAGCCGTTCATATTCAGAGCGCATTTCATTTAGTTTTTCCATCAAATTAATGCCAGGAGTAGCATTGACCTCCACATTGACATCACCACTGGACTGTGTTTGCAGTCCTTTCATTTCCTAAAAGAAAAGCACAGAAAAACCCACCATGTTCACAAAGCTTGAAGGTAAGGAGCAATGTCATCATTTCAAACCAAAGGAAAGAAAGGGACACAAATCTGTGTCACTCCTGCAACGGGGACCTCATCTGCCCTGTCCTGCAAGGGAACATGCCAAAGCCAGACCTTGCAGTGAGCTAGAGCCTGGCCCCACACGCATGTCGAAACTGACATTTCCTCCTCAGGGTCAGAAGGGATCCTATGCAGTGTGGAAATCCTTCCTTGTCTTGTTCTTCCCAATGGGCAATACCACTGCAGATAGTGCAAGTATTGTGACTCCTCTATATGATTTTCCTCCTGTGAGTTCAGCAGTGCAATTGTACAGTCTATTGAGCACTGTTCTTTTCCCAGATCTCATGTTGCCACATGTTGATCAAGGTGTCTTACTACATACAGGCAGCTATGGATGCTATGTACCTGAAAATCAAAGCCAAATGTGTCACACTGGGTGACCAAAGCCAGTGCCATAATCCTGTTACTGCTACTGGAAGGAGTCCACAGGAAATTGTGTGCTTGGTTTTTGTTAAAGCCTGGAGAAACTTACCTCTTCGTGGTTCTTCTTAAGATAGATCAGTTCCTCTTTTAGGGATTCAAACTGTGTCTCCAAGTCAGACCTGGCCAGAGTCAGCTGATCCAGGAGTGGACGTAATCCATTAATATCACTTGCCACACCCTGGTGGAGAGTGTATTCAGTTTCATACCTACAGGGCAGACAAGAGAGACAGTCAAAGTCCTGACAGACCTCATTCCTCGTTGTCTTCATTATGAACAGTTCCTGTCAGTTCGTCTTTGGCCTTTAATCCCATTGCTCAATCCTTAAAAGCAAGGACCTGGTTCTCTTTCCATCTCCAATAGGTTTGTTTGGTTTCAGTAGCATTTCCCTCTCTGAGATGTGTATGATTACAATTAGAAATCTATATGCAAGGATGGAGAAACTTAGACTGCAGTCCTTTAAATGTCACTCTTCTGTGGCTAGTCTGGAGAAAACCAATACTGAACAACTAACAAAGCCATTCTCAGAGGGCTTTCCCCAACAGTTATAAATTCTGTCATGGGAGCCAAGAGGCTATCACATCTACAAAGATCGACCAGGAATGGGGGGTCCAGGGAGGGACAGACAGGAAGGGACAGACTCACTTCAGTCTGAAGTCATCCACAGTCATCCTGGTGTTGTCAATGTCGAGGAGGATCTTGTTAAGGTCCACATTTGCACCAATAATCTGAAAGGGAGAGGGCAGGTGTTATTGGGGCAGTGTTTTTTCCAGCCTGACAGACAGTGGGAAGGAATGCCTGTGCCAAAACCTGTTTCTGAAATATCTCCATGGCAACATCAGGGCTGAGTAGTCCTGCAGGACCTACATACAGAGGGAGGAGTTTGTTGCCTTTGCTGTCAGTTTTGGTTCAAAAATATCCATTAAAAACTTAATACCGTGTTGGAAAGAACAACTAAATAAACTCCTCATACTCCCAAAAGAGTGGGAAAAGATCATTCCCATTGCACTTGGCAACAGCCATGTTCAGGAGATAACTGGCTGAGGCTGGAGTCAGACTAACTGCACATGGGAGCTCATCCTGTACATTCACAAGCAGATGCACTAGTGGCACAAGGAAAGCGAGCAAGGATTGTGTCTCCTGCCCAAGAGAGAGGAACTAACGAGGCAGAGCACAGCGTGAGCCCTGAACAGGCCCCACAATGGCTGCACTAGTGATGAGCTGCCACTGCACCAGACAGTGCTGCCTGTGCCAAATGCCACCGTGCCCGAAGACACCTCTCATGTACCACGAGCAAAGCTGGCAGGCAGGCTTTCCGCCTCATCTGCTGCCTCCTGGCTAACAGGAGGGACATGGTGCTGCAGAAAGAAGTGCTGTTGTGGTGAGAATCTGTTCAGAGGTAGTCAAATGTCACCATACCTGGTTCTGCAGTTCTTCAATTGTTCTGTAGTATTGGCTGTAGTCCCTGGTACCGGTGGGACCATGGGTTTTATACCACTCCCTGATCAGGTGTTCAAGTTGAGCATTGTCATCCTCCAAGCGCCGCACTTTATCCAAGTAGGAAGCCAGGCGATCGTTGAGGTTCTGCATGGTCAGCTTCTCATTGGTGGAGAGCAAGCCAGAATCTTCACCAAACCCCATTCCACCAAAACCACCTCCACCATAGCTACCACCACCAAAGCTGCCACCACCAAAACCACCACTACCCCCAAAGTTACTAAATCCACCTCCACTATATCCACCACCACCAAAACTACCTCCACTGTATCCACCACTACCAAAACTACCTCCACTGAGGCTAGCTCCATAACCACCTCCCATTCCTCCAAAACCACCAGATCCAAATCCTCCTCCCATGCTTCCACAGCTCATTCCTCCTCCATAGCTACCACCACTCATTCTCCCACCATAGCTGCTGCGGCTGATCCTTCCACAACTGCCACTGCTAAAGCCCCCTCCATAGCTGCACCTAGAACCGCCTCCACCAAAGCTTCTCCCAGAAAATCCTCCGCCTCCTCCAGAAGAGGTGTACCTCCTACTAGACACTGAGGAGTATCCACCAGACCTACGTACTCCACCACTGCTGCCCCCTCCACCACCGCCAACACCACATGCTCCACCACCACCACCACCACCACTGCTAATTCTAATGGTACTAGTTGAAGATTTACTGCCACAGCTCATGATGATAGCAGGCAAGAGTCTAACCACAACCCCAAATCTAGGTGCACAGTCTGATAAGACTCAGGACTGCAAATTTTCATCCCCAAGTGTCTCTATTTATACTTTTGACAGTGGGTGTCACCACCAGGGTGTTTCCTTCTCCCAGGGCATTTGTCAATCTTCTTGTTTGTGCCAAGAATAATTTGCTGAACAGTATTTTTGTGCTGATATCTCAGGCAATCTAACCCACTGCTGGGTTTACGGTGTTTGGTTAAGACCAAACATTTCACTTCTTTTGGGTGGCATTATTTCACTTAACTTCTGGAATAGGAAGAGTTCTGCCTTGTGTGCCTGGATCTGCTTTAGGATGGGGGATATCTCATGTTGAGATAATATGTACCCAATGGAACTATCCAGAGAGGTTTTGTTCTTAGTTCTTCCCTAAAAGAAACAAGATGAGCCCCAAATCACTCATGTTAGGCTGCATTTATTTGTTCAGTCATTAATCTACTTTCTTTGCTAAGATTTTAGTAGCTGCTGCTGTCAGAGCCCATTTCCCTTTTGCTCTTTCCTATTTTGTGCATTTCAAGTCTTGTACACTGCTTATCACAGAATCACAGAATCGTAGGGGTTGGAAAGGACCTCGAGAGATCATCAGGTCCAACCCCCCTGCCAAAGCAGCTCCCTAGCACATATTGCACAGATAGGCGTCCAGACGAGTCTTGAATCTCTCCAGAGAAGGAGACTCCACACCCCCTGGGCAGCCTGTCCCAGGGCTCTGTCATCCTCACTGGGGAAAACTTCTTCCACATGTTGGTGCGGAACTCCCTGTGCTCCAATTTACAGCCATTGCCCTTTGTCCTGTCCCCACAGACACTGAAAAGGGGCTGGCCAATTCCCCCTGCATCCCATACTTAAGATATTTATAAACATTAATTAGGTCCCCCCTTAGTCTTCTTTTCTCCAGGCTGAACAGCCCCAGCTCACTCAGCCTTTCCTCATATGGGAAATGTTCTATCACGATCCACGATAGCGCAAGAGTTTCACCAGCAGGACTGGATAACTTGTCTAGTTAGATTGTCCAACTGGTGTGTCCCAGCTGTCACTTAGAGAACATCATTATTTCTATGAGCAGTCTGACTCGGGCACTGCAGCAGGATTCTTATTTAAAAATCAAAATCCTTCCTTTGGGAAGAGAATGATGCTGCAACACACTGAGTAGCAAGTCCTGGAAACCAAGGAGAAAACAACTATTGGATTTTTTTCATCCAAAGAGCTGCTGTTGATCTAAAAAGTAGGGAGCTTAAGGATACTTAAATTGTATTATAAAGTCAATTGCGGCACAATTAGGAGCTGTATTAACGCAGGCAATGACCTATAAACTGCTGTGTGGGAAGATCTTTTATGGTTTGATATAAAAGTACTCATTCTCTCTATTGTTACTGTGTCATATTACAGGTGATATAGTAATTAAATATATTGCCCTTAATGCTGAGTTGGGACACAATGCAGCACTCGAGACATTAAAATAGTATCCTGAGAGACAGGAGCTGAAGGACCTTTTGTATAGATGGGTTGGAATCAGACTGCTGAGCCCCCAGCAGGAATTGCAGCCCCCCAGCCCTGTGGGGATCCCCAAGGGTCTGCCCAGGATAGGTGTTGGGATGGCAGCTGTTGGATCTGACACTGAACAACGTGTAACAGTGAGCTGAGCTTGGGCAGAGAGCGGTGACGGACCCTCACTCCAGGTAACTGTCACCTACAAAACTGCCCTCATGTTCCTGAGGGTCGTCTCTGTCCTGGGTGACAACTCCCTACCCCGGCTGAACTGCCGAATCTTGCTTCCTCAGCACCCCTTAGCCCTGTGGGTGCTGTTGTGAGAAAAGTGCATCTTTAATGCAGGATTAACCTGCACAAGCAGCCTGTCCCTACAGCCTCACCATCAGCACTTGGAGTCCTGCTGCAGAGAGACCCCAAACCGTGTGTTAGCTTGGAAGGAAGAGCGTGTGTTTCCCCAGTGACAGCTTTGCTGGGTGCTGCTGACGCGTCTTCACGATCCTCTAACGGCTCTGGGGGCAGCAGCGTGCCCCCGAACCTTGGGGGTGGGGACAGAGACGGGCACATCCCAGGAACTGGTGTTGCTGCCTGCTGCCTTGTCCCAGCATCCTCCAACAGACCCGTGCCGAGGCCGTGCAGCCCTCGCTTTCCAGGGCCACCTTGATGTGGAACTTGACTGTTTCCTGCTGCTGTTTGTACATCCCCCTGTCAGTCCCCACCTGTGTGATTCTTTTGCAAACTGCATTTCTCCTTCTTAACTTCTGGTCTTCTCTATGAGCTGGGACTGTTCAGCCTGGAGAGAAGAAGACTAAGGGGGGACCTTATTAATGTTTATCAATATCTGAAGTATGGGATGCAGGGGGAAATGGCCAGCCCCTTTTCAGTGTCTGTGGGGACAGGCTGCAAGTTAGAGCGTAAGAAGTTCCACACCAACATGCAGAGGAACTTTTACCCAGCGAGGGTGAGGGAGCCCTGAAACAGGCTGCCCAGGGGGTGTGGAGTCTCCTTCTCTGGAGAGATTCAAGAGCCGTCTGGATGCCGACCTGTGCAATATGAGCTGGGGAGCTGCTTTGGCAGGGGGTTGGACCCCATGATCTCTCGAGGTCCCTTCCAACCCCTATGATTCTATGATTCTATGAAATGAAGGCTTATTGAACATCTTCTGCCTGAATCCATGTCCTGTCCTTTGCCCTGTGGTTTTGCCAGCATTGCTTTATTGCTGCTTATGCAATCTCTTTCAAAAGCTCTCTGATTTTATCTTGCTATTTGATATAACTCAATGGCTTAAGGATGTTGAAAGATTTCAAGCAGCTTGATGATGTGATAATTTCTCCTTGATCCAAAGCTGAAGGATGGTAGTGTCACCTCTGCAGCGTAAACACTCTGTTGTTGTGCTGGCAGGTGTAGTTTGCTGAATGCAAAGTGCTGCTTATTTTCAGTGCTCTTTTGCATTTGTGGGTAAGGTAATTTTGGGCATTAGGGACCCTTTCTCACAAACTCTCTAAGTCAGACCGATGATCACATTCCAATTTCCATCAGACTCCAGTGATAATCCTTGTGGATGTTTGCACAGACCAGCTAGAATGATCTGGGGGTTTGGTAGTGGAAATATTTCCCTGGAAATATTAAAACAAATAAAAACACTTGCCTCTCTTAATCTGTTTATGTACTTTCTGAGAACCTACATCGTCTCCTGTTTTATTTATAGCTTGTCTTTTTCTATATGTACTTGTTCTCAACAGGAACTTGTCCGTGCTGGAAGGTTCTTCTCATAAGGGCATATCACACTGTTTGCTTGGAAAATCCTTTTAAAAATAAAAGCAATGAAAAAAAAGAAAGAATCAAGCCACTGAGAGTGGAGAATTTAGGTAGCCCCAAACTTTCATTTTAATTGCCTATTATTGTCACAACTTCTCTGTAAAGGAGGAACACAAAGACCTTTAGACCTTTGGTAGCCTTTAAACCAGACACCCAGGATGCTGCTCTTTGTCTTTGTTACTTCATTTTTGTTGGTAGTTCAATCTCAGTGTTTTTATAGAAATCCTGCTGCCTGTCAGCACCTGACACATTCTGAACAGCTGGAAATTTTCCCTGGTGATATTTTGTTACTTTCACAGTCACTGTGTTTTCAAAAATGTAGTATGTGTCTGTATAATACTGATGTACCTGAAAAATACAGGTGAACTCTGAGTTCTTCATCCTCCTGTCAGGTTGCACACATTGAATTCCCTCCCAGCAAACTTTAATTTATTGATTGCTAAATATTTAACTGTGAAAATATTTACAAACCAGACAAGATCCATTCTGTGGACAGGGTGAATTCATCCCTTCTGAGACCACTTAAAGACCCTTAAAAATTTTTATTCTCTGCTGCTTTACTCTACTGTGTTATATTGATGATAGAAAGTTCAGAATTCACAGAATTAGTGAAAAGGAACCAAGATTTTTGGGACCTTTTCCCATCCCTTTCCTACGTATGATGGACAGTTTCATTGTTGAGGTCACAGTGTGGGTACAGCATCCAGGGTGCCGTGTCACACCGTCATCCCCAAATCAGCACAGGGTGAGGACCCTGGTTGCCAGAGCCACCAGTGTTACTCAGCCCACAGAGGAGCCGAATGTTTTGACACCACTACTGCTCCTTTTGAAGCTCAGCACATGCCACGTTTCCAGTACAGCTGACATTCTTTCACTCTCTCTCTGTTATTGTTTCCCTTTAATCAGGCCTTCGCGATAGACATCAAAGAAGTGACTGCCTGGCATCAGAATGAAGACAGACTCTGTGAGCAGCCCACGCTGCTCTATATTTTAGCAAAACTGGGAGACTTTTATGACAGGCTGGAGCTACTGCAGTCAAAACAGGCCTGGAGAAAATGTACCCCCACTTCTGTGTCTGTGCACCAAAAAATGAAAGCATTTCCCTGAACCCAGTGTCAGCCTGACGCCTCAGGCAAGTGCCACACTTTCTTCTCTTGAGGTGTTTAATAATCTCTTCCCATCACCTTTAACAGACATTCTTGTAAGAAGGGGTCTGTGCTTGCTCTCCATTCCTCCTTCATGTCCCAGTATTCTAGTGAAATCACAATCACTTCCAAAGACATTTAGATTAGGTTAGATTTAGATTTAGATTCCAGCAAAGGAAAAGAGGACTACTAAGGCAGCCCAGAGCTTGCTCGTGAAGTTGAAAACCTCTAGCTCTCTCCTGGCGAGCTCTTTTGTGCAGGATAACTTGGATCTCCCAGACTGGTCTGTGATGGGGAGAATGCCTGCTGCTCAGGTGATGAAGTACACACCACTTCCATCATTCGGATGTGAGAGCTCTGGGTTGAGGCTGTTGTGCCATCCAGGTGACCAGTGGCTTACGCTTGCTAATTACTGCCTCTGGCTGCCAGGTTCCATTCCCATCCCTTCCCGAGCCGGCATGGCAGCTCTGTCCCTGGGATTACCCCAGTCTCCTACAGGCTGAAGTCAATTTGATGGGAATAATTTAATTTTTTTGGTACCAAAAGGATTGGTGTTATTGTGTGCCTATAACATCTGGAGGGCACGGTAAGAACATCTGTGAACAAGGTCTCCTGGCTCCCTGGAGCTGCCTGCCTCGGCCCCTTTGGAACAAGCGGCTTCATCTCCCCCCAAGCTGTGGGCTCCTGCAGCTCTGTGTCACCTTAACGCCTTGATTACTGCAGCATCCTGCGGGATGGAACATGGCAGTTGGAATCCCAGCCTGCAAAGGCACTAATCCACTGCCAGGCTGTGTGCCTCAAAGGAACCCTCTCTTCCTCAGGTGCTTTACCTCAGGCCATGCTGGGCCGAGCTCTGCCAAGGGTTCACTCACTTCGAGGGCAACCGGTGTGGTCTCTGCTTCCCCAGGAAGGAGCTGGTACTCGCTGCCCTTGGCCTCAGCCTGCTCTGAGCAAGGGCAGAAGCAGCCCAGTGACCTTGACAGTCAAAACATAATATTTAGTGGCTCTAATATCTGAAGGTGGCAAGATACCCACTGAGCCAGGCTTTGGGAACTGGTAGGTTTGCTGGTTTCTCCTTCCTCCCAAGGAGAGCAGAGAAACAGCATCCTTCACTGTCCTGACCCTGAACAGAATGTAGCCCCTGTAGCATTCAGTTAATAGGGCCAGCAGTTAATGTTAGACAAAAGGAGATCAGCAGAGTGTTTGCACAGGCAATTTTGAAATCCCATCTGTGGCTTCAGATGGACAAAGGAATTGCTGCCAGAGCAGCCAAACGCACAGAGTGTGTGTGCACATTTGTTTTTGCCTGAAGCTGTTCTGAAGGGCTTGTTCCAGCACATGCTGCAATTTTCTTCTCAGAGCATTAATAGGAACACCAGATAAGTATCCGAATTGCAACACTTTGTGCTCATAAAATTAAAGCTTATTATGCTGATTAATGCCTAACAAAATGCATGCAAATAAAAAGCATGAAGTTCTCCTCACTGCTCTAAATATCACCAGAGTCCCACTCTGAGCTTTGGCACCCGACACTGAGCACCCTGCGCTGCAGGAGTATCGGTGTTCTCACTCTGTTCCTCTGCTGAAGGGTTTTCACCTAATTCTTCTTATCACAAGCCTGTTCTCTCGGTAAGCAAGTATTAGTGATAACCTAGGCACAGATTTTGTGTGTACAAAATGGAGCAAGGAAAGAATTCTTAAACTGGCACTTTCTGCCAGGGCATGGCAAGAAAGCATCTGGATCTTTTTGTGTGCAGTGAGCACCGATGCCATCATTAAATGGACACTTTTTTATGTTTATGGGTAGTTTGTACTTAGTCACAGGCCATAACATGCAGAAAATAAACTTTATTATGTGAAGCTGCTTTGCATTACATGTGCAGACTGGTTACATCATAAGACCTTGTCTTAGGTAAGGAGGAAGATAGTGTGCTCAAGGCTGAGAAGAAAACTAGTGATAGTAATATTGTACTATTTATCTGAACTGCTCAGAAATATTTACTTATTTCTGTGGGTGATTATACACTGTCAGTGTAAGCATGGAAAATGAGCAGCAGCATTGGGTATTGCAACACGGTGCAGTGCAGTGTCTCACGTCAGTACTGTGGCTCCAGTTCCTCAGGCACAGTACTGATCCGCCTCATCGCTATATGGATTCTCCTTCCCGTGCTTTAAACCCTTCAAGTGCCATTCTGCTTTGCTCTCACAAGGACTTGTTTCAGTGCAACCCCTTCTGCAAGTGTGTATACACTTGATATTCAGATAACTGGCAGTTAAAATCCTGTAGTTTTGGAGGGAGGTATCAGCAGTGAGGTATAAGCAGTCCTCAGAGGTGAAGAGCAGCAAGCTCCAACAAGCAAATTGTATCTGACCCCCTCAGGAGCCCCCAGGTGCTGCTGTAAGGCTGAGGTCAGGCCATGGCCTGGAAGGAAGCACAGACTCAGCAGAGATGCTGCTGAGATTAACTTGGCAGGCTCCTGGGGGAGCCCTGGGAAGCGGGACTGCTGTCCTGGGCTGGTCTTAGTTCCGTATCCCAGACTGAGAGGTGGGAAAATAACTGTCGCAGCCTGCAGGAGGTGCAGCGCCGTCGGGGCAGGACTGGGGGACAGGCAGCACTACAGGGACCTGTATGACTCGACGGTAGTGGGGAGGAAGGTGGGGGTATCCCTAACGATCCGTACTGAACATGCTTTGCGTGGCAGGCCAGGGATGTCAGGGCACACTGACATATGAAGTAGCCTTTCACAGCCATAGCCAGTTCCTCAGGCCCCCATGGAGACACTGCTCAGAAAACACTCTCTTCTTTAATATTTGTTTCTTTTCAATGCTGATACCAATGGCTGGGAACCCAGCGAAAGGCAACATGCTGAATCACTGTCACAGATCTGCCTGGAACTCAGGCGTTCAGGATCCCTGTTCCCACGGTCTCCCACTCAATCTGTGTTTCCCAACCTTCACCAGTGGGTGATGCCTTCCTGGGCACAGAACTCAGGAGAGAAAAGCTGCCAGCAATGATGCTTCTACCTGCTTCCCTTTGTTTGTGTCTAAGGAGAGGAGTCTTAAATGGTGAATATTGTTTTAGTGAACTTGTGTGTGTTCCATGGGTAGGGCTTGGTATCTGTACCTGGGTCAAACCCAAATGTCTCTAAAGGAAATCTCTCCCAGACATGGCTTTCTGCTTGCATCAGAGAGAAGCAAAGATTTATTAGTGTTTCTTTTTTTTGGCTTTTTCCCCCCTCCCCAGGAACACCAATCACAGTAGAGATTAACTCAGGTAGCAGTGATTAGGCACAGAAATTCAGATGGAAGCAGCAGGTTTGCCTTCCAGAGAGTCAGAGCAGCTCCTGGAGTGCTGAGTAACTTGGGCAAGTGTTTGCCCTTGCTCTTCACAGGGCTGTGACTGGACATGCTAGCTGTGTTCTTGCTTGGTCCACAGGCCCAGTGCTGAGGTCCTGCAGTGGAAGGCACTGGTTTTGCCCATCAGTTCTCAGACTTTCTAAAGCTCCCTGTGAAGAGATGAAGGGAAGGAAGAATTTCTTTGCAGAAGTGTTATTTCATTCAGCATTTTTAGTATTTTTCTTACTCCAAACTATGGACTGTGCAGTTCTCACTGGGCTGGAGTCTGTTCAGTGTTCTGTAAAGGCTGGCACAGCGTCAGACTCAATAGTTGTACAAGCATGTGCATCTGCAGCTTTATCATGTTAAATACATGGACCTGCATCTGCTCTCAGCTGACTAAGTTTAGAGTGACTGTAGCAGTATAAATCAAATTCTTATGAACATTTAGCTGTGTGTGGGTATTTACAACAAATCTGTAAAAGCTGAAGTTGGGTGGCACAGAATATATTTTAATTTGCCTACCAAACACCAGGGAACGTGAGGCTGTTGACATCAGGTGGGGATGTTTGATCAGAGGGGGGCATTTTTACAGAGGAGTTTGCAAAGCATATTAATTGTTAAAAACCAGATCTCATCCACACCAAATCCTACCACAACCTCTTACTCATTACACAGAAGCTTTGGGAATTCACAGACTTTGTTTCCAGCACCAAGAGACTCTGCTTAGGGTGCTCTTACTTTCAGTACTAAAGGCTTCAGGCCAGCTGTCTGTCCATGAAAGCACACAGCCTGTTTCTGGGACAGACTGCATTTTTAACTAAGATTAATATCCCTGTTACTTCCTTGATAAGAAGGAATAAATTAAAGCCTTTTTTTAATCAGAAGTGGAAGAGAGTCTTTCTAAAAATTTTAAGTTCCTGTTCATTGTGAACATTCTCAGGCACCTGTCTGGGATGCTGTCAGACAGCTCTGACTGGAGCCTTACCCATTCTCAACGTTTTTATGGCTTCGGACACTTCCTCCATTGTTGCTCCTCTCTCCAGTGTTTTATTCCCTTCCAGGCAGAGCTTCAGGTTTTCAGGACCTCCTGGAACACAGCCATTAATCAGACATGGAAAAGGCCTTCTGGTCACTCCCCATCTTTGGCTACTTCAGGGTTTTGCAGCTAACACCCTGTCTATTTCAAATGTCAGGAGCGCTCCAACCATTTTACCCCACTTTAACCATTTCCCCACCTTAAAACCAGTTACATTTCTAATGTTTGGCTGGCTTCTCTGGTTCCCTCATCCTTGGGATTTGGGATTATTTTTCCTTTTTCTCCTTCATTTTCTCTTTCTACACAGCCTCTGATACAGCTCTTCATAACATCCCTTCATTCGAGTCACTCGTGATGTGATACCACGTTGGTCTGTGTCTGTGTCAGAACAAACGTCAGAGTGGACTTAAAACTGGGAAAAACCAGCAAAAGTCTGTCCAGATTTCCACCCCCAGAAGGAAGTGGTCACATTCCTTCCCACTGCTTAAAGAAACCGGTTACTGGGAGGCTGTGCTCTTTTATTACCATTTTTACCTTGGCTTTCACAAGAGCTGTCAGAGTGGGACTGGGAAGATGAAGAGTGAGGGTGGCAGGATGTGCCGCCTCCTCCTCCACCTGAAGTTTTACCACAGGCTCCACCTCCTGTTCTTCCTCCACTTCCTCCTCCTCCGCTTCCGTAAGAGGAAGTTCTTCCATAGGATCCTCCACTGCTTCCTCCTCCTGAGGACCAGCTACTTCCTCCACCACTACCTCCTCTTCCAGAAGAGCAGCTGGTTCCTCCATAGCCTCCTCCTCCTCCTGAAGATCCACCACCCTGTGAGATGCTGTAAGGAGAAGAGGACGTGTGTGCATAAGACTTGTAGCGAGAGGACCAGTGCTTAGCATCCTCTCGGCTGTGTCAAGGCCACTTCCCAGACTCTCTCTGAGCTCCTTGTGTGACTGAGGAAGCACTACTGCATGAAACATTCTAGACAACTGGTTTTAAACTATCCTCATTAAGGACAAATTAACTGATCTGCACAGAAGAAAAAGAAAGATAATGAATGGTTTCAGGTGTCTCTCAAAATATGCGCCTTGAGTATTTATGAAATTAAACTCTTGCTTGCCCTTCATTTTCATATGTAACTGTAATTCTGGGTGGTAATTAGCAGAAGGAATGGCATATTCTAGTTCTAACTGCTTTTCTAAATGTTTTCATCTAGTTGATTATAAGTACAGAGTAATAAGCTTTGCACTCCCAGCTAAGATCAGATTCCCTGGGAATACCTGTGGTTGTCCAAAGTCCAAAGTCAATGATGAATCAATCCCACTAATTCCTAACACAAAGATTGCTATTTCATCTTCACCTCTTTGCAGAGATGACGTTATGTTCACTAAATGTAGGTACCTGATATACTGCCCTTCCTCAAGCAGCGCCCGGTACTGAGCAATCTCCTGCTCCAGGCGGGTCTTGATGCCCAGGAGCATCTTGTACTCCTGGTTCTGACTCTCCATCTCGCAGCGGATGCTGGCCAGCTCCTCCTCCAAGGGGCCGATCATGGCCTGGATCTGCTGCAGCTGCAGGTTGTAGCGGTTCTCTGTGTCTTCCAAGCTGGATTGCAGGGACTGTAACTGAGAATGAAGGGACAGGTACAGTATTTAGGGGAGGGTGGCAGGTTGACATAGCAGGATTAGATCATTCTTGTGCCCAAAATGAGAACATGGTGTCAGATGTGACAAACATCTTCATTAAACAGTGTAACTATCGCTGATCTCCCATCATCCCAGCAACTCACATGTTCTTTGGGTCTCAGAGGATCAGAAGCAATCATCACCTACCATGCTGATTTGGGACTGCAGCTCAATTTCCAGGCTCTGGTATTCACGTCTCAGCTCAGAGATCTGTCGGTTGCTTGATTCCACTTCCTGACCACTTGAGTGGACTTGTTGACTCACTTCCTCCATCTGAAAAATCAATACCCAGAGTTGGAGTTATTTAGTTTTACTTAATGATGCCAGCATGGCAGTTTATCATGAAAGCAGCTGGCAAGACAGGACAACTTGTAAAATGGGGTGCTTCAACTTGCTGATAGGGCTCTGCCAAGTGCAGTTCAAGACCACTCCTTTCTTTTAACCAAAGGCATTCTACCATTACATCCCAAGAGCAAGGGATGTTGTCCTTTACAGTCTCCTTCATCTACAGGAAGTTCTCATTAAACATTGGTATTGTTTTTCTTTTGCAATGTGAACATTCAAACTGTAACCATTTACCTTGCTTTCATACCACCTTTCAACCTCTTCACGGTTTCTCTGAATAATATTTTCATACTCTTGTCTCATATCATTGAGTTTCTGCAGCAGATCCTCCCCTGGAGCAGCGTTCACCTCCACGTTCACATCGCCGCTGGACTGTGTGTGCAGCGCTTTCATTTCCTGCAGAGAAAACCCAGGCCCAAGGCAAATAAACAAAAATGATGAAATTACTTTGCAAACGAGTTTTGAAGCCAATTAACTTGTTCTGAAGTCATAAATCATCCTGGATTCTTTCAACAACTTAATACATCTGTATATGTTGGTGGGTTTTTCTTTTTGCAGTCATTCAGCCTTGGCTTCCCAGCTCTTGCTTGCAGAGAGGGACATGTCTCCAGGATGCCCTGGGACAGCTGGGCCAGGAAGCTGACCTGTCCTATCGGCCCCATGCGAGCTGCTGCACACTGGAGAGCAGGGAACACTAGAGCAGAGGCTGTCACCTGCATTTCAAGGAGCTGGCTCTTACCTCGTCGTGGTTATTCTTGAGGTCAATCATCTCCTCCCTTAGAGACTCAAATTGCATTTCCAGGTCGGACCTGCTCAGGGTCAGATTATCCAGCAAGGGTTTCAAGGTGTTGATGTCAGACTCCACGTTCTGCCGGAGACCGTATTCCGTCTCGTACCTGTGCCAAAGACAGTGCAGAAGGGTCAGCCCTGGTCTTGGGCTCTCAGTCCTCCTACTGACTTCGCTTACAATAAAGTTCATCTATTCCAGTATCTCAGCATCTGCTTTTGTGTCCCTACATCATGGCACAGAGCATCACTCAACCAGCAGAATTATGAAATTGGCAGCCAGGACTTAAACTCCAATATTAAAATGTATTCTGTGGTCCTCTCTTACCACAGACTTTGGTTCATCTATCTCATTCATCTGACTTTCAGTGAGAGATAATCATAATTTCTCTTTCCTTAAAAATAAAGTTTTTGTAGGGTTGGACTCCACAGCCTTAGGTGGGATCCCCACTGGAGATCGTTACAGACATAACAAAGAATTCTCAAGTGTTACAGTTACTGCAGTTGTGCTGCCATGGAGCCAGCATGGGTTGGTATTTCTTTATGTGGGTTGATATTTGCTTATGGAATGAATTTATGAAACTGAGTTGAGGAAAGCAGGGGAAAGGGAGTCAGAAATACATATTTACTTGATCCTGAAGTCGTCTGCAGTCATCCTGGTGTTATCCAGGTCCAGAAGCACTCTGTTGGTTTCCACAGCCGCAGTCACAATCTAGAAGAGAAGACAATATGCTGAGAAAAATGTTCCCTGTGAATCTCTTGGGTTTGCACAAGGGACAGAAATACAAAGTGATATCTCGTGGTAACTCACTTGGTGAGGTCAGACATATCAGTGCCTCAGACGTTTGAAACACAAAGAGTCTGTCAATGCTTTAACTTTGCTGAGAAACAACATCCTACCTGGTTTTGAAGTTCTTCAATTTTTTCGTAGTAGTGGCTGTAGTCCTTTGTGCCAGTAGGACCGTGCTGCTGGTACCACTCCCTGATTAATTGCTCAAGCTGAGTATTTTCCCTTTCCAAATTTCTGACCGTGTGCAGGTAGGAGGCCAGGCGTTCGTTGAGGGTCTGCATCATCAGCTTTTCATCGTTGGAGAGAATTCCCATATTCCCTTCGTGAATGCCACCGCTGGCAAAGCTGCCACCACTGAAACCACCACCTGGACCAAAGCTTCCTCCATAGCCACCACCAAACCCACTCCCACCCGATCCAAAGCCCATTCCCCCTCCATAACCACCACCACTCATTCCTCCTCCGTAACCACCACAGCTCATTCCTCCTCCGTAGCTACAGCGCCTTATCTTCCCGTAGCCACCACCGCTGGCTCCCACACCATAGCAGCTCCTGGAACTTCCTCCACCACAACTGCTGCCAGAAATCCTGCCACCACCACTTGTCCTGGAAATGATTCTTTTCGAGGAGGCACAGGAATACTTACTGCCCCCTCCACCGCCACCGCTGCCACCGCTGCTCCCTCGCACGCAGCATTTAGAGGTCTGTTTGGAGCCACAGCTCATGGTGGGAATCGTTCGCGTTGAAACTCAAAGCTGGTCTTACAGTTGTTGTGGAATCATAGCTCCAGCTTCCACCCTGCCTGGCCTGCATTTATAGCTGCGACTGTGGGTGTCACCGGCACGGGGAGCACCTTCCTCCCATGTGCACTGGCAAGCGGGAGCCTTTACACCAAGGGTAATTTGCCAAAGGGAAATGTTTGACAGTGTCAGGAAGCTTAACCCACACTCAAAGTGTTGGTGACCGTTTGTTTATTAGTACAAAACATGTAATTTCTGTTGGGTGGCTCTGAATTAGGTAGATCTTTTCTATGATCTAGTCCACTGACTGTCATCTGAATTAAACTCATCCCACTCACCTCATCCTCTTCCTGTCTCTCAGCACAACAATAAAGGGCCATAATATGGGACCATAGGGAATGGTGCTATCTCCCTTTTAGCATGGTCATTCCTCCTGATCTTTCCCCTTTCAGATGTTTGTCAAGGAATCCCAGCTGGGTTTTTTATTCTCAAGTGATATTTTAATACGTTCTGGTTTCTGATGATGCTATTGCTGTTTATTTTTAGCCCTTTATTGCTTCATCCCTTTTGAAATCACACTGCAGGATGTATTTTGTAGGTGCACTGAACCACACTCTGACATCCTTGTAACTCGTCATAAAATCTTAGTGAACATTGGCAAATATCACACATGTCAGCAATTGACTCCAAACATGCATCTTCAATTATGTTCCATAATATAATAAATAACAATTTAATTATGAAAAAATGTATGACAGGGCCTGGAAAACAGCTCTGTGTAAGGCTGTAAGGGAAGGAAGGAAGGAAGGAAGGAAGGAAGGGAGTGTGACAGGTCATGGCAGGGAGTAACTTTTCGTGTGCTCGGCCCAAGGGCAGGTACAGGGTGGTCAGCAGACCCAAGAAGGTCTCCTGTCTCTGGGCTGGTCTCTCTTGACAAGCCTGTGAAGAGGAGAGGCAAAGTTCTCCCTCTGGAAGGGATTTCAGAATTCTAGTTGGGATGATTTCCTTCTGCAGCGCAACCGCAAACGGACTCAGAGGAGAAAGGTTAAGTTCCTGCCTTTGGGATTGGGTCAATGAGCTGCACATCAAAGTAGCATTTTCCCTTCAGTTTTCTATTCTTGGACAGAGCATCACCAAAAGTGGGCAATATTTGCTGTGTTACATCTTCTTTCAAGACTGTCCCTTGCTCAGATCCATGTCAGCAGACGATCCAGCTGAGCATCCACCTCCTGAGCTCTTACAGCACCTTGAGCCTCAAACATTTGAAATGCCTTTCCCGCCCCGCTCCCAGGCAGGTGATCTTTAGCAGTGCAGCCTCTGAGCTCTCCTCCTTTGTGGGCTCAGCTACGTGTGGGATATCCAGCTCCCTGTAGTGGTTTGGGGTATTATTCCCCTCTCACTCTGCCTGTGTGATTTGGTTGTTGCTAATTCAGAGGTTTGTTTGTTATGGCTTATAGCAAGTGTTTGTGGAAACATCTTCCTATAAACACCCCTCCCAGCACACCCTCGCCCACATGGGAGGACACACCTGGAGTTTCATCTTCTGATAGACTTCATTTCTGAAACATCCAAGGCAGCAAGGCCACCTCGGGCTTGTAGGAGTATAAATGTTTACTACAAAGACTTGGTGCAGTCTGAGCCATAATTTTGGTGTGTTCCACTGAGGAATCCTTCTCTACTCAAGTGCACAAACTTCTCCTCCATACTAACAGCTCCTTTGGCTCATGAAACTATCAGGTTCCATTCTGTTTGACTGCTGCCTTCCAGTGGCTGAGACCCAGGTAATACAGACAAGGGAACATTTCTGTATCAGTCTCTGTAATTCTGCCAGGTTCTGGTTTGGTTTTTTTCTGGAAAGATCTTTGTTACATCTTTTGTGAGGGTCATTCCTTCCAGGTTGACTAAGCTCTGTGTCCGTTCAGTAAAAGGATGGGTTTGGATAGTTTGAGCATCCGTGAGGATGCTCGTGTGCAGCGCTTGGGATATGGGACAGTGACACATCCCATATCACGGGCTGCTGCTGCTTATTGCAGCATGGAGGTGCTGCTCCACAAGCACATCACAGCCCTGAGCTGGTGTGCCCTTTGCTGTCACACCCTGTGATGCAGTGAGCAGAGCATGAGGAGCAGCATGGGCATTGCCCAGGCTCCAAATGGGCATCACTCCGTGATGCCTTATCACTCTGTATCACCCCAATAACCACCTGAGCACTTGAATCCACTTTCTTCTACTAGCCTGCCTCAGCAGGCTTACTGGAAACAGGCACTGACATATCTTCTGACCAGTCTGAGGGCAGTTCTCAGCCACGAGCAGATGAATAAAGCTGAGAAAACTTCAGTTCCTTCAACTGTGGCTGTGCTTCGGTAAGGGCTGAGCAGCCTGGCCAGGCGGGAGTCCCCACTTCTTAGCAGTGACCATCTCTTAGTGGCTCTGTGCCTGTCTCAGGTCTGTTGGTTATGGTATTACAAAGCTCTTTGGGTTCATTTCTGCTTTGAGAGACCTCTGAGAGGCTTCTCCAGAGAAGCTGCGATCATCTGTGCTGCTCACACTGATATTAAAAGCATGAACTGGACTGCAAAGTGAGATTGAAAACCAGACTGGTTTGGAATCAGGTGTCTGGGGACTTTTGCACTGGCCATAACTAAAGGAGAGAACACAGGGCCGCAGCATACCCCAAAGCTGAGAGCTCAATGGAAAACCTGCCCATATGCAAGGACTGCTGTGCTCTGGATCACTGCCAAGACAGGAGGAGGTGGAGGCAGAGGAGGAAGATGCCTTGAGGGTGGATGGCACCATCGCTGTTTGCAATGAGGCCTCTGCCCTTCCTGTGATGAAACTCGTAGGAGCTCCTGCCCTGAAGAGGGTGAGGGACTATTTAAGCCTGAAAGGCTCACCCAGCGTGGGCACACACTTCAGTGGCAGAGTTACAGCGCAGACACATGTTGGCTGAACGCAGAGGCTGGGGGACAGTGAAGACTTTGGGGGTGGCAGCAGAAAAGGGGTCAGGCTGAAGTGACCTCCGTGATGGCACAGTGATGGGTGTGTGGGCTGAGCACCGCCAGCTCCCACAGCACCCCCTGTTCTGAGCTCATGTTTGAACTGATGAGTTGGGGAGAAACTATGGAAGGTGCCCAGCACGTTTGTGAGGCTGGTCCCTGCCCTTCTCGATGTCTCTGTGGTGGGCATCCTGCTTCCATCCTTCCTACCTCTGCTTGGGTCTTCTCAGGAAAATTCAATGTCCATATGCTGCTCCACAAAGAAAAACTGTGGCAGATCAACCTGGGGAATGTGATTCATTCCCATAATTACACATGATAAACTAACCTCCATTATATAATCATCAAGCAATTTTATTAACACCAGATAATCCCATGGAACAATATTTCTCCATCATTAAGAAACCCAGTCCCTGTAGTATGACTGTCAGATTATGAACATTGTTCTTGATCTCACTCCATCGAGGTGCAGGTGCTATCACACTGCTCTCTGCACTGAAATCCAAATGCTGAGGGGGTTTCTTACCATCACAAACCCCTGGTGCCCATCACAAATTCATCACTTACTGGAACAGTGCACAGGGTGTGTTGTCCCCTCTGTTTCTTTCTTCCTATATACACTATGGCCACACTAATCAAACACAGCAGTGCATTTTGAGAGCTCAGTGAGATTCTGTGCAAACCATCTGCATACAGTCATTCCCTGCCAGCCAAAACATACCCAGGCTTTTTTCCAGTGAAGGTTTTTATCTGTTTGGAAGTGAGACAGGCCCTGCCTCTCCTGGTCTCTTCTGCAAGACAGGGTGTAAGTTGTGTCATCTGCCCACACCCGAGACATGTGGTCACTGGGAACATCCCTGGAATGTGTCCTTGTTGTGTCTGATGGTTTGAACACGGCTCATCACCCTGCTGCAGCACTGGGAGGTATCTGCTGCCCTCCATGCATGGTCAGCCAGCAGTATCCCATCAGTAAACATCCCTCCTTTAGGAAAGAACCCATTCTCACATGCGTTATACTTGATCTGTTACTCATTCGTTATTGCAGGGACGAGTAGTGATGAAACATTAAAGGGCACCTTCAAAAGATCCACCACCCATTGGAGCGATGGTGATTGTGATATGAGCAGTAATTAGGTGAGTCAGAGCTCCAAGAGACTTACAGCACAAGCCCTTTGGTAGGGAACGTCTTCAATTGGGGTCTAAATAGCCCCTTGCATACCCGAATCTTTGGGGTCTCGGCAAATGCTGCTTCATTGCGAGACCTTTGTCAGCAAAGGGCTGTTGGAACAACCCCTGTGGAGAGCCTGGTTTCTACTGTGCTGCTGCCTAACGATGGGATGTGAAATATCCCAGTGCCACCCACAGAACACAAACAGGGATTAGCAAATGGGCGCAGCAGGTTTCGGCCTGGCCTGCACGCAGTGCACTCACCAGGGAAGGCGGCGAGGGGCTCCAAGGAGCCAGGGAGGAACCTCAGCATCTCCTGCAAGAGTCACACACCAGAATCAGGTCACATCGACCTCACTGCAGACAGGACCCCTACATATGGGTGACGAGCTGGGGGCAGACGTCTGGGCTGGAGAGCCTGTTCCGTGCTCCCCAGCACATACCGCAGACATGACTCCATCTCTTCAGCTGAGTATTTCTGTGGAATTAGCCAAGCAATCGGAGCTGGGTTTGCCCAGCCTCTGCCTTGAGCATCCTTCTGCATCCTGGGTGAGAGCAGAGTGCCCTCTAGAGAGCAGTCTGGGGTGTCCCTCTCCTCCCGCATCCCCAAATATCATGTGTCCAGATCATGGGGCACATCCCAGCACCATGGGCACGGGACGGAATGCTTCCCCACCCTGCCACAGTGCAGTAACTGCATCCCCCTGCGGGTTAGAGGACTGCCCTGGAATTGCTCTGTATTCTATATCGCTGCATTTTTATAGAATATTAGTTTAATTACATCCTTTGGTTCTAACAGCAATTCCCATCTGGCCACAGATAGCCTTAGCCAAACGTCTCTGCATCTCCCGGCCTCGTAGCCAAATGTTAGTCCCAGTTGAAGCAGTGTGTGTGAGCTCAGTCTCTGTACAGGGATAACGCTCTGCTTCTCCCCTTGGGCAGGTGGAACAGGAACAGGGGAGGACTGGGACACACCAGGCACTTGGGAGCAGGAGCCTGGCAGGGCAGCCTTGGGTTTGGATCCAGCAGTTAAGAAGAGGTGACACCTTACGGAGGGATCTGGAAGGTGTGGAGGAGCCCGGCTGGCCTGTGGCCACCAAACACTTTCCCCGTTTCCTTGTTCTTTGGCACAGGCAGCGTTTGCATGGAACGACAGTTATTATCCCAGCTCCTCTGAAGCTGTGTCTGGAATCAAATGGAGCGATAGGGGCTGGACAGATGGAGGGCTCTGCCCCCTGCTCGCAGGCAGCGCACGCTCAAATTAAGGGCCTGGAACATCTCCCCTGTGAGGAAAGGCTGAGTGAGCTGGGGCTGTTCAGTCTGGGGAAAAGAAGACTAAGGGGGGACCTAATTAATGTTTATAAATATCTTAAGTATGGGATGCAGGGGGAAATGGCCAGCCCCTTTTCAGTGGTCTGTGGGGACAGGACAAGGGGCAATGGCTGCAAGTTGGAGCACAGGAAGTTCTGCACCAACATGGGGAAGAACTTTTCCCTAGTGAGGGTGAGGGAGCCCTGGGACAGGCTGCCCAGGGGTGTGTGGAGTCTCCTTCTCTGGAGAGATTCCAGCCCCGTCTGGACGCCGACCTGTTCAATATGAGCTGGGGAGCTGCTTTGGCAGGGGGTTGGACCCGATGATGTCTCGAGGTCCCTTCCAACCCCTGTGATTCTGTGATTCTGTGATAACCCAAACCAAACCGGGATGAACGCGTTCAGAGGCGCTCCAGGCGTAGTGGGGAGATGGAAACGCCGGTGCCGGCGGCAGCTGGGAAGGGGAAATCCACTGCTTTGCCCGAAACCCTCAGAAACCCTCAGAAACCCTCAGCCGGGAGTGAGCAGCGGCAGCAAGGAGAGCAGGGCAGAGCGGGCTGGCGAGCGGCAGAGGCGGGAGCTCTTCCTCCCGGTGCCGGGGGTCTCTGCCCATGCCCACCCCCCGCAACCCAGGAGCCGCCCCGGGGCGCTGCGGGCCGGGCCCCGGTCGGGCTCCGTCTGCCCCGCGCTCCCCGCTCCTCGCCGCCCGCCCGCCAGGGGGCAGCCTTGCTGCTTGGCTGCTCCCAAGGCCGAACCCGGCCGCGCTCCGCTCCCGCCTCCCGGGCCGCGCTGCCCCGGCCGCCCAGCGTGAGGAGGAGGCAGGAGGGGAATGTGGGGTGACGTGGCGGGTTTCGTGCTCCGAGGAGGTTTGAGTTCCTCAGCGAAGGACTCAGGAGCACCGTACATGTGTTTAGGTGTTTGGGCTGCATTACACAGGCTACAAAAAGGGCTTCTGCTTTTCCCAGCCTGTGGGTGTCTGCACGGCTGTGGATCATAGAACCACAGAAACCCAGGCGGTGCTGGGTGGGAAGGGACCTTCCAAGGCCACCCAGTCCCACCCCGCAGTGAGCAGGGACATCACCACCAGAGCAGGTCACTCAGAGCCCCATCATACCTGACCTTGGATGTCTCCAGGGATGGGGCCTCCCCCACCTCTCTGGGCAGCCTGGGGCAGAGTCCCACCACCCTTCTGCTGTCTCAAGGGAAAAGGAGGGCCAAGATAAAATTTGAACCCGAGGCCGTTCTCCAGCTCCCACTGCCCAAGCGGCTCTGTCCCAGTGGAATGTGATCCTGACCAGTGTAGGTGACCCTTGTGCACCAGTTCCCAGCTTTCCCAGCTGGGGCCATTGCAGAGGCTGGGAGCCCAGTTGGGGTTGTGGTTTGTACCTGGATTTTCTAAAGGAACTCAATTTCCAGACACATGTTTCTTGATTGCATCAGGCAGAAGCAAAGTTTTATTAGGAAATCTTTCTCACCAGCAGGTACATGAGTGATCCTGACTAACTCAAGTAACTTCTAGAGATTACAGCATTACAGAAGTAGCAGAACAGAGAAGCAGGAGGCCCTCAAAAGGCCCCTTGAGATACATGGCAAAGCATTGCTGAGTTACTTCTACTTCCTCTACATAGAGGCGCGCAGTGAACATCGAGTGTCCCTCTTTTGTCTGTGGGTTTCTCTGTATGTCATCTCCCAGTCCGTTCCTCCTTAATCACAAATTCTCCTGCAGGTCACTGGAGGAAAAATACAGCAGCGTTATGGGGTTGGAATGGAGATAATCCCTCAAATGACAAATGTTTTGTCCATGTTGTGCCCTTATTTCAAGAATACACTTTGTTAAACAAGAGCAGTTGGCAGACAACCCAGGAAACACCACCTTTACTTCTACTTCCAGATCTTTCTTTACGCCCCTTTTTCCTTCTAGTCCTGCTGCTCCCTCTGCTCCCTGCTACTCCCCAGCCAGATCTCTCCTTAAACCTCGCCCTTGGTGACACAGCAGCTCCATGCTGTACCTGGGCCTGTGGTGACAGATCATGCCTGTAGCACAGTAACACTCTGAGAAGACACCAATACCATGTCCTAGGAGAGTGTCTTGTCTCCCAGCCTTGCTACACAGGAACAACTGGCAAAGACAGTTCTGTGGGCAGGCGCCTCTTACCTTGTATATCTCCAGTCTTGCAGGGCGGGACTTGGGGCTGGCAATGGGAAGATGAAGTTGTATAGGTGTGGCTTGTCCTAATGACTCCTCCTCCAGTACCTACTCCGATTCCTCCGCCGTGACTAGTGAGATACATTGGATGAAAGAAATTGGGAATTTTAGAACTTTCTGTGACACTGACAAGGGCACAAAGTCTCAATCTGTGTCTTTCATTGGGGTTAGGGTATTTTAAATTGCATCCTTTTTCATTTGCAGAGTTGCTTGGCATTTGTGCCCTCCTTTGGCCTGGAAGTGCAATGTAGAGTGCTGTAATTCATTCTTATTTTGACAGTTCTCATGCATCTTGCTATGGAAAAGAGATTGTTACAAAGGCTGACATAATACTAGTAGTTGTGAGGTTGTAACTAGCAGTTAACAGATTTAGTTTCTCTGCTTTGCAGAACTCAGGGTGTGACATTTAGTTCAGATTTGAATGTTTATCACAGTACAGCAGCTCATGAGATAACTCTATCATCAAAGTTATGGACTAAAGATAATCGTGGGTTCCCAGTCTGTCATACAGACCTTTGATATTTTAATTTATTCACTTAAAGATCTACGTACATAAGGTCCTGCTGTCCTCCTTCCAACAAGCACCGGTAGGTCTGAATCTCCTGCTCCAAACGGCACTTGACGTCCAATAAGGTCTTGTACTCCTGGTTCTGGCACTCTATTTCCGCTCTTATTTCAGCCAATTGCTGCTCCACGCACGTGATCTGGTTCTGTAGCTCACCGAGGAGGGTGTTGTACTGGCACTCCGTCTCAGCCAGAGAGGATTCCAAGTTATTTCTCTGAGAAACAAGCAACATTCATGTAAGCATCACCCTGGCCTTTCTGATGCAAAACCAGAAGAGCTGTTCACACTGATTCATGGTAAGGAACCCAGCAGTAACTGTGTCCCAGTCTTACACCACCCACCTGGCTGAGCTGAGCCTGGAGATCGATTTCCAGGGCTTGCAGTTGGCGTCTCAGTTCGGTGACCTGGTTGTTGCACGTCTCTACCTCCTGACCGCTCGTAATAACCTCCCGATTCACCTCCTCAATCTGAAATCACCAAGAATAAAGTTTTTTCAGGGAATGTCTCTGTAAATTGGATTTGCTTTTACAGAAGCAGAGCACAGGCAGCAGCTGGCAAAAGCAAAATGTGCAGGGCGAGTTCCCTGGGCGTTAACCACCGGGTTCAGCCGCTTGCTCTTTTTACAGATCACATTCACCTCCTGGCTATTAAGTCTCTTTAATCCCAACATGGAACATCTCAGTTCCAACAACACACCACAGGGCCTTGCGGCAAGTGCTGCTGTTCCAGATGGGACATAACAAACTCTTCAGACAGGCCCCTGTCTCCTGTGGAAAACAGGGTTTAACCAGTGCCGATCCTGGGCTTCACTGTGAAGGAAGAGCAGCTTACTGTCTGTGCCCTGAAGTATGCCTGTCTGTTTGGCAGCAGATTTGTATAGCTCACCTTGCACTCGTACCAATCCTCAACTTCCTTGCGGTTGCGCGCTATCAGTGTTTCATACTGGCACCTCAGATCCTCCAAGATTTGCCTGAGATCTGGTCCAGGGCAGGCGTTGACCTCCACACTCACATCTCCAGTCGATTGTTTCCTCAGACAGTTCATTTCCTGGAAACACAACCCAGATCAGAGGGGTTCCAGCGTTTTAAAGGCAGTGCTCTTTCTAGAGCAGCACTGCCTGCGAGGGCTGCCCCCACTGTACCTGGAGAAAGCCCTGGAACATGGTACATGTGTTTCCCCCAGGAAATCTCTTGGGTAATTAATAGTTTTTCTTATCTGCTGTAGTCAGCAGCAACTTTCCCTCTGGCACTCCCAGTGCTGGTGCTGAGCACCTGCACCACCCATGAGGCAGATGGGTCTGCAGCCCAGAAGCATCTGGGGGCAGGGCTGTGCCACGAAAGTGGTTGGTCTTTTACATTGAGAGCATGTTTGTGTAGGCAAAGTTTCATGTCAGGGCCGTGGTGCTTGTGGGCAGGGGCAGGAGCCTACCTCCTCATGGTTCTTCTTGAGGCAGCAGAGCTCCTCCCTCAGCGACTCCAGCTGTGCCTCCAGGTCAGACCTGCAGAGCGTCAGCTGGTCCAGGACCTGGCGCAGCCCGTTGATGTCAGCCTCCACGCTCTGGCGCAGTGCCAGCTCCGTCTCATACCTGGTTTGTGCAGGGAAACAGAGATTAGGACTAGTAACATCTCCCATGGGCTCTGCACAGGTCTCCTTCCCCAGCTGCCTGCCCCAGACAGTGCTGCGTGCCCTCAGCCGCGTTCTCTGCACCGCAGGTTTTGGCCCTGCGCTTCCTTACATGAAAGCTGTTCCTCCTCACCTGGTTTTCTCCTGCTCCTGGTTGCTGTGTGTTTGCTATCACTCTGCTGCCTTTCTGGTTTGCTGATTCCAGTCTGCACTGGTCTGTGGTGGAGATGCCCTGACTATGCCCCCCCTCCCTTGTCGCTCCCCAGCCCTCACCACCACACACTGTTGCCAAGCGTTCTACCCAAGAGTACTAATTAAGGGAGGGCTGGTGACCAGAGGCAAAATGCCTTTCATCACCGGTCCTGTCCTAATGCGGTGCTGCGGCGAGACTCGTCTGGAGCCTCTTAATTAGAGACTCCACAAGTAGGACGACGTGAGGGAGCAGGGAGGAGGCAGTGGGGTTCGTGTACAGAGTGGCACTCACTTCACTCTGAAGTCGTCAGCAGCCATCCTGCTGTTATCAATGTCCAGAATGATCTTATTGTTATCAATGGTTGCACAGACAATCTGGAAAAGAGCAGAGCACAAGAGATGCCTCACATCTTTCTGCTGTCCTACTCTATAGGTCTATCTGGGCTGCAGTTAGCTAGTTAACTCTTCACAATTTCCTTTTTCTGTTACTGTCTCAATTAAGTAACTTTGTTCCTTGAGCAGAGCAGTTGCAGTTGCAGCTTTGGCTCCTTAACCTACAGTGAAGAACAGAGGTTGACTCTGTAGAGCCTGGGAGTTACAGAGTTGTGAGATGAGAAGCACTTCCCAGTTTCAAGATCTGAAGGAAAGTTCCAAAGGTGCTTCACAAAATTGAACCTAAGGAGCCTTCTTTGAGACATTAAATCTCAGCTGACATTCAAGCTGGCATGTTCTGGGCTTCAAGCTTAAGGACCTTCAGGGAAGGTACTTGGAAGGTATCTTTAAGCCTTAAGATCAGCCAGAGCTTTCACTGTGGATATATCAGTACCAAGCTGTTTGTGCCACTGTAGCAAACAATTTCAAATACTCCACTTTTCTTGCCTAGAATCTATAATGCTTCATTCATTATATACATTTTGCTATTGCTCTAGAGCCCTCTTTGCTTTGCTCCTCATACTGGGTAATGTCCCATTTGTAACTGCACACCCAGGACACAGTGGAACACAGCACCCTTCCCTTTTTAAGAGCAGGATCCCACTGGTATCACCCTGCAGCATGTGCCCACACAGAACTGTAGCACAGGGGAACTTGTCAAAGTTTAATTGCAGAGACATTTCTCAGCACCAGAGTCACCTTCAACCATCACAGTAGGTTCTAAGTACAGATTCAGAAATGAGCTTTAAATAGAGGAGGAAGCCCTGGAAAAGGCATTACCTGGTTTTGAAGATCTTCGATTTCCTTGTAATAGCAGCTGTAGTCCCGGGGCTCACAGGAGAGGCCCTGTGTCGCATACCACTCCCTGATCCTGCACTCCAGCTCAGCATTCTCCTTCTCCAAGCACTTCACCTTGTCCAGATAGGAAGCCAGGCGGTCATTGAGATTCTGCATGGTGACCTTCTCATCGCAGGACGAAAGCAAACAGTCGCCACCAAGACCACCAACAACCACACCACCTCCAAGGCCAAAACCAAGGCCATTGCCATAGCAGTTGCCACCTCCATAGCTCCCACCAGCCAAGCTACCAACACTCAGTCCCCCTCCATAATTCACTCCACCGCAGTAACTCCTTCCAGAAAAACCTCTGCCACTGCCTATCCCAAAGGAAGAAATCCGTGCTCCACCACCACCACCAATGATACAGCTGCCACCACTGCTCCTGCCTTTGCTAGACACAGTAATAGTCTCCTTAATGTTGCAACTCATGGCGACAGCAGTTGGAAATGCAAGCAGAAGCCCAAAGCAAGATGCACAGCTTGATATTAAATCAGACTGTGAGGTGTCCGTTGCCGTGAAACTCTATTTATACCTTCCACAGTGGGTGTCACCACTGTTTCTTCTTCCCATAAGGCTGGCTACTCTAGCCATTGGTGCCAAGAATAATTTCTCAAAGGGAAGTTTCCTTTCAAGAATCCCGGTAGACAAGGAAGATACTTTACATGTCTCTTGCTAATTTCAAAAATACATTAGCAATAATGTTTTATGAATCATCAGCTTTTTGTTTATGATGCAAACTTTACAACATTAAGCCAGGAAAAACACTGTCCTAAATTACATACCAGGAAGAAATCATTAAAGGTTATTGCATCAAAGAGCTCTTTATCTCTCATTAATTTATTTTCATTTTATTTTGAGTTGAATAAGCAGGTTTCGTGCAAGGTGCTGATGTTGGAATCTGTGAGATGAAAAAGAAAGAATAAGTATGAAGTTTGACTCTCGAATGATGTATGAGGAGTGATGCAAGAACTTTGTGGAGAGATCAGAGACACAGAGATTAACCTCTGAGTCTTTCCACTGGCAAAGTGACAACTCCAGAACACTCTGCTGCAAGACAAGTGAGACCATGGGGTGATCTGGAGTGATCTCTTAATGGATGAAAGGTTCTTTGTGGCTCTCCAGTAATTCACAAAGCATTGGTGTCTTTCTGTGGAGAGCGTGAAGTAAGGTAAAAGTACTTGAAACATTTCCTTGTGTTCAGTGAAAAGCATTTCTGCAGCTTTCATCACTAAGGAGAGTGATTGTGGCTGGGGAGGGTGGGTGGTGTGAAGCAGTGAAGGGGAGTGGAAACATCCTGTGGGCAATGTCTCCCTCAGTGTGAGCTGCGTTCCAGCCAGAGCTTTGGGACTGCTGAAAGACAGAGGTGCTGGTGGAGCAGTCGCTGCCCGACACAGGCTTGGAGAAGATGGGTTAAGTACAAACTAAACTCATCTCCATCCCTCATGTCTCCCGATCTTAACTAGGCAGAGAAATTAAAAAGTAAAAATCCTTTCACTCTTCTGACATGAAAATTCAGGCTGAGGTCTTTTCATGAGGTGTTTTGCTAAGGCGTAAGAGCAGTGACCTTCTCTCTGGGACAACCTGTTTCTGCTGACCATTGAGCAAGAGGCAGGCATCCCACAGCTATGAAACTAACCCTTCGTGGCAAGAAACACTCCAAGCCTGCTTCATCAGGGAACAAGTGAGCTCAAACTCTTGCTCAAATCCTCATTCTGTGTGAGGACTGTGGATGGGAATAGCTGTTCATGGCAAGCAAATAATCCACCCTAGTGAAGGAACAGAGTATCCCAGTGCTCATGGATTTGCCCATCATTTTATTACCCTTGTTCTTCTTACTTCTGTTGGAAAGTGCCTCCCCTTATCTCTTTATCCCTGGATGTTACTTATCCAGCACAAAGCCAGCAGCATTCCTGCATTATCTCCAGCAGGCTGGAGACAGAGGTGTGGAGAGACTGACTCAAAGGGGTTTGCTCAAAGACAAGGGGCACACCTCCGGCAGAGCCTGCAGCTGAACCTGCTCTGTCAGACCTAGTGCTGAATGTCAGCCTGCCCTTCCCAAGCCCTGCTCCACTCCATCCCTAAGCACAAAAGAGCAAAGCTCAGGGCAGGTAGAAACCCCAGGAGAGTTGTTGTGTATGGGAAGGAATACCTGGAATTCATTACTAGCACTGGAGAACGTAATTGGAGTCAGGGTGTGGTGGCAAGAATGAACCGAAACTGATGTAATATTGCACAGCTCAAAACTTGCTGTCCTGCCTATGATTCCTCAGAAGTTTCCCAACAGCTGTCTGCAGCAAGCATCTTCCCTGAGCGAGCACACATTCCTTCCCTGCTCCAGTTATCATTCGAGCACATGGAATAACACAGGCAGCAGCACGGAACAGCCGACTCCCCTCTGGGAGTGGAGTGTGTCTACACCACAGAGAGCAGAGGCGATGGCTCCTGCTCCTCTGAGGTACCTCATCCACTGTGGGCCAGCAGCTTTATCCATTCTACCCCCTCTATCTCCTGCCCATTCACAGCAAGTGCTTGTGCTCTTCTCGTTGTTCTTCCTTCTCATCCCTAGGAAACGGGTGCGCTGGGTGAGCTCAGATAAAATGAAATCATTGTTCTGAAGACCTTGAAAAATCAAATGAAGCTTCCCCTGCTGTCTTCATTCAGTTATTTGAACTCAAAAGCTTCCTGGGTCTGTCTCATTAGCACATACAAATATGGAAATCTCATGGAAATGTAGTTTCCAGCCCAAGGTTTGCAGCTCCATCATTTCCAGCTCTTTAATACATGGGTTGTTTCCAGGGTGTTTTCTTCTGGGGAGCTGTTTATCACAAGCTACCTTCTCATGCTTTCCAGACGCATCCCAACTTGTAGGTCCACAAACAACATCACAGTGTCTTCAGAGCTGACTCTCTGTGCCCCGGGGGCTTTCCAGAGGCATATTCATAAAGCCTGGATCATCAGAGTCCTTCTGGCCATGTCATTAGGTCTCTTTCACGTCTCAGGAATTTAGGACAGCTCCTTTGTGAAAATGCCTACTTTGCGCTTGCTGGACCTGGTGGGAAGGGTGGGAAGGGTTGGAAGGCCTTTGATAGGAACACAGGGAATCAGGTGGAGCAGCTAGATGTCAGTAGCAGTTCGCAAGAGAAAGAAACCAGCCCAGACCTGGTGGGAGTCAGCTGGGGCTCCCAGAAGCAAGCAGCAAGCTTTCATGTGTTGTAGGTAGCCTGGCGTGTCCAGAAGACTGAAAACTGGGAGAGCATCAGTACAGTGTCTTGATGTTTGTAGAAATGAGAGCGTGAACACTCGTAGATTGGGAAGGACTGAGGCCAGGAAGGGCAGCAGTGACTTATATGACTGTCTTTGCACTGACCACAGCAGGAGAAGGGAAGATTGCTTTCCACCTTCTCAGCCAGAGCTCTGGGAACCAGGGGGATACACACAGAGGAGTCCACTGGAAATGGGCCACTGGAACCATGATAAGTATCTTTCTTGATCTCCTCTGAAGCACTGGCCTTATACATCCACTGAGAGATTACTGCATCAAGTCTGGGACATTTTTTGGGGCTGGAACTGATCTTCAGAGTCTTGGTTTCCAAACTTCTACCTGTGGCCATCCTTGTGAGTTGCTGAGTTCCAGTGCTGCATTTTCTTACTGTGCTCTATCCCCTGGATACTGTTGGGTTTAGGGTCTGGTAGAGGAAACAAAGAAATACAACTGAGAGATTTTTTCCATGGTCTGAAGGAAACCCAACAGGACAAGGGGACCTTTCCCCTGCCCCCTGATACATGATTGAGCTTCTTCAGACACTGCAGGCTTTGGAGATGCTGCTTTCCAGGGAGGTTTCAGGTTGTGTTAAACCTATTCCTGGGACTGGCATTAGGACAGTGTGCCACACCATACACCACACTGTACAGATGGTACTGAAATGGTCTTGTCTTTATACTCTGTCTCCTCCTTGCCCTGGCTGGCTGCTCCATAACCTCCAGCTTTTGATGGCAAAGGAATAACCAGGAGTTTTGCTTTGCCAGGTTGTCTCATGAGCGAACCTGACTGTGTAGCAGCCACTGCGCAGCGTGCCAGGAGTCAGAGCAGATCCATCCAGTGCTGCTCTTTTAGCTGTGAACCTGGGGGGTGGAGTGGACATGTAAAACCCATCGCTGCCTGTTTTTCAGGACCAACAGCCCATTTAATCCTCAAAACACCCTCCAGCTCATAATGGCTTTTAACTGCCAATTCCCCAAATGCAGAATGACTCTGCACGCTCACCGTGGCTGGTTCCCATGCTGCACCCACCAGAAATGCTCCAGGCCCTGACTTACCACACTGCTGCCTGGCTTCTCTGGGCAGGCCAGTGTCAGGACTCACACACGCTGCCACATCAGTCCCTGACAACTCAGCATGAGCCACACAGCTGCTGCCCAAGGCCCACAGGAGGGGGGTCTCTGCCTTGCCTGTGAGGGTTAAGCAATGGTTCTCTGTATCCGAAGGCCCTGGCTGGCTTTTCCTCCCGTTGTATTCTCTGTTGAGCTGCACTTTTTCAGCTCCCATCCCATCCTCCCCAGTGAACGTGTGTCTAACACGGGGCTGATCTTTCAGCAGTTCCTGATGCTCAGGCTGAAACTCTGAACTAGAAGGATGACTGGTAAATTACTTGGTCACTGTGTGAAAATAGAGAAGAAATAAACCTTTTGGCTCCAGATCTGTTCCCTGTGGTGCTTATAAACCAAAGGGACGGGTCAGAACACAAGCCATGTCAGCAGAAATGGAATCGGTTGTGGAGACCAAGATTTACTCTTCAACCTAATCACAGTCCCAGCTGGGACCACGAAGGATGAGAGGGCACAGCCCAGATGTGTCAGACAAGGATGGAGCTGAGGCAATCTGTTTCCAGTTGTTCCATCACTGACCTACAAAACTTTCCTCAGGTTTTTTTCCTAAGCACAGGGCTCTGTGGAAGCACAGACACCTGCCCGAATTGGCTTTTCATGGAGGCCATGGGGGATGTCATTAGGAACGGGACAGATCTGCAGCAGGCTTGGACAGGGAGGAAAGGGAGAAGACCTGCACCATCAGCGAGGCCATTCTCCAGTTCCCACTGCCCCAGTGGCTCTGTTCCCGGTGGAATGTGATCCTGACCAGTTTAGGGGACCCTTGTGCATGGATCAGCACATGATTTTCTAAAGGAACTCACTTTCCAGACACAAGTTTCTTGATTGCATCAGGCAGAAGCAAAGTTTTATTAGAGCAACCTTTGGCAGCAGGTACAGGAGTGATCGTACTGCCGGGAACCTCCAGCAATAGTCGTGGTGGTTGGGCACACGCGGAAATAGACGGGAAAAGCAAAGAGCAAAACAAAGCGGAATGTGGCCCAACGCTCTGCTCAGCCCTGAGCACTGCTGAGTAACACAGAAGAGCACGCTCCTGGCTCTTTGCACAGGCATACAGCAAATATTCTCTCTCTTTATCCATGGCTCTGCTTCAGGGTTCTCTTGTTGGATATTCTCATTTCTCTGCTTAATCACAAATCCTTCTGCAAGGCACTGGAGAGATCAAAGGAAACGTTACTTTGTTTGCAGCAAAAACCGAACCTTTCCCACATGGCCATTCTGTGTGTGTGTGATTGTGTCACAAGCCAGTTCAGAGAAATCCTGTCCCTTCGGGAAGAGGCCGCTCACTGCCACCCAGCCAGGCAGGTGGGGTGTAGCTCTGCCCCCTCCATAAAACGGTGGATGCTGCAGACATTGCACCAGCAGAAATCTGGCTGAGGGCACCTCATCAGGCCCTCACCAGAACAGTGTCCCTGCTCACACTCATTCTGGACCAGCTGTCACCGTATTTCTTTATTTCTTTCCTTCTTTTTCAGTTTGGCTGGAGGTTCCCCCGGAATACCCCTGGCAGCTTTCTGCCATCTCCCCATGATTCCTGCTTTTTTCCCCCTCATTTCCAGGCACTTTTCCCCTACTCTTTCCTTTGTCCCAGATGTCCTGTCAGTCCTTTCTCCATAGTCTCTGTGGCTTCCCTGCCTGCTGACTCTGTCCTTCTCCTTTCTGTTCCGCTTGCCCCCCTCCCATTTTGCAGTTCTCATGCTTCCCAGCAGAGTCACAGCTATTGCTGCCACAGCTGCCAGAACACATGTGCTGCAGCCACTCCTGGGTGGCTTCTCATCGCGTATCTCCCAGTAGTCTCACAATAAAACTTTCAAATAGCACCTCTGAGCTTCGTGGGAAGGAGCTTTGTTGCTGCCTGTCCTTGTTGTATTAGAAAAGACTGTGGGAATCTCATAGCATGCTGCAGTTCTTACCTTGTATCTCCGCAGCTGCACAGGACGGTATCTGGGAGGATGTAGTGTAAGTGTGGCTTGTTCTGATGATACCTCCTCCTCCTATTCCACTCGTTCTTGCAACTCCTCCTCCTAGACCCGAAGACTGACCAATTCCTCCTTGCTGACTAAGGGGACAGCAAAACAACATTGCAGTGAGGGAACTGACAGATCAGCTATACCCACAGCCAGAATAGGTCAGTGAGGGGGAAGGAGCTGTGTGCTGCCTCAACCATTGCCCACTTTCCCTTTATGTTGAACCCCCAGGACACGGGTAATTTATCACATCCTCTGCTTACATAAGGTCCTGCTGGCCGCCCTCCAGCAGGCAGCGGTACGTGTGGATCTCCTGCTCCAGGCGGCATTTGACATCCAGCAGGATCTTGTACTCCTGGTTCTGACACTCCATTTCTGCACGCAGGTCAGCCAGCTGCTGCTCCACACACGTGATCTGGCTCTGGAGCTCAGCAAGGTGGTTGTTGTAGCGACACTCTGTCTCAGCCAGAGAGGACTCCAGGTTGTCCCTCTGAGGGGTGACATGTGGCACAATACAGACACGGGCATGAGAAACTCTGCATTTAACCAGGGATTCATACAGCCAAGGGGAGCTGTGAGGCTGCTGGGCTGTACCCCAGCTCACCACCCACCTGGCTGAGCTGAGCCTGGAGATCGATTTCCAGGGCTTGCAGTTGGCGTCTCAGTTCAGTGACCTGGTTGTTGCATGTCTCTACCTCCTGACCGCTCGTAATAACCTCCCGATTCACCTCCTCAATCTGAAATCACCAAGAATAAAGGTGTTCAGGGAATGTTTAACATAAGTCAGATTAAGGATTAAGGGAAGAGCAGAGAAGTGAGGGAAAAACCCATAAATGAGAAGTGTGTGGGTGAACCTTCTCATGCTAATGGAGTGCAGACCCTGTGTTGTGCCTCTTGCTCCCCCAGTGGCACTTCTGTCTGGTCCTTCTCATCCTATCTAAAGGGTTCTGCCTCAGGTCTCACTAACATGTGGCAGTTCCCATGACAGGGACACAGAGTGGCAGCATCACTGCGTCTGTTTGAGCCAGTGCTCAGCGCCAGTGCAGTATGTTGTGTGGTTTTAATGTGTAATGCATTGCTGTGGGACCAGTGCCTGGGTGTTAGTAGGGGAAAGTCAGGGCTGAGTAAATTTACTCACCTTGCACTCATACCAATCCTCAACTTCTTTGCGGTTGCGATCAATCAGCGTTTCATACTGGCACCTCATCTCCTCCAGGATCTTCCTCAGGTCTGGGCCAGGGCAGGCGTTGACCTCCACGCTCACATCTCCAGTCGATTGTTTCCTCAGACAGTTCATTTCCTGGAAATACAACCCAGATCATGTTATTTTGTAAAAAGTAAGGAAAAAGCTGAGGCAGTTGGGTTCCCCAGCAAGGACAAGACAGCCCTGGTGGAGACCCTCTCTGCTGGGCTCCCCGCTCACTCATATGGTCTCATGAACCACCCGCAGACAGCACCCCAGGATGGTGAGGATGACAGATCCTGCATGATGAGAGACTTCTTGGGCAAGGGCAGGAGCCTACCTCCTCATGGTTCTTCTTGAGGCAGCAGAGCTCCTCCCGCAGCGACTCCAGCTGTGCCTCCAGGTCAGACCTGCAGAGCGTCAGCTGGTCCAGGACCTGGCGCAGCCCGTTGATGTCAGCCTCCACGCTCTGGCGCAGTGCCAGCTCCGTCTCGTACCTGAGGTGGGAAAGCCAGAAGGAGCAGTCAGTGCCTGACACCCCCATCTGCTCTGTGCTTTTCATTTGACCACCCGTCTTTCCTGCAGCGTTTCCCTAACCCGTCTCACAGGATGCTAAGGAAGCAGTCGAGGCTCATCTGCCAAGCCTGCCCTCTGCCTGCCTTCGCTGGAGCTGTTCCATGGCTCAGAGGTGACACTCACTGCGTTTCTGGGCTCTAACAAGAAAAATCCCAGAAGATTCCCATCTGAAAGTCACCATGAGCCAGAAGGGTGAACCTGTGCTGCTCCCTGTCTGTGCGTCCCTCCTGCCAATCTCTGCTCTCCAGACTACAACCCCTCATTCTCCCAAACTTTCCCTCCTGGAACTGGTGCTCATTAAGGCAGCTCCAGAGGCACTGGGAGGGAAGGGCTTTTCTGCAGAGCCCCCAGCCTGTCCCAGCATCCCAAGAACCTGTCTGGGAGCTCCCCACCAGCTCTGCAAGGAAGATACTCACTTCACTCGGAAGTCATCGGCTGTCATCCTGCTGTTGTCGATGTTCAGAATGATCTTGTTGTTGTCTATGGTTGCGCAGACAATCTGGAAAAAGAAGATTCACTCCTCAAGTCTCTTCCCTCAATCCTCAGGCTCAAGTGTACCCAAGCGCCCGGTGCACCCAGACCTGGCCCCTCTCCCTTTGTTTTCCCTTTAATATTGCCTGGCAGGCGTGGGGCAGTCACAGGGGGGTGCTCAGTGGTGTGGAGGCATCAGGCTGCTCAAACATGAGGATCAGATGCAGCCAGTCAGGTGGTTTAGTGACTTGTCACCCAGCAGCAGCCACAATCCTCCTGACCTGTGAAATCCCAATTTTACTCTTGGGGATATGAGGTTTAAAAACTTTGGTTTGAGATTTAATTATAAGCCTGTCTCCTTCTGTCTGGATTCTTTGCCCTTTATCCTGGGATTTCTGCCAAATGCATGTTGCAAACAAATATTTTCATTTGAAATTGCACACCCAGAATGTGCAGCAGCACCGCTCCCTCTGCTCCTGTTTTTAATTGAACAGCCGTACTCCCCAGCTCTGCAGGGAAGAGTAAACTTGTAAAAAAAGCAAGTGAAGTTTAACTGGAATTGTGCATGGTGGTAGAATAATACAAATTCAGGCAAATGAATGCGATCCATTGTTTATTCCTGGCTGAGCCGCTTCCCTGGTGCATGTCCACCTAAACACCTTGGCACAGACCTAATTCAGAAAGGCTACTGAGCCAAGATGGATGTGTTCCATGAAGATAACATTTTACCCTTCAAATCTATCTGATCAATCACAGCCCTGGGAACAGTCCAGACTCTCCCGGTTTCCCCTTTGAGCCCTCAGTTTCCGTGGGCTGTTAATGGCTGTTTACAGAAGCATTTTACAGGAATGGAACTTACTCTCAAGAAGTGCATTAAGTTATGAACTGACACTGTGGGAGAAGCTTACAAAGGAGAAAGCAGCTGAGAGCCAACATTACCTGATTCTGAAGATCTTCTATTTCCTTATAATAGCAGCTGTAGTCCCGTGGCTCACAAAAAGGGCCCTGCTTGGCATACCACTCCCTGATCCTGCACTCCAGGTCAGCGTTCTCTTGTTCCAGGCACCTCACCTTGTCCAGGTAAGAAGCCAGGCGGTCGTTAAGGTTCTGCATGGTGACCTTTTCGTCACCAGAAAGAAGAATGCCATCACCAGCAAACCCCCCTCCGGCTACCCCTCCACCAAGACCAATACCAAGGCCACCTCCAATGCCACCGCCAAAGCGAGCACTGCCACCGCTGAATCCAATGCCTGGACATCCTCCGAGGACAGCGGCTCCTAAGCCACCTCCATAGTTTCCACCAACCAAACTGCCAGTGCTCAGTCCTCCTCCATAATTCACACCACCACAGTAGCTTCTACCAGAAAACCCTCTGCTACTACCTATCCCGCAAGTCACATATCTTCCAGAGGAGACTGAGGAGATCCGTGCTCCTCCACCACCACCACCGCCACCAATAACACAGCTGCTGCCGCTGGTCCTGCCCCTGAGAGAGCCAGTTGTCTGCTTAATACTACAACTCATTTTGAGGACAGCTGCAGATCCAACCCAAAGCCCAAAGCAAGAGGCACAGCTTGATTTTAAATCAGACTGCGGGTTGGTTGTGCCGCAGATCTCTATTTATACCTTCCCAAGGGGGTGTCACCCGTAGGGTGTTTCTTCTTCCCACGGGGCTGGCTAGTCTTGCTGTTTGTGCCAAGAATAAATAGCCCATAGGCAGTTTCCCTCTAGAAATCCCAGTTCACAGGGAAGATACTTTACATGTCAGCAGCTTATTCCAAAAAGTAAAATAATGTTTTATGAGTCATCAGCATTTTGTGTGATGCAAACTTACAACAAGTCAAGAAAAAAAGTTGCCCTAGATTATGTACAAAGAAGAAACATTGGTATTTATAACATCAAAGTGCCTTTTATCTTTTATTAATTTGTGTTTATTTTATTCTTAGTCCAATAAACATTTTTCTATCACATGCTCTGGTGGAGTACATGGAACAAAAATGGAAGATTAATATGAATTCTCACTTCTGGAAAATGCAAATGATAGTGCCTGTAGTAGTGAAAAGACCAGGGGTGTCTGTCACCTGGCACAACAGCCAACACTGGGTCTAACAGATGCATTACGGGGAGATTTCTTACATCCTGAGGTGATTCCCCTGGGATTAGTTCTCCACTTGTGGTTTATACAGCTCTGGTCATGCAAACACCAGAAGTCACCTTGCTCCCAGACCACAGGGATCAGGCCTGTGAGATGTTGGAAGGCCTCTGTGTCTGGATCTTACACAGAAGGAAGCTGAGGCGTATGAAGCGCCTCTCTGAAGCTGGTTTTCTGTTACTTTAATTGCTGTCCACCTGCCTCGGTTTGTGGTGATTACAGATAAAGAGGTGATGGGAAGGGGAATGTCCATGGGTGAGATCTCCTGCTGCCTGGATGGACTGAGAGGTGAACCCTCAGTCTCTGCCGTTACCAACATGCCAAGCACAGAATAAGAAGGAACAGAATCTTTCTGCATTTCTCAGTGGAGTTTGTCAGAGCCGTGTCCAGGGTCCAACCTCCAAGCCAGGCGAGCAGTAGCCAGGGGAGTGGCCAGAGAACTGGCTGTGCCAGGACCTTTCTCCAGCAGACTCTGCGATGGGAGGATATTCCAGTCTCCAGGGTACAGAGGCTCCTGTTCCCTACAGCGTGGAATTTCCCAGCAGCTCTTACTCGCGAGGAGCCTTTGACTCAGGTGTGACCATATTTACAGGAGCAGTTGTGATAAATCCTCTTTAGAGCTGAGCATGAGCCCTGAGAGCAGCCATCACCTCCGGGCAGAGAATTGCTGGGGGGCTCAGCCCCCTCCCACATGCTGCTGGGAGCTTCCGTGGCTTTGTCACCACGACAAGAGTGTCCCCAAGCATATAAAGCTGTGACTGTCTTCTCACTAGCCTAAGTTAGGACTCTCCACTCTCCAGGGAGATAATTTCTTTCTTTACTTAGATGAGAAATGATAAAAAGCCGCCTACCCAAGGCTGGCAGCATCCTAGAATATTCATTATCCGTATGGAGCAGTGAAATAACTTGCTCAAGGACAGAGCCAGAATCTGTCAGAGCTCAGGTGCCTCTGCAATGCCTGAAATACAAGTCCACCCTCCCCTAGAAACACATCGCCCATGCTCCCCACACAGCCCAGTTCACAGGAGTGCAAATCATGAGCAAAAAGGAGGATGGGGAGTAAATCTGGCTTTCATCAGTCGTTTTGAGGAATATAACTGAAGAGAGGGTGTGGCTCTAAGAGCCAACAGAGATTAATAGAATGCCTGGATTGCTTGGAGCTTTGCTGTGCACAGTGGGTGTCCAGGAGAAGTTCCTGCACCCACATCCCGAGGGAGCAGGGCTCTGTGTGGAGAGTCCCTTTCCCTTCAGAGCTGTGGGTTTAGGAGGAGGCCTTGCAGATACTGGACATCACTCTACAAGGGGGCAAGGAGCACCCACACCTGCTTCTTTGAGGAAGAAAGAATAGGTCTTGCTCTACAAAACAAACTGGTTTGCAGCACTGAACAACCTTTTACATATGTTGCGGCTGAAAAGTCCCCAGGCAGCCGAATCAGGTTTTATCAGGGAAGATTAGAAAAGACCATGCACAGTTCTGCCAAAGGACTTATCTTTGGGATATAACTATATTCTTTGGAGCTCTGATGGGCTCCTGCCAGTTTCATGGGGATGAGAAACATGGGACTGACAGAGCAAATGCATCCAAAAGCCAATCCCTGACAAACCAGACTGTATTTTAAAACCAGTGTGACTTTTACTTGGGCTCCGTGCTGGGAAGCTGCCACTGTGTTTGCTGCAGGCATTGCCCTGCTCCATATGGAAGTCAGGGCTCTGAGCCTCAGCACTGGGACCTCACCACAGATCGGGCAGCAGCGTGTTGCTCTCTGTAGCCATGAGCCACCTTCTTGTTCTGAAACATCCAGCAATACCGGCCTTTTTCCCCACTGAACTGATTTCTTTCCCTCCACTGGCGTTCCTCTATGCATCTCTGTAACCCAGGAGCATAACCTTGGGCCAGGACAATGGCTAGGGAAGGACTGGGCAAGTCTAAGGCTAAAACTGTCCCAGAAGGGTTTACAGCCCAAATGTGAGGCAAGTGGGTTCCTCAGCTGGCTGTGAAGGGAGCGATGCTGAGTGGCCAGGCAGCAGGGTCAGCCCTGGCTTGGCTCAGCGTCCCTGCACACACCGTTGGGTCTTGTGGGCAGGATGGGCAAGAGCAGAGACCTGAAGGTGGACAAAGAGGTGATGAGTATAAATACAGGCACGTGGTGATGGGAAGATGTGTGGGGCTGTGGGCAGTGGAGCTGTGTCCGGCGGGACTGTGACTGTCCTGCTGCACAGGCTTTGTGCACGGTGCTGCTTCCACCCTCACTTATCTCTCTGGTTGACAATGTTTTCTTGTGTCAACTACAAGCAGGGTGTGTCTGGCTTGACAGCACTTCGCTTTCATAAGCAGTCCTTCAGTGATGTTTGTGCAACTTCCCTGGAATATGATTTTATCTTGTCACTTGTAATTACCATTAATAATTTGCATAATAGCCATTAGGCATCACTTATTAAACACTTCTTTGATGTGATACTGAGCTGGCTCCAGACCTCATGCTCCCATCTTTCAAATGCAGACCAAGAGTCTTCTGGCTAATGACTCACTGGTTTATACCACCGTGGTTAGCAAAATTCCTGTAAGGCAAGTGAAATAATTATCACAAAGAGCTTGTTAACAGTGGGATCCTGGGTCTTAAATACACCTCAGACACCAAGGTGATTATTTGGTTTCAGTTTCTTTCTTGCTGACTGCTCACATCTTCAAACTGCCTCTCAATATTTACTGGTGATGAAGTAGAAGCTCAGCAGAACACAGAGGTGGACAGAACCCAGGTTCTTCCCACTGAAGCTCACAACCTGCCCTGTTCACTTTGAGAAGGGTTCTCATTTCCCTCCAGCTCCTTCCAGACAATGACAAGGCAGCCAGACGTCGCAGTGTCTGCATCTCTGGAAGCACTGCTTATTCTCATGGCTGAGTACAAGAGAACCTGTGTCAGGACAGATAGAAATACCGATGGGAGAAGGAACCACGGCAACGTCACTGCTGCCTGGACAGTCGGGTGCAGCGCAGGCCAGAGGGGAGCCAGGGCTGTCAGCCTGGAGCCCAGCACGCAGAGCTCCACAGGGCCAAGGGCGCAGGCCGCTTCCCAGAGCAGCTTCTTTGGGTCTCCATTTCATATTTGCACTAAAAAGGCTCTTTGTTTGGCTACACCTTCAGTATGTGGTTCATAGCAGCAGTTTAAATTATATCATGCAGCATACAGAGCCCAGAAATCTCCTGCTTGGTTATAGTAACACTTCACTTTCTATAGAATTCCTTATAAATGTTACTCAAGCCAATAAAGAAAAATGCAAACCCCACAGATAGTTACTGTGGCTGTGAGAGAGACTGTCCCTGTCTGTGCTTCATAAAATAGACTTTAATGGAGAAATTATAGTTCGTGCATCACAGCAGCTCACGACCTGCTATTAAACAAGCAGAGTGCCTGTAATGGGCTGTAATTGCTTGTGCAGTGCAGTCCTTAACCCAGGGCTGGTCTCCAGCATTGACAGTTTGCAAAACTGGTCTGTGTATCTCGGTTTCCTCACTGAGGGTTTAACCTCTGGCATGTGCAGTCCTCAGGGATTTTCCTGCTGGTGCTGTGATTCTGCTCTCTCTGTAGAGCCGCAGTGCTGAGCTCTGTTCATGCTGCAGCTCCTGGGTCCTGCTGCCCATGAGGAGGGACGGGATGGGTCTTGAGTCTCTGCATGCACAAGCAGCAAGTGCAGTTGTGTTCCTGAATGTGTTTGTCATTCCTTTCACTGTGGTAATTAAATACCAGCATCTTTTTTCTTTTCTCTTGGCTGTTTGTTGCATCTTACTTTTAAAACAACTCTCTCCCACACATTAATTTGTCTCACCCTTTTATCTTCCTACATGTTGCCAGCTGGTTCTTCCTGCTTCCCTTTGCTCCAAACCCATTTAGAGGTTCTTTATTTAGCATTTTCTCTGGGAATTCTTTTCCTCCTCCAGGAGGGTGTGTCGGGTCCAGCAGAGCTTTGCTTTAAATGACTAGTTCAGTATTAGTTGGGAAAACTTGTTGTTCTTGATTTTGTCCTGTTATTACACATATAGTCACTCAGAGGTGTTATATATTATATTATATTATATTCTAATTTTATCAGACACCTACTTTAATGAAAACTCAATTTGTGCTCAGAAGTCTCTTTCAGTAACAGACTGCCTTGATGCTCCTTCCCTGCTCTCTGTCCATCCCCTGACTCTCTCTGTCCTCATCACCCTCTACTTCATGTCTCAGCCCGTGCTTCCAGCAGCAACGAGCATCCCTCTCAGCACATCAGCTGGTCCCTTCCCTCCACCACCACCCTGCAGCCTCTGAATTCAGCAGGAGCGGTGTGGCAGGTGGGGATGTGGCATGTTCTTTGTCTCTTGTAATGGCTGCTTTGAGGAGATGGATCAAGGGGCATCCCCACCCAGAGCTGTGTGATAAATACAACTGTCTGCATTACATTTTTTTATTTACTTGTACAAGTTATTTCTCAGGTTCAAGGCTGTGTCAGGAGTAGCAGAGTTTTATTAGAGACAAGCTTGGGCAGTTGTTAGACAACTGACCGCTAAAGTGAAGACCAGTGGCAGGACAGAAGCAGCGTTAGGGGATGAAGGCAGCAGGCAGTGAAGGTGGAGGGAGGACGGCCCTTCTGCAGAGTCCTTCCAACTGGTGCTGTGAGCAGAACTGCTAGTTTTGCCTTGCTTTTCCGAATGGCTTGTTCTTCCAGAGGCCTGGAAGGGCTGCAGGGCTGGCAGGGAAGCTCTTGTCCGCAGTGACCTGCCGAGGGAGCACAGGGAGGCATGGCTTTTGCAAGGGTTTCATGCCATCCCTTTCTCTGACATTCCCCTTGCTCCTGCACTGACCTTACTTTTCCCTCTGCTCCCCAGCATGCTCCATCTTACACACTGGTGACTGACTGACTCCCCCTGCCAGTTCCTCGCTGTTGTGTGGTGCCTCAAGTCTTATTTAACCACATTTACTGCTAGCAACCCCCCAGCATCCAACATATATTCTGTGCGCGTTTGTGAGTGCCCCAGAGCTGCATCCCTTGCCGCTGCTTCCTCCCATAGCTCGGCTGATCCCCATCCTCTGTCCCCTACAGTCACACCCACACCCCTGCACGGCTGTCTCCCTGCTGTGTGGGAAAAAGAAACCGCCTCCAGCTCCTCTTCATCACCCAGAAAAGCCTGGAGGTCTCTCAGCCTCCCCTTGCCCAGGTAGAACCAGACTGCAGCAGCAACCCCGGTGATACTCACAGGCTTCCAGAGGACACCCACCTTGCACATCCTGGCCCAGCACTGGCAGGCTCAGGGCAGACACGGCTGAACCAGGGTAGCTTTAAGCCCACCGCTTCTTCCAGCAGATGTTGGAGGGATTCCTCTTCCCGCTGACCCTCTGTGGAAAGGAGACAGCTCTGGTAACCAAAGCCCTGGAGATCTGGAGCACTGGCTTGAGCTGCTGGCCATCTCCCCTTCGGACCGGAAGGGTCATTAGGAGCAACAATTAGTGGGTTCTCCATCCTGCCTGCATTGACAGCTATTGCTTTTCCATCTTGACACCCTTGGGATTACCCCAGGCTCCGAGACACGCTCTGGCAGTAGCATTTCATCCAGGGCAGCTGGCATCTTGGAACACAAACGAACTTTTCATGAAACAAATTAGGAACCCAAGGCTCCAGGAGAGCCCACATCAGGACCCCATCGTTAACATGCCTTTTATTCCAAACTAATAGAGGTGGTGGGTGCTCAGGCAGGTTCTGTGTGTGAACAGCCATTTAGGAGATTAGCAGCGTGCCTCACTGTTTCAAAATCTCAGTCAATGGGAGGAAGGGAAGAGCCAACTGCTTTGCATACAAATTAAATTTCCCAAAACTTTAATTAAAATTCTTGTGTGAAACTGCAAATGTTTAGGTAATTTATTGTTTCAGTTAATTCAACTGCCAGTCCCTAATCCTGTCTTGCAAAAGCCAATAAATCTCCGGGAAGTGCTGGTGTTCAGGGAAGGCCCTGCCTGGTGAAAACCACCCTTTGAGGAGCTGTGACACTGCGCCTGGCTGGGACAGCTTGAGGGGGCTTCCCCTAGCTGCCCTCCCTGCCCCAAGCAGGACAATGTGCTCGGATTTTATCAGAGCCAAATCCTCAGATGCCTCCCGGTTGGCTAACAGGCCCTGCCTGGTAACAGGCCGGCACCGGCTCCTCACCGCAGCGCTGCCTTTACCACTGGATTTCCCTATACCTGTAAGGCAAAGCATGGAGATGTTACTGTGCCCGGGCCTGTCTGTAGTCTGCGTACATGATGTCGTGCTGTCCGCCCTCCAGCAGGCAGTGGTAGGTCTGGATCTCCTGCTCCAGGCGGCATTTCACGTCCAGGAGGGTCTTGTACTCCTGGTTCTGGCACTCCATTTCTGCCCGGATCTCAGCCAGCCGCTGCTCCACGCAGGAGATCTGGCTCTGCAGCTCAGCCAGGTATTTGTTGTAGCGACACTCGGTTTCTGCCAGAGAGGATTCCAGGTTTTCTTTCTGAGAATGGAAATGACACACAGGGTGTGCTGGAAGCTCAGTGTCTGGTCGCAGCACCGCTCAGGTGGTACTGCTTTCCAAAGGGAGCTGGGGACTCCGAGAGGTGAATCGCAGTGGTGTCACCTACCATGGTGAGCTGGGCTTGCACATTGATCTCCAAGGCCTGCAGCTGACGTCTCAGCTCAGTGACCTGTTTGTTGCTTGACTCGATCTCCTGGCTGCTTGTGATGACCTCCAGATTCACCTCCTCCACCTGCAAAGTTAGAAAAGAGCAGCCTTCTCCTCACCTCTCCCCAGCACCTCGTGCCAGGGGCTTCACCACACTCCCTGTGCACCCCCCACAATGCCCCTCAGCCCCCCATTTACTCCGTTGTGACCCTGTGACACTGTGCAATGGCCCCTCTGCTGTGTACAGAGGGAGTGGGCAGTACAGTCGGATGCTGAGCCGATTCATGACAGCACTGCTGATCCTGACACCCCCAGTAACAGCGCGGGGCACAGCTCCATGCGCATGCCGTACCTTGCAGGCATACCACTGCTCGGTCTCCTTGCGGTTGCGCTCCATCAGCGTTTCATACTGGCACCTCAGGTCCTCCAGGATCTTCCTCAGGTCTGGGCCAGGGCAGGCATTGACCTCCACGCTCACATCTCCAGTCGCCTGTTTCCTCAGACAGTTCATTTCCTGCAGAGAGTACAGCACCGTGTCAGCAATATTCACTCTGGGGGGGTGGATTTTCCTTCTTCCTCATTAATTCTCTAAAAGGGGCGATCTCACCTCCTCGTGGTTTGTCTTGAGACAGCACATCTCTTCGGTGAGAGCCTCACACTGCAGCTGCAGGTCGGTCCTGCAGCTGGCCAGCTGGTCCAGGACGGGCCGCAAGTTGCAAATGTCTGCGTCCACGTTCTGCCGGAGACCACATTCGGTCTCGTACCTGAGGCACAGGCAACAGAGACAGGTCAGTGTGGCAAGACACCACGGCCAGCCTGGGCGTGGGGTCATGAGGAAACAATTTAGGACTGAGTTCTTTTGCCTCAGGCAAGTGATGCTGGGCACGCTGCCAGCGATATCCATGCCCTGCGGCAGCGTGACAGCAGCGCCAGGATGTCCCCAGCACTGTCGTGCATCTGCCCTTCCACTGGCACTGAAAACCCCTTGGTCCAGCACAGGACCCTACTCACTTCACTCTGAAGTCATCAGCAGTCATCCGGCTGTTATCAATGTTCAGAAGGATTTTGTTGGTCTCCATGGCCGCACAGAGGATCTGGAAGAGAAAATGCAGGAGAGAGAGGGAGAGATTTTGGCTTGTGGCTTCCTCTGGCTTCTCTGGAGGAAACACCTACCTGAGGTCACACAGCCCATGTATTTTATAAGGGTTCCTTATATTGGGAGCATTGATCAGTTAGATAGCATCACCCTGGGGAAACTCCAGCTTGGTGGAACAGGCAGAGCTAAAACTTCAGCCCTCTGTAAATGCAGCATCCCCCCCTCAAACCGCCCCATGTGAATCACTCGTTGCTCCCTGGGCACCTCCAGAGTCACAGCTGCCACCTCTGCCATTTGATGTTGGTCTCTATCCACAGGCACAAGCAAAGCCCAAAGAAATACTAGAATTTGCTTGAAAAGCAGCAATTTACCTGGTTTTGAAGGTCTTCGATTTCCTTATGAAAGCAGCTGTAGTCCCGAGGCTCGCAGCTGGGCCCCACCTTGGCGTACCACTCCCGGATCTTGCACTCAAGGTCAGCATTGTCCCCCTCCAGAAGTCGCACCTTGTCCAGGTAGGAGGCCAGGCGGTCATTGAGGTTCTGCATCGTCGCCTTCTCGTTGTTAGCAAACAAGATCCCATCACCGCAGCCGGGGCCAGCCCTGATGAAGCCACCACCAGCACCACGAGTGCAGATGCCTCCACCGCTGAATCCAAGGGCAGAACAAGCCCTTTGGGCAGCTCCGAAGCTCCCACCAGCAGCACTGTTGGTGCTCATCTGCTTCCCAAGAAATCCCTCACTTAAACTGCCACCAGAAAAACTGCCAGCCGCACCGCCCAAGTCATAGGCAGCGTATCTTCCCGAGGAGGTGGAGGAGACCTTCCTTCCGCTCCCAGCCGCAGAGCTGCCGGCGCTGCCTCTGCCCTGGGAACAGGCAGTGACGACCTGCCTGACAGCACAGCTCATGGTGAGAGCACAAGGATCTGACGCGGAGCCCAAGGCGAGCTGCACAGGTCGCTGCAGGAGCCGAATGTGATCCCTCTGTCCCCACAGCCCTGTATTTATACCATCCCTCGCGGATGCTGCCACAGGAGAAGGGCTGTTTATTCTTCCTCCTGTGACCTGGCTACTGCTAATTTATTATTTCTTTTCCGCCTGGAAATATTTCCCCAAAGGCGTTTGTCTCCCCAAATCCCACAACAGAAAGGTGCTTTGGTTAACAGAAGCGTGTTTCAAAACGACATCAAAAATGTTACTTCCTGAATCATCAGGTCTGACTTGTGATGACAGCTAAACACCAGTGACACAAACAGCGACGATACCCGAGAGCGCCCGGGGAGTGAAACATCACAGCAATTACCCATCCCCGGAGTGGCAAGGCTGCCCAGAGAGGGAACGCTGTGGGAAAGCTGGCCTATCTGACGGAGCCTCTTCAACCCCTTGGCGATCAGAATCAAGGGTGTCCCCCTCTCCAGCTACCTCAAAGTCCCTGAGGCTGCAGCCAGGAGACCACCCTGGCTCATGCTGCCTCTCAGCAAGGGTCCATCCCAACCTGCGTGGCCATCGGTTGAGTGAGAACCTGCTGGTGTGAGACCTCAAATGCCCTTCTCTTGGAGAACCCAGGGAAGGGCTGCGCTCAGCGCAGCAGGGATTGTTTACTGCTTCTTTCTCCTGAGTGCATCCAAACACCCCTCAGAGGGGAGATTCCCTCCAGTTTGCTCTGCTGCTTTCGAGGGCAGAACCACAGAGTCACAGAATCCTCACGGTTGGAAAAGTCCTTCAAGATCAAGTCCAACCATCAGCTCTCCACCACCATAACCTCTGAACCATCTCCCACATCCACTCGATTTTGAACAGCTCCAGGGATGGTGATTCCACCACCTCCCTGGGCAGCCAGGGATGCTTCACCACACTTTCGTTGTAGAAAAGAACGGCCATCTCCTGAGTACCTAATGCTGCAGCCAGCTGTGAATGTTCACTGAGGGAGGATGGGCTCGTGGGGTGTTCGTAAGGTTTCTGTACACGGAGAATTTTGGGAGCCGCCTGATCCTCTGCAGGTCTGACCCGGTTCCCACCAACACTGGGAATTCTCCAGATGCAACCTGGGGAAAATGTGTTAGATTTAGAAAAGACACTAGAAAAGGTGATGTTTTAGAAAAGGAAAAATAATGTTTTAAACCTATTTTTAGTCTTGGAATGCTGGAATGAGGGTGAAAGGGAATAATTACAATGTTCTGTCATCTGAATCTCTCCTTTTATTAATACTATTAATGCAGCCCTGCTAATCCTGGCTGGCTTTCAGCCAGGAGTTGCTCAGCGTTGAGGCTGGCATCAGGTCGCCTGGACACATCACACAGAGGATGCGTCAGGGCTGCCCAATCCAACAGTATTGCTTATGCCAGCTGGGGAAGTTCATTAGTCTTGATTGTATCTTGACACCGCAAATCCAGAGGACCTTAAATGTGGTGTGGATTCTGTGCATGTCCACCCTTCGTTAGATCCATAATGAGCACGTGAAGCCCGTGCCATGGTGCCGTGGCACACCTCACTGGTGGCAAGGTGCTGAGAGGAGGCTGTGGAGCCCAGAGCAGCCCCACAGCTGCTCACGCTGCCCAACTAGGAGTGGATCAGGAGCAGAACTGGTCAGCATCTGCCTTTTGCCACAGGACTGCAGAAATAACATGATGCTTACATTTAATTCAGTCAGAAACATGTGGTACTTCGTTTTTCACTGAGAAAAACTAAAGCATGAATGATGGAGGCTTTTCCTATTCTTAATAACAAAGCAGAGGTGGTCAGCATTTCTTCCTCATTTCCTGAATGTCAGAGCTTGCCGTAGGTTCTCTGGAGCCAGTGGTGATGAGAATTTCTATGGCTTTTGTAAAGGAGAATAATTTCAGACTTGATGTTTCTGGGTCTGTGTGTTCTGTGGCAGCTTTTTTCCTTTCCAGAATTTGAATCCTTATGGAAACCAGCTCTTGCTTTTACTCCAGAGCACAGACCTGCCAGCAGTCACAGTCCTTCTTTCACTAAAAGAGATTCTAATGTTTCCATGAGGAGATATGGTAATGATGGTATCTACATACGTAATAGAAGGCTTCTTCCAGAATTAACTTTCATTGGCTTCCAGACTGGAGTCTGCAGAGGGAAATTTGCTCAACCACAGCCTTGTAGCCAGCCGGGGCACTGCCACTGATGAGCCGTCCTCGGTTGACTCGGGAGCCCCTCGCAGACAGTGCTGTGCCCAAGGGAGTGAGAGGAGGAGAGGAATGATGGTGTGCAAGGCTTTCCTGGGGGTGTTTCACAATTAGCACTGCGAGCCTAGGGAGGAAAAATTATTACTTCGAGTAACAAATGAGCAGAAAAGCCTCCCCAGGGCAAAGCTGTTCCCATTTAATCAGCTTTGTGAAAAATAGAAAGGAATTATCCTTCAGCTTGGCAGTTGTGTCTTGTAATGTGCTGTGTGGGGAGAGCAGGGTGGTGGCAGAGGGTGGGCACGGTGGCAGCATTCCCAAGGGTTGTTCTGCTGCACAGAATGGTCGAGTTCAAAGGAGCAATGACAAGGAGACAGCGAGATGAGGTTTCCCCAGCAGGAAGCCCTTTGGATCTTTCTTAGGCTGATGTGTACTGCAGTACAGAAGGAACAATGTGCCCCCAAGAAGGAGACCCAGCATTCCACATTACTACAGACATTCCCTGAGTCAACAGCTACTTTCCTTCTCCAGAGAACTTCCCCGCAGACCCAGTGACTCAGGCACAAGACTGGAGCCCAAGTCCCTGCGGTGCCCAAGCTGCTGGCCACCACCTGGCATCACCGTCAGCCCAGCCCAGGAGTGCCAGGGAAGGGAAGCTGAGTGCCAAGCGCTGTCTGCCATCCACCACACGCTGGCTCCAGCTTCTGCACATCCCACCAGCCCTTGGGAGCTGTGTCAGGGAGTCCTGATGCAGAGAGAGAACTACAGGCACCCCTGGCTTCTGTCAGCTAAATCCCCATGTTTCACCTACAGAAAATTCTAATTATTCTTTGTAAATAGTTCACTATTTGCAAAGCCTTTCCTTATCTCATTACTGATGCAATTGTCCTCATTGTCCTCCCTCTCTTTTTCTGTGGGTTATTGGCTGTACCAAAACTGATCTTCATCTCAGCAGTGACACCAGGTGCTCCAGGGTTCTGATCCCAACTTTGCAAATCACTGTAGGGAAACCATTCAGCTTCTCCACATCTCAATTTCATGCTCTGTGGGATGGAAGCAGTGATAACAGCAATCCTCCTTCTCGAGGGCACTGTAAAAACAACTGTCTGGTTGCTTTAAAACACGGAGCTTTAAAGACTGGAAACCTGATGCTCATTTTCAGCACTATTCACCATGAGCATGCTTGCTGTTACATATCCTGTGACACCAGCTCACCCTTCGCATTTCACTCTGTGTCTCAGCTGATGAAATTCCTGTAGAGGACATGCTTGGGTGGCCTTTTTTTGGTTTGTTCTCCACTAAAGTTTCACCCTTGTTCACTGCAGCCTTGCTTCTCTAACTCCCTGTTGAATCCTAACAAGGTTTTTGTTCTCGTGCTTGCGGCATTCAGACATGCTGAGTGCTCTCCAAAACCAGTGTTTGTCCATCTCTGGGGTGTAACAATTTGTCTGTGTCACAGATACAAACCATGTGAGGCCAAAGGTAATAGGAAAAGGTGAATCTCCTGATGGTTTTGTGGTGTTTCCTGTTTTCAGAGTGCTGTAGGTAACACAGTGGTAACAGGGTTATGCAGAGCTGTACACAGAATTTAAACCAGTTTTATTGATGCAAATTTGTGTTGGTGAATAAGGAAAACTCCTGATAAGATCCTCCCAGTGGGACTGGACCAACTGGTAACAAACCTGGGTTTTCCATCACGGCTCCCAGTTATTGTCCCAGCTCCTCTCCGGTATTGTTCATGCTGATGGGTGTAAATGGGTGTCCAAGCACTGGGTGACAGATACCACAGATAACTAAATATGCCCTTGATAAATCCTTCTCTTGTGTCCTTTTGGCTGCAGCATTGACCATGCCTTATTGTGTGGCCAGCAGAGCCAGATACTCTCAGACTGACATCTCCTTTCAGCCTCCTAGTTAGAGGACATCCATAAACTTTGTGGTTTTCAGAAAGCCTGAATGCACAGGGGCATTCTGCAGGTGGCTCTGGATTTTAAAAGCTGCCAACCACAACGGAGCTATAGCAGCTTTCTTCTGATGGAAACAAAAACCCCACCTTTGAGTTGATCCAGAACTTCCAGCCTGGACCTGTGCCCATGGCCAAGGTCTGAGCTTGAGGCTAAAGGACGTTTTGCTGGATCTAGTTTTTGGTTTGAGATAGTTCTGATTCCCTTGGCTTGGAGGAGTTCCTCTTTCTGCAGGGAAGGTCTGTTGAGAAGCATGGTACAGCGAGTGAACTCAGCACTCCGGTCTGTGTTTCACGTCCTACCCTGCTCTGTAACTGCTGAGCAGTAACACGGCCCGATAACATCTCTTCACACTTCCTTTTCTGGAAAGACCTGGCAGGTTCCCCACTTCTTCGATCACCTTCTCTCTCTGCTTGTCTTGTCATGCCCAGCATGACATCAGCCATCCTTTTCCAGGGGCTGTGCCAGCCAGGGAGCATGCCTCTATAATTGTCCAACATGGACCGCGGTGCGTGGAGGAGGCCAAAGGAGAATGAATCACCAGTAACAATCCAAGAGACAGATGTGCTCAGCCTCAGCTGCACAACCTCCTTGTACATCATTATGAGTGAAGGGAAGCTGGTTCCCTGCAGACTGTGATCTTTCCCTTTTGTCTGGGGCTCAAATCCATGTTCCTGAGGTGGGTGATGACCCTGAGATCATGGTCTGTGATGGGGCAGAGCTCCCAAGTGCCACTGGCCAGAAAGCATGTAGTTAAGATCTCAATAATTCCATTGGGTTTTTGGAGTCTGAAATGATTTCCTGTCCTAGCAAGCCCACAGGATGTGTCTGCTGTGCGACCAGCAGAGGAGCATCCTTTGGAGCGCAGTGGGCAAGGCTGGATGTGGTACCCGGCTGCCAGTGCACCAGCTGCATCCAAACTGGACCTGGCCTGGCCTGCAGCAGTGTTGGCATGTGGCACTAGCTCGGGTGCTTAAGAGGATTTCAGCAGTGATCTCTGAGATGCCACAGTGATAAGAGTTACTGCTGCTCATCCCTCCCGGATTAGGCAATGGTTACTTTAGAACCTGTTAGGTGCAGCCCTTAGGCAACGTGAAAAGACCTGTGTGACTCAGTGTGCCTCTTAGTGGGATTTAAAGGCAGCCAAGCAAGACAGAAGGCATGTGTGTGTAACACCAGTCACCCTGACGTCATGCTCCTGAGCTGGAACCGACACATGGCATTTGGAGTCTGGCTGAAGCCGTTTAAGTTCAGCTTACAGGAGAAAGTGCATGTCAGAGCATTGAGCTTTGTTTGTTTGTTGGGTGGCACATTGACCTCAGACATCATCCTTCCATCGTGCCTCCATTTCATCTCAAACATCAGACCTCTCTGGTTGGTGTCGGGGTCGGTCCCGTGTGTTTATGACCAGTGACCTCAGTGAAAAAGCTCTCGGATCGGGTTTGTTTGCTCCTGTATCCCTCCACTCCCCTCCTCTTGTGGTTGCTCAGGACTTTCCCTGGCAAGAACACACAACCCCGAGGCCTCGAGAGATCGTGTATCAGTGACAGACAAGTCTGCAGTTGCATGAACAGGGAGAAAAGCTTTATTAAATGTGTACAGAGTGCACGACGGCACGCGTGCGGAATGAGGGTAAAGCAGGGAGGAGGGGTGAAGGAATGAAGCTGACGACTTTCTGTGCCACAACCCCATCACATGCGGCCTTGGACAATGCTTGGCTCAGCTCCCTGCTCTCTGGAGCCTGGGGTCGAGGGTCATGGAGCTGCTGTCCGTCCTAGCGAGTGGTGAGCGCAACCTGCTCCCGGGAGGAGACCACCTTCCCATCCTGCACCTCCTCCACGATTGTGCGGACCTGGCGGGAAGACGTCATGCCTGCCAAACAAAAGGACAGTTATTCGGGGGGCAGGGAGGAGGGGGATTCCTTGACACGTTGTCATATATCCCGTGTTCTAAAGGACATGGAAAATACTGGGAAATACTGTTCCAAGAACTCCTACATTGGCCAGGCAGGGGGGAAGCCAGGCTGATGGGAAGGGTCCAGAGGCAAAAGGCACCTTCCTTAAATGTATGATGCTGCTGGATTTTTCCAGGCTTTGTAAAGCTGGAGCAGCGGCTGCTCAGTAACAAGGCCCACATCGGGGACATCATTCCTGTGGGAATGCAAGGCCCTTCCCCTCCTGACAGCTTTCCCATGGTTTACAGCTGTCAGACACACACAGGCTCTCGGCTGCCATCATCCCGGTCAGGGCAGCAGCATTCACCCCAACGGCGATCATCCCACTGATGTTCACCCCACCAGGGTTCACCCCACGGTGTGGGAGCTGTGCTAAAAGCAGGTCTCTCTTTGTGATAAACATGTGTAGCAAGATCGGTTCTTACTCTCTCTGCCGGCGTGCGAGGACATGGCGGAGGAGTACTGGGAAGAGATGCTACAAGAGAAGGAGAGAAACAAAGAGAAGTTAGGGACAAAACCTTTTGTTGTTACATAGGCTCTGAATTCAGGCAAGAGGAAAAGTCCCACAGCAGTTGTAAAGCCGCCGCTCTGCCCCGCTCGGTGTGTCCTAGAAGAGCCACAGCCTCTGTCGCAGTGACCAGTGCTGGTCACAGCATCTCACTGCGGTCAGGGAGCAGGCACAGGGCCCCAGGGCAGCTATGGCTGCAATTAACCCAGAGCTGAGTCCTGAGAGAGCAGTGTGTGTGTCTGTGGCCCATCTCCTCCCAACCCGCCTCCCACATGCAGCCCCTCCACGTACTGAGCGTCCTCGCCCTCCAGCAGCCGGCGGTACGTGGCGATCTCCTGCTCCAGGCGGCACTTGACGTCCAGGAGAACCCTGTACTCTTGGTTCTGCCGCTCCATGTCACAGCGCAGCTCGGCCAGCTGCTCCTCCACGCTGGTGATCAGCCCCTGGAGCTGGGCCAGCTGCGTGCCGTAGCGGGCTTCCGTGTCGGCCAAGGTGCCCTCCAGCGCTGCTTTCTATGGGCAGAGCAGAGGGATGTGCTCAGGGGGGCACGGGGGGTGTAGGGAGGGGAGTGCCTGTGCACACCCTGTCCCGTGCCCTGTGTGCCCCCTGCTTCTCGTACCGTGCTGAGCTGGGACTGCAGGTCGATCTCCAGGCTCTGGATGGTGCGTCGCAGCTCTGTGATCTCCGTCTTGCCGCTCTGGAGCTGCTCGGTGTTGATGGCCACCTCCCGGTTCAGCTCTTCTGTCTGTGAGCAGGCAAAGCCGTTCCAGCCCCCGCGAGCAGGCGCAGCCGAGGGGCCCTCACGCCGCCCCGCGCTGCCCCGGCCCAGCTCACCTTGCTGAAGAACCACTGCTCGGCGTCCCGGCGGTTCTTGTCGGCCAGGCTCTCGTACTGCTCCCTCATCTCAGCCAGGATCTTGGTGAGGTCGATGCCAGGGGCAGCGTCCATCTCCACGCTGATCTCTCCGCCCACCTGCCCGCGCAGGGCATTCATCTCCTGCCAGGAGAGACACGCGATGCGTCGCAGTGACCCCAGGGCATCCCTGCTGTGCCCAACGTCTCACCTGCACCCAGGGCAGGAACCCGCAGCCCTTCTCCTGGTGACCATTTCCCTCTGCCCTCAGTGTCTCCCCCCATCCCTAATTGCAGAGATACCCTGCGCCTTCAGCCAGACCCCTTCCCATGGCGCACGAGGCTCCTTTTGCAGAGCCCAGCGTGAGCCTGGCTCTGGGCTCACCTCCTCATGGTTCTTCTTCAGATAAGCCAGCTCCTCCTTCAGGTTCTCAATCTGCATCTCCAGGTCGGCTCTGGCCAGGGTCAGCTCATCCAGGACCCTGCGCAGGCCGTTGATGTCGGCCTCCACACTCATGCGCAGAGCCTGCTCTGTCTCAAACCTGGGGACACAGACACATGTGGTTGCACCATGTAGCCTGGTTGGACACAGGCTTTTTCCTGTTGTTTCCTTCCCCAGCTTTCTGCCAAGCATCCTGTATCTCAAACTTGCATGCACAGCTCTCCGCAGTGCAGGGCTGTCAGGCAGTGCCATGGCTGGGACGGGATGCTCGCATCCCAGATGCCACGGATTCAGTGAGCAGTGACTCAGTGGAGCCACTTCACTCACAGAAAGCAAAGCAAAGCCTTAAGCTCCCTGGCCTGTCCCTCCCTTCTAGGAAGAGCTCTCAATGGCTTTGAACTTACTTGGTCCTGAAGTCATCCGCTGCCAGCCTGGCGTTGTCGATTTGTAGGACAATGTTGGCATTTTCGACAGTTGCAGAAAGAATCTGGGGGAGGGAGGAATAAAAGGAAGGAAATGGGTGAAAAAGTAGTTCCAGAGGATGGCAAGTGCTGCCTGAGCTCCCATTCAGGACCAGAGCAGCGCTGGAGCCTGTACCTGCTCAGCTGGGCACAGTCCAGCCAGACACTGGTACTCGGTCACTCATGGGCACTGAGTGGGTCTGTGTGGACACCAGAACCACAGCCCATGGCTCTGCCTGGGCACATCACCAGCCCCACTCCACATGAGTCCTGGCAGCGCTCCGAGCTTTGCCTGGCAGTGCCGAGCATCCCGGCTGGGAGGAAGGGCTGAGGGAGGAGTGTCTGGTGCCTGGATTGTTTTGCTTTCATAATTACACCTGAGGTGCAAATATTTGTTCTGGGATTTGGAAAATGATTGGCCATTTAATGAGCAGCAATTTCTGTAGCCACAAGCTAATGAAAAGCTCTGGGTGAGTTCTGGTGCTCCAGGGGATATCCCAGCATTCGCCTGGGAATCTCCAGGTGCGTTTCCCCAGCTGCAGTGAGGGTGGAGGGGAGGGAAGGGTCTGTCTCCCTCTGGATCATGAGCAGGGTGCTTCCCAAAGACCTTGTTCCATGCTGGTGACAGCTTCAGCCTCCACAATTTTGTGTGCTCCGGAGTGGAGCTGGAATTGGAGGAGAAGCTTTGGTGGGGAAGAGGGTTCACCCCAGGGAAAGAGCTGAAAAATGCCATGTGAGTTCCCTCAGGGCTGATCTGGAGCCCGTCCCACTACTGCCCCATGGCCCTGGCAGAATCCACTTGGGGACTGGCTGCTGCCATGGCCCAGCCCCATACATAACCCCACACCCCCCCTACACCCCCAGGAGCCAGAGCTGCCTCAGGATGCTGCCATCTCCCTGCACCTCCCTAGGCAAGGGTGAGGGAGCTGGGTGATGAGTAACCTGGGGGGTGATGGCAGGGTGGGAGGGGAAGGACAGATCCTGGTGCTTTTGTTCAAGGACCTTTGCCTAAAATCAGCCAGGGAGCTGCTAAGAGCAAAGAAACAAGCTTGGCCATGAGTCAGCGGCTGCCTTTGGGAGTGTGGCACCCCTGGCTTCAGACAGAGGGGGAACCACGCTGGGTGATCCCACCCCTGGATTTTCTCTCCTGTCTGCTCGTTCTTCCCAAAGAACACCCATCCCACAGTGCAGTTTCTTTTTTTAACCTCTGCCTTGTGCTTTTGTCGCTGTTTTACCCCAGCTGGCAGCTGAGCATCACACAGCTGCTCATTTGCTCCCCCATACCCCAAGGAAAAAAGGGGAGGAAGAAAAAAGGAAAGGGAATACAAAGGCAAACCCAGTGGGTTGGGATAAGGACAGTTACTGGGACAGCACAGGGAGGGAGGAATAACAACAACAGGACTTCATAGCAAAACATACAAAACTGGTGATGCACGATGGGGTTTCTCACGTAACCACCCAGCTCAGGTACGGAACCGGACGGGGTATGGGGCTGGGAAAGATCTGACTCAGAGGGTATTTGTAAGAATGATTTAGCATATCCATTTGCATATTGTTAGTAGGGAACGGTGCCCAAGAGATAACGTGTCCCTGCCTGCAGAGAGCTGGACCAGGAGCCTGGCGAAGGGAATGCAGGTTCGGCTCACAGCTCTGTGGGGAAATGGCTGGTGCGGCACCACGTGCCCTCTGCGTCAGGAGCCCCAGGCCAGTGTCCCACAGCCTCTGAGTCCTGCTGTCCTGCCCCAGCCAGGCAGCAGAGACCCGGCTCGTGCCAGGGGAGGGACAAGACCAGCAAACCACTGCTCAGGGATCAGGACAGCTACTCCAAAGCCTGTTCCTTCTGTCTTCCCATCTCAGACCAATCACCTGCGTGTGTCAGGACTGTACAGCTCTTAGGAACAGGGTCATATTTTTAAAAGTGACTTTAACAAAGGTGTCTTGGTAATGACAGCATCCTACCTTGTTCCTGAGCTCCTCGATAGTCCTGTAGTAGGGGCTGTAGTCCCGCTCTGGACCAGGTCCCTGCTTCTTGTACCATTCCCGGATCTTGACCTCCAGGTCAGTGTTGGCCTCCTCCAGCGCTCGCACCTTGTCCAGGTAGGCAGCCAGGCGGTCGTTGAGGTTCTGCATCGTCTCCTTTTCACCGGCTGGGAGGATGCCATCGCCGCCTCCAAAGCCACCTCCGAAGCCACCTCCAAGGCCAGCCCCAAAGCCAGCCCCATAGCCAGCCCCATAGCTACCCCCAAAACCACCTCCAAAGCCCCCCCCCACGCTGCTGCAGTAGCTGCCCCCGTAGCCACTTCCGAGCCCGGAGACAACGCGGGAAGAGACGGAGTAGCTGCCAGAGCCTCCATGGACGCTGGGAGCTCTGTAGCCTCCTCCCCCAGCCCGTATGGAGGAAAGCCTGCTGGAGCCTCCCCCCAGGCCACCGAAGCCCTTGAGGGAGGTGGAGGAGGAGTATTGCCTGACAGTGGTGCTCATGGCGAAGGCTGGAGGGCTGGAGGGCTGGAAACAGACACCTGGCTTGGCTCGGCAGTGCAGGCAGCAAGTGCTGGCTTCCCCCTGGCTTGGAGCCCTTTATAGCCGGGGCAGGAGGCGTTGCCGGCGCTTTTTTTTTTTCTGTTGCATTCCTGATGATTTTCATCACTCCCAAAATCTGAGCCAACTTCCAGAATCGTCATTTTTACCTTTGTTCTATTCATGCTTTTTGTCATATTCCACGAGAAAATTTCTCCCTCACAAAGGCAGCTTTGTGCTTGTCCCGTTCCCAGTCAGTCGTCGGGTGTGATTCAAAGGAGGAGGCTCCTCGCTCAGGGCTACATTTAATGCTGCTCTGCACTGTCAGCTCTGGAATAGAGCTGTTAGCAGCGCTTCAATGGACTCAGCCAGCATCTCTTTCGCTGCACCTTGTTGTCCCAGCAGTTCCCCATCGTGGGGACAAGCACAGTGTCGTGAGGCCTGAGTGTAGGGCTCCAGCCCCGGGATCACAGCGGTGCTGGAAGGAGCCTGGCCACCAACCCCAGGAACACAAATCTGCTCTGTTATCTTCAGACACAGGGATGGTCTGTCATGAACAAGGGAGTTTGTGCTTCAGGACTCATTCGGTGCTTCACTGCGCTTCAGAGACCACCCAAGAGCAGAGGGATATAATATAAAAGGCAATAAGCAGGGGACATTTTGTCTTGTTCTTGGGGAATGAGAGGCCAGGGGGTGGTTCAGGAGGGGCAGGGTCTGGCTGCTACCTGGTGCAACTTCAGAATGGTGAGATGCTCGAGGAAAAACTGTTCAGTGGTGTAATGTAGACCCAGGATATATGGAGACCCCCTCGCCCCTACACACTGTGGACAAGAACACAACGCAGACGGCGACACAGCTTAGCAGCTAACGATGCTGCCTGTGGTGGAGAGATCCCTGCCCCTGGGATCTCAGTTGTGACCAGGGAGGAAACTTGAGCGTGAACTCGGAGCTCCCAGCTCCTGTGTGAGCAGAGCTTCGGGTGAGACACCGGCTGTGTCTCAAGAGCAAGAAGGCCCCCGGCATGGTCAGCTCTGCAGCCTGTTCTCCGTGAGGCCCTGCGTCACGGGCAGAACCGCAGATCGCAGTGTCACTAGCTAATAATGCAGGGTGTGGAGGAAGAGATCATTCTCATGTGTGTACATGGTGAATGTTTCACTGTCTTCGCAGACAGGCCCCAACAACCCCTTCCCAACAGCCAAGTTCTTCCTTAGATCGTTTGCCAAAGGAGGGGGGAGCGAGGATGGAAATAAGCGGCAGAGGTATGTGTGTAAGTAGCCTCAAAGGGCATGGGCTCCCTCCCCTCCATCTGAAGGAAGCTGGAAACGATACAGGAGCGGGATGTGCCCCTGGGATATCAGGAGAAGCGCAGGGAGCAGCATTACAATTTACCACTGGTGAAGGGGAGAGGTCAGTGCGACTCAGAACCGGGGCACCAGCATCTCCACCGTGTCTGCTCTGGTTCTGTCCCTTGGCGGCAGCATCTTCCTGTCGCGTGAGCTGGGCAGGGGGCCAGCAGACACCCACTCCCTGCTCGTCCTCCCCAGCTGCGGATGGCACAGGCGCAGCAGCACGGGGGTGGCCAGGACATGCAGCTCCAAGGAATGTGCTTCACTTCTTCACCTGGGGAACACCAAGGGGCAGAGCCACAGGCTGTCCGTGCGAAGTGGGACTGTCAGTGACAAAACCAGCCCCCTGCAAGCCCAAGATGCAGCCTTAATGTGAGCAAAGCCCTGAGAGTGGTTGGCCAGCCAGACTCACATGCTTCCCGCAGCCTGGCTGTAGCGGGAATACCTGTCCCGTTCCTCAGCTACCGACCTGTTGCTCCTCCTGTGGAGCTGCCTCAGCTTCCAGCTCCCGTTTCCTATTAAACCGCATGTCATAAAAGTGCACATTGCTCAAAATATCTGTGATATTTTGATAATGCCACAAGGCAGCAATTAAAACCGTGAGGTGTTAATTAAGACTTAAAACGGCATATTAAAAATTCTAAGGCGTTATTTACATGACCTCCCATTGAACACAACCACAAATGGCTGTGTGCTGGTTGTAACACTCCCTTGTAAATCAGGAGTGAGTCTTACATCGGGTTCTGCCTCTGGTTCGTGACACGCGCTCGCTGTTGGCCTTTTTCTTATACATTTCAAAACCAGAATGCTGGTTTGATGGCACAACAGCCATTTCATGTAGCATGTTGGTGTTCAGACACTCCAGACACTTCTACTTCCAGAGGAAAGTGGAGATGCAGTTCTGGCTCCAGACAGACATATCGGCAGACCCCAGGAGGAAACCACCTGGAGAAAACCTCTCCTCTCTATGGGTTTGCCTCAGCATCATAGAAAAGTCCCCTAAAATGAGCTGGAAAGCCGCGCCTTCACGTCTCTCTCTGAAGTGGTCCTTTATCTCAGATAACTCAGCGCAGCCGCGCAGCCGAGCCATCTCTGGAGTCAGACCTCACTTGGTGAGACCTGCCTCCAGCTGCGGCTGCCTGCGGCTCCCTCCTCAGCGGCTCCTTAAGGTCAGGATGAAATGCTTAAGGCAGGAGAGGGTGAACATCTGCTTTCCACACCTCCCTCACAATTTGCAGTAGTGGGAGTAATTAAAAGAGGGGATTTTGTTAGCAAAGTATTGTTTGTTGTTTCTATAGCAACATGGGTGTGCCCAGACTTCTCCAGGAGAATAAAGCAGGGATGAATTCCACAAGGCACCTTCAGCAGCATCCCCAGGCCCGGTGTCCTGCGGGCGGCAGCTGGAGGGGCACGACCACCTCAGGGAGCTCGGAGGAACCGCAGGAGGTGTTGGTGGCCCCTGTTCCATGGGGAGCACAGAGTGTCCTTTGAGGCGTTCCTGCAGCCTGTGTCCATCCTGACCCTTCTTGGGCATCTGAGTGCAGGCATCATCCAAGCTCACCAGCCCTGCGGCACAGGGCGCTGCTTGAGGGGCACCCCCTGGCTCCTTCTGGGGTGTGGGAGCAGAGGGATCTGTCTGCAGGGCTGCAGAGATGGGCCAGCAGACCCTCAGGACAGGAATCATCCTCTGTTACTTGGTTGCAGCCCACCCACAGCGCACCGGGGGCAGGTGCAGTGGCAGAGCACAGGCCCTGGTGCCCTGACCGCCCCTTCGCCGCGTCACGTTGCTGTGTCCTGAGTGGAAACAAGATCACTGTTCATTAGCACTGTTCCCAAACCAAGGCCATGTCTAGGGCACGTTGGCGGGTGCAGGAAGGGCTTCAAGGCAGCACAGGGATGCCCTGCACATGCCGCAGAGGATCTGCTCTGCGGGCACAGGAGGACACAGCCCCAGCCGACACCAGGCAGAGCTGCATGGCTGCAGCACAGGGTGCCTCTAGGCCCTGCATCCCTGCCCCTGCCGTCTTGACTGTGAGGTGAAGGATGATGCACTGTGGGGTGTCTCCAAGTTTTGGGGGGAAAATACTGAATTCTCCCTTATCTCCTTATAAAATCCAGGCAGATTTTCTGGAAAGGGGTCTTAAAGCTGCATAGCCAGCTCTACTCTTACACACATCTAGGAGCGCTTCTCTGAATCATCCCATTGATATAGAAGTTGGGTCTATGAAGTAATAAATGTCACAGAATCCAGCCAAGAATGTGTCTGAACTGGCTTTCCAGGAACAGCTGGGCCAGCCGATGGTGAAGTGCTGCATCAGGAGCAGCCACGACAGCCAGGGAGTGCCAGGAACTGCTCCCATGGGAGGTTTAACTGCTTTGCTTGTACAGACCACCCCACTTACCACCGCTTGTGCTGCTCACCCTTCAGCTGTCCCTCTAGAAGCAAGTGTTACACAGCGCCGGGGTTGTGTTTCTGGAAGGGCATCAGCCCCGTGTCCCCGCCACAGCTATGGCTTAATCTGATTCTACTGCAAAGCCTGTCAAAAAACCAGCAGCCACTGAGGCAGAGCTGGGCAGGGGGCAGCTGGTGGGGTCCCGGCTGCGTGACCTGGGTTTCGTGCCCTTTCCAGCTTGGGCTGCCTGAGTTAAAGCTCCAGCTCGATGCTGCCATGCGTTGGAGCTGGGGAAGCAGCGCTTTACCCTGACCTGAACATCCTGGTGCCAAGTCTGAGATAATAAAATCTTCCCACAAGCTTCACCTCCCACGGCCACAGCTTGGTTCCTTTCTCAACCCCCTCCCACCACCAGCCAGGTCTTAGCTCCCACAGCGGTGTAGGACTGGTCCCACTGGGTACCAGCGGTGGGAACACTGTCCCTTCTTGGCAGCAGCGTCACGCTGCCGCTCCAGGAGTGGGACAGGCTGGATCCACAGCACAACAGGACCAGAGCCAGGTTTGCACAAGCATGAAGAAAAGCTTTATTGGATTCCAGAGCATGGCACAGTGCTGGAAGGAAGGGCAAGGGGGGCTGATAGAAAGACAAGGTGCTTTCCATGATCTGCACAGCCAGAGCACATAGGCTGCAATCTTCCTTTGCGTTGCTGTGCAGGGCTGGCAGCAAGCGGCTAGCGGGCAGCCTGGGTGATCTGCTCCCGGGAGGAGATCACCTTCCCATCCTGGACCTCCTCGAAGATTGTGCGGATCTGACGGGTAGTTACGGGTCCTACAATGGGGAAAGAGGGAACTGTTATTGACAGGGAAGTGAGGAGAAGGCGAGTCACAGATTTTCAAGGGTAGATTTGTCATTACCAATGGCCTTGGAAACCATTCCTGCCCCTAAATACTTTATTGAGCAATTTCAGGCTGCACAGGTAATCCTCTGAAACGTTTTGATAGATCATAAGAGTGGTTTATGTCAATTCACATTTTGAAAATATAATAAATAGTAGTTTTAGAAATTAGTAAAAAGAGTCTGTGCTAAGGAGGCAGCAAAGGTTGTGAGAGAGCTACAAGTGACCTGTGCTCCAGCCAAGACATGTTCTTACCTTCTTTCACAGGCTGCGAGACATAGTGGGAAGACATGCTGCAGGAGGAGCAAGGAGAAAGGATGGTCAGGAACCAGCAAAGAGTGAGTAGTCTCTAAGACAAATTGACTATTTAACACACACCCTTTTCTTGTACCAATATGTGATTCAAATGCCTTCCAGACAAAGCCGAGTGCCAGCATTTAAAGGAAGAAGGTGGTAAGGATGTGCATGTGCCAGGGGCTTCAGGCATCCATGCTGCAGGGAGCAGCACAGGTACCTGCTCCTTCCCAGGGATCACGCAGGTGCCGAAGGGATGGGAAGTGGATGCAGGGATGCTGCAGCACAGTGGTAACCACTGGGCTGTTCGGGACTGGTAGGGCCAAAATGGGAGAGCAGGCGGCAGGACCGGGTCAGGCAGAGGCCTGGCAGGACCCTCTGGGGAACACGGGCTGTTCATGTTGTATTTCCCTCACTATGTCAGTCTCCTCCTGACCCGCCTCCCAGGCACAGCCCCTCCACGTACTGAGCGTCCTCGCCCTCCAGCAGCCGGCGGTACGTGGCGATCTCCTGCTCCAGGCGGCACTTGACGTCCAGGAGAACCCTGTACTCTTGGTTCTGCCGCTCCATGTCACAGCGCAGCTCGGCCAGCTGCTCCTCCACACTGGTGATCAGCCCCTGGAGCTGGGCCAGCTGCGTGCCGTAGCGGGCTTCCGTGTCGGCCAAGGTGCCCTCCAGCGCTGCTTTCTGTGGGCAGAGCAGAGGGATGTGCTCAGGGGGGCACGGGGGGTGTAGGGAGGGGAGTGCCTATGCACACCCTGTCCCGCGCCCTGTGTGCCCCCTGCTTCTCGTACCGTGCTGAGCTGGGACTGCAGGTCGATCTCCAGGCTCTGGATGGTGCGTCGCAGCTCTGTGATCTCCGTCTTGCCGCTCTGGAGCTGCTCGGTGTTGATGGCCACCTCCCGGTTCAGCTCTTCTGTCTGTGAGCAGGCAAAGCCGTTCCAGCCCCCGCGAGCAGGCGCAGCCGAGGGGCCCTCACGCCGCCCCGCGCTGCCCCGGCCCAGCTCACCTTGCTGAAGAACCACTGCTCGGCGTCCCGGCGGTTCTTGTCGGCCAGGCTCTCGTACTGCTCCCTCATCTCAGCCAGGATCTTGGTGAGGTCGATGCCAGGGGCAGCGTCCATCTCCACGCTGATCTCTCCGCCCACCTGCCCGCGCAGGGCATTCATCTCCTGCCAGGAGAGACACGCGATGCGTCGCAGTGACCCCAGGGCATCCCTGCTGTGCCCAGCGTCTCACCTGCACCCAGGGCAGGAACCTGCAGCCCTTCTCCTGGTGACCGTTTCCCTCTGCCCCTGGCCCGGCGTCTCCCCCCAGCCCTAATTGCAGAGACACTCCATGCCTTCAGCCAGACTCCTTCCTGCGGCGGACAAATCTCCTTCTGCAGGGCCCAGCTTGAGCCTGGTTTGGGCTCACCTCCTCATGGTTCTTCTTCAGATAAGCCAGCTCCTCCTTCAGGTTCTCAATCTGCATCTCCAGGTCGGCTCTGGCCAGGGTCAGCTCATCCAGGACCCTGCGCAGGCCGTTGATGTCAGCCTCCACGCTCAGGCGCAGAGCCTGCTCTGTCTCAAACCTGGGGATAACAACAGTCACAGAAGTCACACAGGACCTTGTCCAGCTGGGCCAGAGCCCTGCGGCACTGCTGCTGCCATCGTGTCAGTGGAAACCCTTCTGAAGGCAAATGCTAATGGACGCAGGGGATCAACTGATAAAACAGCATCTGAGCACCTTGCTGTGATGCTGCTGGGCCTTGTAACTGGGTCTGGGCTTTGCTGAGCTGTACATGCACCAGTTAAATGCACAGCAGAGCTACAGGGCATGTTCTCTGCAGAGGAGTAGCACAGAGGAACGAGGAATGTGAATAAAACCCTCGAATTTTGGATGGAAGCAAGACCACCCCCAAATTCCTATAGACAACCTACTGCTTTGGAAATGACACCTTCATTTTGAAGGCTTTGTCCCCACAGTGCCTGTTTGGGGGTGTATGGGATTTTCTCCTCATGTCATCCACTGTCTCTGCAGACTTTGTTCAATTTTCCAGAAAATGTGGCTTACTTGGTCCTGAAGTCATCAGCTGTCAGCCTGGCATTGTCAATCTGCAGGAGGAGGTTGGCGTTGTCCACTGTGGCCACCAGCACCTGGGGGGTGGAGGATAAAGAAGAAGGAGGATGAAGAAGTGTCAGGAACTCCTCCTGCCTGACTGAGGAGTGGGAGTGGAGGGTTTCCTGAGCAGGAGGGTGTATGGAACCAGTGCAAGTGTGACTGGCTGCAGGAAGGGGATGATCACTCTGCCACCTCCCTTTCCTTTCTGTCAGTAAGGATTTCAAAAGGCAGCATGAAGCCATGTGAGATGTGTGAGATCCGATGGCAGTGTTTGTTCCCATGCTTCAGGGCAGGTCGCTGGCTATGGAAGGGCCACAAAGGAGTCACCTGTCCCCACCTGCTGCACCCAGCAGCTTTTCTGCTGGGACAGATGGACCAAGCTCGGTCCTTGTGTCCCACAGACCTTGTACCCATTTGGTCAGGCATGGATTTCATTTACCAATTGCAGAAATGGGGCAAAATGCTGTGAGCAGGTACCTACAGCTTCAGGTTTTTATATTACAGAACCAGGAGCAACTAATCCAAGCTGGGAGAAGATTCAATTCAGAGGTTGGGAGGACATCAGCCATGATGGAGAGGGAGAGGGAGGGAAAATGGATTCCCTGCATCGCTTGCCAGCACTCAGGCTGCACGCTGCCTTCCTTCACCTTTTCTGGGGGCAATTCACAAGTGAGAAGCACCAGAGAAGAACAGCGTCAACTCTTCAGTATTTCCTCCAAACTTGGGTGGTAGGAATAGACTCAGGACTGAGACAAAGCCCCCAGAGCTGCCCAGGTGGGGGTTACAGGGAGCCTGGGGCAGGAAACCCCTTACTGGTCAGTCCCAGTTGCACATCAACACAGAGGAGCTGAAATGAGTTTGCAAGGTCCTTGACACAGGTTACAGATATGACATCAAGTGTTTCCCTTTGAGCTCACCCACAGCTTTCCCTGCACACTCAGTTAAACTCTCCTAAAATACACACTGGCACCACAGACTTGTCTCTCAATTTCTGCAATCTCTCCTTTCATGTCCACTTCCTCCAGTGAAAATGGCCACTTCTCCTTCCAGGAGGATGCAATCCAGACCTGACACCGAGCGGTCCCTCATCTCCAGCCTGCCCTCAGCAAGTGCACCTGAGGCTCCGTCACCACAGCTACTGCTGACTAATAACTGAAGTAGCAGCCAGTGTTTCTGCTTCCTCTGACAACACAGCATCCCACCGTGTTAGTGACAGCATCCTACCTTGTTCCTGAGCTCCTCGATAGTCCTGTAGTAGGGGCTGTAGTCCCGCTCTGGACCAGGTCCCTGCTTCTTGTACCATTCCCGGATCTTGACCTCCAGGTCAGTGTTGGCCTCCTCCAGCGCTCGCACCTTGTCCAGGTAGGCAGCCAGGCGGTCGTTGAGGTTCTGCATCGTCTCCTTTTCACCGGCTGGGAGGATGCCATCGCCACCTCCAAAGCAGGCTCCAAAGCCACCTCCAAGGCCAGCCCCAAAGCCAGCCCCATAGCTACCCCCAAAGCCGCCGCCGAAGCCCCCCCCCACGCTGCTGCAGTAGCTGCCCCCGTAGCCACTTCCGAGCCCGGAGACAACGCGGGAAGAGACGGAGTAGCTGCCAGAGCCTCCATGGACGCTGGGAGCTCTGTAGCCTCCTCCCCCAGCCCGTATGGAGGAAAGCCTGCTGGAGCCTCCCCCCAGGCCACCGAAGCCCTTGAGGGAGGTGGAGGAGGAGTATTGCCTGACAGTGGTGCTCATGGCGAAGGCTGGAGGGCTGGAGAGGCTCGGTTCGGCAGTGCAGGCAGTGAGTGCTGGCTTCCCCCTGGCTTAGAGCCCTTTATAGCCGGGGCAGGAGGCGTTGCCGTTGCTTTTCGTCACCCCTGACAGCCAGAGCCAAATTCCAGAATCATCATTTTTCTCTCTCCGATTTCATGTCTTTTGTCACATCCTCTGTGGCACACGCTGGATCCTCTCTTTCCGCTGCTGTTCCCAGCACCTGGCGTGACTCAGACCGATGCTCCTCGCTCACGGCCACATTTTAGCACTTGTATGTTGCACCAGACACGGATGCTCCCTCCAGCTCCACCCGCTGCTCCTCCATGAAGTAACACAAGTGAATCCTCTGTGATACGCCAAGTCTGTATATCATTAAAAATCCACAAATCTATTTATTTGCTTTTTTTAAGAGTTGAAAGCTGCTGACTTAAGAGCTCTGAGCATCCATAATCTTCACACGGGCCAGCCCAAAGCCAGATGGAAACTTTCCCGTCAGGACCTCTATCCCAGGACAAGCACAGACCTGGCGGTGTCTGTGTGCTGATACCGTATTTGGCAGGAATCTTGGAGCTCAAAAGAGAAGAAACTCTGGTAATTTCTCCTCACATACCAGTATACAGAGCCTGGAAAGTCCCTGCAACTGTGGACTTTCAGTCAGAAACATTGGATGCCCGATGTTTCCCAGTGGGACCTGCTTCCTGCATCTCCTCTCACAAACCCACCCATGCAGCCTGTGACTTCTAGAAGATTTGTAGAAGCTAAAAACTTCCACAACATGATTTCTCCTGTCCCATTGCAGAGGCAGGTTTTAATGCTTAAATAGTCTAAATCAGAGAAAAAGAATTTGCAGCTACATCAGACACCCAGTCCCAGGACACAGGAGGAGCCGGATGGACTCTCACCAGTGCCTCTGCCCACGGATGGGCTCTGTCCTGCACCTTACAGCTGAGGGCACAAACCAACGTAGCTCAGCAGGACCAGGAGCACCCGTGTTGAAAGCACCAATGGGCCAAGTGCAGCCCCCGCCTCAGCAAGGGGCAGGAGCCCTGAGACCCCCAGCAAAGCTGTTTAGAGAGGCTGAGGCGGGAGGGATGCGGGAGGGATGCACAGGGCTGAGGCCAGGCAGCCGCCCCACAGCCACGCCTGCACCTTGCTATTAAGGGATTGAGCACAGTGATTACAGTCATGGGGCTGGACAGGTATTAGCGTGAAAGGAGCAGCAGAGAAGGGAGACGCAGCACTGCTGTGTTCTTTGTCAGGGGAAAAAAAAACAGAAAACCCCAATCCCTGTGCTGATGTGGCGCCAGGAGTGGGAAATCGCACACCCAAGCTGCCAGCCTGCCCGGCCCCAGCCATGTCATGCTGGGATGAGAGAAGTTACTTTGTCTTAACCGAGGTGCCTGCGAGGTAGTGAAAGAGCGTTTCGGGGATTAGGAACCCTTTTGTGCTCCTCTCCCTGGTGATCTCCTTCCTTCCAGAGGCCCCTCTGGCTGTTTTCACGTTCTCATGCACTTAACTGCTGCTGGAGTTGGTAAAACGTTCCCAGAGCCTCACCCTTGGTAATTCACAGGGCCTCCTTTCTTTCATCTGTTCCCTGAAGGACACAATAACAACCAGGCTTTATCTGCATCGCTGTTAGATCTCAAGGACTTAATCGGAGTCACGTTCTCTTTCTTTAGCAGCTGGCAGGAGAGGTGATGGGATTTTCCTGGGTGGCCACCAAGGAAGCAGCTCAACCAAAAACAGATCCAGGACCCCGTGGTGGGGGTTCAGCCCCACCTCAGACCCGATGGGCTGCAGATGTGGGGGCTGCAGAATCTGGGACACACGCGAGCCCCATCCCTCCCAGAGCTGGGGCAAAGGGGGGCTCTGGGAGCACCCATCGCTGGCAAATGACAGAGCCTGCAGAGGATCGTGCTCAGCTTGCAGCAAAGTCCTGGGGCAACCTGGCAGGGAGAAGATCAGTGTTCTGCTGGCCCGCTTCCCTCCGCAGTGGGGGGTACAGGATTACCCAACCGTTGTTGTGCAGGAGCTGTGCCATTCCCTGGCCACCCTGGCTCCGAGTTCCTCCAGACATGCTCACTTTGCTCACATTTGCTCTAGCAAACCCCCTCCTGCTCCAGGCAATCCCCATATTGGCCATGAGCCCCTCTGCTTCGAGCTCTGTCCCCCTGCTTGGGTCACCCCCACATTTTAGGCCAAGTTACAAGTCCGTCTGAAGGTGACAACAGCCATGAGAGGAGACAAAGCCCTGCTACATCCCACAGCCAGGAAACACCTGGAGTTAGGGCTCTCTGTTCCGCATTATCACAACCTCAGCCCAACTTTAAGATCTGTATTACAGCCAGCACAGGAGCCTAGGAGGAGATCTGGGGATCCTCCTGCAGCATCAGCCTCTGCTGGTCTCTCCTGACCAATGTTCTTGTCAGTCAGTGCTGGCTGAGGTCCCGCATGGTGACAGTGATCCCACACCGGCCCCTCTTACCCTCAGCACAAGCTCCGTGGACAGGGCATGGTTACAGAGGAGCCAGAGTTGGTACCAGCTCTGTTTGGCAAGAATCACACAGCAGATGCTACCAGTGGGTGCTGCGGGGGAAAGGCAGACCTGAACTCCTCATTCCCACAGAAAGGGAGGTGAAATTATGGGGTAGGAGTGGACGAGCAGTGCCCACAGTAACCCAGTGTGGTGAGGCTGGTGTGAAAAGGCCTTGTATTTGCCTCAAACAATAGCACTTAATTGTGCTTTTAATGCCATGAATGAGAGCTAATTGAGTTTCCCCGTAGGCCAGCTTCCTTCACAGCAGCAGAAAGTAGCCAAAGGATGCAGCCCTGGGAATGGCCTCTCCTGTGTGGAAGCAATGGCAGGCACAGGCTCTACCCTTGTCAACAGGTTTTCTCTGTAGGTTTGAACAACACCAAAACAGGCAACAAATATATCAAGGTGTGGAGTGAAATATGAGGCCGCTGTTTCTATCTCAGCTGCTAATTCCTTATCATCTGGTAGGACGTGTCCTGACAGCCCCCCAAGTTGCCTGGAAAAAAGCGATGCTGGATCTGTTACCATGAAAGGAAACTGTGCAGTGTGTGTGCAATGGAAACTCCCCTCTGGGCAGGCTCAGGGCACTCAGCCATCGCCCCATCAGGGATGGCCTGAGCATGGGGTGATGCCTGATGCTCACCCCATTCGATCTGCTGCTGCCCACTGTGCTGCCTGCAGGACAGGACGGAGGGGACACAGGCGGCACGGCCTCATCCCCTTCAGATGTAGAAGCCAAGGAGGTGGCGATGGAGCCGGCAGAGCAAGGCCTAGCTGGAAGGGAGACGAGGGGAGCAACTCTACACTGTGCTCTGGGGTCCCCCAGACCATGCTCGGGCTCCATGCACAGCTCCATGCCAGGGCTGCACTTGCTCTCCCCAGGCTTTTCCTCCCCGTAGTGAACGTGAGCCAGGGTGATCTCCTGCACCCTGGCCAGTGCCCTGGGCCGTTCACAGTATCAGGCGAGGTCCTGGCCCTGCGTCATTCCCTGCTTCACATCAGTGAGCACCTGGCTGGAGCACAGACCCACTCCCCAGCTGGAGACCCGCTCTGCCCGTTTGGGCACAGGGTGTGCCAAGGCGATCCCCTTACAGGAATGATTCCCAGTGAATCAGCGCTGCCAGTTCACACGCTCCGCTGCTCAGCTGGGCAGTGTGGAGCAATGTGGTTATCTCTGCTTTGCTTTGGGATCACAGACAGTCCAAGCTCTTCTTCCCCCCAGTCCTGCTGCAGTTACTCATCCTCAGGCACCCAAGCACTGTGAGCACCCACCCTGCTGTCAGCTCACCCCTCCCAAGGCTGGCTGAGCACTGCTCACACATCTTAGCAATAAAGGTACCAAATGCTTCTGATCCCAACCACTTCTGTCTCTGAGGTCCAGCTCAGCCCTTGCCTCCCCTGCTTGGGGATGAGGAACCTGTTCCTGTGAGCTCAGCACCATGAGCAGCTGGGCCCCCTCCTACCCTGAACAGGCTCACTGGTGGCACCCTGGCTCTTGTGTTCCAGCTCAGGCTCAGGCAGAGCCATGGGCCAGAGATGGGGGCTCCCTGCCACAGGTGCAAGACCGAGCCTCTCCCTGTGGATCCCTCTGAGCTGCAGTCAGAGGTACAGCCAGAGCCGTTCCAGCTGGCAAAGGGAGGACAGACAGACAACAAATCAGTGCTTGTTTCACTCTAGACAAAAGAATACTTCTGTGTCTGAGCAGAGCCAGACTCCCCAGCTATCACCACCTGCTTTAGCTGTGTCTGCACAGCAAACACCAGCCTCTGGAACTTCCCACGTTATTTCTTGTGTCTGCCTTCCAGATAGCAAGCAGCTCTTGTATTTCCTCATGCCTCATTCCCTCGGTGTGGAAATACCCTCACACCCTGTCTGTTCATCCCTCTCCCCTCGCTGGGCACGGCAGGGGAGTTGCACACCTAATTTCCCATGGTGACTATCAGCAGCAGCTCTCTCATCCAGCCCGCACCCACACCCGCTGTACCTACGGTGACTCCAGGCCAGGTCTCCAAGCCACAGATGGGAACCCCGGCTTGGGGACACCTGTGGCACTGGCGGTGGGGTGAGGTAGGTAATGGCATCAGCCTGGAGACACTTGTGCTTGCAGAGGGACAGGAATCCCCATCATCTGCCTCACTTGACTCCCCGCTCTGGGCTGCGGCCAATCATGCCAACGGACTGCAGGTGGATGTGCCAAACCCGCTGTTGGTGACAGGCATCCACCAGCCTCGTGACTGCTCCAGGGCAGCCTCTGCTGGGATTTAGTGCCCTCACGCTCCCAGGGCTGGTCCTGGCTTCTGTGCAGGCCCACCCCCTGCACCCTGGTGACACGGGGATGGGCATGAGCAACAGAAATGGCCCCCACAGACTGGGCTTTCCTAGCGCTGTCCCCAGGGGAAGAAGCCCTTCTCCCCAGGTGGGACCCTGGCTCTCAGCTTGGCCCCTCACATGGAATTTGCTGTGTGCTCGGGTTCCCTCCCAAGTACCCTTTCTCCTGCTCCTCGAGGGCTGCAGGGGCTGTTGCCTCTGAGAAGGCAGCGATGCTCCAGCTGTGGCTGGGTGCAGCAGGGCCTGGTCACCTTGTGCACATGGGGGAGTGAGGGGGTACACACAGCTCCAGGGAGGCCACTGTGGCAGAAGGGAAGGGAAGGGAAGGGAAGGAAAGGGAAGGGAAGGGAAGGGAAGGGAAGGGAAGGGAAGGGAAGGGAAGGGAAGGGAAGGGAAGGGAAGGGAAGGGAAGGGAAGGGAAGGGAAGGGGAGATGCGCCCCAAAGCAGTCCCTGTAATCAAACTGTGCTGTCGCTTCCCACAGGATTGTAATTAGTTAATCCGCACTTGGCAGGCAGTTTTCTGATGTCATTAACAAGGCTCAAACAGCCCGTGCCTACCAGACATCCCCAGTCATAAACCTTCCCCATCCATTCCCGGGATCCCCAGGGATGGAGCCCACCGGCCTCGCCGCCCACCCAGGGCTCGGCCCGCACCCACTGCAGCACCCGCCGTCCCCGCTCCTCCCTCGGCCGTGCCCGCAGCTCTCCTGGCTGCAGTCCAGAGCTCCGCCCTGCTGCGCTAATGGTTTTCGAAGCACGAGTTCGAAGGGGAGGAACAAAGCGGAGCCGTCAGCGGGTGTCGGCAGGTGCCGCCCGGGCTTGGCACGGCGCTCGGCCCCGCTCACACGCCCGGTAACTCTGGAACCAGCCCCTCGCCTCCGCGCTGGGTCCGTGTTTCCGTTACAGATAACTGCTCCGGGTGCCCGTCACCCCGCTCCGTCCCTGCACGGCCGGGGGCTCGGCCGGGGGCTCTGCCGGCTCCGGGCGGCGAGTGGGGCCTGGAGGGGTGGTGCAACCGGCCGGCGGGGGCCAGACAAGCGTCCCCCGCCCCCCGGTGCCGAGCCCGGGCCCGGCTGAGCGCTCTGTGGGCAAAGCTCGGCAGCACCGGCGGGACCCTCGGTGGTGTCGGCGCATCCGGCCCCGCGGGGATGTCCCCGCGCCGAGCCCAGGGGGCGATGGGGTGTGCAGTGGGGGCTGCGCACCGGGACCCTGCCCGGTACCGGGAGCCGCGCACCGGGGTCCTGCCCCGTACCGGGACCCGCAGGGGCCGCGTAGCGGGGTCCTGCCCTCCCGCGGGGGCCGCGCATCGGGTCCCTGCGCGGTACCGAGCCTCGCACCGGGCCCCGCCCCGCACCGGGCTCTCTCTGCGCACGGGCGCCGCCTCCTGGCGGCGCGGCTGAGGTGCGGGGCGGCTGCGGAGGTGTGCGGGGCGGCTGCGGAGGTGTGCGGGGCGCAGGGGCTCCGCAGGGTGGGCACAGCCGTTCTCTGCCCGCGCCCTGCCAGTGCCGCTCCCCGCAAAGGGCCCTCGCAGCGGCGGGACCGCCGGTAGCGCCCCGCAGTGCGGCAGGACGCGGAGCGCCGCGCCGGGTAGACCATCCGCACCGCTCCGTGCTCCGGTGGCTCAGACCCGCGCCCCACTGGGCCCACGGGCAGGCGGCGGGGAGGCAGCGCCCGCTCCCGGCAGAGCAGAGCCAGGCCCAGTCTGGCACTGGGATGCCCCGTGTCCTGTGCCCTGCTCAGGAGGAGAGGGGAGGGGTCCAGTGTGAGTGTGTGCAGGTGTGCACACCCGTGTGCACGCCTGTTTGTTCTGACACCACCCGCGGCTCACCCAGCCGGGGCTGCCAGGCAGCGTCACAGTCGCATTCAGCTGCAGTGACCAGCACTTCAGGGCTGCTGTCCCTCTGCTGCAGCCCAACGGCCTCGACCACGCGCCTGTTGCAGACCCGCAGCTGCCCTGCACAAGCGTGCAGAGCCCCGGATGTGGTGTGCGGGGTTCCTGCCCAAGGGACTCTCTGGGGATGCCCTTGGCTGCTTACCCAAGCCCCAGCCATGAGCCTCCCCAACCAGGGTCTGAGGCAGCCCCCACACACTGCTCCAGGCCCGGCTGTACAGCTGCACAGGCCTGCCCAGTAATGGGCCCCACGCTGTCAGCCCCATGGGCCTCCCCAGAGATGGGCCCCACGCTGTCAGCCCCATGCAATGGCCTGGGGTTCTTTACAGCCCCACAACCCGAGGCCCTTTGGCATCTGTGGCTTACAGCTGCCAGAAATTCATCCCTGGGCCCGGGGGCAGCACCCTGGGGTGGTGCCTCAGAGCTGGTCAGTGTGAGGGATGCTTGGGCAACGGCTGCGCTGCAGCCCTGCCTGTGCTCTGCATGGCCAGACACATCCTGCAAAGCCCAAGCATTGCCTTTCTCCTGGGTCTGCTGAGACCAGGGACCGGGAGGCTGTCTGCTCTGGTGTGGAGAAGGCTCTGTCCCCTAGGGAGGGCAGGGAGGGCGTTCAGTCACCCCAAGGGACATCCCAGCTGGAGGACACAGATCTCCACATCTTCACAAGCCTGGTGGGGTGCAGCCACCCAGCACCATGGCTGTGTGTGCTCCCCTCCACGCCGCCCAGCCTCACCGCCCCCACGGTCCCCATGAGTCAGTGCACGTTCCTGGGGCAGGAGGGGACATGTGTGCTGCAGGGACAGGCAGGCTGCGTCACCCCCTCTCGCTCCCACGCCTGGGGCTGGGGCGGCCCAACTCCAAGCTGAAACTTGCCCAGCTAATTACAGGGAAGATGAGGACTGAAGGGATTTACATTCCACCCAGCCACACCTGGCAAACAACTTTCACCATCAAGCAGTTCCTGAGAAAAAAGCTTTCCATCTGCATGGCCCAGCCATAGTCCTGCCCATGGAGCCTGGTGGGCTCAGGGGATGGGGGGGCCTCCATCAGTCCCCATGCTGGGTTTGATGATCCCCAAGGGGTCAGGGAGTGTGGGGCTTGGTGGCTGGAAGCTGGGGAGATTGCACCAGTCCCCCCAAGAGACCAGAGCCTCATGGGTGGCTGGCCAGGCCCACCCTTTACTTTGGTTCCCTGGTGACCACACAGGATGCATGGCTTGGACCCAGGGCTGTTGTGAGGGTCGGGATGACTAGAGGGACTGGTGGGGGCAGAGGGGCTGTTTCTGCTCAGGGTGCTTCTGCCTGCTCCCAGCCAGCAGGCAGTCAGCCATCCCCAAATTACAGACCAGGCTGGACCCACAGAGCCCCTCCAGACACATACGTCCCTCCAAGCCAGGAAACCAATGGGAAAAGACCCGATTCCCCCCTGTGCCTTTCCCTGCCCCACACAGGCAGCGGCCTTCCTAAGCCAGCTTTGCTGCACAGCCCTCGATGGAGCTGCCTGCTTCAACCTCCTCCAGCCACTGCACATTTCCCGTCCTGCTACAGTCTCTGTCAGGTGCATGCCGGGGAATGTGAGTGTTCCTGCAGCAAGCTCTGTGCCCACACCCGGCCATGGCTCCCTGGCAAGACCAGGGACATGGCTGCCATGAGCCGGGCCAGCGCGGCACACAGCACAGAGCCAGTACCACCAGCCGGGCAGCGAGCCCTTCACATCCAGCAGCACAGGGCCTGGGAGCTGGGCTGTCACACCATGCACGGCGTGTGGGTCCTACAGCACCGAGCTGTGCTCAGACTGCAGTGTCCCACCTGCATCCCCTCCCCACGTCCCTCAATCCACAGGCTCTGCTGGGACCCCAACACCCACCATGGTGAGGTTTGGGCATTGGTGTTGCAGGGCCCCGTGGCCAGCTGGGGGAACTGAGGCCATTTTGGCCTCCACCACCCCTGGGAGCTGCTGGGAACAGGCAGTGTCAGCACAGCACCAGCTCCCAGGTGTTTTGCAAGCCGGTCCGAGCTGGTTTCCTTATTAGGCAGTGGCGTCGGCGTCTCCCCGCGCGAGCGGGCGGTATGGCGGCACACCCGGCTGGCAGCGCCTGCGAGGGCGCGGCGCTGACATGGGAGATGGGAACGCGGGCAGGCCCCCGCCTCGCTAATCACAGCGTGGTGCTGGGTGTGGGGACAAGCCCTGGCAGGGACGCGGCAGAGCGGCCGTGTCAGCTCAAACACCGCCGGGCTGACGCGCCTCCAGTTCACCCCATCGCCTGCCAGCCCTGGGGGTCTCTGGTGCTGGGCAGCCCCCAGCCTTTGGGTTGTGTTCGCTTCCAGACAGGCTGGACAGCGTGGGGATGGCTGTGGGGGGTGTGTGCGGGGTGGGTATTTATTCCTGCTCCTGGTTAAGGAGTAAAAGCAAAGACTGAAATTTAGCCGGAGCCAGTCCTGAGGCAGGAGGGTGATGGGGGACCAGGGAGCTGGGCAGCAGCTCCACTTCCAACCTCAGGCCCACGGGGTTTCTCCCAAATCCAGCCCCAGCCTGGCAAGAACCTGCTGCCAAGGCAGAGTCCTGCGGCCTTGGGGCCAAACTGGCCCTGGCACCCAGACCCAGGGCTTCCCGGCACCCCAAAACCTGCTCAGTCCACCAGCCCTTGCTGCCCTTCACCATCCTGGCTGCCATGGCTCTACCTCCACGGCTGAGCCCGTGGCAGGAGTGCAGCAAAAACTGCAGCAAAGCAACACAGGGCGACAGCACCATCATGACCTGGTTGTCCCAGGAAGCACTGTGCCATGGGCGAGCATGCTGGCTACCAGGAAGGCTGAGCACAGGGTGGCTGAGCAGCGCTGTTACCACAATGCCCATGCTCCAGGGTTGCAGCCAACAGCCCCCTGTGGAGCGATGGGCTGTGGGGAGGATGCAGGTGGAGCAGTCAGGAGACCCCAGCCCACACCTCTGCCTGCAGACGTCTCAGTGGGGGGAGCTGAGGGGATTCAGGGTCCTCTGGCATTCCCAGGGACATCTCGGGGGGCTGCTGCTGGGAGAGACCCAGCAGGTCTGCGGCAGGCTGGTGCTTGGCTCCCTGAGGTCTCACAGGCAGAAGAAGGGGCTGTGGCAGGGCTGTTTTCTTGCTGAACCCCCAAGATGGAGCCTTGCCAAGGTTTCCCTGTCCCCCTGCCAGGCCAGCACACACGGGTCTGCTAAGATAAGGACTCTGAGCTGCGGCCAAGTGCTGTGGACAGGCTGAACATGCTGCTGCGGCATGGCCGGGGTGCCCTGAGAGCCCCAGGCAGTGTGAGAGGGCAGCAGGATGCAGCAGCAAACCTGAGTTCTGGGCTTTGCAGCCCTGAAGGACCTCAGGCACCCCAGGTCCTGGGGTCCCCACGAGCGTCCCTCTGCCACTGCAGCCTGTGCTCTCAGCATGCAGCCTGGCTGTGCCTGCAAAGCTCCCCCTTCCCAGGGCCAGGCTGCCCATGTCCCCACTTTGGGAACCAGGGTGCTGGGACCCCAGATCATGGCCATCCCTGCTCAGCAGGGCGGGTGCCATGGCCAAGTGTTTTGTAAGAGGCAGATCTCTGCAGCCCGGCGTCATGCCGGGACGAGCAGGGCTGGGCTGTGCCAGCGTGCGGGAGGAGGGCTGGCGGGTGGCCAGTGTTTGGCCCTCAGGGAGTTGCTGTGTGTAGGCAGGGATGAGTGTGCCTGGCCCTTGGGTAGGGAAGGGGCAGGGCTGAGGGGTTGGAGCTGCTCTGGGAGTGCTCACACCCCTCCTGGGATTTGCCTCGTAAGTGAAATGCGAACTGGAGCGAGGCAGATGCTGATCAAGGTGTTTGGCCTGACCTGCCCCTTCTCACTGCTCAAGTCAGCAGAGTGGGGACAGCCAGGATCTGCCTTGTGCTCACCACTTCTGCTGCTGTTCACCCAAAAAGCTCCTGTCCCTCTACCCTTGGGTCAGCAAGAGGTGGAATGAGCCTGGTGTCCACTCCCTGTCATTCCAGGGCAGGGTGGGATGCCGGAGCTGTTTGCGAGCCAGGCTGGTCACACAGCCAGGCTGGTTCCTCCCTTGTCAGGAGCAGGAGGGTAAACCCCAGCCCCACCAGAGATGCTTAGGGCAGTGCCAAGTGGGCAGCAATGATCTGGACTGGGGTGGGAAGGGCCTGCTCCTCCTGTGGGCCTTTGAGCCCTCAGCACATGGGGATCAACACGTGGCAAGGCTCTTCCTCTCAGCCCTTGCTGTGCTGTAATGGAGGGCTCTGCTTTCATCCCCACTGTGCAAGGCAGCATCAGCAGTGCAGGGACATGGGGGAGAGGAAGGTCTCGCTGCTCTTCCCAGTGCATTTGGGGTACCCCTATACCCAGGCACACAGCACGGCAGGAAGGGGCCCAACTGGGCTGTCCTGTGTCCACAGACCTCAGCAGTGCTGCTACTGGTGCTCATGGTGAGCTTGCCCACCCCAGGAGCCCAGCTCAGCAAGGCCCTGCCTGGCACACAAGGCCCTTCCCAGGGTCTCTCCATGGTCCAAATTCCCTCCCTGGTGCGGAACAGAGCGCTGGCCCCAGCCCGGAGGTGGAAGACAAGAGCAGGGGGGCTGCAGGGCAGGACTGCCATGTGTCCCCTCCCCATGGGGCTGGAGCCATGCAGGGCAGAAGCAGTGGGAGTTGTGCTACATCTGACTGGGCCCCCGTGTCCCAGGCTGGTCCTCTGCAACCCTGCGAGGGAGCAGGCAGGAGCAGAGTCCAGAACCTTAGCCCCTTCCCATGGCACCAGAGCAGCTCTCCCAGGCCCAGGGGTGCTAAACTGCAGACAAGCAGGACATGCCTGGCAAGAGCACATGTGCTGAAGTGTGCAAATGGGCTGTGCTGGGGCCGACATGCAGAACTGCTGTGCAAGGGAGATCCCTCCCTCTGCCCCAGTGATGAGGCTCTGAGTCAGCCCAGCGCTGGCTGCGCCGGTGCTGGCAGCACCATGCTCCAGTCCTCCAGCAGCAGAGACCAAACACAAAAACCCATCACTGCTCTCCCTGTCTGGCCCCTCGAGCTGCCCTCACCCTCCGGGCTGGGGCCTCAGCTGCAGAAAACCCTTTGGACATGCTCCTGGTCACTAAGCAGGGGGGGAACAGCCACTGGGAGCCCAGAGATGTCTCTGGGGTCAGTGTGACCTATGCACGGGGGTCACTGTGTCTCAGAGCAGCAGCTCTGCTCTCCACCAGACACCCAGAGAGGCCCTGGGGACACTGGGAAGCCCTGGCAGGGTCTGCACTGCCCAGCCCCAAGCAGGGCAGGGTGGATGTTTCTTTGAGGCAACGTGAGAGCCAAATGATGGGGGGGGGGGGCGGGCCTGGGCCTCGGCCAGGGGAATCCCCATGGGCTCAGGACCCCCTCATCCTGGCCCCATGGGAGTGACATGGGAATCAGGCTGCAGCGGAGGGTGTTAGCACCCCTTCTCTTCTTGTCCAGGACAAGCCCAGGACCCCTGGACACAGGGGATGGCTCTAAGCCCAGAGACACAGAGGAGCTCGGGCTGCAGCCCCCGCCCCCCACCCCGGGAGCTGGGGCTCCCCAGCACCCCCTGGCCCCGGGGATGTTCCCAGCCGGGGGAAGCTGCATCAGCCCCTTTGCTGGAGCACCAGCGCCGGCAGGGAGAGGCTGAGCCGGGCTGTGAGCCAGGCTTGTGTCTGCTCCCCAGCCTCAGGAGCTGGGCTGAGCCCGGTGCTTAGACCTCTCCTGGCACCTCGTGGAGAGCAGAGGTTTCACAGCCAGCGCTGCGAACGGCGAAGGCTGGGAGAGGGGGGAGGAAGGTCCCTGCCAGGGGAAGGGGCAGCTGGGCAGTGGGAGGGAGCGTGAATGACCCCACTGGAAAGCAGGAACAGGAATACAGCAGGAGCCAAACTGGTGGGGGGGGTCTCCAGGATAGCGGGAATGGGGACGTGCCCACAGCTGGCCCTTGCTGGGCATTGCTGGGGAGGGGGCTGCACCAGGACACGCTGCGAGGCTGGGGAGGGTACAATGTGTGTTACAACACGGCTCATGCCTGCACCCCAGGAGCACCCGGCGGTGGGTGTCACAGGGAGCATCCTGTGGGCCACAGCTCCCACCTCAGCAGGGCCGAGCTCAGCTCACCCACTCCTTAAGTGGAGACTCCCAGGGTTTACAGACTTCGGGAGCAGCTCTAAGGAAAAGGGACGTGGTACTTGAGTCTGGGATTCCCTGTGCTGCCTCTGGCCCCGTGACACTGGGCTCACCCCAGCCGTGCCTCGGCTCTTTCTAGGAGCAGGTTAATCACCGGGGCTGACGCCTGTCAGTGCTGCCGTCGCTGATTAATGCGATCAAATACTGTACATCAGAAATCCAGCTCAGCCTGAATCCAAGCCTGTGCAGCCACAGAGGCAGCCGGAAGGATGTTAAAGGAGAAGAGCTGGTTTCTAGGAATGTCACAGCCCCGAGGGCATTGCTGAGCCGGGAGATGCGGGATGAGCCCTCCCCTTCTGCTACCCTTCCCAGGGGTTCCAGAGGGGCACCAAGGCCCCCACCCAGAGCTCGGGGTGAAGCCCCCTGGCAGCACCCCTGCAGCAATGCAGGGCTGGTCGCCCACCCGGGAGCATCCATGGGCACCTCAGACCACCACTGCAGCCCCCCAGTGCACCGGGCTGGGCTGCGCTGCCCAGGGTCAGCGTGCCTGTCATGCTGCACACACGGGAGCGTTTCTCCCAAACCCTGGGTGCAGGAGCAGCGATGCCCCCAAACCCTGGGCTGGAGCAGTGATATCCCCAAACCCTGGGCTGGAGCAGTGATACCACCAAACCCTGGGCGCAGGAGGAGAGATGACGGGCAGCCAGCGCCCTTCCTCTGCGCTCCCTGGCTGCTGAGGGACGAGACGGTTTCCAGAAGCCCCCCCAGCCCAAAGCACGGCTGCAGAGCCGTGTGTGTGACAACGGGACAATGACACAGGCGTCAGAGGGCGCGGACGGCTCCGCTCCCGACCACCCCGACTCCCCCCGACCCCCAGCCCACCCCCAGACCGAGCCGCAGCCCAGACGGGTCTTCCCGGGCACGGAACCGGCGTTCACCCCCGGCGGGACAGGGGGGCCGGTGCTTTGCCAGCACCGGGCAGGAGAAAGCTCCACGGCCCGGCGCAGAGCCCAGCATTGCCACCTCGTGGGGAGCCGGGGCCGAGCGTCTCCCCGGGAGCCGGCGGGAGCACCCGGACGGGCGCTGAGCGGGGTGCGGGGGGCTCGGGCCCGGTGCCCAGCCGGAGCCCCCCGACGCCGCGGGTGTCGGCTCTGAATCCTGCTCCGCGGGATGGAAAAACCTACGGGAACGTTTCCCTGGGAGCGTTCGGCTGCCGCCAGCCACGGGCCGAGCCCCAGTGCTGACACACGATGTCATTTCACCGAAGGATCTGGGGGTTTGCGGCGAGGATGGACCAATAAATTGACTCTCGGGGCACCTCGGGTGTCCCGTCTCAGCCATGGGACCATCCTGTCCACGCAGGCACAAGCTGAGGGTACCATGGAACACAACCAAGGGTCCCTTTGCTGGGTGCAGACCTCCAGCAGAAGGATGCAGTGTCAATGTCTAATCACTTCTCTGCTGTCTGGCTGCACCGCCACACACTGCAAGACTCTGATCAGGAAAAGAGGCAAGAGAGGAGCCATCTGCTCGTTCATGATGGAGCAAATTCACATTTTATTGGAAATTTAATCCAGTTCAATCCAGTTCTCCAGCTGATGTGTCGCATCCGGACATAGAAAAGTGACAGATGCTTTGGGAACACCAGAGACACACTGAAATACAGCAACGCAAATTCTACCTAGTGCAAGATAAACAATTTGCCTTTATCTTAAATAACCCCCCCAAGAATGATGCAACATCTACACCGTGCGATGGCTGCCAGGCCGCACAGATGGCAGCACACCCAGATGCCAATAATCCATCAGAAATAGGTAGTGCTTCAGAGATGGCTCTCCAAGCAGGGCAGGAACACCTACACAGTGGGAGCTGAGGCCCCAGGAGATCTAAAAGGAGCTGAGCAGCTCCAGGATAAACGAACCACAGCCCAACAGACGCAATGCAACAGAGCACTGTCTCCCCAGGGACAACAGTCCTGCTCTGTATGCAGCTCTGAGCAGCTCCCAGAGGAGAGTTTATGCTCCGCCTGGGTCTGTGCAGCTTTTGACCCCATTAATCGTGTAGGAGATTTACTGTTCTTCCTATCCGGGGTTTCAGTGTATTTTTAGAACATGTGATATATCTTTGAGCTGGATGTGATGCTCATCTGCCAGCAGCCCCCGCTCCACATTGTGCTGTGCCAGTGCTGGGAGACACTCCTCAGTCTGTGAGGGGTTTTTAGCCTCGCAGCGGGCACTGGGAAAGCCCAGTTCCTTGTTCTTCAGCAGCTCATGCTGAACACCGAGACCCAGGCACCTGGTCCCCTAATTCGGACTCTGAAGCAGGATTTAACATGGGCGGGTTTGAAGTACATTTGGTCACATCTCCATCCACAGGGCTCTGAGGGAGGGACCAGTCCTGAGGACAACGATTCCTACTGACCAGTGACTGGGGCTCTAAGGCAAGGACTGGTGGCTTTGCCCAGTGGTCCTAAAGGCCCTAAGCCGGAGGTGATGGTCCCTGTGGAAGGCCAGTGAGTGGCCTTGCACAAACATGTGCTCTACTTGTGTCAAGTGTGGCCAACACCACAGCGATAGCTGAATGACCCACACACACCACAGCCAGGCTCTTGGGTCCCAGTTCGGGTCTGCTCCGGGCTGCAGCCCATGGACAAGCCCTGGGCAAAGCACGGCGGGGCACAGCTGCGGGCAGGGCAGGGGGTGACCCACACTGGGCCACACGAGGCTGCACCCGGGCTGCAGGGGCCGCACAAGGAGCAGCTGGGGCGGTCACCCCGGGCCAGCACCACCGGGACCCTGCGTGTTCGGTCACCGCTCCCAGTCGGCAGCCACCGGGGCCTCTGCCCCGGGCACGGGATGGGCACGAGGCTCCTCGGCTCCTTCCGGCCTCCCCGCACGCCCGGTGCCCGCCGGGACTGCCGGACCCCGCCCCGCACGGGGCTGCGAGCCGCCTCGGGGAGCCCAGTCTCTGCCCCGAGGCCCCGGCCTTGTCTCACACGCCCTGGGGACCGGGCCCCGGCCCGCAGCCCGGCCGGGCCTCCGCAGAGCTGAGCCCGGCGGGCCGCGAGGGGGGCACAGGCCGCGGGGGAAGCGCCAGGGCGGGGCGGGGGCGGCCCCGAAGCCTGGGCACGGCGCGGCACCAGGCCCCGGGCCCCGCCAGGCGTCACGGCGCATGCGCGGCCCTGCGCGAGGTCGGGGCCCCCCTGCTCGGGCCTCCGCCGCGCATGCGCCCGGCCCTCTCGCTCCGGCTGGGGCGCGGCCGCGCTCGCCCGTGTGTCATGACGTTCCCTCCCAGTGACCAATCGCCGCCCTCGCTTCCCGTGCGTGCTGGCGTCACACGGAGGCCATATATAAGCGAGCGGCGCGAGTCCCGCCCCCCTGACAGCGTCTCCAGCCGCCGCCGCGAGAGCATCCTCCGCCTAGAGCCGCTCGCCCAACGCGCCGCAGCCTCCGCTCCGCCGTCGCCGCCTCCGCCGAGGGAAGGGAAGGGAAGCGTATCGTATGTCCGCTATCCAGAACCTCCAACCCTTCGGTGAGGCCCTTTGTGTGGCGGCGGGGTCGTGCCGGGCCGGGCCGGGGGGGGAGCGGCCTAGCGCCCCGCCCTGCCCCGCCCCGTGGCGCAGTTGCTATTCCCGGGCCGGTTGCGTCAGCCGGGGGGGGGTGTGGGTGGGCCCTGTGCGTGACGGGCGGGGCCTGCGTGGGGGGCGGGCTGACTCTGTGCGTGACGGGCGGGCGGGCCGGCCAATGGGGGCGCGGCTCTGACCGAGGACTCCCCGCAGACCCCTTTGCTGATGCAAGTAAGGGTGATGACCTGCTCCCTGCCGGCACTGAGGACTACATCCATATAAGGATCCAGCAGCGGAACGGCAGGAAGACCCTCACCACAGTCCAGGGCATCGCGGATGATTACGATAAAAAGAAGCTGGTGAAGGCCTTCAAAAAGGTGGGTGCTGCTCGGGGGTTGGCGGTGCCGCTTGCTGGGTGCAGGGCACTGAGGCGGCTCCTCTCTGTCTTGCAGAAATTCGCCTGCAATGGTACTGTAATCGAGCACCCTGAGTATGGAGAAGTGATTCAGTTGCAAGGTGACCAGCGCAAGAACATATGCCAGTTCCTCGTGGAGGTAGGACTTGTCTGGCCCGCTAGCTCAAGTTCAGGCCGAATGCAGGCCTCTGCTTTAGGAACCACCTGGGGGCTCGTCCTCTGAGGGTCAGAGGAGCAGGCTGATGGGGGCTGAATGTCAAGAACAGCTGTTCCTGTTCTTGACATTCTTGAGGCAAACGCTGTTCGGCAAGGCTTTGCAGTTGTGGCCCAATCTTCGTCCTGTGCTTCAGGGGGTAGCAGAGCTGCCGCAGTTCTGTAGTGTGTAGGGATGTAAGCAGACGCCTGGCTGCTTTTGTTTGCTGTAAAGTGTGTTTTCTTTCTTGCAGATTGGACTGGCTAAAGACGACCAGCTGAAAGTCCATGGGTTTTAAGTGCCTGTGGCTCACTGAAGCTTTATGCAAGAAGATTTCCTTACCATGAAATTCCCACCTCTCCCTTGTCATAAGTTTAAAACCAGCCGGTTTGTGTAATGTAACAATCTTGGGTCCACTGTTCAGTCTGGACTAGTGTAATTCAGTGATGTAATAAACTGACACGAGCCCATGCTATCTCGTCTTGCTGTCCCTCATTTAACAGAGGTAAATCGGGCGTTTGGCACGTCCAGCCTGAAGCCGAAAGTAACCAGATGTTCCGAGTTAAGCCAAGGGACTCAGCCCATCAGTCCAGAGACTGTCCGGATGGCTCCTCGGTCCAGCTGCTCTTCCATTCCCATGGATGGCACTTCTCACGGTCCTGAGCTGTGACATGGCACAGGGAGATAGCGCCTTCCCTCTAGGCTGGGTTGGCTCCTGGTGGCGGAGTGATTTTGGGGAAGCCTGACTCTGAACACGAGGAGTGACGAGCAACTTCACAACTGGATGTCTGCGGTTCAGGCCGGGCAGGTGCTGGTACCCTGTGTGCCCCAAGGCACCGGGCCAGCGTACTCCAAGGGACCGTTGCCTTGGGTTAAACTTGTGACAAGGGATCAATGTTGGACTAACCTAACGGTACCACCATAGGTAGAGCTACAGAGCTTCTGTGTTACTAGCAACTGCTGCCTTGTGCCCTGTGAAGTGACTAATCTTTGGTTTCACTTTTAATGGTTTATGTAATGTATTTAAAATCTTATTTAAATAAAATTGGTTTTCAAAAGCAGTTGCTTGGTGGGTTCAGTTGCATTCTGGAGCCAAAGTGCTTTGCTTTCCCTGAGCCAGGGGGTTTCCTCTTGAGCAGCAAGGGTGGGGTGTGGGGTGTGGGGTGGGGAATCAGCTGTGCACACCAACTCTGTGCAGTGCTGGGCCAGGCTTGTGTTGAGTCATTCCCTGCCTGGGCCAGAGTTCGTTAACCCCTGCCCTGGCTCTTGTGCTCAATAGGTTCCTGTGACGGTCAGTGCTTCTGCTTCCCAAAGAGGTGGTGGCTCTGCAGCTGCCCATTCAGGGCTGATGCAGTTTGGGAGCTGGCAAGACCGCTCTGCTGAAGAGCAATGTGGAACAAGCTCCGAGCTGTAAGCAGAAAGCTGTGAGTTTCCTCCTGAGGGGCTGGGCTGGCCCAGTGTGAGGGCTGCAGTGTTTAGGGGAGGCTCACCTGCACCCTGCCTGCACCCAGCCGGAGCAGTGCTCTGGGAACAGAGGAGTCTGGTCTGTTGGGCAGCCGTCCGGACTTTCCCCCCTGTTTCCATGTGCCAGGGGGGCACTCGGTTCACTTTGCTGCCATTTACTTCCTTTCCTGGGAGACTTTGCTCTCGGAAACCAAATCGCTGCCGTCACGCAGAGCGCCGGCCGAGGGCACTGGGATGGCGGGGTGACCGTGTGCTGCTCCGAGAGCGAGCCGGGCAGCATCAGCCAGTGCTGGGAGGGTGTGTATGTGCCTGTAGCCCGATGCAGCACCAGCTCCAGCCTGGTTCTGCTCCAAGGCAGCTTCCTGGCCTGTGCAGGGGCCTGTGCAGTGCATTGTGCCTGGCTGTGCCCCACTGGGCTTCACCTGGCTGCTCGGTGGTTCAGACGCAAGAGGGAGGCACCACCTTGGCCCAGCATTCCTTCGCCAGAGCCAGGAGAGCCAGACCTAGCTGGGCACAGGCAAGGGGTGCTGTGGGCACAGCTTCTTTCCGGGACCCATCCTGCCGTGTCACAACCAGGGCTGGCAGACGGGATGGTCCCAAGCACCCACAGGTCAGGCCGCGAACCTGCGTCAAGGGTTGGCCAAGCCCATCGCACTGGAGGAAGTGGCCACCATGTCCTCATCACCCTGACGGCTCATTTGGTCCAGATTGAGCCATTAAAAGCCCGAAATCGCAAAACAAGTTGTTTGTTCCTTGTAAAATCCCCACTCGGTAGCACGAGGGATCGATCGCCCGGGAGGGGCCGGTGCTGCTGCCTTCCTGCCCATCCAAAGCCCATTTGTTGGGGCCGGTGGGCAGCACCGATACTGTTCCAGCAGGAGCCACGGGCAGCCAGCGACACGCACCCGTGGCGTGTCACATGCGCCCTGTCGAAGGCGCGAGACAAATGTCTTCAGCAAACACGTTGAGATGAGGGTAAACAGGGCGGAAATATCGATGTTGGAAGCAGAGCAGCAGGTGGGGGTTTGCGGGGGGGCTCTGGGCTGGGAAAGGGGGGGGTGGCCAACCTGTGCGCCCAGGTGAGCCTGGGGGTCCGGCACCAAGCACAGACAGGGTAGTAACACACGGACACACACAGACACACAGACACACAGACACACAGACACACACCCCCCCCCCCACACTCAGGACACCCTTAAGCTTTGGGGATACAGAACAGGGCATGGCACATGCATGTGACAATGTGACAGTGATGCCACACACACACATAGTGATGGCGCCTGTGCTGCCTGTCCATACCACCCCCTCCACTCCCCCGCCATAGGCTGTCCATCAATATCAACACAAGGGCCAACACACGTGTTCTTCCCTACTCATACGTCCTTGTGCACATGTCGTTCCCTATCCCATGTCCTTATCTACAGGTATGTCCTTGCCCACACGTGTCCCTACATGTATGTATACACACAGCTAGGTGGACACACAGGTGCAGATACATGTGTCTATTGGGATGTATAGCAGAAGCACACAGACACGTATGTATAACATACAGTACAGCTTATATAGCTAAGTGCAGTGCAGCCACATGTTCCCCACAGCTGTGTGAGGCTACAGGTATAGAAAAGTATGTGTGTGTGTGTGTGTGTGTGTGTGTGTGAGAGAGAGAGAGAGAGAGAGACGATTTATCGCTGGCTATATGGACTTACTGGTCTGAGCACCTGCATGGGCACATAACAGTGCCTAATTGCCAGAGAGCATGCACACCGCGTGTGTGTGTGTGTGTGTGTGTGTGTGTGTGTTTGTGTACACACACACCTGCTCAATCCATACACACATGTGCTTTTATCTCGCTGTGTGGGCATGTGTACGCATCTATATGTAGCTCTCACTCATAGCTGTAGCTCTGTCTTTGTAGCTATACTGCCTGCCACCTGTATATAGTTGTAGCTATAGATGGTCTGTGTGTGGGTGGGTGTACGTACAGAACTGCATGTAGGAGTCCGTGTGTGCATACAACTATGCATCCCTGTGCACCCACACACCCCGACTGCCCAGGCCCCCGAGGCAAGCATTTGTCTGTCCCTGTGGAGCTATACACGACCATACCTATAGATGTACATGTGTAGCTATAGCTGTGCCTGTATCGCTATGTATGCACATGCGTCTGGGTGTCTGTATGTGGGTCTATGGATAGAATGCAATCTGCCCGTGTGTGTATGTACAGCCACACGGCTGTATCTACAGCTGTGCTACATGTCTGTGTCACCATACCATGTGTACATTGGTGGGTGTGCATGGATACAGCCTGCACGGCCACAGGTAGCCCTGGGTGGGGGGGTTACACTGCTACATACCTGTGCATTAACTGTGGCCTCACATACTCTCCAGCCATGTATACAAACATGTACATACATCCCCCGCAGCCCCCTCCGTGTGTGCCTGTGCACACGCGTGTGCCCCTGGGGCTCTGCGGGCGGGTGTGGAGCCGCCCTGGGGTGTGGCAGCCACAGCAGCGCCTTTAAGAACCGGGCCGAGTGCGGACACCCTGGACTGAGCTGCCCACAGAGCCCCACAGCCAGCAGGTGAGTCCTGGGGACGGGGAGGGTGGCAGAAACCTGGGGACAGAGGGACAGCCATGCCCCGGGGACGCGCACCCTGCTTGTCAGGGTTCAGAGAGCACCCAGAGTCTCTTTGTTGTGAAGTTTAGTTTTAGGAAGCCCCACAAGGAACAGGGACTGGGACTTGAGGATCCCCCTGGATCCTGCTGACCAGAGCCTGTGATTTGGGGGACCTGGGGACTGAATGGGAGAGAGGGACAGAAGGGACCTTGGGACCAGAATGGAGAGAGGGATGGGATGGATGGGACTTGGGAACCAGCCAGGAGACAGGGATGGAGAGGACTTGGGGACCTACTGGGAGGGATGGAGGGGACTGGGGAACGGGCTGTGCCCTGGAGTCCTGCTCCCCGCACAGGTCACCCCTCGCCCCATTCAGTGGCCGCACCCCTGCGCTCCCCTCCCCGCTCAGTCAGTCTCTCCACAGCCATGAAGGTGAAGCTGTGCTTCGGCCTCGTCCTCGCCGTCGCGGTGACCACCTGCCTGTGCCGGCCCGCGGCAGAGGCACCGGGGGACCCTCGCCGGCTCCCCGCCAGCCTGGTCAGGCGGGACTGGCCTGAGTCCCAGGAGCAGAAGCACCTCATGTCCCAGTTCCTGCCCCACATCTTCACAGGTACCAGGGGGCATGGGGTGGGCAGCTCTCGGAGCTGGAAGTGGGGAGGGTCACAAAGCACTGCCTGGCTCCCCACCAGCCCCCAGCCTGGGCAGCTCTAACCTGCTGCCCTTGCCCTGGCAGAGCTGAGCGACCATAAGGGCTACGTGCATGGGGAGTCAGAGGCCCTGCATGACCACTACTACCCTGACTGGATGGACTTTGGCCGCCGCAGCGCTGAGGATGCGGCCAACACCGTGTAGGTGCCAGGCTGGCCACGCCGTGCTGAGCACCAGCGCACTCGGTGCATGTTCCTGCCTGCAATAAAGCTTTGGCACTATGGCCACTGCTGCTCCTGTCTTTGCTGGGAACGGTAGGGGGAAGGAGGAGGGTGGGATTCACCCCCAGCCCCATGGGGAACCAATGGCAGCAGACATGGCACACGTGAGCTGCTTCGTGACTTCACATTTATTAGATGAGGACAGGGGACAGCTGGGGTGAGGGACACAGCTGGTGGGAGCAACAGCTACACCCCAAAACCACCCACTGCAGGCAGCCCCCACAGTGGGGGGGCTGCAGCTACAGCTACACATGGGCAGGGAAGAGTTTAAAACCGTTCTCTTCCATCATCAGGCCAGGTGCTGGCCAGGGACTCAGCTGTGGGGGGGGGACGACACACACCTCACTTGGAACCCCCAGGCTGAGCTTCATCCTTCACTGCAGCAGCCCTGAAAGGTGCCTGTTGCTCCTTGGACAGGCTCAGCAACAGCAGGAACAGTTTTTATTGCCAGCAACTGCTTCCTGGGAGGGGTCTGCAGTCCCCACCACAAGCTGGCTCCCCCAGAGCCCCACACACCTGCCTGCACCCTGGATTCCAGCCACAGAGTAACACGGAGCCAGGGGAGCATCGGGCTGGGGCTGTGCAGCACCCCAGGGTTGTGTCCTGGCTGTGAGCTGGTGCCAGGAGCGTGGCCAGCCATCACCCAGAGCTGGCCCAAGGCCCGTCCACTCTCCATTTCCCCACGGATGGACACAAAGAGGATGAAAAACACATCCTGGTCCTGAGCTTGGGGGGCCCCAGCGCCATCACGTCGGTGCAGCCCGGGCTCCCCTCCACTCTCCACGGGCATAGGACATCTCCCCTCTGGCCACCACCTTATCCAGCCCCAGACGCTGCAGCTTCTCCACCAGGTTCAAGCTGAAGATGCTGCTCCTGGGTGGGGGTCTGTCCTGCCCCCTGCCCACAGGCAAGGGCCGGGGATCAGCACGCTGGGGGTCCTGGGAGAGGAACGGGGAAGCCCAGCACAGCCCAGTCCCTGGCGCTGAGGCAGAGATGCCCTGGACCAGCAAGAGCCTGACGAGTCCCACGGGGGTGCTCAGGGGGCAGGGGCCAGGTGCCAGCACAGGGGAAGATCGATCCAGCGAGGGGGTGCGGAGGCTCAGCCCCTCAAGGGGCCCACAAGAAGGCACGACGGCATTAGACAGACTGGGGGGGGAAGAGAGGGGGGGGGGGAAGAGAGAGGGGGTGTTAGCAGGGGGCTCCGCCCAGGGGATGCTGCTACAGGGGTGGGGGGCAAGGGGTCTTGGGGTAGAGCAGTGCTCCCCCTTCCTACATTGTCATTCACTTAACAAGCCTCAGGCTGTGGGAGACCCCCAGTGATGGCAGCACAGCCCAAGGGTCATGGCACAATGCTGGGGGGCTGCAGCCATGGCCCCACAGCTCGCAGGAGGGGACAGGATGTGGCCTGTGCCCCACCAGCCCCCAGGGCTCTGTCCAACAGTGAACTCCAGCTCACACCGACCCCTGAGGAGCCTTGGCCAGGCTCATTAGGGCTAAGCAGCAGTGCTCATTAATTAAGAGGCAGGAGGCTCCCTCCCCAGCCTGGCAAGGGGCCGGGTGATGCACAGGTCCAGAGAGGAGGAAATCTGTGAGAATGCCCAAGAGAAGTGTCTGCTCCCAGGGAGGGCAGCTTGCCCACCCCAGGCTGAGCCCAGCCCCATCCAGCCCCAGGAGGTTCTTCCCATCGAGGTGCTGCAGCAGAGGCCAGGGGAGGCTGGTCCTGGCCAGGGTGGGGGGTGCAGAGCCCCTCGAGCAGCCAGATTTGGGGATGGTGCAAGAGCCAGGCACCCCAGAGCCCACTGCCCTATCAAGCTGCACAGAGCCAGGCGCAGGGAGAGGAGAGGGTGAGGAAGGGCAGGGGGCTGGGGGGCGGTGCAGGCGGTGGGGGGGCCACGCGCCTTACCTGGGTGTCACCACGGTGACCTCAGTGGTGGGGTGTAGGATGTGGCAGGTGGTGAAGGTGAAGGTAGACGGGGTCTGGGGGAGGTTGTTAACAGAGAGGAACACTGGAAGGGACAGGAGACATGGGGTTAATGGGGAGGGGGTGGCACAAGGGAGGGGGAGAGCAGGGCTGGGGCAGGGAGAGCTAAGCTGTGCTGAGCGCTGCCACACCAGGCACAGCCCCAGCAGTGCTGGGGTGCAGGGATGGCTCAGAGGAGAGGGCTGCAAGCACAAGCAGCAAGAGGAGGTGGCGCATCTCTCAGAGCCATCCTCCCCACAGCCCCGGGCACACGCTGGTGCGAGGAGGGCTCATGGCACAAGTGTGGCTCTGGAACATCCGTCGTGCAGCTGCAGATGGAGCATCCCCATGGGGATGGATGGGTGGAAGGGACAGGATGTGGCAGGAGGGGGGAGCGCGGGGGGATGCGAGGGGCAACCTGGGCAGGAGAGCATGGACCTCCCAGGGGCCACAGCCCCTCCACCCCCTCGCCCCACGCTCACCCCCCGGGTGCTCCTTGGCTTTGGTGGGTGTTGAGGTAGGGAGCAGCTGGAAGGAGCTGGCATCCACATCGTCCTCCTCCAGGTCATCGAGGTTGTAGACCTCCTCCAAGTCAGTGTCCAACTGCCTGAAGTCTTTGGTGAGCACCCCAGGACGGGGCACCAGGATCCCACCCAGGTTGGGCCGTGCCAGCTGCTGCCAGTGGTGGAGTGTCACAGAGCCTGGGGGACACACACACAGCCGGGGGGGGTGCTCAGCTGATGTTGGGGCACCCTCCTGGCACCTCCAGCCCCGTGCAACCCCAACCCCTCACCTTCCAGGGGCTTCACGATCTGCAGCTTGTCGGGCAGGTAGGTGAGGGAGCTGAGGGAGAAGCCGGAGCCGGCGGTGAGCTCTGAGCCCCCTGAGAAGTTGGTGCCGGTGGAGACGATGCTCTCATTGGGGGTGAGGAAGCCGCTGGAACTGTCCCCATCCCTCAGCCACCGCAGCTTCTGCTCCCGCTCCTCCTCGAAGGAGGAGCCACGGCTCTGCTGCTGTGCCGACAGCTGCTGCACCGCTGCCTCCAGGTCCTGCCGGCCGGGGGCCGCCCGCGGCTCCTCTCTGGCGCCCCCAGCCCTGCAGTGGGTGCAGCGTTAGGGTGCTGGGGCCACGCTCATGTACCACATCCCCCCACAGTGTGCCGGACCCCAACTGGCAGCACACTCCAGCCATGCCTGCCCACCCCCCTCCCACCCACCCCAGGCTCAGAGCACTGATGGATGCTCTGGTGTAACAGCACCCCCTCAACACCCTGGCTCCTCCACAGGGACCACAGCCCCGTCCCACCCAACCCCAGCCCAGCTGCAGCACTCACGGGGTGTCCTCCAAGCCAGAGCAGTGGGGGGTGCTGGCCCCCCCAGAGGGGACAGCTGACAGCTGCTTGGAACCCGACATGTTGTGGGGAGACTCGGAACAGGACTTGGCTTTGGCCGCCTGGTTCACGGCTTTCACGGTCTCAAAGACACGCAGGCAGGTCCTGCGGGCAGGAAGCAGGCAGTGACGGCCCCTGAGCCAGCCCAGCCCCCCAGTGACACCCCCCCTTTCCCAGCACGGGCCGCTGAAGGAACACTCACTTGTAGTCTGCAGAGGAGCTGTCTGTCCCCTTCCTCATTGTCCCCTTGATCTCAGCTGCCAGCGAGTCCTGGAGACACAGGGGATGCAGGATGAGTGGAGGGGAGATCAGAGCCCCCCAGCCCTGCCTGCACCCCCCACTCACCACAGGCAGGAGGCTGGGCGCACTGTAGCGGCTGACGGTGCTGTTGGGCAGGTTGCGGCTGCGCAGGCTCTTCACCTCCTCCTGGGCTTCGTGCAGCATCCCCCCACACTCTGCATACTTCTCCTGCAGGTCCCTCAGCTGCAGGTAATGGGGTGGCTCAGGCACAGTACGGCAGTGGGGCAGGAGCCCCCTCCCAACCCCAGGCAGGACACCCACAGCTGGGCCTTCCCTGGGCTCACCTCAGTCCGGAGCTGCTGTTGCACCTCCTTGGCCGCAGCCAGGTGCTGCTGGAGCTCCTCCACCTCAGAGCCGTACTGCAGGCAGGAGTGGGCAGGTCAGGGGGCTTTGCCCCACACCCCCAGCACTCCCCAGGTGTGGGCAGGGGGCACTCACCGTGCGGCACTTCTGCTGCAGGTCCACAACCTGTGCCAGGAGCTGGCTGATCTCCTCCTGCTGCCGGGCCGTGTCCTCGGCCTTGCGGGCCAGCTCATCCGAGAGGTACACGACCTGCTGGCTCGCTTCCGCTGCAGAGGGGACAGGTTCTGTCACCCCTGGGGCACACTCACCCTGACACGATGCTGGGTGGTGCCTGCAGACACCAACCCAAGCCCAGAGAGGAGCTGCCCCCCTGCCCCCACATACAGAATTGCTCCACGCAGTCGATCATCAGCTGCTGCTCCTGGTCCTCATACTGACAGGTCTCAGTTACAATGTTGGTGGCCTGGGAGGAAGGGACAGAGGGTCAGATGGGCTGAGTGTGAGGGGCAGGACCCTCCTGGCAGTGAGCAGGCTGGGCACAGACGGGTGTCCCCCCCACTGGGGCTGCTCACCTCCAAGCGCAGCTTCTGGTTCTCCTCCTCCAGGCACTTGAGCTTCTGCTGCAGGGTGTCATACTGGAAGTACTGCTGCAGGGACAGCGAGGAGTCCTGCTGGCGCAGCCTGGGGATGGCAGGGAGGGCACTGAGCACCCACAGCAGGGGCAGGATGGAACTCCCTTCCCAGCCCCCTGCCCACTCCCCCCAGGTCTTGGGCAGGCATCTGCAGTGACCCCACACTGTGGGGCTGGACCCACGGGAAGGAAGGGAGTGCCAGCCCCGGTGCTACCTCAACACCTCTGCCTGGCCCCCCAGGATCAACCCTGCCCCAGGCCAGCAGAGGGACTGGGACCCCAACTCACGGTGTGGAGGGGGTGGACGTGGCCTCAGTCTCCTCCGTGGTGGTGGTGTAGAAGTGGAGCAGGTCATCCCGCATGGAGACCTCATGGCGCAGCTGCGCAATCTGGGAGAGGAAGGGGCATCAGGGCATGGCTGGGGGGACCAGGGCCACCCACAGCCCCCCCCAAGCTCGGCATGCAGCAGCTGAGGCCAGAACCCCACACCCAGAGCCATCACCTCCTCTTTGGCCAACTCCAGCTGCTCCTCCAGGAGCTCATTGCGCTCGGTCAGGCTCCGGTTCTGCTTCAGCAGCGACTGCCCAATGCGTGCTGCCAGCTCCAGGTCCCGCTCCTTCTGCAAGGGCCAGGTCGGTGTCAGCTGGGGCCCATCCCCTGTTCTGCCCCTTCTTCCCATCCCAGTGCTCCAACCACTCCCCAGCCCACGTGTGGGGCAGGCACAGCGTACCTCATCGAGCAGGTTGGTGACAGCATCAATGTCATGGTAGGTCTTGGTGATCCTGACTGCCCGCTCAGTACACAGCACTGGGGGAGAAGGGTGAGTGGTGACCCCCAGGGACTCAGCACTGTCCCTATCTCTCCCCCCCCGGTCCCAGTTTCCCATTGGCACCCACTGCCCCAGGGCTGCCTGGCAGAGGGAAAGGGAGACAACTGCTGCAGGCAGCACAAAGCTGCTCCACGCTGCACACCCAGAAGGACCTTTTATCTGCTTGGCTGCACCAGCCACAGTGCAGGGCAAAGCCAGGGATGCTCAGTCCTAACACCACCATGGGAAACAGGATGCTCCCATCTCTCCCCCCAACACTGCCTGCATTTTGGGGCTGTAAAAAGGATGCTGAGCTCCTCTCACTGCACCCCAGCTACAGCCCAGACACAGAGCCAGCCCTGCCACAGGACACAAGGACTGGAAGGAGGGATGAGTGAAGCCAGGCAGCTGAGACGGGATCGGAGGTGACATCTCCAGCAGAAAGCAGGCTGGAGCTCAGTGCAGATAGCAGTGGGTGGCACCATGCAGAGCTAGGCTCACAGGCAGTGTCCCCTCCAATCTGTCCATAGCCCCCTCCCCCAGATCTCCCCCTGAGAAGCCAGCCCTGCCCTAGTTTCTCCCTGGAGACACTGGCAGAGGCAGAGCTAAGCCCATCCCCTCAGGACGCTGCACCCCACACGCAGCCGTTGCCCCTCCAGCCACAGCGACACAGCGACCCACTCCCTGAGCATCAGAGGCAGCTGCAGGCAGGTTGCCTCAGTAACAAGCAGCTGCCAGCCACGCCAACACCACACAGCACTACTGCATCGGGCCGGGCCCAGCTAAAGCCCTGTCTCACCCCCTACCACTATCTGGGTCTCTGGCAAGGAGAGGCAGCACAAGGACAGGGGATGTCTGTCCCTCCGGCACCAATCCTGCCAATTGCGCCTGCAGAAGCTGACAGACAGCGCTGGGCACACACCCAGATGGCAGCATTGGAGCTGCGTGGTGGGAGGGAGCCGGCAGCGGGCATGAAGCCCGCTCCTGATGCTCCCTTCAGATGTTTGGCTGCCTCAGTTTCCCCTGGCAGCGCAGCGCTGGTGGCACTTGGGGCCCCAACCTGCATCCCCAGCTGGGCAGACAAAGTGGGTTAACTGGCGGGGCTCAGCCACGCAAATCCCATTACGCCGCCCCAGCTGGGTTGTGTAATTGTGCCCGCTGTCACGACAGTGCCCCCCGCCGCCCACCCCACCCCACTGCCCAGCGAGAGGGGCCAACCCCAACCCCCCCGCCCCGCAGCCTGCTCGCTGCGGGGGTCCCCAACTGCACCTCGTCAGGCCGCCGGGCCCTTAATTGGAAATAATTAGAGCATGAGCATCGTTACGGTTTGAGCGAGCGGGAGGCGCGGGGCTGCGGCGCTGGCAAACACGTAAACATCGCCCCATGCGCGGGCCTGATCCGGCGCGGTGCGGGACCTGCGCCCCACGGGAGGGCAGCCCCGCGCCCCACAGCACACGCAGACGTGGCAGGAGCCCCTCGTCCCGTCCCCCTGGCTGCTCCCCGCCATCACCGGGCACGGACACCCCCGGGGGTCTAAGGCGAACCGGGGGTCCCCCGGCTACCCGGCGGGATGGAGCGCTGCGAGGGAGCGCGGGGCTGCCCGACCCGCGGCGGGGAGCGGGAGAGGCGCGGGGGGGAACGGCGACGGCGCCCACGGAGGGAAAGACCCCGGCCCAGTCCCAGCCCCGCTCCGCGCCGCCCGGCCGGCCCAGCCCGCGGACGGGCCCCGAACCGCCGCGGGAGCAGGACCGGTCCGGGCCGCGCTCACCCTCCTCCAGCTCCCGGGCGATGGGGTCGGCGCCGCCGCCCCGCTCCGCGTTCCCGTTCAGCTCGTCGCAGGCGGCGGGGCTGCTCCAGATCTCCATCGCGCCGCGCCAGCCCGCCCGCCCGCTCCCGCCCCTATTTATAGGGTCGCCCCGGCTGCGCGCACCTGCCCGGGCGCGTCCCACCGCGGCCGGGGCCGGGGCCGGGGCTGGGGCCGGGGGCGGTGCCGGGCGGCCGCGGGGCGGGGGCGGCGGGGCCGGGGGGGCCGGGGGCTGCCCGCTCCACCCCGCTTCCCCCCGCTCCCCCTCGCTCCGCCGCGGCACGGATCGGCTCGCTGCGGCCGCCTGCTCCCCGGAGCGTCTTGGGGACCCAAGTGGTCCCCAGCGGGCACCTCGGGACCAGGCTCCGCGTTGGAGCGCCCTGGGGACCCATCGGGGCAGTCCTGCTCAGCCCCGGGGTGCTGGCACAGCTGGGCTGTGTGTCCTACCTCCCACCCATGGACACAGGGGTCTGGGCACACGGGGCTCCCTGGATGATGCTGAGGGGAGATGCTGGGGGTCACTGGTCCCTGCAGCAGCTTTGCAGGGACCCCAGACAGGTCACACACAAACAGCTTCTGGTTCCCCCATCGTCCCCAGCTCAGCTCACTGCAAATCCTGCCCACTCGGGTGCCCAGCACGGTGCTGGGACCTGCCACGTCTGTGAACCAGGGAAGTGCTCTTCCATCCCTCTCCAACCTACCCCACTCAGCAACCCCTATTCTGAGTGTGGGCTGGTGCAAGCCTGGCCCCCCGTGCCCCATCCAGGCACCCCCAGCTCCCCCACAGCCACACTTTGCGCAGAGGCAGCACCGAAGCAGGAGAGCTGAATAAATCATGCTGTGCTGAATTATGGAGGAGCTCGCTGGCACGTAGCAGGAGCTTCCCGGGTGGGAGGGCAGAGGGGCTGTGCTGAGGACACCACGGCACAGCACCACGGTGAGCTGAGCGTGATGCTGGTAATGCCAACAGACGCGCTGCCTGCCCCCATGTCCTGCCCCAAGGCCATTCCTCGTTAGTGCCAAACTAATCAATGAATCGATGAGGCTGGGGCAGGAGCTGCCCCCCCGGTGGCTTTATTTGCCTGCTGGACTCTTGTCCGCTGAGATCCCGACCCCAAACCATGTCCTGCCACAAGCACTGGAGCCCTCCCGGAGCTGGGGGCTGGAGCCGGGTGCCCTCAGCCCCAGCCTCTCCCTTGCCTTTTGCGGGTGTTTGTCCCAGTGGTGGCCGAGTGTGGGGGCAGGGACCCAGCCAGCTCATCTGGGCACCATCCCCGGGACCCCCTGGACACAAGCGTGTGCCATGGCATGGACATGCAGGAGCCACTTCTCCCTAATCCCCTGCCCAGGGCTTTGCTCCTCCAGGCAGGTTCCCCGTGTCTCTGCGCAAGCAGATTACGGCGGGCTATTTCTAACGGCAGCTTAAAGGTTTGGGTAAAGGGATGAGGCGCCGCTGGCCCCCTCCACACCGGCACACGGCAGCAGCATGGGAGGCACGGAGAAACGTGACACACGGGGCTCTGGGCGCTGAGCACCGCTGTTCCCAGGACAGGGGGTGGGGGTGCCGGGGGTCCCGCTGAGCTGGGCGCGCTCAGCACCACCACACGCAAACAGGGCTTGAGGCTCAGTCCCTCACACTGGTGCTGCAGGGTAGGGGTGCTGCTGGCTGGGGAGGGGGCTACACCCCGCTGCCTGCTGAGCAGGGGGAGGAGCTGCTGGCTGGGGAAGGCTGCAAGCATGGGCAGGGCACGACCACCACAGGGTTCGTCCCCAGCCCAGCCTGTGGCAGGCAGGGGGTGGGGGTGGGAGCCCTCAGCCCCATCTGTCTCCTGCTGCCCCACATCCATCCCCCAGCCCCTTGCTCTAATCCTGCCCCCGCCACACGTGGGCAGAAGCAAAGCAGAGATAATCCGTCTGTGCCCCCCGCTGAACCCCGACCCCATGCCAGGAACAGGCCTTGCCGCAGCATCGCCCCCGCCCGACCTGGGGGGCTCCCCCGGGCACCCACACCCCGCGGCTCTGGGGGCTTCACCAAAAGCAGCAGCCCCCCACCCCTCTTGACTGTCGGTTTGGTGGGGCAGCGGCACTGGGGCCACCGACGCACCCTCTGCTGTCCCCCCACCCTGGTGAGCCACAGCACAGAGCGGGGGGAGTGTGGATGTGCAGGGGGTCCCGGGAGATGACGGAAGCTCTCCCCTAGCGTCTGGCTCAGCTCAGCAGAAGCTGCTCCCAGAATTAGCCCGGGATGTTCCAGGCGAGGAAATCCAGCCCATCAATCCCGTTAGCGGCGATTAGCTCCCGCGCTGCCCCCGGGGCCCTGACCCAGCCCGGCCGGCACCACCCGGACCCCACACCCCCACCGGCCCCACGGCGCAGGACGCGTCACTCACGGAAGTACCGCAGGGTCTCCTCGATCTGCAGGGGGGTGAGGGGGGCCACGGGCTCCGGGGGGCCAGGGGACACACGCAGCCAGTCGCCGTGGTCGTAGCCGAAGACGGTGTCGGCCCGCAGCGTGTAGCGCGGCAGCTGCTCACCCAGCAGGCTGATGATCTCCACCTCGGGGACATCACCGCTGCACAGGTCTGGGGACGGGGGGCACAGCCTCAGCCGAGGGCAGGGGGTACCCGGCAAGGAAGGGGGTGCCGTGGCAGGGGAGTGCTCCCTGCGCCCCTCATCCCAGTCAGACAGGGTTTGGGGTTTTGGGGCTGTCCCTGCAGCCACTTGTGCAGGGACTGGGGGTCCCCCCCGCGGGGTGACACACAGGACCCCCGCCCCGGCTCTCCCTGTCTCCCCTCTCCGCCCCCCGCCCCCGCTTTCTGCGGGCAGGGTCCTGCTGCCATCTCCTGGCCATGCACTGCCCGGCCGAGTGGGCTGGGGGTGGCAGGCTGGGGGTGCTGTGTGGAACTAGAGGTGCGAGGACAGCGGCTCAGCTCCGGCTAAGCCATGGGGACAGGATGAAGGACCAGCCCGAGCTGTCCCAGCTCCTCTGCCCAGGGTCACCCACCAGCACCATCGGGCTCTACCCACCAGTGATGGTCGCGGCATCCCTGTGACCACCTGCGGCCGAGCCTTGGGGCGTGGGGCTGACATGGGGCAGGGCAGCAGTGGGTGAGTCCGGGCCGGGCTGGAGGTGGCAGGAGGGTGGACACTGGCCAGGGGGGTTCTCTCGTGGAACCGTGGTGTCCAGTTTGGCTGGCGTTATGTTGGGGGGCCGGATGCCATGGGGAGAAGCTCCTTCCTCCCTGGCTCCCTGGAGCAGAGCTGGTGAGCAGCAGAGTCCCTCCTCTGGCCCCTGCCTAGGGAAAAGGAGCTGTTAGGGGCATGCTCAGGGCACTGGGGACACATCCTGCACCCCAGTTACATGCTCAAGTTGGCCAGACCTGCTCCCTTGTCATCTGCCAGGTCCAGGGGCTTGCAGAGACCTGGACAGCACAGCCAGGGCTTAGGCATCCCCACTCCCCAGGCAGCCCATGGGCTGCTGTGGGGACAGGGGGACCACAGGGATGTCCAGTGCCCAGGCAGGCCCCAGCTCAGCCTCTGCCTGCTGCTGAATGGGGAGCAGTTTTGGGGATGGCAAGGGGTCAGCTTACCTGATCAGTGTACCTGGTTCGTGCTGCCTCTGCGGCGAGATGCGAAGGGGCTCAGCACCAAACACTTGGAAATGTCCAGATCAGCACCGGCACCAGACAGGGGATAGGATGCTCCGAAGGGATCAGGCAAGACCCTGCTCCCCCCAGGATGGCAGCCAGGTCACTGCCTGTGGGCGCAGGCAGAAGGAGCCCTACAGCTGCCCAGCAGTGGGTGGCCACAGCTGTGGTGCCGGCGTCTCTCGCGGGAGCCCTCAGGAGCCCCACCTTCAAGAGCAAAGTTCGGCTGTGATTCTTCACCCCATCAGCACAAGGATGTGGAGCAGGGACCTGCCGTATTGCCCAGGGCAGGGCTGGGCAGCATCCATGGCTGTCCCATCCCAGCCATAAACACATCATGCGACAGGCCATAAAACCAGCCCGCTCCTGCCACCTCCAATGGCCCTGGCTTGGGCTGCAGACACTGCTGGCACTGCTGCCCCTCTGCCTTGTGCGGCAGGAGCCTCCCACACAAGCCCCATGCCTCCACCTCCACTGCAGCAGGGGCTGCAGCAGTAGAACCCCCAGGACACCCATCTCCGGAGCAGATTCATGTCGGAGCATCGCTGCCCTCCCTCCTGGCACGTGCTCATGGCTTCTGTCATGTCCACAGCACCTGGGTGAGGTCACTCTGCACCTCCCTCCAGCGAGGCTGTATCCTTCCTGGCACAGGGGCTGGGCGTGAGGCAGCAGGGACACCCCAAAGTACACACGCAGCCCCACAGCCCTTTGCCCCACAGCACTGGGACCAGGAGACTTACTGGCCCAATCCTGCACTGTGCTGCCCAGAGAACAGCTCCCCAGCCCCAAACCCACAGACCCTCTCCCTCCGTGCTTCTCCCCAGAGAAGGAAGGGGACCCACCGTGCTGAGGTGCCGGCTGTCCTGCTCCCCACAGTGCTGCTGGTTCTGGGGAGGAAGCCCAGCCTGTGGGTGAGTCAGCACCTGACCAGGGCTGCCAGAACCCTGCGTCTCCTTTTGGCCCAGCTCCTGCACGTACATCACCTCTCCCTGAGGGGGGACCTTGTTCAGACACGTGTGAGCAGTTCCCATCACCCCCAGACCCTGCTGTCCCCCCAGTCCACAGCGTTCAGCTGCCCCATAACCTCGGAACCTGCCCCATGGGACTGGCAGGGAGCTGGACAAGAGCACAACGGTGGTCCTGAAGCACAGGACAGTGCTGGTGGGGCAGGAGAAGCAGGGCCCTGGCTCAGCACACACCCAGGTACTCGTGCAGACCTGCTCTTGCTGCTCTTTGCCCAACTGATGCCGTCATGCAGCTCCTGCCCAGGCACCTCCTGGCCTGTGCAGCCTCGCCAAGGGGTCATGCTGGCTCCACCCGAAGCCCCTTCCCCATCCAGGTGCTGATGCTGGCAGCAGCTGAGCGGTGCTGGGGCACTGGGTTTGCTCCAGGCTACTTTTTCCCCTCAGCTGCTGCAGCAGAAGCCTGGGGCTGGAGAGGGGATGGGGGTGAGGAGCCTCCATGTGTCCCTGTATCGGGGCCCGGAGTGGGGGGCTGCTGAAGAGCAAGGCCAACGTGGGGTCAGGGCAAGGATGGGGCAGTGGGATGGGGGTAAGTGCAGTCCTGCCCTGCCCCTTCCAGGGGGTGTCACCAGAGGGGTCTCTGCAGAGACCCTCGGGCTTGTGCCGTGAACATCCACCCCTGCTGATGTGCAGGGAAGGACATGGGCACAGTCTGGCTGTGATCCCATCAGATCCCATCTGGATGCTCTGGTGACCCCAGGAGGCAGCATCTGAGTGAAGCATCAGTTAGCAATGTCTGTGCCTGCACCCGAGGCCGTCGGTGCACAGACCCCTGCCCAGCACCTCATCCTTCACTGCCTGCCTTCCCAGCAGCTCAGCCCTGGCTCCATCACCTTGCTCAGTCGTCACCCCTCGCACCGAGCGCTCGGCCCCCACCGCAGACCTCACCGCGACCGACCGCACGGGGGGCTTCATGCGCCCAAGGGGCTGAGCCCCCGTTCCTTCCGCCTGCAGGAATATCCTCAGCAGCCTCAGGCTCTTCCCGCAGAGCAGGAAAACCCTCCCCGCTCCCCTGCGAACTTCCTGGTACAGGCACCGGGGACCATAAAGTGTGGCCAGACCCCAGCCCCCAGCCCCCTCCCCAGCCGGCCAAAGGGTCCCTCGGGACCCCGCACACCCCCGGGACCCCGTCCCTGCTTCAGACCCCGAGCTTCGGACGCTAACGCCGAGGGGGACGGGCGGGGACCGGCACGGCCCGGGGCTCCCGGGGACTCGGGGTGTCGGGAGGTGCCGGAGCTCGGTGCGTCCGGGGGAAAGTGAGAGGCCGGGGAGAGCCGGAGGCACAGCGACCCCGAGGGCAGCAGGGACCCGGTGCGCCCCGGGGGGGGAAGCGGGGTGCGGGGGGGCTAGAGATCGGTGCACCAGGGGATGCCGGGGCGGGGGGTAGCGGGTCTCGGTGCACCGGGGGATGCCGGGGGGGGGGAGAGAGGTCTCAGTGCACCGGGGGGGTCCCAGCGGTCGGCGGGGCTCGGTGCACCGGGGGTGCCGGGGCTCGGGGCGCACTCACCGCTGGCCGCTGCTCCCGGCGTGGAGGCGGCGGCGGGGCCCTCGTACATCGCTCCCGGGGCCCCGCCGATAACAAAAGCCGCTCCCCGGGCAGGTGCGGAGCGCGGCCGGGCATGCCGGGACCTGTAGTCCGGGACCCGCCGCCTCCCGGGGAGCTCCCCAGGCCCTGCCCTGATCCCTGGGAGATGCAGCTCCCCGGGGACCCCTCAAGCAAGTCTGGCGGTCCTGGCACAGGTTTCATCTGTCCCCGCTTGCCCCTCACCAGCCTGGCTGCGGCACAGCTGAGGGGTCTTGGGGTGTGTAGTCCTGCCCCAGTCAGGGGCACATCCTTGCCCGCAGCCCTGGGAGGTGCTGGGTCCCGTGGGGCAGATGCTTTGGGGCATCTCTGCAGCAAGGGTTGGTCTGGCTGGATCGCCTTGTGTGCCCACCCCACATGGGGCTTCTTCCTGTTGCAGGTCACTGATCATCCCCTTGTTCTGGCAGTGGCTGCAGCAGGCAGTGGGCTGCCTGCCCCCCATCCTATCCCATCCCACGAACCCCCCAGCCCCATTGCCCTGCAGAAGAACTTGGCTCTGCTGGGGCTGCCCGGAAAGCAGCTCTTGTTTTGTTTGTCCCTGGTTCCTGGCACAGGCCACAGCAGGAAGCGCAGCCGCATCCCTGCTGCACCGGGGCCTGGCCGCAGTCATGGAGCTAAGCCCAGTGCAGGCGGGACAGCCCCAGAGCCAGCCCCGCTCCTGCTGCCTTTGTTCCCAGCTTGCTTCTGCCCTAGCCCAGGATGCTACCGGGACCACCCCGGAGTGCCCCGCCAGACGTGCAAGGCCCCACGTCCTACCACGCTCTGCAGCAGCTGTGGTGGGCACCCACCTGCCCGTGCCCCCGCCTCCCTCTGCGGCATGGCTGGGCACCCCGGCAGAGCCGAGTGACTGCAGTAGGACCGGGGAGGGGGTGATGCTGACAGCGAGTGGGAACAGCTGCGACTTTGTTCCCAGTTCCCTTTGATCACGACTCCCCCTCTCCCCGCGCTGGTGGCAGCCGTGTTGGGCTGATTTGTGTCCTGTGCAGATGGAGCTGCAGTACAGCAGGCAGAGCTCAGAGCTGTGGGCTCTGGGGGTGATGTATCAGCTCTCCAGCTGACCCCATGAGCCACCAGCGCAGACATCGCTGCATGACCCGACTCCCCTCTCCTGGTTCCCCATCTCTACCCAGGGAGCATCTGCACAGGAGTCATCCTCCCAGGACAGGGGCACAGGACAAGGCACAAACCCACCTGGGACAGAGATGTGGGCAGCCAAGACCAGCCCTGCTTCTCCTTCCATCCCCAGCAGACACTGCTCCTGCCCTCAGCCTCACATGGAGCTGCTGTGGGCGATCTCCTTCCGCCCCTGGGCACAGCCAGCACCTTCTTGCCCAAAAAGGTGCCATGTGACAGCTTGGGGCAGCGGCTGGTGCTGGCCCTGTTCCCATGGCGAGGAGGCCGCTGAGCAGATGGGCAGCCCCGAAGTTGGTGGGGAACTTTGTGAACAGAGAGTTTCCACGTCCCTGCCTGGCGCCGCTTCCCCGGGCGCAGCTGTCAGTCAGCGTTTCAGTGGAGAACGTTTCCTCCTGCCATCTGTTCCCGCTGCGGAAGGAGGCAGCCAGGGCTGAGTGAATCACTTCGAACCTGGCCTCTCACAGCTCTGTCCAGGCTTCGCTCCCTCCATCAGCGGGGCTCACACCTTTATCCCCAGAGCTTGTTAAAGTGAGCTCTGCACAGCAGCAGAGGAGATGTTGGTGATACTAACGAACAAGCATCTTAATTACTGGGAGTTTTTACCTCCCAACAGCGCAGACAGATGCCTGAACGGAGCCGGCATGCTAACGACCCAGCACCGTGACAGAGCTGCTGCCGGTGCCATGGAGATGTGAGCGGGTGGCCTGTGCCTGGCAAAGCACCGTCCTGAGCTGCTTGTCCCCCGTTGCCACCTGAGCCAGGAACCGAGCACGGAACGAGCTCATCCTGCCCTGAGGGAGGGACCCACCAGCGCCTGGCCCGAGGAGGGTGAGGGTCACCTTCACCCCGGCTGCCCCGAGGGTCTTGCTGACCTTCCCCAGCCGACAGAACACGCGCAGGGCAACACGGGGCTGGGGGGTTATTTTATTCTTTGCTTTGGTCTATACAAAAACAACTTACGGAAATAATAAAATCTTCCATTCCTGAACCACACTCCAGTAACTGTCCATCCCTTTCCGGCGGCAGCATTAACCCACCACCAGATCTAGAGCCTTTAAAAAAATGTGTTAGATCAGAGGGGAGGGGACAGAAACACACCACTCACCAAAAAGAAGGGAAAGGGGTTAAAATGTGCAACAGAGATCGGTAGAAGGACACGGTTCCTAACGCTGGAGTCACGCCTCTATGGGTATGGTAGGATACGGGTACACAAAGTCAGCTCCCCAACGGCTGATGGGAAAGAATTAAACTGCAGACATCCCGATGGCTAAAACGAAGGTCCTGGGACACGGCCCCTTTTGTTTTCAGCAAACTCTGGATTGGCCTGATTAAGTTGGAGTTGGCAGAAAGCAAAGGGTTCTCCCGTGCTAGATCCTTTCCTAGAACACTAACGTGCAGAACAAGTATGGGGAAGTTAGAAAGCACAAACTGAAAGACGGCAAAAGCCGTTGGCACCATATTAAAAATAAAAAAGAAATATATATTCATAGAAAAGACTATTCTGCCAATGAAAGGTCGCTAATGGTGCAGGGTTTGTGTGTTTTAAAGCTTCAGAAACAGTATCTTGGATGCTGGATGCAGCAGTAGGTGCTCGAAGCAGTCCCAGGAGGAAGGACCTTCTCCACAGACCCACAGCGAAGAAAAAAAAATCTAAAAATAAAACCTCTCGTGGGAATGGAAAAGTTTGTCTTCTCAGGCACTTCTGTCTCCCAAGTCCTTCTTGCGAATGCTCAGCTCTGGGGCCACCCTCTTCTGCGTGGAGGAAACACCTGTATGGGGCACGAGAGAGCTCCTGTTACGCGACCAAGGGGGGACCTTGAAGGAGACTGGAGCCCAGGGACCCCCTCACCCATGGTGGGGTCAATGCCAACCTGCAGCAGTGCCAGGGACCCCGCGGAACTCCGGGTGCCAGCAGCTAGCCCTGCCTCCCCCAGCCACCCACCCCGGGGCAGACCCCAGCCACTACCTGGTGTGGGGGCTGCAGGTGGGTTAGGCGAGCATGTGGTCGGCGAAGGGCGCTCGGACGCCGTCGCTGTAGGCGTCCATGGGGTAGTCCCCATCCATGTCCATGTGCATGTCAATGGGGTCCAGGGGGATGTCACCCGAATACATGGGGCGGTAGCCAGGGTCCAGCTCTGCGGGGAAGGGACATGGCAACCTCAGCTCCCACAGGAGAGATTTCTCCAAACCTCAGCCACCTCCCTTCTGGGTACCCTGCTCCAGCGTGCAGCCCCCACCACCCAGCTGCCCCCAGGCTCTGGGCCAGCCCAGGAACACGGGCTGTGCTCCCAGGTAGCTGAGCACCCCACTGAGCACCCCCAGGCCAGCTGGGCCAGTGCTCTGCTGGCAGCCCCCCGAGAAAGGGTTTCAAGGCCCCCTGGTTTGGTGAGATGAGGCAACCCCCACCAGAGCACAGCCCGCAAGGGGATACAGCAGGAAGGGCCAGTGCCATACTCACCATCTGAGTAGGGCTCGTTGATGGGGATCATGCTTTGAGCCTACAAAAGAAGATGACAGTTGAAGAGGGGATTTGAGCTCATGAGTGCGCGACGCTGACATGGCACCCAGCCGAGGCCAGGTACTGGGTGATGTGACCCAGGGCTGCTGGAGTGGAGGTCACTGCCTGTCCACCCCCCGGCTCCTGTCCGAGCTCCAGCTGGAGGCAGCAGCAGATTTCAGGGCCAGGACAGGCTGTCCCAGGAGGACCTGCCCTCCCCAGGAACAGGGCTGGTCTCTGCGCCCAGCAGGATGCTCACCGCCTCCCAGGCTGCCGGGTCATGCTTGAAGAGGGAGTTGGTGAGCTCCACGGAGACACGCTTCCTGTAGTCGGGGTTCTTGTCCTCTGAGATTCGGAAGAGCACGGCGGCCGCGTAGGTGGCTGCAGGGAAAGGGTGGCGGGGTCAGCTCCCAGTGCCATGCAGCACTGAAACACCACAATCCCCCCCAGAGCAGCTGTGGCTGGGACAATGCCAGGTGGCAGAGTTCCCGGCATGGCACAGCATCACCCACCTGTCCCCTCATTCCTGGAGTGCAGCAGCTCCATCAGTGGAGCTGAGGCCCCCTCGGCATCGATAGCATCTGCCGCCTCCTTGTCCTGGGCCAGCTCACACAGCACACCAGCTGCCACGCGCTGGATGTTCTCCACCGGTGAGTAGAGGAGCTGTCAGGAGAGACCAGCGGCACGTGAAGCAGCCAGCACAGGGCCACCACATGCTGAGTGGGTGGGCAGCAGCAGAGCGCAGCACCCATGTCCCCTCAGCCCCTGACCTGCACGAAGAGAGGGATGGTGTTGAGGCGGAAGATCTCCATGCGGTTCATGGGGTCCCGGGCCAGGATGTGCAGTGCCCCTGTGCAGCCCTCCACGATCTCCTCCATCTTCACTCCGTCCTGCCAGGGGACAAGTGCTCAGCAGGGGCACAAGACAGCCTCCCAGGGACGAGTCAGCTTTTGGGGTGCCAGGAGCAGGGCAGAGGGATACCCCCAGCAGACCCCACCACAGGGACTCACCGTGTAAGGCTGCTGCGTGCCGGCTGCTACGTGCCGCTGGGCATCCTGGTGAGCCTTGACCAGCAGCTGGACCAGGCGGGGGATGACAGCGGCCTCCTGGAGCGGGGCATGGTTGGCCGGGCACAGGGCCAGGTTGCGGATCAGGCCTATGGTAGCCTGGAGGAGAGAGGGGGGCAAGGAGAGATTTGTCTTGGCCATGGACCAGAGCAGCGTGTGGTCCCCACGGGACCGGCCAGCTGGGCTCCCCCTTCCCCTGCCTGTTCCCCCCCATCCCCCTCCATGGTGCAGGCTGACTTCAGCTTCCTCCCACACCGGATCCGGCCCCCTCCCCGTGTGGGAGACCAGGAAGAGTATTGATTCCAGCCGAGCCTTTTCCTCCATTAGCTGCCATCAAAGATGCAGCCCAGGGGGACCAGGGCCGCAGCAGCTCCCACCGCTCCCTGCACCGCTTCCCGCACCATGGTGGATCTGTATCTCCAGCTGCAGATCCCCATCAGCATGTCCTAGCACAAGGCCAGCTCCCAGTAGCCCCCCAGCCTCTTACCTTGACCAGTGGCCACTGGTTGGGCTGGTTGAGGAGCTTGACGATAGCAGGGATGCCGTAGTTGAGGCGCACAGAGTTCTGTGCCATCTCAGCCTCGGGGTGCCGGCTGGTGAGGTGCCGGAGAGCGCAGACGGCCGGCTCGGTGATGTCCTCCTTGTCACCCGCCCGCAGGATGGTGTGGATCAGGGCCTCCACCCCGTTTGACTGTGTCACCAGCGTCTTGTTCTTGCTGTTGTTGCAGGTCAGGTTGGAGAGGGTGCCGGTGGCACAGGTCAGCACGTTCACATCGTCAGAGCTCAGCTGGTTCACCAGGATCTTGAGGACGCCGTCCAGGCCCTCCTGCAGGAACAGGACGTCAGATCAGACCCTGCGCAGCCTGACCCCAGCTTGGCCAGGCTGGGCTGCAGCCCTATGCCATCCCTTGGGTCTCTTGTCCAGGCAAGGGGAGCGAGAGCTGCCCCCCAGACGGGCCAGACACTTGGCCCTGGAGAGGAGAAGCTCCCTCCCACAAGGACAGCTCCTGCCACAGCACAGAGCATCCACCCCCGGCCGTGCCCTTCCTCCCAGAGCCGCCACTTTCTTCCCTGAATCCCAGGGTGCTTGCACACCCCTCACTGCAGACCCCTGCTGCCCAGCACACTGTATCCCTGCCCCACACCCCCCCCAGCTCTGCCTGGGCCGAGCAGGCAGCGGACAGGCAGCGTTTCGCCTCCCACGCACCCCATCCCCCTGCAACCAGAGCTGCTTCTCTGCCATGCCAGCACAGTGTGAGCAACCGGCATTCTCCACATGTGCAGCTTCACTTAAAAGTTTATCAACTCCAGCAGCTTCTCCCCGTCAGGATGTGCCAACAGCACAGCCACCAGTGCTCCCCAAGGGTCCCAGGATGACCCCGGCCCCAGCCATGCCAGCAGGCAGCCAGCAGCGGGGCAGGAAGGAGTTAAAGACGCCACAGCCGCATCTCCCCCTCACTCAGGGAGCCAGGGGAGGGACAGTTACACGTTTACAGCCAGCCCAAATAGTTTCCACACTACATCAGGCGCTAATCTGCACCGAGAGGTGGCCCCAGCAGATGGGGAACACATCAGGAGGCAGCAGAGGGCTGGGGAGCGCAGCCCACGGCCCAGTCAGCAGTCACCTTCGCACCAACGGCCACTCAGCCCCATGGGCACAGCCGCCTCCACGCTGTAACAGCAGCTCTGACCTCAGGGCAGCTCCCTCACTGGGGACGGGGCCATGGAGGCAGCAGGGATCAGGGCAGGCTGCCGAGATCCCTGAGTCAGAGCGAGCAGCAGTCCCGGTGATGCCGTGCTGAGCACAAGCAACCATCGGCAGCCTTGGTGCCTGGCAGATGACCGGCATGGGAAGGGCCAGGAGCAGCCTCACATGATGGCTCGCAAACCCCTGCTGCAGCCAGGCTTGAGCACGGACAGGCATCCCCTCGTTCTGCCAAGCACTGGCACTGCCAGAGCCAGTGGCTCGTGGGGATGGGAAATGGCATGAGGATGCTGCTTTGGATTCAGCCTGGCACAAGCAGCTCGAGCACCCAGCAGCTCTCATGTCCCACTGAAGCACGACCCGGGGTCCCGCACACTCACCTGTTTGGTAGCCACGTCAGAGAGGTTTCGCAGGGTCCAGAGGCAGTTCTGGACCAGCCTGGGGCTGGAGCTGGTCAGGTGCTTGCCCAAGGCCTGCATGCCACCTGCCAGGGAAGGAGACACCAGCCATCAGGAAACACCCAGAGGAGAAGGCAGAGACAGCAGGTCTGCCTGGTGAGTGTGGGCTGGGGACCACCTGACCAACACCCCAACACACGATGTAGCCCCATCTCTTAGTGGAGGCTCAATACAGAGTGGGAAGACAGCTCCTGGCTGGCCAGCCAGGCCAGATCCTGCCCACGCACAGCACTGGGAAAGCACCTCAGCAGCTTTCAGAGCCAGAAACCAGGCCACACGCAGGTGGGCTCACCTGGCTGACAGAGGCATGTGCAGATCTGGCACATGAGCTGTGAGGCTGCACCCTCGGCTGCACCACCTTGACCGCACCACCCACCTCCTGTTTGCCACCAGCAATCCCGCAGCCCCCCAGCCCCTCTTACCAGCCTCAACGATAGCAGGCTTGTTGCTGGGACACACCGAAAGCACCTTGAGCACCCGGCTCGTGGTCCAGAGCAGCTTCTCATAGTTGTAGCTGCGCATGATCTGCACCAGGGCTTGGGGTCCTCCATTGGCCAAAATAATCAGCTGCAGGACAGACAGGGCAGGCTTGGGGTGTGTAGCAGCTCTGGGCTGCTTGGACCACTGCTGGTTTCCTCAGCTCCCCGGGACACCGGGCAGGCAGGAAATCCAGCCCCTCTGCACCAGGAGTGCTTCATCTGGGCAACCCCCTGGAGCCGTGTGCTGCCACTGTCCCTGGAGCAGCCAGGGGACAAACCCAGCCGAGCTGATCTGCTGGCCAGACTGGGCCAGGCTACGTGTTCAGGGACACTGGCCCTGCAAGAGGCTGGACATGGCAGTGTGCGGACAGCAGAGCCGCTCCACTGTGCTACGGCCAGGGGATGTGGGCTGGGATGGTGGGAGCTCCTACCCCACCCACCAGGAGCAAGGCTGGGCTGGACCCATCCTGCCCTCCCTGTGGCAGGGCCCCGTCGCAGGGCAGCCTGGGCTCACCTTGCTCTCCTGGTTGCCGTAGGCGAGGAGCTGAAGGCAGTCGGTGGTGATAGCCAGGAACTTGGGGTTGTTCTTGTTCAGCAGGGGAACCATCTTCTGCAGGCCGTCGGCCAGGCGCACAGCCATCTTCGCCCCTTCCTGGTAGAGCAGCAGGTTGTGCAGGGTGGTGATGGCGTAGAAGAGGACCGACTCGACCGGTGAGCTGCAGGCAGGCAGCACAGAGCCACATCAGCACAGGCAGCTGCCTGGGGGCTCCTGGGGCCAGCAGCTGAGCCCACAGGGCTGCCCCAAGTCCTGACTCCCAACCAGCAGGACCCGGAGGGAGGTTGCCTCAGGAAAGCGACAACCGGTCCTTGGGGGAGAGCACAGCCCGAGCCCCATCCTCGCAGACAGAGCAGTGTGGGGGCTGCTCCCCTCCTCCCACCCCCATGCAGGCTCCCACTGCAGCAACCCCCAGGGCCGAGAAGGCTCAGGCTGTCCCACTCCCTGGTCTCTGTGACAGCAGGAGGACCTGTGTGCAGGATCAGCATGAGCCCTCCCGTCCTCTACCCCCCCACCTGGCTGCCAGCCTGGGAGGGAGCGCTCGGCTCTGCCATCCCCTGGCACTCCCATACCTCAGCATGCGGACAAGGGCTGGGATGCCACCGGACTTGAAGATGGAGAGCAGGCCCTCGCGGTGGTGCGAGAGGTTGTGCAGGATGCTGGTGGTGCAGCGAGCCGTGTCCAGGTCGCTGGTGCTCTGCATGGTGCGGACCACGGCCGCCACGATCTGGGGTGACTGCATCAGGGCGCGGCGCGACGCCTCCTTCTTGGAGAGCTGGTTGACAATCATGGCCGCCTTGCTCACAACCACCTGGATGGGAGAGGAGATGGATGGTGGGAGGGGGTCCCACTGCCACCCTGCAGAGTGGGAGCAGGAAGGGTCCCGCTCTGTGTGGTGAGTCAGCCCAGGGCTGGGTGAGGATTGCGGGTTTCAACACTCCTCATCCATGATGCTCTGGCAGCTATGCTGCCATCTGCAGAGCACCGAGGGCTGGGGAGAAGTGCTCGGTGTTTGTGCGAGCCAGGGTGGGAGAGCCATGTCCAAGCAGTGAGGACAGGCTGTGAGGAGACATGGATGGGCAGAGCCAGGGGGCTCAGCCCTGTCACTGCAACCACAGAGCTGTGCTGAGAGGATTGGATGGCAATCACAGAGCCCCACAAGGACAGGAGCCCAGCCGTGCTTCCGTGGCTGGGAACACACACCCCGCAAGCCAGGCAGCTGAGAGCCCAGGGCCATGCACAGGGAAGCCATGCGCCCTTACCGGATCCTCATCGTTGAGCAGCTTGGTGAGCTCTGGGATGGCGCGGGTGGCCAGCTCAGCATCGTCCTGGTAGTTGATGAGGTGCACGATGGCCGATTTCAGCATCTGTGAGGGCTCTGCCAGGCGCTGCACGTTGGTCTGCTGCCCCTCCAGCTGTGTGGTGAGGAGCAGCGAGCGGTCTTCCACTGTCTCAGGATACATGGCGGCCCGGACACGCTGGGCACGGGTCATGGCCAGCTGCGCCTCCATGTCAGCTGCAGAGGTGGACAGGGAGGCAGCATTAGACTCGGGCTCTCTCCCAGGAGCGCTCTGAGCCCAGCTTTCCAATTTCAATTAGCTGAGCAAGAGCTCAGCACAACTCCACGGGCAACGTCAGCAGTCCCAGCACGCTCTGCAAGGAGCTGGTGCTTCAAAGCATAAACACATTCGGCAGCACAGAGATAAGACAACACTCAATTAAGCAGTATGATTAGGCAGTTGTCACACAAGGCCTATTAATTAAAAAATTACAGATATTTGCAACTTGAGACCAGCTGGCTCAGGGGATTAGGAGGACACAGAGGCCTCCTCCGTTGGGGACGTCAAGACAAGCCAGGCAGCGATGCCGCAGCAGCTGCCCGCATCCCCCACCTCTGCAGCATAGGGACAGCGCAGGGCTCAGCCCTCTCCATGGGCTCTGCCTCCCCCGGGGACCCGGTGATTAAACCTCCCATCACTGCCGAGGGATCCGCAGAGGCAAGCAGAGCCAACCAGCCCTCATGTAAGAGAGACAGCCTAGAGAAGCTTCTCCTTTGGCTTTGGGGGCTGCTCCTGTCTCTTCGCCCTCGCAGCAGCAGAGACCAGCTGGGCTTTACAGCACACGCTGGCAGCTCTGCCAGCCTGGCTGAGACAGGTTTCCCAAGCAGGCAGGGGAGCAGACAGCCAGGATCAGCTGTTCCCACCTCAGCCAACCCACCGGCACACGGATGTGTGCGCACAGCTCAGCACCAGTGCAGGCAGGCTGCAAGCCGCCCCTCCACAGAGCCTCTCGGCATGGAAGGGGGACAGGAGGGAGTGTATTTTAGGCAGTGACAACTCCCAGGGTGTGGAAGCAGCGGGAAGGAGTGCCCAGGAGGAGCACAGCCATGGGGGAGGCAGGAGCCAGACAGTGGAGGGCTCAGACGCACCCACAGCCCCTACCTTGTGCTTGGCTCTGGCCCTGGCTCCCTCCCTGGCAGTAGCTTGTGGTGGTCGTCTTCTTGATGGTGTACTGCTTGCCATAGACCTCGTCATCATCCCCGAGGCACTTGCTGCTGACCGAGGGCACCTGGGTGTTGACGCCGGAGTGGATGCCCGAGTCGTAGGTGTAGGTTTGCTGCCACTCCGTCACCTTGATCGGCTGCTCCATCATGTTCATCACCTCCATGGCTGCTCTGTGGTGCAGGGATAAAGTCACACCCCTGGCCAAGCCCACCATGCCACAGCACCTTCCCACCCCTTGCCTGCCCCATGGTGTGTAGCAGACCCCAGCACAGTAGCTGGCCCCACACAGCCCCTGGAAGATCACTATCTGCCCTCCTCCCCCATGCAAGATGAAAGGCGGCACCGGGATGACGAACCCACAGCTCAGCACTTCACTGCTCGTGTTCAGACACGAACCGTGGCTGGCTGAGCCGACAGCCAGCGCCTGCCGCACAACACCGCTGCGGCAGGGAAGGTGTGAGCAGGCTCTGCCCAGCACAGAGACCCCCCGGGCACCCCCTGCCCCAGGCTCCCACCCCGGCTTTTTAAAGCCCAGTTCCAGAGACAGGCACTGGCAGAGTGCTGAGGACGGCCAGAAGGACAAGGCTCCAAGAATAAACCAAACCTTTTTAGAAGCCGTCAGGGACACTCCTAAAGCCCCTAAAAATAACCAGGCAAAGGCACCAGCTTGGCCATCCCACGGGTGCTCAGCACCACAAGTGCTCACAGCATGATCTGTGCCCAGGTGCTCCCTGTGCTGTGCCTGGCACCACGCTGCGGCTGCGAGGTGCTGGGATAAGGCTGACAGCCCAAAACTCAGGACAAACCAGTCAAGGTTGCTCCCTAACAGGGCTGGGCTTCCCCCGTCTTTAATTTGGGGATGCAGGGGGTGGGAGGATGGCTCATGGATTAACCCCTGAGCTCATCGGGGCAGGTGGCCGCTGCAGGGCCGTGAGTCACCAGCCCTGCATCCTGCCCCACATCCAGCCCCGGCACAGCCAGCACGGGAGGGATGGAGGCAGACAGACAGGGATGGATTGACAGACTGAGACAGTGCCCCGCCAGCCCCACCGCTGCCGGCCCACCAGGCGCCTGCTGGGATTCCTTCCCCTTTCCGGCTGCGAGGAGGCCGCGCCGGGTAAGGATGAGTCAGAGTTTCAAGGCGATAAGGAGCGGAGGGAGCAGCTGCAGCCCAGCGCTCAGCGGGGCCGGGCGCAGCAGCGACCGCGCTTCCAAACAGAGCCGTAATTACCACCTCCACCAGCACTGATTCATGCAGCAAGCTGGACCAGGGCAGCCACACGCCTCTGGCTCTTCTCCAGCCACCGGCACAACTCGGGGCTCACGGGGACCAGCCGGGGTGCCCTAAGCTCCAGCACCCTCCTCCTTGGAGCATGGGAAAGGAGGAACGAGCCCCCCACCAGCCCTGGCCCCCCAGCACACCAGGAGCTGAGTCAGGGCGTTGGGTGGTGGCCCAGGACACGGCATGCGCAAGGTACAGCGTGCAGGGGCTTGGCACAGCTCGCCCCAGCGCTGCCGGCTGCTCCCAAGGAGCGGCCGAGCCCTCGCAGGCAGCACAGGCTGGAGCTCGCAGGGAAAATCCCAGCACTGGCACAAACATTCCCTGGGAGCAGGGGCTGGGTGGGAGGCAGGAGCCCCGCCGGACTCCTGTCCTGCCCCACATGGATGCACCCTGCATCCCACCATGTCTGCCCACCCCCAGCATCCCCCAAACCCACCACAGAGTGCTGCTCCTGTGAATTCAACACACCTGGAGCCACCAAGCACTGCCCTGGAATTAATGGGCTGTGCATACTGCATGCTTATAGGGCAGTGAGAGGGCCCACTGATGGAGGCTGGTGGGGGCTCCCCACAGCAGGGCACAGCTGGGGGTGCCATTTGGCACATCAGGGTGGTGTGTGACACATGGCACTGGGGGTGAGCCACGTGCCAGAGCAGGGTTTGGCTGGGAGAACCCCTGTGCTGAGCTGGGAGTGCCAGCACCACACCCCCATGCATGTACTGGTGAGCTGCTGGATCAGCACAGGGGAGAGAGCGTCCCCCAGCAGGGTCACCCTGGCCATGGGGACAGAGCCTGCCAAGCATGTCAGGAAGGCCAATCAAAGCGATGCCAAAGCGTGGCCAAGGAGGTGCAGCCAGGAGAGCCCCAGCTGCACTGGTGGGGCAAGCTGCTGGCAGGAGCCATCACGCTCTCCCCAGGATCCGGCACCCCCAGCCTGACAGCAGAGCTGTCCTGGATGGGGAAAAGCAGGGAGAGCACAGCCAAGGGCAGGAAAGGGGTGCAAGGATGCAAGCATCCCCTCAGGCAGGGCTGGGACCCGCAGGCAGCAGCGCTGGGTCTGGCAGGAGGGGCCGGTGGTACCTGTGCCACCAGTCAGGGGTACCAGCTGCTCTGCAGTTGCCAGGCCCGTTACAAGCACTGAATTTTCCAGACCTCAGTGAGCTCAGCCCAGACACCGGCTTCTCTGAGCCATGCATTATGCATGAGCCACCCCCCAGCCCCTGTCTGCACCACCCGCACCCCAGAGACATCAAAAGGCTCCTCTGATCCCAGGCACAAGTTGGGGCAGCCACCCCCAGACAAGGTCCAAGCCAACGAGCACAGTGCTGGACCTGTCTGGGCACAGGGACCATGGGGGACAGGCATTACGTGGCCAGGGAGCTGCCCCCAAAAAGGATCAGGGTACCACCCCAGGACAGCACCCATCCTTCCCCTGGAGCATCCCCCCACCAGCAGCCCGGGGAGTGCTCAGCACCACAGGCAGCCAGTGAACCCAGCAACACCCGAAGTGACAGGGTGCAAACATCAGATGCTCTGGCAGCCAGCAATGACATTTCCTGAACCCAGTGTTAAGTGTCCTCTGCTCATCGCTCAGGAAGGGCCAGGCGCCCAACACAAGCATCTCCCAGTCAGGCTCTGTCCTCAGATGTCCTCCCTCCTCCTCAGCGAGACAGGCAGCGTGTCCCCCAGGCAGGGGATGCTTTCAGGGGTGAATGGCTCCAGTGGCAAAGGGGAGGGCAGGAAGCTCAGGCAGGAGGGATAAGCAGGGGGTAATGAGGGACATGAGCATGGTGGTGTTTGGGGGGGCCTCCCATCCACACCTACAGCAGGACAACTGCTGCTGAGCCCAGGCCTCTCCCCCCTCCCACCAGGCTGTTACCAGCCAGAGCAGGAAGCAGGGGCAGAGCACTACAGCCAAACCCTGGCTGACAACCCCGACCTGAGCCCCCCCAACCTGAGCCCAGCTGGGACCCCAGGGAAACAGGACTCACTCTCAGGGACAGCACGAACCCCCCCAAGGAAGAGCGAGGCAGACCTGGGGGATCCCACAGAGGGGACAGCAGCTTTGGGGGCCACCTCCAGCCTGCCCTGAGCACCATGATGGGCAACGGGCTGAGCTGCATGGGGGACTTAGCCCTGAGGCAGGAGAAGGTTAATCAGATGCCCCACACGGGGCAGAGGCAGGAGAAGGTTAATCCCACTCCCAGCACTTCCCGCAGGCAGGAATGGGGGAAGGCAGAGGAAGCTCCCACAGCCGTAAGGCACCGGCCAGCGGCTCATCCGGCCCCGCAGCCATTTGATCAGCGTCCAGGCGGCATCGCTCCCCCTGGGACACCGTCTGCAAAGGAAGTCTCCAGCAAACACAGCTCCAGGCCTGACCAGCCCTTCCCTCCAGCTGCAGGAGAAGCCTTCAGCCTTGCACAGGCGGGATGCAGCTGGCAGAGCCCAGCACAGCACCAGGGAAGCCACGAACAGGGCTTCATGCAAGAGTTATTGCTGAGAGGCAGCAGTCCCTGGGGTGGGGGGCTGTGACCCTCAACACGTGAGCAGGTGGAAGCACTGAGCACCCCCACATCCCAAGTCCCAGCCACGGGCTGCACAGGATCAGGGACTGGCAGATGAGAGGCAGCCGGATTGGCATGGGATGTCAGCAGAGGGGCTGCTGCAGCCCGGCGCTGAGCCCAGTCCTGGCACACATCCTTCTCAGTCCTGCCAGGAACAGGGCAGTGGGGCTGAAGGAGCCCCATATCCTGCGAGGGGCTGAGCTCTGCTGCAGGAAGCGTGTGAGCGCCTGGGATCCAACTTGCTCAGGCTGCTAGGGAAAGGAGAGGCAGCTGAGGCAATTCCAACACCGTGCGAGCAGAGACTGTTTCAGAAGCACTTACACTACACACAGGAGTCACCTCCGGTCCCACCACCCTCCCAGAGCCAACAGGGCAGAGCAGCCTTGACAGCGACAGCACCGTGGGACCCAGGAGAGCTGCACCCCGAGGCCCTCCACCCCCTGCAATCCCCTGCCTGGAGACCCCCAGACCAGCACCACAGCACTGATGGCTGACGAAGCTGGGGCAGCAGCTAACGAAGCTCCCGCAGACACTGCAACAGAACCAGCGTGGTACAAAAGCTTCTCTGGTTTTGAAGAGGATCCCTTGCAGGAGCACGCAGCGGGAGGAGGCAGAGAAAGGAGCTTTTCAAGACCTCGCCAGCATCAATGGGAAGCGTTAGAGTCAGATCCCGGCTGCCATGAGCCCTTTCAATGGGGCTTTTACAGTGAAGATAAGTGAAAGAATTCAAAGGAGAAGGAGAGCAGCTTGAAGTTTAATGAGGAGGAGACGGACAACAGGGGACAAGGCTCTTGTTCCAAAGCAGGCAGTAATGGTGTGCGGCTGCCCTGGCCCAGGCCCTGTGCACAAAGGAACCCACAGCCTTTGTTCACCCTCACTCACACCAGGAGCAGCTCCTGGCCACACCACCAGCTCCGGCATCTTCAGGTCACTCAGGGAGGGCAGTGAGAGCCGCTCACAGACCTGGGCTCCCTCACTGGATGAGGCTAGAAGACCTTATTTATTTTTCAGCAGCTCCTAACAAGGTTACATTTGAGCTGCCAACAGCCCCAGTGAAGCTCCTGCTATTCGGGCAGCACCAGGGGTGCCGCATCACCCCCAGCATGGCAAGACCAGGGTGCTGGCAGCAGGGCCAGCCCCAGCAGCATGGCATCTCCACTACACCCCGCTCAGCTGATGCTCTCCATCAAAGCAGAGCACGTTCCTGAGCCTCTGGAAGCGCCTCACTTCCACCTGAATGAACAGCTACTGACAGCTCCGGCACATGCCAAACCCAGGCTGTAATATTTTGGCACTTGGCATCACAAAATGACAAGGTATTATCCATCAAGTGCTCTCCCGTTGTGAGAACATGCACAACACCTGTGACACCCACCCACCCACGCTCCCATGGCATGCTGCAGGGCAGCCGAGCCCTCGCACGGGGCACCACAGCCCTGGGAAATGCTGCATGCCTGGCACTCGTGCAAGAGCCGTGCCAGAGCAATGCCTGCTGCACCACGGTGTGGGCTTCCCCAGGGAGCCCCACAGCATTCCCTACTCACCCCTGGCTCCCCCAGCATTACCTCCCTGCCCCACAGATTTGGGATTGGGTCCTGCTCTAGCAGCTCTTGCGCTGTGCCTGGCTGGCTCTGCCCACGTGGGATGAGCCCCATGGCAGGACCCCAGGCCAGGTAGGGTTTTCCCAGGAACTTTCACCCCCACTGCAGGGGCTCTGGCAGCGCATCTCCCCTCCTTGCATCCCCAGGTGCTGGTACAGATGCTGCCACCTGCAGCAGCACCAGGGTGGGGAGAACCCACGTGGGGACATCCCCTCCCCAGTTAAAGTTTGCCGATCTCATTAGGCTGGGAGAGATGGGAACTTGCTGCTTGTCCATGGAGAGAACTGGCACAGTGGAATTAATCACAATAACTCCATCTGGATAAAAAAATAATCATTATTTTGGTTTAAAGAGCACAAAGAACAAGGTGTCCTTTAAGAACATGATAATTGCAGGCTTTAAATTTAGGCTTTGAGCTCGCAGGCTGTTCCCAGCTCCAGTTGTGTTGCCCAGGAACACGGGACATCACCATCCGGCCCTGCTGCTGCCAGAGGAGCCGTGGCAGCGGGGAGGGACGCCGAGCTGCTGAGCCCCAGCTTAATTTCTCCATCCAATTGCATTACATCTGTAAAGTTCAGACGCTTCACAAGAAATTATCACCAACACCCGTCAGCACCCGGCCTGTCGGAGCAAGTTAATGATTTGTCACCAGGGCTCTGCCCGCGCGTCACAACAATTACAGCAGGGCTCCTCGCAGCAGCCAAAGGTCTCTCCCCACCGCTGAGGCACACGCGCTTTACCCAGCTACCCACCCCCAAAAGCCACGCAGGACCATGGCACATCCCACCCCTGGGGGGTCTGTGGCCCCAGAGCAGGTTTCCCTGGGAGGGCACAGCAGCCCACTGCCTGCCCACCTCCCGCAGGTTTGCTCACCGGGGCGTGGGATATTCGGAAAGCACCCAGGGCTTCGCCTCCGCCCAGCCGCCAGCTCTGGCTCTGGGTCTCAGAGGAGCTGGAGGCCTCTCTGGGTTCAGCAAGGCGTAGTCACAGCTGGGCTGCCAGGGAACCCGGCACCCACCAGCACAGCACAAGGCTCCTGCCCTGCCTGCAAAGCGCTGGAGCCCAGCAAGCAAGGCGTGCTGAAATGCCTCCAGGTCTGACAGCAGCCGCAGCAAACCCCATCAGGGCTGGCATGTTTAGAAGGGTATTTCAAGCCTCTGCCTAATTAGAAACATCTTCATCTTCCCCCACCGTGCCGCATTCCCGCACCAGAGGTGGGGAGCGGAGGGGGTGAGCAGCTCTGCCCAGCCAGGCACCTGAGGAGCTCCAAGCCAGCCCAGTCTAAGGCCAGATATGGGGGGTTTTAGCTGCTTAGGCCAAGTGTTAAGACTTTGGATAGGGAATGCCTGTGCCTCCATGCCCCTGCCATCCTCTGCTGCTTCACCAAACTGGGGAAAGGGAGTAAAGCAGCAACCCAAGGCACCGATGCAGCCCCAGTATCCCCCAAGCTGCCATCCCGGCTGCTGCCATCCGCACAGGCCAACCAGGGACACCCCATGGTCTCACAGAACCAAGGGCCACCACCCAAGCCCCAGCTCTGGGTGACACTGGGTGCCCACACACCATCACAGGGCCTGCCCAGGTGGTAAAGCACCCGCCAAAGTCAAGGTAAAAGCTACCATCCACGGCAGACGCACATAGTTTTAATAGAAATTAAATTTCTTTTTAACTTCTGCTAATTAGAAGCCAGACTAATTTAAACCTTCAAGACGAGCACAAGCCTCGGTGCAGATGCTGCAATTAAAGTCTTGCAAGTTCTCTGCGAAGAGCCTCCACTTCCCCCGCTTGCAAAGCGGGGCCAAGGGCAGCTCGGCTCCCGAAGGCTCTGCCATCTGCGAGCGGCAGCACGCCCAGCAGAAGTGCGTCTGAAACCCCGGAGATCTGGAAGTGAGATAAAGAGCAGCCAAATCCCACCAAGTGCTGTCACATCAAGCCACAGCCTGGCAGGGAAACCATCATAGGGCTACTGGAGCCTCCCCAGCCCAAAGAGCCCTGACTGCACTGCGCTGCCCACCCCAGCTGCGAGAGCCGATTAAGGACTTCAGGTGGGGGAAACAAAGGGGAGAGTTAATGGGATTAGGACAGCACCGAGTGGGATACTGAAATACAACACTGGGACCAGAGGGGGAATTCACCAAGGGCCCCCGGCACAGCCAGGCCATGAGCTGGCTGCGCTGCTCAAGGTGGTCAAGGCTCCAGGCACAGCACGCACACTGCTTGCATGCCGAGCCCCAGCAGACCCCCCCCCAGCAGCCCAGCTTGCCCCGCCAGGGATGCACGCACTTCCTGAAGCCGGCAAGGACACGCCACATCGCCCAGACAATAGACCGTAAACGCTATTGTCTGGAAGCGAGGGCCCTGCCGCAGCCGCCCCACCTTCCCCCAGCACCCCGCAAGCCCCCTGAGCACCGGGGACCCACATGTCCCCAGCACCTGTACAGGAGCCAATCCCGCAGAGGAAACACCCCTCAGGCACTGAGGTCAGGAGCGCTGAGGACTCACATCCCTGTGGCCAACTTGTTTAAGCCAAATTAGCAGTAAAATGGGTTTTTCATGACACTTTATGGAAATCCTCCAGGGCGATGAACGATTACGAGCTTCAGACAGGCAAAGCCAGTTTTGGTGGCTACCCTGTGCCCTTCCAGACGACCGATGGAATGCAGACAAGGACACAGAAAGGGATGTTAAGGTTAACATCTCCCCAGCCCCGTTGCCAGACAGGGGGGCTGGCACCCAGCCCCGAGAGCTGGCCCAGGAGCAGACCCCACAGGCACCACACCCGCCCTAGATCCGGATGTCAGCCCTGAGCCAACCCCCAACTCAGCAGCCCCAGCGGCAGCTGGCAGGGAGACGCTTCGCCCCCGGCTCCCCACCAGCCCGATGGCAGGCAGACACAGCTCTGCCGGGTGTCAGGGCTGGCAAGCAGTGCCAAAACCAGCACGACGTGGGCTGGAGCGCGAGGCGCGGTGGCGAGACCCAGCTGGGTCACCAGGCGTCCCTGGGCCCTGCCATCCTTCTGGCATGGGGAATATTGACAGGGAACATCGCCCCAGACATCGCCCACGTACCCGACAGCATCACGGGAGAGCTGGAGCACAGGGACGCTGCTGCCTTCACACCCGTTGGGGCACGGCCGTGGCGCAGGTCACCCGGACGGTCCCCGCAGGCTCTTGTGCTCCGCCCACGGCACAAGCGTCCCTCCGAGCTGCTGGAACCACAGCCTGTGCCCAGCCTGCGCCCCCTCCCCGGGCCGCTCCCGCCTCACCCTTGTATTTGATTCACTAAGCCGATCGTGCAGCGAACGCCACCAGAGCGCTGCCCCCGTCCAAACACGGGACAGAAAGACGGACAAGTCTCGCTCTGCGACACCGGCTGCTGCCGGGGGCTGGGCCGGGTCCCCGCGCAGAGCCGCAGGGTAATACCAGCTCCCCCGATACCTCCCCGACCCCCATCCCAGGCTCCAAGGGAAAGGCCAGGCCGAGCCCACCGGCACCGGGGGGTTCCGATGCGACCAGGGGCACGCAGCACCGAGCGCCAGGCAGACGCGGCGGGGCACCCGGCGAGCCAAGGCCGCGCCCGCAGCACCGCCGCCGGGCCACGCCTCGCCCCGCCGAGCGCACCCGGGCGGTGCCGGGGACGAAGCCGCCGCCTCGCACCGGGGCGCGGGCCGCTGGCCGGGAGCGGGGGGGGAGAGACGGACACACACAACTTGCAAACTCGCTCCTGCGGCGCCGGGCGGGGAGCGGGACGCGGGGAGCGGGGCTCGGGCCGCCCGCGGGGACTCGCCCCAGGGACCCGCCCGACCGGATCCGCGCAGGCTGGGCCGGGCTCGGCCGCCGGCAGCCGCGACGCTCTCCCCAGCCCCACGCAAGACGAACCGGGCTCACGGGCAGCGCACGGCCCCGGCCGGCTCTGCCGCTCGTGGGAGCCCCGGCCCGGGCGGCGGCAGGACCGAGCCGGGGCGCTGGTGCTGCCCAGCCGTGAGTCCTCCCCTCCCAGCCCAGCCTTGCCTGGTCCGGTTCGGGACGCCTGGCCGCCCCTGTCTCTCTCTCCCTCCCACCCACCCACCCCGGGCGCTGCAGCAGCGGCCCTGCCCGACCCGACCCAGCCCCGGCGCAACCGCAGCCCGGCCCCGCTCACCTGCGCGGCGGATCCCCTGCGCGAACACTGGCGGCCGCCCCGCTCCTGCCCGAACAAAAGGCGAGCAGCGCCCCGCGCCGCCCCGCCCCGCCCCGCCCCCGCGCTGCCGGGTCGCCATTGCACCGCCGGCACGCCCGTCAACCCCGCGGCACGCCAGGGACCGCCCCCAGGATGTGTTTATCCGCTCTCTATTGGCCGAGGCGCGGCCGCCCCGCCCTGCCCCGGCAAATGATTGGGCAGCGGGGCGGGGCGGAGGGGGCGCGGGGAAGGGCGGGGAAGGGCGCGACAGCCAGGGGGGACCACCTGGGTGACGTCAGGGGGTGGGGCGGGGCCAGGGACCCTCCGCAGGGCGCGGGACCCCCCGGCAGGCTGGGCTGCAGAGCCCGGCACCCTGCGGGGCCGCCCCCGGGTGTTCCCCGCGCAGCGCCCGCGTCACCCCTGGGCTGCGGACACCCCGGTCCTGCGGGGGCTGCTCTGACGTCAGCACCCGGCCCGAGGGGCCGCGGGATTCAGGATCGACCCGGCCGGGTCCCCCGTGTCCGCCCCGGTCCCGGAGCCGCCGCCCCACGGAGCCCCCGTGTGGGGCACCGCTGTGTCCCGCGTCATTCGCGGCGTTTGCACCGGCCGGACCCGCACAGGGCCGGCAGAGCCGCAGGGACCAGCCCCGGGAAGGGGCCCCGCACGGCTCGGGCCGCGGAGCCGGGGAGGCGGCGGCAGCCAGAGGCGCTGGGGAAGGGCTCGGGAGGCTGACGCGGCCCGTGTCACCCCGGCGCTGGCTGGACTGGTCCAGCCGGGTGCTGCCCACACCTCCCGGCTCACCCAGCACCCGACTCACCAGAGCCGGGCGCGTCCCAGCCCACCGTGGGATCCCTGGAGTGCGATGGGGGAGTCGCCTCCTGCAGCCCTCACCTCAGCCCTGCACAGTGCCCTGCCACGTCCGGCTGCAGGCGCTGAGTGTCGGAGGCCTCAGCTGCGGGGGGGAGGTGGGAGACTGAGCTCCAAACCCCCGCAAGAAAACGGGACTTGATCACTGCATGTGGAGCATGAGGAGTGGGGATCAGAACCACTGCGAGAGTCTGAGGAAAGGGGCACGCGGCACGGTGTGGTGAGGCACAGCATGGCTGAGACGTTGGCCTAAAGAGCCATTTGTGTTCCTTCTTGGTCAAGGCCAGGGTAGTCAGGGGAGTGCAGCACTGCTGTTGTGGCATCAGCCCACACAGACCTGCGGGCTTCTTCCCCTATGTCCCACCTCTGCACCCCACCTCTGCACCCCGGCACCTCCCTGCAGCCCACCTCTGCTGACCCCACATGCTGTGGGGGACAGTGGCTGCACTCGTAGCCCTGGCTGCTGCCAGTGTCACATCACTGCAGCTGGGAGCACTGGAGCCAGCCACCACTGTCACACCGGCAGCTGCAGTGGAGCAGCAAGGGGACCCCAGGACCCCAGTCCAGGGCCACAGTTGGCTTTGGGCTGCACTGGCAGAGTGGGAGCAAGGAGCTGTGTGCCAGGCTGGCGAGGGGACGCCATGCCCAGGTGTGTGTCGGCGCAGGGCGGAGGCTCTGTGGGCCCTGTGCCACCTGTGCTCAGCTCTCTGGGGAGATAAACAAGCCGTTGTCCCCTGTGCCACGACGCCAGCACGCTGGGCTGAGTGCTTGCTTCCCGCTGATCCGGGCGCGAGTGCCGCCAGCCGCACCCCACTGGGCTGGCGTTCCCCTCCCAAGGGTGGCCGTGACCCATCGGTGACAAACCCGCTGCTCCCTAGGGAAAGGACAGCCCTGCCCTGCAATGTGTTGGCTGCTTCCTCAGTGCCATCCCGCCACAGGCACTGCCTGTCCTTAGCTCCGCTGGAGCTCCGAGGTCAAGCCATGGGTCTGGGCGCTCAGCCCCGTTCCCCATCCCGGTGCCTGGGAGGGCAGAGCTGGGAAAGCCCTGGTAACTGGGAGCTGTGGGGTAGGGCAGGGCGGGGTGCTGGCAGCCTCCCTGCCGCCCCCTTCCTTCCCTTCTTTCCCTTCCCTCCCCTGGGGCCAACGCGGTGATTCAGCCTCTTGGTTTCAGTCCTCCCAGCCAACTTCCATGGGGAGCGGGAACGCACCAGGCGCAGCTGGGAGGAGCGAGGCGGGTGCCCGCTGCCCGAAGCCCCGTGCCCAGGGCAGGCACAGGCTTGTCAGCAGCAATGGCAGCCTTAGAACCGGCAGCCAAAATGCCCTTCCGACAGTGGGATGGGGGTCATCCCACCCCACCACCTTGGACCAGCGTTGGGAGATGCAGGGTGCACCCTCCAGACCCACCAAGGACCAATGTCAGGGTGATGAATCACCCCAAACAGCCAGATGGTGATGCACATCATAACCCCAAACACCGGGCTTGGGGGGAGGCATGCTGCCTCCCAGCCCCTCCTGCAGCCCCCCACGCCGCCTGGCAGCCTCCCCTGCACAATGGGGTCATGCATCCCCCTCAGGGACCCCCCAGCGTCACAAGAGCCTGGCTGCTCTCATGGCCCCCAGCACCCCAGGCTTGCTCTAGCCCCCCCTCCGTGGGGTCTCCCCCACTTTATGGGAGCATCCAGCCCCTCAGCCTGTGCCCCCCCACTTCACGGCAGGGTGTTTCCAGCCCCCACAGCAGCAGCATGCCCCAGCCCCGGGAGCCCTGAAGCAGAGGCAGTTGTGAAAAGACCGGTCCGGGTTTTATTAAAAGTTCAGCACCAGAAAATATATATAAAAAAAGCAACTGTGCAACTTGGGAAGTATTAAATTAATGGACCTTCGGGCTACAGAGGGCTGGTGTGGTGAGAATTCAAGGCACACGCAGGGCATGGGCAAGGCAGCCCAGCTGCGCTGCAGCCATGCGGCAGCACAAGGATGCTGGCACACCGGGAGCCCCGTCATAGCACTGGGCTGGGGGCTCTGAGATGACCCCAGGCTCTGGCGGCTGGCAGGTGGGCTGAGAGGCTGGAGACACCCAGATGGGAGTCCTGGGGAGGGGCAGGACCATCAGCAGCAGTGCTGTGAGTTGCTCCCAGAGCAGGGGCAGCCCACCGATCCCCTTGAGACAAGACGGGGGTCGGCCCTGACACAGCGTGCAGGGGTCCTGGGGAGGAGCTGAGGGACATGGTAACACCAGGTTCTGCAGGGCACTGCTGCTGGCCAGGGCTCCTGGGGACACAAGGGATGGGGTGGCCCCAGACAGCTCCTGGGATCTTCGGCACTGCTGGTGCTTCACCGACAGGGACCCGGCTGCACATGGAACAGCAGATGTCCAGAGGGCAAAGGCAGCTCTGCCACAGGGCACCCTTCCCCATGAGCTCACGTTTCTGTGCAGCAGCTAGCAGGAGACGAAAGGCCGTTGTCCCCAGGATGGCATTGGCATCACAGGGCCACTGCTGTCCGGCTCTGTCGGGGCCAGGTGTCCCTTCGCCTGGCTCATTGCAGGGTCTCTGCAAACAAGGACAGTTTGGTGGCACCAGGGCACAGGCAGCAGCTGCCCCCAACCCTGCGGCACAGCACCCAGCCCTGGTGTCAAGAACCTTGGTCGGCTTTGTCCCCCTTGGTCTTGGGTTCCTGCCACCACTCTGCGAAGAAGCCCTCCTCGTAGTCACCGTCACCCTCGAACTCGCCATCGGAGGGCAGGTCCTGCACCTCCAGCCCCTCACCGCCATCCACCTCCATCTGCAGCACAGACAGGCAGAAGTCAGCAGAAGGGCCCTGCCCGAAGTTACCCACAGCACCCACCTGCACCACTCAGCACCCCTAAAAGCACCTGGCTGCACCCACACCAGGGCCATGACCTACCTCGTCATCATCCTGCAGGAACTGCCGGGCAAAGTCCAGCATCTTCTTCTGGGTGGCTGTTCGATTGTGGTAGGTCACAGCTTCCTGGGCACGGGGAGGGAGTGGGACCATGTCAGCCCCCCCATCGCTGGCAGAGCCACGGGACGGGGTGCTGGAGGGTCCTCACCGGCCGCGGCTCAAAGTCCTCCTCCTGCAGGCGCCAGCGCTCGCGGTGGAAGCGGTAGTAGACCAGATTCTGCTGCATCACCGCGTCACCCGGGTCGAAGAGCATGTAGCTGGAGACACTGCGTACTGCATCCCGCACGTCGTTCACTGTGGGGGGCAGTGCCGGGTGACATGGGGGTGACACCCACCCAGCCCAGAGGCCCGCGGCACCATGGGGTCTCCCGTGCGCACGGCTCCCCGCTCTCATCGGCACTCACGCTTGTAGTAGGCGAACTGCAGGTAGTGGTACATGGTGGCCACAAACTTTTCCACGAAGTAGCCACCCACGTTGGGGGTGAGCTCGGTCTCACAGTCCACCTTGCACTGCAGCACGCTCACAAAGTGGTCTGTGGGGGAGGCATGAGGTGCTGGGATCCATCAGTCCCCAGGCCCACCCCAGCCTGCCAGCCCCTGCCCCTCCCCAGGTCACCTGCAATGGCAGGGTAGAAGTCCTTGAACTCCTGCAGCTCGTAGGCGCCCTCACAGCCAGCCAGGCAGTCCTCATAGGCCTTGTAGTACTCGGCCAGCGCCTGCTCCATGTTGGCCACACTGCTCCGGAAATCCCCACTGTTGTACAGCTTCACTGACCGCACGAAGATCAGCTGCAGGGACCAAGCAGGCACTGCTCACCTCCCCGCCAGGTGCTGCAGCGGTACCGACCCGTCCTGCTTCCAAAGTGGCTCCGTCTACAGCACAGCTGCTTTTTCGGGGGCAGGAGGTGAGCAGCCAGGGCTCAGCAAGGGAGAGCTGCTTCCCTCGGGGTTTAGCAGGACCAGGTGCAGAGCACGCAGGGCAGAGCCCCTCTCCCACCCGGCCCCAGCCCTTCCTCACCTCATAGGGATGAGCCTCCAAGTCAACCAGGTATTCATCCACGTCCAGCATTGTCTTGTAATAGTTCAGGTACCTCAATGTCATCTCGTGCTCAGGGTTCTTTTGCAGGAAGGTGTGGGCAGCAGATACTGCTTTCTCGATCTTATTTGACTGTGAAGGGAGGAAGAGCTGGTGTGGCAGGCTGCTGCAGCTGTGGGGGGGCTCAGTAGCAGGCTGCTGTGGCTGTGGGGGGCCCAGCACCCAGCCAGAACCCCGGGGCTGCAGGGCAGATGACCAGTCCCGGGGAGGGTACAGCCCTGAGCCAAATCATCCACCAACAGCAACAGACGGACAGGATCCGGGACCATGGACAACTCAGATGAACACAAGCCAGCGCGCAGCGGCTGCCCGTGCCCAGCCACACCAACCTCTCCCTCCATGCCCACGGTGGGAGTGCTGGCAGCTCAGCCCTCTGTGGACCTCCACGGCTGGCCAGGAGTAATCCATGTGTGATCCACACATCTGCTCTTCTCAGGCACCGCAACTGGCTCCAGCAAGCCTCCCTGCTCCCCCCAGTGCTTTATGAGATCTCAGGTTGCAGCTTCAGGGAGGCGAGATTGGGGGGGCTGAACAAAGCAGCCAGGAAATGGGTATTGGCAAGAGCAAGCGAGAGGAAAAGGCATTAAGGATCTAGGCCGTGCTGTCCCACACCACTGCCAGGTGAGCGGGGCTGCAGCGCTAAGCACTAAAGCAGCATCCGCACCGGCAGCTGGCCAGCAGCACAGCTTGGGACCCTGACCAGAACTGGTGCCTGCGGGGAGGGGGGATGTCCCCTGCCAGAGCCACTCTGGCCAAAGGAGGGTCACCCCAGGCTGATCCCTTATGAAACCTCGCTCCACGTCTGCACCGTGAGCCTGAGCAACGCTTCTCCCTGATGGAGCATCCAGACACGTGTTCCACAGCAACCACAGTGGCACAGGAGCTGCCAGCTTGGCCCCCTTGGCTGGGCAGCTCCCCACCCCCCCTCCCCAGGCAACACTCTGCCTGGCCAGGGGACCTTGGGACACCAGGGCAACACAAGGTGGGGTGGGGGGACAGAACCAGAGGGGCCCCCAGTCCCAGGCGCGCCCCTCACATCCTGCTTGATGCATCCCAGATGATGCCAACGTGCTACGGCGCAGGGGCAGGATGGAGGAGCCGGGGGGGTGCCAGATGTGGAGGGGAGGATGGGGGGTGCAGGATGGGAAAGCACATGCTGCAGGGTGCTGCATAGAGGGGAGTGGGTTTCACAGGGCGGGGAGGATGGGGGCACAGCATGGGGATGCAGGATGACAGATGGAGAGCTGTAGGATGGAAGGTGAAAGAGAGGGTGCAGACAGGAGCGCAGTGGGAAGGAGGCACTGGATGCTCCCCGCCCCCAGCCCGGGGAAGCCCCTCACACACACACCCCCCCGCCACAAGCCACGTTGCGCGGCTTCTGCGCTAGCGCACCTCACCTTGAAGAGCGCGTAGTGCAGGTACTGGTAGGGCAGGCGGCGCTGGAAGTCGCGCAGCGTTTGCGCGGGGGGGTAGCGCAGCTGGAAGACGGGCAGGTCGCGCTTGCAGGCGCGCAGGCAGCCGGCGCGGCGCAGCAGCTGCCCGAAGAGCTGCATCTCCCGCTCCCACTCCCACGCCGCGGGCTCCCCCTCCGCGGGGGGCTCCTCCGCGAGGTCCCCCTCCGCGGGCGCGGCGCAGCGGCGGTGGCAGTGCGCTTCGCTGTCGCGCAGCAGGCGGTGGAGGCGCAGACTGGCCTCCAGCGCCCGGGCGCTCTCCGCCCACTGCGCCTCCGCGTACTGCGCCAGCGCCCGCGCGTAGGCGCGTTGTAGCGGCTCCAGCGCGGCCGCGGGGAACCCGCGCACGCTGTATTCCTCGTACTGCGCCGCGCACGGCCCCGCCGCCAGCAGCAATAGCAGCGCCAGGGCCCCGCCGCCCATCCCCGCTGCCGCCGCCGCCGCGCACTGTCCGCGCAGCGCCCCGCGCAGGGGGCGGGCGGCGGGGAAGGGGCGGTGCGCGGCCGTGCGCGCAGGGTCTTAGTGCGGCTCTGCGCGGCTGGCCCAGCGCCCGCGGGGTGCGCTCAGGGGTGCTCGGTGCTGCGCACTCCTCGGGGCTCTGGCCGGGGATCCGCGCAGCGCTGCACCCTGCCCGCACTCTGCTCGGTGCCCCAGGCTGCGGGCTCCGGGGATGCGCTGGGGGCTGCCCGCAGCAGAGCGGGGTCCGCTGGCCTGTGCCCCGTGCTGTGCTCAGTGCCTCACTGCACTGCCCGGCGCAGCTGGACAGACCCCCCGGGCCGGCTGTGCCCGGAGCTGGTCGTGCTGCTGGTTGTGCCAAGCTGGCGGCCGCGCTCCCTGCACCGTGCCAGATCCCAGGGCTGCACCGTGCCAGGCCTCGGCACAGCCACGCTGGCCCTAGCCCAAGCCCAGCGCTTTGCTGCCGGCTGGACAGCGGTGCTGAGGGATGTCACAGCACAGGGCAGGGGCCAGAACACTGCTGAGGTTTCTTCCTGCGGAGCAGAGGCCGTTAGCAGTGCCCAGCACTTCCCTGCAAGTGAGCAGCTCCATAGCATGCAGGCTGGGATGTCATTGTGCCTAAGAAAGCATCAACTTGCCCCAGAGTCAGGCCCTGGCCCCAGTGCTGGGAGGAGAGCCCCAAGTGCCCCCAGGCTACTGACACGGTGTGTTGAGGAGCTATGAGGCACCCTGAAACTGGGCTCAACTTGCTCTCACCATCAGCACCGCGCCTTGGAGGGGCTTGGTGTTGCTTTGGGTTCATGGGCACCCACGGATGTGCCAAGGGCTCTCACCACCAGGTCTGTCTCTTCCGGATGGGTTTGGGAGTGAGGGGATGTGTGGGCAACACACCCGCCTGCATGAGATGCTGCTCCTGCCTGGGGCAGGCTGTTGGAAGGAGAGTTTCCCATTTTTAGCCGTCGCCATCCAGCAGAAGGGCTGTCTGCAGCAGACCGAAGAACAGGAGCTGTTATTTAGACACTTAATTCCTTGTATTTACTCCGCCGGCAGCCTCCGACTCTGGGCAGCGCCTCGCCCTGCGGAAGGAACCACCGGGAAACAGGAAAAGAAGGGAGAAAGAGAGAGAAAAGGGGACACCCCCATCCCATCCCAGACCGTCCTGCACCGAGCTCTGGGGCTGCGGCTTTCCCTGCCCGGCCCCGCGGGCGGAGGCACCGCTCGGTGGGAGCGGGGCTGGGCCCCCGCCCGGGGTCCACGTGGACGGGAACTCCGGGATCCCGCGGGAAGGGGCGGCCGGGCCGGCCCCGCCGCTCCGCCTCCCCCCGCCGAGCCGCCCCGCAGCCTCCCAGCGCCATGGCCCCGGGCAGCCTCGTCCTCCTGCTCAGCGTCCTGGGGGTCCTGGAGGACCCGGCGCTGGGCGACCCCGGCCCTCTGGAAGACGTGGTGATAGACAGATACTACATCCCGCGGGTGTGCCTGCGGGAGGTCCAGATGGGCGATTTCGTCCGCTACCACTACAACGGCACCTTTAAAGATGGCAAAAAGTTTGACTCCAGGTATCGCCCCGGCTCCTTCCCAAGTGCATGCAGCCCCGCCGGCCTGTGCTGCGGAGGGGTCCCCGCATGCCCCCCGCCTGTCCCCCCGCGGCAGCCCCAAGGTGAGGAGCGGGCAGCCGTCTGCCCGGCCCGGCAGCGCTGGGCTAAGGACGGGGCCAGGGGGGCCCTGCACACGTGTCACCCCCCGCCCCGCCGCCGCTCCCCGGCCCCTTTCCTGCAGCCCCCCCGCGCTGCCCCGCTGGGTTTTGCAGCGCCCCCCCCCGCCGCATCCCCTCAGCTCCGCGGGGCGCGGGCAGGATTCGGTCCTCGCTGGGACCCAGCGCTCGGGAACGTGTTTGAGCCTGTGCTGCTCGGGCGGGGACGCGCTGAAACGTGGCAGCGGCGGCCGTAGCCCGGGGGGGCTTCGCTCCCGCTGCTCCCGGTTCCCCCCGCCCCTGCCCCGCCCGCGCCGGCCGTACCCCCAGTTTGTGCTGGTGCAGTCCCCGGCTTCCACCGCCGTGAACTGGGGGTAGGAGAGACACCCCTTTCCTTTCCCCGGGCCGAGCCGCAGCTCAGCCCTGCACCCGAGCAAAATCTTTCCAGACGGGTGTTGTGCAGAGCCCGGAAAAGCCACCGGATTCTGCTCCCGTTAAACGGGGCCCTTTGCTGCGGCCGTGCACCGCAAAGGCGTCCGGAGGCTGGGGACATTCGCTGCTCAAATACTCCTTTGTCCTGACTGGGGACATGTCGGGGAGGAAGCGCTGGCTGCATGGCCAAAGGGTTTCCATTTATCCACAATGGCCCCGGTTGCTTCTTCAAGTATTTTTTTAAAAATAAAAATAAATTTGCCGTTTAAAGGTGAGGCCTGGGATGTCTTCTTTCCTCCTCGCTGCATAAAGCTCCCAACGTGCCTTAGCCAAATAATTTGGAAGGAGCAGAAGGGCTGGGAGCTGTGGACTTCCAGCCCAGATGGCTGGGGAGCATCACCCACCTCCTTTGCACCCAGAGGGCCTGATCCGCATTGTCCTGTGTCCAAGGGTGCTGGGTGTGTGGGGTCAGGCCAGAGCCCTGGCTGGAACTGTGGGAGGCAGCCCCTCTCCAGGCAGTGCAGGATTGATCCCATCAGGATCCATGTCTCTTTGTTGTGGGGGTGAGCTGAGGGACCTGCTGGCTGCAGTGGGCTACCCGCAGCCCTGGTGAGGGAGCAGCCCTGTCCCCCACCCTGCCCCCATGTTGGGCAGGCATCCAGGAGCCCTGCGCCATTCCTTGGCGTCACAGGGTTCGTGGCTTGGCTCTGGATCTGCCCCAAGCCCTTGGCCCTGGCATTGAGCACCCCCAGCCACTCTGGGGACTTCACCCTGTGCCCAAGGGCTGCTGATGGGTCTGTCCCTTCATCCCAGCTACGACCGAGGGGCCACGGTGGCCGGCGTGGTGGGCGTCGGGCGGCTGATCACTGGCATGGACCGGGGCCTGCAGGGCATGTGCGTGAATGAGCGGCGTCACCTCATCGTGCCCCCCCACCTTGGCTATGGCAGCATCGGTGTGGGTAAGGGGGCACAGGACTGGGGGGGATGCCATCCCTTCTGGGGATGGCATTAGTGGGAGGCGAAGGTCTGGTGCCCGGCTGGAGTGGCTCCATTGCCAGGGCAAGTGGTGCCCACACAGGGGTCTCAGTGCCCCCTGGCTCTGCTGCTTGCAGCCCCAAGCAGGAGCGGGCTCGGGGGGATAGAGGGGGGCAGAGCCCTTGGGTTGCCAGGGTACTGCTGCTCCCACTTAAGGCTTTCTGTGCTCGCTGCCACCCCTTTAGCGGGGCTGATCCCCCCAGATGCTACCTTGTACTTCGATGTGGTGATGCTGGACATCTGGAACAAGAACGACAAGCTGCAGATCACCACCCTCTCCAAACCAGAGCGCTGCAACCGCACTGTGGAGAACTCGGACTTCGTGCGGTACCACTACAACGGCACGCTGCTGGATGGCACCCCCTTCGACTCCAGGTACAGGGGCTGGCATTGGGATGCATCCTCTGCCTCGGGGCTAGGGATGACGGGGACTGGGAGACACTGGCCTGGGGCAGCATGTGTGGGCCAGTGCTGCACCTCAGTCAAAGCAGCCTCCCCTTGAGCTCCCCATCCCTGCACCCCAGCAGGGATGGTGCAGCTCCGTGACTCCCAAACCAGCCTCCTGCATGGCACCGCTCAGGCTGGGGGAGCTGGGGTGGCCCTGGAGGTGTCCCACCAGCTCATTCCTCCTCACCAGCTACAGCAAGGGCAGCACCTATGACACCTACGTGGGCACAGGCTGGCTGATCAAGGGCATGGACCAGGGGCTGCTCGGCATGTGTGCTGGGGAGAAGAGGAGCATCATCATCCCCCCGTTCCTTGCCTATGGGGAGAAGGGCTATGGTGAGTTGGACATCACCCTGTCTCAGCTGGCCCCTTCCCACCTGGCTCTGCCCAGGCTGACCCGTGTCCCCTCTGCAGGGACTGTGATCCCACCACAGGCCTCGCTGGTGTTCAGCGTGCTGCTGGTGGACTTCCACAACCCCAAGGATGGCGTCTTCCTGGAGCACCTGGAGGTGCCAGAGTCCTGCAAACGCAGGGCTGTGACTGGGGACTTTGTCCGCTACCACTACAACGGCACGCTGATGGATGGGATGCTCTTCGACTCCAGGTGCAGGGGGGTGCAGCTGAGATCCACTGATGTCCTCTCCTGCCCTGCACCACTGATGTGCTCTCCTGCCCTGCGCTGAGCAGCTGGCTGCAAGGAGAGGATGGAGAACTGGAGGGAAGGTGGAGGAGAAGGTGGCACCGGGCATGAAATAGGAGGAGGTTTGGCTCCGGGGGAGCCGAGCTGAGGCTGGAAGGGTGCAGGTTGGGGTGCGGGTTGAGGGGCAGGTTGGGGGACAGGAGGAACTGACGGGCCAGGCTGTCCTGCATGACAGCGCTGTGGGCTTCTCTCGCTGCAGCTACTCTCGCAATCACACCTACAACACCTACATTGGGAAGGGCTACATCATCCCTGGCATGGACCAAGGCTTGCAAGGGGTCTGCGTGGGAGAGAGGCGGCGGGTGGTGATCCCCCCACACCTGGGCTACGGAGAGAATGGAGCAGGTAATGGGCAACCCCGCGGGGTCCGGACGCCTGACAGTGCAGCCCTGGATTGCGGCCACCCCCCAGCCCTGCGCACTCCCACACCGTGGGGCTGACATGGGGAAAGTGCTGGCCAGGTGGGGCTGGCTCCGCACCCCTGGGACCAGCTCTGCACCCCAGGGATTGGGGTGTTGGGGTCAGGGGAAGGTCTGATGCCAACACATCCAGAGTCCGTCTCTGAGGGACGGAAACACCACAGGGAATGGGAAAAAGCAGGAAAAGGCTTTACCAGTCCTGTAGCACTCCTCCCAGCAGCTCTCCTCACCTTCATCTTCCAGGGGACAAAATTCCTGGCTCAGCTGTGCTCGTCTTTGACGTCCACATCATCGACTTCCACAACCCAGAGGACCCAGTGGAGATCGAGACCGTGTACCGTCCTGAGGGCTGCAACGTCACCACCCATGACAGGGACTTCGTCCGCTACCACTACAACTGCTCTTTGCTGGATGGCACCAGGCTCTTCTCCTCGTGCGTTGCCTGCCCTGAGCCCCCCTTCCCTTCGCGGGGCTGGACCCAGGCAGGGCTGGGGGCAGCTGGGTACCAGAGCAGCGCTGGGAGCAGCAGCAGCACGGGCAGCGAGCAGCCACGGGGCAGCAGGGATTGCGCTGCGGGGTGGAGGGCATGGGATTTTGGGGTACATACAGCAGGGCTGCCTGCCAGGTCTGAGGGGCTTTCTCAGTTTGGGGGGGTCTTCTCTCTGCCTCCTGCAGCCACGACTACGAGAAGCCCCAGGAGGTGACTCTGGGGACCAACAAGGTGATCGAGGGCCTGAACACTGGACTCCTCAACATGTGCGCAGGGGAGAGGCGGGTGCTCATCATCCCCCCACACCTTGGCCATGGGGAGAGTGGAGGTAGGGTCCCAGCATGTGGCTGCATGGCCAACTGGGGCTCTGCTGGGCTGAACTGCTGCTGGGCTCCTTCCCCCAGGTCTCTGCCCATCAGAGCCAGCACTTTGCCAGGCTCCGTGCAGTGCAGCAGCCTTCGCTTGTGTTGCAGCACGGGGGGTGCCAGGCAGCGCCGTGCTCCGCTTCGAGGTGGAGCTAATCTCCATGGAGGAGGGGGTTCCTGAGGGTTACCTCTTCATCTGGCACGGGGAGCCGCCGGCAAGCCTCTATGAGCAAATGGACCTGAACAAGGATGGAGAGATCCCCGCTGAGGAGGTGAGCGGGGGCTCTGAGCTCTGCGGACTTGGGGGGTCACAGGGTAAGGGGGTCAGGGGACACCACCCTGGGGAGCAGCACCATCCCCGGCACTTGGGCAGCTCAAGACCTGTGCAGGAATAAACCCAGCACAGAGCAGCGCTGCTGGGTGCAGGCACAGCTGTGACTGGGCAGCCTCTGCCCTGCACCAGCTGCTGCACCTGGCATGGGCTGTGGTGGTCCCTTGCTGTGCCCAGTGCTGGCTGCGCAGAGCCCAGCGGCATCTCTCTCCTTCCTCCCCGCTGCAGTTCTCCACCTTCATCAAGACCCAGGTGGCAGAAGGGAAAGGCCGCCTCATGCCCAGCTCCGACCCAGAGAAAGTCATTGCCGACATGTTCCGGAACCAGGACCGCAACCAGGACGGGAAGATCACTGCTGAGGAGCTCAAGCTGAAGTCAGATGAGGACCAGGAGAAGATCCATGAGGAGCTCTGAGAAGCAGACCTCCCCTTCCCCCAGAGACAGGGTCATCCCCACCACACCAGAGCCAGTCCTCCCCTCTGGCTGTCCTGGGAAGCTGCCCCTGCCCCTCCCCACCCCCACAGTGGGGTGTATTTTTGTTCCACTCCATTCCCCCCCCCCATTATTTAACTGAGGGTTTTTTGATGTGTTCCTCCTGGGCAGGAAAACTCACCACCCCCCAGCTAATAAACCCAGGCAAGAAGGTGGGAAACATCCACATTCTTGGGAGTCCTGACACCTGCGGGGATGGCAGCACCCCCTTACCCAGCCCTGCGGGCAATACCTCTGCCATGGAGCGGGACAGAGGACGCCAGGGACAACCCCTGGGGCCCTGGCCGCTCTGCTGCCAAAACTTGCTTCCACCCCCTGCCCTCTGCTCCCCACGAAGGGCCGGGGCAACGGCGTCCCCTCCCCAAGCCCCTTCGCCAGTGACTGCACATCCCGCCACAGGCTCCTCGCTTGCCTGTGCTGAGTCCCGGGGCTGGCAGGCCAGAGAGGGGCTGCCCCTCCACTTCCACCACAGCATTTTGTAGTTTAGGGTTGGGGTTTTTTTTAAATAAACACATATAAAATTCTTTAAAGGAGAGGAGAAATCAGGAGAAGCCTTTCATGCGGGTCCCTGCCCCTGCTCCCCCCGCCTCTTCCCCGGGATGAGAGGCTGGAGGAGGCTCAGGTTCCTGGGGTGCCCCACATGGTTCAACCACTCCAGGAAGCCTGGGATCCCCAGACAGCAGGCGTGGGACCTGGCAACCCCCTTGTCAGCTGGCAGGAGGAAAACAGAAAGCCTCTGTTGCCCTGAGTGAGCGGCATTGGCCCCATCCACATCCCAGAACCAGCGCTCAGTGATCAAGACACATCAGCCCAGTTCTGTCTTGATGCCCCAACACAGCTGGTTAACTGGGCACTCAGGTTTGCCCATCGTGACCCACATGGCTCCATCACCTCCCACCAGCTCCAAAAGCTTTCGCCCAGCATGTCTGGCAGGCAGAGCAGCAGTGCAGGCCAGCACACTGCAAAGGGCTGAGCGAACCCCTCAAGAGACTCCATCCTTGTACCAAATAAATAATTCCTACTGGTTTCCAAGGAGTTTGCCTTTGTGTCAGGTTACTTGGCCATGGCACATCCCTGTGTCCAGGCAGCGGCACAGACAAACCTCACGCATCACTAGGAACGTGGTGCCCAGGGGATTTCAGACTCAGCAGCAGCTGGGTCAGGCAGGAGAGAGACCAGAACTGGTGCTGGGGTGCCTGGCAGGCTCCAGCACGGATCGGGAGCAGAGATGCAGCCACCAACCGGCTCCGGCCACGGCTCCCGGGAGCTGGGCACAAACCTGTGGCTGTTCCATCCATCCCTCCTTCAACAAGGAGAATGCAGCCCGCGCTTTCAGAGGTCACATTTACTCATCCCACAACATGGAGGACAGCGAGTGAGAGCTGAGCCAGAGCTGCCCTGTCCAAAGGCGGCCAATGACTTGTGCTGGGCCACGCCGCAGGGTAACGGTCCCAAAGAGCTCCACGAGGGTTCACACTGCACCACCGTGGCTCTTGGCATCAAGCAGGCAGCAGGACAGGGCATGAGAGCAGAAATAAGCAGAGTAATTCTTTCTCCCGCAGCTCCAGGAGCCCAGGATCAGCCCAGCGGTTTAAGACTCAAAGGCGGTTTGCTAAAAATATTCCTTGAAACCCAAAATGCTGCCATCAGCCTCTCCTCCCCCATCCCCAGCCACGGGCTGCCAATGCTGTGGCAAGCACCCAGCCTACGGCTGCTGCCCAACCCCAGCACACAGACCTACATCTCGCATCACACGGCAGCATCAGACGAGCGCCGTGGGCTGTCCGTGACGGCTGACTTCACAGCAAGGGCTGGAATGGAGCAGGAGGGACAGCGGGGCCAGGGAGCTACAGGGGATGCAGGGCTGGGTGATGCTGTGCTGGGCACGGCCACACTTGCCCCTCTCTGAGTGGCACCACCAGAGCTCAGCCCAGGGAAATCAGGAGCCCGGAGAAAACAGGACAAGGGAGAGACAAGTATTTTAGACAGGAACACAGTAAAACTGAACAGCTTCCACCTCAAACAGGTCTGTCTGTGCAAGCAACATCCCTGCCTGGAACATGAAGCTGTTTGCTGTGGCCTCGGGTGCCAGCTGGGAGGAAGAAGTCCGAGCGGGAGGAATTCCGAGCGGGAAGCAGCAGCACTGGGCACAGTGGGGTACAGGGAGCAGAGAACCTTCCCTCCTCTCACCCCTCCTGCTCCAGCGCTGGCAAAGGGGCTTGGTGAGGTCAGGATGAGAGCCAGGGCAGAAGCCTGCCCGGTGTTGGGATGGAGTCCAGTAGGTACCAGAGATCCCTCCAGCTTTGCCAAGGGAAGGACAGGGACTGCCCAGTGCTTTGCTGAGGGGCCGGAGCTGGGATGCTGCCTTCCCAGCTCACGTCTCAATAAGGATGTACCGGAGAATCCCATTGACCACATCCAACGTCTCGTCGCTCTCCAGCACGATGTCGTAGGCATCCAGGTACTTCCCCCTGCGCTCCTCCACCTGCAGCGTGGGGACGGGGCAGAGGAGAGGGTTAAACACCAGTAGCTGAGAACAAAGATGCTGCACCCACAGCCTGTGATCTCCTGACATGCCAAAAAGGGGGCAGTAACCCCCCAACAATGCCCCAGGTGCATCAGGACCTCAGCAGACACCCCCAGCTCCCTTCGCACACCCCATGGGAGCTCTTGCACCCCCTGTATCACTCAGGCTAGCTGCTTGGTGACAGTACCTTGGCACAGCTGGCTGGGAAGCAAAACAACTGCTTCTCACACCCACCTTGTCGTTGAGAAAGCCAATCTTGAGGATGTTCTCCACGCTGGGGATGCCATCTGCCATCGTCAGATCACCCATGGAATCCCCCAGCAAGATGATGCTGGTCCGAGTGCTCAGCTGCTGGAAATACTCAGTACCTTGCAGGATGCTGTTGTTCTTGTTGTAGGTGTGGATGAGAGGTCCCTTGAAACGCGTGAGAACCCCCTGTGCAAACAGAACAGACAAACCTGTCCCGCTGCAATACCCCCCTGCAGCCTCAGAACCTTTTTGGAACAGGCAAACGGGGGGATGACGCTGCAGGGCACCAGCGCTCACCTCGGAGACCCTCTTGAGGATGCTGGAGGCCCAGCAGCCACCAAACACCTGGAGACGCTCCCCAGGAGTCCCGTTGGGCAGGGAAAACCCTTCCAAGGGTGACAACAACCCCAAAGGATGGAGATCCCAGGGATCTTGGTCAGGGCTCAGAAAGCCGTTGGAGGAGCCCCAGGGCAGAGTGGGGCCCTCACAGACAGCAGGACTGTCACGCTGTCCCACACTCCCTGAGGACTGCCTGTCCCAACGCAGCACCCGTGTGAACAGAGGGCGGCTTTGTGAGAGCCGTGCAGTTTTCTACTGCGCGTTGGGACCTTTCAGGCTTCAGTACATCAACAAAAACCTCCCCAGATGCTTTAGAGGACATCTGGCCTTCGGATCAGGAGAGACCTCTGCGGTTAACTCCATCCTTACCCTGCACCAGGATGCAGCACACAGATGGCACCGTACTTCAGCCACCAAAAAGCAAGTTGAACAGGTGAGGAGCCCCAGGGTTGCAAGATGATCGGCTGTCCCTGCACCCTCCTGCCCACCTTACCCACCCTCTGCGCTCTCACTGTGCATCCAGCCCCCGATGAGGGTGGGGGAACCCCCAGCAGCCCTGTGCTGATGCTGGGATGACGGTGCGGTGGCAGTGGGTCGCAAGTCCTGAGAGGAGCTGCAGGGTCTCTGTGGGGGACATGGGGATGCTACAGACAGTCTCTCGGGCCCTCCAAGCCCCAGCAAAGAGTCAGCTCCATCAAATACTTAAAAACAACACCGGGTGGGTTTTAACCCAGTGGTGTCTCTGCTGAACATGCTGCTGCCCTCAGGTGCAGTCAAACAACTCCCCTCCACATGCTCACCACACGTACGACATGCAGACACTCACGTTGTCATCAAAGTCCATGTAGTTGGACACCACGTTGACATTTGAATAGAAGACGTTGGCCTGACGGACAATCTCTTCGAGGACGTCACCGATGCCAGCAGAGAAGATGAACAGGGGGATGCTGTGCTTATGCAGCCGGTCAAATAACTCACTGAATCCATCCCTAGAGTAGACATGCCCATCCACACACTGTCACACAGTGGCAGGGAACCACAGCAATGAGGCACACAGAGGCCTGGCCCGTGTCTCCGCGCAGGCCCAGCCTCCCAGTGTGGCACAGGCCGCAGCCTGTTTGCAAAGGTGCCCACTTAAATCTGCTCATTAGGTATGTGCTGCAGGCCAGGCCAGTTGCGAGGGCGAGGACACAAACAAGTAACAGCCTCAGTCTGCCAGGACATGATTTCCCTGCAGAAGAGGAACCCGGGCACCACCATCTCCTCTCCAAAGCCCTTTCAAACCAGGCTCCCCAAACAGTTTTGGGACCATTGCTGCCAGGGCTGGCTTTAATGACATTTTTGTGCTGTGGGTGGAATTTGACGCCGAGCCAAGGGCCAGGATAGGGCCCAGCAGTTACAGCAAGAGAAGAGGGGAGCTGCAGGCTGACCCCGAGGGCTCTGAAGGCTCTTCAGGGAGCTCTGCCCATCACCCGTCCTCTTGGCTGCTCCTTGACAAGTCTCAAGGGATCTGGAAGCAGTTTCTCAGCGGAAGGAGGTGGCTGTGACCGGGAGCCAGCTCAGGCTGCGGCTCGTGGTGCTGACTTTTGGCTCTCCCACGATTACAGCTTGGCCCAGAGTGGGAGGAAGGGCTTGCGGAGAGGCAGGAGAGAAAAGGCCGCAGGCAGCTGAACCCTGAGCCCATACCTCAGCATCACGTCCGATTCTCTGACTATCTGGGCTATGTCACCCTTCTGGATCTTCTGCTGCGCCAGCAGCTCGTGGGCCCTGGTCCACCTGGGGAAAGGTGGCAGTGAGCTTCCCGGGCAGCCTTAGGGCAGTTGGACAACAACGGCCACAACTTCCCGGCACTGCCGCCAAGAGACAGCTCAAGCCTCGTGTCTCGGCTCGGGGCAAGAAGGGGCCAGGGCGAGGCCAAGTCCAACGCACACAGGCACTCACCACTCCACCATGAGGGGACATTTCTCTTCCAGGGTCCTGTTGGGATCGATTTCGATGGGGTAGTAGTAGTGCAGCAGGTCTTTCAGCTGGAGCATCACACCGAGGGAAACAGAACAAAGTGAATATCACTCTAAAGAGACAGTAAGCAACAGAAAAAGCATTTCTAAATTCCTCCAAAGCATCACACTTCCTAATAAACAACACAAACAAAACCATTTCACAAAGCAGCTTCACTCTGAGACAATCTGGAGATCCGAGGAGGAAGCGCTGGCCCCCTGGCAGCTGGGCTGACTCCCACCCTGCGCACCCCTACACCCACCCTTCCTCCTCACGCCACAGCAAAAATGCCCATGTTGAGCATGCAGAGGAAATGTCTCTTCTCAACTTCTCCTGCCACTAGCACTGGCCCAAGGGCAGGCTGGACACCCCCATGCGCTCAGCCCCAGCACAGTGTCTGCTCATCACATGGGTCAGTACAACCTCCCAATGATGGGTGGCAGGGACAAGAAACGCAGAGCCAAGCAGCAGTGCCTTATGAAACAGCACCTACCTTCTTCTTGCTGTCCTCACTGATAACGCGGCTGTTATCGAGGATATCTGTAAGGACAACAAAATGTCACTGTTGTAGCCCAGAAACATACAAAGCCTTTCTCAGAGGCAGCTACCCTGGCTCTGCAGTGCCAGCTCGTCCCAAAAACAAGCCGCGTGTGACATCTCGACCCGAACACAAGCCTGCCACAGGGTCTCAACACAGCTCCCACTGCGAACCTGCACTGATGGCACAGCATTGCTCAACGGGGAGAGCAGCACCAATGCAAGCGAGCTGCAGGATGCAAGTATCAGGAGAAGGAGCAAGACCAGGAGACAGCTTCTACAGGGGCTGTGGGTGCCCAGTGGAGAGCAGTCACTGCCTGAAGCTGCACCAGAGCGGTCAGCCAGGGCCAGGGAGGGAGGTGATGGCAGCGAGAGCCATGAAGACCGAGAGCACAAGCAGAGAACTCAGGATTAGCAACAGTAAAACCAACGGCCTCAACTCACTGTGCGAAGTGGGGCAGCGTCTGCCATTGCACCCAAACCTGCTCAGTGTCATGTCGAAGTCAGAAATGACCTGGAAGGCGAGAGAAGCCCAAGTCTGTGACCGGCCCAGCACTGGCACAGCCAGCCGAGGATGCTGCCGTGGGTGAGGACGCAAATCACCTGCCCGGGTGCAGGGTGCAGTGGGGCTCAGCAGCAGCATATGCTGATGCTCCTGCCAAGCATGAAGCAGATGTCCTCATCGGACACAGCCACCCCACCCCCCAGCACCCGTATCAGCACCAAAAGGCTTAATCCTGCGGTGGGGGCTGCCGGGGGCTTGCTCGTATCTGCAGCCTGTGTCACAGGGCGGAGAAGGGCTTGCCCAGGGACAGCCGCCAGCCCGGCCCCGGCTCTGCAGAGCGCACAGACGGCGCCTCGTCGGAGAGGCACGGAGCGGGGGCCGCGCATCGCCCGCTCCCCGCCGGGCCCGCCCCGTACCTGCAGCTTGTCCGGCCCCTGCTCCTTGATGGACCGGATTGTCCCCAGCACCCACTCCGGCCGCCGGATGCGGACGGTGGCCTTCTCCAGCTCAGGCACCTGCGGGCAGAGACCCCCGGTTCCGTGACGCCCCCGGGATCCCACGCGGCTCCCAGGGGACCGACGTCCTCCAGCCCCCGCTGTACCCTCCGCGCCGGCCGCGCTCCCAGCCCCGCTCCCGGGGCCTGCCCGGTTCCCCCGGCCCCGCTCCCGCCTCCCGGCCCGGCCCACGCTCCTCGTAAGGCCGGGCCCGGCTCCTGGCGACCCTCAGCCCAGCCCCGGGGCCGCCGCGCTCACCCACCATCGCTCCGCTCCGGGCAGGGCCGCGCCGAGCCGGGGCCGCGCAGCCGCGGGGAGGAACAGGGGCGGAGCCGGGGAGGGCGGGACGGTGCCCGGGGTCGGCGTGGGGGCTGCCCGGGAATACCGGAGCCCTGCTGGGGTACTGGGGCTGTGCGGGGATTCCAGGGCCGCCCGGGGTCCCGGGGCTCTGCGGGGTCCCGGGCTGGTCGCTGCCCTCCGCCCGCAGCGGCTCCGGCCGGTACCGGCGCTTGCGGCTGCGTTTCCTTTGCAACACGCCCCGAGCCAGGAAGGCGAAAGAGAAAGGAGCGATAAAGGGTTTGCAAAAGCAGAGCTGGTGGCTGGGGCTGTCCTGCCGCCGCCACACCTCCCCAGCCTCACCGCAGAGCTCGTTTTATTTCGCCCCGCACCGCCAGCAACCAGAGAAAGCCAAACCGGCCCCAGGCTCCGCCGAGCCCCTCGTCCATGCTCACCCGTTACCCACAGCAGCGCACACGGGAAAGCAGCTGCCACGAACTCAGTGGTGAGGAGCAAAAAGGGGGCTCCCTGGGCCCCCCTGCTCTCCTCACCTTGGCCCCAGCCGCACCTTCCCCCCCCTCCAAACCAGCAGCCCGTACGGCAGGGACACGGTCGTTGTGGCTTTATCACTGCCACGAGCACCCCCCGGGTGAGCTGGTAGAAGGGCACTGGAGCAGCAGCTGGTGCTTATGTCCACGGAACTTAGTGCCCAGGCTGGGGGCCATGGAAAGGCTGCAGGGAATTGCAAGGCTGCTTTGCTCAGTGTAGGGTGTTCATACAGGGTTCAGCATCATCCGGGCTGTGGTTAAGCGAAGGCTGGGGGCAGCCTCAGGTGAGGGGGCTGGGAGGACAAGACCCTGTTGACAGGCCCTCCTGTGCCTGTGACGTCACCACGGGGATAATCCAGGGGCAGAGCGGACTCCAGAGACACCTTGGGGAGCAAGGCCAGTGCCCTGTAAGCACCTCGGAGAGAAGCACCTCCTGCTACCTCAGGCTTCAGAGTGGGCAATAGCCCCCATGAGCTACTCATCCTCACACATGGAGAGGAAGATGAGCCCTATGGCCTGCACGGTCTTCAATGACCTTCGCCTGGAAGGGAAGCTCTGCGATGTGATTATCAGTGTGAATGGTATTGAATTCAATGCTCACAAGAACATCCTCTGTACCTGCAGTCACTATTTCAGGTCAGTGCTTGGAACGCTGGGGTGGGACAGGCAGTACTTCTGAGGCTGCAGCACACAGCCTTAGTGTCTCTCCATTGCTTACACCAGCACTAAAACTCCTCCAGCAGTTCCCAGTACCAGACTGGATGCTGGAATTAATCCACAACCTAGGATGCCCCAGCAGCTCTGGAAGCGGGGCCTGATGAACCCCAGATGCGGTGCAGGGCCAGGAGTGTGGCCAGCCTGGCTGCTCTGCCCTTGAGCACGACATTCTCCTTCCCCACACACCATTATTCTCACTGAAGCAAGGTGACCTGTTGCTCTGTGTCCACAGTCACAGAACGTGACCCCTTTGTGAAACCACCAAGTAGTAAAATACTAATGAACAAACCACACAGCCTCTCTACACTACTACTGCCAACACCCACGCTGGTGCCCCAGGACCAGTGGGACCAGGGCTTAATGTGGCAAAGCTGTTTTTTCCCCAGCACTGCTTTGGTTTTTCAGGGCTTTGTTTACCAGCAACTGGAACAATGTGGAGAAGACAGTCTATAAAATCCCCGGCACTACACCCGAAATGATGAGCCTCATCATCGAATATGCCTACACCAGGACCCTACTGGTCACGGCTGAGAACGTTGAAAGTTTGCTAACTGCAGCAGACCAGTTCAATATCATGGGCATCATCCGACTGTGCTGTGAGTTCTTAAAATCCCAGCTGTCCTTGGAAAACTGCATCGGCATCTGCAAACTCACAGATTATTACTACTGTCCCGACCTGAGAGAAGAAGCCTACATGTTCATCTTCCATAACTTTGAGGAGATAGCCAAGGCCTCTACAGAGTTTCTAGACCTTTCCATTGATGAGCTACAGTACATCATTGAGAAGGACGAGCTCAACGTGAAACAAGAGGACATTGTGTTCGAGGCTATTCTGAGATGGATCACGCACAACCCGCAGGACCGGAAGCAGCACATCGCGGTCTTGCTGAGCAAGGTCGGTGGTCTCACAGCACGGGGCAGCTGAGCCAGGGCTGCTCCACTCTTCTCGTGAGCACAGGGGAGATGGCAGCGTCCTGACACTGGTGACAGGGACAGGAGCTTTCAGACCGTCAGGCTATTGCTGCACCCAGGCACGGGTCAAAGATCCTGTGCTGGCGTCAGGGCAGGCTGGTTAAGCGAACATTTCCTCATCTTTAGAGCTGAAGTTTAACTGTTCCTCAGACCCAGGAAGGGCCAAAGTTCCCACGGGATGCTGTTATCTCTCGGTACACAGCAAAGCCAGACGGGCTGGGCTCTGCCCACAGCAGCAGGCAAGGCGGGGGTGGGCAGTTTCAGGCCCCATTCAGGGAAACACTGTGCCACAGCAGACTCCTGCCATGAAATCAAACCCTTTACCCTCGCACACCCCTTTCTGGTCTAGCCAAAACATTCTCTGGCTCCCTAATAATCTGTAGACACACTGTAGCCTGAAAGCAAAGCCATCCAGCACCGGAGCTATCTGTGAAGTATACGGAGATGGAAACCACCACGTCACGACTCTAACCTCCTCCTGGTGTTTTTCAGGTTCGGCTGGCACTGATGCCAGCGGAATACTTCATGACCAGGGTCAAAACTCACACTTACGTGAAGGACAACGAAGACTGCAAACTTCTGATCATCAACACGCTGACAGAGATGTACAACCTCAACATGTACGGCCCATTTTACTCGGATTTCACCAACCCGCTCAGCCGGCCCCGCCTGCCCTATGCCATCTTGTTTGCAATCGGGGGCTGGAGCGGGGGGAGCCCAACCAACGCCATCGAGACATACGATAGCCGTGCAGACAAGTGGGTGAACGTCACGTGTGAGGAACAAAGCCCCGTGGCCTATCACGGCACGGTTTATTTAAAAGGCTTTATCTACATTATCGGAGGATTCGACAGCATGGATTACTTCAACAGCGTCAAGCGGTTTGACCCACTCAGGAAGACATGGCAGCAGGTTGCACCCATGCACGCACGGCGCTGCTACGTCAGCGTCACCGTTCTCAACGACTGCATCTATGCCATGGGAGGGTTTGATGGATACACACGCCTCAACACGGCGGAACGGTACGAGCCAGAGACGAACCAGTGGACACTGATTGCCCCCATGCATGAGCAGAGAAGCGATGCCAACGCGACCACGCTGCATGGAAAGGTAAAGGCACCATGAGACTGCCAAGAGCAGCAAAAGTGGAGCAGGGTGAGCAGGAGAAAGAACCAACCAAGCGCCAGCATGAAGCGCTTTCGTGGGGTCTGTCCTGGGTCAGGGCTTCCATGGAGCCCAGCCCCTCAGGGGCTGCATACTAGCTGAGCACAGCTCTGCTCCAAGGCACCATCTGGACAGAGGAGCTGCAGGAGCAGGGAAGGGGAGGGAAGAGTCCTCCTTTATTGTGATGTCATTTAAAACAGAGATGAGGAAAGTTCATGTAAACCCGACTGATGAAATCCCAGTGCTGCAGATCTGAAGCTCTCCATGGGCAGGGACAGAGCAGCACGCAGAGATGCACACAACAGTGGCAGCAGCTGGTGTCACTCAACGCCCGCCTTTCCTGGCCACAGCTCAAATTCCAAGTCTGTCTCCTCCACACAGCTCAGGAAATCCAGAGATGAAATCCTGCTGGTCTGAAAACCTCACTGCACTTTTCCTACTCCAACCCCAGATGGCAGGACCGTTCCCACTGAAAGCTCCAAACCATTCACCCTCCCTTCAGCGTGCACTCCCACCAGCTGAGCTGCCCCGTCACGTGTTTTTCTCCTGTAAACAGGTGTATATATGTGGTGGGTTCAATGGAAATGAGGTCTTGAACACAGCAGAAGTGTACAACACCACAACGGAACAGTGGTCATTAATAGCCCCCATGGGAAGCAGGAGGAGCGGAGTAGGTGTCATCGCGTACGGAGATGAAGTGTATGCGGTAAGGGAGAAGCGGTACCTCTGCCCCAACACCCCCAGCACCTGTAGTACTTACCTGGCTCATCTGCATTGCCCAGATTTTCAGGCTGGCCTTTCGCTTCTCACATAAGATTTCAGGAAGGCAGAGCTGGAGTGGTTGATACGCCTCCTGAGAACGTTATCACCAGCACACTTTTTGTTATGAAAAACACAGGGACTATTTTTAAGCAGCTGCAGCAGTTATTTTCTGGTGCAGCTGACAGCATGACCAGCACAGAATGCTTGCTTGCTCCAGTCTATCCTACCTGTACACTGCATTTAACTCTGTAGAAGCATGACGTCTGATAGCTGCATAAAATACTTTGGGAAGCTCAGAGAGAACAAGGGAGCAGTTTGCAATACATAAAGCCCCGTGTTTTTAGACAGCAAACTCTCAGCAGCGCTCAAAGTGAGGTCAGTGAGGCAGGACTCGTTACCATCCTACCTGTGTGTGAAAGGATTTGGCTGAGGGAGTGGGTAAGGAAAGGTGTTTCATTTGCAGGTTGGAGGATTTGATGGAGCCAACCGGCTTCGGAGCGTGGAAGCTTACAACCCTGTGGCCAACACCTGGCGCATGATCCCCACCATGTTCAATCCTCGCAGCAACTTTGGCATTGAAGTGGTGGATGACCTTCTGTTTGTGGTCGGTGGCTATAACGGCTTCAGCACAACTTTTAACGTGGAGTGCTACGACGAGAAAGTCAACGAGTGGTACGACGTCCACGACATGGGCATATACCGCAGCGCTCTGAGCTGCTGTGTGGTGCCCGGTCTCTCCAATGTCAAGGAGTACATAGCCAGACAAGACGGCAATACCGATGCCTCTTCAATAGATGGCAGGTTCACTTCTTCAACAAGTAGCCTGCCTGTATAAACAGCTGCACTCAGCCAATAAAGTAATCTGAGCAGCAAGGGAATGGATTTGCTTATACTTAAATAAAAACAATTGATAGAATCACAGAATCGTAGGGGTTGGAAGGGACCTCGAGAGATCATCAGGTCCAACCCCCTGCCAAAGCAGCTCCCCAGCTCATATTGCACAGGTTGGCATCCAGACAGGTCTGGAATATCTTCAGAGAGGGAGACTCCACACCCCCCTGGGCAGCCTGTCCCAGGGCTCCCTCACCCTCGCTGGGTAAAAGTTCTTCCCCATGTTGGTGTGGGACTACCTGTGCTCCAATTTGCAGCCATTGCCCCTTGTCCTGTCCCCACAGACACTGAAAAGGTGCTGGCCATTTCCCCCTGCATCCCATACTTAAGATATTGATAAAAATTAATAAGGTCCCCCCTTAGTCTTCTTTACTCCAGGCTGAACAGCCCCAGCTCACTCAGCCTTTCCTCACAGGGGAGATGCTCCAGGCCCTTCATCATCTCCGTAGCCTCCTCTGGACTCTTTCCAGGAAATGCCTGTCTTTTCTATCCCAGGGAGCCCAGAACTGCACACAATACTCCAGGTGGGGCCTGACCAGGGCAGAGTAGAGAGGGAGGATCACCTCCTTCGACCTGCTGGCCACACTCCTCTTGATGCCATAGATAAAGGTCAAAAGAATAATTAGCATTTAAAACTGAGATTCTCTGGCAGCACAAAATGTGCTTATCAGCCACTGCCCAACAGCAACTTAACAACTACAAAAAGAATACTAGAGAAATAAAAGGTTTATTTTCCTTAATTCACTTATTACAATAAACTTTAGTACAGTGTGTTTAAGGTAAAGAACATTACAGTAGGATTTGTTTCCAAGAGCCTATGCACACACACTACTTTACCTTGGAAGTAAGAACAGGAGTGCTGCTTCCCCAAGCAATCTGCTGCAGTCTACATTACTATGGACAGGAGAGCACAGCTGCTGTGATCCACCATGACACAGACCTACAAGGAGTATCTGACTATTAACAGCTTCCAACATCTTGTTAGTTCCACACTCTACACTTGTATCAGTGCCAGGGTGAGATCCTTGGGAGCATCTGTTTTATCAGGCTTCTGCTCAGGAATGTCAAACTAGAGATATGGTTCATACCCCAAAGTAATGTGCCCATAGCTGAAAACAGATCTAAGCCACAAACAACTCCTTGTATGCCTGCTTTTTAAAGCCTACTGAATGTTACAACAAGGTTGTGTTACAAATAACCCAAAAAGTTGCAATTCTTTGTGACTCCACTGGTCAGCAGCAATCAGTCTATCCTGTGACACACAAGCTGAGCCAAGTTCTGACTTTAACACTTACTGTAACAGAGAAAAAAAGATATTAAACAGCAGAGCAGAATGCCTGGCATAGTTACTCATAACTCATGCTAGAAGTTGGCATGTTCTCTTCATTTCTGGAGTGGTATCCTACTATGTGCAAGAGAAAGTCTTATTAAAAATACATACAAACCCAGCATACTAACAGAGTATTCAGGTAGTTACAAAATATTATGTACACATAGGGCACCTAGAAATGCCTACAAGGACCTCCAGTGCTAGGCAGGACATGTCCTGCTTCACTAACACGTGGAACAGAAAGACAGGGCAGGAATCATGCATTTTGTGGCAGGTATTCAGTACAGGTGTAGAGGTATGATTGTCACAAGGAGGAGGAAACACTCCACCTGATGGTCTTGTACATTAGGAAGGCCAGAAGTCAGCCTTCTAACACTCACTGGATACACAAGGATCTTACTGACATTTAACTAGCCACTATAAACACACCAAAAGACTTCCCACACTGTAGTTCAGTGGGATCACTTTATAAACACCCAGCAAGCCACAGCAGTGCAGGTCTGCAAGGGATTGTTATGGGGTTCACAGGTTAGTGGGCTACCTTACAGCCAGGGTCAATAATGCAATGTTTCCAAACACCTATGTGTGATACAACAGAGTCAGGCTTGTCAGTTAAAAACCATGTGCAATGCAATTGGTCCACTTAAAGACACAGCTTAAAAAAAAAAAAACCCAACCACTTCAAAATTCCACAGAATCAGCATAGCAAAAGTTAGAGCAAACCCGTGCTGTTCACAGTGCCCATCACTCACCATGCAAACAGAGCGCACAGGGACAGTGTGTCACACACAGGAGGGTGGCTGGCGTTCACAGTTACGCTGTCTGGGGCCTAAGCTGCTTTGACACTGTCTGAGTGGAATGTCTTTAGTCAACAACACAGCATGAAGGTCAGCCAGAAGTTCTCAGGGGAAGTGCAACATCAATTTTGCTTAGAAAAAGACAGACTGCAAGAAATTTGTCCTTGCATCTTTGCTGCATTCTGCAGATTCAACTATTTAGTTCATATTCCACCTACAATAATAAACTTGGTACTTCTCCCTACAAATCATCCAGATTTGCTGGCAGAGCACAGGAGGGCTCTGACAGAGCTGTGGTGGTTGGCATACTACCGACCTCCGACTGCTTCTTCTCAACCCTACAGCAGTCAGTAGGATGGAGCACAGAAAATCTGCTCAGTTGCTCCTGGACAAAGCCTGGTGAAGTGTCTTGCTATCAGCTCACACTTCTGTTCACAGAGCCTGCTGTGGGGGCAGTGGTTCTTAAACTACTCCAGCCAAGTCTGCAAGAGTTCACTGGCCAAACTCCACTGATTAACCCTCTGCTTGCAGGTCTGCATGAGCTGCCTGGGAACAGCCTCTTCTGAATGGCAGCCTTAAACCTGACCAAATTTACCTATTTCCTCTCCAGCATTAGGCTGGCATCCTACAACACAATCTGCCCTTGGGTAACAGTCCAACAGGCAAATAAAATACAACACAGCTACCACAGATTAATAAATTGAGACTAAACTGTTATGATTACCTTTTTCTTTTTTTTTTTTTTAAACAAGGCTAGATTATTCTACTACAAAAAGACAAGTTACTGGTATCAGAAGTGCCAACCGAACTGCAAAGTGGAGCATTAAGGGATGTACACACCAGAGAAACCTTGAGATGCTAAGTGGTTGAAAGACTTACCCAGTGTTTCAGATATGATCTAGGTTGCCTGTTGAACTGGAAAATGAGAGGTATCAGCTCAGAAAGCTAAACAGTTCAAAACAAAACAAAACAAAACTGTTTAGAAGTTCTTTTGCAAAGTTGCCCACATCAAAACCACAATCATACAGCCAAGGACAGTCAACAGAGTTTGAAACACCACGGTTACTCCTCCCTTTCCCTTCCCTAAGATCCTGAGTTAGGGTGCATGTGAAAACCTGGAACATTCAAAGGAAGGGAAGGATGGGGAAGAAAAGGAGGTAGGAAGGATGCAGGGGATCAGCTATTAACCTAAACCGTCCTGGAGCATTTTGGATGAGGGAGGAGGAGTGTTCAGTGGGACAGCTGACCCAGAGGCAGGGATACTCTGAAGGAATCCCTGCACATCCTGTTCCCTGGGGTACAGCAGAGCCAACCAGGGCATTGATTTACATACAACTACCTGAAAACAGCAAAAGGAATTTAAATCACCTTAAATCTGACCGCCACAAGAAGTGGGGAAATTCAAATATCCAGCAACTGTGACAACTCACCGATCTCACTTGAAGAGGAACACCGAGTGCCAAGTTGTTATGGAGCAATGAAGCACAGCTACTCTAAGTGTCTCGGGAAAGTATTCTGAAGGCAAAGGGAACCGATTGTCAAAGACAGGCTGGGAACAGGCTCGTGGGGGTTCTTCTTCCCTTTCTCACTAGAATTAAAATGCATGTAACAGTGGAGAACGGTTCTACAGGTAGCTCAGTTTCAATTTAATACTGTGAAATAATCTCATTCTTCCTACTCCACACAGATAGGGGCGAAGAGTCAGTGTTGGTGGGTGGCTACTTTGCTGGTTTTCACTCCTTTTACCTGTTGACCCGAGTTTCTAATGAAGCTGTTGAGGACAAACTCAAAGCAGCTTCAGACACACCCGAAAAAAAACCCTACTGCCTCAAGTCCACTGCTTTAGCAAGTGTCCTGTGTTCTACCAATCATCCACTTACAAACAAACCCTGCAGCCTCTCTACAACACAGATACAAAATATTTAATCCACATACAAACGTCCTGAAGTAACCTTGTAAAGAAAGATTGTGCTTTTGCTCTCACAGATAGGTATAACTATTGCACTTGCCTCCGACTTGGGAAAGCGAAGTACACCAACACCAGCTGGATGTGAAGTTTAGTCACTGAGGAAAGAATCAAAGGAATGTCAATATATAAGTGCAAATAAACCAGGTGCTTTCAAGCACACACAAATGTAACTACTAAATTATTTAAGACAGAGATCTTTGATTTTCAAACCAGAACTGTTAGAGATTAACTCTACAGAAATCCTTGAAAACAAAGATCTGAAGAGAGAAATAACAGACTCAGTGTTCCCAGAGATATTTCACAGCCTGTGGCAGGCTACAGTTTTTCCCTGGGCACCATTAAGTAATACTGCAGGGCTCACACAGTTCCTCAGTTCCCTTCCACACTCAACTTTAGAGTTTCTTAGTTTTCAATAGAGAAAAAGATGCTGGTTTTATGCATCAAATCCAGTCAACACCCTCACGTCTTATAAAGACACATCCTGCCTTACAAAGCCGTTTAGCACAGCATTCCCTAGGAGTGGCAGCCCAGAAACTAGCACTCGATCTGCGAGCGTGGGATTCTCCGCAAGCTTAGGGAGTGTCGGTGCATCACCTGCATCTGCCTTTCCTGCATTTGCCTTATTCTATCTTTCTGCCACATCAGGTTTTGTGGCATAGGGTACCTCTGCGTTCCCTGCAAGCACCTGAAGGGAATTCTCACGTGGCAGGCTGTTGCCCTGCAGCGAGGCTGGGGCATAGGAGGCAAAAGCATCCAGCGCTTTCTCTCAGCACAGTAACGATAGGCCTCCTTCCTGTATTGCTTGTCAATATCATCACTGTTTTTCCACCCCCCAATGATAAAAACATCATCTTTGTAATAACAAATAGCTGCCCCTTCAATGCTAAGCACCTCTGGGGGTAAGCTCTCGAGTATTTCATCTGAGGCCCTGCCAGAGATCTTTACCTTGGCTTCCTCATTATCTATAGGGTAACTCTTGGGGCAGCAGGAGGCTGTATGGTAAAAGTTTGTGTTAGCAACAGACATCTGAAAAGAGCAATAATTATCAATGAGGGGCAGTGACTCCACATCCTGCCACTGCCTTGTTTCAGCATCGTATCTGATAACAACCACCCTCAACCCATCTTCGCTATCGCTGTCAACTGGGGTACGAGCAGCAAGATAAACAAACCGGTCTTCTACAGAAACAGCTTTGACATCACGAAGAATCTTTGGTGCTGACTCCAGGTTGAGCCACTTGTCTTGCTCAGGATTATAAATGGTCACATCTTTAAAGCCAGGACTGAAATTGCCGTGTCCCCCAATGCTGTACAAGTTTCCTTTAACTTCAGTAAGGCCAAAAGAATGCTTCCTGGTTATGAGATTTGAGACTTGCTCCCAAATGTTTCTGTTTGGATTGTACCTTTCTACTGTCTTGGCAAACCCTGGTTCCATGGAGCCAGCCACATACACATAAGATTCTGTCACAGCGATAGCGTGCCCATCAAGGTGATTATGTACGTGGGGTAAGTTCACCCACCTATCTTCATCGATGAAATACCCTACACACTCACTCAGGTAATCCCCTCCCTCTGACACGCCACCGATCACCATAATGACATCCATGTTTTGTCCAAAACGTGGCAGCAACGCTACAGGACAAGCAGAATGCTGCAGATTACCAGACTGCAAGTTCTCAGCCCGCAAGGCGTGACTCTCCACAGCTTCAGACACTAATCTAACACAGGCTTCATTGCTCGACACCAGCCTTTCAGATTTGACGTGGCGAGTGAGGTAAGTGGGCTTCATCTGAGACAATCTAAGCAGTTTAAAGAGATCTTCAAAGTACCTCTCTCTTTCCTCGGGATTTCTCTGAACCCACTTCAAAACGGTCTCAAAGAGGATTTCTTCAGAGTCCACTGTGATCTCCAAGTCTGAGAGCCAGTCTCTGATGAGATGAAATGGCAAAGTATAGAACTCCTCGTCCTGGATCACTTTGTGGAAGTTCCTCCTGATCATGTCCTGCGCTTTGAGGGCCAGCTGATTCAAGGAGTACATGTGTGCCAAGCTGTGAACCGCCACACAGTTGGAGAGGTTGAGCTTCTTCTTCAGAAACTCCCCGCAGAACTCCTTCAGCCGGGTCAGGAGAAACCTGCGGGACAAACGAACAGGGGTGATGCCGCGGCCCCGCTGCCGGCGCTCCGGTCACGCCAGCGCCACCGGGCCCCGCTTACCTGTCGGCCATCTCCAGCACCTCGTGGACGTTACCGGGGCTGACGCGGATGGTGCCGGTGTACATGAAGCCGATGACGGCCTCCACCGTGTCGGGGTCGGGGCCGCCCTCCGAGCTCCACTTCTGCAGCTCCACACGGCCCGAGCGCGACTCCGCGAAGCCCCCCGAGAGCAGCGGCGTGAAGTACTCGGTGGCGGCAGCCAGGACAGAGCGGTGCGCCCGGTACTCACGGACCGCCCCGGGCCGCCCGCCGCCGAAGGCCAGAGTGATGTCGCAGTAGAGGCCGTGGCGGCGCTGCTCGTTCTGCCGCCACACCAGGTCGGAGCAATGCGCCGGGCACCCGAACGCTTCCGCCTCTCCGTCGCCGTCCCCGTCCATCCCGCCGCCGCCCCCGCCGCCGCGCGGGCCCGCGCCCTCCGCCTCGGCGGGCGGGCCTGGCCCCGGTCCCGGCTGCGGCTGCGGCAGCGGCTGCTGCTGCGGGGAGGCCGCGGCCGCCGCCATCGCGTCCGACATGGCGAGCTGCAGCCGGGGCGCCTGCGCGAGCAGCGCTGCGGCACCGCCCCCTGGCGGGAGGCGCGGCCGCCGGGAAAATGGCGGCCGGGTCCGGGCGGCGGCAGCCCGGGGGAGCGGTCTCTGAGCCGGCATCGCGGCGGAGGCACCGGCCTCCGGCGAGAGGCGAGGCGCACGGTCCGCGTTCCCCCGGGCGCTGCTGTCCCGTGTCCGCGAGGAGCCGGGAGGGAGAGAGGGAGATCTGGGCCTACCCCGCGCAGGGCCCGGAGCCGCACCCGCACCGGTGAGCGCTGCCTCAGCGAGTGCTGCCTCAGCGAGTGGCTGGGCCGCCTCGCGTCCCCGGGAGCGCCCCCTCCCTTCTCCTTTAGCAACGGGCCTCTGCGGCCCGCTGCCCGGCCCGGCCCCTCGCTCGTCCCTGCTCCCGTTCGAGCTGCGCCGGGCTTCCCCTTCTCTTACCCCCCCCACCCCTCCAGCACACGCAGGCCGAGGGGAAGTACGGCACCGGGGTCCGGTTAAACTCCTACCCCGACCGCCCCTCAGACACTCCAGAAGCCAGATGGGGAAGAAGCATAAGTTAGTGTATTATTTATTTGAGGTGGTTACAATAACACAGACACGGAGGATGCTGAAGTTACTCAGAGATTATTCTTGTATCTGGAGCTAGCGCCAGTGACACCCCACACCCAGCACTGAGAGGCTGTTTGCATAAATACAGACACCTGAAAACACGTAGCTTCACAGTTTGACAGCAGTATGTTACAACTTTACACTTTAAATTACTACACCAGAGTTTGAGTAACATTGGTTATACATCAGCAGTGGTCCCATAGTCGAGTACAGTCAGACTGAAGATGAGAACACAGTAAACAAATGGAAAAACAACCAACAACAACAAAAGCCCAAGTCAGAGCCTGGGGGAGCCTTTCTCTCTGTCAGGAAGAGTTGCAGCTTGTCACTAGATTACAAATCTACACCTTTCAAGTAAGCAAAACTCCCCTCCCACAACCCTTAAAATCTTCTGGAAACAAAATTAAACAAGTAGAAAAAAAACCCAAGAGGGGTGAGAGACAGTGTTAAATACAGCAGGTAACATATGGAATATCACAAGTTTTGGTTTTTATTAGAGCAAGTTGCTATTCTTATAAAACAGTTGCTTTGCTCAGTCTGACCAGGCAGCTCAGGGTCTGTGTCCCAATGGCCTCTACACACCAAAGTCCCATGTGTGGCTGTCCTCTGTGCACACTCCCATCACCCTGAAGTGACTTGGAGGCCATACTGCAGACTCTCACATCGTCATGTGCTCTGGTAGAACATAGGATATGTCATCCCAGGGGTGACGGTACAGACCTTGCTTCAATCTCTTCTGATCCAGGTAGTGTCCTGAAATGAAAGTGGCTTCTGTTACCAAAGTTCTCTTCCTCACTCGGTCTTACTTCACCCTGAAAGACCCTCGATTTCATATTGCTGCAACCAGCAGTTCAGAGCCCCACAGGTTCCTGTGTGTCTCATGCCTGTGGTGGTGGGCAGCCCCTGGGAGGGGCAAGGGGCACAAAGGCAGCAAACTTACCAATGAATCCCATGCTCCTGCCTAGTACAAAGATGCCATTAAGAGCTCCTATATCAATATATTCATCTGCTTCTTCCCTGCAAGAGAAAGTAAATTGAAGTTCCTCATAGTGATCTATTAAGCTATCAATATTAGAAAGGCTACAAGCAGTGCCAAATTCACATGGAAGTTTCTTCCTTCCCCCAAGTCCAGCCTACAGTTCCTTCACCACCTCCTCCAGGAACCCTGGCTCCACAGGAGCTTATTGGGCCCCAAGTTAAGAGAGGCAGCCCACTACCCACTTACCGTGTGAACGAGCCACAATTCCTGAGAACATCGACAAAGGCAACTCCAATAAAGCCATCTACATTCAGGATAAGATTTGGTTTCTGCAGGAAACAAACATACACCCCAGTGAAGATGTTAACAGCAGCAACTGGTGTTCCCCAGCAACCACCATCCTCAAGGGCAATGTGAGGATTGCCCATAATTGTGGGCACAGGAGGCTAAAGACTGAGAAGGCTGTTGAGCAGCCTGAGCAAGAGCCACACTTAATGCAGATGAGGGAAAGCCAGCCACAAACAACAGGCCAGGTTCAAACCAAACCAGAGATCCTGGTGTGTGCTTGCTCCACCTCAGAGCGCTGCATTCCAGGCATCCTGGGGACAGCACAGGTAATGGGGTTTGGTTTGTGCAGCATTTTCCCAGTGTCCAGCTAATGTCTTCAGCCTTACCAAGCCATAGCTGTGTGTGGCCCAAAGTCTACCACAGAGAAAACCCAAAGACCCAAACCCAACAACTATTTACAAAGCTTTGTAATTAAAATACAGCATAAACCCCATGTTGCTTGTCCCCCAGTAAGAAAAAGTGCTCAACAGGAGAGAAACACTAGTGCATTTCACCTTGGAAGTTGTGATTTTTTCTACTTCAAGTGCATAGTCCAGCAGTGGGGTGGCAGGGAAATGCTGCTTCACGTAGTCTTTGAGGATCTGAACTCTCATGTCAGGGTTATTTATCTGCAAGTTGGGAACACACCGGAGTCATTGATGTTGCCTCTTACACAGGTACACAACACAAGCTTCACTCTTTGTGGGTTTAGGGTTTAAGTCTTGAGAATTTGATCAACAGCTGCCTCAGAAGTTGAAAAGTTTTCTTTCCTCCCCCACCCAAAACCAACCCAACCTCCAGCCTGTATTAACAGAGCTTTCTTACCGATTTGACTCTGTGCCCAATGCCCATGATCAGCTTCCCTTCTTTCTTCATCTTATTCACAAACTCCATAGGGATAATCCCACTGTCAAAGGCTTTGCTGAACATTTTGGCTGCAGCATCCAGTGCTCCACCAAACCGGTCACCCTGGGTGCAAGACACAGATGGATTCTAGCAAAGGACTCCACGTTAAGGTACAAAACAAGGGCAGGATTATCTTCCCATTCTCCCTGGGCATTCCTGAGATGAAAGTCAGGCAGGCACCTGAGATAAACCAGCTGTTCATAACATGGGTATCAATACATAGCTGGTGCATCTCCACTGGAGGCAGAGCCTGGGGGTAAATACCATCTAAACCCTGTTTTAGTCACATTTTTACTTGTCAGTATCAGAAGAGACCAGGAAACCACACAGAGACAGTGCTGACAGCAAGTTGGCCCCTACAAAAGTACTTCTAGACTTAAACATGAGACAGAGATATTCTTACTGGGCTCTAGGTTTTAAACCTGGAGCATGAAGCATTCAGAGTTGAATTCAAGAGACATTCAAAGAGTGAGCAGAAAGACAGAACCTGTCCATGGCTCAGCAGCCAATCTAAATCTTAAATTAATTGTAATAAAACCTGGGCAGGTAATGAGCAGCAAAGCTGAATCTTCTGGAGAAGTACATACAATAGTGAGAAGGCCTGAAGTGAGACTGGAGACAAGATCTTTCCCAGCTCTTGCACAGACGATGGTGTTGTGGGCTCCAGACACAGCAGGTCCGTGATCTGCTGTCACCATCAAGCACATCTCAATGAACTGGCAGGCGTACTTGGGTAACCTGAGCAAGGAGGAGACTGAAGTCATTTGCTGTAATTAAAGCCCAACAACAGAGGCACTTGGTGTTATGTTAGGGAGTGACACTTGTTTCAGGTGAATGCTTGAAAAAAGCAGAATAGAAAAGGGAGCCACAATACCCACTGGTGTATCCTACTGTCTCTCTCTGAGAGGTTGAGTTTTTACTCTGTTTCCACAGGAGCTGTTTAGCTCAGAGCTGAGGTCACTTGTAGCCTGAGTTTGCACATGCCCAGCTCGCTCATCAGTAAGTTCTGGGGTCCCTTTGAGGGGAACCTGGGGGCTGAGCTGCAGTTCTGTTCCTCCTTGTCTGCTGAGCTAAGATTCCAGCTACTGCCAGCATGCCAATGAAAGCATCACCAAAGGCAGCAAATTCCTGCCGTTGGGAAGGCTCCCTGTAGGCTGCTTAGCCAATTTCTGTCAGCTCCCCAGTCTCTCTAGTGTCAAGGTGACAGTAATAATAGTAAGCAAGTAGTCAGAGAGCATGAAACAAGCCTAGAACATAGAAGTGTCCTCTGTGCACCACAAAATTTGTGGAAAACTTCACCCTACAACTAGAACATACTGTGTGAAGCCTTGAATGTGGCTCAGGAGGGGACAGAGAAATGGCATTTCCAGTGAATCCACATTCACAAAGGAATCCTGGAGTTATTTTGTGCTTAGAAGTCTATTAAACAAGCAAAACCTCAAGCCAAAGAATTTGGGAGCTTTAGCAAAAAGCTGCCTCACCTCCTCTGAAACCAGAGCAGGCCCAGAACTCCTCCAATTCCCATCTCTTCTTTGAAGACCTCAGTGATTGGCATCCCAGCATAGATCAGTTCCTGACCTCTCTCATCACAGATGCTTGTCATAAAGGACGCCGGTTTGCGGATCAGACCCAGCTCCTGAAATTGCAGCATGAAGATGGGATTTGAAACATTCCCATCAGACACAAGCGGTGGGAGGAGGCAGAGCAGTCAAACAATCCTGTCAGCTTGCCCTCAGAGCAGCTTCCACAGCCCAGAACCAGCACAGCCAGGGAGCCCACAGGGAACACGAAAGTGTGTGATAAACCCCGAAGCAGCACCGTTCCTGCCACAAACATCCCAAATCACAGCAAACATCCCATCGTGTTTCTAAGGAAGGAAAAAGCAGGTCAAGCAGCAGAGCTCACCCTTGCCCAGGAGTAATCCATTGGCACAGTTGGAGGAGGCACTTCTTCAGCTGGTTCAATGACCCTCTTGGCCACGAGATCCTGGTACACAGACCTACAGAGAGAATCCATTTATTAGCTGGAGTCCTTTAAGACACACAAGTGAGGGGGGCTTAATCTACATCTTAAAACCTCAGAGTGCACAGAAGTTGCTGTCCCTGTGCAGGAATACATTCCTTCACCAGGCCAGAATCAGCCCCCTGACAGCTTTTACCCCCTGTTACTGTGACTTACTGAATGACCTCTCCCAGCTCATCAAAACTCCGGGGAACAAACACACCAGCTTCCTTCAAGGCTTGATTCTTTGCAACAGCAGTTTCAGAAGCCTGGTTGGCACAAGCTCCTGCATGGCCAAACTGCACCTATACAAACAAGAGGAGGTAAAGGAACACAAGTCATTTACCTGCAGAGAGAACAGAACAAAGAGCTACCTGGGAACACTGGTGACTGCACAGCTGCCTTCTTTGGGCTAACCCAACTCTTGGTGGCAACTGCAATCAGCACTGCAACATACAGGGCATTCCCCAGCCTGCAGTCACTCCAGGTTCTTCCATTTGCATCCCCCCCCCCATCTCCTCCTCTCCAGAGCTGCAGGACTCTGCTGCACACCCTGGGATCTCTGGGCTCCCTTGACAAGTATGCAGAATACCCTGGAGATCTCCAGTGGCAGACTGCAGAAGCATGAAAAGCTTTTACCACTTGTACTTATTAACTCCCAGTTAAGGTGCTACCAGCAATTTTAAAAAGTTTAGACACACTGAGAGAAATTCTTTTATCTTCCTGCTGTGGACTGACATTTACTTCACACATCTGCCCCTGTTCTTGCACATACCTCTGAAGAGAACATGGTGGCACAAGTACCAATACACCAGCACACCACTGGCTTGGTGATACGACCTTCCTTAATACCCCTGCAGATCTTATACTCTTCTGTGCCTCCAATCTGCAGAAAGAAAGAATGCTGAGCTGGTTGAAAGCTTTGTGCTTTCCCAGAAACCAGCAGACACACACATGGAAACATTACTTGTATTTTTTTTTCTCCCCCCCTCTCCTTTTTCACCGAGGAACAGATGATGTCTCAGAACAAAGATTCCTTATTTAATTGTGGGGTTTTTTCCATCCCCAAAGTAGGGGAGCCTATGCTTGTCTGCAGAATACATTCAATTTCTTTTGATGAAAGAAGCAGGAAATAAAAATTCAGAGATTTAAGAGTATGAAGAGCTGGCACTTGTCTGTAGCTGTTTTTTTAGCATCCTTGCAGCCAGGTCAGATGCTCCCAAGCCACCAGAGTTGGGTACTTCTCAGAGAGGTGTGACCCAGCCTCACTCACCTCTCCAAGCACTACAATCATCTTCACTCCTGGAGTATCCTCATAACGCAAGACATGATCCATGAAAGTGGAACCAGGGTATCTGTGGGGAGCACAGGGGAAAGGGTAGAAGTTAAATTTGTTTCACAAATTCTTCTGAAAGCAGAAAAATGAACAGCTGTCCTGGTTTTCAGCTATGATGGAGTTAATTTTTTTTAGCAGTGGATGGAATGCCATGTTTGGGTGTTAGGATGAGAACAGTGCTGATAGCACCCTGATGTTTCTGGTTGTTGCCGGGCAATCAAGGACCTTTCTCAGTTCTTCATACTTCCTTACTAATGAGAAAGGAGGGGACGCAGCCAGGACAGGTGACCCGAATTGGCCAAAGAGGATATTCCATGCCAGTTACGTCATGCTCAGTATAAAGGGGGGCTGGGGGGAAGAGGAGGAGACAACGCCAGGACGTGCAGTTTCTGGGGACGGTCGGGTTCGGTTCTAAGCTGTGCGGCCTGGGTTCTGTGGTTTGGTGAGAAACTGCATTGTGTATCACCAGTTTCATCTATTTCGTGCTTTAAACTCCTGTTATTGTTATATCTAGTTTTCTGTTATTGTTTAGTAAACTATCCTTATCCCAACCTGCGGGGTTCTGGTTTCTAGGTTGTGGTTTCTTTTCCTCCTTTCTTCCTTCCCTTTTCCCCCTCCCCCAACTTTCCTTCCCTCTTCCTTTTAAAAGTACAAGCGACTGTGTGGGGTGCAGCCCTCAGCTGGGGCAAAACCACGACAACAGCCCACCTGCCCTTCCTCCTTCAAGTTCCTAACAACTCTGCTGATAGATTTAAGAAACCCAACAGTGTCTTTGTAGTAGATGCTGAGTCCTACCTGTCCCCTCCAATGGCCACCCCTTCATAGACCCCATCTGTGGTCCGGGAAATGATGTTGTTGAGCTCATTGGACATCCCTCCAGACCGTGAGACATAAGCCACGCTGCCAGGGCGGTACAGTTTTGATGCCAAGATGTTATCCAGCATGCCACCTGTGTTGCCTATTTTAAAGCAACCTGGTTTGATCCCACCAACCTACAAGAAAATTAGGGAAAGATGCAAAGCCTGGTAAAACATACACAAACACCAGGAATGTTTCTCTAAGAGACCCTCACCGCTACTTATACAAGTAACAGAAGAGGGTAGTGTGACCTTCATAAAAACCAACATGCACTTTATACGACTGAAGATGGACTGTAGGACATACTTGGGGGGACAGGGAGGCGAGACAGGGGGGACAGGGAGGCGAGACAGGGGGGACAGGGAGGCGAGACAGGGGGGACAGGGAGGCGAGACAGGGGGGACAGGTCACCAGTTCTTACAGTGGCAGGCCCGATGATGGTGACTCCTTTCTTATCTGCCATCTTGATGAGCTTGCGTGTCAGAGCCTCTGGAATGCCCTCAGCAATGATGGCAATGGTGCGGATCTGCATCAAGGCAAAGCAAACTGTTAGCAGCCCCCAGTGCTGCCAACCCTCTCAGCTCTGCAGGACAGGAAGGGAAACAGCTGCTGGGGGCATGACCAGCTTCTTGCCAGGCCCCAGGGGTCACGCTGTGCCCTCACAGGCAGGAATGCCTGCTATATGGATCCAGAGTCTGCTGTTGTCTTCACAGCACTCTCAATGCCCTGGTGAGAGCATTTTTTCCCTTCCCCTGTGCACATTAAAGCAGCACTGCACTTTAACCAACTCAAAGCAATCACTCCTAACCCAGACATGCTGAGTTCTCCTACAGAACTCACAAGTCCAGCATCCTCCTTGGAGCCTACAAAGAGTCAGGCCCAAGGCATTTATCTGCCCTGTTGGGCCACCAGCTGGTTTGCTAATGCCATTGCGACACCATGGAGAAACACTGGTGATGAGACCTTCCCTTCTCTATCCCTCACTCACCTGTGGGTAATTCATGGTTTCAACAGTGCTGTCATAAGCAGAGCGTAGAGATGCAAAGTTGATGAGAACATCCACCTCTGGGTGCTTCCTCATGGCGTCTGACATGTTCTTGTAGACTGGGATCAGGATTTCTTTGTGGCCCCAATAGAACTTCTGCCTGTGGTCACCACTGTGGAGAAGAAGATGGAAGAGCCCTGACTTTTAAGGTTACCAGGAAGACAAAAGGACACAGTGCATGCAGACAGAGGAGTTTACAAACCCCGATTCTCAGACACCAAGACTGACTGTGAGGCTCACTTGCTAGTGAGCACACATGGGGAGGGACCATACTAACAGCAGAAGGTTCTTCAGAGTATAGGACAGAGCAGCATATGGAAGGAGACGGGCTAATGGGGACAGAGGCATCCAGCAAGATGAATAAGCTCTCCCACAGTGAAGTTACCAGAGCCTCAATTCTACTCCAAGCTGGAAGACAGAATGAGGCACAGAAAGAGTAATGAATGAAGTGCATGCAAAGCTGCATAACTGGGCTGGAATAAATACCAGACTGGGGGGAACAGCCAGGATGGCTATGTGAGGGACAGTCCACACTGATTCTGCTACAGGGAGACTCAACCACCCCATCCCATGGGCGCTGAAGGACCTGTGCCTCAGCAAGTGTCACTGCAGGTGGCATCTCACACCCCATGGATGCTCCAACTGGGGCTTTGCTGAAGTCCAGTCTTTTAGAGTCTGGAGATATCACTGTGTTCCCAGGCTGGTACATGTCTAACAGAACACTCCAGGTTTGCCAGCCTGGCCTCCTCCAAAAGGTCAGGCAGAATCAGATCATTACAGGGAGCCTTACACTTCTACTCCCTGTTGCTTTTTCTTCATTAAACAACTGCAACGCTGCAAGGGGCTGCCACTCACCCACAGATGTGACTCTGCCTGCACTCAGTTTTAGCACCCTGAGGTTTGCACTTGCTGAGCAGATGCTGCAGAGCTGCAATTACCATCAGAGCTGCAGACTAACAGCACAAGGTACTTAACAGTCAAGAGGCAAAATTCTCTGCAGGATGGAGGCTGATTAGCCACCAGCTATCCTGGGTGTCTGTAAACACCACCGAAGTGAAGCAAAGCTCCTGCCCTTCATGTGCTCCCTTCTCCCTGTCTCAGCAGCAAGCCAGACAGACTCTCCTTCTCACTACTTGCCCTGTTTGGCAGGGACACCCCTCCATGCTTGTAAGGTGCAGTGACAGGACTGGTTATGTCAGTGACATACAGTGACAGGGGGTCCTCCTGAGGGCAATTTCACAGAATCACTAGGTCAGAAGAGACCTTTGAGATCAAGTCCAACTGTACCCATCCCCTACTAACCCATATCCCTGAGCACCTCATCTACCCATCTGTTAAACACACCCAGGGTGGGTGAAGACCTTTTCCCTCCCATCTGCTCTGACCCTGCCCTGGCACAGCTTGAGCCCATTGCCCCTTGTCCCATCTCCTGTCCCCTGGCTGAAGAGACCATCGCCCACCTCTCTGCACCCTCCTGTCAGGTCAGTGTAGTGGTGGTAGGGTCTCCCCTCAGCTGCTCCTCAGAGGATTTGCCCTCCAGCCCCTTCCCCAGCCTCGTTGCCCTTCTCTGGACTTGCTCCAGGACCTCAATGACCTTCTTGTAGTGAGGGGCCCAAACCTGAACCCAGCACTCAAGGTGCAGCCTCACCAGTGCTGAGCACAGGGGCACAATCCCTGCCCTGGCCCTGTGGCCACACTGTCTGAGACAAGCCAGGACGCTGTTGGCCCTCTTGGCTGCCCAGGCACACTGCTGGCTCATGGTCAGTCGCAGTCACCCAACACCCCCAGGTCCTTCTCTGCCTGACAGCTCTCCAGCCAGTCTCCCCCAGCCCGTAGCGCTGCAGGGTGTTGTTATGTCCCAAGCACAGGACTCTGCCCTTGGCCTTGTTGAACCTCATCCTGTTGGTCTCAGCCTATCAATCCAGCCTGTCCAGATCCCTCTGAAAAGCACCCCTACCCTGAGACAGATTGACACTTCCTCCCAGCTTAGTGTCACCCAGAAGCTTCACATTGGCTCCCTTCACCTAGGTATTGATAAAGATATTGACCAGAACTGGGCCCAGGGGAACACCAGGCATTTGAGGCGCCCAACAGCCTCTTCCACCCCCCTCAGCTGGGGGGGTAAGGCAGAAGGTGAACATCATGAGAGATCTCCCTGGAAGAATCTTCACACCTCCTGCCAGCTACAAAACTGTTACCACCACAGGCAAGAGTATAACACAAGGTTTTTTTTTTTTTCCTAAATATAGTTTGGCTACCTGACAGACAGGCTGCATTAGTCTGTGATCAGAGCTGCTCTGCTTCTGGCTAATATTCAGAGGGGAAAGCTTCAGCTGCTGCAGGCACAGCTCAAAAGGTCTCAGACCAGCAGACAGTGAGCTGTTAAAGAAAGCCCAGCAAGCTGAACCTTCATCCCTCACCCAGCAAAGGAACATAACACAGACAACCTCTGCAAGAGCATGAAGTGGGACCTGGAGTAGGTGGCTGACATCAGGCTGCTTCCACAGAGCAGCCCAAGCTCAGTGGTGAGGGAAACAGGACGCAGTCTGCAAAGCCAACCTGATGAAAGAAGGGAGCATAGGAGGTGTGAAAGCAGAGATGTAGACTATGGCAGAGCTACACTAAAGAACAGCAGAGACTGGAGGAGAAAGTCCACAGAATTTGTGGGAAGCAGTCAGGAGAATTGTGTAGGCAGCAAAGGCTACTTACGTGAATGGATAAACCATGGCAGCGACTGAGGGCTCATCCCGGGAGCAAATATAATCAAAGTCCAGCATCCCCTGCACAGCCCGTGTCTGCATCCCCCAAATGATGGCTTTGGTGTGACGGCTGAACAGGGTTGTGGCTTTACCTGCTCAGGGGGAGAGGAGGAAAGAAACAAAACCACACTCAAACATCCATCTGTGCTCACAATGTGTGTCTGCACAGGGCAAGACCTGCGACTTCACCACACGCCTGTCCAAAGGGCCTCTAGGCAAGCACTATGCCCCCCTGCAAACCCTGCCCAACAGCTGGGCTGCAGGATGCCACAGCCATTGCCCACGCTAAGGGGGAAACTGCAGTCCCCTTCCCCAGGCTGCACAGGAGCCAGGCTTTGGGCTCCACAGGAGGGGCAAGTGCTTAATCAAACGGGGGAGCTGGCGTAGGAGCGGAGAGGTAAGAAGTGAAATTGCCTCCTCCTCTTCTCATGTGGGCCTCATGTTCCTCCCAGAGAGTTTTATTCTGCAAAGCTGAAAAGAAAGGGAATCCTGGATTTCACCAACTTGCACATGGCCTTCAATCAGAGAGAGGTAGAGGAGGTTTGCCTCTGATCTTCATCAGGGCACTACAGTAGGACAATAGGAACTAAGGAAAGCAGGGAATGGAGGGGACAAAGCAAAGGACATCTACACACTCAGCTTCTGTTTTCAGCTTTTTTTGATGATTAGAATCCAACACAAGCCTCATGGCCAGAAGAATTTATATATGGCCCAAAACTTGGCTTTGGGGACAGAAAACCATTCAGGTAGTGAGGGGAGACTGTTTGCTTCAGATACAGTTACACCACTTGTCACAGAAAAACACTGAGCTCCTCCCTTTGACTCCAGGCAGTGTTCCTTTTAAAACTCTCAAGAGCTCAGAATTGCTGATCCCAACTCAGTCCCCAACTAATTTCTTTCTGGCTTTGAATCAAAGGTAAGCAGCATTAGGGATTAAACAGGATACTGTTCTGCAGGCTTTAACAAGAAGTCTGTTGCTGCTCTACATGCTCACAGCTCTACAGCTGGTTATTGGGAAACCGCCTGCCCTAAAAACACTCCATTTCTCTTGCAGGTGCATGCAAGGAGGTAAGACTGACACTGATAGAGATGGGAAGTGCAGGCCCAGAAAGGTGATGTCCGAGACCACACAAGGGAGAATCTGAGTGTCCCCCTTCTGCTGTCCCTCTTGTGAGATGGCTTGAAAGTCTACCTGTACCCCAACTGAGCAGTTCACTCTCACCCAGCACAGAGCTCAAGAGCGTGCCTAAAGTCCCCATAACTTCACTGAGCACGAGCTGTAACACTCTGCTGAACTGATAAGGCAACAGGAACATTTAGTTTGTTTGGTGACTTCTGCGTGCCCTTCAAGGCTCATAAATAAGCAGGGCACCCAGAGTATTGGGTTTCCCTTTGAACCAAAGTGGCAGTTATCAGACACGGTTAGATTCCTTCTTTCTGAAAGCAGAGACACCAGAGGTTCTCAGTGTGTCCCTAGGTCTGCTGTTCTCTGTAACAACTGTGGGGGATAAGGAAGAAAAACTAAAGTTTGAGACCCATCCCTCTCTCCCCTAGAGAGTGTAAGTTTCTGTGCAAAGGATCTGCACTTGGAAAGCCAGATGAAGAGCTCATGTGGTGATAGCTAAACACACTGGGCAGGAGGGAAGGGAAGGACCAGACAGCACTGCAAACCTCTGGAGAGTACACACAGAAACAAAACCAAGAACTAAAGAATTCAGCTGCCAGCAAGGCCACACACATCCAGCTTGTCACACATGTCCTACCTGAACCAGGTCTTGAAGCTGGGATTGAATCTGTTAAAGAGAGAATCACCCATGCAGCTACACACCAGGAGGGGCTGGCAGTGGGTGCTGCAGCATCGCTCCCCAGGGCACTCCAGGCTTTGCTCTTGGGAAAGCACAAGTGGGCTGGAACACTCTCTGCTATACTTCTCTCCAAACATCCAGACACTAAATTTTGCCTTTTGCCACCTAGAAACTCTTTGCTTACCCCAGCAGAGCCACAGGTGAGGTTCAGGTGTCCTCACACTGCAAGCTCCACAGCTTACACGTCTGCACTGCAGTCCTGAGCCATCACTTGTGCAAAAGCCTGTGCACAGTGATGAAGAGCAGTAGTGGGGTTTGTGATGCCTTTCACCCAAGCTACATCTGAATCCCCTGTACTGCTACAAGGCCAGAGCCTCCTCACATGGGAGGGAGGAGGACTAGGACATTGTTGCAACCTGCACCTGTCCAGCTCTGCTGTTGCTCTTCCCCCATTCAAGATACTTTTAGCCAATAAAGTGTCCAAAAAAATATAAGCAGAAACCTGCCAAAGCTCTTGTCTATCACCCTGCTGAAGAAACTTCTACAAACCCCAGTTAAAAAACCCAGAAAGCAAAAAACAAGATAACAGAAACACTGCACGGGACCCTCCAGCACTAAATGTGATGAGTACATCCCATCCCTATCGAACCAACTGCAGAGTGTGTGTCCAGGAAGCTGCAGGTTGTACCGAGGACTGTTCCAGCAGCATCCCGTGGGAACAGCTCAGGAACCACACCAAGGACTCTAACCTGCTGCCCGCTGGCATTGTGTAAGGGCAGGTGGGAAAGCTGGAGCTCTCCAACTGTGCTGTTCCCTTCAGTGGAACATCCCAGATCAAGGCTGCTCTGACTCACTTTGCAGATGAGCTAACAGCACAAGTGACAGCACTCTAAAAGCATTTAATTACATTCAAAACAGAGACACAGGTACCACAAAACCACTTCCCTTAGTATCCAGAAAAAGCATTAGTTAGGCTAGCCCACATGCTGCCTTTCGGAGCAGAGCTGCTGGGAATTGTTTCCAGTGCTGGAGACTTACCAAGAGGTGTTGTGGGCTTTGCCTTCTTGGCTGGAGCGATATCATCGGGTTTGGACTCTGAGAAGGAAGCTGTTCGGCTTGGTGCCGGAGTCTGAAAGGTTCAGAAGGCAAGTCAGTAAGGGATGGCATGCTAGATAAGGCCTGGAGCACACAGGAAGATGTGGCCACTTTGGCTACACTAGTCTACAAAGAAAACCAGTGGAAGATCATTTGGAGGTTACAGTCCTGTGAGAGCAAACTGGTTTTCCTAGAAAGTGGTGGTGGCCAAGGTCCCTTGGTCACATGGCCAGGTAGGGGAAGCTGCTTTGAGGAGGCTCCTCACAACCCTTTCGGGGGGGGGGGGGGAAGGGGCTCACCGAGGGGCTGCCGCTGGCATTGAGCAGGAAGTTGGCTGTGTGGGCTGCTGCAGGTGGCTGGTTGGGGATGGGCCGGTGGCCAAGCGCCATGCCTACAATCGCCGTCATGTGGGTCTCCGTGCCGAAGACGTGGATGGGGATCCCAGTGGTCTTCCCTGTGTACACACAAGAACTGTCAGCCTTGGGGGGAGGGAATGAGACAAGCTTCTGCTGAAGGGAAGCATTTACCCTTGAAAAGGCTCCACAGGTGGAAGAAACAAGATGGAAGATCTTTACTTCAGGAAATGGTTGGTCCTTACCGACTTCCCCCATGACACGCAACCCTTCCTGGTAATTCGGGCCTCCTCTTCGTACGAAGATCCTCACCTCGTGCTCCTTCAGAGGGCCCTGGTAATCCTTAATCGCTCTCACAATGCCCTAGAAGTGCATAGGTGAGGTGAACTCTGGGCAGCCCCATGGTCAGCCCATGCCACCCTCACAGGAACTCCTGGAAGAGGGCACTGCCCACTCTGCACAACGCAGAGCTGGGCACAACGGCTCATGCTGATGCCTGGGGGCATCTGCTGATACTTCTGAACAGTCATGTACCTTAAACGTGGCTGCTACATTGGTGAAGTTAGCAATGCTGCCTCCAATGATCAGGATTTTACCTGAGGGAAGAAAACATGTGTAAATGAGGTGGTTTTAAGGGCACAGTATACTGTATCATCACGAGGTGGTTGAGGCTACGAAGCGAAACAATGCTACAGCTCAGGCTACCCAACAGTTTGCAATAAGTTGCATTTAGCAGAGCCTGGAAGATAAGAGGCTTGCATCAAGCAAGATTATTTTTTTCTGGTAAGAACTCAGGCCACATTTGCTTCCATCTCTGAAGCAAGAGCTGACAGAAATCCATCACTGTCTCACTCCAAGGCAGCAGTACCTTAAAAACTCTGCCAGGGAGGTGTGAGCATAGTAACAGCCCAGATTTGTCTGGTTTCCCCCACACACACAGCTTCACAGCTGGGCAGCTCTGCAATGGCAGCGATTCTCTTACCTTCAGGGTGCTTCTCACGTGTCATGAGGGAGAGAATAGTCTTTGCGTAATCGTAGGTCTGCTGCTCGCTTGGGGCTCCTGAGTACTCCCCATAGTTGGCCAGTTCATTCACACCCCCCAGGTCACAAATGGTGTCACTGGGGAAAAAAAAAATATAGAGATATGGACTATAATTTGAGTCACTGTGAAGGTCTTCCTAATGCATTCCAAATTCCTGGGAAAGTGGAATCTGTAACAGAGATCACACTGTCTGCTGAAAACCAAGCTGCTCCTCTGGACTGATCTTGTTATACCCTCCCAGCTAAAATGGAACCCAGTGGCTCCCACAGCAATATTATCAGCAACAGCTTTCAACCAGCTTGTTTCTTTCCAAGTCAAAAAGAAACCATGTCTCAACTGTAGAGAACTGTCATCTCCATGGGACACCAGGCTGCACATCTCTAAAATCTAACCAGCATCTTCACTCTAGAGGGGTCCCAGGTAGGCACAGTGTGGCAAAGATCGCTTAGAAGAGCCTCTTCTCCAGAGGCTGCAGCAATGCTTTCCTCTTAGGGCTGTAAACCCACCCCCTCCCATCGGGATCCCTGGTTCCTGTTACCTGTAAACCACTGAGGCACCACCGCCAGCCACCATGGTCCAGATCCTGCCCCTGGGGTTGAGAATAGTAAGCTTCAAGCTGGCTCCACTCTTGGCATCCAGATCAGCAATGTAGGCTTCCTGCAAACAGAGCAGCACGTGATTTAAACTTCCCTTGTCTCCTCCTCCAAACCAGAGAGTTCATTGTGCTGGGCCTGTCTGGATATGCAGGACTCCAACATCTCCCCTCAACTACAACTGAGCAGAGAGCAGAACTACAAACTGCGTTTCTGTAAGGAACAGACACAGGTTCATTTCCCAGGGGACAGGGCCAATCTGTGTTAAGTGTTCTCCAAAGCAACACACAGAGGCTAGACTGGACACAGACAGCTTGTGCCATTCTCCATGAAAAATCCAAAGGGGATCAACCTGAGCATACACTGATGTTCTGATTCCTGCTTGGAAAAAAGTCACTCTCCAAACACCATGCTGTCTCTACAAGGCTGCTGGCTTGTCCAAGTGACATCACAAGTGACAGCTGTGAATACATTTGATATCCCTTCACTTGTACAGTGCAGATCATGAAGCGGATTTTTCCCTGTTTGCAGAAAAAGCTTTGGAGATGCAGCTGACTGTCAGCAGCATCGCACTCAGCTGTGCCACACTGGCCATGCCTTCCACACTGCTCAGCCAGCCCTGGGAAGCCCCTGGGCTTCACAGCTCCACACATAACAGCCACAGGATCCAACACCTCTGAACTGACAAGTCTTGATCTGACCTCATCCACAGAGCAAGACCAGAGGAAGCCTGAAAGTCAACACAGCCACGGCTACACACTCCCTGCCTGTGCTGCAGCCAAGGACACAATCACTGGCCATGCTGTAGTTTGGCTCAGCGTGGTGTTCCTGTCTCACAGCGTGCCTGCCTGTTGGGAAGCACTTCACTGCAAGCTCATTAACATTCTCAGCAAAAGCTCTGCTGTAATAGCCTTCACAGGGACTTGGAGAGTGATGATTCAGAGACAAAAACTGAACTAATCCTTTTAAGAGCAAATTGAGTTAAGTGCTGGCATCCAGCAAGCTACATGGAGAGAAACAGCTAAATGGATTTCCTGGCCACGTTACAAAAGCCTTCCCCAACTGAAGCATAATTATAATTATTAAAAGTCAGGACAGAAATCCTTTTAGACACAGTAAAAGTCACATGAAATAAGTAATGGAACAATTAAGGAAAGGGCTCTACTCCTGACAGCTTTGGAAGCTGTTGGGATGCTATGTGTGAAGCTGGGCTGTGCTACCAGCAGCACAAGCTCAGGGAACTCCAAGAGACAACAGGTGTTTCTGACTTTAAAACAAAAATGTTGCCTGCAGCCTCCTCTTGGTCACTGCAGGAAAACAGGTACATTAACATCTGAACTTTGAAGTTTGAGAGATGGTGACTATTTCCTTTGGCAATAGCCAAAAGAGCACCTCTGCCAGCGCAGCAGTGCAGGCAGGGACCCTGTGAGGAAGGCTGTATGAGTGCAGAGCTCTGGCACAGTACTGCATGGAGTTAAATACAAGCCTCCATGTAAAAAAAAAAGTCAATTCTGAATTACAGAACTGAAACAACTTCCTAGCAGAGGTGAAAGCAACTGCATGGCAGCATGCCATTAGGAGAAGTCCTAACACCACAGCAGTGTAAGTGGAGGTTAGCGCATGCTCTTATCATGGGTGCCAGTGCCTGGGTCCTCAAGACATGTCAACAAAAGCCACAGGAGAGGAACCCCTCACTGCCACAGATGTGCAAGCAGTGAGGAATTAAGCTTGCAGGCCACAGGAGAGGCATCTGGGCCAGAGCAGGTTGTTACTTGCCTCTGGGTAAGCTTCCCTGCCGAAGGGAGGGGGGAACTCCACATCCCCCCACTTCACTTTGCAGATATAGTCAGCAGTTGCATCAATCTTCGCAGCCAAATCAAGGATGTAGACACCATCATTTGTCACCACTGCATTTGAAAAGAGTACCAGGATTAGCTCTGGTTTATACAGATTTACTCAAACTTAGATACCATACAGAGACCACTCCAAAAGCTAGGTCACCTTTGCTCCCCTTCCTCCACATGTGTCATTTAGTCACATTCACCAGACCCAGAGTGTTCCCTTAAGAACTACAGTGGCCACAGGCAGGCTCAAGCTCAGGTTCTGACTCAACAGAATATTTATGTGCCTCAGTCCTGACTTAACATCCCTGTCAATGGATTTGTCCTTCCCACCAGGAAACCAGGTAACATATCCCCCCATCAGCCCCCAGTTTGGGTGCATTTGACTAACAGCTTTGGGAGCAGCACACTCCTCTTGTACTTCCACCCAGCAGCTGGGACTGCTGCAAGCTACACAAACCCCAGGAGAATGATGTGCACATTTCAGTGCTCCAGAGCAGACAGCCCCACTCCCAAAAACATCTGTTACCTAATGGATTGATCTCGAGGTATGTGAAATATAGATCTTCATAAAGGTTGAACAGGCCACAGATGAAGCTAGCCAAGATGCTGTAAGAAAAAGGAACACAAATTCATTAAGCAGCCAAACAAAAAGCACAGCCTGCTCTGCTTCATCTGTCTTAGCAGCAACCTGCAACAACCACGTCTCAATCTCTTCCATTCTCATTCATCTTCTCTGGAAGAAGTGAGGTGATGACTCAAGGAATGGAAGACCTTGATGACTCATCCTAATTATACTTCACCAAACTCTGCTGAGAACAGAGTCACTCACAACTGTCAGAGATGCTCAGCCTGATCTCACCAAGAGACAGAAACACATCACTGTCTCTCCCTGCCAGACATACATCTTTGTCAGATCTTCGTTAGCTGGGATGTGGAACAGACCCCAGGAATCTGTTTGAGTGACAGGCTTCTTCAGCTGGTTGGTGCTGAGCAATGCCATCAGTGATTACGTTATGTTTGGAAAAATCATGACTCACGTTAATTAGAGGCATCTAATTAAAGGAGATGCAGAAGAAGCATTGAGATCTATAGATAAGCTTGTAGTGAAGTAGAAGAGCAAGATAACACCACCTCAGAGCAGGCCAGAGCAAGGCAGAGTACATTTCTGAATTAGCAATCAGATTCACATCTTATCACTGTTTCTATGAAATAAAAGAAACTCTAAGCTAGCACAGAGGATCAAAATTCAACACATCTCCAGCATCTCAGAGGTCAAGACTCCAGCACACTAAGAAGTGCCCCTGTCAACTGGAGGCTGGAAGCACCATAAACACTTATTTTGAGTTTTATAGGCAGCTGAGACAAGGTCAAAGAACCTCCAGCTTAAAATGCACAGCATATTCTTGAGGGCAGCAAGAAGAGCAGAAGGCAAGCTTGAGTGTGTCACAGAACAAGGGAGTGCTGTGCTGGAAGGAGAGGAGCTTCAGGGCAGCTGGCTGTGCCTGGAACCGGGCACCTCTACTTACTCCTTCTTGTTTGCTGGCGTGTGCTGCAGGAGGTATTTCTTTACATCCGATTCATGGAGCTTTTCATCCACTGCCACAAGCAGCTTCTGAGCTTTGGCATCAACATCACCCACATCCACACCCCCCTCATGGTGGAAGAGCACGTAGTCTCCCTCACGGGCAGCGTATATGCACACATAGAACTCTTCCTCCTGCAAGGACCCGGGCACAAACGTTAACAACTCACACTTGGAGAAGACCTCAGAGGTGGCTCCCTGTCAGGGCTGAGGAAGGTACAAGTGAGCACACAGCTAAGCTCTGCGACGAGAAGCAGCACCAGAGCAGCCCAGAGGCTCCCCAGGGCTGTGCAGACCATGCTGGCCTAGGAGGGAGTGTGTGGCAGCACCCAGAGTACTTCACTGTGGAGAGACCTGCTAGGGACAACCCATTCCCACTGCTGGAGAAAGCTGCTCTCATCTTATACAACCGAGGTACAAACAGGGTCTCTTCTTGCATGCACCACAAACACCTCCATCATCAGTAATTACACCTTCCCCACAAGCCACAGCAGAGCACCAGTATGTCACCAGTAGGTCACCAGCACAACCCGAGACCTGTCACATCCACAGTCTGTTATCCACACTCAGCAGTGCCAGAGTCAGGGAGCAGTGAGCTGCTTCGACTGACCAACCCAGTCTCTCCCTGGGACACAAAACCTCCTCTGCTCTGCAGGGTAACAGTGATCGACACAATCACTAAGCACTCTTGGACTAATGCTGTGCCTGCACACAGCTCTGAGCACACACCTCCATCCCAATCCACCCAAGCTGCATGCAAGGCAAGAGATTTCAAAGCCCCTTGTCAGTGCTCTGTTTGATATACAAACCTGCTTGTGAGGGACGAATGGTTCAATCAGGAAGTTCTTCAGGATTCCCTTAGCATTAGCAATCTGCAGGCAGAAAACAAACACCAATAAACACTTGTCCAATATCCACATTTATGACAGCAAGCTTCAAGAAGTAATCAATGCTGCTCTAAAAATCACTTCCTCACAAGCATCTTCCCCATGATTTCCTGGGGAGCTGTGATCCTCCCTGGACATGCTGCTGTACCACTCCAGGTTACCTGAACTTCACAGGCCTCAGGAGCCAGTCACCCTTCCTGTTCCAAACAGAACAGCTAGCAGAGCAACACCAGAATGGCTGCTCTTCATCTCCTGCCCTGAGTCAGCTCCTGCAGAGAGCACGGCTTCGTGCAGCATGAAACATGGTGGCTTCAGCTTCTCTTGGGAGTTCTGGGCAACTCAGAAGTGAGGGAAGTCCTGAACTCAACAGGGAGCAGCAGGACCCTCTGCCCAGCAGTCTTGAAGCCGTGTCAATGAGCATGAAGAGCAGAAGAATCCTTCAACCTCTCCTGACAGGGTCAGGCAGCTACAGCAAGGTCCCAGGAACTGTCCTGTGTGGGTGTTCCCACTACCCAAACCCAAGTTTCCTGGCTCAAGATACACTCCTGCACAGCCCAGGGGAGATATCCCCCACTCTCAAGGATGCTGCTGCAGCATCAGTCACAGGTCCTTGGCACAGTCCTGTCTTTAGATGTGGCAACTGGATCATGCTAAAGAAGCAATTTCAACACCCCTGGTCTCCCTGCCAGGCAGGCACAGTTGCCTGGTGTTTCACAACAGCCTTCAAGCAAGCTGGCTTGCCCAGCCCTGCACTGGGGCCAGTAGCAAATCAGTCACAGCAGGGACGACGCATCAGTTTTCTTGAGACAGCACAACTCCACAGGGCCCTGAGACACGGCAGCTGGGATGGCAGGTGTTTCTTTATCATAGCATTGCAGTATCATTCCCAGGGGAATAAATATTACAAGCCAGCACCAAGTTAAAATAAGGACTTGAAGTAACACTCAGTCATCAGCCAAAACACACTGCCTGGCTATAAGAGGACAGTTTTATGACAGCTTTTATACTTGTCTCATTAAATCTGCCTTGGGTAGTGAAGCAAAGCTGCTATGCCAACCAGACACAGCATTTGAGCTGTCTCAGCTGCTGGCTCCTGAGTGGCAGTGGCACCAGTTCCTGCTGAGCCCCAGCACATGGGCCCTACGCAGCAGCCTCAGGCTGTGGGAGCACCAAGCTGCCCAGCAAGGCATCCCTTCTCCAGCAGGAAGGTCACACATAGGACAGTTTCTCACCTGCTTTGGCATAAGCACAGCATGTGCTTTAACCACCACAAGCACAAGGAACACCCACACGCCAGCTCCTGTCACACCAGCAGGCAGAAGAAACAGAACAGGAGAGTCTTCCTGGGTTTGCTGCTAAGGTGGCACTCACCGTGGCTTCCTGGCCCAGGCGCTGCTTAAGCCAGGCCTTCACCTGCTCCAGAGTAAGGTTAATCCCAACCAGGCCAAGCTTTCCACGCCGCTTGATTAGCTGATCTGGCTTCACCACTAAACGCTGTGATGTGGTGCGAGAGGGATTAAAAGAAAGAAGCGTTAGGAAGTGATTTCAGTGGAGCAATTCTCTGCAGATAGTGGAACAAAAACTTCAATTCTGTACAGCAAGCATCCTTGCAGAGTTTCTTTAATCTCTTGGCTGGATCTCTAATGTGGTGCAGTTGTCAAGCAAACAACTCCTGGTACAAGCCTGCAGCTCTGGGGCTATGCTGTACTTTGAGAAGGGCTGCCTTATTTCTTGTCAGACATGGGTACACATGAGAGAGAGGTGACAGCTTGGTTTTGCTTTTTTTGGATGAACTCTGATCACTCTTTCAAAGCAGCTGTTAGGATGGGATGTACATACTCACTTTTTTTAAAAAACCCAAGAGAACCACCCCATGCAGGCAGCATCCCCTTGGTTTGGCAAAATGTCTTTGTAAAATGCATCATGAACTCGTGACAACAGCATCTCCCTGTGAGCAGAAGCTCAGGAGGAAAAACCATCAGAGGTAGAATGAGCACCACCAGCTGCTCCCTAAGAAAGCTCCTGCTCCACTACATACCCTGCAGCCAGACTGGCCGGGGTCCTGCACAACCTGCTCAGCTGACAGTGGCTCTTCATAGGACCCCTGTGGAAAGCTGTCCCTAGGGTAACACTTCTCTCTAGCTTCCACATTTTTTTTTTAAGAAGAAATTGGTGCCATTTGGCTGTACAGCTCCTGGAACTTCAGCATCATACAGCATAGAACAGATATAACATGGAACACTGTGCTGTGATGATTGTAGCCCTTCTGCCAGACCCTGGAGCCCTCCCTAACATCACAAAACTCTGCCTGAGGGGTTAGATAGCATCCTTGCTGCCTGCTGGCTTTCTGAACTGCTGTTATCTTCCTGGAACTCACTCATGCACTCAAGTATGGCACATTTAATTACTTAGAGTAGGGCTGCTATCAGTCAAGGAAACGTTCATGTTCTACCAATCAGTGACTTAATATAATTAATGGCTGGAAAGGAGCCAGCTTGGACAGCTAATAAGAAGAGCTCTGGATATGTTTTCTCTACAGAAAATTCATGGCTCTGAAACATAAAGAGATGTAAAATATCTTGCACAGAAAAAGGCAAAATAAAAATAATTAAGTTCTCCCTAACATTTGGCTTGGATGCAGGAAACCTGAGCTGTGTCCTAACTGAATGTAAAAGTTGGCTGTGGAGAAGGCACTCTAATTCCAGAAAGTAAAGGATGGAGAACAGGGAATGGCATCAAGATGCCTGCTTTGCCTGAATTAGCCTCCTTTATTTTCTGCATGCTTATTAGAAGCTTCTCATTCACAGGTGTGTCTGCTCATGTGTTTTAATCCTTAGAGGAATTTTATAATCAGCCCCCCAAGAAGGCGATACAACAGCCTGGAAGCAAGGTTTGTTTCTTCATCAGTGTTGCAAATGAATGTTGCAGAGCAACCAGCAGCGACCGGTCCTTCAGGAAAGATCTGGAGCACAGCTCTGCTCACAACCTGCCATGCCCAGGGGGCACAGCTCAGCTGGGCAGAGCTCTGGCCAGGGCTCTGAGTCGCTCCCCTTACCTCGCTCAGAAGCCAAGGGTGGTCCTGGGTGAGCCGTGCCCAGTCAGTGTCTGGGGTGACTCGGGCATACTTGAAGCGGTTCTGGATGGCAGAGGACGTGCAGATATACTTGTACAAGAACTCCTTCCCCGTCTGCTCAGAGATGGCTTTGGCTGACATGGCTACCTAGTCTGAATTGGGGGGGGAAATAAACAAAGAGTCAGGAACAGAGTCCAGTTCTCACAGAAAACTCCCAATCACCAGCTCGACACAAAGCAGACAGAGCTGGGGCTGTATCTCCCCACTGTAAGTACAGCTATAAAATCACCTGATAAGCCACATGGAATAGCTCTCACTTAAAACCTCTACCCATTCCCCTGCCCTGAACACTATTTTTGGTCCAGCCTGATATACAGCAATGAAGTTACAGGGTCAAAGATGTTTGTAGCTGCAGGAAACATATTTAAACAAACACTTCATCCCAGTAAGCCCGTTTGTGTGAGTCAGGCATCAGAACTGAGTCCTGCCATGGCCAGAGGGGATGTCAAAGCAGCTCTGCCTTTTCTGAGAGGTCAGACTGCTGACAGGGAGGCTCAAGCAGGGGCTGGTGCTGCATTGATGAACCAGAGCTCATGTCATTGTCATGCTGGCCATGCCTGGGGGACAAGAGACAGAAGAGCACGCTTCAGGTGGTCTTGGGGAGCTGCAAAGCAGAAAGGCTCCAGCACAGACAAGCAGAAAGCAGATTCCATCAGAGCATCTGGACAGCAAAGCACTCCAGTGGCTCAGGCTGCCTCTGCCATCCAGAGCAGATGCTCCAGTTAGAACCCACAGAGGGAAAGAGTTGAACAATTCCAGTTATTCCTTGTGCTACCTTCTGGGTAACAACCATTAGGGAGCAACTGGGTTATTCATCCTAAGGGCAAATATGGAAGCTGCCAGGGAATGATAATCAGCCATCATCAGAAATAAAGGCTTTTTGCCCTAGAGCAGGAAGAAATAGGTTTGGCCCTCCCCAAACCAGACAAATATTTATTCTGCAGCAAGGAGTAGCAGCAGGCAGGCTGCAATCTGCAAGCCTCTGGAATGAAACAGGTTGGACAGAGCAAGTGCTGCTGCCAGCTGTTAGCCAGGCTTAAGAACTGGCCTCACATTTGCTGCTAACATCCTTTCAAACAGTTCAAGTGTTCAAATAGAAATGGAGAAGCTACAGAATGGGCAAAAGGTATTAAAACCAGTGTTCCTGCTCCAGAAAATCACCGTTATGCAAACTCCATCATGATTGCAGAGCAGCTCCAACTTAATCCCATTTCAAAACAGCACCAGGCAATGTTTCTGAAGCACCAGTCTCAGAGTCAAAAACCCACTCTTGTGGCCATGAACTTGTACCAAATACCCAGCCTGCTAAAAATAACCCCACTTTGTTCTCACTGCCCCAGTGCCGAGCACAACCAAAGGAGAAGGGAGCTCTTGTGCACCAGCCAAAGGAGACCCAGCACAATTTGTCCAGCCCTGCAAAGCTGGGGGCACATCCTGCCACTCTGTCCTGCCCTGCAGCCCCCTTTAACGCAATGCTGCTGCCTTGCTTCACTTGCCAAGAGGCACTCTGAAACATCCATACTCAGAGATGCCATGGGAATAAAGTTGCCTCAGAAAAACACCAAGAGCCACTGAATTATGCCAGGTCCTGGGGCTATGAAGCAGCAGAAGCAATCTAGACCTTCACTGGGTGCTCCTAACTACAGGAGGTAGAGTGACACCAAGATAACATTGTTATCTCAAGGCAAGGATTTATATGCAGCTATCAGGGAACAGCACATATTGGAGGAAGAAGTAGAGCCAGCAGAGGGGAAATGCTAGATACCAGTGGATTAACCTCAAATATTTTTAGGAGCTGGAAGGCTTGCTCTAAAACCTTCTTAGGCAGGCTGCAATTCTGTCTGCAACTGAGCACAGGCACTGGCGTTCATCTCTTCTTCGCAGTAATCCACCACACCTTTCTAAGCTGAAAGGAGTTTTGTTTGGAAGGGGGACAAAGCATGCGAGTCTGGAGGGGAAGCAATCTGCAGCAGGTAAGGCACCCTGGGGAGCTGGCAGGCACAGACACGGCTGCTGCTGCTGCTCACTGAGCAGCCAGGCATCAGCTCTGGAGAATCCTGTTCCTGCTGAGCACGGTGAGATTGCAGGGCTGCTCTGGCTGCTTTGCCTTGAGTAGCCAGTGTCATGTTTGAGCCCAGCCGGCAGCTCGGCCCAGCGCAGCCACATGCTCATGGCATCAGAAAGTAAGAGTGAGAAAACCCCTGCACTGAGATAGAGACAGCTCAGCAAGCAAAACAAAAGCAAGACAGGGAGCTCCTTCTCCACATCAGGCAGGTGCTCTGCCATCCCCAGACAGCGGGGCTCCTTCACCATAACAGGGACTGGGGAAGACAAACACCATCACTCCCGTCCCCTGCCTCTCCCCCAGCTGTACATGCTGAGCATGACACCACAGGCTCCAGAATATTCCTTGGGTCACTGGGATCAGCTGTCCCAGACATGTCCCCCTAACACTTTGTGCACCCCCAGCCTGCTTAGTGAGGGGGTGAGGAGCAGGAGAGGCCGTGATGCTGTGCAAACACTGCTCAGAAGGAAGAAAACCATCCCCCTTTATCAGACCCAGAGCACAGCCCCAGCAAAGGGAAACAGCTTCCCCAGCTAGAAAGTGGCAACAAAACAGTTTAGCTAATGGAAACCAGTTCATTGGTGGCACCAGGATGAGATCTCAGGTGAGTCTGCACCTATCCTCTGCTTGCCAGGGGTCAGTTCCACATCATCATCTCAAGGCAGCTTGCTTTAACTCCAAGGCACTGGCTGCACATCAGATAAGCGCTATCAAAGAGAACACGCCAGCCTTGCTGACCACACACTGACCATCTAAAGCTGCACATCAGCCACAGGACAGCTCCAGAGCTGTGAAGACGCTGTCTGTTGGGCTATGAGTTGGCAGAGCTGCAAGAAAAACACACACCAACCTTACCCTGCAAGCATGGACAGACATCCTCAGCTCCCACAACCAACACCCTGCTCCCTCGTCCTCAGAGCTGTGTACACACACACTACAATAAGTCATCTGTACCTTGGTGCTGAAAACTTTCCATCGTGATTTCTCTTTCAAGCAGTGCTATTTCTGAAAGGAAATCCTGCTCCCAAGCTACCTGCAGCTATCGATCTGCCTGGCAGGAAGCTGGAATACCCTTGCTTTCAAAGCCCTTGGAAAACCCTGTGCTGACAGCTCCACAGCACACCAAAGGCAGCTCCAGGGACAGAGTCACATTTCACTGCAGCAGAAAGAGATGGGTAAGATAAAATGGCAAACAGCATCCTTAATCTAAAAAACCCAAAGTGTTTGTCCTCTCTGCAGGGTGACCCAGAGCCCCTGAACAGGATGACAGATCTTCAGCCCACACACACACACCCCCCAAACAGTCACACTGATGCCAGTTATGCCAATGCTCAAGACATCACTGTCTGCAGCTGCAGGAATCTGGACCCCAGACATCCCTCAGGTCTCATTAAACAGCACTGAGACACAACAGGGGATTGCTGGAATGGTGGGACAGAGAGCACAGGGGCATTCCCACCCTGGCTGGCACCCCAAAGTTGCTCATGTTCCAAACTTCACTGCCCTCCTTTGAGTTGCTACATTCTGCTGCTCCCCCAGTTTCTCTCTCAATCTCACCACCTGATTTTTGCAATAAAACTACTGGGGGAAGAGAGAAAAACTATTAGATTATTACAGTAACTCCAGATGAAAAATGACAAAGTCATCACAGCAGCAGAGCAGCAGGAACAAGGATGCTGTGCCCTTCTGTCTGCCCATAGCTTCCTGAGGTATTTCCTAATCATGAGCAAATCTTTAATCATACCCCTCACTCAGTTGTTCCACTACTCCAACCCTGCCTTTCTCGTGGGATAAACAGCATAAAACAACTGCCTCAGTCTGCTGAATTGGTAAGCTAAAAGATCAGCAGAAAATAAAATAAAATCCATAGGGCATCAGCAATTCCAAGCAGGATGTGCTCATGCAGGTCCCTCATCAACCAGAGGGACATAATCAGAGCACACTCCATTAACTGGCTCCATCTGTTCTGCAAACATGGAGCTGGAACATGGGCTGCAGCTCACACCGGGCTGGAGGAGCAGGATCCCTGCAGCCTCCCAGGAGTGTGGCTGGTTAAGACTCTTGCCTGTCATGGATTATCTTATTTTTGGTCATGCTTAGTGCCTGCAGCCTCAATGCTGGAGGGTCAGAGGCACCTCTGAAGAAACCATAGTGACTCTCAGTGCCTGCAGTGATTTGCTGGTCACCCTGTGGGCTCCACGCTGTGCCTGCGCCCTCACAGAACCGCCTCACCTTTTCCTTTGGGGGGTGAACATGGAGAACTGCAGGTTCCTGGCTAAACCCATTAGAAGGAGGATGATCTGCTGCCCTTTAAAGCACTTTCTACAGCACACACCATGAACTTTCCAGTTAAAACACAAGGATTGCAGGATTACAGACTGGTTCAAGTTGGAAGGGACCTCAGGAGGCCATCGAGTCCAACCTCAAAGCCCCAGAGCCAGCGTGGGTTACTAGGACCATTCTTGCATCTAAAGCACACTGGTCTTTACCACTTAAGCTAAGAGTTCTGCTGAATGGATGTCACACCCTTAGCCTTGCTTTGGCAAATGGATTCCTGGTGTAGGAATGAGCTATTTCTGGAAGCATCATCAATTTCCATGAATGATTTGCGTTCATTTACTGAGGCTCTAAACCAAACAGCTTCCCTGCAACACAGGGACCTCTACATCATCATCCATCACCACAGAAAGAGTGTGCTGGGTTTCAGCCTCTGCTAGGACAAGGGAAGGGGATTAAATCACATTTCTGAGGGCTCAGAACCACATGTTCCTTCAAAACATCACCTGCCAAGCAAGCAAATAGAAATATGCTCGAGGAAAGTTTCTTGAGTGTATTGACAAGAGAAAACCAGCACACTGGTGGCATGCTGTACAAGGATCACAGAGCTGGGTGCTGTGTCTGCCATCACACAACTGATCCATCTGCCCTGATACACCAGGGATAGGCTGAAGGGAAATGTAGCCCAACAACAAAGATACAGGGTGACAAGAAGAGACCTCGACAGCAGAGCCCAGTAAAGTCTCCTTGATGCCCAGAGAGGTCAGATGATGTGGCACTACTCAGCACACTGTGGTCTGCTCCACAAGGGGAGGGAAAAGAAATTAAAGAGACTGATTTGGCTGATTTGTCTTTAAACTCTTTTGGTCCGAGAGGTGTAATGCTCTGAGCTTCACCATTTTGAGTTCACACAGACCACAGCACTCCCATCCAGACTAGTACCATCCTCCAATTGTACCTGAGCGATGCTTTCGTTGGGAGAGGACAACTCCCTCCCTGGTGAAGGCTTCCTGCTCTCTCTCCCAAGAATTATGTCAACAAAACCACACTGCAAAGCAACCTTCACCCCACACCCCCCCTCACCCCAGGTAATTTATTAACACAGTTCAAGATCAGCCAGTATTTTCAGCCCACAGCAGCATGAAAAGTTACGTCAGCTTCCACCTGGCAAACACGCGTGCTTTCATCAGAGGACAGAGAGAGGGCCTGAGGGAAGAGGCCCTGCAGCAACTGCCAACTTCATGGGTCAAGATACCTCAGTGCCTCATGTTATGAAACACCTGGCACCGTTCAGGTGTGATGCAAGCAGGTGCACTTGCTCAGGCAGCAAGTACATCTGATGCCCAGCTCTGGGGAAGGTTCCCAGCAGGCTCAGAACCCATGGGAACAAAACTACAGCCAGGGAGGGGAACAGACCATGACCCTGCTAAGTGTCTCATGCTAGATGCAGGGTGTTTGGAATCCTGGCTTTAAAGACCATCACATTCCATAGCTTTGGGCAAGGTCCTTAACAAGCTCATCCCTTAAATCCTTCCCCACATCGCTCGCAAAGCGTGTGGGAGCAGTGGGTACACTGGCCTGCATGGGAGCCCTGCCACAGCCATCCATCGTACCTGCAAGCAGAGCTAAGACAGAGGAGCGGCTGGAGGATGGAGAGCACCGTTTCTGCACCACTGTACAGAAGTCTCCTACACAGAAAACACGACAGGGTTCGAGTAGCAGCATTAGACAGCACAGGCGACATTCTGAGCCCTACAGCCAGGGCAGGAAACAACCCAGAGAGATACCTGCGAGCAGCCTGCGTGCATCCCGAGCGTGCATCCAGCCTTGCGGGCAACAAAGGCCGCTGTGGAGGGGAGCGCGGCCCGTGCGAAAGGCAGCGCTCCGGAGCGGCAGGTAACAGCAGGTGCTCGCAGGCAGTAAAAGCGGCTGGAGCAGAGCCAGCCAGCCACCGGACACGCTCCGCGGGCAGGAGCGGAGACCCCGAGGCGGGGCCGCTGCCGCCACGAAGGGGCTCGGGCCTGACCCGCAGCCGGCCCGGCGGGACCTCCTTGCCCGGCCCCTCGCGAAGCATCCCTGAGCGGGGCCCGGCCCGGCCGGCGGCCTACTGCCGCGCAGGGAGAGGCCCCAGCCCAGCGGCTCCCTCAAGGTCAGGGCCGGCGGGGCGAGGGGGAACGCGGGGCCCGGGCGCTCTCCTCCACTGCCGGCTGCACCCCCGCGGCCCGGTGAGACCACGGCGCTTCCCGCGGGCTGCGGCCCAGCTCCCGCCGGCTGCACAGCGGCTACCGGCCCCGTTCTCCCGCGGAGCCCGGCCAGGGGCGCACAGACACCCCCCACCCCCTCCCCGGGCGGAGAGGCGCTGCCCAGCTCCCTCCCTCCGAAATCGCCCAGGCGCCGCCGCGCCCGGCCCGTGGGAGCCAGGCGGAAGCGGAGCGCTGCCAGACCCGCTCTCACCGCTCGCCTCACCTTCCCTCCCGGGCGGACCACAAGCCCCGCACCCCAGCACTCACCCAAGCACCGCTCGACCGCGCTGCCCCGCACCCTGCACGGCGCCGCCGCCTTTTGTTAGCTGCGGCCTCCCCGGCCCATCGGCCTACGGACTCCACCGCCGCCCATTGGCTGCCGCCGCCACCACGTGTGCCTTGCCTGAGCGGCGGCGGCGCTCCCATTGGCCGCCGCCGGTGGGGCGCGGCCGCGCGGCAGTATGGGAGTCGTAGTCCCGCCCCCCCGCTCCCGCCCCCCGTCCCTGAACCGCCGAGCGAGGGGGTCCGCGCGCCGCACCGCTGACGTCAGGCCGGAGCAAAGGGCCGCGGCCACGCTGGCGTCACGCCGGTGTCAGCCGCCGCCTGCCCCGGCAGAGCCAGGAGCAGCCAGACCCCCCGCCAGAGCCGGGCGTTGCTTCCCCGGCGCCGGGGCAGGCTGAGAAACCTCCCGCGGGGTGTCGCAACGGCGGGGGCGGGAGGTGCCCGGCGGCGCCGCGGGGGGCAGCGGCCATAGGGGGAGCGACGGGCCCCGGAGCCGCTGCGGAGCCTCCCTGCAGCGCGCCTCCTCCGCGGGACGAGTACCCGCGCTCCGTCACTGTCCCTGGTGACTAGAGCAGGCATCAGCTGAAGGGCAGTGCCCGGGGTGGCCCCTCCGCTGAGCACTTGGCCCGGAGGTGAGGCGCGCTGTGACCCGGTGACACTGTCACAGGCCGGAGAGCGGGCCTGTGACAGGCACCACACAGGGCAGGGGGACACCAGAGGACAGTGATGCGCTGCTTCTGCCATCGTGTTGGGGAAAGTGTGTCACACCCGGTGGTGTCAGGCAGGAAAGTCTCGACAGAAGAGGCACGGAAAGCACAAAACTGCGAGACTCTGGGGACAGGGGTGTGTCATGCTGCCCTCCCACTCCAGGGCTCCGTGGTGTTTGTCTCACCACCCGCACGTGACACCCTGCCTTCCTCCCTCCCACGCTGTGGGTCTATGCAGCTGCACCAGCCCATTCTGGGAGCCAAGGCGCAAGGATGGGCCCTGTCAGAGCCGAGCCATGTCCAGAATCGATCATCAGAGCCCATTTTCCCCACGGAGAAGTTAAATCCCAGGCTTGGAGCCGGAGCCTGCGAGCCCGCCAGACACACCACACCCACTGAGTCACTTGGCAGGAATGGATGGCTCCACACACTAATCCTGGCAGGGGCTTACCCAAACCAAGACTAAAGTTGCCGATGGGAGAGAACCAGCAGCATCTCTTCTTTGCCATTTGTCTGTCTGGGGCTGGACTCGGCAGTGATGGGAGCAGTGCCACAGGCTCCGAGCAAACCCCAGACACGCTGAAGGTGCTCACAGCAGAGATGGGGCGGCCCTGGCAAAGCCCCACGGTGGGCAGGCACCAGCTCGTGACCTGGCTGAGCAGAGGAACCTGCTGGGCCTGACACTCAGTGAGGCGTTCGCACCGCTGCTCTTGTGAAGTGCTGGCGCTCCCACACCCCCGTTCTTTCTGGCCGTGCCTCCAGCACAGGGCTTTGGAAACGCAGGTGCAAGAACAGATCCCCAACGGGCGCTGCATCCCCCATCGGTCGGCCGGGTCGGGCCAGGAGGGGTGAAGCGCGACACACGGCGAGCACCGGGCGCGCATCCCCGCCCCGACCGGCTTCGGCCGGAGCCTGCGTGCACCCCGGCGCGGGAGCGTGTTTCTCCCTTGGCAGCAGCGGCCTCTCCCCACACTCGCCTCCCACGCCTGCCCTACTTACACCGCACCTCTGACCAGCCCCCCCGCCATCCCCCGCACCGCCGTGCTTGTGCGGACTCGCCGTGAGCGGGGCGGCCTCCCCCGCGCCGGGCTGCGGCACCACAGCGGGGTGGCGGCGGCTTTAGGCAGGCCCGCTCGCCGGCGTGGCCCTTCCCCGCAAGCAGCGAGGCTGCGCCGGGCCGAGGCCTCGCAGAAGCCGCTCCCGGGGCCGCGCTCGGGGGCGCAGTGGCGGCGGCAGCGCGGGAGCTGCTGCCCGGGCGCGGGAAACCTCCCTGGGCGCGGGAAACCTCCCTGGGCGCGGGAAACCTCCCCGGGCGCGCTGCCGTGACGTTGCAGGCTGGGCGGGGCTTCGCGGCGCGCCGGAAGTCAGGCGGTTGCCCGGCAGCGGTTGCCAAGCGACAGCGGCGGCGGCGCAGCCATGGAGGAGGTCACCGCGCCGGCCGGCACCTTCCCCAACCTCATGGCTGAGGGCACGCTGCTGTCTCGTCGGGGCGAGCACGACAAGGCCCTGGCCTGCTTCAGCAACGTGAGGACGCGGCGGCGGGGGGCGGGGCACGAAGGGAAGCGGCAGGCGGAGGGGGCGGCCTGCGCTGTGGCCTGGGGGGAAGGGTCCCCAGAGCCCGCGGCTCCAGCATGGAGCGGGGGGGCACAGGCGAGCGAGAGGGTGCAGCCCCTGTCCGGCGGGGGGAGCTCAGGGAGGCCTCGGCCCCCCGGCGCAGAAAGACGGGGTAGAACGTTGAGTGCTTTTGTGTAAAGAGATTTTGTCCCGTCCGCCGAGTTGAGCCGCGCCACGACAGAGCAGGGGCCTTGAGCAGCCTGGGCTCGTGAGAGGTGTCCCAGCCCATGGCGGGGGGTGGGACTTGATGATCTTTGAGGCCCCTTCCAGCCCTGACCGTTCTGTAACTCTGTGATTCTGTGACAAGGCCGTGCTGGTGTACACTTGAGTTGTTGCCAGCACCGATGGCAAACCCGTCTGTGCTCTCTTGCAGGCGCTGAAGCTGAGAGCTGGGGACAAGCACTGTCTGGTTGCCCGTTCAAAATGTTACCTGAAACTGGGAGACACAGAAAACTCCCTGAAAGATGCTGAAGCTTCTCTCCAAGAGGACAAAACATTCTATAAGGTAGACAGCATGGAGTGACAAGTGTCCAGGCTGGCCAAGGACGGGGTCCTTTATCTGGAAAGCTCTGAGGGGCCTGGGGACAGGGTTGTGCAGGCAGAGCTATTCCAGCCTTTGCATTGTTCCCAGAGGAGGGCGGGTGTTCTGTCAGCAGAAAGAGTCCCATGATGGGAGTTTATTGTGTGCAGGTTGCAATAGCACAAGGCTCTCACTCCTGAGATCTCTGAAGCTTTGTTTTTATCTCTCTTTTATTTTTTGTTGTTTCTTTTCCAAATGTCCTTTTAGGGACTTTACCAAAAAGCTGAGGCATTATATACCATGGGTGATTTTGAATTTGCATTAGTGTTTTACCACCGAGGCCACAGACTACGTCCAGAACTGCAGGAGTTCCGGCTGGGAATCGAGAAATCCCAGGAAGCGATTATCAACTGCATCGGAAGTAAGGAGCTTCATTTTATGGCCCCTGCAAACACAGCCAGCAGCTGTTTGGTGGACAGCTGATGGCAAATGAGCTCAGCAAGTGACCCAAGGACACTGCAGCAACAGAATCTCTTTGCTTCTGGATTCCTGTGCTCAGTGGCCACTCTCAGGTGAAACCAGGAGGCACCAAAAAAGCCACAGCCCTGTCCTTTTTTTTCCCTTTTCTTATTCTTATTCATACACAGTGTCTAATAACTTCAGTTATGTGAGTTATGACACTAACTTACATTTCCAAAGCCTCCATGAAAATGTTCTAGGTGCTGCAGAACAAAGCAGCTCATCTGCTTACAGCCTTACCCATTACAGAATCCATGCCAAGATCTTTTACCCTGATATTCCAAGTTTGCAGTGAAATGTGACATGCTACCTGAGACTGGCCTTCCTGAGCTCCTGACTCTCCTCCAGTTTGCGTTGCACAAGACCAGTGAAACTGTTGACTATTGCAATGGGCTCCACTTTCATCACTGCTGGCTTAGGTCGCAGAACGGAGTTCTGCAGGAGGCAGGAAAGGCCAAGGACCTGGTGATGTTCAGAGCAAGGTGGAAACTTCTCCCTTTTCCCTTAGCTCTTCATTTTGGCAATGCTCTCAGAGCCAACAAGCTTGGGCAGGATGTACACCTGCTCTGAGGCACAAAGCTCAGTTGGGGCTGACCTGGGGAGGCTGCTGTGACACCCACCCAGGTAGTCAGGGACTGCTCGAGGAGGGAGGGTCCCAAGCAGCATGCCCCCTCCCAGGCCAGCACACACCTCACTGCACACCCATATGCACAGACCCTGATCCCTGAGATCAGTTCCACCATTTCAGCCCAGCTCTGGTGCCACAGATAACTTCACATCTCAGCTGGGTGGAAGCCCAAAGCTCTGTCAGATCTGATACTTACTGAGAAGAACAGGGAAAGCTTCCAGACCCGGCTTGCTTTCCCCTCTTGCTGCTTTCTTCACCTAATACAAATGCCCAGGTGTCTTTGGAGCTCACAGTTGAGATGCTCCTTGTGCTTTATACACCAAGCAACGGGCTTCCAGTGCCTGTGAGCCCTTTGGGCTGGAGGCAAATGAACAGACTAAAAACCAAGACGACTTTTTTTCTGAATCAAGTGATCAAGGGAGCTCCCTGGGGCCATGCAGACAGAGTTAAGGACCGTCCCAGCAGGAGTAGCACCCACAAGCTGTACTCCCTGCTCACAGAACATCCCACCATCCCCACATTACATACCACCCAATCAGTAGAAGCTTTATTTCAAACAAGACGTTATTGGCTTGGCATGTTTATGGTCATTTTACATTCTACAGCCCTTGTGCTGCTATTGCTGAACACTAACAAGGATTTTCTCTACATTTGCAGGTCCATCCTCAGTTAAACTGGAGAATAAAGAAGATCTGTGCTTTGTAAGCAGGCAGGCAGAGGTACAGGCTGAAGAGCTCTTGCTTTGGAAGCTGACTACAGTTGTTATAATGCTAATGCTTTCTGAAATAGGCATCAGAGGATTAATGGGTTCTGCTGCAATAGGGATGGGGATACAACTGGTCTAAAGTGCCTTCTGAGCATAGGAACCACACTGATCCTTTACAGGAGTATTTATGCACCTGCTTTTTGATGTAGCTCTGGCTCAAGCCACACAAAATTTAAAGGTGAAGGTGGAGAGGCAGGGAAGGGCAAGGAGGAGGAACAAAGCCCAGTCTGAACCTTCTCTGCCAGGCTGCTTCTGTCAGGTGTTGCTGATCACCCATCAAAGGCTAATCAGTAACAGCACTGTGCTCAGAGCCAGGGTACATCTACCTACAATATTTACTCTGGTTTTAGCTGACATTTGAGGTTCACCTTTTTGATAGTGGACACTTTCTCAATTGCTTAATTTTGGGGTGGTCTGTTGAAGCAGCACCTCGGTGGTACAGTGAGTGCTCGTTGCATCTTTCAGCTGGAACTGCAGGTGCTCAGTGGTAAAAACAATTTATGCAAAGGGACCTGAAGATTAGCACAGGGATTGCTGGGCTTTTATACCCTCCTGAGGTTGCAGCAGCCCTGGCTGTTCCTGCCTCTGGTTCTCTGTGGACAAGTAACCTGCCTTTCCACCACCGCTGTCCTCCCACCGCGCTGACTGGAAAGCCCTCTAATTCTGCTAATTCTACTGGTCCCCACTGATCTCCCCCAACTTGCTTTGGGTTTTTTTCTTGCTGTAGAGTAAAAGAGAAAGTCAGGAAGTCCAGATCAAACTGACTAAGGATCAAAAGTGGACAAAGAAACAGAAGCCTGTGAGGAATCCAAAAACAGAGCGACAGCTTCTTGGAGAGCTTTACGCTGACAAGACCTACCTGGAAAAGTTGCTCAAGGATAAAGGTCTTTCTCCATTGTATTTAACTAAGTGTTCCTTGTAAGCAGGTCCTTCTTCTTTTATATCCCTGTGATGACTCTTCCTTATTTCTGTCAGAGCTCAGGCAGCTCATCATGTTTGTGGTGGTCGGGAGAGAGGCAGGTATCTGCAGAGCACAGCTTTGTTTGGACCCAGATCCAACATTCATCACCTCTGAGCATATTTCCTTCCCTATTAAATGGCAGACTTTTATAACAAGTAGTAAATCAACTCAAAGCACTCTGTGTTGATGAAATCAAAAGCAGAAACAGTGTAATTACAAATGACTTACTTAACTTCTGTCATAATGATGAATCCCACTAATGCTTGCACTACGGGCACACGGCGTTGCTCACCAGGCTGCAGCTCATCTGTGGTTTCACTAGAAATCCTGTTAAGATGCAGGATTCAAAGAAGTTATGTTATTTTAGAACTAGGCAGAAAGGTGACCCCCTTTCCAGTCATTTTTCTAGGGAACTCTACCCAGTAATAGAGAAGCAATTAAGAATTTAGTCTTTGCAGCACAAATGCCCTGTACAGTCGCTCTGTCCAGGGGGTGGCTGCTTGTGCATCGCCAACAGCCCCGTTAACTGGGATCCTTCCCAGCCCTTGTCAGCAGAGCAGGCAGCAGCTCTGAGGGCTGGGAACACCACCTCTAGGGCCCTAAACTATGGTGGCCAGCAGAGAGCAACATGCAATTCGATACGAATTTTAGGTGAAGACATTTCACAGAATCACAGAATCACAAGGTTGGAAAAGACCTCTAAGATCATCCAGTCCAACCATTCTCATCCTAAACTAAACCATATCCCTAAGTACCTCATCTACCCTTTTTTTGAACACATCCAGGGAAGGTGACTCAGCCCCTCCCTGGGCAGCCTGTTCCAGGCCCTGACAACTCTTTCTGTAAAAAATGTTTTACTAATGTCCAATCTAAACCTGCCCTGGCACAGCTTCATGCCATTTCCCCTTGTCCCATTTATTGGGTGAAATCCCACAGATTCTATACCTTTGTTACTGCAAACATGGCAAGCTAAAAAACTGCTAATTGGTTACACACACTGTTCACACTGTATTGATTGGTTAGTGATTATAACGAGTTCTGATAAACCTATCTTATAGCTAAATATTGTTAGTTTACCTTTAATGCCTAAAAGTATCCACACACCTGCTGGTTTTGACCATCTTATTATGGTTGGTTCTTAACATGTTCCATTACTCCCAAGTACCTTTCCATAACTGCTTCTTGGTTCAGGGCAGCCTGTACCCCTATCAACAAGGCTGCTGTGTTTTGAGAATGGGATTATTAGGATCCTCTCAGCATAAGTAACTTTTCCTTTCTCATGGGAACAGAAGAATATCACAGAATCACAGAATCGTAGGGGTTGGAAGGGACCTCGAGAGATCATCGGGTCCAACCCCCCTGCCAAAGCAGGGTCCCTGGGACATATTGCAGAGGGTGGCATCCAGATGAGTCTTGAATATCTCCAGAGAAGGAGACTCCACCACCTCCCTGGGCAGCCTATTCCAGTGCTCTGTCACCCTCACTGTGTATCATCAGGGCCTAAATCTTGGGAGAAGAGAGCCAGGCTGCTAGCAGGCCTGCTGTCCTCTCCGACACTAAACCACTCAGAACAGGTAACAGCAAGGGAGTTTGCCACAGCTTCCCCCCGAATTGCATCAGCTCCAAGAGCCCTGAAGACTTTCCTTTTTGGGACCCTCTCTGCCAGAGTAGAAGAGCCTCCAGAAGCAGTCTGCCACGGAACTGCAGCTTCACCCATCAGAGGTACTAACACTCTGCTGTCTTATTTTCAGATCTGATGGAGAGCAGCACAAAGCAGGGGGTCAAAGTAGCAGACCTGGTACAGAGTGGCATTGCCTACCTGGACGCACGCAGCGAATTCTGGCAGCAGCAGAAGCCCATTTATGCCCGTGTGAGAGAGCGCAAGCTCAGGCAGCAAAGGTGGACCCGGGACAAGAGACAGAAACCAGCTGAGGTCAACAGATACATCACAGAGAACCTGGAGGACATTGATATGTGTAGGTGTCCTGGCTGGAAGCAGTAAGAAAATGATGATTGGCACATCTAATTATTTGCTGTAGTAATTACAGGCCAGGACAATAGAAGCAGCGTGAGTATTAACAAGTGCTAGCAGGCAGTTTTGGGGAAGTATTTGCTTTTGTATTTGTCACCTCTCCCAACGCTTTCTTAGATACAGACTCCAACACAATTTTTTTCTCAGCTTTTTCTATACTTGAGGTGTTGCTGATTGCTTTCCAGGACACCACTTAGACCTCAACCCCAGGCAGGCCACTGCTGCTTGCTTAGCAAATGCCTCTGGCTGGGCTGGTAACCAGCAGCCGTTTTCTTGAGGAAATGGGGCTGCTGGATTTACTCATTTCTGAAGCTCAGATGGTGCACTGGAAGGAAGGAGTCACTCTGCTGCCCTGGTCTCTCTCTTCCTGTGCAACCTTACAACCTTACTGCCATACAACCCCAGAAAAACAGTTCAGTTTCAAAGCTGCAGTTCAGTTTTTAAGCTGCCCCAGCGCAGCGTGGGCAGTGCCAGCACCATCCTGTTGCCCGACTCTGATGCCCGCAGCACCGGGTGCAAGAGCAGAGCTCACCAGGGCAGCACATGGGGCTGACTTAGGAGAGCAAAACTTCAGTCCTGTGGCTAGAGCTGACTTTCCAAGACCAAATGGCACTGCTGCAGTAACTAGGAGCTTTCAAAACCTCCAGACAAGCAGCATCATTCTCTGTTGTTTTTCTTGGGCAAGTGCTAAGTGTTACCCAAGGCATTTTCCTGGAGTGGCTGGGGTGAAGGCGATTCACAGAATCACAAGGTTGGTAAAGACCTTTGAAGATCATCAAGTCCAACCATTCTCATCCTAAACTAAACCATAGCCCTAAGTACCTCATCTACCCTTTTTTAAAACACATCCAGGAATGGTGACTCAACCACATCCCTGGGCAGCCTGTTCCAGGCTCTGACAACCAGCAGAGGGTCAGAAGTCCCATCTCCCAGAGGCAGATTTCTTTGTGACTGGGAGGAGGAGTGTGGGAGACACCTGAGGAGTGAGGAGCTCTAATCTTTCCCAAGCTCAGCCTGAGGCTTACACAGGCTTTACTTCCCCAGTATCCATTAAACTTTCCTCTCTGTCTCTAGTGCTGGCCAGCGACTGCCCTGAAGAAAGCTGCAAGAAAGGGGAGCGCTTGCTGAAAACAATACAGGGGTGGTCGGATGATGATGTTCCCAACAAGAACGAGCTGATGGGAAACCTGCACAGCTGCATCGGGAATGCCCGGTTAGAGATGGGCCGGGTGGAGGCGGCGCTGCAGAGCCACAGGAGGGACCTGGAGCTCGCCAGGCAGAAGTAAGTGCTGCGAGGCTCCCGTGAGGGGGAAAGCACCTGTGGTAGGATGCTTTAGCATCAGGTAACGTCATTCTCACCTGGAGACCCAACGGGACAACGTGTTGTGGTCTCACTGACTTACTGTCTGGACCACTTCAAAACTAAGGAGGCCAAAGCAGATTTTAAAAGGTCCCAGCCCAGGAGAGCACAAGTCCCATTCTCTGCACATCAGCCTCCAGTACCCACTTCCTCCTCAGGACGCTCACACTCTACATTGAACAAGTTTTCCACTACCTTTTCTCTTCAAATTATTTGCATTCAAACCATGACAGCTGCTTGAAATACTTCTCAGGGAGATGTGGTTCCCTGCTCACACAGAGCACTTTCTGCAGCTCTTTCAGCTAAACCAGGAGGCAACACATAGTCTTAAGATTCAGTGAGAGTTTTGCAAAGCACAGGAGAAAACATGGAATAGTGGCTTAACTTGAAGTTATTCTGGGTTTATTTTTGCCAGGCTTTTAAAACATAATTAGCTTAATGTTTTTCACAAATCACTCTTCATAATGAATAGCAGTTTAAGAACTTTCTCCCCAGTTATGCTACACAAAGTCAGGAATTGGCAGGAGTCAGGTAGATCATTTCAGTACCTTGAAGCCGATATAAAGTGATGTTTAAAGGACGAAGCGAGGAGGGAGCCTCCTGGCTGGAGTTCCCGGGACAGAGCAGGGTGGTTAACAGCTCACCATCGCCCCCAGCAAGGCATTTCTCCTCTCCTCCCACCAGCCTTTCTGCTAAGGCAAGGGCGGTCACATCAGCCCTCTTCACAAGATGGGAATGAGGGCTAATTAAGGGAAGAGTCCACAGGCTACATAATTCTAGAAGGAGCTGGCTGTGGTGTGGGGCAGTGGGAGCTGGGCCCTTACTGGGCGCCTGCAGACATGGAGTGGGGTCTCCCCTTTTCTCTTGGGCAGAAACCCGGGCGCTGGTCAGGGAATCCCACAAGGCAACAAAGGGAAACTGAGGCAAGGAAAAGCAGGAAGGCTTTCCCCAGGACTGCAAGAGTTGCACCGAAAGAAATATAACCAAAGACAAAACTAAACCATTTCCCTGTGTATTATGGGGTGTCAGCTCTGACAGCAGTAGGGGGATCAAAGCTCTACCTGGACTCTGTGCCTTTCGGTCTGATGTCAGCCCTTTGCTTAGCCTGATGTCATGCTGAGCACCCAAGGGAGCATGGGAGGCTGAGGGGAGCACAGGCTGTGTCAGGAACAAGGCTGTTGCAGCTACCACCATTTCTTTTCCTTTCCAATGCAGCAATCTGCCAGATGCCATATCCAGAGCCCTTGAGAACGTCGGCAGAGTTTATGCCAGGATGGGGAAATTCCAGCAAGCTATCGACACGTACGTACGACCTGTAACAGAAAGGGTGTGAGCCTGTGGCTTTTCTTAAAAGAGGTGATGCTTTTCCAGGTTGTTGAATCATACCACTAGCAAGGGGGGACTGTGAAAGTTTTGTAACAGCCATACCTGGGATGCTTCCTTTATATAATCAGGGGGTGAAATTAGAGCTGCACCTAGTGAGATTTGGTAAATGTTTGTCTGTCTGTCTTCCTCTTTGCTTGGAGCTGGGAGGAGAAGATTCCAATGGCAAAGTCCAGTCTGGAGAAGACCTGGCTGTTCCATGAGATTGGCCAGTGTTACCTGGAGCTGGATAAAGCTGAAGCAGCTCAAAATTATGGAGAGAAGTCCCTGCAGTCAGCAGATGAAGAGGGAGACGTTGAGTGGCAGCTCCAGGCCATTGTACTAGTGGCACAAGCACAAGGTAAAGGTGTTAGTGCAAATCTTGCTCTGAGGATGGAGGTGGCTTTTCTGCTTGGCATCTTAGTGAGGTCATCTCTGATTTAACAGCCAAAGTAACTGTTCAGATCAAGGAGTTGGACTTGATGATCCTTATGTTTGTCTTCCAACTCAGTATATTCTATGATTCTATTGTTCTTCTCTTGATCTGGGGTTAAAACAGATGTTTTCATTTGTCTGTTACAGTAAAATTAAACCATTACTGGTCTGCAATCATAAACTTTGAAAAGGCACTCGAGAAGGCAAAGTTTATTCACAATGAAGCTGCACAAAAGGCCATCATTGCTGTAAGTGGGTCGTTGCAAACAGGAGAGAAGCTCAGGGCAGCATCAGTAAGTCAGCTGTAAGACTGTCTGGTGCCTGACTGAGAAAACATCACTGCACAGGTAGCACGTTAAGAGGGGGAAATGCAGCCTCTGAGGCAGTTTACATATCAAAAGTTATGAAACCTCCTGGCTCAGAAAACCCCAGTGTAAAAACCAGCCCAACCTAGGGAAGGGTGAAGCCCTGCTGAAGTCAAGGGAAGAATTTCTTTTGAGCTCCCTGGGGTGAAGGTTTCACACCTGGAACACAGTGGTGCCTTCCTGGTGTGCAGCTGCTGGGCACAGCTCCCTCTCTTCTGCCCCTCTGCATTTGACCATGGAAGAACATCTGGGCAAGGCAAAGCCAGTGGTAGCCAGCCTTCATCACCCTGACAGTGGGTCATGGTGATGCAGGTGCAGCCCAGTCACAGACCTGTGGGTGATCCCTCCTGGGCAGAGCCAGAGCTGGAATCCTCAGGGCAGCAGCTCTTGGATAGTAATCGCTGTGGGGAGAAGGGAAGTGTATTGTTGCAGGGAGCAGGTAGGAAAGGAGCAGGTGGCAGTAGCAGAGATCAAAAGAAAACAGGAAGACTTGGGTGAAACTGCATTTGTAGAGCTTATTAATGAAAGCCATTACCACTTTCAGTCCTTAGATGATGTCAGCAAAAGCTTCGTCAAAGAGCTGGAAGAAAGAAGAGAAGAAACGACCATTGATGCTCTTACAGGTAGCTGCCATCTAGACCTCACACCCTGTAAATGCAGATTCCCACTTTCCCAGGGCATGGAGAGAGGTGGGAGCTGAGCACCACACTCCCAGGCTGCAGGCTGCCCACGTCTGGCCCATGTCTGCGCCCACATCCATGCCCATGTCGCATCCTCCTCACGGGTGCCCCACAGCAGGCATTGGTTTATCTGGGGAGCCACAGCGGGGCTGTGATTCCTGGCTTCGGGTTTGCCAGGGAAGGCTTAATCCCGGGTAAACCAGAGCAAGTGATGCCAAGGAAGCCCCGGTGACCACCCGGGACCCCGGCTTCACCCCCGCACCCCGTGCCACCCGCTTGAAAAGCTGCGTTTGGGGACGCTGGAAGCGGCCCAACAGCCACACCAAGTGTCGGGGTGGCCGAGCGCAGGGACACCGGCAACACCGGGCCGCTGACGGGTCCCTCGGGGCGGCCGAGCCCCGCTCGGCGCCGTGCCCGGTGCGGGCAGGAGGTGGCAGCACCGGCCCGAGCCCTGCGCCTGTCCGCCGGTCCCGCCGGCTCCCGGAGCGGGGCGGCAGCGCAGAGCGGCTGGCTGTGGCCGTGGGGAAGGGAAGGGAGGGGGGTCCTGCCCTCAGCCCCGGGCGCCTCTGGGCGCCGGGCTCACGGCCGCTGTTCCCTCCCCAGACGAAGATGTCGGCGGTGAAGACGCCCCGGACGGCGAGGGCTGCGGGGTCCAAGAGCCCCGTGAGCACAGCCCGGGGGAGCGGGAAGGCGACGAGCAGCCGGGAGATGCCCAGAGCCGTGAAGATGAAGGGGGAAGCGCTGAAGAAGGGAGAAGCGCAGAAGATGCAGGGAAGGAGAGCGGGGGCGGCGGGCAGGACGCAGCTGATGAGCCGCAGCCGCCCGCAGCGCCGGGACCGCGGGGCACGGACGGGGCCGAGCCGGGGCTGTAGCTGTACCGGGGCCGGGGCTGTGGCCGTACCGCGGGCTCCGCAAACACGAACCTCCATCCCGGGCCGGGCAGCCGGTGTCTCCTTCCCCGCCGCTCCGTGCGCCGCCTCCCCTGGCCCGGCCTGGCCTTGCGCGCCCAGCCTGGACCGAGGGCCAGGACCCCCCCTCCCCTGCACCCACCCAGTCCCGGGGGGGCGCAAGCTGCCCCCAGCCTGCCGGGACCAGCCCCTCCGCAGGCGGGGCAGGGGGATGAAGCTGCGGGCTCCCCCCTCCGCCGCGTTGCTCCCGGGGGAGGGCCCGGCCCGGCTCCCCGCCCGGCTCCCCGCCCTCCCCGCGTCTGCGGGGCCACAGGCGGAGCCGGGGGGGCCGGCGCTATGAAAGGGGCCGCGGCAGCGCCCGCTCCAGAGCCGCTTCCCCGCTGCGCCGCTCCGCACCGGCGGCCGCTGCCCTCACCATGGTAAGTGGGGCCCAGGGGCGAGCGGGGCCGCGACAGCCGCCCCTCCGGGCGCGGGCGTCGGTTCCCGAAGGGGACGAAGCGCCGGCGGCGTCGCCGACACGTGGGGTCTGGGTGGGGGGTACGCGGCCGGGCCCCAGGAGCAGCCCATGGCACCGGGTCCCTGCGGTGGATCCGCCCCGGGGGTCCCGCTCTGCCCCGTCCCCGCGGTGTCGCAGCGGGCCCGGAGCATCCCTCAACGCCAGCCCCGCGGGGAGCCCGGGCCGTGGGGACAAGCAGCGGTTTGTGGGGGCAGCGGGGAGGGACGGGACGGGGCAGGGGCTCAATGGGGGATTGTTCGCCCCGGAGCCCGGTGCTCCGCCGACACGGGTGTCTGTGGGGCCATTGTCTGGCCTGCCCGGCCGTGAAGGCTGCTATTATTCCCCAAGCTGGCTGTCGAACAATGGGGCCGGAGGGTGTTTTCTATTATTGTTCTTTTGTTCGCCCGTTAAAAAGCAGCCTCAGTTCCCGCGGCCTCCAGCAGCTGCCTTCAGCAAAATAGCTGGACGGGCCCGCCGCAGGGATGGGGAGGGCAGCCTGGCCCCGGCTCTGGTACCCGGTGCTGGTCCCCACTGAGCTCCAGCGTCCCCTCTGTGCACAGGACTCGCTGCGAGGAGAAGCAGCTCTCGGAGGCGGCTCACACTATCCGCTGCCTCTTGTATGATGACCAGGGAGCCCCGAGGTCACAGGGAAGCCACCGTAGAGTCCCAGGAGAGCCCATGGTCCTTGCTCTTCTTGGTAAACCCATTCATTCCCACGCTGGGAGCTCTGCACCGTTTTTGGGAGTGGGTTTGGCTGTCCCAGCACACTCGAGACTCCCCATCTCACTGTGCTGGGCAGCAGCTGGCCCAGCGCTCCCTGCCCAGCACTTTCCCTTAAGCAGGGGGGGTCCCTGACATGGCCTCCAGGGAGTTTTGGAACAAAACCCACCTCTACATCTTGAATAAGAGATAAACGAGTCAAACAGCCGGGTGTTTAAACTCTATCTCCACTCTGCAGACAGGGAAGCTACATTTTTCTGCCATGGCAGAGCACTGGTATAGTGTGTAAAAAAACCTTTGAATTTTGCAGCATCTGAGGCAGAACTGCAGCATTGTCCCCGGGCTGCTGGCCCAGGATTTGGCCCCAAAGCCACGGGCTGGGTCAAGAGGCAGCTGGGGAGGTCACATCTGGGCACAAAAGGCAGTGGCTGCCCCTCGGTGTCAGTGAAAACTCGCGCAGTTGGAGAAATCCCTCGTTTCCTTCTAGTCCTCTGCTCTCCTAGGCTCTGCTGGGAATTAATCTGGGATTCCAGTTACCGGAGCTGCTGGCAGGAGGGAAGGGAGAGCCAGTGCCAGCTTCCCAGCAGAGCTTTTCCCGGCTCTCTCGCTGCTGCCAAACACGTTTCTTTCCGCGCTGAAAGGGCTGATTTCGGTTTCGTGTTCAGCTCGGCAACTGCTGGGGGGGGGGGGGGCTTTACTGGAAGCGATTTCAGTTGCTGGTCACAAGAAGAGCCCAGATTCCTCCTCCAAGGCACTCGGGGCGCTGATCTTCAGCGTAGCCTGAAGAATCAGCAGATCTTAACGCGGAAGAGCATCTCCTGCACAAGCTTCACTCACAGAGTCCCCCCCTCTGGGGACGGAGCATCCCTGAACAGACTGAAACCCCTTTGCAGTCTTTTTTTTATTGAGACAAAGGGGTGAGATCGCAGCAGCTGCTGGGACCTGGGTTTCCTGTTTTTTGGGTAGAGGTCCCCCCAGCACCCCCATTTCAGAGTCCCTGCAGTGTTTGGTTGAGTGTCCACAGAAGGATCTGGCACATGAAGCGCTCTGCGGCTCTGGGGCAGCTCCTGGTGCCTGTGAACCTGCAGCTGCTGCCACGTGATGGGTAAAACTTCCCCTTCCTGGTCAGGCAGAAGCGTGGCTGCTGAGGCCAGAGCAGCACCCTCAGCTCCTCGGGACAGACGGACAGAGCTGGACAGGGCACGGGTGCCAGCTGTGGGACAAGCCGGGGGGCTGCGAGAGGGGGTTTGAGCCTGGTGGGGAGGCTGAGGTTAGGGCGTGTGTGGGTAGAGGGGCTCCCTGTGCCCCTCCTCCCTGGACACGTGCTGGTGCCATCACATCTGTGGTCTCACCAGGCTGCTGGTCTGCAAAATACTTTTTTCTTGCCCTGCAGAACAGAGGCTTCTCCAAGAAGAGTCACACGTTCCTGCCTAAGATATTTAGAAAAATGTCTACTCAGTCGGCGAAAGAAAGACCCGAAAGCTTGCAGTTCCCCTTCCTCGACGATGAGGAGACCATCTCCACGGTAAAAGAATCTAAAACCTTCTTCATTTTAAGAGGCCTGCCTGGCAGTGGGAAGTCCACGCTCGCCCAGGCGATTCAAGATAGGTATAAAGATGCCTGCAAGGTCATCTCTGTCGACAGCTATAAAATTAAACCCCTAATAAGAAGCGCCGTTCCTGATGAGTATTCCAAGGTGGATGAGGATCTAGTTGACTACTGCAAACGAGACATCAGCGTGATCGTGTTGGATGACACTCACCACGAGAGGGAACGACTGGACCAGCTCTTTGATATCGCTGACAAATACCGGTACAAAGTCATCTTTGCTGAGCCCAAAACCCAGTGGCGACTGGATTGCTTGCAGCTGAAGGAGAAGAATCAGTGGAAACTCTCTGTAGAAGAGCTGAAGAAGATGAAGCCAAGCTTGGAGAAGGAATTCCTACCCATGTATTATGGGTGGTTTTTGAGCAAAAGAAGCTCAGAGATCCTGCGGAAGGCTGGCCAGGCCTTCCTAGATGAGCTTGGGAGTCTCAAAGCCTTCAAAAAGGAGAGCAAATACTGTATGTAGATAAGTATCTTGCCATGTTCTTACTCTGTTGACACTGCACATGGAGCAGGGCTGGGCAGCTTCTAAAGTGAATTTCTAGTTAAAGTTAGTAATGAGAAAATCTGTTTGAAGCTACTAATCCCTTCCCCACAGTTGTTGTTGGGGAAAATGGTTTAATTTATTTTTACCCAGAAGAATTCTGTTTAGCAGTGGTGCTGCAGGGAGCTGGATCAGGTGGCTGGGCTGGGCATCTCCTGCTACTGCCCAGGGCAGAAAAGAGAAAGATTGAACTGTCTTGTCCCTGAAGGGATTCGTACAAGCTCAGGGTGAGGATGGGCCATGCTGCTGTGCAGAAGCTGCTGCTTCCTCATGGCACCTGCTGCTGGCCTGGGTGGAGGGGGAGGTTTCACTTACCCATCTGGTCTTCTCGGCAGTGAGAAAGATGGACAGGATGGGGAGGAAAGCTGAGATGGGACTTGGGCTCATGGGGTGACATCAGGGGACTGTTTTTTGACAGTTTGGTTGTTTACCTGTGTCTGCAGTTGCCTCTGCTATTGAAGATCCCAAAATAAAAATAGATCTCACCAGCTACTTTGTGAAGAGGCCGCCCGGGGTCCTACACTGCACCACAAAATACACCGATTTTGGGAAGGCAGCAGGAGCTGAGGAGTATGCACAGCAAGAAGTGAGTACAGGGCTCTGACTCCTCCCCACGCCCCCAGTCCCACCAGTGGCTCCACAAGGCTCCCAGGGGAAGGTGGGCATGCGGGGGCCGGTGGGGGAGATGGGGATGTGGAGCACAGAGGGAACTTGTAAGGACACTTGGTGTTTCTGCGTGTTCTGTGCAGTAACAAGTTGTAACCATGGGACAGGTGGTGACTGTTTCCTTTCAGCTCCCCTACAAAATACTCCTGTCCCATCCTGTTGTACCCAGTAGCTTGGCTGGCATGATGAGGAGTTAAGGGATTTACGCTTCCAGCTAAAATCAAACCAAGCTAAATATTGGAATCTGGGGAGGAAAAAAGTGAAAAAGTGTAACCAGCTCTGAATTCATAGAGCAGGAACTTGAGGCTGTGATCTGTCTGTGCACAGAACTGCAAAGCAGGAGCTGTGGTGATGGGCCAAGGTGCCAGTCCTGTGGCTGTAACAGCTGCACTGCGCCCAGGTAGAGCTGCGGTCTGACCTCTCCTCCTCCTCCTCTCGCAGGCGGTGAAGGCTTCTTACGGCAAAGGCTTCACCTTGTCCATCTCAGCTCTGTTCATCACAACAAAAACTGTCGGTGCACGTGTGGAGCTGAGCGAGCAGCAGCTGCTGCTGTGGCCTGGGGACGCCGATAAGATCCTGCCGACCGACAACCTCCAGAAAGGCAGCCGGGCTCACATCACCCTCGGCTGCGCCAACGGCATCGAAGCCGTCCAGACTGGGCTTGATCTGCTGGAGTTTGTGAAACTGGAGAAGGCAGGGAACAAAGGGGATGAAGTGGGGGAAATCGGAGGTGGGAAACTGCTGTATTTCGATAACGGTATGTGGATGCTCCACTTTTCTAAAAAGATGGATGTGAAGGCAATATTCTCAGGCTACTATGGAAAAGGAAAACTTGTGCCGACGCAGAGCACCAACAAGCGGGGCTCTGCTTTTAGTTCCTGCACCATCATCTAGGAACGTGGGCAGGGTAGCTCATTTGTTTGTTTTTAAAAGGCAAGTAACTCCTGTAACCTTTAAAAGTGTAAAGAAAAATAATTCTACCTTTACTAAAGTAAGCCCTTTTGCCAGCCCCAGTGTGACGCCTCTCTGGGGAGAGTTTGTCGGCCTCAGAACAAGGAAGAAAATGAGCAACTCCTGACTGACAGAGGAAAACTGTCATGTAACTGCGGAGCTGCTGAGTGTATCTTAAGTTATGGCAAGAACTAGCCCTGTGTTCTGCTTGTTTTCTTCCTCAGAGGAAGATCAGCTGTGGTCTTTCAGAGCTTCCCCATGAACCACAATCGTTACACCTTTACCTTCAGGACTACACGCAGTGGCAGACCAAAGCCTGTTTGTAACTGCTCTTAAGCCAAGGGAACTGCATAGCATCTCTCTCCCCTTCTCCCACACCTGGGAACTGACACTGGTCAGCTGCGCACCCAAATTACTGGGTAAAACCAGCAAGAGACCCAGTCCAGGGTCACTGCTGGTGTGTGGTAGTTACTAATAGTTTATCCCACGAGTAGGTGCACCAGGGCACCCAGCAACCTTGGTCAGGGGTGTCTCCTGTGGCCATGCTCACCCCAATTCATGCTCACTGCACGTGAACCCTCCCTTCAATTGCAGGGGGACGTGCTGGCGAGCACGTGGTGCCCTGAAGAGCTGTCAGGGAAGGCCCTGAACTCCAGGAGAGGCGGAGTTCCCTTCCTGCAGCTTGGCTCCAGCATCTCACTTCAGTCTTGGAGTGGGCTGGACCAAGTGCTGTCCATGTCCTTGTCCTGTAGGGAATGATCCTGCCTCGCAGGGAGTGGAAAAGATGAGCTAACATCTTTTCCATCTTATTTTGTAGAAATTAAAATCATGTCTGAAGTATAGAACTGTACTTCATGCAAGATTTTACTACTATTCTCTAATGCACTTGAATGTTAAAGTTAGGCTGGAGGTAACACTGTAGTTTAGGAAGTAAGTGGAGGTATTGTAACTGCATAACTCATCTGCTCAACCCTAAACCCTTGGCTGCAAAACCTGTTAATGATTGAGCACTTGGTCCCAAGTCCCTCTTGTTGCATCATGTTTCTGCACCCAGGTGGGTGGTGGGGGTCACTGCCTCACCGTAACAAACTCAACTAATGGATTCAGGTCAGGACAGTGTAAGCTCATGCTATGGCTCAGGCTTTGGTGAACTGCATCGTAGAATTAATCCTGTATTAATCTGTGTAAATACTCACCGTGCTTGAGAAGCATGTGCCGGGCTCACGTCTGGTGGGAGCTGTCGGATGGGCACGGCTTCCCTGGAGCTGGGAGCGCACAGACACCGCTGCGTGGGATGGCTGGTGCTGCCTGTGCAGAAGCGTTCCACCTCCAGCGCTGGGAAGCAAAGCCAGGAACGCTTCGGGTTGATGCTCTGCACGTGTATGGGTAAAGCACAACGCTTCCTGCTGTTCTGAAGAGATGGATGACAACAGATCCTCGTAACCTAAAACAAGTGTCTGTGCCCCTGCGATCCTCCCTTCCCTTCCCCAGAGCAGCCCTGGCAGAGGGGCGAGCACCCAGCGCTCAGCTCAGGCCTTTCCCAACAGATCACGCAGGGGTTGGGTCCATCACACTGGGAAAGGCGTGCAGGAGAAGGCCGAGCCCCTTCCCTCCCGTGCCCCAGGTCACATCCAGCACCGCAGGGCTGGAATACCTTATCTGCCTGTTCAAGAACCACAGTGAGACTGTCATCATTTAAGTTTTTATTAGTTTGTACATCATATACAGTTTATAATAAAGTAAACCAATTGCATATGGTTTTGCTTCAGTCTGATATTCTTCATATAAACACATCATTATGAATTATACCTAATGAAGTAAACAACAAATATTCACATTTTTACCATTCACATCCTAGAAAGGTAAGGGTCCAAAGCGGGACAGTGTTCGTACCAACGTGAAGCCTGGCTTAGAGAGGAGGAGGTGTTTGGCAAAGCGTGGGGACAGTGATTGCTCCATGCAATGTGCCTTTCCTCCCTCAGGAAAGGTTGAGATATTTACACTGAGGTAAACATTCAGAGCTTCAATTCAGATAAATACTGCAGCACAGGCTCTAGCGTCCTCCCCAAGCTGGCTTCACATCGGCGCCGGGTTTCATCCTGACTACTGAATGTGGTCACAGCAAAGCAGACACGCATGCAGCGAGGCGCTAGGGTGCTGCCCCCACGCTCAGCCCCTCATCAGTGCTTCACGCTGTTTCTCTCTTTAGAAGCATGAGCTATGAAAGGAAAGCGGGGAGGAAGAGGGGGATGACCAGGGGGAATTGGCTCTGCCACAGCCACAGCCCCAGCCAGGGGCAGCGCCCAGCTCTCCTTAAGGCTTTGGTCTGCCTGGGAATGCTGCGCTGCAGCCCCCGCCTCACCTCAGCCCCTGCCTCACCTCAGCCCCTGCTCGCAGCGCTGCGCCCCAGAACTTGCTTTCCTTCTGCAGTCAGACCAACGCCAGAGTGAAAAGTCACCTCGTGGGGCAACCCACCCCCCTCTGTGGGGGCACACAGCCAGGGCACAGCAAGGGGGCCAAAGCACCGTGCATCCTCGCACTATGCCCAGCACGGCTCCGGCTGCCCCGATGGCAGGACGACAGGGCCAGTCCCGCGGGGCGGGGGGCAGCCAGCTTCGCTCAGAGAAACGCGGTGGGTGCAGCGCACGAGCTGACCCCTCTCCCGAGGGGCAGGGTACAAGGCACAAATTTAAGCGGGATGAAAACCATCCACTTGCAGATCAATGAGGAGCTTCAGCTATTACTGACACAGAGGCAGTGACGGGGAAGAGGAGCAAACCTCTGGTGGGTCAATCAGCGCAGCTGGCTCGGGGACTGGTGGGCACAGCAGCTCTTGGCTCTGTATCCCCTTCAGACACCGACAGTCAACAGACCTGCACTATTCCATGGATAACAACACACTGTCCCTAAAAGTTTTCACTTCCTTTCTCCTTTTTTCCCAACTTGTGTTAATGTATTTACACAACAGTCAGAAGCCTTTAGCACTCCGGGTCCAGCCTCACAGCGACCCCTCCAAGCTCACAAGCAAAACCCTCCTATGTAGCAGAAGCAATGCAGCACCTGTGGCAGCAGCAGCCAGGAGCATCACGCTGGTCCGTACAGCGCATTTCAAGTCCAGGTTCATCGGACAGGACCCCCTCACGGCTCCCCTGCTGAAGGGGAGCTGACACAGCATCAGATTTGTAAAGTGAATCCACACAAGAAAAACAACACACCAGGCTGCGTGGTCTGAGGTCAGACCACTGCACATGCAAGCAGCTCCCACACACTAACGGCACCGATGCACGTTTTCATTTTTAAAGCATGAGTTTGCTTCCATTCCCATTTGAACGCAACCGCATTTCACTACGTGAAACTATCCTACAGCAGCTCAGACACCACGAGCATCATGAGGCAAAAAACATCAGAGGGAAAGCCTAACAGTCCAACAGTTCCTCGTGTCCTTGTGCACATGGCCAAGTCACAACAGCAGAGCCGAGCACCGCTCCCCACACACACACTCGTCCCTGCACTCGTCACCCCACAGAGGAAGCTGACAGCTACTGTGTTGGCCATCGAGCTATCAAAAGAAATTGCCCCCCCACCTCTGCTGAAAGCCCCCTCCCTTGCCCACCAACCCGCTCTGGCTTCCTGCCCACCAGCTCTGCTGCCTCAGGGCTGTGCGGGAGCTTCCAAGTACCAGCCAACGTGACCCCGTGCAGCACAACCTGCTTGGCATCAGCGCAGGGGGCTGCTTGGGGCAGGGCACGAGGGGCTGCACGTGGGATGGGGGGGCATAGTCAGGTACCTCCAGGGTTACACATCGAGGCTCTTGCTGCTGCGCCCAACAAGGAACCTTTCTGTGAGCAGACTGATATCCGGAGCGCTCTGCTCCTCAGAGGAAGGGCTTCACCATCGGCTTCTTCCCCATGCTGGGCTCAGTCACCCCAGAGGGGACAGCACGTGTCAAACCTTGGCCACCCCACCATGCCTGTGTTTTGGGGCTGTCACCAACACCAACTGCCTCCGTTGGCTCTTCCCTCACTCTAGAAAAAGCACAGGCATAAAACCACGGCGAGATACTTACTACCTGTGTGGTGAGCTACACCTGGTAGCTCCTGCAGGGCGGAGGAAGCCGGGGAGGTCTGCGGAGCGGTACCAGCTGGAACACCCACGCCAAGGTGCCCTGCAGCCAAGTACAAAACACAACTCATCAACAACATCCCTAACTACCCAGTGCAGAAGCCAGCGCTTCAAGCAGCGCACACTGAAGCAGGGGTTCTGCACAACAGCCCCCCGTGTCCCCAAGCTGTGCTGGGACACAGCCGGTTACACCACAGCAGCTCTACCCCCGGCGCCAGTGCTGCTGTCCCCAGGCACAGTCCCTGCAGAAGGGGACGGGTGTTCCCCTCCACTCAGTCACACTGACGTGCCCTGGAGAAGTCTTGGCACTCACCACAGTAATATTTAACAACATTAAATCATGCATTCATGTACAGTTCTATAAATATCTGCTGTATGCTTTTTGTCTCAGAAGAAACGCCGCTCCTCTCTTCTCCTCCAAGGAACAGTCTCCATGTTCGGAGGAGGAATTACCTGTTGTACTTATCCAGGGGAGGGGAAACAACAGTAAAAACCACTGACAACTGCAGGACACGGTTCTGCTGGGGACAAAAGACTGAGAAAAGTCCAAACTGTACAGTAATATCAATACACGTGGGTCGAGACATCATGGATCCGCAATGCCACACCAGAACAAGTCCTGTAAACTCTGATATACAAGTGCCACAAGAACTGGAGAAGTATCGATGTGCATAGACCAGGATTTCAATTCCCCAGGAATTCATCATCTCAGAGTCAGAAGGATGCCAGGGCCTCCTTTGGCTTCCAGCACAAGCCAGGTACGTTACACCAGTGCGAAGGAAGTCAGAATAAATGTGGCAGAGTCTGGTTTCAGAAATACGACTCAACATTGGCTCACGTGGAAAGCTGACTTTTGAGCAAGTTATAAAATACTTTCTTTATTCTGCAGTACTAGAATTTAAGCCCTTAGATCTTCCCTCTACGAAAGCAGATTGTCAAACGTTCTGGCAGACCGTCCTTGGCGGCAGCACCACGACACTACTGCAACTGCAGGGAATGAAGTTAGCGTGCATCACAGCCCAGCACCTCGTCCCACCGAGCAGGATTAAGTCCAGCCCTCAACAGGAAGACAAAGTCGTCAGCATTCATGGGAAATCACTTCATGCAGGGAGCTCCCGCCGGCCTCTGCTCCTGCAGGAAAAGTTCCACCAGGTATCACACACTTGATGCTGGGTTCCTCTACCAGCGAGCTCACCCGTGTTTGTACTGACACACATCTCTCAGCCAAGCAAAACTCAGCCCTGTGGCTGCCACTACGCTACCACGGGCCAGGCCGCATCCCAACGAGACCCAACGCTCCTTCTCTCGAGCCCCACGTGCGACCAAGGATGCCCAAAACCACGTCCAGGCACCGCACTCCAGAGCCACTGCGCAACCAGTGTGTAACTGGAACAAAGCCACTCCTCCCGCTCCAGAAGGAAAGGATCCTGGAAGCAGAGTCCTCTCTCTTTGAACCGAGATCTTGCCACAACATTACAAGTATGGTCAAAATAAACCAGCGTCCACGTTACCCGCTGTACCACCAGGCCAATTCCATCCCCAGCAGGGCCGGCGCAGCCGCACGCAGCTCTGGCCTTTCCTCATGCGACAGAAGCAAGTGGCAGGCTGGCAGCTCAGAGTTCCACTTCGCAGTTTCTTGCTTCTTTGGACTAGTAAATTACTTCTAGTTGCAAACGACTCAACTAGTTTAACGAATCTGTACAAGTTCCTGTAAACACGGTGAGAGCACAGCGCTGCACGAGACAGTAACCGTGGTTTAGCTATTCACCTGAATGTTACTTTGCATTTCTTCAGAGCTACAAAGAGCTCGTCCACACTGTGGGTCAGTAACATGAAATCAAACATCAAGCTCAACAAAACCATCAAGTTTTAGCACAAATATTAAATGTTCAAGTGGATTAATGAAAAAATGAAACATACGGTGAAGAAATTCAGCCCAGAGCAAGTCCAATCTTCCCTCAGGACAATTCCTGGAGTGGACACACACAGCCCTTGATTCTAGCTTCATCTCAGGGAATTTTCACTTAAGCTGCTCTTTGAAATCCAAAGCAATACAAAGTTGTTAAGCTCACATGTTACCATTTGAGTTAATGCCCAAGTGTACCGTCCTGGTGGAGCCATGGCAAAAAAGAAAGGAAAAAAGAAAAGGAAAAAACAGAGACACCTGGTAGGTCAGACACAGTGGGGTGAAACTCCATGGGATCTTGGCAAAATTTTCAGAAGATTAAGGCATCTTCCAGGTTACTCCAAACCCCAGACATGCTGCCACACTGCGCTTCAGAGCCAAAACCACACGGGAGGTTACTTCACCTGGGAGGACTTCAGGGAAATCCTCTCTGCTGAGGAGCAGGAACAATCTGAAAGTATGGGCCAGCATGGAGGGACCAAAAGATTCAAAGCTTTATTTATTTTTGTTGGGTTTTTTTTTTTAATAAAGTTAACAGTAAAACAAAATTCACAAGCCTTCCCCTCCCCAAGCTGGTTTCCTCTTCACACACAAACGCACACAAAACAGAGGTCTCCAACTGAGAAAAATGAAACTGCTCTAAGTACAATGAGACATGAAGGAGGAAGGTGTCTAAGTATGTCCGTATTCAAGGTTAAAATAAGCAGATCAGGTAGGTGTTGTTTGGGGTTTGTTTGGTTTTTTTAGCCAAACTGGAAAAAGAAATTTCCAGGCCCAGAAGCTGAAAGAGAAAATGGAAGATATTAGCACTTTCAAAGCTCACAGACAAGAGGGGTAGCTACACCCTGCCACAGCTTGCACCCCCACCAGCACCTAACTCAAACAAAAACATCTGAACTGGCAGGACAGGAGTGCTTCCAGCAGCACTTCAACATGAGTGGACTACTGACACGTGGGTGAAGGAGGTGGGCTGGCAAAGAAAGGGCAAACACCACACAAAGCGTGGCTAAACTCAATGCAAGACATTAAGGAACAGGCACTTCCCTGAGGGCTGTATCAATACCATGTGGTGTGAGCCTGCTCAGCACTGCACTGACACTACAGGGTGTGTGGAGAAAGATGGACCACGTGCAAGGTGTGAAGGGGCAGTGACAGCCCACTTCACTGCCCAAACACCTCATGGGGATTCAGCATGACGAAACCAGGGTGCTGCAGGACACAGGCACAGGACCTGTGAGGAGAATCACCTTCTGTGGCTTTAGCACCAGCAGCTGGATCCGTGTTACAGTCCACAAGCAGCGAAGAGGCACCAAGATGGCAAAGCCACACATGCCTGGGGAAAGGGGAACCCCAGGTCTTGCTGCTTTTGAACAGACAAGACGCAGAACGGCCATGGGCTGGGATGCTGAGCTGACAACTTTCAAATGCCCTTCAATTCTTTCACATGGAAAAGTCAAACATGCTTCTCAGACAGCACATCCACCCTGGGAGCTGAGCTGTCCTGCCCAGGGAGCTCATACTTACGTGCCCACAGCTGACAGAACACTTCCACCTACCTTCGAAGCTGAAGCCACTTGGCCCACCAAAGAAGGCCTTGAAGATATTATTTGCATCAAAGTCTGGAGGGAAGAAAAGAAAGGTGTGAGCTGAAGTAAAAGAGCTAGTTTTAGTTCGTGCAGTTTAGAAATCATCACTTGATGGGGGGCCCATAAAGCATCGCACAGACAGACAACAGCTATCAACAGCTTGTTCCAGCTGAGCACTGGCCACTGACTACCAGAAATCAGGCAAAAGCAACTGCTGTCAGAGTATTTCAGTCATGGGGCAGCGTAAGAATTTAGGATAGGCAGCATTTAGGGACCCACAACCTTTCCATTACGCTAATTTACACTTCCTGGGAAAGACTCTGGCCTACTGGCAGCTATCACCCCCGGTGTGACCCAGGGTAACACCCACTGTACAACCTGGATGGTTCTCATGTTGAAATATTTGATGCATGTCTGCCATTCAAATGCTCCCTGAGACCAAACCCAGCCAATTCAGAGGACTGTTACAAATGGGAGGTTTGCTTTAGAGAGGGCAGGCTCCGAATGGCCTACTCTGTTCAAGGGCTGGCACAAGAGAGCATCCTAAGGAACACCCACCTCCCATGTTCAATCCGTCCTCTTCCAGATCCTGCCCGCTGTCATAGCGAGCCTTCTTCTTGGGATCTGACAGGATGGTAAAGGCTTCACCAACCTCCTTAAACTTCTTCTCCTCTTCCTTCTGTACTTCTGCACTCGCCCCACTGTGTCGGTCTAGGGGTACACAAGCAGGGAAGAAGTTTTTAGTTTCTGGCATAAGTGGAAGCCACCACACATCCCAGCTGCTGTCACCACATGGATTTCAGGTTTGCAGGGTCAGGACTGCCACTTGTCCAGAGGTTCCCCCTCATTTTACTCCTGCCTCTAAGCAATGGCAGTTCAGGACACATCCATCAAAGCAACAATATGCACTCTAATCGCGGACTGTGTGTGGGTACCTGGATGATGCATTAGTGCTCTTTTCCTGTAAGCCTTCTTGATCTCATCTTCAGAGGCATTTTTGTCAACCCCAAGGATTTTATAGTAGTCTTTCCGTTTGCTCTTTTTCAGTTCCACCTGTGCATTCTTTAGCAGTTGCTTGTGCTCTAGAAAGAAGCACAACACCAAAGGGAAGCAGCTTTAGTGTGAGGAGCAATCTCCTGCCTTAAAAGGGGCCAAAGACCAACATGCTCGGGTGATCTGGGTTGAGGGATTCAAGTCTACAAGTAACCAACCCACATGGATTCACACCTGGGAAGCTAATTAAAGCCTCGCTGTCACCGACAGCTGCTTCCAAAGGCAGGTAACAGTCTTGGTGCTAAACCAGTGGTAGAAACCAAACCCCAGGGACTGAGGTTACTCTGCCCCGTTCATTTCAGCTACTAGAAAAGCAAGATGACTGAATATCCACAAATGGATACTCTGAATCTAGGGCTCTGCTTCAGCAGCCAGTGCTGGGCAATGAACCAGATTCCCTGATGGGCATTTCGGCTTTTGAGGACTTCTCCAGCACTGTCCTGTGGGGTTCTGAGAAGGGGGCAAACCAGGGGGAGGGAAAAGCAGACAAAAGCAACAAACTGCCAGTTAGGGGAAACACACACACAAGAAGAATGCCAATATGCTCACCTTTTGTCTTCTCTGTCTGATAAACCTTTTCATAGTCTCTTACAGCATCTTCATATTGTTCTGTGTCCATGTAACTGTGGAAAGAAACACTGGTGCTCAAGCTGTACTTCACAGGAAGTACCCACAGGGGTTCAGGTACCAGCTTGACTGATGTGAACTGACTGCAGGAAGAGCAGAGGAGCCACAGAGCTAGCTGCTGACTGACTGGGAGCCCTGGCACCTGCTGCTTGTGGGAAATCCTGGCATGGGAACCTGTACTTTGGGCTCTGAGCAGAGACTGCAATCTCATTTGGCACCACAAGTTCTACTTTAATGATCTGATATTTACTTAGGCCAGCCGCAGGGACGAATACCAGCCAGCGAGGCTTCAAGGAAGCTGATGCAGAGGTGTACACTAATGACACTGGTTAGAAGTGACAATCGTGGCACCTCAGAGGGATGTGTGCCCATCTATTGGCATTCCAGCCTTACTAACATATTAATTACTTACTGGAATTTAGCAATTACTGAGATGGAGCTTGAGAACACTGAAGGTTGTAAATTAAAACAAATGCAGAACAGAAAGACTGCAAGAACATGTTTGGATCATCTGTAAGCCAGGTAGCTTTGCCACAAACTGCGGAATAATCAGTACAGAGGAAAGTAACACATAAATCTGCAGTCAGAACAGAGCTTTGACTACCTCCCTGGTGGGTGGGTGCCAAGGACAAAGGAGACACACAGACCCGAATCTCCCTGTCCAACACGTTCAGCCTCACTGTGTATTACCCATGGCTGAGCTACAGCCAGTCTCAGCCAACGTCTCCTTCAGGGAAGCAGGGCAGCCCAAGTAAAGGCTGGTTTGTCCAAGGGTAAACAGCAGTCCAGGGTAAGATCTCTTACCTGCAGCAGCCCTTTGGAAAAGCTCGAGAGAGGCTCATTGGGACAGAACGCCTTAGGACAGTCTACAGCCAAGTCAGTCAAGCTTTAGAACCAACCCTGCCTAAATACAACAATCCACAGGCAGTGCCAGATCCACGCAGGCAGCACTGACTACACAGAGCTTCCCCATCCCCTCAGCAGCGTAAGGAAGAGGCCCCTTAGCCCAAACCCTGTTATTCAGTTATGCCTCAGACTCATTTCCCCTGTCACTCTGTACCAGGGAGGAGGTTCCTACCTGCAAAACTGCCCAGCACCTCCTTTCCAATGGTCTACTTACCACTGTGCTCTCCTCAGGTATGCTTTGATATACGTGTCATCCAGTTTCACTGCGTTCGTGCAGTCATCTATTGCTTCTTCAAGTTTCCTAAGCTACAATGGCAGAGAGAAGGGAAGTGAATCCCAAGCAGAGAACAAAGGCTGCTCAAAAGCATCATGATCTTAGGCAACTGAAAGGTGGAAAATCTCACTGGTTTGTGTGTCTGCATCTAGGAAATTTTTTTCTGATACCTCCAAAACACAGAGTTTCTGCTCCCTTGGGAAAAAATGAGAAGCTTGGCTACTGAAATGGTAGAACCATGTGGTGCTTCTCTTTAAGAGATGCACTTGGAAACAAGTGTCTTCCTGAGAACCATCTGAAAACCAAGTTATTCTGCGTCCAGACTAACTCCCAGACAGGAAAATAAACTCAAAAAAATTTTTAAAAACCCCATTGCTTGTTTTGTTTGAGTGGAGCCTCTGTCCCTTGACCAAGCAGAGTGTCCAACAGCCTCACATCACCACACAGAGTGAGCAGAAGAGGAAACTGGGCCTCAAGGAAAGACAGGCTGGAAACAGAAGCACTATCACATGACTGTTTCTCTGGACAGTGCATGACCAAAATACAACAGCCAACCTGGAAAAAGTGTCCCGGGTTTTTAAATTAGGTTTTCCTGGGGTTTTTTTTTTAGATCAAAACCCAAAGCAACACAGATGATCTACAAGAACAGTAAGAACAGAAATCTCCTCACTATCAGGAAGGAAGCAAATAGGATGCCTTTATGCTGATTAAGAGAAAGCTAAACTGCATTCCTCCTCTCCCTCCCACTCCAGGCAGCCCAAGTATTTGAGTTTTCTTTCTTCAGGAGTCAACTTTGTTGGCTGGTTGGAACAGATCCAAACATTGTGCAAGTACAAAAACCTGAAACATTGCCTGCAGCACTGGAAAGATCCAGCTGCCCCAGCAGCCAGAGCAGCCTGTTCTTCCAGAATAACCCATGTGCAGTTTCTAAACTATATGGTGAGGAGCAGGATGAAAGGTGTCACCTGCCAGGTGACCGTTTCTTACCTTTAAATTAACTGTCCCCCGGTTGCAGTAGAGTTTGGCATTTGTTTTTATATTATTGGGATCTATTCCTAGTGCCTCTGTGTACAGTTCATATGCTAGTTTGTAGTTTCCTTCTTTAAAAGCTTTATTCCCATCTTCTTTCTTTGCTTTAAGTGCTTTGGCATTCTGAAAGGAAACATACCCTGGGTAAGGACATTGGGCACGTGGTTTCAGGGGCACCCAGCACGGTGTTTTGCTGGGTGAGGGCCCTCAGCCATAGCTGTGCCTGTTTGGTTTCAGGCACTGTTTCAGGACACAAGTCACAAACTCACTACAGCAGCTGAAAGGAGCTGCAGGCATTCTGCCTTTCCCCCAAGAGAAGCACTAAGGAACAGGCAGTGCCAGTTACAGGCATTCTCCACAGGAACAAGGGTTGCCTAATGTCTGAGAACGTGACAGTGAGGGAAATTTATGGATTAAAAAAGAGAGGAATGGGATCTCACTTTTTGAGAGCTTATACCAGCAAACAAATCTAAAGAGCTGGTCAAAGAACTATGGCTGAGTAGAGATGAGGGAAGGAGCAAAATGAAAGGAACAGAGCTTAAATGCAAGTCAGCCTGTAGGCACTACTGTTCAACCTAAAAGTCAGAAACTCTTCAGAACTGACAGACCATGTTCCATTGCTCCTATATCTGGTCAAGGAACAAAGAAGAACGAAAGGGAGACAGTCTCTAAAGTGTGACAGTCTTCTGAGAAAGAGCTCCTAGCGACTCAGTTTCACCTAAAGCAGCTCTCGGTTGGCTTTGGGGAGGGCTCAGCACACTCCTCGCCACTGCAGAGCTGGGGAAGGCCAATGCTGGGGGAGAAGGGATGGATCCAGCAGCACCAAGTCAGGTGTTTGGTTAAAAATATGAAAATCCTGGTAAATTTTGCAGTCCCATCCCCAGAATCCACAACTTACACGGCAGGCCAGACAGGCCTTCTCATGATCAGGAGCCATTCTGAGTGCTTGGACAAAGAACTGCACTGCCTTCTCAATACAGTCCTCGTAGTAAAGGCAGAGACCACGGACATAGAGAGCATCTGCATTCGTGGAGTCCATTCGCAAGATGTCACTGGGATGGAGAGAAGAAAGAATGAAACACAGCCCGAGTCCAGGCTCCTCCTGATCTCCAAAAGCACTCTCCCTCTGCTGAGATACTCAGTTATTTTGTGAAGTCTGTGGTACAGGTGTGTAAAAAAGTACAAGAACTTGCTCAAGGAAGTTATTATTAAAATATTCTTTCTAATATTATTCTAATATTGAATTAGAATTATATTATAATATAATATATAATATTATATACTTATATTTGAATAACAGAATATTAATAATATATAATCCTGATATATAAAAATTATACAATTATATATAATTATATTACTCTAATATAATTCTAACATAATATTAGACTATATAGTCTATAATATATATAATACTACATATTATATTATATATTAGCTATATATTATACATTATATATTATAGAATATATTCTAATATATATTATATATACTATATAGTCTAATATTATATTAGAATTATATTTGTAGTTTCCTTCTTTGAAAGCTTTATTCCATCTTCTTTCTTTGCTTTATTAATTTATTCTTATTAATTTAATAAGAATATATTCTAGAATATATCCTAATATATTATATATATTAGAATATATATAATATTATAATATAGTACATATATTAGAATATAATATATGTTTTAGATATTCTAATATATATAATATATTAGATAATATAATAATTGGATAATATTCTAATATAATATTAGAATTGTATTAGAATAATATTATAATATTATTTTAATTCTAATATTATTCTAATTCTAATATTGTGTGGTTAAGAGTCTAAATAAGACTAACTTTAAAGGAGATAAGTTCATGTGCTCCTCCTCATCACAGTTTGCACTGAAGAATATTTCTCTTTTATACTCCCTCATTCATCTCAGGCTGTGGAACACCAGCAGCAGCCAGGACCCACCATGAGCTCTTCCTCACCTCCACCTCAGACACTCACCTCGCTACAGACTGGGCTTCTGGGTAGCGACCCAACAGTGCTAAACATTCAGCCTTGAGGATTTTGAATCGGTGACAGGCAGGAGCGAACTCCAAAGCACGGTCCATGCAAAATACAACCTGTTGTGAGGAAAAACACACACAAATGTGAGCACAGGAAACAGCCACAGGTGCAGTCTGAGGGGCTGCACCATTGCCACGCTTGAGACTTCGTATTTGTCTTTGAGGAGGAAGGTAAGCGTGCAGACAGCTTATCTTCCTCCTCACGTGGAGAAGGAAACACATGTGGAAACATGTATTTCGTTAGGAAATTTCCCTCTTGTGCAGGTTTTTTGTCCTGTCCTTTAAAGGGCTTAGTGTACTAAGGTCTGTGGCACCTGTTACATTCCTATGACACAGCACTACATGGAAAACTCAAGGGCACCTCTGGAAGGTCCATCCCTTTAACTCCTCTGAAACCACAGGCCCTAAAGAAAAGAGCCAAGGGTGACAATTCTGCCCCTGTTTCCTGCATTATGAAGGCACATGGGAAGGACAGAAATTCAATAGATTGAGAGAGTTTGGACTGCACAAAACACACAAAGTGCAGTGTAGGGACTGATCTTACACTGCTCCGACTGCAACGGGCAGGCTGATCTAATAGGTCTTTTCCATCTCAGCCTCTCTGGTGGGGACATCTGCACGAGAACAGGGTCATTGTTCCACCACGGTTCATCTGCTTCCCTGGCCCGTGACATCACGATGGCCCGTTGTGGGAAGCACTGTGCTCCAGACTGAGAGGCCAATGGCTTCTGGTGAGGAAGGAGCAAGAGCAGCTCTCCAGAAACAAAGGTCGCATTTCATGCGAGCCTGCCCAGGGAGCGAGATGGGAGAAGTGAAGGGATGGACACAAAGCCCAGAACATGCAGTAGGGGCAGGGCAATCCCTGCAGAGTAAATCCAGACTGACCATATGGCCCTTTTGCTCCTCAAAACCAGGTGATACAAAGCTGGGATTTCCCCTTCTAAAATCTTCAGCTTAGCCCAAGAGTCAGTGACCTGAACGATGGGCTTAATGTGCTGGGCACTCTCTGGGCCAAACTGGGGCCTTACACACATCCGTCAGACAGAGAGAGTTGCCTGAGAAGCATTCAGTGCCTTTCAGATCTCATGCTGTCACTTCTTGTTCTATCAGGTCAGTGCCAGCTGCAGCCTGTTACAGCCTTGCAAAGAAGGATTTGGACAGAGTAACCAAGAACGCCCCACACAGCTCTGCAGTTCCCCTTCAAAGACCCTCACTACAAAACTGGCAACAGACTGCCTTGGTTTTTTAGTTAGAGTTGAGAAAGAAGAATCCTGGATAAACATTTTAGGAGCAAAGCATGACTGAATGCTGCTGCTGCTGCCAAAACCTGCACCACACAGGTCGCTCAGCTTCCGCTCAGCCTGCAAATCAAACAGTGAGAGCAGCCAGCCAACCCCAGCCAGTCACCCCTTGGCTCTTCACTTGTTCAGCACTGAGCGTGACCTCCGCCGTTCTCACAGCGATTGCAGCTCGCCTGCAGCCCTGCTTCATCGGCAAAGGCACCTCCTGTTCCACTCAGCTTATCTTCAGCAGGGACATTCGATGTGTATCTGGCTGAACAGCCAGGCAAAACACGTCCATTCACCCTGTGACAGGGAACAGTGAAGTTCATCTCACCTTCCTAAAATCCCGTTTCTCAAAATCCACTTCAGCTATTTTTTCATACTCGAGAACAGTACTGGCGTTCTTCAGCTGAAAGACAGAACACAGCAAGTGCTGCAGGACGGTCCCTGCTCCGACACACCATGCAGCAGCCAATCCCTACAGCCTCAGAGCAAAACCTACTGCAGACCAGGGAACAATAATGCAGATTATGTGAATAGTTTTGTCAGCATTAAAATCAGTTTGAAATCAAGTGACCTAACTGGCAACCCAGGAAAACCCTGTGAACAAGAGAGAAAAGTGGCAGCAGCCCTCTGCATGCTGCATCACCTGCCTCCATGCTCTCTTCCCACCAATTTACCATTTCTTCACTTGAGTGCTGGGCCAAAGACCAGCTTAGCCTCGTGCTTTTCTGCTGAGAGGAGACAATCACACACAGAAGTAACTCTGCAACCTGGCAGTCTACTGAAAAACCGACACAGGCACTTTGACAGCATCTCATTTTCCCCATTACCTCACAGCATGCAGTCATTGCTAATGATGACTGCGATTCCACCTTGCAAATTCAAAGCAAAAGCCGTGCCAGTTCAGTCCACTCCCTTTGACAGGCCTGCCTACTGGGATTATTTACATTTTAAGAACCCCTTACCTCTTGCTGTGCCTGGGTATTCTTATGATCCAGTTCTAAAACCCGTTGAAAGCAGCGGCTGGCAGCCATGGCATTCCCTAGGGAAAGGTGGCACTTCCCTTCCCGTAGATGGCCCTGAGAAGACAGTTAAAAGGAAGTTGCAAGAGCTGCAGAAGGCGAAGACAAGGGCATAGAGACACAAATAAGAAGTACAAAGGTTTCCACGTACCCGTACAAAGCTATCATCCAATCTGACAGACTGCTGAGCATCTCCCAGTGCTTCTCGGAATCTGCCCAGCATCATGAGCGTGGCAGCTCTGTTACCGTAGTAGCTGGCATTGTTAGGACAGGTATCTGGAGGAGATGTCAGAGCACTCGCTGTTAGTGTCATGCACACAGCTACGCGACTCGCAGGACGTATTATGAAGCTGCAGTTGGATGAAAAACTCACATTCCCTCCCAAAATACATCATCACCTGAGCAACTTAAGACGACACAGGATGGTCAAGGAGCTGTTTTGAACAGCAAGTCATGAAACTATTGCTCCCCTCACTCTAGGCAGGGATTAATTCCTGCAGAACAAAAGCTGGTGGTGTTCAATCCAGCAGCACTGCTGACCCTGCACCAGAGGGAAAGCTGGCCTGGTTTCCCATTAGGAGCATCTTGGCTGGAGGGGCAGCAAAGGACTGCTGCAGCCACCCACACTGGCACTGACCTGTGTTAGAAACCTGGTGAAACTTCACAAAGTGATTACAGCAGGAAAGGAGTTTAAGAAACTCTGCTTGTGAACTTTAAATTAATAACCAGCTTGGATTCTTAGACACTGTATTCAGCAAAGATTCGTATTATCACCAACTGTTCTCACCTATGGCTTTTGTGTAATAGTTGTACGCTTCATTGTAATCTTTCTTGGCATAATACGCGTTTCCTTGTTCCTTGAATGATTCCGCTTCTCTGAAAGGAAGGAAAACACCCCATTTTAAGAGGAACTGAGCATCAGACCAGATTCTGACCATGACTGAGCATTTGATCCCCAAATAATCTTAGTGCAACTCCTCAGCGCTCTGAGGAACTTGTAGCTGGTTGCTGCGAGACTTCCTCTGCACACACTGGCCCATGAAAAGAGCACACCTCACACCCTGGCTCCCAGGTACATCACTTTACCAGGGCCACCAATGGGGAGATGACCACCTAGCTGAACGTTATGGAACACAACAGCCGACTAAAGCCCCCTTTGAGCATCCTCTCAGTCTCAGATGCCTCGCAGAGCCTGTCAACGCTCTGACAGTGGTAGAGGGCTAGTGGAAAAGTCCTGAGAGGTGCTGCATAACCTCAGCAGTCACGCAAGTAAAAAAGCCTCTCTCAGTAGTCCCACCTGCTTAAGAAGCAGGGCAAGAACAACTTCTACAGTCAGAAAACAGCTAAATCATGGGGAAGTAAGGGTGCAAGCCTCAAGCAGAAGCTTGGCACTGCCTTGGCAACAGGTCCAGAAATAGTCCTCACACCCAAAAGCAAGCATTTGCAGAGACAGTTTAGGACATTTAAAAAAACACAGCATATGGTTTAAAGCAGCATCCCTTAAACTCTTGACAGCAAAGTTTCCACTGAAGGAAATTAAGCACTTCTCTCTCTTCTCCCATCTACCTTCACCATTTTAGATAAGCTGCCTGAGAGGGGACTTGTATCATGGTGGTAAAGTTTAATTCAGCTTCACTGAATTAAAGTCAGTGATTTGAATAACTTGCTTCTCCTCCTAGACTGTTTAACACAGGAAAACTATGAAGCTGACTCTAAAAGAGCATCACCCCACAAAGACGCAGCAGTCAAGACTTGCACTGTGCCGTGGGACTCCACTGCTGCAACCCGAGCAGCAGATGCTGTTTGTCCACTCTCCAAAGCACTTACACAGCCAGAACTGGGGCCTCAGACAAAGACAAATTCTAACCACGTGAACAAAGACCAGCTCAGACTCCATCCTCCATGTCCCACGGGGATGCGGCCAGTGTAGCTACGAGCCCCAGCTACTCTTGTTCAACACCTTCTGCTGGAGCGGCCCAGCCGTGGGACCACTGTACAGGGGAACAGCCGCCCAGAAGGGGCACGAGCATCACAGGTCACTGCACGGCTCTTGGGCGACCACCAGCTGCTCCCAACAGCCTTTGCTGAAGCAATGAAGCAGAAGCCAAGGAAGTGAAAATAGCCGGGTGACCCCAGCCTGCCAGAGCAGAGCTTCACTCGCAAGGGTGGGCACAGGGCAGTGCCAGGCTGTGCCAGGATGTCGGGCTTCAGCTCCGGCTTGAAAGGATTCAGAAAAGAAGGTGTCTCTCTGCACTGCTTGCTGTGAGAACACTTTTACGGGGACACCCAAGGCAAACCCAATCAAACCAAACCAGAGACCACAGGGCTGGAGTGAAGGGTCACGGGACTCTTCGCACACAAACACCTCCATCCCACACAAGCAAATGCACTGAGGAGCTTTATTTTGGTATCCAGCAGTGCATGGCCCGAGGCAGAACCAGCGGTCAGTCTGCCAGGTACTCTAACCACAGAGATAATCTTTTACCTTTAAAAATATCAGGCTCAGCCATCACACAGTTTAACTCAAGCGATTCACTGCCATGTTTTTGTACACCTCTGCAAAACTCTCCAAAATCAGATGTGGCCTGAAGCACGGTTCAGGACTGGGGTTTGCCCTTTTGTCTTTCACAAGCCCTGTTTTCCTAACAAACCTGACAGGACAGAAGCTGACTGCCTTCACCAAAGGCTGTGGCGGCTCCACATTCAAGGGGTGGTAAAGGGGCTCTTGCTGCTAGAACATACCACAGCAAGAGGCCTCTTTTGGTACAGAAAACAAAGACCGAAGGCTGCCGACTCACCCTGCATTTTATCAAGCTGCCAAAGCCAAGACCTGTGGGTGCAGAGCGGATTTATGAGAGTCAACCACCCCTCTGACTGTTATTTTGGAAGTATGTAGAGATGAGATCCTTATGGGAAAAATGCATTTATCTACTGGAAGCTGCCAAGCCAGGAGGGGTTGAACTCAAGCCGCAGTGTCCTCGCCTCGGGGGAAGCACTGCCAGAGCCCCCCAGCACTCATCTCAGCAAAGGCAGCACAGGAGCTGAAACAAGGAGGAGGAGGGACCTCACCAGTGAAGGAGAGCAATGTTCAGCAAGCCTACTAGAAAAAGAACAAAGGGAATTGTCTTGAAACAAGTTCACATGTCTTTACCCTCCCTGGGACTTGCCATTGGCAGTTCCCACACAACCGCCTCATGCAAAGGGTTGTTTTCTCGGAGCCATCCCAGCTTTGCCAGCTGGCAAAACAATAGACACAAGGAGCAGCCGGCTGAGGCCACAGCACCACCCAACTGGGTGCTCTGCACTTTCATTTTTCACTTTTGCTGCCAGCTACACTCCAGCAATGGGGCAGATGAGCCCTGCTGTAACTCTATGTCAAGCAATGGAAAGAGCCACCCCACCACCGTATGGATCTGAAACAAGATGAGTAAGTGGGTGGCACATAGACAGTTCAGTGAACACACCCCACTGCCTTGGGAAGGCCGTGTCACAGCTCTGGGGTTCAGCTCATCCCCACTGTCCCCACTCCTGTTCCAGCCAGCGCTGAACTCACCTACCTGAGATGGAAACCCATGCCTCTGCCTGCCCAGCACCTTACCAAGGCGGGCGCCTGCCCGTAGCCTCGCTCCTTCTCAGCAGCCAGCCCCCCCAGGCAGTACAGCACCCCTCCACGCTCCTCCCTCCCTAGGGCCACAAGATCCAGAAATGATGTGCTTCTTAGAAGGATCTGCACCACACGCAGCAGGTCTCAGACTTTGCAGGATTAAACATGTGCCCAAACACAACCACCTTTTTTGAGTATTACGGACCCAACATTCAAAATACAGGGGAAAAAGTGATCAGCAATTCTGTGTCTCTGGGACCGTGGCAGTAAGTGGTTTAACCAGAACTTTATTCTCCTGTTTCTGTACTCACAGGTGGAAAAAGAGAAGCACAGATCCTATCAAAGTTCCTTCCTGCAGAAGCTTTCTGTCTCTGAAGAGGGTGAACAGTACGAACAGCAGAGCTTGTCCCTTGGAGCCATGGCAGTAACCTGCTCTGCATACCAGCCCCTGAGTCGTTATCCTTTCAGCAACTCTACCTGTCATGTTATGAGGAAGCATCATCTAATAGATACAGCCGAAGGGCTGGATGCCAGTACACCCTGTCTGCCAGCAAAGGGTCAGGCTGGGAAAGGGGGAGAAAGAACAGATACAGGACAAAACCACCTTTCACAAAGCACTGGTACGCTGACATGCTGGAGAGAACATGCAGACACAAGAATCAGTTTTCAACTCTTATTTATTGGTCTGTTTTCCTTTTAAGCATTGCCTTTAACACAGACTGATGTATAGACATCACAGCATCTCAGACCACGCCAGCAGGCAGTACACAGGTACTTCTACTGCTCACATGGCTTAAAGCTTAATGATGAAAGCAGAACAAGCATATTACGTCCAAAGCACGAAGGCCAAGACAGTAGCTGGAAATGTGAGGCTTGTGGTCCAAGATCCTAGACACAGAACAGAAGCATCTCTCCCCAGTTGTGCTCCACTGACATAGAAAGCACACAGAGAAAACAGTTCTTGTTTACCACGGTCTCCAGCTATAACAAGAAGAAATGCAGATCTCCTGATATCACTGGTAATTGTTTCAATCCAAACAGATGCTGCAGCCTGAATGAGATCATTCTGCATCTCACACTGATGTAGGCTGCATTCCCCACTTGCTACTTTTGAAACTGAAGAAGAATCGTGCTTTGCTAAAAATATGATCCGGGCTGAATGGATTGCTTTGTGAGGGGAGGCTGGTGTCTTCGCAGGGCTGCTCCATGCTGGACGCAAAAGGCAGGGAAGAGTTGCACCAAGGATCTCAGGAAGAAGCTAGTCTTTCATTGCTTGCGTGTACCATGGGCTCACAAGGAGGGGACTGTTCAGAGTAACTCTGTCCCTGTGAGCTAGTGATTTTTTTTTTCCCCCCTTCTTTTGTAACCTTTGTCAGGTCCCCCAGTTCCTCAAGTGCTCCAACCTCATCACCCTAGGTGACCTGCCACCAAGCCAAGCAGTGGCTGTGTATTGGGGTGCTCTCCTTGCACACCCAGAGGCTGAGGATGCAGCTCAGGGTGCTCGCTGCCTGCTGCTCCTTCCACTCCCTGTACCCGGCTGAAGGCTCAGCCCTGCTCCTTCCCACAAGAGCAGAGCTATGAGAAGCAGCCATCAGCAGTGACACGATCCCACGTTTGCCCAACAGCTTCTGCCTCCTCAGAGCTTCCACACGCTGCCCCCGCTCGAGCGCCGATCGTGGCTTCCGCCCCTCCTGCTCCAGCTCCCAACACAATGCACACAGACCAACCTCACAGCATACCTGACTCCCCAAGTCCTCAAAATACCTGTGGGGTCTTCACAGACAGCAGCTGCCAGGGCTGGGGCTGGCAGACCCTCCGCACACAGGTCTGGGCTCTCTCAGCAATACCACCCAGCTACAGAAACTCAGCAGCTGAGCAGGTGGCAGACTTGCTCTCTCGACCCTCACTCCTACTCCATTTCCTGCCTCTGTTATGAAACAGTGACAAAAAAAAAATAGAAATCTAGGATTGAAGGAAGGCTCCAAACCCTGTCCTGGCCAAGCAATCTGCTTTGGGATGCCCTAAGGAAAGGAACACACCTGCCTTTTCCAAGCAGTTCTTGCAGAGACTTTCTTCAACAGCATACGGTGCCTTTATCCAACATTTTTTTTGGTTGAAATCCAGTCCAGATTCTCAGCTGTCAGATGTTACTCAGCTGCTTGGGTAAATTAAGTGTGGTGATGTCAATACAGTTTACAGCAGGCAGATGTCTAGAGCTTAAAATTAGCTGTCATATTTGCCACTGGACATACTATACCGTCCCCTCCCTTCTTTCAGGGCCCAAAGAGAAGCTAAACAGAGACACATGCAGGGCACACCTCCCTGCAAGCATCAGACACCCTTCCTCCGGGTTAGATTTGTGCTCTGGCCAAGGATTTAGCATGAAGGGAACTGATCTATCTACCTGTATGCCTCCCATTAGCAGTGCTTGTGTTTTCTGGCCCTGCCGCACGGAGGAAGGCTGCGGGTGCAAAAACAGGTCCCCAAAAACAAAGCCACAAAATCATGTCTCAGATACAGCGCGATCACCCTCTGCAGCGAGAGGGCATCATGCTGGCCCTGCTGCAGGAGCAGAGCAGAAGACCGCAGGAGACGTTTCTCTGCACATCAGCACCCCCCACTGAACAAGGAGAGGGCTTACTACTAGCTGCAATCTAGAAGTGAACACGACGGCCCTTACTCACAGCATGTCCCGGAGCAAGGAAACAGCCAGTCCGTACTCACAAGTGTCTGCACGGATGGATGACATCTGCCCCAGGGGTGGGGACAGCCCCGTGTCCCGTGAAACAAAAGGTCTGTGACAAGCCACTCACAGGAGCGGAAAACAGCAACATAACACCTACCTTCTGCATTAAATGTCCTCTACACCCACCCCATATTGGCCCCAGCACCTGAGGGGAAACTCCACCATGGAAAACCAAAAGCCACCAGACCAAAGATATGCTACAAGAACCAAACCAAATCTGTCCCTGCAGCTACGGGTGAGAACATCCCAATGAACACCCAACTTTAATTGCACAGTTACGTAAGGCACCTCGCTGGCAGGGCTCAGCATTAACCTAATTCATAGCAATGGCACAGGCATTTCTGGCAGGGCACATTGTAGCTGTCGTGAGAATGCACGGAAGGGTCTGGAACCAGCTAGAGACTGCTTCTATCTGCAGAAATGTAAAAGAAGGAAGTCAGCCAGCTCTAAGAACTACATGGAAAAATAACTGCATCTACAACATGATTCACCCTAGGAAAGCACATCTCCTGTTAAAGCCAAAGGCTGGAATTGTAGGTACAGACCATCTTCTCACGCTGTACAAAGCAACTACCTGATTCTGGGTATTCAAGCGTTCTGCAAATCAATGGGAGAGTCAACCACCACATGAGCAGCTCCTGCTCTCCATACTACCATAAGGCCATAAAGTAATTACATATCAGTAAAACAGGTTGGATTGTTACAGCCTGGGAAACTCAAGTGCCATTGACAAGCAGAACAGGAACAGTGGAAGCTTCTTCAGGCTCCCCCACAGCGATGCTTCCCACCAAGGGTGCTCCCAGCCCACTAACACCCACGGCCAGGGCACAACATTTATCTGAGAGGAGCCCAACCGAGGCACAATTCACTTCACACAAACTAGCACTGGAAAGATTCTTGCTCATCACCAATACCTGGCAACCTCCAGGTAACATCCGTGAAGCTAATAAGCAACCCAGAGTCAGGCAAGGTCTGAAACCTCCTTGGCTTCTGCACAATTCACTTTGTGTGGCCAACTTCACACTCGCTGCTTCGCTACGGCCAACTGCGATTTCCTGAGGACACAGACACATCTGGGGTCTGCAGCTAACGTGCTGTAAAAGCAACAGTCTGGGCAGATCATTTCACAACAACATTTGCTGAACAATTTGAGGTATTTCTTTTCAAGAGGCTTCCACATCCTCCAGTGCTGAAGGTGGAGGAGAAAGACCCAACCTTAAGCACGCACGTTGGAGATCCCGAGCTGCCAGGAAGATGACAAGGAACTTCTCCCTGGCAGAAGCCCAGCGACCCCAAGCTCGCAGAACAGCTGGGCGAAGGGAGAAACTGTCCCCAGGGGTTAAAAATTTTAAAAATTAATTAAAAAGAAAAAAAAGTGACTTTTTGGGGGTGGACCAGCCCCTGCTCATCAGCTGCTCCCCAGCAGAGGAGCTGGCATTAACAGCAGATAAAATTAACACAATTACATCAACCCTCTTCCGTAAGGACCCCCACAATTTATGCAGCAGCAGACAATAATTATCCTGTGACCGCATTCTATTCCTGTGCCTTAACCTGTGAGTGAGCCATTTGGCATGTTTTCAGCTGTTCCAGCACATTAGTTACAATCATTCTGAAATACAAATCTCTGCTTTTGCTAATTTCCTAATTTTCACGCAGCCACAGAGGACTGAGTCATGCATTCAGACAAACACGAGTCCTGAAGCGAAGTCTCTGCACCTTGTTCGTAACTCCTGGTCAGGAGTGCACAGAAACCTTTGATGCTGACTTACAGCAATGATTCCAAACAGGTTTTCACTTATTTTTGCTGTTGCTTTGTGACAGACACGTCACAAAGAGCGTGCTAAATCAGACTCCAGCCTGTGCCTGCGCATGCCCATTAATGCAGAGTGCCTGCATGGCCCTCACGCCGCTCAAGACATTTTACAAACATCAGACACCTAATTAAGCCTCTGATTACCCTCCCTAATACAGTGACCGTGGCCCTAATTTACCTGAGACCATCTGAGCCACACGAGTTACAGGCAGCTGATGTAAGGCCAGGAAAGGCCATGATAGAGAAGAGGTTATTGCACAGCCCCCCAAGACCCCCTGCCCCAGCTGGCAGAAAGGCACCAGTGTGCAAGGCCTGCACTTCCTGAGCAAGCAGGAGGAATAACTGGAAGTAGGATAATCACCTCCTACCCACGCATTTCTCTTTTAGCAAGATAAAGGAGTAATATCCCAGTAACAGCAAAAAAAAGAAACATTGTGAAACCACCTAATGAAAGCACCAACTATGCATCAGCCTCAGGACACCCAGACAAACCCCGACCCTTGCAGGAGAGCCGCCCTCACTGAGGCGGGGTGAGGACCCAATGCTGGTTCCTCACTTGCTCAGCCTTTCCAAGATCATCTGGTTGGTGACTGGTTCCCTGTGCCAGTCACTTCTGCAGTGGGACTTGGGTGGGAGGAGGGAAGGGTAACATCAGAGGTCACTACCAGACTCTACTGTGCCTTCAGCTTGGTTTGAACGCTTCAAACACCAGTTTATTCAGCCTGGGGGAAGGAATGCCTTACCCACACACAGGGCTTTCCTAGCATTACAATTTGTCAGTATTCTACACACAACACCCAGGTGCCTCCTCAGCAACATCTAATTTAACTCCTTGGAATGACATCACCAGGAAGCAAGCTCCTTCCCAGCTTGGCTCCTTAAGCCTTCAATTTGTGACAGTCAACAAGCACCACAAAACACCTCAGGCCATCAATAGTATTTCGAAAATATTATTCCTTGGAGGCCACTTTCAGTTTTGTTTCTTCCTTTTAATTCCTTCCACTGGGTAATTTTCTAGGGAAGCTGCCTCACCTTCTCCAGAAATAGCTCTCTCCTCCTGGTTCCCCAGGAGATAACCAACCGCCACCGTTACAAGCTGCAGAGCCCACGGAGTTTCCTAGACGTTGCACCTTCCCATCTCGCTGCCTGCAGAGCCCGTGACTCTCAGCTGCTGCTGGGGACCAGTTCACTTGCTCTTGAGAAGAAAATGCACAAGAAAGGTTGGGATTCCCACTGCCCCCAGCCTCAGGTGGCACGGCTGCTCCCCGGGCAAGGTGTGCTGTAGAAATAAGGTACTTACCAGGACCTGAAGCAGGTCTATAACTACACTAACCTTCTCAGAGCAGGACTCTGCCCAAACACACGCTAGCAACTGACTTTTGCCCATTGCCTGCAGCAAGGCAGTGCAGAGCAAAAAGCACTGGGAGTAGGACTCAAATGGTATCAGGGAGAAGGGAGCTGGGTACGATGATGAAGCGAAGAGCACTCAAATCTGTGAGCCGGAAGCTTCCTCTTCTATGCTACAGTTTAATCCTTCCCTCCTCAAGCAGCGGGAGAAAATACTCTTCAGACACCAGCCTGTGTGGCCTCCAGGCAAAAGGATGTTAACGGGATTTCTAGGACGCTCCAGCTGATAGGAGGCACCCGTTCTAATCCTGGCACAGGCCCGAGAGCTCACACGGGACAGACCCAGCCAGGATGCCCCAAAATAAAGCGAGGCGTCGGCCGGCAGCAGGCGCAGCCCCAGCGGCCCGGCACAGCCCGGGAGGGACCGCGGGCACCGGCCGCCGAGCCCCGCGCTCCCCGAGGGCCCTGCGGGAGAGGCTCGGCGGAAAGCCTTTGCCCCCCGGGAGCGCCGCAGGCAGGGACCCGCTGCAGCCGGCCCCGAGCTCACCCTGCTCCGCCCCGCCGGGAGCTGCCGGCCCCAGCGACAGCCGTGCCCCTCGGCCAACGGCGCTGCCCCCGCAGAGCTCCTGCCGGGCGCTCGCCGCGCCCGCCTTACGGAGGAGGCCGGGGGGGCCCAGAGCTCCTGCCGGGCGCTCGCCGCGCCCGCCTTACGGAGGAGGCCGGGGGGGCCCTGCCCACCCCCCGGTGCTGGCCCGTGCGGGAAGGGCCGGGCCGGCACCCGCGGCGCCCCACGCACCGAGGCCCCGGGCCCCACCGCCCCCTCCCGCTCCCCGCAGCCGCCGCCCCCGGCTCCCACAGCCTTACCCGCCCGCCGGGCCCCGGCCCGGGAAACCCGGCCCAGCCCGGCCCCGCCCTGCCCGCCGGGAGCGACACCGGCCGCCGCCTCCCCCACCCGGCGGGGCGAGGCCGGCCCGCAGCAGCCGCTCTACCTCCGCGTCTCCTCCTCGCTCTCAGGCTCGCCGGGTCCCTCGGGCGCCGCCATGACCACATCACACTCGGCCACCGCCGCCATCTTACCGCCGGGCCGGGCTGGGGACGGGCGACGAGGCGGGGGCAGCGCCGGAACGGGCGGAGCTTCCGCTGATAACGACGGCGGCGCGTGGGCTGGCGGCAGCGGCGCCGGGGCGGGGCGCCCGCGGGTCCGCCCGCCATGGGGAGGCCGGGCCGGGCCCGGGCAGCCGCCGAGCAGCAGGTCCCGGGGGTCTGGCCCGTCACCCGCCCGCCGGGGGGCCCAGCAGGACCCGGTCCGCCCGGCCGCGGAGGGCGCTGTGGGCCCGCCAGAACTCGCCGCGCCCCTTCCGCCACCACCCCTTCGGCCCGGTCGCGGCGCTGCTCCGAGCGGCCCGGCGGGGGTGGCACCGCGACCAGGGGCTGCCTCGCCTCTGAGGCCTCGGCCGGCCGGCAGTTCAGTGCCGGGCCTCCGGCGCCCCCTCAGCCCCTCCTTCCCTCCGCCGCCCCCGCGCCTCAGCGCCCTGCGGTGAGGCGGCCTGCGGTGAGGCGGCCTGCGGTGAGGCGGGATGGGAAAGAGCTGCAAGGTGGTGGTGTGCGGCCAGGCCGCCGTCGGGAAGACGTCTATCCTGGAGCAGCTTCTGTACGGGAACCATGTGGTTGGTGAGTCGGCGGGGGCCGGGAGGGAGCTGGGCAGTACTCGCGGCCCCCGGGCGCGCAGGTAGCAGGGCCGGAGGACAGGGCCCGCTGTCCTGCCCCAGCCCATCCGGCGGGACGGATCGGGCAGCGCCCGGTCCCCCGCGTCTGCCCTGCCCGTCTCTCTGGCAGGTTCCGAGATGATCGAGACCCAGGAGGACATTTACGTGGGCTCCATCGAGACGGACCGGGGGGTGCGTGAGCAGGTGCGCTTCTACGACACGCGGGGCCTGCGGGATGGCCTGGAGCTTCCCAAGCACTGCTTCTCCTGCACGGACGGCTACGTGCTGGTCTACAGCACTGACAGCAAGGAGTCCTTCAAACGGGTGGAGCTCCTCAAGAAGGAGATTGACAAGTCCAAAGACAAGAAAGAGGTGAGTACCCCTAGGGAAAGGGGCTACAGGTCTGCTTCCCTTGTTCAGCTCCTCGCCCCCCTCTTTTCTGTAGCTTGTCACAGGGTGATGGTAGGGGGTCCTGATCACTAAGACTCCCACTTGTAACTGGCTACTGTCCTGGGATACGAGTGTACACGTATTCCACAGGCCCTTCTGCTTTGGGGCTGACTAGAGACCCACAGACCTGAACAGGAGGAGAAGCTGCCCATGGGAGTGCTGGGAAGGATGATGTTTTGAAAGGCTGTAGTGCAGAGAGTGAATTGGCTGCAGGATGGGCTTGGCACTGAGACTCTTTGAGGTGGAGCCAGGCAGCCCTAGCCAGCTCTGTGTTTGGTACCTTCAGGGGATCTTCTCACCCTTTGTCAAACAGGTCACCATTGTGGTTTTGGGCAACAAGTGTGACTTGCAAGAGCAGCGAAGGGTGGACCATGACGCAGCCCAGCACTGGGCCAAGGGTGAGAAGGTGAAGCTGTGGGAAGTGTCCGTGGCAGACCGACGTACGCTCATCGAGCCGTTCATCTACCTGGCCAGTAAGATGACGCAGCCACAGAGCAAGTCTGCTTTCCCCCTGAGTCGCAAGAACAAGGGCAGCGGATCCATGGATGGCTGAGCCTTGTCCCTTCCACTGCCACCACCTCTCCCTCACCTCCCTACTTCCCTTGCACATACCTCCTCCTGAGCCCGTTCAGTGTCGTGAAGCTTGTGGGAAGCACAGGCATGATGAACGGGCGTCCCAGGGCTGGTCTTGAAGGACGAGAGAGGTGAGCCGCCTCCCTGAGCTGGGACAGGGACTGCCTTTTTCACTGCCTGCCCCTGCAGATGTTGGAGGTGCCACCGGGATTCACAACGGACACGCTGCGCTCCGCTCTGGCTGCGAGAGGGGTGGCAGGGCGAGGCGCTGGCCAGCAGGTGGGGATCAGCTCCACGGCAGCGCAGCCGGGCCGGAGCACACGGTTCCCTCTCGCTTGGCTGCTTGGATTTGTATTTGCTGATGGCGGGTGGGAAGAGCCCTTCTTCGCTGGCCCTGTCCCCGGCCCAGCTGCTACCAGAGCAGCTCTCCCTTGTCCTGCCCCAGCTGGGTCTGTGGTGCTGCCAGTTCCCTGGCAGGGAAGGGGAACCGGGCAGGGCCCACTGCTCCTTTACGTGCAGGGAGTGCACGGGGCCGAGGTGCCCACATCCACCACACCAGCCCTCCTCTTCCTCAGCCGGGAGCTCAGAGAAGCTGGGACTGCACTCATCCTGCACGCCCTGACTCAGCCCTTGCTGCCCATCTGTCGCTGTGCTGATTCCTCACAACCACCACAGGACAAGGGGAAGGTCTCCTGGTCCTGCCCAGCTTCCCTTCAGCTACTCTGGCTCTAAGGGCAGAAAAAAATGACAAGAAAGCCCTGGCTTGTTTATACTTGTTCCTTTTATTTACTGAGTAACACAATAAAGCGATGAGATTCGATTATCAAAATATTTTCCTTTTTTTTTTTTTCCCAACAGTTATAGTACATCAAAAAATATACAATGAACATTACAGAGGGGTACTGGCCAAGTCCCTAGAGTCTGTTTATTCCATTTTTGTGGGGTTTGTTGGTGGTTTTGTGGTTGTTTTGTTTTTTTTTTTTCTGAATCAAACTGTTCACATCACTCCAAGGTTATTTACAGAGGGGCACACGAGCGCTATGGACTATGCCCTACTACCTAGTACAGCGTATGCTAAGTCAAAGGCAGTAAACGCTTTGGATAGCACAGGAGCAGGGGGGATTCTGGGGAGGGGGCCTGGAGGGCGTGTGTTCTTACGCAGCGTGCTGCAGTTACTGTTAGAAGGAATGGCTTTCAAGGGTTAAAGTGCCAAGTGTAGGAGTGTGTCAGGACTCCACTGGTGGAGGGGCGAGGGAGCAGCTGCTGCTGGCTCCGCAGGGGAAGGACCCACCTGTGTTTGGTGGCTCTGGCAGGCTGAAGCATGGCTGCGGCTGGTGGCTCCCCACACTCCTGAGGCTGGGGGGCATGTTGGAGGAGGGGGTGTGCTGCCCTTCTCTGCTGCGGCCAGGGCTGGGAGTGACCGGTGAGAAGATGCGGGGAAGAGCACAGTGAGAGGAGCAGGGGGAGGGCTGGAGCCGGGCTGACCATGGGCTGCTTGGCACTGCGATGCTGGCGGAGCTGCGTTCCTCCTGGCACAGGCTTCAGGGTCCAGGCTGCACATGTCCTCTGGGCTGTGGGACCATCTCCCTGTCCAAGCCACTGCTGCCGGGAGCCTTCCCTTCCTCAGCTGCTCTCTGAGTCTCATCTCCCACCACCACCGTGAGACTTTCGGTTGTCCCTACCCCTGAAAGCTCGCTCCTCTTCTGAAACCCTCTCTCCGCTGCTCTCCTTCCCCAGGGTGGAGAGGAGCCACCCTGAGCAGATCAGTCTGGGGGCTCCCTCACACTCCCAGCCTCTGTAGCAGGAGCAGGCCAGTGGCACTGCAGGTCAGCGCTGCCCATGGCCCAAGACGCAGGTGTCGGACTCGGTGCTGCCCTGCTCCCTCTGCGCAGGTCTCTTGCACTCGCCCGAGGCTCCAGCTCTCCCCACCAGCCCTGGGAAGCCGCAGTGTTTCATGCCGTTACCTGTCAGCTGGTTCCTGTTCACCTCCCATGGCCAGGGCCTCATCCTGAGCATCAGTGGAGCGCACCAGGCAAACTCCTGGATCCAGGCATTGCTCGTGGCCTTGTGCGTGTGGATTCCCGGGGCACAGACCGACCTGCCTCTCCCCAGGGCTGGCCGGGAGCGCGGCCATGGCAGAGCACGGAGCCAGGGGATAGGAAGGGAATCATCTGCACAGAGCCAAGTGTTTCCTTGGGGCATTTTTTCTTCCTGCTCTGACCCCCACTCCTGGCTGTCCAGACAGCATGAGCACCAAAGTAAAACGCAGACAGCAGATGCGGCGGGCGAGCTGCTCCCCTGGATTGCATAGATCGGGGTGGGTCGTCACTCCAGCATAAGGTCCCTCTGGGTTGCGACTTTCCTGCATATTTCTATTTACAGCAGTGCGCTGGGAACCCGGAGCGCTGTGCTTACAGTTTTCAGACCAGGTCATGGCTGGGTTTTCTGAGCACAGTGAAAAGCAAAGCTACAGCTTCTGAGTCCCTCTGGAGCCCGGCTTTCTGCCTCACAGGGAGGGCACAGGCCACGGCTGCGGGTGCCGCCTGCTCGTTCGTACCTGACTGTCCGTGCTGCTGGGGACACCTTTGTTTTCGGGAATCATCAGTAACTCCCTGGAAGCTCGTCGAGGGGATGGGGTTGGAGGGCTGGGCACAGCGACTGGCTGACAGGCGAGCAGAGCAGCAGCATCGCCTTTCACCGGAGAACCAAAAGTGCTTGTAGGGACATTCACACAGCCTCACAGCATCTCCCGGGAGGTAGGGGCAAGGCTGTCCCCAGTGGGTGGGGCAGAGGCAAAGAGCTGGCGCCGAGCATGGGGTCACCTCCTCAGGGTGCCCGTGCCGGATGGCCCAGGTCTCCCGTCCTCGCTGGGCTGGAGCAGAGCCCATCTCCAGCCACACGCCCAGGTTGTGTGCTTCAAGAGGCCAGGGCAGGGGCAGTGTGCTTTCGGGGGGAGGAGGCGCCAGCCCTGGGCTCCGACTATTGCTCTCAGAGTGAAGATCCGGTCAGTGTGGCTGGTGCCCACCACGGCGGGGGCTCTTTGGCTGGAGGAACATAGGGGGCTGTGGGGCACAGGGGGCTGGTGGGCAGCATGGAGACCCCTGGCCAGCACTGGTGAGGGCACAGCCAGCCCAGTCTGAGAGGGGAACTGCCACTTTCCTGCTTGTGCTGGGGTTGTTCCAGGAAGAGCTGGGCTGAGACTCCCCTCACAGTTCCCTTCCCACTGGGCTGGCAGGGACCAGCTGGCCAGAAGGATGCTCCTTCCCCAGGGACTAGCCAGCTCCTCTTCTTCCAGTCTGGCAACTGGTGGCCTCCAGCCATGGCACAGTCCCGGTGACTTGGGCACCGTCTTCTCCCATCCGCTGCCCAACCGTGTGACAGGCTTCTCTGCTGAACGTGGGGCTGGCACGGGGAGCGGCAGGGATGCACAGCAGGGCTGGCTGGGCTCTGCCGGGGTATCTCCCTCCAGCAAGAGCCCGCTCGAAGCGAAGGAGAAGCTGGGGTTGGTGTCTATGACTATGGTTTCCCACCAGCCAGAAGAGCAGCCTGCCTGGGAGCCCCACGCTGTGCAGCCCTCGTGGCACAGCCTGGTGGACAGACCCTCAGAGGGCGAGCGGCTCTAGTAGGGTGCGAAGACGATGGGGCCCGGCGTGGTGCGGACGTGGGTCGGTGGCGTTCGGAAAAGAGCTGGTCCGAGGATGGGAGCTTGGAAGAGGGTGGTGGCAGCGGCTGGTCTCAGGGCGAGGGGGCCAGGCATGGCGCAGACGGCGGCAGCGGTGAGCGGGCTTGGTAGGAAGCGGGTTGCCAGGGTTTTGGTGAGATGCTTCTGCAAAGCCAGCTTGGACTGCAGGAGGGAGGAGGAGATGCTGTGAGGCACCTGGCTGTAGGGGAGCCCCAGTCCCCAGGCCAGGTTGGCAGCCCCACATCAGCCCCTGCTCATGTTTGCTCCCAGCTGAGCTCTCTGCATGGTGCTGCAGCAAACAAAGCTCTGGCCCCCACCTGATACACACCCCATCCCACAGCCCTGTGCCAGGTCAGAGCATGCAGGGGCGTCCCTGTCACAACAACCTCCCTGGGAAGTTCCACAGCCCACTCAGAGACCTGCCCTGGCTTTTGCAGTGCTGGGCTGGGATGACTTTGGTGGTCAAACACTGCTGAGCTTTGCCTCTCTGTGAGCAAATGCTTAGGCTTGGTCTAACTGAGCCATGCCAGCCACCAGACCCCAACCATCACAGTTCCTGCTCAGAAATCACAACACAGCTGCAGGAGTCACAAGTGCTGGGTTATTCCTGTGCTTTCTGCCCCCCAAATACTCAGAACCGTGCCCACCCCAGGGGTGCTGGGAGCTGCGCCCACGGGAACCACAGCTCCACGAGACACAGCCCGTGTCTCACTGCAGGACACAGAGAATGAAGGTTCAGGCAGCAAACCACAGGGGTAATTTGCAGGGAGACAGGTACCTTGAGAATACTCACTGCGAGGGCAGCGTTCTTCTGCAGCTTGTTGTAGGGGCTGTACTTGGGCTTGGGGGGCTTCCCTGCCAGCCTGTCTTTGTGCCGCCGGCTGCTCATGTGCTGGGAGAGGAAAAACAGCTGGATCACCTGGAGCCAGGGTGGTGAGAGCAGACCCACAGCACCGCAAGGCTGGGGTCTACAGGGGACCATCAGTACCCCCCATCCCTCCCCACTCCCTGGGAGAGGCAAGCGCCAGGCCTAGCACCATCACCTGTTTGAGCTGGGTCTCCGAGTTCACGTAGATCTCGCACACTTGGCAGTGAAACGCCTTGTTCTGGACGTTGATGCTGCCCTTGTTGCCGATTCGCTTGGACTTGTGCCCTGCCCGGGAGAGGAGCTTGCCGCGGCCTCGCCGCATCTGGGTGCTGTGACCCTCCAGCATGGACTTGTGCTTGGCGCCTGGGGGGCAGAGGGGATGCTCAGCAAGCACTGACCTTGCACACAAACCCAGCACCCACCGAGCAACTCACCTGGCAGCGCTGTGTGTCCCCCCTCCCATGGGACCCCCACGCCTGCCCCCCAATCTGTGCCCGGCAGCATTTCCAGGCGGAGAGGACAGAGACCCACCCAGGAGTCCTGGCTCTCGCTGGGGACACAGCAGCCCGTTCCCAAACCCTGCCAAGCTCTCGTGTCCAGCCACACTTCGCAGCCGGTCCAGAAACGCTCTGCTTCCCGGAGACACCCCCCTCCACGTGTCAGACCTTCGGAGAAGCTGCTATTTTAAGGCTGTGCTGGAGCCTGTTGCCTGTCCCCGGGCGTTCGCACAGTCTGCAGCGCTGGGCACGCGTCGCCCTCCGTGCTGCAGCATCTGAGCCATGCCCAAGGTCAGAGAGGATCCGGCTGCGGAGCCAGGAATAGCTCAGCGGGGTATAGGATGAGGGGAAGGAGGAACCCGAAATCCCAGTGCACCTGGGCACAGGCCACTCTGTTCTGCCCCTTCGGCACAGGGACCGTGGGGTGGAGGGGTGATGAGTTATTTAAGCCACTGCTAATTAACTCTATTTTTTAAGGTGCTAAGCAAGGAGCCCAGGTCTGCAGGAGCCTGCAAATGTTTTTGTGTTTGTTTGTTTGCTCTTTTCCCCAAATCAGCTCCTGACTTTGTAACCAGAGCTGACAAAAGGAAAAGGACACGTTTGCAGCCGAGCTGCAGTGTCCTGAGCCAACCCCTGCATGTGGCTGCTGCTGCCCCAGCTCCCAGTGCGGACTGGGGCTGGAGGAACTGGTTCCCACTTCGCTGCACTGGGGGAGAGGAGGCCCTTCCCTTTAAAACAGGGGTGCCCATCCTTGTTGAGCATCCTGCAGGGAAAGGGGTGAGTCGGGGGCTGGCACCGCCAAGCCCATGGATCTTGATGGGGATCCCTGGGCTGCGACAGCCACCCCCCAACACCACTCCTGCCCCCTCCTTCCACCCCAGGAGTGCAGGGGACCCTGACCAGCCCCCGGCACCTGCCTGCCCCAAGGGGCTCTACCCTGCGCTGGTCTCCAAAGCTCCTTGAATTCCCAAGAGGCTGCTCAAGACACCCACAAGCCCAGACCACGGAGCTGCCTCAAACGACTACCCCAGGCCGGAAAGCAGCACTGGCGCTCGGGCTGCCACCAGCTTAAAGCCGAACGGCAGCAGAATATCAAGTAGCCTCCAATCATCTGATTAAACGTATCTGAAAAAGTCTTTAATTAAGAGACATGAGCAGGCAGAGAGCGTTTGACCTTGCTAAGACTCACGCCATACACTGCAGCGCAGGTGAAACACCACCACTTATCTTTACATGCCACCTTAATTAACCCTTTTTAATTAAAGCAACACTCCTTGATGCTCGCCGGTTCCCTATAAGGCTGCCTGGCGACGGGGCACAGAGGAGCTCTGGGGGGAACTGCGAGGGGCACAGAGGAGCTCTGGGGGGAACTGCGAGGGGCCCGTCCCCTGTCCCCCCATCCCCACGCAGGCAGCGCCCTTACCGGTGTTGTGAGCCTCCAGCTGGGACAGGGAGTTGACGGTCACCTTGCAGGTGGGACAGTACAGGTGCTGTTTGCTCTTCTTCCCCTCCTTCTCACTCTCAGGGGCCGAGCTGATGCTACTCCCTGACTCAGCTGCCTGTGCCTCAGCTGCCTGTGCGGACGAAGAGGCGATGCTGGTGGCATCTGAGGTGCCTTCTGACAGCTCTGAGGCCGGCGGGGAGCCCAGTGGGGCGACACTGCCCGGCAGCTCAGTGGGTGACTCCTCAGTGCTGGGCGTCAGCCCCAGGCTGCTGCACTCGCCCTCTGGCTCCTGTGGCCCGTTGGCTTCGGCTGGCAGGAGGGAGAGGAAAGGAGGGAAAAGAAGGGAATGGGCAGGAAGGGATAGTTCTCTGTGAGTGCTGATTTTTCTGTACCCCGAGAGCACCCCATGCTCCCCAAGCCCTCCTGAGGCACTGGCTGCTCACACTCAGCCCCGCTGAGGATGGCTCTTCCTGAGGTCCTTTCCATTCCCACTTTTGCCAGTGGCTCGTGGCTCAGCACAGAACCCTGGGTGAGCTCCTGAGCTGCTTTGGCTCAGGGGGGACCTGGCTCCCACCATCCCCCGGTCCCATTGCTGCACTGAGCAGAGCCCTGGGATGCATGAGCCCCACCGGGGCAGGGGCTGGGGCTGCTTCCTCTCCTGCATCCATCCCCTCCCAGAGACACCAAACCACAGGGGAAGGCCCCCCTGCTTCTCCCCGCATTGCTGCAGAGACGTGGGGGCCAGGTTTCCCCCAGGGCTGTGAGCTGCCAGGCTCCTGGGCTGGACCCACAGCCCTTCCCTGCGACGCGGTCTCCAGCCTGGCACACTGGGGACACCAGTGCAGCACAGACACCCAACTGTTAATGCTCGTGCTGGCGTTTACACCACACTGACGGCAGAGCTCCGCAGCCTGGCTGGCAGCTGACTGCAGCAGGATGCTCAGACACGGGGCCGCCGCGGGCTGGGGTTGAACTGGGCTCTCCAGGACGCTGCAGCTGCAGCCGGGCTCCACACGCCAACGCTGCTGCACCCCCGCGAACCGGTGGGTCACTCACACCACTGTCATGAGCTGCCAGCACCAGACCCCCCACCGCCCCGGCCCCCGTACCTGTGCTGCCCGGCTCCCCGCTGCCCTCAGGGCTGGTGGTGAAGTCGTCTGTGCCATCCTGGCCAGTGGCCCCCACCATGGCCCCCACCGCCTTCTGCTTATTCTTCATGGCTTCGATGGCTTTCAGCCTCCGTGCGTGCTTGTGGCCCTTGTAGTGAGCTTCTGCCTGGTTCTGAGGAGGGAAGGATGGGGATGGCCGTGTTGGTGCAGCCTGGGCCGGGTGGGCGCAGGAAGGATGGGGGAAGGGATCAGCCCCTGCCAAGGCTGCTGGGACACGTCTCCAGCACAGCCACCTCTCCAGGGACCTTCATCCCCAGGGCTGGGCGGCGAAGAGCCGTGTTCCTCCTCTCACCAGGCTGCTCTGCACACAAACGTATTCGTGCCGAGGTATCGCCTTGCTAAGACATCGCCGCACTGTGCGGCCGAGATAAGGACCCTGCTCTGATTGAATGCATCAAGTCACTTCTAAAAGAAGCTTTCAGGCAAAATTTATGACTTCATAAAGGTACAATGAATCGCTAGCTGTAAAAATAAAATAAAACCGTCCATTGGTGGGGAGGACACGTCTTCCTTTGTAACCTAACGGGTGTCTAACACGCAATTTACATTCACGGGCTCCTTTCTCCCAGCGAACGCTGAATAATGAAGTGCACGTTGATGGGTTCATGCCTGCACCCAACTGATAAAGATGTACACAAAAGAAAATCACCCAAACATTTGTGTACTCCGCAGCTGGGGACAATACCACATTGTCCCCCAAAACAACCACGGTTTAGCGATTTATGGAAACCAAACCCACTATGAATTAAGACACTGTACTGCTGAGCAGCATGGATTGATTTGCACAGCATCCTCAGAGCCTGGCTGAGGCTTCCCACACTCAGTAGGGAGAAGCATCCCTTCCCTCCCCCTGGCCCGGCTTTCCAAGGGCTGGGAACCATGTCCCAGTTGTGCCATGACGGCTGGGTATGTGGGAAAGCAAAAGGTCCATCCCACGACACGGCCTCATTAGCAAATACAATCAACTTCCACCAGCTAACGGGGCTGGGATGGGGCTGGGCTGCAGCCTAAGTAGGTCACTGCGCAGAAACACAAGTGGCATGTGAGGGTCTGACCGCCATGCTGCCGCAGACGTGACCCTGGGGGGACACGGTGCCAGCGAGGGCAGTGGGAGCACGTGGTGGGACCAGGTCTCCCAGCACCACGCTTCCAGCCGGGAAGGACAAAGCGATGCTTTTCCCTGAGCCGCTCGTCTGCAGAGCGGAGTCATTAAGTGCAGCAACACTGACTTTGGCTGGCAGAGCAGCACACAGCCCTGGGCTTGGCTGAGCACCCCCAGCCAGGGACAGCACCTCAGCTGGAGGCAGAGCCAGCCATGGCACAGCATCCGGGCATGGCTGCCCCGGGAAGGTGAGAGCAGCCCCAGCAGCCTGCACTGCTGGACACACCAGCTCCAGCAGACAGGACTGCAGGCACGGGCTCAGCGCTGCGGGAGCCAAGGGATGCTCCCAGATCCATTTGCACCACGTGTGCCAGGACTGGGCCCTGTCCTGCCAGCCTGGAGTGAGAATTCCCTTTCAAACCTTGCTGTTACCACAGGGATCAATGACTGCTTCCTTCCTTCCTTCCTCCCCTCTACCAGGTGGCTGGTTGACTTAGAATAAAAGCCTGGAAAAACCCCAGAGCTCTGGGAAGCCAAGGCAGGGAAGATTGCATTCCACTCCCAAGCGCCAGGGATAAATCCAACGGGCTGATAAAGCAGCTTAAGGGAAAACACGGAGACCAAGGCAGCGGGGAACAGATGCAAGAGAATGTGGAAGGGCAGAAAGAGCCAATGTGGCAAACTGAGGACACAGCGGCTCCCGGGGCGCCTGGGCACGGGGAGACGTCAGTGGAAACGTCAGCCAGGGCAGCCAGAGAGGAGGGAGGTCAGAGCTCCAAGGAGCTGCTGTCACGCAATGGGGGTTCAGCGGTGCCCCTGCCATGGGATGCTCCAGCTCAGCCACCGGCTTCGCCCCGCTCACCCTCGCCGGCCCCGCTCACCCTCGCCGGCCCCGCTCACCCTCGCCGGCCCCGCTTACCGCAGAGTTGAAGCGCAGGTGGCAGATGTTGCAGGAGATGAACTGCTTCTTCTTGAGTGGGGCGGGCACGCCAAAGGTGTGGCTGATCACCGCCTTCTGCACCGGGTCCATCTGGCAGGGAGGGAAGGCAGAGAGGGCAGCTGGGTGCCACGCCAGCACAGCACTGCGACCCAGCCGTGCCCCGCAGCCGCCACGCTTGCCGAGGAGCCGCTACGAACGCCAACGGAGCTCACACCTGGCAGCGGAAGGAGCGTGGGGCTGCAGAGGAGCCCTGTCTGCTGCCGAGGCAGCCCCTGCATGGCACTGCACACAGCACCGATGTCTGTTCCTGCCTGTTTAAACCAGCCTTGGCAAAGCTGAACTGGCAGGGTCCGAAGTCAGCCCTGGTCTGGCAGAAGGGAGGAGGCCGCTGCAGGGTGCACCCTGCAGACCCTCCACGCCCCCCGTGCATCCCCCCATCCCCTCTCTCCCACCACAGACACCAGTGCCCTGGGTGGCAAATCATCGGTTGGTGTCTGAGCTCCACGCTGCTGCCCTCAACCTCCCAACGCCAGAGCAGCTTCCGAGACCTGGCAGGAGCAGGACCCACACAGAAGTGACCAAAGGAGCCGTTGCCATCAGCCCCCCACGTGCCCATGGTCAGGGAGCCTGGACATCCTTGTGCCACACCAGCAGTGTGAGCAGAGCCGTGCGTGATGCTGCCTGCCCACAGGTCACTGCGCAGCCCGCTCAGGGCCCAGAGCAATGGCAGTGCTGCAGCCATCACACGTGGCGTGCCCACTGCCAGCCAGGACTGCCCTTCGCATGTCCCAGTCGAATGATGACGCTGGTGACCTGCAAGCCTGTGCAGCCCTGTGTCTCACCAGGCGTGTGCACAGAGACAGAGCAGCATCGGAGATGTGCAGCGAGCCGCGTCCTTCCAGGAGCCCATCGTGGCGGCGCGCGGGCTACAGCCAGGCAGATGCCTGCAGGCTGCTGACAGCCCCTGGGTGCTCCTGTCTCTCCCCAGGGCTCGGCATCACTCCTCAGCCCAGGCAGCAAACTTGTTCGAAAAGCCGTAATTGTTTTAAACCAAACGCATTTATTACTGGGGGGGGGGGGGATAAGAATAACCCCTTTGTCTGAGCGCAGCTATAATCTATAATGCAAGTATTGTTCCCCTACCCTGTGGCATAGGAAGATTATCTTATCTGAGTCCCGCTGTCAGTAGAGCCTTGGGTTTTCAGGCGATCGTATTTCTCTGCAAAGCTATTTCGTTGCTCAGACAGGTGCATCAGTCTTCGAGGCACATGCCTGGACAACAGAGCCATTATCCAGCCCGCAGATCCCTCTCCAGGAGTGATCAGAATGGTAAAAGCAGGTGATTAATGAAGTGCCTGTTTGCTATGAAATTTTACTCACTTATCTGGCATATAAATGAAGAGGCATTTGGGTTCGATGGAGACCCAGAGGAAGCTACAGATGGCAAAATGCTGCTCCACCCCCGATGACAAACTCCGTGTCCTGCTGCAGGCAGCATCCCTGTGTTGCCCGTCTGTGGGCACCCACCACACGTCTTTCCAAGAGAAACACCCACCCTCTCTGCACCATGAAAGGAAAACCCGCTCCGACCTTCGCTGTGGCAGCACTTTCCAGGGCCTGGCTCACGGCGCCCACTGGCTCAGCCCTGCCAGCACCATGGCAGGCACAGGGCAGTGGGTGGGAGAGCACGCAGAGGAAAAGGGGATGCTGGCACACGATGCCAAAGTGGCCGGGATCTATCCTGGCAAACACAAGCTCCACATCCCGAAAACCCTTTGGGCACCCAGCCCTGTAGTAGCACGCCCAGGGGTGAGTGACCCCCACCCCGCCATGGCTGCTCTTTGCTGCTCCCAGCGTGCTGAGCCGCACCAACACTCGGGTCCATCACCTCAAGCCTCTCTGCCACTCCCTAAGGAACACCACAAATCTGTGCCAGCTCCCCCAACACTATTTCAGAGTGGAACAGGAATCGCCACAGATCCCCCAGCTCTGCCCTGGGGCCAGTGGGAGTCTGTGCCACGGGGGTACAAACCGGTGGCTGCAGCTGAGGGGGGGCTGAGGCCCTTCCTGGCACTTCCCAGCAGAATGGTCTTAGCAGCAGCAAGCTTTGGGCACCACATGCCTGGAGAATAAATATCTCCGCTCTGTAGTCAATTTGCATTGACTCACACTGCTCCTTTATCCTGTATGTCCCAACCGATATAAATAGCAATCCCTGCGCTGAGCCCCCCCCAGCCACCGAGGTCGGGAGCGGGAACTCACAGGGACGCAGCATCACTTCGCATTGCATCTCCAGCCGGAGCCTGGCAAGGCACTGAGGGGTCCTGGGCATCTGCAGCACCTCCGGAGCTGGAAAGGGCCTTTCCAAATGAAAAAAGCCTTGGGGTGCCTCAGGGGCTTCTCCTTGTTATTGTTGCTTTAAGTGGCAGGAGAGCTCAGCTTGGAAAGGTTTTGCTCATTCCAGAGCAAAACATCTGCTGGGTTCATGAGAGTCTCCTGACCTGCCCCGAGCACAGAGCAGTCGCTGCGCAGATGCAACAGCTCCAGCTCTGCAGGGCAATGGCTGATCCTGTGCTGCACCCTGGGAAGCATCACCCCCATGAGCGATGCCCCCTCCCGCATCACCCCAAGACTCAGCTGCCCACGGGAGTCTGACCCAGCGCCACGGTCACTCAGGCAGAGGAGCTGCCAGCCCAGTTCCAGGCACAGCGACGCTCCAGCCCGGCCTCCTCTGAGAACGGGGACTCTGCTCCAGCTCCCTGCAAAGCCGCCTGCTTGGGTGTGATGCTGAGCCCTTGCACCCCCCAAGCTGAGCTCAGGGCAATTAATCCAATGTGCCTGCAGACCCGGAACAGCCCCCCCAGCATCTCCATCCCCATGTCCAGCTCTGGAGCAGATGGGTCCTCACCCAGCAGAGAGGCAGCGCCACGGGGCTCTGTGTCTCCAGCGAGCACAAGAGAGCAATTTTCCAAATTATTATTATTTTTTTAAAGCAAGACAGCTCCAGAGAACACGTGCCAAGGCAGGGGCAGGCGGGAGCCAAGCAGAACAAATACCAGGGTCTGGTTCAAGTGAGCTACTGACTCCAGCGACTAAAAAAAGGAGCCCAGACAAAGAGCAGCAACCTTAATGGCATCAAAAAAATTCTCCTCTCCGTGTTTGTGCTTGTTAGCACAGGGGAGAGACAGGCTAGAGCCGGGATTTCAAAAGGGCTTAAAGCAGTTAGATGTCTGAATCCCATTCAGCAGCACCCGGAACCCTCTGCTTAATTTCTCTGGCTGTCTTTGAAGATCTCAGTGATAATTTGCACCTTCTGAGCACATTTAATCTCAAAGCCACTTACAAAAGGCCAGCAGGAGAGCAGGGAGGGAGCTCAGGAAAGCCCCATTTTCATGTTGGGGAGGTGGGGGGAAAGCTGAGCATTTACCAAGGGCAGAGACACCAGCCCCTGCCTCTGCGGGGTGGGGGGCAGCCCTGGTCCCACTCCCCATCGCTGCTGCCCCTTGGCAGAGCAAAGCCTGCTCCTCGGCGATGCCATGAGCTGGGTCTGGGGAATGAGGGCAGGGAGCCGTGGTAAGAGCAGGGCTTTGTGGAGCAGAGCCCATCCTTCCCATCAGCAGGAGGTGTGGGGCCATGCCCCCAGGATGGAGACCCAGGATGGAGATCCCGGCTGGGCTGGGATGGGCTGGAGAGAGCAGCAGGGTGTGGGGGGAATGTCACTCCATGCCCGAGACATGGCAGTTTAGGGAAGAGAGCACCTGGAGAGCAGCACAGGTACTTGGGCTGGCTCCTGCCTGACCTGGAGCCCAGCCAGGCAGTGGGAGAAGTCCTGCAGCAACCAGGGTCCCCGACACCCAAGCAGGGCCACACGCCCTTGGCCATGTTCCATACATCTTCATACGCCTTCTCTCTCTCTCTCTCTTTACTTCTCTTTCTTTATTTTTCACCTAATGAACTGCTCCCCAGAGCTACTTTATTACTATTGATTCCAGGAGCAAAATCCAATTGATCTTGGTTAAAACCAACAATCTTTTTAATTCTGGGTTATAAGGGTGACGGCTGGGCAGGAACCGCTCCGAGCTGAGGGCACGCTGCACTGGTGGCCACCAGCCAAAGCCCCTGGTAATTAACCCTGGCAGGGCTCGAGGAGTGGTGTGGGTAGATGGGGGGCTTTTTGGGGACAGGGCTGCTGAGGGGGTGGAGGAGGGGTCTGGCAGCTGAAGCCCACCCACCCCCGGGGACTCACCGTGTTGAAGTTGGGAAAGAGGTTGAGCGGTGACGTCCCGTTGAGCCTGAAGGTCAGAAAGTGCTTGATGTCCAAGGGGGGATGGAGGGGACGGCCGGGGATTGGCAACGACGCTAAGAGGGGGCTGCTGTGTCCGGAGGGACCTGGGCAGGCAGAGAGGAGAGAGCAGCATTAGCAAAGGTGGTCCCTGCTCACGGCACGGGGACGCAGCATGCAGGGATGGGGCACACAGGGCCATCAGCCACAAGTCCAGACCCTCCTTGGCAAGAGGTCCCAGCCTGGGGTGGCCCTGGGCACCCTCTGCCTTTCAGGCTCCAAACCAGCATCCCAGGTTGAAGCCAAATGCAGCCGTTGGCGTGTCAAGAGCATCGACTCACTCGAGTTTGCTTTGAACCCTGTGAAAGGTCTCAAAACCTCTCCAGGGAAACAGCCCCTGCCCAGGCTCTCCCAGACCCGCACTGGGGGCTCCCCCTCGCTGGGGACAGAGGTTTTGTGGCTGCAGGCAGCAGTCAAGGGACCCCTGTGAGCGCTGCCCCTGCCACAGCACAGCTGCAGCTTTGCAGGGGTTTTGAGCTGTGGGTGCCCTGAGTGGCTCAGGCACCACCCAGCTCTGCCCCTCTCCAGGTATTTTGGGTGAAAGCCCCCACAGAGGGGCTCCTCACCAACCCCCAGTGCTGACCCACTGGCTCCAGCACCGCAGCTGCTTGGTCCCCGGCTGGGCACTGCCGCCTGCCTCGCATCGTCCCCCCCAAACTAACCACGAGCTCCAGCACATGATTTAAAAATAGCCTGGAGTTATTAATAATTTTCTGTTTAAAACCAAAACACCCCCAGGGAAGGAGGGAGGCCGAACAGAGGGGGGCTGTCTCCAGCGTCCTCAGACCCATGGAGGGTCCTGGCCAGGCTCCTGCTCTGAGAGCAAGGAGGGGGGAAAGATAAAATAAACAAATGAATAAAGTACAATAAACAGGGAAAGGTTCCAGGAGGCTGTGAGCCAGAGCAGCCCATCCACATCTCCCACGGCTTCTCACTGTCTCCCTCCTGCAGCCCCCTTGGCAGCCCCGTCCCCCCCGCCTGGAACAAGGACAATTCTGGGCTCCTTTTCACCTCAAAGGCAGTTGTGGATGGGGGCTGCCCTGGCACAGCATCACCCCCAGCCCCGGGGCTAAGAACATTGGGGGACCCTTGTGGGGTGACAAAAACCACTGGTACCCAAGGGGTCAGCAGAAATATGGACCCACACCCCTAAGCACCGGTGCTGCTTTGGGACAGCGGTGAGGCACTCACCCCCCACCTCCAGCCCCCTTCCCAACACTGGACACGCAGGATGAGGACCCTGCTACCCTGCTGCACTTTTGCTTTTCACTGTACACCCGCCCCCCCCTCCTTTCCTCCCTCCCCCCTGGTGCAGAAGCCGAGATACAAATCTGAAATTCAAAGTTTGAAGGATTCTCCGAATCTGAGCAGCCAGTGCGCCGCACGGCCCCGCGGGCACCAACGACCTCTTTCTGGGAGAGCGCACACGGGCGGCTCCGCGGCGGCACCGGAGCCGTCCCTGAGTCAGGCCTGACTCCAGGGAAAGATTACATTTTGCTTCATCAGGCGTGCATTGATCGAGTTAATTCCAGAGTCGCCCAGGAGGGAAATCTGTGAAACTGCCTAGAAATAAATAAATAACATTACAGCAACAGCGGCGAAGCCAAAGCAGCAGCAAGGGGTGAGCGGCGCATCATTAACCTTCTGAGGCGTGAAGCGGTATTTCTGCATCAAATCATCTGAGACGTGGGGCCGGCGCCCAGGGAATGGGGCCCCCAGGGACCCCCCAGCCTGCACAAACAGCCACCACAGTGTGAGAGAGACGAGGCTTTTGGGGCCGGATCTGAGGGGTTCCACTGGCCTTTGTCAGGGTGCTTTGCACTGACTGTGCTGCCCTTAAAAATACCTCTGCGTAACATTTCGTGCTGGGAGGAAGAGGAGGGTGGGTGAGCAGCTCTGCCCCCACCACCAGAAACCCAATAAAGGCAGTTTGCAGCTCTGCCAAAGCTGCCGTGCTGGCAAAACCCGGCTGCTGTGGCACAGCCCTGTGGCCAAAGGGTTTGCACCCCAGGGAGTGCCTCATGTGCCGGGGACGTGCTGGGGTGGGACACTGGCACTGCAAGGACAAGATGCACCCGGCCACCATGGCACATCCTTGAGCCCAAATTTGAGGGTTAAACGTATTTCTGGGCTGTTAGAGGGGAGCCCAGCAACCCCACCTGCCAAAGGACCTGCGGCAGGGCAGCACCTTCCCACCCGGCTTCACCCCCCCAGGAGCTGGAGAAGGGCTGAAAGTCTCCAACAGCGTCATGGTCGGTCAAGGACCCTGCGAGGAGCCAACGCTGGAGCTGGCAAAAGGAGGAAGCCCGGTGCTGGTGGCGAGGGACAGACTGGAGTCCCTGGCTAAGAAGGGGACAGCACCATAGGCACAAAGTCATCATCAGCTTTGGGTCGTCTCAACCTCACAAACAGTGAACATGCTGCACCCAGGGAGAGGATGGACGAGAGGCACAGCCACAGTCCTGGCACCAGCAGAGCTCTGTGGTGAGGAGCAGGCCCCTGACACAGCACCCCGACACACAGGGCACCCACATGATGCTCTTGGGGCACTTCCCAAGGTTATGGGGCTGCGCCGCTGCGGCTCCTTCCTTACCTTTGCTGCAGGGCAGATTCCAGCAGCAGCTGTGGGCTGTATTTTTAGGTATTAATTAGACCCTTAATTAAGGGGATTTGCTCCAGGGAGAGTGGCAGGGCCCCCAGGTCTGTATAGAAGGACATGACCTTACCGAGGTGACGGGCACAGCATTGGCAGGGTGGGCTCTGACGGTCAGTGGCATCCCTGGATGCTGGGTCTGCAGCTCTGGAGTGGGGCTGTCCCACACCATGGTGCTGTCTTGGTCTGTCCCTGTTTTGGAAGAGGAGCCCCCACCTCCACAGCAAAGGCCACTGCTCTGGCACCATGGGTCCTGATGGGCTGGGACATGCTTGGGGCTCTGTGGAGCATCGTGAAGGGCTGGTGCAAGGAGGGGAGCGCAGGAGCCCGATGCCCCAGCTCTGCACAGATGTCACAGACGTTCCTAACCAAGCACCTGGGTCTGATGGAAAGACATCAAACCACACAGAGCATGGCTGCTGCAGTGCTGCACAGCCCAGAGCCACCATCCCACCGCAGCTTCCATCCCCCCGCACTCAGAGGGGTCCCTTGGAATTTGAAGGCACATTTCAGCCCTTCATTTAACCAAGCCCACCCAGGGCCCTGCCTGGCCACCGTCCCCAGCTATCCCCCACTCCACAGTGGGTTTCCCCCAGGTCCCCCACGAGACAGATCAGATCAGATCAAGTGCCGTGCTCTAACGCTACAGACATGGGAACCCCCACAAAACACCTCTGAATGTGGCAGGGGCTGTGCTGTGGGTTTTCATACCCACACGAATCTGCCAAGGCTCTGTCTCTGCAGACACTGGCTGCCTCACAGAGCATCTGGCACCAAGTCTGCCCAGGGCAGATGGAGACTGGAGCTGTTACTCACGGAGCAGTCTGGCTCCCTCTGCGTGGTGGGTGCTCTCCGTAAAGTTTGGTGCCGTCTCAGATTCCTTTACCCAGCGCTTGAAAGCTTTTGTCTCCAGCGGAGCACAGGCAGAATTCATTCCAGCTATTTGAAGGAGATGCCGGGGAACACACGTGTGCACTCCCTGCTGCCAAAGGCTGCTGGCAGAGGAGAGCAGCAAGACCTGGTCACACAGCACTGGTTCAGGCCCAGTGCTGCTTGTGGTCCAGCCCACCCCCAGCGCCTCCAGCTCCACCTTAGTGATGTCAGTAATTAGCACATCGCACAACCTCAGATTCCCGAGCAACCAGACCCAGCAAGCCTGAGGTGGACTGCAGAGTGTCACATCTCAGCCCTGGGGACAGCAATGCTGTGGCTGCCCAGGCACAGTGGGCTTGCAGCAGGACCAGCCGTGGCAGAGCGCAGCCCCCTGTCCTGACCAACCCCAAGGGAAAGGAAGGGCTGAAGACCCCCTGACTGGGGCCTGGGGAGCTGCCCTGAGCACCCTGGACCGGTGCTGACACTGGCTCCAGCTTCCCTGGGAACATGAGGACAGCACACGCTCGGACAGAAAGCTGCCTGCAGCACAGCCCAGCACCCAAGACAAGGTCACTCTGAGAACCACAAACCTGACCTGGGGGACACTCGTGAGCGAGCAGCCTGCACCCAAATAATGCCTGCCATCAAACCAGCGGGTCCACCTCACGGGGCAGAGGAAGGTCTGTCCACCTCCACAGCCGCTGCTCGCTCTGGAGAAGGGGGAGCAGTGACACCGAGTCCCCCTCAGCCATTCCAGATTGCTGCAGCACATGTCCTGGCCAGAGGCAACCAGGACCATCAGGGGCTGTCAGCATGATGGACACGGGAGTCAGATCCTGCTGCCCACAGACGCTGTGTCCATGGGATGGGCTGAATTCACCCAGGGAAGGAGCAGAGCCGAATCCCACGGGAGGACCCGACGCACAGGGCAGAACTGACGTGATGCTTCAGGCTGCTGGAGTCACTGCAGATTAAAATCAGTCAGACAGACTCCAGGAAAACATCCCTCCGAGTCAAAACCAGAGAAGGCCCCTACCCCCAACATGCCCCACGCCCCCTGACATGCCACGCACACCCAGACCCTGTGGCAGAGAAGCCTGAGCCCCTGGCCACCATGAGCCCCCAAGGGCTTCGCTCGCTTCAGGGTAAAGGCAACACTTAGAAGGAAAACCACAAGCTGAACGACCCTGGTTTGGCCCAAAAGGTGACGTTAAGAGATGTCCCTTGGGTGCAAGGCAGTGAGAGCTCAGAGCACAAACGGAACACAGACAGGTGATGCCATTTTGGAAAGACCAGGGATTCGCTGTTTCTTACTCCTGGACCCAGCTTATTGTTTATTCTGTCATTGGGAAAAAAAAGAAAGGTCCTTTTAGAGATCTTTAAACACCAGGAAAAGTAAGATAGACCTTTTTAATATATATATATTTATATATATTTTTATATATACACACATACACATATATACACAACGATGCATTTAAAAGTCACTACTTCCTTGGCGATTCCAGTACCGTTCTCGAAACCTCTCGCTCTTGAAATCATCACGACTTGATGCCACTGCTAAAAATACCTTGTGCTGAGCGTGAGGAATACCAACAAGACACCACCAGGCATTCTGGGGTCTGCCACCGGGCTAGAAGGATGTGCTGCCTTTTCTGCACTCATTCTTGAGGCTCCAAAACAACAAAAATCAGACATTTTGCGCAGTATTAAGAAAAAGCTGCTGGGTATCATTGTGCAAAGGTAAAAGTGGCATTTGAGCTCAGGAGAAGATTTGCCTCCATCTCCCTAAATTTAAATAACAAACCCTTGGAAAAAAACAGACCTCATCGCAGTTTGGGATGGTAGGTGACCCCCAGATTTTAAATTCTGGCCAATTCAGACAGGGTCTGAAGGGGAGGGAGGGGCGGTTGTGGGACTGGCATGGCTTTGTGAAGGAACCTGTCTTCCTCTTCCCAGCATGGAGCAGTGACCAGCGATGGGGAAACGCGGCATCGAGCTGGCGCTGGGGGCTGCCCGCAGTACCCGGCTCCCTGCCCGCAGGGCTCTGCCTTCCCAAGCCACCACTCATTTCACCTGCGCCATGATGAAGCTGGACTCCCTCATGCTCTCATAGTACTCGATGGCCAACGCAAAGTCAAATTCGTTGATGGCCGGTCCGTCAATGGCGATCTTCATGAGGTCAGAGAGCCCCTCGTCCTTTGTGTGGGATGACCGGCCACGCTTCAGCAGCTCCCGGCCACGGCTGATTTTCTCAGCAAGGACTGAGCCCAGCGGCAAGGCCAGGGCAATGGCTGCAAGGACAGCGAAGTCTGGGAAGAGCTCGTGCATCTCTGAGTTGCTGTAGACCAGCTTGACACAGAGGTCCCTGAAGGAGAGCTGGCTGAGGCTGAAGACGATCCGCTTGAAGAGGGGGAAATCACTCAGGGCCCTCTCGCTCACCACTACCCGGGAGTAGGCCTGAAGGAGGAAATTCAGCTCGCTGACCCCATAGCTGCCAATGTCCTCCAGAGACTGGGGGTAGCACTTGGGGTTGAAGATGGCTGAGAAGGAGCTGATGGCCTCCAGGACGCTGCTGGGGAACCTGTCCAGCAGATTGCCCCTCACGCTCTCCAGGTAGCTCTCCTTCAAGCGCTCAAAGTGCTTCAGGTGCACCTTGGAGCAGTTGGCCAACTCAACGCCCTTGTAGTAGAGGCGGCTCTCACCCTCCCGGTCGTCCCGTGGGTGCTCATTCATCTCATTGAGGAACTCCTGGAGGTTCTGGCCACTGGCGCTCTTCTGGGCCTGCAAGGTGGTGGCTGTGGCAGAGACAATGGGCTTCAGGATGGAGAGGTCAAAGTCCTCGATCTGGAAGAAGCGGCTGAGCTTCTGGAAGATGGGGAGGACATCCAGGAGGATCTTGGTGAAGGCCACAAACTGGAACTTCTTGAGCTCTTCGCAGAGGCCGTGGGCCACAGGTGACCGCTCCGCCTCACTCTCCAGCAGCAGCACCAGTGTGGGCCATGAGGAATCAATGGCTTCCACAGCTGGGAAAATAGAAGTCCAGTGGATGGCTTTGGGGCTCCCGAGGTCTATCTCGCAGAGGTCCAAGACGCTCCGCAGCTCCTGTAGGCCATTGCTGTCCCCTCTGAAGCTGGAGTAGAGTCTGTACACAGCATCCACGGTGGTCTCATATTTCTGGAGGTATTCAATGGTGACAATGGTCTCAGCTGGCAGCAGGGATCTCCCGTGGGACAGGCAGTGCATCTCTGTGAGCAGTGGGCAGAAGGAGGTCAGTGCTGTGCCCACCCCGCTCAGCCGCTCGGCCACCAGCGAGGCACTGTCAGCGCTGAGCCAGGTGATCTTCATGGTGGGGATGCCAAAGGAGCGCATCACCTCGCCCACCTTGCCTGCCACCGTGGAGGCCTCGCCAGCGGGCAACTCAAAGCTCCCCAGGAAGGTGGCAGAGGTCTGCCCGTTGCAGGGGGAGACGGTGGTGGTGAACATGGCGAGGTTGCGGTGCTCCAGGACATCCACCATCTCGTCCACCACCAGCCCAACGAACGGTGAGGCTTTTATCCTGTGCCTGTCCTCGTTGTGCAGGACTCTGGCGATCGCTGCCTGAGCCAGTTACAGGGGTGCACAGGGCAGGAGGGAGGGAAAGAGAAACACAAGTGAACTTCAAGAGCTGATGGAGGACGCACAGCACCCAGTGCAAAGCGAGCAGCAAGGCTCCTGCCCTCAGGTCCCACCAAAAGCAGCGCGAGGTCCTGACCCCAAGAAGCCCTTCAGAGAGTTTTATACATGAGCACGAACACAAGCCAGAAATTGATTTCTTTTTCCCTAAAATCCTCCTGCTCCTGACCTGCAGCCCAACCAAGGGAACCTGCCAAGAGCTCCGGGATCCCTGCCCTAAGCCCCATGGCAGTACCCAACGCCAGTGGGCAGCACCAAGCTGCCGCCCACCCATCACCTGAGGTCCTGAGACCCTGGCCATGCAGGGAGAGGGACAAGCTGACAAAAACTTCCTGACTCGCTGCAAACAGAGCGATTATGCCCAGCATGGGCAGGAGCAGCAGCTCAATGTCCCAGCATCTCTCTGCTCCATTCTGCCCATTCCAGGCAAACGCCTGGGTGGGATGGGAGAAGCCTCCTTGGTGTGTGCAAACGCCGCAAGGAGCACTTCAGGCTGAGAAACCTAATTAGTGGATTTAGTCTATCTGCAGCAAAATAAGGCTCTGCAGAGCTCTGAAAACCCTGGCAAACAGCCAAGACCCACTGAAAAATTAATTTGATTTTAACAGGCATGAAGCATTTGTAAAATTAAGAGAATCCTTTCTAAACTCTCCGGCTACTTGATCTTCCTGATGACTCAGTTTAGGGCAAAAGAGGAAAAACCCACAGTGCCCGTGTGCTAATTGAGCTCCTGAGCTTTGCCACTTCGAGCCACAAGGCAGGCTCTGATGGGAGGGGATGCTCCCGGTGCCCCCACGTCCAACACACATGTGGCTGTGAGCCCAAGGCTCCTTTGATTGAGCCCCCCACTTGCTCCTGGGTTGGCAAGCCAGGAATTGATGCCATCAAAGCGCTGCACCAGTGCTCAGCACAAAGGTTCAGTCTCTGACCAGATCACACCCCAGGGCAGGTTGGTTTTGTGGAATGGTGATCCCAAGCATATCCCAGACACGTGCTGGTGCCCCAGAGCTGCCAACACCCCCAGCCCCTGCTCCACCTGTGAGTCAGGGATGGCAGCCCCCTGCCTGGTCCCCCCGCCTGCCTGCTGCCGCAGCACCCAGCTCCAGCCCTGCCGGGAGGGTCCAGCAATCCCCACAGCAAAGCAATATCTGCCCCCAGCCTGGCATACACACCTGCATCTCCCTGACGCTGCTGGGGTGGTAGTACTCGCTGTGCTCCGAGGCCAGCAGCGCCTGGCACAGGTTGAACTTCTGGAAGTCGAGCAGGGAGGAGCACTTCTCATCCGGGATCTCCTCCTTTGCCATCCAGTAGACAGTGGTGAGGATGGCCACCTTCGCCGGGTTCACCTCCACCTTGATGACTGAGCGCAGCTCTGGGTGGCCGTGGACACGGGTCTCAAAAGCCAGCTGCTCCCGGTTCACCGCCAGCGCCTGGCGGTGCGCGCCGGAGGTGACGTGCCGCAGCAGGGCATGGCGCTGGAAGTTGTCCGTGCCCACGGTAAAGGCGTTCTCTGCTTTACCATGCTTGTTCTTCACCAGCGCCTGCCGACACTCTATGCAAAACATGAGTTTCCTCTCATAGTCAAACTCCAGCCAGGTAAATTCCTCCTTCCAGTGCTCATTGAAATAGCGCTTACACTTTTTATTGGAATTGGAAGTTTCCCCAGCTGGCTTTTTCCCTGGAGGCACCATATTGCTGTGGCTGGGAAATCAAACGCTACGGTTGAACTGACACGTGCCTTGGAGGAGCAGCCTCTACATTTAATTTAGTAAGAAGGTCTATTACAACTCTCCTGGTCCGACTGGAGATGAAAGAGACACAAGGGAGAGGGATTAGGGCCCCACCAACCTCAGCCTGTGCCCCTCGTTTACTCTTGGTACCTAACGACAAGCTGTGGCAGCACGGTGGCGGTGGCAGCTTGGGGCAGACAGGGCTGTGCCACAGCCCCAGCACCACACAGGGATCCCACTGAGCACCTCTTGGGTGTCACCAGCAGATCTCAGTGTCAGCAGCATGACTGGTCCCCGGCACTGCAGGGACACCCAAACACATGTCCCATCAGAGCTAGGTAGCAAAAATATGTAAGCATCCACACCGCTCCCTCCCTATACTCGAGCCCCACTCAGCCTGATCCTCACATTCTTCTGGGAACTGGATTGCAAAACCAACCTGAGCCCTGATAAAGGTTTGAGAGGGGCGGAGGAGGAAGCGCCCATCAGGGTGGGGAAAGGAGGAAACCAAAACGCAGAGGAAGAGGAAAAGAAAAATGATTGTTCAGAGCAGTGCCAGCTGGGCAAGACCATCAGTCAGCACAACTTGCTGGGAAACCCAGAAGGAACTTGAGGTTTTTCTGAAGAACAGAACTCCAAGAATCAGAGACGTTACCACAGCCTGCAGAAGTGGAAAGCCTCCAGATTTAGGTGTTGGAGTAAAACACCCTGACTCCCACAGCTGCAAAAACCGACTGCCATGGAGCAGGGGGTCCCCTTGGGGTGCCCACAGTCCTCCTGCCATGCCGGAAGGGAGCAGCGCTCCCACTCTGCCACTCCATCATGGGAACCAGAGTGACCTGGTCAAAAGGCACCAGGACCCCTCCCTGAGGTTGGGTCCTAGCAGAGGAACGAGCAACCCTGGCAGCTCCAATCCTGGCTGCAGCCCACATGCCAGACAGGCACCACCATCTTGCCCTGCAGAGATGAGAGCTGCAGGGCCGGCACACTGCAGCCCCTCGGTGCCCATATTTCCCACTGCTGCCATCCCAGTGCATCACAGCCCCAGCTCCCCAAGCAGCCCCACTCCAGTTCACCCAGCACATACGCATCTTCTGAGCATTACCCTTCTGCTCCCAGCCCCCGGAGCTCCTACCTCATCCAGCGAAGTGGGAGCTGCAGGCCAGCTCTGCGAGGGTGGGGGACAGAAGGACCAAAGCAGCCAGCCCAGCTGAGAGTAGAGCTTTGCTAGTTCGAAACTCAGCTCTAACCACAGTCAGCATCAAATGCCTCCAAGGACACAGGGAGAAACCCCAGGACACAGCCCTCTGAGAGCTTTCTTCCTGCCCGGAGTTTCAGTGGGCATGTGAGTTCCCTCTGCACCTCATGCTCAGCCTATTTACATGGTTCAATTTCCTTCCCAGAGCTGGGTCTCCCACCCTGTCACACACCTCAGCACAGCGCAGCTGAGAGCACCCAGCAGGTCCCAACAGCCGCTTCCTGAGGCTGGTCCAAGAGCTGCACTGCAGCCACCGAGCACTGGCCAGCATGGGCATCTCAGAAGCACGTTAATTAGGAAACCACAATGGGCTTGCACATGAGAAGCAAAGCCCGGACCTGTCTTGCCAAATGTCTCCTCCGCAGCTGCCAGCGCCCATCAGACACTCCCCAGGGATGTGAGGCTCTGACGGGGTCAGGGCTGTGCAGTGCCCCTGCCATGCGCTGCCAAAGCAGAGGTGCCAGGGCAGCTCTGCCACCTTGGATAGCCTTGCTCAGGTTCGCGTGCCCACCCCTGGACCTTCACCCCCATCCCTGTGCTGCTGACGCTGAGCTTGGTGTGCCCTGGTTGTAACCAGGATGGAGCCCAGCCAGGAGGTGGTCTCCTCTGTTCCCTCCCTGACACCAAACCCACCTGCTCCCAAACCCATCCACACCTACACACAGCCCCCCGCACTCGCTCCAACAAAAACTGCTACCTTGGAAAGAAGAAAACCAAACCAGCAGCAATTAATGTCCATGGCAGAGCCGGGGATGGAGCAAAGCTCCACGGCACCACTTCCCGCAGCACCCCAGTGTGCAGCCCCACGCACCCTTTGCTGCCCAGGGGGAGAAGCAGCACCGTGCTTCCTCAGGGTCCCGGCTGTGCATGGGGGCAGCAGGCGGCTCAGGAGCAGGGGTGACGTGGTGGTACCCCAGCAGCCTGCTGCTCATCCTGGCCAGGGCAGGAGCGCTGTCTGCGGGGAAGTTCGGGCAGGGTCAGGATTTACTTGGGAAAGGATGAGCCGTCGCTGACCCTGGTGCCCGCCTGTGCCAGGCCCGGCTGCTCGTCACCTCTGCCAGGCCAGGGTGAGCGGGGCAGCACACGACCCCAGCACCACTCTGCACACCCAGCCCTGCGTGCCCGACCATACGCCCACCCTCCCCTAACATACGTACCAGGTAAAGGCTGCCATAAGCTTTGGGGTGAGGGGGCTGGCAAACTTCCCAGATTTCGCTTTTTTTTTTTAAAAGAGGAAAAAAAACCCCACCACCACAAAAAAAAAAAAGACCTGATTAAAAAACCAAACGCGGCAAAACAACACGAAACCACCAGCCAATAAAAACCCAAATCCGCAGCCGGGACGCAGGGCGCAGCAGCGCACCCCCCGCCCCAGCAGCCCCGCTCAGCACATGGGGGTGGGCATCCCACGGGTGCTGCCGCGGCCCCGAGCGCAGCGGCTGCGGGAACAAAGCCTGCGGCTGCCGCCCCGCGCTCACGGGAGCATGGGAGCAGCCATCTTGCTGCGAGGACTGTCTGGCTCCACGGATGCTCCTAGCAGCCCACGGCAGCAGTGGCCACTAGTGGTGGCCGGGAATGGGAAGGCCGCGTGGCGGTCAGTGGCCGTGGCCTGGCCACCGCCACGGTGATGGGCTGCTGGGGAAAGGATCCCACCCCCCCTTGGAGCTCAGACTGTGCACGCTGCATGGGACACCTTCCCCCAAGAGGCAAGCGGGGAAAAGGTGATGGGTGTGGGGTATACAGCTCGCAGCGTGTCCCCCCCCCCCCCCCCGGACCCCCACCTTGGGTCTCTCGGCCGAGGGCTGAGCACACGCAGTGGGATGAGCCGCCAAGGGGTTTGCATCCAGCCGGGTTGGGTATCCCGGGGTTTGGGCAGAGCCAGGACCTGAGTGCCCCATGAGTGAGTGAGCAGCAGTGGGGAAAGCGGCTCCTCAGCCCTGCCCACGGGCATCGAGCTGCTGCAAAATGCAGGACAGAGCCCCTGCACTGCACTCCTAGCCCGTAGCTGCAGGAGCAGCGCTGGGACTAGTGCCCACCCCCTTATGCTGGGGGTTCCTATGGAACACGGGGCTCCGCTCACGCAAAACCCTCCTCTCAGCATTAAACACGGGGGAAATTTAGACACCCCCAAACCAGGATTTTAAACCAACTTTCCCCCAAGCAATATTCCTGAGGACACAAAAATCCCTAAGAGCACTGGTGTCCTGTGGGAGCCTCCGATGGGAGCACCCCACCCATTCCCCAGGCCCCCATGAACACCATGCCCAGTGCCAGAGGATGCTCTCAGCCCCCACCCCACCTGCTCCTGCCAGGTGCTGACAAGGCCCCATGGTATGTGCTGGGATTAGGGGCTGCATTGTACCTGGCTCTGGCTGGCTCCAGGAAGGGCCCCTGGGTGAATTCCTCTCTTCAGGCTCCCTGGGGCAAGCGGCTCCCCCTGCCCACCCTTGCAGCACTGGGTTAATTCGAAGGAGCTGGGTGAAACCAGAGACGTTCCCAGGGGTGAAAATATGCACTATTTATTCTTGTGCTAATGCAGGCGAGAAAAAAGGGCTTAGCCTTTTTAATCAGCGTTCAGGCAGGAGGCTGCTGCATCTCCGGGGTCCCAGCATTCAGCGGGATGGCAGAGGTCAGGGTGCCTGGGTGAGGAGCAGCAGCACCCCGTGTGCTGCAGGCCGGGGCCAAGCACCGGTCTGACCCAGGGACTCTGTCCAGGACCACGCTTGCTTTTCCCATGGTTCTCTGAGGGGGCACAGCTGAACCCACTGGCCTCATCTGCCCTACGTGCCTCTGCCCAGGGTCCTGCAGCAAGGGCGCTACACCAAACAGCCGAAACTCCTCCTGTGAAACAGCCTTTTCAGTCACCTTTTCTCTCCTCTCCATAAACCAGCACTTCTGCCAGGAGCCTCAGGCTGTACTGTGGGCTCGGGGTGCGTTTGCAGGGTGCCCTCAGCCTGCAACTGGCCCTGCCCTGAGTCGCTGCAGGATGGCAGACATCCTTCCTCAAGGAACTGAACGGAAACGCTCCTACTGACTCCATGTGGCAGCAGACTTGGCTCTTGACTCAACCATCGCTATTTTCTGCCCCGTGACATGCCTGGAGTGCTGGGCAGGCAGGTGCCCCATCCATACACACACATTTATCACTAGCATGGCACGAGGGCCACGCTGCCATGAGCCACTGTTTCCATTTGCCCCCATGCCTTTGACAACCAAACTGAACCCGGGGCGCACAGCTCGCACCAGGGATGTGGGGAGCCAGAGCTGGCACCCCCACACCCAGGGGCTGCATTTCCCCCAGGGCTTTTCATCACATCTACAGCAGCTGAACAGCAGAGGTTGCACACCCAGCCACGTTACTCCAACAGATATTAAATCTGCGCATCCAAACACATTGATGAGATTTTGTTTTCCTTCTCCCCATTCAGACCTTTAAGCTGGTCCCCAGGGAATGACTCACGCCTTTCCCACAGGGAAGCAGAGCTGCTGGCACTCCTGAAGCTGCCCCAGATCGCCCCGTGCCCCCACAGCCCAGCACCTCTCCTTCCTGCACTGCAGCTCCCAGCTCCCAGCCACCCTCTGAGTCCATCACATTGGGACAGCGCGGGCAGCCCCAGCACAAGGAGGGCTGCAGCATCAGCTCTGCCCAGGGAGGATTTTGGGGGGAAGGCAGATGCACTCCCATCCTGCAGGTCCCTGTTCAGCCTCTGCACCCAAAGCCCCACCTGTGACAGGTCCCAAAATTAACTGGGGCTGGGAGCAGCTGGTGGGGCACGCACTGGAGGATGCAGGACAATGGGACCCAGCACTGGGCTTTGCCTGTCGCCGCAGCGTCCCTGGGACCCCAAGGTGGTGACAGTTCAATTTCATCTCTGCTGAGGAAGGCAGGCTGTGAGAAGCTGCTGTCTGGTGTGGAAAAGCCTTACCTCTGCGAGGGAGACAGCACTCAACACCATGTCAGCTCAGACAAATTAAATACACCTCTGCACCCCCCGGGGCTGCAGCTTGGACAGGCAGACCTGAAGGCTGGCTCCTCCCGGGCCCCTGCAACACCTCTGCTGAGGGTCACAGGGAGGAACGGGTGCCACAGCCCAGGGAAGGGGTTGGGGCACATGCTGGGGGACCCCAATACTTCCCAGAAATGTCCCAGCTCTCTTACACATCTCCAGGGTACACAGGGTCAGTGGGGGGAGTTGTTCCTTGTCTGATAGGGGGCTCTTCCAGCACTGCTGTGGGCACAGGGGCTCTGCCTCAGGCAGCTCAGGCCCTTGCTAAGGGGGTGGGCCACAGAGAGGGGCCCATGGGGTGCTGTGGGAGAGGGAAGAACCCCAAGCAGGTGACACGGGGACCCAGTACCCCTCCAACATGACCAGCCTGACGCTGCCTCGTGCCTCCTTCCCCCGCACAGCCCTGTCACAGCCTTTTGCAGCGTGACTCGAGCTGGCAGGGAACAAGCCTTGAAATAACCTCAGACGACATCCCTGCATGCTCCTGGGCACCGCCACAAACAGGGTTATTTGCTGGGGCTGCGAGGGGGGCAGGACACATCCCCCCAACCAGCGACCCCCACTCTGGGCTGGCACAACCCCCACCAGAGACAGGGCTGGTTTCCTCTCCACAACATAGCAGCTGAGAAGGGCAAATCCCTTTGCTGAGGAGCCAGAGCAGAGCCAAGGTAACCCCTGCTCCAGCTCCCTCCCAGCTGATACGCTGCGTCCCTGCCAGGCTGCACCCAGCACCCCAGGTGCTGCAGGGAGCCGTGACCCTGCACAAGGATGGAAGAAAGGATTTCTTCAGAGCAAAACTGGATGCACACAGGTCTTACCAGCATTGAGCCCACCTCCCTTTGGTTCTCATTGCCAGCTCTCCCCAGATGACAGCTAATGAACAGGAAAGGAGCATTTTGTGATGCCCCCATCCAAGCCCAACATCCCCCACGCTGTGGTCAGTGTCTCTGCAGGGCCGGTGCAGCCCAACCAAGACCTTGCTGATCTCCACAGCCAAGGAGACAGGAGCTGGGGAAGAGAATGGGCTAATCCTGACCTGGGGCAGCAGCAGAAAGGATGCAGCGAGCATTGAACACTGATGGGGGCTCTGCTCCCCAAAGAGCCCTTCCTCACCAGCACTTCTCCTCTGCAGGGGGTGGGCTTAGGGGAGAAGCTAGGGTCCTTCCGAAACACAGGGAGCTCGGGGAGGAAACGAGATCCCCAGATTAGTTCAGCCTTTATTCTGTGCATCATTTAAATAATAAAAATTACATTCAAGTCCAATTTGTTACAGCCAGGCAGCACCTGACACAAATGAACAGGGAAGAGAGATACTCAAACTGGTGCTGCCTCAACCTTCCAGTGAAATAACCAATTTGGAACAAATTGAGGGGCTCCCGTCTCTACCAGCCTCTGCAATTGTCTCTAAGCCAACGCACATTTGTCATAGTGCTGCACTTCCCCCATTAGTGGTGAGAATTAATGATTTCTATTACTGAAGCACCTGAAGGCAGGTGCCCCCCCCCGCACACAGAGGCTGGGCTGGCCTGTGTGTCCCCTCAGTCCATCCCTGAGGGGACACATGGGTAAGTGACATGGCTGGGGCCGCCTGGCAGGTCGGTGGCAGAGCCAGGCTCCAGCCAGTGGCAGCCCCCACTCCCCAGCACTGCAACACCAGACACACCAGGGCAACGCACGCAGACCCCCATGGCGAGGCCCAAATTACCACACAGGATGGCTGCCCCCAGTATCCCCCCAGCAGTGAAATCAGGTGGGTGCCAGCAAGTCCCTCCCAGCTTCACTCCGGGGCATGTAAAGGGAATCGCCCCACTTGCCAGGGGTCCAGCTCAGACTTCGGGGGTGCAAGTCTCAGGGGGCAGAGAGAACTTTCAAACCCACTTACATATTTCCCCCCCATTCCAGGTTTTACGATGGCCAGAGCCCTTTGCCTCCTGCTGCCTGCTTTCTATCACAAGGTTATTTTCTGGGAGCCCCAAGCCCAGCGCCCATCAAGTTCATGCTGACAGCTGCAGAAGCACATAACTCCCCAGCACGGCTGCCCCAGGGCCAGGCTGGCCATGCCCAGGGTTTGGAAGCAGACACACATCTGTCATTATTTTTTAATTAGATTTTTATTTCCTACCGCTAGTATTTCACTGTAATTTCCACCACTCCTACCCAGGCTGTGCTAATAGAAGCACTTCAGAGAAGAGTGGGAACAGGCAGCCTACGCCTTCGAACGTCCCACTCAGCAAAGGGATAAGAAAGCGATCCATTGGGATACGCAGCCCCTGCAGCCATCCCCCCTGAAGGGCATCGGGCAGGTGCTGGAATGGGCCATCAAAGCCCTGGAGTCACCAGCTCAGAGCACAGTGGTGCAGAAGCTTTGGAGAAGTTCAGGTTTGCTGAAGATCCCAGCACACAACCCACCACCACAGCACAGCAAGGACGACAAACAGCCTAAAAAACATTGTGACTTACACCCTCGGCTTGATGCTGGAGACGCAGTGATATTTTCTAGCCCACATCATACTGGAGGTCAAGATTAGATGACAGTTTGGTCTAAAAATACTCCGAAGGGGAGGCTGAGGCTGTCGGAGGAGCTCAGAACTCCCAGTGCCCCCCCCCTCCTGAGTGTTGCTCACAGTTGAAAGCAGGGGACAGATGTTTTCCCCAGGACATTTCTCAGAACAAGCCCCTGGCAGTAAAAACAACTGCTGGATTTATGGGGGAAAACCACCCAAAAAAACCTCAGTCCCATCTGAGGGACCCCAAAGCCAAGCCCAGTGTTTGAATGGGGACAGAAACGTGCCCAGTGTGGGTCCCCAAACCCCAACCATGATGTCAAGCAGCCAACACCAGCGAACGCTCGGCAGCATCAAGACCAGCGCGTTGTCCCACCCTGTGCTGCCCACCGTGGGTTCACACCCTGGCACAGAGAAAAGCAGTGTGACCCCAAGCTCTCATGGGGTTGTGGGGTCACATAATGTGACCCCAAGCTCTCATGGGGTTGTTGAAGGGGTGTCTACATGTGGCAGGGGAGAGGACGTTTCACACAGGGAGCAGCCACCACACAGACAACTCAGTACCCACCACATCTCAACCCCAAACGCCACGATCCCGCATCCGCTCCAGCCCCATTGTGGAGATCACCAGCGAGCCCCCTGCACTGCGAATTCCAAACTGAAGCTTTAGAGGCTTTACAACATCTCCAACCTACTAGAGACCACACGAATTAAAACAAGCTGGGGGTGCCTTAGTTTGGGTTTTTTAAGCCTGCTCTGCCTGACACGTACCCCTGATGGATGCTGGAGTACTACTGCATGTCCTGAGACGCAGGAAAGGGAGAAAAGGTTCAGCTTCAAACTATTAGGAAAACAAAAGCCATCCCCCGGTGACAGCCGAGCAGCAGCTACACCAAAGGGGGATGGAGGAGCCGGGTCGGATGTGCTGGGTGAGTAAGGTCCACGGTTCCCCAGCCCCACCGCTCTCCTGTGGCAACCAGCAGCACCGGGCACACGACACCTGCGATGCCACGGGAAGAGGAGCACAGCAGCGTGCAGACACACACACACTCACACGTGTGTGCACACTGTGTGCGTGCATACAGGCACAGAGGAGCAGCACCACTGCCCTCACTGGGACCACAGAGGTCCAGCCAATCCCCATAGACAGTAGCCAGGGTGATGCTCCTTCCCCAGCAGCCTGACGGAAAGTTAATGCTGATAACAACAAAAGCATCGAAATTACCAGCCCCAAATCTGTGTTAAACAGGGCTGAGAGCAGCGTTACGCTCCATTTGCTGCCGCAGCTCCGCTCCAAGAGCCCGAAAGAGTCAAAAAAGCAGCGGCAAAGCACCCCACACACCCCCCCCAGCCAGCTCTTCCCTGCCTTTTCTTCTGCCGTCTGCTCCCCCCGAGCCTCATCTCACACAAAAAGCATCAAACGTTCCCATCGCGGGTAAAGCAGAAGCACAAGTCAGAGCTGACCCCCAAACGAAGAGCAAGGGCAAAATAAAGCTGTGCCAGCGCACGACCGGTTTCTTTCTCTTTTTGCAGCCCTGGGAAAAATCAATAAGATGCAGTGAATCAAACTCAGCTTGAATCCCATCAGTAATTAGGATTAAGCGGGCTGGGAGCTGAAGAAACAGGCAGAGTGTGTGCTGGGAGGGACCATTTTGTGGGTGCACGGTGCGCAGCTCAGCTGGTGCGAACAAAACGAACAGTTCTTTGAACAGAGTCGCAGGCAGGATGGTGATACAGAACGGTAACAGCCTGATTCCGAGAGAAGCAAATCTCCGGAGGGCAGTTCAGCACGCTGAAGCCCTGACGGGAGCAGGATAAGGACCTTCCAGGTGACTCAATGTTTGCGTGTGATGCTGAGTCTGTCACCAGCCCCGCGCTCCCACGCCTGGGCTCCTTAAGCATCACATATTTCTAGAGCAATTTCCTGGCAGCAAATAAACCACCTTGATTTTTCACTATTAAAAGTCTGTGGTCCAAACTGCGAAGGGGAGAAAAGACGCACAACCCCCCACCCCCAACCTCAGCAGAGCTGCCCAGACAAATAAACAATTAAATTATTTTCCCCCTTCTTTAAAGAGCATCTCGCACCCTGGTTTCTTTCCATTTCCTCCCACACAGGCACCTCGAGGGGCCGGAGCTGCCCCCACGCCGCTTGCATCGGGTCGGCGCAGGCAGAACATCACCGGGACAGCAGCCGGGACCCGACCGACCCCCTCCCCACCCCCCCCCACCCCGTTCCCCGCTCGGCCGAGCCCCCGGCGCGGGGTATCGCGAATGCAGCCTGCAGCCGGCCGGCAGCGAGCTCCGCGGGCTCCCGGGCTGGGGTAGGGAGGTAGGGGGGCAGAGGGGCTGAGCAGCCCCCGGCCGGCCGCTGCCGAGGGGAGGAAAGTTGCGTTTCACCCACCTAGAAGCATTTTAGATCCGGCTGCTTCGGCGCTGCTGCTGCCTCCCGCTCGCCCGGCTGGGCTGCGGGCAGGGCGGGCAGGGGAGGGGGCTGCGGGCAGGGGAGGGGCGGCGGGGGCGGGCAGGGCAGGGCGGGCTCGTCCGCCGCCGCGCAGTCCCCGCACACCCCGGTGAGCGGGTCCGAGCCCCTCACCCGGCCCCAGCCGGGGCCCGGAGGGGAAAAAAATCAGCCGGAGGTGCCGGGTATTAACACGGAAATTGGGGGAAGCGGCTCCCCCCGCACAGCACCGGCGCCCTTCGCTTCCCGAGCCCGGCGCAGAGCTGCCAAAGCACAGAAACTTCGGGCGGGGAGGAGGGAGCCCAGGACCGGCCCCGTCCGCACCCCCACGCCCAGGACTCTCTGGGGGGGGAGCCGTTGTCGGGGAGGCACCTGCAGAGCGGCCCCGTGTTTGCTCGGGAGGGAGCACAGCCGCGGTGGGACCTCCCCAGGAAAGGGTCCCCGAAATCCCCACCATGGGCAGGTTCTCAAGTACAGGCAGAGCCGTCACCCCCCGAAAACACGAGGCTGAGCACGTCCCGCACGCACCGGCAGGCATCTCCGGTCCCTCAGCTTTGGGGGTCCCCGAACGAGGCACTGGTGCTCGCCCGAGAGCAGTACCGTGAGCTCGTCTCTGCTCCCACTACCCACGGGAGAGCCCCAAACCTCACAGCCAGACCTGGAGCATCCACTGGGTGCCCCACAGCCCAGTGCCCCTGCCCAGCTCTGCATCACCCCGTGGGGGGTTTGCATAAGCCCAGGGTTTGCTGCCCTCCTCCTCATTTTGTCTGCAAAGGCTGAGGCAGCTGGACCCCCCCCACCCCCAGCAGCACCTTCTCTGTGCTGAGCTCGCATCCCCCAGAGCTTCTCAGGAGGGGGGTGGGGGTGGGGGGGCGGTGGTTTAAAACTTGGTTGCATGGTGCCTTTTTAAAGAGGGGAATGAAAAAAACCTGCTCATGAGAAGAGGAAACAGTCGTGTCCTCCCAGAGCAGCCTGGGGACAAAAGGGAGATGAGCAGGAGGAGGGATTGAAATTCTCCCCCCCCAAGCCAGACCACTCCACGAGTCTGGCAGGAGCCACAAGCTGAGCAAAGGTGAAGATGTAAAACCACAACATGCCGAATTCCCTTCCGAGGCACTGCAGCCAGACCAGGCACTTTTGGGGTAAATTCTAGAATTTTTGGTGCTCTGAGAAGCACACAAAGCAGTGGGGTCCCCTCTGCGTGCTGCTGCTGGGATGGGGCACCCACCTGGGCTGGGCTGGGCCGGCACTGGGGCCCATGCACCAGGCACATGTGCCCCCCGCAAGGGGCACCGCTGTCGGGGTCGTTAGCAGCCGCAGTAAGTTTAGCTGGGGCACTCGCTAATCTGGGATTGACAGCTGGGCCCGCACCGCCTGTTACCAGCCTCCCAGCAGGCTATTTAAACCCGATATTAATTTGTTTAATGTCATCAGCAGTTTGGCGTTACTGCAAGCCAGCCTCAAGCGGAGGGGAGCGCGGAGGTGTAAAGCCCGGCAGGAACAGGGGCTGACAGCCACCTGGGGGCTGCTCTCCTTTTCCCCCTGAGAACCACAAGCCACGGGCAAGTTTGGCATCTCCTGACCTCCAGCCCCACGGGCAGGGACTGGCCAGAGCAAGAAAGAGCCCTGAACTACACTGTCCATCCCTCGGGCAGGCTCAGCCCAGCCCCTGAGTTCTGCACAGCGATTTCATCCACAATCAACGTTCCTGCCCTGGCTGGTGCAGAGCTTGTCCCCACAGGACAGCACATCCCAGTGTCCCCATGGGACAGCACATCCCAGCCGGCATCACCGTGGAGGAAAGGGGCTGAGCTGGTGTGACACAGGGAGTGGGAGAGAGGAACGCAGTGTGGGACGGTGGGTTTGTGGCTGAGCCTTTGAGGCCAGCTGGAGCAGAGGCTAATTGCATGGACTGATTACAGACCCCTGCCATTAACACCTCCTGCCCTCCCCTGCCCAGCTGATCACTGGCATTTCCCAGCAACGCAGCGTGGGTCCAGCCAGTGCTTATATAGCTATATAAAAAAACTTGCTATATTTGTGTGTGGACCCCAGTGCTGGCACACAGCAGCAGTACAACCCCCCCACCGGGCCCAGACCCACATTCCCTCCCCATGACCAGCCACCCCACAACCAGGGGAGCAAAGCCCACGGCTGCTGCCTCCCACAACATCTTGCTCTGCTGAGCATCTTCACTGCAGCCTGCAGCTGTGAAGGGCACTCGGGGGCCGTGACAACCGGCTTTGCCATCCCTGTGACACTGTGGGAGGCACTAAAAAAAATTTAAAGCCAACGGGCATCACTGTATCAGCAGCCACACTCCTTCCCCCATGGTCACTACCCCTTCACACCGGCTGTTGACCAAGCTCCAGGCCCTGAGGCTGCTCTGCAGAGACTGGGCTGCCCACCTGGCATGGCCGCAGCCCCCCAGCAGTCCTCAGCCACAGCTCATCTCACATGTGCTGGGGGAGGCAGGTCCCCAGTATACAGCTGGGGAGCATTCACCCGCAGCTGCTGTAGAGCCAGGCTTGCTTGGGCAAGTCTGCTCCAGCCCTGCTGACTGCCCAGGCTGTGAGAGGCTCAAAGGGAAAGGGGGGCGGGCAGGAGATGGGGAGGGTGCTCAGGAAGCGGAACGGGTCCAGCTGTGCCCCATGGGGCCCCATTTGGGTGCAGGTCATCCCTACCACCACCGACTTGGGGCTCTTTGTGAGGACAGACCCAAGGAGCCACGACAGAGAGACTGAAACCTCCTGAGAGCAGCAGTGAAATCCTTGTTGCTGTGGCACAGCCAGGACACCGCTCCCAGCCCGAGCTCCTGGAGCATCCTGGCAAGCAGTGGCCAGAGCTGGGCCACGAACACACAGATTAATGAAAAAGGAGCCGAGGGGATGAAAACCAGCAGGAAGACCCCCACCCCCCCAGCCCAGGGCTGCCAGACCCCCATCCCCCAGCTCAGGGCTGCCAAGACTTCCAGAGCTTTCCTGCTGGACTTTGTTCACCAAGGATTTAGGGTATAATTTGGGGGTGAAAGATGCCAGATAGGATCAAGACGGATACACCTGGGGGACTCGGATCGGTTTTCTCCTGCCCTGTAACTTGAGCCCCGGCAGAAACAGGAGGCTCCAGCTCGGAGCAGCCGCCGGCGGTCCATCCCCACCAGCCCAGGAAGGCAGGCACTGACCTTTCCTGCTCCCCGTTGGCTCAGGATTAAGATAACACATTTTAAGGGCTGAATCCCCCCCGGGGGCTTCCTGCACAAAGAGGATGGGGTTTACAGCTTGCGTTCCCCCCACCCCGGCCTGACCCCCTCCCTGATAAACAAGCACCCAACCAGAACTGCCATGGTCAGGTGTCCATCCCTCCCCCTGATGGGATCAGGGCATCCTCAGTTTTTAATTAACACTTCCTGAATATTTCTATTTCTGTGCATCTAAAAAAAGCAAAGGAGGGGAGCATTTGTCTGTGTGTGGGGTGACCCGTGGTGCTCACTGGCTGGCTGGTGGGGGGAACACACACCCCCAGCCGCTGCTGGGAGCCCAACATGCCACAGGAGGCTATGACCAGGGTTTAACCCCCCTTTTCACCCCCCTCGAAGTGAAGGGCTGGTCTCATCACATTGCTAAGAACCACAGTACCAGCCAAACCCCTCAGCCTTTCTTCTCTGCACCACTTTAATCTTCCCCGATTTGGGAGCAGAGAACAATATTGCCCTTTCATTGATCCCAGCTCCTGGGCAAACCTCTGCTCTAAACCACGATGGAAACTGCTCCATTAAGGGCCTTTTTGCTGCAGCATAAGGAATTAAAATATTATTTTCCCCTCCTTTTAGTAAGGATCCCCTCAAAAAAGCTGCTTAAAAATTGTTTAAGCATGGATGCCCAGAATTGTCACCCTTTAGCATCAAGGCCATGACAACACTGGGTGTCACTGCAGGGGACAGCCACTGGGTCCCCAGGTCTGGGGACCTTAAATAGGGGCTGTCCATCCATTGTACCCCTCTGAGGGGATGGGGCTCCAATGACAAGTGATAGCACTGCCTCGGGCAGGGCTGCAGAGAGCCAGCATCATGCTCACGTTAATCGTCTTTCACAGGGAGATGTCTAATTACAAAGGCATGTGGGACAGCTCTGGAAACAGGGTGGAGAAGCCGGATGACCTACAAAATATTTAATTATCAGGAAAAGGGAGTGAAGTTACACCTGTAAATGGTTTCAGAGAGAGGGTGCAGTATTTTCCATCTATTTAAGGAGGGCCATTCCTGAGAGACACAGGGCAGAGCATTCACCTTCAACCACTCTTGGGCACACAGAGAACCCCCTCACACCCTTGAGCCCAGGGCATGCAGACCACAAACCCACAGCTTTAAAGGCCTGAGCTCACCCAGCGCTGCCAGTAAGGATGCCCACAGCCCATGCTGCAGACCCTCCCCAGCACCTGACCTCCAGTAATCGGCATCAACAGCAGCGCAACAGCTTGGAAAGATTTCTGGGAGAGGATTCACATCATGATGGTGCTAACCAGGAGCAGCGTGTAGAGCCACACAGAAACCCAACCCCATCCCAAAGCTGATGTTAGCTCCCATGCCACTGTAAGCACATCTGCCACAGCCTCATCGGGTCTCCAGCCCCATGGCCAAGGCCAGAGGCAGTTCCTGACACACAGCATCCGGCACTGCCCAGCATCACTATCCCCTTCTCATGGCCAAGGGCTGCTCCACACATACCTGGGGCATCTGCCTTCCTCCTCATCCTCCTGGCTGAAGGGCAGGAAGTATTTGCCACACTACTTCCCCCCCACCCCTTGCAGATTTCAGGGGTGATCAAAGGGGTCCTGAGCCCCCGTATCAGCTCAGCTGGGGGTTGACATGGCAACCAGCGACCCCAAATTTTTTTGATGCTCAATTAGCTGGGGGTGACACGAGCCCCCTCTCACTCATGAGGTCCCAGCTCAGCTCTGTGCCACATGGGAGGGTTTGGGGGTCCCACCACTGCTGGGACACCCAGCTGCCTGGCTGTACTGTGGGAAGGGGCACGTGCTCCACCAACACAGCACAGAGCACACCAAGCTGCTCCCGCTGACACGGCAACCGTAAAATAAATTAAACCATTACTCAAACATCTCTGGCTGCAGAAAATACCAAAGGTGAGCTGGAGCAGCGCTGTGTGCGAGTTTTCAAGAAGCAGCAAGAACTCCAAGGCAAGGAAAAGGAAGGAAACCTAAACCAAGGAGACCACGCAATGGTTAAAGGCAGCCCTGCTGTGAACCAAGGGCAGCGAGGGGGCTGCAGCCCTGAGAGCAGCTGCCACCACTGGGGTTGGACCCGATGATCTCTCGAGGTCCCTTCCAACCCCTACGATTCTGTGATTCTGTGAAGGTCTGTGGTCCTCACGCTGGGGCAATATGGTATGAGAGACCACACACCATCACCTGTGGGCATCCCACCTGGCATGCACGGGCCCCGCACCGATGTTTGCGGCAGCATTGGCTGTCCCACAGCAGCACCAGGGCTCATTGCGAGGACAGGTCCCCATCAGTGTCATGATGCAGCGATGTCACGCTGTGATGCAGGTCCCTGTGCCCCAGAGCATCACAAACCACGGTCCCAGGCTGAAGCTGCAGCTCCCAGCCTTACACAGCCAAAACACGGGTGCAGCCGCTGAGGTCAGGCTGAGGGAGCTGAGCACCCCAACCACAGCTCAGCCCCCTGGCCCCCCAACTCCTCACTCCCCTCCCAGCCACAACCCCCCCACTCTGGGGCTCAGGCTGTCACTGCTTCCAAAATGGCCAGAGCCTGGCTCTGTCCCTCTGCAGAGCCATGCCGTGCCAGCACGGGGTTATAAAAAGGAGAGATCACTCCAGGAAAGATGGCATAAAGCACGACGAGGGGAGATCATCTCTTCATAGAAAATTTTATATTGCTTACGACTTACTGTCTGTGAACATAAAACAGTTTAACCAGCTGACCCTAAATCACAGTGACAGCTTTACACTACCCACAAACCTTTGCTTGTGCTTATCCGGCTCAGTCCACCGACCTCCCCCTCCCCATTTGCTTTCCCCCAGCTCCCCCCTCCCTGGCAGAGCACACACATGTGAGGACACGCTTGCAGAGAAGCGGCTGAGGCACAGGAAGGGATGAGCTGCGCTCCCAGCATCACCCTTCATTGAGACCCTGATGTGTCACTTCACTGTCACCCTGCCCTGGTCCCCCCCAACCCATTCGGCCCTGGTGCTCTTTGGGATGGCACCATGCAGCCCTCGCACACACAGAGCCCGGTGTGACCTGCTTTATCCAGCACCTCTAATCCCCCATGACAGCAGCCGGCACGGGAGCGGGAGTTTCACATCCCTGCTGTGCCACAGTGGGACCCCAGGGAACAGCAAAGCATCCCCATGGTGACATCATAGGGACACCCAGGTCCCACCTGTCTCCAGGGGATGGTTAAGGAGCCCAACGTACCCCTGTGCGGGGCACTGACGGGCAGCATGAGGCTGTGCAGCCACACTCAGGGGGGCACGGCTGAGCCCCCCCAGATAGATGCAGATGGCTCCGATGCCTGGGCAGCTGGGAGAGCCAAGAGCTACCTGAGCCCCTTCCCAGAGGGGCATCAAAGCTGCTGCTAGACCCCTCAGGAAAGGCCCCACTGGGCTCAGTGCTCTCTGGGGATGAGCTGAGACATGCTCAGGCTTAGCTGCCCGTTTACCATTTTGTCCCCAACTTAAAATAAACCCCAGGCATCCTGCACCCAAACCTGCAGAGCCAATGCCACAGGGGACACTGAAATACTCCATAGCTGCGTGCTCCCTGTTGCTCTTAATCCACTTCTAATTAGTCACGTGTGACGCATCCCAGGGCTTAGCACCCATAAAATGCCGCTGTTGCCACTCGACAGCAAACCAAATGGAAGAAAATCACAGCAAAATCCAAGATTAAGGGCAACTGGCTCACAAAATACAGTGCTTAAAAATAACACGAGGCAATTTCCTCATGATTTTGGGAAGAATCATCCCATCCAGCAGCATCCTCTGCGCATGGCTCGGCTTGGCCTTGGTGGAAGCCAGGACACACCAGCAGCAGCCAGTACCGAGAGTGGCCCTGCCACGCTGCTGCCCTACGGCTCCAACTGCCACAGCCCCACCTCACAGCACCCACATGCATCCCGTGGGGACCAAACCAGCCCCCCCCACCCCTCAGGAGGTTCAGCCGAGGGTTCTGCACACCCCAAGCTGTGACTTGGCTGATGTTTTCCCTGAAGCCCATCCTAAGCAGCCCAGCCACAACAGCTCTTGCACAGAATCCCCTTCCCATGAGACCACCCCCCCATTTCCCCTCAGTGCATTGAGAACCCACAGCAGCTCCACTCCCCTCCCAAACACCCCTGTGCTTACTGATCCCCCGCTCCAGGCCCCAGGCTGCCAGCCCACCCGAAGATTACCCTTGGTCTGTAATTACCTTTGTTACCTTTTAACTTAGTTGCTACTTTTTTTTCCTTCTTTTAAGGCAAATCCCTCCCATGGATGCAGCCACAGCATCCACCCCAGCCCCCCTCCCCAATCCCCCAGCACCCCAACCTCCTCCTCACACCATACAACAGCCTGTGCAGGCAAAGCCCAGTAGCTTCTCTGCATCATTTCTTGGCTGAGAGTTTAAATTTTAGGGATCATTTTAGAATAAGTGTGTCAGGGCAAAAATAAAATAATAATCCAAAGCCTCTGGGCAGGAGTGAGGGCGCAGAGCAGAGGGGCTGTGCCCAAGGGGGAGGGGCACAGCATCAAGAGAATCCTTTGAGCTACACTTAACAGCTAATCAATTTATTTTTTTATTTGAAGTTACCGACTCCATAAATCCAGAGATTAATTATGATACAGTTATTAATCCACAGTAAGCTGGATAGCTGGGCTTTTCAGGAGGAGAGCGAGGTGAGGTGGTATTTTCAGAGGATTTAGAGAGGGAGCTGTTTGCCCCAGGTCAGGGGGTTGGCACAAGGGGGTTTGGGCTCCCATAGCACCTCTCTCACAGAGCCTGGGGCTCCTTTCTCCCACATGAAATCCCTTTGTTAGTATAACAGGCTCATTTAGTGGAAAGGAGCTTCTCTGCCTGATCTGGTGACAGGGGTGATGCCCCCTTCCTGCCCCGGACAGCTGCTCCCCCCCCAGCCCCACCAGGACCCTGGAGGGACATCCCCAGGCGATGGGAAGGAAAATCTGCAGTTACACAACCATGCTTCTCCCCTGACACCTGATCCCAGCAAACGTCTTTAAGACACGAAGAAGCATTAGATCCCCCCCACAGAATGCCAGGTTATTCAAATCTGCTCTGAAAAGGCTATTTTTAATCATCTTTGCTGGCAGCCAAAGGCAGAGGCCGAGGTGGCTGGGCAGGGCTCTGCTCGGCCTACACCGAATTTACAGAGGTTGAAGGGATGAACCCAGCCCAAGGTGATCAACCCACACGCAGGGGGTGCTGTGTGTGTCACAGCACAGTACTGAAGACCCTCAGACACACTTTGGGGGTGCAGGAGCTGCTGTTAGGAAGCTCAGGAGAACCTGATGCATTGCACCCATATCCATGGGCCGTATGGGGGTGGGAGTAATCCCCACCCAGCCCCTGCGAGACCCTTTCCCCTGCCCAGGAAGGCTGTGGACACAGGTCCTGGGCCAGCCAGACCGTTGCTTTCCCTACGAAGTCCCAAAAGCACCAAACCACCTCGTGCAGCTGCCAGCAAGCTGCCCAGCCTGGTCATGGATAGGGACACCCAGGAAGGGCTGGCACAGCTGGAGGGGCCGGGCACCTTCCCCCTGCGCCTCAAGGACACCCCAGCCATAGCACAGCCAGCAATGTGGCTCTGCACCCCAATTAGTCCCTAATTAGACTATAATCCTGCATGTTTGCTTGTTGTTTCAATCAATACATTGGATTTTATTGCAGACAAAGCACCACTGAGCATCGCCCTGTTTATTAAAAGCAATTAAAGGATTCCGTGCATAACACAAGGCTGAAAAGACGTTAGACTGGCACCCATTTCCCTGGTAATTAACAACTGAGGGGCTCAGACAGCAAAGAGCAGGAGGGGAAGGCCAAAGGAAACATTCCTCAATGCCAACCTCTGAGGTGCCGGAGCACGCAGAGCAGGATTGTGGAGCAGGATCCCACAGCACCCACACACGATGCTCCAGACTGATCCTTCCCTCCAGTGTTCTCCATGCCAGGGCACTGCTTTCCCAAGCTGGTTTCCAGACTTGTCTACCAACAGGGTTATCCCAGCTCAGCACCAAGCATGACCATGACCCAGTAACTCCTCAGTCAGTGCAACAGGCTGCAGGGACCTTCCCAGTGCTGGGGAGAGCAGCTCAACCAAGGTCAGCTACAGCCTGGGTGATGCCCAGGGATGTCAGGCTTCTTCCAGCAGCACAGCACCCCGGGGTGTCCCACAGTTGATCAGCAGAGCCCATTACTGTCTAGATAAACAGACACATGATGCTACCCTGGGTCTACACCATGGGCTGCAACAGAGGAGACATTCAAGGGGAATGGGTGCCATGTCCCCCCCCCAGCACCCAGAAGCTGCTCCACCTGCTGCCACAATCAGGGTCTAGTTGGCACCCCCTGTGTAACACAGGGTCCTCCCCCAGTCCCTCCCCAGCTCCTGGAGCAGCACATGCTCCCTTGAGGTCCCCATGTCCCCTCCTGGGGCCCATCCCCTCTGCTGCAGACCCAGCAATGCTGAAGCTGTCACACTGATTTCTCTGCTCATCTCAAACCTTCATGCTCTGCAAATGTGTGCAGACAGACATTTCAGAGGCCAACTGGGGAAACCAGGAGCTTCCCTGTGCAAGAAGCCTTTATCTCCATGCAGTGCTGCCAGGCGGGTGGGGACAGTGGTACATCCCCCAGTGTGAGCACTGGGGGATGGCACTGGACAGCACTGGATGGGGTCTGGGTAGGTAACGGCACAAGGCGCAGAGAAAGAGTGTGCCACAGATGGGTTCTAGGGTGTTTTGGCCCACACAGTGCCAGCATTGGGCATGGGGGAGCAGCCCAGGAGCCCCTAGGGTGGTTCACAGTGGGCTCAGGGCTCGCATGGACCCTCCTGACACAGAAGATGCCTGGGCACAGCATCCTGCCCACCACTGCCAGCACCCACCACCCCCAGCCCGAGGGTGCAGGAGCTGCTGTCAGCTCAGATCTGCCTGGGAAGCCATGAGACTCTGCTACAAAGGAGGATGCTTTCCACGCCGCGTTTCAGCGAGATGCAAGCTGACAGGGCCTGGGGATGCCAGCTCTGGCAGCGCGAGCTGCTCTTTACGCTTGGGATGCTGGTTGAGGGGTCTTTTTTGGGAGCAGGGGACAGCAAGAGAGTAAATTCCCAACGCTCTCCAGAGCAGCCCATCCTGCAACAAGCAGCCCCAGGATCATGTGGGAAGGCAGCAAACCCTCATCCCCATCCCAGCAGTGTGGAAGCCATGCCAGAGGCTGTGCCTGCAGCCACCACTCCACATTTCAGGGGGAGGCATGGCCCTTTCTGCTCCTTCAGCACCAGAATGGGGGGTGTCCCACTCATGGTTGCAGGAGCACAAAGACACCAAGAGCAAACTGAGCTCACTTGGGCATCCTTGAGAAATCACAGGCAGTAATTAAATCACTCTTGACCCAGTTGGATTTGAACTGGCATCTGCAACATGAAAACATCTTTCATCTGTGGACATCCCGTATCTAATTGCTGCTGCACTGAATTCTCCGAGACGGCAGAAACCCACAAGCTGCCTCGCAAGGCAACGCCTAACGAACAGTTGTTTGTCTTTAGGTTGGGGTTCTTTCTGGTGTAGAGCTAATGAATTGTAATGATACTGATTAGCACATCTGTTTGCCAGCATCGCTCCCCGAAACGGGAGCGGTTGCAGCCTCTGCAGAAATAGCTGCTCAGGAGCTGGAGGGGAAGGGGGAAGATGGAGCAGCAGCTGCAGAAGCTGCCCTCCATGTAGCTGTAGATGTCAGTGTGAGACAGAGACTCTGGCTCAGAGGAACACCCTGCCTCTGCCTAACAATTATTCCATTTATTCCACTGCCTCTAAAAACCACTCCCTCTCCTCCCAAGACCCCCCCACTGCCAACACATTAAGAGACATCCATGTTAACCTACCCATTCCCATGGGGTCAGGGGGCACCGAGCACTCACAGTGCCAGCAGCACGCTCAGCAACCGGCACAGAGGGGACACTGGTGTCACAACAGCCAGTTCCCAGCCCTCATTTGTGTGTGTGTGTGTCCCGGGGTTTCACGCCTCATGAGGCTGGGAAAGGTTTGCAGCAACAAAGCTGGATGTGACATTTTTAGCCAAAAGCCTGGGGAGCAGGTCAGGTCCGGCCGAGCGGAGCAGGCCACAGTGGGAGCAGCATCCTGCACAGGCACCGCTTCCCTGCCGCTGCGGGGGGGGACGGGCAGGAGAGAGGAGCAGATGCTGCCTGAGATTTCTCCTCATAAGCAAATCGCAGCCCTGTGCAAGCAGAAGCTGACTTCACCTTGAATGCTGGAGCAAAGCGCACGCGAGGCTGACAGCACAGCACAGCCCCGCAGGCTGCGACTGTCTGCTGGAGCCCCGGATGCCAGCCGGGGTCAGGAGCGATGCAGGAGTACAAAGAGCATACTTGCATGCTCTGAGATTCTTTGGCTCAGTAGGAAATGTATCCCTGGACAGTCTCCCATCGAGCCACAACTCGGTCCAGGGGAAGAGCCTGGAATTTATGAGCCCTGTTCCCATTAAAGTAGCGGCGATATTTCCGTCTGTCAGTAAAGGATGATGAACACACCAGCTCCTTTGCATGTCCCAGACCTCGCTCAAACCACACTTCCACCCGGAAGGGCAGGATCTGGCACACAGACGGGCACTGCCACACTAGGAATTCACAGCTCCAGCCCGGCCTCAAGCAGGAGCAGGTATCGGTACGGACCGATGGCCAGGGGTCTGCCAAGGCCAGGGCACTGTGGCCAGGGCCTGGCACCGAGCACAGCGCCTGCTATCCACCCTCTCAGTTTGCCAGGGACAAGCATCCTCCTGCCCGGCAGTGAGCCAAGTCCCGTCAGCACTTTGCTGCCTTGAGGAAATTCAGTGTTCAGCAGGATGGAAAGTGCTAGAGGGGAGCACAGTCCACAGTGGCACCCAGGACCCTCCCAACCCAATGTAGACATGCCAGAAGCTACCAGTGAGTACAGCAAAGGCACCAGCACTGAGCCCAGCCACCCTGGTACCCACAGAGCATCACCATGATCACCCATCACACTAACAGGGGCTGGGGGGGCAGATGCAGCAGGTTTTTCCTCCTGCTGAACTGGGGAAAATGGGCAGGACAGCAGAGATTTGTCAGCAAGGCTTAGTGCAGCGGGGATCAACCCACAGCTCCACAGATGTACCCCTTCCTCATGTTGCAGCCTGGCAACTAGTTAACATGCAGCTCTGCACCTCCCAGAGCTGCTAACGACATGGAGTGGACATCCAGCCTGCCCAGTGGGACAAGGCCAGGCTGCTCTCTGGCCTGCTGTAACACAACAGAGGTGTTTTATAATAATTAGGCAATTAACAGGAGCTACACCACAAAAAAGAGAAGCCATCCCCAAGTCACAGCAGCCTTGGACAGCTACACCCCCCACATCACACAGACAACCAAGAAGTAAGCCAGGCCACTGAGCCCATCATGGGCAGGAGGTTGGGTATGGGTGCCTGGGGCACCCCAATACTGCAGTGCCAAGGGCCCATGTGCTCAGCCCATCACCTGAACACCCACTGAAATGCAGCCATGGACCCTAAAACATCCTGGCAAGGGCAAGCATGGAGCTGTATTGGCTTCTGTCAAGTGACCTCTGTGGTAAACATTGGTCTCTAAAGGGAAAACAAGACCTGCCCCTGTTACAATGCCAGTGCTTCCTGCCCACCAGAACACACAGACCCCAGGCAGCTCAGCTTCCCTGGTTTCTCGCACAACCACCAAGCACCAGCCTCACAACAGATAACATCCCAGTGGATGGCAGGTACCAGCTCCCCTTGCATGAGGGCTCAGGGTAGTGACGCCCCCATGCAGACACCACAGGAGCCTTCCCCAGGCTGCAGGAAGCAGCAGGACCCATGGCCACAAGAAGACAATTTGCAGAGGATGTTACAGGGCAAAGAGCTGGTGGGATCCAGGACAGCAACACATGGCCAGAGCGCATCTGAGCACAGGGCACAGCCAGTTCACACGGCTGCCAGTGCAGAGCACCCCCACAGAAAGACACGGGTGAACTTTCAGAAGATCATGGCATCCAATGAACCCTCCAGCATATTTAAAAGTGTCACTTAAGGGTGAACCACTCAAGCTCTCAGCACCAAAACCTACACCACAATTTGAATCCACTGCAGCCAAACTCAACCGTTATGGCACACACACACAGCAGGAGGGACAGCATCAGGCTGGCAGGCAGTAACCACATCATCAGCCCCTCCAGCTGCTCAGCCCAGCTATGGAACCCCAAGAAGCTGCTCACGAAGACGCAGAGTGCCAGCACCCATGAACAGGACCCACACACCTCCACCCATCTGGCACAGTACCGGGGGCTCTCAGGCCCCAAAGCCACCTGCAGACCAACAGCAAGAGCAGGGTGGGGAAGCCCCCAAGTTCAGGCAGACCAGCAGATAACAGACACTGAGGATACCACACAGCACTCCTGAATGTCCCACAAACCTGGCACACCAAGCCCAATGAGCAGCTGCCCCAGAGCAAGGGCAGCCTTTGGGCAGCCTCGACACGACGGATGGGCTCCTACCTTGGGCTGCTGGCATCTTCCCCTTGTTGAGCTGCTTGAGGCGCTTCTGGTGGGACTTGCCGTTGTAGTGGATCTGTGCCTGCGCAGCGGAGTTGAGCTGGATGTTGCAGACCTCACAGAGTGTGAAGGACTGGTGCTTCTTCTCCCTCTTCAGGCGCTGCTCAGGCTGGCTCGGCGGGCAGCTGTCGGCCTCCAGCAGCCGCACCCCGTTCTCAGGGTTGTGGGATGGGCTCAGGGGCCGCTTCATGCCTGTGGGAGGAAGGACAGACCTGCCGTGAGGACAGAGGGACCAGAACAGGGCAGGTGAGGCAGGAACACCCAGTGCTGGTCCCACACGTGTGGGGTGCCTGGGCCTGTGGGTGCTCCCTGAGCAAGAGCAGCAGCGTTTGCATCTCTGCAGGGAGTTGTGTTAGCCAAGACAATGTGAACAGCAGCATTCCTAGGAGGTTAGTGTTGGAGCAGGGAATAACTTGCCTCTTCCAAGCTCCCAGCACCAGACGACACTCCTCACATCAACTAGAGTCTTTCTATGCACAGACAATGCCACAGGCTGGCCCAAGTCAGAGCTGGGATGGTAACAAGCTCCACAGGCAAGAGATTTAACTGGAAGGACCCACATGCTGCTCTGGTGGTCCCTGACCATCCCCACCACGGCAGAAGGACTGGCACTGTCCCACTCCAGCCACAAGCACTTTCCCATGTTGAGCAGGTGCCTGTCCAAGGGCAGGGGTCTGCAGGACCAGCTCCTGTCCCAGACCTGCACAGAGGCACCATGCAGAGGTGTTTGGGTCAGTTGGGGACAGCCCTCATCTTGCAGATACACTGTCCCCACTGCCCGACCCCAAACTAGGAGCCAGTGGGACATCCAGAGCTGAGCCTCAGAGAGGCACGAAGGTCACCCGAGCCCCGCGATCCAGTTACCACCTTGGAGCTGGCAGCTGCCAGTTACACAGACAGACAGGAACGCTGTGCCTAGACACCCCGAGGGGCCAAGGGCAGGGACAGGGCTGTCAGTGGGTGGCATGCTCAGGAAGGGCTGCTGGGCACTGCTGGGGGGGTTTAGGCTGCGCACCCCTTGGGCATGAGGGACCAGACACCATCCCTGCCTGACTCAGTGCAGCACCATCCTCAAACCCTCACCAGCAGCTCCAACCCACTGATCGAGATGGGGAGGCCCCGGTGTGTCCCCTCAGACACAGCTTTTCCCCCCATCCCGCACCCACTGCCGGCTCGTGTTTGCTGCAGGAGGCAACTGCCGAGCCCCCCCAGGCTCCCCCCAGACAAGCCCAGCAATTCCCCCCCAGAAACCCTACACTGCAACTGGAGCACCCGAAGCAGCCCCCCGGTTCCCCAGCACGGGCGGGTGGGTGAGTGGGGGCTGCCCTCCCGCCTCGACAAAGCGGGGGTGATGCCTATGGGGCCGAGCAGCCCAACTCCAGCGCCCGGCGAGGGGAACCAGCTCGGGCTTGGGGGGGGGGTGGGGGGGTGTCCTCCGGGCGCTGCAGCCCCGGCCGCGGCCCCGCGGTGGCGCACGTGCTCCGCGCGGTCCCCACGCGTGGGTCCCCGCGGCAGAGCGGGCGGGCTCCGTGCGGGGGCTCCCGGAGCGGGCCGGGACGGGACCCTGCCGGGACAGCGGCGGGGAGATGCGCCCACCCACCCGTGCGGCCAGAGCCGGACCCGGAGGGTTTCGGCTGCGCCAAGAACCGCCCCGTCCCGCCGGCTCCGAGCGTCTCCCGCTGGACGGGATCAGCCGGGAGCGATGCGCCGTGTGCCGGCGAGCAAAGCCGGGACCCAGCCTGCCCCCCCTCCGACCCCGCTCGGAGTCACCCCAAGGGTGTCACCATCTCCTGAAGGAGCCAACATCCCCATGGGGACAGGGCAGGACCTGGCAGCGTGTCCCAGCAGGATGCTAGGCAGGGTGGGCAAGACAACCACGGCAAAGCACCCATCCTCCCACTGTCCCTTCCAGCCAGAAATTGCAGCAGTGAGACCCTTTATCTCCATCACCAGGTAACACACAGAGCAGCATCACCAAGAGGAGGTTGTATTAGAAGTCAGCTCAGCCACTGTTTGGCAGGAGAAGTTGAAGCCCAAAGTTCACCCACAGCCCACATTAACTCTCTAGAAACCCCAGGTTTCCTCCTAAGGCTCCAACTTCATATTTCAATGAAAAAACTCATAGCCCTGGTGCTTGAGACAAGTGGAAAACACAGCACAGCCCTGAAAGACTCAAAAAACCTAAGGAAAAACAGGGGGAAAAAAACCTAAATTTTATTTACAAACCCCCAGAAGAACCAGAGGATTTTTTAGATGAAACCTCCTGGGCTGGGTCTACTCAGGGTTGCCACAGGAGGACGAAAAGCAAGGAGCTCAGCAGCAGAACTGCCCCATCCACCCAAACCACATCATTCGTAGTCACTCTCCAAAACTCACCGCAATCAATGCTGGACGGGCAGGGAGCCCTGCAGGACACCGTGGAGAGGCCTTTACCAGAATAACCATTAGCAAAGCAGCTGGAAAGCAGATCTGGGAGATGATCAGCACCAGGAATGTGCAGCGGGTACGCTATGGGATGGCGGGGACGCGCGAGCGGAGGCAGGGCCCCGGGTGCCCTTGGCATCCTCCCCCTCCCCGGGTATTTTTAATGCAATTACATCCTGGGACACAGAGCTAAAATTGGAACATTATGTGGACAAAGTATCCCAAAAGCATCCCTCCTCTTAAAAAAAAAATAGGAACTGCTTGTTGCTTTGATTAGCCAGCAGCTCCCTGCCCCAGCTCTCGTGGCAGCATTTAAAAGGGCTGTCCTAATTGTACACACACTTGTCTCATTCACTTAATTTCTGCTGGGCCTGTTCTGCTTCTCGGGTGTCAGGACCATAAATTTGGTGATTTGTGGTTGGGCCAGGTCACTGCACGAATCAAAGAGCTGCATCTCCTTGACTGACAGCTACTTTGGGGCAGATTTCCCCTTTTTAGCAAAGCAATGAGGATCTTTGGGGTGCTACTTAGCACCCAGCATAGGTTCCCTGTCTAGGCTGAGGTCCCCAAGAGGTCCTCTCCACAGCCAGCCCACCCCTCACCCTGTTTCCATGCTGTGCTCATGGTGCCCACCCAAAGGAAAGGGGGGAAACTGAGGCATGGTGAAGGTTAAGTGACCCCTCACATCCCTGAGGTGACACAGGGGCTCTGAGCAAAACCCAGCACCAAGCACAGCGTCACTGCATCCTGACTCCAGCACCCTGCCCCACACCAGGGCCAACCTTTGCCTTCTCCACAGAGGACCACAAGCAGCCTCCTCTCAGGTGGCCTTCCCAAGAGCACAGGGCTCCTACCTCTGCCCAGATTTCACCTGGCTGATCAGCAACCCAACACCCCAGCCACCCATGCTTCTTGCTGCCCTTTGCTGGGAGCCACAGAGGGCTGTGCCAGCCCCACCCAGCAGGGTGAAAGGCTCCTACTGAGTAGGAAAACCTCCTCAACAGATGTCCAAATCTCCCTGAAATAAAAGAAGGTCAGAGCAGCTTGGGTGTCACCGCAGTGGTGAGCACCACACCAAAGCACCCATCCTCCCACTGTGCCCGCACTGCCAGGACACAGTGCCCAGCCAGCCCCCCCAGCCCAGGATGGCAGCACCCCCATCTCCAGGTCCAAGGGACCTTTTCCCCCTCTCATCCTCACTGCTTTGTTTGTGATCACCTAGAAAACCAAACCGACCCCGGGATGGCCATCCCCTTGTCCCCCATCACCCCAGCAATGCAGCAGGCTGTCACACAGCCAGGTCTCCACAGCACACACATCATTTTAAGGTCAGTTTGAGCCACTGGTCCTGTAGCCCATCACCTCAGGGTTCTCCCTGTTTCTCTTTATTAATAAGACCGTAAACATGCTGCAACCGGCTGTAAAGCACTGACAAACCTCAGAAATCATTTAAAATCCAGGCATTAAATATGTAAGATAAGAAACACTCTGGTTTACAGAGGGTGAAGGCAGCAGGACTCCTTCCCAGGGAGCATCCTGTGTGGTGGAAGGGCAGCAGCAGCCCCAGGCTCTGCCAGGTGAGGACACGCAGCAGCAGGACCTTTGCAGCAGCCATTCCCACCCCCAACCACCCCAGCTCAGCTTTCCACAGACCACACTGCCCCACCACAGCAATGTCTCCTCCCAGGAGCCATGCCAGGTACATCTGCACCAGGGAACTGGGCAGCAGGCACTGGCACTGGCCCCCAAGGACAGGGCATCCCTGGGCTCCAGGGTAACCAAATTAATTCCAGCCCCTGGAGAACCCATCAGGCTGCCTGAGCCCTCAGGGCCAGGACATGCCCTGTCCTCAGCACACACCAGCAGCGAGATCCCATTTCCTAAGATCCCAGTGCCGTCAGGGTCCCTTTGTGGGAAGCAGGTTCCTTGTCCTGAGGTTCCCTTGGCAGGGGACATCTCCACAGCTACTCCCTGCAGTCTGGGGATGAGTTTTTGAGAAGCCCCATGCTGGGATGTGAGCCAAAAATCTTAAAAGACTACCACTCTCCATGCTGTCTGGGGAGAACACAGCTCTGCACCAGCATGAGCACAGGGATGCAGCATCCCTCACCTCCACAGCTGGGGAGGGTCCACTCTGAGAGACCCCCAGACTGTGCAGGGGTCCAGAGAGTGCCCTGTGCCACAGTTGGACAGCTCTGCCAGGAGCTTGCGGGTGACAGCAGCCCCCAATGCCGACGGGGAGGAGCGAGTGGGATTAACGAGGACGATGCCAGGAGACATCTGCAGCATGCTGACACATTTATGTGCCCTAAGCCTGCAAAGGAGGAACTGGAGCTCGGGGCACGTGGCAGAGGTCTTGCAGCCACCCATCCTCATTGCTGGGGCCCCCAAAGTCTCCAAAGAGCTGCTTTTCAGCAGAGGGAACAGCCTTGCAACCCAGCAAAGCTGCTGTCTGAGCCTGAGCCGGGTCACCAGGACAGCAGGGATCTGGCCAAGCTCTGAAACCCTGACAGGAGGATGGTTTGATGCATGTTGGGACCTTTGCTTCAAGTCTGATACTCTGCATAACCCAAGGACAGAGCAGTGAGGCCATCCTGGGCACAGGGAGCACAGCCAAAAAGCCCAGCCACAGGTCTCCATGCTGATGCAGCCTGAGCATCTGCCCAGGGATGTTCCCCCAGTCCCATTCTAGCAGGGACCCCAGACTCCATCCTGCCATCAGCACCAATTTGTGTCCCCAGGGCTTTTATAGAGCCAGAAAGAACATCCCCAACACGTGGGGCCAGAACATCCACCCAAGTAAAACCAACTCCATTGCAGGGCTGGAGCTGCATCACCATTGATGCACTGAAGATCTGTCCCCTTCAGCAACGTGGGGTCAGGGAAGCCACCACCTGAACCCAGAGGCTGGATGAACTTGCTAAGACAGCAAGAAATCAAACAGAAAAGTCTGGTTTGATTTCGCGTGGCTCCACAGCCCTGGATTGCTGCCCTTGCCTCTGGCAGAGAGCACATAATAGTAAATGAAAGCAACACAAGTAGAGTTAGTGTGAAAGTCACCGCCAGCAGCTGTCAGAAAACTCACCTAAACCCCCCCCCCCCAAGAAGCAACCTGACCGGCAGTGGCCCTGTGGCATCACTGACAATGCCCATGAAAGCCAGAAGGTGCCAGGAGCCCTCACCCAGCGCGACCGCAATCACTGCTGCTCACTGCCCCTCAGTGTGCGAGTTCTGACTGTGACTTGCTGGAGCTGACAGCTCAGCCCCGTTACAAGCAGTGTGAGTGTACAGATTAGCCAGGAGTTACACCGCCCTCGGAGACGTAAACCCCAGCAGAAGGGCAGCTGAGCCTCAGAGCAGCTCCACAACCCCATCCCTGCCATGCAGAGGCCAGGCAGATACTTGCACCAGGGACCCTTGCTGCACCCACCCCCCAGAGCCCCCAGGAACCCCATCCCAGGTAGGGTGAGGCAGCTACACCATCCTGCCTTCACCTGGACCCCTCACTGCAGGTTTCCCACTGACCCACCCAGCCAGGCTCCTGATGGCACAAGCAGCACCCAGTGCCCCCAGCCCAGCCGAGGGAGCTCTTACCTCTTCCAGCAAAGGGAACACCAAGCCCTACCCTCTGCAGCCCCCAAGCCAGCTCCTGACCGTGTGCCGCAGCCGTCAGGGCACCACAGACACCCCTACGCCCGCAGAGTTTCCGACACGTGTCTCATATTTCAAGGAGCACTTCAAATGCTGTTCGATCACCACTAAATCAGCCCTCATCAGCAGCTCCAGGCGAGCGCCGGGTGAGCACGAGCTGGTGCCTGAGGCTCAGCAAGTTCCCAAAAAGCCCCGAGCGTCATGCAGGGCCGCAGGCGCCAGCTGGCAGGAGGCTGGTGCTGGAGGAGCTACCATGAGCCAGGAGTCGTTGCCAACACACCTGAGACCAGCTCTGCCGGTGAGTGGGGAGGCAGGAGCTTCCTCTGAGAAGCCTGCCTCTGAGGTCAGGCTCAGAAAATCCCCCAGGCAGCTTTATAAAGAGGGACCAGGCGCTGGTAGAGGGATGTGAAGGCAACCGGCCTCAGCTGTGGTGAGGATGCTCTGCTCCTGGGGATGGAGGTGGCTCTGGAGACCTGCTACAGCATTGAGAGATGCTCTGAAGTCCAGGACTGAGCTGAGCAGGTGGAGGCCAACGACAGATTTCATCAGACCCTAGCTGTGCCTGCATCACTTGCAGCATTTTGTAACACAGCATCAAACCAGTCCCCCCCACACACACACCCCCCAGCCCCAACATATGCTCCAGTAATGCCAGAACTAGGCATGTTTTAGGATCAGCACTTAAACCACCCATGGTCAGAGCAAGGATTAGTGTGAGGCAGCCCAGGGCTGCATGGTGGCTCTGGGCAGAGGGACCTGGGCATGTGGGTGCTCAAACCTGAGGGAGTGGGATGGTCTGAGATCCCTAAACACCCAGAGGCTCTTACCCTCAGATGCCTCAGGTCCCCTGCAGCCCCGCTCCCAGGCACTGAAGGGCAGTGGCTGTGCTGCAGCACCCCAGGCTCACAGAGGGCATTGCACGGGCACACTGGAGCTGCTGCGCCCATCCTCGTGTTCAAGCATCAGAGATCATTAACACCGCAGGGCTCAGAGTCCCTGAATCAGCAGATCTCAGCCCTGCTCCTGAACAGCGAGGACAGCTAAAACCCAAACCAAAGGAGACATGGCAGAGGGGACAATGCTGCTTTTCTGCAGCAGAGCAGAGAATGTGCCCATCTGCCCCAGGAACCAAACCCTGGGAAGGGCCTCCCAGCTCCCACCCCGGGGTCTCACTATTGCTTGTTGTCAGTGAGCAGATTAATCAGCTTGTTTTGGGGGGAGGGGGGAATGAGAGGACACATGGCAGAGGCTGGACCATGTCTTTTTAGTGTGATGAATGCGACTGTGCTGCATGCGACTGTGCTGCCCTGGGCACATGTTGTGGCTGGGACCCACTGCTCCCCCCAAGGTGGGTGAGGGTGGGCTGGGTGGGCTCCGGACAGCAACCCACCCATGTGTGCACCAAGGGAGGAAAAAAAGCAAAGCAAACACAGGCAGGGAGCCTGACATTTTGTTCCCAGGGGTTCAGCTGGAAATGTTAGCACAGCGTATGGGAGCAGCGGGAGAGGAAAGATTGAGGCGCCAGCGATTCATCATCCCGACCGGCTGCTGCTCCTCCCGGCTGCTCCGCGTGCTGCCAGCTGAGGAACGCCTGGCACGGGGCTTGCAAGATCACAAAATCCTTCAGCTTTCTTGTGATCAGCACAAAGCTGAGGGCAGAGTCACCTACTGCAAACCCACGGTGAGCCGGGACTCTGCCTGCCCTTGGTGCGGCCACCCAGCACTCAGTCCTCACACAGTGCTGGGATTCACAGAGCTCTGGAGGAGGCAGGTGAAGCCATGACCTGGGAGGAGTAAAACCAGCAGCTTGGCTGGGCTTTGGGGCAAAACCAGGGGTGCGACCCTGGCATGCTCTTCATGGCAGGCAGCTGGTGGAGGAGCACCATGCAGCCAAAGGGATAGGGCAGGAGACAGCTCTGGCTACTCCCCACCTCCGCGCCACTCACCTCTTAAAATAGAGCAGAGGAGTGCAACCTGATGCACTGCGTGGCAAACCTTGGCCTGGCTGCTCCTCACCAGCTCTTCCTATCACTACAAACAGGGGGGTTAAAATCCCCCTGAAATCAAACCCAGATGCCACTTGTGAGATGGCAACATCTCCTCTAGGCACAGGGCTGGCTCCCACCACCCAACAGAGCCCATGTGGCACCTTGCACAGACCCATTAACAATGGGGTGACACCACATGCAGCATGGCTGTCCTGGTATCCAAGGTCCCTGCTGCGCCATCCCCCCCCTCCCCATGCTGCTCAGTGTACCCCTGCCACCAGCCTGAGCCCCCTCTCCCCCCGCAGCCGATTTCCCTTAGAAAATAAACCAGAGATGCTGAGCCTGGGGGGCTCCGAGCCCCACCAGCCCCCATGCCCTGCTCACTGGAGCTGCCACAAGCAGGTTCCTGGGGAAATCAATTCACCACTCACAGGACCTGAACAAGATGATCATGTTCAGTTGAAAGCCCCAATGCAGCCAGCACCATCCAGAGCCACTCCCTCAGTGGGACAAACCCCCCTTACAGCCAGGCTTGTGCTGGGGCCACTCAAGGGGAGGATGCAGACGAGGCCTCACCCAGTGGGCACCACTCCAAGCCTTCAGTCCCAGGTGAGAGGAGACCCTCCCCCAGGGCCAGCATCCCTGCCAGCCCCCAGCAGGATGCGGCCACAGCCCAGCGCCCGTCAGGCTCTGGCTCTGCCCACTCAGCCCACACAGGCACCATACCCGAGGCAGCTCTGACATTGCCACACACTCCCCCACCCACGTGTGGAGGGAGAAGGGGCAGGGATGGGGGTCACCCACCACAACAGCCACAAGCTGGGGTCCCAGCACAGCTCCACAGCAGAGGTGGGCAGGGTCTTCTCTCCATTTGCCCTCACTCCCTCACACAGACCAGGAGCTTTTTGGGGCAGAAAGTGGCTTTTAAGCCCACTTGCACATAGCTGCTGGCTTACACTGGAGACCTCCAATTTGGGCTGGAGCTCTGGCAGGCTACTGTATTACAACCTAAATTAAATATTTCATAGTGCTAAGCAAGTGACATTTGAAATCCCATCATTGCAGAGGTATCAAATAAAGATATTTGCAACAGGATCTGTTTAAATCCATACAGCGCTTTGGATCAGCCCACCAAAGCAAGCCCAACACTTTATTAAAGTAACAGTTATCAAACACCCAATCTCCCCAGAGCCTCAGGGTTCAGAGGGACACTGAGCCCTGCTGCCCCTCAAGCCTGCCATTAAAGCACAGCTTTGAAAGCTATTTTCATTAAAACGTTAAGCCCAGCAAGAGACTTGCACAACTTCAGATTCCTGAGCCCTCCGTGACCATACACCTCATTTCTTGTAACCACCAGGATGGGAACACCTGTGTCTCCCCAGATGCTTTCCCAGCATCAAAGGATTACACCAAGAAGAGCTTAAACTCAAGAGGCAGCTGCACCAAACATCACCAAAGCCAAAACTGTTCCTTCCCAGGCCAGCCCCCACAAACAAACTGGGACATCAGGACCTACCAGAGCATTGCAGGGCCAAACTGATCCCTGCCCAGGGTTCCAGGAGCAGGAATGCTGAGCAAGACACCAATTAACACCCCACCCATGCCTGTACCTCCCCTTTATATCCCTCCCAAACCCAGCCCACCTGGGGCTGCCCCTGGGCTGGGTGTAACCCACCCCCCCAGCTGCAGCGGGGATGGGGGAAGGCACTGACCCCTGGCCACAACCGAAACCTGACGTCAAACAGGCATCAGAGGAGTCACAGCAAGGCTGCTCAGCGCTGAGGAACACCTGCCTTCCCCCTTCAGCAACAAGCTCGACCCATAAAAACACGCTCTGAAAGTGAGAGTGTGTCAGAACAGAACAACAGGACTCCCATTAACTTCCCTAAATAAAGTGCTGGGGAAGATAAAGGGTGGAGAAGGATCTTCTGTGTCAGTCGCAGCAGATGTGCACAGAGCCCAGGCAGCGGGATGGGGCTTGACGAATGCAAACATGCATTCAAGGGCAATCTGGGGAGAATCTGCTTACCAGCACGTGGTTCAGTCCCACCAGCTGCAGGGGGAATGGAAGGCTCCCCAAGAGCTTTGTCACTGGGACCCCTCTCAGGTCTGTGCTCTGGCCGCTGGCGACCGAGCCCTGAACTTTGGGGAGAAGGGGCTGAGAGAGGAAAACCTGACAGTGCTGAAAATGCCAGGGAAGGAGCTGCCTCTCTGCTCTGCCCCAGATCTGCAGCACTTGTCACGGCGCTGAAGTTCCCCAAACCTCCCAACTGCCGGGAAGAGCTCGGAGAAGCATCTCTGCTGAAAGGCAGATGACAAGTAAAAAGAACCCCGAATTTATTGTTTTCTCAGAATTTAGAGTGGGAGGAAGGAAAATGGGACGACCCATGATTTTTTAATGCCTGCAGTTGGCAGTTCCGCATTTAATGTGACAGCATCCCTTTAAGAAAAATATGTTCATACACAGGAAGGAAAATAAATTGGCAAAGCAATTTGCTTTCAAGCCAGCCTGACAATTCCCCATGCAAACACTTTACCGCAGCCTTGGGTGAGACACAGTGGCCGGTGCTCCGTGCTGGGCAGCATATAATCTAAGAGTTTAAGGATGCTTCAGCTGACAAGCCCATCTGCTAATACTGGAAGCAGTAATTTATCCCAAAGATGGCACAAAGAAAGAGTGGAAGAAATAATTCATTGTGTGCGAGACGACGAGGAGACACGTTGTCATGTTATCACACTGACAACCCCACAATACAAACAGAGATGCTTGTTCCAGGGGCTGAACCCAGCACGATCAAAAGGGATCCTTGAGTTGGGGTAGGGAGGGAAAAAAGAAGAGGAAGAAAAGAAGAAAGGAGAAGGAGAGATAAATCAAAGCCCGTGCTTACCATTGCTTGAGAAAGAAACTTGTGAGGAATGCTTGCTGCAGAGAAATTAGTAACCAGGATTGGAGGCAAGCGCCGCACAGGCAGGACCAGGCAGGACCCACCACCACCAGCCTGGGGCTGTGAGACCACCAGAGCCTGCACTGGCCATTGGTCCCTGCTCAGGGCAGCACAGAGCAGGCATGGACGGGTCTCAGGAAGGCAAAGCGTGTCAGCACTGGAAATGCAGGGATGGGGGGATGCAGAACCCAGGGTCTGAAACCATCCTTTGCTTCTGCATCCATCCCTGACTCCCGCCGGGTCTCGAGAGGGACCACACAGTCAGCACCTGCCCCCCTCAGACTGGCCATAGCAACCCCTCTGTCTGCAGATTATTGTTGCAGCCTTTCTTTTGTCCACAGAAATATCGAGGTGTTCACCAAAACTCCTCCCAGGACCCCTTCCAGCCAGCCAAGGTGTGAGACCAGCCTGGCCATTCCCACCACCACTGGCTCACCCTCCTGTGAGCCTCAGGCCCACAGCCTGGGGCCGGCACAGCACACTGAAGCCCCCCGAGCTGGGTGGCAGCAAGGACCAGGAGATGCCTCTGAGGGGCTCCCCAAGAGCAGTGGGGGTGCTCGGGTCCCAACACAGAGCTACACGAGCAGGAGCTGTGCTGCAGGGTCATTGGCCTTCAGCCTCAGCTCACACCCCGAAACAACCACTTGTCCATGAACCCCTGGGAAGCCACCACTGACAGACAGTAGTTAAATGGAACGGATGGTAATTAATTGTCTGTGTCTGCCTGTGTCTCCTGGATGTCCCCTAATGAAGTAACACATTACTCAGCAGCCAGAGGAAAGAAGGAAAGGAATTTCAGGGCTCGGGCTTAGCTGGGTCAGGGTCAGGTGCCCTGAACCAGTCACCTCCTCTCCGCTCGCTGGTTTCTGGCTCCCCCAGCTCATCGCTGTGCTCGGCAGCCCATGGTGGGACTCACTCTCCTGCTTTTGCAGCGCCAGGATGAAGCGGCAGGAGCCCAGTGGCTGCGGTGTGAGCATCCTGTGCTGTAGCAGAGGTCACAGTGTCAGGAGGGAAGCACGTGTGTCCAATTAAACCAAGAAACCTCCTCTCCAGAGGGCCAGAAGGCAGTGAGAGCTGGCTGCCAGCGCGGGTGGCAGCTCTCCTATTTGTTTGGGCAGCAGCATTAACGGTGTTTAATGAGCTCTGGTGGGTCAGCTTCCTCGTTTGAAAGGAATTCATAAATGGACTCATGAAAAGTTACTTGTCTCCCTGCCATGGAAAACATGTGGACACAGGCTGCAAGCAGCCGGCCCCGGGCACGCTGTGATGGGGATGGGACCGAAATGTTGCCCATCTCCCTCCTGCTCCAGGCCCAGGGCCGCAGCTCTGCAACATGGCACAAAAGGGGACAAGGAACCCATCACTGCCCCACGGCCAGGAGAGAGCTCAAGGGGTGTGGGGTCCCTGCGTGGTGCTGGGGGGCCCCACAGGAGCCTTGCTCAGCACCTGGTGCTCACCTCCCTCCCATGCATCGGAAACAAATGGGGAAGATCTCCCTCCTCTGCTGCTCACCTGCCTCCTGCACTACCCAGCACACATGATGCCACGATTTGCAGTGCTGCCTTACTGCCACCGCACGGTGCCTGATGCAGAGGGATTGGCAGGGCTGGGCACACATGGGGCAGCTCACACTGACCCCAGTATGTAGCCAATGAGCAGCACGGCAGCCGTGGTGGGAGGAGAAGTTGGTCCTTCTCCTACTCCTCCAGCCAGCATAACACAGCCCTGCACTCGGCGCTGCCCGACAGCGATGAGCAGGCGATGGGAAACACAGCAGCAAGGTGGCCCGGGCAGAGGTGCTGCAAGTCCGACTCCTGGGATACATGGCTGCCAGACACTGTGTCCTGTCTGTGCCAAGTGTCCATGAGTGGGCATAGGGCCACCCTCTCAGGCGAGATGGGGGAGGCAGCCAAGGCATGGTGCTGCAGGCTGAGAGGGGGGGTGCTGGGACCGGCTTCCCAAGCAGGAGCCTGACGGCAGCACCTGGTCCCAATAGGGATGTGCAGGGGGGTGGGAGAAGGGCTCATGCTCCCATGCTGGCTGCAGCCCTGCGCCCTACCCGGATGCTTGCTAACCAGGGAGATGGCTGGAGCATCGCCAAGCGGCATGCCAGCCCTGTGCCAGGGCCCCCATGCCAGCCCTGTGCCGGGCCCCCCATGCCTGTCCCACTGAGCCTGGTGCTGCCCCGACACTGACTGATCCTCCCAGGGCCCCCAAGCACAGGGCTGTGTGTGGAGGACAGCGGCGAAAGGCTCCTGGCTGCTGGCAGCCGATGAGAGGTGGAGGCGTTGCTGTTAGGAAAACATGCGAGGGCTGTGTCTGAAAACATTGCGAGGAGCCAGCTACACAAACAGGCTCTTTATGGCGCTCTCCAGCTCTGAGACAGGCCCTTTCACATACACTTGGCTCCAGCAAGGGAGGTTACTCGGCTAAAAGAGCTCTGCGTGAGGCTGAGCACCGAGGTGCAGCCCCACCAACCCAGGATGGGCCAAGAGATGGTTTGGGGCAGGTCAGCGGGCAGCAGTGACAGGGATGGCCAGGCCTGGTGCCAAGTGAGCCAGGTGGGTGTCAGAGGTACCATGCGGTGCTCAGCTGGTGATGTCCTCTGCCTGCCTCAGGGCATCTGTTGTGGTGAGGCTGGGCTCCAGGATACCCTGCGCCCACCAGCCCCTCTCCCTGCAAAAGCAGGCTAAGGGTCCCCCCTAAGCCCACACTGTTTTGCACTGAACCCAGCAAGGTGGCTGCTTCACACACACAGCTGTGGTTTGCAGACTGGGGGCTACCCCACAGCTCCCAGCTTCTTTCTCCACTGCAGCAATTGCAGGAGTGAGCCTCTGCCAGGGATCGAGCAGCCGATGCTGAGCACCACGTGCGGGCACTGTGCTCTGCTTCCTCCCGCTCCCTGGCCCTGGAAATGGGGCTGTGCAGGAGCTATTTCTATCTGGAAGCTTCAGCAATGTGACACCCACCTCAGCCCCCCCAGAAGCGCGGGGTGGCAGCCCTGCCAGCATCCATCCTTCCATGTCTGCAGCTGCAAACGTGTTGACACCTGAGCAATAATCTCTTTCCTCATCTGAGATACTCCAGGGCGAATGGCAGAGCAAAGCGGCTGCGGCTGCCCCAGGAGAAGGTGCCAGCTGGCACCTGGGCAGGGGGGCATGTGGGGGGCAAGAGGGGGGGGGCAGTGGGGCTGGCATGGGCCAGAGGAGTAGCTGTGTCACAGGGGGAGCTGTAGGGCTCGCAGGCAGGTTTGCAGCTTGGACTCGGTCCTGTCTGTTTCCAGGTCACACACTGAGGAAGAAGCGTGGCAAATCCCAGCAGGATTTTCTGTTTGAAGGACAAGAGCCTCTGGCTCAGGCCACGGGGCAGGAGGCAGCTTCACTTTCCTGAGCCCCAGGGTCTCAGATGTGCCTCCACCATGGTCACTCAGCCCTGGCCCCCACTCAGCACCCCTTCCTGGGCAGGGGTGCTCCATCTGCACCAGCACCCCACTGGAAAGGAGCTTGTGGTGTGCAGAGGGGCTGGGAGAGTCCGGACCAGGACGCAGCAACCAGTGCTGTCACAGAGCATCACTGATGCCACTCTGCTGCCATCACCTCCACAGGGAGCACACGTGGGTACCACAGCACAGGGGCACTATCCATCAACGATTCCATCATTAATTGAGCATCTCCAGTGGCCGAAGGGCCCCAGTGATCCATCTGGTGTCAGAAGCTGTGCGTGCAGCAGCAGCTCTTTATGTCTTTCCGGCACATCTATTTAACACGATTACGATTCAGCGTGTGCCCCCTCAGCAGCACCGTTCCCCCCAGTGTGGGAAAGCTGGTGACTAAAGCAGCGGGTGAATGATTAGTGACTCAGCGGATAATTTTGCTCATCTCATGGCTTTTTTTAGCACGGGGCGGACGGAGTGGGCACGGCAAACCCTCACCCAGCACTGCCACTGCTCCCACCTCACCAGGGGCACAGGGCTGGGCTGCCTCCCTGGGCTGGGGGGGTCTCTGCAGAGCAAGGTGTGCATTGATGTAGCTCTGGGAAATGGAGAAGAAATCAGAGGGTGCTGCCAAGGGGGTTGGCTCTGTCTTAATTCTCCCTGGTTTATTTTTTCCCTTTGTGACCTGGGAGAAGGGAAGGGGAGTGCCACAGCCCTGCTGAGATGGGAGGTGTGGGCAGCCCGGCAGCCCTGGCTGAGCAGTTCACGCCTGACCCGGCAGCAGCTTTTGTCGAGGGCAAAGCACTAATCTCTTGTCTTCGCGGTACCTGATGTCTGAAAACGCCAGGAAGTCGCTGAAATCAAACAGCCCTTTGAGCTGAAGCTGTGCTGCAGAAGCAGCCAGCGCCGGGCGAGCGCTGCCGGAGATAACCTCTGCCCGGGCCATCTGCAGCAGCACGGGAGCATCGGCCCTGCCCCGGCTGTGAGGGCAGCCTGAGGACAATATAATGGCTGTGTGCCAGTGCACTGGGGATGGGGATGGGCACGTGCCATTGATTTCTTCTCATCTTTACAGACGGGGCAGCTGGAGCACATCACCCATCCCAGCACTGGACCTGAGGCAGGTGCAGCCCTGGGTGCCCCATGCCCGGTGGTGCCAACACGGCCGCCAGCACATCCCAGTGATCAGCACAGAGCAGAGGCTGCAATCCCTGTCCTTAGCATCACCTGCATTGGGCCCCCTCCAGCCCAGCTCAGCCACCACAGCAGAGGGCTGCTGGCTGATGGACCCTGCACCAGTGCAACCAGTGCCAGCCATTCCCACCTGCCCTGTTGGTGTTGATGGACCAACCCAGCCTCAAGAGCAGCTCCCAGGGGCAGCAGCCCCAGACATCAGGGGAGGGGCTGTGGAAATCACTGCCTCCCTAAAGCAGCTTCGTTTTCACTTTCTCTTTAATGATTTCCCAGCTGCTTCCCCATTTTAGCTGATAATGGGGCTTCACTATCTATCTGGGTTTGAGAGTTGCTCGCCTTGTTCAAGCTGAAGAAAATCAATTCCCCTCTCACTCAAGTCTTTCCAAGACAGATGAACTGAAGATCGCGCCTGCCTGAGCAAAATATTTATTCAGTCTGAGAAGAGATTTACTTTTGAACCTTCTATAAATACAGCTGAGGGCACCAATCACATCCCTTACCAGGAGACCTAATTTTACTCGTTTCATGTTGGAAGAATCCTGCCTTTCCACTGAGCTGTCAGCAGGTGAAGGCAGGCAGGGATCTCACACACCCTGGCATGGGCTCCGCACCACAGCGGTGGGTGCTGGGGAAAGGATGAGACCCCCTTGCTGTAAGAGTCTGGACTCCAGGGGGGCTTCCTGCTCTCAATCCCTAATTTACACTGCAGGGGAGCATGACCAGGGGCTGGGGCAGGTGGAGAGGCCAAGGTGCACTGAGGCATCTTTGTGACCCTGCTGTGCACAGCGTCCCTGTGCTGGGGCAGAACCCCCCTCGCCTTCTGCCCAACCCACTGCAGCTCCCCAGCACCAGCAACCACCTTCCCATGGCCTCATCCTCCCGCTCTACATGTTCCCCCTGGGACCAGCCACCCCTTCTTTCCATCTTCAGCCCCAACAGGCTTCATGCACCGTGTGCTAATTATTATTCAAATAGGCCAGCTCTTTAATAGCGATGCAGCTGGCACTTTGCCATGAGCCAGCACCTCTCCCCATCGTCACCCCTCCTGGGGGTGACACACTGAGCAGGGACCCCGCTCGAGACTTCACACTGGCCCTGACCCCCCGAGCTCAGCGCAGGCAGCTGCCACCATTCTGCCCTGCCTGCTCTTGTCTCCATCACTTCAGCCAGCGCTGCCTCCAGTCTGGGGCTCCAGGGAGCTGGGCTCCTTCCTCAGCTGGCTACAGGTGGGCAGTGGGGGTTTGCCCTCCAGGACACCAAAGAGAGGATCTGCCCAGGTCCTTAGGAGGGGAAATATTTCCCAGAGGAAATAAATCCTGCTGCCAGAGCCCACCTCCACCCACCTGGAGCCCCCAGGAAGCAAACAGTGTGGGCATGGCCGCAGCAGTGGTGTCACACGAGCACCCAGAGTCACAGATGTCTGCTGGGTTCCCACATATCCCTTGGACCCATCGGCTGCCTAAGTCAGCACTGATCATCCTGCCACATGAGCCCCAGCCCCGCAACGCCATGTGCCTTCCAGCGCTGGTGGAGCAGCATAAATAATCTCCCCTCCACATCTGGCTGGGAGCTGAGGTCCTGGTGTGGATTAAAATGCCGGGGTCCCATCCCAGACCCCCTCCCAAGCTCCACAGCAGCTCCCAGACAGGAGCGAGCTCACTCGAAGCCGTGAAACAAAGGGCCTGGCCCCCAGCATGGACAAGGGGGATGCTGTGCTCCCTTTTGAAAGGTCACATCCCCACCCCACTGAAGGCTCCTCTGAAGGCACAGCGTGCCCTACACCACAACCAGCTCACTAATTTGACACACTTATTAAATCGCTATTATGCCTGTTTGCTAATTACCTCCTCTGGAAACCAGAGAGGACAGAAATTTGACATTGAGCTGTGAAGATCTGCAGCCCAAGGGATGCTGGCTGAGATGGGTGTGCTGGGCCAGCCACCACTGCCACCCCATGTCATCACAGGATGGGTAGCAGGGACCACAGGAGCGCCAATGAGCACCCCACCGCACATCCCTGGGGCATCAGAGCTGCCCTTCCTGCACCCCCCGAGCACAGATTAATCTGTGTGTACTTTAATCCTCTAAAGCCCTTTCATAACAGTGCTCAAAAATAAGCCTGGAGAGTTCCTAATACTTCTTGAAAATTTGGAGTTGGGATATTTATAGAGTCTGCCCTTGCGTGCGATGAAGCACACCCAGCGATGGGCTCTGCTCAGGGGAGGAATCTCCCCCCCCAATCCTGCCAAGTGCCTGCTTTGTGCCGCTCCCTCATCTCCATCAGCTCAGTAACAAGCTCCCCTTGTTCTGGATTTATATTTTTTTTTCCTAAATCCAGTTCAGGGCTCCTCAAAGAAGCCCCCACCCCAGCACACAGCCCGGCTCTGTGCCCAGGAGCCTCCAGCACTTCAAACGAATGCAAAGCAGCAGCGACCCTGCCCAGGATAAACAGCGTGTGCACACGTGTTCCCTGGCAAGACGAGGGCAGGGCGAGGGGAGCTGATGGAAAAGGGATGCTTAAAACCAAACAAACAGATAAATACAGCCTGGAGAATCCCAGCCCTTTCACCCTTCCACTGTGGGTGATTCTCTTCTCAATAAACGACCCCCCCCAGGTCCCAGTGCAGATGCGCCAGGCAGGGGTGTGTTGGAGGCTCCCAGCTGCTCTGCTTTGCTCTTTGGGAATGAGATATGAGGTGTGTCCCTCTCAGGGACCATCCTGGCCCCATCAGCATCTCCTATACCAGGCTCAGCAGGAGGATGGAGAGCTGGAATGGTCCAGAGGAAAACCAGCCCAGTGTGGGGGATCTGTTTGGACAGAGCAGAGAGTGCCCAGAGCAAGGCAGTCACAGGCTGGCAGTGGGAACACTGGCAAAGGACCCTCCAGTCCCCACATCCACGCAGAGTGAAGCCCAGCAGCCCCCATCCCACAGGATCCTCACCTGAAGAACATCCCTGCAGCCAGCCCATGGAGTCTGACACGACAGAGCCCAACCAGCCAAAACCCAACGGGTGTCACTCCTCCAGCACCAAACCTGCTGGCGAGGGAGCCCAGCACCTCACCATTGGGGGTGGCATGGGCACCCTGCCCTCAGGCACCCTGGCTGCTGCAGCCTGGGCAGAGGTTTGTGCAGCCAGCGCAGCCCCCATCCTCCAGCAGATACAGCCACGGATTAGGACTTAACCTCAAACTGTTTCCCTTGCAGTTTCCAAGTGATCTTTCTTATCAACTAATTAAAAAATTTCCATAATTAGGCCAGGGAAAATCACGACTCGGGAACGTTCCCATTTCAGAGCAGCACAGAGCTGTTCCGCATTGAGGGCTCGGAGCCCCCCCAGAGCTTGGGGGGACCCACACGCTGCCACGCTGGGGCTCAGCCCAGGCTCACCCCGTTCAGGGTCTGCAGCCCCCAGAGCTTTAAACCTGTGGGGAAGGGTCGAGCATTTGCTCAGCCCCACAGGAGCTGGGAGTCCCTTGTGCTGCCAAGGCAGGGGAGCCCCTAGGTGAGGGCAGCACCCATCCAGGACCCCCCCAGGAGCTGCAACAGCCCCTCTCCATGGCACTTGGATGAGCATTCAGCCTGGGGAGAAGCCTGTTCATGTTGCAGGGGGAAAAATGGTGGGGTTTAAGAAAAAGCCCCAACAGTAAATATCCCCCTGAAGGTGGGGGGGCCTTCCCTGCCTTCAGACCCTGCAGACCCACAGTTGCTTTGTGGAGCTCCCTGTGCCCCCACAGCACAAAGTTCCCCACTGCCCGCAGCCCCGGGGTGCTCAGCGAAAGCACCCAGCCAGGCTGGGCAGGGAAAGGGCTCCAAAAGGCACAGGGTCCCCATGGCACCCCAGAAGCATTGGGCAAGCTTCCCACCAGACCCAGGACCCTCAGGGGTGCATCCTGTGCCCACAGGACTCCAGCTCAGCACCTAAAGGCTCTGTGAGTGCACAGGTTCCTTTTACAGCTCACAAGTAAATTGTTGTGGTTCTAATAAAAACTGAGCAGCCGTTCCCAGGCAGCCACAGACTGGATTTCCTTGAGAGCACAGATATAATTCTTGACAGGGGCTTCCTGACACATAAATTACGACACTATTTTGGAGGCAGTCTCAGCACATCAGACTAAGAAACAGCCTTTGTACATCACAATATTGTTTCTAAATTGACAAATAGACCCTCATGGGCTTCATTACTCTGCTCTGGGCACGCATTTTTGCATTTTTATTTTCCCTAGGAATGATTAAGGGGCTGCAGGACTGTGGGCTCCAGGCTCAGAAAAATTCAAACACCAGCCCCGATCAAGCTGAGAAGTGAGAAGGTGTCCAGTGGGATGCAGAGCTCTGTCCCTACACCAGGCCGGTCTGGCACATCAGGAGCTTCCCCACACATTCAGGACAGGTTTGATTCCAGTCCTGCAATTTCACATCATAAAGCCACTTCATTAACTCCACGCAGCCAGCACCAGGCACAAAAACCAGCACAGAGGGCAAACCAGCCTCGAAAGACAACCTGGTGGGGAGTGAGGGGCACTACAAGTTGGGGGGGAGACCCCACGGTTTTGGGTGCAAATTTGCTGTGCAGCCAGTTCAGATTTGCTCAATCCAGCTGGCAGCAGGTGCTTGAGCCACACAGCATCTCTTTGCACGGGGTCACTGTCAGGCTTTGCCCTCTGTTGAGCCCCCAGCTCCCACCCACCACAACTGGGACACATCCTGCACGGTCCAGCGATGGGGATGAGGCCCCAAGGCCAGCGAGCCACCTGCCCCAACAAATATTTCTTATTCTTGGGATTATTAAACCAACCTCCTGGTTTATCCAGACCAGAGGCTGCTGCTTTGCTTTGGCAGAACATCACTTGAGCAGCCAGTGGTGAGAGCAGCCGCTCCAGAGACCGTGCTGAAGAGTGCAAGGCACGAGCTCAGGGATGCTCGTGCACAAGACACACGGTGGGAAGTCACAGCTCGCTGTGATGTCACCACCCTGACAACACACAGCACTGCTCCATGCATTTGCATACAGAGCTCTGTGCTCAGGATTATATCAACCCTGCATGTGGCGGATTACAGAGCAATTGAGAAACCCCACAGCACCCGTTATCCCCAGCCTGACCCTGAACTCTGCCTGTGGCAGGAGAGTTTCCCATGGCCAGTGTCGTGCTGGCAGTCACCAGGGGAGCAGTGCAGTTCCTCCTGTCCCCATGGAGCCGTTTCAGCCCAGTGACAAACGCTGCTCAGAGAGGCCAGCACTGGACTGGATGCTCCCTTGGAAAACACCTGCAGCCACTTAAAAAAAAACCAAACTGGGAATGATGTGACTTGTGCTGGCTGCTGAAACTCTGGCCAGCCTGGCAGCCGGGGACAGAGCCTCATTTATTTGCAGCCTGTCACACACAGCAGCACTGCCCATTGATGCTATTTTCGGGCACTGTGCCCCACATGCAGCCACAGCAGCTTAGACAAAACGTCTGAGCTCCCCAGTCGGACACCCCAGATAATCCTGGGGATGGAGAATGGTCTGCACAGCACTGAGCAGCACTGGGCCAGCTCTTGCTTGTGTTGTCACTGAAAACTGCTGCCGTACTCCACTCAGGGCTGAGGGTGCTGCCAGCTAGCACCGGGACCCACGGACACATCCAGCCCTCAGGGGAGCTGGCAGCTTGAGCAGCAAGCAGAGTGGCAACAGAGGTGATGTTGATCCCACCACACCGGTGAGTCCCATGAAGTCCCTGGAGCCTCCAGGAGTGCAGAGCTGCACCCCAGAGCCCCTCACCTTCACACAGAATCACCTCCTGTATTTAAGACACACTTTGAAGTTTTGCTGTGACAACAAAAGGCAGCCACACGTGCCAAGGAGAGCTGGGAGTTCAGATTCCATGCGAGAAGTTGTTTTCCCACACTCACATCCAGCGTGATCAGCATGAACAGCCCTGCCAGGGGCAGCCACGAGCACGTCCCGGGACACACAGGGTTTGCTCACAGCAGAGGAGAGCTCCAGCCTTACCCCACCGATGAAAAGCTCATGAAAAGCTTCAATGGTAACTGACTGTTTATGGCAAAGTATATTGATAAAAGCTAAGGAGAGAGCGGGTGATCTAAGGGATGAGGATGCTGCTTCTGTGTCCCGGCTCACTCCAGCTCGGTGGGTTACTCTGAGGGTGCGTGCCTGGTCAGGTGGGCTCTGCTCTGGGCTGTGGCCACCCCAAGCCCCAGCGCTCGCTGCCCAAACCACTAACAGAAAGAGCTTTTGTAAGGCTCCAGCAAAAGTCCTTTTCTTCAAGAGCCGAGCACCCCTCACAGGGACAGCCAGAAACCCTCGGCTCCATTTCCAACACAAACCTCTCCACGCCTCAATCAAAGCAGGAACATGAGCCGGCGCCCTGCCGCCGAGCCGTGGGTGTGCTGCACACCCTGACACCCTGACCAGCACAGTGGGGCCCACGGCCATGGCCCCACCGCCCACCCCACGGATGCAGACGCAGCACCCACCCACCCAGGTGATGCCGCACACCCCCGCCTGGCAAACGCTGCCCGGGCCCAGGCGCTGCTGGCAGCCCCAAGCCCACTGCACCCTCCTGGGGATGGCACGGACACCTGGGTGGAAACAAACAGGGGGGGACCCCCACGACCACCCGCACACCCACGCAGGTCCTGTTGGGCGTGGGAAAGGCAGCCCCGCCGGGGAGAAGGGGCTGCGGCAAAGTTCCTCGGAAGAAGTTTCCCCCCTGATGTGACACCTCCCGCGGGGGAGGTCGGGGGGGAGCGCGGGCTCAGCCGCCCCCCACCCCCGCCGCCCTCGCCCCGGTGCACGGCGCTGCGCGGCCGGGCTTCCCGTCCCCGGGAGCCGCGGGCGAGAGCCGGGAAGGGGAGCGGGGACCGACGCATCCCCGGGCAGGAGCATCCCCCGCCCGTTCATGCATCGCTTCTCCCGGTTCGGCGGTGCCTCCCCAGCGCGTCCCCCCCGCCGACAACTTTGCTACGCCGCAACTCTCCCGGGCCCGCAGCGCGGCCGCTGCGGGCCGAACGGGTACCGGTGGTACCGAGGGAGCCCGGGCCACCCCCGCTGCCCTACCTGCCCAGCCGCCCGGCTCCGCCGCCGTTTGCAGCATCCTCCCGCCGGCTGCTCGCTCCCGGCTGGGTGGGCGCGCTCCCGAAGGAGGAGGAGGAGGAAGAGGAGGAGGAGGAGGAAGGGGGGGGGATGAAGGCAGCGCTCGCGCCGCCGCGGTTTTCCCCAGCCGTGCGCCCGTACGGAGTGGGAGGGGGGGGGAACCGCGGCGGCGCATCCCGGTGCTGCATCCCGCAACGGGGCCGGGCGGGGGCGCGGGGGGCCGCCGCACACTCCTCGCTCCGGGGTGCCCCGGGCTGGGACAGGGCTGTAGAGAGCCGGGGCAGGCAGCTGAGTGGGGTCGGGGGGGGTGTGAGTGGGATCCCCGGGGACCCCCTGCCCAGCTGGGCTGCCATAGCTGCCTGGGCACCCCCGGGGGAGTGTGGAGGCTCCCCAGGGCCTGTCCAGGGGATCAGGGATCAGTTCGGTGTGTGGCTGGGCATTGCCAGGAGGGTGACCCAGCAGGGCAGTGGGAAGGGCACACCCCAGGGCACAGGGATGCTTGGTGCCAACAGTGTCACGGAGGTGTCAGGTCTCAGCCTCACCGTGATGAGGGTCCCCAGTCCTGCAGCATGGACCAGCCCTCCCAGAGGGGATGGAGAAGGGGAAGGTGGCCTCGCTGACAGCAGAGCCCCCAGTGTGACCCAGACACCTGGCAGCATGGCAGGAAAACCCCTTGAACCCTGCCTGGACAACTTGGCTGCTCCAAAAGAGCTGGAGGAGCCCAACTGCTCCAGGAGGATGAAACAGGAGGGGATGGAGGAGGGGGCCTGCAGGGAGATGCTGTTTGCTCTTAAATCACCGTGGCTGGAGCACGAGGCACCTGCCAGGTAAAGGCTTCTTTGCTGACATGCAGCTGGCTTGAGCAAAGATCAACATTTTTTTGAGTGCAAAAGAGTGTGTTTTCCTACCCTTGTCACTGTCATTAATATTTTAGTAGCTCCCAGAACCTTTCAGTGGGGCCACACCGTGTTGACATAGAAGAGCAGATACAAAAGAGACCTGCTCCCCGCCCCAAGGAATAGAACTGTCTAGACACGTTATATAAGCACATTTTGCCCTCCTCCAGGACGTTTCACAGAGGATCTCCAAGCACTTCACAAAACTGCTAATTAAGCTTTGCGGCCCGGAATCGCTCTGCCCGCCCGGGCTCTCTGGCCAAGAGCGATCTCCTCCAGAGCAGATGCACTCAGGGGCTCTCAGCTCCAGGAACTCTTGTCTGCTGTTGCTTTGCCTCCACCAGAAAGGGAATCGATGCCAAGCTGAAGTCTGATCGGTCCTGTGCAGCTGCTGGCAGAGGGGTGGGGGCTGCTGGAAGCAAGGACAGACCACACATCGATCTGAGCAAAGGGCTTCCCCCCCAAACCAGGGTGGTGGGACCCAGGAGCAGAGCTTTGAGCTCCTCTCCAGCAGCCACTTCCATGTCCCCTCAATGGACCTGGAATCCTATGCCTGCTCAGCCCATGAACCCCACTCCTGGTTCCCCTGGAGCCAGGGTCAGGTCCCGAGGGAGAGCAGTGCCTGGGCATGGCTCTCCCTATAAACTACTTCGGGTTTTATGGATACTTTCTCCAAATCTTGGTGCATTTATTTGCCAAGCCATCTGGTTTTCACAAGGTAGGGTGGTTTTTTTTCCTTCTTATAAATAATTACAGGCACTCTAATGGATCTCAAACCTTGCATTACCTTGGCTGTCAGGAGCTTGACAATTACCCTGTAGCCTTCCTCTCCAAGGAGGAGAGACTTTTTTCACATTAACCCTTGCAACCTTGTCCTGCCTCTACCACACCAAGAGGAAGGGGTCCATACTCCCCCCTGCCAGGCATGGGAAGTACAGGGATGAGGCCTCTCTCCTGACCCACATCTCCCAGTGTTCCTGCACAGGGGAGCATGGATGAGTCGCTCCCACCCCACCAAACTTACTGGCTTCCCCCTCCCCAAGGCAGCATTCACATAACCCAGAATAACAGGATATTCCTCTTGCTGCCTTTCCCCTCTCCTGAAGTTTCACAGTAGGTTTAGCAAGCCCACACACAGGGGTTCATGTGACTAAACAAAACCTCCCTGCCCATTGTACCAGTCCCTACCATGGGACCGAGCTGGTGACACTTTGCTGTGTCAGAGAGATGAACAGGGGGGAGGAGGGAGCTGTTTTCAGCCAGATTGGCTCCTACAAACCATCCTCAGTGGGGACCCCCAGGTCAGCACCCACCAAGAGGGTCCCAGCTCTGCTCCCCACCATACAAACACACTCTGCTGATTAAATTCCTGGTGAAAACATCCCTGTTGGGGCTAATACCACACTCTGCTCTTTGGTTCCATACAACCCTGCCCAGCCCTGTCCTACTCCTGTCTCCTGCCCCACAGACCCAACTTCAACTGGTGCAAAACTCTTCCAGGCTGCAGGAAAACTTGTTTTCCACCCAAAAACACAGCACAAGGCAAGGCAAGCCATGTGATATGCATCTCAGTGATTCGGGCTGATCCTCCTAGAGACACAACTTTTCTTGTGTTTAGTTCAGCATCTCCCTGAGATACTGCTTGTGCCAAGGCCAACAGAGACTTATTGCCCTTAAAACCTCTTAGTTTGCTGCAAATATTTCCGAAAATGAAGGCAACTCTCTAAACAAAGAGAAGGTCGTCTCCAGCTGCAGCACACCAAGATGCTGTGGGACAGATTAGCAGAAGGAACAGCACATCCAAATCCTCCCTCTCGCCTCTCCCAAAGCTTCTCTCACCCCCTGCTCACTTCTGCCCAGCAGCTTTCTGCGTTCAGAGGGGCAGCAGCGAGCCTGGGAGGGACCAGGCACTTCTCAGGGCTGAAGTTTCACCTCTCCCATGCTTGCAGAGTCCAGCAGCTCTCAGCTCAGTAAATGGGTGTTACAGGTAACCCGACAGCTGACACCCTCACAGCAGAGTGGGCGCTGTGGTACCAGCCCCCAGCAGCCCCAAGCATCTCGCTGGGCAGGGAGATACTGGTGCTGCCTGAGGATACCACGGTGACACCTTACCAGAGCCAGGTGCTGTGTGGGGTGACAGAGGAGCCAAAGGCTGTCCTGCACATGATGCCATCGAGACATCCCCAAACCCAGGCATGGAGCCACAGGACCACAAGCCCTGCCTGGAGACCCTCCAGCTCCTGCACAGCATCGGGTCCCACATTGCCAGCAGGCAGGATGAGGAGTCATCCTCTGCATGAGCTCCAGCGTGCCAAAGCCCCAGGGAGATGGGTGAGCACAGGAGAGACCATACCACAGGACAGGAGCCAGGGTCCTGCAGCTCCAGCAGGTCAGCATGGGGCAGCTCAGCCCCAGCATCACTTTCCAGGAAGCCTCACTGGCTCCTGAGCTGTGCCAAGCTGCTCCAGCAGCTGCTGTGGCTGTTCAGCAGCTGTTAAGCCTATAATTGCTCATTGAGTCATAACTTTCCCTATTTTTTTTTTGTGAAAGAAGCACTGTCAGGGAATTAAAATCTTTTCAAAAGTCCATAAAGATTTCATAACTGTTTCAGCTCCAGTTCAATGAGGGCTAGTGTCTTTCCAGCCAGGACAAGGGGGGCAAGAGAAGGGGAGACAGGCAGAACATCTCAACAGCTGAAACCAGCTAGAGAAACACCAACAGGCAGCACCAGCCTGGGGGAAGTTGCCCTTGTCTTTGTGCCAAGGGTGCACTCACCCTGCCTGCCCCCAGCACAGGGCAGGATTGGTCCAGTTGGCAGTCTGGGTGTAAAGGCCCATCTTTGGTGTGACTCAGGTTGTTCTCTGTGAATTCCCAGGCACGCTGCAGCCAGAGGCAGTGGGATGCCAGGGCACAGCACAGCAGAACCACCAGCTTCCAGGAGAGTGAAAAGCCAACACAGGGTGAGTGTGGCAGCACCAGCCCCAGGCTGTAGGAGCATCTGGGCTCTCCTGCCTGTTCTGCATCCGTTGGCTAAATCAGCAGGTTACCTGGCTCTGATATGATGCAGAGATCAGGCCTGGCAGCCAGCACAGACATGGAAGGCAAACACTCACATTTGGATCCAGAGGAGCCCACAGCATCCTCAGGGTTGGCACTCTGTGAGGGTTGCTGCACAGATGGGGTAAACTTATCTCTTTTTACAGCCCTTTCCAGCACTTTGCAAATAGCTGGAAATAAATTAAATTAAATTATTAAATCTCAGCACTCTTCTGTGAGATGAGGTGACTCCCACACCAACGAGCACCAGCAGCACCCCAAGCATGCAGCTTGAAAATCAACCTGTGGTCCAGCAGTATCTTTCTGTTGCCTTTAGAGACAAGGCAAGAGTGCTGGGACAGTGATCAGTCTGTCTGTCTGTCCCACACATGCCTTACCTCCACAGTGATGGAGATGTGATCCTCCACTTGTGCCATGGAGCTCCTGCTGCACCAGCACAGCCCAGGGTGAGCCAGACCAGGACAGTGACCCAGCCCACGTACCAGACAGCACCTGGACACCAACATCATCACAGCTGCTGTGGCTCAGGGGGTGGGTGCCCGTTTCACTGCAGCCCTTGCAACACCAGGCTGGTTTGGCTGGGAGCAACGGGAGGATGAAAACCTCAAAGCCACCTCAGGGTGCATCAAAGTCTGTGGCACAAGAGGTGCATTCTGTGAGCCTACAAAAGCTGGGGACAGAGAGCATCCTAGCAAAGCTGTGGGAGCCAAAAGGCAGCGAAAGGAGTACACCATCCATCGCAGAAACACTGGGGAGGTGGAGTCTGTGCCGTGGTCCTGGGGAGCTGGTGTATGAACTGTGAATGCTTGCAGCAGGCTGATGCTCCACAGCTCTGCTGGTCCTGCATCGGGCACAGGGGCCTGTCCCTGCGGGGACCCTGCCCAATGCCGTGGTGTAGCCACGCTCAGTGCGGGGAGCCTGGTCCCAGGGCGGTGCGGAGACAAGGATGCTCCAGCCCCGCGGCAGGGATGGAGCGAACAGTTCAGCACCCAGCTCCGGCACCCTGCAGCAGCTGAGAGGAGCAGGGGCTGTTGTGTGACTTCAAGAACAAGCAACAAGGACAAGAGAGCCCCAGCGGGGCTGCGGTGGGTGACGCTCGGTGTTTACAGGTTACCGAGGCACTGTGCACTCCCGCCGGCAGCCCCCACCCCGCCCCGGGCACCCACTATTTTTAGTGCCAATGCGGAGCTGCCTTTGATCCTCCCTCTATTAGTTTTGTAAAATATCCGGGCCAGATGAGCACGTCACGCAGCCCCCGCAGCACAGCCCCCCCGGGACGCGGGGCTCAGGGATGCTGCGCCGCAGGGAAGAGCCCGGCATCTGCGGGGGTCGGGCACCCACCTGCCTCAGGAGGTTAAACACGCCCGGTACAGCCGTGTCCCGGCGCCCCTGCACAGCCAGACAGGTTTGCACCCCAGGATCTGCAAAGCCACCAGCCCCCCAGCAGCAGCACCCTGCACCCACGGGTGCTGCAGGCACCACAGCCCCGTTTGCTAGAAGCAGAAATGGGTCAGAGCCAGAGCTGAAGGGGCTTTGGTGTGAGACAGGCGGCACAGAACCCCCATTTGGGCACCCACGGGTGCAAAATCCCCTCACCAGGTGCAGGGACAACAGAGAGACCCCCAGCTCCTGGACACTGCCCTCCCCCAGCCCCCCCATTACCACTCACCCACACTGGGCATCGCTTCCTTGGCCGCAGCATCATCTCCCTGAAGGCTGCTGAGGGAAAGAGCACCAATAACTCATCGTTAGTGGGAGACTGCTCTTGGTTTATGGCAGCTCTTCCTTCCTTCCTTCCCACTGTAACTTTTAATTAAAATCTACAAAAGGAAGATAACTAGTCCCTCCACATAATTGTGGGGAGTAAATTTTATTGTATAGGAAAGTGGTTTTAATTTTTAATAGACTTATTTTTAAGGAAGAGCAACACTTTGAAGGGAGCCACGAGCCCCAGTAACGTTATCAAAGGCGATGAGAGGAACAAAGATGGGTTTATTACACATTCCCTATAAAACTGTTATTTTAGGGGAGTTTCGTGCTTCCTCCTAATGAGAGATGAATTGCAGCAGCTTCATTTGCTGGAGGAGGAAAATTAAAATGAAACTGATAAGAGGCCCAGCCTCTAGCTTCTGACTTACCTCCCAATTATAAATGAAAGCTCACAGGCATTCCAGAGATGGGACTTGATGTCTACATTAATTATAAATAAATTATCTACACTTAATGTTTAAATGAAATTCCAGATAAAGCTTTATATTTAGAAGAGCACTGCATCAGAGCATAAATATTTATGCAAGGAGTCTGGAGCAACTGTGGCTGCTTCGGCGTGACATCGGAGCAGCTCCAGAGCTGCCCCAGCTGGGTGCTTGGGGGGAGCAGAGCTGAGCCCACCAGTGCTAGGAGGGGAGTGGGATGGCTGGGTCCCAAGCAATACCTTGGGTCCTGGCAGCAGGCAGCTGGTACCACAAACCCAGTGGTCCCAGCACTGGTGAAAGCTTCATGCTGGCAGCCCACAGGACTCTGGTTGATGCATCCCAGCAGGAACCAACCCATGGTAAGAAGTTGGGGTATGTGCTGGGGGGAGAGCTGCTCCCCCAGCCTCTCCTTCCCCACAGGCTCAGGGAACATCACTGAGACCAGCTGCACTCAGCAGCAGACTCAACCTAGATCCCAACCACACACCCCACCTCCACCAGCCCCACCACCCTCCCCTCACCCTTAAAGCCTCAGCTGGGGGGTGGGGAAGGCTGAATGGCCCCACCTGGGTGTGGGGGCTCAGCTGCCCTGCTGCCTGCCCTGACAAGTTGTTGCTGGGAGCCCATTTTCCAGGAGGTAAACTGAGGCACAGAGAATAGCTGTGATTTACTCAACACCCTCTAGCATTAACCCCAACCACTTCATATGTTTTCTTGACATGGATTATAACAGGAAATAAATGCTATTTTCCATGGTGCCCTTTCCCTGCCATCCCAGGACTAACCCACCCCAGCTGCCTGCACCCCAAAACCAACACTGAGAGGCTATTTCACAGCTTTTCAATCCCCCAGCAGCGAGAAGGGGACATCATCCTTGTCACAGCATTTTCCTCAGCCTCTCCTCAGCCTCTGCAGGAAGCTTTATGCTCACCCTGGTTTGCCAGTTGGGTTGGGCTTAAAAACCAGACATTTTTTAATGCTTTGATGCAGCCAGGGTGGAAGAGGAGAAATTTGACAGTCCCACAGCTCAAAGCTGTGTAGCAAAACATGAAAAGAGAGTAAATAAAAGAGGATTGAAATCATTCAGCCCCAGCCACTCGTGCAGAAGTTCAGCTGAGTTCCAGGCAGAATCCCACATCCTGAGCAGCCACAGCCAAGGTGGGATGTAGGGAGCAGCCCCTGTCAACAGTGAGCCCTGAGCAGAGGAAGAACCGCTGTCCCTGTGGTCAAGTCTTCCCAGCACTGCTTCATGTCAGAAAAAATCTGGATGCAGCAGCTTTCCAGGTGCCTGAATGCTCCTGCCTGGTTTCTTCTTGCTGCCTGAGCCTGGTGACCCCCCCAGCTATGTGTGCCAGCCCCCCACAGCCCACGCTGCCAGCACCTTCCTGCTCGCTGATGCTGCTGTTTGCTCCCCAGATGCTGGTGTGACAGCGAGTGAGGCAGGGGAGCAGGGACACAGCCAATGCCAGGTGACATACTGGGAAATAAATAAACACACAGGGGTGTGAGCCCTCCTGCATCACTGACTCTGCCTTGAGTCCACAGAAGCTCATCTCCCATCCCTGCTGTGCTGGAGTGGCCGGGTCTGAGCATCATGGACACTGTCCTCTCCCCCCTGCACTGCCCTGCAGCCGAGCTCTGTGCCCTCAACACCCACATCCATGTGGCACTGGGCTGGGCTCGCTGCAGGCTCTGGGCTGCCTGGGAAAATCTGTGCTAAACCCTGACTGACTGCCACATCCATCCCTCCTGCCAAACGCTGCCACAGCTCCCATGTCCCCTGAGTCTGCAGGGCCCCTCCTTGGCCATTCCAGTTCGCCCAGGATTAGCTGAAGCACAGGGAGAAATGATGCCTGGGTGCCTCTTCCTTTCAGGGGCAGCCAGAGAGCAAACCAACTGCTGCAGCGCTCAGATAGGGGCACTGCCAGCATCCTGCCTGGTCCTGTTCCCCACATCAGGCAGGACACACGTGGGGGACAGCAGAGCATCTCAGCCTTGAAACAGCATCTTGGCCAAGGCAGAGCATCCCAGCCACAGAACAGCATCCTGGCCAGGGCAGAGCATCCCAGCCACAGAACAGCATCCTGGCCAGGGCAGAGCATCCTGGCCCTGGAACAGCATCCCAGTCCTGGAACAGCATCCCAGCCAAGGCAAAGCATGCATGTGTGACCCGTCAGCAAGCACTGGGCAGGCAGGTTTTGGTACAGCCAGCCCGGGAGTTGCAGCAGGGTCACCTTTGGTATCACAGCCCTGCACAGTCCTTGCTCTGCAACGGGAGTGGTATCTCATTTCTTCCTCAATTAGCTCCTGATTATCAGTGTCCCAGGGCCCCTTTCCAGTCTCTGTATAATGCACCATTAATAATTCATTTCTCAGATAGCAAGAACGCAGCGCGAGGTTAGGGCTTTGTGACTAATAAGTAGCAGAGCAACCCTCATCTCCAAGGGACAAATGAAGGGAACAAAAATAAAGAGAAAGAATCAAAGATAATATGTTTCGTGGCCTTTAATCAAACACTCCATAAAGGGTTTGATTACTCAGGTGAAGAGCACGCAGGGACACTCCTCCTCACTGCCCCAGGCTGCTGGGCTCCCACACCTTACTGACATCACTGCTAGGGCTGGCAACATCCCATCCCTTTCCCCAGTGTTGGAGGGGGAAACTGAGTCACACTGAGGCGAAAGTAGGGTGGTCTCCAAGCCAAAGCATGGGCTCTCTGTCCTGCTCTGGGGATGGAGGTTTAGGTGGTGCAAGCTGGAAAGTCCCAGGTGGCCAGATGTGCCCAGCACCTGACCCTGACTGGGGAGGAGGGAGAAACCAGAAATCCCAGCCTTTTGCTGGAAAAACCTGTTCATGGCCCCAAAAGCTCCGGCCCCTCCACAGGATGGGCTCTGTTTCAGAGATGTCCCACTGTGCAGCCCGAGGCTCTGCACTGTGCTGGGGAGGGCAAATGGCAATGAAGAACTTCCAGGAACTTGCATGTTACACGTCCCATCTCCCCTGCAAGCCTGGCAAGCACTGCCCTCTCCCATGAAACACACAAAGGACTTAAAATCCATCACTGGAGTTTGCTCAAACTGCAGGGTGGCATGTGGTCTGGGATGGGATGGGAAGGAGAAGCAGCTCCTTGTTCTCTCCCACTGCTGCCACCCTGCCAGGCCCCAATTTGGGTAATAACAGAGAAACTGGGGGCTGGGGAACGAGCAACAGATGACAAAACCCATCTGCCAAAACAACCACGGCTGCAGGAGAAGCAGACAGGCAGCGTGTGAGGTGTGATGGACCAAGAGTCATGGCACTTCCCCCCTTTAACCAGGAACCCCCAGTTGTGGCTGGCAGCACGGGTGTGGGACAGGAGACCAGGTATTCCCAGCCCACGGCTCCAACGGAGCTCTGGGCAGGTTGAGGGGTCAGTGTCTGGGATGGGAGGGACAAGAGATGCTGCTGTCACAGCCGTTCCCAATGCTGGGCTGGGATGTCTCTGCAGGGGTTTGGGGCCATGGGCACACTGGGATAAGGTTTTCCTGACCAGGCACCACAGCAGAGCTGGGGAGGGAGAGGGGCAGAGCGGGTGCTGGCTGCAGAGCGTGGCGAGGAGCCGCCCGGCGCCTTGGCAGCTGCACATTAAGTGTGACGGGTTCCTGACAGATCCAATTATGAAGCTGGGTCTCAGCAGAATCGCAGCCCTGAGATTTAGTGCATGAAATTTTGTTTGGGGAGTTTTCTGATATCGCAGCTTGTGCCACAGGGCCCAGCAGGCCCCGCGCTGCGCCAGCACTTGCCAAGCCCTCCCTGGGGCTGACCCCCAGATTGGCTTTCACACCCTCAAGGCTGTGCCTGCCACAGCTGAGCCCTGGCCAGCAGCAACTGGGAGGAAAGTGCTAGGACAGCTTGGTTGCTGCCTGGGGCTGGGAGCCCTCCTCTCTTCAGCCCCCCTGCTTCTCGGGGGCATCTGGGGAATGGCTGCAGCCGCTGCCCAAGCCCAGCAGGTCAGTCCCTGCACACAGAATCACACGATCACAGGGTTGGAAAAGACCTTTAAGATCATCAAGTCCAACCATTCTCATCCTAAACTAAACCATATCCCTAAGTACTTCATCTACCCTTTTTTTGAACATACCCAGGGAAGGTGACTCAGCCCCTCCCTGGGCAGCCTGTTCCAGCCCTGACAACTCTTTCAGTAAAAAATGTTTTTCTAATGCCCAATCTAAACCTGCCCTGGCCCAGCTTGAGGCCATTTCCCCTTGTCCTATCACCTGGCTGAAGAGACCATCACCTATCTCTCTATAACCTCCCTTCAGGTGGTGATAAGACACCCACCCTTCTCACGCTGGGCAATGGACTGTCCTCTCACATACGGTTGCACCCACCACCCCCAGCGCAGGCTGCAGCAGTGACACGAGTGCCACCTAGCAAGGACACTTCCCCCAGCACCCCAAGATGAGCAGCCCCTGGTTTTGGCATCCCCATCACAGTGCAGTGGGGACCCGTGGGCAGTGGAGGCAGCGTTACCCCCACAGCACCTCAGGCATGTGTCTGCTGAGCCCCTGGCACGGCTGGCAGTGCCCAGCCACATGCCAGCGAGCTTTTTTAGCCTAAGCAGAATAAAACCACTGTGATTATATTTCCTGCCTCCCTGCTCAGGGCAGGAGGGAAATTGTTTGATGCTAATCCCCTGTTTAATCCACCAGCAACCTGATGTGCTAACAGTCAAGTTAAACACCCAGCAGGGAATCATTAGACGTGTGTCCCAGCAAGACGACGATGTCCCTGCATGCTTGGTGGGCTCCCACTCACTCCCAGCAGAGGAGGAGAGTGGAGGTAGGGGCAGCATGGAGAGAGGGGTTTGGGTTTTTAGGATCGAGTTCCTCCACGAGGAGCAGCTTTCAGCAGGCTGGAATTTCCCCTGGTACAAAGGGAGGCTCCAGCTGTCCCAGGAAAGGTCACCTCGGGGGCTGACGTGTGCCCAGGCTCTGGGAGAGGCACTGGGCAACAAAGAGATTTTCAGATGCTCCTGGGAAGCAAAATTCAGTCCCACATCCCCCTTGCCCACAATGCCACTGGACTCATCCTGCTGCTGCTCAATCCTATGTGGGGCCAGACAGGACAGAGCTGCCCTGAGTCAGCACCCTCATCCCTGGGCACCCATGGTCCAGCCAGGGCATCACTTTGAGGAAGGCACCCAGGGATCCTGCTCCAGCCACTCTGTGCCCCCATCACTGCAGACCTGCACCTGATGTTGAGTTTCAATTTGTCTGACTTTTATCTTCAAGCCCTCAGTTTTTATTATTCCTCTCTCAGCTAAGTTAAAGAGCCCTTTAATACCTGGCAGTTTTCTCCCTGGGAAGGTACTTGCACAGTGTAATCAAGTCACATCTCAGGCTACTTTTTGATAAGCTAAACAGATTGAGCTCTAAGTCTCTGCTAAACACCAGCCTCAGGAAAGGGCCAATCTGAGGCACTGCCAAGCAGAGCAGAGCTGGGATTTTTCAGCTGGTGCATTGAAAGGTGAATTGTCGTTTTCTGATGCACTGGTGATAAATGAAATGGGCTGTATAAAAATAAATCCTTGCATTGCCCTTGTTCTGGAGAGCTCTGTGAGCACACACAGCTGCCAGAGGCATGAGGGGTGCTGGGGTAGGAGGATGTGGGTGCTTCTGGGGTCATGCCCATCCCCACACCACAGTGGGGGAAGCTCACCTGTGAAAGAGGAGGTGCAAAACACCTTTGCTGCACTTGTGCCAGCAAAACTTGCTGCTGCAGCAGCTGTTTGCTGTGGGGCTAATGGTGCCTGTCTCCACTTACAGGCAGGGAGCTGTGATGGCCTGAACATAAGTGCTTTCGGGAGCTGAGATAAGCAAAGATGCTCCAAGCCACAGGCTTAAATCCAGAGGTTATTGATGGGGATGTGTCAGTGCACAAAATGGGACCAGCAGCCCTCTCTAATGCCCAGCTATTGACAAGACAATTGGAGTGATGAAGTGGGGCTTCAGGCTGGGTTAATCACAGGACAAACCTAGCCAAAGGGCCCACAGAACTTTGGTCTGTCACTCTCTGTGGAGGCAAGGGCACACTTGTGTTTCAGAGGGGATGGGAGTGGGGTGGCACAAGGCAGAGTGCAGCCCCCTCGGGGGAACCCAGCCTTGGGCTGTGTGCAAGGACGAGGGAGGAGAGAGGGACCCGTGGCTGGGGGTCTTACCCACGTGAGGGGTAAGTGGTGCAAAGTGAAGACAGCACAAAGATGCAGTGCTGGAGCACGGGGAGACCTGGCCAGGAGCAGGCTGGGGACACACTCCAGCAGCCCCGTGACACCCAGACCTGCTCCAATATGGACTTCCAGCCTCCCTGAGTCCCCGTGTCTCTGAAGATGGTTTATCAACACACTTTCAGACCTGATCGATGCAGGAGTGACCTGAATGGCTGATCAGAGGGGAACAGCCACTGCCTCTGCCCCAAACTGAGGGATGCAGCCATGGTGCACTTGGAGGAGGCTGCCTGCAACAGCCAAGGTGGATTAATGGGGTTGCAGGCACACATGGACCTGCACAATCACACAGGCTGGCCCAGCCACAGGCAGCCATGCAAGGCCAGCTCTGAAGAATGCTGGCTCTGAAGGATGCTGGCCAAGGTCACAGCACCGATCGCTGCAGCTCAGCTGCTCCCTGCTGCCAGGCACAAGGTGACCGAGCCCCTGGGAAGGAGAAGCCAGATGGGGCTGGAATTAAAGCAGGGATGCACAGGAAGGAACAAGCAGGGGCTGGATGCAGACCCACTTGCAAAACCCACAGAGTCCCACAGCGATGCTATCCTGGTCCTGTATCCTGCAGAGTCAGGTTCACCCCTTCAAAAATAGGCAAGTTTGGATCAATGTTGCAGAAGTTCTGGGTTTGGGCACCAAAGCTGACAATCAGATCCATCGAGGCTGGTGAGAGGTGGTACCACCCAGTGCTGCAGGCACCCATCAGGTTAACTCAGCCTGGATTCTCTGAGTACAAATCAGGGCAATTTGAGCTTAGCAAATGATCTGGGGTCCCTGCAGGAGGGATTCTGCCTGGGGAGAGGCAGGAGAGGCCATCCCAGCCCGCAGAGAGCTACAAATAACTCAAACGGCCTCATTACCCAGTTTCTGATGAACAGGAGTTTGGTTTCATGCTTCCCCCGGGGCTCCCTCCACCTGAAACTGGGCTATGCCTCCGTACGGCAGAATCCACCGCCCTCAGCTCGGGCAGCAGCGCTCCGAGCTCTGGAGACAGCCCCAGCAGCGGCCCGGGGGCACCGGGCCTGGGACAGGGGCCGCTCCCGGGCACCCGAGTGCGCCCGCGGCCGTGGGCGCCCGGTGGCAGAGCCGCCTCTCGCCCTTCGCGGAGCCCCTTGTGCCCCGCGGGACCGGAGTGGGCGCACGGAGGGACCTCGGCACCTCCCGTTCTTTCCCCACCCCGCCCCGGGACCCGACCTGTCCCTGCCGCCGCGCCCCGCAACCCGCCGAGTAACCGCGCTGCTTACCGGAGCGGCGGGTCCCCGGAGCGGCGGCTCCACGGGCCGGTACCCACACGCGGGGCCGGATCCCGCGGGAAAGGGGCTCGCACGGAGCGGCGGGTGCGAGCGCGCAGCCTCCCGGGCACCGGCCGAGCATCCTCCCGCCGGCGGGAGGCATCCCCCGGGCCGGGCTTAACGCCCCGGGCGTCCCCCGGCTCCTCGGGCATCGGTCTCATCCCATGGTCGGGCCGGGCCGGGGCTTCCCTCTAGCGACCGTCGGCGGGAGAGCACAGCGGGGGGAGCGCGGTAGCCGGGGCCGCAGCATCCCCCGGCCCCGGGCAGCGGCATCCCCCCGCCCCGGGATCCTGCCGCAAGCCCAGCGGCTCGGGAGGAAGGGGCCCGGCGAACCCCGCTTCCCCGAGCCGGCCCCAGCTGAGCCCGCAGAGCCCCGCGGGGCCAGCCGGGGCACAGGAGCGCTGCCGGGGGCAGGGTGAGTCCCGTAGCGCCGAGCTGGACCCACCGGTTCAGCCTCAGCAACCCTTTCAGAAGGTCAAACCCACCCGCAGGTCCAGACTCCCCCCCATCCCAGAGGGCCGTGGCTCCTGCTGGGCCGTGGGAATCACAGAATCCTTAAGGTTGGAAAAGACCTCCAAGATCAGCCAGTCCAACCACTCCCCACCACCTATAATACTCACTAAACCATGGCCCTAAGTACCTCATCCAATCTTACCCTGAACACCCCAAGGGACGGTGACCCCACCACCTCCCTGGCCAACCCCTTCCAATGCCCAACCATTCTTTCTGGGAAGATTCCTAACCTGGACCTCCCCTGGCACAACTTCCAGCCATTCCCTCTTATCTTGTTGCTGGTTATCTGCAAGAAGAGGCTGACCCCCAGCTCACCACAACCTCCTTTCAGATAGTTTGAGAGAACAACATGCTCTCCCCTGAGCATCCTCTTCTCCAGGCTAAAGAGTCCCAGTTCTCTCAGCTGCTCCTCGTAAGACTTGGAAGGTTTGTGGGGTTGCTCAGGCCAGCATCTGCAGGGAGGGGTAGGACTGGTGCAGTGCCCCCCTCCCTGGGGATCCCTGTGCATCCAGCACAGTGGGCTCTGGAATGGTCCAGCTCTGGGGCAAGGGCGGTCACACACTGAAGCTGCCTGCACCCAGTGAGCTCTTGTGATGAGTGAAACTGCTGCCACTACCCTTGTTCCCAGCACCCAAGCACAATTTTACTGAAGGACCAGCACAGGCACAAAGCAGGTTTGATAGAGCAGTTCTGGGATGGGTCCTGGGCCCATGTGAAATGGATGGTGCTGCTGGCAGGGCCACAGAGACAGCCCCCCCCTCCCTGGCCTGGCAGTGCAGGGGGGCAGAAGGGGAAGGTAGGGGCAGGGGGAGCAGCTGTCGGAAGGCAGGAAAGGGTGAAGGTGCTTTCCCAACCCCTGTGGCTCATCCTATCTGTGCAGGCACAGCAAAGCCTCCTGCAGTCACAGGCTTGAGCAAGGGATGGGCTGGGGGTGCTCAGACCAGCAAGGAAAGGAGGAACGGGCCCTGGCTTTATGTCTATATGGGCCTGAAGGGAGGGTGTCATGCCAGGGGTGAGGGGAAGGGTCCCATGGTCCAGGAGGTGGGCTCAGCCCTTGTCTGAGCAGAGGCAGGGCTAGAGGGACTTCTCAAGGATGCTGGAGCAGTACTCGAGGTAGTCAAACTCCTTGATGGGGAATGTCACAGTGCTCCACTTCTTGTACCTCCTCCTCTCTGCCGGTGTCTCAACCACAAAGTTTTTGATGCAGAGAATGGGCAGCTTCACCTGCTGGTAGATCATCTCCATGCCCCATTCCTGTGTGGGGAGGGAAGAGACAGTCACACAGCCCTGGGGCACAGGGCACACTGAGGATGGAGGCAGCTCCTCGCTGCCCAGGGTACATCCCCCTTTGGAGCCAGCTACCCCTGTCCATGGCCCCTGTGTGTATGATACATCACATGAGCAGGTGCTAAAGGGAGACAGCTCCAGTCCTCAGCCAGGAGCTGGGGCACAAGGCACGGCCCCCCAGCTCTGGCTGGGCTGCAGCCACGGGGGTATTGCCATGTGCCACACTCACCTGGCTGCACTCACTGCACATGATGCGGCAGCTGGGCTCCCAGTTCTTGAAAGTCCTCTGGAACTGTATTTTCCCAGAGGAAACGCTGTAGTACAACCTGCAAGAGGCAGAGAGACACTCTAATGATGGGGTCTGGGGTCAGAAACAGGACAGCACACGTGCTGCCACAGTCACACCAAGCCCCTGAGACCTCCAAGGACTGGTGTCCCCAAGAAAGATCTAGCAGCAGGCTGCTGCCACCCCCTGCCCATCCTGGGAGGAGAGTGCAGCAGCTCACACAAGTGATGCTGGACAACCAGGTATTGCCCACTCACCCCCCTGCCTGTGCCCAGCTCCTACCTGAAGTTGGGGTTGATGTTAACGTGGTGCATGCCCTCCACGGTGCGGATGTCGCTGCCACGGCACACTGTCACGTTGCAGTTGACACAGTAGAAGAAAACAGCATCTGGGTTGTGCAGCTGCCGCCTCTCGCTGATCCTGGTCTCCTTCATCAGGCAGCTGGCAACAGCAACTCGCTGCAGCTCCCTGATCTGAGGAGGGCAAAGGGAGGCAGGATGGTGGGGTGGGGAAGGGCTCAGCGCAGGGTGACAGACACCAACAGGCAGCAGACATGGTGAGGGCCTTGGGGAGATGCTCTGTGCCAGAGAGCATGAGCTGCATGGCAGGGCAGGATGGGCAGGAGCTGGTGCTGCCCTGAGAGAACAGGACACCAAAGCTGGGCCCCAGCCAGAGCTGCTGGGCTCTGCCAGTGCTCAGGACAGCTCCCAGCACTTGCCTTAAGGCTGTACTCCTGCTCGGGCATGGCTTGCACTGCTCTGATCGCCCTCTCCATGAGGTCCACGAGGTCCTCGTTGAGCAGCTCACGGGAGACCTCTTTGCTGTTGGCTTTGGCGAGGACAGAGTAGACGCTGTTCTGGGCACGGGCACGGCCCCGGGCCTGCAGAAGGGCCAAACACTGCGGTCAGCAGAGTGGGGGATATGCCCAACCCTCTTTGACCCCCCCATGCCACCCCACAAAGATGGATCCACCCGCCCCACCTCTCTGTGCCTCACCAAGGAGATGCTCTGCCAGGGGCTGGGCTGCCCCAGGGAGCTGCCAGCAGGGAGGGGAGGGGGGGCTTTGGGGCAGCCCAGCACCTACTCCCCCAAAGGGCCGGGCAGAGTGGCTGAGGGAGCCTGGGCAGCGACCTGCATCATGGCAATCTCGTTGGTCATTAGCCCGTAGCGGACCACGATGTTGCACTCAGGGATATCCAGACCCTCCTCGGCCACGCTGGTGGAGAAGAGCAGGTTGAGGGCTCCCTCACGGAACAGCTTGATCACGTCCTGCTGCTTGTTCTGCAGGGGACAGTGCAATGCTTGGGGTGCTGTGCAGGGCTCCCAGCCCCCAGCAGCACCTGCAAAGGGTGCAGAGAAGGGCAGGTCCAGCGCCTTCCCCTGCTCACCTGCGTCATGTGCTTGGTCTGGTTGCTGTAGCCAGCACCAGTGAGGACAGCAGCTCTGATGTGCTGCCTGGGGGCCATGGCTGTGTCCTGCAGCCAGCTGAGCAGGCTGTGGGCACACTGCCGGGTCTTGGTGAAGATGATGCCACGAGAAGTACCCGGGGACTGGAAGTGATCCCTCAGGATCTCCTCCAGCTTGACCAGCCTGGGGTTCTCATAGCGCTGGTCCCCAGCAAGTGCCTGCAGACTGTTCCTGTTCTCTGTGCAGGCAAGCGGGATGTCAGGGGACCCCCTGCGCCCCCAAACACAGCCAGCACCAACCCCTCCAGGCCCCTCCATTACCCTCAAACATGGTGGTGAGGAATTGTTCAGTGGGGTCATTCATGTCCCTCTGGGCAGTGTAGAACTGCTGGAGCCACTGGAAGGCGTCGATCATCCGAACCGTGTCGTTGATCAGCAGAGCATCGTTGTACTTGCGCAGGTGCAGGGTGCACACCCGTGTCTGGCGACTAAAAGTCTCTGCCGCTGGTGAGGGATGGGGCACACCATGGTCACAGCCTGGCCCCCCAACACCAGCCCTGCCCCACCACGCTGGCACCCCCTCACCTCTCTTCTCCAGCTCCACAATGCGCTGCTCGTAGATCTGTGTGCCAAAGTTCTGTGGCAGGTCAGGCATCTTCATGTACTGATGGATCCGCCCCATCACCCTCTTCAGCTGCTCACCAAAGGGGTCCTGGAAGCAGAAGAAGGCTCAGAACCTGAGGAATTGGGGATGTTGCTCCAGACAGCCTCAGCAGCCTAAGGACCACTGGGGGATTCCTGTGCACCAGAGCTCCAGGTTGAGTGATTCTTTGCATGGGTGTGAGCCAAGGGCACAGAGTGATGCAGCCCTGGCTCAGCAGGGCTCAAGGGTCTCACCTCCCAGCCCTGGCTCCACCTGACTGCCCCTCACCTGCGCTCTCTCCTGGCACAGGTCATACTGCTTCACAGGCTGGGGAACGTGGCTCTGCAGGTGCTGCAGCTCCTCCTGCGCTGACATGATTTTCTCAGTGTCCAAGTTGGCACAGATCTGAGGACGAGACCCCGCTCCCAGCCCTCAGCCCAGGGTGACACTGCACATGGAGCTCGCTGGTACCCCAGTGAGTTTGAGGTCGGCTGCCTCGAGCTGCCCCATGCCTGCACACCCAGCCTGAGGGATGCCCCACTACACCCCAAAAAGCTCTGCCCAGAGCCATTGCACCCCATCTCAGTGCAGGATAAGGGGTGCAGAACCCACCTGCAGGATGTGGTCTACAGCCCCCTTGAAGGACGTTGCTCCTCCAGTGCCAGGGGACGCTGTCAGCCCCAGGACCTGCGGCAGGTCCTGCTGCCCGCTGAGCTTGCGCTGGAGGTAATTCATCATGATTTTGTTGTAGACGGCTTCCTTGTGCGTGTGGTGGCACTCATCTATCACCAGCAGTGAGAAATCTGCACGGGACAAGGGCAGGAAGAGGGGTGAGAGGCAGTCCCAGCCCAACCCAGCTGCAGGGTAGCAGTGCCAGGGTCCTACACCCACCCGTTAGCTCCACGTGCATGTCCTCCTCTGTGCTGACCAGAGCGTTCTGCAGGATCTGGGCTGTGCAGATGACAAGGTCACTCTGCTTCACCAGTTTGGCAAAGAAGGACTTGTGGCTGCTGTCCCCGCTGATGGCTGTCACTCTGAAGTCCTTCTGCAGCACATGGAACTCCTTCTTGGCATGCTGGTCCACCAGGTGCACCTGTGTCCACGAGACCCTGCTCACCGCCAGCCCAGGACCACCACCCCGGGAGCCAGCAAGAGCTGGCACCCCATTACCACTGGGACCAGGGACAGGGGGCAGGCACCTTGTTGACTAGCACGGCCACCTTGCTGCCCTGCCGGCTCTCCAAGTGGCGCTGGCAGATGTAGACAGCAGCACGGGTCTTGCCGGCGCCTGTGGGCAGCCAGATGATGCTGTTGCTGCCACGTAGGGCTGGAGCCACCACCTCTCGCTGGTATCCCCGCAGCTCCATCTTCATCCCACCGGCCGGCGGGGAAACGAAACTCAGGGCGGAGCAAACTGCTGGAGCCCCAGCAAGGGGGGACCCGCCGGCCGCGCTGCTGGGAACAGGCAGGCACCAAGGCTGGGCTCAGCCAAGACATGCCAGAGCGAGTGTGGCTGAGCTGGGGTAGTGCCAGTGGGGCTGAGGGGGGTTGCCTGTGCCCTCACCCCCTGCAGAGACCCAGGTCCACCTTGGGGACCCCCCCTTTGGGATCCCCAGCCACAAACAGAAACCAAAAGCAGCAAAGCTCCCACAGCTTCCTGCCCTGGGTCCTCCCATACAGCCTCCTGCAGTCCCCCTTCACCCCAACCAGCCCCAGGGCACCCAGGGGTTCTGTATGCCCCCCATCCCAAGCTGTTCCTGTCCCTCCCACCCCCGAATGCTCCCTGGATACCCCCCAACCAGGTCATACTCAAGGATGCAGCCAGGTCTGCACAAGGACATTTATTTAAAAAAAAAAAAAAAAAAAATCAAACCCAAACAAAACAACAGTCAAGAGGGGAAAGGGAAAGGGGGGGGCAAGAAGGGGGTGAGATCCCACCCCAGCAAGGCCAGAGAGCCATAGCATCACCAGCACCCACACAGCGATGGCATCACAGGGCGCAGGGCAGCAGGCGACCAAGCAAGGGTGAGGGGCAAGTCAATGCTGCAGCAAGGTGCTGCTAGCCCAGTGCACCCAGGGGTGTCAGGGGAAACACAGCCTGCGAGGGGCTTGGAGGGGGCATCAAGGGGGACGTGTGACTAGGAATGGACCCCACACCCAGGGCAGAGGCTGCCTCACAGCTAGGGCAGAGCAGGGGCCATGGGGGCTGCAGCCCCCTGCCCCGAGCTGAAGCAGCAGCCAAGGCTGCCAGCTCACTGCTCCCGGCAGCAGGAGTGGGCAGGGAGGGCAGCACAGGTTAGGGCTGCCCCCCCTGGGGCAGAGGCAGGGCTGGGGACAGAGCTACCCCCAGGAGAGAAGAGCTGAGAGACAGCAAGGGCTGGGGTGTGGAGGGGGTATGCCCTGGGCCTGCAGCCCCTCACAGCAGGACCCTGGACCACGAGCAGCATCTCTGCCTGCAGCCAGGGCTGTACATTCAACCTGAGCGCAGGGGCTGCCTGTGCGTGGACGGAAGCAGGAAACCAAAGCACTTGTGTGCCCCTGCGTGCCGGGGCAGAAGGCACGACCCCAAGGAGAGGGCAGCACTGGGGTGCTCCAGGCCCCCAGGGAAAGGCAGAACGTGGTGCTGCCCCTGCCCTGGGCAATCCGGGTGAGGCCGCTCCAGCCCTGCTGCTCACACCCCCAGGGACAGGCGCCAGCAGCTCAGGGCACCCCCTGCACCCCTCACCCCTGAGGGAACACCCAGCTCTCCCAGGCTGCGCAGCAGCAACAGACCCTCCAGCAGCCCCCTCCCATAGAGCTGGGCCGAGTCCTATGGGCAGCCCTGTCCCTCCTGGGGGGCAGTGGGCCAGGGGGGTCTAGGCCAGCCCCCCTACTTGTCGATGAGCCCCCCCTCCTTGAGCTTGAAGTAGAAGAACTTCTCCAGGGTGTTGGCACACTTGCAGTAGTCGCTGTCGGGCGGGTTGTACTCGCGGCAGTTGGTGATGATGCGCTGCAGGTCAGCGATGAACAGCTTCTTGGTGACGTAATAGCGGTTCTTCAGGCGCTCAGTCATGGTCTTCAGGTCTGGAGGGGGGAAAGGTCAGGTCCCCCAAGGCCTCTGCAGCCCCCAACCCACGGTCCTGACTTGTCCCTCTCTTCTGCGCTGCCCCAGGGCTTCCAGCACCCCATCATGCCCAACCATGACACCCCCTTCCCAGCACAGACTCCCCCGCCCCCCAGAGGTCTGCAGCCCTCCCTCCACCTTCCTGCCCCCAACAACCACCTACCGATGGGGAAGCGGATGATTTCATAGTAGTCTGGTGCTTCTGACTTCTTCACTGGCTCCATGAAGGGCCACGCACTGGGGTGTGTCTGGGGAGGAGAGGGGTAGGGGGCAGGTTACAACAGCAAGTGCAGGCAGCCCCTGCCTGCCCCTGAGCCTCAGCACCTGGGTCACCCCACCTGCCCCCCCCCCCCCCCAGAGAAGAGCCCAGGTCAGCCTGTCCTGGGGGAGGCAGTTTCCAGGGCTATGTGGGTGACAGGCACCCCTCTTGCCCTCACCTTGATCTGGGCTAGGAGGTTCTTCAGGGTGTTGTAGAGCTGGTCTGGATCCTTCAGCTCTTTCCTGCAGGACAAAACCAGTGCCCATCAGCACCAAGCAGGCAGCTTCTCCCCACCCAGTACTCCACCCTCCCCAGCCCAGCTCCAGTAACAGCTGGAGCCAAGCTCTTGCAGCCCAGAGGCTGCAGGACACCCCCACTCCCAACACTCACCCCTTCTCCTTCCCCAGTGGCTTCCATCCTGTTTCTCCTGGAAGACAAGGGTCAGTGTCACCATACATCTGCTGGTGACAGAGGACAGAGCCCTCCTGCCAGACAGCCCCACCCCACCAGAAGCTGGCAGGACTCACGGATGCCGGGGACGCTCTCAATGGGGATCTGCCGCACACCCTCCTTGAAGCAGGTCAGCCCAGGGTAGACCTTGCGGATCTGTGCCTGCTTCCTCTCAATCAGCTTCTTGATAATCTGGGGAAGAAAGGGGGCTTAGAAGCAGGGAGGTGCATGGGGACTGAGGATGCTCCAGGGAGCCAAACTGTGACCAAGGAGCTTGACCCAACCGTGGCCACCACTGCAACAACCCATCTCTGCTCTGCAAACCTGCTCCCAGGAGAGATCCTGGGGACAATTCCCAAGGGCTGGCACATCCCTGCACCTCTCCACTCCCTGCAGCAGGCAATGCCTGGCAGCACCCACCTGCCCACAGGACATACCTCTTTCTGCTTCTTGATGATGTGGGAGAGCTCAGTGTATGGGATGCGGGGGTTCAGCTCACACTCCATCAGGGTTGCCCCCTCGTAGTCCTTGATGTAACCCAGGTAACGGCTCTTGGGGACCTTGATGTCCTTGGAAAAGCCCTAAAAAGGAGAGGGCAGGTAGGGTGGGGGCTGGCAAGGAAAGGGGTCTGGCAGGGAGCTGTCCTGAGGAAGAAGCCCACCTGCTTCTTGAAGTAGCCGATGGCATACTCGTCTGCGTAGGTGAGGAAGTAGAGGATGTTGTGCTTGATGTGGTACTCCTTCAGGTGGTTCATCAGGTGTGTCCCATAGCCCTAGGGCAGCCTCCATAAGACAGGGACTCCCCACCATGCCCCCAGCAGTCCAAGTTGGACCAACACACAATGCCCTCCCCACCACAGACACAGGCAGCTGGAAGATGCCCCCAGAGCCATCGCTGCCGCTTGGGCTGCCCAGTGCTGAAGAGCCAGGGGCTAGGCCACCCCCCCACTCTTCCAGCTACAGCAGGACCATCCTGCTCCCCCAAAAAACCCCCACCCCCGTGCTGCATCTCCCACTCTCACCTTCACTTGCTCATTGGACGTGACAGCACAGAAGACGATCTCCGTGAAGCCCTGCGTGGGGAACATACGGAAGCAGATGCCCCCGATCACCCGGCCGTCCTTGATCAGTGCCAGGGTCTTGTGCTTCCTGCAGGCAGCAAGACTGAGGGTGAGGTGGGAGCTCCTCCATGGCAGCTCCTCCATGGCAGCCTCCCTGTGCCCCCACCCCGAGGCACGCACGGGTCAAAGACAAGGCGGGTGATGTACTCCTTGGGCATGCGGGGCAGCTGGTGTGAGAAGACGTTCTGCAAGCCCACCAGCCACATCAGGATCTTCTTGTTGGACTTCTGCGAGAGCGAGTTGCCGATGACGTGGAACTCGATGATGCCGCGACGCTCCTCCAGCCGGGCTGTCTCATCCCGTGCTGCGTTTGCTGACAGCAGGCTGGTCTGGGGGTGCAGGGGGTGTCACTGACACCAGCATGCTCTCCGCAGGGGGAGCACAGCCAGGCTCCAGCACACCTGGAGAGCAGCTCTGCAGAGCACTGGTGCCCATCCATGCCCCAATATCGTACCTCAGGGCCCAGCATGGCAGCAGGGTCTGTGATGGTCAGCATGACCTCGTTCACCAGCTCCATAGGGATGTCTCCCATGACACGGATCCGCTTGGCATCTTCCAGCGTCAGGCTCTCGGGCAGCTTCCGCTTATCCCCTGCGGCACGGAGCAGAGCGGCACATCCAGCACCAGGAGGGACCAAGGGAGGTCCCAGCTCACCCAGGGCCAGGCTCATGTCGGCCCTATACCTGGCAAGGGCTCGGGGGTGCTGGCATCCATGCTCGCAGCAGAGCTGCTGTTGCTGAGCTTCTTGCTGAAGAGCGGAGTGGTGGGCACTGCAACAGTGCTGACTGCAGCTGGAAGAGACCAACGATGCTTGGGACTGCCATGAAGCAGCTCACCAGGCTGTGGCAGCCCAGCCACCAGCCAAGGCTCACCCACCACCTCAGCCCTTTATCCCACTGGCCCTGAGCTGGGGAAGCTGCTGCTCCCTGAGATACCTGGGCGAGACACTAGCTGGGCACCCTCCGTGGCTGGCACAGTGAAATCAGCCTCCCAGATTGGAGAGTTCTCACCGTAGATTTCCTCCTCCAGCATGGACAGGAACCTGGCAGGGAGCAGCACATCAGCAGTGAGCAGGTGCCGGGCACACACAGCCCCTGGTCACACCGGGTGTGTGAGTGCCCTGAGGAGCCATCCCCACAGCAGGCACCTACTTGGGGAAGTGGGTGAGGATCAGCGTCCGCTTCTCTGGCACCAGCTTGTCCTTCTCCACCCGGAACTTCTCTAGCAGCTGCCGGCGGGTGACTGTGAAGATGGACTTCAGGAGGCTGCGCCCAAAGACATGGGTGGTCTCATAGCGAGGAAGGCTGTCACAGCTCTGTGGCACGTGGCAGTAGCACAGCCACCTAAGAGAAGAGAACATGCTCCAGCGATGGGCTGGGACCAGCGACCCCAGAGCACCTGCATCCCCCCTGGGAGAACACTGCTGGGAGCAAGGTGAGGAGAGCACGCATCCAGGGGGCTGTGGCTGATGTTACTGGGAAGTAGTGTCTTCCCACTGGATGCTTGCTCTCCTTGCCTGGGCAAGCTGGGTTGGGGGATGAAGGATGCACAGGAGGCGTACAAAGACCCCAACAGCCAAGGGTCAGCCCCACACAGGGGTGGAAAGAGTAGGGCAGACCCCCCAGGCTGGCTGTGCAGACCCCTCCTGCCCTCACCTTGTGTAATTGACCTTGTACGTGGCCACATCATCATTCTGTGAGCGCTGCCGGAACTGGGACGGTGTCTCCAGCTTCCAGTAGTTGAGGCAGAGCAGGAACATCTTGGAGAGCTCATACATGGTCTGACGTTCCTTGGGTGGCAAGTGGCTGAACTTGTACTGGACAAAGTTCAGGACTCCCTGGGGGAAAAAAGGGGTGGCAGAGGGGTGCTGGGTGCTGTACCCTTTAGTGCTTAACCCCCCAAAGAGGGAGGGGACCATGCAAGAGCAGCAAACACAGGCCAAGTCATCAGTGCAACATGTGAGCCAGGCATCTGCCTCACCTGCTCAATGTTTGGTTTTTCAAAGGGGGGGCTCCCCAGGGACCCCTCGACCACCGGCTGGCTCATCTGCAGGATGCATTTCCGCAAGAGCTGTGAAGACACCAACATCCTCAGGTAAGGACCAAGGTCCCAAGACCAGGCGCTCCACAAGAGGTGGAAGTGGCAGAACGTTGCCATGAGGCTGCACTGATTCATGCAGCCAGGAAGGTGCCAGGGTCCCCCTTGTCATATGCCATTTCCCACCTGGCCACCTCCCTCTCAGGGGAGCTCAAGCCAGGACCAGTCACTCCCAGGGCAGGGCCAGCCTTTCATGTCTCCAAAACATCGGGATGACCCACGGTCACAGACCACCTCCCAGCAGAGCAGGCAGAGGATAAGCAGCGGGACAGCATCCCCAACTCCCTGGCAAAGCTGAGGGACCCCTGTGCAACATTTCCAGCCCCAGACACACCTTGAACAGGTAGAAATACACCTGCTTGGTGTCTGTGTCTTCCTCCTTGTGCACCGACATGAAGAGGTTTTCCACATCCACCACCATCCCCAGCAGCCGGTTGATCTCCTCCTCCGAGACGTTCTCCAGGTGGGACACGTGGTCCGCTGCAGCAGAAAGCAGCAGTGAGACCCCGGGCTCAGCACTGCTGCCCCTCACCGGGGGAGCCCTGTGTGCCCGGCTTACCCAGCGCATGGCTGCAGCTCCGGCAGGGCTCGCTCAGGTTGGTCACTGGCTGCTGCAGGTCCATGCGGGGGGCGGTGGGAGGGTTTGGGTTCTTCCACCCATTGCACTTGCAGGCGTCGTTAGCCTGGGATGAGGGGTGGGAGAGGCTGTCACACTGCAGCACACACACCGCCTCACACCATCCAGGGCTGCAGTCTTCTCTGGCCCAACAACTGACCCCACAAAGCTTCCTCCAGCTGCCCCACCCACCCCTGCTCACCCCTGGGCTCCCCTCAGCACCCGGCCCAGCAGCCCAGCGCTCTCACTGGGTGCAGCCCCAGGACCCCGCAGTCCCCGCACCTCCCTTACACAACTCAGCGCTCTCCTCCTGCGCCCCCCGCCCACGCACGGCCCAGCACCCCCCTCCTGCACACCCCCCTACCCGTGTCCTTGCACCCTCTCCCGCACCCCCTGCCCACGCACGCCCCTGCGCCACCCTCCCGCGCTCCGCTCCTGCCCGGGCGCGGCCCGGTAGTCCCTCCGGCTCCGCCCGGAGCCGGTCCGACGCACCTTGCAGGCCGAGAAGACCCCCAGCTTCTCCAACTTCTTCCCGCGGGGGAACCCCCGCACCTGCGCCTTACGCTGGCTCGCCCGCTGCTGCTGGCTCAGCCCGGGCCGCGCCGGATCGCTGGAGCCCGCTCCTCCCGCCGCCGCCCCGCTCCCGGCTCCGCCGCTCCCCGCCGCAGCCCCCGGGCCCGGCGGGGGCCGCCCGGGCTGTGTGGCCTCCGGCTCCGCCATGCCGGGCCCGGCGTGCGCTCCGCGCTCAGTGCGCCTGCGCGCTGGGCACGCCGGGATCGGTAGTTCACCGCAGCGGGGGGTGGGCCCGGGGCGCCCGGGGCCGGGTCGCGCCGCCCGCTGTCCCGGGAGCTCGCTCGCTGCCGCCTGGGGCCGCGGATGGTGCGAACCGGCCGGGGAGCGCCGAGAGCCGGGCCTGATGGGGACCAGCCACCCTAGGGGCCCCTCCCGGAGGGTGCCGGCGGCGCGGAGCCATCACTGCCCGGGGACGGGGAGGGTGGCTTCCCCCTCCGGTAAAGGGTACCGCGCCCGGTCCGGCGGTGCTCAGCGCTGCAGGACGCGTCCCGCAGGCTCCTCCACATGCAGAGCCCGGCCGCGTCTGCCCCGCCACATGTGGTGCGGTGGCCCCGCCTCCGCCGCGCCCCCGGGGCCGGAGCCTCACGCCAGCCCCGCCTCCCCCCGCCTCATCCGCAGCCGGGCCCCCGCTGGGGGCGGGAGGCGCCTGGAAGTTGCCAGCGATGGAGCTGGGGGGGACACACGGTGGGACACGGAGGGAGAGGGCCCGGGGGATGGGGGCACAGCTCGGCACGGCGGGCACCGCGCAGGAGCGTCCGAGCACCATGGTGAAGATGGAGGTCGGGCGCCTAAAGGCAGCCCCGAGGGATGCTCCGGGTCCCCTCCCGGGGATGCTGGGCACCGTGCCCCTCAAACAGCCTTCTCTGCCAAGGCAGGGCTAGGGAGAGGTGCTGGGGACGTGGCCTGTGCCAGCACAGCCCGGCTCCCTGGGCTGCCGTCCTGTTGCACAGCACGGGGCCAGGAGAGCCCAACAAACACAGAAACTGCGCGAGTAAAAGTCAGGAATATTTATTACATATCAAAAAAGCTACATGTTCCGGGCAGAGCCCCACAGCCGGACCGTTGCACAGTGCTCAGCACGGTCCCGCTCTGCGGCCAGAAGCTGCCCCAGCAGCCAGGCTCAGCCTGGCCCCACGCCGCTCCCGGTCACGCTTTAGCCCGCTCGGCTCCATCGTCAGTGCTGGCTGTTGGCTGTGCCACGGCTGGACCCATCTGGATGGGCACGTTCCTCTCCGGGGCGGCTGTCAGGGCCAGCCTGGGAGCCTCGATGCGGAGCTGCCCCTCCTTGGACAGGGAGCACGTCAGCGCCTCGGCGTCCACCTCCTCGGGCACATCCCACTCACGCTTCAGCACCTCATACTTGTAGGAGAAGGAGCCTTTCTCATCCGTGTTCTGTGTCTCCTTCTGCCCCACCAGCACCACCTTCCTGCCCACCACCTTCACCGACAGCTGCTCAGGAGAAAAGTCCTTCACATCCTGGACGACGGAGAAGCGATCCCCGGAGCCCTGGGTCAGGGCTGTGCTGGTGCTGGGCGCTCGCTCCGCAGCAATGCCGATCCGGCTGGGGCTGCTCCCGCTGCTCAGGAACTGCTCGAAGCTGCTCATGAACTCCCGAGCCCTCTCCATTTCCAGCCGCAGCTCTCTCTCCAGCTCAGCAAAGAGGGTTCCTGGATGCGGCCAGAGGGTACGGACAGGTCCCAGCCATGGGAACAGCGAGCTGGATGTGGGTGGCATGAAGTGCAGGCGGCAAAGCATCTCTGCTCCGGGTGCTGCGGCTCTGCTCTGTGCAAGGGCTGGAGCGGTGCTGGGCTGGGGCTGGGGAGCGGCGGGTTTTATCCTCCCCTGCCCAGGGGTGTGCCCCTTCCAGAAGGCTCTCTCCCCACGCACCCTCCTGGAGCCATCACCTATTTTTGAGAGGCTGATTATCTGCTAGCCGAAATAGCAGCGCCTGCTTCTGGGGACGAGTCACACTCCACAAATAGGGAGCTGCAGTCAGCGCCCGGAGCTCGGGTTTCTGCCGAGCCACCGTGATGCAGCAAGGGCCGGGAGCCGGGGGGGAGCGCGGCCCTTCCCACAGACCCTGCGCTGGGGTCGGCAGGGCGCAGGATGCTGTGCCAGGATCGCAGTCCCACCCTAAAGTGACGTGCTCCTACGTCACCCGCTGCTAGAGGCATTTCGCACTTTCTAGGCGCGCCCCCCCCCCCCCAGCCGGGTCACCCGCTGTCCTGTCCCAGCCCCCAGCAAGGTCCTGTGCACCCAGTCTGGGGAGGGGCCCAGGGGCTGGTTCTAGTATCACCTGGGGGGGCGGGGGGTGCCCTGGGCACCTGAGGGTCCTGCAAATGGGGTGGGGGACAGAAGGGTCCCCTGCCTAGGGGAGGGGGGAGGGACACACAACGGGCCACTGGCGAGGGGGGGCAGCCCGACCCCAGAGAGTCCCAGGTTCTTGGCAGGGGCTGCTCAGGCATCCCGCTCAGAGGCGGAGGTGATGCTAATTATAATCCAGGAGAGCAGAGCTGCAGACTAAGGGCGAAGGTATGCTGGGCACGATGGGAGAGCCGCCTCTCCTCACGGATGAGTAATAAGAATGAGCTGGAACGGGCTGGAAAGAGCTGAGCTCTTCTCCCGAGGATGACGTGATGTGCAGGATGAGGCCACTCCTCCCGGGAAGGCCAATAAAAGCCACGAGCGGCAGCAGCGGGACAGAGCGCTCCCAGCCAGCCTGAGAGACGAGACAAGCGAGAGCCGAGCCGAGCCGAGCTGAGAAGAGCCGGAGAGCCACCAGCAGAAGCACCAGCAGCAGCACCAGCAGCAGCACCAGCAGCAATGCTTTGCCGGATGCACCTCGCACCATTCGCTTCCAGCTCCCTGGCCACCCGGCTGGGCACAGTGCGGACCCTCTGGCCACACGCTGAGACCATCTTCACCGAGCTGCAGCAGGAGATGGAGAAAGCTCGGGAGTTCATGAGCAGCTTCGAACAGCTCCTCAGCAGCCACGGAGCCACTGCCATGGAGCCAGCGCCCAGCACCAGCACAGCCCTGACCCAGGGCTCCGGGGATCGCTTCTCCGTCATCCAGGATGTGAAGAACTTCTCTCCTGAGCAGCTGTCGGTGAAGGTGGTGGGCAGGAAGGTGGTGCTGGTGGGGCAGAAGGAGACACAGAACACGGATGAGAAAGGCTCCTTCTCCTACAAGTATGAGGTGCTGAAGCGCGAGTGGGATGTGCCTGAGGAGGTGGACGCCGAGGCGCTGACGTGCTCCCTGTCCAAGGAGGGGCAGCTCCGCATCGAGGCTCCCAGGCTGGCCCTGACAGCCGCCCCGGAGAGGAACGTGCCCATCCAGGTCAGCCCTGCAGCCCCCCAGCCAGCACCAGCCTCTGAAGATGGAGCCACCAACAAAGCCCAGGCGTAACTGGATGGGAACCGATGACCCGCAGCAGGACCAGAGAAGGCAGCAGCCAGGCTCAGGTTTGAGCCTGAACAAGCTCTGTCAGCAATGAGATATTTTTCCTCTGTACTGGAATGATTTTGTATCCAATAAAAATACTTTTGCATAGAACTTACTTGTGTTCTCCTGGTGTTGACTTGGGGGAGGGGGGGAGGCTGGGCACTGGGACTGGCTCTTGATGCACAGGGAGGGAAGAACCTCTCTTGATACCTCAGGGCAGCACAAAATTGGCTAACAGCAGATCCAGGGGAGGGAAGCGATCTGTGAGTGTGGTGCTGTTCAGGGTGGAGGCAGAAAGCTCTCCAGCAGAAAGGGGCAGCCCCACTCATCAGTACCAGAGCAGAGGCAGCCCCCAGGGAGCAGGCAGGGTGCTTTCACCCCCTCCTCATACTGCTGCCAGTGCCTGCACCAGCTCCACAGTCCCTTGCACACTGACCAATGCCACTGAGTGGGAAGACAACCTGGCTGGGGTAGGGTACCCCTGCTGTAGCCACACTTTCCACTCTCCCAAGCAGCTCCTGGAGCCCCCCCCAGGATCCCAGCAGCAGGGAGGGTGAAGCCCATCCCCAGGCAATGCGTAACCACCATAACCAGCCATGCTCAGGCCTGGACAGGCAGCAGGTATGCAGGCAGGCACGCCTGTTTGTGCTACAGCTGCTCCAAGCCCTGACAGCCCATCCCCATTGCACTACAGGGCCAGCACTCCTGTGGCACCCTAGCCCTGACACAGAGTCCCTTATGGCTCAACAGGAGATGCTCAGGTAGCGGTAAGACCCCCTCTTAAGGCATCACAGGCTCCTCCATAGAGATGGAGAGACCGAATCGTGGAATGAGCCAGAAATGAAGCCACCACCCAGGAACCAAGCATAAGAAACCAGCAGGTGGCAACAACACCTCACGTTGTGTTCAGAGCTGGGACTGGGGAGCCTTCAGCAACCCTCTTGCTGCCTGGGGAAGCATGGTGGCAGCAGCAGCCCAAGCCACCCTGGAAGCAGAGAGGCCTCAGACCTCCTGAGCTCCTCTGCCAGGGTTGGAAACCAGCAGCACTCACTGCACCAGGTAAGCTGAGCCCACACACTGCAGCCATCCAGGCTGGTGACTTGGTCACTCAGTTGCTCCAGATCCTTCTACTTCCAGGACTGCACAGAAACCCACTGTGAGCAGAAGGCATCAAGACCTTGTTTGCAGGATGAAGCTCACATGAGCCAACACTGTTCACACAGACAAATTTACTGACAGCTACCCAGCAGAGCTTTCAGAGCCCCAGCACTGCAAACCACAGGCAAGCCCAGCCCAGGGACAGTCACACAGTTGCCTCTTGCACAGCTCCAGCCCCCAGCACACAGTGAGCAGCAGCAGGTTGAAGCACCAGCACATCATCTTCAAGCTCTCCCAAGCTCCCAGGCTGCTGGCCCAGGGTAGCACAGAGCTGATCTCCATATTCCAGGTCACCCCCACGGGTGGAAGGAACTGCCTCCAGGCAGCAGCAGGAACAGGAGAAGCATCTTTCAAGGCCACCACCCTTCAGGCAGAGAAGCATTTTGCCCATTAATACTTCAGCACAACATTCCTCAGGCTGTTTGGCATCAAGCAGAGTTTCTCCACCTACTGCTCACTCCAACCCTTCCCCACTTGAGCTGTAGTTCCCCCCCGAGATTTCAAGCAACAAAAACCTCCCACCATTCACCTGGAGCTTCCTCAAACCCCCACTGCACAGCACACCATGACCTTCCTGAACCATCTGCAGCCTCTTAAGCACTTTCTGCCTCTGGAGAGCAGCTGGCACAGCCCTGAGCCAGGCAGAGGTCTGAGGGCAAGCTGCCCCCTTCTCCCTGCCCAGGGAAGGCAGGTCACAACTCCCTACAGAAACACAACCCATCTCAGCCTCCAGCACAACTCCTCCATCCTGGTCCACTCCCCTTCTGGTTTAAGCTGATTAAGAAACATGAACATTGTTGATTAGGATAGGTTTATAAAAATTTGTTTTAATCACACAAAACTGAAGTTTGTGATGAAGACTAGGTCGACAGTTCCTCTTAAATACCAGTATGCATAAGACATTGCATTAGGCACTAGGCAGCAGCCAACATCAGTTAGAGTCTGGCAACAGAAGCCATTTAATACCTCCCTTCATACTGTGTGGAATTACAGGCTTTTGCAATACATATTGTTTCCACTGACAAGTTATCTGAGGTTTCCCCCACCCCCACCTCTGTACATCAGTAAACCATGTGTATTCACACTAGAGTAGGGTTAAACAACATTAGTGGCATCACAACCATCAAAAAAAGGACAATTTTCTATACAAGATTTTTGCAAAAGTTGCAACAGGATTAGTGCATTATGACAGAACTGGAGATAGAAAAAAAAAGAGAGTTGGCATGCTAGAGTCCAACACAAATAAAGACAACAGGCAGCTAGTTGTATGTACTATATTGACAAGATACTGATTGGTTACATGAAGAAACATACAATACAAAATACAGAAGAAACCAGTTTCGCTTCCCTCTGCCCCACCCCAGAATACTCATAATTGATTTGGTCAATAAGAGGCTGGAAAGCCCGAGTTTGTCACTCTAATGCTACAGTTTAGTGGTTGTTCTAGGCATTTCATACTGGTGTTAGCCTTAGCTTTTACATATGGGTAATTTGATGTTTGTCTAGTCTCAATATCCCTTTGTTTCCAATAGTGAACTACAGTACTGTGGGACCTGGGTGCTGCTGGCCCTCACCTGCAGAAGGAGGAGCTGGCTGGGCAGACACCAGGTCATGCATCCACCACCACCAGGAAGAGGGAAGAGCAAAAAGTTCATATATTATTAAAAAAGTGACTTAAGACTTAGAATTGAATTAGTATTTGTACAGAAAGGTGCAGGTGGAAGAACTCCCTCCAGCCTATGATCAGAAAGGGATGGAGAAATCACAGCAGCCACCAGCAGCAGCTGCTCTACGGTAAGTGCGATTGTTAGCGTGGATTCCAGTCACGTCATCCGAGGGCTCCGTCAGGCAGGCACAGCTGCTCAGTTGCTGCAGCACTGGCTCCTGCTGGGCTGACTGCTCTCCTGCAGGTCAACCACCCGATTCCTGCCTGGGCCACCAGCAGTGTTCTGCGGTTCGTTTTTTGGCAGTTTCTTGGCTGGAAAGAAAGGAGATGTTAGTGGCTCCTGCACAGAGGCCAACCTCCTTCCTGCTGCAGCCACAGGCTGAGCTCAGCCCTGCTCTGGCCCAAGCCCTTCACCTCAAGGTCTCTGGATGCTGCCAGCAGCACAAGCACAGCAGGCAAAACTGCTCCTAGCTGTGGCTGTCACCAGTCCCGCTTCTTCCTTACTCACCACCCCGGATAAAGGGAGAGAAGGAACCGGCTTTGCAAGGCAAAGGCTCCGAACGCTCAGGGAGTGACTGTTCCACTGATGGTAACAGGCCAGTCATCTCCTCCAGCAAGACTCTCCAGACCACAGGAGCTCCTGTGTCAGCCTGGGCTTTCCAGCAGGCTGCACTGCTGGTGCTCAGTGCCACCCTTCTGCACACGAGCTGTTACCTATTGCCATGAAGATTTCATTCACATTCATCGCTGTCTTCGCTGATGTCTCCATGAACAGCAAGCTGTTGTCATCTGCATATGTCTGTGCATCCTACAAACAATCACACCAGAGGGGTAAGGGCATCCTGCCAAAGGAAGGCCCAAGCCAGCTTCACACATTGGCAAACCCCAACCACCACAAACACCGTCCCACCCCAGGCCAGAGGTTTCTCCCTGCAGTCACCTGACCCCACCTGACCAGGACAGTGGGGAGACAAGCACCACAGACTGGTGGTGAGCCACGTGAGCTGAGCATAGACACAGCATGTCCCAAGCAGCACAACACCTTGTACTTTGGTTAGCTGGGAAACAGACACTGTAATGTACAAGCAATCCCATGCTCAGGTCTGAGATAAGAGCTTCTCCTCAGAAGGGCAGATAATGAGCTGAGTATGATTCTTTCTGTCTTTATCTAAAAGCTGCTGTTGCACACTGCTGAAGACAGACCCAGATGAGTAAGGCACCAAAGAGATCAAGGACAGAAGCTTGCACCCTGTGGGCCTTATTCTCACACTCATTCTAACTGTTACCAAGAGCCCCAAGTGTTGTGAAGGGACTGTATGGAAAGGCAGGCTACCAGGATCCTCAGCAGCATAAACCTTGACACCCCCTCACTCTCAAAGCATCTTGCACATAGCCACCACCTCCCTGTGTGTCATGCAAGCATGTCAGCAAAGACCCACTTTCCTGATTTGTTCAGGTAACAACTGACTGGGGTTCCACTCACCTGGAAGTCCACAGCTCTCTTTGTAGCAAGGTCTGCCTTGTTTCCTGCTAGTGCAATTACAATATTTGGGCTAGCCTGCCTCTGCAACTCTTTCACCCAGTTCTTGGCTCGTACAAATGTGTCCTGGAAGGAAACAGGAGGCAGTGGTCAGGAAGGGCAGCCTCTTATTAATCCACAGAGAAGATAGGATCAGAACAAGTCTCTCCAGTAAGAAGTGTTCTGCCTTTACAGCACTTTGTAGCAGGACCCTTTATCAGCTCAGCCAACCTGGGTCAGAACTGGGGAAGAGGCCATAAGAGTGTTTGGGGAACTCTGCACCTGCAGGGACTCTGAACCCAGATGCTCTCCCAGGAGCTGAGCAGCACCAGCTGCCAGTGCAGACACCCTCCTCCAGAAACACCCACAGCCCTAGAGGGTACTCACTGTGTTAGTGATGTCGTAGACAACAATGGCTGCCTGAGCTCCTCGGTAATACATGGGTGCCAGGCTGTGATACCGCTCCTGCCCCGCTGTATCCCATATCTCAAACTTCACCGTTGTGTCATCCAAACAGACTGTCTGTGTTAGGAAGGCAGCTGCAAGAGAAGGTGCATGTCTGCCTTCCCTCCAGCTGGAGAGGCGTGCAGCAAGAGCCAGGAGCAGTTCTGCTTTCACGTGGGAGCAAGCAGAAGCCCCAGACAGAGCCCAGTGCGGTGCTGCTCATTGTGGAAGTTGCAGCTCTGCTGTATCATCACGCTCCTTGCACACAGGAACCCCAGAGCCACCACACAGCCAACAGGAAGGTGGCTCTGGGCAGCAAACAGGCACTGGAGCAGCAGTGCCACCAGCCCCTTCTCCCAGCCTCCTCCCAGATCCAGCCATACTGCTGCCACATTGCCAGGGTGAGCTCTGTGGAGCACCAAAGTGCCAGCGTGCTGAAGTCAGCCCAGTTACACTGCACTCCCCAATTTAGTAACTGGTTATTTTCTTGTTCCAGCAAGGATAATACCACGTGTTACAACTAGCATAAAGGCAACCAGCCTTGGATACCAATTGATGCAGAACAGCAGAGTGCCCACACAGCCCTCTGCAGCAGTGCATTAAGCTATACTTACTCCCTGCATGGGTTACTATAGGGACAAGCCAACCCTTCTCTCAGTACACATCTCCAAATATTACTGCCCAGAGACCTGGGTGCTGACCAAGCTTTGACAGGTGCCATCATGCTAACAATTTCAAGCTAAGTAATGACCAGACCTGAAAGAGCTGTGAAAGTAGCTAACAGCACCAGGCTAGAAACAACCCCAAAATCCCAGGTCATGGCCTGAAAAGATAATTAAGGGCTATAAACCACACTGAAGGCCTCAGTTCTAATTAGAAGCAGGAATCCAAGCACTGGAAGTGAAGATGCCTGAGAGGCAGAGCGCATGGTTGCCATAGCATTATTCTCCACCGCACTGATCTTCACACCAACAAACAAGGTGTAAACCAAGAGTTAGAGCATTAGCTGCCTGACTATTTATAGTAAAAAAATCCCAGACCTGGCTGAAAGTCATTAATACTTCTGACACCCCTCACCTGCCTTAGCAAGGCCAGCAGCCTCCAGCCACAGGCGTTTGGAGCTGGCACTCACCTCCAATCGTGCTCTCCTGGTACTCATGGAACTGCCCCTTCACGAAGCGCAGGACCAGGCTGGACTTCCCCACCGCAGACTCTCCCAAGAGAACGAGTTTGAACTGGCAGATTTTGTTTGCAGCAGCTGGTCCATTCGGTCGAGCAGCTCCACCTCGACCTGCCATGGTGGCTTAAGTGCAGGAGTGCCAAGGGTTAAGGATGCTGCAGGTTCTGTGCTGGGATCCACCTGGAGGCAGGTTGCAACTGGAAGAGGAGGTCAGAGTTAGCAACAGGCTCATGGACCAGCTGTACCAGTTCTAGAGGGTGGGTTTGATCTGCAGCCACCAGCAGCACAGACAGGTGGTGACTCCTCACAGCAGAACATTACAACCCCACGCACCAGAACACTATCAGGCAGTTTCTGCCAGTCAGCAGCTCCTTCTGCAGGACTCAAATTCTTCTGAGCCTCCTTGGAGAAGGAGCATTGGTAACACAAGCTTTCCTCCCCACCAATGGGCCCACCAATGCTTCCACTACATGGAGATGTTATGCACATCTCAAGTGAGAACAGCCAGCACAGAAACTGGTGTTGTTGGAGCTTCAGCTAGTGAAACAATTAGCAGCTTCATGGAGGTAACTGGGGTTGACCTTTAGCTCCTTCCTCCTCTCCCAGGCTCACAAGGCAGCAGTTTCAGACTCAACATATCAGACATTCGAGTGCCCTGTGTAGCTGTTACAAGCAGCAGTCTTGGATGCCAGTCCTTCAGATCACAGGGCATTTGGACAGAGGGAGCTCCTATACTCAGTCTGGCAGCTCAGAGGCACTCACACCAAGCCATTATATCCCACATCTTAGAGCAGCCCTGAGGAAGGTCTTTGAATCACTATGCCACAGGGGTGGCAGTCACTTGGTAGCAGGTGCTCTCCTGGCACAGGTCAGACTGCAAGCAGCTACTCCCCAAGCCTGCTGGGGATGGTACTTACCCCAAACAGGGCTCTCAGCAGCTTAATCCAAACACTGAGGTAACACTTAATCCTTCCCACACCCCATCCCAGCTGCCTCACTGGTCTCATCCCTCATCACTCCAGGTCATCCAGCAACCAGCCACGTTCTTCAGGAGACTGTTCAGATCCAGCTATGCTGGACAGCACTAAGGCAGCATCACCCCCCATCAGAGCTGCCATCCCATATCCCCAGCACCCAACTCAATGGCACCCAGTCTCTAGAGCTGCACAGAAGCACAAGCCCACAGCAAGACAAGCTGGGTTACATCCACAAATAACCCCAAGTGTGGTCCCAGGCCCTTCCTACCATTTCTCCACTGCATGCAGAACAGGAGTGCTTTCAAAGTGCACAGATTTTGGCATATTTCCTGTTCTCATCACAACTCCCACTTCCCGTCAATGATAAATGCATCTGCTCTGTATCACCTCTCTCCCTTCCACTCTCATAACCCTCATCACCCAAGCTTCTTGTTGACAGAGACAACTGAAAAAAGAAATCCCCCAAAAGCCAATTTCTCCTTGGCCTGAGTGTAACCCCAAGGAAATTCTGGGTATGCTCAGAGTGTATCCAGCATTTATCCAGCAAAAACCAGATGCCTACCAAGGAAGCTTAAAGGTAAACTGGGTCTGAACTGGAGCAGCATGTCCTGTGAACAATGCTTAGTCCTGCCTTGGTTAGAGGCTTACTGAAGAGGTATAAATACCTGCCTTCAGAGGAAAGCCTGCTTGGATGCTTTAACTACAGTCTGACAGGAAATCTACAGCCATGTCAGTCCACAAGCTGGTCCAGAGGGACAGCCCATTACTGTCATCAGCTGGGGAACCTCTTCAGCTTTCCAAACACAAAAGCACTGGAGCATACTCACACCTAGAGACATCAGTCTCAAATTGATGTGGCCAGGAGGCAAGTGAGAAGCCTACCATTAAGCCAGTACCATTCCCTGAAGCCAACAAGGAGTTAACTCACAGTGCTAGGAGGGGTTTTGGGAGCCCGAGCTGCAAAGAAGCCCTTGCCTCCAGCAGCCTGTTCAGTCTTGGGTTAAGTCAGTGAAGACGCTGCAACTCAGGGCTGGGCCCTTGGAAAGGCTAGCAGCACCCTCAGGACCCCCTCCTCCCTCTGAGGAAGGCCAAATGCTGTTTTGACAGGATGAGAACGCTCGATAGGAAGCAAATTAGCAACTTGTTTTGCCAAACAGCAAGGAAGCAGCTCTGGCCAGAAGCAGCTCAGCTACTGCCAGGTCTGAGAGGCAGCTCCACACCTCCCAGCCTGACAACATTGCCACCTGTGAGAGTTTCTGCTCTAACCAGAGTTTGCAAGGGAGCAGCTTTTGCTTGTTTAACCTTGTTTCCATTTCCCAGGGCAGTCTGTCAGCAGCACTTAAGCTCTGTTACTGTTTCAGACTAACATTCTGCACATTAAACTCCATGTGAATCATGCCTCTGAGTTATGACCTCTTGAAAAATGATAGGGGTGATTCCCAGAGCCAAACAAGGAAATGAGCCTGTTGACATCCTCAAGTCTTAGTCTGACCTATATTTCACAGATCTACGGTGATTTTGCCATCTGGTTGTGCTACATGACCTCAAACAGAATGAAGCGGGCATGTCTGTGTGCCCAACTCCCCAGGGAGAGCTACTGGTCAGATCAAGGGGTCAGGCAGCCAGAGCCTGCGACCACTTCAGCTTACACAGGACATGACCCGAGCCAAGCCTGATGGTTTGGAGCTTGGCTGCAGGACTACTTGACCTCCTGTCCACACAAGAAGCTGCCAGATCTTTAGGACATCTGGGTGGAACTTAAGCAGCTCAGGTGACACTAACCACAGGCATCACACCAAGAGCCTCGAAGAACCTACATGGGACAGACCAACCAACTCAGCATCTCTGCTAACAGCCAATCACAAAACCACCCCATAACTGCAGCAAGAGACTACCAAAGCTGTAGACACTCTTCATCACAGGAGCATCACTCTGGTGCTTTTTGCAAAGGCCAACACCTTTGAGGCTTTTCCATTCCTGTCACACACAGCTCTGCACCACTGACTGCAGAAGTAACAGGCAGCTGAACCGCACAGCCCAGACCCACGTTGGCACAGCCCAGACCCACCAGTGAGTACTGGTTTGAGAACCTAGGAGTGCTCCAAGCTGACTAGAGCCATTTCTGATGCTGCTCACCCCCTCTTCCAGCAATGCAGAAGGGACATGCATCCCACCCTGCTCCTGCTGAGCACACCAGCACTGAGCCACGGCTCAGAGCAAATAACTACACTGCTGCTGTGCAGACAAAGGAAAGCAGCTGAAGCTGCAGCTTGCCATCCTAAGAAGTCAAGACTATGTGAAGGAATGAACATTAATATCTGTACCAGCTTCTTGTAACCAGGGGAGCTCGGCAGCTTGTGATGCCACAAGAACCAAGAGGAGGTCCAAGCTGCTTTGCTTGCTTCCCCACCCAGCCCTGCAGACTGAGGCACAGGCAGCAGCTCTGCCTCATGCAGATAAGCAGCACCAAAGTTTTTGTTGCAAACTCTTGCAACAGCCTCTTGTTTGCTTTGAGATGAAAGGCAAGCTTCAATACCTGATGCTGTCCAGCCACCAAGAACTACAGGTCTGTCACTTCAGCAGTTTGTGCCCCTCTGCTTCCCAGGATTTGCTGCAAGACTTCTACACTTCCACCAATATTGAATTGCTAAAGTGAGAAAACAAGTGCCAGTGCCACTGCATTCCCAGCCCACCCAGGAGCAAGGTAGCTCCCCAGAGCTGCCAGGATGCTCAGGAAGAGCACAAGAGCCCATTTCAAACAAACCAGCCCAGTATAACCACCTCAGTCTTCACTGGGCAATTACTAGCAGACCCCCATGTTAACCTCTGCATGAGAATTGCTTTACAAGGCTCCCTACCACAGCAAAGCTGCTAGTTTAAGGTGTCAGAAGTTACAGAATCTGATATTTTTGCCCTGTGTTCACCCAGCAGCAAGGTCTATTCTGAAAGCTGACGATATTTAGAAACCCGATCTTGAAGAATCTAGTTACCCATGAGGACTCCTTCTGCTGTCAGCTATGCAAGAAACCATTTCACTGGAGATTTGCTGGCTTAGAATCAAAACACTCAAGACAAAAAACCCCCAGTGAAGTATTTATCTTGTTAAATAGCTGACAGCATTACATGAATTTCTTGGCAAAGCAAGCCCTGAAGTTACTGAGTGGTTTTGCTTCACCTCACACTGAACGGGCAGCCAGCCACCACTAGCAGGAAGCTTGTGCTGCCTTGCTCCCACCTACAACTGGGACATCAACTCTGGGATCCAGATTCACTAGCAACTTCCACAAGCAGGATGAGCAGTAAGTGTGGGACCCACCAGAACACCACAGCCCCCACCAGCCCCCTTAGCATAGTGCAAAGGGCTGACCTCATTTCCCAACACACTGATATGCTTAATAAGATCAAGCTTCAAGAGCCTTAGGGCAGCAGTGGCCACACTGCAGAGGAAGGGTAACAGATCCAGCTCTTACTGCTGGGATGAACCAGCAAACAGACCCAAGCATAGACCTCAGCCCAATCAAGTCTGATCGGTCATAATACTTCATCTCTCTGCAGACAATACACACACACTTCCCTCCAGAGACAAAGCACACAGCCTCCTGATCAGCAAGGCCATCAGCAGGAGCTTTGGTAACAGCTATCAATTGGGGAACTAGGCATTGCAATTGTCAGGAGCTGTGTCACAGCCTTTAAATGTAGGTTCAGAGACCTGAATCAGCCTGCAGAGCAGTTTCAAAATACTCCTGTAGCGGTTACAGGATCACAAGTTAAAGTCACAACTTCTCTGTACCCTCTGATGCCCAAGCCTCCCAAAGACTTGGGGGCACACTCAAGTTTAAATTAGAGGTTAACATCAGCAAAAAGTCACCTTACTTCTGCTGGCAGCTTTGTCCTGAAGAAGGGCAGCACAGCCTGTTATGCCAGCTCCTTTTCATGCCTTTGAGACACACATTTGTTCCTTGACATCTGCAGAGCTGTGGCCTCTGGAGCAGCCCCAGCACCCAACTGTTTTCCAAAGCAGCTTCTCAAAAACAATGCTATCACAGGTCTCAAGGCCACTATCCTGTGGTTACCACAGTCCAGCTGACCTAGCAGGATAGCACAACATGCAGCTACCCCCAGCAATCCTGGGGAAGAGGCCTGGCCACTGCTTCATAAGCCTGGTGGTGCAAAGGCCAGTTGCCAAGGACATGAAAACAGAGCCACCTTCCTTCAGTCACATCTAAAGCAAGATGAACAAACCCTGTAAGGAAAGACAAACCCAAGAGATGCCATTGTGCTGAAAGCCAGGTTTGTGTCTGCAGAGGTCCTGCTGCTCAAGGGGAGCACAAGCAGCCAAACCCAAGTTCTGCTCTGAACAGGCAAGTGCTGGACTCAGACAGGATTGTCTGAAGTTCAGATCAGCTCAGATATGTTGTCATACACAGAAAGCTACTGCTCAGAAACTACACCTCATTGGCTAGGTGGCATCTGTGGAGCTGAGCAAGTCAGCTTCAGACCTGCTGAGAAGCTAAGAAGCCAGCAACACCCAGGAACCCCACAGAGCCAATCTGACTCTTCAGGAGATGAGGCAAAGATCACAGCCCACATGACTGAGTCAAGGAGTGTGGCACTTGGGTCAAAGGGAGTTCAAGCTCCCTCAAGCCTTCTTCTAGCCAGTTCAGCCCCATCACACCCACACAGAAGGGCTTCCTGGGTTTACATGGTCATTCTTCACCAGGAGTTCTTGAAAACACCTCATGAGGTATAAAGTCATCACACTTCCTGATGCTACCTTGGAGCTACAGGTTTTTAATACACAGCAACAGCTGACTAGGTATCAGCAACAAGAGTTATGACCATGTTGGTCACACTGGCAGCACAGAGAAGTTTCCTGCCTAAGCCAGCAGGGGCTTTAATTCTGCAGAGCTGCAGAACTAATTCCTTCTAAAACTGCATTTAGTGTCCTGTTGGATCACCATAGCTGAACAGAGGAACACAGAGCGAGGGCAGGCTGAGGCACAGTGCTTCTGCTAGGGCTTTGCATGGCAGGAGAGTGACAGGGATAAGCAGGGGCCTCATGCCCTAACCAGCCCCACTGAGCCTTTGGGGGTCTGAACACAACAGCAGGTGAACTCCCACCAGACCCAAGTGATGAAGAGCCATGAATACAGGCCTTCAGCACTGCTCTGGGCACAGCTCAGCTACAGAGACAATATGCTTGCAAAGATTACTTTAAAAAGAGCAGAATGAGAAGTGGCACAGGAAGGCAGGACCAGCAGCCTAAGGCTTATGCAGAAGTTTTGCACCACCTTCATTTTCCATAAAGGTCTCACAAGTTGCAGGGAACAAAGGCTCCTTATTCCCACATTCACTCCCTCCTGGAGGTCTCACCTACTTCTGGTTACAGCAGGAACTTAGTCCTGTTTCACAGAAGATGAAGCACAGCCAGGCTGAAGGAGCAACTCATGAGTCAGGCTGGGCCAACTACAGATTGAACAAAAGCATCAAGTCTTCCATCCTGCAAGCAAGGCTCTTCCAACTCCTGCTCTTGCTCTTGTCCACTACTCAGTGCACCCCAAAAGGCTCAGCTTCATTTTGACCAGAAGCCCAGCAGTGTGTGCCTTTAGATAGTCTGAGAACAAGGCAGCAAGAGCATTACCAATGCAAAGCAGAAAACTACCATCTTCACTCAGTGACCTTCACAGCACCTTCTCCAGACTGCACAAAGATCTCTGGCCTCCAGCAGCTCCTTATTTGGAGCTCTACCAAATAAAAGCAAACACAAGACCCAGCCGTTTTCTTATCTGTTTATGTTGAGCTACTCTGGCACTTCATTCCTGAGCTGTGTGGGAGGAAAGGTTTCCTTTTAGGATTTAGATGTGAATACAGTCACTTCCAGGAAGGTTCATTATTTCTGGGTAGCATTCAGAGTGTTTTCATAGTGTTACTCTGACAACTTCACAGAACTTGCATAAGAGGACTTCAAACTTCATACCCCAAGGGAAGAAGAGCTGACACTGCCATTTCTTCCTTCTACCCTCTGTTAAGTATGCTGACTGAAATCCTTTGGGCTACACCCGCTTCATTAGAAGCGCTCCCTGGGTCTGAATGTTCTGGGCACTCTTTCTCCCCATCCCTTTCCAGGGAGATGCTATTACCCCCCATCTGCTAAACATGTGGCTCTTTAAGAAGTTAGGAACAAGTGTCAGTGAGTAGCAGCACCTTGAGCAATTCTAGCACTGGCCCCTCTGCAGATGCAGAGCAGCTTTGCTGTGATGGATTTAACTCCACTTGCCATTCACTGGTAAAGCAAACAGCCCTAAACCCAACTCTGGTCATAGTAAAACTTGACAAATTTTTACTTTACTATATTTCTATCCACACACCAAGCTCTAGGAACTCAGGTCCTTCTTCAAGAGCCCCATTTCATCCTGCCCCTCACCTGAACAGGTATCAGCACCTCCTTAAGCAGCCTCAAGGCTTCAGTACCTACACTGCCTGGCACTATCTTAAAACAAATGCCACCTGAATCAGCCTACAGTATTTTAGGGGAAAGATTGCCTCTAGAGGTAGATTTTTGCTCAGAAATTAGTTGACTGTTGAGACTTAAGAGAAGGCCTGAGGCCATTCCAGTACTAAGACCCAGTTATGGAATCTAAGTGTTGCTTTGCTGAACCTTACAGGTCAGGCTTGTGCTTTACCTGCTCTCCTCCCCTAGGAATGCACTGAGACCAGCATTGTCCTGTGGCTGCCTTACACAATTCTGAATTGGCCATCCTTTCCAAGCACAGTTCTTTCACCTCATTATCCAGTTAAGCTGAAAGAAGGTAAAATTTTAGAGTGCAGGCAGCAGTGAATATCAATGGGCTATTCCAAGAGAGTTCACTCAGACAGCACAGCCAGCCAAGCCAGTATGAATCAGAAGTATCTTTCTTTTTTTGGGCTCAACCAAGCTTCAGAGTCAGCTCAGGTGTCCTAACTTAGTGCAAAGCAGAATTGATGTCATGCTATAAGCAGGGCAGCTCAAATGTGTGTTGACCCACCACACAAAAAGCTAAGAATAGTAGATGCAAGTTGTTCTACATAAGACTTAAAATAGTAGCTCAGCATACTCTCATCCCCCCGATTTCCTTACATGCTTGGATAGAGTCAAGGTCAGAACTCCGACAGCCACGTACAAAAGCAACAAGCTAAAGGTCAGCTGAGACCGGGTCAACACTGTGTTTGGTCTCCCTGGCTCAGCAGCTCCCAGTGAGGAGTCACAGTTAGTTAGCAGAGAGCAACTGTGACCATCATGGCCCCTCACAGCCCCCACCCATCCCCACAAGCTCTAGCAGCACCTCAAGCATTACTTGGAATAAGTTCAAGCAGCCTGCACAGGATTCAGCACTACAAACCTGTTGCTCACATTTACAGCTGCACTATCAGCCCTCCCAGGATCACGTACCAACTGCCTGCTCAGCTTACACACTGAGGTCTCTCCTGCTGTGCTGAAGGGCCAAGGGTGGCCTCATATCTCAGCACATCTGGGTTTCCTCCCCAGCAAGGTACAATTTTTTTTTGCAGGCTCTGTACCTCATTCAGGAGCATCACATAATCACTTACATCCCCGGGGATGATGTTCATGGGCTGTTTGTCACCAGCAGCCAGCCAGAATAGTTCCATTCCACTAGAACTTATTTTCAGCAGACAAAGTCACATCCTTCGTTTAGGCAGTTCTCCACTTGGGAACCTGGCCAGACTCTCCAGCATCTAGTTTCTGTTCCCACCTCACCTCAGCAGTCAACAAGCTACCAAATATTGTACTACATCTACCCTTATGGGTGCCACACCTTCCCCAAATTCCACTTAACTTTCACAGTCATCGCTATAAGAGAGACAAAGGAGTTGGGAAAGAGCAGCCAGGCACAGCAACAGCAGGCACTTGCTACCGAGCGAGCCTTTCCTACTTCGGAAGGGAAGCAGCAGGGAGGAGAGCCAAACCCGAGACCGCCTGACACTCTCCTTAAGGCTGAGATCATCAGCGCTGGCGCGCTGATCTCCCATGAGCGCAGCTCCCTCCCCGGGTTACGGCTCGCTACGAGGCCGGTGCTGCACCCCACAACGCCGGAGCGGCGGGGGTACCGCCGCGACACCCAGCGGGACCGGCTCGCCCAGGACCCAGCGAGGGGAGGCTCGGCTCGGGCAGCCTCCAAGGCCGGAGCCCCCCGCCCCGCAGACGCCAGGTCGCCCCAGGCTCCAGCTCACGCAACCGGACGGCGCAACCGGGACGCAGCGGCCTCGCCCCGCCCGGCAAGGCGGCGCCCTCAAGCTCCTGCTCCCCTCCCGGAGTGGCAGCGCCCGGATGCCTCAACGGGCCGGCCGGGCTCCCGGCGAGCCGGGGCTGCGGCGCACGGGCCCGGGAGAGCCGAGGCAGGCCAGGCACCGCCCGGGGCAGGGCTCGGCGCCGAGCCGCGCTGGGCACCGCCCGCCCGGAACGCCCGCGGCCCGCTTCGCGCCCGGCCCCGCCGCGGCCGTGCGGGGCGACCGAGACCCGCCGCCGGCCCCACTCACCGCCCGGAGCGCCGCTCCCCCCGCCGCAGGTGAGTCTCGCAGGCCCCGAGCCTCACTTCCGCCTTTACCCGTTCCGCTTCCGGATCCGCCCACCCCATTCCGTTCCCAGCGCGCCGGCCACAGGCAGCGGCACCTGCCAATCATCTGCGCCCCGCCTGCTGTGGTCCCGCCCCCTCGCTGAAGGCGCCGCCTCACGTGAACCGGGCGGCGTGACGTCAGGGCGTGTCAGTCGCGGGGGATAATGGGAGTCGTAGTTCGGGATGGGGGGTGGCGGCGCGGCCACGGTCCGGGAACGGGGCGAGCGGGGACACTGGGCAGCCCCCGCGCGGGGCTGGGGGAGCCGCGGGCAGAGCCTCACCCGGAGTCGGGGCTGGAAAAATAGAGCCTTTATTTCCCTGTGGGGCGGGGCAGCGGGGCGGGGCGGCTGGTGACCGGCCGCCGCGGAGCCGGGCGGGAGGAGCCGGGCGCCCCCCGGGCACCCCGCGGGCACCCCGCCGAGCCCCGCGCTCAGAATCCGCCGCCAGCCGTGCGGATCCCCGGGGGGCAGAGCCGCCCCGCCCTGCCCAGCGGCCCCGGGCACGGGAGGGGGGTCCCGGCAGGGGCTGTCGCGCCTGGCCCGGTTGTACAAAAGACCCCGCGGGCGAAGAGTATAAAACCGTATCAAAATCCCTGCTGGTGTGGGGCCGGGCCGAGCGCTGCACCCTCCTGCGGGAGCGGGGCGGGGGTGCGGAGTGTCCCCCGCCTCTGCCCCGCTCCGCCGGTCGCCTCCGAAGGGGAGGGAATGGGGCTGGCGAACGCGGTGACCGGGGCGAGGCCGGAGCTGGCGTGTCCTGGCAGCCAGGAGGACACAGCGGGGCGGCGGGAGAGGGTACCCCGGGACGAGGCATCCCCCCTCCTCCGCCCCGGTGCCCGCGGGGTCAGTGGGAGCTGCTGGAGCCGGAGCGGGGCTGCGGGTGGGTGCGGGGCCGCCCGACGGCTGAGCAGCCGGGGAAGGAGAGGGCAGGGCGGCGCGGCAGCGGGAGGGGCTGCGAGTCCGAAGCCGCGGGGGAGGCAGGGCCGGGGGCGTCCCCCCGCGGCAGGCACGTCCCTTCGGCTCCCAGCCAGGGCTGCGCGGGGGGGCCGGCGGCGGCGTGGGCCGAGCGGCTGCGTACCGGGCAACGCTTGGCCCGGGGGCTGGCGGAGGGGGAGCTGCGGGAACTGGGGGGCGCGGGCGGCGGCGAGGGGGGCACCGGGGTGCCGGGCGGGGAGGGCTGCGGGGGCATCGAAGGGGCCGCGGGCGGGCGGGGCGGACAGGCGGGGGGCCGCGGGGCCCCCAGGCGGCCCTGGAGCAGTTCCATCATGCGCTGCAGCTCCCGGCTGAGGTGTGAGACCTCCTGGTTGAGGTGGTTGATCTGGAAGGGGAGGGAGAGCCGTGACGAACTGCGGACACCCCCAGCCCAGTACCCCCGGTGCTTTCGGGGATGCAGCCCAGGTTCCAGCCCCCGCCTCACCTCCTGGTTGAGTCTCCTGATGTTCTGCTTTATCTCCTCTGCTTCCATGGCCAGGGCTGGGCCACCTGTGTCTGTCCCTATAAGCAAAGAGGTGGATGGTGGCAGAGGGCCCCCCTGAGTCCCCTGGCCCTGCAGCCAGTGCCCCCAGCCATGCCCATGGGCTGCCAGAGGTACCTGACGTGGGGGAGTCCCTCGCAGTGCTTTGCAGTGGGGGGTCTGCATTGAAGGAGAAGGTTTGTGGCTCCGATGCTCTCCCATTGTCTTCAATCCCATCCACGACTCTAGGGCAGGGAGGGGGTGAAGCTGGCCATTGTCACCCTCTCACCCCTCTGCCACCATTCCTAGCAGCCTCCCAGGGCCCTGCACAGCCCCATAGGCACAACCCCACAGCAGTGGGTCAAGCCCCAGGCATGTCCAGCCTTACCTGGGGCTGAGGTCTGGGGGACCATAGGTGTGCAGAGAGGGGATGAGAAGCTTGGCCGGCCTCCTGCCTGCACCACCCTCCCGCTCCAGGGCCTGGGCATCCCTCTGGCACTGCGGAGAGGAGCTGCGGCCCCGGCTGCAGCGGGCAGGGGAGCGGCAGTTGCGCCGCAGGGCTGAGATCTGGCACAGCTCATCGCCCAGGAGGCTGCTCAGGGAGCCGTGGCGCACAGGGCTGCTCAGCTGGGGCAGCAGCAGCTTGCGGCGGGTGATGGCGGCAGGTGAGTGCTGGAAGACCTCATCAGGCTCCTCCTCATCCTCAAGGATGGAGGGAAGGGGCTTCTCCGGTGCGGCACCGCTCTCTGGACGAGGCTGGGGTGGGCATGGGCAGGAGGTCGGTGCCAGTTCCCACATACATGTCAAGGCCAGGCCTGGCCACGCTGACACATCCTCCCCCCGCCTGTCCCCAGTGCAGAACAAACCTGCGGTGCCTGTGACAGCCGTGGGGACCGGGAGTACCGGCAGAGCCCCTGTGGGGAGAGCAGACAGCACCACTTCAGCACACGTGGGACCCCCACACAGCTCCATGGGGACTGGCCATAGGCAGTGGCGAGCACAAGCCCACCCACTCCCTACTTTGTCACACAGCCCTCCCAACCTCTCAGTCCCCTCCCGAATGTCAAACCTCCCCAGGCATCAGCCCCTTCCCCATCAGCCCCAGTGCTGGCCTCTGCAGCCGCTTGTCTGCTCTCCTTCCTCCCACTCTCATGATGCTAATGAGCTGCCCAACCCCAGTCTGCATATCCTGAGCCAGAGCCAAGGTTGCACCTGAGTCCCAGCCCTGGCTCAGCCATCAGAGCACCAGCTTGGCCAGGGGCATGCCCAGGGCAGGGTGCACAGCTTCTGTGGGAGCATCCATCCACCCTTGGTTTGTTTACACCTCTCCTGAGCAATGGGCAAGTTGGCTTTGAGGAGGACTATCTGAAATCCATCAGGGTGACCTCCTGCCTCACCTCTCCAGGGCCTGAGGGCGGCGGGTGCTGGGGAGATGCTCTGAGGAGCCCCCGGCTGTGCAGAGCCAGCAGCAGAAACGGGGGAGGAAAAGTGCTGCAGAGCTATTTTTGCAGCAGAACATCCCCCTGGCTGCGGTGACTAAACCTGGTAGCCCCCAGTGCTGCCTCCTGCACACCAGGGGGGCTGTACCCCTGGCTGCCTGTCCCACAGTGCCCCCCTCCAGTCCCATCCACCCCCATTTCCAAGCTTTCCATCCACCTCAGCCTCCTGCATTGCAAATAAATCTTTGCTTCAAATTCCCCAGGTTATGTGGAGCAGAGAAGCTGGGATGGGACATACCTGCATGGCTGGGGTGGCACATCCACAGCCCCCACCCCAGCCTCAGAGCCTGGGGACAAACCCCCCTTCCGTGGCTGTGCAGAGTCACAGCCCCGCTCCGATCTCCAGGGCCGCAAGGATGGGAAGGGGCCTGTGAGGGAGGACACGCACCCACCTCCATCTCGCTGCCCTCCCGCAGGTTGAAGGTCAGGTCCTGGTGGATGTCTGCCGTGAACTTGCTGGCATACTCAGGGTAGAGCTGCAGCACCTCACAGAGCCCCTGCAGCCCGATGTACTGCAGGTCGCAGTAGGTCAGCGCCTTCACATCCGCATTGGTCTTGATCACTCGGTCCGTGCTGCACAGGTCGGCTCCTATCAAATCCCCTTTGCCTGCAGGAGGGGACCAGGGTGGGCTAGCAGTGTGAGCCCGGGGCCCCTCGCCCAGCTGGGCAGCAGAAGGGGCTGGGGGAGAGCCCATGCCACCTGCCCTCACCCAGGATGGCCAAGACCACGTTGTCCTTCAGCACCTCGAGGGAGCCCGAGCAGACGAAGTAGTTGGCCTGCAGCGCATCTCCCTGGCGCAGCAGGTACTCCCCCGGGGCGCAGAACGAGGTCTTGATGTGGAGCGAGAGGGAGCGGAGGCAGCCCCTGCTGGCTGTCTCGAAGACGGGCAGCTGCAGGATGTCTTTGTTGAGGTGCATGGCCACGTCCGCACGCAGCTCATCGGGGAAGTCGTGCAGCAGCTGGGGAGAGCGGGGCTGGGGCACGGGTGGCAGGGAGCAGCCTTCCCTGCAGCCTGCCAGCCCCAGGGCACAGACCCCCCTCTGGAGCAGAGCACCTGGCAGAGCCCAGCAGTCCCGTCTGGCAAATGCCAGACAGCTCTGGCAGCAGGGATGGGCTGCCTCTGCTCCTCAATGCCCATCCTGCTCCCTGTGCTGGCAGGAGTCTGCCCCAGACCTGGCACAAAGCTCTGGTCTCTCCAGTAACAGAACATGGACACCTGCACATCTGCATGCACACATACACGTGTGCATGTGCACACATGTGCACACACACACACACTTGCATCCTTGTAGCTGTCCCTGCCAGCCCCACAATCCCCACACAGGGTGCAGGACGGGGGGGACACAGGGGACTGTCCAGCCCAGCCAACACCTCCTACCTCATTTGCATCGATGCCATTGTTCACCGACCAGGTGGTTTGGAAGTACTCCAGCATCCTCTGCTTGAGCTGCTGGGGCAGGCGGTGGACACGGATGAAGTCCTTGAGGTCCTTCATGCGGGTGTGGTAGAGCGAGCGGCGGGAGTACATACGCTGGATGATGGCCGTGACGTTGCCGAAGACGACAGCATGCATCAGCGCTGGGGGCCAGGAGGGCAGCGTCAGGCATGCCAAGGCACCGCCTGGGTGAAGGGCTGTGGCTCACGGGGGCCTGGGCAGGGTCTGGACTCTGCCTCCACCAGCAATGCTGAGGGGTGCAGCACTGGGGGCTTCTCCCCTAACCCCAGCCGCAGGGGCATATGTGTTCATTGCCTCCCTGCAGTGCACCTGCCCTGTGTACCTGCTGCTCTGGCAGCTGGAGGTGAAGCCCCCCCAAGCCCTGCCTGTTCCCCGCCTCACCCCCGATGAGCATGGTGCAGATGGAGAAGATCTTCTCGGCGTCGGTGTTGGCGCAGACGTTGCCGAAGCCCACGCTGGTCAGGCTGCTGAGGGTGAAGTAGAGGGAGGCGATGTAGGCACTGCGGATGGAGGGGCCCCCCACCGAGTTGTTGATGTAGGGAGCCTCCAGCCTCTTGCCCAGCTCGTGCAGCCAGCCTGCCAAGCACAGCCAGGGGTTAGCGCTTGCCGAGTGGCCTGGTGCCCAGCACAGCTCCCATCCCTGTCCCAGCATCACTTTGTCCCACAGGACCACTCTCCTCCCACTCCTTCCTGCCAGCAGTGCACAGTGACACTGGGGGAACTGGTGTCCTCAGCCCCCACCCCACGCAGCCCCCATGTGTTGGGCAGCCCCGCTCACCGATGTCCCAGGTCTGGGGGTCGTTGCTCTCCATCTCCTTGCGCCCGATGACGTACCAGATGCATGCCATCCAGTGGGCCAGCAGCGCGAACATGGACATGAGCAGGGTGAGCACCATGGCGCTGTACTGCGAGTAGCGGTCCAGCTTCTGCAGCAGCCGCAGCAGCCGCAGCAGCCGCACCGTCTTCAGCAGGTGAACCAGCGAGGTCTGGGAAGCAGGGCAGGTGGGTGAACCCAGGGAAGCTGCAGGTAGGGGAAAGAAAGGACCACCCCCCCACACTCCCCCCACCCTCCCAACCCCCTGGGGCAGGGACTCATTGCCCCCCTCCACAGCTGCCAGGAGGGTTGTCGGCTGCAGGGATGGCTGGGAAAACCTCGTCCCCAAGCAGCCTTCTGCCAGCCCCCAGTGAGCAGCCAGGGTCATATCTTGTCAGGGCACCGAATTACCCTGGGAGATTTGGGGTGCTGGTGAGGGGCACGGGGGTGGCTGGTGGGAGGGGGAGCAGGCAGCAGTGGCTTTGCTATCAGAGGCTGTGTTAGGTGAAGCTGTGCTGGCAGAAAGCTGGTCTAAGCTATTTGTGAGGGGAAGTCTCAGCAAGATGCTGTGCCTTGTCTGCAGAGATCCTGGACAAAGAGAGCCAGAGATGCCCTGGTTTAGGCAGGTGGGTCTGAGCACACAGCGATGCTGGGCACTCCAAGGCCTCCCACCTTGCACAAAGGTCTCCATGCATCCTTCTGCCTCCTGCCAGCACCACACCTTGCAGGAAACCCAGGGCCCGTGTCTGGGCACGGAAACCAGGCAGGGAATATGGGGCAGACCCTGCCAAGGTGGGTCAGGACAGAGCTGAGCTGCCCAGGAAACTGCACTCCCCACTGCCCACAGGGTCTCTGCCTGGGCCACCCATCCTGCCAGCCGCAGCTCCATGCCCCTAGCTTGTCTGGTCCAGGCAGAGGCAGTAGCAGGGCTGATCCCTGCAGCCACCCTGGGAACGCGCCCCTGTCTTGGCCACAGTTGCTTTCCCATCGTGCAAGCAGAGCCAGGTTTGGCTCAGGGGGGCAGTTCCAGCTCCAAGCACCTCATCCTTCCCACATGCTGCTCTGCCTCTAACAAGTGCAATTAGAGCCACTGCACTCACCCCCTCATCCTGCCCCTGTCCCAATTAGCAGAGGATGGGTGGCACTGGTGCCAGCACCTGCACACTCCATCGCATGGGCAGTGTGGACCCTCGAGAGCCCAGTGAGGCTCAGGCTGGGACCTGCCCCTGTCACCATGTGCCTGCACGTGTGGTCACACCCGGCAGAGCGCTCAGCATGCAAGTGACCCTCGCTGCATTGGCATGCACGGAGCTGCTCCGTGGGCTGGGCAGACCTGGGTGTGCTGGGTGCAGGCGGGTGCCTGCCTGCAGCAGCTCCTGGAGCGGTGCCTTGGCAGTTACTGCTGTTCGTGGCAGCCTCTGGTTAAATTAAGATGCGTGGGAGGCTTCCTGCTATAGCTGCCATCGCTGCTTCCCCTCACTGCCCGCGCCGCTCTCCCAGACAGGCGTGTGAGGAGCAGATCCCCACAGAAGGAGTCACCTCCCACCCTGATCCCCTGCCTGGGGCACGAGCAGCACTCACCACGGTCACGTTGAAGACGTAGAGCAGATCGAAGGGCAGAGCAGCGATCAGATCCACGAAGAACCAGGTGGCCACGTAGTGGATGCAGATGGAGCGGGGATCGTACACCACCTGGCCTGACTGGCTCACGTACGTTGTCCTGAAGTTCAGGATGATGTCTGCCAGGGGAGAGCAGGACCAGCCCTCATGTCCAGGGCAGCTGCTCCAGGCTCTGCAGCCAACCCAGGTCCCACTCCTGGGCTGCTTGGTACCAGCAGCAGGGCAAAACGATGCCAGCACACCTCTCTGTCACCCCTAAGGTCTACTCTGGCTGCATCCCTTCCCACCCCAGCCATGCCTCCCATCCAACAGGGATGCTCAACCACAAGCATGGACCTACCCAGGATGAAGAGCATCTCCACTGCAATATCGCTGACGATGGTGCTGCGGGCTGCTGAGAGGCTGTCCTCCGTGCCAGTGAAGCAGACATTGTAGGGCACGGTGACAGCCACATAGAAGGTGGCCAGAAGGATCAGCCAGTCCCAGAGGGCCTTGAAGATGCTGTAGTGCAGCAGGATGAAGCGGGACTTCTGCACCGAGGCCACTTTGTACTCGGGGATGGATGGCTTGTTCTCAAACACATTCTGGGGAAGCAAGAGTCAGGGTGGGACTCAAGTCAAGGGATATCGGGACAAGGGATAGTGGCGTCGCAGCCTCCCCCCTCCTTCTGAGTCCTGCCAGCCTGGAGGACACCCCCCGATGCCAGGGTGGTGGGGACACATTTCCAGTGGGACACTTGGGCTGTGCTGAGGTCACCCTCAGAGATGGGCACTGAATGCCCAACCACAGCACATAAATTAACTCTCTGCTAATGCTGTTAGTGGTGATCCAGTGGCACTGCCAGCTGCTGCCCAGCACTGTCTCAGGTGCCAATTTACATGCTGGCAGCCTGGGCAAGGGGGTGCTGGTTCCAGCCCCAAGGTTCAAGGCTGACACACTGAAGCCTTCACTTGCTCACCAGCTTTGGGCCCTCAGCCACTCCTGGGTGGTGACAGACACCCACCATGGCCCCGTGTCGGAGGCAGTGTCTGTCACTGCAGTGGCACCCAGGGACCCTGCGCTGGGGCACCGCAGCCACGTGAATAGGCTGGCACAGAGATGATGCCAGTCCCCCGCTGCTGCTGGAAGCTGCTGGCACATCTGCAACGGCTGCAGCCTGGTAACAGCACTCCCTGGGGCCGGCATGGCTGTGCCACAAGTGAGCGGCTGGGTTTTCCTGACAGCTAATGTGTGAGGAGCAACACAGCACTGTGAGAGCTGCCAGAAGATCTGCTCTCCCCACAGCAAGCTCTGGGCACCTGCTGGCCTCTCTTCTGCTGTGTTTGCAGCCTGCACCATGGGGCAGATGCTGGAGATGTACGGCTCTTCCGTGCCTGGGGAGGCCAGTGAGCTGCATGCATGGGAACAGCATCCTGGTGAGAGCAGGAACTGCTGCTGGGCTGGTCCTGGGAGAGCCACAGCATCACCAACCTGCCTGCAGCCCCAGCCTGGGAGGCACCAGGTGAAGCTGGGGGCTCCCCTGGGTCCTTACACGGTTGATTTTCATCTCGCTGCGGTCCCTCCGGGCAAACTGGCTGCTGAGCCGCTGCAGCACTGTCCGGCCCTGCCTCCGTGCCACCCGCAGGTGCAAGCTCCCAGGCTTCTTGCTCCTCTGCTTCTCTGCAGTGCAGAAGACACGCTGGGTTAGTGGGAGCACTGTGGCACTGCGGGTGCAACAAAGCAGGGCTGCTTTGGGGACCCCTCCTTGCCCAGGTAAGGCACAAAGGCAGATGGGATCCAGCAAGGAACTAGGAGCCCCTTTGCCAGGTGCCTGCTGCATGCACCGCTCCCCAAATCCTGTCCCCATCGCCCAGCCACAGCTTACCATCCTTCTTCTCCCCTGGGTGGCTCCTGCCCCGGCTCTCTGTGATGTCCTTGAAGGAGAATAGGAAGAGCACCACCTCCCCCTTCTCATTCTTGATGGGCATGATGTCCAGCAGGCACCAGAATGCAGCTCCTATGTGGAGCAGAGGGGTGGTGAAGGCAGGACAGTCCCCTGCTCAGCTGCTGCACCACGGGGCCGGTGTGGGGCCAAGTCCCAGCTGGAGCCACAGGCCCCGGGCCCCGTGCTCCACTCACCACACTTCTTGTAGAAGCAGACCTCCGTCTGGTACTCCTGCCTGCCATCCAGAACCTTCTCGATGCGCTGCAAGACGGGCTCGCTGGTCTCGGCCCCGTAGAGGAAGCGGCAGCTGCAGTTCTTCTGCATGACCTCGGTGCGGGCGAAGCCAGTGAGGTCGCAGAAGCCGTCGGAGCAATAGACGATGGGGAAGCCGCGGCGGACCTGCGCGTTGGCCAGGAGGAAGTTGCTGTCTGAAAGGAGATGCAGCCAATTCTGAAGGCTCAGGGCCACCCTGGGGGGGCTCAAAGGGGAGCCCAGCCCTCCTGGCCCCCCTCATGTCCCTCTGGGGAGGGAGGAAACAGGTCTCCGTCCAGCTGGCCACTCCCAGAGCTCGCTTGTTCCCTGCCTTGCCACCCCTAAGGCCTGGTCCTGGGCAGGACCCCGTGGTCCAAGTCCAACCCAGCCCCATGTGCCGGGATGGGAAGGATCCCAGATCAAGGTCCCAGCTCCTATCGCCAGCAACATGGTCCCAAGCAGGGCAGTTCATGTCTCCCCCTCACCATCTGCCGCTCCCACCTCCTGCCGGGGCTCAGGAAGCTTAGCAGGAGCAGCGGCGATCCCAGCTGGGTGCTGGCAGCCCACAGGCACTGGGCTGTGGCACTGGGACCCCCAGCCCCAGGTGTGGCACCACAGCACAATGGCAGCACCCACCAAGAGGATGGGAGAAAGGCCACAAGCCTGGCATGAGTCAAGGGGCTGTGCAGAGCCAGCACAGCCAGAGGGGAAGGGGATGCGCTGATCTGTGGCACCGCTGTGGAGCCTCCCCAGCATCACCAGTGGGGAGATGGCAGCAGGCAGAGGAAAGCCCTTGCCAACCTCATACCCTGCCCAGACACGGAGTGGCTGTTATCACCCCCTGGCCCCCCAGCCACAGCCCAGGCAGTGAGTCTACCTCTGGTGGAGTTTGCACCAGTGGGACAGGTGGCCTCATGCTAAAAGGGTGCCAAGGAAGCGGAATGCGTGGCTGGCACGGGCCATGTTTATACCTGGCAAGGGCAGATTGGGATGTCCCCAGCCCTGAGAGTCTCCAGTCCATGGGACCCCAGCCCAACACAGCTCTGGCACTGGGAGCAGGTGCGATGTGGTCTGCTCCCTCTCACAGTGAAGGAGGGGACACCATGGCAGGTGACAGCAGAGCCGTGCCAGGGCAGCGCAGGCATGGCAAGGGCAGAGGAGGTTGTGGGAAGGAGGGGATGGCAGCCACTGGCAGCCCTGGTGTGATGGTGTAGCGGGGCCACCACAGCACAGCTCAACCCAGGATTAGCTTGGAGAAGCAAAAATAGCTTGAAGCTGTGACTAAGGCCAGATTTTGGCTCTGGGGAGCCAGGATTACGACGTTGTCCAGGATGTGTTATTAGAAAAGAAAAAGAGCTTGGATTTGGGAGCAGCTCTGCTGAGAAGGGTTAAGCAGCTCTGAGGGGGCTCGGTGGTCCCCTGCCATGGTGGCCACTTGCCTGGACAGGCACTCTCAGGCCCAGTGGGCAGCGCCTGACTGGGAGAGGCAGGGTTAACTCGCACAGCGTATCACTGCAGCTAAAGCTCTTCTCCATGGCAGATAAAGCCGATAAGAGACACATCAAACCCACAAAGCCAGACACCGTTTAAAAGTGCCTGGGAGGCGGCTGGCAGCTGCGGGCAGGATGCTGTCAGGATGCTGTCAGAGTGCTGTGGGGCAGGATGCTGTCAGGATGCTGTCAGAGTGCTGTGGGGCAAATCCCACCTCCCTGGGGTAAATTCCTAGGGCTTCTCCTCAGGTCATTTGAGGCAGCTCCCGCAGGGACCCTCCTCCTTGCAGAGCCAGATCCAGCCCTGGGGAGCCCAGGGCTGGCACAGTGGAGGACAGCAGTCCCTGCTTCCTCTGGGGGCTTTGCTAACACCTCAGCAGAGCAGGAGGAACTCCCCTCAGCTCAGCAGAGTGGCAGGAGCATGCAGATTCCAGTGCCATGCTTGGCCTCTGCCCCAGCATTGGATGTCCAGCACAAGGCATGTGCCCTGGCACCTCTGGGTGCAGCTCAGTGTAAGCAGGGAGGCCTTGGTGGGCTGGCTGCCTCACTACGTGTCGCAGTCTCACAGTAACATCCCCAGTGAGGGCTCCCAATGGGCAAACCACACCCTGTGTCAGCCAGGTTGCTCTGCATCACACCCAGCCAGGAGCCAGCCCAGCATTGCAGCCAACGATTGCCCCAGGGATGCTTCTGGTGCCCCAGTGGAGCAGTGGGAGGGGGCTGCAGGCTCCCAGTGCAGTTTTGATACAGGTCCCTCCCAGCAAGGTGAGAGACACCCATCCTTGCAGACAGCTGGCCCCAGAGACCCCTGTTCCAGGCAATTCTGAGGGGGAAGGTGAGGTCAGCCCTGAGCACAACCCCTCCCCGGGGGGCTGCATGGTGCCAGCAGTGCTGGGAGCGCGCACGTGGCATCTCGGCATGATCCCCTCCCCAACATGCCAGGACTTTAATCCATTCTGGCCCCAGCATGCAGACACAGATGCAGTGGGAAGTGCAGCTCCCAGGGACACCTCAGCACCTCCAGCACGGGGAATTGGCCCTGAACAGATGGGATGGCACTGGGACAGCACAGGCCCTCCACCCCACCCCACCAAAACACACAGCTACCAGCACCCACCTTGCCAGGGATGTGACCCCAAGCGAGCAGGCGCTTTGCTACCCGCGGGCTCGGGGCAGGCTGCCCTGCGCAGCACCGGGGCACCCTCAGCACCCTGCCGTGCCCATCGCGGTGCCGCAGGGGTGAGGGGCACAGGCTGGCCCCAGGCCGGGCCCTGGCTCCGGGGTTCTGCAGGGCACCGCGGGGTCAGGCACAACCCGCGCGGACCCATCCCGGGACCGGCCGCCGCTCCGGCCACGGGACGGGGCAAAGCCGGGCCCTTGGCGGCCCGCGGGGCGGCTGGGGAGGGGGTGCGCCTGGCCTTGCCGCCCCCTCCGGGACCTCCCCGCGCCCCGGTTCCCGCACGGCCCCTCCCGCCGCGCCCGGTCTCTGTCCCTGGTGCTGAGCGCGGCCGCGCCGCCACCGACCGCGGTCCCCGGCCGGGGGAAGGGAGCGGTCAGCAGGAGCGATCCCCGCCGCGCCCCGGGGGCTGCCCGGGACACGGGGAGTCCCGAGCACCGAGCCCAGCCACGGACACGGGGGGTCCCCGGGACCGTGCAGAGCGCATGGACGGAGGTGTCCCGCCGAGCCACGGCCCTCCCAGCCGCTGCCCGGGGGCAGCGCGTCCCCCTGCCCGGTTGCCGCCGTGCCCAGCGCGGACCCTCCCCGCTGCCCGCCGGCCCGGCCCCGGCCCTACGTGTGCCATCGAAGCGTGTGGCGATGGTGTCCAGGAAGGTGTTCTGCGGCGCCAGCAGCCCCTTCATCACCGGCATGGTCCCGCCGGGCCGCCGGCCGCGGAGCTGCGGCCGCGGGGCTGGGCTCCGCCGCCGCCCCGGGCCCGTCCGCAGGTGCGGCCCCGGCGCCGCGGGCTGATCCCGTCTCGACTCGGCCCGGCCCGGCCCGCCCGGGGCTCCCGCCCCGCCCCCGCCCCGCCCCGGGCCCTGCGCGATGCCGGCACCGGGAGGGGCCTGGGCACCGGCGGGCACCGGCACCCGCCCGGGGGCAGGTCGCTCTGTCCCTGGGAGGCACCGGGTTGGTGGCGCCGACGCCTGCTCGGTACCTGCTCGGCACCGAGAGGCACCGGCCCTCCCGGGGTCCATGGAGGGCTGAGGAGGGGGCGGGACCCGGCATCCACGGGGGCAGCTGCTGTGGGACCTCCCTGCTCTGCCCTGGCAACAGCGAGACCGGGGGCTCCGGGTCAACGCCGGGCTGATGGGACCCAGCCAGAGCACTCTGTGGGACCCTTCGTGGGGACGGGAGGTCTGGGACCTGGGGCTGCAAGAGGGTCACCAGAGGCTCCCTGGTGCTGCAGCAGAGGGTGCTCCGAGCCTTTTGTGGGGGCTTCACAAACACCATCCCCTTCCAGAACCGGGGTCAATGCTCAGTTCAGTTTGTCCCACGTCTGGCCCTGCATCTACCCGCCCTGCTCCCCCCACCTCCTCCCAGTGCAGGCACCACAGAGGAGCACATGGCCAGGTAGCAGAGACAAAGGTACTGGCCTCACTGGCTGCCCCAGTGCAGAGCTGCACCCACCGACCCCTCCCCAGAGAGAAGGCAGAGCCAGGGAACATCAGGCTACCATTTATTGTAAAAGGCCAGCGGTGCCTGCGGTGCCCTGAGCAGGCTTGGCCAGGGCCAGGAGGAGGTATGTAAAAGTGCTATTTACACCGAGCTCTGGGCGTGCATCCCCGGGGTCTGGCCCCCCCCCAGGATCCCCTCCCTGCTCCCACCCCTCTCAGTAAAAGCTCTTTGCAGCTCCCTGGACCTGGCTCTTTGTCAGGTCCTTGCCCGAGTGTCCCTGGCACTCCCTGGGGCTGGCAGGGCTGGCATCAGTGCCCTGCAGAGATGGCATTGGCTGGGCATCCGTGCCCACAGGGCAACCCGATGTGTCATGGCAGATGGTGCCAGGATGCTCCCCGCGCTTGCCCATGGTGAGGATGCCAGCAGCGTGGTTGCCAGAGCTGTGGAGGAGGCGGTAGAGACGACTCTGGAAGGCTGGCAGGGCACTTTTCCTCTTGCCCAGGGTGAGGATGCCAGCAGCATGGTTGCCCATGCCGTGCAGCAGGTCATAGATGCGGCAGGAACAGGTCTTCTGCCGGCAGCACTCGGGCAGGCTCTGCCGGGCTGCGGTCAGGGAGCAGAGCAGGAGCAGGAGCAAGAGGCAGGCAGCTCGCTGGAGCTGCCAGAGCAACAGGAGCATTAGTGCAGAGGGGCCGGCAGTGCCAGAGAGGCAAATGCTACACAGCCCCAGGGCTGCCCCCCACCTCCTGTCCTGCTACCATGCCCCCCAGTGTGTCAGCTCCCATCCAGCCCAGTTACTGCTGTCCTGCCTGCTCATCCCTGCCACTGCAGGGGCTCAGCCCCACACCTGCTGTGCACCCTTCAGCACCCCCAAGACCCAGCGACCGCAGCCCCCACTCACACTCTGACCAGCAGCCAGGCGCAGGTGCCCTTCCCAGCACACCAGCCCTGCTCTGGTTGCAGCCAACACCCTCCTCTTGTCGCCGAGTGCCACAGGATGAGCAGTGAGAGCACCCATGCTCAATGCCGCAGGCACCATGCACCCAGCTCCCTTCCAAGGATCCCCCGTGGGGATGAGCCCCCCAAGCAGCTCATGACTGTTGCCAGGGAGCCCTGGCAAGCTTCCCAAGGAACTGCCCCAGCCATCCTGCACCCCCAGGCCTCCAAACCCACATCCCAATCTCCCCCCATCGCTGCCCTCCCAGCCCCGCAGGCTGCGGTAAACCCAGCCCCACCTTAGCATTGGGCACCTCCATCCTTACTGGGGTCTTCAGGCAGCCGAGCCGTGCTGGGGCATGTCCTGCTGGGCAGCAGAGAGCACAGCACCCTGTGCCATCTGCTACTGCTTTATAGGGCCCAGCACAATAGAGCTGCCAAAAATACCGCCGGGGCCAGGCCGGAGCGGCGGGTCTCTGGGAGACGCGGGTGCGCTGTGGCCGGTAGCTCAGAGACGGCCCAGGCCTTTCCTCTCATTTGCAGCTCCTCATTGTGTGGGTGCTGGCAGACCGGCCGTGCTGGCCAGACTGCGTGGCACTAATGAGGCTGTAATTGTCCACGGGCCCCACGGCTGGGCCAGCACAAAGGGGCTGAAGGTCTTGGCGCTGAGGAGGCGAGGACCTGCTCCTTACTCTGTTTGGTGTTGGAGGCCCCATTAGGCTAATTACCTCCCCAAACAAAGGGGTGCCAGCAGCTGCACAGCTTCATGACGTGGGAGCCATCACCCTGTGCTCAGCTGGTGCCAGGGGAGGGACAGTGCCACCCTCTACCCTCCTTGGTCATCTCACCCTGTGCCAGGTGTATGGAGGGAGCAGCAGGGCACAGGGGTGGGTTGCACACTCTGCTGGTCCAGCCCTGGACCACCTCTCCCCCATAGCCCATGCTGAGAGCCCCTCACCCTGGGAGATGAGCTCCCACACTTCCCTGATGCTAGAAACAATAACTGCTGCCCAGGCTGGTTTGCAGTGGGGTCCCCTAGACCCCCCCAGGGGATGCCAGGGAGGGAAAGGGACCCACTGCCCTGCGGAGAGGGGAGAGGAACCAGCCAGGACCCTTCCCGCTGGGCAGATGTTCCCTGGGGCTGGCAAAGACAACACTTGTAGCCCCAGATGGTGGCAGGAGCCCAGACCCGAGGCTGCTTTCACGAGGAGGGGTCGGGCACAGAGGCTGGGGGTACATGCACACAGGCACCAGGGTCCCAGCATCCCTGCCGGCCCTGCGGCAGGGTGCTTGCTCCAGAAGCAGATGGGGGGAAAAGATGAGGTGCTAGGAGCTCAGGGGTGCTGGTGGGAGCAGAGAACCCCCTCCCCACTGGGCCCCACTGCAGGCCCTCAGCATGAGGGAGCGCAGGCACCCAGCCCCATATGCATCCCTCCACGCGCACTGAGCCTGTGGGCAGATAGCTGCCTGTCCATGGCAGGCTGGGGCTCCCTGGCCCTGGGCCCTGGGGCCAGGGGGTGCTCAGTCTGGGCCCCCAAGCCCCAGGCCAGGGTCAGCAGGATGCTGCATCACCACCTCCATCTGTCTCAGGGATGGGCTCCAGCGGGGCGCGCAGCCGGGAGGGTTCTGGTGAGGCTGAGCCGTTCCTGCCAATGCCACAGGTCTGCCCTGCGTTGTGGATCTGCCAGAGGTTGTCCAGTGCCTCCGCCTTGGCATGCTTGAGGAGGTCAGCCTGGCCCTGCATAGGGGACGGGCTGTCAGGGGACGGGGTCCAACCGAGCCACCAGCCTGCAAGGGGCTGTGGGGGTTCTTTGGGCACAGGCACTGCCTGCTGCCTGCCCTGGGGAGCCAGGGGGGTTAGGCAGCCCTTGCCTCTTGCCTCTCACCTTCAGGACAGTGATGTTCCAGGCGAAGCTCTCCAGTGCCTTCTGCAGCTTGCGGCCCCGCAGCCCTTCCTTGGTCTCGATGCGGTGCAGCTCCTTGTGGAAGTCCATGCCTGCACAGGCAGGAGCATTGCTCAGTGGGCACAGGGCCATGTGCACGGGGACAGCCACCACCCACCATGGATGGGGACAGAGCTGGGGAGGCACCCTTCACCCGGCACAGGGGAGCAGGTGGGGGTGGGCTCCCGCATGCACCCAGTGGCACTAAGCATCCTCCGTGCCAGGGCTGAGGGAGTCCCCATCACCTGGGCACCACGCTCAGCCCCAGCCCTTGATGATTTTCACCCTGGGTGCCAGGGGGTCCAGAAGGGCAGGAACTACCCTGGGCAGAACCTGGGCTCTAGCATGCCTTGGCCCGCCATGAGGGGCTCAAAGCAGGGCTGCCAGCCCCCACCCCCCGCCAGAGCGCAGGCCCCCGCACCATGCACCGCGTGATATCCTCGTGAGCAGGTGCTATATTTACCCCTCCTGACGCAGCACCGGCTCCAGGCCCACACGAGGGCTCCCACGCAAGCCTGCATGCCCACGTGCTGTCAATCAGCACACCCCCAGCCCCGCACCCCCACCGCAGCCAGCACCCTCCCCAGACCCTGCAGCACCCGCCAGCCGGGCATGGACTGGTACTGCAGGGGCTTGTTGGCAGCACAGACAGGGCAAAAGCAGGGACAGCCAGTGCCTCGGGCATGGGAGTGGGTGTTGCAGCCCCCCAAACTGCTGTCTGCCACTGCTTCGAGGAGCTGGGCAGCAGCCACAGCCGCACACCTCGGAGCTCCTCTGCCCCACGATGCCCCCCATCAGCACAGCAGCAGAAGTCCTGCAGCTGGAATGGTGCAGGAGAGCACAGAGTCCACCTGTGCCCTGCACCCCAGCCCTGCTGCCTCCCCCTGCTGCCTCCCCCCCACTGCAGCTCCCCCTGGCACTGGCAGCAGCAGCACAGCCAAGAGCTCCAGGAGATTTCCAGGCTGCCATGCTGGCAGGGCACAAACCAGGCTGCTGGCAGCAAGGCTGGTACCAGCTGGGGGGGGCAGAGTGGGGCCCCCTCCTTCCTCCGCAGCCTCTCCAGCTCCAGCCAGCTCTCCCTGCCCCACGGGGAGCCCAGAGGTGCCTCCAGGCCGGCAGCCCCTCTGAGCACCCAGTGGTGGCAGGGGCCATCCCTGCGGGACCCAAGCCCACGGAGGGGCCAGGCAGCCATCAGTGCTGGGAGAGGGGCTGGTGGTCCTGGGCAGCTGCTGGGGTGGGGACAGGACTGGAGGCAGGAGTGGGGCAGGCAGCTGGCAGCACCTGCCTGTGTGGGTTCAGCCATGTGTCTTGGAAGTTGTAACATTTAGTTGCCACTTCTACCGTCAGCCCCAGTCTGTTATTTCTGGTGCTAATTATATTCTGGCGTTCGGTAGTTAATGACTCTTCCCTGCTTCCTCATCAGCCTCCTCCGCTCCTCTCCCTTCCCTCCCTCCTGCACATCCCACCCGCCAGCACCCTGCCCCAGTGTGGGCAGCCCCTCATCCCAGCATCCAGCACCAGGTAGCTCCAGTGCCCACCCTGTGCTGCCAGGACATGGGAAAACCGCAAAGCGGGGGTCACCCCAGCCAGAAATCACTCTCCCACCCACCCTGGCTGCTCTGCCACTGACCTCTGGCCCCACCTGCACCCACCCAAGGTGCATCCCTCACCCCTCACCCTCTGCCACTCACCTGCAGGCATGGAAGCGTGTGGCCAAAGGCACATGGCCATGCCAGTGCTCAGGTCCAGAGCCTGTTGCCAGACCCCTGTGGGGACATGTGCCCCTGGCCCAGTGCAGAGGAACAGCCCCCTGTGTCCAGACCCCCAGGGAGGTGCAGGGCTGAGCCTGCCCTGCAGACCCACCTGCCTGCTGTGCCTGGATGAGCTTGCTGTACACTGCGTCAGCGGATTCAATCAGCGTCCGGCTGGTCTGGATCATCTGGGGAGAGGGGCAACGTGAGGAGGCGGGCAGTCCCCAGCCCCCAACCCATCACCCCTGGCAGAGCCGATGGGGAGAAGGGGCTTAGTAAGGACTGCCCCTCACCCTGGTATGGAGGCCGGGTCTGGCCCTCCTTGCTCCGCCATGCACAGCCAGGTGCGGTGTCACCAGTGCTGGCTGGCAGCCAGGTCCCCCTCCAACAACACAAAGGAAGGAAGAGGCTCTGGCTGAGGCAGTTAATGGGATTTCTCCCAGCAGGCAGGAATGCAGGACGACCCACCCCCCCCCACCACACCACCCCCCCCCCCCCCCCCCCCCCCCCCCCGGTGCAGGCAGCACTGGCGGGAGGATGTGGGCTTGTACCCAGCCGGGCATACCTGAGCCTCTTCCCTGGGCAGCAGCCCCTTGCCAGCCTCCCTCTGCACCAGGACCGGTGCAGTGAACTCAGGGTCTCCCACCCTGGCCAAGGTGGTGGTCCCGGTGCTGCCAGCCCCACCAAACAACCCTGTGAGGAGCTGAGCCCCAGCAGGATGGCACTTACCGTCTCGTAGGCGGTGAGGACCTTGCGCAGTAGGTCTGGGATGGGACCCTGGGCCTCCATGGGGGGGTACTGCTCTGCCAGATTGAGGGTGACGCTGGGTGTGCTGTCACTGTGCAGCAGCCACGTGGCCACCGTCAGGATGCACTGCTTCATGTTGGCGGCGGGCGTCAGCCCACACAGCTCCTTGAAGGAGACCAGTGCATTCTGCAGGTAGAGACCAGTGTCAGGGGCTCAGCCCTGGAGGGTCCCCAAGAGCCACCCAGCAGGAACAGCCCCATTTACCCCAGCATTCTGCTCTGGATGAGGCTCCTCACCCCCAACCCTAGGAGGAAGGGGGCATGTCTGGGCACCCCACTGCTCGCGGTTCAGCCCCGTCATCCCCTGCACAAGCTGGGACTCCCAGTGCCTCCACAGGATCCATACCTGCACATTCTCCCGCAGGTCGGTAGCCTCCCGCAGCGGCTGGGTGGCTGTCCGGAACACCTCATCGATGGCCTTGATTCCGGTGGCCTTGGTGGAGGTGTACTCCCTCACCCTGCGGCCCCGGCGCCCCGCCAGCCCCCGGCGGTGCCCCTTGCCCCCACCACGGCGGTCAGTGATGGCCACGTGCACAAAGAGGGTGGCGTGGGGAAGGGGCTCCCCGGCCAGGGACTGGAGGGGGACATGGCGGTAGCCAGGCTGTAGGCACTCGAAGGGGATGGTGTACTGGGCAATGAACTCATCCCCGATGTAGTCATCGTCCAGCACAATGAAGCGCAGGACAGCCAGCTCTGGCAGGTTGATCTGGAACTCCAGGCTTTCATCAAAGACAGGGTTGTCCCCGCTCTGCAGGGCTGTCTTGGTGCGGTGCTCAGCGCAGTCAGCCGGGATGCCGTGGATCTCAGCGCAGACGTAAGGCTCCACCACCTCCCCCTTGGCCCCCGAACCCTTGGGCTTGGGCAGGTTCTGCCCACTGATGACCTTAAGGTGCAGGAGCTGGGCGGGCACCCCAGGCAAGGAGTCCTTGGCGTTGGCACTGAAGTAGGAGACCTCCTCCCGCATGATGGCTGGGCGGAGGACATAGCCACAGGCCCCGTTCTGTCGGAACCAGCCCGCGTTCAGGTCCATCATGAGTCCTGGGGTCTGGTAGTTCATGGCCACCATCTGGCAGCCACACTTCCAGAAGTCCTGGGGGTTCATGTTGCTGGCATCAATGCGCATGGGGCTGGGGTAGACACGGGAGAGGAACCGCTTGTTGTAGCTCACCAGCTCGGCCGGGCACTCATTGGCGAAGCGTCCTGCCTCCACCTCGCTGAAGGAGCACATCTCCCAGTAGCGCTGCCCACGCCGCGAGCTCTCAAAGTCCTGGAAGGGGATGGCCTGGCAGAGGCTCACAAGCTCTGAAAGCTCACGGCTGAGGCGCAACCGCCGTGGGCCACCTCCCTCAGGCACCTCCTGGTCCTCCTGGCCCAGCCGCCGTGCCAGCTCCCAGCCTTCCTCCTCATCCGACACCTCCCCCTCGCTGTCCTCACAGGCGGGCGGCAGCTTCTTGCCCTTGATGAGGATGCGGCCCTTGAGCTGCTCTGGGGAGGGCAGGTAGGACGCGGTGGGGTTGGGGGGCTCCAGGTACAGCTTCTCCCCCAGCGTCTTGCGCAAGCACTGGGCAGCAAGACGCTGCTGCGGGGCCGAGCAGCGCACCACCAGGCAGAGGATGAGGGGGTAGGCGGAGGCGGTGAAGGCATGCTGGTCGATCAGCCCCACCACGGTGCGGAAGGGCACACAGGAGGCAGCCGAGGGGCTGGTGTAGACCACAGGTTCCCCCTCGGGGCCATCCCACAGCACCAGCTCGATGCTGCGGCAGCCCAGGCCCAGGGCACTGATGTAGCCATTGATGTCTGAGCGGCCCCAGAAGTTGTCCTCCAGCAGGCAGGCGCTGTGGGCAGAGCTGATGTAGTAGTGTGAGAGGGGCTGTGCCATGTCCTGGCACACCTTGCGGTGCTGCGGGTCGAAGATAGAGCAGTCGGCGGAGAGCAGGTAGCGTGTGAAGCCGTCAATGGCCAAGTAGCCCTTCTCCCGGCCCTCCTTGGAGGGCTCATACTTGCTAACAATCTCCAAGCACTTCTCCTCTGTCACCCCCTCCATACCCTGCTCCACCTCCAGGAACATCAGCAGGTCCTTCAGACCCAGGTACTCCTTGTTGCTGGAGAACTGCACGAGCAGGAAGAAGATCTCAGGGCGGGTGCAGAGCTCGCAGTACACCTCCACAAAGAGGTCACAGGCCACCTCTGCACCAGGACGCTCACTGGCCTTCTGCAGCTCCTTGAACTTCAGCTCGATGGTGGAGGTCTTCATGCCTGGGTTGAGTGCTTTAATCAGCTGCACGGCCCGGGATACAGGGATGTGGCCAGTCTTCTCCAGGTCAGCAAGGTCGAAGACGGAGGAGATCCAGGAGGTCCGGAGGCTCGGGTGGCCGGTCCCAGGCGCCTCAGGGGTGTGCTTCCCATAGGACACCAGGTACCGGAGCCCCATCACCCAGGCGCTCACCACATCAGCTGAGCTGGCCACCAGGTCCAGGGACTCATAGTTGTCTCCGTAGATGATGGAGAAGGCACACTCATCCGGGAACTGGTCGGAGAGGCCATTGCTGCGCAGGATGGGTGTCTTCTTGCCCACACGCACCTCTTTGACTGACTTGATCTCAATCTTCGCCTTCTCTGAGTCCTTCTTGGAGGGCTCCCAGCGCACAGAGCGCATGTCAGCGTCCAGCACGAAGAAGCGGCTGTACATACGGGAGTTGGAGCGCACCTTCTTCAGCTCACAGCCCTCCAGCATGAAGGAGATGCAGGCGGCCGTGCTGTTGATCTTGCGGTCGTTGGGCATGGTGCTGAAGGACACAGTCTTCTTCTTCTGTGGCGGCCGCTGCCGGGACCCATCCTGCCAGGGTGGGAGAAAGGGGCAGACCTGTCAGGGCTTGGGCAGGCAGCATGTGCCTCGCCAGCTCCCAGCACCCTCCTGCCACATGCTGTCCTCACCCCGGCCCCGATGCACAGCGCAGCACCCTGAGGTACCCCAGTACCACACAAAGTCCAATCCGCCCCAGCCTGATCCTCTCCCCTGAGGCTGGGAGCTGGCTCCAGCCGTGGCCTCCCCCACAGGTCGCTGCCTGGCTTATTTTAACTCTGCCTTCCTTCCTTCCTTCCTGCTCCCGGCCCTGAGCTGGATCCTTCCCCACTCTTCACTCCCTCTCAGAGGCACAGCCATGCACAGGCAGCCCAGCACAGCCCCTAATGCCCCAGCCTGGGGACACTGGAGTAAAACAGGCGCCTGGCAGAACCAGCCTGTGCCCACGGCAGCCCCATTGCTGCAGAACACATGCCATGACCCCTCACAACTTCCCCGTGGCACCATGGTGCAAGGACGCCCACGGTGCCCTGAGGTGATGCACGGGCAGAGCTGCTCATGGGGAGGCCCAGACAGACCCCCACTCTGTCTGCAGGGAGCAGAGCAGGACAGCCACCTGCAAGAGTCACAAACTGGGGGCAAGCATGGCCCATGGCCCTGTCCTGCAGAGCTGCTGCCTGTGTGGGGTCAGGGGAGTATGGGCTGTCTGCTGCCTGAGCCCCATGCCCGCACCCTGCCCGTACCCCTGTGCCAGCCCTGCCCTCAGATGGGAATAAGGAGCGTGCTGCCAAGGGGCTGGAGGGAGGGGGGGATGAGGGGGAACAGCAGGGCCTGGAGCATATTATGGGATGGATTTCATTAAGTAGCGCAGCAGGAGGAGATTTAATCCACTTCTTCAAGATTATGGTGAGTCACCTCTAATCCGGTGGTGTCTCCAGCAGAGGCAGGTCCTGCCCAGCTGCCCTGGTTGGGGGTGAGAGGGGGTCTCCCTCCGGCATCCGGAGAGTCTCCCCAGCTCCTGTGCAGAGCAGCTGCAGGGCTGACCTCAGCCTCACACCAAAGGGTCTGGATCAGTCCCCGTGGGGCCATGCAGCCCTGCCAGGGGCAATTGGGATGGGTGACACAGGCAGCTGACTTGTTCCCCCCGGGATTGCCCAGGACACATCCTGGGGAAGGGGGAACTGGCCCCAGCCCCTCCCCATGCTAGAGCCAGCCAGGTCCCGGGCAGGGTGCACTCAGTGGGTGACAGCACCCATCTATGCAGCACTGACCCCACTCAAGACCATTTCCCCCTGCTCAGATGCAGGAGCTGTTTGTGTCCTCTCGCTGCTGGCTTGCTCCATGGAGCCAGCTGAGCGTCAGGACCTTGTCTCCATGCCAGCCAGCTCCCGGGGGGTCTCCCCTGCTCAGCCAGCTCCCAGGGCCCCCAGCCAGCAGGAGCTGCCCCTCCCCAGGCAGTGGGGGGGTGGTGCACGGCATCCCCCAGAACCCCACCATCCGCCTGGGTCACTCACCCCCAGGGCTGAGCCAGGAACCCTCCTGCCAGGGACACTGTGCTGGGGTGCAGGACCCCCACTCAGCAGAGGGCTCGATGGCAGGTCCTGCCATTGGGCAGCCCTGTGGAGAAGGACTCACCACTGTGACACTTCCTGCAAACAGCAATCTGAGCACCCCACTGACAGGCAGCCCTGGTCCTCACCACCCTGCCATGGCAGGCACCGGGAGCACCCCCTCCTGCCCTGGGCAGGACCCCCACACTTCTCCCCGCCCTGACTCACCCCACCCCGGGCGGCTCCTCACTGGGCCCCACAGCTGAAAACAGGAAATCCATCCGGAAAGGAAACACGGGCGGGGGGCCGACATGCACCCAGCACCCGGGGACCTGCCTCCTGCTGCACCCACTGCAGGCAGCCAGACCCACCCCTCTGGCACTGGCTCACCATGCCCCATGCTGCCCCAGGTCAGGGCAAAATTCGAACAGCTCCCCTGAAGTCCCTGACCCTGGGGCTTGGGCAAGGGGAGGGGGTGCCTGCTGCAGTGCTTTGGGGTGCAGATGCACGGTGCAGACCTGAGGCTCCCCGTGGCAGACAGGCTCTGCTCTGACTGGCTGTGTGGCCAAACGTCGGTGAGTGCCACTGCCACCCCACTCCAAGAGTCCCTGGTGCTTGCAGCCAGTGAGCTGGTGGCAGCAGCTGTGCGGGGTCTCCTGCCCACAGTTGCCTGTTGATGTCACACACCAGCCTGGGGACCAGTGGGGCAAAGCCACTGCTCCCCAGCAGCCCCACAGGCGCTTTCAACCCTGGGGACACCCAGCTAAGTGCTCCACAAGGCATGGGCAGAGGCGGTGCAGGCAGGAGCAGCGCAGGCAGCTGGGACCACAGGGCTCCATCAGGTCAGCAGGGGAGGCAGGAGGATGTGGCACTCACGGCCATGGGAGCACAGAGCATCCCTCACCACAAAGGCCAGGCCCCAGCAGCAGCAGGCATCCCACACACTATGCTGCCAAGCTGGCAGCAAGCACGCAGGGCACTTGCCCACACTGCCCTGCCCATCGAGCCCAAAGCCCAGCTCTGTCAGAGGGAAGGCACCCCAACCATGATGCTGAGGATGACCCTCATGTCAACGGTGAGCGTGGGTATCTGGCTGGGCACGGAGGGCACGTCCGAACCCAGCTGCCTGCACCCTGCCCAGCTCCTCAGCATGTGCTAAGCACCTCTTCAGCCAATTACCTCCTGCGATTACCTACCGTGCCCTGGCAAGCACGGTCACCCTAATCTCAGCTCCACGTGACTGCTGTCATCACCCGGCCAAGCAACCCACCCCGGAGCACGGGGATGGGGAAGGGCCCATTAGCCACCCCTCCCTTCCCGTTATCCCCAAGGCCTGGCTGGGGGGGGTCCCTGCCACACAGCAGCTTGTGACAGCAGGAGACAGAGGAACTGAAAGCCTCTGGGGCTGAGGCATCTCAGCCTGACAGCGACTCTGCTGCCCAGCCAGGGGAGCAGGACTGCCGCCTCCCCAGCAGCAGGACCCCTCTTCCAGCCATGGGGTGCACAGTGGGGCTGTGTTTTGCACAGGGGCCGAGGCTGTTCCCCAGCCTGTCTGGGATGTGATCCATGCACAGCCTGTTTCCCCAAGGCCCAGCTCTTCCCAATGCCCCCATGCCAGGCTGGGCAGTGCACGCAGGGATGCGGGCATCAGACAGCAGCCAGCAGCACTGGAGCGGAGGCAGTGGGAGGCCAGGCACAGCCAGGGCTTTTCTACCACCGTTTGTTCCCTGCCAAGGAGATAGCAAGTGACACATCCACTCCCCGCGGCACCAGCTGTTGCTACACAGTGAGGGGCTGTGGAGCCAGAGCCCCTCACAGAGGGGCACAGCTCCTGAGGCTGGCGTGGGGTGGGGGCCCATGCAGGGGACAGGACAGAGAAGCGCTGGGGAAGGGTCACCTCCTGCAGCCAGGAGGAACAGATCCAATATCCCTCCATCCCACTCCAGCATCCTCCCAGACCACCAGACACCTCCACATCCAGCCTGAGAAGGAAGCAGGGAGGAGTAGATCCTCTAGCCAGGGCACAGGGATGCCACCCTCCCCAGTGCCGTCCGTGGCTAGCTCTGCCACCACCCATCACGGGCAGCCTTGGGCTCCCCCTGCCCCAGCCCAGCTGCTGATTCTCACTTTCAGATTCACTCCTCCAGCTTTTTCTGGAAATCCCAAAAAATAACAGAGGCTGCAGCTCTTCCTACATGTGCCTCCACTTTGCCAGCAGCCAGTCCCTGTCCAGCCTGCTGCCTGCCACTCCCCTGTGCCCCTGCTCCAAGCTTATGGCACTGGGCCCCCTCCCTGCCCCACAGCCCCTGCCACCAGCACTGTGGCCGAGCTGTGGGTGCACCCCCTGGCTCCCACCCACCACCATGCCCTGGGAGCAGCAAAGCTGCTGCAGACCTCAAGAACAGCCTTTGCCTCCCTAGGGATCTAGGGTCAAGCAGCTGTTGCCCAACCCCTGATGGGGCTGATGGGGGTTCCCATGGACCCTTCCTGCCACCACCACCCTCTCCCCAGCCACTGCACAGAGCCCGGCTGCACTGTCCCCCAGACAGGGGGAGGCCAGGCAGAGGGGTCTGGGCTGTGGCATCAGAGAGGTTTGTGGAGGATGTGCTCTGTCCCCTGAACCCACTCAGGGACGGGAGAGCTGTGCTGGGGAAGCAGCAGGGTTCTGCCCAAAACCTGTGAGGGCAGGAGGAGCACAGCGTGGGTGGCTCATGCCTGCACAGTCCCACAGGCAGCAGCTCTGCCCACCATCCCCTGCCCACCAGCCTCAGCCCAGGGAGGGGCTCAGCACAGTCGGGATGCTGGGGCACAGTCAGGCTCAGCCTGGGGAACTCACAGCTCTGAGACTTGGGACCTGCAGCCCTCCAGCTCCAGGGCAGGATCAGACCCTGGCTGGATTCAGAGATGTACAACAGAGAAGCACAGGCTGGGGATGTCAGCCAAGTCTGACCTGTGCCAGCGCCCTCCCCACCCCCAGCACTGGCCCTGAGCCACCTGACCTTCACGTGAGGCCAAATCCCCTGGTGACGCACAGCGGTGACGGGGGATCTGCCCAGCCCGGGGACAAGCGAGGGGGTCAACTCCAGCCCATGGCACCCCCGGCTGGGTCTGGGGCAGAGCGTCAGGGAGGGAGACGTGCCATCTGGCCCTGGGAAGAGCAGGAGACCCAAACAAGGTCCCCAAGGAAACTGGGCACAGACCATGCACCAGCACTATCCCCTGGGTGCACTGGAGCACCCAGAGGTCTCCTCGCTGTCACAGTGTGGGCCACAGCACAGCTGCTCTCACAACAGTTTGTAGCAGGAGTGGGCAGAGCCATGAGATCCCTCCAGTCACCCCGACAAGGAACCAACACCTCTGCCTGGAGAATCAGGTCCTGGGGGGCAGAGGACTGGGGCTGGGCCAGCACCACGGGAGCAGCCCCCACACCGGGTATTAATAGCACCAGAGCAATCCCGGTTTAAAATAGGCTGCCAGGATTGGGGAGGCGGCTCCCGGGCGGATGTGACCTATTGTGTCAGAGAGCATCGCCGGCATGAGCACAATTAGGGGGGGCTCATTTCGGAAAGCACACGTGTGACCCACTGCCCACCCACGTGGGACACCCCCAGAGCCCCTTCCTGGCCCACAGCACAGTCACAGCACAGCTCCAGGGAGGTGTCAGGAGCCGGTCTGGGGCTGGCCAAGCTAGGCCCCAGGCTCAGCGCCTTTGCTGGAGGGAGCATGGCAAAGCAGACAGCGCTTGGGAGTCAGGAGAGACCAGTGCCTCGCCAGCACCCATGGGTGCTCTGAGCAGGACAGAGGGATGCTGGGGAGCAGCTTCCGTGACAGGAGCAGCGGGGCTGAGCAGGGTGCCCACGGTGGCGTCTGGACAGGGCACCCTGCAGCCACGCCAGGATGACAGGCCAGGCCCAGCAGCGCACGATGCCTGAGCCAGGCTTTGCCCTTGGGGACCCATCGTGCCGGGCAGGGCGAAAGGATGCCGGGCAGGCCCTGGCGACAGCCGCCCCGGCGAGCCCGGTGCCACGGGCAGGGAGCAAAGCCCGGGGCGACTCCCGAGCATCCGTCCGGGGCTGCAGCTGCCCTGACACTCCACCCGGCAGGAGCTGGGTGGGCACGGCGGGCCGGGGGGGGCCGGTGCCCGCCGGCTCCGGGGTCGGGGGACGCGGGGCACGGCACGGCTCGGCTCCCCGGAGCCCTGCGCAGGTGCCGGGCGGTGCCGGTCCCGGGGGGCGCCGGAGCCCGGTGCGGGACGGGGAAGGGCGGGCGGGGCCGCGGCCGCTGCGGGGATCTCACCTTCATGATGCTGGCCCGGGGCGCGGCGGGCGCGGGGCTCCGCTCCGCCGAGTCCTCGCGGCTGCTGCTGCCCGAGCCCGAGCCGGGGCTGCCCCCGCCGCCGCCGCCGCGGGGCCCGTTGGGCAGCGGCGCGGCAGGGCGGGGCGAGCCCGGCGGCGGGGCGCCCCGGGGCCCCTCCGCCATCCCCCGCGGCCTCAGGGCAGCGGCCGCCGCGGGGCCCCGGGCGCCCCCGGAGCCTGCGCCCGCCGCCGCCGCCGCTGCGGGCTCAGTGGCGGAGCGGGCGGGAGGCGGCGCGGCCGGGAGGAGGGGACAGGCCGGGCCGGGGGCGGGGACGGGGACGGCGCGGCCCCCCCCTCCGCCCTGGGCTGCAGCGGAGGGGAGCGGGGACGGGCACCGGCGATGGGCACCGGCACCCAGCGCCGCCGCGCCCCTCCACCCCTTCCCCGCCGAGCGCCGCAGCGCCAGGGCCACCCCATCCCGGCGGGACCCCGGCCAAACCCACACCCTGCGGCGGGGCACCCCCACCCAGCCCACGCCCTACAGCCTGGTACCCGAAACGAGCCTGCACCCTGCAGCCTGGCACCCAACCCCAGACCACGCCCTGCAACCTCCCTACCTTCAGCCTGGCACCCAAAACAAGCTGGTACCCTGTAGTTTGGCACTCAAATTGACCTTGCACCCTACAGCCTGGCCCTGCCAAGCCTGCAGCCTCCAGTAGGGTGAGCGCCGGGGTGGCAGAGGACAAGCAGAGGCGGTGTTGCCACGCCAAGCCGAGCAGCAGCAGCCCAGTGAAGCCCTGGGACCCCACAGCTCTCCTGGGCATGGGGGGTCGAGCCTTCTGCTGGGGTCCCCGGTGCTGCCAGGCCTTCGGAAGGGCTGTGCTTGCCACGGGTGCAGGCACCTGCGGGGTGTGCATGGCACAGGCAGTGGGAGCAGCAGCCCCCCAGGCTCCGTGGGCTGGACAATTGCTGCTGAGGAGCCCCACAGGGAGCTCCTGGAGCCCAGCTTCACCACCCCTGCCTTTATTCAGCCACAACCCGCCCCACTCCCCACTACACCCCAACTCCTATCCTGTGCCTGCACACATCATGCTTGCTGGTCCAGCACCAGTGTCCCCAGTGTGTCCCTCCCAGGCATCTCTCTCCCTGGAAGCTACAGGCACCACTTCTCTACTTGCAGCAGGAATTTTGCTCCAGGCTTTTCTCCCAGCGGGGATGGGGGGAAGGGGCCTTAGACCGGTTTCCGTTCCTGGCAGAGGTTTTGGCTGCACCAGGGGGATGCTTTGTGTGGACCTTGTTCAAGACATTTGTCCTCGCCAGACAGTGGCCTGGCCCCCACCCCAGCAGCAGCTGCCTGCACAGCGGGCTCCCTGAGCACCGTGGCTCACTAGCCCTTGAAATAAACCTTAACAAACAGGAGGGGAAAGGACCAGTCCCTCCCACCTGGTACATTTATGCCTCAAAGGCATGAACAGCCTGATGCTCCCAGAGCCGCAGCCAGACACTGAACTGGTTAAATATTCATGGATGCCCCTTCCCTGGGACCCCGGAGGAAATGACAGCAAACTCCTCAGTCACCAGAGCAGAGCCAGGGCTGTCATCAAGCAATCTCTTTAATGAGGATTAAAAATAATAGTATTAAAAAATCAATCCCAGAGCACTGCCCCTTATTTATTTTTGAGAGATAATCCTCCTTTATTTTCCTTCTGTTATTTTTTAAACATTAAAAGCAGCTCTTGCTGGAGCTTATTGTTTCCTAACTCAGGGCGCTGGAGCCTGGCAGAGGGGCTGATCCACAGCAGCCAGGACCTGCCACCACCAGGCAACCCACCGGCAGTGCCCCTGCCCACAGTGTCTCTGTGAGGGGACAAAATGCCATACACCCAGAGCTCAGCGCAGAGATGAGCTCATGGGGAGGTTTCTGCTGTCCCCCTGCACCAGCCATGGGCTGTGACCGCTGAGGTGTCCCCTCAGAAAAGACACGAGCATCCACTCCACTGCAGCTGCCAGTGGGCACTGCCAGGGCACTGGGCAGAGTGGGGTAAGCCATGGCGCTGGTGGCCCCATGATCCTCACAAGCATCTGTGGTCCCACCCTGCACCGACAGCAGCCCCAGGAAGGGGCAGGTTTGCTGGTGACATGCTGTACCCAGGGCTGGGGTGCGCTGCAGGTCCTGCTCCATCCCCATGGGCAGCACAGAGCAGGATGCTCACCAGCGCCTGGTGCCTGCCAGCACCACGGAGCTGAGCGTGCTGGCTCCATCCAAACAACTCAGCCGGTCCCTCCAGGGCTGGGCACCCTCACCCCCATGCCCCTCTGTCGGTGCACGCCAGGCAAACCCCAGGGCCGGGAAGGCCGCAGGGTCCCTGGGCTGCCCTAGGAGATGACAGTGCTCTGGATGAGCTGCAGCAGCCGCTCCTCCCGCAGGACCCTGGGCATGGGGACGGGGGAGCCCAGCGCCTCCCTCAGCTGGGCAAAGGCCCCGGCCCCCACCAGGTGCAGGCGCAGGGGCCCGATGCTGCCCTTGAAGCGGAAGGACTTGTAGATGGGGAAATTCTCCTGGAGACACTGGTCCAGCTGCAGAGAGAGGTAGGCTGCCCGCGCTGCTCCCATCGCCCCAGCATCCTCCCTGGGCAGGGCCACCCCAGCCATCCCCACTCCCCCTCCCCGCAGCGAAGCATCCCCGAGGCTGCCGGGCCAGCACCGCCACCGCGTGGCTGCGCCCACCCCGCTGCCTCTCCCGGCTGTGAGACGGGACCCGCCCGGAGCAGAGCCGCCATCCCCCTCACCTTGTAACGCTGCCCCTCCGACAGGTCCCGCAGGCCCCGCAGCTCCACGAACACCTCGTAGTGGGGGGCGCAGACACCCGAGGAAGCGCCTGCAGGCACCACCGGTATGTTAACGCCCCCCAAGCCCCCAGCCCCTGCGAGGCTGAACAGGGCACAGGAGCCCCCAGACAGCACCAGCTGTGCTTTTGGGGGGACATCTTGGGGGGACTCACCCAGCAGGACACTCTCCACACAGATATAGTCAACCAGGTGAGCGCCTGGCCACATGCCCACAGCACAGCACAAGCTCTTGTAGAACTGCTCCTCAGAGATGCTCTCACCCCGCACGCTCAGTGTCTGGCTCTCCCTGTGGTGGGGGGACCGGGGTGGGTGTCCCATGCTGGGGGTGCCACCAGCACCATCCCATCCAGATCCTGCCCAGCATAAGGTTCCTCCCCACAGTCCCCCGAGGCAAGGAGTGGGGACTGGGGTGTCCTGACCTGCGCTTGGGCTCCACTACGGGACACTGCTTGTGGAAGCCTGTCACCCTCAGCACCTCCCCAGCACGGCACCTGCGTGGGCAGGAGAAATGTGAGGGGGGGCGGTGCTGGACACACGGGGCTGGGGCAGGCTGCCTGCAGTAGCAGGGAGGAAGCACCTGTATTCTCCAGGCCGGGCGGTCAGGACCAGCCCGTACTCTCGTCCCTCCCAGAGCTCTCCCAGCAGCACTGTCTGTGGCTCCTCCTCGGCTGGGCAGGGCAGGAACTCGCAGAAAGCCCAGTCAGGGCACAGAAGGAATCCGGGTGCTGGCTTCTCTGGCCACAGGTTCACCCCAAGCAGCACTGGGCAGAGGGCAATGTGTGTCAGCATGAGCACCCCCAGGCTCCCCCTGCCCCTGCGGCCTCACTCCCCTCCAAAGGCCAGAGCTCTTTTTTGACAGCAGACAGGTCACTCCAGGGAGAGATGTGGCACAGAGATACACCCACATCTGCAGGGGCAGGGAGTGTTTGTGCTGCTCCCCAGCACCCAGGGCAGGCCCTGGGGACAGCCTCATGTTGGGGACACTCACCTCCGGCCACCCGGTAGAAAGGGCAGTAGAAGGGCAGCCCCTTGCAGTCGGCCTGGCGGAGGGTGTCACAGTAGAGCCGCTCTGTTCCATGCGCCGTCCCCACCACCACCACCTCCAGCTGCGGCCACAGGCGCTGCACGATGCCCTCGAAGCCCTGGGCACACTCAGCCCGGAGCTCAGCCGCCCTGGTAGCATCAGGGACCAGCAGTGCCTCCAGACGGCCCCGTGCTCCCTCGGGCAGCCCAGGCTGGGGGCTCAGCCTGCCCAGCGCCAGGTCCTGGGCCAGCCCAGGCCAGTCGGTGTGCAGAGTGGCGAGCGCATCGTGTAGCTCAGCAGCCAGCCCGGCCTCCAGCACACGCAGGGCACGTGCCCGCAGAGCAAAGAGCAGCTGCACCCGCAGAGCCACAGCCCGCGAGGGAAGGGCACCCGCCTCGGCCGGGGTGCAGTACAGGGTGGGCAGGGGCCAGCCCGCCGGGGTACAGGTGGTGCTGGGTGTCCAGGAAAGCAGGGCTGTGCTCCGGGGGGCCAGTGCCCGTGGGAAGGCGGCGTGGAGGGTATCCAGGTAGAGCAGGGACCCCTGTGCAGTGAGAGGCAGGGGTCAGGCAGCGCAGACTCTGGTGGCAGCACGACCTTCCCCGTGTGCAGGCGCCCCCTCCCTGCTCCGCTTCCCCCGTACCTGCAGAAGGGGGTCGGTGCCCCAGCAGCTGTGGATCAGAGCCCAGGGGTGCAGCTGGGGGACCTGACTCCCCGACGCCCCGGCAGGGCAGCTCTGCCCCAGGGGGTATCGCTCCCGGAAAGCCTCCGAGCCTGCCGAGAGAGACACGGGATGAGGCTGGGGGGGGGCACCCCCGGGACACCCCTCTTCCCCCACCTCCCCGCCCGTCGCTGTGCCGCCCCCTCTCACCGCGGGCCGTGCCAGCGGGCAGCAGCCGCCGCAGCCGCCGCTCCTGGCTGAGCTGCACCTCGCTGCCCAGCAGCTCCAACCGCCGCCGGTACCAGCCCGCGGCGCAGCGCAGCGCGGCCCGGGCCAGGCGGTGCCGTAGCGCGGGGGCGGCGGGCAGCACCACGGCCACGGCCACCACCACAGCCACCGCCACGGCCACCGCCACGACCACGGCCGGCAGCATCCCGGGGCGCGGCCGCTGTCCCCCAGCAGAGACCCGGGCACCGCTCCCCCCGCCCCACTCCCCGTTATTCCGCCTCCGGCAGAAATGACGAGCAATGACCGCGACCGGCCCCGCCCGGCCCCAGCTCCGCCTTGACTCCACTTTTTATTTTCATTTTCTCTTTTCTTCAAAACCCCTGACGCGGCCCCGCCTCCCCCTCCGCGGAGAACGGGACCGCCATCAGCGACCCCCACTTCGCCCCGAGCAAACCGCCTCCTCCCGCGCTCCTCGGCAGGGGAAAAGCTCCTGCTGAAGCGCAGAGTGACGCGTCTCTGCCTTGGGCTCCCCCAGAACACAGCCCGACTCCGGCACAGCCCCCCGGGCAGTCCCTCGGCCCTGCCTGTTCTGCCTGGGCCGGGGGAAGCTGGGGCCCCGCTCTGCCCTCGGAGGTGGGGGAGACAGACGCAGACCCCACCCCTGTACTTGGGGCATCCGCACCCCTGGCTCTTCCTTGCCCTGAGAGTGGGGAGCAGCTTGCAGCCTCTGGTACCCCCCTGACTTACCAGGGCCTGACTCCAGCCCAAGACACACGTGAAACCCAGAGCTTTTGTGTTAGAAAAATAGTCTGTGCTTTATTTACTCTGTGGTAGAAAAAGAACATGGCCACAACCCCAGAGCTCCTCAGCCAGGGGGAAATGTGGGGGGGGAGCAGCAGGCTCTGCTCCCCTCAAACCACCCGCAGTGCCCAGCTGCCCTCATGGGGTACCCCCAGGCCCTGCCTCCCTCACACCGCATGCTCTCTGGAAGGGGGATGCTGAGACCAGGAGTTGAAGGGGCTCCCGCATAGTTGGGGGGCCAGAAGAGGAGACAAGGTGTGGGAGGGAACCCCACTGCTGTGGAGCAGAGCACTAGCACGGCCAGGGAGGGGAGCTACAGCCGACCCCCCCCCTCAGCTCCACACCAGAGCTCGGCGTGCCCACGCACCCCTGGGAACAGACCCGCAGGGCAGGACAAGGCGGCGACACGTACATTCTTAGTGACGACTGCGAAAGCGAACCTGAGGCCAGACTCCCGGCCCCCACCCCGAGCAGCCCCTCATCAGGGAGCAGGGCAGCTGCCGGGCTGGTGCTTGCAGAAGCGGAAAGCCGAAGCTGGGCCTCTTTAAAAGGAACATACAGGAAAACTATGCGACAAATCCGCTGCCGTTTATACAAGGGCATAAACACCAAAGAGCCGGACGCCAGGCTGCATTTCGGGGCAGCACAGAGCAAATCTCCAGGGCAGGGCCCACACGCTGCCCCCCTGCCCCGGCACAGAGACACGAACACAGCACAGACCCCGCAGAGCCGGGGCCAAGGGGGCTGGGCGCTTGCCCGTCACGACTGAGCGTGGGGGATCCACTGACTGTCCATAGGGCGCCGCAGCAGCTCCTCCACGTGCCTCGCCACGTCTATGGTGTCATCCAGATCAAAGTCACCCTCGGGGTCCAGCACAGTGTCAGGACTGTGGGAGGCAGGGGGGTGAGGGAGGAATCCAGCCGTGGTGGGATGGGGACAGGGGACATGATACCTACTTCTGGGTGTACATGTTGTAATGGGGCTGGGAGCAGACGGCAGGTGAGGGAGCCTGGTCCATGTAGGTAGCACTTCCAGGGCCAGAATCGCCTGATGCGTTGGCAAACCTGAGGGGATGGGGGGAGGCTTATGAGCCCTGGCCTGGGACAGGCCAGGTTGCCCCAGGGGTGAAGTTTTGCTCCAGGAATGCCCACTGCCTCTGCCTGGCACTGGTGCGGTGCAGGTAGGGCCTCCAAATTCCACATCCTGAACCAGCCACAACCTGTAGGGTCCCAGCCCCCTGGGTGGCAGCAGGGCAGGAGGGAGAGTTCGCTGTCCCAGGGAAGGCAGAGCCCTGCTTCAGCCACAGGCTCCTCAGCCCCCAGCACCGACACTGCTCTCAGGCTCTGGCACGGATAGCTAAGGTGCCCTGGGCTGCCAGCCACTCCAGGCAGCTCGCCAGAAACCAGGAACTCTCCCACAGAACCATGTTAGGTCTGCGATCAGGGTCAGACTTACTCTGGCACAACTTGCTTGATCTGTGGCTTCACATATCCATCCACGGCTTTAGCTAGAGGAAAGAAGGCAGCACTAAGGCCTGGAGCTGCTGGCGCATGCCACGAGCCTGCAGCAGGCTGAAGACTCACGCATGGCCAGCTGCAGAGCCCCCCTGGGACAGGGGGTGCTGTGAGCCCTGGCTCCACCCCAGTCGGATGCATGAAGGAGAGTGATACACGCGAGCTGAAGGGGCAGCGCTACCTGGCGTGGACTCACAGAGAACCGGCGTGTAGTACTTGGAGAAGACCTCATCCTTGGGCCGGTCAGGGAACACATAGTTGAGGTAATTGAGGTCCCCAAGGCGGTCGGCAAGGGAACGGATGGAAAAGTCCCTGGTGGTGAAAGGCATCAGGTTCCAGAACATCCTCTCAGCTGGAAAACAAGAATGAGGATGCTGGTGATGCCCAGAGCCAGCAGCAGCTCCCAGTCCCACTCTGTGAGATCACATCAAGTGTTGGATGGCATTTCCCACACTGCATCCTGCCCCAGCAACACACGAGGGCAAAATGCAGGTTGCCAGAAAACAGGACTTTGCTCGGCCCCACCAACACCAGCACTGGGGTGGATGCAGCCACAGCAGCAGCAAGTGCTGGCAGCACTGGTCTCCACTGGGCAGCCAACGTATTCCCACAGGCTCTCTAAGGAAGGCTCCTGCATGCCTGGCTGTGGCAGTGCTCATGCTCAGCCAAGACAAGAAGTGCTGGAGCAGCAGCACCAGCCCCATGGGTGTGAGATAGGTGAGTTCCAGGCTGAGGCCAAGCTGGGGGTGGGGGTTGGAGCTCCCAGCATGCACTCACGAGAGTCGAACTTCCATGCGATGGTGATGCCGCCAATCTCCGAGTCGCTGAACCGCAGGAGGAAGGTCCCGTCGGGCTTGTTGATGAGCAGGTCGTGTGCCTGCTGCTTGTTGACGAAGCCCAGGATGGCCCTAGGCAGAGCGAAGCGTCAGAGCCAGGAGTCAGGGCTGGGCAGCACGGGACAGGGCGTCTCTTACCCGTCATTCCAGTGCGGCTTCAGATGCTTCTTCAACACCTCCATGACTCCATCAAACCACTGCCAGAAGGTGTAGTTCCTCCCAGGCAGGTTTTCCTGTTGAAAGCCCCAGAAAGTGAGCACAGCACGAGCACTTGGCGCAGCAGCGGAGACTCAGGGATCCACACTGCCAGCGCTGCGAAACCTGGCACAGGTCAGCCTGGCTGGGCAGCACAGCCCTGGGGCAGCAGCCAGCAACACCTCCCCCAGGACCTGAAGCCTGTCTGTGGGCCCACAGCACCCCGTGTCTCCCCAGGCGAGGGAGATCATAGAATCATAGGGGTTGGAAGGGACCCCGAGAGATCATTGGGTCCAGCCCCCTGCCAAAGCAGACTCCCTAACTCATTGCACAGGTCGGCATCCAGACAGCTCTTGAATATCTCCAGAGGAGACTCCACACCCCCTGGGCAGCCTGTCCCAGGGCTCCCTCACCCTCACTGGGTAAAAGATGACACCTCCCACCCCACCACAGCTGGTACCCATCTCGGTTTTCCACCATACCAGCATGAAACAACTCCATGGGAGGGATGTGTCCCCCCCTGCCCCAGCACAAGCACTGGTACTGTGGGTGTTGTGAAGCCCCTGTCCCTCAGCAGAGCAGGACCCCAGGGCCCTGCAGCTCTCCCAGCACAGCATCCAGCTCACTCACCCGGTTGAACTGGGACCAGGACACTGTGGTGCTGCTGTAGTCCTCCAGGTGTGAGCTGGTGCTGTTGAAGAGCTTCTGTGCCAGGAACACCAAGTTCTCCTTGGTCAGCCCACGGCTGCTCTGCACCTCTGCCTTGAACTTCATGTTGAGCGCCTCGCAGAGCTGTGGCCACTGCACCTTGTCGGGCACAGCAAAGGGCACACGGCCCTGGGGGGCACAGAGAAAGGTCAGTGCTGAGCTCTGCCCACCATCTCTCCCTGCCTGCAGACTGACTCCCACCCCCTAAGACAGGGCTTGTCCTGCTCCCTCCTCCCCCATGGTGCTGGCACTCACAGGCTCGGCAAAGGCGTTGTCCCAGAGCACGGTGGCTGTGGCATTGTTGTCCTGGCTCCCATGCACAATCACCACCACGGGCAGGGACAGTGTCTACCAGGGGAAGGAAACAGGAATGGGCTGTGGGGCATCACAGGAGCATCACCCACCCTCACCCACGGGCACCCCTGTACCATCTGTGCCCTGGGACTTCACTCCCTGCCCCACACCCCTGCCCCACAGCTGGCCCAGGCCCTGCAGAGGGGACAGGGCTGGTGGCTTTACCTTCACCTGGAAGACCAGCTCATTGCCACCAATGCTGAACTGCGACTCAAAGAGGATGGTAAACTTCTCCTCTGTCACCGACTCAGCCCCACGGCGGTCCGAGCGCTTGATCCGCTTCAGGGACTGCAGGGACATGAGGGGTGAGCACGGGGGCGAAACTGGGGGGGGACACCAGGGTGAACACAATGGGGGGGTGCAACACAGATGGGGACATGAGGGGTGAACACAGGGGGCACAGGAGGTGGCTGTACGCGTCGAAGGGGGAGGCAGGGGCGCTCACCATGTTGCGGAAGTGGGCGCTCAGCGTCCCCGTGGCCTGGTGATACTCCATCACACAGCAGTTGTTGAGGATCTCGCCGCTGCTCTCACTGCCATGGGAAGACATCAGGTCAGGGAAAGCAGCAGGACCAGGAGGCTGCATGGGGTGCAGCCCCACTACATCCCCCCACTCTGGGCCCTGCCTCAGCAGCCCCAGACCCCCCAGCCCCATCTCCCCTGCTGCATGCCCCCAGATCATTACTTGCGGGTGCTCTCGTTCTTCAGCAGGGCTTTGGCTTGCTGCTCACTGATGATGGTGGCCTTCACCTGGGGGGGGTTCATGTGCACGTTCAGCTTTCCCCCCACCAGGAGTCGCACGGTGGCTGCAAACTTGGTCTGTGTCTTCAGCACCTGCGGGGGCTGCTTCTCGATGATGAAGGTGCTGGGGAGACACGGGTGTCAGGGCCAGGTGTGCAGAGCAGCACCAGCCCAGCAACTCCACCCCATTGGGTGCCTCAGCCAAGCCAGGCCCCCACCTCTACCTGGTCACCAGCGCAGAGATGATGTCGGTGATGGTGCCGTTCAGCTCTGACAGCATCTCCTCCACTGGGCCCGGGATTGGCAGCTGTTGGCACAAGTGCTCAGCCCGGCGGATCTGCTGCCGGTTCTGCCAGATGATCTCTGCCAGCTTCTCACACCTGAGGGAAGCAGGACTCAGCACTGTCCCTGCACTCAGCACCCTGTCCCACTGGGCATAGCTAGCACTAGCACCCACCAGGTCTGCAGCACATCCAGGGTGCCCTCAGGGGGGCCCCCGTTCCCTGCGAGCTGCTGCCGACGCTTCCACTGGATCAGCTCGTCGTCCAGGATGGTCGTTTGCTGCTTGCGCAGGAGCTGCAGCGTCTTCTGGTGCTTCTCAGCCAGGTCCTGCGAGGCAGGATGGCATTAGGGGCTGGGGGCTGGTGGCACTGCCAGCACAAGGCCAGGGGCAGCACTCACCACGCGGTACTGCTGTAGTGTCTGGGCCTCCCGGTGCAGCCAGGCCTCCAATGACGCCTTCTTCTGCTGCAGCGTTGTCTCCCGTGACAGGCGCTCCTGGGGGCCCAGCTGGGAGAGCTGGGAGAACTGGGCTGGGGGACAGGGTGTGGTGTTAGAGCCAGTACCACCTCTGCCCTGGCCCCTGCAGCCCCCCTGGCCCTCCACCCACCTTGAAGGCGCATGTTCTCCTGGTACTGGATGATGAAGTACTCCTGCGTTTGCTGCAGCTTTTTGAGCTCATTCTCAGAGTCCTGTGTGATGAGCCGCAGCTCCTCGAATATCTGGTTGATCTGCAAGTGCTTCTGGGACATAGCATCTACCAGGGAGCCAGCTGGTGAGGGGCTCTGTGCAGGAAGCAGTGAGCACTCAGCATGGCAAGGAGAACCCCCCTTCCCCCTGGGTGCTGAGGGCAGAGGGGGCTCAGATCACCCACTACCTCAGGGCTGTTCCCACCATCCCAGTCCTGAAGACCCCAAGCACCCTCCCATCCCGTGGGACCTGCTCCCTTGTCTCCCTGGGATGCAGACACCCCGTAGCCCCCCCACTCACGTTGTTCGCTTCCCGCACCAGCCGCTGCTCGTGGTAGAGGATGTGCCGGATGCAGCGCACCAGCTCCATGGGGCACCTGTCGTACGTGTTCTGCAGGGAGAGCACAGCCTGAGCCAGGTACGGGGCAGGGACACCCCTCTCCCAGCCCTACAGACCCCACCAGCGCCCCCCACTCGCCTGCAGCTGCGTGGCATAGTGCCCCAGCTTGATCTTCAGCAGGAAGCCGTCTTCGCCCACTTGATGGTCCGCCTTCTTCTGCAGCTCCTGGATCAGCCCCTCCAGCAGCTGCGTCGCCTTCACGTTCTCCTGGGGGTTGTCCAGGTCGATGGAGTCCCTGGGCGTGCAGAGCAGAGCGGCGGTATCAGAGCAGCCCCAACCCAGCACAGGGGCTCCCTGGCAATGGGGGGCAGCCCTCCCTGGGGTGGGCACTGCCAAGCCCAGCATCCCCCACGGGGACCCTGCTGACCTACCACGCTTGGCTCTCGATCCACTGCGACAGGTAGTGCCGCACCTCGATGGGAAAGTGCTGCCCATAGAGCGCCTGCATCTGGCGCAGGGCTTCGCCCTGGAGCTGCTGCGCCTGAATCCACACTGCCATGGCTCACCACCTGTGGGGACACAGCTCATCAGGGCACCATGGCGGTGCTACACCATTGCGGGGGGGGGGGATCTGGCCCTGGCAAGCCCCTTGCAGGCGCCTCAGGGTTTTCCAGTGCTGCCAGTTTTTCCAGTGCTGCCAGAGCCGCATCCGGCTGCCAAAGGAAGGGCCACGCAGGGGACCCCAGCTCTGAGTCACACACACCGCTGCCCCCCTTCACCCCCCGCCCCCCCATCCTGCCTTTTCTGGGAAGAGCCCTGGGGGCAGGAGCCTGGGGCCACGAGCGTGCCTTGGCGCTGCCTCTCCACATGGTACTCATTTCCCCTCGCTGCGCCACGGGATCGCAGCCATCGCTGGCCACGCAAATGAGGAAACAGGACTGGGGGAGGGCTGGTGAGAAATCCAGGGTGACGCAGAGCACAGGCCCCCCCAGCGCTCACCCCAGCGCCTGCCCACACCCTGGCAGCCCCGGCTGGCTGATGGGCAGCAACAGCCCCTGCCCCGAGAGCCCATGTGGCACTGCAGCCCCCATGGGTCCTACAGCCACTGTGCACCCCGTGCCAGCACCATGCAGGAGATGCTGGCTGGGACAGGGAGCTTCCCAAAGCCAGTTTTGGGCCAGCTCTGGCTCCGTGCAGGAACACTGCCAGTTCCCACCCGCTGCGTGGCTCCAGCATCCCGGCTCACACAGGGCAGCTTCTGCAGGCTGGGGCAGAGACAGCACCTATAAAAAGCCCGTGTGTGCCCTGCCATGGTTGTACAGACAGCACGGGGCAGCCTGGAAAAGCAACCTGGTGGTCAGGTCTCTGGGGGTAACGTGATAGTGAGCCATGAGGGAGGCCCTGGGGGGCTTGCATGCAGCAATAAATAGCATTTATAAGCATCCCCAAACCACCCAGGATTTAGGATCACGTGGAGGTGCAGGACATGGGCATGAAGGCTCAGGCTGTGTCCCAAGGCTGGGCGGTCAGGATCTGGTTATGGCACCAATCAGTGACAAGCAGAGGGAGCTGGGGATGGCAGAGGCTGTGCCTCCCTCCCTCCCTCCCTGAAGCACTTTGTTCAGCTTCAGAAATGCCCAGTGGCTCAAGAGGCTCCCAAAGCAGCTGGTGCTGTGCTGTGGGCAGGGGTGTAGGCAGGGGGAGCACACAGCCAGGGATGATGCAGCAGGTCCGGGCAGAGCAGCCCCCGAGTCCCACACCCCCACCCCCTGCGCAGGAAGAGGAACAATAACTGAGAGTTGGCTAAAGATGAATTTTTCCCCTATAAAAAGGGAGGAACATTTCCACATTCACAGAAATGGCCGAGTTGGAAATCCCGTTGGCAAGGAGGGACCCAGGGAGGCATAAAAACACAGGCAAGGAGGGGAAGGGAAGGCGGGATGGCCGGCAGCAGGATGAGTGCTGGCAGTTAGAAATTGCGGATGCTTGATAAGAGGCATCGGTGAGAGCTGCTGCCCTGGCAGAGCTGAGGGAGCCGCCATGGCCACGCTGGTGCCACCATGCCACAAAGAGCCAAAGTTCCCAGAGCAGCAGGGACATCTGTACAGACACAAGGCAAACAAACACTGCCCTGCCTATCGAGAAAATGGTGAGCTCTTCCCATCTCACAGTGACAAAACACTTCCTATTCCACTCCAGCATGTTGTTAAGCAACAAGTCTCAGGCTGCCGCTGCAGTGAGCCAGCAGACACCATGCTCAGCCAGAGCTGGCCTGGGAGTGGGAGCATCACTGCCAGGGTGCCTGGCAGAAGGAGAGCCAGCATCACGTCAGTTTTTCCAAGGGAACTGTGCAGCAGCTGATGGCAGCGTGGCTCATCTGGCACGTGCAGGGACCGATGGCGGGGCTGTCCCCAGAGCTGTGCCAACCCGGGAGATAAGCATGCCCAAGAACTCGTGCCAGGCTTGGATGCAACCTCCACGGGCATCACAATGCAACTGTGGGTGTTTCTCCAAGCACCTCATTTTTGCCTCCTGTGTCTCACCTATGGATGGTCAAACCAAACCTCCCTGGGGGCCATGGGCACCCCAAACTTCCTGGCAAGAGTCACCAGTGCTGCCTGCCACGAACAGATGAGGCTGTCCAACCACAAGACCTGGGAAGGATGGTGTAACTCAGCGAGAGGTACAGCACCATGGTCTCACTGCACAGCCAGAGCTGCCGGCCTTTCCAGGCAGCTCCACACCTAGGCAGCACCTGGCAGGCAGTGCCCAGCACCACGCTCCCCAGTGGTACTGCCAGCTGCCCCAGATGACCACACACAGGGATGTCCTTATGATGGTTTTGCACCCACATCCAGGGACCGGCTCCCTCCTCGTATCATCCCCACTGGTGCATCACCCCAGCCTCGCAGCCACTGGCTCTGGAAACCTCTCCAGGGTCAGGCAGACAGGGCAGGGTCCAGTCTGTCAGCATTTCCCCACACCCAGTGCCATCCCCAGCCCACCACAGCTCCTGCACCCCGGCAGGGACAGGCAGCACTGCTGCAGCGTCACGCACTGCCGTGGGTCAGCTGTGCTGCAGCCGCTGGCCACATGCACAAACAACTGCAAGAGGCAGATAATTGCAGTGGTTTAAGATACTTTGCATTTACTTGCTGGCAGCAAACTATAACCCACCCATTACCACAGCTCGGTTAACCAGCAGCAACTCAAGGAGCCGCAGCGACACGCTCACCGGTGGCTTATCGCCTGTGGAGCAGAACACGCGTCAGCTTCCTGGAGGTAGGACAAGTGCCATGGAGAGGGACCCCAGCCCCGTGGGGCAGCACGGGCAGGGGAGGAGCAGAAGGAGGGGATGTGCCAGCAGTTGTCACTTCTGCATCCAACAGCCCTGCTCCCTGCTGCAATGGGGAGGTGGTGCCAAAGCAACTGCAAAATGGGTGAAATGCACTCAGAAGGGGTGCCTAAAGAGCAGCAGCAAGGGAGAGGACAGGCAGGAGGCGGCTGGCAGCACTGCTGGGGCTGGCTGGGGGACCCAAAGTGGCCACACTGGGGATGGGTCCCACGGTCACCTGTGGCAGGAGCAGTGACACCTCCCAGCCATCCTCAGGAGCTGCAGGAAAGCCAAAGCCAGATGGAGCGCGCCTGTGGGCAGGCGGAAGGAGGGAAATGCCTCCCGGGGTGAGGCTGGCAGCAGCGCCTTCCCCCGTGCCACAGGCACAGCAGAGCCCAAACATGGGCAGCACCCGCCCAGGGGCCGGCACACGCAGTGCCTGCTGCAGGACACTCACAGGATGCTCACTGTGTGCAGCCCTGGGATGCTCACAGCCACCACGGAGACCTGCCCATGGGCAGAACACCCCAGCCCTGGCACTAGCACAGTTTCCCACTGTCCCACATCCCACAAGGCTCTGGGAGGGGCCAAGAGCCCCACAAAGCCATGGCAAAGGGCTCTGGCCCTCGCCCCCCTGGTCACACACACCAGATCCAGGCTGTCCTTCCACTGCAGTGGATCCTGCACTGCCCTTTGCCCGGTGCTCTCCCAGCCTGAGGGTCTCTGCAGCAGCAGCATCTGGGCAGGGGCACAGCGTGTCCCCCCAGCCCTGGGTCTGGCAGGGAGCAGCCCTGCCCCTGCCACAGCAGCCTCCTCCCGCTGCAGTAAACACACAGACACGTGGTTTCTCAGCACCTCCGGGAGCCTCGATCGCTTCCAGGTCAGAGCCGGCCTCGCTCGCAGCCGCCGGGCTGGACCCTGCATGCTGCTGGGGGGAGGTCCAGTCCTGCCCCCCCAGTGCTGCTCCTGCTGCCCAGCAGCTCTGCTGGGAGGGAATCCTGTGGGAAGCCTCAAGCAGGCTGCCCCTGGAGCAGGATCCATTCCTCAGCCAGGACATGGGAATGGCAGCCAAGAGGAGTCACTCAGCACCTAGAAGGGCTCTGGTTCCCCAGATGCAGACCCCCACCCCTCCTGCCCAGACCAGCTCACCCCAGGGGGACCCGCTGGACCCCCTGGGCAGCCTGACATCCTCACTCAGCTGAGGGCTCTCCCAGCTCGGTCCTCCTCACCCTTGCACATGGGCCTGCCCGGTGCAGCACTGCACACCACGTCCTGCTCTGCTGTGGGGCACAGAGGGCTCTGCACTCACCCAAGGGGCCCTGCAGCCCCAGGGCTGTCACAACCAGGGTCTCCCCCAGACACAGGCTTGGCAGAGCTGGCACAGCCCCAGGGCTCTGCATTGTTCCCAGCAGGTCAGCAGGGTGCCCCGTTCTGCAGCCACACTCACCCGGGGTCGTGCACCACACTGTCCCACGCACTGCTCCGCTGTCCCAGCCACAGGGCAGCCTGGCCACAGCTCCAGGCAGGCACTGCTGGAGAAGCCAGGTTCCTGGGGCAGCCGTTTCAGGGGCTGTGTGCCACAGGAAGGAGCAGAGAGCAGCTATTTCCTTCCAAAATGTCAGCTGCCTGCGCAGAGCCGCCAGCCCCAGGCTGCCAGCAGCTTCCTCCACCACTTCTGCGTGCATGGTGCCCACAGAGGGAGCGGGGCCTGCAACCCCTCCAGGCTCAGCCCAGCATCCCTCCCAGGTGCCAGGCACAGCCTCTGCCCCCAAGAGGATGGTGGGGCTGAGCCCCCCACCAAGCTCCCCCTGAGCACCCACAGGCAGCCGGGGATGGGACCCCAGGGACTGATGCAGAAGCTCAGCACTGGGGGAGATGGTATAGACTCAACCTGCACCCCCCAGCTCTCCTCACACCCCCAACACTGGGGCAGAGTCTGCACTGGGAACACTGGGGTGCCAACAAGCAGCCCCCAGACCCTCTTGTTCCACTCCAAGCTGCTGGGTGCCAGGTGTGCAGTGGAGCTGGTGCAGGGGCCGTGGCGATGGGAATGGGGCAGCTGGCCCATTTCAAGCCTTGCTGTGGTTTCCAGCTTTCAGCTGGGAGGTGGCAGCGTGAGCCAGCACAGGAGGCAGGCTGCTTCTAGAAGCTCCATCCTTTGATGGGTTTTGTTTGTCTCTTGAGGAGAGTGGTGGCAGTCAACTGCCACGGCCCACCAGAGCCCCTGGCGCACGCTGGGAACTGCTGAGGACAGGTGAGTGGGGTCAGGAGCTGCAGGGTTCACAGGAGAGGCACAGTCAGCTCTGGAAACACAACATGCCCCCCTGAGAGACAAGGAACAAGGCCCCGCAGCCAGCAGGGCCAGGACCAGCACTACCAGGACTGGTCGGGCTTCCCTGCAGCTTTGGGAGCCAAAAATGGAGAACTCACACAGTTACAGGAAGAAGGAAACCCCAGGCACAGCCCAACCCAAGGGAAACCAGCCCCCCAGGCAGGTGGAGACACCCTGGCTGGTACCGGCGCTGCCGCACAGCGCTGGGGGCTCAGCGCCCAGGGCTGCCTGCAGCCCGACTCATGCTGCAAGCTTGGGACTGCACCTGCCCACTGGCATTTGCCACCCTTAGGAAAGGTTTTTTTCCTCTTCTCAGATTTTCCCTTCCAACCACAGAGGCCCAGAAACCTGCGTCAAACCAAAACCACCAAAATACCCAACAAAATCCCAGCAAAATCCCTCAAATCCAAGGGCTGGGACCTCGAGAGAAAATGGCACTGGAGTACCCAGAGCTCAGCCACAGCCAGATACAGGTGCTTCCCTGGCATGGTCCCTCAAATGCCAAGCCCAGAGCAGGACTGGGACCAGTGGGTCCTTGTGGTGGAGCAGGGGGCTATGGCTGCATTGCCACCACCCCGCTTTGCTGGACCCTGTGCAGGTTGGGTGGGAGACTGCAGCTGCTTGGGAACAAGGGGGGTTCTGTCTGGGCACCAGGGGGGCCAGGGGTTGAGTGGAGCAGAGCAGTGCAGCACTGTCAACCTGCTCACCCAGCTGGCTCGAGTGCTGGAGCAGGAGCCAGGCACCGGTGGGCAGGACACACTGCGCAGCCACACCAGCAGAGCCAACGCCTGCCCGACCCCCATGGACACAGGTCCTGTGTGGGTCCTGCAGGACACACACCATGGGGACTCCAGTCCCTGCCAGCACTGGTGCTGACCCTGCTATGAGCCTGTTGACAGGATTAGAGAGGCCAGGGCAGGGCTTTAATTACTCCCCACTCCTGGAGCTGAGCAGCAGAATTAACCAGCTGAGGGGCTGGTGGACATGGAGCTGCCTGCACTGACACCTTGGGGTCCCAGGGCTTCCTCTGGACTTAGCAGAACCCAGCACCCACAGCACCCTGGTTCCTGGCAGGCACCAGCCCCTGGAGGGGCCACACAGCCACCATGTGCCAGAGAGCTCAATGATGAGGTTTGTTCTCCACAGTAACAATGACCCACCCCAATCCCTGGTAACGCCGCGTTGAGGGTGAAGCACCTGCGCTCAGGACCTGCAGCTCCACAGTAGGAAGGGTTTGGCTCTGGTCCCCATCCTCCACCCCACACACAGCCTGGAGAAAGGCAAGGAGGTGACAGGACCCCAGCAAGCCCCCAGGGGCAGCAGCCTCAGGCTTGGGACCCGGCCAGGCAGGTATGGGAGAAGGGAGAAGCACCCGCACCACTGCCAGATGGTTCATCTTCCTGCTGCCCCTTCCACCAGACTAGGCAAGCAGAGCAGCCACTTCCAGGGACCCTGCGGACACCCTGGGGTCCCTAACAGTCCTGTACCAGTCCTCAGCACCAAGGCTGTCTTGAGCACAGCCCCGGGCTCGCTGCTAATCCCTGCTCAGATCAGCACCAGCCCAGGAGGGATGGACTGGTTGGAAGGACCTGAGGATTAAGCTCATTTCAGTGTTGAATTAGTCCCGATTGGGGTCTGGAGACACAATTTCATTTCATCTGCCACGCTCCAGCCAGTGCACACAACTGCACTAATCCAGTCGCTGGCCAGACAGGATTTGCAGAGCAGGACCCAGGTGGACCAGGAGAGAACACAGGCACCAGCTGCACCACATCCATCGCTCTCCAGCTCATGCTCTCTGCAGGGCAGAGGAGCTGGTGTCTCTCCCAGCGCTGGTGTGGCCATCCTGCAGGACCAGCCCAGCCTGCACACCGTGGGCACCTGTGGGCTGGGGTGGAACAGGGATGGCCAGCGAGCTGGGACAGGAATGCCAGCATGCTGAGGGCACCTGCTGCCCTGCCCAACCACCCTGCCTGGGGAAGAGGCACCGATCATGCTGTGAGACAGCACAGGCTAAATGCAGAACCCACCAGGGAGCTGCAGGCAGGCTGGCACTCACACCTCCATCTTCAGGACCAAACACTGGATGCTGGGACTTAGAGTGCCCTACGGCACACAAGAATGCTTGGACAACAGCAGCACTGGCTGCAGCAGCAGCCAGCACAGAGCCAACACGGTCCCAGGGAAAACCCTCGCCAGCACCCTGCCACACCAGCCATCGCTGATGTCCCAAACCAGCAGCCCCTTTTGACCCCCTCAAGGACAGGCCCAGACAGCACCCTGTGACACAGTGCTGGGCTCCCACCAGTGTGGGCTGAGAGCCCGCTGGCACGGCCAGTCAACAGGAGAACTATTCCTGGGCATCGCAGCCTCCTGCCACAGTGGGCAGGGACCAAGAGGAGTCAAGGTGCGGGACAGGCAGGTCCCTCAAACAGCCCAGGCACTCCCACCACACTCTGCCCCTTCGGGCCCTTGGCAGCCAACAGGTGCCAGGGTCTGCACCCAGCAGATGCTCTGCACGGGAAGATGCTCTTGCACCAGGTCAGCAGAGCACAAGAGAGGCAGGTAAAGCCTTGCCACTGCAGAGGGAGCACACAGACACCCAAGCACACTGGCAAGAGGGGGCAACTAGTCAGAATGGGAATAAGAAACCAAAACACGAATGGTTTCTACAACAAAAGTCTTTCAGAATAGGCAAGCCTCCCAGTCAGAACTCGCTGGGGTTAAACCCAGCCTTCTCCCCCAATGCACGCGAACAAGTCCATGTGGCAGAGCTGGGTTTCAGCTTTCCTCACCACAGCACAGGCTCTGCAGCCCCAGGAGCAGCAGCAGGCACCAGCAGTGCCAGAGCAGAGCCCTGGGCTGCAGGGCGAGTGCCCCAGCTCAGTGCTCCCAAAAGGCTTGGTGACCAATGGGTTATAAACGGAGCGTGCTGGGCCGGGGCAGCTGGCCACTCAAAGCTGCAGCCCCAAAGTGGCAGGGCCGCCCGTTAACACCACCAAATAGGACAGAGATCATTTTACAGCTGTTGTAGCCAGCGCGAGGGGCTCGGATACACGGCCAGTGAGAGCTGCCTCTTTCTCTGCTAAAAGCTTTGCAGACAGCCATCAAGCTAGAGGGACAAAAAGCCAGACAGAGCACGCACCCAGCACTCAGCTGCCCAGCAGCCGGGGCCGTGCCGATGCCACAGCGGCTCCTCAAGCTCTACCCTGGCACCAGCTTTTTCCCCAATTCCCTCCTGGCAGAGCTGCTCTATAAACCAGCATTTACATCTCACAACAACAGGAAGACATGCAGCAAAAATGGAGATTGCAAAACTCACCAGTGACTGTTTGAACAGGGAGCGGGTCGTGACCATGTTACGGGTTCAGCTACGCACCACCGTGGCCACCCAAGCCCAGCGAGAAGCCACCCAGAAGCATATCGCTCCCCGGCTTGGTGGGAAGCAGGAGCTGGCAGTAGGGCAAAGGCAGGGCACGAAGCGTGCCCGCCTGCGAGCAGCCAGCTCTCCCGGCCCCTCTGGTACAGCTAGATCAGTGGATTCTGCTTTATCAGCAAGTCGGCTCAGCGCTATCGGCCAGGAAGCCGTGTTCACATGTGTGCCTCCCCCTCGACGTTTCCCAACGCGGCGGGAGCAGCGGTTCACAGCAGCAGCCTACCTTTTATCAGCCAGCAGATGTTGCTAGAACTGTTGCTGCACGTAAAATTCAGGCATGCCCAGCGCCGCCTGGATCCCTGCACCGGCCACACGCTGCCAGGGTAAACACCCCCGCCCCCTTCCTCCCGGGATCAAAACACTTGGGGGTTGCAAAATAGACACCCCATGAAAGGAAAGGCATGCCACAGAAACATTACAGCTGTCGAGGCTACTTCTCCCAGAGCATGCTGGAGCCCCAGGCGGCACAGACTCCAGGCTGGAGCCACCCATGTGGCCATGGAGCCAAGTCCTGGTCCATGCTGGTGAGGTAGGCATGGGCAAGCCCCTGCCTCCATCGCCCAGCATGCTCAGCCACGTGCTGGCTTCCCCTGTGGCGGGCACCACTGGGGCATGTTCAGCTCTGTAACATGGGGGCTGCTCCCAGGACAGCACCCACGGCCTTGTGGTGGGAAGCCGGCAGCCACTGGAGCCCACCGGGCAGAGGGACAGGCTGCAGCGGGAGGGGCTGTCGATGCCAGGGAGTTCCTGCTCAACCCACATGCTGCCCTGCTGTGTCTGGGCTCCTGCTTGCTCCCTGGGGCTGCTGCGAAGCCTGTCAGGCGCAGACCAGCTTACAGTAATTCCTTGCAAACCAGAAAGTCATTTCCCAGTTGATGGGGCCGCTTTACTGTACTCAGCACAGCACAGTCACCACCCCACCACCCACGCTGTGGAGGGGTACAAGGAGCAGGGATTTTTCGCAAGCAGAGTATCTGGGTTTTGCTATCACTCGAGAGAGAGCTGGGAAACCCCACAGCAGAGACCTCGCAGCTGCTTTGGAGTCAGCACTTCCCCCGCAGCGTGAGGGGAAGGCCCCTCCGGAGGCTCCATGCGACTCTACGCCAAGCATCCCCCGCTGCAACTCCCAGTCCCCAAGCACCACTGCCTGCAGCCCTTGTCCTGCCCCAAAGCATCAGCCTCAAGACAAGGCAGGGTGGCTCTGGTGACAACTGTGGAAGGCAAACACACCCACCCCCTGAGGGAGGAGACTGTCAAGGTGCTGTGAAATGGAGAGCGGGTGATGGCCACCCACCACACCCCAGTCCCAGCCCTGCTCTCCCCTGTCCTTGGGCTGCTGGCACCTCTCAACCTGCACCAAAGTTCCTCCTTGAGTGGCTGCACATGTGGCACAGCATGGCATGGCATGGCACAGCCCTCCTTGGTGACAGTCCCCACTCCCTAGAGATGGTTACAAACCCTAGGGAGACCGTCTCCATCCTCATGTCCAGCACCGCGGGGATGTGGGAGCCACATAAAGTCAGGATGTGATCCCAATGGCTTTGGGAACACCCAGCACTTGCTGCAGCCATCCACAGGCAGGTGACCCTGACACCCCAATGCCTCCCTGTCACCAGAGCCACACAGAGGGGGCAGAGCCACGCTCAGTGCCAGGCCCCAGGCAAACCTCTCTCCTGCACAGGATCTCCCTGCTGCTGCAAACACACTGCGGCACGATGGCAAACCTCAGCTCAGAACTGCCACCAAGAGAATCCCTCGACAAGCCAGCTCTCTCATGCGGGCATGGGGCTGTGCCCCCATGACAGGCACAGAGCCTTCCTTCCTCCCGAAGCTGGGGTGCAGGGACAAAGGGGAGCAAAGCTCCCGCAGCGCAGGGCTGGTTTCCTGGTGCCCGTGGTAGTGGGCAGGCTCTCCAGACCACCCTGCAACGTACGTGCCAACTGCCCTGTGAGGAGGTCAGCTGCTGCGGCCATAGGCCTGGCCACGGGCAGCCAACGGGACGATCCAGCTCCCACCACAACGAGGTGACCTGTGCTAAAGGGATGTTGCACACTGTGTCCCTGCCATGGGTGAGCCCCACACTGCAGTCCTACCACAGCAGCGCTGTGCCCTGCACCCCTTGGCACTGCACCCCAACCGCTGCGAGCGAATGGCTTGCTGTTGCTGCCCATGGCCTGTCCTCCCAGCGTGACTGGGCACACAGGCACCCGCCAAGCCTCACCACAAGTTCACACGAGCCGACGGCCCCAACTCCATGCCGCAGCTGACATCAGAGGTGTTACTGCCGTCAGCAGTTCAGGTGGAGGCAGAATCAGGGAGTCTTTGGCAGCACCAGTGCCTACACCCCAGCACCAACACGACCTGGGGACCTGAGCCCCAGAGCCACTCTGTGTTGTGGCGAGGAGGGTGCTGGAGCTGGCATGAGCCTGGCAGCCGGCTGGCTGGGCGCTCAGCCCTGACGGCTCTGGTATCCTGGGCCCTGACAGCTCCAGTATCCTGCCAGACAGGTGGCTGCTGCTCCCCGGGGCTTGCGGTCACCGGGACGTGTGCCCCGGGCCGGCACACGAGCTGGGTGAAAGGCCACCGAGCGCTGCAGTCCCGGGGGTGTCCCCGCTGCCGGGGAACTCGGGCCTTCAACCCTGCCCGGCAGCACGGAGCCCCGCGGCCCGACGCCGGCGAGCAGGACCCCCGCCCCCGCCGCACTGCCTCGGCCCGACGTGCTGCCGCGGCGGGACCCCCCGTCTGCCCGGGTCCTCCCCCAACCCCAGCCTGCCCGGGGCTCGGAGCCGGCCTCCATCCCCGCCGGGACGCGCAGCGCCGGTTTCTGCGCGTCGCCCGCGGCCGCCGGTCGGGCAGGGCCCGTCCCGGGGCGGCGGCGGGAACCGGCCCCGCTCCGCCGTGCGACGAGCGCCCCCGCCCTGGGATGCGTCGCGGCACCGGGACGGGCCCGGCGGCCGCCCAAAGTCCGCCCGCTGCCCCCCCCAAGAGCGGCCCCGCTCGGTGCCTGCGCCCCTGCCCGGCCCCTCCGCCTGCAGCGAGGCCGCGGCCCGGCCGGAGCCACCGCAGCGCCCCGCGCCCGGCCCCGCCGCCGAGCAGCGCCCGGCCGGGAGTTATGAAACACCCGAAATATCTCCCCGCGGACGAAGGGAAGGGGCGAGGGAGCGTCCCGAGCCCCGGCCGCCCTCGCCGCAGGTGTCCCCGGCCCCGCCGACCCCCGGCCCCGGTGCGGCCGCGGAAAGCGAAAGCGGCCCGGGCCCGGTGGCGATGGCGGCCACCCCCCCCAGCCCTCCCGCCCGCTCCTACCTGCGGCCGCGGCGGCGGCTGCGGCTCCGCTGCTCCGGCGGCTCTCGGGCTCGGTTCCGCCGCCGCTCTGCCCCCTCCGGCCGCCGCCGCCGCCGCCTGCGCCGCCCCCCGCCGCCGCCGCCCGGCCCGGCCCGCGCGGCACCGCCCCCCCCCCGCGGCACCGCCCCCCGCCCGGCCCCGTCGCACCGCCAGCACCGGGCACCAGGTAACGGCACCGGGCAGCGGGCACGGGCAGAGCCCAGAGCGGCTGCAGGCTCCGGCACCCGCTATGGCGGCCCCGGAGTTTGGCATCAGGAACCGGGGAGGCCCGAAGCAGCACCGGGCACAGCGGTGCCCAAACTGGTGTCCGGGAGGAGCAGGCACCGGGCACTGGCACGGGACCCTCGCACTGGGGAATCCCACCACAGCACCAGACACCGGCACCGCCATCAGGTTCCCGACACCTGGCGCAGCCGGGAGCCCCCATGAGCACCGGGACCCCGTCTGCAGCTCTCCCCTCTCCCACATCGTCCCCAGGCCCCCACGTCTCTGGCCACTTCTTCCTCAGTGCCATCCCTGCCCACGGGACCGGCTCTTGGCCCGCAGCCCTGCAGCCACCCTGGCTGCCCCCACACCCGGCTGTGTGCCAACTGGCCCCTCCGGGCACATCCCTGGGCAGTGCTTGCTGCCCACTGCACCTCGTAATATTTCTTGATGGTTTCTCTGTGCTGCAGTGCCCACAGGCTTCAGCTGCCTCCTGCTCACCCTGAACCTCTTGAAGCAGAGGCTGTGCGTGCTCCTGTGCCTCAGGTGAATGGGTGTCCCATGGGAGCCATGTGGGCCCTGCTGGGTTCGCATGTGAGTACCAGGAGAAAGGAAATCCCATCTGTCAAATGCAGAATGAGTAATATCCCTGCTCCCTCCTGCTCTGCAGGCTTCCTCCCTTCTGGTAACTCAGCCATGGGCACATGGGGAGACACCCAGCATGGTGCTGGGAACGCTCCAGCAGTTCAGGCTGGGCTTCAAAAAAAGGGTAGATGAAGTACTTAGGGATATGGTTTAGTTTAGGATGTGAATGGTTGGACTTGATGATCTTAAAGGTCTTTTCCAACCTTGTTATTCTGTGATTCCACACTGCAGGGCTCCAGTGTCGGCCAGCCCAGGGGTCCAGGGGGAGGCCACCATCTAAGTTTTGAGCAAGTGGGACTCCAGAACATTGGTGAGCACTCAGGCCTCCCGCTGGGGTCCAGATTCCCCCTCCCACTGCAGGCTGATGCTCTGAGGCGGCATGTACAGGGTACGGACCCTGCATCCAGCTGCATCCTCAGCGCTGCCACAGCCCTGTGCACCGATGGTGTGAGGATATTGGGAGTGAAGAAAGGGGAAAAGACAACAGAGCATCTCCCTCTTCCAAGCCACCATGTCCTGACAGGCTGCAAGGAGAACCAAGGAGCTACCCAGACCTCTGGCCTCCCCAAACAGGGAAAGATGGCAGCAGCTCTCAGAACACCAGCCCAAGGGGCTCTTGCACAGCTGCCAACCCACATCCAGCACCTCCCGGGCGGTGGGGCACCCTGGGTGATGGGGCACCCTGGGTCATGGGGCACCCCAGGCAGCAGTCGATTGCTGCACAGTAGCAGGGAGAGGCGGCTGGGCAGGAAGCAATACTGGGTGTGCTTGTTTCTGCTTGAGTGCTCTCGCCAGCCGCATGGGATCTCCTGGGCTTTCACTTTCGTTACCAGTTAATCTGCGGCCTGAAAAAACTCAGGAGGGAAATTCAGTGGGTGCCATGGCACTGTCCTGCTCTGGCCTGGGAGAAGCGGGGGTGAACCCTGCCCAGGGCTGGCGAGCACCCAGTGCCAGCCCTGGGAAGCCAGGAGGGACTGGCTTGGCTATCCTTGCCTGAAGGCCAGTGTGGGGACAGGATCATTCTCAGGACACTTCATGTGCCAGCAATTGCCAGTTGCTTGGCAGTTATATGCTGACCAAGCCACTGCCTGCCTGGGGTGCTGCAGGCTTCGGGGCTGTGCTGCTCAGGCTGACACCTCCAAACAGCCCTTCTCCAGCTCTAGCTCCTCACTGCCTAGCCCAGCTCCACGTGTTGGAGAGATAAATATCTGTGGGCTGGGCTAGCACCACCCCAGCACCTGCTCCCATGTAAATACCAGCCACAAAGCGTTTCTTTTTGGCTCACCTCCTCCCTGCCAGCACTGCCATGTGTCTAGAGCAGCCCAGGATGAACGACACAGCCCAGGGGGATGAGTGGCTCCAGCCCAGGCATCTCCCAGCTCCCACCAAGTGCCTTGTTGCCTGCACTCGTTCACTCAGGAGGCATGTTGTGCATATGGAACTAACACATCACTGCTGCCAGCAGAGTCCTGGCTGCTGTTCCCAGGGCTCCTGCAGTGCTCCTGACCTCCCAGGGAGGTGAGCTGGGACCCTAATGAGAAAGGGATAGCCGCCTGCTGTGGGCCAGCATTTCCCACGCCATCTTTTTCCACTAAGCCGAAGGAAAGGAATGGGGAAATCAGCAAAAGGACTGCACTCCCTGCCCTCCCTGCCTTGGCTGGGGATGCTCACACTCTCAGCGAGCTGCATCACGTGGAGAAAGGGCTTTCACAATCCCTGGCCCACATAACCCATCGGCACAGTCATCCAGGCACTGGCTGCTCCTGCCGAGAAAATCAAGGTCACACACAACGTCTGCGGCTGCTGGGCCTCCAGCTGGGCACAGCAGGGCCAAGCAGCTGTGCAGGGGGATGCAGCACTCCCTGCACCACAGACCTTAATGGCCACGCATGCTTGGGAGGGCTGGAAAACCTACACAACACATCCTTTATCCTGTCCCCACTTCCCTTGACTTCGCCCTCCCCTTATTGTTAGGAAGGGGGGGAAAAATGTGGGGGGGTTGAAATTAGTGATGAGAAAGTGGAGAGTGTTCCATGCTGAGAGGGCAAATGGAATCCAAGCAAATCAAAGTTTCATTTCAAACAGATCCCAAGGAAAACTCTGAGCTGGCTGGTGAGGATATTGCCCAAGAGAAGTTCTTGCTTTGTGGAGGGAGGTAGAGAGTAGGGGAAGAGCATCTGCAGCAGTAACTGATGGAGAGGCTGCGTGGGCAATGCCCCAGTGCTGCATCAGACCCTCGCAGCAACAGGCAGCCCAAGGACCTGTCTGGGCAGGACAGACTCTGTAAACACCAGAGGAGGGTCCTGGGCTCGGCTGGTGATCCCCCCTCTGCCACCTGCTTTGGTGCAGAGTGGCCAGAGAGTCAGCACTGGAGTGGTGATCAGCATCCAGGGGCTCTAACAGGCAACACCAGCACCTCTGGGCAGGGCAGGGAAGGTGGATTTTCCAATCAGCCAAGCATGGTGAAGCACTTGAGCCTGTTCATCACCCCAGCACTCTCCTGGCACTGCCAGGTCCCTGTTCTCACTGGGACCTCTCTTGCATTGGTCCTCAGGAAGTCTCAGAAAACCTCTGGGAAGGTAAACAGCGTCCAGGGTGAGCTGGGGCCAAACACATTGTCATCTCAGATGAGCTCAACAGGATGCCGAGTGACGCTGTGCGTTCAGGGGAGAGAGGGAGCATGGGGCTTTGTAATTGATTTCCTAGAAAATTGCCTCTGTGTTTGGAGCAGGAGCACGAGGAGCACAGGCAGAGCAGCCTTCTTCTCTAAGTGGCGTTTTGAGGTCTTAATTATTTCTCAGGAGCGGAAGCATTTATTTAGGCAGATTCTGGAGAGGTCCCAAGGCTTGCTGGCTGTTGTTCCCCTTCCCCAAAACCCTCCTGGTACATCACATATGAGGGGCTCCTCTGCATCCTTCTCTGCTGCTCCTGTGGGTGCGCAGGGCTCAGTGCTTGGCCAAAGCACAAATGCACCAAGTGTACCACCAGCCCCTGCTCTGTCCCTCAAGCTTAGTGAGGTCTTGCCAAGGACCCCAGCCTAACCCATCCCTGCTTCAGGTCCCACACAGTCCCAGCTCTGCACTGAGGCCAGAAAACCCCGTTGTGATAATCCATCCCAGCTAATGAAAACCAGATGAATCCCCAAATTAGTCACTGCTTCATGTTTCCCACTCGATTTCATATGCAGCAAGGGCAGAGCTTCCACAGGACTGTGCTGGTATCACAGTCCCCAGCAGTGTCTCTGCCCACCTCAGCAACCCTGAGCCTCTTCTGCTCCAGCCCCACCACAGGCTTGGTCACAGGAGCTCAGTGAGCCACAGCCATCATCCCCCTCAGAGGTTTCTGGTCAGTGCCTTCCCATCTCTTCACCCCCCAGCTGTTTGCTCCCAGCACTCTGTAGCATGGAGTGGACAGCAGCAAAGAGCTGAGGCCGTTGCCTGGCCCCACTCCCCAGGGCAGCCATGGGTCTGGCCCTGTCCCTGGCTGCCCCAAGGAATGTGCTGTCCTGGTGCTCAGGCACGGTACATCCTGGTTTCACTGACATGGGCCAGAAATCCTCTTCTGGGGACACAGGGATGCACCCAGTGCTGCCAAGTGCTGCTGGGGTAGCTGCTGGGGTGGCTGCTGGGCTGTCCGTGCCAGCACAGCCCCACCATCCCTCAGCATCCAGATGTGATGCAGAGGGGTCAGACTGGAACCAGCCAGGCTGTTTGTGCTGTGAAAGGAGGTCCCATCCGAGACCCAGCCCAGATGGGTGCTGTGGAGGGGACAAGACCCCTGGGGGGAAGGATGCTGCTTGCAGGGAGCAGGGCACAGACTGGGCAGCACAGACCCTGCCAGCCCACGGGCAGGGTGGCTCCAAGCCAATGTGCCTGGGAAAGTGAGGTGCACCCAGGAATCTCATCACCATCAGGAGCTCATCACTTGGCACCGGCTCAGCCTCACAGGCTCAGCCTTGTGCCAGCAGGAGGGGAGACCCCAGCAAAACCCTGGGAAATGGTGCTTTGTCCAAGGCAGAATTTCTACAGGAAACCTCCACTGCTGGCCACTCACACACGGCTGGGAACATCCCAGCAAGGGCTTGGGCTCAGCAGCTGGCAGGCAGCACGGCCTGGGCAAATGCTTTTCATCCCATCACAGCCACAACTGGCTGGCAACAGCAGCCAGTCGGGTCAGCGATGGGAACCTGATCCCCCCCATCAGTGCTGGTGCACTTGGGGGGCACAGGGTGCCTAGCCAGCACCCATGGCCCAGCTGGGACCAGGGGCACAAGCATCTTGCACCCACCCAAGACCAGGGCTGACTGGGAGGCATCAGGATGGGGGCACTGGGGCAGCACTTCACCACCTGCACCGGTGCAGCTGCACATCCCTGCACTCCCCTGGGTGCTCCCCTCGGCAGAGCCCAGGTTGCCACAGTAACCACTCAGGCCTAGCCTGCTCCTGCCATAAACAGGCTGCTGCCTGTCACCCTGGTTTAGTGGTGGCTGCACCAGGGCCAGGACATCGTGGTACCATGGTCGCTGCAGCTGACAGAGGCTCCACAGCAGCAGAGACCCAGTCCCTGCCCTCCGGTGCGGGACATGGGTGCGGAGCTGCGCAGGGCAGCACGGCACGGCTGAGCACCAGCCGGGGTCAGGCCAGGCCACAGGAATAGGATGCAGCAGCCGGGGCCAAGAAGGAAGCACAAGGGGAGAGAAAGCAGGAACCTGAAAGTGAGAGCAGCCCCAACCCCCCCTCAGCACTGGGTGCTGCCCCCGCAGCAGCTGGAGCTGGAGAAGGTGGAGACTGGGCAGCTCCAAGGGCAAGGGCTGGCAGCGGTGTGAAGAGGGGGCCAAGGGGGCACTGCAGGGCACTGCCCATGGGAGTCCAGCTCCCAGGGTCCAAGTGGGCTCCCAGGCTCTGGGGATGGTGGAGGGTGCACAGCTGGCACTCCCTTTGCTGGTGGCAGAGCTGATGGGCCTGGGTGAAGGCAGAGGGCTGCAGCGGGCTCCTGCAGTGTGGTACTAATTCCCAGGCCTCACTCACCTCTGGAAGGAAAACAGGAGTAAAACACACCCAAGGTGCTCCCTGGAAAGGCATTAGTCCATGGTGATGGCTGGGAGCTGTGGTGGGTCCAGCCCAGGGGCTTTTACCCTGCACTGGTGTGAGGTGAGCCCTTGGCATTGGTACTGACATGGCCAAATGCTGCTCTCTGAGCCAGGATGGGATGCACACAGGACAACAGGCAGGTTGTGTCCCTCTGGCATGGCAGCTGCCGGCCCAGCTCACAGATGGTGGCACCTGGGGACCGTGATGGGCTGGAGCTCTGGGTCTGACCTCTGCCACACCTGGCAATGGGTGCTGCCACCGAGACCTTGCTTGGCTCAGCTCTGCTGCGTATTAAAGTTTGAGAGTGATGCAATATTTGACTGTTGTTTTATGGGTGTTGGGAGGCAGGGGTAGTTTGGCTCTGGCAGCGATGGCTTGTGCTCTGCAGCTCAGTTCAGAGCTGACCTCGGCACAGGCAGGCGAGGAGGAGAATTAGATGGGCATTTGGAGCAGAGTATCCCACTGCTCATTCCCAGTTTCACCTTGAAGGCAGCACACAACTGGACAGAGGAAGGATGGAGGAGACAGCCACAGCACTCATCTCCACTGGCAAACCAGCAGGTACCGAGCAGCAGTTCATTGCTCCAGCCAGCCCTCTCTGAGCTCCACGGGGCTGTGGGCAGGGAGCTGGGCACAGCCTTAGCCAAGATCTGGCGCAGGGGGACAGTGGGAGCTGTGGCCAGGTCAGGGCACCAACCCCCCGTGTTGCCTGGGCTGTTTGTGCCACCCACGTGCTTGGTACCAGCAGCGAGCAGAGCCCCTGGCAAATGTTCCTGCCCACCCACAGTGCTCAGTACACGCTGCCCTGCTGTGTGCAGCCCACATGCCCAGGAGTGGCTGGGGGCTGGAGGGGCTGGGGGGCTGCTCTGGATGTGCCTCTGCCTGTGGAATCTGAACCTGGGGTGGTTTGGAAACGTGAACAGTGGCTGTGATGGGCTACATGGGAGCTGCTGAGCTTGAAAGGCTCTGGGTACACACAACCTTGTGAAGGATGAGGGGAGTGGGGGACTGCAACCTGCCCTGGCACTCAGCTGGGAGAGGGTGGTGCTTTCTCTGCCTTGGGGGAGCTGCTGGGGTCATTGCAACAGCGGCCTGGGAGGGGGATGCTCTGTGCAGCTGCCCAGCACTGGCTGCACCCACACACAGCTTCATGCTTTCACCATTCAGTGCCTCCACCCACACCTGAGCTGGGAGACCCTCAGCATTGCTGCAGCCCCACTGCCAGGCGCTGCTCCAGGGCACAGCCTGGACTGGCTCAGTGAAGCTGGGTGCCATGGGGTGTTCAAAGCCTGCTGCCTTTGGGAAGACCCTGCACAGCACCTGGGAAGATGGAGGAAGAGAAGGAGAGCCTCTGGCAGGATGCCAGGGCAGGAGGTAGCTGAGCCCCTGGGGTTTCTGCTTCCCACCCCCCTTGCAGCACTGTTCCCTCAGTCACTGGGCCCCAAGGGCTGGGCTGTAATCGCTGCTGTGCTGCAGCCTCTCTAATCCTCGTCTGGGGTTTATCCCCAAGGAGCTGTCACCAGTGCACAGGTTGGATTTACCTGGAGCTGGCGGGACCCTGGAGCTCAGCTGGGGCCCTGCCTGTGCCAACAGTTGCCTTGTGCTGGGCTCCCTGGGGCACAGGGCCACCCTGGCAGGTGGCTGCCCAAGCCTGCAGGGCTGCCCTGTCCCCGTCACACAAGCATCTGTGTTCCAAGCAGCTTATCTGCATTTGGAAACCCCTAAATCCATTTGCACGTTTGGCTCAGACACTGTCCCTGCTCCCTCTCCACCACACTGCCGGAGGGGGTGGCTGCAGGGAAGGGGCAAAGCCAACCCCATGACCTCCTTTTGGGGTCACAAAGTCACTCCTCCAGTACCTGTCCTGCCCCCCCTCCCCAGTCCTGCTGCAGCACCCAGCACAGGCAGAAAGGGAGCTCAGCCCCACATAAAATGCAGCAGGAAGGGGCTGGGGGACAGGTCCCCCCTGCCGTGGTTGCCCCCCCAGTGCCTCCAGGACCTTTCTCTGGCTGCAAATCAGACCACTGTACTTGCCCTCGTGGTAGCCCCTGCAATGGGAGCAGCAGCCCATGAACCCCCTTCTCAAAGGCTGAGCCCTTGGCTAAAGGGAGGAGGGGGCAGGTTCCAGCAGGGATGCAGCATGACATGCAGGTGGCAGGGAGATAAGAAACCCCTTAGCTGCAGGGACACTGCGTTCCTGACAGCATGTGGTTATGTCAACCCCAGGGCTTACAAATTCCTTGTTTCGGGGTTTTCTGCACCATCCTGCAGCTGGTAGAGGGGAGGGTGAACTGCCAGAAAAAGGGAAGGAGTGTCCCAAGTGTTGGGCTGTGTTCACCTAGGAGGGGTCCCCTGCCCAGCCCAGCATCCTGTGGCTGCTTCAGGGACAGGAATAGGTTTTCCAGCACAGTGCAGAGCCCTGGTTGGGGCTGAGGGCGAAATGGAGGGGGCTGGTTCCCAGAGCAGGGGCCTGCCCTGGCCTCTGCATTCAGCTCAAACCCAAGCAGAGTCGCAGAGGGTGGGGAGGGTATGAGAGGCTTCAAGGCATCACGCAGCACCCCAGTGCAGCTGGTCCCACAGGGGTGAGGGGGGATTTATTGAGCACGACCTGCATGAAAAATCCCCCTGCTAATCCTGCGCTGACACCACAATAATCTCTCCCTCTGAGCCTCATCAGAGCCCAAACCTTGCAGCGATGCCACGGCTGGTGTGGGGCTTTGCAGAAGGCTGCAGGGAAAGGGGAGATGCTGGTGCTGTACGGGCAGCACAGCCCCAGCCTGTGCCCGGCCCCACCGCCCCCAGCAGCCCGTGGGACAGAGCACGGTTCATGGCCCAGCGCCACAAGGCACCAGCTCCATCGTGTCCCCACGAGAGGGCAGGACAGGCCCACGCTGCAGCTCTGCCCGCAGCCCTGAGGCCACCGGCCTTGGGTCCAGGCAGCCACCCCCGCAGCGGGACGCTGGGAAAGGCGCCTGGAGTCAGAGCTCAGGAAGCCCCTGGGCACCACCAGCCTGCCGCAGGGCTGGGAGGGGGGCGGCGGGGGCGTCTGGGTCCAGGCGTCACATCGCAGGCGCCTTACGGGGTGCAGTTTCCTTTGCGCAAGCAGCGGCGCCCCAGGCGCGGCTCTGGGACAGACCGAAAGCAGCCCCAGGCTGCGGCCTGGCGATACGCCCCCCACCAGCCCTGGGCAGGGTCCTGCTGCGCTGCGATAAGGCGGGCAGCCCCTGCGCGGCCTACTCGCGGCCTACCCGCGGCCTAGCCGGCAGCGGCACAGCCCAGGTGCTCGCAGCAGCGGGCGGGCTGGCCTGCGTCTAGCAAACCGCAGCGCTGGCGTCAGGGCAGCACGGCACTGAGAGAGGCCCCAGTTCCTGGCAGGGGAAGGCGGGCGTCGCACACAGACAGCTCAACTCGCAGCCCCACAGCACTGTCGCTTCAGAGCCTTTATTCTGGAGAAAGTTAAAGCCTGTAGATACAGCAATAAAATATACAAAAAATAAAATTTTTTACAGTATCGAGTGCTGCCCAGGGCTACAGTGACTGCAGCTGGGGGCAGCTCCACCAGCATGGGGCTAACACCCCCTTGTCCCCTCGCCGCACCTCCTTCCCAATGTCAAAAGACCCTCCTGGTCCCAGGGGGCCAGAGCCAGTGGCTCCTGCGCACGCTCAGCCCAGGGGACTGGCCCAGACACTGCAACCCTATCCCTGCCCTCTGGGATCCTATCCCTGCCCTCTGGGATCCTATCCCTGCCCTCTGGGATCCTATCCCTGCCCTCTGGCTCCCAGCCCATGGGCTGTGCTGGTCAGAAGAGCCAGAGCCAGGATAGGACCCCTCCTCACCCCAAGCTGCACCGCTGGTACCCACACCCGAGGGCTCCTCCCCACCCCAGGCCAAGGCAAGACAGCTCACAGATGTGTAAAGCCACGGGGCAGCTGCCCAGTATGATACATCTGCTGGTGTTACCCACAGCCTCTGTGGGGGCAGCACCCTGAGCCCTGCCCCAAACCCTGGCACAACAGCCTGTGTACCACAGCCTCAGCCCCATTACCAAGGGTGGGAGGGGATACCTCTGCCACTGCCTCCCCTGTCTGGCTGGGGCAGGTGCCACAGGCACCAGTGAGCACAGCTCCTGGCCTTCCCTGACCCCCCAAGCAAGGAAACCTGCCCTTCACAACACTCACGTCCCTGTGGAGCACTGGGCAACAGCAGATTCTTCCCCCATGAAGATCCTGCTCCCTTCAACGCTCACCACCTCCTTCCTACCTTAACAGCAACAGCCAACCTCCAGCCAAAATGCCATGCAAAGCCCCTGAGAAGCTGCAGACCCTCTGCCTGAGCCACTAGCCCAAGCAGAGGGAAGAGGGCCAGGCCACCTGCTACTGGTTGCACGAGATCCTGCAGCCCCCCAAGCCTACAGGCCCAGTGCCACACAGCAAGGGAAGCACAGCCACAGGCCCAGGCCTGGCTCTGGGGCAAGCCACACTGGGGGAAGCCTCCACGGTTACACCCAGGTCCCAGAACAAACCCAAGGTGCAAATGCTGCATGCTCACACGCAGGCACTGGTGTGGGACACATCGCTGCCCTGCCCCAGCACAGCCTTTGCACCCTGGGAAGCCATTTGTCCCAGCAGGAGCCCTGGGGCTGCTGGAGCCAGGCAGAACTCAGTGCCTGCAGCAGGAAGCTTCCTGCTCCCAGTAGAGGCAAGGAGCAGCCCAGCAGAAGCATTGCCCAGGCCCAGCTGCCTCACAGCCTGTGTGCTGGTCCTCATGGCCAAAAGTGGGGCCAAAGGTGTGGCAGGGAGACCCTCTGCAAGCAGCCAGGCAGAGCCATGGTGCATAGGGGAACCTGCAGAGGCCAGGACTGGTTGATCCCCTCTCAGGCACCTATGGGCTCGTAAGATCTTCACGAGCTTTTGGACTCTGGCAGTCAAGAGAGCAGCTTTGGACAGCAGGCAGCATGACTGGGGCTGCAGAAGCGTCTGTAAGAACTGAGGCTGCGATCGGAGGCGAATAGGCACTTGAATGAGCAAAACAAGAATAAAAAACTGTTATGGAAGGAAATAGAAAAAGGTTCATCCCTCCCCACCCCCCCCAGAGAGCCAAGGGGCATCCCCTGGGAGAGGGGGGGGTTTGTTTGGGGTAAACAAGAAATTGGTGGCAAGGACTCTGGGTCCCCAGCTCCTTCTCAAGGAAAGGGCCAGAGCAGCTGTGACCAGGGGAACTCTTGGGGGCAGGAAGCCCCAGTCCCAGGAGGGCCCTGTGAGCGCTGGCAGAGCACCTCACATGGGTGAGGAAGCACACTCCTGGGTCAGCTCCATGTCAAAGGTCAGCGACTCTGCAGGGAGACACAGGTGGAGGTTGTGGGGTCCACGTGTGGTGACAGCCAGGGGCCCCCCAGGTGCCACAACCTCCCCCAGACTCACCAAACTGCCCTCCTGCATTGGCCTCTGCTCCCTCGCTGCTGTTGCCAAACTGCATGAGGGAGTCCAGGGTGCGTGGGGACATGGGCAGGTCGATGGTGTTGCTGAAGGAGGTGCTGTCCGAGGAAGGGAAGGAGGGAAAAGCACAGAAAGCTCTGGAGTCAGGGCACAGCATGAGCTCTCCAACCACCCCCCTCTGTCCCTGATGGGCCCCTGGGCATGCCCTGGCCCAAGAGCTCTCATAGGAAAGGGGCCCAGGATGGGAAGAACAGGGCTGCAGCCAGGGCAGCCAGCCAGAGCCTGGCTCAGCCCCTACAGCCAACTGTGCCCAGGCATGGAGCCTCACAGCACCTGGGCAGAGTTTGGGCAGCATCAGGAAGGAAAAGCCCTGCAAGGCAGGCTGAGCACACAAACACCCCCACCTCCCACCCCCAGCACTCACAGATCCCCCCCAGGAACACTCACGGGGTGACACAGATGAATTTGGTCTTCAGGTAGGGAGCAGCACCTGCAGAGGAGGGAGCAGCCTTGTCACCAGCTGCCAGAGGAGGAACCCTGCTCTCCCCCAAACACAGACCTGGGGACAACACCCACCCTCCCAGCCCCAGCACAGCCTTTGCCCCACAGGGACCCCACCACTACTCCCATGCTGTGGCTATGTCCTCTGGGGACCAGCACAGGAGCCAGGCTGGTGAAACCTCTTCCCCAGCACTGTCCCTGGAGCCACCATGCAACACAGGAGCCATCCTGGAACATGGAAAGTCAACGACTACCTGAGTCAGTGGCTTCAGAGTGCTCCTGGCTCTCAGAGCGGCAGTACTTCCCAAATGCCTCCTCCTTGGGGATGTCTGGGTACAGGTACACCAGGGGGGACACCAGGATGTTGGTGGCATCCATGATTTTGTAGCCCATGATGATCTCAGCAAATGACATGTTGTTCAGCTGCTGCTTGGTGTAAGGCTCCACAGACTGGATCTGGGTCTTCCCTGTGCAAGGAGACTTTTGGACACAGCACAAGACACCCACGTTCCTCAGGCAACAGCAGAGCCTTCCTCACACCCCAGGAGCAGCAGTGACAAGACAGCCTGGCCTGGGGCCACACTCAGCCTCAGAAGGTTCCCAACAAGCCACAGGGCACGATGGGACCTGCCAGGTGGTTTCAGCACTGCAGAAGACTGTGCTGCACATGGGCACTGGCACCCAGGAGGCAGAGACCAGCAAAGGGCACCCAGGCTCAAAGACTCAGCCCAGGGAAAAGGCTTGTCAGGACAAGGACAAACACCTAATCAGGGACATGGCCATGGCCCAAGCTCCCTTTGGAGCCAGGAACACCAGCTGAACAAGACACTGCACACCCAGGGCAGAGAGGGGGAGAGCAACGTACCACTGATGTCCTTCTCCACCCATGTGAAAGTGATGCCACCTTCCTTGCTGCTCTCACTGAACCGCAGCAGGAAGGTCCCTGGAGGCTTGGTGCTCAGGATAGCTCGTTCACGTTCCTTGCTGATGAACCCCATGATGTACCTAGGTGCATGGAAGCAAGGAGAGCAAGGGTGGGTCAGGATACCAGGACAGCTATCCCAGGACACAAAGCCCATCAGTGCTCTGCATGCTGTCAGGCAGCAGCAGGACCCGGCCTGTCCACCAACTGAGCTACCAGCATTTTAAGGATGCCCAGGTGGGTTTTTACTCTGAACCAGCACCAGGGCCTGGGCAGAAAAAGCAGCCTGGGAGAGGCCAGAACCTGGACAAGGCATCCAACACCATCAGGGACCACTCGTGAGGCCCCCCTCCAAGGCCCAACACTGGCCAAGGCTCACCCTTCGTTCCACAGCGCCAGGATGTACTTTTTCACCAAGTCAATGATGTTGTCCAGCCAGACCCAGAAAGAGAAACCTTTGCCAGCCATGTTCTCCTGAGGAAAAGGGCAGAGAGAGGCCATGAGCACAGCTCAGAGGAAGGAAACAGCCAAGGGAAGGTGCTGTGGGAAGAGAGGGGGTCTCACCTTGCAGAACTTGGCCCAAGTGATCTGGCAGCCTGAGTAATTCACCCCTGGCCCTGGCAGAGGAAGACAGGAACATCAAGATGTGGCTAGAGCCATTCTTCCAGAGACATTTCCAGGGAATGAGCTGAGGGCAGGAGGATGGGCAGGACACCCACACCCAATTACCTAGAAGTTTTTCTGCCAGTGTTGTCAGCTGCTCGATGCTGAGGCCACGCTTCGTGGTGGAGGAAAACTGCCAGCTCAGCACCTCTGCCACCTGGTCCCAGGTCCCAATGGGGGGCTTGGTGAAGAAGTTTACATTCTGCACAAGGGAAAACACAACCTGGAGTGAGGGACACAATGAAAGCAGAACCAGGTCCTGCCCCAGGTTCCCCCTCACTGCCTGGAGCCTGCTGGCCAGGGCACCCTGCTCCCAACGCCTGCACTGCTGCTCTGCCAGCAGCCCCCAGAGCACCATCCCTACCTTGGGGTTGTTGGTCAGCATGTTGTACCACAGGATGGATGCCCAGGCATTGGGCATCTGGCAGATGTTGGAGATGACCACCACAGGCAGCGAGTGGGTCTGCAAAGACAAGATGTAACCTCAGGCTGGGACATCTCCCAGGGCTGCTCTGCACACAGGCTGTGGTGGAGGCAGTAACCCACAGCTCACCTCCAGGTCGATTTTCAGCCCCTGGTGATACACTTCTGTCTCAAAGGTGATGAGGTGCAGCTCCTCAGTGACAATCAGTGATGCCTAGGGCAGAAGAGGATATGATGAGCACACAGGAGATGCCTGTCCTTGGCCCAACATGGCCCCTGGACCCAGTGCTGCTGCTCAGGTCTGCAACAGGAGGGTGTTCTGGCAGCTGCAAAGATGCCAGAAGGCGCCTGTGGACCCCCCCGTGGGGCAGGACTCCCATTTCCCCCATGGCCCAGCTGCCTGACAGGGAAGAGCTGCTGCAAAGGGCTTGCACACCCAGGACCCCCAGCACTCACATCACAGTTGGCTCTGCCTCCATTCCCACACCGCTGCTCCCGCAGGGTCTGCAGAGGGGAGAACAGGCTGAATCAACACTGCAACAGCACACAGCCAGAACAGGAGCTGCCCAAGAGCTCCAAGTACCTACCAGGTGCTTGAACTCTGCTGAGAGGCTGCCATTGTTTGACTCTTCCATGTTCATGACCTTGGTGTTTGTCCCCAGGATGTTAAACTTCCGGGACCTCAAAAGAAGACAGACAGACCGACCATGACTGACAGGGCCCTCAGAGCAAATATGCCGTGGGACATTTGCCAGGATTAAAAGCAGAAGCAAGAAAAAAAGAAAACAAAAAGGAAATAAAAAGAAATCAAAACCACCATTGCACTTACCCCCGAAGTGCTGCAACATCCCCAGAGTCCCTAGGAAAGGGGAAGAGAGGCACCTGGTCACAGCCACAGCCTTCCCACCCTGATGCAGACAAGCTGGTGTGTGGGGCTGGCTGCATCCCAACATCAAGTCCCACAAGCCCCCAGGCTACCCCAACCTCAACAGGAACAATCCCTTGGGATACAGTGCCACCCCACACCCTCCTCTGCTATGGGTTGGGGGCGGGGAGGTGGCAGCAGTCATGTCATGAGGCCAGAACCTGACCCAGTAGCCACAGGAACAAGTCCCATTCCAGTTACACTACCCAGTGCTGCCACAATCCCAGCACAGAACTCACTTGTCAATGCACACTTTAATTTTCAGCTGATAGTTCAGCTCTGGAAACTTGACCAGTAACCTGCAAAGAGTCAGCAGAGGCAGAGCATGAGCATCCTGCACACACAGGTAGCTCCAGTCAGACACAGCACGTGGCACATGCTACAGAACAGCCACACAGGCAGAGAGCTGAGTGTGTCCTCACACAGCACTGCAGTTCACACCAAGATCCACACAGACATGGCTTCACCCAGCTCCTCCAGCACCCCTGAGCCCATCTGCTGCAGGCTGGGACGTGTCAGCCTTGACATGTGTACCCAGAACCAGGGAGCTGCCTGAGCTCCCTGAGGATGGTTTGCTTGGCTGCTGACTGCCCACGCTGGGCAGACATCTCCTTCAAACATCCTCCACGCTGCTCTGCAGCCCAGTTTCCCCTTGGCATGTGGCAGCACAGGGGCACAGCTGGGAGATGGTGCAGAAGCTCCAGGCAGGGCGCTCTGCAGAGTCTGGCAGGGAGTGCAAGCCAGCCAAGAGGCAGCTGGCCAGGGATGTGCTGATGCTTCCTGCTGCTTGCCCCCACGGCAGGATTTACCAGAACCCCTGCTGCCTCCAGGCACGTGGCAGAGCCCCAGCCAGCAGCTGCCATGCCAGCACTGAGTCATGCAGGCAGCACTCCAGCAGGACCAGCCTGCTGGGATTCATTCCCTCCCAGCACCAGCGCTCCTCAGCAACACCAGCAGCTGCATCCACAGCAGGGTCTCCCATGGAGCAATCCCACAGAGCTCCTTTCCCTCACCTGAAAACAGGCTCACAGGGGCCAGAGACCCACCTGACTTTGGTGGTGAACTGCACGCCAGTTTTGATGACCAGGGGCCGGTCAGGGTGCATGGGCATGCACGGCTGCCTCTCCACAACGAAAGCACTGTGGGGAAAAGCCACAAGAACCATGGTCAAACCTCAGGCTGGGTGCAGCACACTCACTGCCCACCCCTCTGCACCATGCCCATGAGCAGGGGCCTGCCCACAGCCCCCCCACAGCCCTCTGCACCTTTTCATCAGGTTCCTGAACAGCTCCACAATCCGCTCCTCCAGCATGGGCCGGTGCTGGACGATCGGGTCACCCTTGTAGGACACCTTCTGCTGCAGTTCTTCCAGCTTTTTGATCTGCTGCCGGGTCTGTAGCTGTGACTCGGCCAGAGAGGTTATCCTAGGGGAGCAGGAAGAACCAGTGTCAGCTCCAGCTGCCGAGCCCAGCAGGTCCCAGCCCACAGGGCTCTCCTCTTCCCATGCTTAGGCAAGGGAGCATGGCCTCTGTCCCAGACCTGCAGAGAGCAGAACGTGCCTGTGGCTCCCAGCACAGTGCCTTTTTCTAGGCCATACATGACAAAAACCTGCACATCCTCAGGTTCTGCAGAGACACACTAGGACCAAGAACATCTCACAGCACCCTGAAAACCCCACCAGCTCATGATGCCCCAGCACTAGTGCCCACTACTGAGGATCAGTCCAACAAAGGATTACACTTATGCTTGCAGGCCTCAGAAGCAGTTTTGCCAGGATATTCCCAGAGGCAAAGGGCTTATTTCCACTGCAGGTGTTCAAACAGCACCTCTGCAGGGACTGGTGCAACCCCCAGCAAGCTCCTACCAGTTCTCCAGCCGGTCTAAGCAGATATTTGGTGGGCCACCAATGCAGGCGATCTGCTGCCGTCTCTTCCAGTCAGCCAGTTCCTCATCTGCCAGCATCTTCTGCACATACTCCATGGCTGACAACAGCCCAGCCAGCTCACTCACAATACCCTGTCAAAAAAGCAAGCAGAACCTTCAACCCCCTCTGGGTCCCTCCCAGACCTGCTGGTTTCACACTCACAGGTGACAGTCACCCCGTCTCCAGTGCTGCTCTGGGTTCTGGCCGTACCCTTCGCATCTGGTCCAGCGCCGTGAGCATCTGTTCCAGCTGCTGCATCTTCTGCCGGGTCACTGACTGGTTGTTTCCATTCAGATCCTGCATGTCTGTAGAGAGGTGAGAAAGCTCCAGCCATGCACATGGACTCTTCCTGCCTGTCCAAGCATCACACAGGCTAGAGACTTCCACTGCGAAGGAGCAATCACCCTAACAGAGTGCCAGTAAGCCAGGCAGGGATCTTGCAGAGCCTCCAAGCATGTTGTTGGCCTTCCTGTATGCAGAGCAGCACTACCACCACCACATGCCACTTCCCTGCTTGCAGGCAGAGCTCTGGTTTAGCTCCCCCAGAGGCAGTGTCAGCAGCAGAAACAAGAGACAAGGTTTCTCCACTTGCCGTGCCAACACCCTGAGCCAAAGCCACCCTTCCTGCTTGAGGGAGGTGTGGGGAGGGCTGGAACATGCCCTCCAACAAGCCTCCTTGCAGGAACACACTTTGGTTTGCCAGAAGCTAATGAGCTTCCATTACCTCCTTGGCTTTTCAAGGTCTTGTAGTTAAAATCAAAGTCATCCTGGAGATTCTCCACCACTTTCATCTTCTGCTCCAGATCCTGCAAGGCAAGAGACATGGATTTATTCAAAGCACTAAAGCACCGTGGTGGGGGAAGGAGAAGATGCCCAGGCAGCACACATACCTGCACCCTCTTCCTCACATCCTGGAGATGCTGCTCCAGCATCTGCTGCTTTTCTGTCACTACAGCTGCTGTTGGATGTGTTGCCTGTCCCCCTTGCTACAGAGAGCACAAAGAGGGCATCAGGACAGGGATGTCCCAGGGGTGCTCCCTTCCCAGCCTGAGGAGGTTTTGCAGGAAGGATCTGCACCCCCTCACTACCAAAAGCCAGTGCAGCTGGCTGCATGCTCACAGCATGGGCTGCAGAGCAAGACACACAGTGCAGGGCACTCCCCACACAAGGGCTGGGAGTGCAGATGGATGCACAAGGCCAACAGCCACCCCAGGCAGAGAGCACCCAGGCTGTGTCCTGCTGGGAAGCAGCTGCTGCACTCAGAGCAGAAGTTATCAGCCCCCACAGCTGCACCAGCCCTGGGCACAAAGCAAGGCTATGAGCTTTGGACTGGAGCTTCCCCATGGCACCAAGTACCCACACAGCACTGCCAGGGTGAACAGTGGCCTCACGACACCAGAGCCACATACCTGGGCTGCAGTGGCAGCTGTCTGGAGGAGCCTGGACTCTTCCCACAGGCAGCGAGCCACGATGCGGGCTATCTCCATCGGTTTCTCCAAGTATCTGCTCTGTAAAAGGTTCAAGCTCCCAAGGTTAGCAGGCACAACCTAATTCCTGGGATCTCCACATCATTTGGAGCTGTGGGTCGTGAGCTGTGCCAAGTAAACTGTCAGACTTCCACAGGCTCCCCCAGCAGCTCCTGCACCCAAACCAGTAGCTCCCACCTCACCTGCAGGAACTGCTTGATCCGCCGCAGGTTGTGCTGGTACAAGACGTTGGACTCCTGCAGGAAGCGGCTGTACTGCTGGTCAATCTCCCCGAGCAGGTTGTGGAACACCAGGGTGGCGTGTGACTCCTTGCTGGCAGCATAAGCCCTGTGCAAGGGAGGGCACAGGGTATGGGGCAAGGCAGCACAAAAGGCAGTTCTGCTCAGGCCTGCGCTGCCCTGTGTGACACAACACCCTGGCCATCTTCCTAACCTACACCAGAGCAGGGCCCAGAGCAGGCCTGACATGATCCACACCAATAAACTGAGCCCTTGGCCCACGCCTGCAAGGGCAGGGAGACAGAGGGCTTTTGACTCAGGCTTAAAGCCTGGCCTTAAACCAGGCAGAGCGTGCACATGAGCGGCTCACCAGTCCCGTCCGCTCTCTGGGCAGGAGCCAGGAACTGGTGGTGCTCTACAGCAACCCAATTCCAAACAGCAGCCAAAGTCAGCCAGCCCTGGATGGGGACAACTCCACTTTGGAGCTCCCCCTTCTCAGGGCTGGGGCTCTGACCACAGGCAGAGAGATCTGCCCTGTTCCCCTTTGTGCCACACACCTCAGGGAGGAAAGAGCAGTCCCACCATAGTGAGAGCCTAGGGAAAGCAGAGCTTCCCCAGATCTGCCACCCCAGGGTGGGCATCCTGAGCAGGGTCCCCACAATGGCATTCACAAGGACTTACCAGTCCTGGCTCTCAATCCACGGAGCCAGGAACTGCCGGAGCTCCATGGGAAAGCTGTCACTGTAGAGCTGGTGGAGCTGCTCCAAGTACCGTGTGTCGAGCTGCTGCAGCTGGTTCCACTGCGCCATCCTGGCCAGCTCCGGAGACCTGCCATGGGCACAAATGATGCTCAGAGCTGATGCCCAGGAGCCCCTGGGCTCCTTCCTGCCAGCCACTCTGCAGGACCCAGCCACAACCACCGCTCCCCTCTGGGGAGGGCTGGGGGGAGCAGACACAGAGACATGCAGGGGCATGGCAAGCCTGGAGGAAGTGGCTCCGGAGGTCTGGAATGGCCAAGGGTCAGGCAGTGTCCATCCCAGCATGGGCAGCTGCTGGCTGCACAGAATGCTGCAGAGCCCAAGTCAGGACAAGCCCAAGGCTGGTGAATTCAGCAAGCCACCCCCAAAAAGCCTGCAGCCAGTCCCAGTTTGCTACTGTGGTTCAAAGACCCCTGGGACCAGTGCCCGTTTGAGCCTCCAGGCTAGGCTGTGGCAAAGCAAGAGCTTCCAGCAGCTCCAGCTGGCAGGACAGGTGCTGCTGCCATCTCCTGGGGCAGACCTGGGTCAAGGGAAGGCAGAACAGCAGCCCAAAGCTGTGCTGTTAGTGTGGGAATAACAACACACATGCCTGGGAGGGCAAGGAAAAGCACAGCGTGCCAGCGAGGGGAAAAGCCCTCACACCCCACGTCTGCGCCCTGGCACTCAGCCCCTGGCAGCATGGGACCCATGGCTCACCTGCCTGTGGGGTGAGCAGCAAAGCAGCCAGAGCACTGAAGTGAGGGCCTGGCAACACCACTCCCCTCCCCAGAGCTCAACTCGACACCCAAGCAAGCATGGAAGGTGGCTTTGGCCCCTGTCCTGCAGTGGAGGTTTCACTCCAGCTGCCCCAGCTGTGGAGCTGAATAAAGCCCCAATTCTGACTCATCCTCCTGTCAGCACACGCTGTGAACTTCATCTGAAACATGTGAGGGCAGAAGAGCAGAGCTGGCAGCCCAGAGCCATTTGCACCAGGTCACAGGGTGCAGCAGGCCAGTCCTGGGACCAGTCTGAGCCTCACGCCCATCCAGCCCTGCAGAGGATCTCGCAGCTCACAAATGCCCAGGGCTCAGGGCAGCACGATCCAGAGTCAGACCAGACAAACCCTTGGGCTTGTTCAGCCTGGAGAAGAGAAGGCTGCAGGGGGACCTCATTGCAGCCTTCCAGTCCCTGAAGGGAGCAGAGAAACAGGAGGGGAATCAGCTTGTTAAAGGGCAGAGACTGGCAGGACAAGGGGGATGGAGTGAAGCTGAAGGAGGGAAGGTTTGAATTGGATATGAGGGGGAAGTTTTTTACAGAGAGAGTGGTGAGGGGCTGGAACAGGCTGCCCAGAGAGGTGGTGGATGCCCCGTCCCTGGGGTGTTCAAGGCCAGGTTGGATGGGGCCCTGGGCAACCTTGTGTAGCTCCAGGCCTGAGGTTGGTGGCCCTGCCTGTGGCAAGGGGGGTGGAACTCTATGATCCTTGGGGTCCCTTCCAACCCATGCCATTCTTTGATTCTAACCCAGACAGGTAGGAACCTCAGGTCATTCTGCTCCTCCACCCAGAGTGAAAACAACACCCGTAACAATACTGCACCCCTCCGACAGGGAATGAGGGACACTTCCCAAAGCTTTCTCCTAGAAAAGCACTGTTTCCCAAAGGTTTCTTAGCTTCTTGCTGGGGGAGCAGGGTGGGGAGTGAGGGGTCTTGGCTGTGTAGGTCACCAGTGACAGGCATGAGGCTTCAATCTGGTGCTAACATCTTCTAGGACCCCACAGCAGAAGCACAGGACTGTGCCTGCCCCTGCTCTGGTAAGGGAGGGAAAGAGACCACCAGAAAACAGCACAAAGGAGGAGCAGCAACTGTCAACTTAGCCACTTGCACAGGGATGGAAATCCAAGCTAGGCTAACAAGGGGATGGCAAGCTGTGCTCTGGAAATGAAGGCACAGAGCTCTGCCCAATGCCAGCAGGACATCACTGCCCTGCAGACACCATGTGCTTTTCCCAGAGGTCACAGAAGAGAGCAACACACCAGCTGGGACTGGGGGGCAGCTGAGGGGACTGGTGCCACAGGAGCAGGGTGCAGGTGAAGGGCTGGCACAAGCCATCAGTCCCAGGCTGGCCCCAGGCTCAGATCAGGGCACCACACTCCATCCCACAGCTGTGCCAGGCTGACCTGCCCCAGGCTGGGCTGGAAGCAGGCAAAGACACAACACCCAGCCCCAGGTCTGCTCCACACAGGAGCCAGGCAAACTTTCCCTAGGCAAGACAGAAGCTGATGAAGCTGTGCTGAAGCACAGCGGTTGTGTACAACCTCCCTGGGCACACAGCAGCACCAGGCAGGGGTTCTGAACCTCACCTGGGAGCTGGGTGCTCGTGCTGGTTTCTGGCAGTGCAAGAGGGGTCCATGGGCACCCTGTGACTGCTCACCCACAGCACCCACCCACAGGTTTCACTAGCAGCTTCTCTAAGGTGAGCCCACGAATCAGTTCACAGCTGCCTGACACCTTCAGCTTTGCTGTATGTTGAGCTCTTCTGATCTTTGCAGCACGTGACACCTTCCCCATTCTTCTGGATGTTTTTTGTAAGAAGAGAGGAAGGGGGAATGTCCTGTTACAGACTGAGACACAGGCAGGAGGAGACAGACGCTGGCACTTGCCAGAGTTAGAGGTTTTCAGATCTTCACAGTATTGAATAGCTCCAGAGACAGAGCAACATCCACAGGACATTAACCTTGAACAACAGCCCTCTGGTGCAATCCAAAACACCACGTGAACCAACCCTGTTTTCAACGGAGCAAGAAGTGAAAGGGAGGAGAGAGACACCGACCTGAAACACTAGACGCTCCTTCAGCCACAGGGTAAGACCTGGCTCAACGTGGCAGGACCTTTGTAACCCCATAACTCTTGCTTTCTGCAGCTATGGACCAAGAAAGGCCAGGCTGTTATCTGCAGGGCATGGCCACATACTGGGACCATGCTGAAGCCCCTGCTTCACAGTGGATCCAGCTCTTTGCTGGCTGTTTGGCTGCTGCAGCACAGGGAACACTCCCCCCACCTGGGCCTGAGGCTGCTACTACAGCAGGAATCATATGGTACTGCTTTGGTGAAGAAACCTCAGTGAATACACAGGCCAGGCAAGAGCTGGAAACCTCCAAGCCATGGGAGCATCCCACCTGCCAGTGAGCTTGGCCACCCCATTTCCCTCCACACCACAGGGATGGGACCCCCATGCACAGGGAGTGCTTCACCAGCCTGTCCCTCAGGACACCTGCTGTCCCAGCCCATCTCCTGCCACAGCAGGGTTTCCAGCCCAGCGCCAAGGACCGGTGCTGCTGTATCACCATTACAGGGGAGACCCCATCTTGGGCAGCCCCCAACACGGAGAGGCTCATGGATGGACTTTCCCCTACCAGGCTGCAGCAGCTGAACCAGATGCCACTTCACTGGACCCTCAAACCAAGCAGATCACCCAGGAGAAAGCCACAGCCTGGCTACTTCAGGGCAGCACCGGAGCCCCAGTCTGCAGGGCACTGAAAAGCTGAAGTCTAAGCTCTCCAGGCTGCTGCACAGCAGTGACACTTGGACAGGAATCAGTCACTTCTTGCTGCCACAAATAGCTGCAGGCTGAGCCACCGCAGCAGCCCAGGCTCAGCACCAGATCCTCCCTGCTGCAGCGCATGCTCTGCGGCCGCAGGAAGCCGGCGCCCTGCCAGGGCCCCCGTGTCGTGCACCATCCCTGAAAACAGAACTAGCACACAGCAAAACACGAGCTGCTCTGCCTCTTCCCACTGCAGCCATCTCCCTGCAGGGTGAGCAGCTGAGGAAGCAAAGGAAATTCCTACAGACCACACACACAAGGACAGGAGAACCACAGCAGGCTCACCCTGCGCAGGCACAGAGCGGCAGCCTGAGAGGACAGATGCTGCCTGCAGCCAGCCCAGTGCAGGACGTGGCCTCTGCTCCCATCCCCAGAGGCTCTGCTACATCCAGTTCTCACCTCAAGGAATCTCAGTGGAAGCAGGAGATCATGCTGAGTTTTTACAGCCTCCAGCTCTACCAGAGCCTGGCCTGGCCAACCCTCTACATGGCATCACAAGGGTGGTGGGCTGGGAAAAGCCCCACGATGGGTTTTGCTGGATCATGAGCTCATGCCAACAGAGGCAGCTCTGCTACAGCGGGTGACAGGAAGGCATTCAGCCTGGGGAGGGAGCTGTGCAGTGGGGGCTGCCCAGTCCATCATGGAGTTAGCATGCAGGAAGGCAGGACTGTCTTGGAGCAGAAGTGATCAGACACCTCCTCTCCTTCCTGAAGGGCTGACGCTGCCTCCTTAGGCACAACACCAAACTCCAGCTCCTCCAGCACCCACAGAAACCAGTCAGGCAGCCTGAAGCACCGTCCTTGTTGTCAAAGCCACTAGCATTAGGGCAGCCCTGATCCTATCAGCCCTAAAACGCCACTGTGAGCATCTCCCCAGCCAGGCCTTACTGCCAGGAAACCCCCTCTGTCGGGGTTTAAAGATCCAAGGGTTGAACCTTTCCAATCCCACTGGGCTTGCCTGTCTCTGCGGTTAGACTCTCCTCCCACCTCTGGAACAGAGCCAGGGAGCAACTGATGTGGCCAGGGCCAAGCACTGCATGATGCAAGCCCAGGGGTGAGCACACTGTCCAGACCTCGGACTGAAGCTGTAAAAGTAGCTTGAGAGCTAAAGTTCATCTTTCCTTAGCTCCCTTGCAAGGGCAGAGCATGAGAGCCAGGCCCGAGCTGTGTGGAATCATTAGCAGAGCTCTGCACACTCCAACAGCCTTGCTTGAAACAGGGCTGCTGCCCTGGATGCAATCCCTCAGCTGCCTTCCATCTGTGTTCCTCTTTCTAGGGTGCAGCTGAGCCCTCACCTGCACCCCTACAACAAGCAGCAGTGACCCTGGGAACACATCTGGGGGAGTCAGCAGAGAGGGCTGTGAAAGGATGAAAGCACCGTGGCACCCCTCGTCCCCCACAGTGCCATGAGCAAGAGGAAGCTCAGTTACCAACAGCGTTGCATAGGTGATGCTAAAAGAGTTATCACCAGCTGGAGCATCACAGGCTTGTGCCAGACACCATGGACAACACCTCATGGAACCCCCAGCACTCCAAGAGGCAGCTGCACCCACACCAGGGCCTGGCCACCATCAGCAGGCTGATGAAAAACTATCCTGCAACAAAGCAGCTGACTGCTCCAGGCAAACACAAAAGTGAGTTCTGAACAGGCTGCTGGGAGAACTTGGCTCTGTGTTTCCAAAACTGGAGCAGTGGATGCAGAGATTTGAAAAAGCAGAAGGTGACAGTTCAGGGCAGAGGGAGGCACAGGGTGAGCTCGCAGCCACAGTGCTGAGTTCCCTGATCAGCTCACGCCACAGCTGGCTGTTCCTCATCACAGCTCAGTAGCTCTCTAGGGTCCATTCCAACACCTACTGCCTGCTGTGGGAGCTTCCACCACACAGCCCTCCTGTTCTCTGCCACCACTCCTGCAGATCCACAGGAAAGAGCAGAAGAGGCTGTGCTGAGGAGTGACAGTGAAGGCAATCCTCTTCAGGGTGGAAAAGGGAGTCGAGTGCCCTGATGAGCACACATGGGCAAGGCCACATCCTACAGATGCAACCGGGACCTTCTCTAGAGCTGGCCCCTGGGCACCCACCCTGTCCTCCAGGACATTACCCTTCCTGCCCTTGCACGGTGGCCCCCAGCTGTGCCACAACAGGGACACATGGGTGTGCAGACAGCCCATAGAACAGCCCATGGGACAGCGATGGGCAGAGCAGAGGCCAGCAGCAGCAGTGGGCAGTGCTGTCAGCCCCCACTGAGCACTCAGGCTGCTCAGCTGCACAGCTCAAATATTCAGCCAAGATACACAGCCCAAGGGCTCTGCTCCGTGTCCTCTCCTCATCCACTCTGCATCACACCAGCTGCCCCAGGATGGTTATTAAACCAAAGGATGCTCCAGGAAGAAGAGCCCGAGCAAGACGTTGCCAAGCAGCTCTGTTCAAGGGGTGGGTAAAGCTGCAGCCCTGAGCTCGCAGCATTACTACAGAGGCCAGCCAGGTCTTCAAGCCTTGGTCTGGCCAGGTGCAGACCCTCAGTTACGAGTCAGCTGAAAACCCCTCGCTGGGACAGGCTGCATCAGCACCAGCCCGAGCAGGTGTGTGGGACAACCCCACGTCTGGGGCCCAAGAGACTCCTATGGCTAAAGCCCTCAAGCTTCAGGCCCCACACCAGAGCCCGTTGCCCAGCCCCGCTGACGTAAGACCAGGCCCTGCTGATCCAGATGCTTTTTGCTCTCCAAGATGTCCATTTTGGCTTCAACCAAACCAACCACCCACGAGTCACCCACAGGCCGGTGCTTGGGGCGCGGGACCTGCGCCAGCTCAGCCACCCCAGCTCCTGGGAGCTGCCGGGAAGGAAAGAAACTCCACTCGCTGTCAAAGCAGAGCATTAGGTTAATTAGTACCTCGCTAATTACGACTGACGGGGAGCACCGGGCGCTGCCCCCCCCCGCTGCTCAGGGCAGCACCAGGCCCAGCCGCGCCGCCAACACAGACCGCGGCGGCACCGGAGAGCCACCTCCCAGCAAAACCGAAACCGCCGGGTGACCGCGACACCGGCCCTCACAGCGAGGACAGGCCCGAACCGACGCGGGGAACGACGCCCTTCGTGCGGCTTGGGGCTGCGCCCTCCCCGCGTACACCCGGCAGGCCCGGAGCGGCCGCCCCCTCAGCCAGCGGCCCTGCACACCCCTCCCCAAGCCGCTCCGCTGCCCTCCGCACGGCTCGGCCCTGGTCCCACGGCAGCGCCCGGCGCTGAGGCAGCTCCGGGCCAGAAGCAGCGGCCCCGCACCCGCGGCAGCCAGAAGCCCCGACGGGACACCGGCACCCCGAGCCCTGGCACCCAGCCCCAGGCCCGCACCCCGCAGCGCTGACACCCCGGTGCCAGCCACCCCCGGGCCTCAGCACCGACGGGCACAGGCCCCGCTGCGAGCCCGGCGTCCCCCCCGCCGCGCACCCCGCGCTCACCGGCAGTCCCGGGCGGGGCGGGGCGGCGGCTCCCGGGGCCGGCGACGATCGCGCTCAGGCTCTTCCCGAGTGACGAGAAACCTGCTGCCCGTCCCGCCCCGCCCCGCCCGCTGCGGCGCGTCAAGCCCAGCGCAGCCAATAGCGGCGCGGCGCTGCCGCAGCCCCGCGAGGGACGGGCCGTGACAGCCAATCAGCGCGGCCGCCCCGCCGCTCGTCACGGCTCGGGGGGGCTGATCCGGCCGGCTGTTCCCGGATGGCGCCGCCTCCCGCCGCGGGGCGGTGCTGGGGAGGGGCGGTGCTGGGCGGTGCGGCGGGGGAGGTGGCGGCTGCCGGGAACGGCCGTGCGGGAAACCCAGCTGAGTTCCGGGCAGCGCCGTGACGTCAGCGCGCGGCTCGCGGCTGCCGCCACCGTCTCTTAAAGGGGCAGCACCGCCCGGTGTCCGGCAGCGCCCCCGCGCGGTACAACGGGGTTCCCCGGTGCCCCAGCCACCTCTCGCTCCACCATGAACGGGCCGCACACGGGTGGTGTAGAAAAGAGACTTTATTAGTTGCGCTGGACGCAGTCAGGGGCTTGTCTGGGCTCCCGCCTGTGTGGCTGCACCTGTCCGGGCCCCAGGGCCTCGTGCCCTCGACGCCACCACCGCCGAGCTGGGCTGGGCACCGCCAGCTGCTGCCCTGTGGGCAGGAGGCTGGGCAGGGCCCACAGGCAGCAAAGAGCCTGGGTGTCCCATGGCAAGGGGTGATGGTGTTGCAGGGCTGCCTGCAGCTGGCACTCAGGGCTGACACCCTGAGGTGGCACCCTGAGCACCTTCTCCAGGGATGGTGGCGGCAGTGCTACCCTGGGGTGAGGCACCTCCCAGGTACCGACATGGGCCGTGGCAGCGCAGGCACCAGGACGTGACCCTGCGGCTGGGGCCAGACTGGATGAGCCAGACAGTGAAAGGAAAATAATTCTTAGAGGAAAAGCAAGTTTATATATTCGGTTATGGCAGCAGCAGCCACCCGGCTGCCTGGGGGGAGCGGGCTGGAGAGGAGAGTGACTGCGCTCACGGGAAGGGCTAAGCTGGGCAAGCAGATGGGGATGAGCACCATCAGGTTCCTCCCTTGCCTGCCCGCCGGGATCAGCCTCCCCAGGTGGAGCAGCCCTGACACGCAGCCTCGATGCGCAGCCTCCCACCTCGCTGCCTCCTCCCACAGGGCTGGGCTGGGCTGTGGCTGCCCACACCAGAGCGGCAGTGGGGCGACCCTGGGCAGAGCCAGGGCTGTGCCCTCAAGCTGCAGGGTGCTACTCTAGTGCTGCCTTGCTGCAGGGGACAGGGAGTGAAGCTGCAGAAAGTGGGTAACGGGGAGGTAAGTGCAGTATGTGGACATGAGCCTAAGCTGTGCTGAGACCCCCGGAGAAAGCAGATGCTTGGTAATACTCAAGGTCCAGTGCTGGACTGGTGTCAAGGCTGTTTTCTGACAGTCAGGAGCCTCACGTGGCATCAGCGCATCCCACACCCCCCTGGAAACCAGCTGCAGGTGGTGGTGGCTGCTCCAGCACTGCTGCCTGCTCGTCCCCTGCTGCCACCACCCCCTCAGGTGTGCAGGGACCAGAAACAGCACCCCAACCTCCATGGTGTCCCCCTCCCCAGCGAGGACATGCCCATCCACAGCTGCCAGGCCTCTAGCAGCTGGATCTGTAACCCTGGTGGGGAACCCTGTGGCCTGCACTGCTCCTGCTGTGGCCCTGGGGCTGCTGCAGCGACAACCCCAGCACAGTGAGGAGGAGCAGCAGACCCCAGCTGTGTGATGCTGTAATGGGCACCACAGCAGCCCCTGCTGCGGGGCAGTTTCGTGGCAAAGCCGTCTGAGGCACCACCACATAACCCAGTCCTCAGGAGGGTGGAGTGGAACAGCCCCACCTGCCTGCTCTGCCCCTGGCTCTGCTTTGCCTGTACTCTGCCCATCAGCAGCACTTGCTCCACTCTTCCCTCCAGCACGCCGGGTGCATCCCAATTCCTCTGCTCCCCAGAAGGGGCAGCCAGCTGGGGGGCTGGGAGTCTTCCTGCCTGGGGGGATGGCTGCACAGCCTGGCACAGGGAGCCAGGGTGGTGTGGTCTGGGGGCGTTTCTTGACACTGCATCTTTCTTTGTGGAGGACACTTGAGATTTCCAGGTGTACAGCTGTTATCTTGGTTTTAGCACTCTCCAGCCGGGCCGGGTCCCCGTCGGTCAAAGCCCATCTTCAGGTCTGGTGCTCGAAGGCTCTCACACAGCCTGCAGCAGGAATGGTTTCCAAGGGTGATTTAACAGTGTAAGAAAAACAGTCCTGTGTTCCTATGGTTTCAGTGTGCTAAAACTAAAATATAAAATACACCTTGTCCAAGCTGGCAGGGGATTGGCGGCGGCTCTGCAGGGTAGGAAAGATGCATGGTGTACGCTTTCCCTGGGGCACCAGGGCAGAGAGAGATCTTGAAATGTGAATGATAACGTGTTTGGCCGTCGTTCACAACCCTTCCATGCTGCAGCCTGTCCTACTCGCTGTCGCTCTTGTCCACCAGTACCGCATCGGACTCCTCCGTGATCTCCAGCAGCGTGTGCATCTCGGGGCTTTCCCCACGCATCAGATCCGAGTTTTCTCCTTCCTCTCCACTAACCTCCACCAGCTCTGTAGCTTTCACTTCCACTTCACCCTCTCTTATTTTCTTGACGTGGAAAGTGAAGGGTGGCACTTTGTAGACGGCCGTCTTGGACCTGGCATAGATGGTGTGGTCAGGGGTGAAAGACTTCCTCAGCTTGTCCCGAGAAGTCTTCATCTTCTCTCTCCTTTCATTAGTCACAATCTTGGTGCCCAGTTTGTTCATCCTCTTCTCCAGGTTGTGGCGGGTCTTCTCCAAGTTGTGGCGGGTCTTCTCCAGGTTTTCCTTGGTCTTTAGCTTAGTCTTCTCCATCTTCTCCTTTGAGAATGCCTTCTTAAAGTCATCCACTCTTTTCATGCCGCTCCTTTTGATGCGCTCTGCCCGTGACTCTTCGATAATCTCTTCAATTTCCACCTCTTCATCCGAGGAGAGCTGGACATGGTCCTCCTCTGCATGGTCCTCACCCACAGGCGCCTCCTCACCCTCGCCTTCCTTCTCCAGCTTTTCACCTTCCTTTAGAGACTTGCTGATGCTCAGCTTAGACGGGAGCTTCACTTCATCCTGCAAGACACAGAGCGGAGCCAGTGAGACACACATCCCCAGCCCGGTGAGCCAGCCCCCCTCTGCCCGGCAGCGCCGCAGAAGTGCAGCTACGGCTCCCAGCTGAGCAGAACCAAGTGACCTGGGCTCATCCTCCCTAGCGCACCCATGAATTACTCTAACGAGGATTTCTTCTACTCATGTTGAAAGCTCAGGGAGCTTTCAACCCCAGGGATGTGGTTGAGTCACCTTCCCTGGATGTGTTCAAAAAAAGGGTAGATGAGGTACTTAGGGATATGGTTTAGTTTAGGATGAGAATGGTTGGACTTGATGATCTTCAAGGTCTTTTCCAACCTTGTGATTCTGTGATTCTGTGGGATACTGGTTCTGCTTGACTTAGGCAGGTTCCAAACCCATCCCTGATTCCAGCAGCGCAGAAAGAGGCAGGCCAGCACTGAAACTGGAGACTTTTCCCTTCCTCCTGTGCTCCCCATCACATGCCCATCCCCTCCTGTTTCCTTTTCATCCCAGGACCTGGCCATCGCACCACCCTGCCCCAGGAAAGCCCCCGCCCGCACCCTGCATGAAGGGGTGCAGGGAACCCACTCGAGCGGCGTGGTGCCCCTTCACTCCTGAGCGCTGGCCCAGAGCCCTTCCCACCCCACACCCTCCCCCCCCAACCCCCACCATGCAGCATTCCCACATCCTTCCTGCAGACGGTCTCCTCTTGGCAGGACCATGGGCCTCTCCCAGCTCTGCGGCCTGGCCAGTGTCCGGCCCATGATGGGCCCAGGCTCGGCGCTGTGCTAGCCTGCAGCTGGCAGCCACGCTGGCTGGCTCACCCGACTCTGTGCTCAGACTTTCCCAAGGTCTGGGGGATCCCAGTGTGGGGCTGGACATCTCTTGGGATGGAGCAGGATGCCCTTGTCTTCCCATTCTCCTCCAAGCAGTCAGTGAGGGAGTTTGAGCCTGTATCTGAAGGCGGCTGAGCAGGTGGCCCTGCCTCGCACAGCGAGGTCTGCAAGGTTACGCTGCCTCTCCTCGGGATAGGGGGTGAATTCATTCAGCTTCTCCACTCTCCCAGGTCAGCCAAGTTTCTGATCCCAGTGGCAGAGGACAAGCATGTGCCCAGGAGAGGGGAATAAGTCTGGAGTGGGATTGGTTTTCATCTGAGCAGCACATAGCGTGCGTCCCAGCCGCAATGAATCACCCCTCTGTTCCCAGGACAGGCTGGAAATAGCCCGTCACTGTACAGAGCGTCACAGCTGCAGGGCTGCAGCCCACGTTTCAGGAATTTACTGCCTGAGTAGTTTTAATCTATTAAACTGGGTGGGAGAGATGTGGAGCTGCTAAGATGAGCTCTGTCAGAAAAGCAGCAGCAGCCGAATGGGCACATAGAGAGCAGAGCCACTGGGCTGAGGTTTTGAGCTCAGCTGGGGTAGAAGGACAGCCAGACACCGTTCCCAGCCCTGGCACAGATGGGAGCTGACAGTGCAAGGACAGGGCATCCCAATCCAACACTGGTGGGAGCAGGGCCCAGTGAAATCAAGGGGCAGACCCTGGGCAGCCCAGGCCCAAGTGTTTGAAGTGTGTGGCAAACACACAGGCTTGGGGACACCGGGAGAGGAGCTGGCCATGTCCCAGGAGAGTGAATTTGCCATTGCATCTCCTGTGCAAGGCTGCACACTCTGTGTGTCATGCTTGCATGGCAGCAGCCACCACACCAATGCAGCCAGGAGCTAATGAGCTATGCAGATGTCAATGGCCAGGATGCTCATGATGGTCAAACCACCCCACAGCCAACTCCAGCCCCGCTTCTGCGCAGGTTTCTTTGGTGCTGCTGCAGCAGAGGACATCCCGAACCTCTGTGCAGTGCCAGAAGGGACGGGGTGCTCATGTGCCTGCATCTTGAGCGCTCACCCACCACTGCACTGCCAGGCGGCAGCTCTGGCCTGAGCCCTCGGATGAAGGCAGGACAGGACGCTCCCACTGCAGACACGGGGCTGCTCAGCTCGGCCAGCTGCAGTCCCCAGCTCTCCCTTCCCTTGCACTGCTTGGAACTGACAGGAGCTTACTAGAAAAACATTGTGAACAAGGAAAAGTCGTCTCCACAGAGCGCTGGGCTCAGTGAAGGTGACACAGGCTGCAGTGTCCGTGGTCAAAGCCCAGCGTCTGTTTCGTTCTGGGTTTCACTTAGAGCAGGGAGCCACACTGGGCAAAGCTTTTCACCTTCCACATCACAGCTCAGGTCCCAAACACTTTGTGGAGATGCAGGTGAAGTGGCCAACATATGTTTTCTTCATTTGATTAGCCGCTTCAGGAGAAAACAATACACATGTTCTCCAGAGGGTCAGGTCAGTCCAGAACAAACCCCCATCACCAGGAAGGCAGGGATCCTGTTCTCCACAACAACACCTGCTGGAGCAATCCCAGAGACTCCCGGGGACCCTGCCCGTGGAGCCAGGAACATCAGGAACTCCATCCACTTCCTTCCCTCAGTCAACACAATGAGCCAGAACAAAGGCATCCCCCTCTCGCCTGGCACGACTGTCACTGGAAACTGGCCACATCCTGCAAGCTCAGATACTTATCAGCCCCTTGATAGCTCCAGAACACGTGTGTGCAGAAAGCACCACCACCTCAAAAACTCTGTATCTGCCACATAAATAACCACCTTTCCTTGTGTTAAGCCAGCAAATCCATCCTCTGACTGAATTTTCTGGTGTGGCTGAACTGGGTAACACCAGCAACACACCCATCCGACCTCAGCAGCACCCTGCAACATCTCCTCACAGCCATGAAGATGTGGCCACCAGCAGCTCCCAGCACACGGTACAGCTGGAGCAGCCACTGTTAGGGTGACAGTGCAGCTCTCTGCAGTTCCTGCCACTTAATCCTGAGGCCAGCAATCGCCTGGCTGTTTGACCCTAACCCAGACCACGCTCACGTGCAGATCCCCACTTCTACTCCCCCATGGAGGCAGCTGCCCTAGCCCCAGCCCAGCATCACTCAGGGACTGGAGGCTCTGCTCAGCCCTCTTTCAGGAGGCACCCTCACTCTCAGATACAGAAGCAAAGAGGGAGCTAAGCTATCCCCCCAAGGAAGGGTGCCTACAATCCCAATCTCCCCCCTCAAGACTGCTTCCAAAAGTTTTTCTCTAGTTGCCCTTGGGAAACCCTTTGCAATCTTCACCCAGCCCCTTCCCCACAGGGTGACCAGGGGTGACATGCCTGCTGCAGGGCTGCCAGCCCCACACAGCATCTCTCTTTCCAACGCCTGGTGTAATTGCTGCATTTCCCACTCCCCAGTTGTAGATAACCAGCTGGAGGACAGCTGCTGGGTTTTTGGGTCTCTTTCCTGACCCAAGTCCACCTGCACTAGGCAGCATTCCCGCTGGTTTAACGGGCTCTGGTGTAGGCACAGCACAGCTGGTGTGAGATCAGCCAACAGCTCAAGCCAAGCCTAAAAGACATTGCTGCTGTTGCCCCCCACCCGCACCCAGGCACTGCCCAAATGCCATTAAAGGTCTCTTCCTTCCCCCTTGAGAGGTGTTTCTCCAGTGGAGAAGGGAACTGCCTGCTTTGGCCAAATGTGCCTACAGACACAGTGTCTGCCTGTGGCAGAGGACAATGGGATCATGTGGGAACAATCAAGAACCATCCTGGGTCTACAGGTGGCTGCCACACAAATCCCTGCTCTGGGCAAAGCACTATGATCAGTGCTTCATGTCACTCATGACTCATCCAGATAAGCCACATTTTTAACACCAGGCATTCAAACGACTCTATTTTTACTGGGAAAACACCGACCCTTGACATGGGCAAGCCCCAAGTCCCGGGTCTTGGCATCCCTGCCCACTGGGGTATTCAAACCCTGGCTCCCAGTCAGCAGGAGCAAACTCTTTCTGTTCTCTAAACCAGTTTGGATCCAGCTGGCACAAAGACAGTGGGTAAACAAAGCTTCTCAGACAACTTGTACCAGCAGAAGAAAAATCTTCCTGCTCTGTGCACTGAGCAGAGCTACACCCAGCAGAAGGGCCGTCGGCATCTGTGCTGGAACCGAGCTTGCTGCCATGTGAAGTGTTCCACAGACAGGATCAGCTCTGATTGGAGTTCTATTTCTCTTTTACCCCTTTGCAATGTGCCACCCCCAGCCCATTTCACAACCCGACACGTACAGCTGTGCCACCCCTTCGCACAGACCTCCCCGGGGAAGCTCTGTCCCGCTGGCAGAGCCGATGGGAACAGCAGCCTGATGACTGCAGACCTTGTGGGTGCCTGTACCCAGCAGCAAAGGCAGCTGGCTGCCAGCCCACAGGGTGCTGGGCCGCTCTGTATCCCTGCTGCTTCAAACAATTCAGAGCTGTTAGATCTGCAGGGCAGGCTGGCCTCTGCCTTGCTGCTCTACGTGGGCTTTTTATCTGACCTTGTTTTCAAGCTGAGTTCCCTTGCAGTGAGTCACCCCTCAGCCCCGTATGGTCATGCACACATTGCCTGGTTGCTACAACATGTGTAAACACTTCCCCTGTAATACAAAAGGCCAATGGTACACAAAGCTGAGCTGTATTCCCAGCCTAGCAGAGCTCTGTGAGCGTTGCAGAACAACCAGCAGATCTGGAGAACGCTCACAAGGCAAGAGAAAGGCTCCTGGGCTGCTCTCAGAGACACTCTCGCTGTCAGTGTGGAAGAAACAAAGCCCCAGAGCTCCCAGCCACTGGGATCACCAGTCTGAAGGTTTAATGGAGGAGTTTTCACATGTGCATGCTACTCACATTTGTAATTCACTTTGTTCAGTTAGTTTTTACACGATTGCAACAGCACAGTTGAGTTTGGTTGACATGCAGCCCTAACATGCAGAACATGAGCAGCTCACGTCCCCAGGCTCTGCTGTGATCCCAGCTGCTGGGTGAGCTGGAACTGCTGCAAGCCTGCACCATGCCAGCCCTTCCTCTGCCCGCCCAGGGCAGATCAAACAAGCTTTCACATGGGGGAGAGGGTTAAAAACATCTGGGCAGCAGACACCCTTCCAGGACAGATTGATCCCTGCCAGGGAAGAGAAAGTTCTGCACTCCCATTGCCATAATAATCAATTTGCTCTGCAGTTAGAGGATGCTTTTCTACAAGGATTCAGTTATTCCTGAGGACGAGCAACATACCTGATAAACACCCACAGCCTAGCAGAGCTCATGGATGTAAAGATGCCCTATGCAGAACAGAGGAGGGCTGTGCTTTCTTCTCCAGGGCCTTGCTGGAATGGACTTCTCTGGAGATTAGAATTGCTATCAGACTGTCTTGCAATACTACAAAAAACTGCCTTTTTAAAAACTGTCGTTGCTCTCCTGGCAGCTTCCCCCCAGACACCCTGATCCCAGGGTTGAACTCGCCTCCACCCAGCTCCCTGGGGAGTCCTGTGGCCATTCCCACAATTCCCAGGACAGGGTGACCACCCAAAGGGCAGGCAACTGAAGCTTACAGTACTTTCTCCAGTAGCCACACAACACGAAGGCAGCTAACAGGGCACTATGCTGTTTCCAGTGGCATAAGTGTTAGACAAACAGCAGCTGAAGCCACCACCAGCTCCAGTCGGTGAGGAGCTTCACTCTTTGTGACCAGCGCCGACGGCTGCCACTGAACAGCCACCTACCTGAGACAACCATAGGCTTATGTCACACAGATTGTGCTCTCTGCCTTTTATCTCTTTAAAACAATAACTTCAAACCATTTCACAAATGTTTATAAACTAAACCCTACAACAAGCAGGAGGAGGTAGGTATTCCCAGGTCTGTGTTTCAGGGAGAGAAACTGAGGCTCACAAAACAGGTGGGGTTTGCCCAGTCACATCAGAAACTAGCAGAGCTAACTGCTCCTGGCTATGAGCACTTCATGCAAGCCATACAGCAATTCCCCCCTCCCAGACTGCAGATGTAGTGCATGACAAGGCCTCTAATGCCCAAGAGAAAATCACAGCTCCTCCCCATCCTTTATAATCCAGGCAGCAGCATGCAGCAAGCAGCAAGCAGGTTAGTCAACAAGCGGTGGCATTTCTGCCACCTGCAAGATAAAGCCTTTGGGTCTGAACGCTTGCAGCAGCCCCATCAGGCAGAGAAGGCAAAGGCTTTGCAATCAGTTTTCAAGAGTTTCAGAAGAGGTTCAAAGTGATCTTCAGGGATCTCCTGCCGAGGCCCTAAACTGCTGCCTCCTCCTGTGTCTTCTGCTGATTTGGGCCATGGCACTTTCTGCAGCGTGGAGAGAGGGAACCGCTCCAGGACACGGCTCAAAGGGCAGTCCCTGGCGAAGACTCAAAGCCAGCACTCTGCATCTTCTTGGGCTGAGATGAGGAAAACTGTGTTTCAATGGCTAGTGGAGAGGAATCACAATGGAAAAACTTACCTGGCCCAGCTGGGAGTCTGATCAGGAGCATTCCCAACAAAGTACTCTGGGTTAGGATGAGAAGGGGCAGAGAGAAAAGGCACAGCGGTGTGAGCTAGTAAAGGGAGAAGCCAGGTAGCAAACTTTGACAGAAAAGACAGCAAAGATTTATTAATAGAGTCTCTTCCTCTAATTTACAGCAGGTCCTAGGGCATGCTGACTCCCTTCAGGCACGTTTACACTGGGCACTACAGATTCTGCTCTCTCTTCAGAATGCTGACAGAGAGTGACCTGACATCAGCTCTTCCAGAGACACCTCTGTTTATGTGGTGCAGCTGAAAGCCACGTTTGCTGTATGTGCATGATTATGAAAAGATGGTGACTTTAAAGCCCTGTGTTTGTTAATTCAAATATACAAGCTGGAGAGATGGAAACAGCCAGGTGTGATTCCAGAACTGCATCCATCATACTGGCCATAACCCAAAACAATGCCAGACAATGCCCAGCATCTCACAGCCAGGGACACAGCAAACATGCTCACCACAGAATCAAAGCCTCTCTCTTCTGCTAAATGCATTCTGAGGACAGAGGGTGGCTGCTCAGCATTCGTAGCAGCATCTGGCCTATGAAATGAACCCCTCTGTATGCAATAGGCATGGCTGCAACTCCTACGTTCCAAACGTTGGACAGGTTTTATCTCCAACAGTCCACAAAAAGAGAAGCCTTGAGTCCTTAGAGAGAAGGCTGGAGAGGGGCTGGTGCCAAGGACAGGGAGGGATAGGCCCTCAGCTGCAGGAGGGCAGCTGGAGAGGAGCTGGGAGGCAGAAATCCTTCCAGGGAGGGGGAAGGCCCTGGCACAGGGTGCCCAGAGAAGCTGGGGCTGCCCCTGGATCCCTGGCAGGGCGCAAGGCTGGGTTGGATGGGGCTTGGAGCACCCTGGGCTGGTGGGGGGTGTCCCTGTCCATGGCAGGGGTGGCACTGGGGGTGTTCTGAGGGTCCTTCCCATCCAGGTTATCCTGTGATGCTGTGATTCTAAGACTACTGAGTCCTGCAGTAAGAAATCACTAGGAAATACTGCTGAGACAAAGGAAAAGACCTAAAATATTAGGGGGAAAACCAAAACAGGTCAGGAATAAGTAAATATTTAAGTGACAACCTACTTCATTCTCAGGCAGTATCTCCCTGACCAGCAGAAATCCTCCTACACTGTAATTTTGTGCATTGCACAATCTTCTTGGCAGTTTTTTCTGTCATGCATATCTAGTTACTTTATGTCCTGGAAGCTATGTCCTGAAAGGCTCTATCTTCTTCATTTGCTGGTGAGAATGAGCAGCACGGTACAGCACTGGAGCTAGTTCAAACCTGATAGTGAAAAGCAAGGGAGGAATTGCACAGGAAGAGGAGGCAGCTGTTTTTCTAAGTGCTTCTGCCTAAGAGTGAGCCAGAAGAAAGGCAAGGCTGTAGGAAACAGAGAAGTAAATAGACTGCAATGTGAAAAGGCTTTATTATTTTTTTTCCTCTGACAGCAGAAAAAGTTTTGATCCTATTATCAGTCTGTTTGTACAACTGGCTTTACTCTCAGAACTGCTTCTCCCAGATAAACCTGTCCCAACTGATTAATAACTCCAGAGCTATTTCTGAACAGCAAACCACTAACGATGGAGTTTGCAGATAGACCTGTACTGATACTGACACTTGCATCCTCTCATAAAGCTACAGACTAAACATCCTGAGACTTTTTATTCTAAATATTTGATTTTCCTTCACTGACATTGAACATCTTTGTTTCTGGCCCTTGTCTTACCTTGCAGCTGGACTGCAGGGCCACAATTCTTCAGGTTCTTTGTAAGTCATAGAAGATCTTGCAGAATCAAGAGGACATCATTATCCCAAACAGGATAAATGAAAGCTTAACATGTTGCTGGAGAGCTTATGAGTCATTGCCATGCTCTACATAGGTCACAGATGCATCACAGATTGCACTCATTGCTTGGACAGGGACAGCACTGAGCCGTGCAGCAAAAAGCAGCTTCAGCAGCAGGAAGAAGCCCCAGTTTCACCAAGCCCGTGCCTTCTTGGTCAAGCAGCATGTTCTTTGGGTAAATGGCTGTGTTTGAGCACGGCTGCTCACTCCTCCTGCCTGCCTGGCAGAAACTGTGTGCCTTCTCTGAAGCTGGGATGGGGTGACGGCGGGTGGTGAGTCACCCACAGCACGCTCAGCGCCTGCCCTGTGAGCCAGGCTGAGGGACGCTGAGGGACACACACCAACTCCAGAGCATTTGCATTTACAAAAACCAGGGTGATGGAGATGCTCTGCAGGATGACCCCTTCTCCTGCAACGCTTCCACCCTGCCAGAGCTGTCCAGAGCCTACAGACTAAGCAGCTTTTACCACCTACCTGTCCAGATCCCACACAGGGTGCACCAGCAGGAATGGGACTGTGTCTCTGCAGAGATGCACAGTCTGAGCACTGACTGGCTTCTTCAATTCTTTACCCTCTAATCCCAGACCTACAAACTCAGTTACAGGTGGCCTTGAGAGTTCTCCCTGCTGGGTGTCCTCCCTGCCAAAGCAGGGTCCCTAGGACAGGTCACACAGGTCAGCGTCCAGACAGGGCTGGAGTATCTCCAGAGAAGGAGACTCCACACCCCCTTGGGCAGCCTGTCCAAGGGCTCTAAGACCTGCACACCCAGAGGCATCTGGTCCCACAGACCACAAACATCTGGCTGAGTGAAGGTCATCTACCAAAATTACAGAAGGGAGGACACCTCTGCACAGGGAAGGGCTTGAGGTCCCTTCCAACCCCTACGATTCTGGGATTCTGTGTCCATGAAGGATTAATTTATTTGTGCTCAGGGCTTGTAACTAGCTTAAGAATGGGGAAATGAGCTACAATCACACTGGAAAGCGGAGTACTCCAGGCACCCAGCCCAGTGAGATTCATGCTATACTTCAGCATGCAGTGGCCCTACCAGCTTCACATAGACTGGATGCCTAGATCCTCTGCTCCCAGGCAGAGTGGAATACGTGATCAGAGGGAATATTACCTTTGCCTATATTTTCAGGAGCTGTTACTCCTCTGGTCCAACCCCACCCCAACTGGCTGTGCAGCCTCTGGCCCTTTGCTCTGAGACTATTCCTGCACAGTTCAATCCACAACTAATAATGCTGAAAGGATTTCAGCAGAGCAAACAGTCCTGGCCCTGACTGCTTATAAATAGTACCTGAGCAATGAAATATTAATGCAATTGATTGCAGGCTGAAGCAGAGAAATCCATGCTCCAGAGCTGTGCTTTGGTAGAAAGATTGATAATCTGCCCTAAGGAAAGTGAGAGCTATGAACATCCTGATATTCTTTAAGTCTCAGTCTCCTGTGATTTATTATCTTATAATAACCCTTATAATTCAGTAATGTGCAGAGAAGATGAAGGATACTTCACACATCAGGATCTTAATGTAGTGCCTTTACAATGGATGGAGAACATGCAGCTGAATTCAGTGCTGCAGCCTGGAGGAATTAATTGAAGAGTATTTCTCTCCTTCCCCTTGTAGCTCCCTGATTAATCCTCCTTCATATTTTGTTTAAGAACAGAATAATATAAAGTAAAAGCCAATACAGAACTAGAGGAATATCCTGTCCCCACTGATCACACCAGAATTGCCACTGGATGATGTGGGGTTTCTTGGCATTTGGCAGGTTCCTGGTGAACAGAAGAGTAATTCTCTGTGAACATATGACAACGGGAGCTGGTTTGAGTGGATTCACAGCCAAATGAAACCAGGCTTTTACTTTATTCTCAGCAGATCAATAGTAAACCCACTGGCTGCTGCAATGCAAATTTCCACAGCGATGATGTACAGGGTGGCTCCAGATCCACAGGGCCTCCAGCTCCCAGTGCTCCTAAGCACACAGAGCCAACCAGCCTTGCAGGAAAACGAAATATTAATGCATAACATGGGTGCCCAAGCCTATCCCCAGCACTATCATTCAAATTTTGACATGTCTATTTAATGTTTAGCTCCTGTTCTTGGGCAAGCTCCCCTGATTCCACAGCCTGGAACGGTCCCCGGCTGTTCTGTGGGACTGTAGATCATGCTGGCTCTCATGAATCCTCTGCTGTCATTAGACTCCTAAAGCTTTTGTTTCAGAATGATTCATTTGAAACAAAACCAAGCTCGGGGCAGCTGACATGCTGTTTTGGTGGTGGAGAACGGCTGCAGCCCAGGGGCGGTGGGTGCAGCGGCCGCAGCACAGGGATTTGTACACCCTGTGCTCCCTGCCTCATGTTTCTCATCACACCCCTGAGCTCATGTTCCTCTCCACGCTCTCTTTTGAGGACTACAAGCCTAAAAATGAGGCAGTTTGGGTCTGGCTTCCATATCTGTGGTGTTAATGTGTGGGTTTGGAATTCATCCCTCCTCCCCATGCCTGACAATCTTGTGCCCGTCCGTATAAGGCCTACTTGAGGCACAAAAGCTGAGCTGTGCTATTTATATTTCTTTGTCCAGCCCTACCTACCCTACACATTGTACAGCTGAGGTTCATGCTCTGCCCTGCTCTTGGAACCTTCTAGAGAAACTCCATGCATTGTGAGGCTCCGAGCAGCCACCGCAGGCCCCTGCTGAGCAGAGGAGCCCTGGGGGACCCCCCGAATCAGGCAGTGTGGGGAGCAGCCTGGCCACACTCCTCTGACAAAGGCTGCTCTCTTCCCAACAAACAATGCTGCTCATCACACGCCAGACTTCCTCGAGCTCAGCACCCACAAGAGCCTCATAAGGAAGAACCATTGTATTTTAGAAATTCAGCCCTCTGTATGTGTGCTGAGGGCTGCAGGCTTCTGTCTGGCTGTAAAAAACCCAGGGCTTTCACATTTGGATGAGTAAATTTAATCATTTCAGAATGTTTGGAGGAAAATGCCATGCTTACATAAGTGCTGACACGTGCCATTCTTCAGATGGATGTGGCACACTGTCTGGTTTCTAAGCAGTATTTTTTTTGCATGCAATGTCTGCTATTGAATCATGAACTGTAGTAACCAGCCCCAGATTCCTGTATCCTAAAACCAGGAGATTTGGGATGAAGTCACCCCTGTTTGTTTTTCTTAGCAACCCCCACTAATCAAATCTGTTGGTGTCCTAATTTCTCTGAAAGACAGGAGCCCAGGACAGATGGCACAAAGGAAGCACTGAGGAGCTCTGTTCCCATGGGCTGTTAGTAAGTGCACGTAGCCATCTGACATCAGGCTTTTTAGGAAGGCAAGTCCTGTTTACAGTGAGAGCGCTGAGCATCTGTTTACGCAGCAGCTTGTCAAAAGCCCTTTGCTTTTAGTAGGTTCATTTTCAAACCAAAAAGATGTGGCAGTTTGGAGGGGGCTTGGCTATTTCAATTTTTCTAATCAAGAATCAAATTCCAGTTATCAGTATAAAAACTCAGTAGAAGAACTCTTACCTCAGTAGAAATCAGCCCGACTCCTGGCAAAACATGGCACAGGGGTATTTGAGAGAGCGAGCAGGGCAGAACTCCTGCACTACAGAGGTGACTGCAAGGAATGGATTGTAAACACTCTGCTTAATGCCTCGCCCTCAGCTGGCCTGAGTGGAAGGGACTTTCAGTTCTTTCTCCCCCAAAGTCTGAAACTAAGCAGGCAGGGGCGTTAGCTCATCTCAACGGGTCGAGCTTTCCCTGATTAAAATTTGATTTTCATTTCCTCCTCCTGTAAGAGCTAGCAAAATAGCTCTATGTTGTTTGCCCTCTTCTCCCAAGGTGCGAAAAGGTCTTATTTGCACTCCTGAAATAGTCCCTCCGTAGCTGCTGGAGACTCAATATTCAGTGCCTGGAGAATAATCAAACTCCAATAACCGCTAAAGAACTGATTTGTCTTCACCTCCTTTCACTTCTTCAAACCCCAGAATCCCACCATATTAAACCCCTCTAGAGCATGACCACTGTTTTTCCCACCTTGCAAACAGCCACCACTGGTTTTACATAATACTTTGTGTCTCTTTTTCTCCAAAAGACTAATATATCTTGGCATTTTTAGCCAGGGCAACTAAAAAGCAATTGCACAGGGAAGTTAATCTCTGTTTCCAAAGGCAGCTTTTTCTGAGTGAGAAAGCAGTAATAAAGCTGCTCACCATCACAGAATTAATCACATTCACAAAAAGAACCCCTAATGTAAATGTTGAGACCTGGTAGGTCTTGAGAAGTGAAGCACTGAATGAGAAAAGAGTTCTTTTGTAATCTTTTTTCATTAATGATAGACACAGTTAGGAAAACACAGTGAATTTTGCTCATTTAAACTCCGAGGTGGAGCCCACCCTAAAGTTTGGGGTTTATAGACACTTGATATATATTTTTTCTAAAATTCATGATTATTAATACTGACCCTTTTCTAATTTTCATTATTATTAATACTGAAAAACAGAAAAGTATTAGTAAACAGGTAATCCAGCAGGAATCAATGAGGCTCCTGGCAACAAACAGCACTGGTCGTTATCATCAAAGCAGCCGCACACCATCCCCGATTTAATAAATGCCTGTACAACACCCCCTCACAAATGTCCCTTCTTTCTGTACAGAGTTTCTCTCTAACTGCATTAGTATTTTCTCTTTCGTGTAATCCCAAAGTACCACCCTTTTCCCTGATGTGCCTTGAATTACTGACTCTGATAAAATATCCACACGAATAAATCGGGACACAAAATTGAAACCTGCTGTTGTTACAAATCTGCTGTGCAACTCCCCCAGGTCAGGGATTTCTGAAGAATGACATCTCCACAATTACAGGCACAAACCCTAAAACTCCTGCCCCTTCTAGGAAAAAAAAACCTAAGCAGAATAAAACCCTCTAAAGCCAAAAGCAAAACTTCTGAGATCCCCCCAAATCATAGAATCCCAGACTGGTCTGGGTTGGAAGGGACCCCAAGGATCATAGAGTTCCAACCCCCCTGCCACAGGCAGGGCCACCAACCTCCAGGCCTGGAGGTACAAATGTTTATCATTTTCCAAATAAAAGGGCTCCACAAAGAAGGGAGACTCCAGCACACGATGGATGGTTTTTCCTCGCACTAAGCCATACAATTCAGGTTTCTGTGCAGTGACAGTTACATGCTGATGTGTTTATGGGGTGCAATCTGCACTGTAACTATGAAAAAACTCTATTTTCTAGATGAGAAGTGATAATTAATGTAGCTCTGAGACTGACTGCAGATGGATATAATGCAGAAACATTCTCCACTGAGCAAAAATCAACGGGAAATTGTGGTTAGACTGTTGTAGAGGACTGCAGAAACACTCCCCATTCTTCCCTGCAGTCCATGTCCATCAAATTCTCATTGTCTGGGTCTGTCTTTGCCACAGGAATGCAGAACAATGCTACTATCAATAAAATATTTGTTACTCAGGCATATTAATACTTTTGCTGTCTCTTTCCTTCTCCTGTTCAAACATCAAAAGCCCATCACGGATTTTGTTTTACAGTTTAAGCACCAAATTAAGAGATAATCAAGAGTTTGTCCTCTCAGAGAGACTTTCATTTGCCTCAGCAGTGTCTGCCACACTTTGGGTCTGCCCAGAGCCAGAGCCTTTCCCCTCACTGTGAGGGCTCCTCAGGCATCCTGCAGAAGCACGAGGATTTCCACGAGAGCACAAAAGGCTGTTTCCCATGAAGCAAATCTGGACAATTTCTCACCTGGGCCCTGTGGCCTCCCAGTCAAATCACACTAAATTCCATGCAGGAAAATTACAAAGAAATACCATTATTTTTTCCCCTCATATCTTCATGATTCACAAAATCTGCACTGTAGTCCCTTGTCAGCTGCCTCCCTCAGAGGTTGCTCTGTCCTCATTACATCAGCAAGAGCACTGCATTACCCCCATTTCCTTTAGACACAGGGTTGCTTTTTCATACTCAAAGAGAAACTCTCCTCCATACTCATAAACAACAGCAAACCAAAATGACCAGCTCAGAAAGTGACCATCTGCCACTGCTGAGGATGGTTCCAAAGGACCTAGAAGCTTGCCAACTTCCCACCTAGTTCTGTAACCCACAAGGAATGGTTTGTTTAAGCAATTCCCTTCCCTTCACTCTTCTCCCTTTGCAATGTGTGTTGCTTCTGCAGTTCATTTAGAGTTCTATTTTATTTTTCCATCCATCCTCCCCCAAAAGCCTGATACAAAGATCTTGGAATAAATATATGAGTATATATAGAACTGGTGAGGTTGCCCATATGCTCTGAATAGACTTGAGTATTTCAGCCTTTCAGGCATGATAAAACTACAAATGCTTAAGCTCTGAATCAGAGGGCTACGCAGGCTGCTGTGCTTGTTAGATTCCACAGCCTATTATGATCTGCTCTCCCTTCAGACCCTGTAGTATGAAGCGTTTTCCCTTTTTTTCTGTTCTCTCTCTTCCTGTAATCAGCTTCTCTCTCTGCCCCTGCACTGTCTATTATTAACTTCTAACTGAACTGTTAACTATTTCACTCACTTTTCTTCCGTGGCCCGATAGAAAAGTTGGCTCTGCTACAGAAGACTAACTCCAGACAGGAAAACTGACAAGAGACATATTGCTCTCTTTCTTGTTTAATATTAGAGGAAAAATCTAACACTTTAGCACAGGGGTTGAACGTCAAGCAAACCAAAGCTGTTGCTGAAACCAGACAGTTAGAAGATTCAAGACTCTGAGTTTGCATAAAAAAGAATGTGGAAACAACAGCCAAGGCAGACCTGAGTGCTAAGGAGCTCAAGGAGCTGTTCTGTATTTTCTCTATTTGTCCTCATCAGTGAGGTGAACCCCAATGCTGGTCTGTTGTTATCAGATGCATGTCACAAATCGGTCTCCATGTAGCCATACACGTTGCCTCTCACTAGAAAAGATGCAGGCAAGACGGATTTCCCTTCCATTCCTGTTCTTTTTTTCTTAGTTAGATAGTAAAACCAGGTTATTCTGATAATTCTGGTCCATTGCAGGGAGTGCTTTGAGGCATTCTCACTACCTTTGTTAAAATTCTTGTTAAATATAGCAGCTCTGTCAAAGCTTGTCTTAGAACACACAGGCAACGTTGAATCATGAAGCAGAGAGCTACTTCAGACCAGCCCCAGTTTGGACAGTCTTTAGGAGACTAAGGGGCTGCGCAGTGGGACAGACCCCTTAGCAAAGAAAGCACCCACCAACAGGAGATATGAAATAGTTCCTTACCTGGTAGATCATGACTTTGAAGTTTCTGCGTTTCAGGAGCTCTGCTTCGTTGGCCTCCAGCTTCTTGATCTGCCCAGCTTGTTTCTCCAGGTTCTGCCGGACGGTCTTCACGTTGACGCTCACCTTGCGGACTTTTTCCAGCATCTTGTTCACGGTGTTGCTGGTGGTGGTGTGTGCCTTTGTCAGCTTGGTTAATTCTCCTTGGATGCTGGTCACTGCGCTATCCATCTCTTGTTGTCTCTCCTCCAGCTGTGTTTGTGTCAGCTGGATCTGATCCACTGCTCCGATGATCTTGTCCAGAAGGGTCAGCACCATCACACCATTGATCTGGTCTGATTTGATGGGTTCTTCAGGCACTTGCTCCTCTGAGGCCTCAGAAGCAGTTGGGGGTTCGATAATTTGCAAAGTAGTATCCTCCATGATTGCTTGGGAGTCCTGGCTCAGGGAGCCTGCAGAAGCTGTCACTGCAAGGAGAGAGAGGAGGGAAAACTAAACCCGAGCCCCAGCTAAACTCTGTGCTGGGAGACACGCCAGAAATGGAGAGCACAGTGTGTGGATGGCTGTGCTGCGATTCAAATGGCACAGCTCCTCAAAGCTGTCCAGTGAAACTGCTCTGCAAAATTTTCCAGGCTTGCAGGTCATTGGTTGACTCCACCTCAGCTATATAAAAGCAGCCCGCTGCCAAATGCCTGACGACCCACCCTTTCTGAAATGATTAAAATAGTTGGAGGGGAGGCGATGGCTTTGCATGCAAACACAGGCACAGCTCAGAAAGGAATGCAAAGCTCTGAACCTACAACCGCCTCCTCTTTACCCCACGGCCAAAGCCACTATAAGCAAGGAGAGGAAAAAACAAAAATCTTGAGTGAGCAGCTCGGGAAGCTGCTGGGAAGAAAGCAACCCCATGTGGGTACAGCTGTATGCACTAGAGGAAGACTGGTTTCAAAAGCTGTGCATGTTCAAGTTCAGCTGGAAAATTCAGATCTCTTTTCCCAGGACTAGGAGAGCCTGATCTGCAACACGTTAACAAAAGGCTGCAGTTTGGGTTGAGTAGTTACAGCACACAACTTCTGGGTCATAAAAATGTGTGTAAATATACACACCAGGCATCCACATGCCATACACAGCACATACTGTGTCTCTACACATGCCATACACAGCATGTACTGTGTCTCTACGCAGCATTAACACAGGAGAGTAAGAATAATTTGCTCCTGCAGTGAAGCAGCTGGCTGGTCCCACCTTTGAGCAGCTCTCACAGCTCTGCAGTCCTCCATCCATCCACACCTCTAGTTGCTAGACTTTGAAATACGGGGCACACTTCAGCATATGCCACACAGAAAAGTCCTCATAAGCAATGCCCAAATATGTTGTGTCTCAGAAGGCTTTATTGGTGAAAAAAATACTAATTGTTTCTGAACTTAATAGGGTACTTTTTGGTTTGGAAAACATGGTGAAGAAATAATCCTTATTTTCTAGCTTTTAACCTCAGTATTGACACCAAAAAACTCACAGGACAGAAGTTTATGCCTCGTGGAACCATCATCAGCTCACTGCCTCAGAAGACTCTGAGGTGCTACCAAAGGCTGTCCCCAGCAACCCAGCAGGACCGAGCACAGCACCATGAAGAAGGAAAAGTCAGATCTTGAGAGTGGCCCTTGGCGAGACCCTCATCACTGTCCCTGGTGTTGGCTCAGGCACAGGGACAGAACTGCTGGGACGGCTCTGGGGGCTGGGCAGCAGAGAGCCCTGCGGGGCTGAGCCAAAGCACTGTGGGCAGAGCCAGATGGCTGCTGTTTCCCTGCAGTCCTGTCAAGAAGCACTTGGTACTCAGCACATCCTGCCTCCTGCAGGGTCAGGCCCACCCTTGACATTTGCCACCAGCTGGCAACTGAAATCAGTTCTGTGACACTCCAGGGCCTCCCTAAAAGCAGAGCAGAAAGAACTCCTTCCTTGCAAGCACACAGGCTGGGAAATGCCCAGAGCACAAACTGATGTGCAGGAGCATTGTTTAACGATGAGCACTCACAACAGTCAGCACTTTCTGCACCCCTGCACTCTCTGCCATGTGACAGCTCACTTTTTCTGCTGTTGTGCTCATACTGCACCATTGATCTAGGTCTGGTTTGACTGTGCATCAGTACATTGTGCTGCACGGCTTCCACAATAGGTATTGTGTCATGTATTAAAAATAGGTTGCTTTTCTATACCCTGTTTTTCCTGGAGGGACCTTTTTCCTTTTTCCAGTGTTTGCTGCTGATGAGTCAGTTCCATGAAAAAACCCTCTCTCCAGCCAGCCAGCATTGAGGCCCTGCAGTTGTCTCTTCCTGGGGGTATCTGCCTTAGGTATTACTGATCAGAGTATCATAGAATGGTCTGGGTTGGAAGGGACCCCAAGGATCAGAGAGTTCCAACCCCCTAACAACAGAAGGAAAGGAGCCACCCAAGGGGATCTTGACAGGCTGGAAACGTGGCCCTGGGTGAACCTAATGAGGTTCAACACTGCCAAGTGTCAGGTCTTGCACTTGGGCTGGAGGAATCCCAGACATAGACACAGACTGGGAGAAGAGCTCCTGGAGAGCAGCCCTGCTGAGAAGGACCTGGGGATTCTGCTGGATGAGAAACTTAACATGAGCCAGCAGTGGCTCTTGCAGCTCGGAAAACTAATGCTATCCTGGGCTCCATCAGCAGAGGGGTGGCAGCAGGGACAGGGAGGGGATTGTCCCTCTCTGCTCTGCCCTCGTGAGGCCCCAGCTGGAGTCCTGTGTCCAGAGCTGGGGCCCCAGTACAAGAAAGATGTGGGACTGTTGGAGAGGGGTCAGAGGAGCCACGGAGGTGATTAGAGGGCTGGAGCAGCTCCCCTGTGAAGAGAGGCTGAGGGAGCTGGGCTTGTTCAGCCTGGAGAAGAGAAGGCTGTGGGGGGACCTCATTGCAGCCTTCCCGTCCCTGAAGGGAGCAGAGTAACAGGAGGGGAATCAGCTTGTTAAAGGGCAGAGACTGGCAGGACAAGGGGGATGGAGTAAAGCTGAAGGAGGAAAGGATTAGAGGAGTGATTAGGGGGAAATTCTTTCCAGAGAGAGTGGTGAGGGGCTGCAACAGGCTGCCCAGAGAGGGGGTGGATGCCCCATCCCTGGGGGTGTTCAAGGCCAGGTTGGGTGGGGCCCTGGGCAACCTTGTGTAGCTCCAGGCCTGGAGGTTGGTGGCCCTGCCTGTGGCAGGGGGATTGGAGCTCTGTGATCCTTGGGGTCCCTTCCAACCCATGCCATTCTATGAAACCGCTCAGCTCCCCAAACAGCAAGATCCAGATGCCGGGGGCCTGGCAGAGCCAAGGAACAGCCATGGTGTGCAGCAGTCAGACCCTCAGATTTCCATCTGTCCTTTCACCTGTAGCTTATATCCTGCAGAAAGGGGCTGGACAAAGCCCGTTCCCTCCCGTTCTCCCAGGCCTGGCAGAGGGGACTGAATGTTCAGTCTGTGTGAGCCGCCTGTGCCATTCGAGGAGCATTCAGCTGCACAGGCCTCGGCCTACGCAACGCGTGGGGCCCCTCCCAGCCCCGAGGCTGGAGGCTGGCCTTGCGCCTGCGGTCGTGGGCTCCCCCAGCCCGTACCTGTGGCCGCCTCTGTCCCCGCGGTCACCTCACGGAGAGGACGGCCGGGACCCGCCATCGAGGGCGGGCCAAACCCTGGCGCCTCGCCCGTGCTGCCAGTGACGCCACTGCCCGCTTCGCGTCGCCACCGATGGCGTCAGGGGTGGGCAGGGAACGTCATCAACCCCAGCGGAAGAGCGGGCGCGGCGCGGAGCCGGTGTCGGGTGACGTGACGCCTCCATCCCGCCCCGTCGCCGTCACTTCCGCTGCGGGCCCGGTGGAGACGCGCCGTCGCTAGGAGACGTGCCCGCGTGACACCGCCCTGCGGTGCGCTGACGTCAGGGACGGGAGCCGTCGCGGGTCAGCTGGCGGCGGCCGCTGCGGGTCCGGGCTTCGCGGGGGCTGCGGCAGGTAGCGTGGCGGGGCCGGGGCGGGCGGGGATGGTGTGGCACAGGTGGGATGGGGCCTACCGCGCCTGCTCCTCTCGCCTGGCAGCTGGAGCCGGGCCCGTGAGGGAGCATCGGGGAGGTCTCGGCGGCCCAGCCGACCCCTGCTCCGCCCCGGTGCCGGCCGAGCCCCATCCTTACGGCCTTTCCCCTCAGAGACCGCGGCGGGGCCGGCGCCGCCATGGGGGAGCTGTTCCGCAGCGAGGAGATGACCCTGGCCCAGCTCTTCCTGCAGAGTGAGGCCGCCTACTGCTGTGTCAGCGAGCTGGGCGAGCTGGGGAAGGTCCAGTTCCGCGACGTGAGTACTCTCCGGCCCTGCGGGGAGCACCGGGGGCGCCGAGAACGGCGCTGCGGCTGCTGCCGGCGCTGCCGTGTCCGTGCCCGCCGCAAAAGGCCGGGGTGGGCGGGGGTAGGGAGGCGGGGGGGGGGCAGAGTGGGGGGGCAGGGTCAGAGACCCCAGCCCCTCTCTGCCGGCGTGGCTCGGGCCCCGTTGCCTGCGGGGGTTGGTGGTGAGTGCCCCTGAGCAGACGTCTGTGTGTCTCTCTGCAGCTGAACCCGGACGTGAACGTGTTCCAACGTAAATTCGTCAATGAAGTCAGGCGGTGTGAGGAAATGGACCGAAAGCTCAGTACGTTTCTCCCTGAGTTCTGATGCTTTCACACAACAAAACAAAAGCAATGCAGGGTAAACCCGTGGGGGGCTGCGTTAGGGAACAAAGTGCTGGCTGGAGGGGAGAAGACTGCCTTCCTTCTGTGTGTCAGCCACTCAGCCTGCCTCCAAGGATTCACTTCTGCTTGAAAGATAACTTTAACCCAGTGAGAGGGGCTTGGGATAGGAGGTGAAAGAGTTCACAGCTGCTAATCAGGCTGGGCAGTGGGTACAGTGACAGTTTGACATTGAACTATCTTTTTAGTTACCATTAATAACACTGTCTCTCCAGGGTTTGTTGAGAAGGAGATTAAAAAGGCAAATATTCCTATCATGGACACTGGTGAAAACCCAGAGGTGCCTTTTCCACGTGACATGATTGACTTGGAGGTAAGGATGTGTGTTAAGACTCAAGTGGTATTTGACTCTAGATGAAAACAGGGGAAATCAGCTCGCTGGTAGATACCCACTGTGTGCAGTGTCAGGGGTGTGTTACTTGTAGTCCCCACTTCTGCTAGCTCACCTCAGTTTCATTTCCATCCACAAGTGTTGTTTTGTTTATATATCCATCCTGGTGCAGCTAGAAGTGAAAGTGCTTAAAAGGCATTTCACTTATTCAAATTAGGCAAAAAACTGTTGGAACTGCCTGGTTTGTGGTGGGTCTGTGTAAAAGTTTACAGGGGTTTTTTTAGTGACTTGAAGAACAGCGTATGAATCTAGCCTATAAAAGACTGTCTGAGTATGAAAACTTTCAAATGTCCTGAGAAAAAAGTCACCAGTCTGGATCTGTGTACCATAGCAGGCTGGAGACACATCTGTAATTGCATGCAAATTGCACAGGGATGTAAAGCATCTTGCCTAATTCTTTCTTTCAATAGACTTATTTATGGAATTGATTCAAATGTACTTCTATATGGAATTGGTTTAAATCCTTTTTTTCCTTCTCCTTTTCACGTCTTGCAGGCCAACTTTGAGAAAATTGAAAACGAGCTTAAAGAAATCAACACAAACCAGGAAGCTCTGAAGAGAAACTTCTTGGAGCTGACAGAATTAAAATTTATACTGCGTAAAACTCAGCAATTTTTTGATGAGGTCAGAACACCGGAGGGCGGGTTAACACCTGGGGAGCTGGTTCTTCTCCCACAAACTACCATTTTTATTCTCAGATATATTTTTAATTGCTGTTTGGGGCAGCAGTGTCATTTTTCGCTTTGCTTAAGAAAGCTTCTCAAATTATTTTCCATTTTTTCACATGCACAGCTACCCATGATTTACCTCTTACGATCTTGTTCAGGGGTTGTTTTACTTAAGCAATGGTTTGTCTAAAAATTGTGTAAGATAATTAAGATGCTAGTAGTTTTTAAAGCTCATGAGCAGACCAGAAATTTGGTGCTACAGTGAACGCTTTCTTTAGTGGGTTAGAGTTTCTTTGGGACATGGTAATTCCTCTCTGTAAGAGAGACATGACTGCCAATGTAATTTCTCTTCAGCCTTCAACATGTTCTATGGAGATTACTCATTAGGGTCATAATACAGAGTCCACTGGAGTAGTAGGTTATTTATTTATTTAGTAATTATCTATTTGAGCCTTTGATCAAACCCTAAAGTTTTCAGAAGTCAGGTCAGAATCTGGCAGCTCTTTGGCTGGGCCTGAGAAGAGTTTCTCTGATGTTATTTGGTACATGGACTCAAGGCCTGAATGGGAGAAGACATAACCCTTTGTTGTAAAGCTGAAGTGTCTCCAAGTCTGGAGAGTTTCTCAGAGGGTTCCTGTAGGTTTGTTAGAACGTAAGGGCCTGGTTTTGCTGGATATGTGTCCCACTTCCTCTAACCCAGGGATTTGAACAGATGGTTCTCACTGCAGATGGCTTCTGGGATTTCCAGAGGCTGTGATGCAGCTGGGCCCCTGCAGACTTCAGACCGTTTCTCTAGTGGTTCATTTTTAGCACAGGATGCTGCCTGTTCAGACACTGAGGTTGCTCCTGTGCCAGCACAAGCCTTAGTCGCTGCTGGCATAGGTACTGCTGCTGGTATGATCAGCTGATTGGACATGGGTTGGTTTCAGTACTAAAATCTTCAGAGTGTTGAGTGTTCACTTACCAGCATCTCCTTGGACAAACAGCATTAGCCTGATGATCTGTTACTTAGCTGCATTAAAGGAGCCACTGCCTGCTAAGTATTGAATAGAACAAAGTACAACTAGTGCTGTCTACTTTTTTATTAGCTACTTCCCTCTCTGCAACTACTTTTCTTCCAAGTACAGTGTGATTGTACTAAATGTGGAGATCAAAATCAATTTTCTAAACAGCCTGTGTCAGGTCACCCCCAAGAGGGAACTCGGGTCAGTAGTAAATGAAGTGGCCCCAGAAAGTTCAGGTCTGTTTCTGCTCCTCTTGGTGACTGTTTTCTGTGATAACCAAGTAAAAGGCAACAAATGAAATGTGATGTTCTTTGTAAAAGCTGAACAGCTCCTGTGAAACTCAGTGAAACGTAAGTGTGAAAAATGTGAAGCTCTTTCAGCTCACACTGTAAAGAGCAAACAGCTGGGTGAGAGATCCTGGGTAGACCAGGACTTCTGAGCCTACTTATTACCCCAAAGTGGTGAACGCTTCATTTCTTCATGCTGTCATTTGCACAGTACCTTCAACACTTGAAGACTTCAATAACTTGTAATTAAGATTGTGTTATTCATAGTACTAAGTTGCACAAGAAATGGCTTACTGTCCAAAGCACTGGGTGCTGCTTTGCTCTCCAGAGTGTGTGTGCTGGGGGAGGGAGGGTGGCAAAATGTTTTCACATGTTCTTCATGTGACCATTCTAGTTAAAACAGCCATTTCTTGTTTCAACACACCATGTTGATGATTATGCTCCTTTTCTCAGTCTTCTTGTCTTTGCTTATGGAGAACACTATGAGCTGGAGAGATTTCTCTCAAAGATTTGCCTAGAGTGTGAGCGCAAAAGAAGACTGGAAAAGTAATGGTTAATGGCATGCAGTCCCCTGTCTCTCTTTCCTCTTAACTCTTCTCACCAGCTGCTTTTTTTTGTTTTGCATCTGCCATTCCTGTCTGGGCTCTGGGCTAATAAGTTTGATGGTGAAATGAATCTCTTTTAGTCCTTGTAAAAATTGATTTTATTTTTTTTGTGTGTCCTGTTTGTGAACTGGAAGGGGCTTGAATTGTATGGCCTTGGTTGGGCCTCCAGGGGCGTGACAGCACAGAACTGTCATCCAGTAGGGAAAAGGGGCCTTCTCCTCTGCCCTTGAGATTCAAGCTGCTGATCTGGGTGAAATGTAAGCAATTTAAAATGTTTAATAGTGAAAAGTGCACATTCTCATTCCTGATGTGCAAATGCCTGGCTTCTTCCAATCCTGAGCACTCTGGCACAGCACAAAGAACTTTGCAGTAACTGTGATCATAGAATAGAATCACAGGGGTTGGAAGGGACCTCCAGAGCCCATGGGGTCCAACCCCCTGCCAAAGCAGGGTCCCCAGGACGGGGAGCACAGGTCGGTGTCCAGATGGGGCTGGAATCTCTCCAGAGAAGGAGACTCCACACCCCCTGGGCAGCCTGTCCCAGGGCTCCCTCACCCTCACTGGGGAAAAGTTCTTCCCCATGTTGGTGCAGAACTTCCTGTGCTCCAACTTGCAGCCATTGCCCCTTGTCCTGTCCCCACAGACACTGAAAAGGGGCTGCCCATTTCCCCCTGCATCCCATCCTTCAGATACTGATCAACATTAATAAGGTCCCCCCTTAGTCTTCTTCTCTCCAGGCTGAACAGCCCCAGCTCACTCAGCCTTTCCTCAAAGGATGGATCCTTTGCTGCTGGTGAAAGCTCTTGTTCAAAGTGAATTTCCCAGAGTCTTGTTGTTCTGCATTGAAGCTGGAGAGCTCTATGTTTCCACATAATCTGTAGGGTTTTTACTTCTGTTAACTCTTACACCACTGCTGGAGTTATCCTTGCCAACCCAGAGCTGATTTTCCTACGCCGTTTCCTTTCTAGAAAAGGTGTGATCATCAAATCAAAGCAGTTGAGAGAGACATGCAAAGAACACAGGGGTTTGTTGCCCAAATAATCCTTGTGTAAGAAAGTTCTTGTTTAGTAAAACTGGTGTAATTCAATTTTATCCTAAGCTGCTTCATTTTGTAACATCAGCCCCTCTAAGTAGGACTTGTGTCCTGAATAAAGGACGTGGCCCTGACAGAGATAATACAAAGTGTTTATAAGAATTATGCTCTCAAGTGAGGCAGGTCCAAAGTTCACATGTGCTGTCCTTTTTTTAATGTTTTGGATTGCTAAAACGTGGTGCACCTTGCAATAACTGTCCCAGAGAGTGTTTTGATGACTGACAAATACAATTCAAGCCTCTTCACATTGTAACTTTATCTTACTGTTTTTCCACATCCCAAAATCTAGATCCCAAATAATCACTGGTGTGTTTGGTCTGTATGTTTTGGTTTTATGGATACCAAACTTCCTTCCTTTGGTTGTGTTTTCTGTGAAGCAAAATTTCCACTCAGTTTTGGATGTTGCAACAAGTTGCCTTGAAGATGGAAGGGATCAGAAATTCTTCATGTTGGCTTTTGAAATGAATTTGAGGGCTCCTTTACTTTTGTAACATCTCGAAGCTAAAGCAAGTGTGTGTCCAAGCAATTGAGCTGTGTTTGATGTCAGCCTTGCAAAAACTTCTTGCATATGGTAAATGCTTTTATTTGCCATGCAAGTAAAATGTTGAGGAGGTTTCTTTCAACAATTATGAAGCAGCTATTGCACAGGGAAACTGTGGCTGAGTTGTTAAATTTGCTATAGACTTTCGTAAGGCTGGGCTGGATGTGTGCATGTGTTTTATGTGTTCTAGGGTCAAACTCTATCTTCCGGTGTATTTTAGCAAGTTCCCTCGATAGCTCTGTGGGGAATACTGCCTGCGTACCCCAGAGGGTAGAATTTGGCCCTCAGGATCTGTAATTTTCATCATTTCATTATATAAGCTGCAGAGGTAGAAGGAACTGTTGACTCGAGGTTGAGCAAAGTCTGAAGATGTTGCATAAGAGGATGTGACTTGAGCATCCTTCCTGACTTGAATTGCTGATGCTTACAAGCTGTATTCCCAAGAATTCTAGCCTGCAGATCAGTTGCAGTGAAGGACAATATGAATCCACATCCTATTTTAATGTCTGGGTGGTGAAAAAAGGAGCAAGATCATCAGTCTGCCTTAAGCGATGCATCTTTAAGCTGGGCATATTGTATGTTTGTCCTGGAGGGAGAACTTCATAAAGCCAGTAAAGAAAATTACCACCTGGTACTTCCATTCCTGATTCTGAGCCTGTGTCTCCAGTGATGTGGTGAGTAACATGGCATCAGTGAGACTTATCACCACCTAATTCTGAAATGAGGTATTGGCTGTGCTTTGAAGTACAGCAGAAGGCTGCCCTGTGCAGGATACACAGGGCTTGGAGAGCTGGTTGTGGGTACAGCCTTGTGAAACTGCAGGTTGCTCAAAGGCCAGCTCCACTGTCTTCAGAAGTCTTGCCAGAACATCATTCTTCCTGTTTCTGTAGAACAAGACTCCCAGGCTATTTCACTTGCAAGTTCGATTTCAGAGGCACCTCTGAGCAAATGCCTTTTGCATCCTCATTAATGTGCAGAAATTGCACAAGTGCAAGGGGGAATCAGCATCTCCCTTCATGGTTTTCCCCATTTAAGATCAAGGGAAAGATGAGGATAAGCTGGGCCACTCTGGTTCATGCTGTTAAAGAATGGTTCTTGGGAACATCACTTGTATTTAAAAGAATAAATTTTTTTGAATTCTGCCTTTCTTCAGACTTATATATCCCATGGCTCCTTTGTTCTGTTGCAGCAGTCTTCAGACTCTTCTTGTATGAAAGCTTTGCTGAGCCATTTCACTTTTCCTCTTGTTTTCATTACCTGTGTGACTCTTGCTGGCTTTTCTACCATCTCGTTCCTCTTTCTTATGTCCAGCTGTTCTTTTCCTTTTATTTGTTCCTTTTTTTTTCTTGTCTCCCCATACTATCTCCTGGTTCCTCCTTCCCTGCATGCCACTAACTAGTTTCATTAGATATTAATTGATTTGTGAATTCAGGCTGAATTGCATCATCAGCAGATGGCGGATCCAGACCTGTTGGAGGAATCCTCTTCACTCCTGGAACCGAGCGAGATGGGAAGAGGTGCTCCGCTCCGCCTTGGGTAATGGCAGTTTGTGCTTTCTCCATCCTGTGTTAGGCTTGCTGCCTTACATTCATCCTGTGGCATCTGCAGCAAGTTTTGGAACATTCCAGACTGGCACATCAGGCAGATCTAAAGTTAGCTGCTGGCTCTGGTTTTGTCCTGGGTACATGAACCTCCCAGGTCATTTCCTTGTACATCTGGTCTGGTTGCTTTTCAGACATTGAGCTCTCACAGTTTTGTTGAAACTTGTAACTGTTATGGGCACATAATACTCAAAAGAATCTGTATAGTTGTATATCTTCTGCATTGGATGCTTCCAGGATGTCTTTGCATGTGTGTCATTCTGTGTCTGGGTGTAGGGGTGTGAACCAATAAGGTCTTCTGAAGCATGTGCCCAGGGAGCAGAGAAACAGGAGGGGAATCAACTTTTTAAAAGGGTAGACAGTGGCAAGACAAGGGGGATGGATTAAAGCTAAAGGAAGGAAGGGTTAGATTAGATATTAGGGGGAAGTTTTTTACAGAGAGAGTGGTGAGGGGCTGGAACAGGCTTCCCAGAGAGGGGGTGGATGCCCCATCCCTGGGGGTGTTTAAGGCCAGGTTGGATGCAGCCTTGGGCAACCTTGTGTAGCTCCAGGCCTGGAGGTTGGTGGCCCTGCCTGTGGCAGGGGGGTTGGAGCTCTGTGACCCTTGGGGTCCCTTCCAACCCAGACCAGTCTGTGATTCTATAAAGACAGTACATGGTAGCCGTGACTGCTGTAATCCTTGCCATGACATGTGCTGGGAGCCTACTGGAATGAAGACTAGCAGGCATAGAACCTGTACACCTGAATGCATTTCTTTCTTCTTTAACCAGTGAATGACTTACTCTTTTTAGTAGACAATTGATCTCACTCCATTAACAGCCATCGGTGTTGCTGTGGTGTGGTTGGGCTTGTTGTGGTTTTATCTCTCTGCATTCAGAGTACCTTCCATTTCGCTTAAAGAACTCACCTCAAAGAACTCATTTCGTACCTTCCACTCTGATACCAAACTCTGGTTGCCATCAGCACTTTGGGTGTTGGGCTGTGTGTTCTTTTGGGCCTGGAACTGAAGTTTAGGCTGTCCCCTTCACAGGTTTGTGGCCGGTGTGATTAACCGCGAGCGGATCCCCATGTTTGAGCGCATGCTGTGGCGGGTGTGCCGAGGGAACGTGTTCCTGCGTCAGGCAGAAATCGAGAACCCCCTGGAGGATCCTGTGACGGTAAAGGGAACTCTTCTTTGTGGCAGAAAAAGGGGTTTTCTTACGAATCTATAAGCCTGTATCCCTCAGTGAGCTCCATGCAGTCACTGAGTTTGTGTTGTCCCTTCAGCAGTCCCTGCCTGTGGCCTCTGAGGCTGCAGTGACAAATGTTTTCCTGTTTTATTCAAACAAAAATAGCAGGATGGATGGTGAATGCTGTTGAAAGGGTGGAAAAAACAACTCAGAATTCGGACTGCAGCAGGGCATAGTTGCTTCTTTGGCACAAAGTACAAGTGAACCTCGTGTATGCAGTTCTGAGCAAGCAGTAATCCTCCTTGAAAGAGGCGTTTTGGACACCAGCAGTGGAACATCTGTAGCTCATTCACTCTGAACTTGGACCTTTCATCTTTTTTTACTTTGCTAACAAACACAGGAGAGTCAGAACTTGGTCGCTGCCCATTTGTTTCTCTTGTAGGGCTGACTTGTTCCACTGACTGCTGGTAGTTGACCTGTTGAATTATCTGTCTACTAGGAGAGACTTTGTTCTTATTGTGCAACGCTTCCTTAAATTGAGGTTACACCTAATGTAATCATTCTTGAAGTGTTACGTTAAAATTTCCTAAGTAAGGCAGAACAATAACTTGTCAACAAATGCAGGAAAGGGGACCCAGCTGCTGACATGAAAACAGCTGTACAAAGAATGTGCTGTTGGCCTCCCTGGAGAGTCAGAATTGTTCAACTCAGCTTTAGCTTATTTTTGTTCAGTCTTTAGCTTTTTGCTTGGTTCTGTAGGTGAGCTGACTGCAGTAAGTGCTCATAAGTATTTCATCGCATCTTTCAACTTGGGAACACCTCCAAAAGACTTGCTGTTCATTGTAATAGATAATCTAGAACATTTTGCTTCAGTAAACATGAGTAGAGGTATTCTATACTGAGGCTGAGAACATTGCTTTCCCTGTGGCTGGTTCAGTGTTGTTAAGGCATATCCTGGACTCGGTGTGCAGGTCTGAGCTCTATATGTACAGATTCAGAGGAAGGAGAAGTAAGGCTCTGTTGTATTTTGCTATAATGCTTACTCCTGTAAAGAGCTGAGCTATTAAAGTGCACTCTCTCTTCTGTTCTAGGGGGATTATGTGCACAAGTCTGTGTTTATCATCTTTTTCCAAGGTGACCAGCTGAAGAACAGAGTCAAGAAAATCTGTGAAGGGTATGAAAGTCTTACAGCTCTCAGATATGTGAAACACAGTGACATGAGTTAATACCAATGTTTTTCAACTCCTTATTTCATAGTGACTGTAGGAGCACATGTTTTGATGGCAAATAAAATGTATCATAAGTAGCTGAGACATATTTTACAGTCAAACTGGCCACTCCCTAAGCCTGTAATGCTCAAACTAGGTGACTGTTGGAGAATGCCTTGAAACAAGGGAGTTCAATTGTTGAACGCTCGGACAGACCTAGTGGGATGTTAGTGGGTGGTATTCACACAGCATAGACCAACAGTATGTGCTTCTAGCAGCAGCTGCACTGGCTTGATAGCAGCACCCTGGGATGGCTAATCAACTTGTTGCCAGTGCCTTTGAGACTCTGGCAGTACAGGGAATGGAGAGTTTTCTCCCACATCCATGTTCTTACGCATTCAGCTTCTGTTTTGGCCTAAAGCAAGCTTCTGTGGCCATTTGATGTAAAGGCTCAAACTCTGCTTGGCAGCCTTGGCTGATCAGAAGCTTCTCTTGAAGCGCTGCTTGCTTTATTTCTGCATTCAGCCATCTCTTTCCCTGACTGGTTTATCTTCTTTCCATCTTTCTTACTAAGGTGCTTGCATGTCTTTCAGATTCCGTGCCTCCCTCTACCCATGCCCAGAAACACCACAGGAGCGGAAGGAAATGGCTTCTGGTGTCAATACCAGAATTGATGATCTTCAGATGGTAAAATAACCAGGCTCAATGCCCTTCTTTATTTTTTCTTTAGTAATAGAGTTAAAACCATCTTTGCACCTTACTGAAACATGAGAATTTTTGGCCCTACTAGATGGCTGTATTTTCAGCTCCAGGTAGCTTGAGACCAGCAGCTCAGCACTGTAAAAAAGATGTTTGGAGACTGCTCAGTTATTTATCTCAGGGTTTAGGGTGGTGGGGTGATTTGATATTTCTGGAGGGCTAAGCAGTTAATTATGTACATGTAAGTACAGCATCGATAGAGGACTGCATGCCAGGGAGCAGAGAGGAGTATGCATGTGTAAGGAGATACCGTGTTTCCCAACACTGAAAGCATGCTTGTACAATTGCCTGCTTCATCTGCAAGAACTTCAAAAACATTTAAACTTGTTTCCAAGTTGAGATAACAATGCTAACTTTAACTTAGCTATTCTTTTTTCTGCCTATCTTCATATTTTCACCTTGTGCTGTCCTGAAGAGCTTCTGCTTTACAACTAATCTCTTGTGCAGCAGCCTGAGTGTTGGTAAAAAGTAATCAGCACACAATTCTGGTGGTGCCTGATCTGAAATATTTGATGCTTGCTTCAAGGAAAGAAAGGCAGTATGTTACAATGCAGAGAAATTTAAGGGATTTGAGACAAAAAAATAGGAAAATGTTCAGAAACTAAAAAGAAAAGCAGCTAAATCTTAACTGCTTACTTGATACAGAAACTGTTTCAGTCTGGGCGTTGTATAGTGCAGCTGTTTAGCAATTTTAAAGTAGACAAGAACTCAAAAGCAATTTAACTGATGGGATTCAAAGTTGCATGTGCCCTGTGCCCTTGCTTTCCCTTGAGTCTCAGACTTTCCAGTCTGGAAATCTGGCTTGGCGTGAGTTAGATATGTTCCAGTTGGAAAACACCCTCAGTAGAAAACACTTTCTCCTCTTCCCTGCAGGAAAAATGTCTTTCATTGTATTCTTTGTGTGTTTTATTAAGGCAACATACACCTCACTTGTAGAGCTCTGCTCTTTTAACCTGGGTAGAGGAAAAAGCGTTCTCTGTAATCTCTGAACAGTTCATTGTTTGAAATATCCACTGACCTTGGAGTGGGAGGAGGAAAGCAGTCAAAAAGTATCCCTGGAAAGAAACCTTAGAACCTTTTAGTGGTACTAATTAATCTGGAGACTAAAGTGTATATTGTAGTCATGTGGCAGGCTTTGGTGTGGGATGGGGGAAAGGGTTCATCCATCCATCCATCCATCCATCCATCCATCCATCCATCCATCCATCCATCCTCGGGGGGGGTCAGGCTGTCTTGTTGGTCAGCCCCATTTCACTGTGTGCTTACAGAGAGAGTGGTGAGGGGCTGGAACAGGCTGCCAGAGAGGTGGTGGGTGCCCCATCCCTGGGGGTGTTCAAGGCCAGGTTGGATGGGGCCCTGAGCAACCTTGTGTAGCTCCAGGCCTGGAGGTTGGTGGCCCTGCCTGTGGCAGGGGGGTTGGAGCTCTGTGACCCTTGGGGTCCCTTCCAACTCATGCCATTCCATGATTCTGTACACTTCAAGTTGTGGTCAGTGATATTTCTCCTCATCTTTACCCTACTTCTCCACGAAAGGTGCTGAACCAAACAGAGGATCATCGCCAGAGGGTTTTGCAGGCAGCTGCTAAAAACATCCGTGTCTGGTTCATCAAAGTGCGCAAGATGAAGGCCATCTACCACACCCTGAACCTGTGCAACATCGATGTGACACAGAAGTGCTTGATTGCTGAAGTCTGGTGTCCTGTTGCTGACCTCGATTCGATCCAGTTTGCTCTCAGGAGAGGCACTGTGAGTAACCACTGCACTGCTCCTGTCTGCTGCTGTTCAAGCAGACTGGCAACTGCTGGCAAACACAGAGGGGATTGATTCTTCTGAACTGCCAGCCTCTGAAAGCCATCCCTTTCAATGGGTCCTCACAGAGGATGGTTTATTTACCACCCTTGAATTGTGGTGTATAGATAAACTCTGTAACAAATATGTTGCATAAAGCTTTAAATTCAGGGAAATGCCATAATGGTAAAGCATTTTCCTATGTTTGAGTCCCTTGGTACATTGTGTGGAGACAGGAGTTGGACTTGATGACCTTTTGGGTCCCTTCCAAACCTGGCTGTGCTGTGTAGCCCTGCTGACTGGATTTATAGTGGAATTAATGAGAGGAGCCATCCAAGATATTGGCAAGCTCACCCTCTGCTCAGGCAGATAGTAGAGTGGGGTATCTGGAAGTGCCTTTGTGTGCTGTTTTAAAAAACAAACAAACTCTTGCATGAGTTTTCTTGTCTGTTCTAATCAGACACCGGTCATCCTCACTACAAGTGCTTCTCCTCCTGCTATACAAAGTGGAGAGCAGTGGAAACTTGGCAACCTTCCTCAGCTGCTCAACTGTATTTCTCATCCTGCAAGCACTCTACAGAAATGCAAGCTTGTAGTTTTTGAAATGCTAATGAGAAAGAAGTGTTGCATTCTGTCCTGCAGTGCTCTGAGATTGGGTGTCCTAATCTTCCCTTTTCTTTTTGCCAAACAGGAGCACAGTGGATCCACTGTCCCATCCATTTTAAACAGGATGCAAACCAACCAGACCCCACCAACATACAACAAAACTAACAAGTTTACTTCTGGCTTTCAAAACATTGTTGATGCTTATGGCATTGGAACATATAGGGAAATAAATCCAGGTAAATTAATACTTAAAAAAAAAGTCTAAGACATCAATTTTTTAGCCATGGTGTTTCTCTGTATTGCTTGTCCTTTGTGAAAATCTCTTACAGGGTACTTAGACCTTTCAGAAGCAGAGGAGAAGCTTAGGAATTACATTGCTAAATTGCATAAACCATACAGGGGTGAATCTGGGTTTACTCAAAGTCAGTGCAGTAGTGGCATCCTCTGTTCTCTTCCAGCACCATATACCATCATTACCTTCCCATTTCTCTTTGCTGTGATGTTTGGAGATTTTGGCCATGGAATCCTGATGACCCTGATTGCTGTTTGGATGGTGTTTAGAGAAAGTCGTATTCTGTCACAGAAGAGTGACAATGAGGTAAGTGGTGGCTCATGATGAGCTTTGCACTGAAAACGAAGCATTGCAGCTTGCTTTACCTACATCCTTCCCTCTGTGAGTTGAGAATGCCCATTTCTCCTCACACTGAAGCACACAGATGGAGGGAGAAACTTGTAGACCACATACTGAGTGGCATCATTTCACAATAGCAGTGAGTTCCTTTGTTTTTCCTTGCAGATGTCCATAGGAAATTATTCCTTTCAGTTGTTTGAAGGAAATTGTTTATCAGGTGTAGATAAGCTGTTGTAAACAAATCACCCAAAACTTTGTTGGATCCTAAAGGGGTTCAGTCACTGCAGAACTGATTTCTCTATGTGTGTATCGTAGCTCCAAGATTCCTCCTGTTTGCTGATGTAGGTGGGCTTTGTGCATTACCAGAGCGTGGAGAAAGCTGGGCAGGGTCTGCACTGCCCAGTTCCAGACTTATGCTGCCAGCTGGGTGTTTGTGGAGGGCAGTTCACCCTAGGTTCCCTGGGGATGGTCACGCTCTTGTCCTCTCTGTTCAGATTCTGCTCTGCAGTGCCACCTCTTGTACCCTCAGTCCCTGCCACGAGGAAACAAAGACTGGGCTTTTAGTCCATATGGCCAACGCTGTTTGACCTGCAACTGTACTTGGCATTTGTACTGGGCATTGGTGAAGCTGCACCTTGAGTGCTGGGTCCAGTTCTGGGCTCTTCACCATCAGAAGGACATTGAGGTCCTGGAGCGAGTCCAGAGAAGGGCAACCAGGCTGGGGAAGGGGCTGGAGGGCAAATCCTCTGAGGAGCAGCTGAGGGAGCTAGGGGTGTTCAGCCTGGAGAAGAGGAGGCTGAGGGGAGACCTTATCACCACCTACGCTGACCTGACAGGAGGGTGCAGAGAGGTGGGTGATGGTCTCTTCAGTCAGGGGACAGGAGATGTGACAAGGGGCAATGGCCTCAAGCTGTGCCACGGCAGGGTCAGCTCAGCTGGGAGGGCAAAGTTCTTCCCTGAAAGAGTTGTGGGGTTGTGGAACAGGCTGCCCAGGGAGGGGGTTGACTCACCATCCCTGGATGTGTTTAAAAAAAGGGTAGATGAGGTACTTAGGGATGTGGTTTAGTTTAGGATGAGAATGGTTGGACTTGATGATCTTAAAGGTCTTTTCCAACCTTGTGATTCTGTGAACTGATTGGTTTTACTGGGCCATCTTGGAGACACCTTCCCTGTGCTCATGTAATTTATTTGTTCCTTTTTGTTGTGGTTTTTGTCTCTTTTTTTTTTTTTATACTAGATGTTCAACATGGTTTTTAGTGGTCGATACATCATTCTGCTGATGGGACTGTTCTCCACTTACACAGGCCTCATCTACAACGACTGCTTCTCCAAGTCCCTTAACATGTTTGGTTCATCATGGAGCGTCCGGCCAATGTTCTCTAAAGGCAACTGGTCGTGAGTAAACAGTTGGTAACTACATGAAGAGTGACTGTGATAAGGGGGTGACTTATCTTTCCCCTTTGTCCTCCCCACTGAGGAAACCCAAAACTTCTGCACTCAGGCTCACGTAGAACTGGAGCAGAGATGTAAATGTGATATTTATCAAGTTTCAAACCAGCTTTTTTTTTTAAAGACTTGTAAAGATGCAGTTTAGGACCTTTCTCCTCATAGACTGTAGCAGGATTCCTGTCCACTGTGTCTTTCTCCCTTGTGACACTGAGTGACAGGTTGAGACCTGTCATTGAAAAAAAACTCTAGGACCACTCAGAAACCTTAACAGTTCTCTTAATTTGAGCTATTCCTTGGTCTTACAAGGTAGTTGTTACAGAAAGAGGACAGTGTTGCTTGTGTTAATGTTTGTGTCATCTTATACCCCAACAGAGATGCCTTGCTTGAGACTACTCCTCTGCTTCAGCTGAACCCTGCTATTCCAGGAGTGTTTGGTGGACCCTACCCCTTTGGCATTGACCCTGTAAGAGCTTTTCTTTCATCTGCTGACCTTTAAGAACATCCTCTGTGTCAACAGAAAGAAAAGTGCTTGTCTAGTTCACTGTGGAAGATTTCCACACCCAGCCATTCCCTTAGCAAGCTCTTTATCAATGTTGGGAATAGTCCCAAAAGATAAAATAATTCAGTTCCTATTGAGACACTAGATTTGGGACAGAGAGACTTGTTCTCAGGTCCTTCTTTCTCCCCCTTTCTAAGCTGCAGTTTTAATAAAATCCAGTTAGACTTGCAAATCACTTTATGAAGTTCATATTTAACCTTGGAGAAAGTTATTCATCTTTTTATTTTTTCCAGTCAGTCTTGGAAATGTTAAGTTTCCAAGTAAACTGCCACTTTGTATCTGCCTACATGGCTAACACTACTCCTAACACTGCTCAGGATATTTGATACACATTGTGAGTGTGTTCCACATGAAAGAGGAAGTGTAGAAAATGAGAACTGTGTGTAATTGTTCATTTAACTGGATAATCATACTTTGTTCTGACAAGGATCCCGCCCCCCTTTTCCTGCAATTTTTGCCTACCATGAAAACAAGTGAGGTCTGATTCCTGCTCTGATGGTGGGATCAGCTGCTGTAAGACACTGTTCCTAGCAGGAAAGGTTGTCTGCTCATTTCCCCAGAAGATATCCTTGTGACAAACACCCCTTAAAAAAAACCCTACTCTGGAAGCCTGAGGCTTCCTGGATGGTTAATACTGTTTAGCTTAGAGTTAACATTTTGGTTCTCTTGTTTTTCTTTTACTCTGTCTTTGGCTGACTCAGTGTTGTTTTTCACAGATCTGGAATATTGCCAGCAATAAGCTGGCCTTCCTCAATTCCTTCAAGATGAAAATGTCTGTGATCCTTGGCATCATCCACATGCTTTTCGGTGTCACACTGAGTCTTCTCAACCACGTGTAAGCGCTTTGCTCTGGTTTTCTCATGGGGCAGAGCTTCTCTGGGTGTGATGTGTGTGTGACTTTAAAAGCAGGAGCCTCTCAAGACGTTTTAACTCCAGATCAAAGGGTGCAGTCCAGCTGTTTCTGGCTGCATAGGTAGAACTGTGCAGGCTGAGCAGTGGTTTAAGTCCCAGCTATTGCTGAAATGCTGACCCCTTGCAGTTGTGTTCCAGAGATGCTCTTTGTTGTCTCATTAAAAGTTTATGCCCTACATATGCCTAATTCTAACCCAATGTAACTTTAAACTCTTTTTTTCCCTCTTTTCCCCCCCCATAGCTACTTTAAGAAGCCACTGAACATATACCTCGGATTTATTCCAGAGATGATTTTCATGTCATCACTGTTTGGATACCTTGTTATTCTCATCTTCTACAAATGGACAGCCTATGATGCTCACACATCAAAGGATGCACCCAGCCTTTTGATACATTTCATCAACATGTTTCTGTTCTCCTATGGTGATACCAGTAATAAGATGCTTTATAAAGGGCAGGTGGGTGCTCTTGCTGGAATAAGATCAGAGATCCTTTGTGATGCTGGTCTGTCATTGACCTTATAATAATTATGAAATCAAATGTTAAACTGTTTTTCTCTGTGGTAGAGGAAATGTGGCATCATTTCCAAAGCCTGATGCCAGTGTGCCCTGGGGGCTAAGAGAGCCAGTGGGATCCTGGGATGCATCAGGAAGAGTGTGGCCAGCAGGTTGAAAGAGGTGATCCTCCCCCTCTGCTCTGCCCTGGTCAGGCCCCACCTGGAGTATTGTGTCCAATTCTGGGCTCCCTGGGATAAAAAAGCCAGGGATCTCCTGGAGAGAGTCCAGAGGAGGCTACGGAGATGATGAAGGGCCTGGAGCATCTCCCCTGTGAGGAAAGGCTGAGTGAGCTGGGGCTGTTCAGCCTGGAGAAAAGAAGACTAAGGGGGGACCTTATTAATGTTTATCAATATCTGAAGGGTGGGATGCAGGGGGAAATGGCCAGCCCCTTTTCAGTGTCTGTGGGGACAGGACAAGGGGCAATGGCTGCAAGTTGGAGCACAGGTAGTCCCACACCAACATGTGGAAGAACTTTTCCCCAGTGAGGGTGAGGGAGCCCTGGGACAGGCTGCCCAGGGGGGTGTGGAGTCTCCTTCTCTGGAGAGATTCCAGCCCCATCTGGACACCGCCCTGTGCTCCCTGTCCTAGGGACCCTGCTTTGGCAGGGGGTTGGACCTGATGAGCTCTCGAGGTCCCTTCCAACCCCTGTGATTCTATGATCCTGTGGTTCTGTGATTGTTCTGGAGGAAGGAATAATGCCTATGCTGGGGATTTCTATCATTCTGAACCTGTCAGCTGCAGCTCCAGAATGGCTGGATCCAGACTAACAGTGAAAAGTGGTTGGGGATATGGTCCTGCCTCTATAGTGTGCTTGCTGCCTCCAAGACACCGACACCATTTCATCTCCATGCAGTCAGGCCTCTTTAATCTAAAGCAGTACCAGCATTGCATGCTCTGTACAGTCAGATGGGGCAGCTGCAAGCAGGCATTAAGTACAGCTCTTCTTGCTGTTCCAGGAGGAGAGAGAGTGAATTATCAGTGTACTCTAGGAATTCAGTTATTCAGTGCTCCATAAGAGCTCTTGCTATTTCTGTGTGTGTCTGTGTTTGAGCACAGGCTGCCCAGGGAGGTTGTTAAGTGAGGTGGTTAACAGGCTGCCCAGGGTGGGGTTGAGTCACCTTCCCTGGATGTGTTTAAAAAAAGGGTAGATGAGGCACTGAGGAATATGGTTTAGCATAGGACAGGAATGGGTGGACTGGGTGATCTTAAAGGTCTTTTCCAACCTTGTGATTCTGTGAGTCATTTGAGACTTGTTTCTTTTACAGAAAGGGCTCCAGTGTTTCCTTGTGGTGGTGGCATTACTGTGTGTGCCGTGGATGCTGGTGGCTAAACCCCTGGTCCTTCGCCATCAGTATTTGAGGAGAAAGCACCTGGTGGGTGACTACCTTCTTTTTTTTTTCAATATAAACCCTAAATATGGTTGAAAAGCAATGTTCTCTGTTCTGGATACATAGGTTCACACTGCATTGTGCCCTGTAAAACACTTCTGCATATTCCCAGGTGTAAAGGCAGGTGGGTTTTACTGGAGACAGAGTATTGCCTGCCTGCTTCTCAGATCTGGATCCAGCATCAAATCTGCTTTTAAAACCCCTGTCTATTGGTAATGATAAAAGCAATGTATTGGGCTTGGGCTTTATCAGCTGGCTTAGGAACACTGTCTTACTAGTTGCTGGATGCAATTCTGTGCCTTTGCTAGGCTGACAGTGTAAAAGCAGAGATGCAAGCTTAATTGGCTGGCAGACTTACTGGCTGTCTTTGTTAAAGCAGTTTAGGTAAAAAATAACAATTAAAAGGGGAAAAAACCCAGGCTTAAGCATTTTGTGAGAGGTTGTCTTCTGGGGTGCTCTCTAGGTTCCCAACTGCACTGTAAAGTATCTCTATATAACACTCAGGAACCTGGCACATGTGCACTGAGGATACTTGCAAATTCTCCCTGCATGTCTGGCAGACAGCTTTTAGGATGTTAAGCGAGTCAAAGATCAGTTCAGTTAAAAGACACTCCCTCTCCCTTCTCTGACCATCTTTCATCCTCCCATGTCCCCTCCATTCGTCTCCCTTTCTCTTTTTGTTTTCTTCCTCCTCCCTTCTTTTCTTCCATTCACTATCAGGAAGGGCAACCCGTGGAGGCCCAGGTCAGCACAGTCCTGAACGAGCAGGCACTAGAGGCAGCAGCGGCTGCAACAGTGAGTGGATTTAAAAATCACCTGATGGATTTAAAGATGGGAGTTGGCTTTCTATCTAATTACCAAGAGAGCATGGAATGTATCTGAATCTCATAAGTGAATGGCAACTGCACCTTTAGGGTGAAAAAACACTTTCTCTTGGAAAGAGCAAAGTTCAGCAAAACTGATACATTCTGGAAGAACTACCAGGCTGAAGGAGAATAGTTATGTGTGCACAGAATGCAGAGCCACTTCTTTGCAGGAGGGCTGCTGAAATCAAAGCCTGCAGAGCAGCACAAGAATACCTTCCCACCTCATCCCCCAAGTTAAGTTCCCCTTTTTTCCTTTTCTTGCATATTTGTTTGAGGTAGATTAGGATTCTTCTTAGTGAAGCATTTCTGTTTGCATTGTGTGTTCCCAAACATCATGTTTGTGTGGTGGCCTCCCAACGACTTCATCTCAGTAGTTACTGGATTTTTAACACCTCTGCCCTTCTAGATACTTGGACTAAAAACTATTTTGAAGTGGTTGTGCACAAATCAGCCTCTCAGTGCCAGTTGGTTCTACTTACTTGTATCCAAACCTATAGACAGCCTCTTACTGCTGAAGCTCTCTGGCAGAGTGACGCTTGCAGTGGTTCCCAGCGCTTGGTCCCTTTCCCAATCCTGATGCTCAGAGGGCTGGAGCAGCTGCCCTACGAGGAGAGGCTGGGGGAGCTGGGCTGGTTCAGCCTGGAGAAGAGAAGGCTGTGGGGGGACCTCATTGCAGCCTTCCAGTGCCTGAAGGGAGCAGAGAAACAGGAGGGGAATCAGCTTGTTAAAGGGATAGACAATGGCAGGACAAGGGGGATGGAGTGAAGCTAAAGGAGGGAAGGTTTAGATTAGATATTAGGGGGAAGTTTTTTTACAGAGAGAGTGGTGAGGGGCTGGAACAGGCTGCCCAGAGAGGGGGTGGATGCCCCATCCCTGGAGGTGTTCAAGGCCAGGTTGGATGGGGCTCTGGGCAACCTAGTGTAGATCCAGGCCTGAGGTTGGTGGCCCTGCCTGTGGCAAGGGGGTTGGAGCTCTGTGATCCTTGGGGTCCCTTCCAACCCAGACCATTCTATGATTCTATGATACTGCATCTTTCACCTTGGTTTCAGTTGTGAATGCTGCCTGTCTGATGAGGAAGTGTAAACCTCCCAAGCTGTGAAGCACATTGTGCATTCTGTGTGTCAGGTGCTCAGAGGCACTTTATAGCTGTTGGCCAGTGTTTCTACCATGACATTTTCAGCAGCCTCAGAGAAATTTCAGAAACACAAGTAGATCTTTTGTCCCTGATCCATCCAGCGTATTAAACACATTTCAAGTCAAGAAGCTGTGAGGAAAGGTCTTTGGATGAGGTGTGGTTGGAGTGTAAAGTAAACAATGAGAGCTGTTGAAGCCCTGTTTACATTGGGCAGTTGACAGAGAACAGACACAAGTCGAGTGTGAGGGAAAAGCTGCAGAAGTGAAAATCCCCACAGCCTAGAGATGTATAAAGATGGTACATCAGGAGCTTGTAATGCTTCAAAGGTGCTGAAAATCCTAATAGAAAGCACAGTCTTACTATAAATGGGGGGAAGGTGTATGTTATTACTATTTTCACAGCATAAACTCCTACCTAATTTGCTTTTAAAGAGCAGGTAAAATCTTTATTTCACATCTGATGTTATAGGCAAATTTACAGTTCAGCCTAAAAATAAAAGTAGGCTTCTAGGAAGAAATGGGTTTGAAGATCCCTTAGAAGCCATTCTGCTGGTGTGCCAGAGCCATGAGCTGTGAAAGCAGACAGAGCCTGGGATGTTAAGCCTCCTTGGTGTGCCCAGCCATGCCAAAACTGCAGCCTCAGTGTGCAGAGTTTAACCCCTTCACACTGTGTGGCACAGATGACCCCAGTGCTAAATCTGAGCTCAGGGCTTTTCTTTCCATTTGTGGCATTTCAGTTCACCTCCCTGGGTGGGTCAGACTCACATGGCTTAATTTATAGTCCTTCAGAGCAGTTGGGAATGTTTTCTGACCTTGGAGCATCTGGAGAGAGATAGAAATTGGCTGTGCAGGGCACAGTGCTGCTTGCTGAACAGAAACCCTGTGACAGTGGTGTGCACCTTATGCCTTGGTTCTCAGGGTATGTAGACTCTGCATGAGGGCACTGTGAGATGATCAATAGGTTTGTGTGCCCTTTCTTGGTGGTAAGAGAGCGTGGAGGAGGAAGCCTGCCATAAATTGGATGTTAAATGCACAGTGACTGCAGCTGTGGAGTGAGAAGAGCTCCTGGCTCTTCGAAAGCCTCAGCCTGATGCATAGGTTATTCTTCTCTGTTTGCCATGCAGAGGAGGGTCAGGTCTTGAATGTCAGTACAGATGTCTCAAAAAGGACCTGCTTGCACAGTGTAGTGTTTCCAAGTGCAGGAGAGTCTGATTTCCCATGTGTGGTGTTGGTGTCCTGGCACTGGCAGGGAGCATGTGCTTGTGTGTCTGTGTCAGTCCTTCCTGCTGCGATGTCACTGGCTTCATTCACAGCACCAGTGGTGTTTCAGCACATGTCCAGCAGCTGCTGGGCACAACACTGGTCTGCTGCATGCCAGTGCCAGCCAGTGTCCTCTTGATGAGAGATATGCCTGTTGTTTTACTTAGGGCTGCAGTGACTTTGTAGAAATGCATCAAGTATTCATCCAGACAGACTTTTTTCTCCCCCCAGCCCTAGCAGGAATCAGCACCTTTCTCATGCAAGCTGAGAAATAGAATTGTACAGATGGTTTAACCTGGGCCTTGAGATCTTGTCTTCTGTGAGCTGCTGCTGCTGCACATGGAGTCATAAGAAACAGGTGCTCTTGCAGCAAAACACAAACAACACTTTGCTCTTTCTTTTCCTGCATGTATTAGGGAACACACAACTTTGGTGGGATCCGGGTGGGCAACGGACCAACTGAGGAGGATGCAGAGATCATTCAACATGACCAGTTGTCCACCCATTCGGAGGAGGGGGAAGAGGTAAGCACCAAACCATCTTCCTCTCTCAGGGCAATGCATGTGGTACTGCATTATGCCAGCTTTATGACTGTATTTCTCAATTTCCAAGCTGTTTGGAACCACATAGCAGCATTTGCAGTGAAGTGTTTTCATAGCAGTGTTTCAAGCATCTCTTGGTCATCCCAGGGCCCCAGAAAAAGGATATATTAGTTTGCAAATAAAGGGAAGTGGAGCTCTGTTTGTCCCCATTTACAAAACCCATCACCCTGGGGGTTACACAGTGAGAGTTGCACAGTGCTCCTAGGTGGCAGAGGCAGCTTCTGCTCTGGCTGAGGTGCAGTTGTGCTGCTGGCTTTGCCAATGCAGCTCGCAAGGCTGATGGGATCCTGGGCTCCATCAGCAGAGGGGTGGCAGCAGGGACAGGGAGGGGATTGTCCCTCTCTGCTCTGCCCTCGGGAGGCCCCATCTGGAGTCCTGTGTCCAGAGCTGGGGCCCCAGTACAAGAAAGATGTGGGACTGTTGGAGAGGGGTCAGAGGAGCCATGGAGATGCTCAGAGCGCTGGATGGAGCAGCTCCCCTATGGAGAGAGGCTGAGGGAGCTGGGCTTGTTCAGCCTGGAGAAGAGAAGGCTGTGGGGGGACCTCATTGCAGCCTCCCAGTCCCTGAAGGGAGCTTATAAGCAGGAGGGGATTCAACTTTTTAAAAGGATAGACAATGACAGGACAAGGGGGAGTGGATTAAAACTAAAGGAAGGAAGGTTTAGATTAGATATTAGGGGGAAGTGTTTTACAGAGAGAGTGGTGAGGGGCTGGAACAGGCTGCCCAGAGAGGGGGTGGGTGCCCCATCCCTGGGGGTGTTCAAGGCCAGGTTGGATGGGGCCCTGGGCAACCTTGTGTAGCTCCAGGCCTGGAGGTTGGTGGTCCTGCCTGTGGCAGAGGGATTGGAGCTCTGTGATCCTTGAGGTCCCTTCCAACTCATACCATTCTATGAATGTCAGCAAAAAATCATGGGCCTGTACTTGTGCAGCAGTGCAGGCTTGTTGCTGTGTGTATTTTGGCTGTTGGGGACAATATCAACTCTTTTGGCTTACCTTGGGTAGCAAAGGAAAAGGAGTCAATCCCATGTAGTGTGGGAGTATTCTGATGCCTCAAAGCTCCAGCTCTGTAGTACATGTGAAGTGTTACCACTTGACTGCATCATGTTTAGGAGGGAATTACTGAATGTGTTCATGATTAACCTTGTGATTGAGACACTGCACTAAATGTAAACTTATGTTTTCAAGCCTACAGAGGATGAGGTGGTAAGACTACAGCCAGCTTTGCGTTCATGTGTATCTGGACCATTCCCCATTGGTGTAAAGCACATGCTGAATGACACATGTTCTGTCACCACATCTTGTTTTCCAAAAGATCTAGCTATTTACATGTTCCAGGCCATTTTTAATTCTTCATACATATAAGCCCTTTAGCAGACCATTAATTACTCCATCTATGCAGCTTGTTTGTCTTATCCCCTGTCTGTAGATCTTGCTTAGTTTACCTGGAAAACCATTATGCTGGAAGTTTGAAACTGGGCAGGTTTTGCTCTTAAACTTCTGAAGAAGTCGACCTGTTTGCCTTATGTTGTGTCTTCAGTGATTCTGCACAGCCACAAACTGGTTAAAGAGACTTTTTTCCCAAACTCCCTGCAATTTTAAGGGTGATACTGGTTGTTGCCAGTCAGCAAATACAGCAAAACCAGTTTCATACAGTTCAACAACTTAACTAACCAGTATCTTTCTGTAAAAGAGAAGCTCTGTCCTGAGAAACTGCTCATCTGTGAACACTTGTAACAAGTATGAGGATTGGAGAAATTGGGGTTTAGGAATATTCATACAGGATTGGGGCCAGATCCAGAGCTGGGGCCCCAATACAGGAAAGATGTGGGACTATTGGAGAGGGTTCAGAGGAGCCACGAAGATGATCAGAGGGCTGGAGCAGCTCCCCTATGGAGAGAGGCTGAGGGAGCTGGGCTGGGTCAGTCTGGAGAAGAGAAGGTTGTGGGGGGACCTCATTGCAGCCTTCCAGTCCCTGAAGGGAGCAGAGAAACAGGAGGGGAATCAGCTTGTTAAAAGAGTAGACAATGGCAGGACAAGAGGGATGGATTAAAGCTAAAGGAAGGAAGGTTTAAATTAGATATTAGGGGGAAGTTCTTTCCAGAGAGAGTGGTGAGGGGCTGGAACAGGCTGCCCAGAGAGGGGGTGGGTGCCCCATCCCTGGGGGTGTTCAAGGCCAGGTTGGATGGGGCCCTGGGCAACCTTGTGCAGCTGCAGGCCTGGAGGTTGGTGGCCCTGCCTGTGGCAGGGGGGTTGGAGCTCTGTGATCCTTGGGGTCCCTTCCAACCCAGATCATTCCATGATTCTATGATTGACTGTAGATTTCAGTGCTGTCAGGTAACCAGTTCTGTTACAAACAAATAACAGCCCTGTGAAGTTAGACTAGCTTCACAACATCACCAACACTGCTGTAAATTGAGCTGCATGGAGCCTTTCCTGGGGATCTGTTCTCCAAAGGCCCATCTAGACCTGAGGGGGTGGGAGCAGGGTGCTGGTGTACCTGTCACTCCTGTGTGACACTCCTAAACCTGGGAAAAATGTGTAAATCTACAAATGTGCTGATTCTCCTGCTCCCTGCCCAGTGGCAGCTCTCTCCAGCAGCTGCCCAGCTGTCAGAAACTTGTGATAGTTTAAATACTTCCCACATTCCTCTGGTTGCACGGTGCCTTGCCCTGTGTGCTGGGAGGTGCTGCTGGTCGCTGGGGCAGCCTTTGCTCAGGAGGTCACATTCTGTGGAGAGTTAGGCTTTAAACAGCTAATTTAACTGAATTGTTTGAAATATTTATTGCTCTAGATAGGCTAGGAGAGAAATAAGGCTATAAATAGCTTTCTCTGCATGCTTAGGGCATTAGTCACTTGATGTATTTAAAACATGGTGTTCACTTAACTTGAACATGAGCAGTTTCTGAAGGATGGAATAAATCCAAAATGTAGGGAATGCTTTCCCAAGCTGCAAAACAAGAAACTGTCCTACATGACAGACTTCCTTATAAGTTCTTTTATTATGTGAAAAAATTACCAAGACACAGAGTCTTTGCCAACGAATGGTGCACAGATGGGACTTTTCCAAGACTCCTTTATGCATTATTTTTGCTCTCCAAAAGGGCAGGTTCATATTTTGCAAAATGTTCTTGTTGAACAAGAGGTGCATATACAGTGTCAGCTTGGAATACTGTCTCCTTTCTTGTAGTGGTACATACAATTACCAGTGAATTCATGTAAGTACCATGTTGTTGCTGAACTGTCTTTTCCTGGCAAAGTCCATAGCTGAATTGGAAATATCTTACTTTTCATCTACCATAATGTGAAAACAATAATATCCAGCCTGCAGGAGTGAATTGTCATTCTACAAAACTAGCAAGGCATCAAAAATCATTTTTCATTTATAAAACTCACTTGCTTTATGGCTTTATGGCCAGCCCCTTCTTGGTGTCTGTGGGGACAGGACAAGGGGCAATGGCTGCAAGTCAGAGCATAAGAAGTTCTGCACCAACATGTGGAAGAACTTTTCCCCAGTGAGGGTGAGGGAGCCCTGGGACAGGCTGCCCAGGGGGTGTGGAGTCTCCTTCTCTGGAGAGATTCCAGCCCCATCTGGACACCGACCTGTGTGACCTGTCCTAGGGACCCTGCTTTGGCAGGGGGTTGGACCTGATGATCTCTGGAGGTCCCTTCCAACCCCTGTGATTCTATGTGGAGCCAGGAGAAGATGGTGTCAGTGTCTAACCTCAAACACCGTGTCCTCAGTTATAGCAGCAGGCAGTGTGCTCGTTGTGCCCAGCCCTGGCTGCTGCCGGCTCGCAGCTCTCTTCAGCTCCTGTGTTCTCTTTGCAGTTTGACTTTGGGGATACAGTGGTGTACCAGGCTATCCACACCATCGAGTATTGCCTGGGGTGCATTTCAAACACTGCATCCTACTTGAGGCTCTGGGCTCTCAGCTTGGCCCATGCACGTGAGTATTCCTGATGGGATTGGGATCTGGATCTGTGTGTCCAAGCGGTGGTAGGTGAAAGGCAGGAATGAATGTAGCTGCTTGGGGCTCAGCTCTGTGGGAAGAGGACAGAGCTGTGTGTGCATTAACTGGGGTAATTAAGTCCAAACACCAGTGTGTGCTTGGCTGCTAGAAGGGAGGGGTGGGGTTGAAAGCAGTGAGTAAAGCAAAGAGCTGCTGAGCAAGGACTTTCCTAGGGGTCCTGGTTGATGACAGGGTGGCCATGAGCCAGCAGTGTGCACTGGGGGCTGAGAGAGTCAATGGGATCCTGGGGGGCATCAGGAAGAGTGTGGCCAGCAGGTCACAGGAGGGGATCCTCCCCCTCTGCTCTGCCCTGGTCAGGCCCCACCTGGAGTGTTGTGTCCAATTCTGGGCTCCCTGGGATAAAAAAGCCAGGGATCTCCTGGAGAGAGTCCAGAGGAGGCTACAGAGATGATGAAGGGCCTGGAGCATCTCCCCTGTGAGGAAAGGCTGAGTGAGCTGGGGCTGTTCAGCCTGGAGAGAAGAAGACTAAGGGGGGACCTAATTAATGTTTATCAATATCTTAAGTATGGGATGCAGGGGGAAATGGCCAGCCCCTTTTCAGTGTCTGTGGGGACAGGACAAGGGGCAATGGCTGCAAGTTGGAGCACAGGTAGTCCCACACCAACATGGGGAAGAACTTTTTCCCCAGTGAGGGTGAGGGAGCCCTGGGACAGGCTGCCCAGGGGGTGTGGAGTCTCCTTCTCTGGAGAGATTCCAGCCCCATCTGGACACCGCCCTGTGCTCCCTGTCCTAGGGACCCTGCTTTGGCAGGAGGTTGGACCTGATGATCTCTGGAGGTCCCTTCCAACCCCTGTGATTCTGTGATCCTGTGACTCTGCTCACAGGCCTGTGGCAGTTGGAGGTGACATCCTGGCAGGCTTGGCTGCAAAAGCTGTTGTCCCTCTCAAATGTCCCACCTTGCTGTTGTAGTGGGGTTTTGGCTTGCCTTCAGTTCTTGTTTTGTAAGTAAACTCTAACAATGCTCTGAAATGAGGCATCTTCTCCCCTTTCTCCTGGCAGAGCTCTCGGAGGTGCTCTGGACCATGGTGATCCACATTGGCCTCAGCGTGAGGAGTCTGGGTGGAGGCTTTGTCCTCTTCTTCGTATTTGGTGCTTTTGCTACACTGACAGTAGCAATTCTCCTGGTCATGGAGGGGCTGTCTGCTTTTCTCCACGCTCTCCGCTTGCACTGGTGAGTTCCTGGAACATACAGAAACTTCAGAGCTCTTCAGAGCAAGAAAATCAGTGTCAACCTGAACAATGCAGAAAATGCCATCTTCTAGAAAACTGCATTGCCCCTTACATGGGGAAGCTCAGGCTGTGAAACTGGGGCAGTGGGTAATACTTGAGCCAAGATCAGCAACGTTCAGAAGTGCTGGAGTAACCACAAATCTACCTAAACATCTAAAAGTCTTTGAAAGGGCCAGAGATTTTGGCCTTGTTTCTAGTGATAGACCACTCCTGATTGTACACCTAAGTGTTGCTCAGAAACTGTGGAGAGTAACTGAGCCAGCAGTGGCTCTTGCAGCTCAGGAGGCCAATGGGATCCTGGGCTCCATCAGCAGAGGGGTGGCAGCAGGGACAGGGAGGGGATTGTCCCTCTCTGCTCTGCCCTCAGGAGGCCCCAGCTGGAGTCCTGTGTCCAGAGCTGGGGCCCCAGTACAAGAAAGATGTGGGACTGTTGGAGAGGGGTCAGAGGAGCCACGGAGATGATCAGAGGGCTGGAGCAGCTCCCCTATGGAGAGAGGCTGAGGGAGCTGGGCTGGTTCAGCCTGGAGAAGAGAAGGCTGTGGGGGGACCTCATTACAGCCTTCCAGTCCCTGAAGGGAGCAGAGAAACAGGAGGGGAATCAGCTTGTTAAAGGGCAGAGACTGGCAGGACAAGGGGGATGGATTAAAGCTAAAGGAAGGAAGTTTTTTACATAGAGAGTGGTGAGGGGCTGGAACAGGCTGCCCAGAGAGGGGGTGGGTGCCCCATCCCTGGAGGTGTTCAAGGCCAGGTTGGATGGGGCCCTGGGCAACCTTGTGTAGCTCCAGGCCTGGAGGTTGGTGGCCCTGCCTGTGGCAGGGGGTTGTAACTCTATGATCCTTGGGGTCCCTTCCAACCCAGACCAGTCTGGGATTCTATGATCTCTGCTTAATAAGCAGAGTTAGACTGAAGCTTTGTGATCAGCAGGATGGGAAGGTTGTGCTAGACAGATGAGCATGCTTGTGGCTTTCAGTGGGACTTCCTTATTCTGCCTTTCGTTCTTTTGCCTGGTTCTGATGCTTGTGTTACTTAGCACGTGGTAGCTACAGACTGCCAGTTTCCTTCACGTGGTCTTGCTTGACTCTGTAAGACTGTCCATTGAGCAGAGGCAGCTGTGCCTGTCTACCCTTTGGGGTGCTGTGGAATGGGAGCTGTTTCTTGCTGGTCTTACTTGCTGGTAGGTGTGTTTGTAGCCCTTCTCCCATGATTATTAAGCTCCCATGTGTGCCACTGGTAAACAAGAAGGAATTACTCATCATTTTCTCTGCATCCAAGTATGGGGAGTATTCAAGAGCTTTCTCTAATCCCTGTTTAAGTGCTCATTGTCCCACTCAGATTCTCTAGCTAGCGCACTGGCAGGATCAAAGGAGCAATGTGGGAATGGGTTTTGATCACCTAGGGCTCTCTTCAACCTAAAGCATAGGAAAGTGTGTCTGTAGGGAAGTATATCTGTGTGTAGGGAAGTATATCTGTGTGTAGGGAAGTATGCCTTTATGCATCCATAGAGTTCAGGTCTGCCATCTCTTAAGGTAGCTTCTTTCCTGGTAGTTTGAGGGAGCAAAGCAAGGTCCTGTGAAGTCCATAAGGTGTATTCTGTCTTGCTTAAATGGGAAGAAGAGGTTGGGAGTGCCTTTTAGAAGTAGTTCTGTGAGTGAAAAAGGCAGCCAGTGCCTTCAAAAAAAAAAAAAAGGAAAGAAAAATAAGGAAAACCAGCATTTTTCACTTGTCCCCTGCTTCTGGGGAAGGAAAGCTTTGTCATTTTGCCCTCTCTGTTGGCAGCCTGTGGGACACAGGCTGGGGTGTCCTGAGGGCCTGGGTCTTCACAGCTCAGGCATGTCAGGCATCACACCAAGGTTTGGAGGTGTCACCATTTTGTGTGGAGGAGCCCAGGGGACTGCTGCTGAACATGGCTGCAGGATGGGACTTCTCTTTCCTGGCATGTAGCCTAGAAATCTTCCCTTCAGTCACTTGAGAACTTCTTGCTGACTGGCTGGTGTTGCCTCATCCTGCTGCCACTGTACTACACCATTGCATCAGTGTGGCAGAAGGAGCTCTGTGAGCCCTGCCTGGTGCTACCACTAGCTGTCCAAGGAGAGCAGGGAGTAAGCAAGCACTCCAGCTCCATCTATGGTGGGTCAGGCTGCAGCTGCTTGGGAATTAGTGGGTTTTCAGTGTCTTGCTCCTCTGGAATGCAGTGCTGCGTGGCACAGCCCTGAGCAACAGCACATAAACAGCTCTGAACAGCTTTTCTTCTTGGCAGACTTGGTGTTTCCTTTTCTAACTCAAAGGGGTGGGCTGAGATAAGAAAGTGTGTTTTTTCTGGAGATCCCTGTCTTGTGTTAATAATCAGAAACTCTGCTCACAGGTAGTGAGTGCTTTCAGAGCTCCTGCAGTGCCAGCTGGGGGCTGTGCTTCAGCCGAGTGGCTTTTCACAGTGCCAGGCTCAGGCTGTCCCTAAAGTGTGATGACAAACTTGTCTGGAAACACATCCAGGGAAGATGCAGGTCACTGAACAGGCAAACAGAGAAACCCAGCTGGGCAGCAGCAGTAAACACTAAGGGAGCTGCTGAACTGAAGCTCTCAGTGAAGCCCCATTATCCCTAAACATGTAAAACTTCACTGTCCATTCCTTAGGAGAAAACCTGTTCAAGCACAGAGCCTGCAGAGCAAGTTTAAGGCAGTGTTTCAGACTGCAAGGAATCTGCTGAAATGCTTTTGGGTGTGTTGCTTTTTGTTAGTGCCATGGAGAGGAAGGCACCTGCAGTTGTTCCAGAGAACAGAGTGTTAACATTCCATTTAGGTTCTGAACGTGTTATCAGGATATTTCCATTGGTAGGTTAGAAGGAAAGGGGGGTCAGATACAGCTGTCCAGGGAGGAGCAGATCAGATGTTCTGGCTGTGGGAGAAGAGTCACCTCTCAGGAATTCTGAAGGTGTGGGTGGTTCAGCCTTCCTGGAAAGAAGGAGGAATTATTATGTGTCTTACTGATGGGGGGGGGGAAAAAGCACAGATTGTTCCATGTGTTCTGCCTATCAGTCCCTGGTGAGGAAGATTTATTTTGTGCTTTTTCAGAAAGCATGAGTTCTTTCAGTGGGCTGGGTCTTTCTGGGCATTCTGGGGTGGAGGAAGCACTCTGAGGGCTGCCAAGACAGCAGGCATGTGTGTTGGAGGTCAGCTGGAGCCAGCCTGAAACTGCTGGACTGCTGGCTGTGCTTTACCCTGCGGTGTGCTCTTAACTCCTGATCTGAAATATTTCACCTTTCTATCTGGCTGTCAGTAATATAGTTTGATGTGAGTGTTTAGATTAAAGTAGCTTACCTATTTCTAAGCTAGTCAGCTCTTTGATGTGAGCACATACAGCCTTTGCCCAGAAGAAGTTTGTAACTGGATTCCAAGCAAGGTCCCAGCATCGTGGATTGATGCCGGAACATGGTTTTAATGGAGCTGTTTTCCTTTGTGAAGAAGTATTTTATATCTCAGTCTTAGGCCTGATTTGGAGCCAGAAGCTAGTCTCCCTCAGTATGCCCCAAAACCAGGCCACAGCTAGAAAGAATGGCCAGCAGCAGGCATAGTGCAGAGCAAACAAGGTTAATTCAGGGCCCAAGCATCTCTTAGCCAGTCCCCCACGCAGTCCATGCCCATCAGTGTCAGTCCTGGCTGGACATGACTACAGCTTTCACAGACAGGGAGAACTCTTGTTTTCTGCTCATGCTAAAGGTCTCAGCCTGTCCTCTCCCTCAGGTGTAGCAGCAGCACCTTCCCAGGATGTGTGTGCACTTCATTGTGGCCAGACTGGACAGAGACATCAACATTATTTTCTTTGTTGTGTGTTGCCTGAGCTCTTTGCTGCTGCTCTGTAATCATCCCCAGAACGAGCTCAGCCCCTTGGGTGCTGTGAAATGGACCCAAAGCAGTGATACTGGTGTCCTCCAAGGGGTGTGCTTGGAGGACACCAGCCTTAGGGCCAGCAAAAGCACAGAGCTCACATGATGCCTGTTCCTTTCTGAATGGCAAAGTTGGAGAGTGCTGTGAGCCTGCTCAGGGACTCTGAGCAAGATTCCAAGCACAAAAAATGTGGCCAACCTTATGGAATAAAGAAAACCCAGCAATCATGCAGCTCTTCATGGGTGGCTGTTCCCAGCTATAAGCTGAGGATGGGCAGACAGACCTTCCTCTGCCCAGAGCGAGCTCTGGCCCACTGCCACTGGCAGAGCAGCATTGCTTTGAGGCGTGGGTGTGCTGGACTTGCCTCCCAGCCCTGGGAGTGGTGGAGCCCAGCTCCCCACCCTCTTGCCAGAGTTGTATTGTTCTTGGTAAAGGTCAGGGGCCAGCGCCTGTTGTTGGTGTGACTGTGAGAGGAGAGCACACTGCTGCTCTCAGAGGCAGTGTGAAAGGCTCCTGTAAGCAAGGACAGAGTGACCCAGGGTGTGGGGTATGAATCTGCTGGCCTTTTTGGGAGAGAGTAACTGTGACACACTCTGCACAAACACCCCAGTGCACTCTGACTGTAGGCATCTCCCTTGGGGCTGTGCTCTGAACACAGCCACCCCCAGGATGAGCACGCCCCTTGGAGGACACTTGTACCAAACAGAGGTTAGTTCTGCTGGTCAGCAACTGTGTCTGCAGTGGCTTCCCATGGGAGTGTGAGTTGCCACGTTTTCCAGTCAGTGTGGGTACCCCATGGCTCTGCTGGGTCGGACAATCCACAGTCCAGCAAAGGCTAAAGCTAATTATTAATGCCAGAAAGCAAAGGGTTTTCTTTAACACTCACTGCCAAAAAGCTTTCCAGGCTGTTCATTTACAGTGTGGTGCTGTCTAGTAAATGCTTCTGCAGAACTTAATCGCTGGTGGGAGACACACAGTGCAAAGTTTAGGAATAAAGTGGGTACACATGACAGCCAGTGATCCTGGGAGCAGCAGGGTCTCAAGCAGAAGAAGGGCCTTGGCCTCTGGGTGTTCCTCTAGACTTGCAGAAAAACCATACAGGACACTTGAGGCGTGATACTGGGTTAAAGAAAGGTTTTCACTGGCTCCCTGACCTTCCCACAGCCTCTCCTCCAGCTTCAGGCATCCAGTTGTGGCCAGTTATAACTGAGTGTGGCCAAAAGGAGCTCTGGGGTGCCAGGGCCAGCTGGAACAGTTAACCATCAGAGTTACAATTTCATTTACAGGGGACTCTGTGTGACTCAGACACACAACCTTCTGCCTCTTATTTTGCTCTGCTTACAGAATAGCTACTTAGTCACAGGATACTTATGGTGATGTTCAGGGTTCCTGAAAAACTGGAGCATGTTGGCCAGGAGCCCTTCCTCCCACACAGAAAATCCTGCTCATCCCAGGGATTCCTCCACAGGGACACCTCATATCTGCATGAACAGGCAGCAGAAGATAGGGGCAGCAGGCTGTTTTTTCTCAAGGTTTCCATCCTGGGCTCTGTTGGGAAATCACTTTCTGCCAGCTGAAATGCCAGCAGCTGTGGAGTTTGCTGTGCTTTCCAGTTTGGGGAAAAAAAGTAAAATTCAAGTCTGCCTTTTTATACTTGATAAAAATACATCTGAATTGAGTTAAACTTCTCTATGATTTGCTGTCACTTGATTTCTACAGGGACTTAGGGTTTTTTTTTTAGTGGATCACGCAGTGGAAAGTTCCTCACAAGGCCCCTGAAACACTGTGCCTGTTTGTACTCAGAATCATGGGATTATTTTTTCTTTCTTTCCCTATTTGGCTGCTGCTGACCATTGGGCAGTTCTCTAGAATAACCCTTTTCTTATTATTAGCTGAGTTTATTTGGGGAAGCAGTGTTCTGCTGGAGCCAACAGGCACAGCTTTTAGCTCAGCAGTTGTTGTGTGGGGATAAACCCAGTCTGCTCCAGTAAATAAACAGAAGTAGCTGCTGGAGGAAGTCTGAGCACAGCATCATGAGACTGAGGTTTGTCCTAACTGAGATGTGAGCTTTAGGAATGAGATTGCTAGTTACAAAGATGATCAGGGGCCTGGAGCATCTCCCCTGTGAGGAAAGGCTGAGTGAGCTGGGGCTGTTCAGCCTGGAGAGAAGAAGACTAAGGGGGGACCTGATTAATGTTTATCAATATCTGAAGGGTGGGATGCAGGGGGAAATGGCCAGCCCCTTTTCAGTGTCTGTGGGGACAGGACAAGGGGCAATGGCTGCAAGTTGGAGCATAGGAAGTTCCACACCAACATGGGGAAGAACTTTTCCCCAGTGAGGGTGAGGGAGCCGTGGGACAGGCTGCCCAGGGGGTGTGGAGTCTCCTTCTCTGGAGAGATTCCAGCCCCGTCTGGACACCGACCTGTGCTCCCTGTCCTAGGGACCCTGCTTTGGCAGGGGGTTGGACCTGATGGGCTCTGGAGGTCCCTTCCAACCCCTGTGATTCTGGGATTCTGTGATCTTACAGGAAACACCGTGTGCTCCCAGGTGCTTTGGGAATTCATCCTGGTTTTGTTGCCCTCTTGCTGCCCATGGGGTGGGATCAAAGTACCCTGACAGTTACACTCTGCTCCAGAAACTGATACCAAACACTAGTGTGGGTCTTGTGCCTTTAGAGACGTTGTGTTGTAATTCCCCTTTCTCTCTTTAAAGCTGTGTTTCTAGGCAATGATTATACTTTGAGTGGCATTGCTGCTAGTCACTAGCTCGGATCTGAGAGCCACTGTGTTAATGAACACACACTCCTCCCTCTCTTGCAGGATTGAGTTCCAGAACAAGTTCTACACTGGCACAGGATTCAAGTTCCTCCCGTTCTCCTTCGACACCATCCGTGAGGGCAGGTTTGATGATTAACGATCCCTCTGCTCAAGCAGTGTTAGGCATCATGCATTTATGACTAGCCCCCTCCCCTGTGTCTGAGTTGCATGTAATCCTCCCTCAGTGACAGTAACTTATTGCAGCACACTCGAGTGTTCCCGTGGTGTTTCAGAGCCCAGAGCTTTGACATTCTCTGGTAGTGAGTGACACTGGATCAAAGAAACTTTCTGCTCCTTATGTTTACCACTGAAGATACTAAGTGCATGAAGTGTCTGGGTTTGGTGTGTAGTAGTGTACTTCTTGTGTTGTGAATTCCCTGCCAATATCAGGGCAATGTGAGAGAAGTGCAGCTCTGGCTGAGCGGGTGTAACTAGCACAAGGAGAGGAGCTCTCACAGCTTCAGCTCACACACAGTGTGCTGCTCAGAAAGAGGTGCTCTTGTTTTAACACATGGATCTTACATGTGTCTACCTCTGATTAAACAACCTGAGCAGCAGGGAGTTGAAAATCCAGGGTGTGCTTCTGCCTCCAGGGCTGCCACGTGTGCTATGTTTTAATCTGCCAAAGCCAGGGATTCAGCTCTCTGAACTCTGGCTGGGGCTTGAAGAGCTTTGTGAAGGGGCAGGACTCAGCTGTGGCTGAGTGTATGGTGGCTCTGGTTGCTCTGTTGCTGGGGAAGCACCCTCTCCTTGCAGCAAAGGCTGTTCCCATCCTCCCCAAGAGCTGCTCCTCTGACTGTGCACCTGCATGCTCATATCCCAGGCAGAACCTCTGCCCAGCACTGAGGCCCCATTTACCTCCTGTTGCTGGAGGCTGTGAGGCTGCAGCATCCTGGGCCCACATCCAGGTACTGCCTGTGCAGGCTTGGCAGCAGGGGGAGGCTTGTGCAAAGGCAGAGGTACATGTTCCACATGGTGTCATGTCTCCTCAGGGTCTAAGGAGCCCTTGAAGGGAGAACAGAGGCTGAGTCTTGCCAAAGCAGCCCCATGGCAGTGGAGTCACCCTGCTATTTCCCCTTGGTAGCTGTTGCTTTCTCTCCTGTGCAAGATGTGAATTAATTTCTTACCCTCCTCAACTTGCTGTAGCTGTAGGAGCAGTGGGGGGTGTTAGTGTTGTGTGTAATTTTTGTGTTCAGTTGTCACAGTGGGTCTGAAGTGTTTGTGTATGGACAGATTAGAACAATAATGAGAATCATTGAAATCTGGAATTAAGAGGAAAGGTGGTGTAGTGCAGGGATGTTTAAAATTATGTGAGGGGTGTGTGCCAGTGCTGCACAGAGCATGGAGTAGCTTGCCTGGGCAGCTTCTGGGTAAGCACTGTGTTTACAGGTAGCTGTGGCTGTATGTTTACAATGGTGTCTACAGAAGGAAAAATGAAATCAAAATGTGTCTGTGGGCAGAGCAGTGACGCCAGCCCTGCTGTCCCTGGGAAGTGTGTTGCTGGCAGTCACCATATAAATTAAACTAACTGCACAACAAACACTGTGGTCTCTTTTCTGCTTCCCTGCAGCGCCTCTCCCCTGTCCTGTGCTGGGCAGAGCCCTGAAAGCTGCCCAGGGAAAGGCAGGACCTTTGGCTTTGCTGCCCTGGGATCCTGTCACGGCGATGGCAGAGCTGGGGGGACAGAGCTGGTTTGTGAAATGAGATTGGTGTGACCATGTCTCGGCTGAAACGTCCCTGTGCTTATCAAGCCCTGGCTGACATCCTGAGCTGGGGCTGATCAGGAGCTGCTTTGTCCTGACACCTCCAGATAAACCTGGTAACTCAGGGAAATGTGTGGTTACACTGGAGGGAGAACAGGCTTTACCAAAGCTGGGTGTTGTGGATGGCGTTTCACTGGGACTGGGGCAAATGCTCTGCCTGCGTGGGGGTGTAGCCCTGCTCCCAGCCTCCCAGGGCCTCCCTCTCCATGGGGACCCCACTGGGCAAGATGTGTTCTCTGCAGGGCTCAGGCTGCCCAAGAGGCTTTTCCACATGTGCTGGAGGAACAGAACCGAGGTTTCTACAGGGGCTTGGCTGTGGTGGGTTTGAAGCCACGTGTGTTTCCTGACTCCCACTGTCTCTGGGAGGACAGGAGCTGGTCTGGGTGCCCCTACAGCTCTCCCTTGTTCTCCCACACCCCTCAGCAGAGACACAGGTCCCTGCTGCTGCCATGCCAGCTGTGTCCAGGGGCTGCTCTCCCCTTTCACCCCCTCCCCTGCTCTCTTGCACCACTCATGTTTGCAATCATATTAGGGTATTAGGAAAAAATTCTTCATTATGAGAGTGGTAGATCCCTGGCACAGGGTGCCCAGAGAGGCTCCATCCCTGGAGACACTCAAGGTCAGGCTTGATGGGGTTCTGAGTGACCTGATCTAGTGAAGATGTCCCTGCTCACTGAGAGGTGGGACTAGATAGGTTCTAAAGGTTCCTTCCACCCCAACACATTCTATGAGCGGGGGGCTGTGGCTCCCCCCCACCAGCCTGCTGCAGGGCCTGGGGCTCCTGCCCTGCCCTGCCAGCAGCACGGGCTGTAGCAGCAGCCAAGCAGGGCCATGAACCAAGCTTGCCCAACTCTCAGCCCGTCTTCATCCCTCCCTCCAGCACAGGAGCAGGCGGCAGGGCTGACCCCCGCCCCAAGGCCCCGGCAGAACCCGAGGGACCTTGCGCAACCCCGGCAGCAAGGGCGGGAGAGGGGGCGGCCGGAGCGGGGACTTGCCCGGGTCCCGAACTGCTCTGGACGCTGCCGGGCCTCTCCCCGGGACCCGGCGGGACCCGGTGCTGCAGCGCCCCCCTGGGGCGGACCGGTCCCAGCCCGGGCGTGCGGGGGAACTGGCGAGGCAGCACTAGTCCCGGCGGCGGGTCCCGCTCCATCCCGGGAGGCCTGAGCCGGGCAGCGCCGCTCCCCCGGGCTGGCGGGCGCTCCGGGACCGCCACGACCCTGCTCGCCCCGGGGGTTGCGGGGCCGTGGCGGTAGGAAAACGCTGGGAGCCGCCGGTACCGGCCCTGGCGGCTCCTGCTCCCCGCGGGCGGGGAAGGGACCGCGGTGTCCCGGCGCACGGGCAGCCGCGGGAGCTGCCTGCTGCTGCCCTGCCCCACAGAGCGGGGGGGCTCTGGGTGTGAAGCGGACCGACACCCAGCCGCGGAACCGGAATCGACGCCGCTTCTCCCGGTACCGTCTCGGTCCCACCCACCGCCGGTTCCGCCCCGGCCGGCACCGCCTACTGCCGGCCCCGATTGGCGGCGCTGGGGCAGGGAGCGGTGATGGCGGCGCGGCTGGTGCCGGTCCTGGCGCTGCTGCTGCTGCCGCTGGCGTCAGCGACGCGGGCGGGCGCGGGGGACGCGGGGCAGGAGGCGGCGGTGCGGGCGCTGGCTCGGCGCCTGCTGGGCCCCCGCGCCGCCGCCGTGTCGCTGTCGGTAGAGGCGGCGCTGGCGGCGGGCGGGCCCGACACGTACCGGCTGCGTTCGCCGCCCGGAGCCGCCGTGGCTGTGGCCGTGACCGGTTCCAGCGGCGTGGCGGCGGCCGCCGGTCTGTACCGCTACCTGCGTGACTTCTGCGGCTGCCACCTGTCCTGGTCCGGGGCGCAGCTGCGCCTGCCCGACCCGCTGCCCCGCCTGCGCGCAGAGATCCGCGCCTCCGCCCCGGGCAGGTAACGAGGCCGCGGGGGTCCCGCCGGGGCAGGCTGGGCTCCGGGCGCGGGGCCGGGGCTGCTCACGCCTCGTTAGCCCGGGACAAGGCACCTTTATGTTGCGGGAATGGGGCCGGGGTTAGGATCGAGGGAGGGGTGGGGGGAACCCAGCCTGCAGCCTCCTGCCCGCTCCCCCCAGGTACCGCTACTACCAGAACGTCTGCACCCAGAGCTACTCCTATGCCTGGTGGGACTGGGCACGCTGGGAGCGGGAGATCGACTGGATGGCGCTCAGCGGCATCAATCTGGCACTGGCCTTCGTGGGCCAGGAGGCAGCCTGGCAGAGGGTTGAGTATCGGGGGCTGCGGGACCAGGCAGGGCAGCAGTGGGGCAGCCGCTGGGCCCGCTGAGCATCCACCACCTTGCGCAGGTGTACCGCTCCCTGGGGCTGAACCAGTCGGAGATCGATGCATACTTCACGGGGCCGGCGTTCCTGGCCTGGAACCGCATGGGGAACCTCCACGGCTGGGCAGGGCCGCTGCCACCCGCCTGGCACCTCAAGCAGCTTTACCTGCAGGTACCAGGGACACTGGGGCTGCCTGCCCACCTTGAGCAGACCCATGCAACCCCCCACCTTGCTTCTTGGGGTCAAGATGGGGCTCACAGAGTCTTGGGGACTGCCACTCTCCTTCCCGGGGTCCCCTCGTGGGGAGGTGAGGGCTCCTCCTCCACCTGCTCCCTCCCTTCTTCTCTCTCCCAGTACCGGATCGTGGAGAGGATGCGCTCGCTGGGGATGATCACGGTGCTGCCAGCCTTCGCAGGCCATGTGCCCCAGGGGGTTCTTCGGTAGGTGCAGCTCCTGGACCACACGGGGTGAACCAGGCCTGGCTCCAGCCCCCTTCCCAGTGTCTCAGCCCCATGCCCTTCCCGGGATCCCACCTCTGGCCACCACCTGCTGCATGGGCCTCCTGGGAGCAACATGGCTTGTAGCCCTCCTGTGCCCACACCAGCTTCCCAAAGATTGTTCCACCACCCTGGGAGCGTGCTGGTCCTGTCCTGATGCCTGTGTCTGCCCTCCGGTGCAGGGTCTTCCCACGAGTGAATGCCACTCGCCTGGGGGGCTGGAGCCACTTTGACTGCATGTACTCATGTACCTACCTGCTGGACCCGGAGGACCCCATGTTCCAGGTGATTGGGACCCTCTTCCTGAAGGAGCTGATCAAGGAATTTGGCACAGACCACATCTATAGTGCTGACACCTTCAACGAGATGACCCCTGTCTCCTCTGACCCTGCCTACCTCTCGAGGGTCAGCAATGCCGTCTTCACGTCGATGACGGGAGGTGAGTCAGTGTGTGGTGCCCACCTGGCTGCGGGACTCTGGGCAGGAAGAGACAGGGACCAGGATGGGAGGTGGCTGTGGGCGCCATGTGTGTGCTGAGCTGCCTGTGCTCAGCAGACCCCCTTGGTGCCCGACACTCAAACTCCCCTCTAAGAGGGGCAGTTGGTGGCCTTGGGGACTTGCAGAGCTCTGGCCACACCGGGAGTGTGGCAGCTGCGCTGGGAGCATGGGTGCTGTGCCAGTAGGGCTGACCCAGAGGGGAGCCTCACCCTGTGACCTCTGTCCCCAGCTGACCCCGAGGCGCTGTGGCTGATGCAGGGCTGGCTCTTCCAGCACCAGCCAGACTTCTGGCAGCCGGCGCAGGTACGGGCCCTGCTGCGTGGTGTGCCCCTTGGCAGGATGATCGTTCTCGACCTCTTCGCCGAGTCCAAGCCTGTCTACCAGTGGACAGAGTCTTTCTATGGGCAGCCCTTCATCTGGTGCATGCTGCACAACTTTGGGGGCAATCATGGCCTCTTTGGCACCGTGGAGGCCATCAACCACGGCCCCTTTGCGGCTTGCCGCTTCCCCAACTCCACTATGGTGGGCACGGGGCTGGTGCCTGAGGGTATCGAACAGAACGACATGGTGTATGAGCTGATGAACGAGCTGGGTTGGCGCCAGGAGCCCCTTGACCTCCCCAGCTGGGTGACCCGCTACGCCGAGCGCCGCTACGGTGCCCCAAACGCCGCTGCAGCCAGTGCCTGGCGACTGCTCCTCCGCAGCGTCTACAACTGCACCGGGGTCTGTGTCAACCACAACCGCAGCCCGCTGGTGCGCCGGCCCTCCCTGCACATGGACACCGAGCTGTGGTACAACACCAGCGATGTGTACGAGGCCTGGCGCCTGCTGCTGAGCGCTGGCACGGAGCTGGGCTCCAGCCCCACCTTCCGCTACGACCTGGTGGATGTCACACGTCAGGCAGCTCAGCAGCTGGTGAGCGACTACTACCTGAGCATCCGCCAGGCCTTCCAGAGCCACACGCTGCCCGAGCTGCTGACAGCCGGTGGCGTGCTTGTCTACGACCTGCTGCCAGAGCTGGACAGCCTCCTCTCCAGCCACAGCCTCTTCCTGCTGGGCCGCTGGCTGGAGAGCGCCCGTGCCATGGCTACCAGCGACCGGGAGGCCGAGCAGTATGAGCTGAACGCCCGCAATCAGGTGACGCTCTGGGGACCCACTGGGAACATCCTGGACTATGCCAACAAGCAGCTGGGAGGGCTGGTGCTGGATTACTATGGGGTGCGCTGGAGCCTCTTTGTCTCTGCTCTGGTGGAGAGCCTCAACTCAGGCAGCCCCTTCCACCAGGACCAGTTCAACCAGGCTGTCTTCCAGGTGGAGAGAGGCTTCGTTTACAACAAGAAGCGCTACCCAGCCGTGCCAGCTGGGGACACACTGGAGATCTCTAGGAAGCTGTTCCTCAAATACTACCCCAGCGCCCTGCAACGCAGCCAGGCTGGGTCAGTGTGACTTTGGGCCGTGCCTCTGGAGGGAAGGAGGTCAGAGACCCCAAGCCCTCCTGCCTCCAGGCAGCTCCTGGCCTGACAGCTTTGTCCTGGTGATGCTGGAGTGAAAGTGCAGATCCCCGGTGGCCCACAGCCAGCCCATAGCAGCAGGATGCACTCTGAGGGGGCTGGTGCCCAGACATGGGACAGACTCTGCCCCAGGGACTCATCCTGTGCCATGCTCCCTGCTCAGCCTTTGCCCTGAGCCTGTCCCAGGGAAAGCTGGGCTTGGCCCAGGGGAAGGGCTCTGCAGCCTCAACACCGCCCATGGGACACTCAGCAGGAGCTGGGACTGTGCAGAGGGACAGGGCACACACATCCCTGCTGCAGGGCCCATGGTGGGAGTGGTGATGGTGTAGGAGAAGCTCGGGGTGGCAACAGTGGGCAGGAGGGGGGGAAGGCAGGTCCTGCCCACAGAGAGCAGGGCACTGCCCTTGCCCCTGGTGTGGTCCTGGGCCCCCCTGGGATGGGGGGCACTGCCTGCCCCATGGACCCTCGTGCCCACGGATCCCTGCTGCTGCCTGGCCCCAGCCATGCTTGGTGCCTGTTGTACTGAAAGAGGCTTTGCAGAGTTTTCTGCAGTGACGCTGGGGCCGTGCTCCCTGGGACGGGGGGTTCTGGGCCTTTCCACCCCCAAAGCTGGGGCTCCAGCAGAGCCACCGTGGTGCTGCCAGCCCGCGGAGCAATTAAAGGCCTGAACACTGTGTGCTCTCTTCTGTGTCCATCTCCTCTTCCCAGCACAGGACTTGTGTGAAACGGGGTGCAGGGGAGTAGTGCTCAGCCCCTGGGCCTGCATAGCAGGAGAAACACACTGCCAGATGAGTGCCAGCAGCCAAGGTGCCTGGCACAGCACGGTGCAGCTGGGGCTGGTCCCAGCTGGTGCCAATCCTCAGGCCTGCAGCTCTCCTGGTGCCCCAGAGCCTCATCCCGCAGGGGGGTCCCAGCTCCATGGGGTCCTTATCACAGCAGCTGCGTGAGCATCAAGGCACGGAATGCCCCAGGCGTAGGCAGGGAGGTTTGTGGAGAGGCCTTGAGATAAGGCAGCAGACACAACACCCATGGTGGGGGGTAGGGGGGTAGCCCCCTCCTAGCCCTCTTAAACGGCTCAGCCCCCTCAGTCGGCACTGCCTGCCCATGGAGAGAACCAGGGTGCTGATCACGGGCTGCTCCTCAGGCATTGGCCTGGGGCTGGCTGCACGACTGGCAGACGATGCTGCTCACAGGTTTAAAGGTAAAGGGGCGATGCTGCACAGGGGATCCAGCACTGCTGGGGTCTCCCAGGCTGGGCCAGGCAGTGCCTTGCCAGGGACAGCTGGTGCTGGGGGGCCTGGACTGTGCCCTGTGCCAGCTGAGCAGCTCGGGAGCACCGTGGCCACGCTCTCTCCCCCAGTCTACGCCACCATGCGTGACCTGGCCAAGGGTGACCGGCTGTTGGAGCGCCTCGGGGGCTGCTGCCCCGACACGCTGGAGGTGCTGCAGCTCGATGTCACTGACCCGTGCTCACTGGCAGCTGCTGCGCAGCGGGTGCAGGAGCAGCAGCTGGATGTGCTAGGTATGGCTCTTCCCAGTGCTCCCCCCTCCCTCCCTGGGGTGGCTGGAGGGACCTCTGGGTTTGCCAACCCTCCCCAGGGCACTGGGAGCAGATACCGGCAGTGGTGGGGCAGGGATGGATGTGTTCAGTGGGTCAGGGGTGCGGCAGCAGGGTTTGGGGGTGCTGAGTGTTACAGGCTCATCCACAGAGCAGAGGTACTGTGGTCCTGTTTCCTGGCACCTCCACGGTGCCAGGGAGTGTGAGGGGGGCTGTGGTGCTTGGCTCACTGGTGCTGTGCCCGGCAGTGTGCAACGCAGGGGTGGGGCTGATGGGCCCCCTGGAAACCTGCTCTGACCAAGCCATGAAGACTGTCTTCGACGTGAATCTCTTTGGGGCCATCCGCACCATCCAGGCATTCCTGCCTGCCATGAAGCGCCGCAGGGCTGGGAGGATCATCATATCCAGCAGCATCGGGGGCCTGCAAGGTGGGACCTGGCCCTGCTGCAACAGGAACCCCCCCCCCCCAACATCCTGCATCACAGGGAGCCGTGGGGAAGGGACCTGGTGCTCAGGGTGCGGCTCTGCCCCAGGGCTGCCCTTCAACTCCGTGTACTGTGCCAGCAAGTTTGCAGTGGAGGGGCTGTGCGAGAGCCTGGCCATTGTCCTGCAGCCCTTCAACATCCAGTGAGTGCTGGCGGTGCTGGGAGGGGGGCAGGGGGCTGCATTCTTGCCCACCAGGGTGGAGGGACACTGGGACAGGGACCCACGGCAGCTCAGGCTCTTGGCTCAGAGCTGCCACCCCACTTCCCCTGCAGCCTGACGCTGGTAGAGTGTGGACCCGTCAACACCAGCTTCCTGGACAACCTGCAGCGCCCGGACCCTGAGGGCAGTGAGCTGCAGGGCCTGGATGCCGAGACCCGGGGCCTCTACCGCCGGTACCTGCAGCACAGCCAGAGCCTCTTCCGTGACACAGCCCAGGAGGTGGAGGATGTCCTGCAGGTCAGGCTATGGGGACAGGGCGCAGGGCGGCGGGGTGCATGTGTGCCCGGGGGTGGCTGTAGGAGCCGTGCCAGGGACGGGTCTGACCTCTCTGCGGTGCCAGGTGTTCCTGGAGGCCATCGGCACCCCCTGCCCCCCGCTGCGCCGTGTCACCACCCAGCTCTTCGCCCCGCTCTCACGCCTGAGGCTGGCCAGCCCCGACGGCACCGGGTACGTCCGGGCTATGCACGACTTCGTGTTTGGCCACGGCGAGGCCAGCGGGGACCAGCCCTGAGCAGAGCCGCCGTGACGCCCGGCATCCCCCGGCCGCGGTTACCGTCCCGGCCGCGGGGGCTCGGTCCCTCCGTGTGGCAAATAAAGCCCTTCGCAGCCGTACGGCTCCGCGCTCCGTCCCTCTCGCCGCAGCCGCCCTCCGAGCAGCCCTGCCCGCGGGCGGGGGATGCGCTCCCCCGGCCTCCGCTCTGCGGTCCCGCCCGAGGGTCCCCGGGATCCGGCCGCGCTCCACGGGGCTGGAGGGAACCGGGCCGTGCCCGGCGGTAACTCGGCGCCACCCGCGCTCGGTGCCGGGGCGGGGAGGGGGATTGGGGGGGGGGGGCGGGTCTGTCCGTCTCCTCCCTCCGCGGGCGGAGCCCCAAGTCCCGGCGCCCGCCGACACCGGGGCGCTCGGCGGCGTCCCGTCCCCGCCGCCGGGTTCCCCATTCCCCGAGAGGCGGTTCCGGTGCCGGGGCGTTACCCCGGCGGCTTCCGGCGAGGGCCATGCCGGCCTTCGGCTCGGGGCTGCTGGTGCTGACGGCGCCGCTGGGCGCGTTGCCCCGGCGGGCGGCGGCGGCGCTGGAGGCGGCGGCGGGAGTGGTGGCGGGGCCGCTGTATGTGCACCTGCAGCCGGGGCTGCGCCTGGCCGCCCCCGCGCCGCGCCCCGCCGCGCCGCCCGCCGACCCCGCGCTACTCCGGGCCCTGGCCGCGCTCTACGCGGCGGCGGCGGCACAGCGGGGCCTGGACCTGCGCGTCCTGCTGGGCCCCGGCCACCGCCTGGCCCGGCCGCCCCGCGTTCTGTTGGCCGCCGCTGCTGAGGCGCCGGGGCCGGCGGAGCCGGTACAGCTCGGCCTGCGACACTTGGCCGCCGCCGCCTACGGCTGCCCGCCGCGCCTGCCCGCCCTGTTGCTGGGCGGCCCCGAGGACGCCAAGGGGGACCCCGAGGAGGAGCCCGAGGACCCCGGTGCGGCGCTCCCCGACTTCTTAGACGTAGCGGTCGGCGGCACCTTCGACCGCCTCCACGGCGCCCACCGCCTCCTGCTCAGCGCCTGCTGCCTCCTGGCCCGGCGGCGGCTCCTGGCCGGGGTGGCTGACGGCGACCTGCTCCGCCGTGAGTCCTGCGGCCTCGGCTGGCACGGGGGGAGCCGGTGGTGGGCGGCACAGAGGGGGTCAGCCCGGTGCTGACCGGGATAGGGTGGTGAGAGGGGCTGGTACCGCGACTGGGGTGCGCCCAAAGCACCCGGGTCTGGGCAGGGTGGCAGGGGGACACGGTGTGCCATCTGCCAGCGAGCGAGGCGTGCCGCAGCCGTGGAGCTGAGGGCGAAGGGAGCCGGAGGATGTCGCCTCCTGAAGTCCTGGACGGGTTTCGTCCCTGTGTCCCGTTTTTCTGTCGCTCTCTGCTGCCGCTCTGGACGCTGTGTGTTGTTAAACAGATGCTCTCTTGCTTCTCCATCCTGGCACCCGGAAGACAAGGTCCTGCAGGAGCTGATTGAGCCGTATGAGCTGCGAGCGGCAAAGCTGCGCGAGTTCCTGGAGGACATCAAGCCCTCGCTGCGTTACGACATCGTGCCTCTGGCTGATCCCTACGGGCCCTCCATCACAGACCCCGACCTGCAGTGCTTGGTGGTCAGCGAGGAGACCCGCAGGGGAGGGGAGGCCGTGAACAAGAAGAGGCTTGAAAACGTAATGCTTGCGTGGGAGCTCACTGGGCCGCCCCTTCCCACCCTCTTGGCCCTGCCTGCTGCTGGCTGTGGGTAGATTTGGGCTCGGCAAGTGGCCACAGCTGTTTGGCTCCCTGGCTCTGCATGCCCCAAGGATGGTGTACAACCATGGGTGATGGAGCCAGCCCTGCACCCATGGAAGGTCAGGGTCAGACTGGCAGCTTGAGGGTTTCCCTTCCCATCTGGCAGCTGGGAACATTCCCCTTATGGGGACAGAGGTGCTCTGTGGGTTCACCAGGGGCGGCTGTGGCCTCTTTTGTGCTGCTTTGCTCAGGCCTTGACCTCGTGCTGAGCCCCCTTCCCTCCACTGCATCCCCGGGCTGACTGCCCCTGGGGCTCCCTTCTGTTGGCAGGGGCTCCCAGAGCTGTCTCTGTACGAGATCTTCTTGGTGAAGGACCCTGATCACAGTGAGAATGAGGAGGAGAAGATCAGCTCCTCCAGCCTCCGGCAGAGGCTTCTGGGGACGCTGCTGCGGCCCCCACGGGTGAGATGGGGGAGCTCTTAGAGAGCCACGGGCTGCAGTGGGAACGGTGTGCCAGGGAGGAGGGTGGCCACCTCAGGAGCAGAGGAGCTGGATCATCCTTCTGCTGCAGGGGATAAGTTCTGTAGGGCAGGCTGCCTGTGGCTTTGCAGGGCCAGGACTGGCCGTGCTTGTCTCCAGGATGGGTGGTCACGATCCTTCTCTGTCTGCTGACAGTGTCTTTCCTCCTGCCCTTAGCAAGACCCTGCCTTGCCTCTGCGCCCCTACGTTATCGGCCTGACAGGAGGAACTGGGAGTGGGAAAACCTCCATTGCCAAACTGCTGGGGCAGCTGGGAGCGTTCCTCATCGACGCTGATGCACTGGGCCACGCTGTCTACGTCCCTGGCAGCCCTGCCTATGAGCGGGTGGTGGCAGTCTTTGGGGCAGGTAGAGCCATTGGGTGGGGAAGACTGGGAGGAGGAAGAGGAGGGAGGGGTGTGCCATCATCCTAACGCCCCAGGGAGCTGGCCTGGCCTTCGCTCCCCTCCATCCCCATGGCTTTTGGGCTCCGCACCACCCAGATGGGGCTCTGAAGCTGAACTGGTGGTGCTCTGAGGGGGGCAGACTGCTGCTTTGCCCAGGTCTTGCATATCCCATGCCAGAGCTACGGTCAAGTGGCTGGTGTGGCAGGTTAGATCAGGCTGCCATTTGTCTGGAGAAAGCTCTTCCCTTTCCTTCCCTGGGGTAGGGTGAAGAGCTGCCAGGTCAGGTCCTAAAGCTCCTTTCTGATTCCCTTTGAGAGCCCTGTGCTGAAATCCTCTTGCACTGACCTAGGCTTGCTGCAGGGAAGCGAGTTGGAGTCAATCCTCCCAAGCCTGTTCTGCTTCTGTCTTGCAGAAATCGTGAATGAAGATGGGACGATAAACAGGAAAGTCCTTGGGGCCAAAGTGTTTGGAAACCAGGTAAGAACAGCACAGAGACTGTCAATATTTAACCTTGTGAGCAGGGAGCTCTCTGTCTGTGCTGGAGCTCTTTATTTTTCAGCCCTTTGACCTGATGATGCCTTTCTGACTGTACTTTTCGGCAGTGACGTACAGACAGGGCAGGACACCGAGGTCTTGCCTCTCACAGCAGAGTCAGTAGCTGTGCTGGACACACTCCTGTTGCACTGACAACCTCCCATCCCCTCTGTCTCACGCTTGTCCTTCACCCAGCGTGGAGCAACAGCTCTGACGTGTGCAGAGCCAGTGCTACCTGACCCTTGTGTGGTTTGGGCTCATGCCCAGAGGGGCTTGGTGGCACGGCAGCCAAGGCTGACCCTCTGCACCTGGCTTTCTTGGCCTGGCCCTTCACTTGAGCCCAAGCATAGAGGCAGCTTGAGGGGTTCCCCTGAGACAGAGGGGTCTCACGTGGGTGCTGCTGTGTGGGGAGCTTTCTGTGCTGCAGGGTAGGTCTTTGCAAAGTGCCTCTCACAACAGAGACCGAGTTCTGGGGCTGGGTCCTGTCCCTGTGCCATGGTGGGTTCTTTCTGGGTGTCCTCTGTAACTGCTGCTGCCCCCAGCGATCCCCTTGTTGGCTGCCCAGGGGTTCTGAGGGCACATAACCAAATCCCATCATGATCCTTTCCAGGACAGGCTGAAGAGTCTCACGGACATTGTGTGGCCTGAGATGGCCCAGATGGTCAAGGAGCAGATCAGAGAGGCAGATGCTCAAGGTAACTGGGGTGGTTCTCATCGCAGCACAAGGGTGGGAGGTGGGTGCATGGTCTTGTGCAGCATAGCCCAGAGCCCCCAGGAATCTGCTGCTTTTGCAGCACTGTGAGTGCCTCCCATGCTCTGGTCCCCCTCTCCTCTGCTGGGAGTGTTCACTTGCATGTGTCTGAGCAAACCCCTCTGCTCAGCTGGGTTTGCAGCAGGGACAGGCTTACCTCAAGCTCCCTACTCTGCAGGAGGGGACAGCTTGCTGTCTCTTTCCTTCGTGATGTCAAGTATTTTTTTGGGGTAGTGCTCCAGCAGTAAGTGTGCTGTGTGTTCCTTGTGGGAGCAAAAGTTTTCCAGCTCTTGGGAAATACTGTTGGTAGCTCAGCACACATTCAGCTGAAGGCATTGGCTTACCATGCTTGGGAAACATGCCACCCTGGGTGCACCCTTCAAGCAAATGCAGCCTCTGCCTACTGCTTTCTTGTCCACGTGAGGTTCTTTGGCTCAGCAGTAAAGTGTCTGTGCTGCCAGTTTGCAGGAAGATAAGAGTCTACAGACATAAGTGGACTGGTTGGGTGGGACGTTGAGGAGCAGTTGTGCTGCTTTGTGATTGCCAGGTAATGAGGAATGGCCTCGTTCCATAGGAAAGGCCGTGTGTGTGCTAGATGCAGCTGTGCTGCTGGAGGCTGGCTGGCAAGACATGGTCCATGAGGTGTGGACAGCCATCATCCCAGAGGAGGAGGTAGGTGATCCCCTCCAGCCCATCGCTGGCTGCTGAGGCTGATTCTTGGCTTCCCCTCTGTGCTCCTGAGTGTCCCCTCTCCTCCTGCCAGGCTGTGAAGCGCATCATGGCCAGGGACAGGCTGAGTGAGGAGGCTGCTCGCAGCCGGGTGCGCAGCCAGATGACCAACAGCCAAAGGGTGGAGCAGTCACAGGTTGTGCTGTGCACGCTCTGGGAGACGGATGTCACCCGCAAGCAGGTGAGCCCCGGGCAGGCTGCAGCACTGGAGGCTGCCTAAGGGAGAGAGAGGTGGGTAGCTGACAGGGACTGGAGGGCTCAGTGCTGTGCCCAGGTCAGCCCGGGCATGCCAGCCACCATCCAGGCTGCCTCTGAGCACGGGCATGAGGGGTGGATGCAGGGATGTAACTGCAGCTGGGAAGGGACAGAAAGCACAGGATCCTTGTGTGATTCTCCTGCCTGTGCTGCTCACCTCATCCCAGCTTGGCTGTGGGCTCTGAGGTGGTGCCCCCCTGGGTTCTCTGCAGGTGGAGAAGGCCTGGGACTTGCTGCAGCAGCGCCTGAGCCAGGACCGCAGCACATGAGGGGGTCACACTCCTCTTGACTGTCATACACTGACCCTGTGGATCCCACACCGGTGGGACAGGAGGCGAGGGTCCATGTCTGGGCATCAGCACCATCAGCAAGCTGGCCATGCTGGGGAGCAGTGCAGTGTGGGGGCTGAGCCCACCCGCCCTGTCCAGCCCTGCCGAGGGGCTGGGGGTGTCCATCTGTCCCCTGGTGAGGAAGGAGACACACTGTGGTGGCTCCTGGGGTGAGGGGCCAACCTCACGGTGGTGCCTGGACGTCCCTGTACGACAGTAAAGAGGCTTCTCCTGCTGTGGTGTCATAGAATCATGGAATCCCAGCCTGGTCTGAATTGGAAGGGACCCCAAGGATTACAGAGCTCCAACCCCCTGCCACAGGCAGGGCCACCAACCTCCAGGCCTGGAGCTACACAAGGTTGCCCAGGGCAACCTGTCCCCAGTGCCCGTCCTATCCTGCTCCCCTCAGCCCTCCCAGCAGCTGCCCTGGGTGTCCCAGCCCCTGCCCGGTTCCCACTGTGGGTCATCGCCCCACCCCCGTTCGGGGGTCCGGGCCCGGGGCGGGTCCTATCCGCCTCTTGCCCCCTTCCCCGACCGCCGCCGGCAGCGGGGCCGCAGCCCCCGAGATACTCGGTGCCGCCGGGCCCGTCCTGTGGGCGGGCGGGGTGGGCGGAGCGGCCGGTCCCGCCCCCCCAGAGTCCCCTTCCCGTAATGTAACCGGGAGCACGAGACCATCCCGTCCCGGTACCGGCGGGGTAGAGCGGAGCCATGGCCGGGCGCGGGCGGACTCTGCGCGGGGTGCTGCGAGCGGCGGCGAGCGGCGGGGCCGCCTCCCGGTGAGACGCCGCGGGGCCGGGGTGGGACCGGTGAGGTACCGTGCTGTGCCGGTATGGTGCGGTGCCGCGCCAGGCGGTACCGTGCTGTCCCGGTGTGGTACCGTGCTGTCCCGGGCTCCCTGACCGCATCACCTCTCCAGGTGTCCCGGCATCCCCCATTCCCCACCGGTGCAGCCAGCGCGGCCGTTCCTGATCCCAGCGAGCACCGGCCCCAGTGGACACTGGGAACGGCGTGTCCTGGGGTGAGTCCTCCCACCACCCCGGGTCCCACAGGGGCATTGGCTGGGCTGTGCAGCCCCCCTGCCAGTCCCCGAGCCTGACCAGCACCTCCGGCCCAGGTACTCAGCGGAGCAGATGTATGAGCTGGTGGCCAACGTTGGGGAGTACTGGCTCTTCGTGCCGTGGTGCAGCCGGTCGGCCGTGCTCTCCCGCTGCGGGCAGGTGCTGCAGGCAGAGCTGGAGGTTGGCTTCCCACCTGTCCTGGAGCGCTATGTCTCCGAGGTCTTCCTGGGCCCCCAGCAGATCCAGGTAGGCAGGGCAGACTAAGGGGGGCTGTGAGTCCTGCTGGGGTGGGAGCCAGAGATTGAGAGCTCCATGAGGTAGGTTTGGGGCTGGGGTGGGGAAGCAGGGTGCTGGGGCTGCCCTGGCCTGCAGACATATGGAGCAGGGCCACAGCTGGGACCTGCACACATTGGGAGCAGTGTGGCATCGGGTCACACCACCCCAGCAGCATCATCTTGCCTCAGGCCGTCAGCTGGGACTGCCGCCTCTTCAGGCGCCTGGAGACACTGTGGCGGTTCGGCCCGGGGCTGCCTGGACGGACAGACACCTGCATGCTGGACTTCTCAGTGAGTACCTTCCCCTGCACGGGGTCCGCTGGGACAGGCAGAGCTGCAGCAGCACTGGCTGCTGCCCGCCGGCCTGCTGTGACCCGCTGCGTGTCTCTCTCCCTGTCAGGTCTCCTTCGAGTTCAGGTCGGCGCTGCACGCCCGGCTGGCCGGCCTGTTTCTGGACGAGGTGGCGAAGCGGATGGTGTCGGCCTTCGAGGGCCGGGCACGGGCACTGTTCGGGGTGCAGGCGGCGCTGCTTTCCCGCCCGCACACACAGGCAGCAGGCAGAGCCCAGGGGTGACGTGGGCAGCGCTGCTGCTGCTTCACAGCTCTGCAGGGCCTTGCTGCCAGCCCGCGGGGCCCATCCTATTTATGTCTGTTTAACCGAGGAGATAATTTATTTGCCCAACACCGTGTCTGTTCTTGCTGCCCACGGACTGCGCTGCCCTCGGGGCTGCCCGGGGTGCAGCTGCCCCGCACTGAATCCCCGTGCGGGCGCTCCCTGCTCCGCCTGCCCTCCCCCGCCTCACGGCCCCCCCGCCCGCTGACGGGGCCGGCCCTTCCCTATTGGCAGCTCCGCCTGGCCCGGGATGGTGGGCCGGGGCCCCCGCGATCGGCGGACTCTGACCCGAGCCCCCACTCCCGCGTCTCCCTGTGTCAGGGGCCCCGCACCGGCCGGGCCTCGGCGGGCGGAGCTGCGGGACGGGGCGGAGCGGCGCGGCAGGGGACGGACCCGCCCCGCCCTGTACTGGCACAGGCGCCCCCTGGTGGCTCGGCGGCGCACGGCGGACTGCGTTTCCCGTCGGCCCCCGCGTCGGTCACATGAGCGGTGCGGGCGGAAGATGGCGGAGCCGCCCGGCGCCGCGGCCGAGGACTCTTGGGGGAAGGTGGTACCGCTCGTCGGGCTGGGGCGGGGAACCGGGCCGGGAGCCGCTAAGGGCTCGCGGGGAGGCGTGGAGGGGGGACGGGTCCGAGGCGGCGGGTCCCGGGTACCGGGTCGGGGAGAGCACGAGGGGCAGAGGGCAAAGGTCACAGCACCTGAGGGGCGGTGGCTGCGCTTCGCTGCCCCGTCCCGGCTGACGCGTCTCCTCCGCCGGCCCCGACAAGGTGGACGCAGCTTTTGGCGACAATGGCCTGGACTCGGGTAGGTGCCCGGCCCCAGCCGCGCCCCCACAGTCACGGCAGCCGCTTGTGCCGAGCGTGCCGGTGACCCGGGCCCGGGCCGCGGTTGTGGCTCACTCCGTGCCGCCTCTTCTCGCAGCGCTCTTCATGGAAAGCGCCAGGAAAGGGAGCATAGTGTCACGGGCCAACAGCATCGGCTCCACCAGCGCCTCCTCCGTCCCCAACACGGGTAGGCTTATGCGGTTTGTCTGCTGTGACCATGGGGTTGCAGAGCTCCCAGCCCTCACCCCTCTGCCAAGGGTGTGAGCATGGCTGCGGGGCAGGGTTCCCACCCCCAGGAGGGAGGGGAGGTGGTGGGGAGCAGCTTCAGACCGTTGAGGTTTCCAGCAGAGTTTAGAGTTTGAAGCCGGGAAGTGGTTGGGTTGGGTGTCTTCCCCCTGCCAGCGCCACAGGGGCAGCAAAAGGGCTGGCAGGGCCCCATGGAGTGTTTGTCTGGAGACTGACCCGCTGGATCTGGGGACACGGGGCTCCCCTGGGCCCCGCTGGATCTGGGGACACGGGGCTCCCCTGGGCCCCGCTGGATCTGGGGACACGGGGCTCCCCTGGGCCCCGCTGGATCTGGGGACACGGGGCTCCCCTGGGCCCCGCTGGATCTGGGGACACGGGGCTGCCCTGGGCCCAGCTGGAGCCGGGGACATGGGGCTGCACTGGGCCCCGCTGGATGTGGGGACACGGGGCTGCACTGGGCCCCGCTGGATGTGGGGACACGGGGCTGCACTGGGCCCCGCTGGATGTGGGGACACGGGGCTGCACTGGGCCCCGCTGGAGCTGGGGACACGGGGCTGCACTGGGCCCCGCTGGAGCTGGGGACACGGGGCTGTCCTGGGGCCAGCTGGAGCTGGGGACACGGGGCTGTCCTGGGCCCAGCTGGAGCTGGGGACACGGGGCTGTCCTGGGCCCAGCTGGAGCTGGGGACACGGGGCTGTCCTGGGCCCAGCTGGAGCTGGGGACACGGGGCTGTCCTGGGCCCAGCTGGAGCCGGGGGGGATGAGGCTGTCCTGGGTCTGGCCGCAGGGCCCGTTGGGTTCCTTGAGCTGCCACCCTCTCCGTGCACTGATATCCTCACACTTCAGGAGTTGGCTGCTCAGGCTTCTTCACGCTGACGCAAGTTCCCTCTGCACAGATGATGAGGACAGTGATTATCACCAGGAGCCCTACAAGGAGTCATACAAGGACCGGCGCAGGCGGGCGCACACCCAGGCAGAGCAGAAGAGGCGAGACGCCATCAAGGTCTGTGTGTGCTGGCAGAACACAGTGACTCCCTGGCTCCCAACACCCTGCAGCTTACAGCATCTTCACCTCCGTTTTGCTGCTGGATATGCCCTCTCCAGACAGGAGTGTCCCCTTGGCCCTGGGTGGTGGTGGGTGTTGGGGTTTGACACCTTTGAAACAAGTGGTCTCACACTGCTGAACTCCAAATGTGTGTGCTGTGGTTCTCCTTCCCTGCAGAAAGGCTACGATGACTTGCAGGCCATTGTTCCCACCTGTGAGCAGCAGGATTTCTCCATAGGCTCCCAGAAGCTGAGCAAGGCCATCGTCCTCCAGAAAAGTGAGTCTTGAGGGTGGGCAGAGGGAAGGGGGTGCTATCACCCCCTCCCACCCTCCCTTCCCCTCCCCCAAAACACCTCGCTGGAGCCATGCAGCCTGGAGCTTCGGTACTTTGGACCTTTTGCTGCAGTAATGCTCTGGGGGAGCCTGGGTGCTGACCACCTCCACCCACCTCCCTGAGAAGAATCAGGGCAGCTGGGAGCTGCCCAGGCTGAGGCACCTTCTGTGGGGATCTCGGGGGCTTGTGTGTGCTCTCGAACCCTCACTCTGTATTGTCATGCTCAGCCATCGACTACATCCAGTTCTTGCACAAGGAAAAGAAGAAGCAAGAGGAGGAAGTTTCTACCCTCAGGAAAGATGTGATGGCCTTGAAGATCATGAAAGTGTAAGGGAAGAGCTGTTGGTAGCTGCCCTCTTCTTCCTGCTGTTCTCCCCTGTCCTTTCCCAAGGCTCTGTAGGTGCACCCAGTACTTCACAGACAGCCTGGCACCCAGCACACCAGGCCTGTCCCTGCCTGCTGCCATAGTTTGTCCCGTGGCTCGTTAGCATGGGTCTGTCTTGGGTCAGTTGGTGTAGCTTACTATGAAGGTGGAGCTGCTTCAGAAGATTAATTTGCTCCCAGCACTGAGAGGGGCTGCAGCTTCCCAGTGTTTGGTTACTCACAGGATCTTCTGCAAACTCTTGCCTCTCCACATCCCTGCAGCAGGTCTCAGTGGCCAGTGACAGGCAGAAGCTGAGGGTGAGGGGCCTCACACTGCTGCTGAACTGGGGGCACTTGGTTTGTTTCAGGAACTACGAGCAGATTGTGAAAGCTCATCAGGACAACCCGAATGAGGGGAAGGACCAGGTCTCTGATGAGGTGAAGTTCAATGTTTTCCAAGGCATTATGGATTCCCTGTTCCAGTCCTTTAACGCCTCCATCTCAGTAACAAGTTTCCAGGAGCTCTCAGCTTGCGTCTTCAGCTGGATTGAGGAGCACTGCAAGCCCCAGGTGAGGATGGGAGCCATGGTGGGGGCTGCTGTGGTGGCAGAGGGAAACAGAGCAGAGACTGTCGTGTGCATCTGCTCCCAGCTGTGTGTGGCTGTCCCCTCTCCTGAGGCTTCTGAAAGTACAGTGTGTGACCAGTGCTGAGCTGAGGGAGGGCAGGGACGGGGTGGGGATGGGAGCAGTGCCCGAGCTGCAGCCGCTTCCCCACCAGCTGCTGGAGTGGTTTAGTGCTGAAAGCTGGCCAGGGCGGAGCAGTTCTTGGTCCCCATCACTTCCTCAGGGCAGCTAAAGTCTTTCTGGGACCTGAGAAACCTCTGGATTTCTGCAGCCCAGGAGGCTTTCCCGTTCAGGCCTGGCAATGCTTGGCACCACATGAGCCAGATTTGGTGCTGTGACCGGGGACGATACCCATGGCACATGCCCCAGGCTTTTGTGGGAGTCTCCCCTTGGGGCCAGGCTGTTCCCTCCCTCAGCAGACTGATGGTGTCTCCTCTCTGCCCCAGACACTGCGGGACATTGTCATCGGGGTCCTGCACCAGCTGAAGAGTCAGCTCTACGGAGCCTCCGGCGCTGCCGCTGCCTCCACACCCGCGGGGACGGGGCATCTCCTGCCGGGAAGGGCTGGGCCGTCTCCCTCCTGGCTGTTGTTGAAGCTGCAGAGGTAGTGAAGCGATTCCCAAGGCTTTGGGCTATGCAGTCTGACCCTTTAGTGTTACATGGAGCAGCAAAGCTGTTGGAAGGGTGAGAGCGTGGCAGGCACTGTTGTAGATGATGCCCCAAAGAGGTGGGATGGCTCTGGGTTGCTTTAGGTGTAGCGTGAGCACATGTGGTCTGAGTGTTGGTGAGTGAGCACGCCTTACCTTGCCTCTGTGTGTGTGTGTGATGTTTTTCTTTCAGGTGTAGTCTAGGCTTAGGTATTAGATTGGAATAATAAAAAAGCCCACCCAGGGGATTCCACTCCTCCCCCCCTCCCAGCTGGTTTTCCCCCCCCATCCTGGTCACTCTGCAAGGTGCCCATTGTCACCAGAGTTTGGGGGCAAGCAGCAGTGCTTTGGCTGGGCTTTTTGGAGGCAGGGCAATGTCTTTGGAGGCCCCCCAGGAATAACATTCCCAAGGAGAGCCTTGCAGGGCAGGCAGCCTGAGTGTTGGTGAGTTTGCCTAACCTTGGGGGTGTGTGTGATGTTTTTCTTTCAGGTGTAGTCCAGCCTTAGTTATTAGATTGTAATAATAATAATAAAAAAACCCCAGCTGAGTGATTTTTATTTCCCCTGGCTGGGTTTTTTTTTCCCCAGTCCTGGTCACTCTGCAAGATGACCATTGTCACCAAAGCTTGGGGGAGCAGGCAGTGCTTGGGCTGGGGGTTTTGCAGGCAGGGTGATGTCTCTGGAGGTCTCCAGGAATGGTGTTCCCCAGGAGGGCTGTGCAAGGAGGGGGGTGGTTTGCAGGTCTAGGGCTTGCACTTCCTTTGGAGGGCTTTTGCAGAACATCACAATTGCCCATTGCTGCAGGGAGGATTGTTTGCTAAGTGGTTATAGGAAGTGAGTTGTGGCAGTTGTGCAGGACAGGCACAGAGCCAGCCTAGTCAGGTGGCTTGAGGAGGACCAGACTGCACTGTAGACAGGCTTAATTGGCTTTAGAGCTAGCAGGCACTGGACATTGTTTTGGTTCATACTGTATTTTCATATGTAATTTCCCCTTTTTCTTGTTAAGCACAGGCACAATAGTTGAGAACCTGTCCAGGAGAGCAGAGTTCTCCACCCCCTTTTGCAGGGTCACACAAAGAACAGACTCAGTGTCAGTTTGTACCAGAATATAAAGAAAATAATCAAATCTGGTGTCAAAAAGAAAAAAAAAAAAGGAACATTGATGCAGATGTGTTTCTGAGCACCCTTGGATGTGACAGCTGATCACATTCAGAGCTCTTAAGAGTACCTGTTAACATATCAAATGTAAACAATAAAGAGATGATGAAGATACAACAGTAGACCTAATAATAAAGCATTTTTGGTCTCTGTGTTCAGTGTCAATTTTTTCTGTGGATTTGATTTATTTACAGTTGTCTATCAGAGTTTGTCTCCCCCCCCGACTCTCATAGCTTCCCCTGCTCTATTTGTACCTCTCCCCCCTCCTCTCATCTTACTCTCACTCTCTCTCCCCCTCTTTCTTACTCCTCCTCTTTGTCTCCCCCTCTTTCTCCACTCCTCTTCTATCTCTCCCCCTCCTCTTTATGTCTTTCTGTTCTCCCCCTCACTTTGTCTCCCTCTCTTTGTCACCCCTCCTCTTTGGAGGACAGCCTGCTTCACCATGGTCTTCTCCATGGGCTGCAGCAGAGTCTCTCTGTCTCCAGCACCTGGAGCACCTCATTCTCTGCTTCTTCACTGACCTTGGTGCCTGCACAGTTTTTAAATCTTCTCACTCCTCTGGTGGAAAAAAGCTGCTCCTTGTGGGGTTGTTTTCTTCTTGAAATGTGATTCCCAGAGGTGCTGTGACCATTGCTGATTGGCTCAGCCTTGCATCAGCTGGTGTTTGCTGCCCAGAGAGGGGGTGGGTGCCCCATCCCTGGGGGTGTTCAAGGCCAGGTTGGATGGGGCCCTGGGCAACCTTGTGTAGCTCCAGGCCTGGAGGTTGGTGGCCCTGCCTGTGGCAGGGGGGTTGGAGCTCTGTGATCCTTGGGGTCCCTTCCAACCCAGACCAGTCTGGGATTTTATGATTCTCTCTGACACAAGCCACCCGTGCAGCCCCCTCTTCTCCACCAGAACCCAGCCACAAAACCCTACAACATAAAGTTAGAGTCATTAGGGTTAAAAATTAAGATTCAGGGGTATGGTTTGGGGTTACAATTAGGGTTAGGGTAATTAAGGGTAGGGCTTTTTGTCATTCAGCCTCATCCAGAATACAGCACTGTTAGAAGTCAGGTAGCACACGTCTTGCTAGAAACAAAGCAAAGCCATGGAGCATTTTTGCTACAAAGGTAAAGTAGATAATTCCTATGAACAGCTACTTTAGTGTAAACTATTAGCTATTTTCTTACCCACTTTAGCACAATGCTTATCTCTTTATCTACACCCTAGAAAAGTTACAGCTATTTCCATACCAGGTTCCATCATCAATACAACAGATGCAGCTGCAGCAAAACCCAGCAACGTTGTTCTCAAGAAGATGTATTTCCCCCATGTGGCACTTTGCCTCCTGCCAAGGTAACTCCAGTCAGAAAGCCCCTACCTACTGCTCTGGTGGTTTTAAGCCTTCTGCAGGCAGGACCCTCCCCTTTCCCAGGGGGCTGTGGGGAGGGTGGTGGGTGGGGCCTGGGGTATATGAGTCCCCTGCCCTGCACTGAGTAGCTCATTCTTCTGCTGGTGGTTGTTGGTGTTGGTTCTCCAGCTGTTCTTTGGCTGATGGAGTGGGGCAGATGCATGTGAGGTAAGAGCTTCAGGAGGTGTCAGGGTTTAGCAACATCCAGAGGGATCTTGAGAGGCTGGAAAGGTGGGTCCAGGTGAACCTAATGAGGTTCAACACTGCCAAGTGTCAGGTTGGGCTGGAGGAATCCCAGACATAGATACAGACTGGGAGAAGAGCTCCTGGAGAGCAGCCCTGCTGAGAAGGACCTGGGGATTCTGCTGGATGAGAAACTTAACATGAGCCAGCAGTGTGCTCTTGCTGCTTGGAAGGGTGATGGGATCCTGGGCAGAGGGGTGGCAGCAGGGACAGGGAGGGGATTGTCCCTCTCTGCTCTGCCCTTGTGAGGCCCCATCTGGAGTCCTGTGTCCAGAGCTGGGGCCCCAGTACAAGAAAGATGTGGGACTGTTGGAGAGGGGTCAGAGGAGCCACAGAGATGCTCAGAGGGCTGGAGCAGCTCCCCTATGGAGAGAGGCTGAGGGAGCTGGGCTTGTTCAGCCTGGAGAAGAGAAGGCTGTGGGGGGACCTCATTGCAGCCTTCCAGTCCCTGAAGGGAGCAGAGGAACAGGAGGGGAATCAGCTTGTTAAAGGGCAGAGACTGGCAGGACAAGGGGGATGGATTAAAGCTAAAGGAAGGAAGGTTTAAATTAGATTTTAGGGGTCAGGTTTAGATTGGACATTAGAAAAAAATTTTTACTGAGAGAGTTGTCAGGGCCTGGAACAGGCTGCTCAGGGAGGTGGTTGAGTCACCATCCCTGGATGTGTTCAAAAAAGGGGTAGATGAGGTACTCAGGGATATGGTTTAGTTTAGGATGAGAATGGTTGGACTTGATGATCTTCAAAGGTCTTTTCCAACCTTGTGATTCTGTGATACTTTAGAGTCACTTGCAGGGATGCAGCAGGTGAAGAGTGGTGTGGTTTTGCCCCAGCTGACACCTGAGCTCCACTCAGCTGCTCTCTGGGGGGAGGTGGAGTCAAAAGAGGAGGGAAAAGAAATCCAAATGCTGTCCCCCTTGTGTGTTGGGATAAAGGCAGCTTACTGGGATAGCAAAGAGGGGGAGAGAGAAATAAGAGTTACTCTATTAAGGGTAACAGGATCTTAATCGAGAAATGTATGAAGCTGGTGTTACACAATGGAGTTGCTCACTGCACCGTACAGCTCAGAGCCCCTCTGAAGCCAGACCCCCCCAAGCTTTGCGTCCTGGAGCTGTGTGCTGCTCCTCCATGTGTCCCCTTTAAGGGTGAGCGTGATGTCCTTGGTGGGGGCTGCTCCCTTCATCTGGTTTGGGTCAGTTGTCCTTCCTCTGTCCCCTCCCAGCAGGCTGGGTCCCACCTGCCTTTTCATTAGCCAGGCCACACGAGAAGCTGGAAAGCTCCTGACTGCCTGGCAGCTGGGTGGTGTTGGAATTGCTTTCCTCCTAAATCCAGCCACGGTGTTGCACCAGCTGCTGGAACAAAGATCAGCTCAGGCCAGACCCCTGGTGCTCGGCTGCCGTTCTCTACTGCTGCCCTGGACTTCCCAGGTAACAATTAATACTTGGAGTACATCCTACCCCATACTCCCCCTTTATACTGCACACCCTACTCAGCCATGGCCGTGCAACCTGCCCCTAATGAGCACTGTTATGCAAATGAACCATGCAAATAAGTGAAGTTACCCTACTGCTGCTGTAAGCAAATTACCCAACCCTCGAGGTAACTCTAATAAAAACAATTAGCAGAACCGCCCCCCCACCCCCCAAGCTACTGAGCTACAGTCCTTCCAGGACCTAACAGTAACTATGGCAACCGCCATGCAATGGGAAACAACCCCTGCTGGCGCGGGTCTCCTGATGCCGCCACTGACAAAACTCTATGACCCAAGTGCTGCCTCTCTGGCCGAAAGGCCTCCGACAGCCATTTTACCGCCGAAACCCCCTAGAGTCCTTAGTCTCGGTGACCGGAAGTCCTCCGGCGGCCATTTTAATGTCAAAACACCATAGAGTGGGTTGTCTCGATAGCAGGAAGTCCTCCAGCGCCCATTTAACACCCGAATTACCATAGAGTATCCAGTCTCGATGGCCGGAAGTCCTCCAACGGCCATTTAACACCTGAATCATTATAGAGTAACCCATCTCGATGGCCGGAAGTCCTCTAACGGCTATTTAACACCTGAATCGCATAGCGTATCCAGTCTCGATACCCAGAAGTCATCCAGCGGCCGTTTTACCGCCCAAACACAATAGAGATCTTGTCTCGATGGTCAAAAGTCCTCTGGCGGCACCATAGAGTGGCTCATCTCTTTTCCCGAAGTCGTCCTGCTGCCATTTTACCGCTGAAACACCGTAGAGTTGTCCTTCTCCATTGCCAGGATTCCTCCACTGGCCATTATGTGGCTGAAACGTTAGACTTTTTAGTCTCTATGGCCGGGATTGCTCATTTTACCACGGAAATGACAGAGAGTTTTAAGTCTATATGCTGTGTTTCTAATGGAACGTGTTTCTGGCCAAGAAAAATACCTAGGGAAGTATTAGGAGGGTTCCCTGGCCAAGGAAAACCCTGAGCCCCAGGGTAAGAGGGGCTGCTTGTGGGCTCCCTGGGGAGGTTTCAGGCCAGCTATATCTTTCAGTCCTGGCTCCTTTGGTTTGGAAGCTATTGCTGGACGTTTAGCATGTTTTTTATTTAATGTGTGTGGAGCTGAGAAATGTCCTTAAGGAACTATTAGAAGGGTTCCCTGCAACAGGTCAAGAAGATACCATCACAACCCATTGCTGACTTCTGACACCAGTTGATGGCCTGGGCCTCTCTTTCCCACCCTGCACGCCCCCAACTCCCCTACCCCTTCCCTTCCCAGGGATGCCTTGGGTGAGATTTGAACACTTACTTATCCTAGAAAAATTTAAAATCTCTGTATTGAGTTATTTATATTACCATATTGCACAAATAGTTTTATGTTGTTTTGTGTGTGTCTGTATGTTGTGCTACATCACTATGTTATTTGCACCTGTTTTTGTAGATAGTGGATCATCACCCACAATCCAAAGAATCTGCACTCTGTAATCCAAATAAACAGCACCATTCATTAATCTAGCTGCAATAGTTTCTAATTGAGTGCCACCAAACCACCTAAGTCTGGCAATCATAGTTCATTGAATGCAACTAGACTGAATGGCGCTTCACACTATTTTTGAATCCGTAATGGTGGTATTTTAGTATATAGAATGCAATTGGACTTACATACCTGACTTCGCCCCAGTAAATAGCACCATTTACTAATTTAGCCAACAGTAACACTATTAATTTGCCCTCCAGCCCCTTCCCCAGCCTGGTTGCCCTTCTCTGGATGTGCTTGAGGACCTCAATGTCCTTCTTATGGTGAGGAGCCCAGAACTGGACCCAGCACTGAAGGTATGGCATAACTAATGCCGAGTACAGGGGCACAATCACCTCCCCAGACCTACTGGCCACACTGTTTCTGATACAAGCCAGGATGCCATTGGCCTTCCTGGCCGCCTGGGCACACTGCTGAATCACATTCAGCAGGCAGTCAACCAACACCCCCAGGTCCTTCTCTGCCTGACAGCTCTCCAGCCAGTCTCCCCCAAGCCTGTAGCGCTGCATGGGGTTGTTATGTCCCATGTGCAGCACTCTACACTTAGCATTGTTAAACCTCATCCCGTTGGTCTCAGCCCATCGGTCCAGTATGTTCAGATCCCTCTGAAGAGCCTCCCTACCCTCAAGCAGATCAACACTTCCTCCCAGATTAGTGTCATCTGCAAACGTACTGAAGGAATATTGAATCCCTTCATCCAGGTCATTGATAAAGATGTTGAACAAGACTGGACCCAAGACTGAGCCCTGGGGGTCACTCGTGAGTGGCCTCCAGCTGGATTTTGTTCCATTTACCACCACCCTTTGGGCTCGGCCATCCATTCAGTTTTTAACTGAGCAGAGGCTGCACCTGGTCAGGCCAGTGGCAGCCAGTTTCTCAATCAGAATGCTGTGAGAAATGGTGCCAAAGGCTTTACTGAAGTCCAGGTAGACCACATCCACAGCCTTCCCCTCATCCATTAAGTGGGTCACCTTGTCATAGAAGGCGATCAGGTTAGTTTGACAGGATCTACCTTTTGAGAACCCATGTTGACTAGGCCTGATCCCCTGGCCATCACGCGTGTGCTGCATGATAGCTCCCAAGATGACCCTCTCCATGATCTTCCCTGGGACTGAGGTCAGACTGACAGGCCTGTAGTTCCCTGGATCCTCCTTCCAACCCTTCTTGTATATGGGTGTAAACAGCTTCAAGCTGCTTCTTGCAGAACCCACCCCCTGCAGCTCACCCCCTCTTCTCCACCAGAACCCAGCCATGCAAAACTGTGACAGCCTCCCAGTACATATTTTCTCCCCTGTACAGCTGAAAAGGGGGGGTGATAGGGCGACTTTGGTGAGCATCTGGCCTCCAGCCAGGGCCAAATGACCGCACCTATCATTACGTGCCCGGTCTCTTCCCAGCTTTTTTCTAGGCCCCTTCAGGTTCTGGAGAGCTGCTACAAGGTCTTCCCAGACCCTTCTCCAGGCTGAACGATCCCACTCTCTTAGCCTGTCTTCATAGGAGAGGTGCTCTAGCCCTCTGATCATATTTGTCGCCCTTCTCTGGACTCACTCCAACACACCCACTGGAGTGGCACAGACTAATGCCACTTGTGACTCTGGACCCACCCAGTATTTGAGCTGAGTCTTCTGCCCACACTGCTGCATTCCTGCCCTAGAAATCCTGGGGCTTTTCCTCCCCATGCTCAGAAGCAGCCCTCACTGGGGAATGGGCATGGCACAAACTTGGAAATGAAAAGGCAGTAGTGCTGGAAAATACAGCCCAGCCTGTATCATTAGCAGAGATGGTTTGCATGCAAGATGAGCTTGTCAGAAAATTGTTACCTCTGTAAAAGGGGCCTCACGTCCTGCGGCAATGCAGGGCTGGTATAAAAGCCAGCCCAAATCCTTCCTCTCTCATACACTTCTCCTGCCTCCTTCTCTTTGGGAACCAGGTGAGTCTGAAACCACTTCATCTTCCTCTACTAAAGTGAGATCTCTCCTCAAGAAACCTTTCAGTTGATGTCTCTGTCCTGTGCTATGGTTTGAAGTGCCTGGTCATGATGGATGGAAGCAGGAAGAAGGTCTGCTTAGAGTTTGGGATGTGACTGTGGGTCTTTTGCTTTGTGAATTAGAAGAGAGTTTCTTTGTGTCAGCTACTTCTTTTAGGTCCTTGGCCAGGTGAGGCAATTAAGATGATGTGGTTCCTGGCATAGTCTCTAGCTTCCCACTTATTGGTGGTCTTGACTCCTTTGCAGCAGGGTAACCAGGCTGTTCCTCACTTATGCTTGGGCTATGCTTCCTCCCTGTCGTCTCTCCCAGGTGCATCTCCAGCCCAAGACATGTCCTGCTACAGCCCGTGCCAGCCCTGCCGGCCCTGCGGCCCGACCCCGCTGGCCAACAGCTGCAATGAGCCCTGTGTCAGGCAGTGCCAGAACTCCACCGTGGTCATCCAGCCCTCCCCCGTGGTGGTGACCCTGCCCGGACCCATCCTCAGCTCCTTCCCACAGAACACCGTTGTGGGCTCCTCCACCTCTGCTGCTGTTGGCAGCATCCTCAGCTGTGAGGGAGTGCCCATCAACTCTGGGGGCTTTGACCTCTCCTGCATCACCAGCCGCTATGGTGGCAGAAGGTGCCTCCCCTGCTAAAGATGCTGGAAAAACCCCACAGAAACACTTTAAAGAATTCAGAAGATGATGATGGGCACAGGATCAATCTTTTGGATGTTGTTTCCAGGGTAGCTGAATGGCTATGCTTCTCTCTCCCGCTTCCCTGTCTGCTTCAATTCCACTTGGGATTAAGGTCCCCCAGACCAGCCTGGTGGGGACAATCTGTCTTCTCCCTCCTTGTCTTATAGACAAACATCATGCAGGAATGTCCCCACAGGCAAGGATTCTTGGGTACCCCTGGGACTCCCTGCACTGCTGTCCTCCACTTGGAGTGACTTTGTTTCCCTCTTTTGGTTCATTAAAGTTCTGCTGCATTCAAGCCTGGTCTCCTTGTGTTCATTCTCTCCATGGACTCTCCTGTGCTGCCAAAGGAGAAGGGTGTTGCTCTGGGGTGGAAGGGGGTGAGGGCACAAGGACACCCTTCTCCATTCACAGAGGAATGGGAGGTTGGGACACCCTTCAGTGGCTCCTCTTTTGGCCACTGTCACTTGGAGCTTTTGGGGAAAGGTGTTCATCTCAGAAGAGCACATGTGTCGAGATAAGGACAAAGAGAGATCACTTACCCATCACCATCATGGGAAAAACAGACTCAACTTAGAAAAAAAATAATCCAATCTATTACCAAGCAAACCAGAGTAAAGAGAAACAACACAAATCTTAAAACACCTCTCCCCCACCCTCCCTTCTTCCCAGGCTCAACTTTATTCCCAAATTCCCCACCTCCTTCCCTCACATGTTGTCTCTGCTGGTCCTTCCTCCTCAGGGGAACAATTCCTCACACTCTTTTCTTGCTCCAGCATGGGGTCCTTCTCAAGGGAGACAGCCCTCTGCAAATTTCTCCAGTGTGAGTCCTGCCCATGGACTGCAGTTCTTCACAAACTGCTCCAGCATAGGTCTCTGCCATGGGGTGCAGACCTTCAGGACCAGACTGCTCCAGCATGGGTCCATCAAGGGGTCACAAGTGCTACTAACAAACGTGCTCCTGTGTGGGCTCTTCTCTCCATGGGTCCACAGGTGCTGCCAGGTGCTTGCTCCAGCATAGGCTTCCCACACTTTTCTTACCAAAAACCTTGCTAGTCAAACCCAAAACATCTTCCTTGTTGCATCCCTATGTATTCTGACTAAATTCCTCCCAAGTGGCCAATCCCTTTCCCTGCATACTGTAGACTTCCTTTTTCTTTCTGGTTTTTCCCAGGAGCATCATGTGGGTCTCCTGCCTTCTTTGCTTGTTTTTCTACTCTTTGGGATGTACGAATCTTGAGCAAGGAGGAAGTGGGGTTTCAATACTGACCAGCTCTCTGGGACCCCCCTACTTTCTAGACCCCTAAACCTGTTAGCTCTCCTGTGGTTTAGGGTTGTAATCCTACTTATTGCCCTGCTCCTTCCACACAGGATCCTGAACTCCACCATCTCATGGTCACTGCAGCCACAGCTGCCCCCAACCTTCACATGCCCAACAAGTCCTTTTTTTGTTAGTACAAGATGCAGCAGCACCACTCTCCACATGGGCTCCTCCACCACCCCCATCAAAATGTTATCATCAGTGCTCAGCAGGAACCTCCTGGACTGTTCCTGTCTGGTTGTGTTGCCTTTCCAGCAAACATCAGGACGGTTGAAGCCTCCTATGAGAAGTGTGGCCTGTAACTGTGAGAACACTTCCAACTGTCTCTAGAAGGCCTCATCTACTTCCTCTTCCTAATCAGGTGGCCTGTAGTAGACACCCACAACCATGTCACCCATATTAGCCTGCCCCTGAATTCTTAATTGATTTAACCCACCAGAGCTTTATCCTTCACTCCTGTATGGACAGCTGATTCCTTCTGGTCATGGACTGGGCCATGGCAAAGGAGAACAGGACACCTGTAACTGATCACCATGTCACTATAGAAAATCTACAGCATTACACCACTCTCATGAAAAATAAAACCTGCTTCCTTAAACCCAGTGTAGTGTGGGTAGTGGGTTTTTGATCATCTTCACCCAGGTGGCTCTACCACTGCATGGCCACTTTGCATCAAGAAACCCACTGCTGATCCTGAGCCAGCACCCACTCCAGTGTACACATCAGAGATGAACAAAGGGCTGGAGAACCTGTCCTGTGAGAAGAGAAGGTTCAGGGGAGACCCCATCACAGTATTACAGTACTTAAAGGGTGGCTAGAGAGAGGACAGAGGCTCAGGGCTCTTCTGAATCTGCAGTGGCCCATGGGGCTGCTGAGTTCACAGGGAGTGCGGGCTCTGCTGTGTAGCCTGAGTGAGGCTGATGCCAGTACTACCATGTGAATCCCCTCAGCCCAGCATGTCTGCCCAGCAGTTGGGCTGGGCTAGGCACTGAAACACTGTATGAGGTATCTATTTCAACTACCTGTGCCCATGTGTACAAGCCATGGACCCTAGACCAGGTCATGGAGCAGAGTGGAAGGCGCAGGGGATGCTGTGAGTTCTCCTCAGGCATTGTTGTTTCCCATCCCCACACCTGCAACCCTTTGGAGCCATCTTCTTGCTGACCTCCACTGGTTGTGGAGTAGCCAGGGATGTCTGCCTCAGGTTCAAGGGAGACAGCACCATAAAAATCACCTGCAGTGAGTCCCACACTCTCCTTCCTTCCCTCACCTCTTTCCCCGAGCAGACTGGGAGACTTGCCACAAAAAGGAAGGAGAACTCAGAGGCCAAGGCTTGGATGCAACACAACTTTAATGAGTCTAAAGGAGAAAGGGAGGTGGCTTACAGGGGGCAGCAGGCACAGCCCCTAAGATGCTGTAGAGCTCCTGCAGGGTGTTGTCTGTCTGCCGGCCCTGCCGAGGGAGGGAGGCCAACATGTGCCTGCTAGGGCAGTGTTGAAAGATGGAGACAGCACAGGAAATAGAGAGAGGAGAGTGGGAGAAGGAAACAGCTCTAATTTCAATGCCCTGAATCTCTATCTCCTCCCCAGCACCACGTTCTTAGGCCATGGGAGGTTCTTGCCAGGGGAGGCTGCCAGCAGCTTTAGCAGGGCTGACATCTGTTGCCACAGTAGCGGCTGGTGATGCAGGAGAGGTCAAAGCCCCCAGAGTTGATGGGCACTCCCTCACAGCTGAGGATGCTGCCAACAGCAGCAGAGGTGGAGGAGCCCACAACGGTGTTCTGTGGGAAGGAGCTGAGGATGGGTCCAGGCAGGGTCACCACCACAGCAGGGGGCTCGATGACCACGGTGGAGCTCTGGCACTGCCTGCAACAGGGCTCATTGCAGCTGCTGGCCAGAGGGGTTGGGCCACAGGGCTGGCAGCACGGCTGGCAGGGCTGGCAGGGCTGGCAGGGCTCGCAGGCAGGCTGGCACTTCTCGGAGCAGGACATGTCTCTGGGCCAGAGGATCACCTGGGAGAAAGGGTCAGGGGAGGGAGCAAACCGGGACACATGAGAATCAGCACTGCACCCAACCACCAGGGAGGCAAGGCACCTGCTTGGCCCAGCATATGCTGGCCACCTCAAAGCCCAGGAGCCACCTCAACTAAGGCCCAGCCCCTCTCAGTGCAAGACTTTCTCTCCCCTTCCCTCTCCCATGTGAAGCAGCTCCCAGCCATGGGCAGGGACAGACCATATCATCGGCGACATACATCCAGGAGAGAACTGATCTTGGAGAAGGAGAAGAGGCCTCCCACTCACCTGTTTTCCAAGGAGAAGATGGGGACAGAAGTGGTTGAGAGCAACCCATTGGTCTGGCTTTTATACTGGCCTCTACACTGCCTCAGGCCCAAAGGCCGTGCTGCAGAAGCAACAATTTTCCAGCAGGCTCCTCGTGAACGGAAACATCTGAAGGATGAGTTGCTGTTTCCCTCTCTACTGCATTAGCATTTCCTGGATATGTCATGCCCAGTTCCTTTTGGGTGGTTCTTCTGAGAGCTGGGTTGAGAGGCCCCAGGATTTCTGGGACCAGCATGCCTCAGTGTGGGCAGAAGGCATGGGCTAAGCGCCAAGGGGTCCAGTGGAGGCAGGTGATGTCAGCCTGGGGCACTGCTATGCGGGTTTTTGTCATGCTGCTGACAGGAAGAGCCCCAGCTGCTCCCAGCCCTGAAATCCTTGGCTTGTCCCCCAGGGCGGGTCAGGACTCACTCTTGTGAGTATGTTCCCTGTCCTCCTCTTCCGTCATGGCTCATGGCAGCAGGCAGTGGCCTTCCCAGGCATACAGGCTGCACTTCAGTTTCTCAGCTCTCTTTCACCTTCAGCTGCCCTCAGGAGAATGTTGCCAACCTCTCTGGGCTTGGCAACAGCCTATAAAGTTCATTGAATATGGGAGAGGCCTAAATGCCCTCAGGCTGCCCAATTGTCAACAACTGTATCCAGATAAGTTTTGTCTTCTTCACCGCTGCTTCCTGGTGCCCCTGGAGCAGTGGACACGCTCTGCTGTCCCTTGACGACCAGCTGCCTGTGAAGGAAGGGGGATCAACAGGAGGGATGGAAAGCTTGGGATGGCAGACTGAAGGCATCAGGCAGGAATCTGACTGGCAGAGAAAGAGGCACCACTGTGCACATGGCAAATGAGCCCAGGACAATTGTCCTGACAGCACTGTTAGTGTTGCAAGAGGGTCAAACCCTCCCAGCAGAAGCAACACCTGTGTGAAACAATGAGCAACCATCAGAGAGACTTGGGGGGAGCAAGATAAACAGATGTGCCATGTCCTCTCAACTGGCAGTCCTTGGGCATCCGCACAAGAAGCACAAGAGCAGTGCCCATTTCCTGAACTATTTTGCCACAGTCGAGCCCATGGAACAACCCAGGGGACCAGCAATGGCCTTCACAGTGCTCCAAGAGCACTGGAGCTAGACATTCTGCTTCTGCTGACGTCTTTTGCCCCAGTAATCCTGGGGCCTCTCATCCTGGTACTCACAGAAGCCTTCCTATGGAAAAGCACGTGGCATTAGCCAGGAAATGACAAGGCAGCAGTGCAGGAAACCAGGAGACAGCCCGTGCCATTACCTGGGATAGTTTGCATTTGACAGGAGCTGCTCAGAACATTATTACTTCCGCCAAGGCTGCCTGTGGGCCTGAGGCAGTGCAGGACTCCTATAAAAGGCAGCCCAAGTGTCTGCTCTCTCATCGCCTTCTCTGTCCTTCTTTCTCCTTGGGAATCAGGTGAGTGGGAGGCCTCTTCTCCTTCTCCTTCAAGATCAGGTCTCTCCTGGATGTATGTCACCGATGATACGGTCTGTCCCTGCCCATGGCTGGGAGCTGCTTCACATGGGAGAGGGAAGGGGAGAGAAAGTCTTGCACAGAGAGGGGCTGGGCCTTAGTTGAGGTGGCTCCTGGGCTTTGAGGTGGCCAGCATATGCTGGGCCAAGCAGGTGCCTTGCCTCCCTGGTGGTTGGGTGCAGTGCTGATTCTCATGTGTCCCGGTTTGCTCCCTCCCCTGACCCTTTCTCCCAGGTGATCCTCTGGCCCAGAGACATGTCCTGCTCCGAGAAGTGCCAGCCTGCCTGCGAGCCCTGCCAGCCCTGCCAGCCCTGCCAGCCCTGCCAGCCCTGCTGCCAGCCCTGTGGCCCGACCCCTCTGGCCAGCAGCTGCAATGAGCCCTGTGTCAGGCAGTGCCAGAACTCCACCGTGGTCATCGAGCCCCCTGCTGTGGTGGTGACCCTGCCTGGCCCCATCCTCAGCTCCTTCCCACAGAACACCGTTGTGGGCTCCTCCACCTCTGCTGCTGTTGGCAGCATCCTCAGCTGTGAGGGAGTGCCCATCAACTCTGGGGGCTTTGACCTCTCCTGCATCACCAGCCGCTACTGTGGCAACAGATGTCAGCCCTGCTAAAGCTGCTGGCAGCCTCCCCTGGCAAGAACCTCCCATGGCCTAAGATCGTGGTGTTGGGGATGTGGTAGACTTTTGGACCTTTGTATTTCAAATTGGTCTTTATCACCTGCTTTCTCAGGCAATGGTGGCAGGAAGCTCTCATCTTTGGCTGTCTATACACTATTTCTTCTTCTGCTGTCTTCATCTGTCCCCTGCTGTCACCTTCTCCCGTTATCAGTCTGGCTGGCATTTCTAGGCCTACCTCTTTTTTCAGGACATGCAGGGGGATCACACCATAGAGGATGACCACTACATCTTAGTGTCTTCCTTAAGTTCTCCCTGTTAGCCACATCCTTTTCTTCTTTAGACTCATTAAAGTTTTGCTGCATCCAAGCCTGGTCCTCCGTTCCTCCTTCCTTCTGTGCTCCTGAAAAAAGGTGGCTTTTTGGAGATAATTATCTTGGGCACAAAAGTGGTCCCTCCTTTATTCAGTGTTGAAGGGGAGGGTAGGATTCACTGACCTAGTTGTCTTTCATGACCTGTCCTTGAAATTGAGAAGGATATTCCTAGCTACTTCACAGCACATGGACATCAATCCTTCTAGACCTTATGTATATCTTCCCAGATGGGTCTGAAGCCTGCATATCCTGTTTCCTAGAACACATGCTATGAATGGGGAGACCAACCCTTGAGTGAGGAGCACGTGTCTGCAGGTGGCCACTGAATGATGTCAGCATCTCCTCTGTGTCTCTGGGAAGGGAACTCCTCTAGCACTCGATGGAGCTGTGCTGGGGGACAAGGCTCAAATAGAGGATGGCTCCAAAGGGTGGCAGGAATGGGGATATGTATTCAATAATTCCTGGGGACCACAGTTTCCTCTCTGCCTTCCCGTTCTCTCCATTACCCAGTTAAGGGTCTACAGCCAGCACACATGGGAGCAGGCAGATTGGCACCTCATACAGTCCTTCAGCACCTGACAGCACATGTCCAGACACGCAGGGCTGAGCTATGTCACCAGTTAGGACTGATGTCAACCACACAATGGAGTCCCCACTCTGTGAACCCAACACCTTCATGGGCCACTGCACTTCTGGGAGAGCACCCAGTACTGCTCTGTGGGGTTTTTATCTTCTCTAAGCCTGAGGCAGGTTTCCTGGGCCTCTAAGGTTGTACAGCTTCCAGATCCCAGCTCTACTCTGGAAAGGCTCTGAGCAAGAACCCCCTCCCTCTCCACTGGGTCATTGTGGCAACAGTGGGGCACATTTCTGTGCTTAGAAACTCCTTTGATCTGTCTCTCCTTGGCCATTCTCATTCTCTTGGCTGATATTCTCCTGCACCAGCTGAACAAAACCAAAATGGCACATCAGAGGCCCTGTCCAGGAGGAGACGGCAACGCAAAAGGGCGGCCATGCACATCTGAAGCTCTGGAGACTGCCTTCCCCAGAGTAAAATATGAAATTCAGACAGGGGGTCTCACTTTCTGGAGGCTCAGTTATGACAGCCTTCATCTGCCTCCTAGCCACCCAACTGTGAAGCAAGATGATGAAGGTGTTGAGGCACTGACCCCATCTTACCAGTTGTCAAGGTCTTTGTAAACCCAGCTCAGTGGGCCCCAAGTTCCACAAAGTGTCTGCTCCATGCATATTCCTGCAGGAAAACCCTGCATTCTGGCCATCATCCCACCATTTACAGGCAGATGGTAACTGGGCAGATGGCAGCAGTGCACAGAGGATCCACACAGCAACACGGGCTCTCTGCAGCTAAATGACTCCTTGATTCCTCATGGTTTGTTTCAGGTGTCCATCTTCCCTGAGCCTGTGTGAACGACTTGTGGCTCTATATTGAGTACCAACATTTCTGTATGCTTTTCAGTGATACCTGAAAATTTCTTTTGAGATGTTAGTCTTCAACCCCAGGTAATGCTGTAAATCCTGCCATTCCTCCTTGTCTCCTGGGTGTGTTCACAGAGGACTGTCTGCCATGGGTGGGACCCTATGCTGGAGCAGGGGAGGAGTGTGGGCAATGCTACCCCCCCATTAAGAAGGAAACAACTTGTGAGGAACTGACCAAAACCCACATTCCCCTCTCTGTGACACAATGTGTATGAGCAGGGTGGGGGGTTGGGGTGGAGAAGAAGGGAGTGACATCGTACTGTTAGTACTTGTCATTATCCAACTCTGGTTTCACTGTGTGTGTAGTGTAATAAATTAGATGGTTCTCTTTCCTTTATTCTCTGTTGAGTCCTTTTTGACTGTGACTCTAATTGTGGAATGATCACTCCCTGTCCTTACCTCAAATCCTGAGCCTCTCAAAATATATTTTCTCAATGAAAATCCCCTGCAGTGAGTCCCACCCTCTCCCTCCTTCCTCCACCTATTTCCCCAAGCAGACTGGGAGACTTGCCACAGAAGGAAGGAGGCCAAGACTTGGATGCAACACAACTTTAATGAGTCTAAAAGAGAAAGGGAGGTGGCTTACAGGGGGCAGCAGGCACAGCCCCTAAGATGCTGTAGAGCTCCTGCAGGGTGTTGTCTGTCTGCCGGCCCTGCCGAGGGAGGGAGGCCAACAGGGGCCTGCTAGGGCAGTGTTGAAAGATGGAGACAGCACAGGAAATAGAGAGAGGAGAGTGGGAGAAGGAAACAGCTCTAATTTCAATGCCCTGAATCTCTATCTCCTCCCCAGCACCACGTTCTTAGGCCATGGGAGGTTCTTGCCAGGGGAGGCTGCCAGCAGCTTTAGCAGGGCTGACATCTGTTGCCACAGTAGCGGCTGGTGATGCAGGAGAGGTCAAAGCCCCCAGAGTTGATGGGCACTCCCTCACAGCTGAGGATGCTGCCAACAGCAGCAGAGGTGGAGGAGCCCACAGCGGTGTTCTGTGGGAAGGAGCTGAGGATGGGTCCAGGCAGGGTCACCACCACAGCGGAGGGCTGGATGACCACGGTGGAGCTCTGGCACTGCCTGCAACAGGGCTCATTGCAGCTGCTGGCCAGGGGGGTCGGGCCACAGGGCTGGCAGCACGGCTGGCAGGGCTGGCAGGGCTGGCAGGGCTCGCAGGCAGGCTGGCACTTCTCGGAGCAGGACATGTCTCTGGGCCAGAGGATCACCTGGGAGAAAGGGTCAGGGGAGGGAGCAAACCGGGACACATGAGAATCAGCACTGCACCCAACCACCAGGGAGGCAAGGCACCTGCTTGGCCCAGCATATGCTGGCCACCTCAAAGCCCAGGAGCCACCTCAACTAAGGCCCAGCCCCTCTCTGTGCAAGACTTTCTCTCCCCTTCCCTCTCCCATGTGAAGCAGCTCCCAGCCATGGGAAGGGACAGACCGTATCATCGGCGACATACATCCAGGAGAGACCTGATCTTAAAGGAGAAGGAGAAGAGGCCTCCCACTCACCTGATTCCCAAGGAGAAAGAAGGACAGAGAAGGCGATGAGAGAGCAGACACTTGGGCTGCCTTTTATAGGAGTCCTGCACTGCCTCAGGCCCACAGGCAGCCTTGGCGGAAGTAATAATGTTCTGAGCAGCTCCTGTCAAATGCAAACTATCCCAGGTAATGGCATGGGCTGTCTCCTGGTTTCCTGCACTGCTGCCTTGTCATTTCCTGGCTAATGCCACGTGCTTTTCCATAGGAAGGCTTCTGTGAGTACCAGGATGAGAGGCCCCAGGATTACTGGGGCAGAAACAGGTCAGCAGAAGCAGAATGTCTAGCTCCAGTGCTCTTGGAGCACTGTGAAGGCCATTGCTGGTCCCCTGGGTTGTTCCATGGGCTCGACTGTGGCAAAATAGTTCAGGAAATGGGCACTGCTCTTGTGCTTCTTGTGCGGATGCCCAAGGACTGCCAGTTGAGAGGACATGGCACATCTGTTTATCTTGCTCCCCCCAAGTCTCTCTGATGGTTGCTCATTGTTTCACACAGGTGTTGCTTCTGCTGGGAGGGTTTGACCCTCTTGCAACACTAACAGCGCTGTCAGGACAATTGTCCTGGGCTCATTTGCCATGTGCACAGTGGTGCCTCTTTCTCTGCCAGTCAGATTCCTGCCTGATGCCTTCAGTCTGCCATCCCAAGCTTTCCATCCCTCCTGTTGATCCCCCTTCCTTCACAGGCAGCTGGTCATCAAGGGACAGCAGAGCGTGTCCACTGCTCCAGGGGCACCAGGAAGCAGCGGTGAAGAAGACAGACAAAACTTATCTGGATACAGTTGTTGACAATGTGCTGAGGCTGAGCCTGCTTGAGCGAGGCATTGGACTGGGGGAAGAACAGTTGAACGAGCACAGCAACAGTTCTGCTCCTCTGGCCTTCAGAATATTTCCCTAGATTGGGCAGCCTGAGGGCATTTGGGCCTCTCCCATATTCAATGAACTTTATAGGCTGTTGCCAAGCCCAGAGAGGTTGGCAACATTCTCCTGAGGGCAGCTGAAGGTGAAAGAGAACTGAGAAACTGAAGTGCAGCCTGTATGCCTGGGAAGGCCACTGCCTGCTGCCATGAGCCATGACGGAAGAGGAGGACAGGGAACATACTCACAAGAGTGAGTCCTGACCCGCCCTGGGGGACAAGCCAAGGATTTCAGGGCTGGGAGCAGCTGGGGCTCTTCCTGTCAGCAGCATGACAAAAACCCGCATAGCAGTGCCCCAGGCTGACATCACCTGCCTCCACTGGACCCCTTGGCGCTTAGTCCATGCCTTCTGCCCACACTGAGGCATGCTGGTCCCAGAAATCCTGGGGCCTCTCAACCCAGCTCTCAGAAGAACCACCCAAAAGGAACTGGGCATGACATATCCAGGAAATGCTAATGCAGTAGAGAGGGAAACAGCAACTCATCCTTCAGATGTTTCCGTTCACGAGGAGCCTGCTGGAAAATTGTTGCTTCTGCAGCACGGCCTTTGGGCCTGAGGCAGTGTAGAGGCCAGTATAAAAGCCAGACCAACGGGTTGCTCTCAACCACTTCTGTCCCCACCTACTCCTTGGAAAACAGGTGAGTCAGAACCCCCTTTTCCCCTCCACCTCCTCTTCTAGGATGGAGTCTTGTCTTCAGGGAACCCTCAGCTGATAGCTGCTGCTTGCTCTTTGGTCAGTGTTCTGTGACTGTGAGGATGGGAGAGAAGGGAGTAGAGGCGGTCTGTCATGGACATAGGCTGGGACTGGGCTGAGGTAGCTTCTTGACTACAGGCTGGGCAGGAGGATCTCTGGGCCTGGCTGCTCTTCAGTCAAGCCAGCTGGGGTCAGGCAAATTAGCCCTTGTTCCCCCCTCCACAGCCTCTACGTCCTGACCTAGCAGGTGCCCTTGGCTTCCTTTTGCTGGGGTTGCAGGCTGTTGCTCAGGGGTTCCTGTGCTTTGCTTCCTCCCTGACATTTCTTTCCCAGGTGCACCTCCTGGCCCAAGACATGTCCTGCTCCGACAAGTGCCGGCCTTGCCAGCCCTGCTGCCAGCCCTGTGGCCCGACCCCACTGGCCAGCAGCTGCAATGAGCCCTGTTGCAGGCAGTGCCAGCCTTCCGTTATTGTCATCCAGCCCTCCCCTGTGGTGGTGACCCTGCCTGGACCCATCCTCAGCTCCTTCCCACAGAACACCGCTGTGGGCTCCTCCACCTCTGCTGCTGTTGGCAGCATCCTCAGCTGTGAGGGAGTGCCCATCAACTCTGGGGGCTTTGACCTCTCCTGCATCACCAGCCGCTACTGTGGCAGCAGAAGGTGCCGCCGTTGCTAAAGCCACAGCTGTCTGCACAGACAAGGAGCCCTGTGGACCCAGAAGATGATGCCAGACTGAATGACAGAAATTGTGGCCATTGCTTTTGAGGGCCTGGCCATGCCTCTCCCCTCCAGAAAAGCTTTCTGCCCTTTGGGAGGCACCAGCCTGGGCTCACTGAAAACATCATCAATGCCTCTCGTTCCCTTCCTCCACTCTCTCCTTTCCACTCTTTGTCTTTGTCATTTTCTGCTCCCCTGGGCCATGAGGCCCACCAAAGGCAGATTGGGAGCACCTACCTTCCCTTCTTTCTCTGTGGACCACTGACTCTTTGCTGCCCAATTGGATTCTTCTAATTATGCCTCCTCTCAGAATGTCTTGTTTCTCTCCTTGGACTCATTAAATACTGCTGCATTGTACCCTCAGGCTCTGTGTGGTCCTTTGCTCTTCAGATGCTGTCTAAACTTTCTGTGGAGACAGCAAATATGCTGGGAGGGAACAAATGAGTGAGTGAGTGAGCATGTGGACTCTCTCTTATTCTTAGAATTTTTGGAGGTGGTGTGGTTTATCTTGGTCAGTTTCTGGTGGAGGAAGGGCGGGATGCGTGGGTGGCTGCTGCCAGAAGCAGCTACAAGCTTTCCCTAGGCCCAACAGAGTAAATATGAGCCAACTCAAAGCCGGACTCACCACTGACCATGGCCAAGCCCATGCAAGGTGGGTACAGCACCTCTGTGAGTCATATTTAAAAGAAAAAAGAGGACTCTCCTGTTTGTGTGACACCACCCTGGAGCAGTGGAAGTGTGAGGAATGCCCCCAGCCCCTAGCTAAGAACAAAAACAACTTGTGAGCATCTGATGGAGACCTCCATCCCCATCTCCCCCTGTGATACCTGGGGGAAATAACAATAAAGTTAAGTCCAAGCAGTGTGTGTAGTGTGGTGTAGTGTAATAAATTAGATGGTTTTCTTTTTTTATTCCATGTGGGTTCTGTGCTGCCCCGATGCTGATTGTGGAGTGATCTCTCCCCATCCTATCTCGACTTCTAAACCTCTCAATATATATTTTCACGCATGTCCCTGAAAAGGGGAGTGAGAGAGAGAGACTGGTGTGCATCTTGCCTCCAGTCAGGGGCAAACCACCAGAGTAGGGCAGGACACACTGTGTGTGGGCCTGTTTCAGTCCCTGTCCCTTGATGCTTAGAAAAACTTCTCTGGCTACTCCACAGCCAGCAACCCTCAGCCCTTCCCTTGGTGCATGTCTGCTGAAAAATAACCCTCTTAGCCTCACAGCATGCTCCACAGCTGCTGATCCCCACTTGTTCTGTCTTCATGGGAGGACCCCAGTGCTGCAGGGGGCCTTGGGAGGTCGGCTGCCCCACAAAATCTCAAGGCAGTGTCCCTTGCTATGGATGGAGTTGTGCTGGGGAAAACAGGGAGAGTGACTCTTCACCAGCTGGAAGTGATCTACAGATCATCTAGTTCCAAACCCCTACTACGGGCACTAGATCAGGTTGCCCAAAGCCTCACCCCAACTGGCCTTAAATTGCCTCCAGTGTGTCAACCTCACCACACAGCTTGGTGTCATTGGCAAACTTGCTGAGGGTGCACTTGATCCCACTGTCCATGTCACTGACAAAAATGTTGAACAGTGCTGGTGCCAGTCCTGACCCCTGAGGAACACCACTTGTCAGGGACCTCCACATGGACACTGAGCCATTGACCACAACTCTTGGGGTGTGACCATCCAGCCAGTCCCTTATCCACCAAGAGGTCCATCCGTTGAATCCATGTCTCTCCAATTCAGAGACCAGGATGCTGTGTGGGATGGTGTCAAACACCGTGCACAAGCCCAGGAAGATGATCTCTGTCATTCTTCCCTTGTCTGCCATCTCTGTTACTCCAGCATAGAAGGCCACCAGATTTGTCAGGCACGATTTGCCCTTAGTGAAGCCATGTTGGCTGTCCCCAGTTACCTCCTTATTATCCATGTGCCTGAGCATAGCCTTCAAGAGGATCTACTCCATGATCTTGCCAGGCAGAGAGGTGGGACTAACTGGCCTGTAGTTCCCTGGGTAATCCTTTTACTCCTTTTTAAAAATGGGAGTTATGGTTTCCCTTTTCCAGTCAGTGGGGACTTCACAAGGTGCCAGGCCCTCTCAAATATGATGGAGAGTGGGCTTGGACACTTCATCCACCAGTTCCTTCAGGACATGTGGCTGCATCTCATCAGGTCCCATGGACTTGTGCACCTACAGGTTCCTCAGGTGTTCTTGAACTCGATCTTCTCCTACAGTGGGCAGTTCCTCATACTCCCAGTCCCTGCCTTTGCTTTCCCTGAATTGAGCAGTGTGGCTAGACCTCTTTCCAGTGAAGACTGAGGCAAAAAGTCATTGAATATCTCAGCCTTCTCCATATCCTGGGTAACCAGGTCAGCTTTTCCATTCTGGAAAGGGCCCACATTTTCCCTCATTATTGTATTCCCATTGATTTATCTGTAAAGCCTTTTCTTGGTCAGATTTAGTTTTATCAGCATTTTACCTTTCTGACCTGATACCTGGCTGCTCAGAAAGTTCCATGGTGCCACTCATGCAGCTCCCCCTTCCTCCACCAGAAACTGACCAAGATAAACCACACCACCTCCAAAAATTCTAAGAATAAGAGGGAGTCCACATGCTCACTCACTCACTCATTTGTTCCCTCCCAGCATATTTGCTGTCTCCACAGAAAGTTTAGACAGCATCTGAAGAGCAAAGGACCACACAGAGCCCGAGGGTACGATGCAGCAGTATTTAATGAGTCCAAGGAGAGAAACAAGACATTCTGAGAGGAGGCATAATTAGAAGAATCCAATTGGGCAGCAAAGAGTCAGTGGTCCACAGAGAAAGAAGGGAAGGTAGGTGCTCCCAATCTGCCTTTGGTGGGCCTCATGGCCCAGGGGAGCAGAAAATGACAAAGACAAAGAGTGGAAAGGAGAGAGTGGAGGAAGGGAACGAGAGGCATTGATGATGTTTTCAGTGAGCCCAGGCTGGTGCCTCCCAAAGAGCAGAAAGCTTTTCTGGAGGGGAGAGGCATGGCCAGGCCCTCAAAAGCAATGGCCACAATTTCTGTCATTCAGTCTGGCATCATCTTCTGGGTCCACAGGGCTCCTTGTCTGTGCAGACAGCTGTGGCTTTAGCAAGGGCGGCACCTTCTGCTGCCACAGTAGCGGCTGGTGATGCAGGAGAGGTCAAAGCCCCCAGAGTTGATGGGCACTCCCTCACAGCTGAGGATGCTGCCAACAGCAGCAGAGGTGGAGGAGCCCACAGCGGTGTTCTGTGGGTAGGAGCTGAGGATGGGTCCGGGCAGGGTCACCACCACAGGGGAGGGCTGGATGACAATAACGGAAGGCTGGCACTGCCTGCAACAGGGCTCACTGCAGCTGCTGGCCAGTGGGGTCGGGCCGCAGGGCTGGCAGCAGGGCTGGCAAGGCTGGCACTTGTCGGAGCAGGACATGTCTTGGGCCAGGAGGTACACCTGGGAGAGAAATGTCAGGGAGGAAGCAAAGCACAGGAACCTCAGAGCAACAGCCTGCAACCCCAGCAAAAGGAAGCCAAGGGCACCTGCTAGGTCAGGACGTAGAGGCTGTGGAGGGGGGAAAAAGGGCTACTTTGCCTGACCCCAGCTGGCTTGACTGAAGAGCAGCCAGGCCCAGAGATCCTCCTGCCCAGCCTGTAGTCAAGAAGCTAGCTCAGCCCAGTCCCAGCCTATGTCCATGACAGACCGTCTCTACTCCCTTCTCTCCCATCCTCACAGTCACAGAACACTGACCAAAGAGCAAGCAGCAGCTATCAGCAGAGGGGTCCCTGAAGACAAGACTCCATCCTAGAAGAGGAGGTGGAGGGAAAAGGGGGTTCCGACTCACCTGTTTTCCAAGGAGAAGGTGGGGACAGAAGTGGTTGAGAGAGCAACCCGTTGGTCTGGCTTTTATACTGGTCCCTGCACTGCCTCAGGCCCAAAGGCCGTGCTGCAGAAGCAACAATTTTCCAGCAGGCTCCTCGTGAACGGAAACATCTGAAGGATGAGTTGCTGTTTCCCTCTCTACTGCATTAGCATTTCCTGGTTATGTCATGCCCAGTTCCTTTTGGGTGGTTCTTCTGAGAGCTGGGTTGAGATGCCCCAGGATTTCTGGGACCAGCATGCCTCAGTGTGGGCAGAAGGCATGGACTAAGCGCCAAGGGGTCCAGTGGAGGCAGGTGATGTCAGCCTGGGGCACTGCAATTTGGGTTTTTATCATCCTGCCTCACAGAAGCCTTCCTATGGAAAAGCACGTGGCATTAGCCAGGAAATGACAAGGCAGCAGTGCAGGAAACCAGGAGACAGCCCGTGCCATTACCTGGGATAGTTTGCATTTGACAGGAGCTGCTCAGAACATTATTACTTCCGCCAAGGCTGCCTGTGGGCCTGAGGCAGTGCAGGACTCATATAAAAGGCAGCCCAAGTGTCTGCTCTCTCATAGCCTTCTCTCTCTCTCCTTCTTTCTCCTTGGGAATCAGGTGAGTGGGAGGCCTCTTCTCCTTCTCCTTCAAGATCAGTTCTCTCCTGGATGTATGTCGCCGATGATACGGTCTGTCCCTTCCCACGGCTGGGAGCTGCTTCACATGGGAGAGGGAAGGGGAGAGAAAGTCTTGCACAGAGAGGGGCTGGGCCTTAGTTGAGGTGGCTCCTGGGCTTTGAGGTGGCCAGCATATGCTGGGCCAAGCAGGTGCCTTGCCTCCCTGGTGGTTGGGTGCAGTGCTGATTCTCATGTGTCCCGGTTTGCTCCCTCCCCTGACCCTTTCTCCCAGGTGATCCTCTGGCCCAGAGACATGTCCTGCTCCGAGAAGTGCCAGCCTGCCTGCGAGCCCTGCCAGCCCTGCCAGCCCTGCCAGCCGTGCTGCCAGCCCTGTGGCCCAACCCCTCTGGCCAGCAGCTGCAATGAGCCCTGTTGCAGGCAGTGCCAGAACACCACCGTGGTCATCCAGCCCTCCGCTGTGGTGGTGACCCTGCCTGGACCCATCCTCAGCTCCTTCCCACAGAACACCGTTGTGGGCTCCTCCACCTCCGCTGCTGTTGGCAGCATCCTCAGCTGTGAGGGAGTGCCCATCAACTCTGGGGGCTTTGACCTCTCCTGCATCACCAGCCGCTACTGTGGCAACAGATGTCAGCCCTGCTAAAGCTGCTGGCAGCCTCCCCTGGCAAGAACCTCCCATGGCCTAAGAACGTGGTGCTGGGGAGGAGATAGAGATTCAGGGCATTGAAATTAGAGCTGTTTCCTTCTCCCACTCTCCTCTCTCTATTTCCTTTGCTGTCTCCATCTTTCAACACTGCCCTAGCAGGCCCCTGTTGGCCTCCCTCCCTCGGCAGGGCCGGCAGACAGACAACACCCTGCAGGAGCTCTACAGCATCTTAGGGGCTGTGCCTGCTGCCCCCTGTAAGCCACCTCCCTTTCTCCTTTAGACTCATTAAAGTTGTGTTGCATCCAAGCCTTGGCCTCTGAGTTCTCCTTCCTTTTTGTGGCAAGTCTCCCAGTCTGCTCGGGGAAAGAGGTGAGGGAAGGAAGGAGAGTGTGGGACTCACTGCAGGTGATTTTTATGGTGCTGTCTCCCTTGAACCTGAGGCAGACATCCCTGGCTACTCCACAACCAGTGGAGGTCAGCAAGAGGATGGCTCCAAAGGGTTGCAGGTGTGGGGATGGGAAACAACAATACCTGAGGAGAACTCACAGCATCCCCTGCGCCTTCCACTCTGCTCCGTGACCTGGTCTAGGGTCCGTGGCTTGTACACACGGGCACAGGTAGTTGAAATAGATACCTCATACAGTGTTTCAGTGCCTAGCCCAGCCCAACTGCTGGGCAGACATGCTGGGCTGAGGGGATTCACATGGTAGTACTGGCATCAGCCTCACTCAGGCTACACAGCGGAGCCCGCACTCCCTGTGAACTCAGCAGCCCCATAGGCCACTGCAGATTCAGAAGAGCCCTGAGCCTCTGTCCTCTCTCTAGCCACCCTTTAAGTACTGTAATACTGTGATGAGGTCTCCCCTGAGCCTTGTCTTCTCACAGGACAGGTTCTCCAGCCCTTTGATCATCTTTACCATGATGGTAATTGGTAAGTGGTCTCTCTCTGTCCTTATCTTGACCCATGTGCTCTTCTTTGTATTTTCTCTCCCCTGTCCAGCTGAGGAGAGGGAGCAATAGAGTGGCTTTGGTGGGCACCTGGCACCTGGCACCTGGCCTCCTGCCAGGGTCCACCCATCACAGAAGGGTATGGCCTACTTGGAATTAAATCTGGCAAAATATGGCAAAGACAGTAAGAAGGGCTTTTTCAGGTACATCAGCAGCAAAAGGAGGTGGAAATTCTGATCGCTGTGATAAGCGGTACCTTCCACTGATGTGGGCTGACTTGTGCCAGGCTCCCTCCTCAGATCAAACAGGTCTCTCTTTGACCACCAAAAACATTCAGAGTCACTAGGACACGGCTTCATCATGCATGTCTGCCTTACTCAGAGAAAAGGCACCTCCAGGGTGCCTTTGTCCCACCCTGTTCTGCTGAGGAGGGGAGTCATAAAGTGGCATGGTGGGCACCTGGCATGTAGCCCAGATCAACCCACCACAGCACCCTTCAGGTGGCATGGAAATTTACCAGGAATGCTAGCCTCTTCAAATATCAAATCCCAGACTATGGGAGGTGATAACTGTCCTTGGCATTTGCCCAAATATTTCCACACACCTTGCTTCCCAGGGACTGGCCACCTCAGGGCATGTTTCACTGTTGCCACACCTAAATGTTGTCTCTTCTTACACCAGCGTGACACCAGATTCCACAAACCCCACAATAAGCTAGCAGTGTTAATTAGCATAGCTGTTAATTAAATAGCTCCGGGATAAAGAAGGACCTCACAACAAAGCCTTCACAACAGAACAAGCAAGATGGGAAAAGAGAGGTGTTCTGCAGGGGAGTTGACCTAGATGACATTTTCTATGATTCTATTGAAACTTGGTCATTCACTTAACAGTCAACAATTCTGCCCAAGGGGGTGTGGAGTCTCCTTCTCTGGAGATATTCAAGAGCTGTCTGGATGCCGACCTGTGCAATATGAGTTAGGGAGCTGCTTTGGCAGGGGGGTTGGACCCGATGATCTCTTGAGGTCCCTTCCAACCCCTACGATTCTGTGATTCTGTGATTCTATGATTCTGTGATCTGTGTTTCATTGTCAGCAATACTCAGCAGGCTCAGCACCCTGGGACAGAACAAGGCCATAGACACACTAATGGTTTTGTTGTTGGTAAACGATGCCCAAACAGGGACCAGAGGATGGAGAAGTCCCCAAAGGAGCACCATGCCCTCCCCAGAGCAGTGTTCATAGAATCATACACTCATTAAGGTTGGAAAGGACCTCCCAAGATCATCCAGTCCAACCGTCCCCTTACCAGCCACATCACTTACTAAACCATGTCCCTAAGTACCTCATCCAACCTTTCCTTAAACACCCCAAGGGATGGGGACTCCACCACCTCCTTGGGCAACCCATTCCAATGCCTAATGTGTTAGGAGGACATGTGTTAGGAGGAAAAGAGCCAAAAGTAGCAGAGCTGACCATACTCTGCTACTGAAGCCAATGAGCAGTGACCTTCAAGAGAGCTTGGAGTCTGGGAGAAAGGAGATGCAACACATCATCTCACTCAGTAGACCTTCAGCAACCACGTGAGGATTGCAGGGCCAGGAGCAGAAGGGACCTTCCTGCCCATGGGTGTGCAAATAAGCAAAAGAAATGCCATGGGCCAGTGCCCAGCACGGGAGTGCTCCAAGCCAATGTCCTACAGATGAAATTTTTTGCACTCTTCTGCTGGCACTGATGCACTCCTGCCCCAGGAATCCTTGGGCTTCCCATGTCAGCACTGAATCGGAGCCTTCAAGGGGGAGTGGGCACAGCCAAACAAGGAAATGACAAGGCTTCAGGAAACCAAAGCACAGCCCATATCATTACCTGGGATGTTTTGCATTTCAGATGAGCTTCTCAGAAAAGTATGGCTTCCACAGAGGCTTCCTCTGGACCTGGGGCAGTGCAGGAACGGTATAAAAGCCATCCCAGCTCTTCCCTCTCTCATTCGCTTCACTCGCCTTCTTCTCCTTTGGAAGCAAGTGAGTTGGAAGCTCTGTCCTACACTGGGACAGGGGGCTGCCTGACCTGGGGGGAGAAGCAGGGAGAAGGTCTGGTGTGGACTGGGGCAGGGCTGAGGGGACGCTTACGTTCTTGGGTAGGAAAGAACTTTCCTAGGCCCCACTCTCTTTGCACAGTGCCAAAGGGGACAGGAAAAGAGGCATGTGGGCCTAGTGCAAAGTCTGTATCTCCTCACCTGCCACATGCCTTGGGTCCCTTGTGATGGGATGACAGGCTGCTCCTCACCCACCACTCATGCTCTGTTTCCCCCACTCTCTCTCCAGGTGCACCTCCATCCCTGCAACATGTCCTGCTACACCCAGTGCCAGCCCTGCTGCCAGCCCTGCGGCCCGACCCCCCTGGCCAACAGCTGCAATGAGCCCTGTGTCAGGCAGTGCCAGAGCTCCACCGTGGTCATCGAGCCCTCCCCTGTGGTGGTGACCCTGCCCGGACCCGTCCTCAGCTCCTTCCCACAGAACACCGTTGTGGGCTCCTCCACCTCTGCTGCTGTTGGCAGCATCCTCAGCTGTGAGGGAGTGCCCATCAACTCTGGGGGCTTTGACCTCTCCTGCATCACCAGCCGCTACTGTGGCAACAGATGTCAGCCCTGCTAAAGCTGCTGCAGGCAGCCCCACAGGAGGACCCCCACAGGAACCCAGAAGACTGTAATGGACTGAGCACGGAGATCCTGGCCATCATTTTCAGAGGCACCAAGCATCCACGCCTTCTGCTGCAAAGGAAGGCAGGAAGAGGCATGCCTGAGCTCTCTGAAAACACGGCCCTTGCCTACCATCCCTGTTTCTCTCTCTCTTTTCTCTGCTGACTTTTTCTGCCCTGAGCTGTGTGCACCTGACCAGGCCTTGCCCAAGAAGGACCTACTGCCCCTCTCCCTCTCTGGGGCAGTCAGGTGGGCAGACAGACACCCAATGCAAACTCTTTCCTGGAGAAAGACTTCCTCTGGGTAAAGTCTCCTAGCCACCCTGGTACTCCCTGCACTCTGGCCCTCACCCAGAAGACCTCCTTTCCCTCTTTCAATTCATTAAAGTTCTGCTGCATCCCAGCCTGAGTCTCTGTGTGGTCCTTCTCACTCTGGATGCTCTCTCCATTGTCCAGAGAGAAAGGTGACACGCTGGGGAGGTCTTGCAGGCATCAAGGAAAGCCATCGGCCTACCCACATGAAGGGGAGGGTGAGACACGTCTCCCTCATCCTGCTGGTCACCACTCTTTAAATGCACCCCAGGAAAGCTACTGGCATTCAGGGCAGCAGGCACACATTGGCAGCTCATGTTCAGCTTCTCATTAACAAATACCCCCAAGTCCTTCTCCTCAGGTCTGCTGTCAATCCATCCCCTGCCCAACCTGTACTTATGCTTGGGACAGAGTCTTTGCAAAGAGTCATTTAACTTGGTCCCCCGGGGAGGCCGACTTCCCGGCAGTAGTGCTTGGAATTCCTTTGAGGAATTTCACCCGCTCTGGTTTGACTCCATAAGGCTTCAAGTGTGCTGCAGTGTATCCAGCAGGGCTGCAAGCAACAAGCTGAGGGTCCTCACTGGCACCCTGTCCCTCCAAGCTTGGCTTGGCATCCCACAGCTTGCCACGGGCTAGCCTGGTGTAATTCCCCTCCCCTTCAAGCCTAGTTTAAAGCTCTGTCAATGAGGCCATCTAGGTCCTGGGCAAAGAACCTCTTTCCCCTTTAAGAAAGGTGAATCCATCTGACTTCAGCAAGCCTGGTGCCATGTAGGGCATCCCAATATTGAAAGTCCCCAAACTGTGGTGCTGACACCAGCCATGGAGTCAAGTATTGATAGACACTTGTCTATCATAGAGAAGCTGAGCCCCAGATTCCCTCAGCATCCATCCCAATGTCCTGAAGTGCCTTTTGATTCCTCTTGGACTAAGTTTCCTAGTGATGTCCTTAACCCAGGCCCCAAGGTTAAGGAAAGCTATTGTGTTTATCCTTAAAGCAAGGGAATATAGGGTCGCCTTGCTCTTGGGTTTTGTCTGGTGGCTGTTCCTGTTTCTGTTCTCCACCACTATCCCAGAAGACCTCCCTCTCATAGGCACTGCACATGACAAAAGGAAGATGTTTCATGCAATGTCCTCTGGATGTTTCATGCAATGTTCTCCTCCCACTAGCTGAACTCACAAGCTGAACATGGCCTACATGCCTAAGATTCCTTGAAGAGCTGCAGGACTTCCAGCTAAGGGGTAGCAATACTGGTAGCCCAGTAGAAATGCTTCCATAGTTCCATGTGGCTAGAGCCAACCATGAGGAAGCTAAGTAAGCACACACACACACGTAAGAAAACCACACAGCTCCGCACAGGCAGGCACACTCAGTGCTCATTTTTAATTTGTACTAAGGGCATCATTGTGTTCCTCTCTCTGGATGATCAGATGGTCCCTTAGTGGGAATATGTGTATATATATTTGTGTACATATAATATATACACCCCACCCCACGCCCCCATGTAGATCTCTGGAGTAGCTTAGCTTTAAACAGTATACCCAGTGGCTGCCCTATGGATCCACCAGCAGACACAAACACTGCAGACACAAACTCCTTACCCAAGGTCACACTCCAGTGGCTGATACCTAGACCTCCATACGTACAGACTTAGACAGAACAGAAAGTTCCTCGTGATTAGAAATAAGTAGAAATGTAATGTAATAAGAAAATATGAGACAGTTATCAAACTCAGAGGAGAGCCAGACAAGTTCACCAAGCATCCACCTTTTCACACTTTGACAGTCCTTTTTATCCCTTTATTCCTCTGTTTTGCAACATGTGCCTCTCCAAATCACATGGATATTTCCCATTCCCCAGTTTTCGTCCCTTCTCTAAATATCCCATTAAATGTCTTGAGCAATCCCAATGAGCAATCCCATAATGTGTCCCAAATTGCTGGGCAGTTATCCTCCCTCAGTTTGAGTCAATTCCACTAACTCATCTTCCCTTCCCTTCCCTTCCCTTCCCTTCCCTTCCCTTCCCTTCCCTTCCCTTCCCTTCCCTTCCCTTCCCTTTCCTCCTCTCCATGTTGCCCAACCAGTGTGTGGATCCTCTCCAGTGTTGTTGCAACCTGTCTTTCTCCATCCCACCTCCCTGCTCCAGAAGGAAACTCTCCCCAGCTGGACGCTCTCAGTCTTCCCATCATGCTTGCACATCCTGGAGAACAGCTCTGTTTCTAACTTCCTGACTGCTTCCCACACGTTATGTTTCTTTGGGCTCTAGATCAGTGACTTGAGGAGAGGCAGCACCAGCACTGTTGAAGATGGGCACTGCTCTGTCCCGGTTGAGGCTGGGAAAGACCTTCCCTGGCATGGGCCGGCACATGGCCACCGATGTGTCATAGGCCATGACTGTGAGCTGGAAGAGCTGAGGCACACAACTGCCAAAGAAGCTTTTCCTCTACACATCTTGAGCAGTGTGGCCAAGGAGTAGGCAATCATGGAGGTCCAGAATCCCAGAATTGTTGAGGTTGGAAGGTTCCTCTGGAGAAGATCAGGTACAAACCTCCTGCTCAGAGTAGGGTCAACGAGAGAAGATTGATCAGGACACTATCCCATGTGGTCCTGAATACCTAAGAGACACTGATGGTGGTGGTGGTGTTGGTAGGGGACATCAAGAAAGAGACCAGAGAGTGGAGGAGGACCAACAGGTGCACCATGGCCTCCCCAGAGCACTGTTAGGAGGTAAAGAGCCAAAAGCTGCAGTGCTGACCACCCACCTGCAGAGCCAATGGGCAGTGAGCTTCAAGAGAGCTTAGAGTCTGGGAGAAAGGGGATGCGACACATCATCCAGCTAGGGAGTCCTTTGGCATCCAGGTGAGGATTACAGGGCCAAAAGCAGAAGCGACCTTCCTGCCCATGGGGCTTCAAACATGTCCACAGAAGTACCCTGCACGGAAATGCCCCAAGCCAATGTCTTACACGCGACACCTGTGGCACTTGAGACTCATCTTCTGCTGGCACTGATGCACTCCTGCCCCAGGAATCCTTGGGATTCCCACGTCAGCACTGAATCGGAGCCTTCAAGGGGGAGTGGGCACGGCCAAACAAGGAAATGACAAGGCTTCAGGAAACCAAAGCACAGCCCATATCATTACCTGGGATGTTTTGCATTTCAGATGAGCTTCTCAGAAAAGTATGGCTTCCACAGAGGCTTCCTCTGGACCTGGGGCAGTGCAGGAACGGTATAAAAGCCATCCCAGCTCTTCCCTCTCTCATTCGCTTCACTCGCCTTCTTCTCCTTTGGAAGCAAGTGAGTTGGAAGCTCTGTCCTACACTGGGACAGGGGGCTGCCTGACCTGGGAGGGGAAGCAGGGAGAAGGTCTGGTGTGGAGTGGGGTTGGGTTGAGGTTGGGTTCTTGGTTTGGAAAGAGGTTTCCTGGGCTCCATTCTCTGCATGGAGCCCAAGGGGGTGGGTAAAGTGGTAGGTGGGCCTAATGCAAAGTCTCTATCTCCTCACCTGGCACATGCCTTGGGTCCCTTGTGATGGGATGACAGGCTGCTCTTCACTCACTGCTCATGCTCTGCTTCCCCCACTCTCTCTCCAGGTGCACCTCCATCCCTGCAACATGTCCTGCTACACCCAGTGCCAGCCCTGCTGCCAGCCCTGCGGCCCGACCCCCCTGGCCAACAGCTGCAATGAGCCCTGTTGCAGGCAGTGCCAGAGCTCCACCGTGGTCATCGAGCCCTCCCCTGTGGTGGTGACCCTGCCCGGACCCATCCTCAGCTCCTTCCCACAGAACACCGTTGTGGGCTCCTCCACCTCTGCTGCTGTTGGCAGCATCCTCAGCTGTGAGGGAGTGCCCATCAACTCTGGGGGCTTTGACCTCTCCTGCATCACCAGCCGCTACTGTGGCAACAGATGTCAGCCCTGCTAAAGCTGCTGCAGGCAGCCCCACAGGAGGACCCCCACAGGAACCCAGAAGACTGTAATGGACTGAGCACGGAGATCCTGGCCATCATTTTCAGAGGCACCAAGCATCCACGCCTTCTGCTGCAAAGGAAGGCAGGAAGAGGCATGCCTGAGCTCTCTGAAAACACGGCCCTTGTCTACCATCCCTGTTTCTCTCTCTCTTTTCTCTGCTGACTTTTTCTGCCCTGAGCTGTGAGCACCTGCCAAGGCCTCGCCCAAGAAGGACCTACTGCCCCTCTCCCTCTCTGGGGCAGTCAGGTGGGCAGACAGACACCCAATGCAAACTCTTTCCTGGAGAAAGACTTCCTCTGGGTAAAGTCTCCTAGCCACCCTGGTACTCCCTGCACTCTGGCCCTCACCCAGAAGACCTCCTTTCCCTCTTTCAATTCATTAAAGTTCTGCTGCATCCCAGCCTGAGTCTCTGTGTGGTCCTTCTCACTCTGGACGCTATCCCCATTGTCCAGAGAGAAAGGTGACACTCTGGGGAGGTCTTGCAGGCATCAAGGAAAGCCATCGGCCTACCCACATGAAGGGGAGGGTGAGACACAGGCAGTGGACTCCTTTCAAGGAGTCAAGCTGTCCCTTGCCGCTGAGAAGATGTCCCTGGCTCCTGCAGGCCTCGCAGGCCTCAGGGCCTGCCTGGCTGCATCCCTGCACACAAATGCCCTCCTCAGCCTTTGAGTGTGCCCTGCAGACTGTGGGGAGCCCAACCACTGCCCAAGTGAGGAGGTCATCTCCCTGGCCCCTCACTGGGTGGTAGTGGTGGCTCTGGGAGCTGTTTCTGCATGCATCAGCACCTGTGAGCCCTTCCAGGTGGGCGGTTCTGGCTTCAGGAGGGCCTGTCTCCCTCTGGCCAGTGTGGTAGTAGTGGTGGTGGTGGTTTTGTGACAGGTTGCCCCTCACATGTCCCTGTGTTCCTCCCTGCCATGTCTCCCTAGTGCACCTCTGGTTACCAGTCATTTCCAGCTACGAGTTCTCTCTCAGCCAAGAAGAGGGACAGGCTGTTTCTGACATATGTCCCCTTGTGCTTCCCAGTTACAAGCCATTGCTTCTGCAGTGTTTCTGCTTTCATTGCATTGAATTAGCCTTCCTTGTAGGTCTTGCTGCAGTCCTGTCTATCTTCTGACAAGCTAGCCAACATTTTCTCCAGCACAGCTAGAAGAGGCAGAGTGACCTTGATGGGTCTCACATACAGACGATAGCGGTGAGGCCTACAGTATGGATTCCTTTCAGTGACTTATTTTGGGTTCCCCACTTCCACTGTGCCTCTATGGTCTTCTGGGCTTGCTGAGCCTTTAATGGGCTGACAAATATCCTGTGATGTCCCTGGGACTGTCTGGCCGAGGGCATTAATTGGGTTCCCCACTTGCCATTAACTCTTTGTGTGTCTGTGACCTGGGGTTTTACCACATAATCTAGCACCTCCCATTCTATTCTGTTGCATCCCCATTTGCCCATCCTTCAAACCTGTTTTGAGAAACAGGAAGAGCATAGGAAGAAGGTGGTTTTTCAAATTCTGCCCTTGATGGAGGTTCAATCACCTAAATCCCTCTGTCACCTTCACTACCCCTCAGAGGTAAGAGGAAGGTGGCAGAACAAAGTTGTGTGTATTTGGGGTGGGGTGCATCTGTCAACTGAAATAGCTTCTTGGACAAGAGTTTATTGTGATATGCTCAACTTTTACATTGTAGGGAGGGGGTTTCTTGTTGTTCCCTTTTAATTTTAAAAACTAGTGCATTATCAGAATTATGATATAGACACAGCTTTTTAGCTATCTGTTCTACTCCTTATTCTCTCACTTCTCTTTCCCTTATGGTAAACCTCCCTTGCCATACCTACTTGAGAGTTCTCTCCTTGTCAGCACATCTGACTGCAAAGACACTGTTGCATGACTTTGTCAAGTATTTCCAGTCCTTAATCAGTAGTCCTCATTCATTAAAGACAGTTCTCTGGCAATCAAAACCAAAGATCTGCCTGCTACACAAAGCACGCAGTCAGGTGTTGATCCCCTGGATGAGTTGTTTTCTACTCAAGCCTTTCCAGTTTGGGCCCTCACACCCTTACTTCATCCCAGAGCTCTGTAATCACTCTAGAAACACTTTGGCCATTATCATTGGGGCCCACATTAAAGAGCAGCAAAGGGTAATAGTCCAAAGGCAAGACAAGCTCAGCTGTCCCCATTACATCTGCCCTCTGTCAAACAAGAAACCTCCAGAGACATCAGGTCAGGTTAGCCAACTGGTGCTTAAGATTACTAAGAAAGGAAGTCTCCTAAAGCTGTTACAGGTCTTTTCTCCTTCATGGAGAAAAAATTGTTTGAACACAGCTCCCTCTGATGAATTCCATAATGAACATTTTGTCCTTACCAGTTTCCAGGCAACAGCACCTGTTCTGAAGTTAAAGTCTGCAAGTGGAGCAGGAGCCTTTTTCCTATTAACAGAACTTCTGTTGTCACCAGCTTCCAGCCTTGGTTTCCCACTTTGACTGTCATTTGACATCCATGCCTCCCTCTGCTACATGGTTGGCCATGGTCTCCATCTGCCCTGCTTTCCTTGCTCTGTGTAGCTTAAGCTCTTGTCTCCACGGAGACAGGCACAGAGACAACACAGCCCTGGAAGCAGATCTGCTCATGGTTTCCCTGCACAAGGTGGGCAGGATTTCCTGGCATTTCTCCCTGGACACCAAGCTAATGTTCTTTTTAGCTCCTTAATACTGAGGAGGAGAGAGGCAACCTAGCCTGCAGGGACAGCAGTGCTGAGGAACTTCAACCATTTGTATGTTGCATTATACAGAATGTCCAAACTGGAGTGTAAGAGTCCCTTCTGGTCTCTGCAGTAGTAGACAATGATATTTTTGAGGGTGAGGAAACAAAGGGCAAAGGAAACAGAAGCTACATCCCAGTGCCTGTTGCTGGAGGCACCTCTCCACCTGGGACCTGTCACTGCTCTGCTGAAGTTTGGCCCTTTCTGGCCTGTGGAATCTGCATCTCTGTGGACAGAGAAGTGGAAAGGACCCCTGCCATGACCACTATTTCTTGTGATGAGAGCCAGATATGTACAAACAGACTTGCTCATCCTCACTTGCATGAAATTGCATGCAAATTCACCCATGCTGTGCACTTAAAGAAATTTATCCTACACTTAGGTGACCCCATCAAGCAAAAATGCCTACATATGATCACCTGTGGATTCAACTAGGCACAATCCTAGCAGGGCAGGAGCACCCCAGGGCACTTCAAGACCCAAGACATGGATTGACTGGGAATCCTTAGACTTGGCTTAAAGAGTGGAGGAAGCTAAGCAGCATGGAAAATCTCTCCCAAGGTTGGTGTTAGGAGGAGAAATGTTGAAACTCATTAGTGCAGTCCACCTGCCTGTGAAGAGAAAGACCAGACACAGTCAGAAAGGGATGGGGAGGAGTGGGGGAAAAAGACAAGGTGTGTCCTCATGTATAGAAGTCTTTGCGTATCTTGGTCAATGATTGCGGGGCTGAGAGTAGATTGGTCTTTCCTGCCAATGGGGCTGAAAATAATCCCCCTAGGAGTGCCCTAGGACAGTGTCCCTACTCTGCACAGGACCCTTACAGCAATTCCTGTAAGTGTTCTGCCCTTAATGATACATTCCTGCCCCAGAAATTTCAGGAACTCTCATTCCAACATTTAAAACAATCACCTATGAGGGAATGAGCATGGCATAAACAAAGAAATGAAAAGGCACCAGGAAACAGAAGGACGGTCTGTATCATTAGCTGGGATGTCTTACATTTCAGACGAGCTTGTCAGAACATTATGAATCCTCCTAATGCTACCTCTGGGCCTGAGGCTGTACAGGCAGAGTATAAAAGCCAACGCAGGTTCTCCATCTCTCATCCACTTCACTCCTCTTCTCCTTGGGAACCAGGTGAGTCTGATGTCCCTTCTACTATTATAGAATGAAGTGATGTCTCAGTGGATATGTCAGATAATGTCTGTCCTCTGCTAGGGACTATACTGGGAGGGGAAGCAGGGAGAAGGTTTGTCGGGGAGAGGGACTGGGTCTGGGCTGAGGTTGGGTTCTTGGTTCGGAAAGAGCTTTCCTGGGCCCCATTCTCTTTGCACGGTGCCCAAGGGGATATGCAAAGAGGCAGGTGGGTCCCCCTGCACAGACTCTTATCTCCTTGCCTGGCACACGCCTTGGGTGCCTCCTTACCCTCTCTCCAGGTGCACCTCCATCCCTGCAACATGTCCTGCTACAACCAGTGCCAGCCCTGCTGCCAGCCCTGCGGCCCGACCCCGCTGGCCAACAGCTGCAATGAGCCCTGTGTCAGGCAGTGCCAGAGCTCCACCGTGGTCATCGAGCCCTCCCCTGTGGTGGTGACCCTGCCCGGACCCATCCTCAGCTCCTTCCCACAGAACACCGTTGTGGGCTCCTCCACCTCTGCTGCTGTTGGCAGCATCCTCAGCTGTGAGGGAGTGCCCATCAACTCTGGGGGCTTTGACCTCTCCTGCATCACCAGCCGCTACTGTGGAAGGAGGTACCCTTGCTAAAGCCACTGCTGACCTCCCATGGAAGGACCCCCAGGAATGCAGAAGTCTATGTTGGTCTGAGGACAGAGTGTTGGGACATGACTTTCAGAGGGGCTGAGCATCCATGCCTCCAGCTGGCATGGATGGCCTCCAGGAAGGCAGGAAGAGGCATGCCTGGACTCTCTGAAAGCATGGCAAATGTATAACTTGTTTGCTTCTTCTTCTTTCTCTCTCTTTCTCTGCTGCCTTTTGCTGCCCCAGGCAATGGGTTTTTACAAGGCCAGCCCTGGAGCAGCTTTCTGCCCCTTCCCTTTGTGGTGTAGGCACTTGGACACCTTTTGTGAATTCCACCCTGGCCTCAGGGCACAGGCTCTGGGATGATCTGGTATTCCCTGCATAAAAACCACTACTTTTTTACCTCATTTCCCTCTTTTAAATCATTAAAGTTCTGCTGCAACCAAACCTGAGTTTCTGTATGGTACTTCCCTCTCAAGACGTTCTCACAAGCTACCTAGAGACAAAAGTACTGTTCTGATCAAATCAACATGATGTAAGGGCATATAGAATCATAGACTGGTCTGGGTTGGAAGAGACCCCAAGGATCATAGAGCTCCAACCCCCTGCCACAGGCAGGGCCACCAACCTCCAGGCCTGGAGCTACACAGGGCCACATCCAACCTGGCCTAGAACACCTCCAGGGATGGGGCATCTGGGACGGGGAACACAACACTGGGAAACTTTGTACAGTGTCTCTTGGACCTGAGAAAGATGTTGTCAGGTGCCCAAATGGCAGTGGTCACCAGGGACTGCCTTGATTCATCTCTGCTCAGAAATGCTTCCTTGGTTCTGGAGTGTGTCCTGCAGATGAGAAGCCTGTCTTCCACTGACCTCTAGTGTGTCGCTGGGGGCCTGCAAGAGTCCATGGATAGGTCAGCATTGAGTTGTTGGGGAAGACAGTTCCTCCTGCTCTCAGTGGAGCTGTGTTGGAGGAAGAGGCAGCTCAGAAAGAGGATAGCCCTAAAGTACAGAATGAATGGATAATCCTCAGAAAGTGAATAGCCTCAAAACCAGCTCCCAGGTAGGAGCATGGACAGGTCCCTGGGCAGAGAGAGTAGGGACAAGGCCCCCATGGAACACCATGATCATTTGGTGCAGCACCTGTCTTCACCCAGCTGATGCACAGACAGAGAGGACTGAGTTGATTCACAAGTAAGTTTTGACCAAGCCTTAGAAAACAACACTCTCAAGTCCCAATTTGATGTCAACCCAATACCCCCATGGGTCAGAGCAGATCCAGGATCATAAACAGCTCTCAAACTCCTATAGCAGCCCTGTGGTACCTGATGTTCCCCAAGTATAAACTAGCTTTTCTTAGGAAGAAGTCCTCTAAGCCTACATCACTGTCAGGACTCAGTTCTAATCCTGAAAGGCTCTGTGTGAGAGTAGATCCCCTTAGCTCACCTTGGCATGTGGTGGTGACACTAGGACATTCTTCTGCACTCAGCAGCATTTGTGAGCTGTCTCTTTTGGGCAGCTCTAGGTCCAAAAGTGATCTCACTAGCTTTGACTGATGTTCTTGGGCACTGTTTGGAACAACAGCCCCACCACATAAGAGCAGTTGAACTGCAGGAGTCAAGGAGGGAAGACTGTACATATCCACATCTGGGACTGTGGAAATCAACTTGTCTCAGGCAGGAAGTTGATACCAAGCCAGAAGGTCTTTTACTCTGTGTGGAGGTTTCTCAACTACATCCTAGTCTATCTGTGGACAGCAAGTAGTCTCTCATTGCCTAAGGGCAAAGAGGTAATGACCATCTCAAAATTGCCAGCAGTTCCCATTCTGATGTGTCTTTTGTATCTACCATTTTTAAAAACACACCTTTCCTTGGCACAGCTGTGCCTCACTCCACAACACAATCAAAGCCAAGGGCAGGAGTGGCTCCTACAGAGAACTGGGAGATGCACTGGGTATGTGTACACGCAATGTCTCTGGTCAGTCCACAGCACCAGGAATTCAACCTGTGTTCAGGGGCTGCAGGCTGAGTCCAAACATTACCAGAAAATGCACTATCTGGTTAATTCCAAGTGACAGGAGATGGGACAAGGGGAAATGGCCTCAAGCTGTGCCAGGGCAGGGTCAGATTAGATGTTAGGAAAAAATTCTTCACTGAAAGAGTTGTGGGGATGTGGAACAGGCTGCCCAGGGAGGGGGCTGAGTCACCATCCCTGGATGTGTTTAAAAGAGAGGTAGATGAAGTACTTAGAGATATGGTTTAGTAGAGGACAGGTACAGTTGGACTCGATGATCTTAAAGGTCTTTTCCAACCTGGTCATTCTGGGATTCTGTGGGTAACATGACCAACATTAGATTTTTTTTTCTCTGAATTTTAATTTCATAGAATCATAGAATGGTTTGGGGAGGAAGGGACCTTAAACAGCACATGGTTCCAACCCTGCTGCCATGGGCAAGGACACCTTCCACTAAACCATGTCGCCCCATCCAACCTGGCCTTGAACACTCCCAGTGGAGTGGAGCACCTACAACTTCTCTGGGCAACTTGTTTCAGAGTCTCACCACCCTCACACTAAAGATGTTTTTTCCTTATATCTAACTTAAATCTACCCTTTTTTATTTTAAAACCATTACCCCTTGCCCCTGTCTCACTTCTGTTGTTGATGTTCATGTCACTGCATCTGGCTCACTTCTGGTCTTCATGTCTACCAAGTTTGTGGTAAAGTCATTTGGCTTCACTATTAATGCCAGCATCTAGGTATTCTTTCTTATACTTGAAAATTCATTTCTAAACCTGCACCATTATCTTAAGAGTGATGATTAAATTGCTGGCACTCCTGAAGCATCCACAATTCTGTGGGTATGGAAAAAACAAAGAACCCCTGAAGACACTGTTTTATTTGCAATAGGGGCTCAGGGACACCCAGACCCATTGGACCAGATGGGATTCGCCTCATACAATCTTCATTGCTCTGCTGTTGGGTACACTTTTTCCCTCAAGCTGAAGGGACTGTGGTCTGTGGATGAGTCCACATGAGAGAAGGACACCCTGAAGCATCTGTGGTTGTGCTTATTTCAGTGCCACAGCAGGTACACCTTGAAGGGATTGTGGCCTAAGGATAAGTCGACATGAGAGAAGGACACCCTGAAGCATCTGTGGCTATGGGAAAGTCCATGACACAGCAGGTACACCTGGAAGCATAAGTGGCTGTGCATGAGGCCATGCTAGAACACCTCAAAGCATCTGTGGCTGTGGGTAAGTCTATGACACAGCAAGTCTACCGCTGAACAGACTGTGGCTCATAAATAAGGCCACACTCCAGAACTGTGGTCTGTGGATAAATCCACACCAAAGCAGGGGCAAGGGGAGGAATTAATTTCAATTTTAAACTCTATCATCTAGTCCAAAGGGACCAAGGGTGGACATTACAACAGATTAACCTTTATATTGTGATAATCCATTATTTGAGTTATGGGAATGTTACAGGAAGTACTATAGCAGGCACTACTCGAGCCAATGGAGGACAAGCCCTGTAGCTCTATGCAGCATACACCCTCTCCTATCTTGAGTGACAAACATAACAGATGGAGCCCAAAGTCATGGATGAAATACACTCAGCAGACATTTATATGGACATTTTACAGACATCATACAAGGATGATCCATAGACTAAGGGAATCCCATCTGTGCATATATGAAAGGATGAGAAGACCAGGTTGTGGTAAATGAGGATGTATTGGCTAGTATGGGAACAGCATGGTGTAAATTGTATGAAATAAGGGGTGCAGAATGTACTGGGTTTGGCTAGGATAGTTAGGTTTCTTCATAGTAACTGGTGTGGGACCACGATTTGGATTTGTGCTGAAAACAGTGTTAATGAAGGGATGCTTTTGTTATTTTTGACCAGTACTTACAAAGAGTTGAGGCTGTTTCTGCTTCTCACACCGCCCTACTATAGTAGACTTTGGGTACACAAGAAGTTGGGAGCAGACAAAGCTGGGACAGCCAAAACCAGCTAACCCAAGGGATATCTCATAACATGAAAATATAAAACATATTAAGCTTGGGGAAGAAGAACAGAGTAAAGGACATTTGGAATCATGGATTTTGTCCTCCCACGTAACTATTATACCTGCTGGAGCCCTGCTTTTCTGGAGATGGATGAAAATCTGACTGCTGAAGCGAAGTGGTGAATTCCTTGTTTTGCTTTACTTATGTGATTGCTTGCTTTATTTATTAAATTGTCTTTATCTCATCCCACAAGATTTCTCACTTGCATTCTTCTGGTTCTGTCTCCCATTCACCAGGGCAAGAATGAGCAAACACTGGCATAGTCCTTGACTGCTTCCAGGTACAAAAAAATTACACATATGGGAGAAGGGTGGTTACAGATGGAAAGGAGTGGGAGGCCTGGTGTGAAAGGCAATAAGGTGCTGCACATCACTCTTGTAGACAGCACAAAGCATGTGTGGATTGTGAAATGTTGGAGGAAAACACAGGGGCCTGTGAGGGGCAACCTGTGACACAAACACCACCACCACTACTACCACACTGGCCAGAGGGAGACAGGCCCTCCTGAAGCCAGAGCTGCCCACCTGGAAGGGCTCACAGGTGCTGATGCATGCAGAAACAGCTCCCAGAGCCACCACTACCACCCAGTGAGGGGCCAGGGAGATGACCTCCTCACTTGGGCAGTGGTTGGGCTCCCCATCATCTGCAGGGCATGCTCAAAGGCTGAGGAGGGCATTTGTGTGCAGGGATGCAGCCAGGCAGGCCCTGAGGCCTGCGAGGCCTGCAGGAGCCAGGGACATCTTCTCAGCGGCAAGGGACAGCTTGACTCCTTGAAAGGAGTCCACTGCCTGTGTCTCAACCTCCCCTTCCTGTGGGTAGGCCGATGGCTTTCCTTGATGCCTGCAAGACCTCCCCAGAGCGTCACCTTTCTTTCTGGACAATGGTGACAGCGTCCAGAGCAAGAAGGACCACACAGAGACTCAGGCTGGGATGCAGCAGAACTTTAATGAATTGAAAGAGGGTAAGGAGGTCCTCTGGGTGAGGGCCAGAGTGCAGGGAGTACCAGGGTGGCTAGGAGACTTTACCCAGAGGAAGTCTTTCTCCAGGAAAGAGTTTGCATTGGGTGTCTGTCTGCCTGCCTGACTGCCCCAGAGAGGGAGAGGGGCAGTAGGTCCTTCTTGGGCGAGGCCTTGGCAGGTGCTCACAGCCCAGGGCAGCAGAAGGCAGCAGAGAAAAGAGAGAGAGAAAAGAGAGTGAGAAACAGGGATGGTAGGCAAGGGCCATGTTTTCAGAGAGCTCAGGCATGCCTCTTCCTGCCTTCCTTTGCAGCAGAAGGCGTGGATGCTTGGTGCCTCTGAAAATGATGGCCAGGATCTCCGTGCTCAGTCCATTACAGTCTTCTGGGTTCCTGTGGGGGTCCTCCTGTGGGGCTGCCTGCAGCAGCTTTAGCAGGGCTGACATCTGTTGCCACAGTAGCGGCTGGTGATGCAGGAGAGGTCAAAGCCCCCAGAGTTGATGGGCACTCCCTCACAGCTGAGGATGCTGCCAACAGCAGCAGAGGTGGAGGAGCCCACAACGGTGTTCTGTGGGAAGGAGCTGAGGATGGGTCCGGGCAGGGTCACCACCACAGGGGAGGGCTCGATGACCACGGTGGAGCTCTGGCACTGCCTGACACAGGGCTCATTGCAGCTGTTGGCCAGGGGGGTCGGGCCGCAGGGCTGGCAGCAGGGCTGGCACTGGGTGTAGCAGGACATGTTGCAGGGATGGAGGTGCACCTGGAGAGAGAGTGGGGGAAGCAAAGCATGAGTGGTGGGTGAGGAGCAGCCTGTCATCCCATCACGAGTGACCCAAGGCATGTGGCAGGTGAGGAAATCCAGACTTTGCACTAAGCCCACATGCCAGTTTGCCCATCTCCTTGGGCTCCATGCAAAGAGAATGGAGCCCAGGAAACCTCTTTCCAAACCAAGAACCCAACCTCAACCCAACCCCACTCCACACCAGACCTTCTCCCTGCTTCCCCTCCCAGGTCAGGCAGCCCCCTGTCCCATTGTAGGACAGAGCTTCCAACTCACTTGCTTCCAAAGGAGGAGAAGGCGAGTGAAGCGAATGAGAGAGGGAAGAGCTGGGATGGCTTTTATACCGTTCCTGCACTGCCCCAGGTCCAGAGGAAGCCTCTGTGGAAGTAGTAATTTATGGAGAAGCTCATCTGAAATGCAAAACATCCCAATTTATGATATGGGCTGTGCTTGGTTTCCTGAAGCCTTGTCATTTCCTTGTTTGGCCGTGCCCACTCCCCCTTGAGGGTTCTGATTCAGTACTGACGTTGGAGGCCCAAGGATTCCTGGGGCAGGAGTGCATCAGTGCCAGCAGAAGATGAGTCTCAAGTGCCAGAGGTGTCGCGTGTAAGACATTGGCATGGAGCACTCCCGTGCTGGGCACTGGCCCAGGGCAGTGATCTAGAGCCCAAAGAAACATAACGTGTGGGAAGCAGTAAGGAAGTTGGAAACAGAGCTGTTCTCCAGGATGTGCAAGCATGATGGGGAGACTGAGAGCGTCCAGTTGGGGAGAGTTTCCTTCTGGAGCAGGGAGGTGGGATGGAGAAAGACAGGTTGCAACAACACTGGAGAGGATCCACACACTGGTTGGGCAACATGAAGAGGAGGAAAGGGAAGGGAAGGGAAGGGAAGGGAAGGGAAGGGAAGGGAAGGGAAGGGAAGGGAAGGGAAGGGAAGGGAAGATGAGTTAGTGGGATTGGCTCAAACTGAGGGAGGATTACTGCCCAGCACTTTGGGGCACATTATGGGATTGCTCAAATCATTTAATGGGATATTTAGAGAAGGGACAAAAACTGGGGAATGGGAAATATCCATGTGATTTGGAGAGGCACATGTTGCAAAACAGAGGAATAAAGGGATAAAAAGGACTGTCAAAGTGTGAAAAGGTGGATGCTTGGTGAACTTGTCTGGCTCTCCTCTGAGTTTGATAACTGTCTCATATTTTCTTATTACATTACATTTCTACTTATTTCTAATCACGAGGAACTTTCTGTTCTGTCTAAGTCTGTACGTATGGAGGTCTAGGTATCAGCCACTGGAGTGTGACCTTGGGTAAGAAGGCCCATGCAGGCCTCATTGACAGAGCTTTAAACTAGGCTTGAAGGGGAGGGGAATTACACCAGGCTAGCCCGTGGCAAGCTGTGGGATGCCAAGCCAAGCTTAGAGCGACAGGGTGCCAGTGAGGACCCTCAGTCTGTTGCCTGCAGCCATGCTGGATACACTGCAGCACACTTGAAGCCTTATGGAGTCAAACCAGAGCGGGTGAAGTTCCTCAAAGGAATTCCAAGCACTACTGCCGGGAAGTCGGCCTCCCCGGGGGACCAAGTTAAATGACTCTTTGCAAAGACTCTATCCCAAGCATAAGTACAGGTTGGGCAGGGGTTGGATTGACAGCAGACCTGAGGAGAAGGACTTGGGGGTATTTGTTAATGAGAAGCTGAACATGAGCTGCCAATGTGTGCCTGCTGCCCTGAATGCCAGTGGCTTTCCTGGGGTGCATTTAAAGAGTGGTGACCAGCAGGATGAGGGAGATGAATGATTCTCCCACTCAACTCCACTCTCGTGAGACCCCACCTAGAGTTCTGTGTCCAACTCTTCGGGTCCCCAACATAAAGACATGGAGCTGTTGGAGCGAGTCCAGAGGAGAGCCACCGAGATGATCCGAGGGCTAGAACACCTCTCTTTGGAAAACAGGCTGAGAGCATGTGGTAGTTCATCCTGGAGAAGAGAAGGATGCAGGGAGACCTTGTTGCAGCCTTTCAATATCTGAAGGGGCCTAGAAGCATGCTGTAGAAGGACTGTTTACAAGGGAATGGACTGAGGGGCCAAGGTGTAATGATTTAAAAGACAGTAGATTTAGACTAGATATAAGGAACAAAATCTCTACTGTGAGGGTGGTGAAACAAAGGAACAGGTTGCCCACAGAGGTGGTTGTGGTGGTTTGACCCTGGCTGGAGGCCAGACGCCCACCAAAGCCGCTCTCTCACTCCCCTTTTCAGCTAGACAGGGGAGAAAATATATATTGAGAGGCTTAAGAGTCAAGATAAGGACAGGGAGAGATCATTCTGCAATCAGCATGCATGGGCAAAACAGACTCAACAAAGAATAACAGAAAGAGAGCCATCTAATTTATCACACTACACTGCACACCCAGTGAAACCAGAGTTGGCTAAGGAGAAGTGCAATCAGATCTTAAAACACTTCCCCCCACCCCTCCCTCCTTAGCTGACAACTCTATTCATGATTTCTCTCCCTTCTCCCCACCCCGCTTTGTGGCACAGGGAGGGGCAGGGAATGGGGGAATGGGGGGTTTTGGTCAGTTCCTCATGAATTGTTTTCCCTCTTAGGTTGGGGGGTGAGAGGGGGTGGTATTCCTCACACTCTTCCCCTGCTCCAGCATGGGGTCCCACCCAGGGAAGACAGTCCTCCATGAACTTCTCCTCCATGAGTCCTTTTTGTTGGGGCATCATCTCCTCACCACTTGCCTCAGCAGGGCTCCCTTCCATGGGGTGCTGACCCTCGGGCCCAGACTGCTCTAGCCTGGTCCACCCCACAGAGTCACAAGTCCCCCAGCAAACCTGCTGCAGCATGGGTCGGTCTCTCCACAGGCTGCAGATGGAATCTCTGCTCCCCATCATTATCCATGGGCTGCAGTGGGACAGCCTGCTTCACCATGGTCTTCTTCACAGGCTGCAGGGGAATGTCTGTCTCCAGCACATGGAGCGCCTCATACCCGCCCCCGCCTTCTTCTTCACTGACCTTGGTGCCTGCACAGTTTCTTACATCTTCTCACTCCCTTCTCTGGTGGCAAAATGCAGCTGCTTGCACTGGTTTGGGGTTTTTTCTTCTTAACTGTGATTCCCAGAGGTGCTGTGACCATCACTGATTGGCTCGGTCTAGGTCAGTGACGAGTCAGGCCTTGGTTGGCTGGGGTTTACTCTGTCAAGCTTAGGTAAAGCACATGCAAAATGCAACCATCATAATGGGCGGTGGCTTCAGTATAACGGCCTTGTCTGGGGTTCCAGCCTGGCTATCTTAGGTGTGTGGCTCCTCTTGGTTGGCCTGGCCTGGAGTTTTACAAAGGTAGCAGTTTTACAAAGTGGTATGAGGCCTGTGAGGTTGTTCAGGGTCACTATAACTGAGAGAATTTTGAAAGGTCAAAGCTGCAACCTGGATGTACCTGTTGGAAGCTTCCAGCACTGGAATACCTGAGCCTGGGTCCCAGCAGAGATGGCACCTTGATTCCCTGAGTTTGGTGGAGCAAGTGCTCTAACGACTGGGAAATGTGTGTAAAAAGGCTCTTAGGGCAGAGATAGCAGATCCCAGACATACCTCCAAGCCCCTCCTAAAGATAACACAAATCCTCCCATGTACTGGTTCTGTGTGCGTGCCTATGGAGACAGCGAGTGAGTTGTCAAGAAACAGACCACATGTGCACTTGGAAAATCCATTTCTTCCAGCTGTGCTAGAGGAAATGTTGGCTAGCTTGTCAGGATAGATAAGACTGCAGCAAGACCTACAAGGAAGGCTAATTCAATGCAATGAAAGCAGAAACACTGCAGAAGCAATGGCTTGTAACTGGGAAGCACAAGGGGACATATGTCAGAAACAGCCTGTCCCTCTTCTTGGCTGAGAGAGAACTCGTAGCTGGAAACGACTGATAACCAGAGGTGCACTAGGGAGACATGGCAGGGAGGAACACAGGGACATGTGAGGGGCAACCTGTCACAAAACCACCACCACCACTACTACCACACTGGCCAGAGGGAGACAGGCCCTCCTGAAGCCAGAACCGCCCACCTGGAAGGGCTCACAGGTGCTGATGCATGCAGAAACAGCTCCCAGAGCCTCCACTACCACCCAGTGAGGGGCCAGGGAGATGACCTCCTCACTTGGGCAGTGGTTGGGCTCCCCACAGTCTGCAGGGCACACTCAAAGGCTGAGGAGGGCATTTGTGTGCAGGGATGCAGCCAGGCAGGCCCTGAGGCCTGCGAGGCCTGCAGGAGCCAGGGACATCTTCTCAGCGGCAAGGGACAGCTTGACTCCTTGAAAGGAGTCCACTGCCTGTGTCTCACCCTCCCCTTCCTGTGGGTAGGCTGATGGCTTTCCTTGATGCCTGCAAGATCTCCCCAGAGCGTCACCTTTCTCTCTGGACAATGGTGACAGCGTCCAGAGCAAGAAGGACCACACAGAGACTCAGGCTGGGATGCAGCAGAACTTTAATGAATTGAAAGAGGGAAAGGAGGTCTTCTGGGTGAGGGCCAGAGTGCAGGGAGTACCAGGGTGGCTAGGAGACTTTACCCAGAGGAAGTCTTTCTCCAGGAAAGAGTTTGCATTGGGTGTCTGTCTGCCCACCTGACTGCCCCAGAGAGGGAGAGGGGCAGTAGGTTCTTCTTGGGCGAGGCCCTGGCAGATGCTCACAGCCCAGGGCAGAAAAAGGCAGCAGAGAAAAGAGAGAGAGAAAAGAGAGTGAGAAATGGGCAGGGTAGGCAAGGGCCGTGTTTTCAGAGAGCTCAGGCATGCCTCTTCCTGCCTTCCTTTGCAGCAGAAGGCGTGGATGCTTGGTGCCTCTGAAAATGATGGCCAGGATCTCCGTGCTCAGTCCATTACAGTCTTCTGGGTTCCTGTGGGGGTCCTCCTGTGGGGCTGCCTGCAGCAGCTTTAGCAGGGCTGACATCTGTTGCCACAGTAGCGGCTGGTGATGCAGGAGAGGTCAAAGCCCCCAGAGTTGATGGGCACTCCCTCACAGCTGAGGATGCTGCCAACAGCAGCAGAGGTGGAGGAGCCCACAACGGTGTTCTGTGGGAAGGAGCTGAGGATGGGTCCAGGCAGGATCACCACCACAGGGGAGGGCTCGATGACCACGGTGGAGCTCTGGCACTGCCTGACACAGGGCTCATTGCAGCTGTTGGCCAGGGGGGTCGGGCCGCAGGGCTGGCAGCAGGGCTGGCACTGGGTGTAGCAGGACATGTTGCAGGGATGGAGGTGCACCTGGAGAGAGATTGAGGGAAGCAGAGCATGAGTGGTGGGTGAGGAGCAGCCTGTCATCCCATCACAAGGGACCCAAGGCATGTGGCAGGTGAGGAGATACAGACTTTGCACTAGGCCCACATGCCTCTTTTCCTGTCCCCTTTGGCACTGTGCAAAGAGAGTGGGGCCTAGGAAAGTTCTTTCCTACCCAAGAACATAAGCGTCCCCTCAGCCCAGCCCCTCTCCACACCAGACCTTCTCCCTGCTTCTCCCCCCAGGTCAGGCAGCCCCCTGTCCCAGTGTAGGACAGAGCTTCCAACTCACTTGCTTCCAAAGGAGAAGAAGGCGAGTGAAGCGAATGAGAGAGGGAAGAGCTGGGATGGCTTTTATACCGTTCCTGCACTGCCCCAGGTCCAGAGGAAGCCTCTGTGGAAGCCATACTTTTCTGAGAAGCTCATCTGAAATGCAAAACATCCCAGGTAATGATATGGGCTGTGCTTTGGTTTCCTGAAGCCTTGTCATTTCCTTGTTTGGCTGTGCCCACTCTCCCTTGAAGGCTCCGATTCAGTGCTGACATGGGAAGCCCAAGGATTCCTGGGGCAGGAGTGCATCAGTGCCAGCAGAAGAGTGCAAAAAATTTCATCTGTAGGACATTGGCTTGGAGCACTCCCGTGCTGGGCACTGGCCCATGGCATTTCTTTTGCTTATTTGCACACCCATGGCCAGGAAGGTCGCTTCTGCTCCTGGCCCTGCAATCCTCACGTGGTTGCTGAAGGTCTACTGAGTGAGATGATGTGTTGCATCTCCTTTCTTCCAGACTCCAAGCTCTCTTGAAGGTCACTGCTCATTGGCTTCAGTAGCAGAGTATGGTCAGCTCTGCTACTTTTGGCTCTTTTCCTCCTAACACATGTCCTCCTAACACATTAGGCATTGGAATGGGTTGCCCAAGGAGGTGGTGGAGTCCCCATCCCTTGGGGTGTTTAAGGAAAGGTTGGATGAGGTACTTAGGGACATGGTTTAGTAAGTGATGTGGCTGGTAAGGGGACGGTTGGACTGGATGATCTTGGGAGGTCCTTTCCAACCTTAATGAGTGTATGATTCTATGAACACTGCTCTGGGGAGGCCATGGTGCTCCTTTGGGGACTTCTCCATCCTCTGGTCCCTGTTTGGGCATCGTTTACCAACAACAAAACCATTAGTGTGTCTATGGCCTTGTTCTGTCCCAGGGTGCTGAGCCTGCTGAGTATTGCTGACAATGAAACACAGATACAACAGAATTGTTGATAATGGAAGGTGCCTCCTGGACCAGCACTGCAGAATCAGAGTGTCAGAATGGTAGGGATTGGAAGGGATCTCTGACCATCATGAATCAACCCCCGCAGCTAATGCATGTTCACCTATAGCAGGCTGCACAGGATCATGCCATTTGCAGATGACACCCAAATTGGGAGGAGCTGTTGACTCTTTTGAGGGTGGAGAAGGGACCTGGACAAATTAGAGAGCTGGGCAATCACCAACAGCATGAAGTTTAACAAGGGCAATTGCCAGATTCTGCACCTGGGAAGGGACAACCCTGGTTACACATACAGGCTGGGGGATCAGACAGTGGAGGCCAGCCATGCTGAGAGGATTTTGGGGGTCACAGTTGACAGCAAATTACCCATGAGCCAGCAGTGTGCCCAGGCAGCCAGGAGTGCCAAACGTGTCCTGGGGTGCATCAAACACGGTATTGCCAGCTGGTCCTGGGAGGTGATTGTCCCACTCTACACTGTGCTGGTTCAGCCTCACCATTAGTATTGTGTGCAGTTTTGGGCGCCACAGTACAAGATGGACACAAAAATATTGGAGAGTGTCTAGAGGAAGGTAACAAAGATGGTGAAGGGTCTGGAGGGGATGTCATATGAGGAGAGGCTGAAGTCTCTTGGTTTGTTCAGCCTGGAGAAAAACAGACTGAGGGGAGACCTCATCATGGTCTAGAGCTTCCTTACGAGGGTGAGCAAAGGGGCAGACACTGATCTCCTCTCTTTGGTGACCAGGGATAGACCCTAAGGGAACAGCACAAAGCTGCAACAGGTGAGGTTTAGGTTGGATATTAAGAAGAGGTTCTTTACTTAGAATGAGGTCAGGCATGGTTCCCCTACAGGGTCACAAATCTTGCAAGCAAACCTGCTCCTCCATGGGCCCCTGTCTCCATGAGCTGCAGGTCCTGCCAGGAGCTTGCTCCAGCACTGGCTTCCCACCAGGTCACAGCCTCATTCAGGAGTCACCATCTGCTCCACTCTGAGGTCCTCCACAGGCTGCAGGTGGGATCTCAAGAGAGCGTGGATTCTGGGAGAAAGGGGACGTGACACATAATCCCGCTACAGAGCACACTGGCAACCATGTGAGGATTGCAGGGCCAGGAGCTGAAGGGACCTTCCTGCCCACGGGAGTGCAAATAAGCAAAAGAAATGCCATGGGCCAGTGCCCAGCACAGGAGTGCCCCAGGCCAGTGTCCTACAGATGAAATCTCTTGCACTTGAGACTCATCTTCTGCTGGCACTGATGCACTCCTGCCCCAGGAATCCTTGGGCCTCCAACGTCAGCACTGAATCAGAACCCTCAAGGGGGAGTGGGCACGGCCAAACAAGGAAATGACAAGGCTTCAGGAAACGAAGCACAGCCCATATCATAAATTGGGATGTTTTGCATTTCAGATGAGCTTCTCCATAAATTACTACTTCCACAGAGGCTTCCTCTGGACCTGGGGCAGTGCAGGAACGGTATAAAAGCCATCCCAGCTCTTCCCTCTCTCATTCGCTTCACTCGCCTTCTTCTCCTTTGGAAGCAAGTGAGTTGGAAGCTCTGTCCTACACTGGGACAGGGGGCTGCCTGACCTGGGGGGAGAAGCAGGGAGAAGGTCTGGTGTGGAGAGGGGCTGGGTTGAGGTTGGGTTCTTGGTTTGGAAAGGACTTTCCTGGGCTCCATTCTCTTTGCACAGTGCTGAAAGGGGTGGGTAAAGTGGTAGGTGGGCCACCTGCAAAGTCTCTATCTCCTCACCTGCCACATGCCTTGGGTCACTCGTGATGGGATGACAGGCTGCTCCTCACCCACCACTCATGCTCTGCTTCCCTCAATCTCTTTCCAGGTGCACCTCCATCCCTGCAACATGTCCTGCTACACCCAGTGCCAGCCCTGCTGCCAGCCCTGCGGCCCGACCCCCCTGGCCAACAGCTGCAATGAGCCCTGTGTCAGGCAGTGCCAGAGCTCCACCGTGGTCATCGAGCCCTCCCCTGTGGTGGTGACCCTGCCCGGACCCATCCTCAGCTCCTTCCCACAGAACACCGTTGTGGGCTCCTCCACCTCCGCTGCTGTTGGCAGCATCCTCAGCTGTGAGGGAGTGCCCATCAACTCTGGGGGCTTTGACCTCTCCTGCATCACCAGCCGCTACTGTGGCAACAGATGTCAGCCCTGCTAAAGCTGCTGCAGGCAGCCCCACAGGAGGACCCCCACAGGAACCCAGAAGACTGTAATGGACTGAGCACGGAGATCCTGGCCATCATTTTCAGAGGCACCAAGCATCCACGCCTTCTGCTGCAAAGGAAGGCAGGAAGAGGCATGCCTGAGCTCTCTGAAAACACGGCCCTTGCCTACCCTGCCCATTTCTCACTCTCTTTTCTCTCTTTTTTCTCTGCTGCCTTCTGCTGCCCTGGGCTGTGAGCACCTGCCAAGGCCTCACCCAAGAAGGACCTACTGCCCCTCTCCCTCTCTGGGGCAGTCAGGCAGGCAGACAGACACCCAATGCAAACTCTTTCCTGGAGAAAGACTTCCTCTGGGTAAAGTCTCCTAGCCACCCTGGTACTCCCTGCACTCTGGCCCTCACCCAGAGGACCTCCTTACCCTCTTTCAATTCATTAAAGTTCTGCTGCATCCCAGCCTGAGTCTCTGTGTGGTCCTTCTCACTCTGGACGCTATCCCCATTGTCCAGAGAGAAAGGTGACGCTCTGGGGGGTCTTGCAGGCATCAAGGAAAGCCATCGGCCTACCCACAGGAAGGGGAGGGCGAGACACAGGCAGTGGACTCCTTTCAAGTAGTCAAGCTGTCCTTGCTGCTGAGAAGATGTCCCTGGCTCCTGCAGGCCTCACAGGCCTCAGGGCCTGCCTGGCTGCATCCCTGCACACAAATGCCCTCCTCAGCCTTTGAGCATGCCCTGCAGATGATGGGGAGCCCAACCACTTCAGGAGAGCAGATTTTGGTCTTTCAGAGATCTGCTCAAAAGAAAAAAACCGAACCAAACAAACATGGTATTAGGTGTTGGAGGGAAGCAGGTGTCAGAAAAGCTGCCTAATATTCAAGGGCCACCTCCCCCAAGATCAAATGCGGAAGATGCCCAATATGTTAGTGGCAAATAAAGTCTGGGGAAAATGTGGGCCTACTGTTGAGTGGGGCAGAGGCCCTGGTGACACAGGACAGTAGTTGTTTCATCACCACAGTTTTTACTTGCAAGACCAGCCTTCAGGAATCCCAAGCCCCACAGACCACGGGGAAAGTTTGGACCAAGGAAAACATATCCTTGGTAGAAGAGGATTAGATTAGGCACTACTTAAGCAAACTGGACATGCAAAAGTCCATGAGCCTTGATCAGACACACCTATGAGCAGTGAGGGAGCTGACTGAGATCATTGTGAGGCTACTCCCAATAATATTTGAAAGATTGTAGTGATTGGGGGAGGTACTTAAGGACAAAAGGAAAGCAAGTGACATTCTCATCTTGAAAAAGGCCAAGAAAGGGGTGTGGGTGAGCTCCAGAAAGCCCATGATAGGAAAAGGCTGTTCCTGGTGTGGTGTGCTAGTGGAGTCCTCACCTATCTAGCTAGAAACACCCACTCTTCTGCACATGCCTGCTTTGTTATTGGGAATGTGGTGGGGTTTGTCCCACTGGAGTTTTACAAATTCTCTTGGGGTCCCCAGTTTTTTGGAGATAGTACTGTTTTAGGAAGTGTTGTGTTTTAGCCCCAGCTGGCAGCTGAGCACCACACAGCCCCTTGCTCAGTCCCAGGTAGGATGGGGAGAAGAATGGGAAGCCAAAGGCAAACCTTGTGGGTTGAGATATGGACAGTTTACTGTGAAAACAAAGGGAGGGAGAAATAGCAATAACTGGACTTACAGCAAAAAATATACAAAACTGGCATTAAACAATGCAACTTCTCACCGAACTGTACCACTCAGACCATAAAGCTTAAAGCCATCCTGGAGCCACCTGCTCTTCCCTCACCAGCCTCCCCTTTATGCCAAGCATGGTGTCATGGTATGAAATACTGCCTTTGGTTAGTTTGGGTCACAGTGATGATTCCCTGAGGGAGCTTAAGGTTGGCCATGGGTGTAATAAAGAATAAAGTCCCTTTTCCAGCTGGAATATTATCGTCCTGCTAATTTTGTAAAATTTAAAGGTTAGAAAGCAGAGAGTAAGCCAGCGTATGACTAAGAAAACTCATTTTAACCCTGTGATAAGACTCATGGCCATACACATCAAACAGGCCACTCAGAAACATCCCAGAGAAACACCTCTCTGCCTGGATATCTGGGATAAGGATCTGAAGAGGAAAAAATGACAGAAACATGGGGTGCAGTGCAGCAGAACTTTACTGAGTCAGAAGAAATAAACAGTGTTGCCCTGAGTGAAGATAGTGCTGCAGGGAGCATGAGGGACAGAAAAGAATCTGATGACACTGGTTCTATCAGACATCCCACCAGGTATTGATCTGGCTGCTCCACAAAGACAGCAGGGCAAGCAGATTCTTCCTTGGCTGGCTTTGTGAGGCTCACAGTCCAGGGGAACACAAGAGAATGGGGAGCCTACAACTCACAGCCATGTTCTCTGCTGACCACTTCCATCCCAATGCTGAGCTTTCCAGGGAAAAACACAAGCTGTGCAAAACAAAGCAGGTGGCAGTTGCACGTAGGATAATTCTATCCAGAGCCAAAAAGGCAGAGAAATTTAGAAAATAGATGTTCACTGGCCAACAAGCCTGCGTTGCCAATCTCTGCAAAATCATCTGTAAAAGCCGTCTCCCTGGGGAGGTGGGGGCTGGGGGTAAGCAGGAGCTCTCTCCCTGACCATGCTGGGATTGCACCTGCAGAGGAAAGGATGACACAGAGACATAGGCTAGGATGCAGCAGAACTTTAATGAGTCAAAAGCAGGAAATGAGGTAGGTCCGAGTGGAGTCCTCAAGGCAAGGATCACGATCACAGGGGGCAGAGACGACTCTACACCCCATGGCTGTGGCAGAGATCCCAGCAGACGTCTGTCTGCCTGCCCCAGAGAGGGAGCAGAGCCAGCAGGTTGTCCCTAGGCTGGTGCTGTGGAGCTCACAGCTCAGGGGAGCACAAGAGACGAAGGAGATGAGCAAAAGGGGAATGGAAGAGGGGAAAGGCAGCCATGGGTCGTGCTTGAGAGAGCCCAGGCTGGCCCCATCCTTTTGCAAGGTGAGCTGCAGTGGCTCAGTTGCTATGGTAGCGTTTTGTGGGTGCCTGGGTGTGATGTCCAGTGGCATCACCAGCAGCTTTAGCAGGGGAGGCACCTGCTGCCGCAGTAGCGGCTGCCGAAGCCAGAGAGGCCGAGGCCGGAGAGGCCAAAGCCCCCAGAGGAGATGGGCACTCCCCCAGAGCTGAGGATGCTGCCAACGGCAGCGGAGGTGGAAGATCCCACGGCGGTGCTCTGCGGGAAGGAGCTGAGGATGGGTCCGGGCAGGGTCACCACCACGGGGGAGGGCTGGATGACCACGGTGGAGTCCTGGCACTGCCTGACACAGGGCTCATTGCAGCTGTTGGCCAGCGGGGTTGGGCCGCAGGGCTGGCAGGGCTGGCACGGGCTGTAGCAGGACATGTTGCAGGGATGGAGATGCACCTGGGAGAGAGGGCAGCAGGGAGCAGAGCATGAGGGGTAGGGGAGGAGCAGCCTGTCACTCCAGACCTGGAGGCACTGTAGGGTTGTTTTGCTTTCCCATCCACCCAAAAGAGCCCTGCCACATGCGACCGAGCCCAGGGAGATCCCTTCCTAGCCCATAGCTCAGGAGACACTTCAGTCAAGCCCCAGCTGTCTCCATGCAGCACCTTTTACCCTCTTCCCTTTCCCATTACAAGCAGACCTACAAGTCAGCGCAGAAGAAAAGGGCAGTTTTTGGTGAGGAATCCTGGAGAAGAAGGAAGTGGAGGAAGAGAGATGAAAAGGACATGAACTGAGGAAGAGCAGAAAGGAGAGAGGCCTCCAGACTCACCTGGTTCCAAAGGAGATGGAGGCGAGAGGAGTGGATGCGAGAGTGAGGAGAAGGACCTGCTTTTATACTGCTCCTGCACTGCCCCAGGCACACAGTCCCTGCATGTGGGCAGTAATTTTCCAGCAGACTCACCTCCAGTGCACAATATCCTACCTAATGGCACAGCTGGTGTTTTGGTTTCCCTCAACACTGCCATTTTCTTTCCTCATTTCTGACATGCTTGCTGTGCCACGCAGGCTTCTGAGGGGTTGTTTTCAAGCCGCAACGCAGGGAGATGCTCATACCCTCCCGTGAATGCAGTCCTCTCTGGGGTGCCCAAAGGCACCTCTGCCTGATGAGGTGACACATACTTCTCACTTAATCCTTTACTGGTTGACTTGGCAAAGTCATCCTCTCTTTTGGCTGTCTCTGGGGCTCTCTGACCACTGTCTTCAGTTGGCATGAAGAAGGAAAGACCCCTGAACACCATGATTCCTGAAAAACCCCTTCTGGAGTTGGGTCCCTCCATACAACATGACAATTGTGTTGGGCTTTTGACAAGTTAATTGTCCTTCCAATTCTCCTCACACCACTGTGCCCTTTTGCTGCTGACTTTGGACCTGGACCCAGGGCGTATCCAAAGGAACGGGCACTTTTCCACCCGGAGCGCCCTGCAGCCCCTTGAGCTCTGGGAGTGCTGGCAAGAAGCTCAGCCTGCGGGGCCAATGCAGTCGCGGCTGCTTGGAGCTGGGTACGTGGGCACAGCCAAGTCCCAAGAGATGGATTTCCTAGGTTGGGGATGGAGCTGTGCTGACCCAAATTGAGCCCTGCTTGGGCCAGGGTCCTGCAGACAGCGTGCACTACAGGCATGACCATTCAGCCATGGAGAGCCTTTTGAGGTATTGGGATGAGAGGCCCAAGACATTTCTGGCCAGGGCCACGGCAGTACAGGCCAATGACATGCCCGTGGGTGCTGTAGCAGTATGTGCAGGTAAAGGACCTGAGTCTGGGGAAACCGCCCAGGAGAGGACTGCATTGGAGCGAAGACATGGGCACCATCCTGCGCAGGGGCTTGTAAACAACCTCATCCGACTGACACAACCCTGCTCAGGAAATCCTTGAGCCTCTCATCCCTGGGTTTCATGGGGCTATGCTTCCTCATGGCACTAGAGATTCAGCATGCCTCCATGCCCCAAAGGACTCCTCAGTGTGAGAAGCAACCCAGCTCTGTTGGGTAGGAACTTAGACTGCCTACAACCTCCCAGCAAGCCAGGCCTAGTAGAGCCCCACCGTTCAACAAGCCTGAGGTTGCTCAGGACAGATGTTTGCTCAGAAGGGCTCTAAGAGTCCTTCAAAGAGGCATTGCACTTCCCTGCCCTGCAGACTTGTCCCAGAAGGGGAAGGGAATGCCTTCAGCAGGCCACCTTCCTGGGATAGCCTCTGCCCACCCATGGTGAGTCACACTCTAATTTGGGATTGGCCACTTGTCAGCCTTTTGGCGTGAGGCAAAGCCAGGAGAGCACGCTGTCTGCAAGTGTATGACCCACACAGGGCTGAATTCCCCTGTGGGCAGGGCAGCGCCATCCCTGCCCAGGGAGAATCACCTCTGAGTACTGGGCAGCACCCAAGTACACAGCTCCAGGCCAGGCCATTGTGCTTCCTGCAGCTCAGGGATCAAAGTGTGTGGTGAAAGCCCAGGGTGGTGTGAGGAGAGAGGGAGCAACAAGGTGCAGTCCTGAGACCCAACACATCAGCCGTCCTGTGAGGCAGGACTCAACTCCCCAGGGCTTGTGCTAAGATGAGGTTTCCTTCCACAGGCCTGCTGATGGCATTGGTTTGGGATCCACAGAGCAGGGGCCACTTTGTCAAAGACACCTGTAAATGTCTCCCCAAAAGGTGAAGATATCCTTGGGTGAAGGGGGTTGAAATGCATCCCACCTGGTTTGGGAGCCATGGCCACCTGCTGACTCAAGCAGAGAGACAGACAGGAAGGCAGGAGGAGGTCTTCAGTCACAGAAGTCTCTGAGCACCCAGGAGAGGTCTGCATTGGTGGGAAGACATGGGCACCTTCCTGCACAGGGGCTTGTAAACAACCTCACCTGACTGACATGACCCTGCTCAAGAAATCCTTGGGCCTCTCATGCCAAGGCTTCAAAGGAGCCTGCATGGCCTAATGGCCTTGTCAGAAATGAGGAAATGAAATGGCAGCGTTGAGGGAAACCAAAACACAACCTGTGCCATTTGGTAGAATATTTTGCTTTGGAGGTGAGTCTGCTGGAAAATTACTGCCCACATGAAGGGACTGTGTGCCTGGGGCAGTGCAGGAGCAGTATAAAAGCAGGTCCTTCTCCTCACTCTCGCATCCACTCCTCTCACCTCCATCTCCTTTGGAACCAGGTGAGTCTGAATCTCCTTGGGCTTGCTTGCTCTTGGAGGGGCTCTTCTGGGTGGAGTGAAGGGGTACCCCCCATGGTGGAGTGAAATACAACCCTCATGCTGAGTTTCCCACTGCCCTGTCTCCCAGGTGCATCTCCATCCCTGCAACATGTCCTGCTACAGCCCGTGCCAGCCCTGCCAGCCCTGCGGCCCGACCCCGCTGGCCAACAGCTGCAATGAGCCCTGTGTCAGGCAGTGCCAGGACTCCACCGTGGTCATCCAGCCCTCCCCCGTGGTGGTGACCCTGCCCGGACCCATCCTCAGCTCCTTCCCGCAGAGCACTGCCGTGGGATCTTCCACCTCCGCTGCCGTTGGCAGCATCCTCAGCTCTGGGGGAGTGCCCATCTCCTCTGGGGGCTTTGGCCTCTCCGGCCTCGGCCTCTCTGGCTTCGGCAGCCGCTACTGCGGCAGCAGGTGCCTCCCCTGCTAAAGCTGCTGGTGATGCCACTGGACATCACACCCAGGCACCCACAAAATGCTACCATAGCAACTGAGCCACTGCAGCTCACCTTGCAAAAGGATGGGGCCAGCCTGGGCTCTTGGAAATCATGGCCCATGGCTGCCTTTCCCCTCTTCCATTCCCCTTTTGCTCATCTCCTTCGTCTCTTGTGCTCCCCTGAGCTGTGAGCTCCACAACGCCAGCCTGGAGACAACCTGCTGGCTCTGCTCCCTCTCTGGGGCTGGCAGACAGATGTCTGCTGGGATCTCTGCCACAGCCATGGGGCGTAGAGTCGTCTCTGCCCCCTGTGATCGTGATCCTTGCCTTGAGGACTCCACTCGGACCTCCCTCATTTCCTGCTTTTGACTCATTAAAGTTCTGCTGCATCCCAGCCTATGTCTCTGTGTCATCCTTTCCTCTGCAGGTGCAATCCCAGAGTGGTCAGGGAGAGAGTTGCTCCTTCTCTACGCCCCACCTCCCCCAGCGAGATGCCAGGAGAACCCATCATAACCATAGCATTTTCAAGGGAGGACACAGTGCAGTGGGCTGCCTTCTCATAGAGCCATATTATCATATGGGTCATAGAGTGGTTTTGGTTGGAAGAGACTTTCTAAAGATCATCCAGTCCCACAACCCTGCCATGTGCAGAGAAAACTGTCTCTGCATCACATTACACAAAGTTCCATTGAACCAGATCCTCAACTCCTCCAGGGATGGGAGATCCCATCCTTGTCTGGGCTACCTTTTCCAGTGTCTCACCACCTTAGTTTTAAGACATTTCTTCCTTGTGTCCAAGCGACATCTACACTGTTTTAGTTTAAAACTGATGCTCCTTGTCCTGCTACTAAGACACTTGGTACAACGTCTCTCTCCCACTTTTGATACTGGAGGAGTACAATAATGCAGAGCCTTCTCCAGGCAGAACAAGCCCAACATCCTCCTCAACCTTTCTTCCCAGGACATCTCTTGCATCCCTCTGATCATTTTTGTAGCCCTTCTCTGGACCTGCTCCAAGAGGTCCGTGCCTCTTTTGCACCGGGAACCCCAGACTGGACGCAGTACCCCAGGTGGGGTCTAACAACAGTGGACTGTGAGCAGAGAATAACCGCCCTTGGCCTGCTGGCCGTGTTTCTTTGGGGTACAGCCTGTTTCACGACTAGCTTTTGGGGCTGCAAACACACACTGCTGGCTCAAAACCAGTTTTCAAGCTCCAGTCTCCCTGGTTCCTTCTCTGCAAGCCTGGTCTTACCCATTCATCCTCCAGTCTGGTTTGACAGTGCCCACAGCCAGCTGCAGGACCCTGCACTGGGCCTTGTTTACCTGATGGCTTCAAGTTCCTGAGTTTCACATGGCACATTTCTGAAGCCTGCCACGACCTCTCTGGACAGCATCCCTTCCCTCCAGCATATGAATTGCCCCCCTCAGTTTGGTGTCACTCAGCAGCCTGCTGAGGGGACACTCAATCCCACTGTCTATGTCACTGATGAAGATATGAACGAGTGTTGGTCCGAGTACAGGCCCCTGAAGGACACCACTCATCCCAGGTTTCCACTTGGACTTTGAGGCCTTGGGGCACTGCCATGTGCAGGTGAGGAAGGCAACTAGGACTCCACCACGGGCCCTGGCCATCAGGCCCAGCTTTGCTGTGCCCCTGGGCAGATGTGCCCTCTTGGCCTTGCTGCACGTGCTGTGACGGGGCACGTGGGCAGTGCTGGCGCTGGTTGAGGAGCCTGGGCTGTGGAAGGCAGCAGCTACACAGGATCCTGGGAAGTGGACAAGAGGGCAGAGGAACAGACAGGGGAGGACTGGCAGCAATTCCCCTTGCCCTGTCTGCCACTGCTCTGGGGGAGGAGACACGAGCTGAAAATGGCTCCAGAGGGCAGCAGGAGAGGCAACGGGGGAACCAGGCTGCACCAAAGCTCATAGTCTGTACAGCAGCCCATGTGGGGATGTGCTTTAGATGTGTGGAAAACAAATAAGACACCAAAGCTACAGCTGTTTCTGCGTGGTCCTTGCACAGCATCAAAGCCATCTCCCTTTCTCCCGCTGAAGCCCCTGCAGTGGAGGCCCGGGGTGGGCAAGCTGCCCAGAGGGGACACGGTCAGGGCTGTAGTGTGAGGTGACCAAAGGACTGTTCTATGCCATCTAACATCATCCTCAGAAATCAAAGTGTTGGCAGACTGTCATGCTTTTGCATGAGCTGTTTGTTTGCTGGCCTGCTCTTCTGATTCTCCCCCATGCCACTGGGACAGCAGAGCCAGCAAGAAGCGCCAGTGGGTGTTTGGTTCTGTTTGGGGTCACCACGCCACTCAGGCCCACAGGCAGTGCCTGTCCCCCTTGCCCTGCTCTGTCCCTACCTGTGCCCAGGCCTTCCTGGGAAGGTTTCTAAAGAGAGAGAGGCAGGGAGAGGCTCAGGGCAGCAGCCAGGGAGGCAGCGGCTATGGGCTGAGTGTCTCAGGGCTCTGTCCCAGAGCTCTCCAAAGCGATGTGGTGAGCAGCAGCAAAGGCTGCCCAGCAGCCTGCAGCCAAGGAACAGGAACTGCTCAGCAGCTGCAGGACAGAGCTGGGCAACATATCCAGCCAGGGCAACATGTCTCTGCCAGGGCATCTTGGGAGAGCATCTGCATGGGAAAGTATGACACAGAGACGTGAGCTGGGTTGCTGCAGAACTTTAATGAGTCAGAAGAGAGAAACAAGGTGGCTCTGAGTCGAGAGGTCCCCCGTGGCTGTGGCAGGCATCCCACCCAGGTGCCCGTATGCCTGCCCCAGAGAGGTAGCAGGGCCAGCAGGTTCTCCCAAGGCATTCTGGATGGGGCTCACAGCCCAGGGGAGCAGAAGAGACCAAGGACACAGGAGCGAAAGGAGAACTGGAGTTGCTCAGCCCCTGTAAAGGCAACATCCGGATGCTCCATCCCTTTCCAGTGCCAGCTTGTGGGTGCCTGGGGGGTCTTCTCCAGCGCCATCACAAGCAGCTTTAGCAGGGGAGGCACCTGCTGCCGCAGTAGCGGCTGCCGAAGCCAGAGAGGCCGAGGCCGGAGAGGCCAAAGCCCCCAGAGTTGATGGGCACTCCCCCAGAGCTGAGGATGCTGCCAACGGCAGCGGAGGTGGAAGATCCCACTGCGGTGCTCTGCGGGAAGGAGCTGAGGATGGGTCCGGGCAGGGTCACCACCACGGGGGAGGGCTGGATGACCACGGTGGAGTCCTGGCACTGCCTGACACAGGGCTCATTGCAGCTGTTGGCCAGCGGGGTCGGGCCGCAGGGCTGGCAGGGCTGGCACGGGCTGTAGCAGGACATGTTGCAGGGATGGAGATGCACCTGGGAGAGAGGACAGTGGGAAACTGAGCATGAGTGATGGTTGAAGACAAGCATTTCACTCCACCACATGGGGTACCCTTTCATGCCACCCAGAAGAGCCCCTCCAAGAGCAAGCAAGCCAAACGAGATTCAGACTCACCTGGTTCCAAAGGAGACGGAGGTGAGAGTAGTCGATGCGAGAGTGAGGAGAAGGACCTGCTTTTATACTGCTCCTGCACTGCCCCAGGCACACAGTCCCTGCATGTGGGCAGTAATTTTCCTGCAGACTCACCTCCAAAGCAAAATATTCTACCAAATGGCACAGGTTGTGTTTTGGTTTCCCTCAACGCTGCCATTTCATTTCCTCATTTCTGACAAGGCCATTAGGCCACGCAGGCTCCTTTGAAGCCTTGGCATGAGAGGCCCAAGGATTTCCTGAGCAGGGTCGTGTCAGTCAGGTGAGGTTGTTTACAAGCCCCTGTGCAGGAAGGTGCCCATGTCTTCCCACCAATGCAGACCTCTCCTGGGTGCTCAGAGACTCCTGTGACTGAAGACCTCCTCCTGCCTTCCTGTCTGTCTCTCTGCTTGAGTCAGCAGGTAGCCATGGCTCCCAAACCAGGTGGGATGCATTTCAACCTCCTTCACCCAAGGACATCTTCACCTTTTGGGGAGACATTTATTGGTGTCTTTGGCAAAGTGGCCCCTGCTCTGGGAGTCTCAAACCAATGCCATCAGCAGGCCTGTGGAAATAAAACCTCATCCTAAAACTCCTAATTCCTCCAGAAGCCCTGGGGAGTTGAGTCCTGCCTCACAGGACGGCTGATGTGTTGAGTCTCAGGACTGCACCTTGTTGCTCCCACTCTCCTCACACCACCCTGGGCTTTCACCACACGCTTTGATCCCTGAGCTGCAGGAAGCACAATGGCCTGGCCTGGAGCTGTGTACTTGGGTGCTGCCCAGTACTCAGAGGTGGTTCTCCCTGGGCGGGGATGGCGCTGCCCTGCCCACAAGGGAATTCAGCCCTGTGTGGGTCATGCACTTGCAGACAGCATGCTCTCCTGGCTTTGCCTCATGCCAAAAGGCTGACAAGTGGCTAATCCCAATTTAGATTGTGACTCACTATGGGACGGCAGAGGCTATCCCAGGAAGGTGGCCTGCTGAAGGCATTCCCTTCCCCTTCTGGGACAAGTCTGCAGGGCAGGGAAGTGCAATGCCTCTTTGAAGGACTCTTAGAGCCCCTCTGAGCATGGTGGGGCCCTGCTAGGCCTGGCTTGCTGGGAGGTTGTAGGCAGTCTACTTTCCTCTGCAAAAGTGCTGGGTTGCTACTCACGCTGAGGAGTTCTTTGGGGCATGGAGGCATGCTGAATCTCTAGTGCCATGAGGAAGCATAGCCCCATGAAACCCAGGGATGAGAGGCTCAAGGATTTCCTGAGCAGGGTTGTGTCAGTCGGATGAGGTTGTTTACAAGCCCCTGCGCAGGAAGGTGCCCATGTCTTCGCTCCAATGCAGTCCTCTCCTGGGCGGTTTCCCCAGACTCAGGTCCTTTACCTGCACATACTGCTACAGCACCCACGGGCATGTCATTGGCCTGTACTGCCGTGGCCCTGGCCAGAAATGTCTTGGGCCTCTCATCCCAATACCTCAAAAGGCTCTCCATGGCTGAATGGTCATGCCTGTAGTGCATGCTGTCTGCAGGACCCTGGCCCAAGCAGGGCTCAATTTGGGTCAGCACAGCTCCATCCCCAACCTAGGAAATCCATCTCTTGGGACTTGGCTGTGCCCACGTACCCAGCTCCAAGCAGCCGCGACTGCATTGGCCCCGCAGGCTGAGCTTCTTGCCAGCACTCCCAGAGCTCAAGGGGCTGCAGGGCGCTCCGGGTGGAAAAGTGCCCGTTCCTTTGGATACGCCCTGGGTCCAGGTCCAAAGTCAGCAGCAAAAGGGCACAGTGATGTGAGGAGAATTGGAAGGACAATTCACTTGTCAAAAGCCCAACACAATTGTCATGTTGTATGGAGGGACCCTGCTCCAGAAAGGGTTTTTCAGGAATCATGGTGTTCAGGGGTCTTCCCTTCTTCATGCTGACTGAAGACAGTGGTCAGAGAGCCCCAGAGACAGCCAAAAGAGAGGATGACTTTGCCAAATCAGCTAGTAAAGGAGTGAGAAGTATGTGTCACCTCATCAGGCAGAGGTGCCTTTGGGCACCCCAGAGAGGACTGCATTCACGGGAGGGTATGAGCATCTCCCTGCGTTGCGGCTTGAAAACAACCCCTCAGAAGCCTGCGTGGCACAGCAAGCATGTCAGAAATGAGGAAAGAAAATGGCAGTGTTGAGGGAAACCAAAACACCAGCTGTGCCATTAGGTAGGATATTGTGCACTGGAGGTGAGTCTGCTGGAAAATTACTGCCCACATGCAGGGACTGTGTGCCTGGGGCAGTGCAGGAGCAGTATAAAAGCAGGTCCTTCTCCTCACTCTCGCATCCACTCCTCTCGCCTCCATCTCCTTTGGAACCAGGTGAGTCTGGAGGCCTCTCCCCTTTCTGCTCTTCCTCAGCTCATCTCTTCATCTCTCTTCCTCCATTTCCTTCTCCTTCAGGATTCCTCACCATAAAGCTGCCCTTTTCTTCTGCGCTGACTTGTAGGTCTGCTTGTAATGGGAAAGGGAAGAGGGTAAAAGGTGCTGCATGGAGACAGCTGGGGCTTGACTGAAGTGTCTCCTGAGCTATGGGCTAGGAAGGGATCTCCTTGGGCTCGGTCACATGTGGCAGGGCTCTTTTGGGTGGATGGGAAAGCAAAACAACCCTACAGTGCCTCCAGGTCTGGAGTGACAGGCTGCTCCTCCCCCAACCCTCATGCTCTGCTCCCTGCTGCCCTCTCTCCCAGGTGCATCTCCATCCCTGCAACATGTCCTGCTACAGCCCGTGCCAGCCCTGCCAGCCCTGCGGCCCGACCCCGCTGGCCAACAGCTGCAATGAGCCCTGTGTCAGGCAGTGCCAGGACTCCACCGTGGTCATCCAGCCCTCCCCCGTGGTGGTGACCCTGCCCGGACCCATCCTCAGCTCCTTCCCGCAGAGCACCGCCGTGGGATCTTCCACCTCCGCTGCCGTTGGCAGCATCCTCAGCTCTGGGGGAGTGCCCATCAACTCTGGGGGCTTTGGCCTCTCCGGCCTCGGCCTCTCTGGCTTCGGCAGCCGCTACTGCGGCAGCAGGTGCCTCCCCTGCTAAAGCTGCTTGTGATGGCGCTGGAGAAGACCCCCCAGGCACCCACAAGCTGGCACTGGAAAGGGATGGAGCATCTGGATGTTGCCATTACAGGGGTCAGCAACTCCAGCTCTCCTTTCGCTCCTGTGTCCTTGGTCTCTTCTGCTCCCCTGGGCTGTGAGCCCCATCCAGAATGCCTTGGGAGAACCTGCTGGCCCTGCTACCTCTCTGGGGCAGGCATACGGGCACCTGGGTGGGATGCCTGCCACAGCCATGGGAGACCTCTCGACTCAGAGCCACCTTGTTTCTCTCTTCTGACTCATTAAAGTTCTGCAGCAACCCAGCTCACGTCTCTGTGTCATCCTTTCCCATGCAGATGCTCTCCCAAGATGCCCTGGCAGAGACATGTTGCCCTGGCTGGATATGTTGCCCAGCTCTGTCCTGCAGCTGCTGAGCAGTTCCTGTTCCTTGGCTGCAGGCTGCTGGGCAGCCTTTGCTGCTGCTCACCACATCGCTTTGGAGAGCTCTGGGACAGAGCCCTGAGACACTCAGCCCATAGCCGCTGCCTCCCTGGCTGCTGCCCTGAGCCTCTCCCTGCCTCCCTCTCTTTAGAAACCTTCCCAGGAAGGCCTGGGCACAGGCAGGGACAGAGCAGGGCAAGGGGGACAGGCACTGCCTGTGGGCCTGAGTGGCGTGGTGACCCCAAACAGAACCAAACACCCACTGGCGCTTCTTGCTGGCTCTGCTGTCCCAGTGGCATGGGGGAGAATCAGAAGAGCAGGCCAGCAAACAAACAGCTCATGCAAAAGCATGACAGTCTGCCAACACTTTGATTTCTGAGGATGATGTTAGATGGCATGGAATAGTCCTTTGGTCACCTCACACTACAGCCCTGACCGTGTTCCCTCTGGGCAGCTTGCCCACCCCTGGCCTCCACTGCAGGGGCTTCAGCGGGAGAAAGGGAGATGGCTTTGATGCTGTGCAAGGACCACGCAGAAACAGCTGTAGCTTTGGTGTCTTATTTGCTTTCCACACATCTAAAGCACATCCCCACATGGGCTGCTGTACAGACTATGAGCTTTGGTGCAGCCTGGTTCCCCCGTTGCCTCTCCTGCTGCCCTCTGGAGCCATTTTCAGCTCGTGTCTCCTCCCCCAGAGCAGTGGCAGACAGGGCAAGGGGAATTGCTGCCAGTCCTCCCCTGTCTGTTCCTCTGCCCTCTTGTCCACTTCCCAGGATCCTGTGTAGCTGCTGCCTTCCACAGCCCAGGCTCCTCAACCAGCACCAGCACTGCCCACGTGCCCTGTCACAGCACGTGCAGCAAGGCCAAGAGGGCACATCTGCCCAGGGGCACAGCAAAGCTGGGCCTGATGGCCAGGGCCCGTGGTGGAGTCCTAGTTGCCTTCCTCACCTGCACATGGCAGTGCCCCAAGGCCTCAAAGTCCAAGTGGAAACCTGGGATGAGTGGTGTCCTTCAGGGGCCTGTACTCGGACCAACACTCGTTCATATCTTCATCAGTGACATAGACAGTGGGATTGAGTGTCCCCTCAGCAGGCTGCTGAGTGACACCAAACTGAGGGGGGCAATTCATATGCTGGAGGGAAGGGATGCTGTCCAGAGAGGTCGTGGCAGGCTTCAGAAATGTGCCATGTGAAACTCAGGAACTTGAAGCTATCAGGTAAACAAGGCCCAGTGCAGGGTCCTGCAGCTGGCTGTGGGCACTGTCAAACCAGACTGGAGGATGAATGGGTAAGACCAGGCTTGCAGAGAAGGAACCAGGGAGACTGGAGCTTGAAAACTGGTTTTGAGCCAGCAGTGTGTGTTTGCAGCCCCAAAAGCTAGTCGTGAAACAGGCTGTACCCCAAAGAAACACGGCCAGCAGGCCAAGGGCGGTTATTCTCTGCTCGCAGTCCACTGTTGTTAGACCCCACCTGGGGTACTGCGTCCAGTCTGGGGTTGCCGGTGCAAAAGAGGCACGGACCTCTTGGAGCAGGTCCAGAGAAGGGCTACAAAAATGATCAGAGGGATGCAAGAGATGTCCTGGGAAGAAAGGTTGAGGAGGATGTTGGGCTTGTTCAGCCTGGAGAAGGCTCTGCATTATTGCACTCCTCCAATATCAAAAGTGGGAGAGAGACGTTGTACCAAGTGTCTTAGTAGCAGGACAAGGAGCATCATTTTTAAACTAAAACAGTGTAGATGTCGCTTGGACACAAGGAAGAAATGTCTTAAAACTAAGGTGGTGAGACACTGGAAAAGGTTGCCCAGACAAGGATGGGATCTCCCATCCCTGGAGGAGTTGAGGATCCGGTTCAATGGAACTCTGCATAATGTGATGCAGAGACAGTTGTCCCTGCACATTGCAGGGGAGAGGGACTGTCTGATCTTTGAAGGTCTCTCCCAACCAAAACACTCTATGAGCATATGATAATATGGCTCTATGAGAAGGCAGCCCACTGCACTGTGTCCTCCCTTGAAAATGCTATGGTTATGATGGGTTCTCCTGGCATCTCCCTCGGTGACGTGGGGCGGGGAGAAGGAGCAACTCTCTCCCTGACCACTCTGGGATAGCACCTGCAGAGGAAAGGATGACACAGAGACATAGGCTGGGATGCAGCAGAACTTTAATGAGTCAATAGCAGGAAATGAGGGAGGTCCGAGTGGAGTCCTCAAGGCAAGGATCACGATCACAGGGGGCAGAGACAACTCTACGCCCCATGGCTGTGGCAGAGATCCCAGCAGACGTCTGTCTGCCAGCCCCAGAGAGGGAGCAGAGCCAGCAGGTTGTCTCCAGGCTGGCGTTGTGGAGCTCACAGCTCAGGGGAGCACAAGAGACGAAGGAGATGAGCAAAAGGGGAATGGAAGAGGGGAAAGGCAGCCATGGGCCATGATTTCCAAGAGCCCAGGCTGGCCCCATCCTTTTGCAAGGTGAGCTGCAGTGGCTCAGTTGCTATGGTAGCATTTTGTGGGTGCCTGGGTGTGATGTCCAGTGGCATCACCAGCAGCTTTAGCAGGGGAGGCACCTGCTGCCGCAGTAGCGGCTGCCGAAGCCAGAGAGGCCGAGGCCGGAGAGGCCAAAGCCCCCAGAGTTGATGGGCACTCCCCCAGAGCTGAGGATGCTGCCAACGGCAGCGGAGGTGGAAGATCCCACGGCGGTGCTCTGCGGGAAGGAGCTGAGGATGGGTCCGGGCAGGGTCACCACCACGGGGGAGGGCTGGATGACCACGGTGGAGTCCTGGCACTGCCTGACACAGGGCTCATTGCAGCTGTTGGCCAGCGGGGTCGGGCCGCAGGGCTGGCAGGGCTGGCACGGGCTGTAGCAGGACATGTTGCAGGGATGGAGATGCACCTGGGAGAGAGGACAGTGGGAAACTCAGCATGAGAGATGGTTGAAGACAAGCATTTCACTCCACCACATGGGGTACCCTTTCATGCCTCCCAGAAGAGCCCCTCCAAGAGCAAGCAAGCCCAAGGAGATTCAGACTCACCTGGTTCCAAAGGAGACGGAGGCGAGAGGAGTGGATGAGAGGGTGAGGAGAAGGACCTGCTTTTATACTGCTCCTGCACTGCCCCAGGCACACAGTCCCTTCATGTAGGCAGTAATTTTCCAGCAGACTCACCTCCAAAGTAAAATATTCTACCTAATGGCACAGGTTGTGTTTTGGTTTCCCTCAACGCTGCCATTTGTATTCATCACTTCTGACACAGTTCATACTCTATGCAGGATCATTTCAAGTACCAAGATGAGATAAACAGGGATATGCTGGACAGGACAATGATAGATTTTTAAGTTTATTGCTTCATGGGAAAATATATGTACACAGGCAGAAGGCTCTCGCAGCACACAGGGAACATATCTGTCTACTGGAAGGAAGACAATGGACCTCCTAACTCCAGGAGGAACATAGAGAAAAGTGACCATGTGGAGGAAGTAAGCCAGAAGTTGTTCATCTCAACTCATCAAATCGGGTCTTTTCACGTTGTGTCCTGTGAGAATCTTTACAAATCGAGTGACAAAACACAGGCTAGGGAGGAGGGAAGCACAGGGTACCAAAATAGGCATGGCTGCTGGTTACCAAGGTTGTGGTGAGTAGAATGAAATTCAGGAAGCAGCCACTCTCCCCTGGGGCATGGCAAGAGCCCAGACTGGGGCAAGGAGTGTTTAATCCCATAATGCCAACTCCTTGCAGTGGAAGGAGGAAGAATTCCGAGCACCAGTACACGCTGAAGCCAGTGGGCTTCCAAATGGCTTTGCAGTAGAGGACGTGGGTCCTGCTGATGCTGCACGCTGTCTGCAAGTGTATGACCCACACAGGGCTGAATTCCCCTGCAGGCAGGGCAGCTCCATCCCTGCCCAGGGAGAACCACCTCTGAGTACTGGGCAGCACCCAAGTACACAGCTCCAGGCCAGGCCATTGTGCTTCCTGCAGCTCAGGGATCAAAGCGTGTGGCGAAAGCCCAGGGTGGTGTGAGGAGAGTGGGAGCAACAAGGTGCAGTCCTGAGACTCAACACATCAGCCGTCCTGTGAAGCAGGACTCAACTCCCTGGGGCTTCTGGAGGAATTAGGAGTTTTAGGATGAGGTTTTCCTTCCACAGGCCTGCTGATGGCATTGGTTTGGGACTCCCAGAGCAGGGGCCACTTTGCCAAAGACACCAATAAATGTCTCCCCAAAAGGTGAAGATGTCCTTGGGTGAAGGAGGTTGAAATGCATCCCACCTGGTTTGGGAGCCATGGCTACCTGCTGACTCAAGCAGGGAGGCAGACAGGAAGGCAGGAGGAGGTCTTCAGTCACAGGAGTCTCTGAGTACCCAGGAGAGGACTGCATTGGTGGGAAGACATGGGCACCTTCCTGCACAGGGGCTTGTAAACAACCTCACCCGACTGACACGACCCTGCTCAGGAAATCCTTGGGCCTCTCATGCCAAGGCTTCAAAGGAGCCTGCGTGGCCTAATGGCCTTGTCAGAAATGAGGAAATGAAATGGCAGCGTTGAGGGAAACCAAAACACAACCTGTGCCATTTGGTAGAATATTTTGCTTTGGAGGTGAGTCTGCTGGAAAATTACTGCCCACATGCAGGGACTGTGTGCCTGGGGCAGTGCAGGAGCAGTATAAAAGCAGGTCCTTCTCCTCACTCTCGCATCCACTCCTCTCGCCTCCATCTCCTTTGGAACCAGGTGAGTCTGAATCTCCTTTGGCTTGCTTGCTCTTGGAGGGGCTCTTCTGGGTGGAGTGAAGGTTTACCCCCCATGGTGGAGTGAAATACAACCCTCATGCTGAGTTTCCCACTGCCCTGTCTCCCAGGTGCACCTCCATCCCTGCAACATGTCCTGCTACAGCCCGTGCCAGCCCTGCCAGCCCTGCGGCCCGACCCCGCTGGCCAACAGCTGCAATGAGCCCTGTGTCAGGCAGTGCCAGGACTCCACCGTGGTCATCCAGCCCTCCCCCGTGGTGGTGACCCTGCCCGGACCCATCCTCAGCTCCTTCCCGCAGAGCACCGCCGTGGGATCTTCCACCTCCGCTGCCGTTGGCAGCATCCTCAGCTCTGGGGGAGTGCCCATCTCCTCTGGGGGCTTTGGCCTCTCCGGCCTCGGCCTCTCTGGCTTCGGCAGCCGCTACTGCGGCAGCAGGTGCCTCCCCTGCTAAAGCTGCTGGTGATGCCACTGGACATCACACCCAGGCACCCACAAAACGCTACCATAGCAACTGAGCCACTGCAGCTCACCTTGCAAAAGGATGGGGCCAGCCTGGGCTCTTGGAAATCATGGCCCATGGCTGCCTTTCCCCTCTTCCATTCCCCTTTTGCTCATCTCCTTCGTCTCTTGTGCTCCCCTGAGCTGTGAGCTCCACAACGCCAGCCTGGAGACAACCTGCTGGCTCTGCTCCCTCTCTGGGGCTGGCAGACAGACGTCTGCTGGGATCTCTGCCACAGCCATGGGGCGTAGAGTTGTCTCTGCCCCCTGTGATCGTGATCCTTGCCTTGAGGACTCCACTCGGACCTCCCTCATTTCCTGCTATTGACTCATTAAAGTTCTGCTGCATCCCAGCCTATGTCTCTGTGTCATCCTTTCCTCTGCAGGTGCTATCCCAGAGTGGTCAGGGAGAGAGTTGCTCCTTCTCCCCGCCCCACGTCACCGAGGGAGATGCCAGGAGAACCCATCATAACCATAGCATTTTCAAGGGAGGACACAGTGCAGTGGGCTGCCTTCTCATAGAGCCATATTATCATATGCTCATAGAGTGTTTTGGTTGGGAGAGACCTTCAAAGATCAGACAGTCCCTCTCCCCTGCAATGTGCAGGGACAACTGTCTCTGCATCACATTATGCAGAGTTCCATTGAACCGGATCCTCAACTCCTCCAGGGATGGGAGATCCCATCCTTGTCTGGGCAACCTTTTCCAGTGTCTCACCACCTTAGTTTTAAGACATTTCTTCCTTGTGTCCAAGCGACATCTACACTGTTTTAGTTTAAAAATGATGCTCCTTGTCCTGCTACTAAGACACTTGGTACAACGTCTCTCTCCCACTTTTGATATTGGAGGAGTGCAATAATGCAGAGCCTTCTCCAGGCTGAACAAGCCCAACATCCTCCTCAACCTTTCTTCCCAGGACATCTCTTGCATCCCTCTGATCATTTTTGTAGTCCTTCTCTGGACCTGCTCCAAGAGGTCCGTGCCTCTTTTGCACCGGGAACCCCAGACTGGACGCAGTACCCCAGGTGGGGTCTAACAACAGTGGACTGCGAGCAGAGAATAACCGCCCTTGGCCTGCTGGCCGTGTTTCTTTGGGGTACAGCCTGTTTCACGACTAGCTTTTGGGGCTGCAAACACACACTGCTGGCTCAAAACCAGTTTTCAAGCTCCAGTCTCCCTGGTTCCTTCTCTGCAAGCCTGGTCTTACCCATTCATCCTCCAGTCTGGTTTGACAGTGCCCACAGCCAGCTGCAGGACCCTGCACTGGGCCTTGTTTACCTGATGGCTTCAAGTTCCTGAGTTTCACATGGCACATTTCTGAAGCCTGCCACGACCTCTCTGGACAGCATCCCTTCCCTCCAGCATATGAATTGCCCCCCTCAGTTTGGTGTCACTCAGCAGCCTGCTGAGGGGACACTCAATCCCACTGTCTATGTCACTGATGAAGATATGAACGAGTGTTGGTCCGAGTACAGGCCCCTGAAGGACACCACTCATCCCAGGTTTCCACTTGGACTTTGAGGCCTTGGGGCACTGCCATGTGCAGGTGAGGAAGGCAACTAGGACTCCACCACGGGCCCTGGCCATCAGGCCCAGCTTTGCTGTGCCCCTGGGCAGATGTGCCCTCTTGGCCTTGCTGCACGTGCTGTGACGGGGCACGTGGGCAGTGCTGGCGCTGGTTGAGGAGCCTGGGCTGTGGAAGGCAGCAGCTACACAGGATCCTGGGAAGTGGACAAGAGGGCAGAGGAACAGACAGGGGAGGACTGGCAGCAATTCCCCTTGCCCTGTCTGCCACTGCTCTGGGGGAGGAGACACGAGCTGAAAATGGCTCCAGAGGGCAGCAGGAGAGGCAACGGGGGAACCAGGCTGCACCAAAGCTCATAGTCTGTACAGCAGCCCATGTGGGGATGTGCTTTAGATGTGTGGAAAACAAATAAGACACCAAAGCTACAGCTGTTTCTGCGTGGTCCTTGCACAGCATCAAAGCCATCTCCCTTTCTCCCGCTGAAGCCCCTGCAGTGGAGGCCAGGGGTGGGCAAGCTGCCCAGAGGGGACACGGTCAGGGCTGTAGTGTGAGGTGACCAAAGGACTATTCCATGCCATCTAACATCATCCTCAGAAATCAAAGTGTTGGCAGACTTTCATGCTTTTGCATGAGCTGTTTGTTTGCTGGCCTGCTCTTCTGATTCTCCCCCATGCCACTGGGACAGCAGAGCCAGCGAGAAGGGCCAGTGGGTGTTAGGTTCTGTTTGGGGTCACCACGCCACTCAGGCCCACAGGCAGTGCCTGTCCCCCTTGCCCTGCTCTGTCCCTGCCTGTGCCCAGGCCTTCCTGGGAAGGTTTCTAAAGAGAGGGAGGCAGGGAGAGGCTCAGGGCAGCAGCCAGGGAGGCAGCGGCTATGGGCTGAGTGTCTCAGGGCTCTGTCCCAGAGCTCTCCAAAGCGATGTGGTGAGCAGCAGCAAAGGCTGCCCAGCAGCCTGCAGCCAAGGAACAGGAACTGCTCAGCAGCTGCAGGACAGAGCTGGGCAACATATCCAGCCAGGGCAACATGTCTCTGCCAGGGCATCTTGGGAGAGCATCTGCATGGGAAAGGATGACACAGAGACGTGAGCTGGGTTGCTGCAGAACTTTAATGAGTCAGAAGAGAGAAACAAGGTGGCTCTGAGTCGAGAGGTCCCCCATGGCTGTGGCAGGCATCCCACCCAGGTGCCCGTATGCCTGCCCCAGAGAGGTAGCAGGGCCAGCAGGTTCTCCCAAGGCATTCTGGATGGGGCTCACAGCCCAGGGGAGCAGAAGAGACCAAGGACACAGGAGCGAAAGGAGAACTGGAGTTGCTCAGCCCCTGTAAAGGCAACATCCGGATGCTCCATCCCTTTCCATTGCCAGCTTGTGGGTGCCTGGGGTTTCTTCTCCAGCGCCATCACCAGCAGCTTTAGCAGGGGAGGCACCTGCTGCCGCAGTAGCGGCTGCCGAAGCCAGAGAGGCCGAGGCCGGAGAGGCCAAAGCCCCCAGAGTTGATGGGCACTCCCCCAGAGCTGAGGATGCTGCCAACGGCAGCGGAGGTGGAAGATCCCACGGCGGTGCTCTGCGGGAAGGAGCTGAGGATGGGTCCGGGCAGGGTCACCACCACGGGGGAGGGCTGGATGACCACGGTGGAGTCCTGGCACTGCCTGACACAGGGCTCATTGCAGCTGTTGGCCAGCGGGGTCGGGCCACAGGGCTGGCAGGGCTGGCACGGGCTGTAGCAGGACATGTTGCAGGGATGGAGGTGCACCTGGGAGAGAGGACAGTGGGAAACTGAACATGAGGGATGGTTGAGGACAAGCATTTCACTCCACCACATGGGGTACCCTTTCATACCACCCAGAAGAGCCCCTCCAAGAGCAAGCAAGCCAAACGAGATTCAGACTCACCTGGTTCCAAAGGAGACGGAGGTGAGAGGAGTGGATGCGAGAGTGAGGAGAAGGACCTGCTTTTATACTGCTCCTGCACTGCCCCAGGCACACAGTCCCTGCATGTGGTCAGTAATTTTCCAGCAGACTCACCTCCAAAGCAAAATATTCTACCAAATGGCACAGGTTGTGTTTTGGTTTCCCTCAATGCTGCCATTTCATTTCCTCATTTCTGACAAGGCCATTAGGCCACGCAGGCTCCTTTGAAGCCTTGGCATGAGAGGCCCAAGGATTTCTTGAGCAGGGTCGTGTCAGTCGGGTGAGGTTGTTTACAAGCCCCTGTGCAGGAAGGTGCCCATGTCTTCCCACCAATGTAGTTCTCTCCTGGGTACTCAGAGGCTCCTGTGACTGAAGACCTCCTCCTGCCTTCCTGTCTGTCTCTCTGCTTGAGTCAGCAGGTGGCCATGGCTCCCAAACCAGGTGGGATGCATTTCAACCTCCTTCACCCAAGGACATCTTCACCTTTTGGGGAGACATTTACAGGTGTCTTTGGCAAAGTGGCCCCTGCTCTGGGAGTCCCAAACCAATGCCATCAGCAGGCCTGTGGAAGGAAAACCTCATCCTAAAACTCCTAATTCCTCCAGAAGCCCCAGGGAGTTGAGTCCTGCCTCACAGGATGGGTGATGTGTTGAGTCTCAGGACTGCACCTTGTTGCTCCCACTCTCCTCACACCACCCTGGGCTTTCGCCACACGCTTTGATCCCTGAGCTGCAGGAAGCACAATGGCCTGGCCTGGAGCTGTGTACTTGGGTGCTGCCCAGTACTCAGAGGTGGTTCTCCCTGGGCAGGGATGGAGCTGCCCTGCCTGCAGGGGAATTCAGCCCTGTGTGGGTCATACACTTGCAGACAGCGTGCAGCATCAGCAGGACCCACGTCCTCTACTGCAAAGCCATTTGGAAGCCCACTGGCTTCAGCGTGTACTGGTGCTCGGAATTCTTCCTCCTTCCACTGCAAGGAGTTGGCATTATGGGATTAAACACTCCTTGCCCCAGTCTGGGCTCTTGCCATGCCCCAGGGGAGAGTGGCTGCTTCCTGAATTTCATTCTACTCACCACAACCTTGGTAACCAGCAGCCATGCCTATTTTGGTACCCTGTGCTTCCCTCCTCCCTAGCCTGTGTTTTGTCACTCGATTTGTAACGATTCTCACAGGACACAACGTGAAAAGACCCGATTTGATGAGTTGAGATGAACAACTTCTGGCTTACTTCCTCCACATGGTCACTTTTCTCTATGTCCCTCCTGGAGTTAGGAGGTCCATTGTCTTCCTTCCAGTAGACAGATATGTTCCCTGTGTGCTGCGAGAGTCTTCTGCCAGTGTACATGTATTTTCCCATGAAGCAATAAACGTCAAAATCTATCATTGTCCTGTCCAGCATATCCCTGTTTATCTCATCTTGGTACTTGAAATGATCCTGCATAGAGTATGAACTGTGTCAGAAGTGATGAATACAAATGGCAGCGTTGAGGGAAACCAAAACACAACCTGTGCCATTAGGTAGAATATTTTGCTTTGGAGGTGAGTCTGCTGGAAAATTACTGCCCACATGCAGGGACTGTGTGCCTGGGGCAGTGCAGGAGCAGTATAAAAGCAGGTCCTTCTCCTCACCCTCTCATCCACTCCTCTCGCCTCCGTCTCCTTTGGAACCAGGTGAGTTTCAATCTCCTTTGGCTTGCTTGCTCTTGGAGGGGCTCTTCTGGGTGGAGTGAAGGTTTACCCCCCATGGTGGAGTGAAATGCTTGTCTTCAACCATCCCTCATGCTGAGTTTCCCACTGCCCTGTCTCCCAGGTGCACCTCCATCCCTGCAACATGTCCTGCTACAGCCCGTGCCAGCCCTGCCAGCCCTGCGGCCCGACCCCGCTGGCCAACAGCTGCAATGAGCCCTGTGTCAGGCAGTGCCAGGACTCCACCGTGGTCATCCAGCCCTCCCCCGTGGTGGTGACCCTGCCCGGACCCATCCTCAGCTCCTTCCCGCAGAGCACCGCCGTGGGATCTTCCACCTCCGCTGCCGTTGGCAGCATCCTCAGCTCTGGGGGAGTGCCCATCAACTCTGGGGGCTTTGGCCTCTCCGGCCTCGGCCTCTCTGGCTTCGGCAGCCGCTACTGCGGCAGCAGGTGCCTCCCCTGCTAAAGCTGCTGGTGATGCCACTGGACATCACACCCAGGCACCCACAAAATGCTACCATAGCAACTGAGCCACTGCAGCTCACCTTGCAAAAGGATGGGGCCAGCCTGGGCTCTTGGAAATCATGGCCCATGGCTGCCTTTCCCCTCTTCCATTCCCCTTTTGCTCATCTCCTTCGTCTCTTGTGCTCCCCTGAGCTGTGAGCTCCACAACGCCAGCCTGGAGACAACCTGCTGGCTCTGCTCCCTCTCTGGGGCTGGCAGACAGACGTCTGCTGGGATCTCTGCCACAGCCATGGGGCGTAGAGTCGTCTCTGCCCCCTGTGATCGTGATCCTTGCCTTGAGGACTCCACTCGGACCTCCCTCATTTCCTGCTATTGACTCATTAAAGTTCTGCTGCATCCCAGCCTGTCTCTGTGTCATCCTTTCCTCTGCAGGTGCTATCCCAGAGTGGTCAGGGAGAGAGTTGCTCCTTCTCCCCGCCCCACGTCACCGAGGGAGATGCCAGGAGAACCCATCATAACCATAGCATTTTCAAGGGAGGACACAGTGCAGTGGGCTGCCTTCTCATAGAGCCATATTATCATATGGGTCATAGAGTGGTTTTGGTTGGAAGAGACTTTCTAAAGATCACCCAGTCCCACAACCCTGCCACGTGCAGAGAAAACTGTCTCTGCATCACATTACACAAAGTTCCATTGAACCGGATCCTCAACTCCTCCAGGGATGGGAGATCCCATCCTTGTCTGGGCAACCTTTTCCAGTGTCTCACCACCTTACTTTTAAGATATTTCTTCCTTGTGTCCAAGCGACATCTACACTGTTTTAGTTTAAAAATGATGCTCCTTGTCCTGCTACTAAGACACTTGGTACAACGTCTCTCTCCCACTTTTGATATTGGAGGAGTACAATAATGCAGAGCCTTCTCCAGGCTGAACAAGCCCAACATCCTCCTCAACCTTTCTTCCCAGGACATCTCTTGCATCCCTCTGATCATTTTTGTAGCCCTTCTCTGGACCTGCTCCAAGAGGTCCGTGCCTCTTTTGCACCGGGAACCCCAGACTGGACGCAGTACCCCAGGTGGGGTCTAACAACAGTGGACTGTGAGCAGAGAATAACCGCCCTTGGCCTGCTGGCCGTGTTTCTTTGGGGTACAGCCTGTTTCACGACTAGCTTTTGGGGCTGCAAACACACACTGCTGGCTCAAAACCAGTTTTCAAGCTCCAGTCTCCCTGGTTCCTTCTCTGCAAGCCTGGTCTTACCCATTCATCCTCCAGTCTGGTTTGACAGTGCCCACAGCCAGCTGCAGGACCCTGCACTGGGCCTTGTTTACCTGATGGCTTCAAGTTCCTGAGTTTCACATGGCACATTTCTGAAGCCTGCCACGACCTCTCTGGACAGCATCCCTTCCCTCCAGCATATGAATTGCCCCCCTCAGTTTGGTGTCACTCAGCAGCCTGCTGAGGGGACACTCAATCCCACTGTCTATGTCACTGATGAAGATATGAACGAGTGTTGGTCCGAGTACAGGCCCCTGAAGGACACCACTCATCCCAGGTTTCCACTTGGACTTTGAGGCCTTGGGGCACTGCCATGTGCAGGTGAGGAAGGCAACTAGGACTCCACCACGGGCCCTGGCCATCAGGCCCAGCTTTGCTGTGCCCCTGGGCAGATGTGCCCTCTTGGCCTTGCTGCACGTGCTGTGACGGGGCACGTGGGCAGTGCTGGTGCTGGTTGAGGAGCCTGGGCTGTGGAAGGCAGCAGCTACACAGGATCCTGGGAAGTGGACAAGAGGGCAGAGGAACAGACAGGGGAGGACTGGCAGCAATTCCCCTTGCCCTGTCTGCCACTGCTCTGGGGGAGGAGACACGAGCTGAAAATGGCTCCAGAGGGCAGCAGGAGAGGCAACGGGGGAACCAGGCTGCACCAAAGCTCATAGTCTGTACAGCAGCCCATGTGGGGATGTGCTTTAGATGTGTGGAAAACAAATAAGACACCAAAGCTACAGCTGTTTCTGCGTGGTCCTTGCACAGCATCAAAGCCATCTCCCTTTCTCCCGCTGAAGCCCCTGCAGTGGAGGCCAGGGGTGGGCAAGCTGCCCAGAGGGGACACGGTCAGGGCTGTAGTGTGAGGTGACCAAAGGACTATTCCATGCCATCTAACATCATCCTCAGAAATCAAAGTGTTGGCAGACTTTCATGCTTTTGCATGAGCTGTTTGTTTGCTGGCCTGCTCTTCTGATTCTCCCCCATGCCACTGGGACAGCAGAGCCAGCGAGAAGGGCCAGTGGGTGTTAGGTTCTGTTTGGGGTCACCACGCCACTCAGGCCCACAGGCAGTGCCTGTCCCCCTTGCCCTGCTCTGTCCCTGCCTGTGCCCAGGCCTTCCTGGGAAGGTTTCTAAAGAGAGGGAGGCAGGGAGAGGCTCAGGGCAGCAGCCAGGGAGGCAGCGGCTATGGGCTGAGTGTCTCAGGGCTCTGTCCCAGAGCTCTCCAAAGCGATGTGGTGAGCAGCAGCAAAGGCTGCCCAGCAGCCTGCAGCCAAGGAACAGGAACTGCTCAGCAGCTGCAGGACAGAGCTGGGCAACATATCCAGCCAGGGCAACATGTCTCTGCCAGGGCATCTTGGGAGAGCATCTGCATGGGAAAGGATGACACAGAGACGTGAGCTGGGTTGCTGCAGAACTTTAATGAGTCAGAAGAGAGAAACAAGGTGGCTCTGAGTCGAGAGGTCCCCCATGGCTGTGGCAGGCATCCCACCCAGGTGCCCGTATGCCTGCCCCAGAGAGGTAGCAGGGCCAGCAGGTTCTCCCAAGGCATTCTGGATGGGGCTCACAGCCCAGGGGAGCAGAAGAGACCAAGGACACAGGAGCGAAAGGAGAACTGGAGTTGCTCAGCCCCTGTAAAGGCAACATCCGGATGCTCCATCCCTTTCCAGTGCCAGCTTGTGGGTGCCTGGGGGTTCTTCTCCAGCGCCATCACAAGCAGCTTTAGCAGGGGAGGCACCTGCTGCCGCAGTAGCGGCTGCCGAAGCCAGAGAGGCCGAGGCCGGAGAGGCCAAAGCCCCCAGAGTTGATGGGCACTCCCCCAGAGCTGAGGATGCTGCCAACGGCAGCGGAGGTGGAAGATCCCACTGCGGTGCTCTGCGGGAAGGAGCTGAGGATGGGTCCGGGCAGGGTCACCACCACGGGGGAGGGCTGGATGACCACGGTGGAGTCCTGGCACTGCCTGACACAGGGCTCATTGCAGCTGTTGGCCAGCGGGGTCGGGCCACAGGGCTGGCAGGGCTGGCACGGGCTGTAGCAGGACATGTTGCAGGGATGGAGGTGCACCTGGGAGAGAGGACAGTGGGAAACTGAACATGAGGGATGGTTGAGGACAAGCATTTCACTCCACCACATGGGGTACCCTTTCATACCACCCAGAAGAGCCCCTCCAAGAGCAAGCAAGCCAAACGAGATTCAGACTCACCTGGTTCCAAAGGAGACGGAGGTGAGAGGAGTGGATGCGAGAGTGAGGAGAAGGACCTGCTTTTATACTGCTCCTGCACTGCCCCAGGCACACAGTCCCTGCATGTGGGCAGTAATTTTCCAGCAGACTCACCTCCAAAGCAAAATATTCTACCAAATGGCACAGGTTGTGTTTTGGTTTCCCTCAATGCTGCCATTTCATTTCCTCATTTCTGACAAGGCCATTAGGCCACGCAGGCTCCTTTGAAGCCTTGGCATGAGAGGCCCAAGGATTTCTTGAGCAGGGTCGTGTCAGTCGGGTGAGGTTGTTTACAAGCCCCTGTGCAGGAAGGTGCCCATGTCTTCCCACCAATGTAGTTCTCTCCTGGGTACTCAGAGGCTCCTGTGACTGAAGACCTCCTCCTGCCTTCCTGTCTGTCTCTCTGCTTGAGTCAGCAGGTGGCCATGGCTCCCAAACCAGGTGGGATGCATTTCAACCTCCTTCACCCAAGGACATCTTCACCTTTTGGGAAGACATTTACAGGTGTCTTTGGCAAAGTGGCCCCTGCTCTGGGAGTCCCAAACCAATGCCATCAGCAGGCCTGTGGAAGGAAAACCTCATCCTAAAACTCCTAATTCCTCCAGAAGCCCCAGGGAGTTGAGTCCTGCCTCACAGGATGGGTGATGTGTTGAGTCTCAGGACTGCACCTTGTTGCTCCCACTCTCCTCACACCACCCTGGGCTTTCGCCACATGCTTTGATCCCTGAGCTGCAGGAAGCACAATGGCCTGGCCTGGAGCTGTGTACTTGGGTGCTGCCCAGTACTCAGAGGTGGTTCTCCCTGGGCAGGGATGGAGCTGCCCTGCCTGCAGGGGAATTCAGCCCTGTGTGGGTCATACACTTGCAGACAGCGTGCAGCATCAGCAGGACCCACGTCCTCTACTGCAAAGCCATTTGGAAGCCCACTGGCTTCAGCGTGTACTGGTGCTCGGAATTCTTCCTCCTTCCACTGCAAGGAGTTGGCATTATGGGATTAAACACTCCTTGCCCCAGTCTGGGCTCTTGCCATGCCCCAGGGGAGAGTGGCTGCTTCCTGAATTTCATTCTACTCACCACAACCTTGGTAACCAGCAGCCATGCCTATTTTGGTACCCTGTGCTTCCCTCCTCCCTAGCCTGTGTTTTGTCACTCGATTTGTAACGATTCTCACAGGACACAACGTGAAAAGACCCGATTTGATGAGTTGAGATGAACAACTTCTGGCTTACTTCCTCCACATGGTCACTTTTCTCTATGTCCCTCCTGGAGTTAGGAGGTCCATTGTCTTCCTTCCAGTAGACAGATATGTTCCCTGTGTGCTGCGAGAGTCTTCTGCCAGTGTACATGTATTTTCCCATGAAGCAATAAACGTCAAAATCTATCATTGTCCTGTCCAGCATATCCCTGTTTATCTCATCTTGGTACTTGAAATGATCCTGCATAGAGTATGAACTGTGTCAGAAGTGATGAATACAAATGGCAGCGTTGAGGGAAACCAAAACACAACCTGTGCCATTAGGTAGAATATTTTGCTTTGGAGGTGAGTCTGCTGGAAAATTACTGCCCACATGCAGGGACTGTGTGCCTGGGGCAGTGCAGGAGCAGTATAAAAGCAGGTCCTTCTCCTCACCCTCTCATCCACTCCTCTCGCCTCCGTCTCCTTTGGAACCAGGTGAGTTTCAATCTCCTTTGGCTTGCTTGCTCTTGGAGGGGCTCTTCTGGGTGGAGTGAAGGTTTACCCCCCATGGTGGAGTGAAATGCTTGTCTTCAACCATCCCTCATGCTGAGTTTCCCACTGCCCTGTCTCCCAGGTGCATCTCCATCCCTGCAACATGTCCTGCTACAGCCCGTGCCAGCCCTGCCAGCCCTGCGGCCCGACCCCACTGGCCAACAGCTGCAATGAGCCCTGTGTCAGGCAGTGCCAGGACTCCACCGTGGTCATCCAGCCCTCCCCCGTGGTGGTGACCCTGCCCGGACCCATCCTCAGCTCCTTCCCGCAGAGCACCGCCGTGGGATCTTCCACCTCCGCTGCCGTTGGCAGCATCCTCAGCTCTGGGGGAGTGCCCATCTCCTCTGGGGGCTTTGGCCTCTCCGGCCTCGGCCTCTCTGGCTTCGGCAGCCGCTACTGCGGCAGCAGGTGCCTCCCCTGCTAAAGCTGCTGGTGATGCCACTGGACATCACACCCAGGCACCCACAAAATGCTACCATAGCAACTGAGCCACTGCAGCTCACCTTGCAAAAGGATGGGGCCAGCCTGGGCTCTTGGAAATCATGGCCCATGGCTGCCTTTCCCCTCTTCCATTCCCCTTTTGCTCATCTCCTTCGTCTCTTGTGCTCCCCTGAGCTGTGAGCTCCACAACGCCAGCCTGGAGACAACCTGCTGGCTCTGCTCCCTCTCTGGGGCTGGCAGACAGACGTCTGCTGGGATCTCTGCCACAGCCATGGGGCGTAGAGTTGTCTCTGCCCCCTGTGATCGTGATCCTTGCCTTGAGGACTCCACTCGGACCTCCCTCATTTCCTGCTTTTGACTCATTAAAGTTCTGCTGCATCCCAGCCTATGTCTCTGTGTCATCCTTTCCTCTGCAGGTGCTATCCCAGAGTGGTCAGGGAGAGAGTTGCTCCTTCTCCCCGCCCCACGTCACCGAGGGAGATGCCAGGAGAACCCATCATAACCATAGCATTTTCAAGGGAGGACACAGTGCAGTGGGCTGCCTTCTCATAGAGCCATATTATCATATGGGTCATAGAGTGGTTTTGGTTGGAAGAGACTTTCTAAAGATCACCCAGTCCCACAACCCTGCCACGTGCAGAGAAAACTGTCTCTGCATCACATTACACAAAGTTCCATTGAACCGGATCCTCAACTCCTCCAGGGATGGGAGATCCCATCCTTGTCTGGGCAACCTTTTCCAGTGTCTCACCACCTTACTTTTAAGATATTTCTTCCTTGTGTCCAAGCGACATCTACACTGTTTTAGTTTAAAAATGATGCTCCTTGTCCTGCTACTAAGACACTTGGTACAACGTCTCTCTCCCACTTTTGATACTGGAGGAGTACAATAATGCAGAGCCTTCTCCAGGCTGAACAAGCCCAACATCCTCCTCAACCTTTCTTCCCAGGACATCTCTTGCATCCCTCTGATCATTTTTGTAGCCCTTCTCTGGACCTGCTCCAAGAGGTCCGTGCCTCTTTTGCACCGGGAACCCCAGACTGGACGCAGTACCCCAGGTGGGGTCTAACAACAGTGGACTGTGAGCAGAGAATAACCGCCCTTGGCCTGCTGGCCGTGTTTCTTTGGGGTACAGCCTGTTTCACGACTAGCTTTTGGGGCTGCAAACACACACTGCTGGCTCAAAACCAGTTTTCAAGCTCCAGTCTCCCTGGTTCCTTCTCTGCAAGCCTGGTCTTACCCATTCATCCTCCAGTCTGGTTTGACAGTGCCCACAGCCAGCTGCAGGACCCTGCACTGGGCCTTGTTTACCTGATGGCTTCAAGTTCCTGAGTTTCACATGGCACATTTCTGAAGCCTGCCACGACCTCTCTGGACAGCATCCCTTCCCTCCAGCATATGAATTGCCCCCCTCAGTTTGGTGTCACTCAGCAGCCTGCTGAGGGGACACTCAATCCCACTGTCTATGTCACTGATGAAGATATGAACGAGTGTTGGTCCGAGTACAGGCCCCTTAAGAACACCACTCGTCCCAGGTTTCCACTTGGACTTTGAGGCCTTGGGGCACTGCCATGTGCAGGTGAGGAAGGCAACTAGGACTCCACCACGGGCCCTGGCCATCAGGCCCAGCTTTGCTGTGCCCCTGGGCAGATGTGCCCTCTTGGCCTTGCTGCACGTGCTGTGACGGGGCACGTGGGCAGTGCTGGTGCTGGTTGAGGAGCCTGGGCTGTGGAAGGCAGCAGCTACACAGGATCCTGGGAAGTGGACAAGAGGGCAGAGGAACAGACAGGGGAGGACTGGCAGCAATTCCCCTTGCCCTGTCTGCCACTGCTCTGGGGGAGGAGACACGAGCTGAAAATGGCTCCAGAGGGCAGCAGGAGAGGCAACGGGGGAACCAGGCTGCACCAAAGCTCATAGTCTGTACAGCAGCCCATGTGGGGATGTGCTTTAGATGTGTGGAAAACAAATAAGACACCAAAGCTACAGCTGTTTCTGCGTGGTCCTTGCACAGCATCAAAGCCATCTCCCTTTCTCCCGCTGAAGCCCCTGCAGTGGAGGCCAGGGGTGGGCAAGCTGCCCAGAGGGGACACGGTCAGGGCTGTAGTGTGAGGTGACCAAAGGACTATTCCATGCCATCTAACATCATCCTCAGAAATCAAAGTGTTGGCAGACTTTCATGCTTTTGCATGAGCTGTTTGTTTGCTGGCCTGCTCTTCTGATTCTCCCCCATGCCACTGGGACAGCAGAGCCAGCGAGAAGGGCCAGTGGGTGTTAGGTTCTGTTTGGGGTCACCACGCCACTCAGGCCCACAGGCAGTGCCTGTCCCCCTTGCCCTGCTCTGTCCCTGCCTGTGCCCAGGCCTTCCTGGGAAGGTTTCTAAAGAGAGGGAGGCAGGGAGAGGCTCAGGGCAGCAGCCAGGGAGGCAGCGGCTATGGGCTGAGTGTCTCAGGGCTCTGTCCCAGAGCTCTCCAAAGCGATGTGGTGAGCAGCAGCAAAGGCTGCCCAGCAGCCTGCAGCCAAGGAACAGGAACTGCTCAGCAGCTGCAGGACAGAGCTGGGCAACATATCCAGCCAGGGCAACATGTCTCTGCCAGGGCATCTTGGGAGAGCATCTGCATGGGAAAGGATGACACAGAGACGTGAGCTGGGTTGCTGCAGAACTTTAATGAGTCAGAAGAGAGAAACAAGGTGGCTCTGAGTCGAGAGGTCCCCCGTGGCTGTGGCAGGCATCCCACCCAGGTGCCCGTATGCCTGCCCCAGAGAGGTAGCAGGGCCAGCAGGTTCTCCCAAGGCATTCTGGATGGGGCTCACAGCCCAGGGGAGCAGAAGAGACCAAGGACACAGGAGCGAAAGGAGAACTGGAGTTGCTCAGCCCCTGTAAAGGCAACATCCGGATGCTCCATCCCTTTCCAGTGCCAGCTTGTGGGTGCCTGGGGGTTCTTCTCCAGCGCCATCACAAGCAGCTTTAGCAGGGGAGGCACCTGCTGCCGCAGTAGCGGCTGCCGAAGCCAGAGAGGCCGAGGCCAGAGAGGCCAAAGCCCCCAGAGGAGATGGGCACTCCCCCAGAGCTGAGGATGCTGCCAACGGCAGCGGAGGTGGAAGATCCCACGGCGGTGCTCTGCGGGAAGGAGCTGAGGATGGGTCCGGGCAGGGTCACCACCACGGGGGAGGGCTGGATGACAACGGTGGAGTCCTGGCACTGCCTGACACAGGGCTCATTGCAGCTGTTGGCCAGCGGGGTCGGGCCGCAGGGCTGGCAGGGCTGGCACGGGCTGTAGCAGGACATGTTGCAGGGATGGAGATGCACCTGGGAGACAGGGCAGTGGGAAACTCAGCATGAGGGATGGTTGAAGACAAGCATTTCACTCCACCATGGGGGGTAAACCTTCACTCCACCCAGAAGAGCCCCTCCAAGAGCAAGCAAGCCAAAGGAGATTGAAACTCACCTGGTTCCAAAGGAGACGGAGGCGAGAGGAGTGGATGAGAGGGTGAGGAGAAGGACCTGCTTTTATACTGCTCCTGCACTGCCCCAGGCACACAGTCCCTTCATGTGGGCAGTAATTTTCCAGCAGACTCACCTCCAAAGCAAAATATTCTACCTAATGGCACAGGTTGTGTTTTGGTTTCCCTCAACGCTGCCATTTGTATTCATCACTTCTGACACAGTTCATACTCTATGCAGGATCATTTCAAGTACCAAGATGAGATAAACAGGGATATGCTGGACAGGACAATGATAGATTTTGACGTTTATTGCTTCATGGGAAAATACATGTACACTGGCAGAAGACTCTCGCAGCACACAGGGAACATATCTGTCTACTGGAAGGAAGACAATGGACCTCCTAACTCCAGGAGGGACATAGAGAAAAGTGACCATGTGGAGGAAGTAAGCCAGAAGTTGTTCATCTCAACTCATCAAATCGGGTCTTTTCACGTTGTGTCCTGTGAGAATCGTTACAAATCGAGTGACAAAACACAGGCTAGGGAGGAGGGAAGCACAGGGTACCAAAATAGGCATGGCTGCTGGTTACCAAGGTTGTGGTGAGTAGAATGAAATTCAGGAAGCAGCCACTCTCCCCTGGGGCATGGCAAGAGCCCAGACTGGGGCAAGGAGTGTTTAATCCCATAATGCCAACTCCTTGCAGTGGAAGGAGGAAGAATTCCGAGCACCAGTACACGCTGAAGCCAGTGGGCTTCCAAATGGCTTTGCAGTAGAGGACGTGGGTCCTGCTGATGCTGCACGCTGTCTGCAAGTGTATGACCCACACAGGGCTGAATTCCCCTGCAGGCAGGGCAGCTCCATCCCTGCCCAGGGAGAACCACCTCTGAGTACTGGGCAGCACCCAAGTACACAGCTCCAGGCCAGGCCATTGTGCTTCCTGCAGCTCAGGGATCAAAGCATGTGGCGAAAGCCCAGGGTGGTGTGAGGAGAGTGGGAGCAACAAGGTGCAGTCCTGAGACTCAACACATCACCCATCCTGTGAGGCAGGACTCAACTCCCTGGGGCTTCTGGAGGAATTAGGAGTTTTAGGATGAGGTTTTCCTTCCACAGGCCTGCTGATGGCATTGGTTTGGGACTCCCAGAGCAGGGGCCACTTTGCCAAAGACACCTGTAAATGTCTCCCCAAAAGGTGAAGATGTCCTTGGGTGAAGGAGGTTGAAATGCATCCCACCTGGTTTGGGAGCCATGGCCACCTGCTGACTCAAGCAGAGAGACAGACAGGAAGGCAGGAGGAGGTCTTCAGTCACAGGAGCCTCTGAGTACCCAGGAGAGGACTGCATTGGTGGGAAGACATGGGCACCTTCCTGCACAGGGGCTTGTAAACAACCTCACCCGACTGACACGACCCTGCTCAAGAAATCCTTGGGCCTCTCATGCCAAGGCTTCAAAGGAGCCTGCGTGGCCTAATGGCCTTGTCAGAAATGAGGAAATGAAATGGCAGCATTGAGGGAGACCAAAACACAACCTGTGCCATTTGGTAGAATATTTTGCTTTGGAGGTGAGTCTGCTGGAAAATTACTGCCCACATGCAGGGACTGTGTGCCTGGGGCAGTGCAGGAGCAGTATAAAAGCAGGTCCTTCTCCTTACTCTCGCATCCACTCCTCTCACCTCCATCTCCTTTGGAACCAGGTGAGTCTGAATCTCCTTTGGCTTGCTTGCTCTTGGAGGGGCTCTTCTGGGTGGAGTGAAGGTTTACCCCCCATGGTGGAGTGAAATGCTTGTCTTCAACCATCCCTCATGCTGAGTTTCCCACTGCCCTGTCTCCCAGGTGCATCTCCATCCCTGCAACATGTCCTGCTACAGCCCGTGCCAGCCCTGCCAGCCCTGCGGCCCGACCCCGCTGGCCAACAGCTGCAATGAGCCCTGTGTCAGGCAGTGCCAGGACTCCACCGTTGTCATCCAGCCCTCCCCCGTGGTGGTGACCCTGCCCGGACCCATCCTCAGCTCCTTCCCGCAGAGCACCGCCGTGGGATCTTCCACCTCCGCTGCCGTTGGCAGCATCCTCAGCTCTGGGGGAGTGCCCATCTCCTCTGGGGGCTTTGACCTCTCCGGCCTCGGCCTCTCTGGCTTCGGCAGCCGCTACTGCAGCAGCAGGTGCCTCCCCTGCTAAAGCTGCTGGTGATGGCGCTGGAGAAGACCCCCCAGGCACCCACAAAATGCTACCATAGCAACTGAGCCACTGCAGCTCACCTTGCAAAAGGATGGGGCCAGCCTGGGCTCTTGGAAATCATGGCCCATGGCTGCCTTTCCCCTCTTCCATTCGCTTTTGCTCATCTCTTTTGTCTCTTGTGCTCCCCTGAGCTGTGAGCTCCACAACGCCAGCCTGGAGACAACCTGCTGGCTCTGCTCCCTCTCTGGGGCAGGCAGACAGACGTCTGCTGGGATCTCTGCCACAGCCATGGGGTGTAGAGTCGTCTCTGCCCCCTGTGATCGTGATCCTTGCCTTGAGGACTCCACTCGGACCTCCCTCATTTCCTGCTTTTGACTCATTAAAGTTCTGCTGCATCCCAGCCTATGTCTCTGTGTCATCCTTTCCTCTGCAGGTGCTATCCCAGTGTGATCAGGGAGAGAGTTCCTGCTTCCCCCTGCCCCACCTCCCCCAGCGAGATGCCAGGAGAACCCATCCTAACCATAGCATTTTCAAGGGAGGGACACAGTGCAGTGGGCTGCCTTCTCATAGAGCCATATTATCATATGGGTCATAGAGTGGTTTTGGTTGGAAGAGACCTTCTAAAATCAGTCAGTCCCACTCCCCTGCCATGTGCAGAGACAACTGTCTCTGCATCACATTATGCAGAGTTCCATTGAACCGGTCCCTCAACAGCTCCAGGGATGGGAGATCCCATCCTTGTCTGGGCAACCTTTTCCAGTGTCTCACCACCTTAGTTTTAAGACATTTCTTCCTTGTGTCCAAGCGACATCTATGCTGTTTCAGTTTAAAACTGATGCTCCTTGTCCTGCTACTAAGGCATTTGAAAACATGAGGATAGCTCGCTCCTGTGCCTTTACGATTTCCTTCTTGAAGAGTGCCCAGCCTTCCTCAACTCCTTTGCCCTTCAGTACTGTCACCCAAGGGGCTCTTTCAACCAGTGTCCTGAGTGGACCAAACTCTGCTCCCCTTGGTAGTGGTATTGTTGACCTTCCTTCTTACTTCACCAAGAATAAAATACTTCAACATTTCGTGGTCACTAAGCCCAATGATGGCCTCCAACCACCACATCTCCAAACAGACCTTCTCTGAAATAGTCATTGCCACTTCTTGCCCTGGAAAAAGTGGGGAACTGGAAGGAGAAGCTAAGACCATGCTGCAGTGGAAAACACATTGCTCCTTTCAGTCATTCAGTTTTCCTTCTCTCAACCCCTGAAGGGCAGTAGGTATCATCAGGGCAGGGATCCCCTCATGCAGCAGAGCACATCTGTGCCCCTGGAGAGCTCAGGAGCTCTATAACCAGCCATCTTCCACACACATCCATGCTCTCCAGGCCTGTGTGTCCCACTCCACAGCACCACAGGCATTCCTAAGATGTGCTTTTGGATGCAGTCCACAAGAGCCAGTGCTCAAGCAGATGCTGTGCTCTAACATGCAGCTGCACGGCCATCCTGCAGCTGAAGGGAACCTCGGGGGTGTTCTGCTGAATCCAGGTCTCTGCACTGACAGCCTTCTGCTTCGAAAAGGGATCTCTCTGTTCATTTCTACATCTAGCGAACATTTATATTCCGGATGCAAAATGAGGTGATCGTGAGGTACAAGTGTTTTTGAGCCCAGCAATGTGGGGAGAAGAAGCAGGGGAGATGACTCTGGTGTGATTTGACAATAAGCCCTCTATTTTCCATGTTATATATGCCTGAAAGGAGGGTGTAAAAATGCAGCCTTTGTTCAAAGGTCTCTGCTTAGAGCCCTTGAGGGAGGAGACCTGTGGGAGCTGAAATCAAACCAGGGAACCAAACCACCTTGCTCCAAAGATGTGGAGGCTGCCCAGCAGGTCAGGCCACGCATCACCACCCTCCAGGGCCGGGCAGACTATGGCTCCACCATGCCCTCAGCCACCTCGCTCTGAGCAGCTGCCTCACACAAGGCTTCCAGGGCATGGGCACACTCTCCCTACTTTGGGAAAGGGTTTTGAGTTTTCAGTCCCTGTTATAAACGGCAATGACAAATTGTTCACTCGGTGTAAATAGAATTTATTTGAGCAAGCAATAAACAGGCAAAACAGCGCTGGGCAGCCGGGGAGTCTCCTGCTCCACCAACGGCGTGCACCTCACTCCCCACCAGCGTCCCTTTTTATAGCTCAGGAGTCCCAGGTTTACGTGGCACATTCTGGTATCTTTCTGTGGCTGTGTGTACTGTTGCTAGGGGGTCGTCCTAGTCTCTCTGGTGGTCATAAAGATGAAGGCCGTAGTCTTCCTCAGGTTGAACTTTTCACCTCCTTCCCCTGGCGTAGTTGTGATCGTTCCAGATGGGCACAATTATCCTTGGGATGTTTCTTTCTTATCTATCCCAGGCACCACCTTCCTAGGGATGCTTCCTCCTTATCAGTCCTGGGTCCGCTTTAAATTATTCCAAGGACACTGATCACTCAGGATTAACTAGAGTTGTTCAAGTGGGACATTGTTTATGTGAGGTCGCCTCTGACATAACCACTATGGCACTTAAACTATCTCGTTAGTAAGCCCCCCCTTAACCCTTTGTAAGCATCTTGTTAGCAAGTAAAAGTGCATGCACAATAGTTCAACAGCTACAATCAAAACATTGAAACAATTAACAATTGGGGAACCTACCCCCTTCACCCTTATCTGCCGGTTTGAGAACAAATTCCTTATGGATTTTTATTTATTACAGTCCCCATCGTGGGCGCCGGTGGCGGGGAGAGACCTGCCGCTAGGCTGCCCCCGGGGCCCCACACAGACACAGCAGCGGGCAGAGACCAGGCCCCAGCCGTGCCCCAGGAGCCGCTCCGGGGCGGGAGGGCTTTCCCGCAGGGAGGGGGCGGTTGCGCAGGCGCTAAAGCGCCGAACAGCACCTGGCCGCTACCGAAGGAGCGGGTCCTGTCCTGGCGGTCTCCCGGCTCCGCACACCTCTCAGCCCGGCAGAACCCTCCTCCGCCATGGACTCGGAGGATGAGATTGGTGAGGCTCGGGGTGGGGAGGCAGCCGCCGTGTGCCGCGGGCAGCCCCCGGCCTGGCAGTAGCGGCTCTGGCTCCATCTCGGTGCTCTCGGTCTGAGCCGAGAAGGCCCCGGCGGGCCGGGTCGCTAAGGTTAGGCCGGGGTTATGCGTGGCTCCGGCGCCAGGCTGTGGCCTTTGGGAAGTGGCTTGATTTGGGTAAAGCATCGCTCCCTCCCGCAGCCGTGGGCCGGCCCCGGGGGCTCCGTGCCGGGGTTGCTGGGGGTTGTTTGCTGGGGACAGGCGTCCCGTCAGTCGCAGCCTCACATAAACTGCGCTGGTTTGCCGTATCCAGCCGGCTCTGGGGATTTGGTGGCTGCTGCTCTTTCACATACGGTGGTGATGGCTTTCCTCTGGCACTCGGCTCTGGCTCCTTCCTTTTGCTGGTAATGCGCTTGATCTGTTCTTGTATTGAAGCAGCTCACGGAGAGAAAACATCTCTTATTGCTCTTCCAAGGGCAGCTGGACCAGTGCAGAGCTTGTCAGTGCTTAATTACAAACACAAGTCTTTAGTTTTCAGCTGTTCTAATGACCTACACTGGCTGGTGGAGGGGGAAGGTGCTCACAGAGCTGGTGGCAGCAGCACTGCACAGCTGGGGTGGAAAGAAGGATTAGGTTTGTCCTTTGCCCTGCTCACAGCTTGAAGTCTGCTTGTTGTGCCTTGTGGAACATCTTTGCTAGCTGTCAGCCTGGTACAGCTCCCTGCCCAGGCTGTTGGCACAACTGAGCACCAGGGTGTGTGTGAGAGAAGGGGGAGGCGAGAGGTGGGCACAGAGCTGGTAGGGGAGAGGGTGAACAGCAGTAATCCATGCTTATCATCGAATGGCATGGGTTGGAAGGGACTCCAAGGATCATAGAGTTCCAACCCCCTGCCACAGGCAGGGCCACCAACCTCCAGGCCTGGAGCTACACAAGGTTGTCCAGGGCCCCATCCAACCTGGCCTAGAACACCCCCAGAGATGGGGCACCCACACCCTCTCTGGGCAGCCTGTTCCAGCCCCTCACCACTCTCTCTGGAAAGAACTTCCCCCTGATATCTAATTTAAACCTTCCTTCCTTTAGCTTTAATCCATCCCCCTTGTCTTGCCATTGTCTACTCTTTTAACAAGCTGATTCCCCTCCTGTTCCTCTGCTCCCTTCAGGGACTGGAAGGCTGCAATGAGGTCCCCCTGCAGCCTTCTCTTTTCCAGGCTGAACAAGCCCAGCTCCCTCAGCCTCTCTTCATAGGGGAGCTGCTCCAGCCCTCTGATCATCTTTGTGGCTCCTCTGACCCCTCTCCAACAGTCCCACATATTTCTTGTATTGGGGCCCCAGCTCTGGACACAGGACTCCAGATGGGGCCTCACGAGGGCAGAGCAGAGAGGGACAATCCCCTCCCTGTCCCTGCTTCCACCCCTCTTCTAATGGAGCTCAGGATCCCATTGGCCTCCTGAGCTGCAAAAGCCACTGCTGGCTCATGTTAAGTTTCTCATCTACCAGAACCCCCAAGTCCTTCTCAGCAGGGCTGCTCTACAGGAGCTCTTCTCCCAATCTGTGTCTATATGTCTGGGATTCTTCTGGCCCAAGTGCAACACCTTACAATTTGCAGTGTTGAACCTCATTAGGCTTAGATCTGTTTAAGCTATTTGGTTACACAAATCAGTTCCTAAATGTTTTAAAAGCCCATTGCAGAGCAGAATGGATGGAAGACAACTGGGCTGGCTCCCTGGTATGTACCCCACAAACAAGCCCACAAGCAGCAGAGGGGACCTGTGGCTCCTTCTGGCTGCCTCTCTTCCTCATTGAGAATATGGAAATGTGATTTTTAAAAAAATACATTAAATATTGTAATTTAATATATTTTATCTATGGATAGATTAAAAACTTTATATCATGTATGCATACACTCATGCTGCTTCACTGCTCAGTGCCTAGCTTCTTAGGCATTTTAGCCAGCTTAGGAACTCCATGGTTCTTAAATAATTGCAACACTTAATGAAAAACCATGGTAGGTGTGTTAAATTGGCTGGCCTTCTTCCTCTGGCAAAACTAGCTGTTGATGAGAAAAGACTTGGTCAGGCTGAGGGTGCTCCTGGGTGGGTGTGTCATCCCACTGATTCTCCTCTGAGATAGGTGTAAAGTGCTGCTGTCCTCATTTGCTTTGAGTAATTGTGGTTGCCTACATAACATGGTACCTTAAAGAGCAGTTATGCCTAGTGCCACTGACTATTCTCTCTCTGGACTAACATCCACGTCACCTCAAACTTCAAAATTAATTTCTTTGGTTATGCAAAGCAGATGCCTGCTTTAATGAATGGTTTCAAGTGAATAACAACTGCTTTTACTCCCTAAGATCACAGCCCTGGTGTGGTATGTTTTTTTTTTCCCCCACTTTGCTGTGTTGGCAAGGCTAGATCTTGCCTTTCTAATTAGTTTTGGTTTTCTTCTCTCTGTTTTTCTGTTCTAATAGACGCTTGTGATCCAGAGAGGTTATTGCAATGTCCATATAACAAGTACCATCAAATCAGAGCCTGTCGTTTTCCTTATCACCTGGTAAAGTGTAAAAAGGTAAGCTGGGCTGCCAAACAAGGCACTGAGTGGGAGCAATTCAGTATGTGGAAATATGATGTGTGTCCTCACTCTTGTATTTTCTGCCTGGCTGGAGTAAGTTCCTGACAAGTAGCCTTGTTTGGCCTTTATTTAATATAACTTTATTTAACTTCATGTTAATTGTCCCAAGATCAATGTGGCTTTGTTGAAAGGAGATACAGATTCATAGCTGGTCAGGGAGGAAATTCTGGTCTATTACAGCAGCTCATGTGGAAACTGGGTGTGTTTTTCCCTTTCAGGCTGGTCAGAGGAGGAGTAATGCTGCAATTCATTCTTCAAGTGCTGGAAATGCAGCTGTGTAGCAGGGCTTTTCTTTTTTTGTTTTACTAATAAGCAAAGTGATTCTGTCAGAAACTGCACATCCTGTACTCTGCACACATGAGAGAGGTCTCTTCCCTCTCTATCCTTTACTGAGAATTCAAATACAATTCATGTAGTAGGAAGCATTCCTCCTCCTCTTCTCCTCTGTTGTCCTGGTGGTTTGTGTTCTTTAAACCTGTCAGTGCAACATCTGACTGAGCTTTGGGGTTTTGCTGAGACTTTTTTTAAAGCCCAAATGTTTAATTTAAGTTTGCCAGTAAGTTTGACAATGTGTTTTTAAAATAGAATCAGAGACTCTCCTGAGCTGGGAGGGACCCATAAGGCACATCGAGTCCAACTCCTGGCCCCACACAGCCCCAGCCTAGGCAGAGCACGGCACTGAGTGTATCATTCAGATGCTTCTTGAACTCAGCCCAGCTCAGGGCTGTGACCCCTTCCCTGGGGAGCCTGTGCCAGTGACTAAACAGTTGTGGTAGGCTTACCTGGTTAGGAGGATGGGATGAGATTGGTAATTGCCAATCAGCCATAGTCAGTGTCCATAAGTAATTAGCAGCAGAGCTCAGTGATTATCTGATCCATCTGAAGATGCCACTGTGTGATTATTTGTCATGGCACACATCTGGGCAGAGATTGCCCTTACTTGGTAGTTGGATTCCCTTTCTGTAGCCTATGTATAAAATCCAATTAAATGCTTCCAGCAGCCTCAGCTTCCTGTTGCTTTGTGTGAAATGCAGCCCTGCCACACAGGTGGGGACCATGCAAGCAGAGGAAGCCAAATCCTCTCTAGCTTGAACTGCATTAGCATTGAGGAGCCACTGCTATAGAGCCAGAATAGCTTATGGAAGCAAATAATAGGCACATGAGGACACAGCAACCTTGTCTGTACAGACCTGGTAATGACAGCAAGGGGTGGACTAATTTAGTATCAGTTGAGCACTGTCAGTAGAACCTGTGTCTGTGCTTAAAGTTTTACTTGAACAGTAGTCCTGTAGCACTGCTGTCTGCAGGTGCAATGTTACCAACTCCCTAGCTGCTTGGGAATATAGAAGGAATTTCTCTGTGCCTGCTGATTTTAAAATATCTGAATGGATCTGCCTAACATCTCTCCTCTATATTGTTTTTAAAATCTGTGCTCTAAACCATGCAGCCACGTTGCCAGCATTGCAGTGAATTGTAGGGAGTTCAGCTGAGGGTGTGCTTCATTTCAGTCACCTCAAGGGTGCCTCAGTTTCTCAGCAAACTGAGTTTTAAAGAACAATCATGTCTGTTTCCCCTTCCATTTTAGTAAGGGGCCAAACAACATATTGCCATTCCTTGTTTAGTCTTTTTTTTAAAGCAACATCACATATATCTGTGAGGTATTTTTTCTATGCATTAGCAAGAGATAAGTAAATTTGAGAGATAGAGCTTGTGATTTTGGTTTTCTTTTGCCTAGAGCTACCCTGAAGTTGCAAAGAAATTGGCCACGTGCCCCTTCAATGCTTGCCACCTCATTCCTCAAGGTGACCTCAGCAATCACATAATCAAGTGCAGTCACAAATGCTTCATTGAGCAAGATATAGGTAAGAGAACCACCCTTGCTCCAAGGTATTTGTTCATCCTGGAGACTAAGGGCTCCTGTTTTTAAGGATAGCTCATAGAATAACCAAGAACTGGGAGTCAAATTATTGTCTGTAGTTTTGTGTGATGCAGCAGCTTTGGGGAAACTTGAGTCTTCCCTGCTTTGACTGGGTGAGCTGATGACAATGTTGCAGATGTGCCCAAGAGGCCTTGCACAGGTTTTGTTACCAGGACTGGTGATTAAAAAGGTTGTACCCTAGACTGCACATTGTAGTACCTCCAGCAGGTACAGAGCAGAGATGGTTTTCTTTCACCCACAGAGCTGCACCGAGGCCAGCAGTGATCCCTGCATTCATGGCAGGGGGTTTCCTATTCATTCCTCTTCCTGCAACAAAGTCCCAGGGAGCAAATTTGAAGTTACTGAGTTCAATACCTGACACTCCTGGGTGTTCCCAGCCTGTTTGCATTGTGTGGTGTTCCCTCTAAAGCCAAAAGCAGTTTTATAACTTGATCCAAAGCACTTAAATGTTTCTCTGTGGAGAAATTGATGGCTAATCACTGAGGTTTTTTTCTCTCTGAAGTGTTTCAGTCCTGTGGCTTCCAGAGGGAGCACATGAGTGATGTGAGCACCTGGCAGGCACCTCCTTCTAATGAAGACTGGGAAACAGGTGAGGAACTTCCCCATCTGCCATGCTGCTGTTTGATCCTGTCCATTCAAGTCCAGAGGTGCTGGTCACATGGGTCTCATTTCTAGGACACCTTGCTTATGCTCATTCCTGAGAACATAGATCTCTCCAATAAGCAGGCTTTTCTTGGCGTAGAGAACTATTCAACATGAGGGGGTTGGACTAGATGATCTTTCAAGGTCTCTTCCAACTCCTGACATTCTGTGTGCATACCATAATGGGTGCAGAGATATATTTCCAAGCATCTCCTTCTCATAGAAGCTTTTGACCCTTACATGCAATATTGATGATGGAAACATGGTAACTTTTCTGTTCCTTGGTTAAATGGCCATGCAGCAGACACACTCATCATTAGAACAACTTTTACTCCCTTTTGAACATGTAGAAATATGACAGATATTCCTGATCTGATGGTTGGTGCTGGGGTTTCCTCTGAGTCACATGTGTTTCCTTTTACAGAGTTGCTGGAGCAGTCAGATTCTCCTTTTGTTTGGGGCATGACCATTTCTGGCACAAGCAGGTAGTGAATCTGAGTTTGCTTCCTTACAATGTTTGTATAGAGGAGCACTGCAGCCTACTCCCAGCCCAGCCTCAGTGGCTGACTTCACTGCTCTATGCTGGAGCTCTGGCCAGTGTGCAGAGAAGGGTGCTGAGGTGACTTTGCCAGTGTGGTCAGGTCCCTTGATCTGGAGCCTTTTCAAACAGTTCCTGAGCTTATGTTGAGCTGATAGGTAGGTAGCAGACCTTTGTGACCTCTGGTCATCTTAAACTTGGCAGATGTGCTGGCATTAGGGCCCTGTGTCAGCCCAATACCCACCCTGCTGCCCTTTGCAAAGTGTAATCCCAGTTTGGGGGTGTGAGAAACATAGTGGCCAGCAGTGAGCTGGACAGAGCTGCCTTGAATAGTTGTGTGATGCCTCTACATGTTGACAGGTCAAAAGCTGTATTATATGATGTATAGTTGCAACTGATGATTTAATTTTATTAAATGCTTCATTTTTTTTTCTTACCTTAACTTTCTCAAAGGAGAATATTTGTTATTTGTATATCAGCTTCACTGATCCAACACTGGGTCCTGATTGCAGGCTGTATATTAAAGCTGCCAAAGGATGTTTTAAGGTTCATCTGTGCCTTTGTGCAGGAACAGTCCTGATGGCTCTGCAGTTCTGTTTGAGCTCAGCTGTGACACACCTCTCCTTCCATGACTGTGCCATCTGGCTTCACTCACTACACTTCTTGGAAAACCTTCTAGTGTTCAGAGTGCATGTAGCTCTTCTGATCACCACTTCCAAGAGGCAAAGCACTGTCTCCTTGTGTCCCTGCTCTCCTCCATGCAATAGCAAAATGCATAAATTTCAGCAAGTACATTTGCCAGAAGTAACTGGAGTCTTTCAGTTCCAGTACCAGCTTTGAACAGAAGAACACCCTGCCCCTGAGACTACGTACCCCTGTGTCCTTCCCCAACATCGCCTCATGAGAAGGCTGTAAGTACCATGCATGTGGCTTTGGCACTCTGACTGACTTCTGGAGGTGGTAGCACTTGCTGAACTCTGGCTGCAACAGTGCTTTATGGCCAGTGCTGCATGGGGCAGGAGGGGTAGGACATCACACCTACTTCCTTGGGAGCAGCTTCTGAGGAAATCTGATGCTTGGCTCAGCCTTTGTATCGTTTTCTTCTTTTTTTTTTGAGCACCTCTGTGTCCTTTATTTTGTATTCTTGGCAAACCCTGCATAACAATGGTCCAATTTAAGCAGCCCTGCTCCCCATCCGCTTTAGCTCTGTCTCTATAATCAACCCATCCACCCTCACCCCTTCCACGCTCACTGAAACCAAATTATTTCCATGTTTTGTGCAACATGTCAGATGCAGCTAAGTCAGAGCAGGGGTAAAACTGGGGCTGTTTGAACTACATCTGGATGTGGGAGAGAGGGATTTTTCCCCCATTGAAGTGTCTGATGCTGGAGGCACAGGCTGTTGTTTGTTGTTAGCAGCAATGTGAAATCTTACAGGTGCTTTGAGGAATGACCATCTTGTTTCACACTTGGAGCAGCTAAACCTGAGGCTCTTGGGGCTTTGCAGGTATGGCTTTTGCAGAAGCCAGTGACTGCCTTTGCCATAGTGTCAGGCAGAATCTGCCAAACCAAATGAAAATGGCTCATGTGGATAGCTGTTTTGCCAAGGTGACAAGTGCTCCTTCAGCAAAGACCACTCTCACTTGGGGAAACAGAGGAAATTCTTGTCTTTTTCTCCATCTCATGCTAAAATGTATCTTGCCCTTTTCAGAGTTTGGAGTATTAGTGTGTTTTCCCCCTGGAAATTCATTCCTTCCAGTGCTACACAGTTCCCTTTCTAGAACCCTAGAGTTTTGGGGATCTTTGCTCCTGTTACTAAGTAAATGGCCTGATAAATTTACATAGCACCAACTCAAATCTTCCCTCCTCAGACAGCAGTGAGTGATTAACAGAGAAAACTGTCAGGAATTGACACTGATTTATGAAGTTTTATTTGGAAACTGCAGCTAAATTAAGTTTGAAGTGAGGGGGAATGACTTGAAGAGGTGGTAGGCTCTGCTTGGGTGGCACATGCCATTCAAATCTTGTCCCTGTGTGTGCATTTGCAAGAGGCTCCTTCAGAGTTGTGTCCTTACAGTGTTTTGTGCTGATGTAAATGAAGGAGTGTGGTTACACTTGGGTGGCAGAGAAACTCCCTGCACCACTGACAGACTGGTGTGAATACAGGCTGTGGTGTAGCAGGAGCTATTGAGTCCCATGTCAGTGGAAGTCAGGAACCACACAGCAGAGAAATGCCTGGAGATTTTACCTTGCACCATAAGCATGTGTCTTGTATCTGCAGCACTAGATATTCCTGCTTCCAGATGTCTAGAGGGATTTCTGTGGAACATTGGACACTTGTGAGGACATTTGGCTGTTTGCTGGGGAGGTGCAGGAAGCTTCCTCAGCAGTAAGCTGTGGTTGTAACATCTGTAACTAGTGAAGTCCTAGCTGAGGGCTTGTTACACCCTAGAGTGTTTAAAGTAAGTTCTGAGAGTTTCTCCAGCAGGTAAAGAGGCTGAGTCTTTCTCCTGAGTAATATTGAGATCATCTGGATCAGCCAAACCTCTAGGAGTATTTTTATGTGCATGCACTTCTGCTTTTATCCTGGTGGCATCTGAGTTTGTCCACACAGGGCAAGTGAAGGGGACAGTTTTCAAGCACACTGGCATTGACAGACTTCTGTCTTCTTCCTAGAAAGTATCCTGATGGTGCCTTTGCAGCTTCAAGCCTTAACTTGTGTGGGGGTGTGGTGCTTCAAGAATCCACTGTGAATTCCACACACTCTGCTTAATGCCAGCTGGTGAAGTTTCAAAAGTGCACTTAAGTACTGATTTCCATTATGGTTTTGTACTTTCACTCTTAAAATACCTTTGAGAGCTCTAATGTTACCTGTTCTTTGTTTGAAAAGCATGGGTGGGGAGTGGAGAGGAGGTGGGACTGGTTGAAATTGCCAAAAAATACATGTTTAGGACTGTAAACAGTTGGATCAAGTAGTGCTTTTCTAAAAATGGATGCAAAATGTGATATAAATACACAAACACCAAAGAATTAAGAAGCCAGATGTAGTATCTGTCCAGAAGTGAATGCCTTTCACATTTTGAAAAGAATATTCCTCAAAATACTGAATTTTCACTATTTGTGTTGCTGTTGATGTGAAATAATTTGTGTTAACTAGAATGTGCCAAACTAGCATTATTTACAAGCTTGCTTCTGTCAAGGTTCTTGTTTTGCAACTTAGACTAATAAAAGGTTATGGATGCTCTTGAACTGTTTCAAGGACAATCTGCAGTGATTTATTATGCTCCTGTTGAATCAGCAAATGCTTACACAGTAAGCCTTCCACCCATCCTTGATGTGATTCTGTGTTTTGCCAGTTTGAATGAAAGTGGTGATAAATGGCAGCTGGTTTGATTGTTTCTGGTTTGACCACAGGAGCTTTTCTGCAGGATTTGTGGGCCAGAGCATTATAATTTTACAGCTAGATGCCATAATTGGGTCTCATTATGCTAAACTGATTTAATTGCCAGCTGGTGGAAGAGTGGCAGTACTTAGTGCAGTAATTACCTGCTTTTTTGTTGGGTCTCACCTGGTGTCTGCACTGCAGAGGAGGTGAGATCCAGTGCACCTACTCCCAGGAGGCACATTATCCCCAAGGCATCTCTTTCCCAGGGTGAGTCCCAGGAGAACACTGTTCTCCAGTAGCCCTGCCTTCCTGGAAAGGACCAGGTGGGCTTTGGAAGGTCGTGGTTGTGACTAAACATTCCCTGGCCACAATAATCTGGGGACAGGGACCACAAGAAGTGGGTTTGGTTTGTTTGGTACATGTGGGCAGTGCATGACTGAGCTCTGAGTTATGAAATCCTTCTGGGCAGCTTCCTCAAGCCCATCCTGCACATGCCACCAGCTGTGAAGAGCAGGGAACCCATAATTTTACTGTTCCCTGCAGTGATTTGGGAGTGGAAGAGCTACAGGTTTTAAGGATGTAAACCACAAAAATGGTTCTCCAGCAGGATGGGTATTTAAAATCCCAGTGGTGTTGGGCTGTTGGGGTGAAACTCCCTCTGACAAGGAATGGTTTTAATAGGGTGCCAAGGTGGTGGAGTGAGGACTTTGATGTGGCTGTCCCTGCAGTCCCAGCCCTGTGTTAAACCCTCAGGTTCTTGTGGTGGGCAGGCTGTGTGGTGCTGGAACCTTCACCCCTTTCCCAGGAGAAGCTGATGGGGTGTAGGGAAGCATTGGCCCTTTTGGCCTGGCAGAGGAGTGCAGGGGGTGGTTCTGAGCATGTGCCTGGGTGACTGTCCCCCAGATGAGTTTCCTGGTAGCTCAGTGGTGCCTTGTGTGTTCACCCTGCCCGTGGGGCAGTTCCTGCCTTGTCTGAGCTGTTGGCCCTGTGGCAATAGGTCTGGTCTGACTAGAAATGTCTGTGGAAATCTGGGACAGAAATGGTTGTGTCTGGAGTTGTCACTGGTGACTTGGAGGGAGAGGAGGCAGCGTTTACCTTCAGGCAGAGATTCCTCTGTGCTGGGAAGCATGGACACACAGGAGTCCCTTGTTTCTCCTGGTGCCCACAGCCCTGTGTGGTGTCTGGTGTGTCTCCCCACCCCTGATTCACATCTGGCCACAGATGTGCAGCAGTTATGCTGGGGGGGTGAGGTACACCCATGTTGCTTGGTGCAGCTCCCAGACCCACAGATGCCTCTGCTCTGTCCCTGTCACTATAGTTCTACACAGGCTTTGGCCCACTGAGGGGCTGAGCATGAGCTGCAGGACACCCCTGTGCTGGGACTGGAGCACAGCAGGGTGCACAGACCTGTGTGGATTGGGGAGGAACCACCTTGCTTCCCCCTTTGTGAGCTCTGTGTTGGCAAGACAAGGAACCACCACCAAAAATGCCCATTCCCTCTTGTCCTGGGAGGGGAGCAAGGTCCTGCTGTTGTTTTGCCTCCAGAGTTCAGTGTCCAGCTCGTTTGTGCTGTGGGCAGGAAGGCTGGAGGAGAAGAGCTGGGTGGTGATGGGGACCAGGCTGTCTCTCTAGACTGCAGCCTTCATGGCTGAGGTGTGCAGCATTGTTTCAACCTGAGATATGCTGATTAGTTGCATGTGATGTTTTGGTAAACTCCCTAGGGAACCACCTCTTCCTTCAGAGCTTCAGGTTCCAGCAGGTGAGAGCCTGGGGTTACTGAAGGCAGCACAAAATCTCCTTCTTTTCTGGCAGATCAGGCTGCTCTGGCCCCAGATCTCAACTTTACAACAAAACCACATTTAAGGAGTCATTGCCCCTTTCTGGCTTTTACTCCAGGTTATAACTCATAAAACCCAAAGTGTGGATTCAGCTTGGAGGTTGTTTCCAAGTGCTGGCTCAGAGGCAGCCTGGGAATCAGTGGTGGCTGCCTCCACTGCCCACACAGCTGCAGACCTGAGTGTGTTTCTTCTCATCCCAGAGCCCTGACACCAAACCAGCAGGATCCCAGGCTCTGCAGATACCCAGAAAGTGTCTGTGGATTTCCACAGGGCTCTTCCCACTCCTCCCTTCCCTGCCCGTAGGGAGGGGATGCACCAAGCCAGCGTCAGAGCTCCTCTGGAGCTGCTGTGAGAGCCGAGGGGAGCAGCGCTCCTTTGCTGTGGCCAGCACAGCTCCTGTCTCTGAGGATGTTCCTCCACTGAGTTGTGTGAGTCTGCTGCCACCTGGAACCTGGCTGGGTTGTCATTTCTACAGCCCCTGTCCCACAGTCACTGCTGCTCTCAGGGCCACAGTCACTGTTTTATTTCCCCTACTTTGGCTCTCAGCTTTTCACCTCCCTGAATCCAGGTGCCAAGATGCCCAAGGATGGTAGAAGAGGATCTAAACAATCACCTGGGGAGGAAGAGGGCAGATTGCTGCCAACCGTTCCCTTTCCACAGTGGTGTGAAAACATGATAGCAGCACCTTTGGGTTGTGTTGAAGCACACCAAGAGATTGTTCTTCTGCAGGTGAGGCATTCAACATCACCACTGTGCCACAGGTAGTGTTACCAGCGTGTGTGTTGGACTCTAGGGGAGGTGTTGATTTGTTAACCCATGATAGGGTTGACATTTGGACACAGTATATAGAATATTAAGCTTTGGTTAACAGACAAGTATAAACACCCTCCAGTACTTATCTGTACTATCTTCCCTCTAACTTAATTCTACTCCACCCAGTCATAATGTCTTCTTATTCACTGTCTCCTCCCCCATCTGCATATCCATTAGCCACCTTCACCTCTGCTTTTAACTGCTGAAGTACTGACTGCACTTAGTCTCTTCTTTCCAAACTTTTCCCTGTTTTGTACCCTAGATTTCTTCTACACAGTCACACCTTAAAGCACAGCACCATTTCTAGTCTTGAGCTGCTGCTTATCATCCTAAAGTCCTTCAAGGGCCCACCCTGGAAGATAAACCATGAAGACTTGGCTCAGTTTAGGCTGAGCTGATCTATGTGTCTAGTTTGTACCTACATCAACTGGATGATTTTCTTACCTTCTTTGTGTTCTTTGCTGGGTATCTTCTGCTTCAGTAAGCTGTTTGTAGCTTAATGATCTTCAAGGTCTTTTCCAACCAAACCAATGCCATGATTCTCTTCTGATGTGAGCAGGGGGAGAGGCTGCAGGAGGCTGGAGTCTGCCTGACCTAGTGCTGCCTCCCTTCAGTGGTGGCTTTGATTCCTTCTGCCACCAGTGCACTTAATACAAGTCTCAGTGCCAGCAGAGCTTTGGCCCTTGAGTAACATCTGTCCCTCTGACCAGGACAGCCACTCCCTCCTTCCACAGTGAACTTCCTTTTCATCTCCCATCTGAGCTGGGAGGGGTTCCTCTGGCCCTGCCAGCCTCTGCCTCGCTCCTGGGGGAATGCATCCAGCCTCTTTAAGTACTGGGGTGCCTCACGTGAGTCAAGGTAAGGAAACTTCATTTTGATTCAAAAGTCTTTATTCATGTAACACGTCACATGAATCACATCATGTCCCTTTATGTATAAAACACTGGTAGAAAGGGTTTGATTGCAGAGGCAAGTTTGGTTCCAGTGTCCTCTGGTCAGAGAGCAGTTCATCCAACACCTGGAACACCTGCTGTGCCCCCCAGGTTCAGAACAGCTGCAGGAAACACAGTCTTGAGTAAGGGAACTTTGCAGAGAGATGTAGCAGCAGCACCTGTGACACCTCCAGGTCTCATTTCATGGCAGCAGGGACCCTGCCCCCACCTGTGCCCCTGCTGAGGCCCTAGGGGATTCTATACTGACCACCTGAGACAGCACAGGTGCTCACTTTGGACTCAACATGTAGCAAAAATGTGTCTAAAGTTGCACGTCATCAAATCCAGTGACCCAAGTGGTTCCTTCCAGCCCCACATCTCACCTTGAGATGTAGTGAACAGGACACTTTGCTTACAAAAAGGGCCTCAGCCCCCACAAAGAGACTCTGAAAGGGCAACATAAAGGAACAGAGAAACTCGTATTAAAATGCCAAGCTGGTCTCACAAACAGAAAACAACATCCAGTTCCAGGTATTTTATGGCTCCTGCCACAAAGAGAAGTCCCACTGTGGTATAAGACAAATCCTGCTACACTGGATCACAAGATAAACTTCAAACACAGCTAAATACCACCCTTTAAACCCTGAACCACAAGGTTGTAAAATCAAGGTGGAATTAGACCAGTTTATTGGAACAGAAACAGATTGACCAGGGAAACCTCATAAGGTGCCCAACGATCTCACAGATGATCTCACAAGTGCACAGTGTGCTAAAGCCATCAGATTTCCTACTTTAAGTCTTAAATCTGAATTTAAGACACAGTAAGACAGCTGAGCACTACAGACCTTCTCTTTTCCTTTAATTCCCTAGTGCCTCAGGCTCAAATGGAAAGTGATCCTGTACTTGGTCTGCTCGTGTTTCCTTGGGAAAGCCAAGCAGACCAAGGAACCCTTCAGAAGCATCAGACACACCGAGAAGCACAACACAGCCAGAGGTATAAAGCACACAGGACATCTGACAGGCACTGAGGCTTCCCTGCTGCCTTCTGCCAAAGCATCCAACAGTCTCATCGAGGCACTGACACATCTTGGCCTCCACCCTCATGTCTGGGTGCACTAGCAGTCCCACAGCTGATCCTTTTGCTGTGGGTTCCAAGTATGAAGCCAAGTGGTTGCTGATGAAATTGGGTACCCTCAGCTGAGCTCTGAAGCTATGCCACAGTCAGTACTTTAGTTACACCCCTGTAAACAAGTGGGACTAAAGCCCATTTGTTTCACTTGCCCATATTAACTGAAATCCACTTTTTAGTTATCAATCATTTCTCCAAGTCTGCAACAGGCTACATAACAAAAGCAAAGCTTACTGCAGAGAGACAGAATGCAGAACTCGTGGGCTGTTACTAATGAAAAGACCCACAACCATTCCAGCAGAATAAAACCCCCAAGCTTGCCACTGTTCTACCACATCATCCAAACATGACACTTCTGTGCCACTGTCAGACACCTGGAAATGCTCCAGACTTGGACACAAGTTGGGATGGGAATGTATCCGAAGGCCAACTGAAACAGATGATGCCCCAAATCTCAAGCTGGCTGTGCTAACAGTCCCCAGAGGCTGCAGGGAAAGGAGGACTGGAGTACTGTATTTAAACAGTGATGCATTTCCTAACTGTGCAGGTTTACAGGTGGACAGACACCAACAGCCAAGGAGATACATCTGTGGCAGGGATCATCACAGTGAGATGCTGCGTATGAGAAAGTGTTTCACAGTCATTTTGGGGGTGCAAAGGGTAACACAAACACCACCCTTCCCAAGGATGAGGGATGTTTACCATCCCAAGGCACATAACTTAAGGAAACTCCTCTGAAAACAGCTGGTTTTAAGTGAAAAGTCTGAATGCAAAGAGCAGACAGTGCCTGCTCCAGCTCTACAACAGAAAACCCACAAATCTGAAGCTGAACACAGCAAGGACTTGCCAGCTTCACTGATTCAAAACCCACCAGCTACAGAGCACAAAACCCCAAGCAACCATGTCAAAAAAATTAATGTAACTCACCAAATTATGATGTGCAGTAGCATTAAAAATGCATCTTACAGTTTTTGGAGGCTGGACAGGGCACAGTGAGATGACACGGGGCTGACATGCATCTGCCTGACAGCAGGCAAGAGTTTAGCATTCAGCTTCCACTGGGAAGCAGCAGGGCACAAAGAGGTACCAAAACATACCTCAAATGAGAAGTATTTTAACCTAAAATGGGAAAATTTGTGCTGGTTAATACTGTATGCATAAACAAAAAAGTTAGCTGAGGTCATAACCGTGCTTCAAGAGCCTTTTCCACAAACCTTTCTCCCTCCCAGCAGAACAGGGAGTTTGCAGATGGGAACTCTTCACTTCCCACCTCTTCCTGCTCACTCCCTCTGCAGGAGTGTGCCCACAAATGATGCTCTGCAGTGACATTCTTCCATTGCAAAACAGAGCCAGTGATCAGGGTTACTTCTAGCCAGCACAGGAAAGGCTCATGACATCTCAGTGTGCATCCTCTCATCCCTGTACCCGATGGGACACTCCTACCTTGGAATAAAGCAGGGCAAAATTATCACTTTTGCTTCCTATTTAACCAGATTCTTAAGCTTGCAGACAGTTAAGATGAGAGCAGCAAAGACTAGTGATGTTTCTATACACCATCCTCAACTACAGCGTCCCCAGAGGAATTTGTTTCCCTACGTGCTTTCCACATGACGTGTGTCTGAGTGTGACTGGTAAACTCTGAAGTTCACAGGAGGGGCTCTTCCAAAACAGCCCTCAGAGGAAAGGACAGTTTGGAGAACAGTCTGTCTTGCTCCAAAAGGTGATCTCTGGCAACAGTTCATGTCAGATACTGCACGACGAGAAACATAATTACACAAGTCAAAATCATTCCCCCAATCATGAAGTATTTATCCTGAAAGGCTCGCTTCTCAATCAGCCTCATCACTGTATTGGACAGGCCCAGCATGTTGGCAACATCCAGGATCTTCCTGTGAGTACCCTGGGAATAAAAAGACAGCAGAGAAACAATTAACCTCACAGTCCAACTCTTCTTATTCCACAGGCCAAGATTATTTCATTACAGTGGCAAGTGATGAACTCTGATTGACGGGCCTTGCTATCAGCTAACAGTTCCTACAGTTCAAGAGACAGCCACAGGACCCTGGAAATAGCTGGATTATGAGACTAATTAATTCACACACAACAATGGGAGTGTGGTTCAAGACACAAAACAATCAGTCCAGAGGGTGACATCATAAAAAGTGGCCCAGAGAAAATGCACTCCCTAGGGAAGTGCTGAAGAGTTTTTTCTGGTCCTTTTTCAGGGCTAAAGTCTAGTAAGAGCTTGAAGGTTCTTGATCAGCCAGCCTTTCTTGCAAAATGCTGTGGTTTAACCCAGCCTGCAGCTGAAACACCCCCACAGCCACTGGCTCAGTTCCCCCCAGCAGTGGGGCAGGGCAGAGAATTGAAAAAATAGGATAAAAAAAGGCAGATAATAGTAATAATAGTAATAACAGTAGTAGTAGGCAACAGAAGTGATGCATAGCACAACTGCTCAACCCCCACAGCCAATGCTCAGCAAGTTCCTGAGCCACACTGCCTCCCAGCCCACCCCCAGAGCATGACATCATATGGTATGGAATATCTCTGTGGGCAGCTGGGGTCAACTGTCCTGGCTGTGCCCCCTCCCAGCTTCTTGCCCCTGCACCTTCTTGCTGGGCCAGACCTGCCTCTACCACAGCTCTGTGTGTCCTGTTAGAGCAGCCTTGTCACCCCACCTCAAACTGAATTCTGAGTCCAAGTCCTTAAAAGAACAGGCTGCTTCAGAAAGCCAAGACCTCCAAGGTGTTGGCATTTCTTGAAGACATTCCTTCAAGTTTTCTTCTCTACAAGGTCAACAGCAAAGTTCCCACAGTGCTCTGCCCCATGCTTAAAAATAACAACTCTAGCTCCTGTTCTGGCAGCCTACTGTATCCTTGGTCTTCAAAGAATAAAGAGGTGAAATTTGGGAATTGTTTTGAATATTACCCTAAGGTCAGGAAAGCTCCCAGGACATCAACATGTACAAACAGTTTCTCAATATATAAAATACAGAGATTTGAAATACTAAATTACATAACCAGTTTCTCCTGTGGAAAGCTGTGTAGGTATTCAGAGGTAGGGAATTCCCCAAGTTTTTCAGAAATCCTGCTGCTTTCCCCCAAGACACACTCCTTATTAAAAAGCTTTTTGTTTCTTTGAGCTATTCACTCAAAATTTAACATTGCTCTGAACAGTCTTTTGTTTTAAAGACAAATATTTGACATGAAGAAATGCAGCTGCCATAAAGGTCTTCTGGGGAGGATGCACTGCTGAGGTCCACTAGAGAATATTACCTTTATTACTGATCTTAAACACAAGTACTTGATACCAGCTTTGTGGCTGCTGAGTGATGTTCATCTGAATCAACCTCTATCTGGGATCTAAACATTACTTCCCACACTTCACTTGAATTAAAAAAATAACCCCAAAGCAAACCCAGACAAACAAAAAACAAACAAATGGAACAAAAAACCCAACACTGGCCCTCCAGAACGTGCAGGTGAAGACTGCTAGAATATTCAGCCATAAAAAGAGCTTCAAGATGTTCCTAGAAAGATGATAAAATGTAAAGATTTCAGGGTCTTTCCCAGCATTCTCAGCTTGAAGCAGCTGAAACACACTGAAACAACCCCATGGATTTATTTCACTTAGCCTGGTCATCACAAACACAGAAAAACGTGGGGTCTTGGTATAAAATGATGCCCCCACCTTTAATGTCACTCTCTGGTCCCTCAGCCCCTGAAGGATGTTGGTCCCACTGCCAATAAGATCATCCATGCCACGATGGGCATTCTGGAGGGATTCATTAAACTGTAAAGTTTCGTCGATCGGGATGGTGGTGTCAGAATCCTGTGGGGGAAATGCAGGGTCTTGGTTACCTTGCCAGCTCAAACTGCCCGTAGTTAGAGCCAGAACAAGAACATGCAGAAACAAGCCTGGCAAAAATCTGACAGGACTTGAAGTTTTAAACATTTTTTTTTCCATTAGGGTATTGAATACAACATGAATATTGGAGAGAAAAAGGTAATTTAGAGGAGCCTAGAGGAAGCGAGCCAAAAGGCAAAGCTGATCAGCTCTTCAACTGCAACTAGATCTCAGGGGGGAAAAAGTCAGATTAAAAGCAGAGAGTTTTTTATAATCTCAGTTTATGATATAGGTAGGAAAGGGTATTACAAGAGAGAACATAAAACTAACAGAAGGTGTTTGACAAGGAGTCATTTGATGATTGCAAGTGAAAGACTTCCACAAGATTTACCAGCACGTTTCTAAGCAGGAAAAGGCAAAACACAGTGTCTGGGAGATGACATGTTGTAAACTCCTATTTACAACAAAGTGCAGATTTCTGGTAAGGAGGGCAAAAAGACATGAACCTGGCTCACTGAAGCTCTGACTCACTTACCACCCAGGCCTCATCTAAATAAAAAAATAGTATTTTTTCCAGAAAAGATGCATTAGCTCAACTAGAAAATATGAGCCTTGAAATGGAAATAACTGCATAAAAATCTGTGCTGATTTGTACACAGGGGCAGAAGATGCAATCACTTTTGGCTTTCAAAGGCCTCCAGTTTTATCTTCTCTGGATACCATTCCATTGAGGGAGTCAAGAAAATAGCTCAGCATCCTCACACTGTGTAACAAACAGGAATCATGATACTGGCAAGAGGTGAGTGTGGAAACACTGACTTATCTGCTTCCCTGTACTGAGAACAGCAAGAACTACCAACATGCAGAATTCCTGTGTAGGACAGAAGATGTTTAACACCCCACATCTGCCAGCCATATGTTAGGGGTAGGTAATGACACCAGATTTGCTCTGAGTAGACTGGTGACTATTGTAAACCAAATGTTAACATGGGAATGACACGTACAGTCCAGTGCCAGGTGTTGTGGTGCCCAGGAGATGTGCTGCTCACCAAAGGAATGAAGGACAGAGCTGTTAGCAGTTGCTAACAGTTAGTGGATGAAGAAGCTGTGACAGGCAATACACACCTCTGGTCAGATCTTTATGAAGCACTAAGGTTGAAACAAGTGTCTTGTCTTACACGAGTGTGCAGAGCAGAAGCATTGGATTTGCACCTGAACAACTATTATTTCAGATATTTATTAAACTTCAAATCAGCAGGGATTCCAGTTCCTATGCAAGGAGTTTGCAGGGTTGTTCAGTTTGGGTTTTTTTAAATACACCCCAAGGCTGCAAGAAAAATGCTGAAATGGATTTTAGAGCCTCCTCATAAGGAGCTGAGATGGGATCAGGTCTTTCATTTGCTGTTGGGGGGTTTCTCTGGAATGGCAGAAGTGAAGAAGCTTTAAAGATAAAAACCCATTTATTTCCAATTAAGCACAATGTTCAGAACACTGCTACAGCTTTGACAAGCTGTTACCTGTGTTACAGGGATTTATTCAGGATGCCCACCCACTCAGCTGACATCTCTATTTAACGCAGTAGGGTACTATATAAACTGTGTAAATAGATAGGCCAATAACTGACAAATCAGCATCTTCCTATTAAAGGGATGTTTTACTTTACCTAGGTTAAAAGAAATACAAAATAATGAACCTTTTTTTTTTCCACCTTGAGACCCCTTTTAGCATCTAATGGAAAAAAAAGTCACTCATCAGTTATTTTGCATTTACAAGGCTGCTACTGCTCTTCCAAACTGTTCCACTTACACATGTCTTATTTCTGGACAAGTTTTCCAGCAGGAAAATGTCTCTGTATTTACAGAGGAACACCATGGTGTTTTAAAAACAAAAGAGGCTTCAAATATCAGTGTTCCTTTCAAGTCCTGCTTATCATTTCTAATAGGCAACAAAATGCCAGGTGTCATCTTTATGTCAGGCTTTGGGAAGTGCATTGAACTTCCCAAGTCTTGAGATAGGACCACTCACATTCACTCTTCCTTGCCTGAACAGTGAATGATAAAAAAGAAAGCAAGTTATATGCCTTCAACAACAATTAAAAAAAACCCCAAAACCCAACCCAAACCCACACAACAACAAAAAATAAAACCAACTAAAACCCAACAAAACAAAAGACTCACTTTTGAGTTACAGAAAAGTGAAATCTGAAAGCAAACTTGGTATTGTTCAGAGCAAAACTCCTCTAAGAATTTGCACTGGGGAAACATCCAGTAGAAGAGCTAAAAATTAACAAGGGCAGGTGGGAACATTTCTGCTATTACAATTTTTTGAATCATTTATAGGTAAAAAGGAAAGGTTTTCCCCCCAGCTTATATTTGGACAAATGAGAGCTTGCTGACATCTACTAACAGCAGGGTGTATAAAAGCCAGACATGTTACAAACCTCAGGATCTGATAGAGACCCCTGATAGATATTTTGGCACCTACCTCATTCACTCTTTTGAAACTGCTATATAAATTCAGGCAGAACTGCACTGAATAAAATAGGAACAGCAGCTTGTGGTGCTTTTTACTGCCAGCTTTTAATAGACCACCTCATGAGACAGTCATACTTCAACATGTCTTGTTATGCTCTTCTGTATTTTGTTTACATCTCACATCAGCAATCTAGTAAGGGTCACACCTGCCTCCTGCTGAAAATTTCTCTAAAGAAACTATGGCATCTACAGAGAGATCTCAAATGAAGAGTATTTACATTAGTAGTGAAGGTGCGTGCCAGCAGCTCCTCCCGCTGCCGCTCCTGCTGCTCCCGGACGTAGCGGCGATGCTGGAAGTTCCTCAGAGCTGTCTGCAGGTGCTGGACATCATACTTCAGCTGGTCAACCCGGCTAGAAGGGATCAACAACAGGAAGATGGTCCCAGGGGTAAAAGTAACATTCTGGTGGGGTTTTTTATATGAACAATGGAGCATTATAAATTAAAAGTGACAAATAATAATGAACGATGGGTTCTACTTATCTAGAGGATAAAGGACATTCATTGTTAGGATTAAATTCCAGGCTTAGATCTTCTGTGCTTCAGTTTTCTACTAAACAGGTGACTATTTGGCTAGAGCTCTGTGGAGAAGGACCTGGGGGTCCTGGTTGATGACAGGTTGGCTATGAGCCAGCAGTGTGCCCTGGTGGCTGAGAGAGCCAATGGGATCCTGGGATGCATCAGGAAGAGTGTGGCCAGCAGGTTGAAAGAGGTGATCCTCCCCCTCTGCTCTGCCCTGGTCAGGCCCCACCTGGAGTGTTGTGTCCAGTTCTGGGCTCCCTGGGATAAAAAAGACAGGGATCTCCTGGAGAGAGTCCAGAGGAGGCTACGGAGATGATGAAGGGCCTGAAGCATCTCCCCTGTGAGGAAAGGCTGAGTGAGCTGGGGCTGTTCAGCCTGGAGAGAAGAAGACTAAGGGGGGACCTTATTAATGTTTATAAATATCTTAAGTATGGGATGCAGGGGGAAATGGGCAGCCCCTTTTCAGTGTCTGTGGGGACAGGACAAGGGGCAATGGCTGCAAATTGGAGCACAGGAAGTTCCACACCAACAGGGGGAAGAACTTTTCCCCAGTGAGGGTGAGGGAGCCCTGGGACAGGCTGCCCAGGGGGTGTGGAGTCTCCTTCTCTGGAGAGATTCCAGCCCCGTCTGGACACCGACCTGTGTGCCCTGTCCAAGGGACCCTGCTTTGGCAGGGGGTTGGACCTGATGAGCTCTGGAGGTCCCTTCCAACCCCTACAATTCTGTGATTCTGTGAGACTAACAAAGCAGAATTCTTGTGCTGTCTTGGACCTCCTATCCCATAACTAGTCTCTTTGGGAGTGATATATGTTTTTCTCATTTAACACAGATTTGGAAACATTAGTAGGATTAAAACAGTTTTAAGACCCCTGTGCACATAAAAGATTAAGCTTTCAAGTTTTATTAATTAGCATCATGTTCTTAAGATTGAGGTTTTTAATAAAAGGAGTTTAAAAGTCAGTGGGCAACACAGGAAATATTTCCATTGGGCTAAAATAAATAATGTCCAGAACTCCATTGTCTCTGATGAAATGTCTGGTGACTATAAAGCCTAGATGACTATTTCAGATACTGACCTCGACAATACAGGTAACATGGAATTCACCACTCATATCTACAGAGGCATTTTGGGGCTAAACATTAGTAGCAGACTCACAGAATACATTAGAATCACAGAATCCCAGACTGGTCTGGGTTGGAAGGGACTCCAAGGATCACAGAGCTCCAACCCCCTGCCACAGGCAGGGCCACCAACCTCCAGGCCTGGAGCTACACAAGGTTGCCCAGGGCCCCATTCAACCTCACGTAGATCCAGGCCAAGATGTTTTGCTGCCTCTGATCCAACCTCCTGCTCAAACCAGTGCTAGCTTTAGAAACCTCCTTATTTCATTCACCAACAACTATGAAAATGGTCCAGAGAAAATGAGCAAGCTGAAGTAATTTTACTCCTTACCTCCACAAATGCCATGAAAAGCAAATGCCACCCAGAAGTGGCATTTTTAAAGCATCAAAGCACCATGTTCTGCTCATCTCAGAACACGATTCTGGTTCCATCACCAGTCTGTGGTTAAAGGCAGGAAAGGGATTTTTGCCTCTGTGCCTCAAATTTGCTACTGTAGAGCACAGAGGAAAGTTAAGCAAACCATAAAGGTTTCACTCAAAAGGCTTCCATAAATAAAATGATTACAAAGGTTACACTATACTGTCACAGCAAAGAAAGGGAACTTACAGTTTAGCATTCTGTCGCTTATTGGGAGGTTCTTTGCTGGACAGGATTTCCAGACGCTCCAAGTTGCTGAATATATTGTCTATTCTTGCCTGAATCTCATTTTCTACTACTGCAAGGAAATAAAGAGAGTTATTTGATTTGCAGAACTGCAATCTGAGTGAAAGTAAAAGCCTCAAAGTATTCAAATTGGTATTCAAACCCTGTCAGATGCAAATCCTTCCTGGATGAAAATAAAATCAGGTAACAGAACTGCACACTGCCATGAAAAGCCACTTCTTTAACTCAGTAATTTGAGACTCTGACCTTTGCCTCCTCTGAGAAAGCAGCTGGGAAAGCTCCTTCTCTTCCCAATTATCTGAACTCCTTTCCCTGTCTGCTCTGTGTATCAGGATTTAGAGCTACCACGTTCCCCACTGCAGGCCTTTCTGCTCCCTCAGCAGGATTTGCTCATGCAAGCTAACAGCCAAGAAATAGCCCAGAGTCTCACAACAACTAATGTAAACCTCTGAGCACTGTTAACACAGAGTTAACATACATCATCCATACCTACAGCAGAGGAGATAGATAGTTAATATACATCATCCATACCTATAGACTCAGAGCTGACAGGACAAACACCTCAAAACACCAGGACTGAACCAGGCCCAAGCAGCCCTCACAGGTTGGAAAACAAGGTCACAGAATAATCGCCCCTGGAACCATCCCCATTGCAACTGCTGCTGATAATCCATGTAGAAACAGCAGAGGGGCAGTAAGAGCACACACCAACTCATGTACTTCTACTGTAATGAGGTGAGAAACTGATACAACTGGAGGAAGAGTCGTATGCTTTCCATTCCTGTAACCACCATACAGCACAACTCTGTAGGAGCCACAGCCCCCTTCCTCATTTGGCAACCACATCTTCTACCCACGCCACAATCTGCATTTCTCAACTCCAAGAACTGCACAGAAGGGTGCAAGACAGGAGGAATATTCACTATCTGACATTCTTGTCTTTCAAGGTGAGCTGTAAGGCTGAGGGTACCCTCCAGGGCATGTCCACAGACAGAGGACAGCAGCACTGTCACGAAATCTCAGACTGCCATGGTCAGACCTGGTATAAATAATCACCAAATCCTGCAGGCACTGCTTGTTCTTACTCTGTATTTAGATTAAAGAGGTTCAGAAAAGAGCAGCATTAGCCAAAAGTATTTCAGGGCTTTCCAGAAGAGGCATTCTGCAGAACCTGGAAAAGCAAACAGCATGTGCAACCCTTTTCTCTGCCCTTTGATCTCACATGATCAAAGAGCAACCAACTCACATGCACAAACACAGATCAACCTAATTGTTGTAATTCATCTCTCCATCATTTAGTGCAGCTAAACTTAACCAAAGAGCAACCAGGAGAGCAGACAACTACAGCAGCTTTCACTGGTCTGAGCAATTGTAATTCAATCTTGGTCATCTTAATGCTTTTCTGAGCAAGAACAGAGTGTTTGCCTCAAGCTGGGAAAGGAAAGCAGCAATAGAAACTTCCAACTTCCTGGCTCTTTTTCCTGCTTGTTGTGGTTTTGAATAGCAAGGTTCTGGTGGAGGATGGGGTCTGCAGGGGTGGCTTCTGCAAGAAGCAATTGGAAGTTTCCCCCAGGCCTGACAAACACTGGCTGGACTCAAGGCTGGACCTGCTGCTGACCCAGGCTGAGCCCATCAGTGATGGTCACAGCACCTCTGAGAATCAGTGAGGAGAAAACAACCTGCAAGCAGCCACTTTGTGCCCCCAGAGAAGGGAGAGATGTAAGAAACTGTGTAGACACCAAGGTCAGTGAAAAAGGGGAGGAAGGGGCACTCCAGGGGCCAGAGAGAAAGATTCCTCTGCAGCCCATGGAAGATGACAGTGAGCAGAGACCCCACCTGCAGCACGTGGAAAGGCCCCACACCAGAGATTTGCTGGGGGGTTTGTGACCCCATGGGGGACCAGGCTGGAGCAGTCTGGGCCTGAGAGACATTCTGTGATTGATGACTGCACCCACAGCAGTGACCCACACTGGGGCAGCTGGGGAAGAGCTGAAGCCCCCTGGGAAAGGACCCAGGTTGGAGAAGTTCATGGAAGACTGTCTGCTGTGGGTGGGACCCCACGGTGCAGCAGGGGAAGGGGGTGAGGAATGCACCCCCAGCCAAGAGGGACAACAACTCCTGAGGAACTGATTGAAACCCCCATCCCTGTCTCCCCCTGTGACACCTGAGGGGAGGAAGGGAGAGAAATCATGGATAAAGATGGTTTTCTTTATTTTTTTTCTGTGTAGAGCCTGTTTTGCCCAAGATACTGATTGCTGAATGATTTCTCCCTGTCCTTAACTCTTAAACCTCTCAATATTTTCTCCTCTGTCCAGCTGAAAAGGGCAGTGAGAGAGCAGCTTTGGTGGGCATCTGGCCTCCAGCCAGGGTCACACCACCACACTGCTCTTCAGTGAAAAGATAATCCTTTTGCCCACAAATTCTGAAATATGCAGTAGTAACTACAGCACATATCTGTATCTTTTATACATATAAACAGTATGTTCATTTACTGACTATGGTGCCTCAAGCAGCAGAGGCAGAAGGGAAAATCACGCTAATTTTCAAGCAGCTCCTAAATCACACCCAGGGAACATCAGCCTAGGAAGCCTGGCACTGTACTAGGAGCAGTAGAACCACCACAGAAAACAGAACCAGTAGACAAGCTGTTATTTCTGATAGGAAAAGTAATTGCAATTAGCAATTACTCATACAGGAATTAAGACTTCAAGCACAGGTCCAAAATACCTTTGCCAAATCTGCACTGGAGGACAAAGTCCTGCCACAGTATGTCACAGGATTTTATTACATTTTATTAGCACATGGTTATAGTCCAAATTTACTGGAGCCATTTCAGACCCAACTGTTCAACATGTTCCTCAGAAGCAGATGGAATTACAGGTTCTGCCTCCACACAAGCAGGAACTATCAGCCATCCTGCTCCAATTCCTGCTCACCAAACCACAGCATCTTCTGCACCAACTGCATTAAGAATCTTTAGAGGAATACTGCCATTTAGTGGGTGTTTAAGGAGCAGCAGGACAGGACACCTCTACAATGATGTTTCTCAGCTGTTGAGCTTCTAACTTGCCCAGTGAAGTCCTGAATCTGCAGTTCTGTCCACATCAAGGTGTTCATTATATATAAATGTATTGATGTGACAGGTTTTAACCTCCACAACATACCCTGACAATGAGTTCCCAAATCTAACAGCACCATAAAGATCATTAAATAAATTCTTGTTCTGTCTTTTCTGCTCTGTCCTTCACACAAACCAGCACAGGACTCAAGTCATAATACAAGAACTTTAATGCATTCCAAAATGGTGATGTGTCTCACCAGCCAATGGTGACTGCAGATACAATGATAAAGCACACAAGGTAAAGGTGCAAGCTAAATCAGATCAGTACTGAGCAGGAGTTTTCTCTCTAATTAACTACTTACAGTGTACTGACTCTTTGTCTGAGGTCTCCAGGTGCCCCATGTAAGACTGAACCTCATGGACTTGCCTATCAAAAGATAAAAGAGTAAATTAACAGAAGTCAGTTAACATCCTTTAAAATCCAATCAGTTTTCAACACCTCAATTTTCAGGTTCTTAAAAGAACTTTTTAGAACAGACTAAGAATCAAACACATGGTATTTACTTTGACAGATCATCACTGACCACAAACCACAAAAAAACCCACCCCAATCCAATTCTTCACCAAACTGTGCTTCCAGCTAATGTGTGCTCTACAAAATAACTTTCAGATTAAAGCCAAAACTTGCCTTAGAACTCCTACTGAATTAGCAGCCTTAAAGCTATGCACGTTTAATGAAACAGCCACTTGTGTTCAGTGAGGATTTGCACCCTGGCACTTTAAGTCCCGAGGCCAGCAGGCTTTGCTGGTTAACACCCGGGACTACAGACAGACACACGGGCAAACGTCTGCTTCCTTCCGCGGCTGGACCACGGCAACGCTCCGGGGTGGAAGAGGAGAAATTTGATCAAAAAGAAGCTTTCAAAGGGCGCTGGGTGCGCGCTGGGCCGCAGGCAGGCTGCCCGCCCTCCACCTCTTTCCCCGCACCCCGGGCCCGACCCACCCGCCCCCCGGGCTCCCCTCAGGGGCCGGGCCCGACCCACCCGCCCCCCGGGCTCCCCTCAGGGGCCGGGCCCGACCCACCCGGCCCCCGGGCTCCCCTCAGGGGCCGGGCCCGACCCACCCCCAGGGCTACCCTCAGGGTCCAGGCTCGACGCATATCCCCCAGACTCCCCTCAGGGGCCTGCCCGGGCCCAGCCCCCGCCCCACTCACTTGTTGGTCTGGTGGTAGAGCGCCTCCATAACGGCGGCGCGGCCCGACCGGCCCCGCTCCGCTCGGCCGCCCACGTCGTCACAGCTCCACTTCCGGCCGCGCCGACTTCCGCTTCCACCGGGGCGGACACACCTCCAGCCCCACCCCACACACACCCCCGTTCGCAGCGCCCTGCGCGGCCGCCAGGGGGCGCTGCCGTGCCGCAGGCGCCCGGGGCAGGGGAGTGGGGGCGGGTCCCGGGACAGCGCGGCCCGGGGGGGGGCGGTTCCCGGTCCTCGCTCTGGCACCGGGCGGGCTGGCTTTGGGGGGCCGGTGAAGCGGGTGGGTATCCTGCCCTTGCCGTTCCCAGCCCCGCTCCTCGTCTGCCTCCACGTCCCCTCATCGCCCGTTCCGGGCTCGGGACTTAGGGGGGTGGTTGTGCCCCTGTGCTCAGCACTGGGGAGGCTGCACCTCCAGTGCTGGGTCCAGTTCTGGGCTCCTCAGCATCAGAAGGACATTGAGGTCCTGGAGCGAGTCCAGAGAAGGGCAACCAGGCTGGGGAAGGGGCTGGAGGGCAAATCCTCTGAGAAGCAGCTGAGGGAGCTGGGGGTGTTGAGCCTGGAGAAGAGGAGGCTGAGGGGAGACCTTCTCCCCACCTCCCCTGCCCTGCCAGGAGGGTGCAGAGAGGTGGATGATGGTCTCTTCAGCCAGGGGACAGGAGATGGGACAAGGGGCAATGGGCTCAAGCTGTGCCAGGGCAGGGTCAGAGCAGATGGGAGGGAAAAGTTCTTCCCTGGCAGAGTTGTCAGGACCTGGAACAGGCTGCCCAGGGAGGGGTTGAGTCACCATCCCTGGATGTGTTCAAAAAAAGGGTAGATGAGGTACTTAGGGATCTGGTTTAGTTTAGGATGAGAATGGTTGGACTTGATGATCTTCAAAGGTCTTTTCCAACCTTCTGATTCTGTGACTCTGTGACTGCCAGTCTCGACCCAGCGCACGTCCCCCGCACGCTGTGGGTGTCCCGTCCAAGGGAGGGTCCCGGGGGGTTCGCCCCTGGCGGCACGGCGCCTGGTGAGGCCTGTCCGACCCAAAGTGACCCATGAGTCTCCTGGGCACACGCACTGGGAAGTCATTACCCAGCTCCCATCACGGTCAGGGCAGGTGATGGCAGCGAAGACAGCTGGTCATAGAACTGCACCCACCTCATGGAACGCCAGCCTGGTGTGGGTGGCCAGGGCCCTCAGCTCCCCCAGTGCCCCCCTGCCCTGACAACCCCCAGCCCAGGGTGCCCCAAGCCCCAACCTCAGCCCTATTCTGCACTTAGACAAAGCCTAAAGAACTTCCCAGCAAGATTTCAAGATACTGAAGGACACCAAACGTTAGAGGAAAGATGAGAAATTATATTAAGAGGTGGGGAAGCTTAAGGCAGGCATGTTCTTATGTGACAGTGGGCAAAACGTGTAACCACGAGGCTGGAACAGTCTCTAAAGTCTTATTCTGCTGTTGCTCATTTACAGTTAAGGGTACATGCCTGAAGAATACAGACTAGTCACAGGAGAACAAGCTACTGCACATTGTACCAATATGAGTGAAATAACTGTGCATCTTCAGTTAATGAGAATTTCTTGTTCCTGTGGCTCCATCCCTTGAACCTCAGATGACATGTGAAACTTTCTTTGCCTGCCCTGCCCTGCCACGTACAAGCCAGGTCTCTGGCAGAAGATTATGCCCTGGGTGTCTGACAGTAACTCAAGCCACAAAGATCACATCAGTCTAAGAATAAACAGTATATCAATAAAAAACATTATCTTCAGCAGTAACAAATACATTCAGTCCTTGCTCTTTGCTCTCCTTTATCTGAGTCATTATACCCTGTTTTCAAATACTTTCTGGAAATAGGGAGGTTGAATGAAAATAGATGCTGGAATTTCCCTCCTGGCCTGGGCTTTAGGAAGATTCACAAGAATTTTGATGAAGAGGCAAGAACTGAAATATAAGAACAAATTTCTGTTCTTTTGTGAGGAAATTGATTTTTGCCAGAAACAACATGCTGCAACCAAGTGTCTGTTCTTGTTAGGCTTCAAGTCCTTCCAGGAGTAGTCCTTCAGCAAGTTGGCTCATTTAGACACAACAGCCAGGAGCACAGAGGGTAAAAAAAAGGGTTTTGTTCAAGGAAAGCCTCTGTATTGTAAACAGGATAAAAGGGGATGGAGAGAGTCACTTATCACTGTCTCATGTGTCCCCAGGTCATTCCTGTGTAGCACCTACTGGAGAAAAAGCATTTCATATTCACTGCTCCCTTAGAAACCCCAAGCAAACGGTGGGGATTTTCTCTATCAAACAATCTACATGTGCATTCAGCTGCAGCTTCGAGCCCCCATCCTCAACCCTGCAACCTGTGCACTCCCCATTGCTGTTCTCAGGCTTGTCCTTTAGAGCTCTGCAGCACCAAAGGGAAAGCTGGACCCTTGTAGGGTCTCCTTTGCTCTGCCTGCACCAGCCCCTTTTCCCCTCACAGCTACAGGACTTTGTTCTCTCTGTGAAAAAGCAGATCTTGATTCCCTATTTAAAACCAGACCCTAATAATGTGTCTCTCCCTGTTTTGCTAAGCGTGATCCCAATAGGCCCAGAAACTCTTCCCCCCTCCTCTCTCCCTCCCTTCCTTTCTTTCTGGGGCACACAAAGTATTCCCCAGCTCTTTGCATGCTTTCTTGATACTAATAACTGCGGCTTTAAAAACAAAGGAGTGCTGAACCTGAGGGCATGCCGCAGAGACAAGACATTTAGATGAATGCTTGATGGAGACTCCTCACTTAGTCCAGCTGCAGGCCATGGGGCTGCATGTCCCAGCTCTGACAGACTCCTTTACACAAGCCAGACCTCACAGCACGCCTCTCAGCGTTTTGAGGCTGTGGAAGTGGAGAAAAAGAGAAGGGGAGACACGACAAGAATGTCAGAGACTCATCTATCAAATTTCTCAGACTGTTGGGTGATGTGCAGGTCCCAGGTCTTCTTGGGCAGTAAGCTTTTTAAAGACACACTGCACCTTCCTTCTCATCTTCTGAAAGTAAGGATGTTTCTGCACTGCTACTGCTGCAGTCAGTTTTGAGACTCATCTGTGGCCAGAAGAGTCACAAACTCTTCAAACATTGTTCCCTTCTTCATAAACATACCAGGGAAAGGGATACAGCAAGGGTGGGAAAGGTCAGGCCAAGGGAAAAAGAAGTCATATGACATCTCTACCATTTCACTAGCTCCCTCCTGCAATGATGCCAGGGAAGTATGATAGAAGTAGAAATAGAGATAGAAATAGAAATAGAAATAGAAATAGAAGGGAAAAAAAATCACCCAGGGGTGAGAAACACTGCAGAATTCCCCAGCTTTATGGATATTTGTGGCACAAATGCCTGCAGATTGGACGAGCATCCTGGGCAAGTGTATTTTACCTCATGCTTTGATTCTTCCCTGGGCAATAGCCACAGGTCACTGCTGGAGATGATTTTTGGTACATGCTCTACATGTTTGGTGCCTCCATACCACCATTGCAGTAAAATGTGTTGTATTATAATAAAGATTAACTATGGCTCAGTTCTCCACGTGAGATTGAGATGCTTGTGCCTTTTACCTGCTGATCACATCTCGGTTTGACCTTATCAATGAAATTTGGAAAACAGGAACCTCTGACGACAAAGCTAAGGAGGCTGAGGGGGCAAGAAGCGATGTTGCCTCCCTCAGTCAACAAGGATAAGAAATTACAATCATCCTGCCAAGAAATGTTGCACCTTGCATCCATTTGTCCAGCATCAGGAACTTGTTAGGAACCTCAGCTGCTTTTGACTGAGCTGCCATTCCCCCCCTTAGCCCCAAATCCCATAACAATTTCTGGGTCCAGGCCATGAAAGCTCTGGCTTTGAAAATCTGAATTTGTTTACTGGGCAGCCATGTCTGATACATAAATATATAGGGACAGATTCTATTTTGGCACTAATGTAGCCCAGAACTGTATGCATAATTTAACAATTCCATAGGAAAATCTTAAAACACATGAGCAAAACCATGTGCTGTTATCCTGATTTTTTCCAGGGGTCAGTTCCCTGGCCTCTCTGAAATGTGTCAGGTTAGGAATTCTATCAGAATCCGACAAAATCATCAGCTGCTTCAGGAAATTTTAGGCACAGATCTTTTATGTGCTTCTCTTTTCCACATCTATTTGCTAGGTCTGATTTTGGCAAACCAGTCCAGATAACTGGACTTCTTTGTTCAGTAGTTTGATTGGTTAATTCTGAGCTGCTTTCCAAGGCAGATCTGGATGTCAGTCACATTTTGTCAGTATAGGAGATCTTAAAATTTAATTTAAAAAAAAAAAAACAACCAGGGAGTAAAATAATTTTCATCCACATTTCATCAACTGGGTAATCCAGGCATAAATAGATGTACGTGCGGGGCTACCTCTCCTTGTTTCTCACACACTGGACTGGATGCTCCAGGGGCTGTGATATGTTTGTTGTTAAAACAGCCTGACACAAAGAGGCCCCAGGAGCTGCATGCATCCACAGGATAGATGTCTTCTTCTGTCAATCCAGCTGGAGTAACCCAAGAGGGAAAACTGGATTGTCCGTATGGGTGAGGGGAGGGTGGGGAGAGTCCTCTGAAGAATGTCATACAGGAATTTTCCTAAAACCTTCTCCAATAATCTGAACAGAACTTCACCAAGTCTTTTGCCACTAATGGAGGCCAGGAGATAGTGTGAGGGCTGAATGCAGATGTAAAAGATGCAATTTACCATTCAGTCCAGCCTAGTAGGCCCTGTGCCGGAGGCCCTAGGAGCAGGCTTGATTGGGTGTTGCTGAGGCAGAGTGTAATTACAGCAGTGTGGTGCTTTTCAGGCCATTTTCCACTGCCCAAGTACGACTGATGCTCAACTCAGAAGAGTCCCAGGAATTTCTTATAGTCTAGTAAGCTATGGACAGTAGTGGCACTCAGGAATGTACAACACAGGCTCCAGGGAGGGATCTCTTTGGGGATAGGGTGAGTTCCTTTTTACCACATCTGCTCACATCATCCAACACACTCCACCACCTACAAAATCCAGCCCTAACACTGACTTTTCTGGTGCTTTTGTAGGCTTTCTTCTTGGGAATTTAATTTTGTCATCTTAACCTGGTGTCTGTAGCATATATCACATTTTGGGGGGGGAGGGGGTGCTGGAAAATACCTGAAAAAGGATGGAGAGGCAGATTGTATCTCATTAACTTTTATATTCTTTAAGAGTGAGGCACGGTCACAGGATGGGAATCATTGTTTGCATCAGTTTGGTTCAGCTTCCTCAATAGCCAGAGTGGACCAGGCACTGGTGCAGGCTGCTGGAGCTACAGATGCCCCCTTGGAAGTGAGGTCACTCCAGCGATGCAGTGGCATTTACTGTCTTGCCAGGATGTCTGCAGGGAGAGGGAAGATGCCACAGCAGGAGCTGTTAGACTGCCTGTCGCATCCCTGTGTTGGAGATCTTATCTCCAGTGATTAGCTTGGCCCTGCTGTACTGCTCTGCTCACTATCCTGAGCTATCTGTCAATTTGCTACTTCTATTTCAAATTCAAAGAAGGGCTTGTTATTCCTAAAGCTTATCTGCTTTTTCTGACCAGACTAGATGGTCTAATTGCAAAAAAATTCTACCTCCAGCAGCCAACCTTGCACCTCCTGTGTTACAGTTCAGTCTCCTTCCAGGTTTGGTTGCATTTGCCCACTCCAGTCATTGCACTGACAGCAGGATTTTGCTTGCCCCAGTACAAGGCAGGTTTATTTAACAACAAATGAGATCTGCAAAATTGCATCTAGCAGTCTCCCCTATTTTAATAAAATGGATTTACTTTATCACTGCTTCAAGTTTTCCAACACTGTTCTGGTGTCCCAGGTGTCATGGTGCAACTGGTTGCAGCATGGTGCAACAGCTGGGGTTGTGATGGGTTGCACAAGAACTCTGGGTTTCATTGCACTCTTAAGTGGTTTTGGATTGCACATGTTGGGAGGAATCCATAATCACTTTAGTCCTTGGTAAGCCAGTGTCCCATGAGATTAGCCAGGGGTGCTCACCTCCCTGCTCATGATGCCCAAGGCTGCCTTGCTGACAGCAAGCAACATGCCCAGCAGGCTAAACCAAGCATGAAGTGCAAGTGAAAGATGTGTAAGTCTATGGAGGAAGTAGGGGAATTGAATACAGAACGTGACTGTAATGAAAGGTGACCAACCCATCATGAACAGATTAATTATTTGAACATGGTTTTTATTAGGTTTTCTTCCTGGGTTTGGAAAAATACCTGAAATTCAAGATAATTTTATGTTGTCCATATCCATCACTGATTTGGTGGTACCATAATATCCTTGTGGGTCTGAATTTCCCAAGATATGGCTTTAACTCCTGCTGGATGGTTAGATTAATTATAAAAATTATATAATATTACAACATCATATATTGTAACTATAGACTATTATTAAACTGTGCTGATAATAGGCATTCACAGCTTATCTCTACCTGTCCAGTCACAGATCTTTCTGCATCACTTCCCAGCAACCTCCAAACCAAATAAGTTCTTTGTTCACAGCAAGTGATGCAAAACCAGCCCATCTCTACCGATGGCAAAAGACTTTGGTGCATTTCCAGCTGCCAAGACTCTTCTCCCCAGTGTCCACATCACAAGCTGGTTGGGAGAAGCATGTTCCTGGCTGTGGTCTTGCTGCCAGTGTCCACATACGTTCCTGTACAGCAGCATTTCACCTTCTTTCATCATTATACCACCCATAGAGGTCTAAGTGCTATGAGTTTCTTTCTTGGAGAATTTGAGGCAGAAGACCAAGGTTTTGTAAGTAGACCTGAGGGAAGACTAGAGCACAACCCACATGTTCCTGCTGCTCTGGCCACAGGTCCCCACCAGTGTCTGCTCCTCACATTACTGTGCCAAGTATACCTGGAGTCCTGAACTGATGTTTTGCCCAGTTGCAGACTGGGGAGAAGCAGCACTGCAGCTCCTCCCAGAGAGCTCAAGGAGCGGCAGTGCCTCAGGGCACTCAGTAAATGAATAAAAAAACAGTCAGAACTGATTAGGGAGCTCAGGTTTTGGCTCGGACTCTCTAGAGCCTCCAAGGCATTGCAGAGGCTCAGAACCTCATTACTTCTATAAAGTGAATTCAGTAATTAGCTCAGGTCAAAAGTTTAAGGCTTGGAGACTGCTGCTGGGGAAATGGTTCCTCCTGGACGGTAGAAACCAAAGTGCTGAACGCAGCCATAGTTGGCATCAAGGCAAAACACTTCATCAAGGATACTTTTGATGGCACTCTCTTGCTGTATAGTATTATTGGATAGTGAGTGTTGCAGTGATGTCCCCTCAGAGGAAAACAGTCACACAGGACACGTAGACAGGACATTGCCACAAATACTTGTGAACACAGGAACTGCCTAGCTGGACAAGCCTTGGTCTATCTAAGCCAGAATCCTGCTGTGGCCTGGACAAGGTTTTACAGACAAGGCTGCAAGAACTGTTAGAGGCTGCATCCTACCCTGTTTCATCCTAACACTCTAGCTGAAGGGCAGCTGAGACCTGAAGCATTGCAGTGGGATAGTGTTGTCATCAGTTTAAAGAGTTGCTCTCTACTTAAATGTTCCTGTGCTCCTGGTTTTAAAGATAGCCCAGAGCAGAAATTCTACATGCTTGATTTGTCCTACATACAAAACCCTTGTGGTGTCTGAAACTTCTTTTATTTTCCAATTTAATGTACTGCCCCTATTAATATGTTATGAGACAGGCAAGCCTATTATCCTTCCCTGTTTAATAATTTTGGTTATGTTTTTAACAATTTACCTGGCTCCAAGACAAATAATTTTCCTTACAATGATCAGACCTCTGGGTCTCATCCCACTCTTGAAGGCCTCTGCAATTCGCATCCACCCCATGGGAGGAGAAGTACCTATTGCCAGCAGTCAGAGCTGCACTGCTGAGCTCTGAGGTGGCACCAGAGGGTTTTCCATCCTGGCCTTTCCCTGGGGTCCTGCACCTTCACATCCTGCGTGATTCAAGACCACAACACTGGGACTGTGCCCAGCAAAACACCCTGCCTCCTTTCCCCTGGCCTGGCTGTGCCAGAGAAAAAGTGGGACGGGGAGGAGGGAAGGGAGGGGCTGAAGGATTAAACAAGACAGACCAGAAAGCCTTGAATTTTCCCTCTAATACTCAGCTATTTAATGACTAGTTTGATGATAAGCATGAAATTAAATAGACAAAGAAAATTCTCTCATGTCTAAAAAAATCAGCAGATAATTAGGCTTTGATGGGGACATTCTGAGATATTTTCTGCTTATTTCCTGAGTCTGGTTTAATGCTGTGGCTGCCTTTGTTGTCCCTGTGGTTGAACTCTGCTGTTCTCTCCTGGTCAGACCTTGAATAGGTCCTAGTGCTGGGTGATGCCTCCTTTACCCAGGGAGGTGCTTGTCCTCTGGAAGAACCTTCCTCAATAGGGAGAAGCTTTCTGTTCCTCTAAGTTTCCATTTCCCACATTCCTCCTCTTTTAAACTCATTGTAGCTCACTTCATCCAGAGCAATATTAACATGAATATGTATCTATAGAATGTATACAGCATTTGGCATGCATATTTGTCTTCTCCCCTTTGTGAGAGTGGAACCAGTAGCAGCAGCATGAGGAACAGTCCTCCAGCAGCTTTCACACCCAAACACATTGCTTCTGTTCCTATGTATACATGTATGTGCTTTATATTCAATCTGAAGATTTTAAAATTAATCAATCAGCTCAAAGGCTCAGGCCTAAAAGCTTCAAAAATCTGAGGACTATCTAGATGAGGAACTCGTTGCACACCAGATAGTGTGTGAATTCACAGTATCCCGGTGCCTCCCAAGGTAGCCATGGTTCGAGCATTCTTAAGTGCCAGGGAAAATTCCCCTTTCTCACACGTAAACACTCCTAAAGATATGTTATGCTTCATTTTCAGGCAAATGCTGGCTCATTATGCCAACACTCCAAGCCAAAAATCACTAAATGCCAGCCAGCTCCAAACTCAGAGCCATGAAACCACAGGTGCTGTGAGGCTGACTGCAACGGAAGGACATTAAGTGCTTGCCAGAAGAATCTCTAAAACCTTGAAGTCAGAAAGAGGTGATTAGATGAGGGATGGCTGGAAAACTGGAATCAACTTTTTAAAAGGTTAGATGATGGCAGGACAAGGGGGATGGATTAAAGCTGAAGGAGGGAAGGTTTAAATTAGATACTATGGGGAAGTTTTTTACAGAGAGAGTGGTGAGGGGCTGGAACAGGCTGCTCAGAGAGGTGGTGGGTGCCCCATCCCTGGGGGTGTTCAAGGCCAGGTTGGATGGGGCCCTGGGCAACCTTGTGTAGCTCCAGGCCTGGAAGTTGGTGGCCCTGCCTGTGGCAGGGGGATTGGAACTCTGTGATCCTTGGGGTCCCTCCCAACCCAGACCCGTCTGTGATTCTGTGATTCTATGAAAATGGGAGAAATGGAAGGGAGGGAAAGGTATAAGAAATCCCATTTACAAAGCAGAAGGGGACAGTGTGTCTTTTGACACAGGATTTTTGAAAAGCAATGCAAAGCTGGATGCATGAGAGAGGGGAGGTGAACCTGAGACATCTTCACAGTAAACTTTGGACTTGGAGAAAAGTAGAGGAATTGCCTGGCTCTGGCACACAGCATCGATAGATGACACTTGGCTAAGAGCATGAAAAGCACAAGCCTTGATAAAGTCACTGTCCCTACCACAGCATCTCTCAAGGCTTGGAAAAGAAGAAGTTCTCATCATTCCATTTAAAACGTTCCCAGAATGACAAATCTGATTGATCCCTTTGAAAAAAATCAGACTGTCAGCTCACCCTGACACTCCACAAGTTTTGCTTTGATCACAATATGTGATGAGAAAAATCCCAAATCTTTGAAAACTTGCCCTGGCAGGGAAAGAAAACCATTTCCTACTTAAGCTCTGATCTTAAATACATTGTACTGTTTATTTGTGGAGCGAGAAGACCAGCAAACTTGACAGTGCCCATAAGGAATGTCCAGCTGCCAGCAAGCTGTTCACGGCTTTCAGGTTCCTGGAGGAGTGATGGGAGGTGGGGAGGGAGAGTCCACTTCAGGAATGCTGCTTAGGAAGGCTGAGCTGTGTTTGACAGTGTAATAGACCCCCAGAGAAGCACCAAGCATAGCCTGCAGCTATCCAAGAACTCAAAGCTCAAACATACACACAGAAAGGTTAGCTTTTAATGGATGGTAAATGTTTGGAGAGACCTTTGACCAGCTCTAAGACTGCAGCTGACCATTCAGAAAGGCTGTAATGAATGACCACGCATTAGGCTCTGCTGCTCACTTCAGTGGACGTTACCTGTCAAGCATTGCTGCTTCACCCCCATCCAGCTCTCCTGCCTATCAAGTGATAACTGAGCAGGTATCGAGGGGGGTAGATGTGGTTTTGGATTGCACTTGTTCTGTACAACAGTCAGAGCAGTCCAGAGGACCCTGCTGAGTTGGAGAAGATGCAAGAATGCCCTCAGATGTCTCCAAAAATGATTTTTTCCCCCCTGATTTTTCAAAGGATCCAGACCTGTCTCAGCCCTGATCACTGTCAGTATCTTTGTCTGCTCTGGCAAGGGTAAGAACCCAATCAAGGGTCTGGGACTCAGATCCTGAGGTGGTCTTTCTGAGGAAGCCGTGTAAGGATTGCTTGAAAGAACAGATTGCTTTCCATGTTCTTAGTATATGCCACTGGGCTCAAATTCCACCAAGAATCTCTCACTTGAGGACATTCAGCACATGCTGATTTTCTGAAAACATTCCCTGCAGAAATTTGTACAAGCAACTTTTATCAAACCAGAGATGCCGGGATCCCCCAGAAGGAAATACTGCTGATGGTAGCCATCCTGCAGTACCTTCTTCACTAATCTTCCATGTCAGACATTTGGTTTTTTCCCTTTTTAATGATTTAAATACTTTCCAGAGACTTTCAACCTGCCAAAGAATCACTCTGATATGGAATGAGTCCTCACTCTTACTGCCATGCACTGTCCACAAAGCAATGATGTCTCCATTTATAATGCCTGTGGTTCATCTGCTTTGAGAACTGATAGGACAGCACAAGGACCTTTAACTTCAAGACTGAGCCAACAAAAACCTCATGAGGTTACTAGAAGAGTCAACTATTGTTATACTACCTGTCACCCCTTAGCCTTCACTCATTTTGCACCAGGATTAATCTCTGCACAGCTACAAGTTGGGAGAAAAGTGCCTGAGGAACAGTTCTGCTGCCAAATACCAGTGGTGATGGTGGATTCCATGGTGAATAGGAGCTAGCAGTCCCTCCAACCATCAACCTGACCTGCCAAACCCACCACTAAACCATGTCCCTAAGCAGTGCAAGTACCAATCATTTAAATACCTCCAGGCATGGCAACTCCACCACCTCCCTGGGCAATCTAGTCTTGGAGATCATCCTGCTCCAGGAAGGTTGAGCTGGAGACTCTTTCCACCACCATGGTTGCAATTCCTATCGTTCAGTTTCTTTGAGAGCTGCTTTCCCATGGAGGTACACTCTTCTTCAGGCTGCTGCTCTTCATGGAGAGGTTTGCTTAACACTCCAAACAAGGTCTCTGCCCCACCACAAACTCCAGCTAAGATCCTTGTTGCACAGACAGAACTTCTCTTCAGTAATGAGGGGCCACCAGTATCCTTGTCCTTCCTGTGGACTTTTTCTAGGGCTTTTGATCTTGGTCCTACACTTCTCCAATCTTGCAGCACAGCAGACTGGATGAGACTCTGCCTGGATGTCCTCAGAACTGCATGAGCTGAATTATGTCTGGAGGAGATAAAAGGAGGATGTGTTGCTTGTAGTGGATCTCATTATGGCTGGAGGTGTGAATCGGGCTTGGGAAGGATCCTAAACTGCAGTGCCAGTGTTATTGTTACCATAAAGCCTGATGTGGTGGCAATGAACAAGGCAAGGGGCACGTGAAGGTCCATGGCAAGGACAGGAATATCCAAAGTGGAAGGAAACATGTAAGGCTCTGAGCTACATATGGAGGGTGTGGTGATGCATGGAGGCACCAACCTGGGAGATGATATGGGTGGAAAGAGAGCAAGAAGGGACTGATGAAATGGCCTACAGACAAGCCCAGGAGGGTCCAACAAAACACTAGTTCTGTTTGCATGCTGATGTCATTTCTGACATGAAATACACTGGCACAAATTAACCAATCAGCCCTATTTGAACAAATCTGAACTGGCACAAAATGCTTATTCCAAATCAGCACATTGAGTCATGAGGCTGTGGTATTTCTGCTGTAGCACTAAAAGCCCTCCAGTCAGATTCAGCGTATCCCTGAACTGCAGTTTTAAAGCACAGCTTCCCCATGTACTCTTTCCTTCTGGGAAAAAAAAAAACCAAACAAGCATCAAAGGACTCTCTTAGGACCTTCCCCTCCTATTCCTTCCATCTCATTTTTCAGTTTGAGGAAATATATTGTATGCTAATTTCACCTCTGTTCTCTCAGGTTCTTCCATGTGGTTGATGCCTTTGGATACTGTTCCAGTGTCACTGAATATGCAAATACCATTTTGTTTGTCTTGCCTTGGGTCAATGAAGTCTTTGAAATGTAGATGTGGGATCTTCAATTTGTCTTGCTAAGAATGTACTTTCTCTTTAACTCTTTTTTTTTTTAAATACAATTCAGTAGAAGGGCTCTTCTGCCTTTCCCTTTCATTGCCAACCAGCCACTCACTCTCATTCAGACAAAGTGGAATATATTTTATCTGGTCACTGGGGTTTTTTTTGTTGAATTACATAAAAATTATGTATTTTTATAAACCATCCTCATCCAGTGCCTTAGGAGCAGAACAGCTGTCTGTTTCTTCCCAGAAGAACACAAGGTGTGAGCAGTATACCTCAACACACCTGAGAGATGAACAGGCTATGCAGAGCCCTCTTGGTTGTGAGGACAAAGGTCTGTCAAATCTGACTCGAGCCCAAGACCCTTTTAGCTCAGTGCTGTGTACCCTGAGTGTGACCAGAAGAAATCCCTGAGGTGGGCAGGAACAGGATGAGTAGAGAATGACACCCAGCCAAGGAAGCACCACAGCACTTAGATAGCAGGAAGAACCTGGGAATCTGGGACATCCACAAACACAGCAAACCTGTATTTGAGAAAGGACCAACACAGAACAGGGTCACCCATGTGTCATAGAATCATGGAATCACAGGCTGGTTTGGGTTGAAAGGGACCTCAAAGCCCCCCTCCCCCAGTGCCACCCCTTGCCATGGACAGGGACACCTTCCAGTAGCCCAGATTGCCCAAAGCCCCATCCAACCTAGCCTTGAACCCTGCCAGGGATCCAGGGGCAGCGATGGCTTCTCTAGCCTGTTCCAGGGCTTCTCCACCCTCATAGATAAGAATTTATTCCTGATATCTAATAAAAAGTCTACCCTCTTTTAGTTTTAACACATTATCCCTTGTCCTGTCACTACATTCCCAGATAGATTCCCTCTCCACCTTTCCTGTAGGCCTCTTTGGAAGGCTGCAATAAGGTCTCAGGTCTCCCCAAAGTGTTCAGGGTCTTCTCCAGGCTGAACCACCCCAATTCTCTCAGCCTGTCTCTGTAGCAGAGGTGCTCCAGCCCTCTTGGTTGTTTCAAGAGAGGACTACCCAGCTGTGCTGGCCTGAGACACCTGTCCCAGGTTGGGGTTTTTTTTGCTTCTGCTTGTATCATGTGATGTTTGAAGAGGCTGGGGGTAATCTAAGAGGTGGGACAAGAAGGACTAAAAAAATACTTGTATTTTTTTGTACACTCACATAAAGATCCACATGATATATTTACAAGTATGGCTTGGCTGCTCTCCACCATTTTGGTCCATCATCTAAAATCTTAGCCTAAAAAAAGACCCTCTTCCCTTTGTCTTCTTCCATGGAGACATTCTTAACTTCCCTTGTCTTTTTAAAACCTCCCATACTAAGCTTTTGTCCACACAACTGAGCCCCCCACCCAGACCACTGACTGGTCAGTCCTGGACAAGAGTTTGATGGATTTAAAAAATAAAATTGATAGAAATGACAGTCTGTACTGGATGAGGCTGTAAGAGCTAAGAATCCAAAAGCTGTCGTACAAGCCCCTGTGAAACAGTCAGGGTGCAGCTCTGATGCAGAAATCTCTTCATGTGCCCACTCAGGGGACCCAGCAGAGCCAGAGGAGCTACTGAGCCCTCTCCTGTACTGGGGACAAATTTGCCCTTCCTGCTACTTTATCCCCACGCTTGATTAACAGGCACCCACAGCAGGGGCATTTCCACTGCTAATTGACAATGAGCTACTGAGAAGTGGCAAGATAATTTGTGGTTTGACTCTTGCCTTTCAACCCCAGGACCCAATTCCCATCCTGACCTGGCGTGTGGCTTCAGTGCTGTCCCCGTGGTCTGCCTGTGGCCTCCAGGAAGGCAGAACCCAACTTCAGTTCTTTGCTCCAGCATTGCCCATTTCCTGATTAGTTACCCCATGTGATCCTGCTTTGTAGGCAATGCACTCCTCACAAATGCTGTACTTGGGGTTGTGCACCACTGAACACCCCAAATCACAGAATCACAAGGTTGGAAAAGACCTTTGAAGATCATCAAGTCCAACCATTCCCATCCTAAACTAAACCATATCCCTGAGCACCTCATCTACCCTTTTTTTGAACACATCCAGGGAAGGTGACTCAGCCCCTCCCTGGGCAGCCTGTTCCAGCCCTGACAACTCTTTCAGTAAAATATTTTTTTCTAATGTCCAATCTAAACCTGCCCTGGCTCAGCTTCATGCCATTGCCCCTTGTCCTATCACCTGTCACCTGGCTGAAGAGACCATCACCTATCTCTCTCTAACCTCCCTTCAGGTAGTTGTAGGTGGTGATAAGGTCTCCCCTCAGCCTCCACTTGTCTAAGAGGATGCACTCATGCACTGCAGAGTTTGGTGACCACTGTTTGAATCCCTCTCATGAGTCCAACCAGAAGGTTTACAAAAGGACCCAGTAGCAAATATCCATCACAAGTCAGGACTGGGGAAACCAAGACAACAACAGGAAACAAAACAAAATCTGCCAAGTAGAAAGCACTTAAAATTAAAACACAGTAACAGGTATTTTTTTCAAAGACAATTTAGGGAAAGTTCTCATGGTGCCCTTTTAATTTCATGATAGGTTTGTTCATTGTTTCTCCAAGTTCCCCAGAATTTAAGGATGCTCAGAACACAGTTTGAAAAAGAAAAGGGAACACTCTGCATTTCAGAGTAAAATTGCAAAACCTCTTAAATATACTTTCAAGAATAGAAACAGCCTTGTTAAAAGAATGAACTGCCAGTGCAATGAAGGGTGAAATGCAATAGGAAACTGACTTGATAAAAGGATAATTCCAGTAAATGAATAACACTTCCCTCATATCACACAAAATACATAATGCTTGGTTCATAAGAACAGCAACTGCAGCCTGTGTTCTGAATTGCTCCTCTGGCACTGGCCAACCTGGACATTGAGAGGACACCTTATAGTTGAGTGTAGCTGAAGAGCAAGGAGCTCCACGATCAAAAGTAACCCTAGATGATCAGCACAGCTAAAAATTCTTTTAATTAATGTAATCTAATGCCACTGAAAGCGTTACCCCCAGTTGGCAAGAGGAGCATAGAGGTGCATGTCCAAGGGCTGAGACTGCATGGATGGGATTTATACTCAAAGAAAAGACTGAGGACAATTTGTTTGGCCTGTAGAGAACATTCATCCTCTGATTCATCCACTCACCATAAAGGCAACACAGAGTTACTAGGCTAGGTGGGGGCATCGAATTATTTGTTGGGCTCACTTCCTGAGCCCAAAGAGCTCCAGACAGCACCACTAAGTACCAGACATACCACCTTCCTACCTCCCTGAAGTGCCAAGTGTTATGGACAGCCTCTGAAGGCACAGCTACCAGTGACAAGTCATAAGTACCCAAGCCCCATGTGAATGTGGTCCTGTACACTTGCAGCCAGAGCAGAACATTATACTAGATGCTAACACACAACACAATGAAGGGATGTGAGCTGCTGCCTAAATCATCCTTGAGACTGATACTGATGTATTCAGAGCAGTGGGACCAGGCCCTGTGCCACTGAGCACACCTCAAATGGAAGGCGTTTTCCTAATCATGGGAAAACGTTTTTATTTCAATAGGGATAGCAAATGCAGGGGACTGATGTTAGAGCAATAGTCATTGCTTGGAGTATGTCAAACAAGGTGATCATTTAGTCCTCCCCCCTTAAAAGAGATGTCAAGGTCCTGCAGTAAATCTACATGGTGTGATGCTGGCAAGTGACAGACACTCCTCTGAGAGCAGCCAACGCTCTGGCCACACTGTGTTTGCATTGATGCTGAGTGAGGAAGAGGAAGACTCTGTCCTGCCAGGCCCTCTGAGGAACTGGGTTTCTGTTTCAGCATGGCCCACCTCTTTAAAACTCTTCTTCTAGCTGCTATGTTGGTGGCAGAAACAGCTGGAGCCCTTCTGAGGTCAGATAGTGGAATTTTAGCTAGAGGCATTTTTTGTCTCAACAGAGATGCCGCCTGTTTGTTCGGCTGAAAGATCTAAAGTAGAGGCCGCTGCAGCAGAAAACCCACTTGCTTGGGCCAACCGCTGCCCACCCACCCTGGAATTACTCCAACACGCTCACTAGACCCCCCACCTCTTGTTTAATCTTTAATGCACCTCCAATTGCCCTAGGCTGGACACCACAGCAAGGCAGGCAAGATAGAAGTGATGATTAGCTCCCTGACCCCGCGTGCTATGCTGGGCATTGGGAAATGTATGTCTAATGGTTGACCCTCCATCGATCCCGACTGTGTCCTCCGGGCAGAAGGCATCATTAGCAGCAGCTAACGATGGAAGGGCATGCAATACTTCTCATTCTTCTGGGTGTAGGCACATGAAAAACCACAGGCACAGCAGACCTGTCCTACCTGTTCTTGCTGCCCTGACTCTCAGTTTGGCTTCTCTTAGAATCATTGAATGGTATGAGTTGGAAGGGACCCCAAGGATCATAGAGCTCCAACCCCCCTGCCACAGGCAGGGCCACCAACCGCAGGCCTGGATCTACACAAGGTTGCCCAGGGCCCCATCCAACCTGGCCTTGAACACTTCCAGGGACGGGACATCCACCCCCTTTCTGGGCAGCCTGTTCCAGCCCCTCACCACTCTCTCTGCAAAAAACTTCCCCCTAATATCGAATCTAAACCTTCCTTCTTTTAGTTTTAATCCATTCCCCCTTGTCCTGTCATTGTCTATCCTTCAGCTTTTAAAAAGTTGAATCCCCTCCTGTTTCTCTGCTCCCTTCAGGGACTGGAAGGCTGCAATGGAGGTCCCCCTGCAGCCTTCTCTTCTCCAGGCTGAACAAGCCCAGCTCCCTCAGCCTCTCTTCGTAGGGCAGGTGCTCTTAGTATCTAGTGTAATAAGGAACTGGGGAGAAACGAACAAGAATGCCCTGCACATAGCCCCTTCAGTGCTTTCCTCATTCCTTTTCTTCCTGTGCCACAGAGAACCTGCTCTTGCACTAGCAAGACGACTTACCTATCTCCAAGCTGTCTACAACCTCTAACATCTGCCCAGGCACTAACACAAAACCCCAGAAATTCCAGGTGATAACTGCATCTCACTGTTTACCCAACCCCTAACATCTACTCCCAATTTTGGTGAATGTACTGGAATGGGAATACAGGGAAGGAAACAGACCAAGAGAGTCACTGGCCACCACCAAAGAAGAACTTCTCCAAAGCTGGAGCAGTCCAAGATCTAAGGTCAAGCATCCTCAATATTACAAAAGATGGTGTGGTAGCAAGGGAACTCAGACCAGAAAAGACAACATAAAATAGCAAAAGAAATCGATTTTATGGCAAACACATGAAATAAGGGAACTTCTCTCTAACTAATGAATAAAACGAGTATTTGGGAACAACAAAATAAGAGTTTGAGAACCCAAATGTTGAAGAAGAAAGCAGAACGAAATTAAAGAGATGAGGGAGCTTAGAAGATTGCTGGATAGCTCCATTGCTGTCACATCCCATGGGCTAGACACCAGCAGTGCAAAGGCTTCCTAGAGAGCAGAACAAAAATTAATTCTCCTAAGGGAAATAATTTCTGTAAGGAAAAGCAACTGGTTAAGCAACACTGAAGATGTGCTTTGTCCAGATTAGTCCATCTAGTGGGCACTGGTCTGTGTATGAATGAAGCCTTGGTGGTATTTTGAGAACAGATTTACATGGCAGGAAGAAGTTACCCAATTGAAAATACCATTCAGGATACTTTGATGAGCAAGACTGAAGTCATGCATGGTAGTACCAAGATCAGTTACACTTGAATCAGCTAATTGGCTGCATGATTTAGGATGACCAGCACAGGTCCATAAGTGTCTTCCTGGATGTGGATAATGCAGATAAGGGAGTGAGGAGGAGCAAGTAGGGCAGGTTAAGAAGGTTAAGGGAATATTACTTCATTGGCCACGTTGCCCATGGCACCATATTGTCCACCAACATAGGAATTTTCTTACTTTTGCTCTCCACCTGCTTCCCAGGTGATGTAACTTGTCCATTGCTTTACCCCCCTTTATCTGACTGTCTTTTCCACCTGCAGAGTTCACAGAGGAATCGCCCAGCTTTCCCATTTTTCATTTTGACATTTATCTAAGTCACAGTAGTCTTCAGCTCAAAACACTTCCCTACACTTAGGTTTATCTGCTAGGAAGAAATTGTTTTTATTAAGGGTGGAACATCAAAAACCATTCTCACATCATCAACTCTGAAACAAGCTGTTGACCTTGATTTTATTGTCCTGACAATCGTCATCCCTGACCTGGGGTGAATTCTGTTTATGGCCACCTCCATTTTCCTTTGGGTATGCCCTTCTTTGGTAGGAGTATCTTAAACCCATCACAGCATTGCAAAGGATAGTGATGGATACTTCTGTGCCCCACTACAGTTGTTGTCAGCCTCAAATCCAGTTCGTATTTTATTCCTAGAAGATGCAACACTTTTCTACTTTTGGGATTTTCTTTGCAGAGTTACCAACTCATCAGATATTTACCAGCTGGAAATTAATCTCCATTGCTTAGAGAATGCAATGGAATAAATACAGATGTATTAGCTTAAATCAGGGGCAGTTCAGCTGTTTAAGACATGGATGCCCAGTCTAAGCTGTTATCAAAGTCTTCAACTTAGAAGTGGAACAGCTGTTGTTTCTGTTAGCAAGGCAAACTGAAATGGAGGTAAGACCAGGATTCCTCATGTACAGGAACAGAGAGTGTAGCAGAGATAGCAAAATACAGCACTTGATAAGAAAATATGCCTGAGAGAGTCATAAATATTCTTTAAAAAATAGAGATGGGAACGGATGTTTTAAAAACCAAATGCCACATCCATGTTGTCTCCTTCAAGAAAGCTAGAAAAATATAAATCCCGTGAGAGTAGATGCTTCTTAAGATGTGTGATTTGTAAAGAGCTGGTTCCACCTCAGAATTGAGATACGTTTGGGGGTCTTATGCTTTTTAGAAACAACTTTGCTGAGCTGCAGTGGCAGCTGATATTACGAAGTCAGGGTGGAGGAAAAGGCATTTCTACAGCAGAAAATCAGGATCTGTGACATGGAAAGGACCGTGTCCAGTCAACTGGTCACAGGAAATACCTTCCTGTCACAAACACAGTAAGAAGCAAGGGACTTAAATACCCATAAAAGCAACTTCAGTTTGGTGTTCTGTTTTGGTTTGGGTGTTGGGTTGGGGTTTTTTGAGGTTTTTTTTCCCCCTAGCAGGACAAATACTGAAGCAATGAAAGAAATTGCCTAGATAACTGTAGATCCCTTTCACTTTTATCTCTGTTCAAGCCACAGGCTTGTTTTATCTTTCCCACAATGCCACAATGTGCAGCTCCTACGAGCTATCTGCTCCCCCTATCCTGTTCACTCCTTCCCTATATTTTTGCTTTTCAGTAAGTCCCAAGGAATCCAATAAAGACTCCTGCAGGGATTTTGTAGCAACACATTCCTTTTCCATCATCATCTGCACTTTGAGCAAAGCTCTTCTCTTATATATCTCTTCTGACAGAATATGAAACCACAAGTATTTTAAGCGGAGACAAAGAAAGTGGAGGCCTGTAATCCAAACTGACAGCAACATTATTAATCAGGGAAGAAGAGGCTGAGCAGAGCAGATTGCTCAGAGATCTAAGAAATGGCATCATGGTGGGAGGGGGCTCCCAGGTCATTCTGGACACTCTGGATGGGCTGCAGAGCCTCTCACCTTGAGGACACCAGATCAGTCCCCAAAGGCAATAGCAGGAACGGAGATACAAGACCACCCAGTGTTGAAGCACAACCATTCCTTGAAGTTCATCCATTCCAGTGTCTGCTTTTCTTCAGAGCCTGGTCTGAATGCTATTGCTTTGATCAGATCACTGGGGAAAGGGGGGCAGGCCCTTTTTTTCAGAATGTCTTAGTAAGGTCTTTTCCTGGTGCAGGGCCTTGTTCCTAACAGTGCTCTCCTGTTGGCAGTGGCAGGTTGGGCCATCACCATATTGACTAGGCCCTGATTCAGATAGAAGGGGAGCTGAGGTATGCCAAGATAGATCACTGCATGGTTCACTCCTCAGTTATGGAGGGGATAAATATGAACAACACTGCAGCTGGATACGGACTCCCCCTCTACACACCTGGGCATTTTGATGAAACCTTCTGAAGACTTTTTACAGTTCATGGAGGAATAAGGGAGCTGAGTTCAAAAAGTGCCTTCCTTTCTGCCAGGGACCTAGACAAGAAGCTCATGTTCAAGGGTCTTCACAGTCTGCATGAATTGGATGAGTCCCAACCATGCTATTTAAATAAGCTTGGTTACAAGGTAATCCAGAATATCCTTTAAATCAGTCTTCTGCTTTTAATTGCACAAGATTATTGTGGTCTTCTGCAAATTCTACTGTGAATAATCTACACTAGTCCAACCACCAGCATTTTTTTACTGTGGCTATTCCAGCAACAAATTGCTCAATGAACATCTCTAATAGACAATTGCAATTGCTTTATCAGTCTCATTTATATTGAGTCAGAATGGGTAATAATTATTTTGGATTTTAAAAACAGATCATATTCTGTCACTACATAAAATGAATGACTCCAGATACAGAAAGTATCCCTCATACCTAGAAAGGAGGAGCATATCCTACTTAATTTATCAAAGAGGGAGATAAGTGGCAGTCATGGAAGGAAGAGACTTCCAAGAACAGATATCTGCTTATTGTAATAGGTAATGGGCAATGGGAGTTAGCAGTTTGGAGCTAAAACTAGACAGATTTATATTACATCTCATGTCAGCTGTTCCATCATTTTCTGGGCATCAATGAAACCAGTCATCAATTCAACATGACATTTTCCCCTCCTCCTCATAACCTCTCCAGAAGCCCAAGATTTGTTAAACATCATTGCTAATAACTCCAACTTCCTAGCCAATTCCTTTTAACTTCAGAGCTGAATATATTTGACCCAGTCACTACAAAAGGACACAACTTGTGTAGAAACCCAAGGGATAAGAAGGAGCTCGTTGTTGCAGTTGAGCAAAACCGCATCATCACACCACTGGTCTGAAACTCTGGGCTGTAGAATTGCTATATTTCCATGCATTAGTAGAGAATTTAAATCCAGGAGAGAATTTCAGTCTAGGAGAAGTGAGTCATTTACCTCTCTTCATATCAAAGAAGCAGAAAATTAGAGAATTAAGAAATAGAATCATAGAATCACAGACTGGTTTGGGTTGGAAGGGACCTCAAAGATGTGCCAACCTGCACAGCCTATGCGCACTGTGAAGTAGTTACTTAAGTTCCCATCATGGTCAGCTAAGACAGCTGCTTTTGGTCACACGAACTGCGCCCACCTTATGGAAACCCAGACTGGTGTGGGTGGGAAGGGCCCTCAAACCCACCCAGTGCCACACCCTTCCATAGGCAGGGACACCCTCCACTAGCCAAGGGTGCCAAAAGCCCCATCCAACCAATGAGTGTGTTATGTTAACATCTGTGGGCCTAGTACCAGCCTGTGTATCTTTGTACTGTGCTGCCCAAAACACAATAGTTGAGCAGGTGGGGGAGTTGCCCACGGTCACAGACATATCCCCAAGAGTTGGGAAAATGATGTTGGAATCATAGGTCAGAGGAGAAGATGGCCACACTGCTCTGCCCCCCAGAAAACCTTTGCTTGGATGCCGGGGGCTGATGGTTGGGGAGGGCGCTGGGTTATCGCTGTAAAAACAACCTAATACGACATGCCACTGTCTGTCTTGCAGAAATCTCATTTGACCTTGGGCTATGAGCCACAGACTAAACCTCCTGTTCAAACCTGACCCAGGTCTTTCCACAGCCCAAGCAGGAAGAAACGTGAGACGTAAGGCTGGCAGCTCTGGTTCCTGATGTGTGAGACCCTCCCCCTTCAGCAGTTCCCCCATCGCTTCCGGAGCCGGGGTGGGAGAAGAGCCCTCCGTCCTCCCCTCCATCCTCCCCAACACCTGCATGGGCTGTGGCTTTTGGAGCCTCTGGGCACGCAGAATGAGCCAGAGCAGCTCAGCACAGAGGAGGGGAAAACATGTTTAGGAGATTTTTTTTATTAAAAGTGTGCTGGTTTCAGGTGACCTCAGGGTGTTTTCAGATAGTAGGGAGATGATCTTTCTCCCCCTCTCCCAAGGCAATCACACAACAGTCCCAGCCTGGATCAGCGCAAGCTGCTGATCTTTATTTCTCTGTCTTCCATGCTGCTGGGCTTGTTCAGGCAAACAGCAAACATCTGCTGGCAAGGGAGGTTGGGAAAGGGCTTTCCACCTCATGGACTTGCGTCCTGGGTTCTGCTCTCCCTGTGGGTCACTCTTGCCCATAGCTGAGTGACACTACAGTTTCTTAGTCAAGTTCTGGCTGCTCTTTTTCCCTTCCTCCGTTTCCTTCTCTCCATCATTAGATTCACTGAATTCAGGGAGAGGTAAATGGATTAAATACCAGGGGAACTTGCCCCAGAATTGAATAAAAAAGAGGCAGGAATATCAAAACAAGCCTGATTTTGGGCTGAGATGAACACAAGAGGGATGAGTACCTTTTCACATCTCCCAGCTCTCAGAGACCAGGTGACTCTCTGGTGGGAAATGGAATGACTTCATGAGTACTCCAACTCAGACCATGCTGACAGCTCTTCTCAGGACAAGCACAAGCCCCAAAAGCCAAAGAGAAGTGCCCTGCAGATGAGCATAAACCACAGCTGTAGCCACAAAGGGAGTGGGGAGACCAACCACCATTCTCCCTTTCCACATACAATAAGTCTTTTACCTGCATGGGTGAGCAGCTGCTTACAAGGTATGGCTGGATTTGGCCCTGCTTACCCTGCTAACCCCAGCCATGCCCCTATGCTCCCAAGGTATTTTTGCACTGGATCTTGCCTGGGGTAGTGCAATGCCATGAATAACTTTCCTACTAAAAGCAAGAGGGGATGGAGAAGTGGAAGAGGTGGGTGGTTTTGGCAAGAGCAGCACAGAGGGAAGCATAAAGAGTCTGGGTTCAATCAGGGATGGGAGAGGGAACAGAGGGTGAGTAAAAAGCAATGTGAGGCAAGGGACACTGGAGGAAAGCCAGAAAGTCAGGCCAGGTGGCAGTCAAGAAGAAGGTGGTATCAAAGCAACTATAGGGCATGGATTTGCGTCTCCACAACAGCATTGGGAAAGCTTAGATTCACAGCAGAGCCCTTCCAAGAGTCAACAGGTGACTCAGGTGAGTAATTGACTTAATAAACAAGAGCTGAATCCAAGAAGACCTCCTTTTGGGGACATTTCCACATAGCATGGTCTTGGTCAGCTTCTTCCTCCTGTCCATATACAGAGTGATGTCACCAGACCCATTGGTGTCACACAGGAAGACCTGTGACACTCCCAGGAACAAACACCTGGAGCAGAGTGTGTAGCTGGGGGTCCATGCTAAGGACATACAGCTCACACTGTAGAGGATGTTTGATTTGCACAACAGTTTAGACACAACTGGGGATGAGAGGGAAAAATCCCTTGGTTAGGAGTTGCCAGAGCTACCCAGTGATGCTGACACCCTGGACATGAAACAGGAGTATGACTTGTGCTATTTATTAATTGCTTCCATTGAGCTGCATGCTCCCTCAAAGCAATGGGACACTGACCATCCATGATGCTACTTAGAGAAGCAGCCTGGTCTAGAAGACACTGATCTGTCAAGAAATGGTATTTCCCTAAACACAACATGCAAACTACCTTATGTCTTTGTGTCTGGGGCTCCCACTGCTCTCTTGCCCAGTGATTGCAGTGATTTCAGAGAGTTTCCTGGAGGTCTCCACTGCCTGGGAGAGTAGCAGCAAGGCTGGCTGGTAGCTGTCACAGCCTATCTGCCCCAAACCCAGCACTTCTCCCAAAAAACCAGGAGGCCTGCCTGGCCTTGATGGTCCAGCTTTTCTCCATCCAGCAAGGCAGGGGATTTTCAGCATGGTCGCACAATGAGCAGGCATCCCACTTGCCTCATTTGCCAGAAGCTCTTTCCCATGACACTTTAATCCCACTGCGACAGGAACAAGCAGCACAAGATTTCCCTGCACACACCCAGCACATGCACAACCCCTCCACTCTGTGCACCCTCAGTAGGACTGAGAAAACAAATACCTCAAGTCACAATTAGCCCAGGAACAGATAATCTCTGGAAAACAACCTGTCTGCTAAGGGCTCCTCTGGCCCCTTGCGTGCCCAGGCTCTATGCTGTCCAATGCTGCAGAGGGAGGGTGGCATATCTCACCATGTTCTGCCACCCAGTTCTCTGCCAATGCCCCTTTATTCTAGGACCATTTCCTCTCAGCAAGTTTTGAGGTTACCATTTAGTCTCTAGCCCTGGACCTAACAGTCCTGATGACTTTTTGTACCATGAAACAGCTGACAGGAAAAGTAGCCTGTTAGGGTATACTTACAGTGATATACTGGGACAGATTCCTCCTGCCTCTCTTCAGCATCTTCACCTGATCTGTCAGAGGACTGATTTCTTCTTGTCTCTGCACTGTGCTGCTGAGCATCCAGAAGAGCATGGTAGCCACTGCTGCTTCATAAGAGAGCAGAGCCAAGCTAGGCAAGAACTCTTAACCCAGCAAAGTGCCAAAATATATGCCCAGAGGCAACAGTCTTTATCCTTCAAGGAGGTTAAGTAGATACCACTGCCTCACTGAGGCAGTGGAAGCATTAATTGAGGAAACCTGGGGATGTAAAGCAAGTCAGAAGAAAAGCTGATTCAGGCATCTCCCCAGGAAGCCACATGTTGCTCATCAGAGCTGAAGAGTCTGACATGAGAGCTCTGTGGGTCTCCTCGACCTTCCAGGGATGGTGGTTACAGTAGTAGTAACTGCAGTAGTGCTGTTGGAGGGAAGGGAAGGCATTCTTGGGGGCACCAGGCTGACCCAAGCCCGAGACATGCTTCTACTTATGGCAGACATATTCCTAGCATGAAGCCAGTGCTTAATCTGCTCTCCCATGTCCCATCCAGTCCCCAAGAAAATGCCACTGACCTTATGAAGGCTGCCATAGAGACATATTGCTTGCTTTATCAACTCTGGTTGACAATCTATACCTGTGGCAGACCTTAGGAGACAACAGGGACTGCCAGAAGAGTAAGTTAGGAGGAAGGACCCATGAGTGCCTTGACTCACTGTCTCCAGTGCACCAGCATGGAGAACCCAGCTACTTTGAATGGCATTTCTGACACACCTCTAGCTCGGTACATGCCAAGGAGCTGCATGGCTCTCTGTGGACTTTTAGGGTTGGGCAGCACCATGTTCCTTTCTAACAGGGCAGAACTGAAGCTCAGAAGTTAGGAGCAGGAGCTATTGGGGGAGGAAGAGAGATGGGGCAACAAGATCCCAACCAGAAAATAAACCACAGTGCGAAGTGGCTCTGCTGTGGTCTGATTGGCAGCTCCAGGCCATGCTGGGCATGGGCAGTTCCACATATTGGCTATGGACTGTGCTGGCCCCTGGACACCACAGTTAACCACGCTTTGTTAACTACAGGGCTTCATTTGGCATCAGCTTCAGACACAGCCTGTGGCCGTGGCCCTTCGTCTGGCCTTGTGTGGTCACTGCTAAGCACCACAGTGTGATGAGGTGCCACCATGCTATGGTGGCCTGGTGCCAGAACAAGGTCCGGGGCAGCTGTTTGGGATCACCTGGTAAACCCACTCTCAGCCATTGCTCAGGCCTGCTGGAGCCAGCAGCTCCCATGTGCCCCAGACGAAGGGCAAGAAAGGAGTCACCACTGAAGCAGGCAGCCAGCTCCATCATCCCTCCCTGAAAAAACAATGATCTGATGTTCTGCTACATGCCCACAGGCTTCCCTCAGACAATGGCCCTTGTCTCCCCAGGGAGCCTGAGGGGCACAGGCTACCTTGGAGTCATGCCTTTGAGGCTGGGCATGTTCTGCACCAGTAACATCAGCCCAGTTGCCAAGTTCCACCAACTGTCACATCCAAACAGCTGACACAGAGGCATCAGCAGCAGGACAGAGCAACCAGGTACACAAGGATCCCGTCAGTTTGGCTGCTGCAGGAGATGTGCTACTGATGTGTTCTTGAGGAGATTTGCCTCACTAGTGTCACATCTCCTTAACACAAACATGTCTGAGCTCAGGCCACCTGAGAAACCCTCACTGTTGGGTGGGCAGAAATAGACATTTCCAGTTATCTTCTGGAGAGGGTGCAGGTAAAGGAGAACTAGAGGAATAATGTCAATGTGCCAACGGAGGAACAGAGTTAATCAAAGCTGTTTGCTGGGGATGATGCTTGAAAGGCAGAAATCTACATTCTTAGAAAACAATTGGTCTTTATTTACTGACAAGAACACCAGCAGTGCAGACACAAGTGCAATGCTGGACAAGAGAACCAGCTACACAAATATGCATGTTATAATCAAAGGGATTATATAAAAATTAAGACAAGGTACAAGCAGGACTGTAAAGCCACTTAAAACCCATAGCACCATTTTCTTTCTAGAGGATACATAAGAAATATAAATAACACCCATACTTCTTGTCACAAAAGTTGTACATCTTGAGGTAGACAAATGTTGTATTTCCCTTAAAGCACAGCCTTTTTTTTTCAAGTGACATAAAATATTGTTGAAATTGGCCTTCCAGCCCCACAGGAGGTGTCTGAGGGTATATTGCATGAGTGGGACTTGTTACTCTGCTCATTAGTCTTTCTTGCCTTACATGGCCCTCTTTATTGATCTAACAAAGCACCTCTGACCCCAGCATTGCACTGCCTTTCCATCCCAGCAACAGAGCTGCCTGGATCCCATGTTATAAGCCTCAAGGAATTACTGGAATCAAATCATTTTATGGGGCAGCCTCCTGATATATGATTTCTACCCAAGCAGGTTCAGCTCTTCGTTTGGGCATGGTGGCGACCATCCACTTCATATACTTCAGTAAAACTCCTCTGATGGATTGTTTCTTCCCTCCTGCACTAAGCATGAACCAGCACACCAGGAGAGGCAATAAAAACTGGACTAGGAACTAGGACACAAGGACTGGGAGTAACCTGTGCCTGCAGCAAAGACCTTGTGTGGGTAAGGAGGATACAACCAGCTAGGAGCATTACAACTACCACTGTTCTAAGGTTACTTGGATCTAAGGTACAGAAGAAAGGATTCATCCTGAGCCAAAAAACTATACCAGGAAAGCATGTGAACCTCAGATGTTTACCACTGGGTGTCACATTGAGGTACATTTGCACTTTGGAGAGGGTAGTTTTATAGCCAGGGCATCAAGCATTCACTTTTGCTGCTGGAAAGATTTCCATGCAACGATTTTCCATGTGTTCCCCTTGTATCTCCAGCCCGTTATTCAGTAACTTCTTTGCACAGATAACCAAAGAGGTGGCCCATCCACTGGGTTTGTAGCACATCATAAGGTGTGCAGCAAAATTAAAAAGGTCACACAGGGATCGAATGGAGTCTTCATGTGTCATGTCTCCAGGAGGTGGCAGAAGAGCTTTGCTCAAGATGATTGATCTTTATTCTTCAAGAGAATACAATTCAAGCCTAAAAATGCCAAACAGCCCCAAGTTTTGCTTCCTGCTCACACAAAGACACCCATTGCTGTTAGTTGAAGTAAATCACGTTTCTGAATATCAACCCAGTTTATCTCAAATTTGAGTGATAAAACAGCCCTGGATAACTGAAGGGGATGAAGGAAAGGGAAAAATAAGCTATTTGCCTCAAGCAAACTTTCTCACTTCCTTCTCCATAGCACTGTTTCTAAAAGGCAAAGTGTTGGAGGATATCAAGAGGAGTGATAGCAGCATTGCCTCAAACTCAATATATGCTCAAGTCTTTTCCCCAGACCTCATAAGGGGCATTTAAAATTATTTATTTACCATCATCTTTCCTTGTTTAGGCTGTTCTGATTGGCAGGGGTTGAACAGAAAGCTTTTCAACTGCAACAGGGAGGGGCTCAAACAACCTTTGAGTTAAGCTTGCAGAGAGCAAAGCCAGAGGACATGAGGCTTCCTGCTCCAGACTTGGCTTAACAGTTAACAACCAAAATTTACTTCAGCCAGATGCCAAACCTCCATATTCCACTGAGCCCAAACTCACCCCAAATATACCAGAGAATGAAGCATCTCTTCCTCAGATCTTCTCCATTTCTCAACCAGCAATGAGTAATGCACAACAAGGAGCTGCAGGCAGAAAGTTCCCCTTGGTACATTAGAAAAACAGTACTTAAATTTCTCCTGAAATATCTTTTTGTCCAGTCCTTATTCAACTATTTCCCATGTGGTGCCAGGACTTCCAGGCACAGCCTCACCTTTCAATTTATTTTGTTGACATTATTCTTTGAGTTCAATAAAGTTCTTGTGAGATACCCATGGGACTGTGCTAACCCAACATTCAAGACAAAGGGCAGCTCCACCTCATAGCTGCTGGCAGCAAAACTGGACAAAAACATGGTATGGCTTGGATGCTGCTGGTTTCAACAGATCACAGCTCAAACAGTCACACAGATCACTGCTAAAAACCTCCAGTGCTAGAGGTAATCCCTGCACATTTCACAGACACCAGCGTTTTCAGTGACAAGGGACACAACCTCAAAAGCATCAATGTCCATTCAACGTGGGCTACACACAAAAATCAAGATATTTTTCAAGTGCTGCAAAGCAATGTCTAATTCTCTCTTCTTTGCCTGAAAGAGTGCCAAAGGACCAATTCAGTCCAAAATGCCCACACCAAAGAGGCTTGATCTAGTTGCCTAAATAGAGGTGTGTAGTCCCCTTGCCACAAACCTGCCCTTCAGTTCCCACTGACATCAGTGGTTCAGCTGCAAAGGACACAAATAACAAAGGTTGCAAGTTCTACCCTGTTCCTCTCTGTTTAAAGAGTCATGTCACTGTCCTTCTGGTCTTCTTGGGTCTATTGTGCAAAACACCTAATGTGCCTCTGAAATGTATTCTCCTACTGCTTGAAACGAGCCAACATTTGGAGCCAGGTGAAGGATATTATGAAAATAACACTTTCTGCTGTGTGGAACCAGGTTTGCCTTAGGATGGGAGAACAAGCCTAGAGATTTGAAATGTGCTGACAGGAAAATGAAAGGTGTTAGTAACATGTGTTTCCTTCCACACACACTGCAGAGCAGGGCCAGGTCATTGGAGAATTGGGATTTTTCCTTCTGGGTAAGATGGGTGGTAGATGCTCTCCAAGAAGCCCAAGTTGGGTTTGGAGGGCAGGAGTACACCAGAGCATCAGAGATCTGTTCCTGGTGTGCAGCCTGACAGTTCCTACTGCAAGAGTCAAACATGGTGCTGCTCAGCAGGGTCACCTGGACTTCAGTGAGCAGGAAGTTCTTAAGAGAAGACCTAACACCCAAAGTGACATACACAGCTTTCTCTTTCAAGAACAAGAGAGCATATTCATAACCCCCACTGGGATGCAGACATCAGCAGGTGACACTGACCCAGGTAACGTGACTAGGAGGTTAGAGAAGTGCCTTTTCATCTTCAAAAAACTCCATGGCAAAGCTGGAGACAGAACTTATTAAGCCACTAAAAACCATTTTCATCTGGAGCTCTTGCCTAAAATGACCAAGGACAAACCCTTTTGCCTGATTTACACAATGTGTGAGTCCAACCTGCAGAGTCTGTGTTTCTGTTTGCTGGAACCCCCTTAGTTCCCTTCATCAGCATTAGCCCAAAGGAGAAATAGAAAGAAACGAGACTATCAAGAACACTTCCCACCACTGAGGAGCATCCTAGCTGCCCTCAAATTATGACATCTAGGTGTGGAGAATGCGTTGTGCATGCACAGAAGTTACTGGCTAGTGGACAACTCAGTGCAGCTTTGATAAAAGCAAGAGGACAGAGTGGTGCATCTCCCACTTGACTCCCAAAGCTACACTCCCCCTCTCATCCCACTGAGTCCCAGTCCATGTTTAAATGAGAATGATCCATGCAATGGTGTAGGATCCCCAGATAACCCCTCCTGTGATGTGGTACTACTTACACTCCAATGCTGGACAAGGCAGGAGGTCAGTGGGTCAGGTGGCTCTACCAGTGTAGAGCAGAGCTAGTTCCTTTGTTGCTTCACCTTTGTTGCTGGTTCCTACCAATTTTAACTAATGGGATGACTTTTATTTCAATGCTCAGTGTTGAGACTCATGGGAAGATTTCAACTCCAAAAGGATTAAAAGCAACATATAAATGATGGACTGCTCCATATTAAATTTTTGGGTATTTAGGAGGTTAAAAAAAAAAAGGCCAATTAACCCAATTACCCAATTTGCAGTATTATGTCTGTCATAAGCTTTTTAATTCCATTCAAGTCAACTTGAGCCAGAAAAAAGGATAAAAAGGAATAAGCCCATAGAAGGACATGTAGCTAGCCAAAGGGAAGGTGTCAGTGGCCTCTAAGCAGACAATGGCTCAATCTGCTCTGAGGCAGTTGTCTTCCATCCTTTTATCAAGCAGAAATCAAAAATAGTTATAAAAAGCAAAAGTAACAAGGTCAAGATAAAGAGAGTGTGAGTGTACACTCATCACTAAGTCATTATCCAAAGTGTGTGTAAATGACCAATGAGCTGCCTGACATCAGCACATCCACACTCAAGAGCTGGAGAAGACAGGTGAGATCTTACTCAGTCCCAGTGAAGCCTTGTCTGATTCAGCCTATGGATCAGTCCAGCTAAACAACCTAAACCAGCATCTACATCCACTATGTTGCAAATGAACTTTGATCTGAGATAAGGATCTAAATCTTCTTTTAAGCACCAGCCCATCTCCACACTGATATCCTGCTTTCTGGCTTACAGCCAGTACCAAAACTGAGCAAATAGAGCAGCTTTGACATCTTGAGGACTCTCCAGAGGTGCTCACAGTATAAACACTCTAACTGCTGCTGCAGGATTAACCAGAAGAGCCCTGGAGCAAGCAAATGCCCTGCCAAGCACTGTAATACTGCTCAACACCACGACGGGTTGTGCTACACCCCTCAGTGTGTGCCTGGCATCCAGGACAGGGACTGCCTCACTGCCCTTCCCAAGGCTGCTCCCTAAGATGCAGAAACAAACCTGGCAGTTCCCACTGTGTTCAGCTGGAAGTCATCTGGGAAGATGTGACTCAGCATCAGGGGATCACAGCTCTGTAACGGACTGTGCTCTTCCCCCATGTCAGCTCCTTGTGCCAGCTGCCTGCATTGTCTAGATATACCCAACTCCTCAGTGCAGAGATTGTCACTCATTAATTGCATAGTTGTTAAGATGGCCCTTAAGTTCCTGATTCCCTTCAAGAGATTTTCCCCATCATCAGCACAGGGCAGAACTGTGGGATGTGAATCACTTCAGGCACCAGCGCAAAAACCAGCCCTACACAGCAGACAAAAAGGGGCTGAAAGTCTGATTGTGAATTAAAAAAACAAAAAGAAAAGAGATGAATAATTGTCATCATCCCCCTGGATCCACCACCATAACAACCAGCCTGCAAGGCAGCATGCAGCAGAGGAGTGATTTCACAGACTCAGCTGAGTTCCTGTGATACACACACTGTAGCAGAGGTAATTCCAGGTCTCCTGTGTACAGCAAGGTTAAAATTGTGGTGAAAACGTGCTTGGAGTCTAACATCCAAACCCTCGACCTGGGAGGTGATGGACATGAGGTCCACTTGTTTGTAAACTGGTATTTGTGAGGCACAGTTCTTGCATCAAGATGAGACAGTGTGTCTTCAAGTTCAAAGCAGAAAGGATTCAGCCAGCTCCCAGAGAACAGCACCGAAAATCCCCTGCTGCCAGAGTCTCTTTGCCTTGGGGCAGGACCATGGCTGTCCCCATTCCATCAGGATCCCATCTCTGGTTGGTTGCCACCCCAGTCCCTTAGTTCTATTCTCTCCAGGAACCAGGATACAAACCCTCAGTATTTCAGTGTCACCATCCCACCATGCATTTACATAAGTGCAAGTGAGGGATGGAGCAAGGGGATATTCCTGCAGACAAGAATACAAGTTTTAGCTCAAGAGAGACACTTTTGACTGCTTCAGTGTTTCTGCTGTCCCCATGTTACCCCCCACACTCTGTCCCTCTTTCCTGGCCTGGTACCTGCCAAAACCTCTGGTTTTCACCCCTCACCCAGGGACTCTCCTCAGATCAGAGGATCTCAACAATGAGATAATAGGAGCGCTGGGCATTTTTGGTCCTTACTTTTGCCCTCACCCCACAGCAGAGAATCATGTCTCTCTCTCTCCCTGTTGCCTTCTCATACTCTAGGACTTGTCTTGACACTCTACCACTGACTTTACTGCTTGCAGCTGTAGACCACTTCTTCCTGCATGCACTGCTGGCACTCAACATAGCAGCACCACTGCACCTGGCAGTGGCAAGAGAAGGTAACCAGCCGGCTCTGGGTGTTATAGCCTCGTCCACAGCACATGCTGTCACAGTTGCCTTCCCTAGAGCAGGTCCTCCCAGCAGTTCCCAGGGAGTATTTGCTGGGACGACAGAAACTGGGGGAATCTTCCACATACACCAGGTCAGTAGAGCGGGGTGAAGCTGGGTGCTTGGGGGAATGGCTGTGTCTCTGTGGGCCAGCCAGCTCTGAGTGTCCCACAGCATCATTGGTGGTGCTGAAGACCTTGACGGCGTCATCGTAGCGCAGCTTCAGCAGTCGACCAATCTCATGGAAAGGTGAGAGCTGCTTCCAGCATGTCCGGACAGCACATGAGCCAGAGACACCATGGCACTTGCATGTAGTTTTGAGACCGTTTTTCACAGCCTGATGAGGAAGAGAAGTGGTAGTCATTATCTGCCAGGACCATGAGCCTAGTTCTGGGTAGAGGTAACACCTCAGACTGCAAACAGTCTGGAAGTACTGCAGTTTTATTGGCATTATCCCTATATTACAGAAAAGAAACTAAAACAAACAAACCAGAGGAGTGGATAGAGAGTTGACTGGTGAGTGAGAAAGCAAAGAGCCTAAATGAGGACAAATGGCCAAATACTGAATATTTTTTTATGAAGTCTCTTTGGAATAGCAGGAGTAGTCAGCCATAAAACTGGAGTCAACCATTTTAGCCTGGAGAAGAGAACACTGAGAGGGGATCTCATCAACACTTACTGATATCTAAAGGGTGAGTGTCCAGAGGACAAGGCCAGACTCTTCTCAGTGGTGCCCAGTGACAGGACAAGGTGCAATGGGCACAAACCAGAACACAGGAAGGTCCATCCCAACATGAGGAAAAGCCTCCTCACACTGCGGGTACCTGAGCACTGGGACAGGATGCCCAGAGCAGCTGGGGAGTCTCCTTCTCTGGAGAGATCCCAAACCTGCCTGGACACAACCTTGTGCAACCTGCTCTAGATGATCCTGCTTTAGCAGGGGGGTTGGATTAGATGATCTCCAGAGGTCCCTGCCAACCTCTCCTATTCTGTGAAACTTACTGTACCCAGCATGGTGGATTCCCTTTGGTATATTCAAATCAAGACAGTGCTCTAATCAAATAAGCAATTGGACTCAGTAAATAGAAAACAGTGACAAGTCAGTAGCACGTAACACCTGGCTGAAATGCTTGATTTAGTGGTCTCCCTGACACAAACTTGTGACACAACTAGGTCCATACTAAATCACCAGCAGGCTCATAATTGATCTCAAAAGTGTCAACCCTTAATCTACTTTACACGTCACACCAGGTCTGAAGCTCTAGCTGTTCTCAAAACCCCATGTGGCCATGGCATAACCCATGGAGTCATTCATCCAGTGAGTTTTACAGCTGTTACAGTGCTGCATATCTCTGTCACTCAGGCTCTGATACCACTGTCAGATATAGGATGATACCCTGCCACTTCAAACCTGCAGCTCCTCACACCCAAGTTCAGGACATCTTCCAGGGAGCTCTCTGTACCATAAGGTCCACAACATACAGGCAAACAGGCTGGTTTGTGAGTAGAGGCACTGAATAGACCTCTCACAAACAGCCTTGGCTGAGGATGGGTTAGGAGAGTGCAGTGAGTCCTAACTTCTTTCTAGGCCTGCTCCTGCAGCTCCTCACCTTGATGCCAACATTGGTGTTGTGGATGTCCACCTTGGCCCGCAGGTCTTTGCCAATCCTCTTCTGACCCAAGAACTTTTTCAGGAACTTGGTGCTGTACTTGAGGTTGTCTCCACAAACACCCCACTGCCAGGCCTTGCGGTTCTCCAGGTCTGGAGAGTCGTCGCAGGTGCAGCGCTCCATGCGCCCGGCACTACACGCTCTGGCCAGGGAGTGGGTCAGAGCTGCAGAGGACACTGCATAGAGGAAGGCAGTTTCTTTAAAACCTGCACAGGAGAAGGATTAAGAAAGGGTAGGAACAGGAGAGGCAAAATATGGTGTTCATCTACCTCTCTGGCTCTCATAATCTAAAACAAAGCACAAAACTTCGAAACACAAAGAGACAAAACTCTGCCATTACCTGCACATGGTTCCCAACAGAGAATCTCAATATCAGGTTTGAAAGAACCCAGTCTCACCTGGTGGCAGTAACTGATTGCATATGGAGAGAGAAGACCACACATGTGGAGGGATGACAACAAACAGTCCTGGGAAAATATTCAACTGCAAAAAGTGACAGTTGCAAAACTCTGTCCTCATCTACACCTCAGTAGAAGCTGTGACTGAAATCATGTGCCTTAAAATCAGGAAATATTTAGGAGAGACTGAAAAAAAATTGAAAAAATCTGACCCATTATTTTAAAAATATTTTAATTGCAACTGTGTTGCCACAATACTATTATTTCATAGGGAATGATCACATTAATTTGAATAGGAAAGGTTCCATGTTGAAGAACATCTTGGGCAGGAAGGACAGACTCTCCAGTAGGAGTGGATTTGCTGACTTCTTTGTAAAGTACCTACTCCCTGTGTCTGTGGTTATGTTTGCTGATGCCATTCCCCTTTCTAAAGCAGGCTTCCCAGTTAGGCTCTGTTTGCCCTGAGGTGTGAGACCATGACACACCATGACATTTTAACCAGGAAAGAAAGTACACTGCTTGAATAGAAATTCTGCCTGAAGACATGAAATTAGTAAGGGATTGGTTATGGCAACCATGAACTCCCCACAGAAGTTCCAGAAAATGCTGACTGACACAAATCTGACCTAAACCCCAAAATGTTTTGTTTTGATTACTTACCTCTTCTCCTATCTAATCCAGGGGGAGAAATCTTAATATTTTGTCCAGAGTTTATTTGCAGAAAACAAAACAATTAATGGGAAATTGCTTAACAAGTCCACAAATTAGGAGGTAGGACAAGGAAGAGAAAGACAGGTGGCTGATTAATAGCTCAGGCTGCAGGAATTGATAAGATTGGCCAAAATAGAAAAAAAAATGGTTTAGAAAAAAATAGATCGTTGATATATTGATGGAAGGCAAACAAACATTGGAAAATTCCAAATTCTTTTCCTCATCAGAAGGAAACAAATCTGTTTCCACAAAAAATAGAAGACAGAACTACAGAGACCTGATCTAGTTAGCAGTTATCCCTGCTTTGAGCAGAGGTTGGAAGGGACCTTTCGAATTCATCCAGTCCAACCTCAAATCTTTCCATCATTCTGTTCCCTCAAAGAATTCCCATCCAGCTGTAATAATAGATCAGACCACTGACTGCTGAGATCCGGGTGAGGTCACCATAAATCTGACCAGAGAAGAGGACAGAGTTCTTCTGATACCTATCAGGATGAAACACTGAGTAGTCATGAACATAACAGAGAGGTTGCATTAGCAACTTCAATATAGACTTCATAGGAGTTCACTGGAATTCCACAATTTTAGGTGAAAGATATAGCAAAAATATAGATGCAGATGAGATTGTTGAGAAAATGTAGAGAAGGTCAAGGAGATCAATCAACAGACTACTTCCTACCTCACCAATTTAGTTACCGTATCACTGGGACAAATAACTTGCAACTAAGCTCTCTGGTTGATAATGCTCTATGAAATCTCACAGGGTACTAGAAGGATAATGAAAAAATGCCACCAAATACATCAAAAGTTTTGGAAAAGCTAATATGGGGGACAGTCAGCACAGGTTATGGCCAGCAACATGATTTTCAGACATTTTCAAATCGTGGCTAACCAAGAAGAAGGATCTAAGAGGATAAAATACATTTCCTATCCCAAATCTGAAAAATAATTCCAGTAGCTAATCTCCAGTTGTTTCCCAGATTCCCATTGTCCTATCTGACATACTGGTACCAGAAGAGAGGAGAGCATTTCAGAAACACTTTTGCATACCATACAAAGCTAGCAATACCAGTCAGCTCCACATACCCTGCTAAATCTGACTGTGGAATACCACACTGCTTCTGCTATTTCTGACCACTGATGGTTTGGTTTCTCCTGTGGCACTCCACGTAAGTGCTAGCCAGATTTCAGCCCACTTGAAATCAGAGACCATGGCTTGTGGTCAGGCCACTGCAGACAGCAGTAACTCATGATAACGAGGATACTTTTAAATTGTCTCCTTCTTCTCCCTCCCTCCCACCTCCTTTTATGGCAAAGGTTCAATGTCACTAGGCTGCCAAATGCTTCTCCAAAAAGTCTAAGATGATTCCTTCTACTTTGTCATAAGGGACTGATCACTGTTCCATCACAAGGGTAAAAGAAGAACTGGATGGTACTTAAGTCCTTGGGGAATAACAAGGAGCAACAGAGCAGCTGTTGAAACTGGGTTTTCAGTAGGACATAGCACAAATGAGCAGGAATCAGCTCCAACAAACATGATTGAGATCTAAATGGAGGTTTCTCCATGTGTTCTGGGTATTTATCCTCCCACTATGTCAATGGAGGTCTTGTCACCACAGCCTGGACACAATGCTGTGGCTGTCAGGGTCTGGTTTAGGGATGACTAACTCTCCTGACCCCATTGGCTGAGTTGCCAGTGATTATAATACTCCGTGCAAGGGGAAACATCTAAATACAGATGATTTTGCTTATCAGTTTGGTTGCAAACATCCAGCAGAGAGTTGAATTTCAAGTTATTGAAGACAGTCATCTCCCCCTGGTAGGACATTGCGCAGGTCTAAGTCTTTCCCCTAAACTCTCTGGAATTATTTCTTAGCTTAGAAGCCTATAAATATGGAAAGATGTTTCCTGCAATGGCAAGGCACTGGTCTGTGGTGTGGTGTGCTCTAGACCACAAGGAGAACTGTAACAGGAGGAGTTTAGCCATGTGGTGATTCTGCCAAAGGCATGATGCTCAAGGTCAAAGATTTTTCAATAGTCCAGACAAGATCGTGTGAGCATTTCAAAGCAAGTGGAAGAGGCATCTCTCTTGGAAACAAACCAAAACAGAAACCAAACAAACTCCAACAACAAATCCAACCAAGGAAACAAAACAGATTAGAACAAAACAAAGAGTAGATGACAAAGCTATAGAACTGTAGAGAGATTTAGGATAGAAGACTTCACAAAGTCTTTAGTACAATTTCCTGCTCAAACCAGGGCTAATTCCAATGCCAAAGTTGCTCAGGGCTTTGTCCAAGTGAGACCTCAAAATCTCCAGTGACGGAAATTCTGCATCCTTGAGCCACCGCCCTTATACTGCACCACTCCTAGATTCCTCATGACATCAGTGAAACCACTGCTTGAAGGTCAAAGAATCTGACTAATGGGAAGCAAAGAAATGGATTGATGGAGGGAAGGGTCACAAAGCTCTTATTTCTTCAGGATTTTTCTGACTGGATCTGAGCTGTCTTTGCTACAGGCATTTATTTTCCCCAAACCACCATGTTGTTTGAGATTAAATACTGCTTCCCTGACCTCCTGCAGCAACTGCCTGTCTTTGTGGCACACCCTGGAAACCAAAAGGTCATCCTTGCTTGACAAATTTTATATGAAGACACCAGCTGCCACCATGCAACAAGATGGCTTGAAATCTTCATTCTGAGGGTGGTGAGACACTGGCACAGGTTTCCCAGAGAGGTGGTGGAGCCCCCATCCCTGGAGACATTCAAGATCAGGCTTGATGAAGCTCTAAGCAATCTGATCTAGTGAAAGTCATTCCTGCTCACTGCGGAGGGATTGGACTAGATGGCTGTTGAAGGTCCCTTCCAACCAAACATAGAATCTGATTCTGTGATTCTATGAAATGTCTGACCAGAATAATTTGAAATCTACCTATTTTTATGGATTTTAAAAGAAGTGGAGAAAGAATGCAGAAGAATTTTGCATGGACCAGTGAAGAGTAATAGCCATCATAATTGACTGTAATATTCACAGAAGGATTGAAGGTTATGCAAAAAGAGTTTTCCAGATGTATCCAGAGGAGTGTTGGAGTAAAACAACAAATAGTGCAGGCTACAAAATAAATTTGGCATTTCAAAAGCCAAAAATTCCTTGGCATTTTTTATTTTTTCTTAACTTATTGAAAGGATGTAAATATAGGGGGAAAAGATGGTGGCATCTGTAGAAGCAGGAAAAGCATAGGTGATCCAAATCTGTCACAGAAGATTTTCAATTGTCACTGCAAATTAACTGTGTCTTTCACCAATTACAAAAATGAATCATCTCACTGGGACATGATCTTTTTGCCCTTCTTACTCTCATAATACCATTAAAGACAGTTAAGAGGCGTGTGGTTTGCTTTATGTTTTCTTTAGGATCGTGGCAATATCAATATCCTTCATGAAGGAAGGAAGGTTTAAATTGGATATTAGGGGGAAGTTCTTTACACAGAGAGAGGTGAGGGGCTGGAACAGGCTGCTCAGAGAGGGAGTTGGTGCCCCATCCCTGGGGGTATTGAAGGCCAGGTTGGATGGTGCCCTGGGCAACCTTGTGTAGCTCCAGGCCTGGAGCTTGGTGGCCCTGCCTGTGGCAGGGGGGTTGGAGCTCTGTGACCCTTGGGGTCCCTTCCAACCCAGACCATTCTATGAGTCTATGATTTAATAATTTCTAAAACTCTTTGTGTCTCCTTGGGAGAAAGGAGCATAATCCATTGTCTGACCAACAATTTTCAAGGCAGCAACAAAACAGCATTAGGAATATGTGAAAAACAGATCAAAAGTGGCAGCTGAAAGGGTTCATGTTCTCTGTGAAAGAAACTAATCTGTTTGGAAGTTAAAGGAAAATGAGAACTAATAATTGCTTCCAGCCAACTGTCCTTTCATATAGGAGATGAATATAGCATACTTTTCTGTATTAAATCATCATTTGATCCCTAAGATTGTGTAATAAAAGTTTTCAAACACTTATCCTCATCTGCCAAAACAGGTTTTAAATTACAGGTGATATTTTATTTTGTCAGTCAGGAGTCCATGGCAATGTTGAGGCATGCCATCAGGAGATAATTAAATGTTTTCCAGCTATTTGAAGATGACAATTATTCAATTGTCATTTTCAAGTTCTTTGAGGTTGATGAAGGTACAGATGTCAGAAAGTCACTCAAAATGATCATCAACAGCTTCTTCCACAGTGTGCTAAAAAATTCACAGCAGAGTCTTGGAATGAAGGAAATCTGATCTCATATGTCCTGGCTCACAAAAGTATTACCTTGATATTTACTTTGAAAGTATTGATCATTTTAAATAGAAATGTTAAAAAGTTGCAATCCCAATGCTAATGAAAATTAACTTTTTATTTCATCAAAGTTAACATTGGCTTATTCAGGCCCATTTTTTAATAAACACTCACTTACTAAATATTATCAAAGGGCTGAAACTCAGTGATACTGAAGACTGAAACTTCGTAAATGCTAATAAACATTACTGAAGGGCTGACACTCAATAGTAGGCTGGCCAGATGTCTGGATGAGGACAGGTTCAGCAGAGTGTATGGTCTAACTTCATTCTATTTTTCTCAAACCCCTACAATTTAAAGGATTTTTTTACACTCCTTCCTACCTCAAATACAAAACTTAGAGAACATTTTCTTCCTCTAAAGCCTTCTGTGAAACAGAAGCCAGGTGGCTCTTCTGTCCACTCTGTCTGACTTCCTGCAGAAACTCCAAAGAGATGTGATGTGAGGCAATCTTAGGAGGTATTTGTCAACAATATCTGAAATATCTGAACAGAAATGCCTCAATGCTGATAAACAGCCTTTTCAAACAGTTAATTAGGATTCAATTCCCTATCTGAGAACAACAGAGATTTACATACAAAAATATCCAGAGCTATAAAGAGTCTTTTTTAAAAAAATATGCCTTGACATAAAGCACTAACTCTTATTTTTCACATCACCCACAGTTACCAGCCAAGGAAAAGGGTCAGTTTAGGAAATTCTGGTCTTGGACAAAAAACACATACTGAGGGTGTGAACATCCTTCTATGTGTCAATCCATGACAAACCACACAGCAAAGATGAGGATAAGGTGTATTTTGTGGCAAAAGGGCCCAAATCAGCTCCCTTTCTGAGGCAAAACAGATGATCTCTGCACTCCCTGGGTACTGCTCTGTTTTGCTTAATTCCTGATGTATATTCCAAAGGCTACAGCACCAGGTGAGATTTTTACACTGCAAACAAAAACTACCTTGTACCTCGCTTCAGCAGGCTGGTCCGTCCCTCCAGGCTGCAGTTCCAGCGCTCGCTGCGGAACTGGTACTGGCATTCCATGATCCCAAGCCGGATGGCATCCCGCAAGGTCTCAGCCAAGCCAGGTTCCCTCCGGCACAGCCTCTTCTGCTTGCGGGACAGCTTCAGCAAGTCACACTGCTTCACGTGGACCTTTCCCTGGGCAGAGTTTGTGGAGGGTCCCAGGGATGGGAAGTGGGTCAGAGCTTCTTTCCCAGTCAAGCTGAAAGAAAGCAGAAAAAGCAGTGAGTTGTGGAAGATGGAAGTCATGGGTGAGAAATAATATTCAGAATGGTGCTTGTGAGGGTATCAGAGAATCACAGAATCCCCTGAGCTGGGAGGGACCCATAAGGCCCATCAAGTCCAACTCCTGGCCTCACACAGGCCCAGCCCAGTCAGAGCACGGCACTGAGGGCATTGTCCAGACGCTTCTTGCCCTCAGCCCAGCTCGGGGCTGGGACCCCTTCCCTGGGGAGCCTGTGCCAGTGCCCGACCCCCCTCTCAGTACTGAACGACCCCCCTCTCAGTACAGAACCTCTTCCTGACATCCAGCCTAAACCTCCCCTGGCCCAGCTTCACACCATCCCCTCGGGTTCTATCCCTGGTCCCCAAAGAGAGGAGAGGAGAGAGATTGGCACCTGCCCCTTCGCTCCCCTTGTCAGGAAGCCACAGACCCCATGATGTCTCCCCTCAGCCTCCTCTTCTCCAGGCTGAACAAACCACGGGACTTCAGCCTCTCCTTGTAAGCCTTCCCCTCCAGACCCTTCCCCATCCTTGGTGCCTCCTCTGGACACTATCCAGTAGTTTCCTGTCCCTCTTGTCCTGTGGTGCCCAAAACTGCACACAGTGCTCAGGGTGAGGTCACCCCAAAACAGGGCAGAGCAGGACAGCCCACTACCTGGACTGGCTCACCATGCCGTGCTTGATGCAGCCCAGGATATGGTTAGCCCTCCTGCCTGCCTGGGCATGCTCCTGGCTTATGGTTAACTTGCTGTCAAGCAAGACCCCCAAAGCCCTCTCAGCATGGCTGGCCTCCAGCATCTCATCCCCCAGTAGCCAGAGTTGCCTTTTGCAGGTGGAGAATCCAGCACTTGCCCTTGTTAAACTTCATGTGGTTGGTGATTGCCCAGCTCTCTCATTTGTCCAGGGTACTTTACCAACTCAGAAAATTAATCAATACAGATTGATTAGATTTAGCATCCCACCTCCATCACACACCAAGGCAAAGTAGCAGGCTAACACAGTGGGGAAAAAGAAGAAACACACGTGTGTTGCCCCCAGCAGCCCTGGCTGGGAAGTCATCTCAGCTTCATGAAGTGAACGTTTGCACCACTGTGGCTTTGCTTCCTTCACTGTACATCCTCTGCCACATGCAGAGATTTGTTTTACTGAATGGTGCTGCAGGTCACTGTATGTCACAGGTCTGAGCCAACCTCACAAAGTATTAACTATGTCATTCCAGGGGTTTCCATGCACTGGTGCCATACCACTAGACACAGCTGGGAAAGACCAAGAGCGAGACATCATCTGTGACCATCAATCCAGACTACAGAGACACTCCCAGGCACGGGAGTCATAGCACAATGTGTCTGACCTAACCCCACAGCACTTCTGAATTTGTTCTCACAGTAGCCAACAACCTCCAGATGCACTCACACATCTGTAACTAGGCACAAGTGCAATTAGCCAACTCAAGGACTCAATCAGAGACCTGCAAACTAACCAAGAACCAAGAAATCCTTGTGAATCACACAGCAAGTATTAAACTTTAGAAACCAAGTGAGTGAGAACAATTTTGTAATCCTGTTGTTGCTGCTGAACTGAGGGACAGAAACACAAGATGTTCCAGAGAGAGCCTGGAGATAAACAGGCAATGCTGGAAACAAAGACAGATAATTGGGGTCAGGTTCAGCCCAATTGGAATTAAAACAGCTTGATGAGCTTCAGAGAGCAATTCAGACTGTACAGTTCAAAGCCTTATCGGGCACCAAACACTGCCCAGAGGGCAGAAAGAGCTGGTGCACAAGGGGCACAGCAGTCCTGAGCTGGAGGAACTGTGGTGTGGGACACAAGATTCCCTCAAGTGAGACCAACACACAGTGTGCAAACTTGACTGCCTTGCCTGACTCACTGTGGTGCTTGACAACCAATACATGTGTTCACTGGGGTGCTGGTTTCCTGGGTGCACAAGACCTACAGCTGATTGAGATACATTAAATCCAACATGGGCAGACACAGGTGATGATGTCAACAAAAGTCTTAATTCTTAGGAATGTTCAGGCTGTACCTACCTCAGTGGGACAATGCTGGCTGCAGGAAGGGGTGTTGCTGTGACATCAGTTGGGGAATACCAACACTCACCCAGAAAGTCACATCCCAGGCAAGTGCCCTCGTGTGAGATGTGGTTATTCTCCATGCAGTATCAGTACTCCTACGCAGCAAATTTTCCCAAGTTCACAGAAAAGAGAGGAGAAATCAGAAAAAAGGGAACTGACCAAGACAAGAAGAGTTTAAGAGCCTCATATAACAGCACTGAAATTGGTCACTGCTTGAAAGCCACATATGCAATTTTACGAAACTCCTGCACACCAAGCTACTGATTGTCCACATACCAACAGAACTACCACCCATGCTAAGCATCCTAACTCCCAAAAATCCCTTCTCAGATCAAAACAAGTGACCCTTGTGCCAGTCTCCAGCCTCACTTCAGTGTCCTTCAGGTTATCAATTTTTGTAATAGATGTGATGATCTCCACAGCACAGGAGGCAGCTGTGTGAAGTGAGTTGTTAGAAACTCTAAGAATAGAGTCGAAGTAGAGGGCAAATATTAAATACAGAACAGCAAAGAGTCTACACAGCTGCTGTGGAAAGTAGTCGTGCCACAAAGCCCTACTTTGGAGGAGTCATTGAAGAGAAAGCCAGATTGCAACAGTCTACTTGGACTTGTAAAGCTGACTGATTTCCGAAATAGCTCATGTATGGAGACAAACAGATCTAGAGACTGGATATCTTCCACAATTCCCACCAGGAGAAAAGGAACACAAGGAGAACATGGGGTTGTAAAATCATGACTGACCAGCATGTGAGTAAAGAAAGACTTTTCCTACCTCTAATATACAAGAACAAGAGGGAATTATATTAACTCGTTAATCAATAGCCTAAAAATAAATGAAATGGGGTGCAGAGGCTGTAGTTAAACTTGCAGCCTTTCATAATTCAGGACACTATGGATGCTGAAGGACACATGTATTCACACAAAACCATGGAAACAAAATTCATGAGTGACCATCAAACACAAAGACACTTTCTCATGGGAAGTTCCTGAGGAGCAGACTGTCAGGAGCTGGAGAGATTTCTGAGAGAGCATCACTCCCTGTTACCCTTCTCCTTCTGTATGCTTCTGCCTTCATGCCTGTTAGCACCCAGTGTTGGAACCAGGTTGTGAAGTACATGAACCTTTAGTCAGGCACAGGACAAGGATCATCTCAAGGATGTCCTATGACCCACCAGTGGCCAGTGAGATTTGGGAGAAGGGGGTATTGCCATTCTCCAGACCCTGAGGGATGTTGGATGTTAATATTTGTGGAAAAGTAAAATAGGATCATGATCTGCACCATAAAAACGACCTTTGAAGAATTTCATTCCATTTTTAGAGCAGTATCAATAGTGCACAGCAAATACAGCCTGGGACCACACACAGAGCAAAGATACCAAGTCTAACTCATCTTTTACACTGTGCAAAGCAAAAGCTTCATGGGAAAAACACTTCCTAAAATTGGATCCAGCGGTACCTTAAATTCTGACACAGGTAATAATACAGCATCCTACACCAACAGGCTGGTTGCTCAGGCAAACTTAATCTATTTTTTAATCTTAATAGATTAATAGATTACTTAATATATATTTTTACTATTTTTTGTGCATTTCTAAAGTTGCAATGCACAAAGGAACTTGATTTTCCTCCAGAAATGGAGCATGGAAATAATCCAATGGAAATCATGCACTGAGCAGTAAATAGGTTAGTCTGAGAAATGACATGGCAAAAGCTACCTGGAATATATATTGCTGTGAAAGCCTCCTTCATGCAAACCATCACACTCATTACCCAAGACATGTGAATGTCAGGATGAAAAAATGATACCACTCTGCTTGGAGGCTCCTTCAGAGCTCAGGATTCGCTGTAGAAGACTGGTGCACAGAACTAGTGTCTCACATACCTTTCAATTTATAACAGTAGGCAGAGAAATTAAAGGAGTTTCCCAAGGTCATGCAGCTGACCAGTGGCACATCTGGGAACAGAAGCCACTCTCAGAGTCTGAACAGACACAGCAAAGATTATTCACATAAGTAGAAGCTTGCAGGCTGTGCTATATTAATTATCACCATGCTTTATTAGGGGAAAACTAACATTTGATCAGGTCAAGACCACAGGAGAGGAACATTCTTACAAGATGAAATATAAAATATGCAGATATTTGCAGTTAGGCAAACTGTGCATCGTTTTTAGATGATTTAGAGTTTATTATCTACAGATCATATGGCAAAAAAAAAAAAGTAAGACTCTTTGAATTAATGCACACCTGCTACCAATCTGAAAGAACAATAAGGATCTCAAACTTTTATTTCTCTCTACTTTTCTGTCTAAGCACTTTGCTAAATTCATCTATTTCCTTTAATCTCCTTCCAGCCACATTCCAGCTGCTTAAGAGACTTTTAATGAGAGCCTGTTCCTGTGCAATGCCCAATGTCCTCTGGATCTGAAAGGTCTTAAAAACCCCAAAAATATGCCTTTTCTCCCAAGCAAGAAGAAAAATCAAAGGGAGCCACAACAGTACTCCAGATCTGATTTCACAGACCTTTCATGTACCATAGAAATATCTACACCCCACAGATAGCTGCAACAAGCATTCAGGAAAGGCTAAGAGAATATGGGAACAATGGCAGATCAAATCAAGGATGCTAATGCTGCACAAAGGGTCCTCAGCTCTCCTCTCCCCCTGGCAGCTCAGTAGAATAGTTTAAAACCATACAGAAGCAACATTATTTAATCCTTAATATTTGTCCCTGGACAAAGGGATGGCCACCAGCAGCGTGGTCCTGTCTTGACTGAATGGGATGCTCTCCTGTGCTTTGTACCACCCACGGTCTACAGAGAAGGTGGGAGAAATCCCCAAACCAGCATCTCAGGATAAACTATTGATTTCAAAGTGGTTTTGACTTTTCTCCATCAGAGCTCTCATTTCAGACCCTCGGGCAGGTGTTTTTACACCCGTTATCCTCCAGGTTTTCTGTCAAGCTTTCTGCTCCTCACAAAGAAACAACCCGAATTAAACCCTCAAGTGAGTTTTAAGGGAGGTTTCTGAGTTGGAATCCTTGGAAATGGGTTTCTCTGCTTGCTGCAAGCCAATTTTGGCAACAGGAACAGATGATGTGTCCAGGTACAGACTCAGTTTTAAAAAGCATTCTCCCCAGGGAACAGCATATTGAAAACTTACATTGGAAGAGCTGTTTTGGAGTGAGAGGTAAGTGTAACCTGTTGCGAGGATTTAGCTGGGAATCATTGCAGGTAGTGCCTATGAGCTGATTGACTTGGGTCACTGAAGTGGTTTCTTCATCCTTATCTGCTCTGAGCTCCCACAATTGGGACAAACTTGGTTTAAATCCTTCCACCTCTCAACTCGACCCTACGAAACATCTCCAGACAGCTCTTGATTTCAGGGACTCCCTGCTACTGACCATCCAACCCAGGCCAGCAGCCTGGTCAGTCATTAATTACATGGGAGATCAGATTTTCATTCTAACTCTGGACTAGCCACATTCCCTGGAGCATGAAACACTCAACAGCCAGGGGGAAGATTTTTCAGAAAATATGATTATCCTGAGATAGCAACTAAAGAGGATCTGGGAGCTGGACATAATCAAAGAGCATCCATCAACAGCCATTACCTACTCAATGCATCTGTGGTCCCACATCATCTCTGCTGTGGCAGTCACTACAGACTTCATCTCTCCCTGTCCCAGCTGAAAGCTGGCTTCCCTCTCCCTTTCTGCTCTTTCTGCTAACACACATTCTAAATACCCCAATATTCTGTGTGACTGACAGTACAAACCAAAGATGCTGTAACAAACCCTCCTGACACTTGAGGTACCTTGAGCAATGATTATGCAGCCTGAAAGTAATATGAGCATGCATTTTATCAGCTGAATAGGAAGAGAAACATCTTCAGCAGTCTTCCCAGGAGCACTCAGAACTGGACAGCAGAGTCCCTGTTTGTAATAGATTTGGTCCATTGGATTAATCAGGGAAAGGCTACCAAAGAAGATGTAGGAAACATGGGTAACTGGGCTAATTCAATGCACACCAAAGCTTATTTGGCACCTCTAAGTGTGCAGGTACTTGTATTTACACTAAGTTGTCATCTGATATGTTATGCCATTTTCAAAATGATGCAAGTCCAAGCATCAATAGACCTGCAAGTCACAAGTCACGTGTTCTTTTTATTCTCTAAGGGCCAAAAAAATTTCTTCCATCATGGAATGAGCAACAGTTACACCAGTGACTCTGATGGGAGCAGAACTAGCAGTCAGTACTACTAGAGGACACAGTAGGCTGAATTAAGAGAAGCCACAAATCATGTGAACCTGCAGGAAGTTGGGCACCTCTGTACCTACCACTGGTATTTCAGGATGAGTTATAAAGAAACACTCCAGCAGATCTGGCTGCCCACAGAGCACAGGCCAGACTGGCCTGTGAACGAGGCCTGTTTCAACCTGCTCCCTGGAGGTGTCCCCAGCAGAAGGTGTTAATCAAGATTGTTGCTTCTGAATTCTACCCTGACCTAAGTCTTGGAAGACAGTAACTACTGCCTTCTTAGGCTCTGTGAGGAGCAATTTGCCCTCTATCACATCCTGAACTACTTTTCACGCTGTGAAACGCAGCCCATAAGAAGGCAACAGGAAGGTGGCAGCGTTTGGTGAGGCCTAGAGATACTCACACCCACCCAAGGAGGTTACATCCTGAAAGAAAAACCATGGCTGAGGTGAGGAAGGAATACTTTACAGGAGGCTGCAGCATGGGGGAAGATTGAAGCAAAGGTCAAAACAAAACAAGCACGAAGGAAATGAGGAGGTGTATGCTCTCTGTACACAAGGGATACAGCCACTCCTGGATTCCTGCATCTAATGAGCCAGACAAGCCCAACACAACCTGAACAACAGCCAGACCATATTTCATGCAGAATGTATTTTTGCCTCCTCTCTTACAAGTGAGCTGCACTTTACCCCCCTCTGGACCCAGCACTGACAGTTCAAGGTCTGTTCAAGCAAATCCAATGCACTGACACCAGCCAAACGACCTCAGACATTGGGAATGGAGTCTGCTGAGGTCTGTCCATTATTTCTCCATTGTAAGGCTCTGTTCAGTCTGGCAAAACTTTGTATATTTACAGGTGAACTTCATCTTTCCTGGGCCCTAGGACCATTTCTATAGACTACCCTGTATCCTTCATGCCTTACCTTTGTCCTGATGGAATCAACCTTGACATTTTCTCCAACAGGTGAGAATTCACCTTTGCCAAATCCACTGTACACAACAGAAAGGGCTCTGGTCCTCTCTCTGCAGATAGCCACCTACAGCCTCCTTCACTCTTTATTACATCTTTGCATGGTTTTATCACGTGTTTGGAAAGCTCATGTGCCTAAGTCTCTCTTATTCATCAAAACTTATAGGTAGACCACTGAACCAGGGTCTAAGGGTCCCTCCAATTCAGTAGCAGTTTTTATGTGAGGTTATTTTTCTCCCAAACTCAGGCATTCACATCAGGACTTCTAAAATATTCACATTCTTCTCTAGCCTTTGACTCCAGTTTGTATTTAAGCACTCATGTACCCCGTTACTCAGCACCACCAAACACTCACTGAGTCCTTAGACTTCACTTTCCCTCTTGTATTCCTTATTGTGACTTTAAAGTGAAGAGGTGAGAATCTGCAGGACATGCCTTGTGTCAAATCCCTCAAGGAAAAAAGAAGTTTAAAAGTGAAGATATAGCCCCAGACCCTAAGCTATACATCATCAGCTGCAGCCCCTGCATGCCCAGAAAGCAGCTTATACCAACCAGATCATTATAACAAAGCAAAGAAACACTCAGGTTGCTTTAACAACCAACTCCAGCTTGAGCAATACTCAGCAACTGCCCTGTGTTAGTTACCTGAAAGGGCAGCACAGCCACACTCCCACCAGGTACAATCACATGTGTGTGTCCCTGGGACTGGAAAACCAAACACCCACCAGAACCCAGCTCCTTTACATGTTACATATATATATATACACATGTTCTGTGAAGGACCAAGAAAGGCAGAGACCTTCCCCCATCAGCAGGTGCCTAGATATGACACAATTAATGAACTTAAAATCCAGGAAGCTTTTCAGCAGAAATGAAACACTGATTATTGTCCTAGGTGAGTGGAGCCAAGCCACCAGGCACTGGAAAGCAAATCTAGGAAGAAGTGTCGGGCGTGTGATGGGAGGATTGGGAGAGAGGGATCAAGATCCTCCACGAGTGTAGGCCAGCACCGATCTGTCCTGAGCCTTACAGCACTTACATTCATGTTTATGTCTCTCCTGCACTCACTGTGATATAAGCACTAACAGCTCTGGTTACCTTAAGCCAGTCTGAAAATTGGTCTGAGAAGCAGCTTGCTCAAAAAACCTGAAACAAAGTGCTTCTTCACAGGAAATTCCACACTGGCTCAACCTGTTAAAAACCATCTTTGCCTTTAACCCAAGAAAATTTAAGTATGAGGGGTGGACACGCACCAGGGACAGCTGCACCCAAGTGATCCTGCACAGTATCCCAAACTGAAGCATCAGCTTGCTCTCTCTGTGCCCAGGTGTCCCTCCGTCCCACTGTCCCTCAGCTGGCTTTAAGCCCCTGTTGTCCCTTGGAGCCCCACAAGCACCCACATGTCACCCAAACCCTTCTGCTGAGCAACCTCTGCCAGCCCCTTCCTCCCTTCTTCCCTCCAGGGAGGCAGTCTGGACAGAGGTATCAAAGCCAGCAACTCCCCGGGGGTAACGCACACCCTGGGACACCCAGGAACTGCACCTCAAGCAGTGTAACGCAGCTTCTCCCCCGACTGCTCCCAGCTAACAGCATCCTCCGCTCCGCCTCCCCGTCCCACTCCCGCACACGCTGATCCTCCCCGTCCCCTTTCTGCGGGGTACCCGGGAGCACGGCGGGGACTCCTGCCGGCACCCAGCACCCTCTTTCCCCCACCCCTCTCCCTCACAACGCCCCTCCAGCCGCAGCGGGCCGTCCCCGCGGTGCCGGTGCGGCCCAGGACTGCGGGGATGCTCCGGGGGCTGCAGGTGCGCGGCCCGGCCGGGACCCCGTTCCGCACAGCCCCGGGCTCCGAGAGGCACCGGTCAGCATCCCCCCGAGGGCCGAGCAACCCCGCGGAATCTCCGCGCCTCCTCTCTGCGGAGCAATCGCGGAGAACCCGCCGTCCCTCCCGGGGTCCCCCGGCGCTGCCCCGCGGACCCTGCGCGCTCCCTCCCGGGGTCTCCCAGCGCGGAGGCGGCGCCCGGGGCCGAACCCCGCGGGCGGCGCTGACCCGAAGTAGGCGGCGGCGGGCGGCGGCGGCGGCAGGAGGATGAGGAGGATGATGAAGATGAGGATGCGGCAGAGGGCAGCGGCGGAGCGCATGGTGCCGGGCGGTGCCGCTCCGCAGCTCGCTGCGCGGCCGTCGGGCGCCGCGGCTCTTTAAGTGGGAGGCGGGGCGGCCCCCTCCTCCCGTCCCGTCCCGTCCCGTCCCGTCCCACAGCCGCCGGCGACGCCCTGGGCACCCCCGGGGCTCTGTGGGGACATGCCGGCCCCTCCAGCCCTCGGGCACGTCGTGCCGGGTCGCGTCCCATCAAGTCCCTCCATCTCTGCGGGCTCCAAGGGCAGCCCCTGGGGCTCTGCGGGGCACTGGCAGCCTCCACGCCGGGCTGCGGGACGCTCGGCGGTGCCAGATGGGATAATGGAGTGGTGGCAGCACAATAATAGAGTAACGCCTCTGGAGGTGCAGCGCGGTGGTGGGCAGCTGTTTGTGGAGGCATCAAGGAGAAGATGAAGAACCTGCTGTGCCCAGGCACCCAGCATTCTCCCATCACATCCCTTCTTCTGCTTGGGCTCCCTGCCAATGGCTCTAATGCTCGTGGACATAGCAGGTAGATCCTAATGCATGTTCCCATAGACAACCAAAAAGAAGAAGACAGGCATCTCATAGATATGATGATAGGAAGGATCCTCTGGAGGTCTCTAGACCAACCTCCTGTCCCAAGACAGGTTGTTGTGAAATCTAAATAAGGATGACTGTGACTTCATCCAGCCAAGTCAGCAGACCTCCAAGGATTGAGGTTCCCAGACCACTCTGCACTTGTCCTGTGAGTGCACAACCCTCCAGACAAGGATTGTTTAATGCCCAGCCTGATCAGGGGTTGGACCCGATGATCTCTCAAGGTCCCTTCCAACCCCTATGATTCTGTGATTCTGTGATCCTCCAAAGTGCAATTACACAAACCTTCATAGAGGTATTCAGCAATGAATTTCTAGAACCCAACAGTCACCACTGGGACTTGCAACCCCCAAGTTCTGGAAAGCTCCCATAACATCACAGGACTATGGAGACACTTATGAGGCAGGACTGTAGACAGGCATGTAGCCAGATACAGAGGTCTGAAGCCAATGTACCCAGTCAATACATGAGAATGGTAACTTTGCCAGGCTGGTGGTGCACTGCTGCATTTTCACACCCTCCTCCATCGTGTTGTGTATCTCAGAAGTTTGCTTTGCAAACAGCATAAAGTTCTGTGCAAAACTGTGAACTGCAGCACATCCTGGTGACACTCCAAATCACAGACTATCTCACAGAATCACAAGGTTGGAAAAGACCTTTGAAGATCAAGTCCAACCATTCTCATCCTAAACTAAACCAGATCCCTAAGTACCTCATCTACCCTTTTTCTGAACACATCCAGGGAAGGTGACTCAGCCCCTCCCTGGGCAGCCTGTTCCAGCCCTGACAACTCAGTAAACAAATTTTTTCTAATGTCCAATCTAAACCTGCCCTGGGGCAGCTTGAGGCCATTCCCCCTTGTCCTGTCGCCTGTCACCTGGGTGAAGAGACCATCACCTATCTCTCTCAAACCTCCCTTCAGGTAGTTGTAGGTGGGGAGAAGGTCTCCCCTCAGCCTCCTCTTCTCCAGGCTCAACACCCCCAGCTCCCTCAGCTGCTCCTCAGAGGATTTGCCCTCCAGCCCCTTCCCCAGCCTGGTTGCCCTTCTCTGGACTCGCTCCAGGATCTCCATGTCCTTCTTATGGTGAGGAGCCCAGAACTGGACCCAGCACTCGAGGTGTGGCCTCACCAGTGCTGAGTACAGGGGCACAATCCCCTCCCCAGACCTGCTGGCCACACTGTTTTTGATACAAGCCAGGATGCCACTGGCCTTCTTGGCCGCCTGAGCACACTGCTGGCTCATATTCAGCCTGCAGTCAACCAACACCCCCAGGTCCTTCTCTGCCTGACAGCTCTCCAGCCGCTCTACCCCCAGCCTGTAGTGCTGCAGGGGGTTATTTTGACCCTAGTTAAATGTCATCTGCAAACTGACAGGGAGCATCCAATCCCTTCATCCAGATCATTGATAAAGATGTTGAACAAAACTGGACCCAGGACTGAGCCCTGGGGGACGCCACTCGTGACCGGCCTCCAGCTGGGTTTTATTCCATTCACCACCACCCTTTGGGCTCGGCCATCCAGCCAGTGCCAGGCCAGTGGCAGCCAGTTTCTCAGTCAGAATGCTGTGAGAAATGGTGTCAAAGGCTTTGCTGAAGTCCAGATAGACACATCCACAGCCTTACCCTCATCCATCGCAACACAATGTTCCATTGTATTGCATTCTGGGAAAAGGGTGCTATTCCCATCAGCTAAGTACATCCTTAGCCCTTCACAGGTGGTATTCTGGAGCACTGACTGCTGCTGTGTTTCTTGACCTAAGCATTGCTCTACAGCTTTACTGACATGTGTCCAGATGGCTTATGCTCTTCCTTAGCTCATGCAAACAGGAATGGCAAGAAACAGCAACCATTGTCTATGAGCAGTCTGATTTCATGGCACTTTAAATTGAGATCATAGAAGCATAGAATGGTCTGGGTTGGAAGGGACCCCAAGGATCACAGAGCTCCAACTCCCTGCCACAGGCAGGGCCACCAACCTCCAGACCTGGAGCTACACAAGGTTGCCCAGGGCCCCAGCCAACCTGGCCTTGAACACCCCCAGGGATGGGGCATCCACCTCCTCTCTGGGCAGCCTGTTCCAGCCCCTCACCACTCTCTCTGGAAAGAACTTCCCCCTAATATCTAATTTAAACCTTCCCTCCTTCAGCTTCACTCCATCCCCCTTGTCCTGCCAGTCTCTGCCCTTTAACAAGCTGATTCCCCTCCTGTTCCTCTGCTCCCTTCAGGGACTGGAAGGCTGCAATGAGGTCCCCCCACAGCCTTCTCTTCTCCAGGCTGAACAAGCCCAGCTCCCTCGGCCTCTCACTGTAGGGGAGCTGCTCCAGCCCTCTGATCATCTTCCAGGCACAGGTCAGCCCCCACCCCCATCTCAAATCGGGGTGCAACAGAAGTAGGAATGATTTGGAGAGTTACACCCGTGCTGATCAAAGACAGAAGGGTGTTGGTAGGAGTTACTGAGCAGGCTGGGATTTTTCAGTTTGGAAAAGAGGTGACTGATGGGGATACAGTAGAGGTCTTGGAGACCATGCAGCTGAGAGATGATGGACAAGAACCTACAATTACTGGGGCATTAAATTAAGCCAGCTGGTGGTGGGAAAGAAAAAGTCTAAACCAAACCAACACTGGAGGCAATTCTTCACACAACCAAGATGGTGTCAGCAGGACTTTTGGGGCTGTAACCTCCACTGTGTCACAGAAGCCAAAAGCCTGCATGCAGTTTAAGGAGAAATCATGTAGAGTTATAGAAGAGAAAAAAAACCAAAAAACACCACTGTTACTAAAACAAGCAACACTACCTTGGGCTGGGGAAGTCCCTGAGCTGCAAATTCTTGGCATCTGTGAATTTTTTCGGGGAAGGGTCTCTACGTGCATGTTCTGTTCTTGTACTTCTCCCAAGGAATCTGCTTTTGCACAATGTCACTTCTGGGCATGAGCCAAACTTGAACATCTAAACAGAAAATTGGGGGAATTGGGAAACAGATCAAAAGTAAAATCAAATTACAAAGGTGGTAAAATTGAAAGGAAGGGACAGGTCAGAGGATCAGAAATATGCAGAGCTTGAAAAGAAGAGACATGGAAGGGAAACTGATTAAATTCCTCTGGAAGTAGCTGTGGGGGCTTCCTAGTCTTGTCTGGAGACACAACGGGGCCAGAAACAAGTAGTTGGATCCACAACCACCTACACACCTGCTTGTCCCATGGGCAGAAGCTCAGCCAGAGCAGGGGGACACTGACAAGGAGCCCAATGGCCCTGTGATCCAGATGAGCTGGATACAGATAAAAAGAAGCATCAGCAAGAGTCTCCAGAGGACTTAAGGATGGCTTGCAGTCTTGAAGGACATGTTCACCAGGGTCTGCCTCTAACAACAAGAAGAATCTTTGTGAGGGGTGCTATGAACTGCACTGTGAGCAGCCCCACCTTCACCACCCAATACTGGATTTTCCAACCTAAGTCCCAACCTGGGCCTGATATAAACTGAAACCTTGGATTTCCACCTTCATTTGTTGGTGAAAAGGTCCTGCCACTCTACGTCTGTACAGCAATCCAGGAAAAGGAGATGGAGTGATCAGATGTTCTTCAGACCCAGTTTGGAGTGAACAATCTTGGTGCTACTTGTCCAGATGAAATGGTGTGTTGGGCTGTCCAGGAAAGTTGGTGAGTCTGGGGTCTAGCAATGAAGCATGCAGAGTCAAAATAAAAGGCCAACAGACTGTCTAGTGTTATTTTACTGAGACCTGCTGTGGTAGGTTTTGAACTAAAAGAGGGTAGATTCAGACTAGCTATAAGGAGGACATTTTTTTATGATGGGGACAATGAAACACCAGAACAGGTTACCCAGAGTGCCACAGAGTTGCTAGAGGCCCCATCTGTGGAAGCATTCAAGGTTGAGTTGGACAGGGCTTTGAGCAATCTGATCTAGTTGAAGATCCCCCTGCTCATTGCAGGGGGGGTTGGACTAAACAGCCTTTAAAGGTCCTTCCAACCCAAACTATTATGTGATTCTGATTGCTCAAGATAGGAGAGCAGAGCTGCATCAAGGTAGTCTTTGCACTGTGGAGGACATAAGAGAGTAGAAGGAAGGTCATCCCTAGTGTTTTGTGTTTGCATGGCAAGGTTTTGGTAGCAAGGGGGCTGCAGGGGTGGCTTCTGTGAGAAGCTGCTGGAAGGCACAACAGACTCAATACCAGCCCGCTCCAAGACAGACCCACTGCTGGCCAAAGCCAAGCCCATCAACCATGGTGGTAGCACCTCTGGGATAACACAGTTAAGAAGGAAAAAACAACTCCATAGTTGCAGCTTTTTGCAACCAGAGAGAGGAATGAGAAGATGTGAGAAACTTTGCAGGCACCAAGGTCAGTGAAGAAGGGGGGTGTGGAGACACTCCAGGTGATGGAGAAAGATTCCTCTGCAGTCCATGGAAGATGATGGGGAATGGAGATCCCACCTTCAGCCTGTGGAGGACCCCATGGTGGAGTAGGGGGAGACACCTGAAGGACCCTGTGACCCAGTGGGTAGCCCATGCTGGAGCAAGCTCTTGGCAGGAGCTGGAGCCCATGAAGAGAAGGGCCCATGCTGGAGCAGGTTTGCTAGGGGGACTTGTGACTCCATGGGGGACCAGTCTGGTCCTGAAGGTCTGTACCCCATGGAAGGGACACACATTGGGTCTGAAGCCCCATGGGAAAGGACTCACATTGGAGAAGTTCATGAAGGACTGTCTCCTGTGGGAAGGATGCCATGCTGGAGCAGGGGCAGAGTGTGAGGAGTCTCCCCCTGAGGAGGACAGAGCAGCAGAGACACCGTGTGATGAACTGACTGAAACCACCATTCCCCAAGCCCCTGTGTCACTCAGGGGAGGAGGGAGAGAAAGGTGTAATAAGGTTGAGCTCAGGAAGAAGGGAGGGGTGAGGGAAGGTGTTTGAAGATTTGGTTTTCTTTCTCATTACTTTGTTTAATTGGGTAATAAATGAAATTAATTTTATTCCTTGTTGAGTCTGTTTTGCTTGTGATGGTAATTCATGGATGATCTACCCCTGTCCTTGTCTCAACCCATCAGCCTTTTATGATATCTTCACCCCTGTCCAGCCAAGGTGGCATCTGGCCACCAGCCAGGGCCAGCCCACCACACATGCCAAAACAGCATTGCCAAAACACAATGGCATTGCCACCACAGAGTACCAAAACAGCACTGCTAACATCCTAGGAAAAGGCCATCAGCTCAGAGAGGCCTCCAAGGAGGTGTCTTGTGTGGGTGGAAAAGAGATGTTGACCACAATCAATTTCCAAGCAGTCCATGTAGAGTTGCTGGGATCCAGCAAGGGAATCTGAGGATGCCAATAAATGACAAACTGAGCCAGTCTAACAGCTTGCTGCTCCTTAAAGAGGAATCAATCTCCCCATCCTTTCTCCATCCCCTTCTGCTCCCAGCAGAAGTCCTGACCACAGTCTCGATCTTGCCATATTCTGCATAATCAGCGACCTGAACTGGTCCATTGGGAGCTCTGTGGACACCAAGCTGGTTCCAGGTGGGATGTATGGGTACAGAGACAGGCAGAAGAAGTTGTGGAGGGCAGACACACACACACCCACCCACCCTTTGTCCATAGTTAGCTGTTAGCTGAGCATACACCCTCTCACGGAGCTTCCCATGAGAACATCCAGTCCCAGACCAATGTATAGCCTGGTAGCCAAACCCTTCACCCACAGCATTAGACCCCTGCTCAGATTGAGCCCTACACTGCTAGCATCTGACCCTAGGTGAGTTGAAACTCACTCAAAACATCTTGAATTCAGCCCCATAGTCCACTTCAGTCCTTCTCCCAGTTAACCCAGGTGTGTCTGCAGCTCCCCCATGCATCACATTGGCTCAAGCTGAACATTTGTAGCTATGACCAAGCTGTTACCCCAAAAGCACTTACACACATCCCATCCCTCAGGTGCATTTTGGTAGATGAGACAGGAAAACAAAGTCCAAGGAATACAACCAAGCAGGGACTGTCCTCTCCCCTCCCCATCCTCAACCAGTGGGACCATGTTCCAAGTGTGGGTTCACTACTAGATCATATTTGAACCCACATAGCTCAAGAAATACTTTCAGGAGCTGTGTTTTGAATCCTCTGGGTTTGCTTTAAACCACAGTTTCCTGGCCACATTGTGTGGGCTAGTAGCTAAGTGCCCAGAGCTTTCTTTTGCAATCAGCTGTAGAGAAACTGTGCTGTGAAATAGCCAAGGAGAAGACAAACAGCAATGCACAGGAGCAAGAGTACTATTAAGAGGAAACAAAGAGTGAATGTGGCTGCTAGACATGAGGTTTCTGAGAACAGGAACAAAGTGGTTAACAGCCTCAAATCAGTCATCTGCTATTTCTTAGGGAAGTATATTTAAGTGGGGTAGAGCCTGGGAGCTTTATAGGCTGAACACTGCACAGAGATAAATAGAAAAGAACAGAAAAGGAATAAATTTGGGCTCAGAGGGGAAGTAAGAATCATAGAATCACAGAATGGGCTGGGTTGGAAGGGACCCCAAGGATCACAGAGCTCCAACCCCCTGCCACAGGCAGGGCCACCAACCTCCAGGCCTGGAGCTACACAAGGCTGCCCAGGGCCCCATCCAACCTGGCCTTGAACACCCCCAGGGATGGGGCACCCACTCCCTTTCTGGGCAGCCTGTTCCAGCCCCTCACCACTCTCTCTGGAAAGAACTTCCCACTAATATCTCATCTAACCCTTCCCTCCTCCAGCTTCACTCCATCCCCCATGTCCTGCCAGTCTCTGCCCTTTAACAAGCTGATTCCCCTCCTGTTCCTCTGCTCCCTTCAGGGACTGGGAGGCTGGAGTGAGGTCCCCCCACAGCCTTCTCTTCTCTAGGAAGCACCAATGTGATGTACATCCCAGTGAAGAAGAGGGGCTGGGTTGAAAACATCGTCATTCATGCCACACCTTCATAAGAAAACAAAGAAAAAGCTATAAAAAAATCTTCCCCTAAAGCCCCTTCCCACAAGTGCAGTAAAACTCGGCTCCAATTTGGAATTTGCTGATGGAAAACCGTGACAGCCTGACCATCAGTGACCCTCTGAGAGGGAAATCTCTCCCTCCCCAGGACGGCTCCACTTTTAGGGCTTCACTTGCAACCTAAGTGTGGAAAACGGGCCTGAATGAGCAGCAAACTGAGCGCCGCTGTAGCTCTGGAGCAGGCAAAGGCCAAGGCTGGAGCTGCTGCCGTGCTCCAGCTCGCTGCGCGCCTTTGCCAGCAGGTGGTACTGTGCCCCCAAGGATCACCCAGGGAGCAGCGCTGCCTTTGGAGGGGCTTTTCCCGGAGAAACCTTTCCCAACAGCTGGGGGAGGTGGTCGCTGTTTCTCTGTGCCCTCCCTGCTCACCCTCCCGCACTCGGAGACCTTTTCTTCCCGGCCCGCTCTTGCCTTGTGCTCCTGAGATGAGGTGCAGAGCGGCTGCTTGCTGAGAGAGCTCCCATCACCCCACAGTCACGCTAACCACATGATGAGCATTAACTGGGTTTTGCTTCACCTCCATCACCTGGAGCAGCACCCTCCCTGGGTGAGACGCGGTGCAAGGGGCCAGTTCTCCGTGCATATTCCAGAGTAGTTATCCTCCTGCATCTTCACAGCAGGGACACCCAAGTGATGGGCACTCCCAAGTACCCAAGACCTTGGGAAAGGTGTTTTCAGGGATATAATCTGGTACCTGTGCTTTGCTGAGCAGCCTGGAGTTTGGTTTTTTGGCAGTGGGACCAGAGCAGCATCAGATCCAACCCAGAGCCTCAACCCCCATCACTACCAGTGGATATTCCACATTATAAAGCTACACGGTCAGCTATGGCAGGTCCACGTGATGGCACTGTGTCCCACACTCCCAAGCTCTCCTGGCAAGTCTCCCCCCCTCTCCTCATCATGCTTATTTCTAAGATCACAGACCACAGAGACCATAGGTGAGGTGCAGCTGGGGGTGCAGGTCAGCAGTAGTTACTGTACCACCTGCATTGCATCTAGGAGGGTCTTTAAAATAAAGATGGTCTTTGAGAAACACTAGTGATTGAGAATCAGCTAAAGTACAAGCAGGACATGACATGCTGCACGGTTGACTGCAGGCTGAATATGAGCCAGCAATGTGCCCAGGCGGCCAAGGCGGCCAATGGCATCTTAACTTGTATCAAAAACAGTGTGGCCAGCAGGTCTGGGGAGGGGATTGTGCCCCTGTACTGGGCATTGGTGAGGCTGCACCTCGAGTGCTGGGTCCAGTTCTGGGCTCCTCACCATCAGAAGGACACTGAGGTCCTGGAGCGAGTCCAGAGAAGGGCAACCAGGCTGGGGAAGGGGCTGGAGGGCGAATCCTCTGAGGAGCAGCTGAGGGAGCTGGGGGTGTTGAGCCTGGAGAAGAAGAGGCTGAGGGGAGACCTTCTCCCCACCTACAACTACCTGAAGGGAGGTTATAGAGAGATGGGCGATGGTCTCTTCAGCCAGGTGACAGGAGATGGGACAAGGGGGAATGGCATGAAGCTGTGCCAGGGCAGGGTCAGATTGGATGTTAGGAAAAAATTTGTACTGAAAGAGTTGTCAGGGCTGGAACAGGCTGCCCAGGGAGGGGCTGAGTCACCTTCCTTGGATGTGTTCAAAAAAAGGGTAGATGAGGTACTTAGGGATCTGGTTTAGTTTAGGATGAGAATGGTTGGACTTGATGATCTTAAAGGTCTTTTCCAACCTTGTGATTCTGAGTTCAGATACACAAGAACACACTCTCCTCTGTGTGGCTCCAGTAGTCTGGCTCCAACACAGAAAGCCCACACATCCCTGTCTGCATTTTCCATTAAAAATGTGATAACAAAATGAAAGGAGAAACAGATGAAGGTGGTGCTGATGTAAATAGGGATTAACCCTGCCCAAAAGTGTTATTTTTGCAGCAGTTTGTTCCCCAGCTGTGATTGACCACTTAGTCCCCCAAGCTGGCTACCTGAGGAGGTCATCCCAGGTGGGGAATATGACATTGGGCATTTAACCCAGAGCAGTCATGAAGGAGGGCCAGAAGACCCCTCACCACTTTATCTGCACTAGGAAAACTTTGGGCTGGGACAAAAATGACCACACTGTCTGGGGGATGCTCCAGGTGGCTTTTTCTTTGCCTTGTTATGGAGCAGAAGTGGATTTACAGGGATAAAAACGAGGCCCCCATAGCTTTTTAGCTCCAGGAATCTTCAGCTACCCCTAGAATCAAGACACCCCCAGAGAGGGTGGCATGTCACACTTGCCAAGCTACTTAACAGAAAAGATGATGCTCACACACTCTGAGGGGTGCAGGTTCCTTTTATTTTCCTCTGAAGACAGTAGGCAGGAGTGACCTCGGACAACACAAAAGCACCAAGCACAGAGCCTGGAAATTATCAACTGCTCTGCAAAGCAGGGTCATGATAGGAGCTGGGAAATAAAGTCCAGTTTGGGTGTTAGGAGGATGGGATGCAGGACTTTGTGCCCAAGGAGCAGCAGTGGGGATGGGAGGCATAGTTACCCAGAACATTAAAACATGGCAAAGGCAGGCAGAAACATGTCCACAAACACTTGCCCAAATAGTCCTCAGTTGTTCCTGCTGCCCTTTGTTTAATGATATTAACATCCCTTCATTACCTCCTGAGCAGAGAGGTTTGTCAATGGGGGTGGGGCAGCTGACCAGGCATCATCATTCAGGTTCTGGTGAGCAGACAGGGTTTGTGTCCAAATTTCTGCTGTGATTCCAGGACTGTGCCCACTTTCAGGGCAGCTTCCAGGGAACATACTTCTGCTTGCACCACCATGCACAGTGTTTAGATGTGTAACACACCTTACCTGCTTCATGGAGCCTGGGAGGACAAGCAAGCAGGATCTTGTCTCTGTAACTCATTAGTTGGATAACTCTGGTGAAGGACTTCTGGACTATTCAAGCATTTTGTGTTATTATCATCCACAAAAACTAGACTGAGTAGTTAATTAACTTGTGAAGCAATAGAGCAGCAGCATCAACTCGTAGAAGTGCTGGTGGGCACCTCTGGAGATCTCCAGTCCAACCTCCTGCTGAAAGAAGGACTAATGCCAGAAGGTTTCCCATGCTTTTTTCTGCCTGAGCCTCCAAAACCTCCAAGAATGGAGATGCCACGACCTCTCCAGGTGACACCATCCCTTCAAACTGAGGTCTGGTTTTAAAAAAGTAAAAAAAAAAAAAGCCACACAAAAAAAAAGCCAAAAGGAGCTGACGGAACCAGCTGAGGTCTGCACAACCAACTCCATCAGCACAGCCCCTGTGCTGGCACGTTGACCCTCCAGTGTTTGACTCTAGGAGCATCTCTGCTGTCAGCAGCAGAAGGCTACTGTAGAGTGAGAGGCAAAAGCAAATTACCCATCCTGGCCTGGCCTGTGCCCTCTGTCCCTCCTGGAGACAGCACCCAACACCACAGCACAGCACCTGAAGAGGAAATGGGCTCTGGGGCAATGTCCAGAGGGTTGGAAGGGAGAGCAGAGTCCACCACTGGTCACCACCCCATACTTGCTCTTTCATAGCTCACCATGACACTCTCAGCACCAAGAGGTCCAAGAAGACCTGAACACCCCTGACAATGAATGGAAAAGGAGAATTTGGCTCAGCAAATCCAGCTCAGTCCAGCTGCCCAGGAAATGAGAGCTGCAGGCTGGACACACTTTGCTCCCAGTTCTGTATGCCTGCAGGAGACTCTTTTCCCTTGTTGGCACCTCTGCTTTCCCTTTGCCTTTTTGTCCCTTGTGTATAACATCACATGGGCCTGAGCTGGATTGTTTGCAGCACATTACACCATGGACTGGAGGTGCAAGTATCCAGCTCTAACTCCAGAGTGAGGAAGACCCAAGGACATAACCTGAGCCCTACAACACAACTTCAGGGCTTGCACTATGCAATTGCCACTGAAGGAATCAGAGGAGGCAGCACAGTGATTAATTTATCCCTTTACAAATTTAATTTCTGGCATTTGGTCAGCCAGATCCCTCCCAAAACCCCAAGAGCCGTGGCAAGCAAGAAAACCATCTCCATCTCCTCTGGAAAAGGTCTTCAGCCCCCTCGTTCCCCATGGAGGCTGTATGGTTGCATGGGCTGGTGTGATGATGGGTAGTGTGAGCTATTTATCAGCTCCAAACACGTACAAATTTCATAACTACCTAGGAAATGTGGGCAGCACACTGCAGAGGGGAGAATAATGGGCTGAAAGAGGTAACAGCCTTCCCTTCAGGGATGGGTCCCCAGGGCAAAGGGTGCACAACTTGTCCTAGATTTTTTTTTCCCCCCTGGTTTTTTTTTTCCCCTGAGATCTGAATGTATAATTGCAGGAGGGGACAAGGGGGGAAAATGAGCTGAAGACTCGTAACTGCAGAGGCCGGTCCCTGTGAGCAAAGGGCCACATGTCTCCTTTTATCGCCAGCCATAATTCCCTCCTTGGCTCAAAGGCGGCTGTGAAAAGAGCAGGACTGGTTCAAACTTCCTTGGGGTCTCCGTGGCAACCAGCCCTGCAGGAGCCTTTTCTTCCTTTCCCCCCTTTCCTCTTTTGTTGTTGTTGTTGTTGTGTCATTAAAACTTCCCGGATTGAATCCCCACCAGGCTGCTCTGCAGGCACCGCTCCAGACCTCCTGCCTGCCTCCAGCCAGCTGCCCTCGCCTTTTCTCATCCCCTGGACCAGCAAAGCTCAGACCCAGCCCAGCAAAGTCCAGTCCAAACTCAGCCTCGGCTTAGCCACAGCTCAACAAAGCCCAGTCCCAGCCCCCTCTCAGCAAAGCCCAGCCCAGCTTCCTATCAGGATTATTGTCCCATCCCCCCCGCAACTTTGTCCCTCCCCAGAATTTTATCATCTTGTGGTTCAGCCCAACATCGTCACAGTGATCAAGTGAAAACTGTGATTCCCTGATCTTCCAGGCTGAGCTGTCTAAGAAGGGTCACAGGGCAATCCAAACCTGACATCCCTGCTCTGCGTGCCCACACAGATCTGAGCCAGGCCAAGTCTGAGCAGAGCCCCTCTTGGGTCAAGTGTTTGGGCACAGCAAGGGCTGCTGGGCACCTGCAGAGCACCGTGTCCTTGGACAGCCAAAGCCTTGGCCAGATCCAGCACAGAGCTCATACCCACTCTGTGAATACAGGTGATAACCCCAAGATGTAAGAAAGACTGTCATCAACCCCTACCTCTGGCATCACCATGAGCATGGGGAGAGCAGATCCTTGGAGCTGTGTAAAAAAGCAAAAGAAATATTGCTTATCCCTGCTCTTGTGTTGTGTTGGCTGTGCTGAACTGTGGCTCTTCCCTGTGGACATGCTCAGGACTGGGGTGTAAGCAGGTGGGGACATCACTGATGGGCACTGCAGTGCAGGCAGGTGGCAAAGTCTCAGCAAGGAGAAGGTCTCCAGCCCCAGCAGCGTTCCAGGGGCAGTGCCCATGGTTACCCTGCAGCATGGCTGACCAAACAGACCAGGAGACACACAGCACTGACATAAATACACACAACTTCTTTTGTTTCAGCAGCATGAGCGCTTGCCTGCATCAGAGGGCCCCACGATTTCCAGCTACAACCTCGTGGAAAGTCACAGCCTGCAGCAAAAAATATCTGGTCTCATTTTTTGACTGTGTGTTCTCCAGCCTCCAGGACATTGCTAGGCTGGAGTCCTGGGCACAGGAGGAAGGGAGAGGAACGACTCTGTTCCCTTTGCTTGCTATCCCTTCCCCCCATCCCCAGGATGCATTCCTCCAGATGTCAAGGTAGACAGAGCTGTCTTCAAACAAGCCCAAGACCTGGGGCATAGTTTCTTCATCTGCTCAGCTAGTCCAATTAGTCAGATTTACTGCGGCTGTGAAAGGCAGCTCAGCCTCTCCCGTAGAGCAAGACCAGCCTCAAACACACACAACGTAAAGCTGCGCTTAGCCACAGCTTCAGAGAGACAGTGGGCACCAGTCTTAGAGTGATTTTTACAATGGGCCTGTCCCCAGGAGTCTCTGGGACTTGCCTGGAGGCTGCTCCCCAACCAGCAAGGCCCTATATACCTCTGACCACTGATCTACACACGCTTATCCACCCCCAACCATCTCTGCTTCCTCATGTCCACCTATGTGTGTACTGTGTGCACATCCATTGGCCATCAGGGCTCTGCACATGCTCAACCACCCCAGTCATACCTCTCCTGTATCCTGAGCTGCACATCCAGGAAAAATCACAACAAGAAATCCTGAGATCTTTTCCCCTGGGTGTCACCCTGCCCACAGTGGCTTAGGTGAAGACTGAAAAGACCCTAAAAGTTGTCTGGAAACCATTTTCCAGCTAAAAAGTGATGTCTGATGGGACAGGTGTCCTGCTCTACCAGACTCAGATCTCCCTTTACTTCAGAAGAGAGCAGAAATGACTTGGATAGAAGGACAGAAGCTTTACAGAGAAAGCTTGAAAGCTTCATCACAAGTACCACCTCTTTCTAAGCCCATTGCTGAAGCAGTGTCCCCCCACATGATGCAATGTGGGCCAACATTATTGCAGGGAAAACTGCCAGTCAGACACAGTATGTGTGCCCTGCAGTTACAGAAGTTTGAGATGGGCTTCATTGCTACCTCCCTGTGCTCCCAGTTGTCATGCTCATTAAAAATCAGGAGTTTTAAGGCTTCATTAGGTGATTATTATTTTTTTCCTGAACATCTCCATGGCAAGATAGAGGAAAGATGTGAAAATCTAACCAGAGCCTGAACTGTGAGGTGCTAAAAGAATTTAAGTAGGTGACAGTGAAAGAAAGATGTTTTTATTCAGAGCCTGTAACTGCTCCAGCTCGGTGGCACTGAGACACTTAGACAAAGTGTCCTTAGAAGATTTCAGTCTCACTGGCAATGGTGGAGGACCCAGCAGTCAGCATTTCCACTTCACATATTTCCTATGATCCCCTGGCCACAGAACAAGATACGTGTGAATAAAAAGGAGGAGAAAAAGTAAACCACGGGGAGCACCATTTATGATTCATTCTGCCCTTCAAATGCAAGGACTGGGATTCCAGTCCTGCTCATATGTTCAGTAACAGCTCTACTGTTAATAATAACACATCTTTTTATTATTAAACCTGTGATTCATAACTGTCCCTTGATGTTCTACCTCAGGTCTGCACAAACAGAGGGTGAGACGGTTCCCTCCTGAAGGAAAAAAATAGGACACACATAGAAGCAATTATTTCCCATGTTTTACAAGCAAGAAATAAAGAGATAAGGAACCTGAGCCATCAAAACCATGTGAGGGGTTATTGGCAAAGTTGAGAACACAGCCTGAGTTTCTTGAGTTTGGATATGACAGAGAGAAGAGCAGGTTTCTCTGTTTTAAAATGTTTTAAATATGGGGTCTACTAAAAACAATCAAATAATCGAAACCAAAACAACAAAAAAACCCCCAAAACAATAAACCCCAAACAGAATTCCCAGCCCCTTAACCAGGAGACCTTCTGGGATATTGTAGCAACAGTTTGGTTCAAAAGAGTTTCTACCATCTCTGGAAGAGAAAAAAATACCCCAAGTGTGGGGTTTCTATAGCATCAGCTTAGAATAGTTTGTGAAAAACATGGAGTGAGGTAAGGCTATTTGCAGAAAAAAGTCAGAAAGTTGTTCCTAAAACACTAAAAAAGGGCTTTGCTAAACTCAGAGCTTTCTATTACCAGCATCTCATCAGCCACCAGACCTTCAGCTAAAGCCTCACGTTCCTCTACTTTATATCTCCATCTTCAGCAACGTGGAATTTACCCAAACAACCAGAAAGAAACAACGTGAGAGTGCTCATCAGAACAAGTGGAGATCCATTTTCCTGTAGCAGCAGATACTTTTCCCCCATGGAACCTGACAGCTTTACACACCAGCTGCAGGCACCGCTCCACGGGGCATAGCGGGCAGGCCAACCTGAAAGGCAGCCTGCCTACAGCCCTGAAGAAGCCATGACTGTACTCAGGGAGCACATCAGAGCTTTGCTGGAGTAAGCATGGAGATGTGGCACCTGTCAGGAGTGAGGGGTATGCAGGTCTGCCCATGCAATATCAGCATGGCAGAGCATACCCCCAGACCGCTGGTGACTGAGAGCATTGAGAAGATATATGGGATTATACAAAGGTGTTCCTGTCCAAAGGAGATCAGAAGTGATGTAATATCCACTGAATCATAGAATCAGAGGGGTTGGAAGGGACCTCCAGAGCTCATGGGGTCCAACCCCCTGCCAAAGCAGGGTCCCTAGGACAGGTTGCACAGGTCGGTGTCCAGACGGGGCTGGAATCTCTCCAGAGAAGGAGACTCCACACCCCCTGGGCAGCCTGTCCCAGGGCTCCCTCACCCTCACTGGGGAAAAGTTCTTCCCCATGTTGGTGTGGAACTTCTTGTGCTCCAACTTGCAGCCATTGCCCCTTGTCTTGTCCCCACAGACACTGAAAAGGGGCTGGCCATTTCCCCTGCATCCCACACTTCAGATATTGATAAACATTAATAAGGTCCCCCCTTAGTCTTCTCAAGGCTGAAGCCCTTCTTCAAACCCCTCTGCTCAGGTGTTAGCACGGGACTGTGGTTTCCATGCAGTGACTGCCTCTGTGTGCCCAGCTAAAATGAAATGAGGAACCAGGAACTGCAGAGGACAGTCTGTTAGAGCCAGAGGGAGCACAGGGGTCTAGGAGAGAGGAGATTTGCCCAAGCCGACTGAGGAACAGGTAATTTAGAGAGAAATGTTTGTGCTACCAGTCATAAGTTAGCAGCAAACACAGCCCTCAGGGTTTGAGTAGTTTAAGATGTGAGGGACTCAGCCCATTCATGCTTTGGGAAAGGATTTCTTCAGCTCTTTACATACTTTTTGATAATGATTTACTTCAGGACTGATGGTTAGATCCACCCAAGAACTAGTTTACTATTTTACCTCCACTTAGATACTAAGACTGAAATTCAGGTCTTCAAAGCAACAAATTCAGTGGCTTCTAAGACTTTAAACCTCCTAAAGAACCGTGATCCTGAGGGACCCACCTTCTCCCTTTCTGTTTCTGGCCATGCTCAGAAGTGCCCAAATGTTCAATTCAACATCTAGCACCCAGCTCAGCCACCCTCCACCACTGAACCAGAGTTAACCAGCAAATCAAGAGTTCTGATGCCACTGCCTAGTGCTGCACCATGGATGGTGCATCTTGTACCTTTCCTGTCTTCCCAACACACCAAACCAGGCAGAGGCAACCCCAGGCCATCCATCTCTTGCCCTTTGCTGTGTGGTTTGAGACCTTGTCTTCACGTCACACTGGTCATGGAGGGTAATTCCACCAAGGGCAGCTGAACCACACCAGGAAGAGCTGGAGTTCCTGGTGGCCCATGTTCATCAGTGGCTCAGTACGTCAAAATACATGATGAGAACAAAACCAGGAGGCTCCATGGTCCTGTTGCCTTCCCCAGGCACTGTTGATAGATTCTGATGGAGAAAGGAAGAAAAGTGACAAAAGTTAGGGCACAGAGGGGAAGGAGAGGCATATTTTCAATGTGATTAGAGTGCTCCTCCACCAGAGTGTCGTTAGAATAAACCAAAGGTGCCTTGGTGGTTGAGTTTGCAGTACCACAGTGTTAGCACAATACAGAAGGACCTTTATGCTGACATTGTAAAGGCAACAGGACTTTCTTGAGCAGCCAAACCTCGAGCTTCCTCAATATTTTTTTCATTTCTGGTTATACTGAAGCTGGTCTATAAGAGTCAATATTGCCAAACTAGACAACCAATGTGATTGAAAAGACCCTCAGTAAATAAAACTGTCAGTCAGCAGCACAAGGAGGTATGTATGACTGAAATTTTGAAATTGCACTCTTTTGGGTAACTGTCATTTGCTCTTAGAAATTACATTTAAAATTAATGTTTGCTGTAGAACTTATAAATATTTGTTCAGGCTAGCATGAAATATCCCCAGGATAATTTTAGCATGTACACATCAGATCATTTCACAGCAGAGAAGACTGAAAGTAAGTCTGTTCATTTCACAGACAACGCTGTCTTCATCTGTGAGACATGTCATACTCCTTGGTGAGACATGCCTGCCATTTTAAGGCTTCAGGGATCAAGGCTGATACAACCAGACACAATTGACACCCACCATTGTTCTTCTACTCATTTTTCTACTCGTTTCAGTGGGACACACTTGGAGCCTAGGGCCACTATGAGTCAGGTATGAGCAGGGATAGAGGTAAGAACCTTCTGGATCTCACGGGGTCTCCAAGGCAAAGTAACTGTGGACACATTCAAATCACAGTCTCTCCCTAAAAGGTAGGACAACAGGAATTCCTCATGTTGCTGGGACAAACAATCCATGGTGTTCAGAGCAGACAAAGAGATTAATGGATGGGAGAAGTTAAAAGGTGGGGGTCAACAAGGGCAGGTTGGCTGGGGCCCTGGGCAACCTTGTGTAGCTCCAGGCCTGGAGGTTGGTGGCCCTGCCTGTGGCAGGGGGTTGGAACTCTGTGACCCTTGGGGTCCCTTCCAATCCATGCCATTCTATGATTCTTTGAACAGGCAACTTGAGAAAGTTCATCAGATACCTGCTAGAGTCTATAGAGAGCTTTCCCTTGAGTTCAGTCTGCTTGGGATCAATCTTTACCACCATACTGTTCATCTTTCAAAACCTGTCTGTGGCCACATCAGAATGATGCTGGGCAGTCACTGGGGTGTGGGTGAGTGGGTGCTTCAGCACCTCTGCTGCTTTTGTAATGCAGCACCTCCTGAGGCAATGCTGAGATCTCTGCCCAATGCACAACAGCAAATAAAGTCTCTGGTGTTTGGGTCTGAGAGTACTTTCCCCCACTTGGTTGTCTGCAGAAACTCATTGTAGCTTGTTATTGGCTTGATTTATAAATCCTAGCATCAAAAAAGGGATAAAGAGCACTTTGTAATGCTCCCCAGTGTCTGATGGACAGGAACATCCCAACCACCAAGACCCTGATGATGGGGAAATGCCTTTTCTCTGTTGTCTGGCTGAGTGTCCACCATGGTTCAACCAATCATTCAATCCAGATTTCAAAAGTTTTCATCAGCTGGATTTCTGCAGTGATAGGGATTTTTTGTCCTTTTCCACATGACATGAGCCATCTGTAGCATCACCTCAGATACCTCACTTCAGCCTCTCCTTTTGCTGCCTCTTTAACAGTTTGGCATTTTACTAATGGAAATGCTTTTGCTCAGTGCTTTTAATCTTCATTCTGTCTGTGCAGTTCCCAAACATCCACCAATAGAGGTACAAACCTGTGTAGCAATTTAAGGTCTTTTTTTGCCACCTAGATATATAGGCACTTTAGTAGCAATTCACATACTCCATGGTTCACTTTAACCAGTAAGTTAGAAGTGCCTGTGACCACTGCTGGCACTGGAACCAGAGAGAGAGAGACACACCTTCATCTGTCCTGCTAAACTCAACCTCCAGAAGAGGTGGGTTTATCTGGAATAGCTCCTGTTCCACAGTAACCCCAAACTGGGACTAAAGTTGCTTCAGGGCTGTGCAAATTGGCTAGGTCAGGCCTATGCCAGGGTCTGGGCTTTACAGCTAAAAACAAGGACAACACAGTTCAAGATCTGTGGAAGATCCACAGGCAGTGCTTAATTTAGTGGAACAGATTAAATCCACATTCTCTCCAATCACTCATCTGAATATCCCCACTTTCAAAACATATCTGGGTGCCCTGAGAGAGATCTGCCAGGATAGACTACACCCTTTGGGACTTGAAATTGCACAGGAAGATCAAGCCATGTTTAACATTTATGGGTCATGGACAAGTGGTAAACCCATTGGATTAAGTCTGGAGAAGCTTCAGCTCATAGTCCTTGCAGTAGATGCAGAGACTGATGAAGAGGTGAGGTGCAGAGCAAACAGGGATGGATGGATGGATGGATGGATGGATGGATGACGTTCTCTCTTGGAGGCATGATGGCCTCCAAGAAACCAATTACCACTTATGAGAACAGCTCTGCAATAACTCAGTGTCCAAATACACTAAAATCTCTAGGAACTGGTCATTGGGAAGGACAGGGGCATGAGGCAAGTACATCCCAGTAATTAGCAAAGAACACATTAGTACCCAGAGCCTTAATATTAGAAAGTCAAAACCATGAGAAGCATTGGGCTGCCCAAGATAGGACCCTGGACCTCTGTTACAGCCATTGCTCTGCAATACATTGATTTTCTGGCTACTCCTAAAGCACCCAGGCTCCAGGTGGGTGTAGCCTGGGCAGCCCCACTGCAGGCAACAGCACTGTGGTTACTGAGGATGCTTTGTGAACCAAAGCATCTTTCTGACTTATCCCATTTTTTTGTCACATTCTGTTGGGACATTCCCTACATCTGCTCTGACACAATAGCTCCTGCAAAAACAGCATCTCTCTCTCTGCAGTAACAAGAATTTTCAAGGAAAATCTTATTGGGTCTTTTAGCAACATGCAACCTCTTTAGAGAAGTGATACTGCCTGTGATTTATTCTTCTTATTGCATGTGTGCTTTCTTGATATTTTCATCTTTCTGCATCCAGGGATGCACTTCACAAGGATCATAGAATCACAGACTGGGCTGGGTTGGAAGGGACCCCAAGGATCACAGAGCTCCAACCCCCTGCCACAGGCAGGGCCACCAACCTCCAGGCCTGGAGCTACACAAGGTTGCCCAGGGCCCCATCCAACCTGGCCTTGAACACCCCCAGGGATGGGGCACCCACCCCCTCTCTGGGCAGCCTGTTCCAGCCCCTCACCACTCTCTCTGGAAAGAACTTCCCCCTAATATCTAACCTAAACCTTCCTTCCTTTAGTTTTAATCCATCCCCCTTGTCCTGCCTTTATCTACCCTTTAACAAATTGATTCCCCTCCTGTTTACATGCTCCCTTCAGGGACTGGAAGGCTGCAATGAGGTCCCCCTGCAACCTTCTCTTCTCTAGCTTACTAATGGGACATCTTCCTGCCTACCTGGCCACTCTCACCATGACATGGCATTTTTTACTCAATAGAAAATCAGGCTGCCCCTGTTTCCCCCATCCATCCATCCATCCATCCATCCATCCATCCATCCATCCATCCCACCCACTCTGAAAAACCTGGGCAGTGCAGATTTCATTTCAAGTTTACAACCAGCGTTGCCCACACTCATTTTCAAGGGTTATTCTGCCTCTTTGGTGCTGCCATTAGCAATGTCTCCAGCAAAGGTTAATGTTCACCTCCCTCTCCATCTAAAAAATAAGTTGTCTATCTCACCCCCACCGTGAGATTAAGCACAATCAGAGTTACCCTTCAGCCTTACCTTGCAAAGTCTTGGCATGACAAGCCAGAAGCAGGGTCGGTGCATCTTGGAGTTTTAAGTGAAGTTTTAAATTTAAAAAAAAAAAAATTAAAATAAAATAATTTTTTTTTTAAAAATTGGAAAAAAAAAAAAAGAAACCCACCAAAAAAAGTCTCACTGCCCCAGTAAAGTCTCTTGCAAAGAGGGGTTTGTCTGTGGAGCGAGGGCTAGAACAAAGTTGTGGGGTGGAGGGGGAGGAGAGCGTGATTGACAGCCCTGAGCTGAGACTCATCCCTTACCTTGGGCCATGCGGTCTGATTGGCTGCCTGCTGACATCCCCAAGCCCTGCACTTTTTAATAGACGCTTTTGGATGATCTACAGGGAAAAGGCTTGGAGAGGTGTGTTTCTGACAAGCCAGAAAGTCATCCACACTACAAGGGACTTTGTTTAACTCTTTTTTTTTTTTTTTTTGTAATTTATTTAATTTTTTTTTTTTTTTTTTTCCTGGAAGGGAGGGGATTCTTCATTTTTTTTCTACTTCATGTTTTTCTGAAAACTTCCCTGAGATTCTCCCCTTGCACCAGGCTGGACTAATGGATTACCACCTGCTTGGACTAATTTTATCTTTTCTCTTCAATGGCACAAAGGTCTTAGCCGGTTACCCAATTTGGTGGTAAGATTTCTCTCTCTTTCACCCCTTTCCCCTCCCCCGCCCCCTTCCCTCTTTCTATGATTAATTAATGAATTAATTAATTATTAGCTATGGGATTTGTGTGTATGCTTGTCCCTTCCTTTTCACCCTTTCGCCCTGCTGAGCTGGCCACGACTGCACGTTCGATTCTAAGCTGAATTTCTTCAGATTTCACCCGTAATTAATGAAAAGTTTGGGGGTTATTTTTAAAGAGCAATGTCTGGGTTCCCTTTTGGGCAAATGGAGTCTTCCTCACCACTCTTAATTTCTCCATTTTCATCACTGTAGCAATAAGCATTTGTTTTTAGAGGTAAAAAGATGCGGGTTTATTTTCTGGTGCAATAGGAATTGTGTCTGTTGCCTGACTGTGTGGCAGGTATTTCCTTCCTTTCCATTAACCTGCCATCGATCCTTGGGAAAAAAAACAACAACAATTAATTCTATTTTCCTTTTTGGCTGCTGCAGTTTTTTGGACTTCTTTCTCTTCTTTTGTTGTATTCTGTCATGTGAATTTAGTCCGGCAAAGAAGCTGAGAACGCAAATGGCACCTGAGAAAATATTCCTTAGGAAAATTCCTCAAAGATGGATTTTGCTCTTTTAATTGTGGAAATGTCACTTATTTCCTTGCCCCAACAATAAAAATATTTAAAAAAAAAAAAAAGAATTGGTTATATCTTATAAGAAACCTGAGTTACTTATTTTAAAAATAAATGTAACTATATATATATATAACTGCAATAACAAAATGCAATTGGAAGCACTTTAGAACAAAAAATTTCAGGTCATTTGTACACAGCAGACAGCGAGTTGCATAACAGAATATCTCAGTTAATTTCTTTATTTTTCATTTAGGATTTCTTATTGGAATATAGCTCATTAAGTTTCTGTACATGCCAGGTAGGGGCTGTAAACCTAATGGTCTGTAGGGCAAAGAGAGAGATGTAGGAATTTGGTGCTACTGAGATTCTTGGGTTATTTTCACCTTTCCAGAAAAGTCTGGTGGTTTTTATTACTGAATTAGATCCTTTCAGTGCCAACATGGAGATGGAAAGAAGTGGGTGGGAGTGAACTTGGAAATGGACTGCCATGCCTGGGAATTATTGAGAAATCAGAAGGGAAAAGCTGAATTTTTTTTTAAAAAATCTGCTTATTATCGTAGACTTTGAGAATGAATATGTGCAGTTCCAGTAGAGAAAGATGGAGAATACAATAAGTCCACACTCAGGAAGCGTTTAAAAGCTCCGCAGGTTCATGAAATGGCTAAATCTCAGCAGGTTTTCCTGAAGAATTAAATGATTTCCTCACCCTGAGCGTGGCTGCCTAACTTCAGGACCTAAGCCTGGGGCAGGGGAGCCTACTGAAATATCCACAGCATCACTTTGATTCCTTACATCCCTTTTCTCCCTCATCTGGGGACCCCGGCGTGTCTGACCGGGGGTGCGCGGCGGGTTGTAGAACAGGTCAATATTGCATGGCTGGATCTAAAGACAGGGATCTGCGTGGGGCAACGGGACCTTGCTGTGACATCAGCTCTCCCAGGGTCTCACCAGCTCCTGACCTGCCTCAGGCTTTGATATTAATCAGGATTTAGTGCCCGAATCAAGGAGGGGTTTGACTCTCAGAGTGAGGAACCGAAATCTTGATGAAAACATCTATTTTTTTTCCCCCTGTGAAACGAAAATGTCCCCATGAGCAAAATGTCTCTCCCTGTTTTCAGGAGAATACACTGCAGACAGGTGTCTGCCCCATGTCCTTACCTTCTCCAAAATCCCTACAAACTCACCCAAAATGAACAATACAGAGGAGATATAACACAAACACCAGGGGCACAGCAAGCAGCATCAGTGGGAGAGGAGGGAACTGAACAAGCTATCTGCAGAATTTCATTGAATAGATCCAAATCTTGCATATTTTCTTTTGAGATTCTGGCAATACCAAAGTGCCAGAGAGTCTCTGCTGCACTGAAAGGGTGTGATGAGATGCCCTGCATGGACTTGAGGGGCTATCCAAAATTGGCATAGGGTTTGAGAGGTTTCTTGAAGGCTGGGGGAGCAGAAGGGCAGAAATATCTAGGCCAGGGCTCCCCGGCTGCTCAGGCAGACACAATGCTTCCCACAGCACACAGAATTAAATATCCCCTTCAGTGACACTGAAGGCTTTGAACATCTGCTCTGTGGAGCTGAGATCTTACATACATAAGCATGATGTGATATATACTCCTTAAAAAGCATCCTTTTCCAGTTGTCCTCCTGATCCTCTGAGCTTTCGGCAGACACAGAGCAGACTTTGGGAGATGAGTCCCACTTGCAGGATTCAACATGCCCCAAAACAGGAGGGGTAGGGAAGCAAAGATGGGACATGGCATCAGCTGTGTTGGGCTTTTGTACCCCTCCAGGTCAGGCTGGACCTGAGATCACCAAGGCTTCCTTATCCTCAGTTCAACCTATCTCTGCTAACTACCAGGCCTTCAGGAGGACTACTTAGCTTGCAGGAACCCCAGACTGTTGATAGATAGTGCCCAGTCCTTCTGGTGCCACCTCTCTGGGTATTTCTCTGCTGTATAGGGAATATTTTTGCAGCAAAACCAAAAGAGATCACTTCTCCTTTGGAGTATAAACAGGGAAAACCTTTCTATCTCTAGTTGGGGAGGAAATGCCTGAATGTGCACAAGGAAAAGTGCAATGAGAACGGGGTCTCTGCACCTTTTCAATGGGTTTAGGGGTGGCTGGAATAATCCGGCTGCTCCACGGCGCAGTCAGACAATACCAACCAGCACGACATCAGTAACAGCGCAGTGGAAGGGATAAAGGCAAAAAGATGAAGCTGCTGAGGGTTCCCACTGAGTTGTATTTTTATTGAGGGGCCAGGGAAGGACACTGTCCATCTGCTTGTATTATCTAGAGAGACCATAACTCCACAGCAGTGGCCAGCTTGCACGCCATCGTGTTGGAGGGTGGATCCTGCCCTTGGCTTCAGTGATGAAAGGTTCTATGCCAAGCAGGGAGGCTCAAGGCATCAGTGCTTGGCATGGGGAGCATTCTGGATGGACAGCATGCAAAGGGAAGGACTTTGTGGTGCAAATATAGATCTGAAGTGTCCAGGCTCACTGGTGGCAGTGGGAAGGTGGAGCTGCCAGGCTACAAAGAGCAGCATTCACAGTCCAGCCTGTTGGATTGCTGGCAAATCCCTGACATCCTCCTGTCCCTGAGCAGCTAGCACTTTCCCAGGCAACACCTGAGCAAGATCCAGGGGTAGCACAGAGCCTGGAGGTAACCTTCAGTGAGCAGGGGTGGTATTTTGCCATAGGTCCAGCCCTTACTCACATGCTTCCATCAGATTACAGCAGTGAGAAGGAACAAATGGGGCACAGATGGGAAAAGGTCATGGAAATGCTGCCTGCAAGAGTGCTGACAAGAGGAGCTAAAGCCAACAAAAGCTTACTCAGAGATGTGTCCAACACTTTTGCTGTCTGGATTACTGCTGCTAAAAGAGAAGCAGAGAAAACAGAGAGAGAGAGAAGGGCTGAAGTCATGGAGACCAGGACTGCTGCTCTTCCTGACCCTTCAGGGGTATCATGGATGTAAAAAACCACAGGCAGTGGGGTCATAGCTGGCACCTGAGCCCTGTAGACAGCAGCCATGGGTCAAGCCAACAGCCTTTTTTGGTGCCAGCAGAAGGGATGATGGTGACACACTCATGACAACATGGATAACAGAAAGTATCTGAGTCATTGGGGTTGGGGAGGTCAAAGTAGGAAAGGCTAGTCAATGCTGCATGTAGACAGACTGATGGATGGGCCCAGAGCTTTCTGTCCTGAGATAAGTCAGATAAAAATCTAGCCCATGGCCAGAGCTGTGCCAGTGCAGGCCAACAGAGATATTGTGGCCCAGGAAACAACTAGAAACCGCTCCAGGATGCTAAGATCTGTGCAGGGGCTGAAGAAGACAATCAAGGAAACAACTCCAGCCATGAACTCTGAGAAAACACCAAATGCCCTCCTCTTCCATAAGCATCATTGACCAAGGAGTCTTAAAAACCTCTGGAGCATCACTAACCTGGAGAAGGGAGCCAGGTTTGGAGTCACTGGTGTGAACAGGGAGCAAAAAACCCATTTCTCTCACCATTCCTCAAGACACTATGAATAGTTCACTGCCCATAACTGCAACTACCACCACGTGCATCTTCCCATCCAGCATTCATTGGCCTCTAAGCAGATGACTTGGCCTGTGGAAGAGGCTTTGTCCATCGTATATTACTACATTTTATTTCTATCCCTCAGAAGTGTTTTCATGAGAATCTGGAGGCTTTGGCAGGTGTCTGAGGATACCAGTGGCCTTGGGCCACCAGGAAGAGACAGATAGAAACTTAAAAACATGTTCTCACTTGTCCCACAATAGCTTCCTTGTTAGGAAAAACATGCATGTGAAAACCATTTGCATGTAGATGTTGTCTGAGATGACATGTAACTTGTCTTCTTTAGCTTTCAGTGTCTCACCTTGCTGGAGTGAATGGCTGGACTTCATTTGCTTGGCACTCTTGGGGTTTCTTTCATTCTCTGAAAGTCCAAAACATCTCTATCCTGTAGCCTGTTTTGTTGTAGGAATGTGCCCCTTAAAGCTTTATTCAGTCTACAAGAGTGGATTTCCTGATGTAAATCCAGCTGCTGTAGCACTACAGAGGAATAAAAAGGCCACCTCCCCCCCATATAATTTCCCTACAGCTTAAAATTCATCCAGTTCTGGGGAAAAATGACTAAGATAATGCTGGAGTCTGTCAGTGACAGAGCTGTCAGCATGTCCTGTGCAAGCCCAGAGGTGCTGCTCTGGCTCCTGGTCTGGCACAGGAAGCCAAAGCACATCCACCAGCAGCCTGCACTGGCACGTGAAGCTCTGAACTGGAAGAGCTGACGCATAAACCACACGTGGCCTTCTGCTGAGGCTGCTGGAGGGGGGCTAGCACCCGCCGGCGGGTGGTGGGTGATGCTGCAGGCTGCTGCCCTAGATGTGTCAAAGCTTGACTGCCAGGGCTAGAGGTGAAGCTACCTGGGGATCGCAGTGAGGTCAGAGGTAATGAGAGAGATGCTGGGGTGACGTGTGGTTGCTCATGAAAACAGCTGTTGATAACTAAATGGCCACAAGCATCCAGGATCTTGTGGTTCTAAAGGTCTTCCTCAGTGTTTTTTGCAGCCTGTGGGAATCCATGTCACCACCCTGCCAATGGGAGGGTTAGTTTGTGCCATGAAAGCAACAGTTTTCAACAATCAAGCTGAAATTCAGATTCTTTGTCTGCCCTGTACAGCAAACACACATAGAATCACAGAATCATAGAATGTTCTGAGTTGGAAGGGACCTCAAGGATCAGAGAGTTCCAACCCCCTGCCACAGGCAGGGCCACCAACCTCCAGGCCTGGAGCTACACAAGGTCGCCCAGGGCCCCAGCCAACCTGGCCTTGAGCATCCCCAGGGATGGGGCATCCACCACACACATATGGGCAGAGGAAAGCTTCTGAGGATGTGTATCCTTGTGCACCTAAACATAATCTAGGGCAGACTCCTAGCATGGCCAGGTAGCATCTCTTGTTGGTTTTCTCACTACCCTATGTGCAGAGAGCAGTGCAGGGGAGTCCTGTGCTCAGTAACAACCTCAGAACGCTACCAGAACACAACAGTATGGAGCAATAAGCAATGTACATGCTGCCCTAAGTATCAGAAAGGCCCATTCCCTCAAAATTTCCTCCAGGCCCACCAATCCTGGAGCCAGAGCATGGAAAAGGGCTCTGACTCACACAAAGACTTTTAAGTGTTTCTACCCTTAAGCCAGCAATCTCTGCTGTCATCCTTGTAGCTCAGTTCAGAAGTACATTTAAGTGATCACTAAGCTATTGAGGGGCTGTTTAATTGAAATACTGATTGCTTTTAATTTGGATCTCTGTAGTGCCAGACAATATCATAAAGGATATTTGCCACAAGCTGAGACTTCAAAGCTTCATGCTTGCATGAGGACACCCTTTTTGCTCCAGGATGATGTGTCCCAGAGCTTGGTGCATATGGAGGTGAGGAGGTTCCCTCCTTGGACATTACTCAATCCCCAGTTTATGTCTAACAGCCGTTGGGACCTTCATTAGGGCCCTGAACACAACTGAGAAACTCTCATCCACATGACAGCTCATGTTTTATGATGGTAACATAAAGCCCAACACACACATTCCAAGGATGTGTGACGGTCACTCATGTCACACTTTCTGTATGCTACACACCTTCTGTGCCCAGATATGAGTATTGCCACTTCATTTAGGTCATGACAGGTCACAGAATCACAGAACACTAGGAGTTGGAAGGGACCTCAAAAGATCATCTAGTCCCACCCTCCTGCCATAGCAGAGTCACCCAGACTAAGTCACACAGGAACACATCTAGGTGGGTTTTAAATGTCTCCAGAGGAGACTCCACAACCTCTCTGGGCAATCTGATCCAGTGAAAAAGTGAAAAAGTGAAAAAGTGAAAAAGTGAAAAAGTGAAAAAGTGAAAAAGTGAAAAAGTGAAAAAGTGAAAAAGTGAAAAAGTGAAAAAGTGAAAAAGTGAAAAAGTGAAAAAGTGAAAAAGTTCCTCCTTACATTCCCATGGAACTTCCTCTGCTCCAGCTTGCACCCATTGCCTCTTGTCCTGTTGCTGCCATCCCTGAGAAGAGCCTGACTCCAACCTCCTGACTCTCCCCCTTTACTTACTTATAAACATTAATGAGGTTACCCCTCAGTCTCCTCTTCTCCAGGCTAAAGAGGCCCAGCTCCCTCAGCCTCTCCTCATAAGGAAAGTGTTCTACTACATCATCTTGGTGCCCTGTGCTGGGCTCTTTGAAGGAGTTCTCTGTCCTTGAATTGAGGAGCCCAGAACTGGACACAGGTGTGGTATCACCAGGGCAAAGTAGAGGGGGAGAAGGACCTCTCTTGACCTACTGAAGGTCGTTAGCTAATGCTTTCTCACTGCATTTATCTTGGCTTTGTTGCTCTACTGCAATCACTGGTGTACTGGTGTGTGAGCCAAGCCAAGGTGCAAGAAAGTCTTCAGCCCTTCCTCCCTCCCTGTAGGCACTGTACAGGCCTGGGCAGTTTGAACCCTCAGAGGACATGATTCTAAGGTCTAATTTGGGGTTTAAATTACACTTTCATTATTTAGCTGACACTCAGAGGGCACTTGATTTCCACTGGTGTTCTGGAGGCTGAGTGAACACTGCACCTCACCAGCACTGGTAACCAGGAGGTAGAAGGTTATCTTCCACCTGACACTGGTGATAAGGTGTCGGTCATGCTCATCAGGCCTTTCCACTGCCAAGTCAAACAGTTCAACCTAAACTAAAGGCTGGATGTTGTATGGCAATGCAGGAAAATATCCAAGTAGCCAGTTTATAAGCACTAAAAAGGGAACCTTAATCCTGAAATAACAAAGATTAAAGAAATTTGCAGTGTATTTAAAATAGGCAGGTATAGTGTACAGCACTCTCAGTTATCTCTGCCAACTGAAAAATGTCTTCATCTGATGTGAGCTACAAATCTTCATTCCTGAGGTGTGCCAGCAGATAGGCCAGCCATCCAACACACAACATCTGCTCAGACACAGAGTCTGTTGGTCCATCTGCCGACAGAAATCTCAGCACAACAAGTGCAGTACCCCTCTTGTATCATGAGAACCAAGCTGCCTTAATCAATGTTTGCTTCTCATATACAAATTTGAGCCAGTTGGGTTAGCAATGGTACTTGTTTAGAAATGTCTCTCTGCTGACGCTCTCTTAGCCTTGTAGTTCTGATTTGCATGAGTTGTGTTGAGCCAAAACAGTATCTATGGCAATTTGGCTCAACTTGAGCCTGTTTTGAAACTTCTGCCAGGCCTGAGTGAAACATCCTAAGCACATCTAGTAGGAGTCTTAGCAGCTGCTAGTTGCTGTCTTCCCACTGAGTGTTGGTTGGCTAGTTTTAGCATGTGATGGCATAGCAAATATGGAACTTTTTTGAGCATTAAAATAGAATCCTGAATTCAGAATTCTATTCCTTTGGCAATGTGGTCACACACAAAGTCCTTGATGAAAGTCAAGGCCTTGTGCATCCAAGAAATATTATCATTTTTACAATATTATGAGGCTTATGCCAAAGGCTTTGTGAAGATGAATTCATGGGGTTTATTTGTGTCTGTATGGAGAGGATTGTATCTCAGGAGATGTAGGCTGGCATTCCTTCTTTATTTAAGCACACTCTTACTGTCAGTTTATTAAAGGCATTGGCTCAAAAAGGAGCTTGTAATGGAAATTGTGCACAGCCTGGTGTAGCTTTAAAAGGTTATAAGGTATTATAATAGTCTATAGCAAGAGAATTGCAATGAGATTTCTCTCCAAGAAAGGTAGGATCCTACTGTATGCAAATCACCAAGGCATGGTCTGCTGCTGGTGGAAGGATGCTTCTTCTCTCTAAGCTAGACCCCCAGAAAGTCTATCTTAGGTCTTGGAAAGGCTGAAACCACCATGTCACTTTCCTCAGTTGGTAGACAGAGCTACCCAATGACTGCAGAGCAGATGTTGGGATGAGACACATCTGTTGTTCACCAGCTCCTGTATATGTCCATAATCTCATTCTTCTTCAGCTCCAAATACCACTCAGTGGATCAATCAGTGATTTTTCCTAAAGGATCTGAAATGGGAAAGATTTGTCAGGAACTTGGGGGCAATGTGTTTCTTACTATTAGCTCTGACTCAGAGTATAGGACTTTAAAAATTCCAAACTAACCCCAAATCAGGTTATTTGCAAACCACTAAGACAGTGGTCCTTTACAAACACATCTTGTGTTCCTTGCCCAACACAGTCAGGGGATGCTTGTTTGTAGGCCACACATCCATCCAGCACATAGAGTACCTCCAGTAGACAGATGGGCGAATGCTGATGAAGGTTAGTCAAGAAAACCTCCACCATCACCCAAGAAAGAAGCCACGTGCCATCCTTGGCTGAAAGGGCTTGAAAAATGGTATATTTACCCTGTAACAACAAAAATGTTGATCCCCAGGACTGTTAGTGTAGCTGCTTCACTGTCTTTGAAAACATGAAAGGCCTGTGCTCTGACAAGTAAGTTTGCTGTGATAAAGGAGTCAAACCCTTTCTAATTCCTTTCCTAAGGACAGGTTTCCTGATTTGCTAATTTGTCTTTTTTTTTTTTGCAGTTCTCTGAACCTGTCTGGTTTTAATTAATCTTACAAATCTAATCAAGTTTAACTGGCACCTTTCCCAGTACTTGCACCTTTCATTTTCAAATGAGAAACACTTTCTCTGAGCCAGGCTAGCATCGCATTGGCTCAGACACCAGGTATCTTCCTCCACCTTTTCAGCACAAACCCTCTGAGTTTAAAGCAGAAGGGGTTAGTGTTAGCTGATAAACACTGCAGTTTTTATTCTGATCCCATTTCTCTGTCTCACAGTCATTCAGTTTCCCTGCAGTTACTTTCTAGCAATTATAATTAAGGAATTTGCAGTGATCCTTGAAAACTGTCACAGGGGCTTTCACAGCTCCAGTGGAGTCCTAACAAGTGACACTCAACTCCTTACTCCTTATTCCTCTCCTCCCACTGGAGATACCTGCAGCACAGATAGCTTCATCTGAGCCAGTTGCCTGCTGACAATGGCACATTTGCAGCACAGGTTTTACTTGCAGTGCTCTAAAATGAGATAAGTGCCCATTTTCCTTCTTGGACTGTGGTGACCACCCAGGACAATGGTACCAGCACCCCATCAGTCGTTCCAGCTGAAATATCTGCAGTCCATCAGATTGCTCCCACCATCTGCACATACAATACAGCTGGGTCCAGACTTACCTGAAAACCTCACAGAATTATTTATTTTCTTGTAGGAGTTACTGTTTCAACCTCCAGTCCAGATTTCAACCAACAGCACAGACACCCCATGCCTCAGCTGTGCAATTCCCTCATCTGTTTTTTCACCTGATTTCCTAATCTGTGATTGCTGATGCTTCCAATAAGGGGATTTTTTTTCCCTTTTCATTCTTACAAAGGATTTTCATTTGTCTTTTAAAATTCTGATTATTGCATTGCATGTGCTCTGACCTCATTATCTTTGGGAACAACCAGATCACTTTTAATAAGAAGTTCTTCATAAATCCATCTTGCTTTCTGTCTGACAAGCACTTTATGTAGCACACCGAGTTATGATTATCTGTACATGTTCATTTTTCATTTCAGTTTGCTCATTTTTTTCCTGAGAATCTCCTAAAAATAAGGCCTCCAGCAATTAAGAACTCCTTTGTGGCTTTTGTGGGGCCAGTTGCTTCTGTTTGGTGAAGGGAGAAAGCTGAGAGTCTGGGTGCTGATATAAACCCTTACCAAAGGGGAGCCTTTGCCTTAAATAAGGCAACAGTGGTGCAATGTCCAGGCTCATGGATTTGGAGATTTAAGTTCTATCAAAACCCCTGAAGGAGTCTCTGTGTCTGTGTCACAGCTGGGGCTGTGTCTGCAGTCTTCAGTCTTATCACGAGCAGCGGTCTCATACCTTGGGGGCAACTGTTATTCAACCTTGGATCAGATAAATGAGAGCTTCCACAAAGGCACTACAAGAAGAATTAGGAGCAGCCAGACAATAAGGAGACACACTGGTGCTATCATCTACACCCTAAATGGCCTAATTCTTGAAGTTCTTGAAAATCAGCCTTTTATACCCAGGGGACACAGATGAGTCACCCCAGATGTTCAGAAATTTGCTCCATTCAGCACAGCTGTTTCCAGAGCAGAGCAGGGGCAGACATGCCATGGTGGTGTCTCCCACCATACCACCAGTACTAATGCTCCTACACTTTCCTGCACTGCAGTAACCCTTTTGTTTAGTCCAGGAGGCCTGGCTCCAAGCAGTGTGGTTACATCCATAACAAAATGATCAACCCATTATTGATGGCCTTAACGGTCTACAAGTCATGTGTCTTTGGGTGTCCAACCCTGCCTGAGATTTAGTTGTGCTTCCCTCTTATTCCATTCAGCCCAGCAGCCAGAAAAGCTGGACTGTGAACTGTGGCTTGGTGACAGCTGGTGGAACTTGCCCATGGAAGAGGTTTGGTGGAGAAAACACCTGGGTTCTACTTTGAGCCTTGAGACCTTGGCCATTAGATGTGTGATGGCTTTGCTGCATGGGTGGGAGCTGTACAGCAGCTGGATGAAGAGTTTTCTGTTGTGGTTTTAAATATTGAGGATTCAAAACTTGCTGGTGACCCATGAGAAATGAGCAATTGGGTGTAAAAAATCTTCACAGAGAACTGGGATGATTTATAGTAAAAAGCTTTCCTGCAGGAAAGGCTGTAGGTGTTCAAATAACGTTTCCTTTGGGGTTGGGAGGTTGTGGTTTTATTCCTATCAGGCTTCAGGGTATCACTAATGAATTTTTAGTAATAAGTCAACAGCCCAGTTCTGCCAGGCCTTACATACTATATCACCTAATAGAGGGTCCCCATCCCTCCACCCAGTTCCCCAGGATGCTTTGAACTCAGTTATAGCTGCTCTTGCCCAGAAAAACATGCCAGGTCCCCAGCGATTAAAAAGGAGACATTTCTGGGCCATAATCAAATCTTTAAGAAACATATAATTTTCCAGATCGATTCTTCTCTATTCTTGACCAAAAGCTTTAGGAGGAAAGAAGGTTTCCCATGACTCCAAAACAGATTTTTTTTTTAATTAAAAATATGGAAAATATTTATTTTTTAATTTTACACTAGTAAAGAGTTTGCAGTCAAGTTTTTCAAGGACAAACACTGTCATAGAATCTTAGTATCCCAGACTGCTTTGGGTTGGAAGGGACCTCAAAGTTCCCCTAGTCCCACGCCCTGCCACAGACAGGGACACCCCCCCAGCCCAGGGTGCCCCAAGCCCCATCCAACCCGGCCTTGAACCCTGACAGGGGTCCCAGGGCAGCCCCAGCTTCTCTGGGCACCCTGTGCCAGGGCCTCCCCCCTCCCCAGGAAGGATTTCTGCCTCCCAGCCCCTCTCCATCCCCCTCCTGCAGCTGAAGGCCGCTCCCCTGGGCCTGGCCCTCCCTGCCCTGGGCACCAGCCCCTCTCCAGCTCTTCTGGAGCCCCTCAAGGGATGGGAAGGGGCTCAGAGCTCTCCCCAGGAGCAGCCTTCTCTTCTCCGGGCTGAGCCAGCCCAGCTCTCCCAGCCTGGCTCCAGAGCAGAGGGGCTCCAGCCCTCTGTGGCCTCCTCTGGACTTGCTCCAACAGCTCCGTGTCCTCCTTGTCCTGGGGACCCCAGAGGTGGACACAGCACTGCATGTGGTGTCTCAGGAGAGCAGAGCAGTGGGGCAGAATTCCCTCCCTCAACCTGCTGGTCATGCTGCTGGGGATGCAGCCCAGGACACAGGTGGCTTTTTGGGCTGTGAGTGCACTTTGCTGGGTCATGTTGAGCTTGTCCACCAAAACCCCAAGCTGTCCTCCTCAGGGCTCCTCTCAATCCATTCTCCATCCAACCCAATCCATCCAACATATATACCAGTATGTCATTATTTCAGTCCAAGACTCCTGCACCCTGAGGTCTGTTTGCAATCTGATCATTGATTTCCCCAAAATGTTATACAAAATCAGAAAAAACACACAGACAAACCAACATCAACAAGGAAACAGGAGTGTTGAATGGCTTCAGAGGAGACAAAACCCAGATTTGCAGCTCAGAGAAAGAGAATTACAAGGTAATCCAGCATTGACCTTGCATCATGAATGATGACAAGAGTGTGCCTAGGAAAATACATTTATTCCTCAGGACATAAGAACCTGTTGTGAGTTAACCCAGGTAGGAAGTTAAGAGCCACTCACTCCCTGCCAGCAGTATGGAGAGAGAATTGGAAGGGTAAAAGTACAAAAACCCATGGATTGAGATAAAGAGTTTGATAAATAAAGCAAACACTGCATCCATGAGCAAAGCAAAGAACTCATTCAACACGTGCCATCAGCAGGGGGCTGTTTAGCAGGACTAAAAGCAGGGCTCCATCACGTGTAATGTGATGACACGTAAAGACAAATGCCATAACTCAAAATGTCCCCACTTCTTCCTGAGATTATTTTAGTTTGCAATTTATCATACAGTAGGACCTCTTCACCATGATTCATCTTCCTTGGTGGTACTCCAAATTTTCATAGAAACATAGACTATGTTATGTTGGCAGGGACCTCTAAGGGCTATCTAGTCCAACCCCCCTGCAGTAAGTGAGGACACCTTTAACTAGACCAGAAAAATGGTCCAAAAAATGGCCTTCTGGCCAAAATGTCTTCCTTCTGGCCAGTCTATGATCACTTCAGGTTTGGGTCGTTAGGATTTCCCATTCAGTCCCATCAGTGGGATCCATACTGCACCAGTTACATGATGCATAGAGGGGACCCTCCCTTTGGACATCCAGCCCAGCACAGGCAATCGAGGTGCCAAGAGGAACTGGGCCTCAATAACAATTGCTTCTGAAGTGGCTCAAGCTCCTTTCTACCCTGCTAATATCTCTTTTTCATTTGAAGAGTGTAAAGCACATTTCTCAGGTCTTGTCCTGTGCAGACTGGCCCAAGGGCTCCCACAAAAACTCTCTCCTGTTTAATTTCTTCAAAGGCTTGTTGCTGTTCCCCATTGAAACTATCAGCCCTTGGGCTGGAAAGTAACTGCCAGAAGTGTGTAATTAGACAGGGGAACTTGTTCCCAGGAAGCACTGTGGGTGTTACATATACCATGGGGTGAGAAGTGGCTTGGAGAAAATGACTGAGAACCACTCCACCAGTCCAGAGCACAGCTCCAACTCAGGAAATCCCACTTCCCATCCCTGCTGGAACATGCATATACTGGGCAAAGCCATCTTTCACCCTTGCCTTGCATTGCACGGTGTTTCCCTGCATAGCTGAGATTCCTGGTGAAGGAGGCAGAGCAGTGGCTGTGCTGACCTTTGGAGAAGACTCTGTGTCATCTGGTTCAATATTTCCTGCAATATTCATGGCAGGTTGTGTGTCTGATCCTTTTAGAGCCTAATACCCCTGCTCTGACTGCTGCTTTGCTCTCCATGGAAAGAGGGTGGCAGGGACATCATTTTATCACCACAGTAAACCAGCAGGACTAATTCTAGCTTTGGCTTCCAGAAGACTCAATTTAGCTTTTCCATGTTATATCTTACATAAAACACTTTCAGATCCATTTCATCCAGATGAGCCAGAACTAGGTGCCTTATCTCAGCAATACTGCCCAGGATGGGCAGAGCCAAGCTCAGGAGGAGACCAAGGCAAGTCTCCTCCTAGGCCAGGGTATGTCCTTTTTAGGGTAACCTCAGGCAGAAACACTCCTGTTATCTTGAATCCTGGTCAGTGAAGGACTCTCCAAAGAGAGTCAACCCAGGCATCCATCTTAGATCAAAACCAAAATTATGGGACTGCTGGGTGGATGTAGTAATTCTCCTCCACAGTGTTCAAGTGGATGTTCCCATCAAATCTGAGCATTGCACAGATGCTTTTCAATGCCAAAGCTGGCAGCTCACAGCAGGTGATTTCCAGGCAGTTGGCACTAACCATTTATTAAGGTTAGCCACCACCAAGGCTATGCCACAGTGAGACTCCAAACTGGAAGTATGTGGAGAGGGCTTGCCTGACCAACGAGGAATGACCAGCATCTCTGCTGGCCTGAGTGGAGAGGTCTCTTTACCTTCCCTCCATTTCTGCAATGCCCTGTTCTGGATTGAGTGTCCCATCACTTCCTCCTCCCTGGTAGGGAATATTTCCTTGCATCAGCACTAGCCTTGGAGGCTGGGGGAGCTGGGTTTGGTCAGCCTGGAGCAGAGAAGGCTGTGGGAGGACCTCATTGCAGCCTTCCAGTCCCTGAAGGGAGCAGAGAGACAGGAGGGGAATCGGCTTGTTAAAGGGCAGAGACTGGCAGGACAAGGGGGATGGATTAAAGCTAAAGGAAGGAGGGTTTTAAATTAGATATTAGGGGGAAGTTTTTTCCAGAGAGAGTGGTGAGGGGCTGGAACAGGCTGCCCAGAGAGGGGGTGGATGCCCCATCCCTGGGGGTGTTCAAGGCCAGGTTGGCTGGGGCCCTGGGCAACCTTGTGTAGCTCCAGGCCTGGAGGTTGGTGGCCCTGCCTGTGGCAGGGGGTTGGAGCTCTGTGATCCTTGAGGTCCCTTCCAACTCATACCATTCTATGATTCTATGAAAGGAATCCCCATGGTGGTTATCCCTTTGGTGGGACTGGCAGTGGGAGGGTTGGCGAGGGGGTAGCAGCACCAACAAATGAGGTGGCCTTGGTCACACGGGGTGTGTATGCAAATCTATGGTCCTGCCAGGACTGGCAGATTTGGGGATAGCAAACCTCCAAACACATTTCATCCTCTCTCTCTCTCTCTTTCCTTGGAGGAAAGGGTTTGCAGTGCTGAAAATCTCGCTGTGTTTATTGCGGTCACAGCCTGGAAGCCTTCATTTGCATATGCAAATCATATGCATTTTATGTAAATTCCTGTGCGAATAATATTCTCGTCGTCCCTGCAGAATAGATCCTCTCCCATGGCAAATCACTTGATTGTGTCTTCTAAACTGAGAGTGACATTGCTTTGACCAGGCATCACTGAACATAACATTTATATCTGATACGAGAAACAATAAGGAAGCCCAGTTCCTGGACACACACCCTTGTCAGCAACTTTATTCAAGCTGCATTCGTTAGGAAGAGAAGCAAACTCCAGCTCCCAAGCCCTGCCCCCCACTCCCCCCCCCCCTCTACACCCCCCCATCCCCAATCCTTCCAGCATTTGCTGGCAAATAAGTCAGAGCAGAACCCTGTGCAATGCCAAGACAAAGGGGTGGAGGCAGATGCCAAATCACTTTCAAGCCCATGACAGAGCCCTGAGTCACCCAAACTGGAGCAGCTCTCCCAGAATGGGCTCATCTTACAAAAGTGCTGTTGCTGCAGCAACACTAATCCACACGCCAGCGGGCAGAGAGATAATGTGAGGGATGCAACAGCAGATCCGTTTGCTCAACGCCATGCTCAGACAAGGGGAAATGAGAGGGAACGAGAGGGATCTGCTTGCTCTGTTTTGAAGGCCTTTGTTTGGGAGACTCCTCAAGCAAAGGGTTTCTGAAATTAGAGGGAAGGGGTCTCAGGGAAGGGAAATGGCTCAGGTCTGACCCTCTTCCTGCTCTGGGCAACCCCACAAAGCAAGCAAGAGGGGGGTTGCAGGAAGGAAGGTGCTTCCAGGGGCCAGGCAGGTGGTGTGGTCATCATCACCAACAAGTGGGTTAATACAAAAACCAAACGTGGACATTGGCTGATTGGGGCAGTTGAGGAAAAACCTCAGGAAGTTACAGAAGATTTGGGGTAAGTTGATTGTGCCTCTTGCTGTCTGCTCACTCACCCCATGGTCAAGCAAGTGGTAAAAGGTGATTGTCCCAGCAGTGGGACTGGAACTGGTCTTTGCCAGGGCTCAGACTTGCCCAGTTGAGAAAGTGAACAAGGTCTGGGGAGGAAGAGGTGGTCACCCAACAATAAGGAGAAAGGACCACAAGAACAGAGAGCAGCTGGCAGTGTGTTAGTGTGGGAGCACCAAGAATGGTGGTTGTGGAGGTCAGGCTCACACAGAAAGAGACTGGCTTCAACAGAGCAGAGGCAGTAGGGAGACTGCAGACAGGGTTGACAGTCACAAAGGACATGGGGCTAGGCTGTCCCTTCAGGGAGGTGGCAGGATGTCTGAGGATAAAGTACATAAAAACAGAGCTGGGGAGACGGAATTTTAAAGGGAGGTGACACGGCTCAGGACACAAACAGCAAGAGATGCTTCATCAGGAGGTAGAAAAAGAAACCTTGCAGTGCATGGAATAGGGCTCAGAGGCAGAGCGGGGGGGAAGGTATGGTTTGGAACAGAAGAGCAGAGGTGTAGGTGACGTGAGGAAAGGTAGTTAAGATTACAGTAGGAAGGAAGAGCATTGCAATGAGTAACAGATGAAAGGGAAGGAAGAAAGTCCAGTTTAAGGAGTCTTATGGAGGAAAAAGTTGTGACTGAGCAAAGGGAGTGTGAACAGGAAACATTTTTTGGATGAGACTTTCTCCCCACAGAAAGACAGTGGCTTCTAGAGCTGGATTTTCAACAGGTGATGCTGGGTGACAGCACCCAAACTGGAAACAAGAACCTTTCTAGGCAAGGTGTTAAAAAAGGACAAGGTTAGGAAGTTTGAAAGTTTTGCCTTGTCCATTCCCATCTCAGTGCTGACTGGGGAGGAGTCTCCTTCTCTGGAGAGATTCCAGCCCCGTCTGGACACCGACCTGTGTGCCCTGTCCTAGGGACCCTGCTTTGGCAGGGGGTTGGACCTGATGGGCTCTGGAGGTCCCTTCCAAGCCCTGTGATTCAGTGATTCTGTGATAACCAGCTGCCAGCTAGACCTTGAGCTACTGACCACTAGCCTTTCAGTCCAGTGCTCCTCCACCTTTCAGTCCATCCATCTAGTACGTATTTCATCTGCTTTGCCATAGAGATACTATGAAAGATAATCCCAAAGCTCTTACAAAACCTGCTCTCCTCTCACCACAGAGATGGTTACCTCAGCACAGGAAGCATTCAGATTGATGGGCACAATTTACTTTTGGTAATTCCATGCTGGCTGTTCCCAAACATCCTCTCATCCTTCACGTCCCTGGACAGAGATTCCAAGTGGATTCCCTTACAGCTGAAGGCACTGTTCTCTATATCTAGCTGCTGATATTGGTGTGACAGTTTTGTTCCATGTTTGGAAGATGCAATGTTGATAATCTTTTGGCCCACTAGATGGGATAACGCAAAGGCAGCTACAACATAGGGTGGGGGGGGGGGTGTGACAAACCTAAAATGCTTGAAGTGCACTTGGCAGTGTGGGTGTAGACTTAGAGAGCAGCACTGCAAAGTGCATTTCTCAGCAGTCCTACAAGCTTCTGTCAATGAGCAGAGAGGATTCCCAAACAGAAATGTCCATTAGCCTAGGAAAAAACCATCTGTAACAGTGCCCAGACAAAACCCTTAGGAACATGGGAAGCATCCATGGCAGGAGAGATGAGAAAACCTTGAATATACTATATCCAGTACTGGACATGGTAAGAGAGAAGGAAAAGCACCAAATCTGCATTTATTCAGAGGCTCAGGTTGGCTGTTAAGAAACATTCTTTCCTCAGGGAGGAGGCACAGCCCTGGAACAGGTTAATTGGAGGTGGGGGATCTCCACCCTTGTAGGTTTACAAAATTTGTCTTGTCAAAAGCATTGCCAACCTAGTCTAGGGTTAGTGGTTGTTCTGCTCCAAGTCAGAGGGTGGGATGGAGCTTCCAGAAATCTGTTACAGCCATCACTTCTGTGCTCCTCCACACCAGGACCTTGTGCTCCTTGCACAGCACCTTACCCAGAAGCTCAGTTCTCCTGACACATTTTCCCCTGACTGGACTCAGATACAAGGCCATGCTCACTGCAGACACCTTCTAACATCAGAAATATTGCTATTTGTTGCTTCAACCAGACATGAGTAATAAACCTCAAGCTGAGGCCATAGGGGAAGATATTAAATTGCATTATACCAGCCAGGCTACACGCTCCAGTTGCTTCTTCTGATCTGTTAATTTGGGGACAATTTAGTATTTCTTTTCAAGCCAGTTACCAAATGCAGTTATAATCTGACAATCCCACTTTAAAACCTCACAATATCTCATTGTCACAGAGAAGTTAATTGTAATTAATGCTGATAGCTGGAGTGGTTTTATAACCCCATTTTTACAGCGTTGCTGTTTCTTGAGTTTCCATTTGCTCCCAATCCCAGCACATTAATTCTGCCTTTGGAAAGAGCTGCTGGCAATGATGGTGTTATCTGTTTATTATGCTGAATGATTAAAATTCTGGTGCACAAATCATTAAACAATCAGCCAATATCTTGATCTTCCTCCTGTCTTTTCTCTCTGTGCTTGACATAATCATCTGAACCTTGTTATTTCTCAAACTACCAGTACTTTGAGACTCAACATAGATCTCCAACCACCTCTGGTGCTTCTTGGTGCTGGGCATCTGCAAGACATACAATGCTTTTGAAAAATTGCTGGTGTGGAATGATACTGGCTGCTGAGTGATTCTGTGGGACTGTATCTGTACAACAAGGAACATTCCAGAGGGTCAAGAATGAATTTTCTTTCCCTTAGGACTCTTCTCACTCCAAAAAATGCAACAGGTGTTTATCACAAGCTGCAGGTCTTCCTACCCAGGTCATAATTTTGCCATAGTTCTCCTTCAATCATGGTGGTCTCCATATTCTTATGAGAAATGAATGTCTGCTTCTCTGACAGGTGATCCAAAAAAACCCCATGGATCTCTCTCAGATCTACACCAACATCAGTGATGAGCTGTTGTTCCAGCCCATACAGATGTTTGGATTTCTTATGAGAGCAAAAGCAACTCACAGCCAGGTACTCCTGGCTCCATGCTCTACAATGGTCCACATGAGCTAAGAGGAGCCAGCCAAAGTCTGGATCTGGGATACATCCCAATCTGCTACACAAAGGGGTTTGCACCCCTGGGAAAAGTTCCAGAGCAGTGATACAGATGGTGTGTGCCAGGCAAGATCCATGCTGGTTGCACACATATAGCTTTGGAAATGCCTAAGAAAGGTATTGTCTCCAGAGAAAATCATCCCTGGCAAGGATGGGGAACAGAGAGAGCCAAAGGGTATGCAGGAAGCCTGTGATGCACCAGTAAACTCATCCAGGCTTGGTCCAGGGAGCTGCTGGAGCCACTTCTGGCCCATCTTGATAGGCAGGACTGCTCTGGGCCCCATAGCAGAATTTGTGTCTGCTCTGGAGACATCAGGACTCAAAACCCAGCTGAGATTATGAAAAGGTGCTGAGAAGACAGACACCTCACCTGGTGTGGTGGGAGCACCTCCCAGGCTCCCACTGGTGTTCACAAACTGTGGATGCTTCTGCAACCTGAGCACCACGAGCTGCAGGCCCCCTTGAAACATGTTTAAAGCTGATTTCTTACCAAGCTTGTTTGGATCAGAAAGGAATGGAGCAGATCAAGCAGATGTAGGACAAACAAAAACATCTTCAGGGGACAGAGGAGCTTTCCTCAATGGTCTGAATTTAGGGGCAACACTTCAGCACCACATGCCATCAGATGCAAGGGGAGAGCATTCAGCCCAGACATTTTTGGGAACCCAGTGTCCTTCCTCCATCCCCTGCATGAGAGACTCTGGGATTCATGTGAGGTCTTCAGTTACCATCCTGTTATTTGAATTATTGAGCTGACTTTAACACTTCTCACACACAGTGCTCCTACATCCTTCCATGTCTATCACCTGACAATTGATGGGCATCTTCCCCAATCCTGATGGAGGAGCTAACCTCTCCTCAGAGAGTGATGGGAGTATTTATTTCCTCACCCTACAGCTGTATCCAAGCACCCTTAATGCTGCCCAAGCACATCCTCCTCGTTTTGCTGCCTCTGTCAGTGCAGCCACTGTTGATATGTGCAGAGAACCACGATGGCAGAAATCACAGCAAGACACAGACCATCTGGGCTTGTCCTCATCATGAACCCAGGGGATAGGAAGGGAAAAAAAATCCTCCTCACACAGCCAGGCAGGGCTGTGTACTGTGACCACTGAACTTGATCCTTTTACCCCAAGGGTGAGGAATTCAATTGTATTGACTCAAACAGTTCTTTTCAGAAAAAAACACAGGCTGGATTTGAAGACACCCAGTGTTAGAGAGTCTGCAACAAGTGTTGGACATTTTGTCTTTTTCTTTGAAACTTGTGTCTTTGCATTTTGCTGGTCTGAATTCCCACTCACCAGCCATTGTCTTGCCCTCTTCTGCTGGACAGAAAGTCTTAATCTTCCCCTTCTCACTGTAACTAAATAATCTCTCAGAAGTCTTTCCAATAGACTAATCAAACTGTCAACATAAGCCACTGCCTCAGCACACTGCTATTGCTCTTTTGTCCCCTTTCCATGTTTAACATCCTATTTACAACAAGGAGGAGGCTTAAAACACTCCAGTTGCTGCAGCAATGGCTGCAGCATCATGTACTCTTGCCGGGGTAAGACAGCACACGCTTGGCCAGAATTGATGAAGGCAACAGAGGTACAAAACCATCCTTAATATGTCCAGGAGGGAAGCTGTAGGCAACCCTGAGAGCCTGGGAGCTGAGTAATCCAATTTCATAAACCTGACACTGTCCTCTTCCCCCTTGGATGTCTTATTTAACGTTGCTGAATGTCAAAGGCAGTGGTTGCATTCTCATGGAGATACCATTGTAGAAGCCTATGGCTCAGTCTATATGAGCTCCACTAAAGCTCTGCACAGCTGCTCCAGGAGCTGTCTGCCATTAGAGAAGTCACAGTCCTGATCAGCCTTTGATGTGCCCCAATAATACATCTGCACTCTGGTCTCGTGCAGATGCTCTTATACCAACAGGCACAGCTAAGAGGGTGTCCTTGTGTCACCACCCCAGTGCCAGCAGTGTCCTTGCACTGCTGCCTTAGGTCCTGTTTCTGGCTCACGACTCACCTTGGAGTTCCCATCCTGGTTTATTCTTCCTCAGAACCAGGGGAAAGAGATGTCATGGCAGGGGAAAGCAGAGTGCCACCGAAGGCAGTTGGGCAGGTAGTGTCCAACAAGATCATTCTTGAGGAACTTGATCCTTTGGCATCCTCCACTCTTTCTTTCCCTTTCAATAGGCACTCCAGAGCTTTCCACATACAGTTGCAGTACCCAGAGATGAATACTGAAGTTGAGATTAGGTGTCCTGTAAGGGTTTTGCATTTCTTCAGCCAAACTCAGATGATTTCCACTTAGAGAGAAGGTACCTGATGCAGCAAAGTCAGTCTCACAGCTTAGCCCTCTAAGAAGGGGGCCAACCTGCCTCTGTTTCTCTCCCCTTTCCCAGCACTTGCTCCTCCCTGCCAAGCACCCCCCACCCATTCCCTTGTGCCAGGTCTGGCATCTCTCTTGATCCAAGCCCAAACCAATCTGACCTGCTAAACAGTCAGAAGATTAACTCAGCAAAATCAAAACTAGAGTCAGTGGCAGGAGGAACACCTGGGTCTTGTGGAGGCAGGGCAGGTGAGACACCCCATTTCACTGTACTGCAGCCCAGCTGCAACCTGTGCTGTGGACACTGTGCAGAACAGTGGCAGAATGGATGCAGGGATGTGGGTGATGAGTGGCAAGTTCACACATAGGAAAGGCTACAGAATCACAAGGTTGGAAAAGACCTTTAAGATCATCAAGTCCAACCATTCTCATCCTAAACTTTTGCCTCCAGGGCAAAAGGAGATAAGGAGAAAAAGTCAAATAAACTAATATGATTCATATTCAGTTCATGGGGAAAAGATTCTCACCATAAGCCTGGCCTTGGGCAGGTCTTGGAGGCCTGCCATTGGTCATTTGTGTTTGTAGCTGGCCTTCACCCAGCAAAGCCCATGTGCATTGCACTGTCTGGGACTCAAGGGCAGGTTCATCAAACCTAATCTGAGAAGTCCTTCCCTAATTCCCTGTGGAGTTTGCTCAATGGAGCTTTCTGGAGTGTGATACCTCTCCTCTTCAGGAGCTTTACATGGACTAGATGTTTACATCAGTGTCTGCTTTTCTCCACCAGTTACAGCCTCCTGGATTTTAAAGTAGAGAAATGAACCTGGTTCCAGTGGCAAGGAGAAGAGGAGGTCCCATCCCTTCAGTGTCCATCATATCAGATTAGGAGCAAAGTTTAAAAAGAAATCAATGTTTTCTGAAACTCTGATGCTGGGTAACAGCACCCAACATGTCCTGGCCCTTGTACTCATCACCCAGGTTAACCTTCACCCACCAAAGCCACTTCTGGTCTTAGGCTGGACTTGTTTTTACTGGAAATAGTTGCATTTCCCTAAAATCTTTCACATCAAAGAACTTAAACTCTGCTGGCAGCAATCGTTGCAAGGCACTAATCCCTCCCAGGGCCCATGGACCTCACCATCCCTGCCAGGCAAGACCATGAATGGCATCACTGAGATTCAGCCACACAGTAACAGCAGCATCCTGGCTGTTCCTTTTCCACTGCCCTGCCCTGCTTCTCACAGATGAGGGTTGTCATCTCCAGCCCATGAGAGGACACAGGATATGCTCAGCTCTCTGCAAACAGGCTACCATGGGAGTTTGCTGCATCCAGCCAGCAGCAGGTCTCCTGCCTGTGCAAGCCTGAGGTTGTTTTCTCCTTGTCCAAATGAAATCTGCTGGTTTGCCATGGCAGCAAACACAGGGCACAGGACAGTGCTGAAATGCTGACCCAAAGCAGAACCATGTGGTCATTATTTTAGTTACTCATCAGTGTCTGTATAGCTGCTGAGGTACAAGGGTTTGCACCTCATTCTCCTCAGCCCCAGGTCATGGCCTGTCCTCATGCAGCCCCTTCCAGCATCACTCCCAGCGCTGTCAGTCCTGCCACTGAGAGGGAAGATGCTTCCCCTTTTCTCCAGAATCAGAGCCTGTTATGCCAAGTCACAGCAGTGCTGGTGGGAATGGATGTTTAGGAGTCCACAGTCCAACCTCCCCTGGAGCAGAACCATCCCCAGCACCATCCCAGGCAGCCAGGCCTTTGTCCAGATGAACCCCACAGAATTACTGTCCCACCACTGGGACATTGCCCTTAGACACCAAAATTTGCATCTCCTTGGCAGGGTTGGGATTCAGCCAGGCATCTCTCATGTGCCATGGGCTCATCCCAACTCAAATGTGCTCAGTGGAAGAGGATCCTGTGCCTGCTCAACACATGTGGGCTCAGGCTGGTGTGAGCACCCTGTGACTGCCCAGGATCAGCCCAGCACACAGAATGTGGGGGTTAACACCTTCCTGTGCTACCACACAGTGTCCACCAGTGGACATTGCCTGCAAAATTCAGGCATTTGAGATGGCAAATATGCTGTGGATTATCAGGTAGATCAGTGGGAGACTGAAGAAAAAACACATTTGAGGTTTAGGCACTGAAAAAACTGACCACACCATCCACATGTCACTCCTACTTTCAGCTAAGAAACCCCCTGATGATAGAAGCCCTGAACAAATGTTTGGGGTTTGGGCAATGCAGCTTCCCTGCCCCGAAGCTTCATCAAACCTGCAGCATCTGGATGCACTTCATAAAGAGAGTGAGGGAAAGCACATCCCATGGACAACAGTGACAGTTTTAAGAGTGTAGGAAGAAGATAAAACACAATCCCTCCTCAGGAGGGATGCTCTGTTGCTTCTGGGCACCCATTGGCAATTTTTGAAATGGTTGAAATTATGGAGTGAGAAATACATAAAATGATGGTTAATATTCCCACAGGACCCACCCACACCAAGCAGGGCAGGCTCCCCCCACCCAGCTACCTCCTTCCAACATCCACTTTGATGCTCCCTGGAGCCTCATCCTGCTTTTTTCCTTCTTTGGATTTCCCTTTTTGCCTCCTGCTGCACCCATTAACCTCCTTCCCACTCATGTCTCCTTGGGATTAAATGCTCAGAGTTTAACATAATCCAGCCCCTGCCAGCCTGTCTGCAGGACAAGCCTCCTCTTGCCTCCCCTGCCATCCATCCATGCACTGGGCACCTCATTTTCCTGCCACGGTGCCTCCAACAGTCTCACCACCCTGATTCAATGCCCAGTTAGCAGTAATTTGGGACAAGGTTTGTTGAGCCCTGAGAAACCAGCTGGGGTCACCCCGTCTCAAGGACAACAGGAGAAACTGGTGTCTCCACTCCCAGCCCCAAATTCAGTGTCAGTGATGGAGCTGTGGGGCTGACATCACTCATTCAACTTTGCATGGTCAGTGCAGGGTCTTTGGGAGGACCTCACCTCTTCCCTATTCCAACAGATTTGAGGAGGATTCAATGTAGTGAGGACTTTCCAGATGGCCACATGACCACAGCCATCAGCTGCAAGTCCAGTTCAGGGGGACAGGGCAACCTGCCTGCTCAAATTTTGCCTGTCTACAGTTGAGCCTGGTATTGAGCCCCCTTCAGCAAGGCAGGCCCCATGTCTGGTCAGAGCATGACATGCTCCATCTCTGGAGCCTGCTGCCTGTTCAGTCCTGTCCTTCACTTTCCTGCATGAACAGCCAATCTCAGGTGACCTTGGGGCAATTTTTGTGACACAACCACTCTCTCCCATCTGTTATGCATCACTTCACTTCCTAAGAAGCAGCAGCAGCTCCTAGGACCCAGACCAGACTGAAGTGTTTGTTCATGCCCCTCTGTCTCTACCAGCAGATCCCAGGGTCTTGAGCTGGTGTCCTGCAGCCCAGGCTTCCCCAACTTCAGCTTCCCATTGAACATAGCATCAGCACCTGGCAGCCACCACTCCACTGGTGCCTCTCTGTGATTTGAGAGGTCTTCACACTTAGCAGAAACCAACCTCTCCACCTCTGGCAGAAGATGTTTCATGATTTTGACACCGTTTTGAAATAATACATTTGATGGGGAGGATGGAAACCTGCTCACAGCAAACCCAGGAGTCAATTCTGAGCAGCTCAACAGCTGTAGACTTCAGTGGCAACTTTCTGCAAGCAGCAGGAGTCACAGTGAGCTGCAGTTCCTTCCTTAGTGCAATAGTCATGGTCTGCCCCACTTTGAGTGCCCATTGCCAGGTGTAAGAACAGCTTGAAGTCTTGCTGCCACCTTACCAGCAGTGCAGTTGGGTGATAGGTCACAGGGAAACGAGACCATTGCAGAATTACCAGACCTTTTGTATCCAGCCAACATGAAAACAAGTCTTTGTTTGCAACAAACAATTTCCCCTGTGAGCAGATATGGGGCTTTTCATTTGACTTGATGTAGATTTAGGCTGGGACGTGTTTGGGGACAAAATAAAACACCAATTAGAGCCCCTCCCTCTAATTCCTCAGTCCCTCAGACTCATCAGCATTTCGTTGTATCATTCATTTTTTAAACAATACTCCAGAAATCATCATTCCAATACCTCAAAATAAAAGCATGTGCATTAATGACATCTCTCCCTCCATCTGGGATTACCAGCAGGACACATACTGTCCAACCCTTGTGCACTGATCAGAGGATCATTTCATCAAGTGCTTTGGCCTTATTTCCTTATGGACATAACCAGCATTTCTCTGCCAGTGGAGTAGGATGCCCGATTTCTAACCAGCTGCTGCCATGACCAACATAGTCTGACAACTCCTGTCTTGGCAAGATCCTTCCCTGGGGCACTGCTACACTGCTGGGACCATCTCTCTGTCCTGCTGTGCTTAAAGGAAGGATTAATCCCTCCTGGAAGAGGTTGCTGGGAGAAGGCTCTCAGCTCCTCACAGAGGAACCACCCCTGGCTTGCATGAACAAGGGATAAAATCCCCCCTGGACCCAAAGGAACTGAAATAACATTCCCTCTCCCTCTGGGAGAACTACTTGAGGGATGCTCAACCACATGTTTTGGAGTGATTCTTCTAGGTGAACTTTTGCCTTTGTGGGTGTTTCAGAAAGGTTTCTAACCCTTTGGTGTGATTAAATTAAGGGAGAATCTTAATTGCAGAGAATCTGGCCTTGTGTGCAGAACATGCAGTCCATACATGCTGTTTAATGAGGTGATGGTCAAACACACCGATGGGAACAAACGCTCATGTGTTCAAGAGGTCACATCACACGGGTGTGTAAAGGCTACAAGAGACTTTCCAGGTCAGTAATATGGAAAGCCTACCTCCACATCCATGCCCATGGGACTTGCCCTTGTCTGGGATATCAGTCTCTAAGGTTTAAGCAGCTGAACCTCTCTCTTTTCTTCCTAAAATGAAGTTCCAGCCTGTTTTGCAGAGTGCACCAGTGATGGCAAAGTTTGGTGGAGAGTCTGTGGTAACCACCAGAGACACAAGTGTCCACCCCAGAGAAAAGCTCAAAATTCAAGACATGTTCAGTAGAGATGAAATAGTGGGTGATTTATGACTAAAGGCATGAGATTCCTCAAAGCTATCCAGCTCCCTAGCAAACTGAAATGTTCCTTGTTTGAATTCTGTCATCTTTTTTGTCTGTTCTCCATATTCACTCAAGACCTGGCATCTCTCAAGTTCACATGTGCATTCATATTGCATGCTTTGACTTGCAAAGCCATTATTTCCCCCCTCTTGCTTGTCTTGATCTTCAGACAAACCCAAGAATCTGTGTCTTACCCTGTTCACACAGGGCTGCAGCCAGCAAAGTGCAAGAACTCAAAGATATGAATATTATCCCAGATATAACATCCCATTGAAGTTAAGACACCAGAGCAGAGTTAGAAGCTGGAGGCACTTGTTTGCCTAGAAGGACACCTCTGTTAGAGTCAGGGTGAGATTCATGATCACTGAGCTTAAAAGGAACATCTGTCACTGGGTAGAAACACCTGAGCATTGCAGCAGGATGAGTTGGGTGGCTCAAAGCCTACCATATGGAAATGAACAGGCTCCTCAGATGGAAGGTTTGGATTCACCCTGCACTGCTGCTTGCACTCATTTTGCATCACCCTTTACTCACCTGAAAGCTAAGTGTGTGATGATGCCTCTGCTCAGAAGGGGAGAAGGGCAAAATTCATGGGAGCTGGAGTTATACTCAGTTGTGTTCTTTCTGTCAACCCTGGGTCATTCAGCGCTGTGAAACAGTGGGGTACCAGCCTGCACAATTGTCCACTTTAAGCAGAACATGGCCCAGAATTGCAAAATGCCAAATATGTCTAAAAATAGCACAATGAGCAACCCTCTGGGCAGAGAGAGGTTTTCTCCCAGGCAGCGGGTGGCAAACAAGATCTGAGCTGTGATCTGGTTTCCTCCTGCTGGTTCACAGTGTTTCCTGGTGCATTGTAAGAATTGTGAGGATCAATATGGGGCACTGAGAAGATGTTGAGGGGCACGAGCAGGACAGATGTTTGTCTTGTCCCATTGTGCTGCAGCGACCTGAGTTGCTGAGAGAGAAAATATTGTTTAAAAGGGCCTCATCCCTACTAGGCCCTCAAGGAGCGTTGCTGGCTGTGGGCTCTCAAAGTATTGAGGAAAAGGAGTTATTTCATTGAAGCTGAGGCAAAGGGAGAAGGTGATGGTGGTGTGGTCCCCAGCACCCCCACAGCAGAGCCCTGACAGGAGCTGGCTCTGCACAGGTCTGTGCTGGCTCTGTGGCAGGAGAGGGATGATGGAAACCTGAGTCTGAGCCAATGGCACTTACTAACTGGCATGTCCCATGGGCACAGCAGTTGCTGTGACCTCCTTCATCACTGGAGTCCTCCTCTGCGCAGTGCACACAGCCACGGGTGTCTGCAGGGGTCTCAAGGTCTGCCAGGGGCTCCAGGGGTCAAAAAGGAACCTCTTCTTTCTTTTGTCAAGAAAATTGCACGGTGGGGTACAGGATCCCTACAGCATGTCTATATTCAGGGGGCACATCCCTCAGGCAAGAGTTAGAGTGCAGGGACTCTCCATCTATCTCCACAGCACAAGATGCCCCCTTGGAGACATGGAGCTCTACAGCCCAGAGCTTCCTGCCAGCTGGCCAGAGGGCTGGTGGTGTCCTTGATACAGCACAAACCCAGAAAAATTCCTCTTTGGATTTGTCTTCTCCCAGTTGCTAAGTTCAGAGCTAGAAACACACTCCCTTGGCAGCACACCTCAGAAATTTTCTCCTTGCATTTCAAGTAAAAAGCTGAATCACTGACCTCAGGCTGCCACAGCCACACAGACACTGCCCCACTTTGGAGCTTGCTGAAGGTTGGGATACGCTCGTCTTACATATGTCGCTGTTTTCCAGGGCTGAGACAGGAAAAACCCAGGTCCCTGTCATCCATCTGGGCTCCCAGGATTCATTAAGGATGGCATCAGATGTATGGATTGCAGAAGAAAGGCAATGATGTGACTGTGCTGGATTACTTCCCAGGAAGTTGTCCCCTCCTGGCACTTCACTTCATCGTGAAACTGGACGGCGAAACCCCTTTGGGTCAGCCCAGTCAGTCGAGTTCTGAGTGCCACAAGCAATGCAGCTTCATAGAATCATAGAATGGTCTGGGTTGGAAGGGACCCCAAGGATCACAGAGCTCCAACCCCCTGCCACAGGCAGGGCCACCAACCTCCAGGCCTGGAGCTACACAAGGTTGCCCAGGGCCCCATCCAACCTGGCCTTGAACACCCCCAGGGATGGGGCACCCACCCCCTCTCTGGGCAGCCTGTTCCAGCCCCTCACCACTCTCTCTGCACAGAACTTCCCCCCAGTCTCTCCTCTCACCCTTCCCTCCTCCAGCTTCACTCCATCCCCCTTGTCCTGCCAGTCTCTGCCCTTTAACAAGTTGATTCCCCTCCTGTTCCTCTGCTCCCTTCAGGGACTGGAAGGCTGCAATGAGGTCCTCCTGCAGCCTTCTCTTCTCCAGGCTGACCCAGCCCAGCTCCCTCAGCTTCTCTTTGTAGGGGAGCTGCTCCAGCCCTCTGAGCATCTTTGTGGCTCCTCTGACCCCTCTCCAGGAGCTTCCAGCCTCCTCCAGAGAGGAAAGAAGGACAGTCCTAGCAGCTTTTGCCTGCATTGGCAGGAAACCTTTCCTAGTGTTCATCCTAAAAAACCCTTCTCAGATATTTTAGCATAGCTCTAGTCTGGCCAAATCCTGCTCCTTTCAAATCCTCCTGGGTCTAATTTCTCTTTATGCCCTGTGTCTTTCCAGCCAGTGTCCCAAATAGAAGATGAGTTTGCTGGGCATCCCTGTAGGAAGGATGATGTGGATGGGGTGGGCACAGCAGCATCTCCCATACCAAGGCAATGCGATGATGAGTCCCCTTGTCAAGGATGCAAGGATACACCCCCCAGCAACGTGCAGAAAGAGGATCTGCACAAGATCATTTACTCTCAGGGCCTCAAAAGCTCATCCCAGACCATCGGGAACCACGGAGAGTCAACTCAGGCGGCTGGATCCACAGCTCTGCTGCGCCTGGCGCGATGGGATGGGAACAAAAGGAGTCACTGGCCTGACAGACAGTGTCGGGACTCCTGAGAGATTTAAGGGATTAAGCAGAGAAGAGAGAAAAGGGATTTCCCATGTGTTTGCCACAGGCACTCACGCTCCTTGTGTCGCGAGCTGCGCTCACGCGCGCACACAAAAGCCTACCTTTATGTGCACATCTGTCTGCTCACACTTGGACACACAGCAATGAAAGGGAGACTCCCAGCCCAGAGGAGCTGCCTGGCTTTTACAGCTCCTGCCCTTGAGTGTGTGAGTTGATGCTGGGAAAATGCATCCGTCACCTTGTGCGGGTGAAGCTGGGGGCAGCGGAGCCGGGGGAGGAATATAACCATTCCTCTGAGCGATGGGAGTGTGAGAAACAGAGGGTCAGGACACTGGCACCTAAAGAAAGGAAAGCATGGGGTCTGTTGTTCCTGCAGTTGGCAGCCTTGGAGTGGTGGTTTGTGCTTCAAAAATTGTCCATGTCCCTCCCATCTATCCCACATCCACCCTGTGATACTTCCTCTCCTAAGGATTTGGCTCCCTCCCCACGAGCTCACATGACTTCCGTGTTAGACCCACACAGGGACAAGATGTGTCCCTGGGATCTCAGACCTGGACTTCAAATGGGTTTTGTTTTGACCCCAGGGCAGGTCCCCTGGGATCCCCTTTACATCCTACAATCATTAGTGTGCAATTAATTCAACCAATTACTGATGTCAGATCAGCATCCAGCCTGAGGCTCCAGACTGGATGAGCAGTTCTGGACAAGGATGGTCAACCACAGGTCCCAGAAGGCAGTGGCATCTCTGTCCTTGGAGGTTTTCAAAATCTAGAAGGGCAAAGCCCTGAGAAAATTAATCTAACTTGGATACTGACCCTGCTCTGAGCAGGAGGTTGGACTAAAGACCTCCCATGGTGTCTCCCAGCTTGAATTGACCAATGACAATAAGATGACTCTTAGCTCATGTGTCATCTTCAGGTGTGAGCAGGCAGGTTAGGGCAAAACACAAAAAAACTGGGAGAAGCATTTTGTACCCCAAATGGTTGAGCTGCCATTCGAGGGGAGCTCTAAAGGCTGGGCAGTGGACAGGCAGGATGATTGTGTAATTCAATGAGAGGACCTGGGGAGAAATAGCCAGAGGAGGAACAAGCCCATGGACCCATAAAGGCTGGGGGCCAACCAGCTACACAGCAGCACACAGAAAAATACCTGGGTGGGTGCTGGTGAACAAATATTTGCTCATGAAGCAGCAATGCACCATTAGGGCTGCACAAGGAAAAGGCTTCCCAGCAGGCAGAGAGAGGAAAACCTTCCCCTCTATTCAGCACTGCTGAAACCTCATCTCGAGTCCTGTGTCCAGCTGCAGACTCCCTAGTACAAAAGAACTATGGACACACAAAGTCAGAGCTGAGTGGTGCTGAGTGCCTGACCCCAGAGCAGCCCCTCTCCACCAAATGCAATCCCTCCTCTGATGAACTTGGCATTGGACAGGGCACTTCCCACCTTAGCCACAATTCAGAGGCTCTCCTGTCAGTGTCTCCTGACAGCTGAGACACCCCAGAGAAGTCCCCAGCCTCCAGATAGATAAAGCTGCAAGGATAAAGCTCTTTGCATTGTCCTTTGGCAGATCCACCAGCCCCATGAGGATGTCTCAGGTACTTGGGAGTGCACTGAATGGCTGTGGGTGCCTCCAGGTAGGGAGCTGAGTCCCTCCTGGGCCCATGAAGGACCAGGATCTCTTCAGGTGTGAAGATCACACCACTGTTACTCAGTAGGATGTCTCTCCTTCCTCAGTACTTTGTCTCCCTGAACTCTTGGTTCCCCTTGGCTCATCACATTCCCCCCGGGATGGTCGTGGGGGCAGGACCATTAGTAGTGGCAGCTGGTTTCCCACCTCTCACACTGTCCTCTGCTCCTTGCAGGTCCCTTGCACTAGGTCAGCAGTACAGCTCCCTGGGGTCCCAGCCCATCCTCTGTGGCTCCATCCCTGGCCTCGTCCCCAAGCAGCTCCGCTTCTGCCGCAACTACATCGAGATCATGCCCAGCGTGGCCGAGGGGGTGAAGCTGGGTATCCAGGAGTGCCAGCACCAGTTCCGGGGACGCCGCTGGAACTGCACCACCATCGATGACAGCCTGGCCATCTTTGGGCCAGTCCTGGACAAAGGTAAACAGTGAAAGGGGGGTGTTTGTGGGGGAATGGGTTTGCCAAGGTGGGTAGAGCTGTCACATCTCCACTTTTGGAGACCCCACACCGTGAATGTCCTGCTGAGAACACGCTGGGGAACGAGTCAGGTGTCCTAGCTTTCAACCCTAATTTCTCCAATTTCTGTTTTCCAACTTTTTTCTGCACTCTGTTGAGAGGGATCATGATAGGACAAGGGGGAATGGCATGATAGGACAAGGGGGAATGGCATGAAGCTGCCCCAGGGCAGGTTTAGATTGGATGTTAGGAAAAAATTTTTTACTGAAATTGTTGTCAGGGCTGGAACAGGCTGCCCAGGGAGGGGCTGAGTCACCTTCCCTGGATGTGTTCAAAAAAAGGGTAGATGAAGTACTCAGGGATATGGTTTAGTTTAGGATGAGAATGGTTGGACTTGATGATCTTAAAGGTCTTTTCCAACCTTGTGATTCTGTGATTCTGTGATGAGGGATGGGTCTGTTCCCACCCCAGGAGCTCTCAGTGGGATAAAATACAGAAAGGGAAAGGTCTAGCCCCATGCATGTTCACATGTTCTGGACCCATGGGCTCCATCCTCCCTGCCCAGGGTGTGCAGCGCATCCAAATAGCAATCAGGTTCCTTGGGGTCTAGATGGGTCCTTTGCAGCATGCATGGGCTACCCTAGGAGACCACTGGGCAAGATGAGAATGGCCACTGCCACTGAAGCCACAGTTGAAATCCTGACCAAGCTTGGTTGGGATTTCCCCATCTCTCTTCACAGACAAGCCCAGAACAGGTCTGGGAACAAAAAGGGGGAGAATGAATATATTTCCCCTCTCCTCTCTTCAAACACATGCTTGCCCTTCACCTCCTCTAGAAAGGCCACCTTTCTGGACTCACTGAAACAGATCAGGCACAGGGGAAGCACACTGATGAGTCACAATGAAGTGGGGATTTCCAGTGGGTCACAGCCTGAGCTCCAAGACAGCTGGGCACCTATAACCCACCCTGCAGTCAAATATGGTCTGAAAAGAGTGTGCTGGAGGACTTCAGTGGCAGATAACCTGTCCCATATCTCAGATGTCTCGTTAGCAAACCAAGACCTTAGATGAAAAATCACTCCCATGAAACTGAGTAGATAAAAATCTCCCCTCCATCTATGACTTTATACATTGGCACTGATGACAAAAGGGAATGATACATGGAAGTCATCGGAGTCAACTCACAGCTGCAGCTTTCATCCTCCTGGAGGAACCTTCCCTGAAGATCTGATGTGCTGAGCTCCTGCCTGGAGCCACAGCAGGTCCACAGCGTTGCCTTCTCTCCTTCCCCAAGAGCCTGCAGACCATGGGGACTCAGAGCTGCTCCCAGGCATCTTCTGACTCCAAACACATCTGTGCTGTCTGTGGCATCACCATGGGTTTGAGGGCCTCTAGGAAGTTTCTGTTATGCCTTCTTCCCCATTTCCAGGGAGAAGGAGCTGCCCATTCACAGGACTCTGCCTGTACCAGGATCCTGCCTAAGCCACAGTGCCCACCACATGCCTCTCACTGACTCCATGCCAAGCTTAGCACAAGGGACATCTGCAGATAACATCTTGGTTTCACAGCTTCATAAATGCAACCAAAACCATTCCCAGCTTCATTGGTACCGACACACGCTGAGTCTCTGCCATCCAGTGAAGGCTGGTTATTGAAAAGGAAATTATTCCCTCCAGTGACACTTTGGAAATGGGAATCTTATGGCATGGCCTTTAAGAAACTGGAGGAATTAGTGTGGAGAGCTAGGACACTAGACTGTTTCCCAATGCCCCCCATGGAGTGTGCATATCTCCCAGTGAATCTTCCTTGCAAAGCTGCCATTCCCTCCACACAAACAGCTCATGGTATTTTTTTTCAAGCTTCAGCCTTCCAACAACAGCACCTCAGTAGCATATTTCAGTACTCACTTGGGTTCAAGTGCAATTCTTTGCAACAATCAGGGTTGTAAAGCCATTTTTCAGTGCTAACAGGGAGCATAAGATTCAATTCCCCTCTCTTCTGCCAGGATGTATTTTGGGGTAGCTGCTGCACTTATTACAGCTTAACTTGTTACAGAGTCTTGCCACACTACAACTTGCTGCCTAATAAAAGCATACCCTAAACTTCAGCACTTACAAGACCAGAAAGTTTTAATTTTTCTTTAAAACTACCATAAAAATTGTCAGCACGTTACAAAGGGCTGTTCCACTGAAAATCTCTCACCACCATTCCCATCAGTGTGAAAGCACTTAAAAAAACCCCTGGATATGAACCATCCACCCCATAATGAGCAAGCTGAACTTTGAATTTATGAAGAATATTTTCAGATTCTTTAGGCTGTGGGGACTAGAGGAAAACACCTCCCATGTGGACATGCCTCAACACTTCTGTGTGCTCCAAGCTGACAAGTAAAATATCACACAGAGCTCTGAAACTCTCCTGATAAATGGAGAGAAATTATTGAGCACATTTGTCATATAGCTCTTCCAATCAAGCTGTGATGCATCCATAGTCTCCTAGACCATACAGCCAGGCTGTTAGCTGGGGGAAGAATGTATTTATCCTCATGTCTTGCTAGCCTGTAAGTAGAGCAGTTAAAAATAAACAGTATCATCTGCAGCTAAGGATACATCAAAGTGCAACCCATTTGATTGTGGTTATTATTTACATATTTGAAATGTGCTAATGTCTTTTCCCTGCTGCCTGGAGAATTAATGAGGGGAGATGGGGAGGGGGCTCATTTCATCTGTGCCACGAGGAAATCATTTGAGATTCCCCCAAGTTTTCAGCAGGAGCAGTGGCAGAGAAGAAACACAACCCTGTCAGGTGGTGCTTTCTCAGCAGGAGGAGGAGATGATGTGGGTGGTGAAGAGGCTTTTGTCCTGCCCTGATTAATCTCTTAGCCATGATGAATCTGGGGACCAACGCTGCCATCCCTGATGAGGTGGCTGTGGGTAGGGTGGCTGGACACTGCACAGCATTGCCTTCTCCCAGGCTCTTGGCTCCTCTTCCTTCGTTGCAGCAGCAACAGGAACAAAGAGTTCTGAGCCTGAAACCTGGAACTGAGGTGTGCCATCGCTGCTGGCCATGCTTTTCACCTCTGGCCAAGCCCTGAGTGCCTGCAGCAGCTGCTCCTGTGCTCACTTCTCACTGGCTTCCAGGACACATGGAGGGGTGTAACCTCATGAGCTGAGAATCATTAATTAATAACAAGACTCTGACTGAGATGACAATCACTGTTGCAGTCTGCACCGTGCACCAGGCCAATAGGCATTAAATACTAAGCCTAAAATAGCCAGCATTTAAGCTATGATAACTACCTGGATGAAATCACCTCCAAGTATCAAAGAGCAACATTTAGCCTAATCTCCCTCTCTCCTGGTCCCTTGGGTGGATTGAAGGTATTTTGGAAAACACTTCAAAGGTCTAGTTCTCCGCCTAGAATGGGATGGAAAAGGATTCCTGATACAGCTTGAAAAGAAATTGAGGATAATTTCATTTTAAAGGAGCTGCAGGAATGTTAATGGCAGCTGCTTCCATTCAAGCAGAGCTTAGTCTGAGGAGTCATGTAGTGTGGGAACACCACGGAGCCGTTTGCCGTGGCGTGGCTCTGCGGACCCTCTGCAGCACACATGTTCCTCCTCTCAGTTCCTCCTTCTGGGCACATCACCCAGGCTTCATGGGCTGGTGTTAGTACAGGAGGACAGGGCACCCCCCCTGAAATAGCCTGAGGGGTTGCTGCCCCCAGCCCCGTATCACATCCCCACCTCACTTCTCTTCCCAGCTTCACCGTAGGACTCATCTCTCCTTTCAGCACCCCTTGTGTGGCTTCAAAGTCACAGCAAAGCCATGAACAGGGAACACAGCGCAGGGAAACCTCAGAAGATGGATGGGCTCCTATATGGGGGCTGCTCCACATCCACCCCAACCAAGGGCTCGCCCCAATTTCCTCCCATGTGCTGAACCCAAGGTACAAACTCATGAGGTTTTTGCCATAAAACATGTGGCAGGTGAAGCTGTGGTTTCCTGGGGCCACTGATGATCTTCCTGCAAGCTCTCTGGTTTGCATGGCTTTATTTTTAACCTGGGCTATGGAAAAAAAAAAGAAGAAAAAAAAAATCCCCCAAACAAACAGGGCTTTTTTGGGGTAAGATCATGTTTTTACAGGCAAAATTCTCCAAGATGATTTATACTGCAGGTGTGCAGTCTGGAACACGGAGGGAGGAAAAACCTGCTTCCCCCCCCCTCTCTCTTCTCCCTCCCTTTTCTTTTTAAAGGTCAGTTTTTATTAAAAGGCAATGTCTCTTCCAGCAAAGTCCAACCCCAAAGCCAAGGTTGAGCCAACAGCCAGGTCACTTACCGCTGCCCTGGGAGGGCAAGTGATTACCATGCTCTGTGTTAGGGATAAAGTCTGGGGTTTTGGTTAAAGTACAGTGTCCAGAAAGTGTTGGCTGTGAGTGTGCAGGGCAGGAGTGCCCCATGGGTACCTGAAGACTAACTCCTGGGATGAAGAAGAGGTCTCTGAGCCACAGGCAGGCAGGGCTGGATCTGTGGGACTGGCTCTCATGCGCTTCCCCACATCCTGAGCAACGGGAGAACCCGCTCTTCCTCTTCTTCCTCCCATCACAGCTGCCCTTCACTCGCTCTCCCTCTCCAGGAAGACACCACGGGTCCTCCTCAACCCCAGTTGGGCTCCAGCCTTTTGCTGACAGCACTGGCCAAGGGCAGCATCTCGCTGTGAGTGGCTGCGAGGAGAGCGACGGGCAGTGAGACCAGGTGCAGGAAAGGCAGCTGGGCTCGGGCTGCCTTTGGGGGTCCTTGTGTGTTCAGCTAAGCCCCTGACACGAGCTGTGAAAAGGCAGACCCGCACCAAGATAACCCATGGCTTTTCTCAGCCATGACACTTGCAGTCATTTGCATCTAAACAGGGGTGTGTGGGATCAGGGGGCCGTCTTGATATAAACTCAGCAGCTTAAAGGGATGGGGGAGGGAAAAGAGAGAGGGAGAGAGAAAAATAAGCTTATACCGATGAGAAAGAGCTAAGCTTCCTCCCCTACTGTGAGGCAGGGCGAGCGATACCATCCCAGCGCTGCAGTCGTTTCAAATTGCTGCAGCATTCACACGCCCTTTAGCCATTCTGATCCGGTGGCGGGGGGCTGGGGAGAGCCATCAATAGGGATTTCCCAGCCGGGCTGGCGGGATTGGAGGGTGACGGCAGGACAGGGGAACATTGCCCCGTTGCTACGAGGTGCTCCTGGGGAATGCCAGTGCTCTGTGCCGTGGGTACGCTGGCCGGCGGAAACATTCTGCATTATGCTGGTAATACAGTGTGACACCGCGGGAACAATGGCAAATTGAGTGTCCCAGCAGGTAACGGGCCTGGCTGGGAGACAGTCGCAGTGGTGCACTGTCAAGACGGCTCTAATCCTCCCTCGCCAGCCCCTCCCCTGGTTCTGGGAACGCTGCTCCCTGCATTTCATCTCTGGGAAATTCTCCCGGCTCCTCACTCAGACCCAGGGGGAGAATTTCAAGGGGAGGGGGTTTGTGTTTGCAGCTCGCTGCCCCCCTTGCCCCGGCATCGTGCGGGGAGATCGCCAGGGTCGAGGGGGTGCTGGGGGGCAGCTGAGAGAGAGGTGCAGCCCCCTCACCCTGCCAAGGGTGGTTTGCATCCCGCTTCTGCCCGGCCATGGCAGCACCAGCCTCAGCTCTGCTCCCATCCCAGCATCTACGCTTGGTAATCACTTGCCCTCTCCACCCTGTGCCCATCACCTTATCACACACCCCCTGGGATGGAAAGCAAAGTCACGTCAGCAAGGAGAGTGGCTCGTGTCCTCCACCTCTGCCCCGAGCTGTCCGGGTCTGAGGCCAGAAGGGCTCGCTACCTCCTCTAATCTGATCTGCTTTAGCTCACAGGCCACCCAAATAGTCTTTGTCAGGCTGAAACACTCCAGTTGGAGCAGTGATCTTCAACCGGTGGCCATAGCCCCCAGTGGTCCCAGTATAAGCAGTGGGTGAAGGATATCTAAGGAAAACCTCAGTAGGTAGAGGTCAGGTCTCTGCTGACATTCCAGATGTGGGGAGGGCAAGGAGGGAAGAGTTTGAAATTAAAGGAAGTGATAACCATGTTGTAGTACCACTGGCAAAGAGAGGGTTGAGCAGCCCTGGTTGAGGGGCATGTTTGGCACCCAGATCTGAGTTCCCCATGCTGCAGCAGAGGAGGGATGGACGTTTCTGCAGCCAGCACATACTCATGAACTGCCTCTTCCAATTGTCTGCACGGGGTGAATTTATCTCTGTTTGAGACACATGACTCTGGGACACCACCCCCTACCTCCACAGACAAGACTTCTGGCCAAGGAACAAGACCTGGTGCAGCAAAGACCTCCCCAGGGCACAAGGCGAGAGTAGGCGAGGGATGCGCAGGGAGCTGAGAAGACAGCTCATGGCTCCTGTTCTAGGAAGAGGGGATGGTCACTGGTGGTCTGAGCCAGGGGAAGGCTCTGGCTTCATCCCACATCCACTGACAACTGTCCTGATCGCTCAAACTACACCCACGAGGCCCTTGGAAACACCTCCTGCAGTGCAGCCAGCACTGCCCAGCTGCAGCAGTTCTCCAGGCCCCACAGCCACAGGCCACCAGCCGTATGAAGTCAACCGTCAAACTTGACTTCAAAATGAGTAGAGATTGTACAACACTGTCTGCTTTAAAAAAACCCCAACGCCTTAAAAAACCTGTCCAACAAAGGAAGAAAGCTTTAAAACCTGCTGAGCAGACCTATGTACCTGAACAGCCAGGGCAGTGCTGCAAGAATCCACAGGCCAAGTCCAGGAACCAAAGTTCTGTTACTGTGCTAAGCAGGGGAAGGCTGGGGACTGTTATTTACTGTGACACAGTCAGTACAGGGGCCATCAAAGGCTACTTGAGGGTGAAAAGTTAACGTGAGCAGAGGAACAAAGGATGTGAATGGGCTGGGCCTCAGTCTGGGTTGAAAATCCAAAGACTTTAGCCACTGTCCTGCTCTCAGACCAGCAGAAGAGTCATCAGCCAGGGCACTAGCAAGAAGACCAGCTGATTTCAGAGCATGTGGATTTTGTTTTGTCCCCACCTCCTGCCCAGGTGCTTTTGTTCTGCTGAAACATGTTCCCTCTCTTGGCACTGAGGATCCACACGCTCCCATTCACAGCTCCCACTCCACCTTGACATCCTGGGCAATTTATTTCACCCTTTCTTCAGCATTCAATGCTTTCAGGACTTTCTCCAGCTTTGCTCCTTCAGGGCTGCCAACCCTCATTCACTGCAGCAGTGTACCCAGGCTGAGCCAACAGTTAGGAGTCCAAAAGAGACTTGGGTCTCATCTGCTTTGATTCCCTCCAGGATTGCTCAGTAATTAATGAGCAACTTCAAGGTTATCTCCACACACTCAGCACTGTGAGGTCATGGGGTGTGGTTTGGTCCAGGTGTATCTATCAGTAATTACTGGCTCTCAGGGTTTGCTCTGCTATGGCCTGTATCATCTGAAACCCTCCCACATTCCAGCATGTATACAAGCTGCTTCACCTCCCCTTCACCTAGCTCCAGGCATGGAGTCCCTCTCTGGGGTTCCAGACAAGGTATTACTCCAGTAACTCTCTTCTGAGGTCCTTCAAGCTCTTACTGAGTTTTTGTTTACACATGGGCACCCATGCTGGGTCCAGTCCTGCACCCGCCGTGGCTGGGGGAAATGCCACCCTTGTGATACACAGAGCTGGAGCCACGCTCCTCTCCCACACGCTCACGTCTGTGAGCTTTGAAGGGTGATGCCAGCAGCAGCTGATGCAGAAAATGTTCATTAAAAAATTAATAAAATAGCTTTTTACTTTTTAAATGAAATTCAGACGATGCTCAAAGAGGTTGGGAAGGAAAGCAAGTGTTACCTTCACAGAATCCCAGAATCACAAGGTTGGAAAATACCTTTAAGATCAAGTCAACCATTCCTGTCCTGTGCTAAACCATATCCCTGAGCACCTCATCTACACTTTTTTTGAACACACCCAGGGAAGGTGACTCAAACCCCTCCCTGGGCAGCCTGTTCCACAGCCCCACAACTCTGCCAGGGACTTTCCCATCTGCTCTGACCCTGCCCTGGGGCAGCTTGAGCCCACTGCCCCTTGTCCCATCTCCTGTCCCCTGGCTGAAGAGACCATCACCCACCTCTCTGCACCCTCCTGGCAGGGCAGGGGAGGTGGGGAGAAGGTCTCCCCTCAGCCTCCTCTTCTCCAGGCTCAACACCCCCAGCTCCCTCAGCTGCTCCTCAGAGGATTTGCCCTCCAGCCCCTTCCCCAGCCTGGTTGCCCTTCTCTGGACTCGCTCCAGGACCTCAATGTCCTTCTGATGGTGAGGAGCCCAGAACTGGACCCAGCACTCGAGGTGCAGCCTCCCCAGTGCTCAGTCCAGGGACACAATCCCCTCCCCAGACCTGCTGGCCACACTATATTTGGTCCAAACCTTGACTGACACCCCACGGTCGGTGTTTCTTCGCAGCCACGCGAGAGTCGGCCTTTGTCCACGCCATCGCCTCAGCCGGGGTGGCCTTCGCCGTAACCCGCTCCTGCGCCGAGGGCACGTCCACCATCTGCGGCTGTGACTCCCACCACAAAGGACCTCCAGGAGATGGCTGGAAATGGGGGGGGTGCAGTGAGGATGCCGACTTCGGCGTGTTGGTGTCCCGGGAATTTGCAGACGCCCGAGAGAACCGGCCGGATGCCCGGTCAGCCATGAACAGGCACAACAATGAGGCCGGCAGGACGGTGAGTACTCACAGGGTCCAGCACTGGAGGGCCCAGTCTGGCTCCCCTGATGTAATGGGACCACAGTAATACCTGGGCTAGAGCTTTCTAGGATTATTTCCCAGGGCACAGCATTTCCACTCATCTCCAAACAGATGTTTGGAGATGTTTAGATGTAAGGAGATCTAAAACATGCCTTGCCTCCACCACAAACATCTCCCAAGGCAGCATGTAGAAACCCAACTCCACTGCCCCAGACCCAGGTCAACAATGAAGAGGACTTTCCTCCCAAGCTACTCCTTCCTTCGTGCTCCCCATTGTAACCTTGTCCCACCCAGTGACTTGTGGGACCAGATGATGGTTGTTGGTCCTTTCCTACTGAAACATTCTGTTCATGCTGTCAGTAGGTTCCCAGGCCACTGCCTGCTCTAAGCCTTTTGCAAACCCCGTGTGCTCCAACCATGTCACAGCAAGACCCTTCCAGCAAACACCAGACACCACTTGTCCATTCCACAGCAGGTGGAGGTGGAACAGCACAAGCTTGAGCCTCTAACTTGCGTTAACAACTGACAGCTGCTGTAAAAAAACCCCAAATTCTAATAATTTAACAAAAATCTGGGATCCTTTTGCTCCACACAGGGGAGGTTTCGGGGGGAGGAAGAGCATGATGCCTTCAGATTCACAATTTCATTCATTTTCTAGTACAAACTGTTGTCCCAAAGCTGGGACAAGGGGGTCAGTCCACACCTACACGTGTCAGAGACATCCTCAAGCCCTCAACTTTCTGGGCTCTGATTGTTCACAGACACATGATGGGGAGGACCCCACTGGAAGGATCAGACTTCAAGATTGGATTAGACTGGATTAGATTAGATTGGTTATGGGACTGGATGGATGTCCAGAGCATCTGCCCATCTCAGTCACACTCTTCTAGTGTGTTGTCTGTCTCCACCTAGAGATGTTTCCTGCCACACACCCAAGCTCCCATGCAAAACCCAAGCCCACACCACACAGCACCCAAGCCTATGCCTTCCAGACCAAGTGAGATCAGATGTTTAAACCCAGGTAGCAAAGGCAGGTGACTGAAAGCAAACGCTGGGTGTCATAAGTCACTGGTAACCACCTTGTCTTCTCTCCCCTGGACAGACCATCCTGGATCACATGCACCTGAAGTGCAAGTGCCACGGTCTCTCAGGAAGCTGTGAGGTGAAGACCTGCTGGTGGGCCCAGCCTGATTTCCGGGCCATTGGTGACTACCTGAAGGATAAATACGACAGCGCCTCCGAGATGGTGGTTGAGAAGCACCGGGAGTCTCGGGGGTGGGTAGAAACTCTTAGGGCCAAGTACGCTCTTTTCAAGCCCCCAACGGAGAGGGATCTGGTCTACTATGAGAACTCCCCCAATTTTTGTGAGCCCAACCCAGAGACAGGCTCTTTTGGGACGAGGGACAGAACATGCAACGTCACCTCTCACGGCATCGATGGCTGCGACCTGCTGTGCTGTGGCCGTGGCCACAACACCAGGACTGAGAAACGGAAGGAGAAGTGTCACTGCATCTTCCACTGGTGCTGCTACGTGAGCTGCCAGGAGTGCATACGTGTCTACGATGTCCACACCTGCAAGTAAATGTAGGTAGGTCTCCAGCTGATGGGAGGTTGCTCCAGAGCAGGGCTAAGGCGTCCATCAACCCTGTGATCAGTCCCTACGTGGTGGCCTCACGCTTCAGAGGATGCCTAAAAACATCCTCGTGCCCTTGGTCAGGGCAGACACCCTCACACAGCCAGCACCAGTGCTGCAGAGAAGGCTCACGGTATCTCACCCACACGAGGTGGTCCCAGCCCAGACCTGGCACTGTTAGATCCCTGACCTGCTGACTTTTCTCGGGCTGTTTGGCATGACAGACTGTCTGGGGACAGGCGAGGGCAGCACAGGTCTGAGCGAGGCACAGCCACACCAGTCTGTGTGCTGCTACACACAGAGCTTCCAGCTCCATCCTCCTCTATAGGTCTGGACCACAGAGATGCCAATATGGGGCTCCAGGTGCCAAGCAAGTGCAGGTGCCACTGCTGGCATGGCTGTCCTGGGCTCAGCAGATGTGTTGAGGAGGAGGAAAGGAGCCAAACCTCCCTCTCCCCCACCAGCCAGGCTCCTTCCTTCCTGCTCCAAGATGATGTTGGAGACACACACGAGTCTGAGCACACAGCGGAGACTTTTATGGCCAGTCCCTCCCCTCCCCTGTGCCCCCTCTGCTCCCCATAGCCCTGCATCATCCTCTGTGATCCCTCTGAGGAGGACAGCGGGAAACCAGAGCTGATCCTCTGGCATTTGGCCCCAGGTAGGAGCAGACCAGATGTGGTGAGGCTGCCACCTCTTACACAGCTGCCACCTCCCTGCTGTGCAGCTGCTCAGAGAGGTCTCGTGATCAGGACTGGGGTAGATCCACCCAGTTGAAGCACCTATTGACTAAGCATTCCCTAACACGACCTCACAGCCCAGAGCAAGCTCAGAGCACCTTGCTGGAGACAGGGCACCCACCAGGAGAGCTGCTACACCTGCTGCAGCACCAGGAACCAGCAAAGCCATGGCAAGATGGAACCTCTGTCCAAGCTGCCTCATCAACCTTCCCCTGGTTTAAACCAGTTCATCCAGTAAGAGAGGCAAGGACAGGTGGGAAAGGGAGACCTTCAGCAGACAGCATGATCCCAGGCAGAGCCTGTCCTTCCCAGAGGAGTTCTTGAGGCACCAGCTTAGCCCCTGAGGGGTCACATCAAGCACCGAGGCTCTGTGCCATGGGCAGGTCCCAGGTGTGGCCCCAGGCAGCCCATGGCCCATCTCGGTGCTGAAGAACGAGGACTGGTCCCTCCAGCTGCTCCCCAGGCCACATCCCCCTTCATGACCACAAGCCCCCTCCTCTTGGGCTTAACATTTTCATGGCCCATTGACCCTTGACATGAGAGAGAAATACCATCTCTGTGCTGGTGGGCTCCTCCACAGACGATGAGGACCCATAACCACATTCCAATACTGCTTCTCACACACCAGTGATTTAACACAGAAAGATTTCTGAACCATTAAAGCCGTGTCTGCTGCATCACTCACTCCTCTGAGGGCAAGAGCAGTACGTGGTGCTGCAAGGAGCAATAAAACGGGTGCAGGAGCCCTCATCCAACCGAGCAGAACACAGCCCTGGCACTCAAACCTGTGGCTGGAATCGGAGCAAAGTCCTCCATCCCTCCTCTGCAGAGCACGATGGGGAGCTGGATTCATGCAGCTGGAGAAGCCTTTGCTTTCTGAAACTAAAGATCACAGGAGAGCTCCGAGAAACCTCCCCGACCCAGAAAGAAGCCGTCTTCTGATATGCATTCTATTTAAAATATGTATTAAATTCTGTGTCTGGAAAGCCTCTAAGTACCTGACTTTAAGCAAAATCCCTTTTTTCTTTGGTTTTTTGTTTTGTTTTTTTTTAATCAAGAAAAGGTATTTAATATTAAATAGAACATTTATTGCCTTGTAATTATTTTACTGTAGCCAGGTATTCTAGCACTGAATGGAAGATCTTTTTTCCATCAATCTGCTGTATCCAAAGTTTTGTATAAAGTTGTAGAGGTCGATTTTTTTTTATTTTATATCCAGAAAATTTCTCTTTTTATAAGCATTATTTATTATACAATGTATATACTTGAGTTAACTAAGATTATATATTATATAAATATATATATTTGGAGAAAAATATATTTCAACTTGCATTTTTCTTTTTGTGGTACATCATTAAAGAGAAGGTAAAAACCTGAAAATATGCACTGGCCATCGTGTGTGGTTTGACTCTGAAGGTCCTTTAAATCCTGCTGAAGGACATAGAATCACAGAATCATAGGAGTTGGAAGGGACCTCCAGAGCCCATGGGGTCCAACCCCCTGCCAAAGCAGGGTCCCTAGGACAGGTCACACAGGTCGGTGTCCAGACGGGGCTGGAATCTCTCCAGAGAAGGAGACTCCACACCCCCTGGGCAGCCTGTCCCAGGGCTCCCTCACCCTCACTGGGGAAATGTTCTTACCCATGTTGGTGCAGAACTTCTATGCTCTGACTTGCAGCCATTGCCCCTTGTCCTGTCCCCACAGACACGGAAAAGGGGCTGGCCATTTCCCCCTGCATCCCATCCTTCAGATATTTATAAACATTAATAAGGTCCCCCCTTAGTCATCTTCTCTCCAGGCTGAAACAGCCCCAGCTCACTCAGCCTTTCCTTGCAGGGGAGATGCTCCAGGCCCTTCATCATCTCCATAGCCTCCTCTGGACTCTCTCCAGGAGATCCCTGGCTTTTTTTGTGCCCAGAACTGGACACAACACTCCAGGTGGGGCCTGACCAGGGCAGAGCAGAGGGGGAAGGATCACCTCTTTTGACCTGCTGGCCACACTCCTCTTGATGCCCCCCAGGATCCCACCGGCTCTCTGGAAGTGGTGGTTCACCCTCTGGCTCTTTCACACCCTGACAGGCAGATGAACGCCAAAGGATGATGGTAAAATGTAGCAAATATGGGAGATTTGAGAGCTGAGCTGAGGTTTTTGTAGAGCGAGGCCACCCCGCAGCGTGCATACCTGGGTTAAACAGGGTGTAGGCTCCGTGTTCTCCTGCCACCCAAGTCCTCACAGGCTGGCACTGAGTCACCTGTGATGGCTCGGACAGACCGACATCTTTCTCATCTACAAACATCTTCTCCTCTCCATGAATAACTTGGTGGGTGTTTCTGCAGCATCTCCCACACATTAATGAGGCTTTTAAGCACATGGAATTTTCCAGAGCTCTGGCCTCAAACACACCTGTCTGAAGGGAAAAACAGATTAATCCTTCAGGGCTCCTCCAGCACCCCCCAGTTTACAGACAGAACTGTCCTGTTCACCCTCTTGCAGGGTGCTGCCCAAACACCGTGCTGCCCAGGCACAAAGGGTGCCTGGCCCCCTTGCGATGGGACCACGTGCTCCTGCTGGTGCCATGTCCTATGGGATGCCAGGAGTGATGCCTTCAGAGCCACACCACCACCACCACGTGGGGATAAGCACCCAGGGAACTGAGAAGTCTGCCCCATGAAGCGGTTCGAGCTTAACAGCTCTGTGAGCAGAAGCCATTGTGCTGTTGCCCATCATCCCAAACCTTTCCCCACTGTGCTCCATCCCCCAGACCTGTCCCTGACACTTCCACCCCACTGGGTTAATAACTCTGCTTGTGAGGCAGTTTTGTTTCTAGAAGGTTCAGGAAAAAGCAGCTGCAGGGTAAGGAAGGGAGAATTTGGCTCATTAAAGCAGTGGAGTTCTCACTATAAAGCTGCTCTGGCCCAGGCAGGGTGTCATGCAGAAAAGGTGGTGGGAAGGGGTGCCAGGAGTCATTGCCTTCTGGCACCTGCAGCAACCACCTTGGATGGATGGTTGGGGTGGGTGGGATGTCACCCCCAGCACACACACACATTCCCCAGCACAGCAAGGCCCAGAAAACTCTGGAAAGGGCTGGACCACAGGTCTTCTCAGCCAACTCCTTTAAGACCAGCCTTTAAAACTGTCCAGGCTGGGGCTGTAGTCAATCCACCCCATGCTCGCAGACAAACCATCTCTCTATACACACCCCTCTGACTATCACCAAAGACTCAGATGGCTCCCAGCTCATCACAAGGAGTTGTGCTTTTTATTGAATCCATTGACTGTGCAATTTCACCAGATATTTATTCAGCAATATAGTTCTGGACAAAGACACAATACAGTTTACATCATTTACTCTGAAATATAAGTTAAGGTGTGCTGCTGCCACTGGGACTAGCAGAGGGGGAAAAGAAAAAGGAACAAATAAATTCACAAGATCATACACAAAATGAGAGGGAATAGTAACCACTGGGACTCAGGATGGCATCACAATACAACAGCACTGCCAAAAGAAACCAGAGTGGAGTGACTAAAATCCTCCAACTGCTGTAAGTGTGCACTAAGGACCTACAGTACCTTCACCTTTGGGCCTGAGAGAACGTGAAGCACCCTCCTTCCCTGGGAACACCGCTTTGGGTACAAGCTGCTAGCCCTTAGCAGCGTGTCTCATCAAGTTTAGGAAGCTACACTGACTAAGATCTCATAAATGGCTTTGATTTCATGCCCCACCAAATTGAGGTATGTTCCATGAACCTTATTAAACGTGTGGAGCCAAGGATCCAGAGGGGAGTAGCCTCGTGCAGTCATCATCAACAGCATCTCACTGACGTGAGGTGACTGTTGGGAAAGGACCACGGAGCAAAGTTTGATACATTCCTTTGTTTCAGTGCAAAAACCATGGTAATACCCATCTCCTGCATCTGCAGAGCTTGGCTTCCTCTCTGGCTTGAAGAGGGAATTTCAACCTTTGGTAACATGGCAGAAGAATGGGATGCAGTGAGGCTGGCTACTGCCAAAGCTGCTGCCTACACTGCACTCAGGAAGAGCTTCCAGGCTGGAATCAGCATCTCTGAAACTGCTCCTCAAGTAACAAACAGCTTTGATGCCTTAAATACTGGCTTTGGAAGTTTCCTCTACCCTGATCAATGTACTTCCCTGCCTTCCTCCAGTCCCTAATGCCACTAGCCAGCTTCTCTCATCAGGCCATGAAATACCTGGGTATCACAGAGCAGGTATGTGGGCCCTGGCTTCAGGCTACAGGCCTGGCTCGGTGCTCAGCGAGGTGCAGGATGAAGCAGTCAGACTGGGGTAACACAGAGCAGCACTTCAGTACATCTTCACCACAGACTGTCAGGTTTTATGAGGAATGAGGCTTTCTTTCCTACCATGGGATGCTGGACACAAGTGAGCATTAGCTTCAGAGCTTACAGGACATTCCCCCCATGCTAAGATGAAACGAGGAGGCAGCCTCGCCTGCACAGAGACAGAAGCACAGTGTTCCAGGAGACACCTCCACATGACAGCAGGATAGGCAAGACAAAGAAGAAAGATACTGTATTGCACTAAACATGCAGATTCCACATTGGGTTCTTGGAAACAGGGGAGCATTTCACTTTGTCCAGCGTGTTGAACACAGAAGAGTAAAGAGCCCAGTGTATATTCTCCAGGTTGGTCACTTTTCCAGCTGTTGATCTTGCACTTGGTCCACCTTCAGTCTAGGGAAGGAACTCTTGCAAAAGAAGCCAAATCCATCAAGAAAGCATGCACATGTACAACAGCATCAAGCACACACTGGAACCCACTCACATGTAGCCAGGATAGATACTGTTGTGAGTTTCCCCAGCACAGGTACTGCCCTACATGTATTAGAAAGTCATTTTCTAGGAGATGCCACTGTCAAGACTGAGCTCAACTACTCCCTGTGACACCTACAGGGGAAAGAGTAGGACATCCTTCTCTCAGACAAGAGAAACACAAGAAATCAAAGTTCCAGATCTTAAATAAACAGCTGGATTATCACTCTAGCAGAATCTCTTCCAATTTACTTCAGTTACAGAAAGCTACATTGCAGTCTGATAGCTCATTTACAGTTTAAAGTCACAGGTAAATTAAGAAAAGCACAGAATTCAGACATGCAGGCTCTCAAGAAGCCTTCAGGATCTCCCCCCCTCCTCCCAAAACAACAGGCATATGGCTGTAAGAACTGATCTGACACAGTTCTGGAAGCACAGGAGGGCCCAACCATGAGGTCAGACACACTGAGCTGCAGGTTCCCCCCAGAGAGACACTTGTTTCTAAACAAGGCTTTAAAATAAAAGTACTTACGTTCCTTCTTCTCTCAGAAGAGCCAAGAATTTTTTCACTCTGTACTCAGGATCCATCTAAACACAAAACAAAACAGGTCTCCATTAATGTGTGTGGTGGCTTCACCCTGGCTGGAGGCCTGATGCCACCCAAAGCAATCTGCTAAGTGGGACAATAAGAAAGTGGGGCCACAAAGACAGTGGGAGAGCTGTGTGTGTGCTTTGCCTGTGCATCAGGCTTGTCTGGATGTTCTGCAGCAAAGTTGTGCAGAGGCAGCACTGCTCCAAAAGAGCTGGTCAGCACACTCTTAGCAGCTCATGTAGCCAGGAGATGAGGAGATGAGCCAGCTGGGACACATACACAGGTGTTTAAATGGCACTCTGCACACTGGCATCATCCCACACTGCCAATTCCAGCCTGGCTCTGTGAAAGCCAGGACCACTCTGTGTCTATCTGCACCCTTCCAGAGCTGGGACAGCAAATCAGACAGTCAGGAGCAGAAGGGACCAGAGATGTCCTCAATTTTCCTCTGTCTTCATTACCCCTTTGTTGTAGTTTGCATGGTGGGGTTCTGGTGGAGTTGGGGGGCTGCAGGGTGGCTTCTGCAAGAAGCAACTGGAAGCTTCCCTCAGGCCCAACAAAATAAACACCAGCTGACTCAAGGCCAAACTTCTTGTTGACCAAGGCTGAGCCCATCAGTGATGGTCACAGCACCTCTGGGAATCACAGTGAGGAGAAAAAAATGCAAACAGCTGCTTTGTGCTCCCAGAGAAGGGAGTGAGAAGGTGTGAGAGACTCTGCAGGCACCACTGAAGAAGGGGGATAAGGTAGGTCCTGACCAGTTTACTTTAGAGAAACAGATACCACCTGTACAGGGAGCTGGATGAAGCACCCACAGCAAGTACTGGACAAAACAAAGTGGCTGAAACCCCAGGTTACATGGACAAAGCAAGCTGGGAGCCAGAGCTGCCAGAGGCCAAGCTTAACCAAGCTCTCAACAAGCTTCAGGCTGCCCTCAGAAGGTATTTAAGGAAAAGGAGAAAATACATTTGATTCTTGACCATGAGCAGAAAAGCACAGCTGAGAGGGATCCCTGGCTGCCTCAGATAAGACACACTATTTCTGTAGATACTGGCAGCAAAAATGTCTGCTTCTGAAAGGACTTCTTCAGCGGAGTTACTCAGAGTGGCAGCCCACCAAGTGCTCAGATTTGATTCTCCTCTATGGCCCAAACTCACAGATTCTCCATGAGAAAGAAAAGTTGGGCAAACAAACTGCCAAGAAGTGGGCTTGGCTGACAAAAGCCCAACCCCCAAACTTCATCTTCCTGTTGGAGCTGGAAAGGCCTGGTTCCCATCAGATGCTGATGTCAAAGAGGGTGGTGAGGTGTTTGTTACCATCTACACACAAGCTTTCTGAAGGTGGTGGAGGCCCCATCCCTGAAGGTCAGGGTTGATGAAGGTCTGAGCAACCTGATCTAGTGAAGATGTCCCTGCTCACTTCAGGGTTGGACTAGAAGGGCTTTAAAGGTCCCTGCCAACCTAAAGCATTCTATGACTGTGAAACCATGGAAAAGTCACCACATGCAGAAGGAACAAGAAAGGACCAATCAGATTGTTCTGCTAAAACAACCCAAGCCTATCTGAGAGGGGTGTACACAAACAGATCTCTTCATTCAGCTGTGCTACCACCACCAGCTGACATGGAAGCTTGCCAATGCTGGTGGTGTTCTTCACAAACCAAAGATGCTGCCTCCAAGCCCTCTTCACTCAGCCATAAGAGAGGCACCAGGTGAGACACTTTGTCCATCATCTTTACTGACAGTTTCCACAGACTCTCTGGGAGGGGCAGCATCTGTCTGCAGCCACAGGATCTCATCCAAAAGCAGCAAAAAGGCCAACTTCATCAAACAAATAGCTTAGTGAAAACAGCAGATACAAATCCAGAAGGTTGATCTGCCCTGGATGGAGCAGAAGATGGTGTCAGAGTGCAAAGGGGAAGCAGGTTGTGTCCTGCAAAAGAGGAAGAGCTGTTATCAAACAGCATGAAGGATCTTCTGTAAGAACAGCATGGAGACTGTGACATGGCTCAGGAAGGTGGCAAGAGACTGGTTGTCCCTTTCTGGGCAGTGAGATCTCCCCAGGGCGTGCCTGGCACAAAGAAACTGAAAAGACTTCATTACCTTCAGTGCAGGGAAGAGGAGATACTCCACCAAGATGTGTGTGCCCTTGGGTAGAGCAGTACCCCCTAAACCTGTCCTAAAAGTCTTGGTGTGTCCAGAGACAGCGTTCAGTTTGAAATAATAGAGCTGCTGGGATCTGATGACCTTTCAAAACAACTTCCCATGTGTGTTTAAACATTACAGAGAAGCAGCTTAGATTACTTCAGGTTTTATTTCTGCTAAACAGAAGTTACTGATGCAGGAAACACTGGAGGTGCAAAGAGGGACTTTCTGGAGAGCTGCCTGGCTGGTTCAGGCTCTGCTCCAAGGAGGAGAGAGACCTCAGATTCTGGAGTGTTGCCAGCAAGGACCAAGAGCAACCAGACAGACAAAATAAGCTGAAGGAGCATGTCCTTGAGCTATGGAAACAGAAGGCTCATGTATCCAGCAGCACCTCAGGGCAGGGTGAAGCTAGTGAGGCACCCGATAGCGCTGTGAGGTGGTCCATGTACCACAGCCAAGGATACTTCCAAACTAAACTCTCCTGGCTTCACGTGGCAGATCAGGAGTGTATCCATTCATCAAAGACTTCTTTTGAACAGGAACAGAACATCAGACCAGGACACTCTGTGTGTACAAGATGACCAAATTAAGTGACACTAAATACGAGTAGTTCAACATTAAAGGAGGCCAGGAATAGCAACACAGAGTCTGAGGGGAATTAAGCTGCCAAAAAGTGTGGGCTTATGAGGCTCATAAACAAGGTAACAAAGCAACCCAAGATACCAGAGCAATGCAGTGATTCACTGTACTCCCAAGAAAGGATTCTGGTTCCTCAGGACTTTAGTCTGAAACAAACTCAAAGTCATCTGAACAGCTTAATAATCATAGAATGGCATGGGTTGGAAGGGACCCCAAGGATCACAGAGCTCCTACCCCCTGCCACAGGCAGGGCCACCAACCTCCAGGCCTGGAGCTACACAAGGTTGCCCAGGTCCCCAGCCAACCTGGCCTTGAACACCCCCAGGGACAGGGCATCCACCATGTCTCTGGGCAGCCCCTTCCAGCCCCTCACCACTCTTTCTGTAAAAAACTTCCCCCTAATATCTCCTCTAACCCTTCCCTCCTCCAGCTTCACTCCACCCCCCTTGTCCTGCCAGTCTCTGCCCTTTAACAAGCTGATTCCCCTCCTGTTCCTCTGCTCCCTTCAGGGACTGGAAGGCTGCAATGAGGTCCCCCCACAGCCTTCTCTTCTCCAGGTTGACCCAGCCCAGCTCCCTCAGCCTCTCTCCATAGGGGAGCTGCTCCAGCCCTCTGAGCATCTTTGTGGCTCCTCTGACCCCTCTCCAACAGCCCCACCTTTCTTGTATTGGGGGCCCAGCTCTGGACACAGGACTCCAGCTGGGGCCTCACCAGGGCAGAGCAGAGAGGGACAATCCCCTCAAGCACACGTCCTTACATACAGTGTACACTGGTTTGACCAAGTCTAGTACAACAAAAACCACAGTTGGATTCAGTGACTGAAGACAAGGGGCAAGAATTTCTTCACCACAGGATCTTATCAGCTGAACTTCAAGAACTTTCACCCATCACTTGGAATTTTTAGGGGATTTCAGATTTGAATCTTTTTAGAAAGTTGTGGTCCAGCTCAGTTAAAAAGAAAAGGAACTGGTCTGGGCCTTGTCATTTGGTGAAATCCTGTGTTCCTGTAAAGACAAGCCAAAATGAGATCACTGTGGTCTTCCAACACATTGCAGACTTGAGTCTTCTGCTCAGTGAGAGCCTGTTTTGCTTTCCTGTGTTTACAGCAGTTCAGCACATGGAGTCACATATAACACCTCAGACCTTTTGGAGAGCAGCTTCATATTCAGCTTCCACCTATGCTGTGACACAACTGCCTGCCCTGTGTATAAGTCACCTTCTGCCAACCATCTGTGCACAGCAGCAAAAGGGGGATTATCAATCATCTGTCCCTGCACTGTACACTTCCCTGGTTTGCAAGGAATGGCAGAGTCATGGTTCTGCCTGGCTTCTCCCAGCCTGATCAGTCACAGACTCACCTACAAACCAGTGGTTTGGTTAAAAAAAATGCCTAAGACCAGTTTAACTATCCAGAGAGTCTAGGGCAGTGTGAAGCCTCCCCATCTGAGCATCATAGGTGTGCAGCCACGGGGCGATGCTCTGAACAAGACTGGGGTAAGCATTTCCACCCATGGTCCTGATTCAGAACAGCCCATAATTTACATAACCTTCACCTCTGGTTTTGAAAAGAACCAACACTGAAGGTCAAAGCAGCAAAAGGAACCGTCCTGTGTCAGAAGGAGGAATCCATTGTCAAGGCTGAGCGAAACGGTGCGCCGGAGCCGGGCAGTCCCTGCAGGCCTGAGCCCCTTAAACACATTTAATACATGTGAGCAATGACTTACTGACTTGCCTGTAGGTATGGAATTAAAAGCCAAGGAAGAAGAGGAAAAAGTAATCTAGATAAATGACTTTATTCCCTGAGGTGACATCCAGTCAGAGCAGATCCTTAGCGCTGTGCAAGTTTTAACAGAATTGTGACTAGCGAACAGAGGGATACATGACTTATATGCTGCTGAACTACATGCCTCTTAGCTTATGCTCAGCCTCTCCTAGGAAGATCTAAGGATGGTTCACTCAGCTGCACTAAATCCATTTGATGTGAAAAGAGAGTGTGTGAGAAGGGGGGGGGGGGGGGGGGAAGGACTCCGAAGGGCGCTGAAATGTCAGCGGCGGAGGATTAGGGCTGCACGCTACACCCTCTCATTTTCAGCATGCACACACTGTGGAGCAGCAGCTTGATGCTCCCAGGCATAGCTGATGGCTGCGGGGGAGGGTTAAGAGCTACATATTTCTACCCTCTGCAATTATTTTCTTTAAAGTGCTGAAAGTGGCAAATAAAGAGAAGAGCAGCTGAACAGCCTGACAGATTTATCATCTTCGGGGAAAGAGCTCATACACCTGCACAGGCACCTTCTGCTTTAAAAAAAACATAAAACTCCCAAGTGATTGCTATCTGGAATCTTAACATGCTGGGTGCAGAGAAGAAATTTCATGAAAGGTAAGTTAATCCAATCCCTCCAGTTGCCAGATGCTCCTCTCTGAAGTGCAGCTCCAAACAGCCCATAGGCATTGTGGTTTTAAAGATCTCTCCGCAGCCCAAGACCTGGTGATTTCTTTGTTCAGAAAATTTCCTCTCACTGTAGCTCTTTTCTCAACCTGATTCAAAGGTTCCTACCACCCAGCCAAAGTAGGGAGTTTGCAGAGAAGTGAGAACCTCTAAGACTCATCTCTTCATCCCCCAGTCCTTCCCAGACCAGAAAAATTCTTACTTGTAATGACATTTCTATCAGCATCAGCAGCTTCTTGATACCGATCCAGACAGGCTTCCCTTTGACATTCTGTGCAATAGTGCTGCGTTCCTTGTCTTTGAAGTTACCCAGGAGCTGGGGGAGGAAAAATAATGTAAGAACACTAAACAACAAGAGATTGTCAGTAGGAACAATGCTACCCAACTCAGGAGAAAGGGAATGTGAAGCTAGAAGAAATGTTTTTGCAATATATCCAGACACTTAAGATTCTTTTATTCCATCATGGTGCTTTTCACACCATCTCTACTCAAACAGGTAGTGATTCTCTTCTCTGATTCATTCCAGGCTTTCTCCAAATTAGAGTCCAGAAGGAACATGGTGGTTCAAATCACAGTAAATTTTCCAAACCTGCCCCAGGAGTGTCTGGGTCCTTGGTGATGCTGTCAGTGTGACAATATCCCTAATGTGAACAAAAGATTTCCCTGTTTACTTTAACAGCCCTCAATAGTCACTGAATTTCCACTAGGGCAGGGAGTAAGAAGTCACCAAGGGCACAAATTCATAAAGAACCTATAATCTCTTCAGCACCAACCACCTTCATTTGATGTTGTTCCAGTTAACAAGCTTGGCACCCTCCAGGGTTTAAGTGCCCCTTAATTTTACTCATTACCCACTTCTATGTCCTCAGAATCTTTCAACCCCTCCACAAACTTTCTCCCCATTTTCTCATTTTGTTAATTTATCTTGTGAAAAAGCAATTCAGAGAAACCCAACACGATGTCCCAACATCACGTTCAAAGTAGGACAGCGTTCCCAAATGCAGAGCTACTGTAAAAATCTGCTGGAAACTTTGAGCTTGTCTGTCATCCTTCAACTTCTTCTCACCTCCAAAGCCTCCATCAGCTGCTCCCCTGTTGCAATGTTGGGCACGTGAATGGTAGTGCTGAAGGCGTTCAGCATCTCCATCTCCTGCAGGACATCTTTGCGACTGGTGGTTCCGATGATCAGGAGCTTGCGGCCCTGTGCACACAACAGAGCAAGGGTCAAGAAAGGGAAAACCAGAGAGGAACCAGCCTTGGGGAGCTTCAGCTAGCTACAAATGAAAAAGAGAAAACAATAACGTAAAAATACCATGTAAAATAAAATGAACAGAGTTAAATCCATCAGTAATTGAAGTTGACAACATCAACCACACTAGACTACAATCAGACTCCAGAAGTCAGAGCAATACCACCAACAGGGCCCAAAAATTACTACCTTTCTTTCTAAATTCATCAGTATAAATAGCTGAATCCTCATTAAAGTGTGAGCAAATCCCCACTCCCAAGAGCTGAATTATGGGTGAGGTCCCAGGGGAACAGCTTGTCCTTGGAAGTCCTGTGGATACCATCAATTCTCTGGCACCGTACAGGCAGCTCCAATGGTTTCACAGCTCACTGCTGTGAGTTCCTAAGACTTCCCACTGCTGGTGTGGCTGTATGAAAGGCCAGTACATCATCTGGCAGCCTCCAAGCTCAAACCAACAGCACACACCAATTTCAAGCTGGCCTGAACAGTAGCAGGGTTCATAAGTAACAGTGATGGATGGCAAACATCAACTGCCAGTAAAAACCAGCTCCTGCCAGTTCCTCTTGCAAATGCCATGTCAATGCTCTGAGTTTTACCATGCAGCGTTTCAGACCCTGGTACGTGTTGGCTGGTGGAAGGAGCTGTTGGGATTATCAGCTGGGACCAGTCTCTTTTCCCATCTGGCACAGGAGGAGCCCATGGGCTGAGGAGAGACCTGGCCAGCCAAGAATCCTGCTCTTTCACTGTCCAGAAGGTTAGCTGACACTCAGAGACAAAGAGTAAAGTTGTCTATTCTGACTTTGGGACACAAAGTCAGTTCATCATTATTAAAAAACAAACCCAAACAAACAAAAAACCATCCCCATGGAGCAGCCAGAAGGGATTCCACACCTGCTCCACATTCCTGTGAGAAGGGAAGAAAACCCACTGATCTTTGAGGAGGATGACACATCTTCACAGCATTTTTGTGTGTCCCCAAGTGCCACCAGATTCACTGACTTGTGTTTGAACTGATTACACTCCTGTTTTGGGCAACAGACAGCCAGAAAGCACCAGAACTGGTCATGAACTCCAGCACCACTTCAAGCTCGTTTTCAGCCACAGTGATGCCTGGTGGGTTGAACCCTGAGTGTGTCCCAGGTCAGGAGCTTCACACAAAGGCACAGTCAGGGAATCACTGACTCACCACGCTCACGGGCTCAGCCACCTCCTCAGAGGGGGAATCACTGGAAACCTGTGGGCAGTTTAATGGGGGAAAGCAGCCAGCTCCAGAGCTGACTACAGAAACACCAGGTTTAAAGCTGTGGTGGGAGAAGGGAATGGTTTATTCCTAGGCAAAACTCACATGCTGGCAGCACACTGCAAGCAGAAAAAGGTCCCAGTGTCTAAAAGCACTAGTAGAAAGCCTTGAGAGGGGCACATCTGCAGAAAACATACCTACTGCTACCCAGGAGGCTGCCACCACCACCATGTGCTGCATGTCCAGAGCTTTACAATACCCTATTTGTTTCCTTTTTGATGGTTGTCATGCAGCAAGGGCAGTAAAATGTTTCACAAGTTTATCATCTGAGCAACTGAGTCAGATCTTGCACGCAAAGAACAACGTACTCAGAGTAGGTGAATGGCCTTTGATCCTTACTCCTGTAAAGAGGAATTCAGAAAGCCTCATCAGGGGCTCATTTACAGCTAAAGCACCTAAGGGACTGAGAAGAATCAATGATGCATCCAGGAGAAAAACACTTTACCTACATGGAGATAGAATTTGAGCTGTGCTCATCTCTGGGAGGGGCTGGTCCAACAGTCCAGACACAGGCTTGGAAGCTGTGTGAGTCCCCCAAGAACATGTGAACCATCATCTCCTGGCCCATGGAAGTGTGGAGCAAACACCTCTGATGCTGTCACGTTACCAACTCAAAGAGGCACTCAGGGTAACAGACAGAACTGATTCTCACCACTGTCAGAATGAGAAGATGGGGATTACCAGATTTCAGGGAGGAAATTCCACCTCAATTCTGACTCACTTTGCCTCATGGTTGCTCTGGATTTGCCCAGCACACCGTCCTCAGTGAGTTTTTGATTCATGAATAGTGCTGATGTATCTGATGTTATATACACTATAACAAGGGTAAAAGTGGAAGGAGAATTCCCGCTGCCTCATGCATCACCCTGTAACCAGGCACGCACACAGCCAGCAGCTGGAGCAGTTTTCTTGCTACACAGGTGAGGTACTGGGTACAAAGGAAGCCAAAGACAGACTTGAACAGAACCACAGCCTCCAAAACATACCCCAGCCCCCTCTCACAAGCACAAATCCACCCAATGCCACACCAGCCACCAAGACCAATCTGCTTTACAAGCTACAGCCACTCTTGAAAAAAATCATTTTAAAGTTTATTACTGTATGTAACTCCCAAAGAACAGTGTGCATAAGGGATTGTGTCCTTACCAGTTTCCCTGTGAACTATCAACATCTGAAGAGGAAAAAACATGCTCAACTACCGCCAGCAAGGCAGCATCTGTTCCCAAAATACAGCTAACAGCATGTGTACAGTGCCTGGTACAGCAGATAAGACTTCAATCAAGGGAATAACACAACTTGCAGACCGACTGCTTGAAGGATGCTACCTGATGCAATGCTGATGGAAGTCCATGCTTGCTTATAATAGAAGTGGAGTCTAGTTTGGGGCTTCATCAGAGACTAAAAGTTCCTCTGAGAAAGGATGTGAGCAGCAGAGAAATGTAATTAGTGAGGTTTTACCTCCTCTAACTTCAGGTGTCTATGCAGATCCCATTCTCTGCCATTTCCTTCTCTGTTGATGGAGCCCAGATGCCATGTACCTCCTCCCAGAAAAGCTGCCTACACTCTGGACTCATACAGCAAAGTATTTTCCAAACAACTAGTTCAGTCATAGAAAACCAAACCGCTGACAGCCACATTTAGCCAGATGGATCCCAAACTTGCTGTAAATCAGGCCAGGGGACAATTACCACACACACAAAAATGACTCTAAATGAGTTATTACCATTTAGGAAAGCCACTGGAATCAGTCATTGTGGGCAGTTCTGTGAAAACACCAGCTCAATGCTGAACCATACTCCAAATGCAAACACTTGGACATTTTTAGAATGGGAAAAAGTAAACCAAATCAGAGGAAAGCAGTGGGGAGGGTTAGAAATTAGGAGTAACTTCCTTAAGTAGGCTCTTGGTAAACGGATGGGGGTAAACAGAGGTCTGTGAAATCCAAGACGGTGTGAGGAGATGTGGGGGGGAAACTGTTGTTCCTGAAAATAAACCCAAGGGAGCAGCACCTGAAATTATCAGTATCACTTGTACACTGAACAAGAAGACACTTGCTTTCACCACACAGGTACCTGACCTCAAGCAGGGAGCTGAGAATTGAAACTTCTGCAGCTTTGCCAAAGCAAGAGGACAAGTCAACAGAGGCTGGATCCATCGGATCTAAAAGCTTTTAGACAACCCCCTTCAGATCCACGCTCAGGACCCTGAACCACTGACGACTGACAGGCTGAGGTGGCTACTCTGCAAAACAGGGCTTCAAAGATTTAACAGCTCCACCCAAAGCATAGGGATTTTTTCCCTTGCTCTTTTCCAAGGAAGCTACAAGCTGCAACTTGCTACCTTTAAACTTGACCCACTGGAAAGCCAGTTGCAGTAAAACAAGCATAATCTCTGCTGTATCAATTACTGAAAGAAAATGAAGTGTCAGGAGTTTCTGACCTACAAGTCAGGTAAGTTTTGCCCCAGGGATTATCAAAAAGTGGGAAAAGCCATGCAGCCAAGCTGAAAAAGCTGCCCTCATCCAACTACTCCACAGTGACATCACAGGATTTATTCTTCCTATTGTGAGATGTACTACTATACAGTGTTCCCACTGTCACAATCCTTCACACTTTTGGTCAGTAATTCCAGCAGCAGCCCCTCCAAAGGCAGCATGTCTTGTGCTCAGCCCATACAGGCTCAGGATTCAAGCTGAACAAGAGAGCAACTCTTCAGAACTTGGCTTTTCAGCAGCTTGAGATTGTTGCTATCAGGCTCATTACCAGGGCAGTTCTAGGCCCAGTTCTTCCACCAACAGAGATCAGGTACAGACACGTCTCTCAAGTCTGGATTCATCCTGTAGGCAAAAGAAGTGCCCCAGTTTGGAGCCCAAAATCCAAATGGATACTGGGAGACACCCACTATAGGTGTGCATGTCTTGCCCCACTGCCTTCTACAAGTGGGATAACTCCAGATGCCATCCCTGCTCCAGGGAGTTCAGCTGAATAAAGGGCTTAATCAGGCAGAGAACTATGGGGTGCAGAGATCCCAAGAGGAAGAAGCTGTAAATGACTGTGTTTTATGAGACTGATTCCTCTAACACCATGTTCCCCACTGCACTGACTACCCAAGACAAACCAGAACACAGAAGATTTACAGACTCTGCTACAAGCAAATGGAGCCTCAGGACATCAGCAAAGAATCAAGTGAGAACTGCTGCCCACAGCAAGGGGAGCACCTACAATGCTATAACCAACTACCAGTGGAGACTGATGCTCAACTTTGGACCCTTGTACATTTTTATGCCCACGTTTGGGCTGTCAGCAAATCTTCACACCTAAGGGGAGAAAACACAACTCCCCAGGATTACAAGCGTAAATGTAACATCACTGTTGACTGGGGTTGCTCCTGATTCACTCCAAGTGACATGGAATCAGGGATGCATCTGGGATTGTATCAAACAAGGAGATTATTCCCCTCTTCCCCCCGTCGACTTTCATCCATCAGCAAAAGCCTCCAGCATCCCAGAAAGGAAAGGGGTTGGGGGCCTCTAGGAGCAGTGGAAGAGCATCCACAAGAGTGGTGGAGAGCATCTCACTAAGCCAGACATTTCATAACACTGCACAAATTGTACATCCAGCTTAGCGCTGGGATGCTGCAATGGTCTTTCACCCTTTGAGCCGATTGTTAGCTTTTCACAGGAACCAGCAGGGAAGCACATGTGAAACCTCTGTGGGGCTGGTGAGTGTCTCCATGCCTTGTGTGACTCTGCATGTAGATGAAGCAGCTTCGGCTTTCGGAGCTGCTGCTGCTTAGTTCTCAGAGAAGTCCTTTTCTCCCGCTCGGCTCCCTGCTGCGACAGTCCTTTTCAGTCTTTCTATCCCCCCCTCAGTCTCTTCTCCTGCACAGCACAGAAACTTGAGTGAAATAAAGACCCAAGAGAACATGGTTTATTTTCTTCTCTTCAATCCATTTTAGAAAAGCTTTTTAATTTGTTTAAAAGAAAAAGATGCTAAACAAAACGTGATGTTTTCCAGTCTTCTTGAACTAGTAGTAATAGATACCACTATTTAAGCACTGAGTGGAACTAGCAAGCATGAGCCACAACCAGGAATTTAAAGATGGTTTTAGTTTCTTTAAAGTCTAACATGTTTACTCTCAAAACTTCTGCAAAGTACAAACAAGCCAGAAAGCCCAGAAAACCAGAAGCTTCACGTAAATCACATCGCCTCAACAGGATGAGGGGAGTCTGGGAGGCAGCTCTCACAAACCAATTCAACAGAGACATATATCTCAATGCATAATTAATAAGGTTTCATCCCAGAAATGCTCCTCTTACACACATAGCCTACAGTAATTGTAGGGAGCTGCTTGCACATTAAGTATACTCTCTGCAAGTGATGTGACAACACTCTGTGAATACATAATCCCGGCCACAAAGATGGGAGCGGCAGAGCCGCGCTGCTGAAGCGCACCCTCTGCTTCCCACCCGCTCTTTGCTTGTGGTTTTGCTGTTATCACCGCTAAGCTTGCAAATCAAGGCTGTATTTCAGGCCCCTCTGACTCCTGACACAGCGAAGAGCCTCTCTGACGGCAATGGGGAACAGGCATTGCCTCCACAGCATCCTGCCGACACGGCAGGCACATCCCAGGACACTCCACCTGTATGAGGAATGAACCCATCCAGGCTCCCAATCCCACAGAAATTTGAGTTGGTTTGACCTCATGGAGCAGGTTGGTACCACTGATGCTACTCATGGACATTTAAAGGATGTATCTGCATCTCAGATTACAACAAACCCCCTCAAACCAGCCAGTGCTTCCAAATAAATTGCTCCCCAAGGGAAGCAGGGACTGGGAACAGTGTTGATTAACTGGCAGGATTATCTCCCTTGTGGGATTCTCACTTGAGTTTAAAACCCCCAAGAGTCTCCATGCCCAAAATCAGTATTTTTCACAGTAAACATTCACAGCAGAAGTGGCTTTTTCCTGCATGGCTCCACCCCTGGGATACTGTGGAGTGGTTTAAAAAGAAGATAACCCCACATGCCATGGCTGTCACAGGGACACGTGCTTGGAGGAACCCCATCAGCAAGGGTCTGTCCAACCCAATGTCCTAATTTCCACAGTAGCCAACAGCAGACACTTAGGGAAAAAAATAAAAAGAGAAAAAAGAAAAAAACCCAACACATCATCAATCAAACAGTGACATTTCCTCAGAAAACTCTCTCTCTACCCTCCAACAATTTATGGCTTAAGTCACCATAATATTGGCTGTCAAGGCAAAGTCTCCCAGCCTCAAGGGCATTTCAAACATTGCAGAGTACAAATCTCCAGCAACATGCATAAACTTGGCAAATATCTGTGAGCTTCACAGCCTGCATCCTGCTGTCAGGGAGACTTGGGTGCCAACAAAAGTGCATCCAAAGCAGCGAGATACGTTCAGGGGACACACAGAATCACAAGGTTGGAAAAGACCTTTAAGATCATCAAGTCCAACCATTCCTGTCCTAAGCTAAACCATATCCCTGAGCACCTCATCTACCCTTTTTTAAACACATCCAGGGAAGGTGACTCAGCCCCTCACTGGGCAGCCTGTTCCACATCCAGCCATTACGGGATCGCCATCATGACAATGGCAGGACAAGGGGGATGGAGTGAAGCTAAAGGAGGGAAGGTTTAAATTGGATATTAGGGGGAAGGTCTTTACAGAGAGAGTGGTGAGGGGCTGGAACAGGCTGCCCAGAGAGGGGGTGGGTGCCCCATTCCCGGGGGTGTTCAAGGCCAGGTTGGCTGGGGCCCTGGGCAACCTTGTGTAGATCCAGCTTGGTGGCCCTGCCTGTGGCAGAGGGGTGGAACTCTCTGATCCTTGGGGTCCCTTCCAGACAAGTCTATGATTCTATTATCATCAGAAATGGTTGTGCTGGGGCACACAGAAGCCTCTCTGTCCCAGCTTACATTGTACTGGAATCCAAGTTCTGTGTTAGCAACTTCATATGGCATGGAGAGCTCTCTGGGAAAAACCTTTGTTCTCCCAGGTTGACAGTCACAAGGGGAACTTCAGGGCCTGTGGCATTATAATTTATTTCAAAGTTCTGTATTTGAAAGGTCTTTTCACCGAACTCTCTAATGAAAACACCACTCATACAGACAGTACCTGTTTCCAGGACATTAAAAATTTAAAAAAATAAATTGGGTTCAACCAGGCTGTGCTGCTCTGCTGCTTCGTGACACCAACTTTCAAGGTTTTCCTGTTAGTATGTTATTTATTCATGCAGACACTTCCACACAGGCAGCAGAATTCCAGTGAATGACAGGAAAACGGTAAACAAAAAAGAAAAGTCTCTGCCTATTTGTCTCAGTCAGCACAAGCTTCAGAAACATCTTCACTTGTGATGTTCTTCAACCTCATCAAGCCACAAAGTGCAAAGACGGGATGTGAGATGCAAGACCTTAAGCTCTCTTCACCCACTGTAATTAACACCTGATCATTTCAAGCTAAGAACAAATTAAAACCCCCAAGATCCACAATCATACACATCCCTTCAAACTTGATTTTAAACCAGGGAGCACATGGCTGAGCCAGGGACTGATGTGGCCTGAACAGCTCCTTGGTTAAAGCGGACAGTTTGCACCTTGACGTTCTACATGGCAAAGGTTAACCCTGATCCCTTGGTGTGTGCAGGGCTAACTGCCAAAGATTCAGCCTCAAACAGTTGGTAATTAATTTGTGGTTATCCTAGAAACGTCTACATGAAGGAACAGCAGCAGGTGAGGATTAACCTGACTGAATGGGAGACAACAGCACTCGCACCGCTGGCAGCACCGCAGCTGGCAGCAAGACACAACGCTTGGAGTTTTGACACTGGAAACAGGAATAGGGCATCTCACCCCTCGATTCCTGTCTTACCTGAGGGGGGGCTTTCTTCAGCAGCACAAGAAGGGCTTGCAACACCAGATTAGAGAACCGTGGTCCAATTGGGACATAGTCTGAAATGAAAAACACACGTTTTAATGCCCACTAAGCAGATGCACATTTAAACCACTTCTCCGAATCAAAACCAGTTCTAGACTCCCAAAGTAGAGGGTTCCAGATCATTTCCAGTTGCACAATACTGCAAATACTGAAGTGTTCCTGCACAGTGGGCAGCAGGGTGCCTGCTCACCCTCACTCACCTAGAAGCCTCTCAATGTCGTCCACGACCACACAGCTGAGCTGGGACTTGTACGCGTCATCAAAGATCTGGAAACCAGCAAAATGACTCACTGTTAATCAGCAGCAAAGCTACCACAGTCGTGATAGGACCTGTTGACATGTTTTTACCAAACACAGAAGGATTTAAAGGAATAAACAGAGCCTGGAAAAGATAAGTACCAAGACAGTGGAGTCTCCCTGTGTTTAATAATCAACTGCCACCTCGACAGATCCAGAGCTCAGCTCTGTACTGAGCCTCTCGCACTGAAAACAAAGCCAGCTGCCCTGTGCTTAACTGTGAGCAACGGGCAAAACCAGGTGCTGCTCCTCTGTGGTCTGGAGCTGGGCAATCCCAGTATGTCAGCACACCCCCCAAATCCCCCACCACTGTAACCAATTACCAAGCTGGATCTTGGTTACGTCTCATCACAGCACAACACAAGGAGAGACAACCAGGGGATCAGGCCCAGTCACCGTGGGTTTACGAAAGGCAGGTCCTGCCAAGCTAACCTGATCACCTTCTATGACAAGGTGACCTGTTCAGTGGATGAGGGAAGGCTGTGGACTTCAGCAAAGCCTTTGACACCATTTCTCACAGCATTCTGACTGAGAAACTGGCTGCCACTGGTCTGGCCAGGTGCAGCCTCTGCTGGGTAGAACACTAACCACGTTATCAATGACCTGGGTGAAGGGATCGAATGTTCCCTCAGGAAGTTCGTGGGCGACACTAAGCTGGGAGGAAGTGTGGATCTGCCTGAGGGCAGGGAGGCTCTTGAAAGGCATCTGAACATGCTGGATCAATGGGATGAGACTAACGGATGAGGTTCAACAAGGCCAAGTGCTGCGTCCTGTGCTTGGGACAGAACAATTCTGAGCAGCGCTACAGGCTGGGGGCAGAGTGGCTGGAGAGCTGTCAGGCAGAGAAGGACCTGGGGGTGTTGGGTGACTGTGACTGACCACGAGCCAGCAGTGTGCCTGTGTGCCCAAGGAGGCCAACGGCATCCTGGCTTGTGTCAAACACAGTGTGGCCAGCAGGACCAGGGAAGGGATTGTGCCCCTGTGCTCAGCACTGGTGAGGCTGCACCTTGAGTCCTGGGTTCAGTTTTGGGCCCCTCACTACAAATAGACATCAAGGTTCTGGAGCAAGTCCAGAGAAGGGCAACCAGGCTGGGGAAGGGGTTGGAGGGCAAATCCTCTGAGGAGCGGCTGAGGGAGCTGGGGGTGTTCAGCCTGGAGAAGAGGAGGCTGAGAGGAGACCTTCTCCCCACCTACACTGACCTGACAGGAGGGTGCAGAGAGGTGGGGGGTGACAGGACAAGGGGGAATGGCCTCAGGCTGCACCAGGGCAGGTTCCAATCAGACATCAGGAAAAAGTTCTTCCCAGAAAGGGTTATCGGGTGCTGGAACAGGCTGCCCAGGGAGGGGGTTGAGTCACCGACCCTGGGTGTAATTAGCAGACAGGTCGATGAGGTGCTCAGGGATATGATTTAGTAGAGGACACAAGTATGGTTGAACTCCGTGATCTCAGGGTTGGAAAAGACCTCTGTGATTCTGATTCTGGGTACAGACCAAGCCTCCACATCACCCATTATCAAGCAGCATACCTGGCACTAAGGACATTGGCACACGCCAGTTCAAGGTCCAAAAGGCTCCTTTTTGAACCTAAATTATAAACTAGGCTTCCAGCTACGAGCACATTGCTTCTCCTGGAACCTACACAATCCTGCAAACTGACTGCAAGTAACATTTCACCCCACACTTCATCCCATGTAATTCAGCTAGAAGGGTGAGCAGTGGCTTGCTTCAGTAAATGAGATCTCCTTCTTTCCACCTGGCTACTTGAAATGATTTAAGATGTTCCTCTGGTTTGCATTCCCCCAGCTCCCCAAGCTGTTAAAACTCTTGTTTAACTCCATGTTACCACCTCAAAACTGTTCCCAGTGTCATTCAGGCAGGATCTATTCCTTCCAAGTATAAACCTGAGCCCTTCCTGCCTTCATCTTTGCAGGCAGAGCTCCAGACTCACTCATCACAGATCAGGTCTTTTGTTCCTCTGTTAGTCATGATTACACATCAGAGCCAACTGGGGCAGAGCCTTGAAATTTTCCCTGAATCACTTTGTGTCAGTGCCACAAAAACATTAATTTAAATAAAGATATGTAGAGGAATTTCAGACCTACAAAGGCCAGAAAACACAATCATAAGGGTAATGCACTTTTCTGTCCACTGGAGAACCAGAGAACAGGATTTCAAGTCAAGCAGCAGAGTAGGACACACAGTTACCTTCTTCATTGCTTGGCACTTGGCCGTTTCAGAAAACCCAATCATCTTGTCAGGAGAACAGATCTTGATAAAGGGAAAGTTGGATTCTTCTGCTATTTTTGCTGCTAAAGCTGTCTTCCCACTGTGGGGGGGACCTGAAACAAAGGACAACCTTTAAGAAAAAACAAAGGAGCAAACAGCCATGGTATGGTCAGCACAGGTGACATTTTAAGCATGTTTAGAAATAAGGTCAAAGACCTTTACTTCTACTTGCACAAGGAGCACACTAACTCCCAGGGCAAGCCTATCCTCCAGGTGAAGGAAGTTGATGCAACTATTTGAGCCCACACAGACTGATTTGCTGGGAACCCAACACAAAAGAGGATGTTACAGGCTTTGTAGGGCCAGTCACTGCATCCATATCACCACGTTTGGGTTTTGGATACACTTCCTGAACTGTTTACACCCCTTATAAACATGATTTCTGTGGATACTGCAGCAAACAGGTTAACAGCATGAATGCCAGGTACCAATTTGGTAGCTGCCTGAATTCATACCAGAATCTTTGAGATCAAAGATACATCTTGATCTATGCACCCAGATCAAATCAAATCTGGAGCATGAGAAGGAATTGCACCCAAGCAATAGGTTGGTGTGGTGGGTCAGCCCCAAACAGCGGCTGAGCTCCACACAGCACTCACTCCCAGAGGAGAAAGAGTCTCCATGGGTTGGGATAAGGACAGTTTGCTGACAAGCACCATGAAAGAAGAACAATAATAGTGAATTACACTCACACATGGTGATAACAGAGTAGTTACTGACCCCATGATTACAGAGTGCTGCATGGTGCAAGGACTGGCCAACCTGATGCCCCGGCCATGCTCGGACTGTCCTGGAGGCACCAAACCAGTGCCCCTCCCCAGTCAGCCTTTTTTACTGGGGAATGATGGTGTGGAAAACAGCTGGGGCTAACTCAGCTCACCTGGGTTAACTCAGCTCACCTGGGCTGTATGCCTGGGGAGGTTGACTCTGGCCTGGCCAGAACCAGGACAGTTGGCCACAAGCACAGAGAATTATTCAGCAGATCTATCCAAGGTAATTTCAGAGCTACAAACCACTAAGCCATAGTGGCAATCCACACTTTTTGACTTCAGGAAAAAGAAGACAGAAAGCTAAATTACAAATTTCACTCCACTATCTGGAACACAGATATTGGATTTAGTTTCCTAGACTCTTCATAGGAGGTGACAGCCTGGAGAGAGGGCAATCCACCTCTGTCTAGCAGCAGGCATCTAACTGTGCCCAGATGAACTACTGTTTGAACTCAGCTAATTACTCTGATAAGCCCTCCAGTGACTTCAGAGACAATTTAGACAAGTAAATCAGCACTGTAAAACACCCAATGTTTAGGTTACTGTTACTGTTCTGTCCCAAGAACAAGGCCTCTCCCAGGCTTGAAGCCAGTTTTTACCTAAAGCAATTTCACCCAGGTAAACCAAACAAGACCAATTCTGGTTTTCCTCCCATGTGTTTTCTATGTCCAGCTGCAGGATATAACAGATGACCACCTGGGCAGCTGATAAAAATAGTTTCCAGAAGCCACTTCATTTATTTAAATATATTTTCTTTTTTCTTAAATTTACCTTCTAGAAGGACGCTGACCAAAGGAGTGCGGTCACTGTTCTTGGTCTGCTGAACCAGCAGCTCCCCATCATCCAATACTCTCGTTACTGGATCACCCCACTTAATAATACCATTCATGATGTAGCTTGCATAGTCTTCCTGGTTGGTTCCAAAGGCCTGTGTTGAGAGGGAACATTTATTTTGCATCACATCAGAAACACATGAAACAAACATCACCAAAGTGACCAGAACCAAGACCCGCTGGAGACAGTCTCAGTCCACAGCACTGCATGCATTTAGAAACATCTTCTCATACAGCCTGAAAACAAATTCTAACCAGTGCAAGTTGCCCATGGGTTCTGAATCCACACCATTTAAAGACAACTCCCAAAATGAGGCTTAAACCTCAAACTCTAGTCCTTATTAAAGCTGAAGTTAATTATCCATTAACCTAAAAGGGAGAGTGTGCAGACAAGGAGAAGACATTCCAGGTTGTTCTCTAGTTACTCTACTCCTTTTTAGAATTCTTGTATGCAACAAAAGGCAAAGCCAGAGCCTTTGTACTGGATGAGAAGGAGACTCCCTACTTTCATTCCTCCAGCACAGGACACATTGCCTCAGCCCACAGCACATTGGTCATAGAGCCAGCAAGAGCAGTTAGTGATGTGAAGGAGCAACATCCTTCTGGGATCAGACATGCAGCAGAGTCACACAGTGCCTACTTACTGGTTTGATATCATTCTCCAGAGATGCAAAGAAATCTCCTCTTGTCACACGTAAGCTCTCTGCCTTCTCCATATCCACTTCCACCTTGTTGCTGGCCTAATAAAGGCAATAAAAGACACTCAAGTACAGCAGTTCCACACACTCATCAACTTCCACCCACAGAGTCAACCCTGCAGTTGGTTTGCATGAACAAGAAAATGCTTCTCAACAAGACATCATTGGGCATATGCTGGATACCACTGGAGCAACCATCATCTTATGAGCCACATCCATATGCAAACACCACAAAGCCATTAACAGTTGTGGAAAGCTGAAGTAAAGAGTATGGTCATGACCCCACGTTTCAGAGAAGCTACTCCAGCACACAGCAGGATGGAAGCTCTGCACCAGCCTTGCCATTGCTGGGCTACTTTGACTACATAAATCAAGTGCTGGTGAGACTCAGACTGGTGACCAGTGTGGGACTGGTCTTGCTTAAGTTTAAATTTCTAAAAGTTATTGGAGTTACGTGGGCTCCCCTTGGAGTAGGGAGCTACTCCCTCCATTTAGAGGCTGTAGAAAAAGATTCTTTGCTGTGCCTTCTGGGTGCTGGGTGGGGATGGGATGGAGCCTCCTCTTTTGCATCACTTTTTCAGAAAGACAAAGTTTGGTTTATCCCAACCCTGAGTCTACCCACTTCATCTCTGGGGCTTGAGTCAACTCCTATTCACACAGTTCTACTGCAGGAGGTTCTGGTTTCCTATTCAAACCATATTAAAGATAAACCATCAAGCAAATACTAGATTTCTTTCTGGTTTATCTTTAATCTTCTTCAGCTCAACCAAATTTAGGCATCTTCCCAAGGCAGCACTATCAGTGTTAGTTGGAATTAATAACCAGAGTTAGCTCAGCTCCCACTGCACTCCTTTCTAAGCAAAAAGCATCACCTTTCCCCCTTCTGCCATTCCTAAATCATCCAGCAACATCTAAAAGCTAATGACTGGAAGCAAGTACACAGCAGAGATGGCATGACAGCGATCTTCCCTTGTAAATCATTTCTCAGCCACAACGTGAGGTACCCCAGAGCTGCTCACACTGGGGCCAGAAGAGGTTTTTAATTCTCAAAACCAACTTGAGAGTAGCCTCTGAAGGCAGCTGTAGGTGTATTACTGAGCACGGCTGCAGCACTGAGCGGCTCCGTTTAGGAGGATTATTTGTAGATCTGCAAGTCTATTGATTGCCTCGGGCAGCAATCAGGAATTAAATGGATTTGAAGCAAGTTTTCCACTCACCAGCATTCAAACACTGGCTATTACCAACTAATCCTGGGAGCACAGTCTGCTGAGGAGCCCGAGTGGGGTTGGAGATATCAGAAAAAGGATTAGTCACAAGAGGGGGTAGAAGTTGATCTGTGAAAAGCAATCCATCTCCCTGCTAAGTGGTAAGGTGGAAACCTATTTATAAGTAGCACAGAGATGAGGCAAAATATCTTCATTCTTTACCACCAAAGCACAGCCATGAAAGGCTTTTGATAATTTCTGAATTTCCCAATTACACTGGAATAAACTCATCAAGATTCCAAAACAAGTCTAGTTTTCATTGAACGTTACCTGGCTCTTACACCACCACCTGCTGCTACCTGAGAGTCCTACACAATCTGACAGCTCAGCAGTTAAAAATTGGGGATTTCAAGGAGTTTCTTGGAAGGCATAGCAACCTCTAACACCTTTGCCCAAGATCAAGGTGATGGACAAGTCAGAGCTACCTCAGGAGCCCAGAGTGGCCAAGAACAGTGCCAAACAAGTAACTATAAACGACGGAGCTCCTTCTCACCCAAGAAGGAGAAACAGAGTACAGTCAATACATCAAACTGAAGGACCTTCAGTACAGGCTGATCACTCTTCTACTTTGCTGGGAGAAGCGAAGGTGCTTGAAGCTAATGATATATCCCTGAAGTCTGTACACTTCAAGATGGGGGGGCTGGTTTCTTCTCTACCCCATAACGAGCGATACATTTCTATTCCTAACACACAGACCTGCAGAAATAATCAGAAAAGTTTAAATGCCTCAGAACAATAATGCCCCTTGACTGTGCCCCTGTACTGGGCATTGGTGAGGCTGCACCTCAAGTGCTGGGTCCAGTTCTGGGCTCCTCACCATCAGAAGAACATTGAGGTCCTGGAGCGAGTCCAGAGAAGGACAACCAGGCTGGGGAAGGGGCTGGAGGGCAAATCCTCTGAGGAGCAGCTGAGGGAGCTGGGGGTGTTCAGCTTGGAGAAGAGGAGGCTGAGGGGAGACCTTCTCCTCACCTCCCCTGCCCTGCCAGGAGGGTGCAGAGAGGTGGGTGATGGTCTCTTCAGCCAGGGGACACGAGATGGGACAAGGGGCAATGGGCTCAAGCTGCCCCAAGGCAGGGTCAGAGCAGATGGGAGGGAAAAGTTCTTCCCTGGCGGAGTTGTGGGGCTGTGGAACAGGCTGCCCAGGGAGGGGCTGAGTCACCTTCCCTGGGTGTGTTTAAAAAAAGGGTAGATGAGGTGCTCAGGGATATGGTTTAACAGGACAGGAATGGTTGGACTTGATGATCTTAAAGGTCTTTTCCAACCTGGTGATTCTGTGATTCTCAATCTGTGCTCTTGCTTCTCATAGGTGCTTCTGAAAACTAGGTCAGGCTTCTGATGTATATTTTAAACTTTGCAGTAGTCATAGGAGAGAATAAAATACCTTAGTGCATTGTTTGGCTGAAGACACCTTCAGAATAAACAATAAGATCATCCAAAAATACCATGTCAAGGCGTTTGCAAAGCAAAACAAGACGTGGCCACTTCACATTCACATATTCATAGGTGTATTATTAAGATGTCAATCACACACCAGCCTGCAGGAGAGGACTGTGGGTTTACATCTCCACTTTGCCATTTTCTCTTCTCCCACTGTGACATTTTGGCACAACAGGGAATAAAATAAAAAAACACTAAAGGTCCCCAAACTCCCCCAAAATCCAAGCATTGAAAAAGCCATCAGCTATAAGCTGATAATTAATAATTAAATAAATTAATGAAAGGAAAAATGTTTTGCTGGCAAAGGGATGAAAATACCTCCAGAGGTGCTGATTTTCTTAATTATTATTATTTTGGGGGCATGGAGCAGAAGGAAATCAGAAACTCTTGCTGCCTGTGGGTTTTTTTGCTATGAGAAACAATTAACAACTTTTCAACTATTATGGCTACAAAAGAAAAAATTAGCAAAAAGAGCTGGTTTTCCTTTAGAAAGTGTCCCCAAGAGATATAAACATCTGAGCAACCAACTGATTTATGATTTAAGATTAAATAAAAGCATGATTTTGCTATCTTCATATTAGAGGCTGAACTGTTTTCCTAAGAGCATCCCAGTGCCATGGAACTGATGTCAAAGGCTTCTCTCTGCAGTAAGGTCCAGCTCTTCTTGGCCACCAGAGCAAAGGGGCTGCATCTTTCAGCTGCCTCCTCCTCAAACTAATCACTCCATATGTCAACACCATTGAATACTGCCTTTTCCATCTGGATTAATATAACCTGACATTTTGTGGTCTTTAACTCTCTTCTAGTTAAAAGATTCCCTGACTTCCCATAATCAGTGAAGACTGGGGATGCTCCTCTAGAAATGAGGGAGCTGAGAGCTTTACAAATCTCTGTGGACACAGAGATGACCATCACGTCTTCTTGTCTGGAAGAGAAGACATTGCACAAGCCCCTTCTGAATTCAGCCCAGATTTTACCATCAGCCACATGTTGGAGCAAAGGTTCCTTCCTCTGCTGAAGTATTTCTTCACACTGTGCTTATCTCCTTTGCTCTGAGCGTGGCCCTGCTGGTATCATTTGCTGTTCTCCCACTTCTTGGATTAGGAAAGAGTAAAGTAAATGGTTCCCCAACCACAGACTGCAGTCCTCTTGGGATTTCACAGACTTTTCATTACACTTCACCCTATTTTTCGTCAGGTTGAGAAACCCTTGTCTAACCATTCTGCCAATGAAACCCTCCCTAAACCTCTGACCTTCCCCCACTGCCTTTCCATGTCCTAGTTCCAGCACAACCTTCTCAAGGTGGGTGTCTCAGGACTGCACAGATTCAAATACACCAGGGATTTTACCTGTGACATAACCAGTGTCTCACATTTCTCTGTGTACTGCTCCTAGGAAACTCTAATGGTGCATCTGCTTTTTTCACTGGTAAGGACTAAGTTGTTATTTTAAATCACAGCATCCCAGACCGGTTTGAATGGGCAGGGACCTCAGACCCACTGCCCAGTGCCCCTCTGCCACGATCAGGGACATCCCCCCAGCTCAGGGTGCCCCAAGCCCCATCCAACCTGGCCTTGAAACCTGACAGGGATCACAGGGCAGCCCCAGCTTCTCTGGGCACCCTGTGCCAGGGCATCCCCCCTCCCCAGGAAGGATTTCTGCCCCCCAGCCCCTCTCCATCCCCCTCCTGCAGCTGAAGGCTGTTCCCCTCATCCTATCACTACATGCCCATGTAAACAGTCCCTCTCCAGTTTTTTGGGGTTTTTTTCCAAGATCATTATAACTCCAAGAACCTGACCCCAAGCCATGGCCAGGCTCCATCACTGCCTCTGCCTTTTTGAATTCTCCCCCCAGGCTATGCTTCAATTCACTGACTACATCTTGGGCAGCCACATCATTCCAAATGCCTCCTCCAGTTTTCCATAGGTGGCCTTCATCTGTATGACCACAAAACAGCTATGAGCTTGTAACCTCACTTTTCCCTCCTTGTTGCAGATCATTTATGAACACACCAATCTGTACAGAGGGGCTGCAGCAGAGAGCAACTGGCTGTTCTCATTTCCACCTCGTGTCTCCCAGGTCCTAATCCATAAACTGAGCTGAAAAGTTGCAGTTTTTCCCAAAATACCTCAACAAACAACCCCCTCCCATTCCCCCTGAGCTAGACAAGAGCCACTTGGAGGTCAGGAGGTGGAAGAGATAATTCAGAAGCATGTAAAAGCTCAGCAAAAAGGTGGCACCCATATGAATTTCATCCCTTCAGGTGATGAGACACCATTTGGAAGGAAACATTCAAGAAAGGACTTCAAACAATGACTTTTCCCTTTTTTTTGCCCAGGGTAGAGATGATAAAACTGACCTTAATGTGTCTGTTCATAGCAGTAGACTGAGCAGCTCGAACTAAACCTTCTAATTCAGCACCACTGAAGTTTTTAGTCTCCACTGCCAGCTCTGCAATGTCCACATCCTCAGCCAGCAGCTGGTGCTCCCTCATCCGCACCGTGTGGATATGGAGAATCTGGAACCGACCCTTCTCATCAGGCAAGCCTGAGGTTTGAAACAGAACAATGTCAGTTGGTACCTGGGCACAGCAACTGCAGCAAAGCCTTTCCCTCTCCTCAATGGCCATACTTGCAAAGGCTCTTCTCACCCTGAGCATTTGACAATGCTTTTTGTTTTGAGAACACTCAATTACACTAATTGCCTTTGGCAAATTGATTGGCATCACTGTCGGTCTCACAGAGACAGAACAAAGTGTGAGGTTTCATTTCTCTCCTCAGGGTTCCTCCAAGTGAGCTGCTCTCAGGCTTCTCTACCAAGAATTCACCTTTGACAAAGGCAGTTGGGTCAGTCCCTTGGCACTCCTAAACCCAGTTTCCACTGTGCAATTATCACAGACTGGTTTGGGTGGGCAGGACCCTCAGTGCTCCCCTGCCAATTACAGACAATTACAATTTTGCCTCCTGCTGAGGTGATATCATATGATTTTTAACATTATATGGGTATTTTCATCTAATTTTCTGCAACTGAAACAGATCACACCAGTGCTCAGGGCCCTGCCTGTTCCTCTTTTGTGACTCCCTCCAGTTAGAGGACTTTTACCTTAGCAAGAGCCAGTGCACCTGAGCTCAGAGCATAGAATGTATTTTGTGACATCTGTCTGTCTCTGAAGGTTGGGGGCTGGTTGGATTGGTTTTATGAGCTCCTCCAATCTTCACAGCTAAAATTACATTTCCAATCTTTAAATTAAACATGGATCTCAATCAATTTGAGTTTCTCACTGCAAGACAGGATCATTAAGCTTTTAATCAGTCCTGGGCTATTCCTCTGTGAATTGCTGAACTCAGAGCCGAGCACCAGAGTCTAGTCACCCTTTAGACTCCACCATGATCTTCACTGATCAAGCTTCTGCAAAACCAGACTCTTGTTTTCATGAATCTAAGATGATTTGGGCTTATTTCACAATAAATTTTACGTTATCAGACACTGCATTACTTAACTGGCACTGGTGTCAGACAGACATGTACAATTACAAAGCCCCTTCTGAGTTACTGACAGTGCTTTTCCAGCTCACTAAAGTGGGACAGAGCTCTTCAGCCCACTTTTAGTTCTGTCAATGCAAATAATCAAGACCTGCTGACTCCAGAAGCCAAGAGCCAACACTAATTAGCATCTGCTGAAGTCACCCTTCTCCCTTCATGCAAGTAAAACGATCTGCACTTCCTCCAAGTCAAGAACTGCTCACTCTGTGCTCACAGCTCCACAAGTTCCACAGTCCCACTGCTTCCACCCAGGAATGATCTGGTGCCTTTACTTGACTCCTTCCAATCATGCAGGAGATTCCAGGTCCTGCCTGCCCCATGCAGCCAGACAGAAACCACTATCAGGTCAATGGCTTATCAGTAGGTAATTCTAAAATGCTTGTTTAATTGGCTGATTGAATTGACATGTTACATTATGGAGGAAGCAGCATGAAGTTCAGCACCTACACCATCCTGGTCATTTGTTCACACTACAGTATGTATCTGCTTTGCTATTGTAAGTAGGTGTGAGGTTATGCAAAGCTAGACACTAGCTTCTTACCAATCTCCATCTTCACCTCCAGTCTCCCTGGTCTCAGCAGAGCCTCATCAATCAGGTCAGGTCTGTTGGTCATTCCTAATTGCAAAGTTAAAAACAAAGTAAGCAAGATTTGTGTTTATAAATCATATATAAATTAAGAACTTTTCCCCATTGAGGGTGAAGGAGCCCTGGGACAGGCTGCCCAGGGGGTGTGGAGTCTCCTTCTCTGGAGAGATTCCAGCCCCGTCTGGACACCGACCTGTGTGACCTGTCCTAGGGACCCTACTTTGGCAGGGTGTTGGACCCCATGGGCTCTGGAGGTCCCTTCCAACCCTTACAGTTCTGTGATTATGAAGTGGGTCTCCAACTCCTGAATTCAGGGTACATCTCAAGCTGAGACCTCAAAGAGTCTCAAGAAAACAGCATTAAGCTATCCACCTCCAGAAAGGCTGGAAAAGTCAGACCCTGAAGCAGAGACAGGGCAACAGGGAACCAGCTGGTATGGGTGAGGTATCTGCAGCACTCCTGACATCAGAAGAACACAGAGAAGCTTCACTCCTGCACATGCTGATGTGGCAACACAGAGTCACAGAATCATTTAGGTTGGAAAAGACCTTTAAGATCACCAAGTGCAGCCATAACATTCACATCATTCCTTGGATGTTTCCTAAACCACAACACATCAAAAACCAAAGGAGAAAATTGGTGAAAGCCACAGCATCAGCCAATTGTCACAACATCTCCCTTTAGACCTGCTACTGATGCTTGTGAAATAGCAGTCATTCCATGCCAGTAAAGATAACTGGGTTGACCTGCAGGGAGCAAAACATCAGCTGTTTTCAACCAGACCCCATACCAGAGTATAAGCACCATCATACCAATCACTAGGATGTTATTGAGCTGCTCCACTCCATCGATTTTCGACAGCAACTGGTTTACAACAGTGTCGTGGACTCCAGTGCTGCCTGCCATGCTCCCTCTCTGCTTGCAGATTGCATCAATCTCATCAAAAATGATGATGTGCACACCACTGTTTGCTCCAAGCTATGGGAGACAAAAAAAAGCACGTCAGGAATGCCACATGTCATCACTGAAAGCGATCCAAACAAAACAGCAACTTCTCAACAAGCTCAGCTACAGAGATACACAATGTTGATACCCTCAAGCGCTTTTAGTATCAGGTTCTGGATGTATCAGGCTCCTTTCCAGAGTAACATCTTGCCATCCTCCCAAATAGGACAGCTGGTGGGCTTTCCCAAACACAGAATTTCAGGGCTGACACCAGTAAGAGAAGCAGTTTCATGGAGAAGGACTAGACTGGACAAGGAAAGCACAAGCCCAAAGCTGGAACACACAGCTCAAAGGGCCACAGCACATGGTAGGCTGGGAAAGCCCTCTGAAAGGGAGATGGAGAACAAAGCACACCTGGGGAGGGATGCACCCAATGTGGGAAACACCCCAGGTTGTGGTAGAGCTAGCAAACACACAGCTTGCTTGCCAGAGTAGCTTTGTTCTTAGCATTTTTAAGGAGTCCACTTGTTCAGCCCCAATCTGGGGCAGAACTGCTTATTTCCAGGTTCACCCAAAGGTGAAGCAGTTGCAGCTGCTAAGAGAACAGGATACTTTTTGTGACCACATTATGAAGCTTTTTCCCTTCAAATTCCACCTCTAAAATATCTTTTGTGGACAGGGGAGACCACGTTAACACCAGGTAAATGTGCTGTCACTGGCAATCTGCCCCAGACACAAGTCATTACAATACCAACCTTTTGGAGACCTTTTTAATCTCCCAACTTGTCATCAGGACCATCCCCTCCAGCCAATATAAGCCTATTTTAACAGGTGTGTTATTGCAAAGGGAAAGCAGCTCACAGCTTTCAGTTACACTGCAGCAACCAGAGAGGAGATGGTTTATATAGCTATGGGTTGCCACACAAAGCTCCATCAGTGATTAATAGATCTTGTGCAGAAAAATTAAACCATTTCAAGCCACTAGCAAACTCTGCAGTCTTTCAGGTGCAAATAAAAGGGATACCACATCCTTTGCTCTTGTTTTCTGAAAGGACTTCCCCATATTTAACTGTGACTTGCCTGAAATTCTGTTTTCTTTACCAGAATTGCATCAAGTGATGCACAGCAGAGAAAAACTTCCACAGTAATAAATAAGTAACTAAGCATTTACACCTTCAAACTGAAGATTGGGGTTTTAACAGACAGCTAAGGTAATGGATAAAACAACCAATTTGGAAAAAAATCAGTCTATCTCCTCTTCCAGTTCCACAGATCTACACTCTCTGGTTCCCACTTTCCTCACACATTAGTTTTCTGCTGAGAAAAATTAGCAATGTATTGATTACAACCCTTCAAGGATTATAATATACTACTAAGGCTGTAGCCCCAAAAACTGACACCACAAAAGCTTATTTAAAATCCTTTCTGCATTATCTGCCACCTGTATTAGCAGCAAAAATCCAAATGGATCAATTATGTCTCCCCACAAAAAAAAAAGGGGGAAAATACTGCAAAATTTTTGCCATCCTACTTTTCCACATTCTCTGAGCAGGTGACCAGTAACACAGGGTGGAGCAGGATGGGCCCTACTGCAGTAGTGTCAAGAAGCTGTGTGGGATCTAAAGAAACCGCCCATCTTTGAGTGGAGTCAGGGAGAATCATAGAATGGTCTGGGTTGGAAGGGACCCCAAGGATCACAGAGCTCCAACCCCCTGCCACAGGCAGGGCCACCAACCTCCAGGCCTGGAGCTACACAAGGTTGCCCAGGGCCCCCATCAACCTGGCCTTGAACACCCCCAGGGATGGGGCACCCACCCCCTCTCTGGGCAGCCTATTCCAGCCCCTCACCACTCTTTCTGCAAAGAACTTCCCCCTAATATCTAATCTAAACCTTCCCTCCATTAGCTTTAATCCATTCCCCCTTGTTTTGCCATTATCTACCCTTTTAGCTCCCTTTCCAGGTTCTAAGGCTGTTTCTTCAAACACCATCCTGTGCATCTGGAGGACACTAATATCCAGCGACTCGCCAGGAGTAACTGTAATCACAAGCTAAGCAGTGACTCAGTCTTTTAATGCAAGCAGCAATTTTCTGATTATAAACCTCCTTTCCTGTCATTCTTTAGGCACATTCACACTGACCAGGCTGGTTATATTTGCATTACCCTTCTTTGTTCTTCTTCTGCATCAGCAAACAGCTTGCGGATGTTGGCCTCGGATTCACCCACGTATTTATTGAGGATTTCTGGACCATTGACCACCTTTGGTTCTCTGGCATTCAGCATCTTGCCAATCTGTCTGGCCATAAGTGTCTTACCACAGCCTGGAGGTCCGTACAAGAGAATGCCTTTCACATGCTTGCAGCCTAGAACAAGAGAGAACAAGTTTAGAAAGGGGGGGGGAAGAGGGAAGTGCTGGTGATGGCAGGGATGTTGTTACAGGCCTCTGGCAGAGGTGGGCAGCAGCCTGAGCTCTGCTCAGTGCCAGTATCAATGAAATTCAAGCACAGAATTGTGTGGTTGCATCCACACTGTTCCAAACTCAGGAAATAGAACCCAGGGAAGAGCAGAAAAGTTCCCCTGTGAGCTGTGGTGAGTTAATAGCTGAGACCTGACACAGAACTTCTGGTGTGAGCAGCACAAAGCAACAGACTGCTCAGTAACCAGGTGAAAAACACACTTTTCAGGTCAACAAAGCCCAGGAGTGGGTCCTAGGGACGCTGAGCATGCCCAGGTAGCAAGAGGCTGCAGATAGTTTGTTTTTTAATCATCCTATGCCCTGAACATCAAGCAAAGATGCTGTAAGCTGGCTGGGACAAACACCCAGTTCAGTTCCCTCTCCTAGAGGGACACGTGGTGGTACCTACAACAGCAGCCCTTCCTTCACAGAGTCTCAACTGAGTTTAGTTTTCAGGTATGTAGGGAAAAGGAAGCATCAGACCTGCAAAGTTACTCAACCAATGGTGAGCTCCTGGTGCAGACAGAGATCAGAGACATGAATCTGACTCTTGAAAGAGAAAATGAGGGAGATCATGTAATAACATCAAACCTCTGTGTTGGACACTAGTGTAACACAGCTAGTTCTAATTCCAAGTTTATAGGACAAATACTGAGAAAACTGAAAAAGGCTCTACAAGCCACAAGGACCAGCAGAGGCCCAAAAAGCCCCATCTGTAATGAGAAAGACCTGGAACATACTCATTTATTTAAACAAATGACTCTGATCACTGTGCATGAGCACTGGCATTTAAATAACTCCCAAGGGAAACAGAGGATACCGTGGCTGCAAGCTACTGATGGACACAGGGACACGACTGGCACAAGAGTCTGGACTTTAAGCCTATGTTTGATGAGAGGAAGGGAACCCAGCAGCACCTTCTCCTTTTCTCCTGCTCCATCTGATCGCTGCACACAGTCCCTACACATCTGCCCCAGACAGATGAGGGAAACAAGACATCTCTCTATTTGAAAACCCAAGGACTCTTGAAGCATTAATTATTAGACTTAAAAAGCAACACCCTGATTAGCAGGAATGTCCCATGCTGTACAGGACAACCTGTTTGTGTCACACTGCATTCTCCCAGTTTGACCATCCAGCAAGCCCAGCAGTGCTTATGATACACAGCAAAAGCAAAACCCCAAAAAGCAGCAAACTGCTGGCACAGAGCTCAGCCTTAAAAGACCCTGGTTGAGTTTCTGCTTCACAAGTTTAATGAGCTTGGGCACATGGGGCGCTCTGTCACGTGGAATGACGTCTCCTTGATTCTGGCTTCTCTCAGCTCTGTGGCAAGTTCACCCCATACAACAGTCCTGAGGGCTGCACAGCAACGTTCTCCTTTAAAGAATCATAGAATCACAGACTGGTCTGGGTTGGAAGGGATCCCAAGGATCACAGAGCTCCAACCCCCTGCCACAGGCAGGGCCACCAAGCTCCAGGCCTGGAGCTACACAAGGTTGCCCAGGGCCCCATCCAACCTGGCCTTGAACATCAGTAGGACGTTCAAGTAAGGAATCAACTGTGACTCCATTTACTCCCAAATACAGATGAACAATTCATTTCAATCTTAGTAACTTCAATACAAAGTGATTCCAGTTAGCTACTGGTGCTGTGCTCTCAGGTTGTTCATACACGGGAATGGTTCAGGAGAACATTGCTACAAGGAGGGTCTCATCTCTACCAAAACCCCAGAGAGCAATAGTGCTCCACTGAATCATAAAACTCACAGAATCCCAGACTGATCTGGGTTGGAAGGGACCCCAAGGATCACAGAGCTCCAACCCCCTGCCACAGGCAGGGCCACCAACCTCCAGGCCTGGAGCTACACAAGATCTGAAGCAGCACAGCAAGAAAACTGGCAGCTTTTTTTGGTCTTCTCTGCAAATACAAGTTTACTACAAAAATCAAGAGGTTTAGCTAAAGATTCCCTTAGTCAACTTTCAGGCACCTGAGTCAAAAACATAAACAATGCTGTCAGTGAAGACAAAGTTTGTGCAGGAACGAGTGAGGCACAGATAAATTAAAAGCTATTCCTGTCAAATCAATGTCACTGAAGGTATTGTTAACGTGTTTCGTGGAGGAACATGATCACCTGTGTAGCCAAACAGCACAAAAAGCAGGATTTTGATGATGAGTGACGCTTTGAAAGGAAACCCCAAGCGAACCGATACTCAGACAGCTCTGCTGCTCAAGCAAGAGGGGCTATCAAAAGGCTACAGCAAGTCAGGGCACATGCACACAGACACGCCTGGGAGCATCCTGAGAGAGCCAGGAAAATCCTGCTGTGGAGTATCATTTTTCTCTAGCTTTCAAAAAAGAAACATGAAGAACAGTCTGGTCCTATTTTTTTTTTTTTAAATGTTCTCCTGCAATTCAGCAGTTACAGCCACTAGCAGCTTCTCTTCTACAGCCCAAAAAAGCCTGGACCTCCTGAAAAGTCCAAATTATCCCCTCTTCCTCCCTGGGAGCTAACACAGCCTCAGCAAGGGGCTAAGATGCTAAGATGAGGACAAGGCTGGCCTTTGGCTGTGCTGTACCATCAGCTTCCCACCCCTCCAGAGCAAATATACCTGCTCCAGGTGGGACATAGCAGGTTTCCAGAGACACCCTGACACTAATGAACCATACCCAGATGAGCTCAGCCACTGTCAGGTAGCCCAAACTCAGTCTTTAGTGAGTAAGAATGCATGTGTGGTGCCCCACACCTGAGCACCATGGACATTGCTGCCCAGCTGCTGCAAGACTTGGTTGCCACTGAATGGGCAACACTGAAGTTGGGTCTTGGTCAGGTGGAAGAAGCACAATTAGTTCCTCTTCAAATGAAGCACCACAAGCTATGACAGCAGTAGTTTCCCTGTTCACCTGGCTAAAATTAAAGCTTTAGACACAAGCAGGACTTTATTAAAATAGACAGGTGATGACAAACTACAAATGTTACGTCTCAAATCACAGCGGGACCCTACGCACCGCGCAGGAATTTGGATTAAGTTTATCTCCCCTTTGCTGGTTTCACCACCACAGCCCAAAGGTCAAGAGCATTATGAGCATCTTACAAACCCAAATTATTAGTGGTGCAGACATCTCAAACTCGTTATGCTTACCAGCAGGACTCCAAATCAAAGGTCAGGTCTGTAATGTGATACTTAATTACGTGATCTAATGACAGAACAACACAGAATCACCAGGTTGGAAAAGACCTTTAAGATGATCAAGTCCAACAGTTCCCATCCTAAGCTAAACCATATCCCTGAGCACCTCATCTACCCTTTTTTTAAACACATCCAGGGTTGGGGACTCAGCCCCTCCCTGGGCAGCCTGTTCCACAGCCCCACAACTCTGCCAGGGAAGAACTTTTCCCTCCCAGCTGAGCTGACCCTGCCCTGGGGCAGCTTGAGCCCATTGCCCCTTGTCCCATCTCCTGTCCCCTGGCTGAAGAGACCATCACCCACCTCTCTACAACCTCCTTTCACGTAGTTGTAGGTGGACATTTCTTTAGGGGCTGAATAGGTGTGTTAACAGGAACTCAGAGGTACCTATATAGGAAACATGCTTCCCAAAATATCAGGGGAGAATCATAAAGCCTGGTATGACTGGGAGAGTCCCTACTGCTACCAAGAAAAGCCAAACACTGTTTTGAACCAGAACATCACTTACCCACAGACAAGATCGAGTTTTACTTGTTTGCATCTCACTGATCACTTTTTTTGGAAAGATGAGAAGTGTTTGAGTACAACAGGGATTTTCTACTCGGGGTGTAATTCCCCTTTTAATTAAAATCAAAGCATTCTGCTGCGATCGTATCATTTGGATGAACCTATGGGGAACCTACAGCGATAGTAAAGTATCTGAAAACCAGATTCTTATCTTCACCCATTAATCTTCAAGCAGGTTAGAGTAAGAGCAGCATTCCCAGGCTTCACCTGCCACACAGACAAAATTTCCCCAAAAACAGAGTTGGGTGGAATTTCCCTGCTCTCTCCTGTAAGCTCAGCATTATTCCAGCCTCCGGTTAATCCTCCTGCAGGATGCACGTGTCACAGATAAACAGCAAGACTGAAGGAACTTGTTTCTGCTTTCTATTCCAACCTGAGGGAGGGAAAGGGCTACATCCGAAACAGAAAGTTTGGTTTTAAGTGGACACTTGGTAGCCAGGACTTTTGATGTATCAAATCATGTGGGACTGTTGGAAAGGGTTCAGAGGAGCCACAAAGATGATCAGAGGGCTGGAGCAGCTCCCCTACGGAGAGAGGCTGAGGGAGCTGGGCTGGTTCAGCCTGGAGAAGAGAAGGCTGTGGGGGGACCTCATTGCAGCCTCCCAGTCCCTGAAGGGAGCAAAGAACAGGAGGGGAATCAGCTTGTTAAAGGGCAGAGACTGGCAGGACACGGGGGATGGATTAAAGCTAAAGGAAGGAAGGTTTAAATTGGGTATTAGGGGGAAGCTCTTTCCAGAGAGAGTGGTGAGGGGCTGGAACAGGCTGCCCAGAGAGGGGGTGGGTGTGCCATCTCTGGGGATTTCAAGGTCAGGTTGGATGGGGCCCTGGGCAACCTTGTGTAGCTCCAGGCCTGGAGGTTGGTGGCCCTGCCTGTGGCAGGGGGTTGGAGCTCTGTGATCCTTGGGATCCCTTCCAACCCAGACTATTCTATGATTTGCCACTGTAAAGAGAAGAGACCCCAGTCAGTACGTTCTTCGTAGACCTTTGAAAAGAGCTTTCTCTCCGTATCTTCAGCTGTGAGAAGTTCAGTGCCACGTGTACCTAAGGAGGCAATAACCAGACTTTCAGCAGTGGCTGCACATTTATCTGTTGCTGATGGAATGTGATAAAAATTAAAAGAAGTCAGCTTTTGGGAAGCATCCAATGGAACACATTTCACTGCACTGAAGTCATGACTCTCACAAAGGGGGGTTTGGGTAAAAGTATATATGAACCAAAGCAAGCTGTGGAAGAAGTTACCACTGAGGTAAAAAAAAGTAAATGCCTCTGTCTTCATAGAGGAGAGATGAAAACAGCTCATTTCAGCTGAAGGTGAAACACAGAGAGCTGTGGGATGGAGTGCAGAATGCAGCAGCTGATGGTTCCAGCCATACCCTACCTCAATCTGAGACAACTTCCCTCTAGGAAAGGGTGAGAGGTCACACACAGAGGGTGTGAGAGAACAAATACAGCAACAGGAGGAGATTTGGATTTTCATAAAGACATAAATAGGTTTGAGACATCTTTATAAACATGTAGGGAAACCACACATTGAACGAAGTTAAAAGGTAGATGAGAAGCAGATGGAAAAATATCCCACAAAATTTAAAGCACAACCAGAAAGGATCCATCCTGGATTTACTGGCATGTGGTGCTTTTATTAATAGCCTGGAAGATGGAACAGAACGTGCCTATCACACCAGCCCATCAGAACACCAAGATCTCCAACCACACTGACAGACAGGATTACATTCATTCAGAAACAGTGTCATTTGATGAGCAAGTTTCTACACTGGGGTAGGAATAATTAACTGCAGGTTGCAAACCCAAACCTTCACACTGAGGATTATAAACAGGCACAAGCAGCATGGTGCAGACAAACCTGGTGATTGCCCCAGAACAGATGAGTCCCCCCAGTTCCTGTGCCCTGCTTTGGGCATCCCACTTTTAGGCAGTGAATAACCAAGGGAGGAGAAGCAACAACAATCAGTGGTCCAGAGGTGATGGGAAATGGTGTAAGAATCCCAGGATTCAGGCTTGAGAATACTGAAGAGAAACACAAACAGACAAGTATGCAAAAGCCTTGTCCAAAACAAGAGAAGAAATAAACAATCCTGAGGAACTGCTGCAAGACTGAGAATAAACACTTGAAAAATGTTGCCAGCAAAGATGCTCTAAGCAGGGGTACAGGCTGCCTTGGGAGGCTCTGGCATCTATCACCCCAATTACAGGTTAGACATGTCTGACACTGACTTTTCATTAAAATTATCCTATTTTAAGAATAGGCTGGAAGAGATCCTTTCCATTACTATTATTCTTTTATAGTATCTGAGTACTTCAAGAACATTAATGTATTAATTTTTAAGATACCTTAAAAGACAAGTCTCCACTTCAGAGACAGAATCCAAGAAAGAAAATACCTGAGTATCTGCTAATCTGAATGTTCATCTTGTGCTTCATTAATACTTCCCTTTTATTTTATAGTCAGCTGCACTTCAAATGTAGAGAGCACTGCAAAAAGCTGATGCCAAGAGGTGAGAGGACAAGCTGAAAGGGTCACCAGGAAAATAGAAATCACCTTTGGAAAGTCTGATTTAACCTATTTCCTGATGGCAAACAGGAGAGGATGGGGAATGAATTTGGGTGCTGTTTCAATCTCATCACAGGAGCACAACCTGTAACACCAAACACTTAGAGAACTGTTATTAAGCTGTAACAACATGTACATATGGAATCTGCTTTTTCAGCAGCCTCTCCTATGACTAACATGCCATGTAAGTCATTGAAATCACTTCCCTGCTGAACGTCCAGATTGTATTTCAATGCAGGGAGACTCCAGAGTGATCTTTGAAAAGAAAAACAAGAGCAGGGTACCAGCATTTTCTTTTCAGATCTGAGAAAACGCTTTGCAGTTTCATTGAAGTTTACAGCTCCAGGCACCAAATAAATATCAAAAGTTTTAATCCAAATGGCTAAATACCTGTTGAAGGCAGGAAAACAAGCAAAGAAACAAAACAAGAGAGAGCAGCCTTAATGTTAAACGGTGGCACCAGCCATTGAAGGAGCTGAATTTAAGCCTCAGCAGAAAAAGCACTAGACACAGATGTGCAGAAAGGGCTTTTCTGCAGGAAAATATAATATTTATAAATATATTTATCAAAGGAAAAGGATGAGATTTAGTTTGAGCAAGAGGGTGCTTTGAACCACAACAAAGAGTAACCAAACCAGCCTGCAGCTCACCACAGTGCTACACAGCTTTACTGTGAGCTGCATGTCACTGAGATCCAGGCAGGGCTTGAGAAGGAGATTGATTCTCTAGAAACACGGCTGTTGTAGGGATGTCCTTGAGAAAGGGGCTGCTGCCTCACCTCCATCAGCGCCCTTGCAAGCATGGAGCTCCTCCCTGAGAACTATCTGGTACTGTGAGGCCTCATGGAGTCACTAAGGAGCATCCCTTTTGTACCAAGCACCTCATCCAGACAGGGATTTAATAATCCTAATCTGCCAAGTGGAAAGAAGAGTCAAGCATTAGGTGAAAGGTAACAGCATTGCCAGTGTTCCTAATGCAAAGAATCTCCAGTAAGTGACTGCAAAGCTGTAACCTTAAAAGCAATCAGCTTAAATTGATGATAGTCCCTGGTCCCACTGTGGTTCAGAAGCGACCTTATCCCACTGCTGGCCTGGCATTCACACAGCTGCATCCCATCAAGCCAACCTGACCTCCCCCAAATGTTAAACCTATCAAGTTTTTTACTAGTAGTATTCCTTACTTCCAGTTGTATTTGCTCTGTACAGAGCCATGCAAGCCCAAGGCTGCCACAGCAGAGGTGGTAGATACACAACAGGAAGCGTGTGGGTAGGGAGAAGTAAATTGCCCCTTCCCAGGGCAGCAGGGAGCTATGGCAAGGTTTAATGAGCAGCTGAAGTTGATCTAAGATGCCTTCTCTTGGATAAACTGCAGCATCAGAGTAGCATTTACACCCTTGGATGATACAGTTAACTAACCTTGATTTATACACTCCAAAGCCAGAACATTCCTTGGAAGTTAGATAAACCACAAACAAGTTGCAAGTGATTTCTGAAGGGTCTATACAGCCTCTCTGCAGTGATGGGACAGAAATATTTATTGCATTTGGCATGGAAGCTGCAGGCTGTGAGCACTGGGCAGAACCCAGGAATGGGTGAGCACCAGAGCACCAGCAAGCAAGCAAATTCTTTCTTTTCCTTTCCCAATAAATTATATACAAAGGTGAACAGCTGTCACACTGACATTTCAGATCTGAAATATAGTTAAGAGCAAGTTATAACTAAGGCAAAGAAAATGAATGTCAGAAAGTTTTGTTTTTTCAAATTTCAGATAAGCTCCTTAGCCCTAGGGTTCATCAGAGCTCCAGAGCTCTGCTTGGAGCCTCACTTCTCCCCACAAAAACGTTTCTTTGTGTAGCATGCGTGTAAACACGCACCAGTAAGGGTAGATGTATTTATACAAATAATAAGGCACACCTTTAATTCATTGCCCAGGGTAATCAAAATACTAGTGGTCCCTCAGAGGAGCTTTTTCTTCCTGTATTAAGTAACACCAATTAGCAAGGGGAACCATCTGAGCAGCGTGCCCTGCAAAGCAGCTCCACAAGCTCACCCTGCAGTGAGCAAGGCTTCCAACCTTCTCCAGAGATATCCAAATGGAGATGCAGGTCATCTGCCTTGGCAGCTGCACGTTGCTGCCATGGAGTGCCCAGCTCTTAATTCAGCTAAAGATAATCTCAAGGGAACGGAATTGTGGTCAGACACGGCTGCTTAACACGCTGCCAGACTGCAGGCAGGCAGGGACCCTGAATGGATGAAACCACAGCAAGATGAACACAAGCTCTAATTATCTCCCATCTATGAATGGATTTCTCATCATAGGTCAGTGATGCTGAGGAGAATTCCTAAAGTCTACATCTTTTACCTTCATATACTGTCACAGCCAATATCCACTGCAGCCATGAATATGTATGTACAGTAGTTGCTTCTAAAGGTGCAAATATTTCAGGGAAGGGATGCTGGTCCCTCCGAAGGGCAGCTGTCAGCATCACTGCTGAACTTAACACAACAGTGTCTAGGTAAAAGCTTCTCCTCCCACAGCCAACAAACCATTTCTCTCATCTCCTCTCCTGCAGAGCAGCTAAACTTCTGACAATGTTACACATCTGACATTCTCAAGCAGAGGCAGAGGAGTTGAGACTCGCTCACAGCCACAGAACACAAGAGAACCAAGATCAGCCCCTAAAAGGCCTTGGAGACCAGAGCGATAGGCAGTAAAAAGGTAGGAGGGAGGGAATCACACACTGTTCTCATTTAGCCAACAGGATTTCTTCCCTGTCTCCCTCTACGTGTTCAGATCGCCAAGACCTTATGTAACTTGATGTTTACTTAACATCAAGTCCACCAGCACTGGAAATGGACACACTTCACACAGCCACACGCAAGCAGGATGTATCTCCTGATGAAAATCTGTTTTGTAATCAAAATCTCGATTGCTTCATTTGTGGGGAGAAGGGAAGGAAGATGAAGAACTATAAACATACAGAGAAATTACCCAGCTATGGATTCCAAGTTTAAGTACAAGCCCACAGAGATTATATTTGGAGAATGAGGACCAGCTATAACATCCCCAGCCACATGATGTGACAAAACAAGGTATCTGCAGCTGCATACTGCTTGCTAAAAATTAAACCCAGTACTCTTTTATCTGCCTGCCAGCACATGTTTACAGAGTAATGGGACTGCCTTTGCCTCCCCTGACCCCCACACCAAAAAAAGTTATATTTAGAAGCTGTGCTTTTATTTCAGACTCCAAGACGTGCCACAGCCTGTGCATCTCTCCAGCATTTCGAATCCAGCCAAGCACAGACCACACAAGATACCATATTTATTGGGCTAATGCTGTCAGAAGGACATCAGTTCGTGGCACAACTGCCAGGACAACAGATATTTAAGGCAGGATTGTTACACTAAATTTTCCTTTGACTTACAGAGATGAGTAAGTCAGGAATAGGAGCATTCAGTCTCACTGCAAGGAATAAATGTGGCATTTCAAAAGAATAGGGAGCATCTGAGTTCCAACAGAGAAGGGTTCAGTTAGATCCCGTAGCCCCTTCATTCAGACACTTTACATACAGTGCTGAGGATTCACATCATTTCTTTTTCCCTCCTCTCTAGCCAAGTAACAAGACCATGAAAGATAGTCAGGAGGAAGAGAAGAAGAAAAGGGTCTGTTGGTCTATGAGATCCCTAAGCAGCTGTCACCTTAAAGCATCAGGTCATTAGTTGGTATCACCTTTCCAAAGCAGGAACGGGCCCCCATCCTGACCCCCAGCCATACCTCTCCAGGTCACACTCACCCATTTGCTCCACAATTTCAGGTGGAAAAACCCGAGAAGCAAAAGCTCGTCGGAAAATGTCAGAGAACTCTTTGTCCAGGCCCCCAATGCCCATTTTCTCAAAATTCCAGTCTGGGTTGATGATTGACTGACGGTTTTCCTTGGTCTTGGATTTACCTGCAAATAAAACAAACATAAATCATTTCAGACACGTAGCAGAATTACAGCAAACAGGAGGACAGACACCACCTGTTCTACCAGGTCAGACCCATGTCCAGCTAACACGATGTTGGGTTTCAACCATCAGCCAGGAGGATGCACTGTCTCCACGATGCAAGGGCAGGGTGCCAAAGCCTTACTTAGTGAACTATTTTCCCAGTCTTTCAACGGTCTTGATCAGAGATTTCTTGATCCAGTTGCTGTCCTGTGTGTTTAAGGACTCACAGCAGACTCCTTTGCCACAGGTTAACCTAGTTCCCCCTGGACCCACATAAACTCAGTGCGCAGAGCGTGCCGTGCCACCTGGCTCTCCGTGTGCGCTACTGGCTGCACCACCCCACACCTTCCGTGGGTCTGAGCCAGCACCTACCAGCCTCATTTCACGTCCCCCAAGTCTTAGAGCTGAAGAGACAGTAAATAGCATTGGTATCCACTCCCTTTCAGGCCACCTGGGATGAGGTTAGGCTCATCCTGTACCCTGCTCGGTCCTGCCTTTCCAGGCAGCACAGTCCTCGCTTGTCCGTCCATCCACCCTAAGGAACCTGCTCTGGCAGAGGGGTTGGACTCGATCCTCTGAGGTCCCTTCCAACCCCTACAATTCTGTGATTCTGCCCTTCCTTCTGCAGCAGCTGCTCCACACTCAAGCACCCTTGTTCCCCCTCAGCCTTCTCCATTTCTACTACAACCTTTGACAGACAAGCAGACAAGAACTGCACGTGCTGTGTATCCTAACTACAGGTACAAAATCATGCTCCCTCTTTTCATATTCCTTTACTAATAATACATAGCATTTCTTAACCATGCTTACTAATTCTTAACAACAGGGTTCAGGCTGCCTCTGAGTAGTTTCCAGGGACTGCTGGACCCCATCATACCAGGGATGTTGCCCCAAACCAGCAATCCTTCTTGACCAAAGTTAGGAATGTTCTTCCTCCCACGCATCACTTCGTGTTTAGATTGAATTTCCTCTGCTGTTTCATTTCTTAGCCACTGAGCTCTAGAAGAGCAATCTTTGTCACCTCATTACTCAGGCAGTTTATTCAATAATTATAATGAAAAGCAAAGGGCTCAGCAGAGATTCAAGCTGAATCCCCACCAGCACTGGCTACTCAATTCTAGACCTCCTCTCTTGTAGATCTCTGTTTAGTTTCCTTCTAAAGTAATATAGATAAAGAACTTTGCTGGAAGAGCTCTGAGAAACAAGCAGCCTGGGTCAGCCCTTACACCCATGGCCCCACAATTGCTGTAACGAACTCCAGGGGGATCATGTTGCCCAGAGAGGTGATGGAGGCCCCATCCCTGCAGACATTCAAGGTCAGGCTTGATGGGGCTCTGAGCAACCTGCTCTAGTGAAGATGCCCTGCTCACTGCGGGGTGGGACTAGATGAGCTTTAAAGGTCCCTGCCAACCCAACGCATTCTATGACTCTATGAGGCAGGCCTGTCCTTGCAGAAGACAGGCTGATGCAAGTGAATCACATCTGCACTCACTGAAGCCTTTATTACAGCTTCTGTTGGTTTGTTTCTGTGCAGGTATCAAGTCCAAAGCCCTGTAGCTCCCCAGGAATTGCTCAGGAATCCTTTCAAAAGCAGACAGCACACTGACCACCTTGCAGTCCTCAGATACCAGAGCAATCTTAAGCAAGGTTACACAAAACAATTACAAGATCAGCTAACTCCTTTACAACTTGGAAGAATAAAAGCTGATCTTGGCACACTACCACTGTTTATTTTGCCTGTCTGTCTGCAGCATCTTCTAGAGCCGCTTCAAGTTGAGCCAGATGCTCTAAGCACAGGTCTTGCAGTCTCCATGCAGCAGTGGAACAGCATTCTTGCCATCTTTCCTGTCCTGGGGACCCCAAAGCTGGATGCAGCACTGCAGGTGGGATCTCACAAGAGCAGAGGGGCAGAATGCCCCCCAGACCTGCTGCCCACACTGTTCTTGATGCAGCCCAGGACACAGTTGGCCTTCTGAGCTGCCAGCTCACGTTGAGCCTGTCATCGATCAGCAACCCCAAGTCCTTCTCCTCAGGGCAGCTCTCCATCCATCCTCTGCCCAGCCTGTCATGCTTGGGACTGCACCAACACTGAAGTTCTGTGTTAGCTGAACCAGACTGCTGTTAACCCAGCCAGAACCAGTACTTCAAGCCTTAGTGCAGCAAAACAGACAATGCTTCTTCCACCACGTTGGAGACAGCGCGGCAGAAGGTGTAAGATCCAGCACTAATGCATGGCCCAGGCAGGGCAGCAGTGAGCATCTGGTTCGCCGACAACTGCCTATTTACTAACTCATCGCCCCGCTGCGGCTGCAGGGCGGGTGGCTCCCTCCCCGCAGAGCTTAGCCTACACCCCCCCCTTCTGGCTGCAGCACTCACAGCCCAAATTGAACCATCTCCCACCGGTTTTACAACACGAGACTGTGTGCTACGTACCATAAACAGATTGATTTGACCGATTACAATTCTTTTCTATTGAAAATAAACCCCGGCCCGTTATTGAAGGCAGCGCTCAGTGACACTTCGCTTTCATCTCCTCTCTCAGTATTTAATTATCCAAAACTTTACAATTCCACAGAGGCTAACAAAGCACATTAAGGAGCTCTGCCACAGATCAATGAGGAGATTAAATCAAGTACCAATCTGACAGAAGTAAATTGAGGCACAAGCAACTCTTTTGTGTGTGACTGACTCACGGGGAAAGATTCCTATTTCCAATCAATCAGCTGTCCCACAGGAGAGCTCTTCACACCGATCCACACCAGGAGGAAGATCACAGGTCATCATATGGCTTTGAATATTAACCAAGTAAAATGTCACTGCTTGCTCTGATGCAATAAATGGGATTATGTTAATACTCACCTCGAGCTGTCCCATCAAACCACAGGAAAAGTTAAAGGGGCTGTAATCATGTAATGAACTAATTGCCCATGCAAATTTCCTTCGGTGCTCTTAAAACCTGCATCCTTGTTAATATGCTTAATTAGTCACCTACAGTTCAGCCTACAGAGCTCTGGTGGGGTTTTTCAGTACAGATGTTTGATAAAAACATCCACATAAGGTATGTGGTTACACAACAGCCTCATGTCTCCCTGCTTTTCGGAGCAGATGACTACAGCCCATGTTTGGGGGAAGGTGGCATTTCAGGGCAGCATCAGGACTCAGCCCCTGCCACAAGCTCCTGCAAGGCAGAATGAGTTGAATTCTACTAAGTGGTTACTACCCTCCTGTGTTTTATTGTTGAGCATGCAGAGCCAAGGAGAGCTGCAAAAACAGGAAGGATCAGAACTCGAGTGACTACTGGCAGCTGAGCCGGGCAGCAGCTCTGAGCTTCACATCTGTGGAAGAGCAGCAGCAAAAGGAGTTTCCTTCGCTCACAGACTCCAGTAAAAGGGGACAAGACAGGAAAGGAGAATGAGAAAGAAGAAAACTAAGAGTGTCTGTTCAAGCACAGGACTTGAATCACCCTGGGAGAAGAACACCTAGAGCCACAAACCAGCAAAGGAGGTATCTGCACCTGCAGGCTTGGTGAGTACCGGCCACTTCATAACACTGATGACAAACGCAACAGCCAGACTGACAGAGCGTGTATCCATCCCACAGGACAGCCACCATGGTCACAGGGTACACACAGATCAAGGGAAGGGACCCTTCCCTGCCCACTTCGTGGTCCAAGTCCCCATCCTTCAGGCTGGTGGCTCTGTGGGAACACATCAGCTGCCTCCCCAGCTCTACACTGCTTTTCTTTTCAAATGAACATGTGGAGGACACACCAATTACTCTCAGATCTCTTTGCTAGTGAAGTCTGAAATTGTAGATAAAAGATTTGGTTGCTTGAGGGGTTAGAAACTGTTTCTCTAAAAGAAGTTCATGGTTCTGTTTATAATCCTGTATGAACTGTTTACACAGCAAACACATGCAAAGAATGCCTCATGCTGTGCTTCGTGACTGTCACCAGTTTCTGAAAAGCAGGACTTTCAGAAGCCAAGGAAACTGAAGTGCTCTTCAGAAGCTGGCCTCTCTCCTCAAAGAGGAGATCTCGCTAGAGATGGGATTTTCAGAACTTACTTTGAAATTTTTGGCTACACATTCAGAAAAGTTCTCAATTTCCCATTTTCCTGCTGTTTCAATTAAATTTAATTACAGAGGTGTTGGCTTGTTAGTGTCCCTGAAAGTCCTATTCTCTGATGTGTAAACGAGTAGATGCTGCCTTTTGTTGGATCTCCTGGTCCATGGTGCCTGTCTCATCTGGCCCCAGGAGTCCAGAGCACACAGGGGAACTTCCCTGCCCATCTAACCCGATTTGCTCTTGTCAAACTCTCTCCAAGTCCCATTCACTTTCTCTCCTCCTATCTCTATGTTGGATACACCGTGGTGATGACATGGTATGGAGCCCCACAGAACTCCTGTTGTGGAGTTCATGCTGGGAGGACAATGACTTTCCTGGAGTCTGCTGGATCAGTGGCTTTCAGGAGTGTCCTGAGCATCTCAAACTGCTTTCCAGAGGGCAACAGGGTCCTAAGGGATCAAATCCAGTCACCTGCTTGTTTAAACAGATACCTGGGACACCTTTTGAGATGCAGTTTCCAATTGATTATGTCAACTGATGTAACTTTGAGGTATACAAGTCTCTGAGGCCTGAAAACCAACAAACTCCAAGCATATTTTCTCTCTTTGGACACAGCACCACTTACCAATCAGATTGAGAGAGGAGTTCTCAGCTTTTTCAAAGGCAACTTGACTGTTTCCAAGAACCAAACCAACTTCAATCTGCAAAGGGGAAGGCAACAAATCATTACATTAAGCTATTAGGCTCAACCTCAGGTTGCCCTTTGGCTATCTACAAGCACATCTCAGCAGGCAAGAAACAGCAGCAAAAGCTCCACTACAAAAGTCACTGGAAGAATGTGACACACTAGCCCCTCCTCCAAAACTAACATCATTGAATGCAAAAGCTCATCAGCTGTAATAAATCAGCTTTTCACATTATTTGATCAGTTCAACTAGTTTATTTCAGCAAGATCTAGCAAGTAAAGAACAAAACAAAAATCATACATTCCTTTCTATATAAGGAAAAATCAAAACTGGAAGATAGAGAGGCTCAAGGGACAAGGATTCCATTAATACATCCATGAAGACCAGCTCTGCACTTTAGTGGGTGCATCTCCAAGCTCCCAACCACACTAGCACAGGAGACTGCATTAAACTGAAAACAAGGCTCCTTGCTCCTTATCTTCTCCAAGGGAAAAGCCACAGCCAGATGAAACAAATGTGCAACTTCTCCAAATGTGAGTAACCTCAATTCCTCCCTGGAGCAAGATCTGATCAGTACCTGAATCCTGGCAGCCCCCAGGGAAAGAACATGAATTCCTGGGAGCTTACCTTCTGCTTTTTGCTCGCTCCAGACTCTCCCTTGAGGATGCTGGGGTCCATAGCTTCCATGTCCTTTACCAACAGGCCAAACAGTTTGTCATTAAAGCTGAACACAAGCTGGGGAAAGAAAGACAGAAAGGGATTTTAACTCATTAAAAAGCTAAAAGAGAGTTTTACAAGGCTACTAAGATTAATTTTATCACCTAACAAATCCCACATAGTTTTTACCCTGTAAAGGTCTGGTCATTTCCTTTCCATGTCCCATACTTAACAGACAGAAGTAGCAGAACACAAAGTCAATCAGAAAAACTGAAAGAAATTCTTCCAAGAAAAGCTGCTCTTGTCCCATCTTTTCCTCCCCAACTAAATGTCCCATACAACACTCCTCCTCCTCTCACTTTAAATATCAGAACTAAGCAAAGAAAACAATTTACCTCAAACCTTTTTGATCTTCCACATTTCAGTTTGCCAAGGCCAGCACAAAAAAAAGTATGGAGAGCCAGAAGAGCTGCTGTGAGCAGAAGGGTCTGCCCCCCAGGAAAGGACAGTCTCTGCACAACACCTCTCCTCCTTGGCCACATTTGCAACTGACTTAAGGTTCAGAACCTGAAAACCATGAACTGAGACAGACCTCAACCTGTCCTGAGAATACAGCAACCAGAGGCTATCCCAGATGTGCTTCCACACCTGCAAACATCTACTGCAGAGCTGAGAAGGCTGGATTGCAGGGACATAGGCCTTCAGAAACCCCCAAGTCAAACCTATTTCACTACCAGAGTCCACAGAGTAGTGATAAACATTACAATAAAATACACTGTGCTTGAAAGGCACTACCAAGAATTAATTAAATCATTAAATCTGGTGCTTGTTTTGATCTTCTATGGAAGGAAAAGATGTTACTTCTCAGAAGGTTCCCAGAGCTGCCATGCTTATGTCCAAGCAGGCTACAGGAAAGAGAACCCAGCTCTCCCAAGCCTTGGGATTTTCCTCACAGAGAAAGAGTTCTTTAGGTCAGGAAAAGGCAGGTTTGAAACCGCTCTGCTCTCTGGAAGTCTGATAGAGAAACCATTCCCACACCAGTGTCTGCCCGTTAGCTGCTTCACAGCACAGCGCCAGCACCCCGGTGGCATTCAGTATTTTACATCACTGTAAGACAAGCAGGTGCATGTTATTTGTTATGAACATTTCAGCCTTAAAACACCCAAACCAAAGCCCAGACCTGCTGGCCTACTGAGAAGGCTTGGCTGTTGAACTGCTGGATGAATTCAGCTGCCATCTTGTCCGTGTCGTAGGGGTTGGAGTCGATGTTCTTCTTCTGCAGGAAATCTATCTCGATTGTCATGGTGCCAATGCACTGCTTGGCCTTGTCAAAGGTGTATAAGGAAACTGTGATTTAAAAACAAAGAAAAAAACACATATCAGAACAGCAAAGACCCCCAGAGCATATCCAACACGCTCGAGGTTTGGCAATGCACGTTCTTCCATTCAGAATGAGTATTTAATCATATTTAGTATAGTCATTTCTGATAGAGACCCTTATTTCTCCTATATCCATGTTCCACAAGAAGATCAGAAACACAGCAAACATATCTCCACTGAAAACCCTTCCATTTCATTACAAACTCAAATGGTGTCCTCTAAACCAGCTCAACCACCACACAAGCTTTGAGGGATGAGGACAGTGAAAGTGAATTCCCATATGCTGTTAGCAGAGAGAGAGATCCCTGCCAAGTCACATGCAGTGATGGAATCACAGGGTTGGAAAAGACCTTTGAGATCATCAAGTCCAACCATTCCTGTCCTCTACTAACCCACATCCCTGAGCACCTCATCTAACCATCTGTTAAACACTCCCAGAGAAGGTGACTCAGCCCCTCCCTGGGCAGCCTGTTCCAGGCCCTGACAACTCTTTCAGGGAAGAACTTTTCCCTCACATCTGCTCTGACCCTGCCCTGGGGCAACTTGAGGCCATTGCCCCTTGTCCCATCTCCTGTCCCCTGGCTGAAGAGACCATCACCCATCTCTCTGCACCCTCCTGGCAGGTCAGTGGAGGTGGGGAGGTGGTCTTCCCTCAGCCTCCTCTTCTCCAGGCTTCTGCATCCCAGAAGAAAGCATCAATGCCCCTGCGCCTCTGATGCAGAGGAAAAAGCCCCTACCCCAGAAGTGCCTAACCTACCGTGCCCAGGATGCCTTCAGGGATGCAGAACCAACTCAATGACCCTTGAAAGGGCCCAGGAAGCACAGTGGCATGGAAAGCAATCCACAGTCGCTGCCAACACACCTAATCCCACAGGTCACAAGTTACATCATGTCAAAACGAGACTCTGCTTGGGGCTGCTGCTGCTGGAGGAAAGAGGGTAGAAAGGAAAGGAGAGCATGGTTCACAACCTGAGAGCAGCTGCCTCAACACCACTCATCAGAAGGCTGGGATCTCACAAAGCAGGCAGTCCTAATAATTCAGAAACCAGACTGCAGCAAGGGACAGGAGCAGATGCTTCTCCAGAAGACTGAGGAACATTACAGCTTTGCTTTGAATCTAGAGAAGAAAGTCTCATCTGATACAGCTAAGGGTAAAGCAGTAGGAGGTGAATATCGGAAACACACTTCCCACATAACCTACTATGTCCTACCAAGCCTCGTGGCAGTCAAATGGCTCCAGAATAAACCTGCAGACTCCTGGGAAGAGGCGATGTCAAAACAAGCATCCAGCACACTCTGGCACAGGATTTGGTCAAATTAAGGGAATAAAGAGAGACTGTCTCATGCTTAAGTTGTCACCAGAATACACACAGGTCACCACAGCATGTACACAAGGTTCTTCTTGGTACAGGTCACCTCACAATGAGCTGTCAAAGAAAGATCTTTCAGGAAATGCAGATAAAGAAGAAACACTAAACCACTTCCTGCACTGAGGTGCATCTGCTGTACCAACTAGTTCTTCCAGGCAGGAATATGGCAGCAGAGCTACCAGGGAAGTCATAGCTAGGAGGGACTTTGGTCCTGCAAGAGCACAAAAGGAGTTCTGCTTACCTTACAGGGCAGGGCAGATGTTTCCTTTTATCACCTCATCTCAGGGCTTTGTCAAACAAAAGCTTCTGGGAAGAATAAAGGTCACAGAACTGAGGAGTCAACTGAAGACAGCAGTCCCTGGTCATGGACTGTGCAGAGCCAGGGTCTGGTACAGAAAGCAGCAGTGCTCTGCTGGATGTGCTCCAGTAAGCAATATATGCACCAGTTCAAAAGCCCAGGAAAGTTCCAGAAGCAGCAAAGGAAGCTGAGATGGGAGCAGCAATCTCCAGGTGCTGAGGATGTGGATGAAGCAGCCAGCTCTCCCCAGTGCACCTCAACGTAACATGGGAGCTGATGGAGCTGAACCCCACTGAAGGCAAGACAGCCACATCCACCCAAGGCACTCAGCCTCCCCACAAAGGTGAACTTCCCTGGAAAACCTTTCCCATGTCATCAGGGGCTCAATGGGACCCCACTTCCCTGTGCCACCAAGCAGCAGACTGCATTGAAAACTGACTTTCCAAACAGTTTTCCCATTACTGGGGGAACAAGACCAAGAGGGTGGCTCAGTAAATCCCTGTTTTTAGGAATACTTCTCCCTACCCAGAGGAGGACTTTACAAACCCTTTCTACTCAGCTGGAGTCATATGACACTTAGTCACCCTGCATAAAATCACTGCATTATTTTCCTCAAGAGCTGTTCCCACGTAGATGGTAAGTTTATAACAAGGTCTAGTACAAGTACAGTCACAAACCTGCTCTAACAGCTAATCATGAGGAATATTAGTGCTTCTTTCTCCAAGTAACTCCAGCACCAAAAAGCTTATTGATGAGCCAGCTGACATGTTACTGAGCAGCAACCAAACAAGGGTGAGAAACATACTAATTTATGGCCCACCCCCTTTGTAACAGGTTATTCTTCAGTTTAAAAAAAATAAAACAAGGCCAGTTAGCAAAAAGAAATGGCTTCCAAGCAAGATCTGTGAGGCATCTGGTCATGCAGGGAGGCAAACAGACCCACTCCAGGTTGTTACTACAAAGAGAGATCCACAAAGACATCAGGCTTCACACCCAAGCACTGATCTGTGCCCATGGAGTTGCTGAGATCAAAGGACCTGTGAAAACAGACAGCCAAGGAGCGAGCTTCGCTGACAGCACCTCACATCCACAGCTGCACCACATCTCAGTCTAGGTCCTCATCACTTTCTGACAGAGGATGCAGTCATCAGCTCTGCCCACAATCCTCATATGAGAGAAGAATTCCCTGGAAGCACCAGCAACACCTCAAATGTAAAGTTGGACATGAGCCAGCAATGTGCTCTCACAGCCCAGGAGGCCAACTGCATCCTGGGTGCATCACCAGAGGTGTGGCCAGCAGATTGAGAGAGGGGATTCTGCCCCTCTGCTCTGCTCTGGGGAGACCTCACCCACAGTGCTGTCCCTGGCTCTGGAGCTCTCAGCACAAGGAGAACACAGACCTGTTGGAGTGGGTCCAGAGGAGGCCACAAGGATGATCCAAGGGCTCAAGCACTACAAAGACAGGCTGAGAGAGCTGGGCTGGTTCAGCCTGGAGAAGAGAAGGCTCTGGGGAGACCTCCAAGCCCCTTCCAGTCCCTGAAGGGACCTATAGGAAAGCTGGGAAGGGCTGTTTGTAAGGGCAGAGAGTGATTGGACAAGGGGTTTTAAACTAGAGCAGGGCAGGTTTAGATGAGACCTTGGGAAGAAGTTCTGTACTCTGAGGGTGATGAGACCCTGGCACAAGGTGCCCAGAGAGGTGGTGTAGGCCCCATCCCTAGAGACATTCAGGGTCAGGGTGGATGAAGGTCTGAGCAACCTGATCTAGTTAAAGGTGTCCCTGTTCACTGCAGGGAGTTGGACTAAATGACCTTCACAGGTCCCTTCCCACCTAATGCAGTCTGGGATTCTATGAAATGGTGAAACAGTGGCCTAACAAACAGCCTGCTCCACAGCAGTGACTGTCAGCCAGAGCAGGCTTCATCACAGCAACTCTCCAGGAAAAGGATAAGGAGGAGATAGCTGATCCAGGAGCACATGGGTAACCCCTGATGGTGGAAGGACAGGCATCATCTGTTACCCTGAAGAACACAAAAACCTTCCTCTGACAACAGCTGCTGCCAGGAGTTGGTCAGTGCTCCAGAGGCAGATTAAACAGACACCTACAACTGACAGCGATGTCAACTGCACACACACCAGAAGTGACAGGGACAGACAGCACAAATACGTGAAAGATACAACACACAAAGGGAGAGACATAACTCACTCTCCTCCTTGCACACTGGCAAAGGCTCCTCAGTCTCAATTAAGGCTTCAAATTAGAATACAAATCTTCAATTTCTACAAACTCAGGATGGCACCCTCCTCCTTTCATTATACCAACCAATATTCTATCAGTTACTGGTGAGAACACCCCTGAGCTCCCAAAGCTCAGCCCTCCAGCTGTCCAGAGCACACTGCTGGCTTTTGGCAGCTCTCACCACTACCAGTTCCCCATTCTCAAGACCCAAATTTAGATGCCAAGAATATCCTCGATGACAAGGTCTGTTTCCTGTTCACTGATAAGTGCTCCCCAGAGCCACAAGCACAGACTGGAGCCAGCACGTGTTAAACATTCACATCTGCACATGGACACTGGTGTCCCACACACAGCTCAGCTCTGCTGATACACCAGCAGATGCCTGAAGATAAGGCAAAGTGGTGCTCCAGGGTTTAAAAATGTTAAGGGACAAAGTCTGCAGGCACAAGAGCACCGCTCACTGCTGGAAGGGCCTTGTGGTGCTCTTGTGTGACACAAGGCTGCACTGTGGCGCTCTTGTGTGACACAAGGCCCTTCCAGCAGTGAGGGCCTCATGTTACCTGAGGAAGGGCTGAAGATCTGAGACTTTCTGATTCAGCTTGGCTTTAGCCTGGAAACACAGAACTCAGCTTTGATATATCACCATCAGGCTGCTGGCTGACTTACCATCTATCTCTTGTCCAATGGAAAGTCCAGCCCATTTCCTCTGTAAGAAGAAGAAGAGAGAAACTTGAGCAAGCTTGTCCTTCCCTAGAGCACACACCTGCTCAAACACAGCACCCCCACTCCCACAGACAGGCTCCCCACAAGAACCTGGTACAGCAGCAGGATGGCATCTTACAAAGCCCCCAAATTAACAGGAAGCAAGTACAAAATGTGGAATTATTTCTGTTCCTAGTTCTATTTTCTGAGCTCAGGATGTTTTTCCATCCAGCCTCCTCCATGGCATTGATCACCTCACTGCCTCAGAGGCAGAAGTTCTCAGACTGGAGATTCAGCTCAGGTGCTGATCACACAACAGGTAGTGCAGCTGCCAAGAAAGGCTGTTACACATTCCATCACTGCTTTTAAAATGTACACATATATCTTAGTTTGCAGGAAATACATGCTTGAAGTTATAAAATTATCTAAAATAAAACTTGTTCAGAGGACTGGTAAGCATGGATCTGTTCAAAGCCTCCAGGTCCCTTCAAATTCCTCTAAAAAGATTTGTGCAGCACAGAACTGTAGGAGGAGTGGAGAATGGTTCAATAATAACGTGACAAAGATCTATGACCTTTACTGTGCCAAAAGTTCTGGCTTAAGTGCAAAAATGGTATTTTTCCAGTGGCTTCTGTGCTATGGTCTGGCTAGTGTGTAATTACAGTGCACACCTCAGGCTATGCAGCACTCATGGTATCTCAAATATCTAAGCCATAGAGAGGCATCAATCACAAAAATATTCAAGTATCATTACACCAGGCTCTGGTAAGATCACATTTAAAATGTTGCACTTTGTGGTCATTTATGTTTGGCTTTTTATCTGAAGGAACAGCTCTGGGAGAAGGAATGCTATGACCTTTTCTAAAAATGAAAGTTTCCCCTCTCTACTCCCTCTCCAATACATTCATGGTTCAAGATGAGTCAGGCTTAAGGAAAGAATTCCCTTGGCAGAACAGGGATCAACCTGTTAGAAATCAAAATGCAGAGCAGGAAGTCTACCATGTGCTCACTGGTATTCCCAAGAAGGTGAAAACAAACAATGTTTCTATATTTAATCTCAGGTTTTACAGCTTCTGCTGTTTACCTCCAAGGCCAGGAAGAGACCCTCCCTCCCCCTGACACTCCCAATTCTTCTGCAAAAGATATCCCAACCTTTCCTTCTCCTGAATTACTGGTGAGAGGACACTGGGACTGCTGCAAACCCTTTGGGTTAAGCCTATCACCCAATTTCAGGACAGGAAGGAAAGCTGTTCAAGTTGAGCTAGGAAGTGGAGTTGGGTCTTCTCTGCAGCAAGAGATAGGGCTCACTTCCGATCCTGGTTCTGGTACTTTCTGCTAAGAAGTCTGGCGTCACTGCACACCAAAACTACCTCAGCTTTCCAGTATTCAGGCCTTAGACTGTTACAGAATGAAGAGGGTAAAGAACTTCATGTGTGTAACATGTGCACAACACTTTCTTGGAGGCCGTTGAGCCAAAGTGCACTCTGCATCACCCTGAACAAGAGATAAACAGTTTGTCTAACCCTGGCTGCAATGATCCAAGGCTTCAGGAAAGACTGGGAATTAAATCCTAGCACTGGGAATACTCAAATAAAACATTCCCATGCCAGCAGCTGTAACACTTGATACCATCACCATTTGAGGGGTGACCCACCTCATCCCTGTGCAGAAGAGCTCTCCCAGCTTTACAGTAACTACTGGAACCTACCAAAAATAAATCAGCCCTAGAACAGGAATGCATCTACTTTAACCCTGAGATACAGGTATCTTCTACAGATAACTGTTCCTCAGTTTGGGCAGGACAAATCCTAACCAGCCATATGGTTAACACCACGGCCTCTTCACCCATTCATCAGGAACAATCTGAAATTGAACAAGACATCAGAAAGCAAACAGAATGTTTGGGGCCCATGCCAAGTCATCTGCTGAGGGGAAAAAATTAAACCTTGTGTTTGTAGCATGGAGACAACTTCTAGGCCAGTTACTAGCAGGAAAATACGATAGCATCAAATCAGTGACCGCAGCTGTTGCAGTTTCACTTCATGCAACCCCCTGGGGAAGCCAGTTAAAGGCTACAGGATTCCTTTTTCTATTTTGAAGTTAATTGTATCAATTATTTATTCTAACCATCATTTAACATGTGGTAACTTGACTTAATGAAGAAAGAAGACCCAAGTTGAATCTATTTTACGTGTTACATTGCACTTTTCAACTAGAAATATCAGCAATGACTGAATACAGCCAATAAAGCTTTCTGCAGGTCTTTAAAAGAGCAACAGCAAAGATGACCCTTTAAAATCAAGGGACACCAGGAAACTAAAAATTCACAAAGACCAGCAGACATTGCTTAAGTTTTTCTCTTTTATTAGTTTGTTTCTGATGTTTTCAAAAGCTTAAATTACACCTTTTCTAGTACTTTTATCCCACTGTGCACCACGAGTAGATCAAAGCGACATAAGCAAGAATGCCTCAGCTACAGTAGAAGTCTCCTTGAATTTCTGCTGTCAGAAAGTAAATTTGCAGCATACATCTATGCTCCTTCCAATCAGGATGGTTATCTTCAATCCTGATTGGAATTATTCCATAGCAAAGCAGTACATCAAACCATAGAGTACCTGGGGCAAGCTGAACGCGATGCTGCCAGGGACAACTGAGGAATGAGTTCTCAGCGTGAAAATGTATTTGTGGTTGGGAGAAGTCTTCACAACAACATGTCTAGAAGAGAGAACAAACAGGATTTTACTCCACTACATACCCAGGAGGACTTTGCATTGCTCCCAGTGAAGTGAGTATTCAGAGGAAACAAGCTGCCTTGTATTTGATCCTATAAATAAAACCCAAAGGCTTCAGCCCACCCCATGATGCTGGACCACAGTGGTCTTTCACAAGAGCCCCTCGCCTGCAGTGATATCACAGGATCCCAAAGCCCAAGTGCACAACACTGTACTAATAATCACTATTTGCACTGCCCCAGCAGTAGCCCTTTACCTCAGGAACTGCACGATACACACATGAGAAAACCAACCCATAACCACAAAGACCAAGGCTGATGTATCTAAAAGTTGACATCGTTGTCACACCACAAGCACCTGACACCAGAGGATGGCTATTTTACCCCAATACAAGCAGCATACCCCAGCTGTGATTTCAAGAGGAAGTAGATGGGAAAAGCCTACGTGAGTATCTCAGTAGGTTGTTCAGGATTCTGATCACAGAAACACACAGAAGGAATTCCTGCACAAAAGGTGGGCACCAAGGCTGCCCCTCCTGCTTGCTAGTGACCACCAGATCCTGAACTCAGACAGCACCTGAGGACCAGGAACACCATTACAGAACCAGAACAAGGCAGTCAGAGGCAGACACAGCAGCACAGTCGCACGAGCCTGTCTGTCACACTCAGAAGCTGAGCTGACAGGAGCAAAGCTACCGAAAAGCTGCTTATAGTTAAGCTCAGACTATGCCTGATAGCTCTTATCACGTGATAGGCAGACTTCTTTCTGGCATAAGAAAGCAAACCAAAAGGCAGATGGGATTTGTGCTCACTGGTGGCAGGGTGAAGGCAGCATCAGGTTCTGTCTCATCAACATGACTGCCTGTACTTGCCCATCGGGTACATGAGGTCGCCCACGTAGGTGACCTGTGGTGTTCCCCTCACCCACAGTCAGAAACTAAGGGCCAGAGGAACTACACTGCCAGCCAGGGCCCACACTCCTGACCATCCTCCCTCCCTGGCAGGGGACATACACTCTCTGTATTTTCATTTGCATAGGCACAGCAGCACCCAAAAGCTGCTGCACATGTACACATCTGCTACATCATATACCAGAACAGCTTCAGCCAGTAGGTAAGAACATACAGCCTTTGAGACCAGAGGAAGTGTGTGGCCTGTGTAGCCAAACCCAGCAGACATCACTAGCTTCAGACCAAACAGACAGGGAAGTTTAAAAACCCTTCCAGGAAGTGCTGGGGCTTGATGGCACAGCAGGGTAAGAAACCATTGTAATCATATGGAGGGATGCATACCTCTGCTCAGGGAGACCAGTGATTTGACTCTTCAATGGTTCTGGCCCTAAATACCAGCAACCCAGAATGATGGGGGTCGGCAGGGACCTCTGGAAATCATCCAGTTCAACTCCACCACAGCAGGATCCTCCTGCCCTCAACCCCTCAAGGATTTATCAGCACTGAGAAGATCCCCCTCAGTCTTCTCTTCTCCAGGCTGAACAGCCCCATGTCGCTCAGCCTCTCTTCCCAAGAGAGATGTTCCAGTCCCCTCAGCATCTTTGTAGCCCTTTGCTGTCCCCTCTCCAGCAGCTCCCCATCCTCCTTGCCCCAGGGAGCCCAGCCCCACACACACTATTCCTGATGAGGCCCCACCGGTATCTCATCTATCATCTGCCTACTACCCCAGCTGCAGGGACAGCCTCCCCTCCTTTACCACCTCCTCCCATCCCAGGCATAGATCTAGAAACCTGTTACAAGTGGTTTGGTTCCAATTAAATCTTACAGAGGGAAAGCAAGGCAATTAATGGTGCCTCACAACAAGCAGAGAAGGTTTCTGAAGACTGGGAGAAAGCAGATGTCACTCCTATCTTGGGCAGGAAGCAGGATCCAAGGCACTACAGGCTGGTCAACCTCACCACTAATCCGTAGGAAACAGATGGAGCAACTGGAAGCCAAGCATATTAAAGGACAAAAAAGTCACTGGGAACAGTCAGCATGGATTTACAAAGCAAAACCAGGCCTGGCCAATACACAGCCTTCTGTGATGAGACAGGAGCTCCGAGGATAAAGGGAGAGCAGCGGATATTGTTAAGCTCAACATTAGTTTTCTACACTGACTCACACAACAATCCTGAGAGACAAACCAATGAAAACATGGACCAGGTAAGTGAGCAGGGTGGTGGACTGTAAACTGCCTGAGCCACCAGGTGCAGAGGGAGGTGATGGGCAGCTTAAGTCCAGCTTCAGACTGTTTGCTACTGGTGTCCACACAGGGCCAAAACTATTTAGACTCTTCATTAAGGGCTGGGGTGATGGCAGAGTGCACCCTGAGCCTGTGTGCAGGCAACACACCTGCCAGCTGCACTGCCATTCAGAGGGACTTTGACATGTGCCACCACCAAGCCAAATCCCACCAAGTTCAATAGAGGTGGAACTTCCTCCACCCGGGGAGGAACAACCCCGTGCACCAGTACAGGCTGGGGGCCAACTGGCTGGAAAGCAGCTTTGCAGAAAATGACCCAGGATCCTGGTGGACAACGAGTTGAACGTGAGCCAGCAACATGCCCTTGCAGCAAAGGCAGCCTGCAGCATCTCTGGCTGCGTTAGGAAGGCCACTGCCAGCAGGCCAAGGGAGATGTTCCTTCCCAGACAGAACATTGCTCCAAGGACTGTTTCATTTTAAATTGAGTAGTAGATAAAATAGAGAAGCTGTCCAGGAAGCAGGGACTGAAATGGGGTTTCCAGCACAGAGTGTATCTGGAAAGCAAGGTGTTGTGCTGCAGCGCTGAACAAACACACCCACAGGCAAAATACCAGCTCCAGCTATGCTACTGGAACTCCTCACCAAGAAATACACTTGATGACAAACATCACCCTATTAGGAGCAGGAAAAGACAGCAGAAGACCAGAGATTAAAGCTGCTTAAGACTGAGATGGATGCTGAGCAGTGCATTGAGTTTGGCTCAAAACACAACAGTGACTTTATCATATGCTGACTCGGCATCGCTATGGGAGGAAACACCTCCATCAGTGTGGGCTTCACTTAAAAGAAGCAAAAGGCAAGAAAATGAGGTTACCTGGTAAAAATACTGCAGGGCAGAAGGGGATGGTATCCACAAAGATTAGACACAAATTAAAATTATTGTATTGGAGCATATGATACACCAAGAACACATCCAGAAAGGTAGCCGAGCCTGACAGCATGCAAACAGGTGCCAGGAGGGAAAAAATAAGAGGAGAATGGTGGGGAGAGATGATCTTTCTGAAAGAAATTGCTAGCCAAGTGAGAAGATCAGGAAAGGTCAAACACTGATGGATTCTTTGAGCAAAGCTGCAAAAGGCAGAGGAACAGCCATGTTTCTTCTCAAAGGCAGCAGGAGCAGGCAATTCCCAACCGGCCACAAGCAGCACGAGTGTTCAGAATGGTCAAAATAAGGCAACAGCAGGGAAAACTAAATGCATTTTCCTACATTGATGTTCACCAGGAAGGAGCTTGCAGAGCCCATGGAGACACATAGCGGAAATCTCAACCTCACTAACAGCTTCTGCTTATGAACGAGCAAAAGGAACAATGAGTCACCAGGGCCAGATATCTCCCAAGAGCTCTAACCACTGCTGTAATTCATGAGTAAAGCCTGGCCTGAAATGACCAGAATCAAACATGACCTGGTGATACCACTTCCTAAGCTGGGCTCCAGCCAGGAGCCATGACACATTAACCTGTGTGCCCATTAGTTTGTGTGTTAGTGAAGAAAGATGAGGGAGATACCTTGCATACCTACACAGAGGTGCTGGTAAGCACCTGAGCACTATGGGCAGATGTTCCTCTGGGGTATGTTTGGAAACCCTGTGAATTATTCAAGGCTCCTTAAGGGTTCCTCAGATAACTGAACTGGCTTGAGCTAAAAGGGGTGGTCTTCCCATGTAAAAGGCAGGAATAAAAGGTAAGAATAATTAGTCAGTTCTCAACATTAAAAAAACCTGCCATGGAGATGTGTTTAAAAATAGGGTAGATGAGGTGCTTAGGGCTATGGTTTAGCTTAGGACAGGAATGGTTGGACCTCATGATCTTAAAGGTCTTTTCCAACCTTGTGATTCTGAGATAACCTGCCCTAGCTTCTTCCCAGGCTGTGACCCCTTCACTGCTGGGGTGTTTCCAGCACTTGTTTCTCTCTCCAAAACGCACAGCGAGTCATGAAGACCAAAGAACATCACAGGAGCTTAGGATGGTGCAACTTATCAAGCCAAGTTTAATGCAGTGTAACAGGGCGCTGCATCCCATCAACTCATCCATCACAAACGGTGACTCACACTTGCCCAACTCGCAGAGCACAGAAAATGAAGCATGAAAAGACCTACAGCAGCATCTTAGGGATAAACCAGCTCCCCAATCCAAGGTCAAACACCCAGCTCCATACCCTGAGCACGTAGTGTAAGCATTAGAGCAAAACCCTTTGTGTAACTGTTACCAAAAAATACCCTGTGCAGCAAAGCCATGGTTAGGGCAACACAAACCAAATCTGCTGACTGTGTGGAACTCACTGCAGCAGATTCCAGGGATGGTCTTGCTCAGTCTATCTGCAATGCAGCAGAATGACTACATCCTTCAGTAGTGGCTGTCATGAGGCTTTTCTGTCCTGGTCTTGTGCTTTTCAAAGTGATTTATAGCATCTGCTCACGACCAAACATATGCTGCTTGCTTTGTGAGCCCCAATTTCTAGAAATAAGTGGTGCTCTCAGGGAGAATTGGTGCAGCTCGAATCACAGCCAGGCAAGTTGGGGGATCCTGCCTCCCCTGTGCTCCCATAAATGCCATAAAAGAGGCTTCTCAGAGTGAAGGGAGAGCAGCTGGATGCTGCATGTCTGGAAGCTGGGTCCCTCTAGGACATTCATTTTTGAGGAAATTAACATTTTTATAATGCATGAGGTACAACACTCACTTCAGGTATTTTTATAAGTCAATTACTTTTGGGGGGGAAAAAAAAAAAATCTACCTGAGGAAAAACATAATTTGAAGAGCCCAGGACACATCCCTGCCCGAGCTTTGCCTGCTTCTGCACACAGAAGTTGTGCTTGTTTGTTTGCTTGGGGCTTTTTTAGGGTGGGTGGGTGGGTTTTGTTTCTTATACTTTTATACATTTTATACTTAAGTTGGGCTTGTGAAATCACAACTGAGGTAACCACTGTAGGGCCAGGACAGCTCTCTGGGGCAGCAGCCCAGCAGAGTGACAGCACAGAGAAGCAAACCTCAAGGCACATCACTGCCTTGTTCCCTGCAATTCAGAGCCACTTTGTTCTCCTTCCTTAGCAGGATCCATCTGGGCTGGGTGCTTTAGGCTGAGGCTCTTGGTACATCATTCAGTATCTTTTTTTGAAGGTTTTCTCCATGCTTTTCAGACCCAAGCTCTTCTGCTACAGCTACCTAACAGGAGGGTGCAGAGAGGTGGGCAATGGTCTCTTCAGCCAGGGGACAGGAGATGGAACAAGGGGAAATGGCCTCAAGCTGCCCCAGGGCAGGGTCAGAGCAGATGTGAGGGTAAAGTTCTTCACCAAAAGGGTTATTGGGTGCTGGAACAGGCTGCCCAGGGAGGGGCTGAGCCACCAACCCCAGGTGTATTTAAAAGACATGTCAATGAGGTGCTCAGGCATATGGTTTAGTAGAGGACAGGAATGTTTGGACTTGATGTCAAAGGTCTTTCCCAACCCACTGTGGTTCTGCCTTCTGCTGCATGTAATCCTCTTTCTGCTGAAATTAATTACTTCTGCCTGCAATTTACATGCTGAAATCTTTAGGAGAGCTACTGTTCAGTTGAGGCAAAGCAAGGAAACTAATTATTTGAATTGGCTTCTTTTAATAAAACCCCTTCTGTGTGGGCTGAGCTGAAAAATTAATGTGTTTTCTACTCTTCTCACAAAAGTAAAACCCAGAGTCAGCTTCTATCAGTCACCCCAGAACTGTAATTAAAGAATCCAAACTGTTGTGCCCCCACTCTGGTTGCCTTCCCCTTTTGTTCTTGTGCATGAAAGCCCCTAGAAGAGCGAGTTTCTACTGCCTCTGCTCAGCACCCCAAGATGACGTGAAAGTGAGAAGATGCCCCCAGTACCACAATTAAATGATAAAAATCTACTTGAAATAGTTCGAATATTCTAACTATGGAACAGGAAAAACAGCAAAAACAAAACAAAGATAAAAAAGGCCTGAAGTCCTTCATTAAAACAGTGATTATAATTAGTTAAGCAGATCCAGTTCAAACGCTTCAGAGAAAAATGTACCATTTTTTAGAATCCCCAGTTCTGAGAAGCACATTTAAAGTTTTAGTCTCTAAAGACACAAAAGTTTTGTTAATTAACCTACTGTATCCACCCTCCCAAATCTGAAATTTCCTTCTACCTCCATCCAAATTTTGAAAACAATTCCTTTTTGGTTAGAAGAGCAACAGTGCACACTTACTGCCCAGACTGGAAGTCCTTCTCATTCACCACAGCACAGTTGGTTAATGACAGTTCATCGGTGGGACACCTTGCTGCTTGCATAGACTGTGAGAAACAAAAAGAAAGGAGAAAACTGTTAAATAGAATTCTGTTTTTCCTTTACTAAGCCAAGCTTCAAAACTTCTGTAAGTCCATAAAACACAAATAGCTCTCAGGAGTATTAACACAGCCCATGAGCACTGACAAGCTCTTTATCTTCCCCCTCTACCCCACTCTCCTGAGACCCTCCTTGCAGTGCTCTGTCCAGCTCTGGAGTCCCCAACACAAGAAGGACATGGAGCTATTGAAATGGGTCCAAAGGAGGCCATGAAGATGATCCAAGGGCTGGAGCCCCTCTGCTGTGAAGCCAGGCTGAGAGAGTTGGGTTGCTCACCCTGGAGAAGGCTCCGGGGAGATCTTACAGCACCTTCCAGTCCCTGAAGAGGCTACAGGAAAGCTGGGGAGGGACTTCTAGAGAGGCCAGGAGTGATAGGACAAGGTGGAAGGGTTTAAGTTGGAAGGGGGTAGATTTAGATTGGATATTAGGAAGGAATTCTTCACTCTGAGGGTGGGGAGGCCCCGGCACAGGCTGCCCAGGGAAGTGGTGGCTGCCCCTTCCTGGACGTGTCCAAGGCCAGGTTGGATGGGGCCTTGAGCAGCCTGGGCTGGTGAGAGGTGTCCCTGCCCATGGCAGGGGCATGGGACTTGATGGGCTTTAAGGTCCCTTCCAGCCCAAACCAGTCTGGGATTCCGGGATTCAGAGTTTCTCCAAACACTTCTGTTTGATACAGATGTTTGTACCCAAAAGCTCTGCATTTTGGGAGTCTAGCACACCTTGCATTTTCTATCACACCTAAAAATAACCTAGGAAAGAGCCTGCAAGAAAAACACTGTGAGCTTGCTAGTGAAGCCCAGTGTTCATGCAACTCCCCCAAACCCTGCAACAAGCCAGAGGGAGCCAAGTGTTCACTGGAAGGCGTTTCTTGTCACTTAAGAAGACATTGGGATACCCTGAGAGCTGGTAAGACAAACAGTCTAGAGACAGAGCAGCTCTAACCCTGGAGAAACATAGAATCATAGAATGGCATGGGTTGGAAGGGACCCCAAGGATCATAGAGCTCCAACCCCCCTGCCACAGGCAGGGCCACCAACCATACCTTGCAACACTGCGCTGGAGGCACAAGGGTTACCTCTCTTCTGCCCTCACAGACTTCTCCATTAAAGAAGTTCCTGCAACAAACTCAGTGGGGGTCATCTCCCACCTCCTCCTTTTTCTTTTTCCTGAAGTCAAATCCTATTTCAAAAGTAGTAGTTCAACTTTTTTCCCTCCACTATTCCTCATGAATCAGCAGCATCTCAGCCCAGGCTGCCCCGTCCCTATTATGGAGCATATGGGGAGCGCAGCAGAGGAACCTCAGCCCCATCCTGTGTCCCCCAACCCCATTCACTTCTGCAGAATTAGTCCACAAATCAGTGCTTGAATGATTAAAATCAGGCTCAAAATGCCTCTGGAAGTGGAGAAAAGGAAGGAAAAGGTGAGATGTCTCCATCATTAGCTGAAAAAACTTAATTTAGAGAAAAGCTAAACTGGTTTCCCCCCCAGATGTCACCTTTAGACTCAAAGCCCAACTGGTTTCTGTGTCAGGCACAAAGGTGCAGGCAGCACAACAGTAACAGTCAGCAACAACCTATTGCCAACAGCAATTCAGAATGGATTTTCTCTTCAGACCCCCTTAAATTCCAGCAGCAGGAGAAGGAAACACACCAATCCCAACACACACACTGAAATGATTTCCCAAGAGTTAACATCCCGCTCAACCTTTCCCCCTCCTGCCCCTCTGGGCTGTTTGAGAAGGGAATCAGAGAACATTCATTTCCAGGAGGACTTGAGCAAGTCGGCCCTAGAGCTCAAGTCAACTTTTTAAATCATAATGTAATTCTTCTGGAGTACTTGCTATTTAGAAAAGGTCTAATTCATTAGTTTTATTAAATAATGCTCAATTGCCCTTGACTTATGTGATAACAGAAAAAAAGATTACATTTTCAAGCCTCAAAACTGATTTATCTACCTGAATCACAAGTGCATGAGGAGACTCCATTAAATATTATTGTAATAATAAAAATACACCAACATTGGTGTATTTTTATTATTTTGGGGACAAAACCCACATTTTCCCCCTCTGCTCTGCCCTGGTCAGGCCCCAGCTGGAGTGTTGTGTCCAGTGCTGGGCTCCCTGGGATAAAAAAGACAGGGATCTCCTGGAGAGAGTCCAGAGGACGCTATGGAGATGATGAAGGGCCTGGAGCATCTCCCCTGTGAGGAAAGGCTGAGTGAGCTGGGGCTGTTTCAGCCTGGAGAGAAGAAGACTAAGGGGGGACCTTATTAATGTTTATAAATATCTGAAGGATGGAATGCAGGGGGAAATGGCCAGCCCCTTCTCAGTGTCTGTGGGGACAGGACAAGGGGCAATGGCTGCAAGTCAGAGCACAGGGAGTTCCACACCAACAGGGGGAAGAACTTTTCCCCAGTGAGGGTGAGGGAGCCCTAGGACAGGCTGCCCAGGGGGTGTGGAGTCTCCTTCTCTGGAGAGATTCCAGCCCCGTCTGGACACTGACCTGTGCTCCCTGTCCTAGGGACCCTGCTTTGGCAGGGGGTTGGACCTGATGGGCTCTGGAGGCCCCTTCCAATCCCTGTGATTCTGTGACACTGTGATTCACCTTTTTACTATTTTCCCTGCTGTTTGCAAGGGGACCACTGAGCAAAGGGCAGGCCCTGATCAAAAGGCATTACGTGGGATATTTTGAGCAAACTGACCCTAGAGCTCCTGGGTTAAACTTTTGTACAGCACCAATCCTCACCTGTGCTTTTAATCCTTCCTGACAAACTGCTTCCTACACACTAACAGCAGGCGTCTGGCAGCAGCACCATCCTTCTGCACATTCCTGTCTGCATTTGGGAATGTGCAAGCTCTGCTTTAGGGAAATGCATAAAGATAAAGGCATGAGTTTCCTTTTGCAAGCTCCACAATAGGACAAGATGGGTGGCAGAACATCCTTGGGTACCTGACAGGTGAAAATCAGGTCACCGATTCCGCACTGACTGAGCCAGCCACCCCAGAGCCTACACGTTCTCCTCCCAGGGTGTCTGGCAGAAGATCCTTTCTTCCCTGGCAATAACCAACATCTGAGACCACAGCTATAACCAGCTTTCCAGTACCTGCCCTCCCCAAGCTCCATTTAGCAGAACTCAGACACGTTCTTGATACACAGAAGCAGGTTTAACAGCTTGAGCAAGAAAAGGGTGTCACTCAACAGACACAGGTTCTCATGGGGATACAAGGGACAATCTGAGGAATCTGGTCACTTAGCAGGTGATGAATAAATTGGGGAACACCCGGACAAGGAGGAACACACTGCTCTAGTGAATTGCAGGGGCTCCCTCCCTCACGCCAGTGCTCACAGGGCTCCTTGTCTTGCCTGTCATACCACTGAGTTGCCAAAACAAAGATGTGGGTACTGGCTCCTCCTGAATAGGTTCTTCTGGCATATATGCATCAGTCCAGAGCTGTAACGAGCCACAGGAGCCTAGAGGGCTGTCATATGGCAGGGAAAGAACTGCCAAGGACCATCTCCAGCTCTTGCATTTTGGGTTGCGGCTTCCTGGGACACCAGCACCACAGCCCCTGCATCCCTCCCAACTCCTACTGCCCCAACACCACACATCAGGGAACAGAGGAAGCAAAAGCCTTCAGAGTATTTCTAAGAAATCTTCAAGTAAATGCACACAAGCTGGTTTTACACTAACTAGCAGGTTATTGCTAGCAACTAGGCAAAGTAGCATAAAGCTCAGCTCCAACAAACCACCATCTGCCACAGCCACACTGCTGCCAGTACCGGTCTGAAGTGACCCACATACATCTTCACAGGTTGCAGCTACACCCATGTCCACATTACAGATATATGAGGCTTAAAGCAGTAGCAGAAGTCTTCCCCATCTCCAGTTACTGCTCCACTTTGTGCAAGGAGGAGACTCCAAGGACAGCGAAGTTCCAGGGAGGTGACTCCACATCTGAGGCAGAACCTTTGTTCCAAAGCATCCTCAGCCAGAGGCACCCATCACCAGCAACAGTCACACAGCATCTGCTATTAAATCCACGTCTACACAGAGGTCAACTCCAATACTCCTTCTGCTTACAAGAGAAAAATGAGGTGACATGATGCACTGACAAATCTCATGCTGAAAGACAACTGTGACAGACCTCATCTTTGCATTTATGACAAAGCAGTAACATTGCCTCTACTGAGCTCACCATCACCATGAAAACCCAGTGCCAGGAGGCTCAACGATGCTGACACATTTTACTTTCACAAAGTAAAAGTTGCCCCAAAGAACAAACACCACTGTGGGTTTTTTTTTTCCCTAAGCTGCATGAATACTATTTTTCTTCCACAAAAATACCAAGCTGAGATGTTCTTGCATTTTCAGGGAGCTTAGCCCAGAAAGCAACACTAAGTTATCTCAAGACAAGCTTCTGAAGCAAAAGCAAAGCACTGCCAGATTAAAGTATGAAGGGGAAGAGAATGAATAATAAATCTCTGGAATATTACACACAGCACACTCTATTACACTGTTGCGTAGGCGAGTACAAAAATACAGTTCATATTTGTGCACTGTGAAGGCTGACGGTAGAGGAAGCCAAAGAAAAACATGTTTCCCATTACTCAGACCCCACAGGAGGGAAGCTGGTGGTGCACAATAGAAGCTCACTACTACCTGTCAGATGTAACTGAAGAGAAGAGCTAAAACATTCCATGCTAAGGCACGGATGCTCTTCGTTTCAAACGGCTTAACTCATTTCATTTCCTAATCCTACCCAGGAGATTATGAAACAGCATCTAAAGCTGAGGCAGGTTTTGTTCTGTGCACTGTTTCTACATGGTCTGTGTTAGATGTTTAAAATGTTATTCTGTGGAAAGGACACACAGACACACATCTGTATCTGTACACATACAGCATCTGTCATGCTGATGTCAGGAAACACAACAACCCTGGGCACAGGGAATTGAAGTTTCCTCTGCAGAGCCAGTGCTAGCTGCATGGAAACAGGGATTCCCACTCCCAAAAGCATCCAGCTGTTACAGCTGTTGGGCACCAAAGCTCCTCCAAGCCCAGAGCTTCATCACCCTAAGAGGGCAACGAAGAGCCTGTGAGGAAGCAAGTTTAGTCTGCATTTACTAGGGATGAGCAGACACATGCCTGCCTGGCAGCTCTGGTGGCATGGCTGACTCAAAGGCATCCAAAGTCAAACACTCTTTCATCACAAAGTCTGCAAATAAAATTAGTTTGGATACTGAAAGGAAGAATTATGATATGAAAGGAACTCTGAAGATAAAAAGGGAACTGAGATGATGTGTACAGACCCTCCATTACCCAGGCTGACGTTCCTGATGGAAAGCAGACACACACAAAGCACTGCTTGACGCAGCCGGGATGTGAAGGTCCAAGTGACAACAGGACCCAAGATGAACGTGAGATCTGCCAACATCAGGAGCCTGATGCAAACACCAGCCAAAGACGACCTGTGGCAGAGCTGGGTCAGCAATAGTCAGGAAGGAGACAAGCCAAGCTCTCCCAGCACAGGAATGCCTGCAGGGGATCAGGGCAGCCTTCTCTCTACACACACACACACCCCACAGAGCTGAGTAACCGAGAGGAAACACAGCTCAACACTAAAGGTCTCTGAAATGTAAAATAATCATAATAATAAAGGAGTTACTAGTTTGCAGAAGGTTTTTCTCAAATAAATACTTGAGTGAAGCTTCCAGAGTTCAGCAGCTACAAGACAAGATCAAACAGCTACAAAAACCTTCCCAGAACAGCAGGCTTGGTGAGACACGTTTCCCTTCCAGACCTGCAGCCCCTCGGAGCACCCGCTGTGCCAGCAGGCTGCCGGCACGCTGTCCCCAGGGACCAGCAGCGCTGGCTGGATGCTCAGGACCTGCCTTTCCATCTGCTCCTTCCAACCTCTAGTTTACTTTGCTGGAAGCTTTTACACTTGTCAGGGAGGAGCTGCAGTCTCTCTCAATGCAAAGGTCATAAACACCAATTTTATTCTCCTATGTATTATTATTTATTCTCCTATGCATTAAGAAAACTAAAATCTCTGGATTAACATGCAAATTTTTGCCAAAGCCAGGGAACTTTGAGCAAGCCAACACAGCAGCCTCAGAGTCCAGACAAGAAGGAGGAAGGAGCTGCAGCCTGCCCAGAGATGTCATTCTCCACACAAGTTCTTTACAATACAATTGGTAAAGTGATGTCAGCCTGGAGAAGAGAAGGCTGCGGGGGAACCTCATTGCAGCCTTCCAGTCCCTGAAGGGAGCAGAGGAACAGGAGGGGAAACTTTTTAAAAGGGTAGATAATGGCAGGATAAGGGGGATGGATTAAAGCTAAAGGAAGGAAGATTTAAATTGGATATTAGGGGGAAGATCTTTACAGAGAGAGTGGTGAGTGGCTGGAACAGGCTGCCCAGAGAGGGGGTGGGTGCCCCATCCCTGGGGGTGTTCAAGGCCAGGTTGGATGGGGCCCTGGGCAACCTTGTGTAGCTCCAGGCCTGGAGGTTGGTGGCCCTGCCTGTGGCAGGGGGGTTGGAACTCTGTGATCCTTGGGGTCCCTTCCAACCCAGATCAGTCTGTGTCAGAGCATATGCCCATACCGTGCTGCTGTTTCCTGATGTTTCAACCTGAACATCAACTCCACCTTCCAATTAAGCAGTAATGACCCAGAATATTTGCATTGGTAATTAACACACCCATTTTTGGAGTGGATGTTGCCTCATTTCTTCTGCAAGCCAAGGTGATCACCAATTTAATTACAGGGAATCACTGCTTGTTCCATTTCCCCTAAACCTCTTCTAAAAAGGCTTCAAGGAATGAAACATCACACATCTACGTCTAAGACGTCAGCCCAGGATGCAAGTCACAGGATTCTGACTGGCTGGCTGGGAGAACACCTAACACATGCAAATTCCTTCCCATTTATTTAGAAAAGTTACCCAATAACAACAGGGACAAGATTACAAATGCCCCCTTGAACTTGGAACTTGCCTCCCAGAAAGCTAGAGAAAGGTATTACACCTCTTTATGCTGCAAACATTTGACCTTCCTGAGCTGAGTATGTGACATACACGCACAGGGAAGAGTGTACCAGCACAGGAGCAGGGCAGGACAGTGCCACCAGACCTGCCTGTTCAGCCCTGACATACCAAGCAGTATTACCAGAGGCCTCATGTGCAGTCATAGGGGACATGGTGTTGAGTGTTGCTATCAATTGTAGCCACAGCACTCCTTGCTTGAATTTTTCTGCTCACAGATCTTGCAATTCCTGGATGTCCTAAAAACTTCTGATGATGGCCAATATGGAAATTTAGTCACAAAACTCTGATCTCAGCATCCCAGACTGGTGGGGATGGCAGGGACCTCTGGAGATCACCCAGTCCAACCCCCCCCAGAGCAGGATCCCCTCGAGCAGGCTGCACAGGACAGTGCCCAGGATCACAGGGTTGGAATGTCTCCAGAGATGGAGACTCCCCAACCTCCCTGGGCAGCCTGGCCCAGGGCTCTGACACCCTCCCAGCAAAGAAGTTCCTCCTCAAGCTTAGGTGGAGCTTCCTCTGCTCCAGTTTGTGCCCATGGCCTCTTGTCCTGTCCCTGGGCACCACTCAACACAGACTGACCCACGCCCCTACCCCCACCCCTCAAGGATTTATCAGCACTGAGAAGATTCCCCCCTCAGTCTTCTCTTCTCTGAGCTAAACAGCCCCATGTCGCTCAGCCTCTCTTCCTGAGAGATGTTCCAGTCCCCTCAGCATCTCTGTATCCCTTTGCTGTCCCCTCTCCAGCAGCTCCTCATCCTCCTTGCCCCAGGGAGCCCAGCCCCACACACACTATTCCTGATGAGGCCTCCCCAGGGCAGAGCAGAGGGGCAGGAGACCCTCCCTGACCTGCTGCCCACACTTCTCCTGACACCCCCAGGATGCTGTGGGCTTTCTTGGCCTGAGGGCACACTGCTGGTCATGATCAGCCTGGTGACCTTCAGCACTTCCAGGTCCTTGACAAAGAACTTCCCAGATTTGAGGCAGCACCCTCACAGGTCTGTGACTGGCTGCCTCCTGTGCAGACCAGTTCCCTTGCAATTAGTAAGATCATCACTACCTGTTGTGCTGCTCAGGGGTCAGCCAGCACTCACTGCTCCAGGGCTTCCTAAAGCTCACACTTCCCTGCTTGGACAGTATCTACCAACTCCCACCTGGATCAAATCATGCCTCAAAGCTCTGGGTTTTAGTTCATGGATTTTTTAGTACATTTTCATCTAAAGAAAGGAATCAAAGATAATTTTATTGCAGTTTAGCAAAATATTAAGTACAACTGTTTTCTGAGGACTGGCTTTCTTGAGCAGACTCAAGCTGATTTTATCAAAGAATGTTCTCCAAATGTACAGCTACAGGCTCTCCTAAACCACAAGGTCTTCTGAACAACCTCTGTGCCCTAAGGCATGGGACACAGAACAGAGGACAGCAAGAGAACATCTTGCTGTGCTACCAAAAAAAAAAGTAACATGTAAGAAATTCACACCTGAAATGATCCTCAGAAGGATTCTTTGATTTTTAGAGATTTCTTCCTTTATATTCTGAACAAAATGTAGTCATTCTGGCCTGCCCACCATACAAAAAGAGGTGTGACAATCCAGCACCCCAAGAACTGGAGAAGGAGAGGCAGCACTGCCATCTCCCTGCTGCTGCAGTGTCTTTTTAGGTATAAGCCCTGGACACGCTGCTGCTGCAACACTAAGTCAGGCATCCAATTAATGTCAATCAAAGATGACAAGGTCGGGCATCCCACAGCCACAAACATCGACACGGTCATCAGAATTTTATCCTCAATAATGTTGTTTTTATAACACAGAAGTCCTGTAAGGAGGGCACAAGTCTACCTGCCATCATTTCACAAGACAAGTACGCAGTTGCAGAAGTGATCTCAGAGGTTCAGATTTAGTTTTCTCCCTAAAACATTGCTAAAAAACCTATTTCTTCATGTTACATATTAGGAAACACTAAAAAAAGCGAAGTGATGACAGAAGGATCAGTACCACACTGAAAGAACCAACTAAGCTGATTCACAAATGTTTCTTCAGTTGCCTGATGGTGCCCGCATCTACGAAGGCTGATTCCATATGTTACCAGAAACCAGACTTTACAGCTTGAACCATAAACAGAAAATCTAACCCTCATTATTCCAAAGTTTCTATCGAACTATCCAACCTAAAACTGCCCCAGGATTGACTGCAAGGAGTGAAGGAGAGCACACCTTGGGCCAGCAATACCTGCAGTACTAAAAAGCACCAAGGGATGCAGTCCATCCTGCACCCCCTTCCCACTGCTGCTGCGACAGCTCATTTCCACAGCAATACATCTCCTGCTCGAGTCTCTGGCTCTTCTAGATAAGTTACAACCCAGTTCTGCAAGGTAAACCAAGACCTACCCATCCCTGAGTGAAGCCAGAATCATTTCCAACCCGATGCAGATGTGAAACTTCCCCAAAGGCAAACAGGGGTCTCCTGTCACTGACCTAATGACACCACCACTCCAAATGAGTCCCAAAGAGGAAATAAGGAAAAATTAAGGCTGCCATACCATTTACACCATATAACCCAACTGTTATTTCTAACAACCATGAACTGTTGCAGCTACTGCAAAACTTCAATACTCCTTAAAGGAAACACCACCAGTCTCTGGCAGGGGATCCCATCAACTTCCACAGTACCAAATCAACACTCAGCACATGTGATTTCCTCTTTGGAGAAAGCCAGACCCCCTGCCAGCTTGCAGGAGCAACACTGCAGTGACACAGACCTGCTGCATTCCCTACACCACTTATCTACACCGCTCTTCAGTCTGGTAGGGATACAGGCAGAAAGGCAGCTCACTGGGGAGCAACAGCTTGACACCAGCTGGAGGAAGGCAGAGAAATTATCTGGCCTTTCTACATCCCTTTGAGAACTAATTCCTAACGTGGTCCAAACCAGTTCACAGCCCCAGTTAACATTCAGAGGTCCAATCCTGGTACAAGAGATCCATAACCAGCTATAGATGTGGCTAGACAGTCTTACACCTTTCTCTCTTCTGGAGCCTGAGACTCATGCTGTTTGCATGCCTGATGATTACCAGGCAGAGGGAGATGCAGAATAAATTAAAACAGAAACAGCCAGTATTTCTAATCATCATAAACTATTTTTCCTGTAAACTTCAAACACTGTTAATCACTGCCTCTTCCTTGGGACTGAGGGAACCCAGTGCAATTACAGGAGCAGAGTAATACACCTGAAGGAGGACAAGGCAATTAATAAGAGCTGGCTTACCATTTGTCTAAATTATTTAATATGTTGCTACGAGTTTAAGGATTTTATCTCCCTTCTACAGGAAAGCCATTCATTCCCCTCTGTAAATTCCCCTCACAAATCAAATCACAGGAGTCTAAGAAAAGAGGCTACACTCTGAATTGCATTGCAGGGCATTTTTCAGGCCAGTAGTACTCACCAAATCTTCCTCTACCCATTCTCCAGGTTTAAGCACCTTTTAAAAGCGCTGACAACAGAATTGCATCAGTGTTTCAGTATTAGACTCACCTGTTGTACCTAGAGATATCACACACCTCCACCCTCCTACCTCCTGTTCCTTATTTATACAGACAAGGACCACAATAGCTCCAGGGTCACATCCGAAACGTATGCTGTTCCTCACCCCCCACGACCCCTGTGTCCTTCTCAGAGCTGTTGCTATCCCACATGCAAGCTGGAGGGAGCAGGCAGCTTGGTTGTTTGTTTACAATAACAGCGTTCAACACGCTGCAAGATTGGATCGAGCTCAGAAAACCAGATTAAACACTTTGCTTAAGAACTCTCTTCACAGCATTAAATAATCTGATAAGTCTGCAACACTCCTATTTGTAGATTAATCATGAAAACAGCGACTGGCAAGAAGCTTCCTGGTAACCCAAGGAAAGCATCAGCCATTCCAATTGCCTGATTACGTGGCAATTAAGCTCCAACCTTTCTCCTAAATTAAATTCCCTTTCCTCCATCAGACTTCCAGGTTGGACAAATAAAGGCACATTTTTCCAGGTGTTTAGTAGCACAAAAGCTCACAGCAGCAGAAAAAAGTTGAGGCTGATCCTTCTCCTTCCTCCCATCACTCAGAGTGATCACTAATCCTTCCCAGCACAGGAGGGCAGCTAAAAATGAACACATGGAACCACACAGGTAGTTTTCTCTGTTGACTTAGAAGCTGAAAAGGTTCAGAAGAGCAAGTGATTAGCGGGTAAGACCACTGCAGACAGATTGGTCTAGGCTACAAAGTGTCTCAGAGCATGTTCATTATGGCTAAAATGATCTTACCACTGATGGAAGCACCAGGCTGCCATTTCTGGCAGCAGCAAACTGAATAAAAGCTGGTCAAAACACCCAGATTTCTCCTGAGTTAGCAGGTAGGATCAGCGCAGCAGAGGGTGAGATGAAGAAAAAAAGGTGCAAGAAAGAAAGTGAGACCACATATTTGGAGCAGGGACAGAAGAACAGATTTTAACAAGAAGAGTCACTGCAAAACATGCTGCTTGCTTTTTTTTCCCCTTCTATTAATCAGCAGCATTTTTGAGGTGGCACACAAATAGATCTGCTCACCTGTGACGCAGAGCTTATCACAGGGCCAAATTTCTCACCACTGCTCTGATGGCCACTGCTCTGCATCACACCACTGCACCAGCTGCCTCCGTATCCACCAGGCAAACCATAGTGGGAAAAAAAAAATATGAGAAAACCTGCTCCCCCAAGATCTCAATCACCTCATTGTTTGGCCAAGACAAAAGGTGTTGGCCTGGAAGAGACATTAATGCAAAACGTGACTTTCACCAGCTGATACCCAGCAAAGCTTGACTGAGCTGACAGCAATGAGAAGAGCAATCTTAACCTCATCTTGCAGCACTTGGAGATGGACACCTGAAAACAGAGGGGATACACAAGGCACTACAAAAAGTGATTTGACAGACATGACTGTTCCCGCATGTTTTAAGGCCTTTTTGGCCCACTTGCTCACGTTATCTAAGCTCTCACTGAGAAGGGGTTATTTATTCTCTAAAGAAATGTTATAAAACCACCACACAAGCCTTGAGATGTCCTTTAACACAACACATCTTGGACCTCCGTGACAGCATGCTGCTTGGCTGGTGCCCACAGTGCAGAGGAGTCTCTAGGGCATCAGAGCCCTACAAACCCACCCCATAACCCCAGGACATCACAGCACCCTCAGGGGATTCTAAATCCTGCCACACACCCACAGGGACAGGGGCCACCCAGGCTCACGGAGGCCCCTCAGGAGATACCACGAGCCTGCCCCATACCCCAAGCACCAAGGGGTCAGCCCGAGTTCACAGCCCCCTTAGAGGAGCCTCCTGCCCCACACCCCACAGGGAGAGGGGTCACCACAGCCTCACCACACCCCTGGGCACCCTAAAAATCCCACCCTGCTCCCCTCAGGGCAGCTGCAGGCTCGCAGCACCCTCAGGGGACCCCAGATCCCACGAGCAGCACGGAGCAATCAAGGGCTTCACAGAACTCTCAGGGGACCCCACGACCCTGCCCCACAGCCCGCAGGGAGAGGGCTCACCCCAGCCTCACTGCGCTCCTGAGGCAGCACTGGGAGCTCACCCCACAGCGCTGAGGGGTCACCACAGGCTCTCAGCCCCCACCCCAGGGCACCCTAGAATTCCAGCCCGCATCCCGCGGCGCCCCCGCAGCACCCTCGGGGAGCCCTAAATCCTCCTGGCGCGGGGACAGGGGCCAGCGCGGCCTCACAGCGCTGCCCAGCGAACCCCAGTCCCGCCCCACACACCCCCCATCACCTAAGGGGCCACCCCGGCCTCTCAGCACCCCTGGGGCACCCCACCGGGCGAGGGAGTCACCCCGCCTCACAGCACCCCCAGGACCCCCCGCACCGCTGCGGGAGGAGGTCGCCGCAGCCTCGCAGCGCCCTCGGGGCACCCCGCGCTCCCACAAGGGCTCAAGCGACCGGCCCGGCAACGGAGCCGCGAGAAACCACCGAACCACCCCAGCGCCCAGCGAGGAGCAGAAGCGGAGGGGGTGCAGCACAGGGGGTGCAGCGGAGGGGGTGCAGCGGCGGGGGTCGGGCGAGCCGAAGCTGTCCCCGTTCCCCCCCACTTACCCGCCCCGCCATCTTGCCGCTGCGCCCAGCCCGCAGCGCCGCCCGACACTCGCGCCGCAGCGCCGGTCCCGCCCCGCAGCCGCCAGGGGGCGGCACAGCGCAGGCGCCGCGTCAAAGCCCTGAGGAGCACGAAGCGGGAACGCCCCCTCCGCACTGCCGACGGCTCCTGATTGGCCCTTGCGGCCGCAGCGCACACGCAATGACAGCCGCCTCACAGTGCCGGCCGCCCATTGGCCTAGCGGCGGGGAGGAGGAGGGTGCTGTGACACGTCAGCGGGGAGCGCGGCGGGGATTGGTTGGTCGGGCTGCGCGCGGGGTGGTGTGGAGCAGCCGACGGTCGCCTCACGGCGGGAGTGGGGCTGCCGTGTCCTGGCGGCTCCCGGCCTCTGGTAACGGGCCCGGCGGCGGCGTGAGGGGCCTCGCCGCGGTACGCGGGGCTCGGGGGACGCTGGATGCTTCCCCGGCCGGGGAGCTGGCTTGATCAGGCAGCGCCCCCGGCGAGCGGCGGGCATGAGCTAAGGGCGGCGGCGGCAGCTGCCTCAGTGTGGGTCACTGCTGTGGGTGCAGTCAGAAGTCACAGGGTGTCTCTCAGTCCCAGACAGCGCCAGCCTGGTCCCCCACGGGGTCACAAGCCACCCAGCAAACCTGCTCCGGCGTAGGACGTCTCTCTGCACCGGCAGCAGGTCCTGCCAGGGGCTTGTTCCAACGCGGGTCACAGCATCTTCCATATGTCTCCACCTGCTCCAGTGTGGAGCCTCTCCACGGGCTGCAGGTGGGATCTCTGCTCCCCGTCCATTTCCCTGGGCTGCGGGGGGACACCTGCTCCACAATGGGCTTCTCCACGGGCTGCAGAGGAATCTCTCTGTCCTGCACCTTGAGCACCTCCTCTCCCCCTTCTTCACTGACCTTGGTGCCTGCAGAGTCTCTCACACCTCACTCCCTTCTCTGGGGGCAAAAAGCAGCCGTTTGCATTTTTTTTTCTTCTTAAATTTGATTCCCAGAGGTGCTGTGACCATCACTGATGAGCTCTGCCTTGGTCAGCAGCAGGTCTGGCCTTGACCCTGGCTGGTGTTTACTCCATTGGGCCTGGGAGAAGCTTCTCGCTGCTTCTTGCAGAAGCCACCCCTGCAGCCCCCTCTCGACCAGATTCTTGCCATGCAAACTACAACAGATCAATAGTGCTTCACTCCTCTTAAGAGCAACATCATTGGATATGTCTCATGCTGAGAGGTGAAAATAGCTTGTTCAGAGCTGCATCCCCCATGTAATTGTCCACGGGAGAACAGAATTTCAATCACTGTCTTCAGCCTTGCCTTCGCTTTGAGGAAGGCAGCAAACACCTAGCCTCCAAAGCAAAGTTCAGTGCTGTCTCCAAAGCCAACCGCAGCAGCCTGGAAATCAATTCAGGGACCGAGCTTTAGTGCAAGAGCAGCCTGTTACATCAACTTCCTGCAGAGGGCAGGATATTAATAAAATATTAATATCGATTTTAACTCTGGTTTGCTGCCAGCAGGTAGCAATGTCAGCTGTAACCCAGAGGGGAATGCCAAGTTCATGGAAAACCGGGGAAAGGACATGCTCTTTAACGCAGTGGGACAAAGCAGCCAATACCTCAGGCCAAGGATGTACCTTAGTGCAGAGCGTGGTGAGTACAGAGGTCAGGGTGACACCCAAAGCTGTTGTGGGCAGGTCTGACAGTGAAAGGATTCTATTTCCCCTGCAGCGAGACCCCATTCTTGCTGCTCCCACAGCAGCCGAGCTGAGGTTCTCTATGTCCCTTCCTAAGCAGAAGGCACTGAAGAAACAGCTCTGAAAAGCAGTTGTTAAATACTACAAATAACCCCACAGCTTCAGGCAGGTTCTCACTGGAGGGGATTTGCCTCCTGGCCTCTGTCACAGGTGAAACCGGCTGTGAGACTGACCGGTGAGCACTCGCACCCACTGAAACAGGCTTTTCCTCTGGGGCTCAGAGGGGTGTCTGCTGCTGCGTAGGCAGCGTGGGTTGGACAGGCAGCAGTGAGGTGGGGTGGGAACTGGCTGAAGGGCAGAGCTCGGGGCTGTGCTCGGCTGCACGGCCTGGCTGGAGGGCTGTAGCTAGCCGTGTGCCCCAAGGCCAGCACCCATTCAACATCACCACAGGGGACAGAGTGTGCCCCCAGCAAGTCTGCTGACGATGCGACACTGGGAGGGCTGGCCGACGCACCAGATGGCTGTGCTGCCACTCAGCGAGATCGGGAGAGTTGGGCGGATAATGTCCTGGGTCCGGCTGGGATGGGGTTAACTTCCCCGGGGCTGGGTCATCAGAGGAACCGGCACCGCTTCCACGCCGCGGCGCTGTCTCCGGGTGAACACCGCCTCCGCGCCTCCTCATTGGCGGGGGGCGAGGTGATTTTTGTCATTGGCTGGGTGTTGGCGGAGAGGAGCCAATGGGAATAAAGCGCTGCTGCCTTCAGGGTGGGTACAGGCTGTCGATGTCTAATAACCGCATGGAAAACAGACAGGGTCACGCGGCTCGGGGACGGGCGACGCGGCCGAGCGGCTCTCTCATTGGTTAGGCGGCTCAGGGCTTGACCAATCCCCTCGAGGGCGCGGGGCGGGGTGAGAGCTGGCGGGGCGTGAGGCTAACGGCTGTTCATCGCCTCAGGCGGCTCGTCATGGCTGTGCCTGTGGGCGTCCGCTCCGTGGGTTGCCGGTAGCCGCCGCCGGTAGCCGGCGCCGAGGAGGTCGGCCATGGAGGTGAGGGGCCGGGGCCGCGCCGCGGGCTGTGCGGAGGCTGAGCTGTGCAACTTTTCCTGTCAGAAACCCAGTGCGCGCCGGTAGCCGAGGAGGGCTGAGGCCGGGTGTCTGCGGTGTGTCTGTTGCCGCGGCCGTGTCTTTCTCGGTGTGGCGGCGCCTGGCTGTGTAGGGCCGCCCGGAGCGTCTAGACCTGGGCCTGCTAGCGGGCGCTGTGGAACTGAGCTCAAAAGTGTGAGAAATAAACCACTTTCTGGTGTCCTAAAGCAGTTCCGTTTGAGGAAAAAGTGAGTGTGTGTGGTCTGGTGGGGTTGGGGTGTCACAGTTCGGCAGCAGCTCGCTGTACCTAATGTTTCCTCGTTCCTTGAGACCACTGGTCATGCTGTGTGTTGGGTGCCCTTACCAAGCACAGGAATAGCTAAGGAGAAAATGTGCAATTAGGGAAGAGAGCTGTGCTCCACAGTAATTCTGTCTTTGTGCGTTCTCACGTCTGTAAAACGTGTCTGAGAAAAACTCTGTTAATACGTTGGTGTAACCTAGAAGGCAGATCATGATACAGACCATTTATACCAGATGTAGAGGCCATTTTTGACCTTGGGTAGCTATAGAAAAGTGTTTCATGAGGAGGAGTGTTTGTTCGGGGTACTTGTGGAGTGCTGGACATGTGAAGCTTGGGCATTTTCCTGAATTTAGGAAGCATTTCAAAAAAGTGCCTACCGTAATACCTAAAATATTGTACAAATAACTTTTATTTATGAGCTAAAGGTACTTTTTAGCTAGTCAGCTTTATTTTAGCTGTAAATTTTCCTCATGTACTTCACCTTCTGATGAACGGGAGAAAAGATGCATTCTTGTTTTGTTTTGCTCTGGGCTCCAACCAGCCACCTGTTTCTGAGTGTTTCCAGGTCGAGAATGGGGGAAGGGGTGTTTTTTAAACAGAAACTATTTCTCCTGTACTTAAAGTAACAGGGCAGATTTCCCCTGTAGCTTCCAATATGTGTATTACAGCAAAATTCTAGCTCCTGAAATCTGAAATGTTACATGTGCATTTGTGTAACATAAGTGATGTAAAGGATGAGAGGCGTCTGGCAATGCACAGAAGGTTAAATGACTCCTCTGCTGCCTTTAGTGCAAGGGATAATTCTCTTTCTTATGCAGTTGGTGGTGTGTGGTGGTTTGGCCCTGGCTGGAGGCCAAATGCCCACCAAGCTGCTCGTTCAGCCGAAAAGGGGAGAAAATACATATTGGGAGGCTTAGAATCCAAGATAAGGACAGAGGGATCACTTTCCAATTAGTGCAATGGGCAAAACAGACTCAACACAGAATAAAAGAAATAAAGTGATTTATTACTACTACAGCTACACACCCCATGAACCAGCATCCGGTAATGAGAAGCACGGCCAGCTCTTAAAGCACCTTCCCCCCCACCCCTCCCCTTCTTAGCAGACTTAAACTTCATCACGATTTTACTCCCTTCTTCCCCCCCCCCCGAACATGGTGTGGGGAGGGACAGGGAATGGGCAGTGGGGTTCTGGCAATTCCTTCACAAGCTGCTTTCCTCCTCCAGATCTTAACACTTTTATTTCCCCCCATCCCTCCCTTCTTCGCACACTTGACTTTAATCATAAATTTGCTCCCTTCTTCCCCCCACTGTGACACGGGGAGGGGCAGGGAATGGGGGTTTTCAGTCTGTTCTTCCCAAGTTGTCTTCTGTCTTAGCTGGGGGGGGGCATTCAACACACACCTCTGCTTCCCCTGAGACACTGTGGGGTCCCACCCACGTGAGACAGTCCTTCGCGAACTTCTGCATTGTGAGTCCTCTCTATCGGGGAGTCATCTCCTCACCATGTGCCTCAGCAGGGCTCCCTTCCCTGGGGTACTGACCTTCGGGCCCATACTCCTTCAGCCTGGTTCCCCACTGAGTCACAAGTCCCCTGGCAAACCTGCTGTGGTGTGGATCAATCTCTTCACAGGCCATATATATCTTGGCTCCCTGTCCTTATCCATGAGCTGCGAGGGGACATCCGCTCCACCATGGTCTTCTCCAGGAGCTACAGGGGAATCTTTCTTTCTGGCACCCAGAGGGCCTCATTCTTCCCAATCTACCCCCTTTTGGCCTGGCCTTGGTGTCCACGCAGCTTGTTAGGTCTTCTCACTCCCTTCTCCGGTGGCAAATTGCATCTGCCTGCAGGTTTTTTTCTCCTATATGTGATTCCCAGAGGTGCTGTGACCATCACCAGTTGGCTCAGCCCTGGTCAGCAGCAACTCTGGCTTTGAATCAGCTGATGTTTACTGTTTGGGGCCTGCAGAGAGCTTCTAGCTGCTGCTTGCAGAAGCCGTCTCAGCAGCACAGCTACACAAAACTGCAACATGGTGTTCTGTCCTGCTTCAGCCCTTGGAAAGTTCAGCCAGTGTAAAGGGAGAGAATGCAGGTTTCCTCTTAATGTGCACCTCCTCTCTCTAAACACCTCGTGGAGTTCTGGTGGCTTGTTGGGTTAATCTTTTCTCTAAAAGTATGAAAGTGCTCTAATGTCAGTATGTCAAAATAACTCCTTGATAACTCAGATGGAGCAGAATCCACAGGTAAATTACAGTGTTAAATTACAGTGTTAAAGAAGTTTATGTTGGTATAAAATCTGCTGCTCTCAGGTCTATGTATAATTATGTCCTCCTACTTTTTTTTTTCCTTGTCTTGTATAGCCTAAAGTTGCGTTCAGAGGTGGCAGTCGCTGCTGGAGTAGTGCAGAACCTGGCGGGAGGCTGACTGATGTATTCAGTAACATAATGACAGGCTCTGGCTCACTATATGGTTGCTACAAATCACAGGTTCAGTTGATTATAAATGTTTTTTTTATATCCTCTGTGAGAGTTTTGGTTGCTTCTAAACAAAGTGGTCAAAAATATTTCTAATACAGTTGCTTACACTGGTGAACATAAATCACAGTGTTTGGTTTATTCATAATAAAGCTCCATCATAGTAATGTTCATCAGAAAGGACAGTGACTTTTTTAAAACAGTGACAGATGAAGGAATATGTGTTTAGTAAAAATCTTATTTCACTGTGTTCTCTGTTCTTCTGTTACTGTGAACAATTGTAGACAAAGTGAGGAGCAAATGACTGTTTTTGGGAAAACTGAGAAGTGGGTAAGCAGGAGAAGCTTAGGTATTACAACGGATGTTTCTATGGCATACCAAACGTTCTCATAAACCAGGCTGTTGAGCAGGGTGTTCTTAGTCTGACTGATGGAAAATGCCTAGACAGTGAAGTATATCAGCTCTGTCTTTTCATTTGGCTTTTCACAGCCATTCACTTTCACTGAAGTAAAAGACCCAGATAAATGAGTGAAAACTCATTCCTAATACCTTCAAAACTAGACCTGTTACTTACTCTGTCCAAGATTCAGGTGGCTTTGTTCTTCCATGTCTTTCAGTCCAGCAACTAGGCGTCTTTTTTGCTTACAGAAGTATTTTACAGCATGGGGAACAGCCGTGGAGACACCTGTCCATACACAGAAAGCCTTTGGGAATAAAACCTGGGTTTGTGTGTCTGTTTCTGTAACTGCTAGTCAATGTTACTCTGTAAAGGAGTACCTCCTGGATCTTTAGCATTTAACCCTGTGAAAACTCATTAACTTTTTCAGTCACTAAGAGCTCGGAAAGTGTATCATGTTTAAACCTAACAAGCACATGCACCTTTGTGCTTACATTAAGTAGAAAACTTTTCCTCTAGAAAAGATTTGGCTGTAAGTTTTCTTCAGTAGCTTAAATAACCTGTAATGATTGGGAGGGAGTGTCTCCTGACTCCTGCTGGTGATCATCTGTGCAAAACCAGTGCAGATGTTTCAGGCTGACATGGCCTGAGATTTTTACTCCTTTGTGTACATGTGCTGGGCAGTAATCACCAGCAGAAGTGACCTGTAGCCTTATGTCTAAAAATGTGGGGCTTGCTTGCTTCTCCTGCTCTGGTTACTGCAAGGGTGAACTGAGTTACAACTGTGTAGAATGATGAAATGACAATTCGATGTGTTTGGTGTTAAAATCAGTGCTTTTCTTGTACATAAAATGCAGAATGAAGAAAACTTAGAGCTCCCTCAAACCTACAGTTCTTCCCTTTCAACATCAGAGTACTCTGCGCCTGTGGACACTTCCCTTTTATATGCACCATGGTCTACCTATGGAGATGATACTAAGCAGCCTGCTGCTTCTCAGATTAACCTGAAGTCCAGGTAATCACCTCTGACAGATAGAGAATGTGTGTTGAGGGGGTAGATGGATGGGAATTTTTACCTGTTTAATTTAGCTTACAAATTACTTGGAATGAAGAAATTGTGGTCATTAATATGCAATTTGTTTTCAGGATTCAACCTGAAAGGAATGATTATGGCAGTGAAACAGATTTATATGGACTTGTGTCTAATATCTTGGATGAACAAGATAAATCGCAGCCATGTTGTGCTGAGGGGTGAGTGTGTTGTCACGCAAGCACTGCTGGCATTCTCTTCCTCTGACACAACTACCTCACTGATCTCATTATATCTGTTCTGTTAGTCAGCTTTGCATCTGCTGCTGGCAAGTCCTCATGCTCTTTACAGCTTCCCTTCCTTCCCCCTAATCTTCTCATGTTTTGCTTGTGATACTGGAAAGCTTTTTTTTCTGGGTACTCAAATTACACGGTAGTTTCTGGCTTTCTGGTATTTACAGAACTCTCTTAATTGGAATGTTTTAAGTGGTCATTAACAAGCATTGTGGAAATGCTGTATTCAAATAAATCTCCTTGAATATATGCTTTGGGCGGCTTTTTTATTTTATTTTATTCTTTTTTTCTTTAATGTAAAGATTGAATTCAGACTTTTAGGTTTATTAATTTCAGTTCTCACAAAACATGAAATCATAAGCTTTCCTGAACTGACAGGAGGGAAGAACTCCATGCAAAATGAATAGTTCTTGATGTTAGCGCTACCGAAGCAATATTTGCATACCCAAATGTTGAATTTATTGTGACTATATCCTAGTACCAGAAGAAATTATTAGACAGTCATAATAACTTGGCAGAGAGCTCATGATTTGCTGTCTGAATTTAGGGGGTTTAGATCTAAGGAATGAGAGGGAACCCATATTCTCAAGGTTTCCAAGCCAGGCACCTTCCTTTCTGTCTTCTCCTAGGATTCCAGTCATTTCTGTATTTGTGGTTCTGTATGTGTGACTTCTGTGGCTGAAGTGAAGTAGAAAGTCAATCTTGATCAAAAGATGGCTTACTGATTGTTTCAGACAATTAAGGTTGGATTTCTGTCTCCACTACTACCAGTTTTGGCTGTGACTGTACTTCCAGGTACAATTAAATTTTCAGACAGCAATTGTCCTGTGTTAATCCTTGGTAATTAGTGGAAGGAAGAGGAATGTGTTGAGATGCTTACTCACGATTTACCTGCAGGAAGCAGTGTAAGCCAGTGTGAACCACAGGCGATGCTGAAGCAGTAAGCAAGATGATAGAGTGAAGCACTTGGAGTCTGGAGTGCCACGACCTGGCTTTGAGAGGTTGTGGGTAGTTGGGAAGTATGGCTATCTGAAGTTGTTACTTAACCAGGAGCGTTTTATTGGTGATGGATAGTAAATCCATTGACAGGATTGACCATAATTTGGTATGTACATATTAATTCCAGCTTGAAGCCATTGCACATAGCTCCTGAGCTCTATGGATGGGTTTAGACAAGCCAGAATCAGAAATGTGCAGAGATGGCAGGAGTGCATAGAGGTTGGCATCTTTGAATCAATCAAGAGAACTGACTGGGGAAGAATTGAGTTCTTAAACCTCTTCCTGCATTTGGACATGGAAGGGGAGCACCAGAGATAAGAATCTAACCTTGTGTTTCTTGTTTTTCCAGGAGTTGCCCTTCCAACTTGAAGTCAGGATGGCCCATGAATGCAACCAGAATTGTAGACTACCGTGACTTGTTGCCTGAAACTAAAAGACCAGTTGCTGGAGCTGTCTCACAACAGGGGTTTTGTAATAGCGAATCCCTGTCTGCTGCTGAAAAACAGTTCTTGCAAAGCAGCAATCCTGTATCGCAGCAAAAAGTAGATGATTGTTACCCTGGGTTTACTGGCATAGACCTGGAGGAGCAGAGTTTATACCTTTCTAGGAATGATCATGCCAACTGCTTCAGCATGCAGACTAATGAGAATATTAAGACAACATCCGCATATCAGAACTATCCATACATAAAAAACACCTTTACACCCCAAGCTGGGTATTCAGAAACAATCAAAGACTCAGGAGCTGATGTTTATTCTTATGGAAGAGAGAAGGTGTGTCCCAAAGGTCAAGATCTGCAGTCGCACCAAAAGTGGGCAGAGATGTTTCTCCCCCAGTTTCACAGATACAGTGAAAATGTAGATTGTAGTAGATACACTGAATATTCTCATGCTGGTAAAGCAAAGCTTAGCAAGAGCACCAATTGTAACCTCCAAGAAAATAAAAAGTTAGCAAATGGAACTATGGAGGCACCAGCTCTGGATGCAGAACCCTATACTAAATTGTTTCAAGTTAAATCAGGAACTCAGAAAAAAATAGAAGATACGATTTCAGATCCACAAAATTTTACATTTTCCAAGGCTACAGGACTTCTATCAGAAAAACACATTGCAAATGAAGCTTCATTCTGCACTGATTTTGGGCAAAAATTTGAATATGGACTAAAATCTTTTGCAGCTTGTCCAGGAAATGGTGACTGTGCAAATGGTGTAGAAAAGCAGCAGTTTTCCAAGTCAGATCTTCAGAATTACAAATACTGTAAATCACTCCCTTTATTACCAAACTTGGCAAACCCTTCAGCAAGTGCTAATGTAAGGCCAGCATGGATGAACACACAAAATAAAACGGCTGCTTCTCTCCCTTTTCAGAATCCAAGCCCTTTGTTGAAGCTGAATAATCATTTACCCGCTTTTCCAAAAAGTTCCAGTCATTCTAATGATTTCTTTCAGTTATCATCTTCAAACTTCCCTTTAAATGGTAATTTATTTCACAAGTACTGCCAAGATAATCCTTCATATTTTCCAAGTCTTGATTTTGGTTATAACACTGCAGAACGAGCTCGGTCTGCTGCTTGCATGGAAGCACTGGCTAGGAGTGGAGAAGAGAGTCTCATTGAGTATCTAAATGAAAAGAAATTGAAGCAGCCAAATGGATTCTGTGACAATTATGCAGCTCAGCAGTTTGGGATGATTGAAAATATGAACAAACACCGTTTCCAGTTGAAGCCACAGAGTGAACTTTATGATCTGGAAGGACAAAAACATGGAGATGGGCTGTTGCAGAATATGTACCAAGACTTCCTGGAGTCTCAGGGTCGGTTTAATTGCAGGCAGGGGAGCAGAGACGGTAACATGGTCGGTCGCATGACTTGCCTACAGACTCCAAACTTCAACAACTGCCTGATGGGTGACTTCAGGCGCAACCAGCAGCTTGGTTCAAGCACGTTCCCCTTGAGATCAGCTCACCTGTTTGGCCGTTCTGTTGTCCCTCTGATGGACTCTCACGACTGGTTCTGCCGCAATGATTTGAAGCGCTTCTACCCTTATTTTAACGATAAGGTGTATGGTGACAACTCTTTTGCTGGTTTTGTACCATCTTTTGGCCTTCAAAGGCAAGTTAAAACCCGCAGTGGGCCTGCCAGTGAACTTCATGTTAGACTAGAAGAATGTTATGAACAGTGGAGAGCTTTGGAGAAAGAAAGAAAGAAGGTAAAGATAATGAATTGATATGCCATATCACAGATTTGGTTTAGATCTCACCCTACTCAAACCAGCTAGAGATCATAAGTAGTTCTTATTGTTATGAGTTCAAATGTGTAATGGGACTTAGAGTTGCCTTCTCTGTAGTTTTGGATGGAAAAACTGAAGGTTTGTAGGCTAGTGGGGAGCACAACTGATGTCTCAAACGTTGCACCTAGAGTAGGAATTCGGGGACCCCTTCAGCCTCTGTTGGGGAAGGTGTATTGTATGACTAACAAAGTCATGATACACTTTTTATTACTACAATAAACACAACATATCTGGAAATTTAGAGTACAAATTCATTAACTATGTTTTTGTTTGAGACTAAACTTGAATCCTTTCAAGAATTAATTCAATTTCTTAAGCCTTATACTTTGAGTTCTTTCAGTGAGTTATTCTCACCTGCTGCTTCCCTGATGTTTCAAGCCTCGGATGTAGTTGGGGGGCTTTTTCCCCAGAAATGGAGGTTGGAGAAAAGGTAATACTAAAACACTCGAAGGAAGAGGTTCAGGTAGTTCTGTATGAAGCCCTGCTTAGAGTAGTTGCCCTGTCTGATCATCAGTGGAAGTGTTTTGGGCTACCCCCACGGAGTGTAAAACCTGTCTTAATTTCACCAGTTTAGAACCGCTCTGGAGCTGTGACTTTAAGGGGGAGGCTTGACCAAATGTTACCTGCGAATGGAGGGGCTGCTTGGCTGTTAACAGCTTCTGTGTGGAAGCTCCGGTGTGCCCCACCCCCCAAGAGAAATACAGTGTGGGGGAATGTAACTCGGGGGAGTTTGCCAAAGCCTTTCCTGACAAAAGCCCGTGATTGCTTTGAATAGAGAGGTTAGAAGGGAAACAAGCTTGACTTGAGGAGGGGCTTGCATAGAAAAGTGCAAAACAGAAAGCGTTGAGACATGCTGAGAAGTTGGGGGTGGCATGAGGAGAAAATTCGGCTGCAGCTTTGTGTGGACCAAGACAATCTAAGAAATGCCATTTTTGGAACAGATGTAGCTAGGTAGGTATTGTTACAAGTGTTCTGCAGTGACAGAACAGGGTGAGAGATTGAAATCTGAAATCTTGTGGTCAGGTTTCAAAGTAATTTTCTGATGCCTAAATAAAATATTTTAAGATTAAGCTTTCTGTAGTTCAACTAATTTGTACAAAATTTAGGTTAACTGCTGACTGGAAATTATTTGTGGATGAGGTCTGTTCCTCATTCTTTCTGGCCTTTTAATTCTAACTTGCCTCCATTTTATTTACAGCCAAAATTAGTACAGGCAGTAGTCAGAGTGTGAGAAGACATGGCACGTGTAAAATGCATTATGTTGGCCTAATTACTTTATTTGAACTGCTTTGAGTAAAGCACTTGTGCACTTAAAACAGGTGAACTTAAACACTTAATGTGCACTTAAAGCAGTTAAATCCCAAATGCCTGAATCCTCTTTAGCTCCTTAAAAAAAAAAAAAATCAAAAACCCTAAGGGAAAAAAATCATCTATCTCATGTTTCTTCTTGTTTCTTAATGAAGCCTGCTTTGCAGCTTACATTCTTAGGGAGTTATTCTTTTGTTTTCCTGCAGACTGAATCAGCTCTTGCTAAGAATTTCCAAGGGAAAAAGGTTTCCAGTGCTAACAATACTCCAATTCCAAGGCTGACATCAAACCCATCAAGAGTTGATCGCTTAATTGTGGATCAGCTACGTGAACAAGCCAGAGTGAGTGTAGGACTGGGGGGGGGGGGGAATCTATTGAGCTTATCACACAGAACTTAGAGTACAGTGTATGTAAGATGATCAGAGCCATTTTTCCCAAAATAGCTTTGTTCTTAAATGCAGTGCAGAGAATAATATTTCAGCAGTCCCTGCTAGAATTTCTACAGCTCCAGGTTTGCTGCTGCTGTTACCAGGGAACCCACGGAACAGTTGAGGCTCACGTTTATGTGCATATGTGCCAGGAGGATGTGTTTTCTAGCACATGAGATGCCAGAGTCCAGTCAGCTAGACAAACTGCACAGCTCTAAGATGTGCCTGACTTCTGAGGTTTTCTGTTTTGAACAGCTCAGCAGAGAAACGGTCACTACAGATTTGTAGGCACTGTATTAGAGGAAGTATTTGTGGAGGAAAAGCAAGTTTAATTGATGTTTGTAGGACTTTGATGTGTATTTGCTCAAATCTTGTATTTTTTAATGCAGAATGGGTATTGGATACAATTTCAGGCACAATTTTTATGTTACTGGTTTGCTTCTTAAAGTAAAGTTCCACAACCTGTAGGACAAGTGTGATCCGTGTCTTCTGAGCTGCCTGTGGCTCTGCAGCCAAACGATGGTGCCAGCGTGCAGTATCCCGCTTCTCTGTGCGGCAGCAGCCCGCACAGGATTCTGCCAGGGAGACTGGAGGGAGGAGGGGAGCACAAGCAGAGCTGAGCTGCCAGCAGAACAGCGAGGGTCTGATCTGGCTCTACCTGAGCCAGGATGCTCATGCTGCATAAGGACAGATGTGGGCTGAAACCACAGATGCCAAAACCTGCCCCTGTTGAGGGGTCATGGGGTTAACTGCAGCAGCTGCTTGCTGTTCAGAGAAGAGCTGGTTCTCAGAGGAACCAGGACTCTGTGCTGAGCTGCTCCCAAGGCAGCAGTGGTAAGAACCAGTCTTTCCTACAGGTCTTGCACAGGTGGCATAAGCTGTGGAGCCATGTCTGCTGCCTGCCTGCTCAAATCTGTCTTGTGCAACTGCCTGGCTTGTTCATCCAGCTGAGTATAGTATAAGATGCATTGACAGGCTTAATGTTCCAATCTACTCTTTGTGAACCTCAAAAGAACCTTCCACTTTGAGAAGGCTTCCTTGTCCTAGTACTTTAAAATTGTGCCTAAAAAAGAACTTAATCTTCTCTGTCTACTTGAGGAACCAAACCTAAGGTTACAGAACCTCAGACACTTGTTAGGTAGCAACTGAAGAGTAGTTTTAAGGATGCTCAAAAGCACAGTGGGGCTGTTAGACCTGGATTCTCACATCAAAGAGCTTATTGATGACCAAAAAGAAACACCTGGTACAAAGGTTCAAGTGCCTGCATGCCAAATGGACTGTTTTTGTGCACAGCCACAGAATCTATGAGAGTAACAGGCACTTCTGTAGACTTTATCTCCAAATAGGCCTCTCCTATGTGTACAGGGAGGCAAATGAGCAGTAATGCTTTAAAACTCGTGGGCTGGGCTGGCACATGGAGCTGGAAATACAGGCAAGTAATGATATTCTGTATTTAGAGGTCTCTGTAGTTAGCCTAGTGTGAACTTGATTGTTGGCCATGGGGAGAATTTTTGACAGGTTAATATAGATTAGGAGCCGTTTCCCATTTTTATAGCTCCATGTTGTTCTCCCTATTGAATTCTTACCATTAAACATATCCATCCCATGCCAGCTGGAGGTGTACACCTGGAAGGAGGCTGGTGAAGGCACCTACCCTACAAGAATCCCCATATAGTCAGTTTGAGTGGTAGATGAGATCCTGAGCTGGCTGAATGTGGGATTAACTCTTTGTGCATCTAGTTAAATCCCCTTGGTGGTCACTCAGTTTACTTTGCTTTTCACATTTGAGACTTCCACGTGCTTCCAGTTCCAGAACAAACCATAGCTGATGGAGAAGTGACAGTAGCTTTATTCACTATGACATCAGTAACTACAAAAACTACTTAATAGTCAGAGAACGAATTTTAAGCCAGAATCTCTTCTCTACAGACTGATTCTCATCTCCTTTGTGTCTGGGGAGATGCAAATCCTCAGCTGTCTGGTAGCTGGAGAATGTCATATCACCCCACTGTGGGGTACTGGGAGGCTGCATATTCAGCTTGGCCTTTTGAAGCTTTTCTTCTGTGGACTGATAACGATTTTTGCCAGAGAGGAAATAGCTTATTGCTAGTAGGGATGGTATTTGTATGGGCTGAGGAAAGCATTCTTGCTCCAAATACAGTGTTCTGTGAAGAGCAGTCATCAAAGCTGGGCCTGAAATACCAGTCCGTGTCCCATGGTGTATGCTCACCTCTATCCTGTGGAGTCTGTGGCTCTACATCACTGCTGGCTTGCTGTTGTCCCAGTGAAGGATCTGAATTACTCAGCAAGCCCTGTGGCAGTCAGAAAGGATTAGTTGTGCTTTGCAAGAGAAGATTGGGTTTAGTTAATGCCTCTGAGCCGTGTGGGGAAGGAAGTGTCTCTTGGGAGTGCAGGATGAACTTTGGAAAAACCTGAGGGGATGGGAAAGTGAGCATTTGAGCCTTCAGTGGTTCCTGTTGGTGGATTTTGCTTCTAGACATCTGACGCTTCTCCCAGGCTCAGTATAAAGGAGGTAGGCATTATCTGTCAGCTGTGGGTCTCGCTGGATGAGGTTGCAGTACCTGAAAAAACAGGTTTCAGTCTGTTTGTGGATGTAGTATTAAGACTGGGAAATGACTGTCAGGTTCATCTTTGCTTTACTTGTTTATGTAATTGTACTACACCAGTCTCTAAAACCTGGTTTTTATTTCAGAAACAGGTCTAGTTCAAACAATCTTGTCTACTTTAGTTTCCTATCCTAATGACCAATTTCCTGGTTGTTCACGTGAAGTTCTCCATTCACTTGTTCTTTTTAAACTCTCAGCTTCCCTCTTTCCTTACTGGCTGTTGCTGCTCTTGCAGGAACTTGGACAGTTCATTCCTGCTTACCTTTCTTTCTGTTGCAAGGAACATAAAGAACTTTGCTCTGCTCCCAGACCTTCTGTTTCTTATTTTTAACCTGTGGATGACCGTTAATCATCATGCTTCTTTACAGCTCATCAAGTGCAGCCATTGTCCATTGAGTTACAGTTTGGGCATTTCTAGTTTTACCTTTTTCTGCAGACCAGTGACCAGGTTCTTCAGTGGTTTGTGAACCACAGTTGAGGAACTGCTCACCAAGGAGAAATTTATAGTAATGTCCTGTTTATTGTTCAACAGTCACAACAAAGACGTGGATTTTCAATTAATATACTAATCAGAACTGAATGATTTTTGAGTGGTTGTGCTCAATGTCCTCTGAATGAGCCTTGAGTATCTATCTTGAAAGCCAGCCTATGCATGTGGTCCACAGCAGCTTTAACCAACCTAACCTGAGACTGCTGCTCTCCTGCATTGCCTGGCACAGGGGTGTCTGGGTGAAAAGTGGCCGATCTGTGAAGCTGATTTTTGACCCAGAGAACTGCAGCAGTGCTGATGGAGGTGGGACCACAGTGGTCTTGATTCAGAGGAATGCACATTGTCACAGAACCACCTCCTGTTACGTGGTTGTCTCAAAGCTGTATGTATCCATCATTAGTGAGTAAGCTGGGTACCCTAATATTTGGGTGTGCTTTGCTGCCGTGGTGTGCAGACAGAAGAAAAAGAAATCCTAGGTAAGAATTCAACTACTGTAACTTTATGATCTGCCCTCAAAAGAAAATAATGATTATTGTTAAATCTGTTAATTTTCTTTTAAGTCTAGATGAGTATAGTTTGAACTCCTGTAACCTGTAAAATGTTTGTTAGGTTGTGACTTTACTGGGAAAAATGGAGCGGCTTCGCAGTTCTCCCCTTCACGCGAACATTTCCACTGCTCTGGAGAAGCACCTGGAGGTAATTCACATAGTGCAGTCACGTCGGAAGGATGAAATTGTCAATGCTTCAAATCGACAGAGGCAAGGAGCTCCCCGATGCCAGGATGACAGAGGTATAACTATGCTTACATACTAACATAAGGTAGCTGAAAAAGTCTACACTTATTGTGATCTATTTAAAAAAAAAAAAAAAATTGTGAGGGGGTTTTGTATGAAAGTTCTTTGCTTTATTTTGCAGTGTCTGGAGCTTTGAGAAAGGCAGAGTGGGTTTTAGATGATGGTTTTAGGACACTAAAACTGGGGCTTAGAGATAAATGGGTTTAGTCAATTTGGAGAGCATTTATGCAACTAATAAACTAGCAAGTAATAAAAAGGTAGTGGGTTTTTTTGTAATGCAGTTTGGGATTGAAGATGATACTAAACTTTTGTCTCTCTCTTTCCCCTGTCCCTCATATTCCTCTTCCCATCACCCTTTAGCCCTGTTTGTATTTCTGTGTAGAACTTCCTTGATGTTTCCATGCTGAATCTGTGTGAAGAGACCAAGATGGCCTTGCATTAGGAATGGATTTCCTCTTCAGGCATGTTCTGTTGTAGATTGATGTAAAATACAGATCGTATTTTGGATGGATACACAAAACCACATTGGTCAGAATGCTTTTATTCTTAATGGTGTCCAAAATAGAATATCTAGCTTAATCTTTCACTGCTGCCCAGGCAGAATGGCAGATTCCCTTCTCTCTTAGATGTGAGGCAGAATGGATTCGTGCTACTGGTTATGTCCTGACCTACAGCTTTGTGTGGAAGCTTTCTTACATTTCTGAGAGTCCTCTGTTCACTTCCTGCCTCTCTTTCCACAACTCAGATGGATTACATCTTACTCCTGTGGGGTGTCCCAACATGCAGTTGTGTGATTCTCAAGTTTACTTCAAAAGATCCCCTGTAGTAGTTATTTTTTTCACTTGTTCACCATCATTCTTGTTTCTCTTTAATTGAGGATTATGTGGCTCATTAAGATGAAGGGGGGTTTTGGGTGTTTAAGCCCCTGAATGTAACAGCAGCTGCCTTTACTTGGTGCTACTTTTTAACCAGATCAGTGAGCTCTTTGGAACCAGGTAGTCTGGAAAAGAGGACTCAAACACTGGGATTGCTCCCTGGTCCAACTGCTTTGAGAAGAGAAAGAAATGGGCTTTGCACAATGGGATCCAATTGTACAAAGGTTGTACCTTCTTTGTGTACCATCTCGTCCCAGATGTGTTAGCCTGCTGTGACAATTGGGGGGGATTTTTCAAACAGTAGATTCCTCAGTGTAGTAACTATTTCCTGGATGTCTGGGAAGGCAAATGCCTGGAGCTGTGCATCATCTCTCTGGCAGAGGTTTCTTGTCCTTAATAGCTCTGTTTGAGAAGGGGTCACAGAATCATTGGAGTTGGAAGGGACCTCTGGAGATCATGTCCAACCCCCCTGACAAGCAAGTGCACCTGGGGAATGCCACCCAGGAATGCGTTCAGGTGGGCTTTGAAACTCTCCAGAGATGGAGACTCCACAACCTCTCAGGGCAGACGGTTCCCTCGCAGTAAAGCAATTTTTCCTCATGTTGAGGTGAAACATCCTGTGTTCTACTTTCTGTCCATTGCCCCTCATCCTGTCAGTTGGCACCAGTGAAAAGAGACAGGCCCCATCTTGAGATCCACCTTTCAGGTATTTATACACATAAATCAGATCTCCTCTCAGCCTTCTCCAGGTCCCTCAGCCTTTCCTCATAAGAGAGATGCTCCATTCCCTTAATCCTCTTGTAGCCCTTCATTGGACTCTCCAGTATTCCCTTATGGGGTCTTCTCCAGCCCAGTGGTTTCCACAGTGCTTTTCAATTTCATCTGATGTGCTATTAAGTATCTATCATGTCAGGCAGAACCTGTCTGTTGTGTCCTCTTTTCCAGGAAATTGGATTTAAACCAAATTCATACATGAGCCATGGTCTCCTCTTTTCCCAGCTCCCTGGCTTTAGCTGCAACACAGGTTTACTTTGGTGGGAAGCAGTTGGACTGGAGCTGCCTCGTGTCAGTTGTATTCATGCACAACATGGGTCTGAAAAATTTGACTCCTCCACAGTGAAGGTGTGGAACTGTATGAGGTGTCTGGTGGTAGTTTGTAAATGGTTTTGACCACTTAATGAGTTCTGCAAGAAATCACAATTTTATGGAATGCCATCAGTCACCCAGATCAACCATCAAGCTTTTCAGAGCTGTCTGACCATATCTCTGCTTTGAGATTGCCCTAGATTTAGTTTTCAGGATCTTTCAAAAGGATATAGATGTTAGAGGATGTCTTCCAAGGGGAGAAAAGACCTTCTTAATGTCTGCAACTCTCAGACAGTCCACTCAGCCAAAGACTTTAAAAGAGCTTTTTCTTATCACTGTGGGATTTTCCCTTCTTCCCTGGTAGTAACCCAAATGCCAACCCTGTCTTCCAACTCTGAGATGTCTCTGTAGGTGAGTGCTGCTTGTTCCTTGACTTTATCTAGGCAGTCCAGGTGACACCATTCCCGTGGGTTTTCTTGATTCCACGAAGCTTGATGTGGAAATGGGAATTTTGAAAATGCCAGACCTGATAATCATGTCCCCCCCCATTCTGTACTCTGTCTTTTATCTCTCTGAAGATACCTTTCCAAATACTATTCTGAAATTCCTTGGATGGCTGACACTTGGATTGGACAAGGGAATTCTCATGGTGATACTTAAATCAGTGGTTGGTACCACTGCTGTGTAGCAGCAGTAACTGTAGAGGAATCAGTGGTTGCTCTGTGTGGAGGGAAGGAGGGATGACTGGACTGTGTTTCCCAAAAACAGCCTAGGGAGTGGGAGCCAGTGAGGCTGGAGAAGGGGGATGGTGAAGGGGTGAGGTTAGGCCTCTGAATTCTGCCCCTTCCTGAGGCACTCCCAGTCCTGCCAGGAGGGAAATGCTTTCACCTGGAACAGTCAGTCCCAGAACACTGGCTGAAGGTTGGTGCCAGGTTTTCCAGTAAACAAACTGCAGGAGCACTTGGATGAGCAGACTCGGTCTCTCACTGCTCCCAGTCCCTGTGGAAGTGTGACCAGGAGGCAAGTGCACTGGTGTGCTTTCTGTGCAGCCCAGTGTGCGGTGTAGCGTGACCCAGCTCCAAGAGGAGGGAGTGTGCCCCTACCCCAAAATAACATGCAAGTTGTGCTGGAAAATTCAGTGCCTGAGAAGGTACTGAATTCGTATCCGCACACACAGGCTGGGATTCAAGTCAAAACACTGTCTATACATGAAGACATTGCTGTTAAACAGCCCACTGCATCATCGCCTTCTCTTTATTTTAGAGTGGTGGGGGTTGATGCACCTTTTTGCAGAAGATGATCTGTGTGCTTTAATAAAATGCCATAAATGAGCTTTTCCCTCACCCCTGGGCAAAGGATCTGCTCTGTTCATCTGGAGGGGTCACTGGGGTGTTCAGCAGTGAGTTCCCACAGGAAGGGACGAGGTGCTTTTCATGTGTACATGGAGTCCTTTCAGAAGCAGAGCTGCCCGTGAGGATTTGCGTGCTCCTGGTAATAGGTGACAAGGAAGCAGGAGCTTTAACAAAATAGGTACCTACATTATTTATACTCATGTGAGAGCCTAAAAATCAGTGCTTCCTTAGACTGAACTTTTACAGCCTTATAGAGTAGCACTTGCTGATGAGCTGTGTAATAAAGATTGAAACACCGTTTCCTCCCTGCAGATGTGTTTGCTCTGGCTTTGGCAATTAGAGAGATGAGCATAGCAACGCGTAAAGCACGCACCACTCTCTGGTGCGCCTTCCAGATGACCCTACCAAAATCTTCAGCTGGAAAACTCGAGTGGGAGAAAACTCTGCGGGAGGTGGTGCAACAGGAAGAGAAAGTGTGTGAGAACACCAACAGCAGTGGCATCCAGAATCCAAAGGCTGAAGTAAGCAAGTACTAACCGACTACTGGTTGCATGCAGGAATACTCTGCAGTGTGTCTGTGGGAGAGATGACACTGATTCTTTTTAATTCTTTGTGAAGTTTGAACTACTCCCATTCGTATTTAAAGCTGTATCTTGATGAGAAGTTGAATTTCCTTTAAGGGCTCTTGGGTTCTACTTGAAGTGTTGACATTACAGGCAACATCTGAGTATTGTAAAGCCAACCGGTGAATGTTAACTTAAAAAAATAATCAGACTAATTAATTAGCAGCCAAGATATTATTTAACTTCTGCAGATGAACCCAGGTGTACAACTCTTCCAATAACTTCTTTTAGTTTTGCTTTAGGAAATTTAAAATAAATAATTTTTAGAATAATGATTCTTAAAGACTGGAGGCTAATGGGGTGTCTGGTCAGGATCAGATAAGATTGTGATGTACAAATGGTTTCCTTATTGAACTAAAACAGAAGGGGAAAAAAAGCTAAGAATACCCAATATTCATGTAAAATTAAATATTTAAAATATAAATATTTATGAATTTGCAATTTTAGAATCTAAGTTTGTGAAAGGAGATGCACCGGGTTCTACTAAATTACTGGTATGACAAAATTGCTGTTGTGAAACCATGCAATTTAGTAAAGGTGTTCAGATCTTTTGGGCATGCTCTTGGGGAAAAAAGAACCTGTTTTAAAGTATTTAAACTTAATCAAAATATGACATGCACACAGGATTATCCTTTGGAAAGCTGTGCAGCAGCTGAAATGACAAGTATTTGTTTTAATACTTTCACTTTAAAATTGGAAGAGGTATCACAAATTTCTGAAATTTAGGTTTTCTTAAAGTTACTCTTTTCACTGGTTAGGTTTGAAATTTGGTTGTCATTTTAGACTTATTGGTTTACCGCTGCATTTTTGGCAACTATTAATACTTGGTGTTTAACTGTACGGAATAGAAGTAATTTATTCACTGATACGAAGCGTTGGTATTACGTGGCTCAGGAGATACGGGGTTTGAACACTTGAGTATCGTGTTTATAATGTGTGGATTAAATTTATTCAGCTGTCCTGGTATTTTAAATGCCTGTGTTCTTCCTACTTCTGGAAATCCTGATATGCAGAAGGTGCGATCGCACCGCATAAATTGTCATTAGATGATGTGAGAGAGAAACCAGAATGAGAATGCAGCAGAAAGCAGATCACTGACAGGACCAAAGGCGTTGCCAGAGGGAGTTTGTCTGGGCAGGAGAGCAAAGCCCATCTCCATACTGCAGGTCGCTGCATTAAGATTTGTTAAGTTTAACCCTGGAGGTGTTGATGTTAAAAGCAAAACTCTGCTGACTTTTGTCTGGTAAGAAATAAAATAGCTTTTGTTGGAGAGTGTCTGCTGTGTTTGTCTTTGTAGCCTCAGCTCCTAGAACTTGAGCTGTTAACAGGGATTGTCATTTCCTGTTAGTTCCTGATGTTCGTAGGAAGTTGTCATGGGAGGAGAATGTGACCTAGTAGTTAGTTACTGAGTTCTGCTCACTGCATTTCGGTGTGTAAGGTATTTAATATTAAAGTGCAGGTGGATGGGCAGTCAGTTGAGCACAGCCAGTGTGGGATACGAAGATGATTGTGTAAGCTACCGTAGCATAGATGTACACAGAGCTGTCACCCTGCCATCAATGGCTGGTATCGGTCGGGGGGATCCTAGGGCGGTGTCCCTGCCCTCTGGGCAGTTGCTCTGCAGACAGTGCTCCAGAGGCCCCAGGGTGCAGGTCCTTACAGCCTGCACTGGGTGACTCTTGGTGAGACTCTTACTCAGTTTCGACCACTTACCAGCTGGGTCTCCCAGCAGACTGCTTACTCTGGGGGTGCCAGTTCTCACCAGTGACCTCACAGCAGGACCTACAAAGCAGCCACCTGGGCCAGAGCTCAGCAGGACACAGGAGCTCACACAGGAGCGTGTCCTGTCGCAGAGCTGGGGAGCCACTGGCGACACTGAAATTACTCTTGGGTAGAAGTGACCCTTAAGTTTAGACAGAGGGAAAATGGTGTCAGTACACTGAACCCATTTTTTTTCCCTCATCACAAGTTCTGTACCCTCAGAGGAGGCTTATGCAGTGGGTTCAGTATTGGCACTGGAAACCTTGGGAGTCAAGCTGGAGTATTCCTACTATAAATTTCTTGGTGCTGATCCCAGGAACACGCTCCTGAATCTCCGGATCAGCAGTCAGCTCTCCAGGGACAATGTCTGTCTGGGCACTGAATCAATAGCAGCAGAATTTATCGATGCTCAGTTACGGCAGCTCTGCGGTGTGAAGGAGACCTGCAGCCTTGCAAGCCATGAAGCATCAACTGTGCTGACCTGGGCTCAGGGTTCAGGGGTACCTTAAACCCTTTGTGTGTTTGCACAAGGCTGCAGCACACTTCTGGGGCTCCCACACCCACAGCTGAGGAAGGTGCCTGGATGAGGTCCTGGGAGAGGGTTGTGGTTTTGCCCCAGCAAGTCCCCTGGGGCTGGACCCTCCCCAAAAGGGCTGTTGCTAGCTGGGGGAACATTATAAAGGGTGTGGCCCTGTACCAAGCTGGTGAAGGCAGCTGTTGGCTCTGGGCCTTCACAGCCAGAGGAGTTGGAGCAGGTGTTGGTGTGCCAGTGTCTGTGATGAGAAGCTCTAGCCTTCAGCTTGCTTTCCACCTGATAGTGGACATGTGAGAAATTAAGCTTTGTGCCCAGCTTTGGAATGTGGGGAAAAAACAGGACTGAGGGGGAACCCTTTGAGGGGCCTGGAAAGCCAGCAGCTTCCTCAGACCCACGGGGTGGCTCCATGCCCCCACCCAGCCTCTGGCCCAGCCACTGTGTGAAGGGCAAGAGGCGCCCTTGGTGCTGGGGTGTTGCTGCGATACCCCCTCCCACCTCCCTGTCCTGCTGTGGCCCCCAACACCAACAGTGGCATAAACTGCCCTGAAACACAGCACAGGGGCAATCCCAGGCTGGGAAAGGAAACCAGCCCTGGGGCAAGCACAGTCTGGTCACTGCCCTGCCCACACTGCAGCATAAGCAACTGGGGCAGGGACAGGGCCACCCCTCAGGTACAGGCAATCCGAGGATGCCTGTGCCATTCACTCAGACAGAAGCCGGTTCTTGGCCAACCAGTTTTATTTTTCAAGTCCAAAGATAAAGCAGACACACTGCAGCAGCTGGGGAAACAGGAGCTGTGACCCGTTAGGCTGAAAGCAGGCGCTGGGAGAGGTACCCGCAGGAGCCACTGGCTGCCAGGAGCATGAAGCAGTGCAGGGACCAGCCACGCAGGTTCCTCATGCATCCCCAAAGTGCTGCAGCATCTTCACACTCAGCTGACAGAAATTAGTGTTCTCCTCTCCAGAGGCTGCAGAGAAAAAGGCTGGAAACAGCAGGTAACAAGCCCTTTGGGGTCAAGAGAAGTCTTTTCACCCCCATGGGCAGCTCCAGACTGCAGCTGTGCCCAGTGAGAGTAACTGACTTGTAAAACCAGCGCACCCAAACCGCTTAGAGCCGCTGAGCCTGTGTGAAAGCATTTGCCCTGGCAACCACCATAGAAATAACAGTCGCTGTTCACCCCCACACAGCACCATTTTCCAGCTACTGGCACAAAGTCTTCAAACAGCATTAAGGGTTTGACCCCTTCGCTACTGCTCTGGCTGACGCTCAGATCAGCACAGCGCTTCCCTTACCCAGAGCCCGCGGGTGCTGCAGACTCAGAGCTGCAGCTCATCTATATTTCATCACACTTCCCTCCTCCCGCTGCAGAGCAGCGCTTCCCCTCACTGAGGTCAGCCCCAAGCCTGCGCTCCCAGCTCAGCCAGAACCAAGCCAAAGCCTTGTTCTTGGCAGCATAAATACATCTATTTGCAAACATAGTTTTCAAGGCTGGTGTAAATAAATTCACAATCACCCTGCAGCAGCAAGTGCTTAATTACAGGTCAGAAAGGGGTTCTGCTCCACTCTCCAACCATTAACACGCTGATGCTGCAAACCAAGGCTGGCAGGACCCAGCCAGCCCCCTCCTACCCCTCGTGTTGCTTCGCTTGACGTGGTCAGAAGTAAAACTAATCGATTCAAACATGGGCAATGATCACTTCACCATCCTTTGGTACGGACATTGGCCACAACCACCCACTGGGACATTTGACACCACGAGCACATGGCACACCGAGTTAAAGAGGTGCTTGAATTTTCTTTTCTGCTATATTTTTAAAAATTGGAAAAAAAAAAAAAAAGCTTCCAAAGAACCACTCACCAGCCACGTGCCCCAAATTCCTGCTGCTTTTTAAACACACACCGTATTCTGAATTAATCTTATCCCTTGAGAGTCCAACTGGCAAACCCCAGCTATCGCTTCCTCTCGCCTTTCTGTGTCCTTTTCTTCTCCTTCTCCTTCCTCTCCTGCTTGGCTAGCTTATCCTTCTCTCGCTGGAGCTTATCTTGCTCTTTTTTCTTCTGGAACTCATCTCGCAGCAGCTCCCGTTCCAGCTTCCTGGCGTTCACCACATCCTCCACGTTTGTGTTTCGGAACAGCGCTGGTGGTGTGTTAAGGGCAGACAACACTGAAGCCGTGCAGCTTCCGCTCTGAGCTCCACACCGGCTGCTTTATTCTAACTCCCCCTCCACCTTCCAACTCCCACTTCTGCTTCCTCACCCACCCAGTAAGGAATTTGGGAATGGAAAAGGAAAAGAGGCATCTCTGCTTGGTTTTCCAGATGGAAGAGTCACACAGAGTGAACACACGCTCCTAGAAAAGGATTTTTTTCCTAGAAAAAGCGAGTTGTCTACAGGATCTTAATATGGCTACGTAAAAATATCAATTGTAAAACCCCTACACAAGCACAAGGACAGGCTGGGCAGAGGATGGATGGAGAGCGGCCCTTAGGAGAAGGTGCTGATTGATGACAGGCTCAACATGAGCTGGCAGTGAGCTGGCAGCTCAGAAGGCCACCCGTGTCCTGGGCTGCATCAAGAACAGCATGGCCAGCAGGTCTGGGGGGATTCTACCCCTCTGCTCTGCTGTGGTGAGACCCCACCTGCAGTGCTGCATCCAGCTCTGAGGTCCCCAGGACAGGAAAGACATGGAGCTGTTGGAGCGAATCCAGAGGAGGCCATAAAGACGATCAGGGAGCTAGAGCCCCTCTCCTGTGAAGACAGGCTGAGAGTTGGGCTGGTTCAGCCTGGAAAAGGCTCTGGGGAGACCTAACTGCAGCATCCCAATCCTTAAAGGGTCCTACAGGAAACTGGGAGAGGGGCTGGTCACCAGGGAGTGCAGGGACAGGACAAGGGGTGATGGCTTCAAGCTGGAAGAGGGCAGGGTTAGGTTAGACATGAGGATGGAATTCTTCACTCAGGGTGGGGATGCCCTGGCACAAGGTGCCCAGAGAGGCTGTGGGAGCCCCTGGATCCCTGGCAGGGTTCAAGGCCGGATTGGGTGGGGCTTTGGGCACCCTGGGCTGTGGGGGTGTCCTTGCCCATGGCAGGGGGTTGGAATTAGGTGATCTTTGAGGTCCCTCCCAACCCAAACCTAAAGAAACAGGGAGCACCAACACAGATGAGGAAGAATGGGAAATCCCACCATGGAAGCTGCCTTCAGGAACCCCCAGTCCCTCACAACTCAAAGGATACATTTTTCTGATCCAATATTTACTGCTGTGGCAGTGGATCCATCCTGCTCATCCTCACCAGTGAGGGAGTTAAGAAAACACCAGTGTCAGTGATGCACCGTTAACTCGAAACACAGCAAACAGCTTTGTCAAGCCAGGAGGAAGCAGCAGAACGTTAACACAGACAATCAAGGCCCCCACAACCACAACCCCCCATGTTCAGCTCCTCCTGCTGCTCGAGCACCAGGTACAACCCCTCCCCATTCAACTTTGCTGTTCAAAGCAGAACTTGTTCTTCAGCACTACAAAGAGTTAACTTTAAACTCCCCTACTCCACACACACTCTCTCTAAGTATCATTTCAGCAGATTTCTCCTTAGAAAACAAGAGACATTAAGGACCAGCTACAGAGCTGCCAGGAGGCGACTCACTCCTGCAACACACCTGGGCCGGGCAAACCTTCCTGGGGCCCAGGGAACACTGTTCCAGGCCAAGTAGATGTTGGTGGAGAGTGTGGGGATGGCAGGGAAAGACCCCCAAAGAAGCATCTGCTCATGGCACTCGACAAACTCCATGCTCTTCTCCATGGAAGTTATGGAAAGATTTTCTTTCAGGGAGAAAGAAGATTGAAAAGTGTCTCAAATTCTCCCTGGCACTAGACCCAGTCAGAGACATTAACAAACACTCTCCAGCAAAGCCCAGTTTCATCCAGGCTAGGAAAAGGATATTCCTCCTCATCAGTCACATTGGCATACTGGGCCAGGAGGGCAGCTTTCCTCTGCTGCTCTTCCTGGGACACCTCCTTTGGCTTCACCACGATCTTGGCCTGCTTCTCCATCATGCTGGCGATGGCTCGGAGCTCATCTGGCAAGGAGAGGAGTCAACACGTCAGTCAGTCAGTCAGTCAGTCCCAGCTGACAGACTCCACACACTGCTGCTGTCCCCAGAAGGCACTGTCCCACTGTGGCTGTCCCACATCTGCACAGAAGCAGCTGTCACTGGGGACAAACATGTGGAGCTAAAGGGAGAAGGCTCACCCAAAAATACACCCCTACCCTCCTCCCAAGGTGGTGCTGTCAACACCCAGAGCGCAGCGAGCCAGCTGCTTCCAGGAATTCCCTCTCTTGAGAGGGCAGGAGCTGCAGAAGAGCCACTGAGGAGGCACCTGATGTGGTGACACCAGCTTCCCCATGCAAGGAGGCACTTCCCTGTGCTGTGCACAACCATGACTGGACACTGGTTTTCCTGGAGCGAGGGAAGTTTCACAGTGAAACTCTGAAATCAGTGAGGCTCCAGCTATGGAAATCCACTTACTCCAAATTCCATTCTCTTCTGTGTAAAGGCAGCTGACCATGGCTCTTGAGCTATGCACTTAAACCCCAGCAAGCAGGGATTCTGAAAACCCAACGTGACAGATCACCTCAGCATGCTTCTCTACCCACCCAGGGAACGGGACAGACCCCTTCTAACCCTGAAGTGCTGCTCCCCATCTCTTCCAATGACATTTGGGGTTTGACACCATTTATTTGGTTTCAGTTTGTTGTTAATTTATCCTCAGGATTCCGTAATTCTGTTCATTTCAGTGGGAATTTATCCTTTATGGAATCACAGTGACATAATCAAACCTGTGTGTTTCTCACAGCCCAGAGAGACACACACGCTGCTACCCTCCATCTGTGGAGGGCAACCAACAGTCCAAGCAGGAGGAGTTCCCCAAAAGAGAACCCCACTGAACCCCAGAAGAGTGTAACTTTTCCCTGTGCAGTTCAACAGTGAGGTCAGGCCAAGGGCTTCAATGAATTTTGGGAGGAAAGCCACTGAACTGCTGCATGGGGCAGCTGCCTCCTCTGTAGAGGTGAAAATCTGTGGGGAAACACAGACCAAGAGGAGAAAAGCACTGTGTCAACACAGGCCTTAGGTGGGGACTCGCTGGGGGAGCTGGTTTAGAGTGACCTCACCCAGGGACAACGTTCTGTTTGCAACCAGAACCAACAGAAAAACTGAAAAGCAAACTAATAAAAAGCAGGATTTCGCCAAGCAAAAACTCTTTCACCATGAGGGTGGCAGAGCCCTGGGCCAGGCTGCCCAGGGAGGTTGGGGAGTCTCCATCTCTGGAGACATTCCAACCCTGTGATCCCGGGCACTGTCCTGTGCAGCCTGCTCGAGGGGATCCTGCTCTGGGGGGGTTGGACTGGGGGATCTCCAGAGGTCCCTGCTGATCCCCATCGTTCTGGGAGTCTGTGAAAAGGGTTCTTACATTGTCATGGGCTATGGTTAGGTCCATGCAGTTGGGAGATCACTAACTGAGCCATACAGGATGCTTAAACCAGAGAAACTTTCCCAACATATACTTCCCAACATATACTTCCTACTCTGCACTCCAGAGCTCTACCCAGTGACCAGAACAAGCCTCCTCTGATGCACAAGACAGACTGAGGTCTCTGCTTCGAGCTGACAGCTGAAGACAAGGGATGGAGTCAGAGAGGCTGCACAGAAACAGTGAGACTGTACCTGGGAAAGGAGCAGCAGCCCCACTGAGCTTCCCCCCAGCAAGCATTTGGGGGGGGAAGGGACAAAAAAGTACTCCTTGTAGGAAATCATATTGAAAAATTAAGTAAGAACACTTTCCTGATGCATTCTAGGACCTTCTCCTGGGGTGAGCAGCAGAAGGGAGAGCACAGCTCTCTGTGGGTGCAATAGAAACCCACTTGCTTTCCAAACCAGTGTAAGCTGAAGTAGCACAGGCATTTTATACCACAGCAACTGCACTAGCTGCCACTGCTATGTCATTAGCTTTTAACAGAGAGGAAGCCCAAGGTGTTTTGGAAAAGGAAATGTTAAAAATCCTAGAGAAAAAAAAATGTAAATTAGCTTTTCTTCTGGAGCATTACAAACCTGAAGAGCAGCAGGATGCTAGGAACAGCCAGAAGGGAAACTGCTCATCCTCATTTCATATTTCAAGAAAAAACAGCAAAGCAGCAATGGCAATGGGAAGCAAGTCAGATCTGTGAACATATCAGCAGCATTGGTTTGAACTCCTGACAGGACAAACACAGAGTTCTCTCTGGGTAAGGCCCTGCAGATGACCGTGAGGAAACACACTGAACAGCAACACTACCTTCTTTTGTCTCTTTGGCGTCAACAATCTGAGATTCACACCACTTCTCCACTACTTCCCTGCAAACATCGTTTAAGAGATCTTCTTCCTAGTAAGGGAAAAAGAGACTTCTGAGTCTGGGAGCAGAGTTGGGCTGATTTAAACATGCACAAATCAGGTATGAAAAGCAGGAGGCACGGAGACTCCAGACACCCAGTGAGAAGCTGAGGCGATCCAGCTTCACCCACGAAATCTCCTCGTTAAACTCACACACAGAGTCACAGGCTCACAGGGGTGGGAAGGGACCTCCAGAGCTCATGGGGTCCAACCCCCTGCCAAAGCAGGGTCCCCAGGACGGGTCGCACAGGTCGGTGTCCAAACGGGCCCCGGGGGCGCTGGGCACTTTCCCACCCGAGGGCTGCGGGCTGGGGCGGGGACGGCGCCCACGAGTCATCCGCGCCACCCCCACCGACCCACCCGTCGCCTCCCGGGGACGTGAGGGACGCCCGGCCGGGAGGCGCAGAGCTCAGCGGTGCGGGCCGGGCCAGAGCCGGGCCGCCGCCCCCAGACTCATCGCGCCCGGCCGGGCCACCAGCGAGCGGCACCCCCGCCCCAGCCCGGCCCTTACCAGGCAGGCGGCCAGGACCCCGCGCAGCGCCTCCAGCCGCTCCTCGTCGCTCTCCTCCTCACGGAGCAGCCCCTGGATGTAGGCCCCGTACACGGCGCGGTCGAGGCCCAGCACCTCCAGCCGCCCCGCCAGCCAGTCCGCAAACCCGCCCGCCACCTCCCCACCGGGCGCCGCCATCTTGGAGCGCCGCCGCCGCCACGCATGCGCCCCAGCCCGCCCGCGGGGAGCGCGAAGGGGGCGCGACGGCGGCCGCAGAGGACAAACCTCTGGCGGTACCGCTGGGGGAGGCGGCAGCGGCAGAACCGGTTCGTCCCCGTGCGCCCGCGGCCTGGGGGAGGCACGGCTCGTTGGCGCCGGCAGCCGCGTCCCGCTGCCCCGCTCCTCGCTCTCGGGAGTGGTGAAGGCGCTACCCAGGCTTCGCGGGCAGCGGCGTGTCCCCGCGCGGCCGCCGTGAGGGGCGGGGCGGGCGGGAATTTAAGCGGCGGCGGCGCCCGGCCGGGGGAGGTGTCATGGCGGGACCCGCCGCTCCACGGCCCCTCCACGGGAAGTCCTTCTACCTCGACCTGCCGAGCGGGCGGAGCGCACGGGAGCTGGCGGAGGCCATCCGGCGTCTCGGCGGGGTGAGCGGCGGGTGCTGGGGGGCTGCCTGCGCCCGGTGACCGTCTCCGCGTCCCTCCTTCCCCCCGCTCCCCATGGCTGCCTGCTTCCCCCGGCTGCTCTCGGTCTGGTACCGGAACGCGGCCGCCCCGCTCCCCTTCCCGCTGCCCGGCGGCCCTCGCCTCTCCCTCGGGGAAGGCGGCCGCCGTGCGCTGCCTGCCGCTTTCCGAGGGGCTCCCGCTCTGGGCGGCGGGAGCCGGTCACGGCTGCGGGGCGGTTCCTGGGCGGTGGTGGCCGGCGGTGGGGCAGCAGGGCGGCCGTCCGGCGGGGCTGAGCGCTGCCCCGGTGGCGGGGAGAGCGCCTGGTGGCACTGCCCGGCTGCCCGCAGCTCCCGCAGGGCTCCTGTCCGGGAAGCTGTGGGGCTCTCGGGGTGAGGGGGGGTGCCAACCACTACAAACCCGTGTCCCTCAGCACCGCATCTTCCCATCTCTTACATCCCCCAGGGATGGTGGCTCCACCATCGCCCTGGGCGGTGGATTCTTTCTCTGGGAAGACATTTTTCCTAACATCTGATCTAAACCTTCCCTGGTGCTACTTGAGGCCGTTTCCTCTTGTCCCATTGCTTGTCCCTGGGGAGAAGAGGTCAGGCCCCACCTCCCTACAGCTTTGTACAGACTGACCAGGGCTCCCCTGAGCCTCCTCCAGACCAGACACCCCCAGTTCCCTCAGCTGCTCCTCACAATGTTTATTCTCCAGTCCCCTCCCCCGCCTTGTCACCCTTCTCTGGACATGCTCCAGCACCTTCCTGTAGTGAGGGGCCCAACCCTGAACACCAGTTTCTGTGTGAAGGGGGCTGGGGTGTGTGTTTTGTGTTTCTAGTTCCCTGGTGGTTCTTCCCTGCTTGTCCCAGCTCCCTGCTTTGTGCTTTGAGATGTGTTCTGCTGTTCTGAGAGCACAGCTCTTCCTCACTGGTACCCCATGCCTGCACCTTTTCCCCAGTTACTGCTTTTTTTCCCCTGAAACCATTGCATGGTCAGTAACAGCATCCTACAAGTCTCACTCTGGGGGCAGCAATGATTATTTGCAGTGTATCTCTAGGGCACCTGCTCTCTGCATGTTCTGGGATCTCACTTTTCTGGGAGGCAGCAGTAAGGAGTGGAAGAAGGAGCTACTTGTAGAGACAAGTAGTTCTTCAGTACTACACACGTGGTTAGGCTGAAGGCAGTAGTTCTGGCTGAGCAGGACTCATTCAGCTCACTTGGGTGGTTTCAGAGCTGCTCTGTCTTGTCTCTTGCTGCAGGTGACTGAAAGCTTCCTAAGCAAAGAAGTCAGCTACGTGGTTTCCAGCAGCAAAGAAGCCCGAAGAGACAAAGCCAGGGCTCAGCCTGACAAGAGGCACAACACCACCTCAGAAGCTGTGAAAGCCACGAGCCCTGTGCCTTCCACCTCCAAGGGGAGCCAGGCCAGACCTCACCAGAAGCCTCCAGACACTGTAAGAGCGATAAAGGTTTAGGTCTGAGGGATCTAGACTAGGACCTGAGAGCAGTGTTGGGAGGTAAAGCTGTACCTGCCCCGAGCTAATGTGGTGGGCAGTTTTTTCTCCCTTGTTTTGCCTTTGTTGTGGCTTTGCCCCAGGTGGCAGCTGAGCACCAAACAGCCACCTGCTTGCTCCCCCAAGGGGAGAAATGGGAAGGGAGGAAGGAAAAACTAGGGAGGACAAAGGCAAACCTCTTGGTTTGGGGTAAGAGTGGTTTGCTGGGACAGTAAAGAGAGGGAGAAATGCCAGTAACTGGACTTTATAGCAAAATAGACAGAACTGGTGATACAGGATGCAGCTTCTCAGAGTGAAGTCCCAGGCTGAGTGAGCTGGGACTGTTCAGCCTGGGGAAAAGAAGACTCAGAGAGGACCTAATTAATGTTTATAAATATCTTAAGTATGGGATGCAGGGGGAAATGGCCAGCCCCTTTTCAGTGTCTGTGGGGACAGGACAAGGGGCAATGGCTGCAAGTTGGAGCACAGGGAGTTCCACACCAACATGGGGAAGAACTTTTCCCCAGTGAGGGTGAGGGAGCCCTGGGACAGGCTGCCCAGGGGGTGTGGAGTCTCCTTCTCTGGAGAGATTCCAGCCTCGTCTGGACACCGACCTGTGTGCCCTGTCCTAGGGACCCTGCTTTGGCAGGGGGTTGGACCTGATGATCTCTCATGGTCCCTTCCAACCCCTACAACTGTGATTCTGATTCTCACTGAACAGCACAGCTCAGGCTATACACCAAACCACGTGTCCTGGAGCCCTGTGCTCCTCCCCTCAGCCCCCTTTATGCTGAGCATGATTGGCACTGAATACCCTCTTTGGCCAGTTTGGGACACCTGTCCCAGCTGTGTCTCTTTCCAGCTTCCTGGGTGCCTCCCACCTTCTCCTTAGCAGGGCAGGATGAATGACTGAGAAGTCCTTGACCCATTGGCAGCAGCTAAAAACATCCCTGTGTGATCAGCACTGCTCCCATCCTGACTCCCAAACACCATCACCCCACTGCCAGCAGGAGAATTCACTGTATCCCAGCTCAGCCCAGGACACGTGTCCATGTTCCTTGTGTCTGTGTGTCATTGCCTGCTCAGATGTGTCACAGCTTTGAGCTGGTAAACAAAGGGTGTCTACTCAAGTGGCTGAGGAAGCAGAGGGCTTGGCTGGCTTCCCAGCAGACAGCAATCTGTCTGTCCTGCTGCAGGGAAACATAGACAGGATAAAACCGCTGTGGCTGTGCTCAGACATCAGGTAGGGCAAGGCCACTGGGGAGGAGATTCAAGGGCAGCTTGCAAAAGGGTTTCCCTAGGCTTCACCCTGCCCAGGCTGGGATTTCTGGTTGGTAGCACTTGTGGCCAGTGCTCCAATGTTCTTTGTCAAGCACTGGTGTCTGCTGGAAGCTGTGGCTGTGAGGAGAGCCTGCTACCCCAGTCTGGGCCAGCTGGATCTGGGCTGCCTGGGGGTGGGAAGCCTGAGCTTACATCAGGGGTTTCAAACCCCTTTTGTTCCCCCACTTTTCTTTCAAAGAGCTGAACCCCTTTGCTGGTCACTGCCTTGCAAATGAGGTTACTTTCCCAGGAGGGGCTTACATGGGTTTTTTAAACCCTTCCTGGGAAAGGCACCTCATTTGCCAGGCAGTGACCAGCAAAGGGGTTCAGCTCTTTGGAAGAAAAATGGGGGAACAAAAGGGTTTTGAAACCAGCCAGGTGGGATGTGGCAGACTGTTTCTGAGCAAAACTGATGGTTCCTCTTGGCTCAGTTTGGGGTTTTCACTGCTGTTCAATAACAGCCAGGCCTTGGCTGAACAGCTGCTTGGCGTGGAGCGAACAGGTGCCTCTGTGGTTCGTGTTCCCTGGAAATGCTGGTCCTGCTGTCTGTGAAATGAAGCCTTGGCCAGACTCCTCTGCCAGCAGGGAATAGGGATCGCTAGAAATCGTTCTTCCTGGACAGCCTCAGCTCTTTCCTTTGATGTAGCACTTGGCTTCTTCCTCTGCAGGCCCTGATCAGCAGGGGAAAGGAGCTGCTGCAGAAGGCCATGAAGAATCAGGTGAGCAGCGTGTGGCTGGGCCTCTCTTCAGCTGGGTATGTTCAAAGTACTCCTGAGTGGTGCAGGACCAGTGCCAGCCACATCTCCCGAGCCCCTGCCTGCTGAAGGGAGCAGCCCCTGGGGCTGGTAATGGCACAAAGCTGTTGCCTGTGGCTCTGCAGAGCGTTGTGTGGTGCTCTTGGGCACTCTTCTTCACAGAGCAGTGTCATCAGGAGTAGTGTGTGTGGGGCTGGGCTTCCTGGGGCAAGGAGGATGGGGAGCTGCTGGAGAGGGGACAGAAAAGGGCTACAGAGATGCTGGGGGGACTGGAACATCTCTCTTGGGAAGAGAGGCTGAGGGACTTGGGGCTGTTCAGCCCAGAGAAGAGAAGACTGAGGGGGATCTTCTCAGTGCTGATAAATCCTTGAGGGGTGGGGGCAGGAGGATGGGTCAGTCTGTGTTCAGTGGTGCCCAGGGATAGGACAAGAGGCCATGGGCACAAACTGGAGCAGAGGAAGCTCCACCTAAACCGGAGGAGGAACTTCTTTGCTGGGAGGGTGTCAGAGCCCTGGGCCAGGCTGCCCAGGGAGGTTGGGGAGTCTCCATCTCTGGAGACGTTCCAACCCTGTGATCCTGGCTAAAGGCAAGTAGGTGGAGCAGAGGGCTCCCCTGCAGTCCCGTTGCTGGTATGACAAGTGGCCAAAAGAATCTCAGTGCCCACTTCAAATCTCACCCTATAGCATGGGTTACAAATGTGACCTGGCTGCAGCTGTTAATTTGGGGTAGGTAACACAGGAGCTCGACACTTTTCTGCTGTGCCCTGATTTTTAATAACAGCTGTGCAATGGCCTGTCAACTGGGCACCAGGAAAATCTCTCCAAACTAGATGTAGAGCTGCATGTGCTCACACAGCCCTTGTCTCTCTGAGCTGTACCTTGCCAACCCTCTCTGTTTGTCCAGGACACCTGCAGTGGCAGCAGTATCCTCGCCAACGCTCGCCTGTGGGGAGTCCAGATCCTGCACACGGATGGTATCCTTCCTTCTAGGGTGAAATTGAGCCCTTGGGAAGCAGTGATTTGTGTGACAAGTGGAGCAGAAGCGATGTAGTGAGTGTGGTGCAGAAGGAAGGAGTTGCAGGCACTGCCTGGTCCTTGGCTGGTGCTGACCTGGCCGTGGCTGCCCTGTGCGTACTGAACATGCCACTGTCACACTTAACAATAGCTGAGCGTGTTGTAAGATGAGAACACATTAATAGCTTGGTCTGGATGTTAATTTGCTCCAAAAAGATCCTTTTTACTAATTGACCTGGAAGTAGGGCTCATGATAGTGACAGGATTCAGTGGTTTTTAATTAGGAAGTGCTGATGTGTGAGGCCCTGTGCTGCTGAAGGCACTTCCCATCTCCCTGATGAGAGGGTGATGGGAAAGATGGATGGTGAAACTCTGGTTCTAATAATAGACCTGGAGTAAAAGGCTCCTGAGTGTCCGACAGTGACATACAGCCCTGGCTGAGCTTGTCTGGATCTGTGGTGGAGGCAGCTGCTGCTCCTGAGCAGCGAGCTCTGCTGAGCCTCAGCAGTGTCACGAGTCTGTAGGGGCTTTCAAACATCAGGGTCTGCACGATTCCCATCAGCATCTCGTTCCTGTGGGGCCTGAAAGCCAACCTCTGGCTCTGCTGAAGAGCAGAACAGGGCACTGTCCCTCAAAGCACTCTTCAGCTTCTCCCTGGGCAAACCCACTGGGTGGTGGTGGTGATGCTCTGCCAGGCTCAGGCACTGAGCACTCTTTCCCAGCATGGATGGGGAGTTAGGCTCATGGTGGGAGTGCTTTCCATGTGTGGTGGGAGTGCCTTCCCTTCTCTTGCTGAGCTATGGCTCTTTGACATCCTGCCTGCACAGAAATGTTGGTGTACGCTCAGCAGCTGCTGCGTGCTGTCTCAGGAGCAAGGAAACGGTGCCAGAAGACAGAGGTAACGGACCCAACTGCAGCTCAGTTGGAGAGCTCAGGATCCCTTGGGAGCTCTAAGTAATCCTGACTCCTCTGGGCCTTCTGGGCTAGCAAGCATGGGGATCTCTGGGTATTCATCCAGCATTGGGCAATCCGCTGCTGCTGCTTATTGACAGAGATGGCAAAATTCAAAGAACTTTTCCTTTTAAAGAGTGGGAGGGGGGTAGAACAAGAGGAGAACAAGGCAGCTGCTAGTTATCAATGTCCTCTGTGTGCAGCTAAGACTGATTTTTGACTTGTAGGGGGCCAAGGATAAAACAGAGAGCTTACGTGGCTGGTACGCTGGCTTTCGGAGCCACACAAGCTCTCTGTTTTACCAGGTGGAAGAGGTTGGTGTGAAGGTAGGGAGCAAGATCAGAGTGGCAGCCTCTATAATGTATTTAAAAATAACTCTAGGTAACTTGGGAGACAAACAAAATACCAGGAAGAGGCTGTACAGTCTCTGCAGGAGCTCTGAAGTGGTGGGTGAGGCAGCTGCAGTCTGGCTTTGGTGCTCTGGGATGGGTTATTCCAGCCCCTGCCTGTGCTGGCTCCCATACTAAACATGTTGCTTTTTCCCTTTAGGCAAAGTGCCTTGTGTCTGGATCGAAACCTCACAAAGGTAGGCCTGGAATTCATGCTCCTACTTATGCAGAGCTACTTGAAGAAACCTCATTTAGAATTTAAAAACCCATCTGAAACTCCAGCAGCCCCAAGTTTGCTGACTCTTAGGGCAGTTTCTCTTCAGTGTGTGTTGTGTAGCTCCTCCTTGGAGTCTCTCTGCAGCCTCCCAGCATGGCTATGGGTGTTCCCCCTTCCTTTTTGGGCGCTGTGGTTTTTAAATCCCCATAAACCCTTTGCTGTGCAGCTCCCAGAATCCCAAGGCACCTGAGAGCTGCTCTGCTGGCACCGAACCCACCGGCTCGAGCGAAGTTTCACAGGATAATGCATCCTGCAGAGGAGAGCGTGTTCCTCCCAGCCCACTCACTGCTGCTGGGCTGCAATGTTCTGCTGAGACACTGGCGTAGGGATAACACTTCCGAAGGAGGATGGGGAGGGGGTGGGGAAACCAGGTTCTGTGCTTAGACAAGAGCTGATTGTGGGACTGAGATTGGCACCCGTGACGTAAATTAACGTGTCGCTTGTTTGACTCCGCTCGTCAGCGAGCGAATGCTTGGGAATATCTCAGAGCAGACCCCAGCCTGGGTTCTCTGAGCCACTGGGAAGATTATTGCCCAGTTTGGGGTCAGGGAAGGGAGGGGAAATAGGAGGAAAAAAAGCTTGAGGAGCTGTTGGATGAGGCAGATTGTGCGCAGTGAGCACGGAGCTCTGCGCTGTGGCACACGCTGAACCCTGCCTGGGGACTCGGTGGTGACAGCTGAGCCATTTGTCACCTCTCAGCGCTCTGCCACAGCGCTGGGGACCTGTGCACCAGCCTGAGTCCTTATCTGGGGCCCTGGATGTGGCCTTGGTTGTGGAAGTGCTGAGCATTTGGCAGCGTTTATGCAGGGGAAAAAAATTGATCCTGTCCTTAAATAGCTGTGGCGGTGATGTAAGAGCATCTCTGAGGAGAGGGGCTCCAGGAGGCAGCTGGACTCTGGAGGGGGAGGTTAACATTTCTTTGGAGGAAAAATAGCATGGAGTGGCAGGATCACTAGAAAACAGCCCCCCTCATCCTTCAGAGGCAGGAGGGGGGAGGCAGGAGAGGTTTGGTTTCAGGCCAGGCAGGTGCCCTGTGGGAACACCTCAGTGTTGGGTTTGTTTAACTAGATCTGTGCTCGGGTTTCCAGCCTGAGCGTAACATTACTGCCTGCCAGACAGGAGGGACCCAGCAGCAGCAGCTTCTCCCAGCCCAGCTCCAAAAGCTGTCCCCAGAGGCACTGCTGAGGTGTTCTCCTCCCTTAATGTGTAGTACGCTCGCAGGAAGCCTGTCTGCTGCTTGCCCTCCTTGGGGACCAGGTGAAGGCCAGGCGCTCTCCCCACGCCAGGCTTGGCTGTGTGGTGTCTTGGTGTGTCTCCAGCAGCTCTTACTGCTTGGACTTGACCATCCCAGGCAGAGCTGTTCTGAGCTGTAAAGGGAGAACAAGGCATTGGAAGGGTTGGTGCTGAGCTCTGCTTGCACAGCTCCTGCTGAGGTCTGTTTCTGGTAGACTCGTCTCAGGCTTGGCAGCATGGCACGTTGAGTTTTTAGGGTTCCAGGCAGAATTGGGGTGAGGCCACTGGCTGGTAACAGTGACTAGATGCTAAGGATGGAGAGGGCTGAGCTGGGTGGTCTTTGGAAAGTGGAAAGTGTCCACAGAGGGGCTGTCTCTAGGCTTGGCTCACCCTGCTGTGCACTGGAGGTGAGGGCTGGTGGAGGTTACCCCAAGAGCTGCTTTGGCCATGCTTAGCTGTTGTGTAGTGTTGTATCAGAAGTGCTGGTGAGCTTGGTTTGAGCCCTGTTCTGTTGGGGGATGGATGAATTGGCCTCAAGTTGGAGCATAAGGAGTTCCACACCAATGTGGGGAAGAACTTCTTCCTGGTGAGGGTGAGGGAGCCCTGGGACAGGCTGCCCAGGGGGTGTGGAGTCTCCTTCTCTGGAGAGATTCCAGCCCCATCTGGACGCCGACCTGTGTGCCCTGTCCTAGGGACCCTGCTTTGGCAGGGGGTTGGACCTGATGAGCTCTGGAGGTCCCTTCCAACCCCTACAGCTCTGATTCTGTGAATTAGTAAGAAATTTGGTCGGGGCAGCTTCTAACCAACTTTCTTTATAGCAGGAAAATTGAAGCCCCCATTCCTGAAGGTTGAAGACCAGAGCAGGTAAACGTGGCTTTTCAAAACATCACAGCCAAACTCTGTTAAAACCCTGGGGAGGGAATTCTTTACTGGTTTTATTTGCATAGGGACAGAGAATATTGTCTCTAGGGCAGAGCATTGCCTTCTCTGAAGACCCTGTTATGGAGCTGACTCTCACCAAGAGGGAGGCAGGTGGAGTTTGGAGAAACAATCCAGGTGGCTCCTGTGTCAGAGGGAGGAAAAAGGTGTTAAATGAGACTTGACAACAGAGTTTGCTTCCTTGCTCGGATTCCATTTGTGATCCTCTGCAGGTCACTTAATCTGCCTGAGCCCTCTGAGATGAGGGAAGAGATTGAAACCCACGAGGTCAGAGCCTGTAACTTGATTATAGCACTGGGCACAGGGGGATCTGATCTCTCTGGTGTTTCTAACAACTCTGTAACAGCACCCAGAGTGCCAATTAATTATTCCAAAAGCAGCATCTAAGGCAGCTGAGGAGTCAAATATTTGGCTTTTCATGCTGTATGTAACAAAGTGAAGAGATGTGGTCTGGGAGTCGAAGCTTCCCATGCTGCTGCGTGGCTGGAAGTGTTGTGCTGGCTGCTGCTGCTCTGCCTCTGGGGCAGGGGGTGGGTTTTCAGCTGAGGAGGTGTTTCTGTCCAAAACATGCCCCCTGTCAGTGCTGCTACTGGGAGTCTGGTTTAGCTCTTGCAGTGAGAAGCAGGCAGTTTCACAGGGAGGGTTGGCTCTCTAGCCACGCTGTCGCTGCTGTGAGCCTGATATCCTGATCTGCTGCTTCCAGGCAATTCCGACCCTTCCATCACCAGTTCAAAAGCTTTCCCAACCTGAACTTCCTGGCACCCAAAACCTCCAGCCCATTTGAGCCTCTGAAGAGCCTCTCAACCTCTTGCAGAGCCAGGTAGGCTGTAGCTCCTTCTGTGGAAGCTTTCAACCCAGCTCCCCTTGTAACTGGGGCCCTGCTGGGACCTAGAGAACCCCTTCCCTCTGGACATGGGTGAAGGAGCCCTGCTCTGGGGTACACAGCTGCAGCTCAGAGGCAGCACAGCCCCTGCCCTTCAGCAGTGAGGGCAGGGAAGATCTCTGTGGTTGCCTTGCAGGGGTGTGGAGGGTTGTCCAATGCGCAGCGACAGGGAGAAGAGCCCCAGATCCACCCCGGTCACTGTGCCAAAGAAGAAGAGGGGGTTTTGTGAGTGCTGCCAAGAGACCTTTGAAGAGCTGCAGAAGGTAAATGTTCCTTGCTAAGTTTCCAGGGGCCACTCAGAGGTTTCATTAATCACATTATAGCTGTGAGCTCTCTTAAGAGGAAGGCAGGAGGCCAGTGGGCTCAGCTTTGTAGATGAAAGTTGTAGCATGTCAACGCTCTGACCTGAGCTGAGCAGGCAGCGGGTTTGAAGATCATCTGAGGGGAGGAGGACCTCACAGATCCACCTGGAAGGTGGGAAGCCCATTTGGCAGCAGTTGAAGGGGGGCACAGGCTGATTAAAAAGGTGGGAAGAGGTTTTCTTGTCTCCTGAAAGGTGCCAAACAATGTGGAGCCCAGCCTGTAGTGGTTGATATTTGGAGCCTGCACTTCCAGGAGGTGCTGGGGAAAGTTGTAGGCTGCTGCAGGACACAGACATGACATCCTCATCAGCAGGTGGCTTTGGGAATGGGGTACTCACTGCGAGCAGCTGGGGGGGATGGCATTGCCCACCTCTCCCAAACCTGCTTCCAGTGAGCTCTGCCTGGTGAAGAGGCCGGTTGTTAGGCTGTGGGAAGGGGCTGTTGCTGCGTGTTTCCCTCCTGTGGAAGGATGGGTGTTGCTAAAAGGGCCTCTACCACCTTCCAGCACCTCCAGAGCCCCCAGCACAAGCAGTTTGCACTGGACGACTCCCAGTACGCGCTGGTGGATCGCGTCATCTCGCAGCTCCCCAACACCTTTGTGGAGCAGTCAGCAGAGTAAGTCTGTGTGAATCTGGTAAGTCCTGGAGCCAGAAAGCAGCGTGGTGCCACATGCTCACGGGAACAGGGCCCAAGTCTTCCTGCTGGCACCAGTCCTGAGCTCGTGCCCTGTGCCAGGGAATCGGCCGGCAGGAAGCAGGGACTGCAGCTGCCTGCAGGACCCACCTGGCGCCTGCCGAGCGAGGCTCAGATGAGCTGGGGGAGATGCTCTTGAGTTTCTGTGGCTTCTCTGCTTTGGGGAGCTCTCCATGGACTTCTAGTGCCTGTTAAACTAGACAGAGCAGCTGGGGCCATCGCTCCCATCCCTGTGATGCAAACCCCACCGCTCTGCTGCACTCCTGTGCCCCGACCTTTGGCTGTCGAGGAGGCAGAGCGATCTGTGTGCTGCCCCTCGCCCCTGTTTGCTGAGCTTCACCCCTCTAAAATTTCTCAGCACCTCCTGAGCAAGGGCTCCCAACATCCCACACTGCAGGAAGCACATCACCTTGCAGGGGGGGGAGGGTGTTGCCAGGCCTGGAGTGAGCATTAACTGCTGGTTCTTCTCAGGGTGCTTCAGTGCTGCCTGATGGATGAGCACTTGGTGCCTCAAGCACGAGCTCCAGGAGGGATTGAGATTCTGACAGCAGAGCTGGGAAAGGAGAAGGAGCAGCTGGAGCAGGGTGCTGGGAAACTGTCGATTGCTGAGGAACATGATGGTGGCCTGAAGACCAAGGAGTGTCCCCCTTGCCCACCCGTGGACAGGGTCAGTAATCCTGGAGGAGAGGGGCTGTTGGAGAGCTGCTCTGCAGGGACAGGGCTCCCCAGAGGGGTCTGCACTACCTGTGGCACCACGCAGGAGTCCCCAGTTCATACAGACTGGGGCTGGGTTCCTGACCTGGGCTGGGGGACCTGTGCAGCGGCTGCCTGTGTTGCAGAGGCAGTTCCTTCATCTGAACCTCATCAACAGCAGATGCCTGGGTCTGGCCATCTTCCACGAGCACGGCCTGTCCCCCGGAAGCGCCAGCTCTCCTCTGGACACAGCACCCAGGCAGGGAAGAAGCCCAGGCTGGAGCTGGCTGGTGGCCACTCTCCATGTGAGCAGACAAACCCCATGGATGGTGGGACAGGCACACAAGGACAGGTGGCCGAGCCAGGCTTGCTCGGTGTGGGGGATGCTGGCAGCTTGCCCCTGAGCACAGAGCTCTGCACCAGACCTTGTGGCTCCTCCAGTTTGGACCCATGCCCACACGGGAGCCCAGGGGACCCTGCCTCAGGGCTGGGCTCCCTTGGGGCAGCGTCAGTGGGACTTGGTCCCACAGAGCCTGCAGCAGCCGGTGCTGTTGGTGAGCATGGCTGGAGGGGAGCGAACGTGAGTTCCCAAGGGAAGCAGCTCACAGGGGAGAGCAAAAACACACCCAGAAATGTGAGTAGCCCTGATCCAGAGAGCACAGAGAGTGCACCCAGCTGTCCTGCTGGCTGGATGCCCTCTCCCAAACTGCCTGCGGTGGGAGCCAGATGTTGCTGCTCCCTCTATGTCAGAGCAGCAGAGAAAATAGCACCAGAAGTACCTGAGCTGCCAGGCCAGAGCAGAGAGCGGGCTCCCTGCCCGGGGCTCCTTCGGCCGCTCGCTCAGACCACGCAGGCCGAGCGCCACTCCAGCCAGAGCTCATCCGAGTCAGACTGGGATGTCCAGCTGCTCTCCACTCTAACAGGCACCCAGGACAGCAGGATTCAGCCCGTGGACAGGGACTTGCTCCAGAGGACACATGTCGATATGAGGGACAGTGGGTACGAGTCACAGCTCTGCTCCGTCCTGACGCAGAAATCGCAGCACAAGAACTGCCGCAACTGCTGTACTGGGACCAAAGGAGCCTCCTTCCCCATCTTTGAGACTGTTTTTGGCAGCTGGACTATTTAAAACCACCTCCTGGTTGTCCTCTGGCTCCTTGGCAGGAGCTGTGGAGTACCTGGGAGGGATTTAACAAGCAACCCTTGCTTCCAGGACCAGGAGCTACAGCCCAGAGCCAAGTGAGACCATCAGCTGCTCTCTGGTCTGAAGCCACCTAGGGCAGACGTGCTGCTGGGAATGCAGTGGGTTGGCTGTCCTTGGCTGGGAGCTTCTCTCCACTAACCCTTTGAGCTGGCAGCTTCCTCCTCTCACTCCTCACTGGGCTGCTGACAGGATGCTCTTTGGAATCGTCTCTTGAGAAGGAATGTGCTCTTGCCTCTGTGGAGGGAGAGCATGGCCTGTTCCCTTGCCTGGGCCTTGTTGGTGATGGAGAGGAGGGTCCTGGGGCTGAGATCTGGATTCCTTGGGCTGGGGTGTGGGATACCTTTGGTCATCTACAGCTGTTTGTAACTGGAACTGAGCTGGGGGGTTGGGGGGCTTCTCTTTTTAAGGGAACTTTTAAACTCAAATAAAATGGATGAGGAACTGCTGCTCTGTCTGGTGGCTGTACCAGAGTGAACTCAAACTTGGGTGGGATCTCCTGCAGTAGGGGCTGGGTGGCGATGGGACAGAAGCATTCTGGGAAGGGAGGAGGGTGATGGTGGGCACCAGGCTGGCCACAGGGCCCATACATGCTCAGCCCTAGGCAGCTGCTGGGGTTGTGTCCCTGTAGCTACTTGCTGTCCCAGCTTGAAGGACAAACCTCAGAAGAGGTGGAAACAGGCCTGGTGCACCCACTGCTCGCTGTGCTCAGCCTCCTGGAGGGACCAGCCAGCTCTTGTGACCCTCAGACAGCAGTGAGAGGTGACCTGGGTGTGTCCCTTGTGTCCCTCAGCATTAAGAGGTGACCTGGGTGCAGGGTGAGCCAGGCAGGGTCCCTGGGTGCAGGTGTGATACCTCAGGGTATCAGTGGAGACACAGAGGGTGGTGGGAGATCAGCCCGAGGGTGAGGAGTTGTGTGTAGCAAGGGCAGGTAGCCCTGCCAACCCTTCTGCCCCTAAACCCTCCTGCCCCGCTCTTCTGGCCAAGGGGAGGGGGGTGGTACTGGCTGGGGGGGTCCTGTGCTGCCTAGGGAGCCCAGTACTGCTTAGGGGTGTCCCACAGTGGCTGGGAGGGCTGGTACTGGTTGGGGGGTGTCTGGTACTGGGGGAGTGGATCTGGTGCAGGCATCCCAGTTCCCTGCTGGGGCTCCGGTACCGGTGGGGGCTCCAGTCCCAGCCCGGTGGAGGCTGGTGGAGCTCCGGTACCGGCACGGGATGTGGTCCCGGGGGCTGCTCTGGTACCGACCTGGGGGTGCTGCAATGCCGCGGGGGTGCCAGCGGCGCTGCGGCAGCCGGGGCGAACCGGGGGTGGGGGGGTGGGGGTGGGATTGGGGGAGCCAAGAGGGGGGCGGCGGGGCCGGGGCGGGGCGGGGCGGCCCCGGGGCGGGCGCTGCCGGTTGCCGCTGCCGGCGCCGGTGCCGGTGGCGGCGGCGGGCGGCGGGGGGGGAGGGGAGGGGGGGGGCGCGGGGGGCGGCGGGCCCGGTGCCGTGCGCGCGTGCAGGGGGCGGGGGCGGCGCTCCCGGCCCGGCGGCCGCTCCCTGCCCGGCCCGGGGCGGAGGGACGGGCAGGACGGGCAGGACGGTCCCCGGCTCCGCGGGCCCGGCGCGGCCGCGCTCGGATTATGAGTGAGCCATGAGCCCGCTGCGGGGCTGGCTGCTGGCCGCGCTCCTCTCGCTCACCCCGCGGGCAGGTAGGTCCGGCCCCAGCCCCGGCATCATCGCCCCGACCCCGGCATCATCGCCCCGGCATCACCCCGGTCCCGGTATCGGTCCTGGTACCGGTCCCGGTCCCGGCCCCGCCGCCGCCGCTGCGGCTTTTTCGCTGCATCGACACATTTTTCCGCAGCGCCGCCCCGCAGCGCCCCGGGAGGGGCCGGGTTCCCCCCCCTCCAACCCCCCTACCTCAGCCGCAGCTGCCCGGCCCCGCACCTGCCGCCCCGGAGGGGGCTGCCCGGCCCGAACCCCCGGCCCCGCGTGTCCCCCCGCCGGAAGGGTCCCCATGCCAGCAGCCCCCAGCCCTGGGTGTCCCCTCCCGGGGTGTCCCCAGCGCGGCCCTGTGCCCTCCCGGGATGTGTCCCTGCAGCCGCTGCCCTGTCCCTGCAGCGGCACGCTGTGTCCCCTTGGGATGCGCCCCCGCACCAGACCTGCTGTCCCCCCACTGTCCCCTCTGGGATGTCCCCATGGAGGCCCTCCTTGTCCCCTCACATGTCCCCCAGCAACCCTCCGTGTCCCCTCCCGGAGCTGTCCCCATAGCAGCTTTCCGTGTCCCTTGGGATATGGCTCCATACCAGCCCCCCCGCCCCGTGTCCCCTGTGTGTCCCCTCGGGATGCGTCCCCATCCCGGCGCTCCCTGTGCCCCGATCGTCCCCTCCAGTATGTGATGCTGCGCCCTGCGTCGCGCGCGTGTCCCCTTCCCCTGGTGCAATGGCATGCCAGGGCCCCCCGCGTCCCCCGGGTGCCCCCTTTGGATTTGTCCCCACCAGCCACCCGTGTGTCCTGGGTGTCCCCTCCAGGACGTGTCACTGTATCTGAGGCCCCTGAGCTTCCTCCCCCAGATGTGTCCCCAAACCGGTCCCCCACATCCCCTGGGCTCCCCCTAGTCCCCGCTTCCTGCGTGTCCCCTCCTGGGCATACCGCCATACCTGGATGTCCCCCCCACCCCAGTATCCCAGCCAGCCACCCTGGGACGTGTCCCTGTACCCACCCTCCACCTCCCCTGTGTACTCCATCCGGGACACGGGTGTCCCCTTTAGGATGTGGTACCCCAGAGCACATCCCCATCCCTCCTCACCCCCAGCCCCCCTGCATCCCCGTCCCTGGGCCACCATGGCTGGGTCCCCTCGCCTGCAGGTCCCGCCGCGCAGGCCGGCTCGCTGCAGCGGAGGCTCCCCCGGGCTGGATGGCAGGACGGGCGGGTGGTTTCCCAAATCACCCACCCCAGCAGGTTAGTGGGGCAGAGCTCAGGAGGAGAAGTCCCAAAGCATCAGCTGGACACCAGGGTCAGGAATGAGCCTGGAAGAGGAGGAGGAGGAGGCAGCGGCGGGCCCGTAAGTGAAATGGAAACCCCCCCATCCACTCTTTTCTGGGGTCCCTGGGTGGGTGGGCAGGTCCACAGGCAGCTGCTGTCACCATCCAGGATGCACCCTGGCACGTGCGTGGCACTGGCATCCCAGATGGGAGCCTTCATCCCCCCCAGGGACTGTGCTGCTGCCTCCCCCTGCTCCTGCCTGGGCACCGGTGTGAGCAGCACAACCCCATTAAATCTGGGTAGGGGCCTGAGGAGAGATGGGACGGGAGCGGGCGGCAGGCAGGGATCCTGCAGAATGAATGGGCTGCTCAAGCCTCTCCGGCACCGGGGAGGATGGATCGAGGCCACGTGGGAGCAGCCCCACACATCCCACCCGCTGCCAGCCCCCAGACCACCCCCGCTTTCCCCGTGGGTGCATCCACACCGGTCAGCGACCTTCACCCCGGCGTGGTGGCTTTTGGGGCAGCTGGGGCGGGTGTCCCACGTGGCTCTGGGGGGGGTGTTGATGCTTTCCAAGAGGCGGCTGCGGAGGCCGGCAGCATCGATCCCCCATCCTGCCGGGTAAGAGGTGAAGTAATGAGCTGCGGCTGCCGCAAAGGTGATTGAAACCCGGCGTCTGGGAAAGCAGCCGGACGCCAGGAAGCGCCGGGGGTTTGGGGGCGTGTTTAGCCGGGGTGTCGGTGGGCAGAGGAGTGGCTGCAGATCCCAGAGATCCGGGGTTGGGTTGAGCACCCGCAAAGCCCCGGTGAGTCTCTGGTGGATGCAGTCTTGGCCCAGGCTGTCCCCTCCCCATGGTGCCACACGCTGCCCAGCGCGTCCTTGTGACCCTCCTGAGCTGCCCCAGCACAGGGTCAGAGCACCCCAGGAGAGGTTTGGCTTTGCCCAGCTGCTGATTCGTGTGACATGAAGCCAGGGGCTCCGGAGGGACACGCAGCTCGCGCTGGACCCTCACCCCTGCAGCGAGTTTGCCGGGTCTCAGGCGGCCGCTGCAGAGTGTAGCTCCCGCTGCCGCCGGCAGGAACTAGGTCAGGAGCTACGGGCGCTGCAGGGCGGGCGCAACGCCGGCTCAGCATCGGCACCACCACGGCCGAGCTGGGCCTGCCAGGGGGGTCAGCAGCCCCCACCCAGATACGGCTCAGGACAGGGTGCAGTGCCCTTCCAGCACCACTGGAGCGGTGGTTTTGGGGCACAGAGAGCAGCGGTGCCCTTTACATTGAAGGTTTGGGGGTTACAGATAAAGCTGCGCCTTGCAGGGCCAAGTGTTTGGGCCGGGGGGGGGGTGGTGTAATTGTTTTAATTCTTAATTTTCTTTGGGAAAATTCCCACATGGGCACTGGGGGGAGCGGGGGGGGGCTGACAGCTCCGGCTCCTTTGCAGGGGCTGCACCTGGCACGGGTGAGCTTCGTGGTGCGTGCCTTCGGCTCAGCCTTCACCCTCGACCTCCGGCTGAACCAGTGAGCGGCCCTCAGGGTCCTGGTGGGGCTGGGGGCACCCGATGTGGGGCTGGGGGCACCTGCTGTGGGGCTGGGGGCACCCGTGTGGGGCTGGGGGCACCCACCTGGGGCTGGGGGCACCCGTGTGGGGCTGAGGGCACTTGCATAGGGCTGAGGGCACCTGCATGGGGCTGGGGGCACCCATGTGGGGCTGAGGGCACCTCCTGGGGGGCTGGGAGCACCTCCTGGGGGGCTGGGGGCACCCATGTGGGGCTGAGGGCACTTGCATGGGGCTGGGAGCACCTGCTGTGGGGCTGGGGGCACCCATGTGGGGCTGAGGGCACTTGCATATGGCTGAGGGCACTTGGATGGGGCTGGGGGCACCCATGTGGGGCTGAGGGCACTTGCATATGGCTGAGGGCACTTGCATGGGGCTGGGGGCACCCATATGGGGCTGCCACTGCCCTCCCCATCAGGAGGGAGGGGGTGGACAAGCCGGGGATCCTTGGGGAAGGTGTGGGGGGGATGGGTTGTGTGGCGCCCTCCCAGCTCCATACCAGGGGCTGAGCTGGGGGTGCAGGTTGGGGGGGAGAGGGGCCTGTGGGTGCCAGCACCCCCGCAAAGCCATGGGGTCCCACACCAGGGCGGTGCCATAGGCATGGTGGGGGGTGGTGGCACGATGAGGGTGCTGCTGGCAGGGCCACGGCTGCTGCCATCTCCCTCCTCCTCCTTGTCTTCCTCCCCACAACTGCGGCCTCTCACCCCCCGCCTGCTCCCGGCAGCCACCTCCTCGCCTCCCACTACGTGGAGCGGCACGTCAGCGCGGGCAGCAACGGCAGCCAGAGCACGGTAAGCTCCGTGCCACACTGGGCTGGGCCAGGCTGTGCCAGGCCTGCCGTTTGGTGCCATGCCAGGCTGTGCAGCACCGGATCATACCATGCTGCGCCATGTCACACACCATGCTGTGCCACATTCATGCCATGCCATGCCATATCATGCCATGCTGTGCCATGCTGTGCTGTGCCACACCATCTCACACTGTGCCATCCCATCCCATGCCAGCCATGAGGTCACGGCAGCAGATCACTGCATCCAGCAGAACTCCTGGGCTGGCTGCTGGGACTCCAGCTGGGGGGCCTCAGGGTGCGTCCCCCCACCCCTGGGTGCCCAGCTTGAGCACCAGGGTGCTGCCCCAGGGGTGATGGGTGCGGATCTCCCTCCCGTGGGTGCTGGCATGATGGGTGACCCCTCTGGGCTGCAGCGCTGCCAGCCTTGGGGCAGGTGCCCGGCCAGGCCCATGGGTGCCAGGCAGCCCGGCCCAGAGCCACAGCCAGGGTGCAGGGTGATGGGGGTGATGGGGAAGGCTGGGCAGGATGGGACCTGGGGCAGGGCCCACTGGGCTCAGCCGCCTCTCCCCGCTCTGGCAGGGTGCAGGGGAGCACTGCTACTACCAGGGCCGGGTCCGGGGGCAGCCCCGCTCCTTCGCCGCTCTCTCCAGCTGCCAGGGCCTGCGGTGAGTAACCCCTGCTACCAGACTGGCCGAAAGGGGGGGTCTGGGAGGGCTGCACCCCTCAGCACCCTCCCACCCCCGTCTCTCTTCGCAGCGGGGTCTTCTCAGACGGCCGAGCCACCTACCTGATCGAGCCCCAGGTGGGCGCCGAGCACGGGCAGGTGAGTGGTGGCACTGAGACCTGCCATGTGCCTGCCTCAGTTTCCCCAACACAGCCTCATGGGTCTGGCTGTGGCATGGGGACAGCCTTGTGGGGGCACAGGGATGTGGCAGTGTCCCCCTGACACTGTCAGGTCCACATGTGGCTGTGACACCCGTCTCCCCACGGCAGGGCCTTCGACCACACGTCGTCCAGCGCGTCCCCAGCTGCGCCCGGCCGGGTGAGCCCTCGCACGGAGCCGGTGACAGTGTCCCCGGTGTCCCGGTGTCCTGTGCCTCCAGCTCTGTGCCTTCCCCCCAGGCTGCCTCTTCCCTGCGCTGAGCCAGCGCCTCGCAGGCGGGTTACCAAAGCTGCGGCGGCGGCGGCAGGTCAGCGGGGACGCTGGGGGACACTGGGGGACACTGGGAGACACTGGGCAGGGGGCAGGGGCAGGGGACAAGGATGCTTGGCCCCCGCTGGCCCCCAGCTACCTGCTCAGCCTGCACTGGGTGGCAGCTTGCCCATGGCATGGCTCTGCCACAGGGGCTGATGGGCTGGTTGAGGGTGCTGGGGGTGCCCTGGGGAGTACCTGAGGGGCTCTCCCCCTCAGCCCCCCATCACGGGCAGCCACAGGAGGGGCTCAGCAAGGGGATCCCCAACCCTTGGCTCCCACTGCAGGTTCGCCGGGCCCAGCACACGGTTCACAGCGAGACCAAGTACATCGAGCTGGCTGTGGTGAACGACCACCAGCTGGTAAGCAGGGGCGTGCCTGGGGCCGGTGGGGTGCAGGGGTGGGGTGTCATGCCCTCCCCAGCCTAACCTGGCCCTGGGTGCCCCCTCCCCAGTTCCTGCAGCTCCGCAAGTCTGTGGTTCTCACCAGCAACTTCGCCAAGTCCGTGGTCAACCTGGCTGACATGGTTTGTCCTCGGGCAGGGATGTCCCCAGTGCCTGGGGATGAAATATCTTGGGAGGGTTGTCTTGGGGGGGTCTATCCACAGCGATGGGTCCTCAGCACCAGGGGGTCAGTTCCCAAGGGATTTGTCCCCCCAGGATTGTCCCTGGTGGGGGCTGTGCCCATCTCCTGGGGGTTTGTCTGTGGGAGGGTCCCCAGGTGGGATTGTCCCCAGACCCTCAGTCCTTCTATCTCCGGGGGTTTTTTCCCACTGGGGGTTTGTCCCCAGCAGCCAGTGGGTTTATCCTGGGGACAGGTTTCACCCCAGCACCATCACCTCATCCCTGCAGATCTACAAGGAGCAGCTCAACACCCGCATCGTGCTGGTGGCCATGGAGACATGGGCCTCGGAGGACCGGATCCGGATGGGGGAAGATTCCCTGGAGACCCTGAACGAGTTTGTGAAGTACCGGCGTGAGGGGCTGGTGGAGCAGAGCGACACCGTCCACCTCTTCTCGTGAGCACCGCAGCCCTGTCACCTCCCCAGGGCTGGGAGCCACTGTCCCTGTCCCCACCATCCTCTTCCTCACAGGGGTCGGACATTTCAGAGCAGCCGCAGCGGCACCGCCTTTGTGGGGGGCATCTGCTCACCCACCCACGCTGGGGGTGTCAACGAGGTGAGTGCAGTGAGACCCCCGTGAGAGCAGGCTGAGGATGGGGGGGGAGCTGTCCCTCCAGTGAGGCCCTGTCCCTCCCATGCAGTACGGCAACGTGGCGGCCATGGCGGTGACGCTGGCGCAGACGCTGGGGCAGAACGTGGGCATGATGTGGAACAAGCACCGTGTGGCGGCAGGTACCCGGCACCCCCGGGATGGGGATGAAGGTGGGGACACCGCAGTGTCACCAGCCCCATGGGGGGACATGCTCAGCACCCCCAGCCCCTCTCCTCTCCTCCCAGGGGACTGCCGCTGTCCGGACTCGTGGCTGGGCTGTATCATGGAGGACACAGGGTGGGTGCCTGCTCGGGGTGGCGCTGCCACTGTCACCGCACGCCTCGTGTCACCACTGCCAGCAGGGGCATTGCTGGGGTGTCCTGCCCTTTGTTGGGTGACCAGCCATGCCCGGTGATGCCCCCGGAGCGGGCAGGGGGTGACAGTGACCCCTCCCCACAGGTATTACCTCCCACGCAAGTTCTCCCGCTGCAGCATCGACGAGTACAACCAGTTCCTGCAGGACGGTGGCGGCAGCTGCCTCTTCAACAAACCCCTGAAGGTAACAGCACCCCCCACCTCTGGCACCCCCCAGCCCCAGGGTGGCCACCACAGGGGGGGACCGATGCCCCAGGCAGCTCCGAGGGTCCCTCCACGGTTTCCCCCAGCCCCTGCCACATCCAAGGTAACAGTGCTGGCGTTGAACACGGGTCCCCAGCCAGAGCCAGACCCTCACGCTTGCCAAGCGGTCTGGGGGGTCCCACCATTCCCCTGGGGACGTGGTGTGGTTTTTGGGGGGCTCACAGCAGCACCGCACTCAGGGGCCCCCCCAAAGCATCTCTCACTCCCCTTTCCCTTGGTCCCGGCAGCTCCTGGACCCTCCGGAGTGCGGCAACGGCTTCGTGGAGGCGGGAGAGGAGTGTGACTGCGGCTCGCTGGCGGTGAGCGGGGACCAGGGGCTGCTGCCGCGGCCGTGCCGGGACTGTTGGCACCCAGGGGGTGGGTGATGTGCGGGCGGGTGGCTGTCCCGGCAGGAGTGTGCCAAGAGCGGGGGCAACTGCTGCAAGAAGTGCACGCTGACCCACGACGCCATGTGCAGCGACGGGCTCTGCTGCAAAGGCTGCAAGGTGCAGGGCTGGGGGGGTGGATCCAGTGTGCTGTGGGGATGCTGGGACCCACAGAGGGTCCTGTGCCGCAGGGTCCTGACCTGGTGGCTTTGTCCCCCCCGGTGCAGTATGAGCCACGTGGTGTGTCCTGCCGGGAGGCTGTGAATGAGTGTGACATCCCTGAGAGCTGCACCGGGGACTCCAGCCAGGTGAGCTGGGCTGGGGAGGGCGGGGGAGGACACGCTGTGGGGACATGTGGCATCAGCTGTCCTCTGCTCTGTGTCCCCCCTCCCCCAGTGTCCCCCCAACCTCCACAAGCTGGATGGCTACTTCTGTGAAAATGAGCAGGTGAGTCTGGCCGGGGGGGGGTGGGACATGGTGTGGGGGTCGGGCATGTCCGTGTGGGGGTCAGGCATGTCCCATGGGCCTCTGCCATGTCCTGTGGGGTCCAGCACGTCCCTAGGGGGGTCAGGCATGTCCCGTGGGGCTCTGCCATGTCCTGTGGGGTCCAGCACGTCCCCAGGGGGGCCAGGCATGTCCCGTGGGGCTCTGCCATGTCCTGTGGGGTCCAGCACGTCCCCAGGGGGGTCAGGCATGGCCGGTAGGGCTCTGCCATGTCCTGTGGGGTCTAGCACGTCCCCAGGGGGGTCAGGCATGTCCCGTGGGGCTCTGCCATGTCCTGTGGGGTTGGGCAGGTCCCCGTGGGCTCCAGCACCCTTGTGCACACCAACGGCTGCAGCCATGGCTGAGCTGCACACACATGAGGGTTTTGGGGTGAGCTGGCTCCCACAGCAGCTGGGGTCCCCAGGGCATTGTCCCCCAACCCGGGCACCATTGTCATCCCTAGGCTGGGCCTGCAGTGCCACACACCCTCCCTCGGTGTGGCCGTGGGCCCCCCACCTTGTGGGTTTGCCATGGGCTGTGCAAACCTTCAGCATGCACAGGGCCCCCCCAAGACCGTCTGCACTGTGTAGCTGGGGTGGTGGTCCTGGCACTGAGCATGGCTGGGTTTGGGGGGGGGCTGCACCACCTCCATGGCCATGCACACGTGTGTGCAAGCCCCCCTGCAGCCCCCTGACCCTCTCCCCAGGGACGATGCTACGGCGGGCGCTGCAAAACCCGAGACCGGCAGTGCAACGCGCTGTGGGGCCGGGGTGAGTGTCACCCACCCCAGGGCCGTGGGGTCCAGGGCTGGGGACACACACAGCCAGTGACACCCACTTTCTCCCAGGCTCTGCTGAGCGCTTCTGCTACGAGAAGCTCAACGTCGAGGGGACTGAGAGGGGCAACTGCGGGCGCGAGGGCCTGGGCTGGCTGCAGTGCAACAAGCAGTGAGTGACCCCCCCCCCAATCATCCCCTGTATCCCCCCACCCACCCACGCCGCTGATGCCACTGGTGCCTTGCAGGGACGTCCTCTGCGGCTTCCTCCTCTGCGCCAACATCTCGGGGACCCCCCGGCTGGGCGAGCTCAGCGGCGAGATCGCCACCACCACCTTCTTCCACCAAAACCGCTACGTGGACTGCAGGTGGGTGCCCGTGCTGCGGGGACGGGGACGTCCCTGGGGGTGTCCCAGTGTCACCTGCTCTCGCTGTCTGGGTGCAGGGGAGGCCACGTGCAGCTGGTGGACGGCTCGGACCTGAGCTACGTGGAGGACGGGACGCCGTGCGGCCCCGGCATGCTGTGTCTCGACCGAAAATGCCTTCCAGCCACCGCTTTTAACTTCAGCTCCTGCCCCGGCAGCTGGGACGGGAAGATCTGCTTCGACCACGGGGTGAGGGACGTGGCAGGGGGGACGAAGGGCCCTCGGGGGTGTCACAGGTGGCGTGAGGGGTGACGCTGCCCCCCTCGCAGGTTTGCAGTAACGAGGGGAAGTGCATCTGCCGGACCGAGTGGACGGGGAAGGACTGCAGCGTCTACGACCCCATCCCCGAGCCGAAGCCCACCGGGGAGACGGAGCGATACAAGGGTCCGTGTGCCCCCGGGGGGGTCCCCATGTCCCCGCTGCCCACAGGCTGGGGGGGGTGTATGTGTGTGTGTGTCACACTTTGTCCCCAGCCACTCCAAGGGGGTCCCTGTCCTCCCGGTGCCATGGCTCTGCTGGGAATGGCTGGGGGTCCCCCCCAGCTCCCTGCCCGGGGTTGTGTCCCTGTGCCCCCCGGCACTGATGTGTGTACCCCCCCATCCCCTCCCCGCTGTCCCCTCTGTCACAGGTCCCAGTGGCACCAACATCATCATCGGCTCCATCGCGGGGGCCGTGCTGGTGGCTGCCATCGTCCTGGGGGGGACAGGCTGGGGATTTAAGTAAGAACCCCGCTGGCACCCCCCCACGTGTCCCCCTCCCCCGTCACTACACCAGGGCCCGGCCTGACCCCCTGGGGACCCCGGGATGCGGGGGGAACCCCCCAAATCGGACATGGCCTGTGGTGTGGTCCCCTGTCCCTTCCTGCCCCCCTGCATGCAGCACGGGGGGGGGGTGTCTCTGTCCATGGGGGGCGGGGCAGGGTGGGGGGGGCTGTGTCGCTGCTCCCGCCCGGGACCAGGGACGCTGTGGGGGGGGGGGGGGACACAGACACACGGACACGGGGGGGCACTAACGCCGCTCTCCTCCTCCCCCCCCACCCCGCTGCCCCCAAGGAACATCCGCCGAGGAAGGTACGACCCGGCGCAGCAGGGAGTGTAACCGCCCCCCCCCCATCGTGTCACCGTCCCTGTCACCGTCACCGTCCGGCAGCCTGACGGCGTGGGAGCCCCCCCCGGGCCGGGCCCGTCTGTCCGTGTCGCTGTGTGTCCGGCCGTGCTGTCTCCATCTCTGTGCCCCCCCCCAGCTGAAAAGAGATGGTGGTTGGGGGGGGTGGGGGGCCTGGCAGCAGCCCTCCCCCCCCCCATCCCCCCACCCCCGGTGCTGGCTCTTTTCGGCTCAGTGTGTCCCCCCCTCCATGTGTCCCCCCGTGTCGCAGCCCCACACTAAACGCACCCCCCACTTCTGTGTTGCAGGTCTGGGGGGGCCTGAGGGGGGCCACCCCGCGCCCCCCCCACTTCCCCCCCCTTCCCCTCCCGGGCCTCATTAACAGCAATTAAACGGGGCGCTGCTGCCGAGAGACCGGCCGAGGAGGAGAGCCTGGGGGGGGCACCCCGGAACACCCCCCCCACCACCACCCCCACCGCACCACCACGAATGTACGGACCCCCCCGGCCCCCGCCCCGGGGCCGGCAGCACTCTTGGCACCAGGATGAATGTACCTGCGGGGGAAGGGGGGGAGCGGGGCCCCCCCCCAGCCCCACACCTCCCCTTCTGCCCCCATCTGCATCCTCCTGCCCCCCCTCCAAATGGCAGAGCAGTGTACCCCAGCACTGCTGGGTGGGGTCTGTGGGGGGCCAGGCCTGCACCCCCCCCAAACGTGTCACCCCCCCCCCCCCAGAAGCCCTCAATGTGGGGCAAGTCCCCCCAGATCCTGTCCCCCCAATATCCTGCAACCATGGCACACTGAGGTCCCCAGCAGTGGGGACTGGCACCCATAGGTGCCAGGCTCTCTCTCTATAGGGCAGGGCTGCCCCCCTCACCCCCCACCCCTTCCTTGGCAGGTGACCCCAAACTGGTGGCACTGGGGCTGGGGGGCAGGTGACAGCAGGACTCACCCTGGGCCTTGGGGTACAGGGTGAACCACAGGTCAGTGGCACATGGGGCTGCTCAGGAGGGTGGCACATGTCCCCCAGCCTGTAGTGGGGGGGGGCTGTGCCACCCCAGCCCTATGGCACACGTCACCCTGCACAAGGGTGTCCCTAGGCCCCAGCACGCCGTGGGACCCAGCTGAGCACCCATGGGTGCCTGGGCTGCAGCAGCGTGAGACAGGACCAAGCACAGCCGTGCCGGGGTGATGGCAGGGCAAGGGGTGGCTGGATGCCCCCCACCTCAGCAGTGGCTCCTTGCGTGACACATCAGTGATGGGCTGGGGGACAGGCAGATGGGGCCACCCCGGGGAATGGGGCGGGCTGGAGCACACCCCACACCCCCCCCATTGCCATCACTGTCACCAGAGTGTCCCCACAGCTGCCACGGCCACAGTGCCGGGGTGGTCCTGTGCTGATGAGACGCCCCTGCTCCAGAGCAAGAAGCCACCGTTGTCACTGGGGTTGGGGACATTAATATATATAAATATATAAATATTGGGGGGTTTTTCTTAATGATTTTCACGCTGTAAGGTCAAATGGTGCCGCCACGGACGCGCCAGGGAGCCCCGCGGCCAGGATGGGGGGGTGCACCCGGTGCTTCCAGAGCTGAGAGAGCCAACTGCCCCCCCAATGTCCCCCCCGGGCTGAGCCGACGGGCCCCGTCCCGTCCCATCCCATCCCGCCACAGGGGACAAGCACACCGGGGCAGTGGGACCCCCCCCCCCGCCCCACCACCTCACCGCCAGCTGCACCCCCATCCCGCACCGCCTCGCTCCGCGCTACCGCCTGCAGCCGGGACGGGGCCCGGGGTTGTAGGGTGGGGGCTCTGCTGCGCTCTCCCCCCCCCCCAAACGCCCGCGCCTCGTCTCGCGCTCCTGCTTTGCACGTGCTGGGGAGCCGCCATCGCCGCTGCCGGAGCCGCCGTGGGCCCCGCGCTGGGGCCTGGCTCCGGCCCCCGGACGCCTCCTGCAACGCCGCAGATTTATTTACAATAAAGATTTGGAGACTGAGGGGGGGGTTCTGCTTTTCGCTGGCGCTGGGGGTGGGCAGTATGGGGACATGGCAGCATGAGGATCTGCTGGTGTCACTGGTGAGGATGTCCCAGTCCCTGGTCCCCTCCACCTCACTGCTGTCCCCACCCCGCCCCGTCCCACGTTCCCCAAGGGTTGGGGGGGTTGAGTATGGAGGCCCCGTGGTATGGAGGTGATGACACAGGGTGAGTGCCACCAAGCTCCCTCGCCCACTCCGAGCTTTTGCCCAGCCAGGGACCCTGCCCCATCGTGGGGACACGTGGGTGCTCCATGTCCCGTGGGTCCGGCACCTGCCCCACTGCAAGGACATGGATCCATCCCTGCGACACCACGTGCACCAGGCCCTGGCCCCTGCCTATCTCTGCGACACAAGAGCAGATCAGCATCCCACTGCAGGGACAAGGGACACATGGGCAGGTTCTTGTCCCCTCCCAGGGACACCTCAGGGTGGGTTAGCTCCATGCAGGGTCCTGCAAAGCCAGGCAGATTGGGGCTCAGGGCTGGGATCCCAACTCCTGGAGGGATGAAACATCCTCCCCAGGACCAGCATGGGTGATGCTCAGTTGGGGCTGGTGTGGCAAAGCTCGGCACAGCCAGACTGTCTGGCACAGCCAGACTCCAGCTCAGCACATTGGCCACGAGAGGGCTCCCCCAGTCCGGTCCATGCACACCCGGACTGGACGTGCTGGAGCTGCTCCGATGTCCCTGAGATGCTCTGGGCCCACACATGCCTCTGCTTGGGGTCCCTGGCTGGTTGCCAGCAGACAAGCAGTGCTGCCACCCCCCTCAGCCCTGGTGTCACCCCGAATTCCCTGACCCCTCAGGGGGAGTCCTTGGGGACCCCCTTCTCTGCCAGCCAGGGATGAGGGGCACACAGCACACAGCAACAACCCACCTGAGGGGGCCAGGCCCGGAGCTGTGGGGCTGGAGGTGCCCTGTGGAGCCCCCAAGGGATGTGCTGTGTCCCCACACAGCGTGGCACAGAAACACACCAGGACTCAGCACCTCATGGGAGGCGCTCAGCACCGGGGCCTGTGCCGGGATGCTGGGGTGGGCGATGGCACATGGTGCTGGAGAGACCTGGGAGCACCTCAGGGTGCTGCCTCCCTGAATGGGGGGCCAGCCCCAGGCAGGTGGTCTCGCCCCTGGTTGTGGAAGGGTCAAGCCCAGCACCAGCACCAGGCACCAGCACCAGCAGCTACAGCTTTGTGGTGAGTGACACAGGGTGGGAAGACGCAGGGGAGGCTCCTGCCATGGCTGGGAGCACAGGGTGGGCACTAGCCGAGCTGCTGGGGGGTCTGCACCAGGATCCAGCCCCCCCTCAGCCGTAGCATCCTCCCCTGCCAGGGCAAGGCTCAGAGCAGGCGAGTCCATCGCAGCAGAAACATCTTTGGGCCCCGTACAGGTTCAGTCACAGCTTTGCTACCAGCCCCGAGCGAGATGCATCTCAGCAAGGGGCTATTTTGGGCCGGTGTCTAGATACCGGGGCGCTGAGTGAGCCAGAAACATCCCAGATGCACAGCCTGGGATCGAATCCCAAGTTATTCCCGGCCTGTGGGGTCAGGAGGGCACAGAACATGACTCAACACCGGGCTGGGCCCAGCCCGCAGCCCCGCGGGGCCGCACGGCACCTTCCCTGCTCGCTCCGGGCTGCCTGCCCCCCTGCATGTGGCACAGCTGGGGGTCTCTGTCCTGGCTGGCCCCGCTGTGTGCCGGAGGCTGGGGATCACCAGGACACTGTGGTGGGCTTGGACGTGCAGGGCAGGAAGGAGCTGCTCCTCAGCCACCTCCCAGGACCACGAGAGGCCGCAGGAACAGTGCGTGGTGGCACAACACCCCAGGCTGCCACTCCTTGGTTGGACTCCATCATCTCGAAGGTCTTTTCCAACCTTGTCATTCTGTGATTCCTCTCCATTACAACCTTCTCCAGCTCCTTCCTGGCTTCCTCCATCGCATCACCCACCTCCTCTTCCTCATGGAGGAGCTGCCCTGAAGCGTGGAGCACAGCCTGGCTGCAGCTCGAGCTCCTTCTGCTGCTTTCTCACCAGTTGTACTCAGAGACCAGGCCTCACGCTCGGCTCTGACCCACACTCTGGCCAGGTTTTCACAGAGCTTGCTGAGGGTTAAGCATGCTGCCCAGGGGGGAGCCACGGGCTCCCATTTCCATGCTGAGATGCCCCTCTGATGAGGCTGTGAGGTCAGCGTTGGCTTTTCAGTTCCTCTGAGGCCACACACGGAGCTTGATCCCTAACCCCAGCATGGTATGTGTCCCATCACTGTGTGTCGTGTCCCCCCATCACTCAGCATACCTGGGAGGAGCCTCAGGGGCTCGGACAGGCCTGGGACACACGTCTGTCTGAGCAAGCTGTCGCTTACAGGGATGAAATCAAAGCCTCACCCACCCCTCTTCTCACTGAGCCTCCAAAGGCCAATCCCTTTCCAGGCCTGGAGCTCGGTGGCGCGGCCTGTGGCAGGGGCGTTGGAGCTCTGTGATCCTTGGGGTCCCTTCCAACCCAGAGCAGTCTGGGCTTCTATGATCCCACCAACCCCAAAAACCTGCAACCTGTGAGGAAAAACCTAAGCAAACCCCTCATTATTAGGAAAAACCAAGAAATAGGGAAGCCAACACCTCGGCCGCCTGTGCCTGCGCCGTTACGTAATGGGAAACCCTTGGACCTAAAATATCCCCCACTCCTTCAGATGCTGAAGCCGAGGACCGACCATCTGGCTGCGATTTTCCAGCTAGAACCTAACGAGGCAGACCTCACGCTTTCAGGGTGCACCCAAGGAAGAAAGTCCTCAAGGACCCTTCTGGAACGTGGTCGCAGCAGAGGCCGTGGCATGGGGAGCGGCCACGTGAGCGGCAGCTTGTGTGAGCAGAGGGATGCTACGGCTGCTCTGAAGGAAGCTGAGATGTTTCAGTCAGCTTTGGAGAGCAAAGGGAGGCGTCAGATGGTCGGGAGGTAAAGCTGCCACGTGAAGTGGAATGGGGAAATGGCATCCTGGCCTGGAGGGAGTTCTCTTTTGGGGGGTAAATCACAGGCAGGGGGAAGGAACACCCCAAATTCTGGCTTCACAACGCAGCCACCCCCCCCCCCATCTCATTTTCCATGCAAACAAATGAAGAACCTGGACTGAACCCCAACCATAAGCCAGGACACACGTTTTCCAGCTGGGAAACCCTCCGATGGCTGACACACCGGCACGGCACAGCAGCTGTCCGTCTGTCCCTTCCCTGCCTGAACCTCCTGGTCACACACACACCACCCTCAGTGCCACCCCAGTGCCAATGCTGGGAGACAGCGTGGCTAGGTCACCCTCTGCTCCCAGTGGGAAAGCAAGGTCTGGAGTGGGGAGAGGAGAGAAGGGATGGGAAGCACAGAGCCCACTCCAACTCTCTGCCAGAGCCCCCCGGCACAGTGCATGGGCTGTGATGGAGCAGGACCAAAGGAGGTCCAGTTGTGCCTCCTGGAGCTGAGGTTCCTATCTGCTGCTCAGAGACATTAGGGAAATTCACCTTTTTGCCTTCACGGAGAATTCCTGCAGGCAAAGAGGGGAGAGAGGGTCAAAAGGATCCTGTGTGCTTCCAGTAAAAGCAGATCCCAGCTCGGTATCACCAACAATGGGAATTTGGCTCTTTAGGCTCCAGTTGGGAACAAGACCGAAACCAGCACACAGGACACAGGCATTCTGGGGGAAAGGAGGTGAGCAGCTCTGAGCAGCCACAGCTCCACACGCCTTACACAACGCTGTCAGTCCCAATGGCACTCCGGAGCGCTGATCAGAAACCAGGCACTCCAGGTTGGGGCAGGAAGGGGAGTGCCAGCGTTCCCAGCCACCCAGGGTTTGCAGTGGAGCCAACCCGAGTTTCGGGTGGGATGGGAGGAGCTGGGCAGGCTGAGCTGGCTGAAGAGGCATCAAAGCTGAACCCCACCACTGTCCAACCCTGACACCACTGACCTGACTTCTGATGAAGTCTGGTGACAAGGAATGTGTGACACACAGCTGGGAGCACGGGACCAAACACACAGAGCGACTCTGAATCTGAACACCAGGATCACTGTTAGCAATCCTCTGAGGGTTAATGAGCATGGGCAGAGGGAGCCGCCACGGCAGCATGCCCTGGTCCTGACACGAAGGCTGCTTTGGTATCTGCTCTCCCCCCACTACCCCATACACTGCAACAGCTCAGAGCCTGGGGGAAGAAAAGAGGTGCTGGTTCAAGGAGGGCTGGGCGATGGGAGCAAGGGGTGAGGGCAGCCCCAGAGGCAGCAGCTACAGCCCCGATGCTCATGGATGGAGATGCTCACGGGATGGAGATGCTCACGGGATGGAGATGTTCACAGGATGGAGATGCTCGTGGGATGGAGATGCTCACGGGGCGGAGATGCTCACGGGGTGGAGATACTCAGGGAATGGAGATGCTCGTGGGATGGAGATGCTCATGGGATGGAGATGTTCACAGGATGGAGATGCTCGTGGGATGGAGATGCTCACGGGGCGGAGATGCTCACGGGGTGGAGATACTCAGGGAATGGAGATGCTCGTGGGATGGAGATGCTCACAGGGTGGAGATGTTCACAGGATGGAGATGCTCATGGGATGGAGATGCTCACAGGAGGGAGATGCTCACGGGATGGAGATGCTCACGGGATGGAGATGCTCATGGGATGGAGATGCTCACAGGAGGGAGATGCTCATGGGATGGAGATGCTCACAGCCAGGGGTTGCTGTGGACACAGGCAGGGGCTGGGGGTGGCAGGGCAGGCTGTGCACAGCCGCATCACCAACGGCTCGCTGCGAGGGCCGTGGGCTGCAGGCACAGCCCAGCGCTCCGCCATCGACGGGAAGGGAAGGGCTCTTGCTAGCCCAGAAGACAGCCAGTGGCCTGGAAACGTGACGGAAGGCTTTGGCGAGCTTTAGCTTGGGCTGCACAGCCGCCAGCTCCAGGGGGAGGGTGAGAACAGCCTGGGGGAAGTGGGGAAACCCAATTCCTTGAGTCTGTCACCATCACACAGAACAAATGTCCAGCCGCCCTTTAAGCAGCAATCTCCGGCTGGCCAGGCCGCTGACTGCAGTGCCTTGTAGGTCTTTTCCAGCTCAAAGGCTGTGTCATTCCAGGCGTGGGCTAGCCTTGCCACTGCCTTTTATTAGCAGTCATCCCCCCACGAACGCTTGAGTTCACATTTCAGCCGCTGGTAAGCTTTAACCCACAAGCAGCCGGGACTCAAACACCAAGGGCTGACCAGGATTGCATGTGGGAGATGGGTGCAGCCTGTTTTACAGCTCAGCAGTTCAGATCCAGGTCAGTAGGATTTAATTGAGAATCCCCAGCGGGCCCATCTCACCTTGGCAGAGCAGAGGGAGATGCTCGGTCGCTGAACTCTCCCCTCCGCGGGCGCCGGCTGTCACCCGCCGCGGGATGCAGCACACTGGGACAGACCCAGGTCTTGCTGAGCCCCCTGCCTGTAATTGCACACAGGATATCAAGCCCTCCTTAGCTTGTGTTAAACTGGAGGAGCCAGGAATCAGAGACTGCTGAGTTAAACTGGTGTCTGGCAAAGCAAAGGCTCCGTTTTCCTGAGCGTTTTCTCCCTCATCCTTGTTAGGAATTCAAATCCATAACTACAAACCAGCAATTTATCAAATTAGCTTTGAAGTCTCTCAAGATCCCGGCTCTCCTCTCCAGGATATGTGCAGTACTGTGGCTCTCCAGGTCAGAGCAGTTTATGTAACCATCTCCTTACCCCTGCTCTGGCTATCTGGGATCTCCATCCTTACCAAGGATCTACTTTTTCCTTACCGGACACCAAAATAGGCATAGAAATAAGAAACACAAACAATCTGAGCACTGCAGAGGATCCTAACTGCCTTTTTTGTGTAAAACCCAGGACTGGTCGTTAAGGAATGCTGCTGCTCCAGCCAGCTACCCAGCAGGATCCAGATAGCCAGATTTCCAATGAAACCAGTACTTCATTTCACAGCCCCGTGGCATATCCCTGAGCTCATCCCCTCCTGTGATGGTCCAGCAATGAGCTGCCCTCCCTCCCCAGACACAAGGGAGAAATATTCCAGGACAACGTGATCCAACAGACCTGCTGGGAAAGGAAATCTCAGGGCAGCTGGAGTTTTCCTGGAATGCTGATGTTCCAGGTGAAGCGCGGGGTAAAGCTTCCCCACCTGCCCTCTGCCCAGCTACACCCCTCTGACATTTAGGGCAAGGGGTTGTTTCTATACCAACAGAGCACCGTGGGCCCCAGCTCGCCCAGCAGCATCCAGTTGCTACCACAGTGCATGTAGGAGCGAGGACATCCCTCAGATGGGAGTGCCAGACACCACACAACATCACACAACATCACACTGTGCCGGGCTGAGCACACTACTCATGCTCTGCACCAAGCCAAAAGCTGTATGCACACCTTCCTGCTGCCTTTCAGTTAATAAACTCATTTTCTATTTGATATAATCACATCTCTCTTCTTAATTTAGAAGTTCAGGCTCCTGGCCCTGCATCTGCCATTGTGCCATCCCCAGGACCACCTTGGGGGGTGGCTATGTGCTCTGGCAACTGCCTGGCCATGCAACCAAAGTCCTCACTCATGTTCTTACGTGGTTTAAGACCTGGTTCAATATGTATCAGTACTCAGTTTGATATCTATTGGTGCTTGGTTTAATATGTATTGGTACCCGGTTCAATACGTATCCATACCCAGTTCCATCTGTATCCATACCCAGTTCCATCTGTATCCATATCCAGTTCCATATGTATCCATACCTGACTCAATACACATCCTTACCCAGTTCAATACATATCCTTACCCCGTTCAACACATGTCCATACCCAGCTCAATACACATCCATACCCAGTTCCATCCATATCCACACCCAGTTCCATATGGATCCTCATCCTGTTCAATACATATCCATACCCGGCTCAATACATATCCATCCCTGGTTCCATCCGTATCCGTACCCGGTTCCCTATGTATCCATACCCAGCTCAATAAGCAGTCCTGCCTGTTCTCAACAGCAGCACTTCTGGCTCCCACCTCTCCAAGGGCCTGGGAATGTCCTGAACTTCCCTCCAGTCAGCCAGCACCCGTGGGGCGCTGAAGGGAGATGTTAATAAACAGGGTGAAGCCACAGATGTTTCTACACTGAGAAGTGGGTTTGCTCCAGGAGAGGGAATTCCGTGCCCCCAGCCAGGCCAGGTTGGGTGTGCTGGTAGCAGTGGTCCCATCTCCTGGCCTTCAGTGGATTTACAAAACTCCTCCCAGTTCCACCTGCAAAGTCCATTAGTACAGCTGATACTGGCGGGGGGGTGGGCGGAGAAGGGGAAATCAATGAAAATATCAAAATAGCTCAAATTTAAACCAAGATATGAAAATACCTCGCTGTAAAGACCAGGAGCACAGTTCCTTCTGCCCAGCAGACCAGGGATTCCCCACTCTCCCTCCCATCGCCACAGTGCTGCTCCCAGCACCTCACCAGCCCAGGATAACAGCCCCAGAGCTGGCTGGAGCAGTTCTTACTGGCACCATGGTGAGTCGGTGGCTGGTGCCCAGAACCTTTACTCTGCTCCCTCTTCCCCTCTGAATCACGTATCCCATCACAGAATTGACCAGATCGATCCCTCCCTAATTTTCCCAGACTCTCACTGCACATTTCCATGTCCCACTCCACCTCGTTTTAAGAGGATTTACAGTGGCAAGTGTTGGCCTGGTTATCCATCTTCTCATGGCCAATATGGAAACACACTCCCAGGGAAGCTACGTGCTCATCCCTCACACCAGCGTGTTCCAGCTACGAGCCCACAGAGATTCAGCGTGTTGATATAATCAAACTGACTTTTCAGCAGCTCCCTCAAAGGGCTCTGGAAGCGTTAACAACTTTATTCCCAAATATGGTTGGTTGGTTGCTCAGCCACATTTTCAGATCCATGCTTTACATGTCAGACTCCAGGCTCTGTCTGGGCTGGAGGGTCAGTTTGTGCTCAGCAGAAACCAGCTTGTTCCAAAGGGTTGGACCTCTTAAGGAGACTATAAAACATCCAACATACCTGTGAAGACACTGTCAGCCTTTAATTAGCCAATTAATGAAACGCTGTGCTGTGCTGAGCAAGCTCCAGGGAAGTTGCTTGCTGTCCCAGTGCTCCTCATCCTCGTCCAGGCAGGGTAGTGCAGCTGAAGCAGAGCAGAGCAGCGGGTCCAGTGCTGTTGGGGTGGGGATGGGGATGGGGGGGGTGTCTCCTCCTTCCATTAAAAACCACAACCTCCAAGCTTCCCATTCTCACAGCATTTCTCACCAGTGCACACCAGTGTACACCAATCCCAGTTCATCCCACCACTCCAAGGACACAAGGCAAACACGTGAAGGAGCTCTACAGCATGCTGACTGGGTTCTATACAAGGGAAGAGCATGTGCAGCAATGGATTGCTCAGTATCGCAGCCCCAGCTACTTCCCTGCACAGAAGTCAGGGGGAATTACAGCCAAGGCAGCTCCAAACCGACTGACACACACACAGGTACCAACACTGCCAATGTCCCTGTGCTATCAAAACCACTCTCCATACAGAACAGGTCTTCACAGAATCCCAGACTGGTTTGGGCTGGAAGGGACCTTAAACATCATCAAGTCCCCACCCCCCTGCCATGGGGGCACCTCTCACCAGCCCAGGCTGCTCAAGGCCCCATCCAACCCAGCCTTGGACCTGCCAGGGATGAGGCAGCCACCACCTCCCTGAGCACCCTGTGCCAGGGCCTCCCCACCCTCAGAGTGAATAATTCCTTCCTAATATCCAATCTAAATCTCCCCCCTTCCAAGTTAAACCTCATCTCAAAGGTCTTTTCCAACCTTGTGGCTCTGTGCAGGTAGCCTTGCAGCTGGCAGGTTAGCGCTCGGTATCAAGAATTCCTGAACCCTTAACAAATCAAGGCACAGGAAGGGCGTAGGTGCTACAGACTGTAGCTGAGTACAGGCAGGAGTGCTTACCACTAACGACATTAACCCCCAGCCTGTGCTTCCAGCAGGAGAATTACTCTGCAGAGAGGATCTAATTTGCCAGACCTGGTACGAAGTGAGTCGCGTTCTCCTCACTGCACGGCAGAGGGAAGCGAGGTGGAACCGCCAGCCAGCCTGCCCAGCGACACGCAGGGTTCATCGGGGGGGCGTCTGGGCACGTGGCGCTGTTGGGGAGCTCCTCGAGCACCCGAGGCATCCACACAGGGCTGGCAGATGTGACCCAGGACCCCTGGGAGACACATCCTCTCGGAGCAGCAGCTGGAGGCCAGGTGATACAGCCGGGGTCACCGCAGACAGCACCGTGCGTCGGCACGGAGCCCCCACAGCCCATGGTGACTTGTACCAGCATCCCAAGAAACACACTGCACGCAAAGAGCTCCGCAGCCAGACCCTTCTTCTCCTGTTAATGCCTGAAGCATTTCAGAACCCCCTGTTAAAGGGAGGTTTCTGCACTTTCCAACTCACACACGCGGTGAGCTGACTGCCTGCCGTGACTTCCGGAGATAATCACGCGCCCAGAGACACCGGTGAGTGTCACAGAAGTGATGCAGCAGGAGCCCAGGCCCTGCCAAACCTCCTGGGTTCCCTGTGCGCTTGGGCTGCTGCCACGCAGCTCAAACCGACCTCACTGGCACAGCACTGGTGACTGTGTCCATGCTGTTCCCTGCTCCACGCAGCTTTCCCAGTCTCTGGAGACCCCAGGATGCCCAGGTACACTGGTGGTTGAACAAGGGACATACAGTGATCACTCAGTGTCTGCCACCCATTTCTGCCGCTACAGCCCTGGCTGAGCGAGGCTCAGGACACACCATGCTCCATGAGAGCAGCATCGCTGTCCTCATCTCTAGGGCTGGTTTGGCCTGAACTCTGAACAAGCAGCTTTTTTATCCCAAGCCCATGCTGCTGAATCCATCTCGCTCGCAGCTTTCCAGCGGCTGCATGACACGGCAAAGCGCTTAATGCCTCCTCAGACACCCAACTCTGAGGCCAAATCTGCAGCAAGGGGAAAGCACGGGACACTCACAAAAGCCATCTTTTGTGTCAGGCCAAACAGACAGGCATTCAGCTGCAATTTTTACAAGGAGCTGGGCAGCCAGTTCCCGTATGCTCCTTGGAAAATCACAGCTAAATTAGGCCAGTGAGCGCTGCACAGTTCACTGGCCATTATCAGCCTGCTCATTCATATGCACAAACACAGATTTTCATGTGTGGGTAAGCGGTCCCCTTCCCAAGGCCTGACTTGAGAAGTCCAGAGATATATTTTGGGGGGGGGGGGGGCGTTTCCCTGGTTTTGATGGGATTGTTCCTGTGGCTAAAGAGCAATTCACACGTGGGGAGGCAAGGATCGTTTCTAATGCTTTTATTACAAGGTCAAATATATATATTTAAAAAAAAAAAAAATTCCAAGTTGGGGCTCTAAGGCGACAGCGTTAAAACATCCCTCACCCTCCCTCGCGACAGGTATCTAACTGCTGGCAAAAAGAAGCCATCTCACACAGACTGGAGTAATCCACTGGATTTAATCTTTTTTTTTTGGGTTTTTTTTCCCCCCAAACTGCATCCAAAACCAGAGAGTGACAAGACAAACCCAAGTGATGTCCAGTATTTTGTCTCTGAAAGTCTCCTCTGGACACGGATGGCGGGATGGCCACCTTTAAGCCAGAGCAAGAGAGCATTTGAGAGCAATGCACAGATCAAGCCTGAGACTTTGAAACGGAATAGAGTCACAGACACCAACAGACACCCTCTACTAAGGACAAACACTCAGTTTCAAAGAAAATGTGCACTTTATATACAGGGAAAATGAAAACAAACCCCCAAACCCCCCAACAGTAACAGGTCTGGTAGGAGATGTGAAGGTTGGGGGCTGCCTTGGACAGAGTGACCATGAAATGATACATTTCTCAATTCATGGTGGAGCTTGGAGGGGGAATAGTAAAACTGCTACCTTGGACTTTCAGAGGGCAGACTTTGATTTGTTCAAGAGACTGGTAGGGGGAGTCCCTTGGCATTCAGTCTTAGTGAACAAAGGGGTACAAGAGAGCTGGTTGCTCTTCAAGAAGGAAGTCTTAAGGGCGCAGGAGCAGGCGGTCCCCCTGAGCCGCAAAATGAGCCGGCGGGGAAGAAGACCAGCGTGGATGAATAGGGAGTTACTCTTGAGGCTCCGTGAGAAAGAGAGAATCTACTGCCTGTGGAAGGAGGGACGGGTAACTGAGAATGAATTCAAGGAAGTTGTCAGGATGTGTAGAGGTGAAATCAGAAAGGCAAAAGCCCAGCTTGAATTTAACCTGGCCGCTGGGGTGAAAAAGAATAATAAACTATTTTATAAGTACATTAACAGTAAGAGGAGGACAAAGGAGAATATCCACTCTTTACTGGATGAGGCTGGGAATGTGATCACTGAGGATAAGGAAAAGGCGGAGGTTCTGAATGCCTTCTTTACGTCTGTCTTTAAAGGTCAAACAGATCCTCAGGGTACCCCTCTCTCTGACCTGGTAGTCTCAGCTGGGGAGCATGCTAACTCCCCTGTGATTCTGGAAGAAACAGTCAGAGACTTCCTACTCCAACTGGACTGCCACAAGTCCATGGGGCCGGATGAGATCCACCCGAGAGTGCTGAGGGAACTGGCAGAGGTGGTAGCCGAGCCGCTTTCCATTATCTATCAGTCCTCCTTGCTGACTGGTGAGGTCCCAGAAGACTGGAGGCTTGCCAATGTGACTCCCATTTACAAGAAAGGTTGTAAGGAGGATCCGGGGAACTACAGGCCTGTTAGCCTGACCTCGGTTCCAGGGAAGGTTATGGAACAGATAGTCTTGAGGGAGATCATGCGGTATGTGCGGGATGGCCGGGGGATCAGGCCTAGCCAGCATGGGTTCATGAAGGGCAGGTCCTGTTTGACCAACCTGATCTCCTTCTATGATCTAGTGACCCATCTGCTGGATGAGGGAAAGGCTGTTGATGTGGTCTACCTAGACTTCAGCAAAGCCTTTGACACTGTCTCCCACAGTATTCTCCTGCAGAAGCTGGCAGCCCGTGGCTTGGATGGGTACACCCTCGGCTGGGTAAGGAGCTGGCTGGAGGGCCGGGCTCAGAGAGTGGTAGTAAATGGAGTTAAATCCAGCTGGCGACCGGTCACGAGTGGTGTTCCCCAGGGGTCGGTGCTGGGGCCTGTCCTCTTCAATATCTTTATTGATGACCTAGATGAGGGCATTGAGTGCACCCTCAGTAAGTTTGCAGATGACACTAAATTGGCTGGGAGTGTGGATCTGCCTGGGGGTAGCGAGGCCCTACAGAGGGATCTGGACAGGCTGGAGAGCTGGGCTGAAGCCAATGGCATGAGGTTCAACAAGAGCAAATGCCGAGTCCTGCACTTTGGCCACAACAACCCCAGGCAGCGCTATAGGCTTGGGGCGGAGTGGCTGGAGGACTGTGTGGAGGAAATGGACCTGGGGGTACTGATTGATGCACGGCTGAACATGAGCCGACAGTGTGCGCGGGTGGCCAAGAAGGCCAACGGCATCCTGGCTTGCATCAAAAATAGTGTTACTAGTAGGAGCAGGGAGGTAATTGTCCCCCTGTACTCAGCACTTGTGAGGCCGCATCTCGAGTACTGTGTTCAGTTTTGGGCCCCTCACTACAGGAAAGACATTGAGGCTCTGGAACGCGTTCAGAGGAGGGCTACTAAGCTGGTGAGGGGTCTGGAACACAGGCCTTACGAGGAGCGTCTGAGGAAGCTGGGATTGTTCAGCCTGGAGAAGAGGAGGCTTAGGGGAGACCTTATAGCTCTCTATAACTTCCTGAAGGGAGGTTGTAGTGAGCTGGGGGTCGGCCTCTTCTCCCGTGTAGGCAGTGACAGAACTAGAGGGAATGGTAGCAAGCTGCGCCAGGGGAGATTCAGGCTCGACATTAGGAAGCACTACTTCTCAGAAAGGGTAGTCAGGCACTGGAATGCACTGCCCAGGGAGGTGGTGGAGTCACCAACCCTGGGGGTGTTCAAGGAAAGACTGGATGTTGTATTGAGGGATATGGTTTAGTGGGAGCTAGTAGTAATAGGTGAATGGTTGGACTGGATGATCTTCTAGGTCTTTTCCAACCTTGATAATTCTGTGATTCTGTGATTCTGTGAAATGCTGCATTGCTTGGCAACTTCCAAAGGAAGTCAGTGCTGGGAGCGCAGCAGTCTCTGCGCTGCTCACCAACGGGAGGATTTACTGGTGTGGATGAAAGCTCATGGGACTGACCTGAGACAGGAGCTTGACATGGGGAACAGTTTAGATCATTAGTGGGGAAAGGGCAAACACAAACACTGGGCAAAGCAGCTGCCGCGGCTCCATTTAAAGCCACTGCTGAGGAATGGCTGCAGTTTGTGTGGAGGGGAAAGGGGATTCACTTCTTGCCATTCAGCTGGTGAAAAGCTGTTCCAAAACCACTGCCAAGGGTTAAGCACAACATCACCCCCTTGGGAAGCTGAGAAGAACCAGCCCAGTGTTGGGGGATAATGAGCAGATTGTGGCCCTGCATCTGTGTTTGTCTCCAGGCTCCGAACGTCTTTCCCTAGGACTTCCAGACATGTTTTCCACCCAGCTTTGCCACCGCACTCAGCTCTGTGCTGACAAAGCCTCGCTGCCCATCTTCAGGCAGCGTGTTTCTCTCCAGACTCCTGGCTAATTAGAGGAGCACTATTAATAAGCTCCTTCTCACCAGCTCGCTGTCCCTGCCCGTGAGTCCACACAAGCTTTTCAAAGCTGAAGGATGCTTCCTGTGCTACCCAAAGACATCGCCCTGAAACTCTGCTCCCTAAAACTCAGCGGTTGCTCCTTTCCTGGAGAAGCAGCCAGCAGACTCTGCCAAACAAAACAAAGAGCATTTTCACTTCCACACATCTCTGCTGGAGGAGAAGCGGCTGAAGCTGTCGCTGACCCCGTGGTGCGAGGGTTGTGTTGGCTCTGGGCACACACCTCTGTGTCTCTACAGCAGAGCTGACAGATAGCTGGGTTCTACGTCTGGACTGCCTGGGGTCCTGGAGTGAAAACAGACTGAAAACAACTCGGCAAAATACCTATTTTCAGCAAGTGCTTGGGTAGAGGATAACTGCAAGCATGTGCTCACATCCCCTTGGGTTAAACTTAAGGTAAAGCCGACGCTTTGATGTTCCACAGGACAGGAGTGGGGTCTATCTGCACCCTCCACAAAGCCTTTCTTCTCAATCCTGCTCCTGATCAGGCTGTAACGAGGACACTAAGGACTGAGGTAGCCTCAAAACCCAACAGCCCCACTTGAAACAGGCCCCCAAAATATATTGCAACACACAAAGAGACCTGACAACAACAACAAGGGCAAAGAGAGGGGAGCGAGGTCCTGAACACATCATAAATAGTAGGAAAAAGCATACACATTTATCAGCATCCTTGCCAAAAAGACACTGCCAAAGGCAGTAAATACCGCGCTCTCCTTTTCTAATTATAAATTCAAGTTTAATGCCAAAACCCACAGAATGCCAGATCTGACCAGTCTCTCAAGCAGAAATCTAAATTATACATATTGCTCTGCCTGAACGAAATTCCTCGGACACAGCAGAAGGACGAGGGGTCTGGAATAAGGCAGCAGCACTGAGAGTTGGAAAGGGCTTTGTGAAAACTCCTCCAGACAGCTCTGTGTCCTGGCTGGGAGGGGGGAAGGAAGGTTAATTCCTCGAGTGTAATGCAGAGAGAAACAAAATCGCCGTGACTCCATCTAAGCAGATTACTTTGGAAAAGACAGAAATCTTCTCCAGAAGGTATCGGAACGACGTCGTGCCCTTGGGGAGAGGGGGTGTTATGTAACAACAAGACCTCAAAACCATCCATTTCCATAGATCTCACATAAATTACTGAATCCAGCCATTTCTATTGACTTTTTTTTTGGATGTTTTACAGGGGTTTGAAGTGTCTCTTTCTCTCCTGTTGCATAAAGCTCACAGGGAGGTCTGAGCGAGTCTCACTCCGAACCCCAGTCTCACACATCCCTTCTTCCTGGAAATAATTTACCATAGAGGGGGAAAAAAACCCCAAACCCCAGAGAACACAGCAGTTACAGCATGACACTTCCATTTTGTAAGTAGCACATCATATTTTGGGAAAAGACAAGAGTCGAGAGCACCATTAACAGATGTTTTCCTAATTTTTCCCTGCTCTGCTGCTCAGTGAGTGGCACCCAGGGGCTGCCAGGCTAACCAGGGACTCCTCTGGGCTGTCTGTATGTTCAAAGGCACTTTTGAAACGCAGCATAGAAAGTTTTCTGTTTAAAAACAAGGAAGAACAACGACGAAACTGCTGACCACAGTAATAAAACTAGCAAAACACAAACAGCTACCCATCGCTTTCTCCTCATGGATATAAAAAAGTGTAACATCAGAGATCCAGTGTACAAATACAAAAAAGTTGTGCATAATAAATGTACTATAATACTGTACATACAGCATAAACCGTTCAATGAGAATGATTTAAATATACCTATTTGTCTCCTGACTTGGAAGACAGAAGAATAAAGTCCTATAACCCTGGAATAGGAGTACAAACCCTTTCTGAATCACTAGCCAACGGTATCCCTGAAAATAAGCAGAGTCAAATATTTACTTAATGGAAGCCATTATTCAAGGGGTTGCTGGTTACGATAAAGTAGGAGAAAAAAACCCACAATTTATAAAACTCAGCCAACATTAAATCCAGACAGAGTTCTTCCCATCTCCTGACTTGCTACTTGCGCTGCTTTTGTTTGAACCTGCTTTGGATTTCTTCTCTCTGGAACTGCTGGGATTGTTTTGGTTGTTGTAAGCCTGGATTGCAAGGTCCAGGCGCTCCTGAGCCACTTTAATTTCCCTCTGCAGATTTTCCAGGTCGGCAGGAATGTTTTCTTCGTTGCTTCCATACTGCTGTTCCTGAGCTATATTGGCTTTGTTCTGTTTGTAGGCCATTTTGGCGTTGGACAGTTCGGTGTATTGCATCTGCTCTGGCTTGACCGCGATGTTATAGCCGGGAGGAGCGGACGGTGTGTTCCAAGTAAAAGGGTAGTTATAGGTACCAGAGTCATCCAGCTCTTTCCTCTTGTTGTTCAACGTGTCCCGGATGGTGCCAAATCCCAAGTGGAGCATCTCCCAGACATTCAGAAGTAAACACATGCAGCTCACTCCATACATTATCAGCAGGAAAATGGTCTTTTCAGTCGGCCTGGAAATGAAACAATCGATTTTGTGCGGGCACGGCTTCCTGCTGCACACAAAGATGGGGCTGACCTCAAAGCCATACAGGAAGTACTGACCCACAAGGAAGCCGATCTCAAACGTAGTCCTTGCCAGAAGCTGCAGGACATAAATTTTCATGAGCCCATCTTCACGGATTCGCCGCCTGCCATCGTGTTTAGCTTTGGCAGGGGCCTGCTGCTCCTTGTTCTCCCGTTCGCTTTCCAGCTCTATTTCTGGGTACATCATGGGGTCTTCCTCATGGTCCTCCTCAGTCTCCTCTAAGCCACGGTGTTGTTTCCAGCGCATGGAAAAGCTTTTGCTTCTGATTCTTCTGTCTGCTTCGCTGTGTTCCACCATCCGGGCTATTTTATGAATTGCATAGCCCAAGTACATCACCGAGGGAGTGGCAACAAGAATGATCTGAAAGACCCAGAACCTCACGTGTGACAGAGGAGCAAAAGCATCATAACAAACGTTCTCACAGCCAGGCTGCTCTGTGTTGCACACAAACTTGCTTTGTTCATCATAATAAATGGATTCTCCTCCCACAGCAGTCAGGACAATCCGAAACACAATCAACACTGTCAGCCAGATTTTGCCAACAAAGGTTGAGTGATTGTGGATCTCCTCTAACAGACGGGTCAGAAAACTCCAACTCATGGTGGTCAAATAATTTTATCTAAAAAACAAACAAACAAACCCCCCCCACCCCAAACATGGATGAGTTTATCAGCTCAAACCTAAATGTTGCAACCAAGAAAATCAGACATCTCTGGCATTCCAGCCGACACACAACCGGTTTCGCAGCATCACCTGTTACCGGGAAACTCCAGCTGCCAGGATCTGCTTGAAGATCCTACGTCTCCTCCACAGGCTTTTGAGAAGGCTGCTGCAAAGAGAAGCAGCAGTTAACTGCCATGTGGCAAGCAGGGAGAGCTCCCAAAGCTACTCAAGAGAAGCAGGAATCGCAGCTGCTCTTTACTTCAGATGTTAATAAAAACATTTACACTCCGGGTTGAAACCTCTACAACACAGCAGAGCAAAGCTAAGCTCCCAGGGAATTTTATGGGCGCTGCTGGCAACATCAGCGTTGGCTCACAGGAAGATTGATTTTAGCCCCAAGGAGGTGGCCAGGCGTTGTTCAGGCCTCAGTTACCCACCTCAGCCCTGACCACAGCCGGCAGAGAAACCGTTCTCTCCACAGGGCAATGCCAGTTGTCTTTGGACAGAAACGAGTCACAGCGACCAAACCAGAGGGACAGGAGTCTGCTGGTACCTCTGATTTAAAGCCCTGAGTGATGTGAGCCGTGCTACCTGCAGGTCTAGGCTAGGGACAGGGGCTGACCTAAGGAACAGCTGATTTCTATCCCAATGCTCCAACTGTGGATTCTGGACTCAGTCGGTGGATTTGTGTTCAGTCCCGTAGGGAGGGGAAACATCTCCCTCCCAGGGCTGGGAAAGGCTTTAGTATGGATTTTGGGGGAGTAGAAGGAAAATTGAGTTTTAAAAAGTTCTCTGTCAGAAATTCTAGAGGAGGTATTAGATAGAAATGGATAGAAATCATAATAGCAACAAAAGTGCATCAGTGGAAAGTCACAGCTGGCAGCACTGAGGTACTTATCACAGAACCACAGGATTGTAGGGGTTGGAAGGGACCTCAAGAGATCATCAAGTCTAACCCCACTGCCAAACCTAGCAACGTTTCAGGCCAACCTGGAACTCTGAGTTGGAAAAGCTGGAAATACTGAGCCCAGGAAGACCGGCCTAAGGTTGTTAGAGGACAGGGGATGACAACTTTCAGTCCTCTGATGATGTCAAACATCAGTTTGTCAAATATTATGAACAGAAATCTGTGCATTTGGTGATAGATCCAGAACTGGACAAACCTCTGGCACTCTGGTCTTGGAAGTGTTTTATTCTAAACCTGGAGAAATTCCAGGAGACTGGAAGAAAACCTGTATTTGCTACTCTTCAACTTCTTCCACACAACTACAGTTGTTCACAGGCAAAATAATGGAATTTGAGGGGATGCAATCAATACAGAATTAAAGGACAGAAACATAATCCTCCTTCTGGTGGAGTTCAATGTTCTGCTGAAAAGGCACCAGCCCAGACATAATGCGGACAGGCTGTGTGGGACACATGATTTATTACTTCATGACAGTGTGAGGGGGGAAAAAAAAGGCCAAAAGAGTATTAAAAAGCCCATATTAAGTGGATTAAAAGCAACAAAGATCTTGACAAATGATTCCCATGTTAGAACCAAGAGCAATTGTGTGTAATTAGAGCAAGTTTTAGAAAGACCAGGCTCAGGCCTGGCAGTTTAGGCTGGATTTCCCCCCGACTCGAAGAGAAAATGCCTGTTGACAGAAACCTGTGTATAGCACAGGAGGTTATAGGCTGCCAAATGAAAACAGGAGCCCTCAGAGGCTGAGCCTACTGAAACAACACCACCCCAGCCAAGCTTAACGTGCAGCCACAAAAAAGAACCCGAGCCTGGTTTTCGAGGAGGGGGGAGTTACTTGGGACATCAGCTACCAGGGAAAGGAGCGAGGGTTCCATGGGGTGAGCATCTTAAGAAGAGCTGGTGGGGCAGCAGAGGTGATTAAGGCAAGCCTGGGGTGTGTGGCATGCAAACAGGAGCAAGGAGGGTGGTCTTACCTCCTCGTTAGCAAGACAGCACTCAATGCCTGCGGCCGCATCCTTCAGAAGTTGCTTAAATATCAGAGAGCGGATGAATTAGTCTCGAAACCAGCTGAAAAACGGGGGAGATGCCTGGAAGTGAGAGATTTAGAGAGTTCAGTTTGTTTAGCTGGGAAATAGGGAAGAAAATGAAGGATTAATTGCTTAATCTAGTGACTGTCAAATGAGCACACGATCAGTCCATGACTTACAATCCAAGATATTCTCTCTATGCAACCGTGCTGCCATTATGCTGTTGAGAGAATTGGCTGAAACAACACATTTTTAACAGCAAGAAAGACCAGAGGGTTCTTGGACTCGATGATCTCAAAGGTCTTTCCCAACCCAGTGATTCCAGGCTCAGAGTTCTGTGTTACAGCGAGCAGAGATGGCGCTTCAGACATCCCTGTGTTCAGCATCTCCCAGCAGCTCCCTGTGGTCAGGAGCCGAAACAGGTGGCAGAGCTGGCCTGGGGCACTGTGTGTACCCCAAGAGTCTCTGATAAGCTGAACAGGAGCATGTGAAACCCAGCTGTGGAGCTGGGGATCCCAGAGGTGAGAGCCACGATGCACCCACCCCCTCTCTGGGAAGCCTGTTCCAGCCCCTCACCACTCTCTCTGGAAAGAACTTCCCCTTAATATTTAATTTAAACCTTCCTTCCTTTAGCTTTAATCCATCCCCCTTGTCCTGCCATTATCTACCCTTTTAAAAAGTTGATTCCTCCTGTTTCTCTGCTCCCTTTGGTACTGAAAGGCTGCAATGAGGTCCCCCCACAGCCTTCTCTTCTCCAGGCTGAACAAGCCCACATCAATTCCCTCAAGGTGCTCATCAGCCTTTCACAGCGCATCTTCTACCTGCAGCCCATGTTCCTGTGTCTGGCTCACACCGTACCTCACCTGCTGGAAAGAGGAAGATGAGGAGCCAGCCCCTCGAGGGCAGGGGGCATCTGGGCTGCTCTAGGACTTGCTTTGGGATAAAGACAGGATTCACAGCCTGGACTCCAGCGGTTATGTAAACAGACAGTGTACAGACACAGACCACACCGACTCGGCCATGTGGGTTACCCACAGCCCTCAGACAGCGTTATCAGCCGCGTGTTTAATAGCCCAGCCTTCCATCAATTAGAGAGCTCTGGCTGCGGAGACATGAGGCTGCCACAGAGCTCTGATGCTCTTCGACAAGAAAGCCTTACTTACTCTAAATTTAGTCCCAGTCCAGAGCAGAGCTACCAACACCAACACTGGGGAATGTGCCAGCAAGCAACGAATGGCTTTGCCTTTAAGGAAACCTTTGGGCTCAAGAGAAATGACCTGTCATTAAACCCTCCTTTCACCAGAAACCTTCAGTCCATCCACAAGAACAAGAAGTTCCAGGCAGAATCGTGGCATTTGGAATGGTGGCATCCTTCAGCTCTGCAGATCAGCCAAGGTTAGAGAGAGAGTGTGTCCCTGTCCTTATGACATGCGTCCTGTGGGACCCGGCTATAGCACAGTAACCTTCACCCAACACCCACTGAGCATCTCCCAGCTCTGTTGTTCCAGCAACATTTAACTCAATAACCTTCCCTTCTTTGAAACAAAAGTCTATGGACGCTGACAAGCATCTGAAGCAGGCGAAATGTCAGCAATTTCAGCTAATTTAAGTCATGGCAGAGAGAATGTTTGAGAGAGACTTTCATTCCTTGTATTTGTCATCAGTTCATTCCAGCACTTCCAGCGGAGGAGGCTCCGTAGAGCTGGCAGGGTATCGGATGCAAATGCCGCGGCGCTTAGCGCTGACAGCGAGCTGGCTCCCAAGAATTAAGGCTTAGCAGGCACTGACATGCAGAAGGAATGAAGAAGAATTTGGAGCAGGTATGCAGGGAAAAAAGGCATCAGCTTGAGGTGAGGAGATTCGCTGCAGGAAATCTCTGGCAGTGCTTTAGCACAGCCATTGTTTAGCACTGACAGTGAAGGGCTCCTCGTGCACAGAGCCCCCCTCCCCTCCACCCCCCAGCCCGTGAGCATGAATTTAAACCTGGGATTAATTTCATCTCACTTCACCTTCCTCATTAAACTGTGATGGGCTCCTGGCAGCGACGGAGGGAAGAGCTGCACCTCACGGGACCAGCCACAGCTACCCTAAATCCTGCCTTTGGAGCAGATGGCTGATGTGGGGCCGGGATGGACAGCGGGACAGAACAGGGGGAGCATCGGGACTCAGCATGTCTGTGGATGACATCAAGTTGAGGGGCTTCACTGCTACACTGGAGGGAAAGGATGCTAGCCAGAGGGATCTGGACAGGCTGGAGGAACAGGCCCATGTGGACCTTGTGAAGGTCAGCAAGGCCAAGTGCAAGGGCCTGCACATGGGTGGGGGCAATCCCAGCATAAGCACAGACTGGGGATGAAGGATGGAGCAGCAGAGGGGGGCCTGGGGGTACGGGCAGTTCAGGAACTGGACATGACCCAGCAATGTGCACTGGCCACTCGTGTCCTGGGCTGTGTCACCAGCAGCAGGACCAGAAGGTTGGGGGGAGGGCGGGTGGGTGTCCCTGGAGTCCTCAGTACCAGACAGCCACGGATGGGTCAGAGCACATCCAGAGAAGGCCAGGGAAATGGTTAGAGGATGGGAACAGCTCTAACATGGAGACAGGCTGGGAGAACTGGAGTGGTTCAGCCTGGAAAAGGCTCCAGGGAGATACTTCCAGTACCTACAGGGGCCAAGTAAGAAACAGTTTTTTACCAAGGTCTGTAGTGGCAGGACAGTGGGCAATGGTTTTAGACTGACAGGGGTGGGTTTGGATGGACAAAGGGAAGAAAGACTTTATGCTGAGGGTGGGTATGCCCTGGCACAGGGTGCCTGGAGGAGCTGGGGCTGCCCCTGGATCCCTGGCAGGGTTCAAGGCCGGGTTGGATGGGGCTTGGGGCACCCTGGGCTGGGCAGAGCGTGTCCCTGCCAGTGGCTCTGAAGTCCCTTCCCATCCAAACTGTTCTGTGACTTAATGACTCTGTCTTGAAGGTCTCTACAACCATCTCCACCACCACTGAGTGACCTGCCCTTCCTAGCCCAGCTCCCCAGCCTGGCACAGCCTGGGACACCCTTCCCTGGCTAAATCCAGACCTGGGGTACAACCTTCTGCTCACTGCTGGCCTTCCTCAGAGCAGAGGAGCAGCCAGACAGGAACCAGTAGCTGAAGCTCTCTGGTCCCTCTGAACTTCAGCAGTTCACCAGCACCTCCTCAGACTTAAACATTAGATGTAGGAGAAAGACTTTGTACCCAAAAGGCGGTTATTAAGGGGAATATATTTACAAGATTATGTATTTTTTCTTTAAAACGTATCTTCCCATGTCACGCTAATGAAATCTGATTAATTTATTAATATTTGTTTTGTTTTTAAGCAGTTTAAAAAGACGTGTGCTGAACAGGAAAAAACCCCAAGAATAAATGCATGGCAATTCTGTTGATAATCAAAAGAGGTTTCATGCCACATGAAAGTAAAATTGGACCCACAGGCTAATTAAAATAGGATTTGAATTAGGATGAGTGAATAATTAGCATTATTCATTCCAATCTCATTTACATTGAAATGTAAGAAACTGCCTGATTTACCATTATTTGGGGGAAGAATGGAGGATGTGGTTTGGTTGGTTGGTTTTTAACCTGACAAATGAGCATGATTTTACAGTTCAAGTGAGGAGAAAGTCGTGGCCAGACCCAGCGCTGGTGAGGCCCAAGCACACCACGGCCCCCACTGTGCACGGCATCCCGGCCACCCACCTGCCTGACCTGAGCTCCAGCACCCATCCTCCTGACCAACACGAGGGGAAGGATGAAGGGATCTTCCTGGGATAAGACAACTCATTGCTACCATGCTTCCATCACTCCTGAAGGAAGAGAGCTCAGTCACCACCAGCTTTCATTGTCTATCACAGAATCGCAGGGGTTGGAAGGGCCCTCCAGAGCTCATCAGGTCCAACCCCCTGCCAAAGCAGGGTCCCTAGGACAGGGCACACAGGTCGGTGTCCAGACGGGGCTGGAATCTCTCCAGAGAAGGAGACTCCACACCACAGAGACTGAGGGAGCTGAGCTTGTTCACCCCAGAGAAGAGAGGGCTGTGGGGGAACCTCCAGTCCCTGAAGGGAGCAGAGGAACAGGAGGGGAATCAGCTTGTTACAGGGCAGAGACTGGCAGGACAAGGGGGATGGAGTGAAGCTGAAGGAAGGAAGGTTTAAATTGGATATTAGGGGGAAGTTCTTTCCAGAGAGAGTGCTGAGGGGCTGGAACAGGCTGCCCAGAGAGGGCATGGGTGCACCATCCCTGGGGGTGTTCAAAGCCAGGTTGGATGGGGCCCTGGGCAACCTTGTGTAGCTCCAGGTCTGGAGGTTGGTGGCCCTGCCTGTGGCAGGGGGTTGGAGCTCTGTGATCCTTGGGGTCCCTTCTAACCCAGACCAGTCTGGGATTCTGTGATTATTTTTTTTTAAATCTATACTGTGGCATATTTGAGAGTGACAAGGCCAGTACTTTCTGGATAAGACACGGCGCTTCTGCAAGTAAATGCTGTCATCTGGAAAGCCTCACGTGGCAAAAAGCAGAGAATGGCTTTGAAAAAGCCACAGCGTCAATGTCGATTTGGCAATAATTCTGAACGGTGCCTTCAAATCCCAGGCACGTTAACAAGGTCCTGCTGATCCTCAGACCAATCCCCTCGAGTCTAATAAAACCCCTCACTGAATTCTGGGCCCTCAGATCCCACACAGGATATAAATAGGATGCTAAAATAGGGGTAAGAGGTGGAGATATAATAAGATTCTTGTGCTGTCAGAAAAATAAAGATGTCAAATGTGTCTCTTTTTGAAAAACAACATACACATCCCCACCCGAGCACTCAGCTCTGAGATAAGCTGGAATGCACAGAGCAGACACGAGCCTCCAGTAGCCCTGGCGTGCCCTCCAGGTAACGCTACCATGGAAAGCCAAGTGCCAATTTTAGCAACACTCCCCTGCAGTGACACAATTCAAATGAAATCGCCGTGTTTCGTGCTGGCCAAAGCTAGGGTTTGCTTCACCTACAGCAACCACGCTGCTCCAGGAAGCAGCATTTCAGGGCAGAAACCCCCGAGCGCACAAGATCCTGACTTTGGAGGAGCAGCGTCTGTCGGGGCAGCTCGTGGACCCTGCGCTGCAGCATGAGGACATGAGCTGTGAGCCCGGCTCAAGTTCATTTGGAAGCCTGCAGTGACAACTGGCTTTGTCAAAAATGGAGGCTGTAGAGCCTCTGTCACCTCAATAAATTTTTTGAGATCTGTTTTGGGGTCCATGTGAGTCTGAGTCCCTTCACACTCAGTGCCCCTTCCAAGATGTACCAGTTTGGAGACCGGTATAGGGAGCTCCTGAACTCAGCATCAGGACAGAGCTGTCATTTGCTTGGCAAACCTGAGCAAGCTGCTCACCAGATCTGTCCTCCAGATTTAAGGTATCAGGAAGCAGAAGCAAGCCCCAGGTGATGCTTGCACCCTGCTGATGTGAAATATACTAACGGGGAAAAGAAACGAGTCGCAGATTGCACAGCGAGAGGCGGTGTGCTGTCTGACAGTCCTCACCACCAAACACTCGATCCTCAGGGCAACGAGCTACAGTCACACCAACATGGGATAGCACCAAACCTGGGTCACAGGACCGGGACCGAGCCCCTCTCCCTTCACACAGGTTAGGGGCATCTCAACCAGTGAAGAGCTGCTATGCTGGAGCTCAAGACCAACCCAGGAGTGAGCTCTGCCTGAGCTTTCCCAGCCCACCTCACCCAGCTCTCTTCTCTAATCTCACACACTTAATTAAACCCATCTCTCTACAATAAGGTTTAACCCTACCAAGATGGTTCTCCTGTACGTTGCTCCTATACTAACTGGCCTCCTGCAGCACTGGCAGGTGCAGCAGGACCTACAGACACAGGCCCTGCTGTTGCCGTGCTTGTTCCTCACCTCACAGGAGCCGGTAGCATGCAGAACTCTCACTGCACTGTGTAGCAGGGCACTGAAAACAGGGAATTACAGGGTAGGTAAAAAGGGCCTTTTTTTTTCCTTCAACAAGTTTGAATCTGAAGCTTGGCCACACTAGAGAAAACACAGCACTGCTGGCAAGGCCAAGTGCTCAACCAAGACCCGAGCTCTCGGACTGCAGGCCAGGCAGCCTGCAGACAATATGGCCAGAGACTGGTATTCGTACCCTTAAAATGGTCTGGTGTCAGGCCTATAGGGCTGGTTGGACTTGATGATCTTTAAGGTCTTTTCCAACCAAAATCATTCTATGAAAATCCAAAGATCAGGAGGGTATCCTCAAGGAAGACTCAAGGAAGTATGGATTCAGGTCCACACAACACCCCCGACTGCGAGCTGTTGGTTCCCGTTACTCCACACCAGGTGGGTCCTGCAGAGCTTTCCATGAGATGATCACATACAGCACTCATCTCCCAAACATCAAGATCCCTGTCGGAGCTGCTCCCAAACTAGACACCCATTTTATCAGGCACCACGTGCTCCCTACCTTGGGGCTTCCAAACCCTCGTTCAGACACACAAAGCGTTACCACTTGCCAAAATACTTCAGAGATCAACCACACCAAACACCCTGCAAGTCTGAGGCTGCGACATCTCCAAGAGAACCACCCCTTTACTTCAGCACCTTATCTGTACCTCTGAGGATGCTCAGCCTCTGGATTCCCTCGTACCCATATGCATCATCCTAAGAAACATTTTAAACACCTCTGAGGACAGAGACTCCACAAGCTCTCTGGGCCACTGGTTCCTACTGCTGGCAACACCCACAGTACACAAAGTTCTTATGTTCCCTTGGAACTCCCTGCGCCTCCATCTGCACCCATCTCCATTCCCTGGGTGCCACCAAGGACAGTCTGGGACAAGAGCAGCAAAGCAATTTTTCCCATAAGAAGGAGAGTTATCCAGGAGGGACAAGTCATGGGGACTTGAAATACACTGACAAGTGACACTGCCACCTAAGACTGTCCACAGCACAGGACAACTGCCCCCAAAAAAGCAGGGCTGCTGCTATGCAGTCACCCCAAGACACCCTGTGCAGTTCCACGACTGTCGGCGTGGTATAAACACGATGTGTTATCACAGATATTGCACTGTTGCTTATCAAACCCGTGTTCCCAGCAGTTATTTTATCAAATACAGGCAACAGAAGGGTAAGGATGGGAAAAACGCAGCGGGGACGATGACAAAGGCAGGTATGAAGTGACCAACAGCACCCCAAAGCATCAGAGCATGATGGAGCGCGGGGCTGGGGTTACTGCCAAGGAATCCCACAGATTCAGCTCATTTCAGGACGTGCTCACCGGTTTGTGAACAGCAAAAGGAAAGAAACTGTGGGACGGCATCCAGCTTCAAACTCTGGGACAGCACCACTGCAGGCAGGCCCGGTCCTGTCCGACACAGAGCACTGCACCCAGAGACAGGCAGGAGAGGAGTGAGAACCACTCGTGCTCTCAAAGCAAACGGGGACGCGATGCCCTACCTGACACGTCGGACCAAGAGACAGGCTCTTCCACACCCAGCCCCGCAGCAAGAAAAGAAGGGAAAAACCCTGGTATTTCCCCCAGACAGACCCAAAAGGGCTCTGGTCCAAATGGGAGAACACACAAGTACCAAAGTGTGCCACACCACCGCAAAGCCACCCAGGGCCACTTGCTGCTGGAGAGCACCAACCTCTGGGTGTGCTAGAGCCCCGTGCGCTCACCTGGTACCTCCATCCCTCACAGCGAGGTCTGAGAGAGGCCACGGTCCCTCACATGCTGCTTCAGTCAGGCATTGGAGACGTTCCTGTGCCTTGCTGCGATGAGCGATCCCGATAACCACAACACCCCTCGAACGGCTCCCGATGCCGCCGCAGCCAACAGCACCGCAGCGTTTCCCCAGCGGGCTCCTCCTCTCCGCTCGGAGGGATGAGTGTCAAAAGAAAATGACACTCTGGAGGCAGCTGACCCAAATATCACTCTCAGAGCCATTTTGGGAAAGAAGAGAGAAGCCAAAAGAGAGCAATTCTGTCGGCTCCTGTATGTCAAAGGGCTCTCACTTGGCTGAGCTGGGTACAGTCAAGTGGGGATGAACACCTAATTCACCCACCACCATATTATGACAGTCAGAAGGAACTAAGCACAGCATTTGCTTCACACACAAGCCTCAAACACTCATGTGAACGGCTTGTAAATAAAATAGATACTCAATACTTGCTTTTGGGCCAAACGCTGGCCCAGCTGCTTCAACTTCTCTCAAGTGCTATTAAACCACAGCAATAACTGGAGGGCTTTGTTTCAGGAAACCAGTTTTAAGTACAATTTGTTTTGAGAAGAGGAGGGCAGTAAATCAGTGCAGGCTGCTACGCTGGCACTGAGATTTCACTCCAGCTCGAGTTCAGCAGGAGGCTCAACAGCTTTATTTTGCCAAAAGTAAAATTTAGCCTATAAACACACAGAGAAATTCACTCTGCAAAGTTTTTGTTGAAAAAAGAAAGATTTTCTACAGTGAAATAAGGAACTGAAAGTCAGGTTGCCAACAGGCCCACTGTCTTCCCCAACGGCAACCTGGCTACTGAAGAGCATCAAAGACTCGACCACTCTTCCACACCCCCTTGGGATGAGACCCGAAGCGCTGGCTTGCTGAACTCCCTTCGCTCCATCACCCCAGCTGGGAGAACATGAGCTGGCAGTTCTCCTTCTGAGGACAGCCACAAACAACTTCTGAGGAGCACCCATCCCACAAAGGCCAGCACACTTCAGCAGGCAGGTCATTGTGCCCACTGCCTGCTTTGCAGGGCCAAGTGCTTGATCAGAATCATCAACACAGATCACCAAAACCAGCAGTGAGTTTAAGGGAGGTTAACCTCCCAAATCATGGGATAGTTTAGGTTGGAAAAGATCCCAGTACATACAGCATGGGCCACAAACAGGAGGAGCCAGAAGCAACTGTGCAGTGGGAAGACTATGATATAGTTGCCATCGCAAAACCACGGTGGGATGACTGGCACAACTGGAGTGCTGCAGTGGATGGCTACAAACTCTTCAAGAGAGTTAGGCAAGGAAGGAGAGGTGCTGGGGTAGCCCTATGTATTAGGGAGTGGTTTGATTGTCTAGAGCTTGATGATGGTGACAGTAGGGTTGAGTGCTGATGGGTGACAAAAACCATTAACATGGTGGATAACTGTAGTGATGAATGCACACACAGCCTTGCCATTGCACCCACAAGCATCTGATGGTCTGTCACCGGCTACACCAGCAACCGCTGCACCAGTTAACTGCTGTACTGGTTCCCTGAAGGGTGACATCCCTGGCATGCACAGGGTCCCCAGCCATTTCCTCAAGGAGAGGTGAGCAGCCTGCCTGCAAACATGTTCCCAACACAAGAGATACCTAAGCACCCTCTGCATCCCATCTCCTCAGTCCCTCAAAGCTGCAAGGAGATAATTCCTAACAGGGAACTGGTTCCTTGAACAGAGGTGCTGATTCTTTGCTGGAGTCTCTCACTAAGGCAACTCCCACCTACTCTGCCAAGTTCAGAGCATCCCAGACTGGTTTGGGTGGGCAGGGCCCTCAGACCCCTCAGTGCCCTCCTGCCATGGGTAGGGACACTTTCCCCCCATTCTAGGGTGCCCCAAGCCCCATCCAACCCGGCCTTGAACCCAGCCAGGGATCCAGGGGCAGCCCCAGCTTCTCTGGGCACCCTGTGAATGGGGGAGACAGTGCTTCCCTCAACGGGGAAGTCTTGCAGCACAGAGCAGCCAGAGTTGCTGAGAGGGGTTTCAAACGTGCCTCTCCTCTGCTTTGGGTGTAGCCCCAGCTCGAGCCAGGGCCAGAACCAGGACTACAGATCAGGAGGATGTCCAGTGCACCCAGCGTGGCTGTTCCAAAGGAGCCAGGAGCCAGTGTGTGCTCTGGGGCTGTGGGAAGAGTGTGCTCAGCTGTCAGCCAGAAGAGAGGTGCTGGGAGAAGCCAAATGAACAAAACCTGGTACCTCAGGTTACGAATCATAAGCTGCAGCCGGTGGGGATTCAGTATTTACTCACTGGACAAATCTCAGCCCATCAGCACACCTGAAGGGCGGCAACGATTTATTTCTGTCAATAACTCTCCAGCACGATCCTCCAGGGAGCGGGGCTTCCAGACACCCCGATCGATAAGGCTCCGTGCCAGACTGCAAGGAGAGGGAGAGCAGGCTGAGGAATACAAATCAGGCCAGGCATCACCCCAGAGCTGGATATTTCAAGTACACAGCCCAGAAGGAGCAAAGACTTTATGTGAACCAGGGAATCACAGACTTGTAGGGGTTGGAAGGGACGGACCTTCAGAGCTCATCGGGTCCAACCCCCTGCCAAAGCAGGGTCCCTAGGACAGGTCACACAGGTCGGTGTCCAGACGGGGCTGGAATCTCTCCAGAGAAGGAGACTCCACACCCCCTGGGCAGCCTGTCCCAGTGCTCCCTCACCCTCACTGGGGAAAAGTTCTTCACATATTGGTGCAGAACTTCCTGTGCTCCAACCTGAGGTCATTAAAACACAATAAAGAATAAAGATGATCATTTCCACGGGGCTCTGTGGAAGATCACCATGTGCTTCCTCCCAGACACCTCCACTTCATTTACTTTTTTACTACCCCAGAAATCAGTTTCCACTAGGAAAATTCTTCTCCTTTTAAAAACAGTCTGACTGTTTGAACAAGTTACTTAGTTCCAACTAAGCGACTTGTAAATGAATGCCAGCCGTAATTAAAATCCAGACACTTCTCAACTACCTGAAAACGAGGAGATTTTGGGGAGGAGATGCTGCACACCTGCAAGACACATGTATAAAGAAGCTCGAATTTTATTTTTACACCATTTAAAACCAGCTGAGCATCAGGACCAGCCCCACATGCACAATCCACCCTCCAGCCCCTTGCCTGCCCATGAGCGTTTCTCTAACCCCGGGCTGTGCCGGTGAGCTCTGTCCCTGAACCCCTAACACAGGGAGGCTTCAGGCGTTAGCAAGGAGTCAGCAACTCACCCTCGAGGCAGCACAGAAACCATCCACACACAAGGAATCTCTCTTTTCCAGGCTCTCTACTATTTATAGCACAAGAGAGATAAAGAACTTTACCCATGAGGACTCATCACACACGAGTCCGGGACGGCTGCACCGCTGGGACGTCACCACGAGCAGGAGTCACTGTGACCCCATACTGTGAGCATCGCCCTTCATCCCACACGCTGTGTGTTCATCTGGCTATACTCAGGTTCAGACCCAGAAGTCATTTTTCCCACATTCCTTCATCAGCTTGGCTCAATGGGGAAAAGCAAAGAGGAAAAAGAACTGGCTCCAGCTGAGGGGATGCTCAGAAGAGGAAGCACCGCACAGCTACCTACAAGAGAAAGAAAACCACCCCTGGAAAGTGGATTAATGGTGCAGGGGAACACTGCAGGGAATCACAGAATCACAAGGTTGGAAAAGACCGTTAAGATCATCAAGTCCAACCATTCCCATCCTAAGCTAAACCATATCCCTGAGCACCTCATCTATCCTTTTTTAAACAAATCCAGGGAAGGTGACTCAGCCCCTCCCTGGGCAGCCTGTTCCACAGCCCCACAACTCTGCCAGGGAAGAACTTTTCCCTCCCATCTGCTCTGACCCTGCCCTGGGGCAGCTTGAGCCCATTGCCCCTTGTCCCATCTCCTGTCCCCTGGCTGAAGAGACCATCACCCACCTCTCTGCACCCTCCTGGCAGGGCAGGGGAGGTGGGGAGAAGGTCTCCCCTCAGCCTCCTCTTCTCCAGGCTGAACACCCCCAGCTCCCTCAGCTGCTCCTCAGAGGATTTGCCCTCCAGCCCCTTCCCCAGCCTGGTTGCCCTTCTCTGGATTCGCTCAAGGACCCTAATGTCCTTCTTATGGTGAGGAGCCCAGCTTCTCTGAATACTCAAAGGAAAAATAATTAAGGTAATTGTCAGGGTCACCTCTCCAGCACCCCCAAATACACCACTCAGACTGAAAGTAACAGCAGGCACAACCTGCTCGTTATCCATACAAGTGTCTTCACTTAGTACTTCAACCCCATCTTAAACAGGGTCAGGCTCACGCACCTGGAATCATTCCCTGACTAATTTCTAACTAAAAAGGTGGAACTAACATCTGGAAGAGCTGAAAGCTGGTACCATGGCCTTATTTAGGCATAAAAGCTGGCTGGCTCCATGGATTGTCATATAAGTAAGGTAATGGGGGAGAAATCCTTCACTCCTCTGTAAAAATGTAAACCCTGGGTCAGGGAGTCATTTAAGCACACGGCTAACGTAAGGCTTGAGAGAAACCCAGCTGACAACCAGGCTGCTGGCAGATCTGTGGCTGGGCACGGGCTTAAGTACCTGGATGATCTGGAAATACCCCATAGCCCCCGGAAAAGAGACTGAAACAGGCTGGTTTGTGAATTAATCACAGTGGTATGAACAGGCTGCTAATATTAAACCATGGGGGGGTTGTATGTGTGTGTGTGTTGAGGCATCTGTTCAAGTTTAGGCATGTAAAACATTTTTCAGCCCAGTGACTCCAGAGGGAAATGCCTCGTACATCAGCTCATCTGACTCAATTTTTCCATCACATTTCCCTTTATACAGTTTTGTCCATAAATACACTATTCCCTTTTTTCCAAATTTAGCTTTTTATTTATGGAGTCAGAAACCCTTCTAACCTGTCGTTTACTTAAAGCCCCAGGTTCTTCTCTGAAATGCGATCACTAAGAAATTGTTTAACTGATACCGAGGTACAGAGCAGGCACCTGCATCTGCAGAAGGACAAGACATTGCTTTCCACTGCAACATTCCCTGCTCTCAGTTCCTCCTCCCCCAGAAAACACCCAGGGACGTCTTAGCTGGACATCAGTTTAACCTTCAGCACAGCCAGGAACTTTCACCTTAAATCCCTGTTCTCACAGAATCACAAGGTTGGAAAAGACCGTTAAGATCATCAAGTCCAACCATTCCCATCCTAAGCTAAATCATATCTCTAAGTACCTCATCTACCCTTTTTTTAACACATCCAGGGAAGGTGACTCAGCCCCTCCCTGGGCAGCCTGTTCCACAGCCCCACAACTCTGCCAGGGAAGAACTTTTCCCTCCCATCTGCTCTGACCCTGCCCTGGGGCAGCTTGAGCCCATTGCCCCTTGTCCCATCTCCTGGCCCCTGGCTGAAGAGACCATCATCCACCTCTCTGCACCCTCCTGGCAGGGCAGTGGAGGTGGGGAGAAGGTCTCCCCTCAGCCTCCTCTTCTCCAGGCTCAACACCCCCAGCTCCCTCAGCTGCTCCTCAGAGGATTTGCCCTCCAGCCCCTTCCCCAGCCTGGCTGCCCTTCTCTGGACTCGCTCCAGGACCTCAATGTCCTTCTGATGGTGAGGAGCCCAAAGGAAGCCAAGTTCTTTTAAAACCCCACCAGACCTCACAGGCAGCTCAGGCTTTGGGGAGAATCGCATGGTAGGACCCCAAAGAGTGCTAACAATCCGTATTTACGAGGGGGTCAGAAACCCTCCTGCCCTCTTCCTCTCCAAGGAGCATCTCGAAGAGAAATTCAGTTTTGTGGCTTTTAAGAGGAAGCAAACAGCCTACCAAACCCACACCAAAGAACAGGCAGTGAGTAGGTAATTCAGGCATTTAAAAAGTAGGGGTTTTCCCCCCCTCCAGAGACAGAGTTCAGACGTCGAGCGATACAGCATGCAGTGAGCGAAAGGGGATTTAATTGAATTTGACCATTATTAACCACAACTCGAGTCAAAAGAAAGCACAGGGCATCATTACATGGCTACACTGAGGGGTGGTGGAATTCCTCTCCTGTGGGAAGTGCAAAGACCAGCTGGAAAAGCTGATAATGACACGGGGTTCTGCGATAAGATACTCAGGAAGCACAGTAAAGGGGATTGTTTCCCTCCGTGGAGGCGGCCACCCTCAAAGGGCTGACCAGGCTGCAGTCTGGGGACCCGTTTTCAGAGGCACATCTGTAATTGGGGGAGGCAAGGATGCTGGGAAGGAAGGGTCCTGTTTCCCCATGCAGGTCCACAGTGTGGAAGTACAGCAAGGAAGAAAAGTAAGGGAGGATTAACAGAACTTTTTCCACAGGAATAATTTCCTTCTTATTAAGGAAGGATTTATTAGAAATAAATCCATCTGGAGCACAGACTTTTGTGGAGTGGCAGCTCAACAAACAAAAGCTGGGAAGGGGTGGGAAGAAAGCATCACCTTCCTCCAAATGAGACAGCAGCGCTGTTCTCCACGACCTCAGAGCAGCCAGACAACAAAGGGGGCCATTATCTGCCAAGGATTTTACTCCAACTGTGTAACTACCATTCTGTGTTGGAGCCTGTGCCGCTACCCAGGGAATCCTGCCTGTGCCAGGAAGGTAAAGGCGTAATCCAGGTACCAGCTGCAATTCAATCACAGAATCACAAGGTTGGAAAAGACCTTTAAGATCATCAAGTCCAACCATTCCCCTCCTAAGCTAAACCATATCCCTAAGTACCTTTTTTTTAAACACATCCAGGGAAGGTGACTCAACCACCTCCCTGGGCACCCTCTGCATTGCCTGTGTTTAAAAATCCAAAGGTGGTGAAAACCTGAAGTGGAGTTAGGGAAGAACCACAAACTCTTCTTCTTCCTCCTGCCCCAATGCTAACAGCGAGGCTGCAGGCTGCTTTTACAGCTCCTTTCCTCAGCCACATGGCCCCTCACAGGTACAAATGACTGCAAAGAGGATGTTGGACAATCACCAGAATTCAACCTGATGAGCACAGGCTAGCAGGGATCCCCTGTGCCTGGCTCACAGCACCCCACTGTGCTCTAGCAGCAATGTGGGGAGCTCCCTGTGATACAACACATCTCCAGCATTGCTACTTGGTCAAAAAAAGCAGCATCAGCCACGCCATGAGTGCCTGCAAGGCAGCCAAGGCACGGGGTGTTCTGTACCCCAGTCCGTAACATACCCAGCATCAGTGCTTTCAGGATGAAACAGCTCCTGACAGCATTTCTAGGTTGTTCTGTTGGTCTTGAGGGGCTGAGTTACACCTGCAGCCGCAGGCACGACAACTGCACTGGACCTTTTCCTTGGCTCAGCAAGAAGCGATGCTTTAGGAGAGCTTGGGGAGGGTTTGGACTCACAGAAGCTGCTGGCGGTCAGTAGGTTACTAAATCAACGAGTCTGCGTGGTAAAAATTAATCACAAGCTCTCCATCAGCTGTTTGATTCCACAATTCATAGGGATTCTCCTGCTGAATCCTGCCCCTGTCAGCTATAAAGCCAGAGGCAGCCAGAGAAACCTTTAAATAAAGTTTCACCTCTGCAACACAACTCCCAGAACTTTTAAAGCACAGAAATGTCCTCAGGAAAACCCTCTGGCTACAATTAAAACTCCTCAGTATGCACTAAAATCTCTGCTAATCTCTTAATATTGGTCTGAACTGGCCTAGCATGCGATGGCTGCTGTGCCACACCGCTGTCCCCACACACCACTGGCCCCACCACACCGCTACAGAGGAGTTTTAACTCTCCCTTTGTTCATGGACAGATGGGGCTGCTGGAACCCCTCACTGTCAGCACGTTTTCCAACCCTCTCAGGGCTCGTCTGGAGCAGGCTGCTGGGCTCTCAAGCCCACAACCCCGACTGTCTGCAGTTATTTACTGACACATGCAGCGCATCAAAGTTCCCTGCGATGACTTGGATGCGAAAAATAACCATTACAGAAGGGGAAAGAAAGGGTATTGATGTGAAACATCCAAAAAACAGGTATTTTGTTACAATTCCTCCTTTATAACCAGGCACAAGGACCTGCGAGTTGCTTTAAAACACCAAAAAGTAACATTTTGTCATCAATTAAGAAAACACTTATTTTTTTTAAATTAAAATGTTGCCTCTCAGCAGTAACTCCAGAGCCCACCACATCAGCAATCACACAGTGTTAGAGGTGCTAAAGGCTGTCACGTTGATTCACCCACAGCCAGTCATTAGTACTTTTTAATCTCTTTTCACAGTTTGAACTGATCTGAAACTCAATAAAGCTGGTTTTAGAGGCCAGAGCAAGGATGAGAGATGAACCCAAGGAGCCACAACAAACATGTTTCCAGCACAGTAGGAAAACCAGGGATGAGTCTTGTAAAGTAAGTTTCATGTGATGCGAAACACAAACCTTTGAGCATGTGTCAACGCAGGCGAAACATCCCTCCCTTGCTCTGGTCTGCCCCAGCCTCTCCCTTTCCAGTTCAGGGATGTCAGGAGAGTCACCCTTTCCTGAGCCATGTGCTGTGGAGGGGTTGTTCTCTTACCAGGAGCCACCGGAATACTCGTGGGGCAGCCAGCCACACTCAGCACAAGCACCACAGAGCAGGCAGCCACGCTGCCTGCTCTCAGCTCCCCATCAACCCCAACCCACCTGAGCTTCAGCTCCCAGCCCCTCACCCCCTTTCCTCACCTCCTCACCCCCTTACCTCGCCTCCTTGCCAGCCACAGGCATGATCAGAAGCCCCCCAGCCGTAACAGATCCCCGGCTGCGCTGCCAACGCAGGAAATCCCTGTGGTCACGCTACTCTACCTCTGCTTTAATCATCAGGATCACCTCCTCGTTAGGTTTTGCTGCTGACCAGAGAGAAGGACGGAGACAGAGCAGCCTGCGCATTCGTCAGACAGAGAAGATATGTAACAGTTCACCCCACCCACCGCCAAAGCCCTCCGGATCTGCTTCAGTCACCAGCGCAACGCGAGAGGGAAAACAAACATCATCCCCCTCCTGCCTTATTAGAGCTGCAGAAACCCCAGGGTTAATTTTAGGATTGCTGGAAATACGGGACTTCCAGCTGTTTGCAGTCACAGGGGGAGAACAAGGAACAGCACAATAAGGCTCAAATTACCCCAGTGCTTCTATATTCCTCAATCTTTCAGAAATCCTTACACATCCTGCTTGGTCGAACAGCGCTTGCTTGTTCCCCTAGGAAAGCACAAGAGTAACTTCAGATTGGACTCAGGAGAAACAAAACCCACAGCAAAAGGAACCTTTCATTTTCCTAATCACAAGCCCAGACAGGAAACAACAGCTTTCCCCTTTTAAATGACCTGGAGAAAGGTGGCTCCTGGTACCCAAGCTGACAGGCTGTCTGCTGAACGTCACCAAGAAACACATTTCTAACAGAAAGGGACAGCTTTATTTTTCCTTACCAATTATCCTTGACTCACAGTGGGCAGAAGGCAGGGAAATAACAACAGGAATAATCAATTGTCTGTCAGACACGAGGGGTTTGCTCTTCCTCTTATTTCTAACTGCTAACTAAGCACCCAGCAAAAGAGCAGAACCCAGTGCTGCCAACTGTTGCTCGAGAATCCATACTGTACGCCCATGCCCTAATTAAATCCCCATGCACTGTCTCCTATTTGTAATCAATTTGACCAAATTAGCGCTTCCCTGGGAAGCAAAGTCACAGTGACCAGAAAGAAGCCGAACTAATTCCTACCCATAGAAAACTGCCCCCCAAAAAAGCCACTAAAATCAACGGTGCAAGCGTCATTCTTGGGGAATTTTACACCAGGGTGAAAGTTGGGCCCAAGAGAGGCCAAAACTTTCGTTATCCAGTGTAGGCGGCCGGTTCTTTCCTCTCCTCGTGCTCTGAATTTGGGTCGGGCACAGGGAAATGTCAAACCACACTGCCACAGCCCTGGCTAGCCAGAGACAGGGTTAACCCAGGCTACCAGCAGTGTTATAAACACTGATCTGACTGAGGAGAGCAAGGAGCTGCCGATTTCTCAGCTTCTCTTGGTGCTACAACAACGTCTGCTGCTGCGGCCTGAGCGCTTCGGGATGTCTGAGTGCCGTCCTGTCCTGCCGGGGCTGAGGAGCTGGGATGGCTGAGGCGGCTTCACTGCAGTGGGGCTGCGCTGGGGCCTCTTAAAGCCAAGAAAACAGAGTCACAGGGTTGGAAAAGAACTTGGAGATCACCGAATCCAACCATTCCTGTCCTATGTTAAACCATATCCCTAAGTACCTCATCTACCCGACTGTTAAACACACCCAGGGTCGGGAACTCAGCCCCCTCCCTGGACAGCCTGTGCCACAGCCCCACAGCTCTTTCAGGGAAGGATTCTCCCCTCACATCTGACCTGGCCCTGCCCCGGCACAGCTTAGTGCCCAGGCCAGTGAACGCCAAAACTAACCTGGGACTCGGAGCTAAGACCAGACTCAGGCGAAGAAGCGACACGTCCCCCCGGGGGCGACCAGCCCCGAAGGCTCCGTGCTACCGGCACCGGGAAGCCGGGAGGAGGGTTCGGGAGAAGCGCGCCGGAGCCGCCGGGCCCCGCACGCCCCCTCCCCGCGGCGGGACCCGAGGCGCAGCCCGGCTCTGCCCGCCGGAGCGCGGGGCGGGGCACGGAGCCGGCAGCGGGGAAGCGACCGGCACCTCAGGGCGGACAGCCACAGCGGCGGCTGCTACTCCCGGCTCGGGCCCCTCGGGCTCCCGCCCGGCCCCGCGGCTCCGCTCGCCTTCCCGCCTCCCCTCGAAGCACCCGGCTGCCCGCGGCTCCCCCCGAGCTCCCGCCTCCCCTCAGCCCCCCGCGGCCCTTCAGCCGCTCGCCCCGTCCCGCCGCCCCCTCAGGGCCGCCCCCATCACCCCTCAGCCGGTCTCTCCCGCTCAGCACCCTCAGGGCCGCCCCCGGCAGCCGCTCCCCCCCATCCCACCACCCCCTCAGAGCCGCCCCCCAGCCCCGCGGCCGCTCGCCCCTTCCCGCCGCCCCCAGGCCCTCACTCTGTCCCGCCGCCCCCTCAGGGCCGCCCCCAGCCCCTCACTCTGTCCCACCGCCCCCTCAGGGCCGCCCCCAGCCCCGCAGCCGCTCCCCCCCCGTCCCGCCGCCCCCCACTCACGCCGCTGCCCCGCGCGGCTCCAGCCCATGGTCGCGGCGGGGCCCCTTGGCCGCCCCCACACGCCGCCGCGGCGGGCCCACCGAGCCCGGGCGGGGGGCTCGGGGCGCATGCGCAACCTCCTCCTTTCCGCCCCCCCCCCCCCCAATATGAGCCCACCCACCCACTCGGCCACGGCGCCACGTGCCGCCCAGCGCGCGCCCCCCGTTGGCAGCACGCGGCGGGGGCGGGAGTCCCGGGCGGGGCGGGGGGGGTCGGGGCTGGGGGGGGGAGTTTGGGGGGTGAGAGCCCCCGGGATGGGGAGCGCAGGGGCAGCGAGTGGTGACGTCAGGGAGGACAGGGTCAGGCTGGCGTCACTCGTGCTGAGCCCCGATGAAGCTGTGACAAGGATGGACCCCCCCTCCTCAGCCCCCACCGCCCGAACAAACCATTCCCATGCCAGTGTGCCTCAGTTTACCTTCGCTGCTGCTGCCCCGGGAGGACAGGGTCAGGCTGGCATCACTCGTGCTGAGCCCCGATGAAGCTGTGACAAGGATGGACCCCCCCCTCCTCACCCCCTCCACTCGAACAAACTGTTCCCGTGCCTCAGTTTACCTTCGCCGCTGCTGCCCCGGGAGGACAGGGTCAGCCTAGCATCACTTGTGCTGAGCCCCGATGAAGCTGTGACAAGGATGGACCCCCCCCATCCCCACCCCTGCTGCCCAAACACACCATTCCTGTGCCAGTGTGCCTCAGTTTACCTTCGCTGCTGTTGCCTCGGGAGGGCAGGGTCAGGCTGGCATCACTCATGCTGAGCCCCGATGAAGCTGTGCCAAGGATGGACCCCCCCTTCCCCCCGAACAAACCATTCCCATGCCAGTGTGCCTCAGTTTACCTTCGCTGCTGCCCTGGGAGGATGCACCCCCCCGGCACCCTTTGTTCAGGGAGGGGGGCAATTTCAGCCCATTGGAGGGGCCGGGTCCTGCTGTGTGCAGCCCCCGTTCCCAGGGAAGAGCCGTTTCCGTGGAAAATTCCCACCCCGTGCGCACGGGACCCAAGTTTGGGCTGTGGGAGCTCACTCGGGCCCTGCCGTGGGTCAGCGTTTTCCAGCTGCTGGGAACTGCCTGCGTGGGAACCCGCTCATTCCCACGCCTGCCCGGGCCCCATCCTGCCACCTCTCCCCGGGGTGAAAGAGCCGGGGCGATGCCCAGATCCATGGGGACCCATCGGGCGCTGCACCCCACAGTCCTGCTCTTCGGAGGTCACGAGCAGCCAGCACCGATGCCCATGGGCGTACGGTTGCCACCACACAACCCTTGGGCCCCACTGTCCCTGGAGAGAGGGGGGGCTGGGATCAAAGCCACCCCGGGAATGGTGGCGGATGTCCCCTTCCTGTGACAAGCCCCCTCCCTGTGAGGGGACTGAGCAGCCAAGTGCTCAGCTCCAGTGCTGGGGTCACCTCCCCTGAGCCCCGGGACGTGCTGAGCCGCACTGAGCACACTGCCGGCCCTGCGGGCACTGACCCTGTTGCAGCTCTGGGAGACGCCTGGCCCGCGCCCCAGTTAAGTGCTGGGCTGTACTGGGAGACAAAATACACCCCAGCAAGGCTGGGGCAGGCTGCTCTTCCCTGCAGCAGGCAGGCAAGCCCCACTTCAGCTCAGGGCAGGGGGGGGGACGTGCCACAGAGGATGGGGGAGGCAGTGGGGAACCTCCCGGCACTGCCAGGCAGGAAAGGCTGCACCCAGAGATAGGGCTGGAGCCCCCTGCGCCCTCCAGCTGGGCGGATGGGATGGGGCAGCAGCAGGAAACCCTTCCCCCTCCCCAAGCCCCCCTGGCCAGCGCTGACCCCCATTTATCCAGCCATCCCATCCCATTTCCGCAGAGCCAGCACGCTGCGGGACGGCTGGCCACACTCTCCCAAGGCTGTTTCCCATCCCCCAGTGCCTCCCAGTTTCCAACCGCAGCTGGGAGGTTTGGGGGAGGAGAGGGGAGTTTACCTTCTGCCCCTAGGGTGCTGTGTGCCCCCCCCAAGCCATCTTGAGCCCCTCTGAGCACAGGGGGGCTCTGGGGCAGGTTCCCAGAGGTGGGAACTGACCCTGAGACCTATGGAGAGGCCAGAGATCTCAGTGTGGGATATGGCTGCTCTGTGAGCAGGCAGGACCAGGAGGGCTGGGGGGGACACACAGAGCCTGGGGGGTGAGACAGTGGGAAATGGGGGCTGGAGCTGGGGACACTGGGGGTGCTCTAAGCACTGGAGGAGGCTGAGTGTCTCCCAGCCCTCCCTTCTCTCCCACCATCACACCAAATCCTGGCTGGAACTTTGTACTAAACGTTTATGAGGGTTCAAAAAGGCCGTACAAAACAGGGAAAAGCCACACCTGCCTCTTCTCCTGGGGGGAGAAGCATCCCCCCAGCACCCCCACCTTCCTCAGCTGCCCAAAGAGGTGCTTTGCCCAAGCCAACCCCCCCTGGAAGCCAGGAGGGGGGCAGCACAAAGCCCAAATGCTCCACACACACGTTGACGCTCGGTCCTTTGCAATCCTGACACGGGATGGGTGCTGCTGGGTGGCAGCAGGGTCCATGCACCCAGAGAGAGCAACCTGGAGGCCACCCCAGCTGAAGAGTCATAACCCAAAAGAGCATCAGCATCCAGGGCTGCTGCCTACACGGGGCAAGTCCTGAGCACCCAGCTAGGAAGGCTGCTACAGCCACAAAAGGATGTCCCAAGGAGCAGCCAGGAGCCAGGGCTGGGCAAGCAGGGATGGGGAAGGACAGACAGACGCCAGCCAGGACTCAGGGCTGCCCTCAGGCTGCGGTAGCACGTTCACATGGGGTAGTTGAGAACAACATCTTGTTTGGCCAGCTCCAGCAACATGGGGTCGTCAAAGAACTTGCTGATGCTCACATCTTCACTCAAGCCCTGCAGGGTAATGGCAAACCCACAGGTTATCCCTCTGCCAGCACCCCAGCAGCCATCCCAGCAGAGATCCCACCAAAACGCCCTGGTGTCCCACAGCAAGACACGTTTTTGGGCTCCAGAGGAAGCAGGAGAATTTGCAGAGGATCTGGGAGCTTGAAGACATCTAACAGCAGTGTGTGGCTGCTGCTGCTGAGCCAACTTGTCAGCTCTCTGCCCTCCCAAAAGGGAGCCTGACTCCCTCCGGGCCCTGTGCAGTGCCCAGTGCCCCTCCAACCCTCAGCACAGCTCACTGAAACCAGCACAGCCTCGGTTGCTGCTCCTTCTGCAGGACAAACAGGCTAAATCGGGTCAGAGGGGGCTGGGGAGGGAGTGGGGTGTGATGCCACAGGACCCCACGTTTGGCTGGAGGTGACGCCAGGCGAGTCACTCGTGGGGCCACCGCAGGCACCAACAGGCAGCGAGGGGAGTCCCGAGGCCCAAAGGACACTGGGCCACTCTGGGAACACAGAAGGGATGTCACCTGCCCAAGGGACCACACCACAGCAGCTGGGCTGCTGGCGCAGACGGACAGGGGGACGCTGTGGGGTTACCCCAAACCTACCTTCCTACGCCTGGTCTTGATCATGAACTCTCTGGCCAGATGTGGGGCTGGCTGGGGCTCCAGGGGCCGGATGACGATGCTCTTGTCCAAGGGGTCACCAGGCACAATCTAAAACACAGGGCCAGGGCGTGAGAGCGATGCTGGGGGTTGGTTCAACCTCTGGGAGAGCCTGAATTACAACAGGAAACCCTCCCAGGCCCTGTGGACACCCCCAGTCTTGGTGTGACAGCCCTGACACCCCATCTGTGAAGGGCTGTCACATCACTCCTGTGAGAAGTCCCCAACACAGTGTCAATAACCCAAGCCAAGAACACACCTGCCTGTGTACCCCAAGACCTCTAAAACCCTGCTAAGCAGGACCACCCACGTGGGTGCCCAGCAGCAGTGCCCTCTCCAGACATCAGGCACCTTTCTCCTTTCAGAGCCACCTTTGGGCTTTCACAGTGTGACCCTTAGGCCAGTTCTTGGGCTCAGGTGGCGGCTGCTGCTCCCACCAGGCTGCAGGGTGCAGTAGCTCCCACAAGACTTGGTTCTTTCCCAACAGAAGTGCTGGAGGACAGGGTGCTGTCCCAAACTTTGGCTGCCATCAATTAAAAAACCTTCTCTGAGAGGCAAAGCCAAAGCATGGCACCCCTGTCTTACAGCACGCCAACAAGTCCAAGCCCTGCTGCCAGCCTGCTGCTCCCCAAGCTGCAGAGCACCCAGGGCACCCTGTTTCCTTTCTCCTGGAGGAGAATGTCCCCTCTCCAGGCACTGACAGCCCTGTAGGCACAGCAAGCAGCAGCAGGCAGCGCTCCCTCACTAGGGCACAGGGTGATGGGACATAGAATGAAGCCGTTGCCTTCTGACAGACAACAGGCAGCACACAAAGCCTGCCCAGGTGAGATGCTACCTGTTGTAGGCAGTTGTCCTGCCCTGCATGAGCTGTGGCACTGCACTGAGAGGGCCTACACGGTGCCTGATCCCACCTCGTGCCTCTTCCCCCTCCCCAGCTCGCTGGGGCACAGACTCACCTGCCAGTGGTGGAAGACAGAGAGTGAGAAGGCTTGTCCCTGCGTGTGGGTCCTCAAGTCTGTCTCAAACCCAAAGGAGTCAATGGCTGGGATGAAGGCTTTGATGGTGTACAGAGGGGAGCCTGGGATCGGAGCATCTTGTGTCACGTGGCCTCTGCCAACATGTCAAAAGATTAGTCTTCCTGTATGTCACAGCATCCCAGACTGGTTTGGGTGGGAAGGGACATCACAGCCCCCCAGTGCCCCACTGCCACAGGCAGGGACACCCTCCCCCAGCCCAGGGTGCCCAAAGCCCCATCCAACCCGGCCTTGAACCCTGCCAGGGATCCAGGGGCAGCCCCAGCTTCTCTGGGCACCCTGTGCCAGGGCCTCCCCCCTCCCTGGGAAGGATTTCTGCCTCCCAGCTCCTCTCCAGCTGCCCTCCTGCAGCTGAAGGCTGCTCCCCTGGGCCTGGCCCTCCCTGCCCTGGGCACCAGCCCCTCTCCAGCTCTCCTGGAGCCCCTTAAGGGATGGGAAGGGGCTCGGAGCTCTCCCCAGAAGCAGCCTTCTCTTCTCCAGGCTGAGCCAGCCCAGCTCTCCCAGCCTGGCTGCAGAGCAGAGGGGCTCCAGCCCTCACATCATCTCTGTGGCTCCTCAGGACTCACTCCAACAGTTCCATGTCCTCCTTGTCCTGGGGACCCCCAAGCTGGACACAGCACTGCAGGGGGGTCTAATATCCCTTTATATACTCTCCCCTCAGACTCAGTGAGCACCAGACACAAACCAAACTGCGAGTGATCCCAGCCATCCCTCCCCACACAGCACAGGGGCTGGGAGCAGCCAAGGAACCTTTTGGCTGTCACTCAGACAGCTTCCAGCCTCTCCCCTCACTTCACACCCAGGGCTGGGAATGTCTCCAGCAGCCCAGATCCCCAGGGAGTAGCTGCTGCTTTGGAACAAGGTGAAAGCTGAGGGCAGCTCACCTCCGCCTCGCCAGCACCGTGTACACCGCAGACACGCAGTCGGCAGGAGCCTGCACCTCCACGAAGTAGTAGGGCTCCATCAAACGAGGGGTGGCCTGTGGGGAGAAAGGCACACAAGCCACTGACCCTCTAGCACCAGCAGCAGGGCAAAATTTGGTTCCAGTAAGAGTCAGAGACTGGTTTGCAACTCACACGCAGTGCCTGAGTGGGGATGGAAGGGTTCCTGCTGCCCCACGGCTGCCCAAACCCACGTCAAACACTGAATGGAGCTTATCTCCTTCAGGCTGTGAGTGCTTCCCTCTCCTGCACACCCACCCTTCCCAGCAAGTCAAACAGTAGGAAAAAAGGGGAGTCAGAGCAGCTGCACATGAGTTTCCAGCCAGACTGGAACGTGATTGCTTGTAAGACCCATCTGCCAACACACAAGGCCGCTGGCAGCATTCATGGAAGAAGGAGTCAGTTTAAACCACCACCCTTGGAGCAGAGCACAGCACACACACAACCCACACTCCCTGGGGCCCAAAGGAGCTGGAGCAGGAGGAGGTTCGGTCCTTGTGACGCACAGCCTGGTCCTCACCATCAGGAAGGCAGAGTAGACCACCCTCCGGGCCGTCGGGATGATCTGTCCTCCACCCCGGTGCAAAGGCTCCTGAGCGATCACTGCATCCAGGATCTTGAACTTCACGTTGCGGATCACTGAGGAAGGGCAGAAAATGAGAGGGGGTGACCCAAGGGGGATGTTCTCTGCCATATCAGCACCAGCTGCACTTCCCCAGGGACACCCAGCAAACAGCCCAGAGCCACCACCACAAGTTCTCCTAAATCTAATCCCAGCAGGGAAAGCACATGTCCCAGCCCTGCCTATGGGACAGCAGGTCGGCAGCTTGGGGAGACCTTATCACCACCTACAACTACCTGAAGGGTTAGAGAGAGATAGATGATGGTCTCTTCAGCCAGGGGACAGGAGATGGGACAAGGGGCAATGGGCTCAAGCTGTGCCAGGGCAGGGTCAGAGCAGATGGGAGGGAAAAGTTCTTCCCTGAAAGAGTTGTGGGGCTGTGGAACAGGCTGCCCAGGGAGGGGCTGAGTCACCTTCCCTGGATGTGTTCAAAAAAAGGGTAGATGAGGTGCTCAGGGATATGGTTTAGTTTAGGATGAGAATGGTTGGACTTGATGATCTTAAAGGTCTTTTCCAACCTTGTGATTCTGTGATTCTTGCAGGGTGCCCAGTGGTCTGCACCCAAACTATGTGTGAGTAGAGCCAGGGTCTGGGGGAGCTGGTTTGCCAGCTAATGGGCCCCAGTTTTAGGGAGATGGGAAGGGGTAGTGCCTGAGGGGCATCTGCAGCTAGGAAAAAGCAGGAGGTTCTGTTATCTCCCTTGTCACCCATTGCCAGAGCTGTGGGGTGAGAAGGGAAGTGGCTGCTGAGGGACAGCACCAGCAAAGCCTCCTCACAGAGGGATGATTTCATCAATCCTATCAGCTCCACTTCTCCACTGGTCCTACTTACATTCATCACAGAGAGGCCCTTCCCTGGTCCCCCACTGAAATCCCTGCACAATGCTGTCCTTCACAGAGCCCAGCAGCGACTTGTCTACCTGCAGACAGACAGACAGACAGACAGCTTCAGAGACCAGACCTGCACCACGAGGCAGTGACAGACAGACCCCAGTGCTTAAAAAACAGTTCCCAGAAGAGCAGCAATGTTCCCCCACACCCCCAGCACCCAGCCCTCCCTCTCATGGCTCCTGAGTAAACGAAGAGCCCCTATTTCAGCAATGCTGGAGGCAGGGTGTTTAGCTGCCAGCTTTGAGCACCACCTGGGAGGTAACAGAGCGTTTGCCAGCCAGTGGAGTGCAGTGGAAGAAGCAGACCTGAGATCCAGCAAACCAACACACACTCCAAAAGCATTAGGACCATGCTGCAGGTACTGGAAGGAGCAGACACCTCTCAGCACCAGAGGACAAGTGTCTCACCAGAACACAACCCCCTGCCTGCTTCTCACCTCCGAGGGCAGCGTATCGTCCACCAGGATGTTTGGGCCAGTGGCGTCTGGCCCAAAGGCCCAGATGGAACGGGCAGCCAGCAAATCCCAGTCATATTTGGTCTGGAAGAATTCCCCCAGCTTCTTTCTAATGGCAGAAGAGAAGAAACTTTAGGAAACAAGTACCTGACCTGAACTCCCAAGGTATTCACAGCCCCACAGCTCCTGCAGGCATGAAACTGCTTCAGTGCTCTGCCTGGTGCACCTCTTGTGTTGGGACAGAAGCTCCTGGAGTGCTCAATGGCAATGCCAGACCCAGGGTCCTGTCTGGAGGCTGCTGGCTGACACACTATGCACCCTGCAGATCCCAGCATTCCCCTTCTCCCCCAGCAATTTGACTCCAGGCAGATTCCTGCTCTCCCCAGATCACTCTTACCTGTTCCACGTTATCTGGACCACTTCATTTTCAATGTCCTCTGCAAGTCCCTTCTCCAGAGGCTCAGCAATCATCGTGATCTTGTTCCTGAGAAGAGAGACAGTTGCAATTAGTCCACAGAATGATGGAAATGGGAGTAATTGGCAGGACCCCAGGGACTGTGCACTGCCTCGAACAGCCAGGGAGATGAAGCCATCCGTGTCCTTCACTGTTACTGTCTTGCTTGTAAAGACAACCCGTGTCTACCAACTGCTCTCTGAAGCCTGTTTGTCTCCAGAAGCAGATTGCTAAAGGACAGGATGCTCCATCCCTCCTGCCAGATGTCCAGTGCTTGTCCAGGCTGCAGAAGGAAGCCCATGGGCCAGGCAGTATCTCTCTGTCAGAGCCGGCACTCTGACCCGTGGGATGTTGCCTCAGAGAACCTCACCCACACAAGTAACCTGCCCCCAGAGCAGGTCACTCCACAAGCCCAGCAGTTTGGACACTGACCTAAGACTGGAACCATTCTGTTCCCCAAAAATGAGGCTGCCACCCACAGAAAGGATACCAGGATGGAGGAGGGTAAGGAGAAGCCACAAGGGAACACGGGAAAGCTATCTTCCCTGAAAATTCAGCCATCAAAATGCCCCGTGCTCCTGGATTTCATTGAGCTCATGTTCCCTCACAGCCCTCCCTCCTTCAGACACATGCTGGGGAGCATGAGGAGACCAGGCTGTAAGGCCCCAGTGCACCACCAGAAAGGAGAAAAATCCATTTCAAGATGATAAATGGGGAAGAGAAGACAAAGCTTTTGCTCATGAAAAGTTTGGGGAGTTAGTGAAGGCAGCACCAGGCTCTTTGACACCTGCTCTAGGATCCCAAAACATCTCCTAGCCTGGGAAACACCTCACAACTGCTGGGAAGGTGGGAAATTCAGCTAAAAGAAAGGAGGATGTGGATCCATCTTTATTCCCTCTGCTCCGAGGGTTCCTGTACAGCACAGAAACACCCCTGGGACTCGAGGTGCTACAGAGGAGCTCCACAGAGCTGCTGCCAGGGCAGGATGCTGACTCAGGCTCATCCGAACAACAGCCACCAAGAACAAAGCCCTTGGAGGGGACAAAACCCAGTCTCTAGTGAAGCCCCTCATCTGCCCAGCACCCAGCTCACCCCCATGCTCTTACTTCTTGTTGGGTGTCTCAGCAAAGCATTTTAGGGAGGATGTTTCCACCACTGTCTCACAGAACGTCACCACTGGATCAGCGACCTGGAATAACAACAGGTTTGTCAGGTTTGCAGGGACTTTTCTGGGTTTCAAAAGGCAGTTTGAAACCTTTGAACATCCACAAGGGAAAAAAATAACCCTGGTTCACCTGCCAGTGTTTTCATGAGCCTGGTGTAGGAACCACAGAGGTCTGCACAGGCAGCTTCACTAATCCCCTTCCCTCAAATGGGACAGGAACATTTACACCTCATTCCAGGTATGAAAAGTTCTGCCCAGGTACAGGAACAGGCTGGCACGGGGTCAGACACCCATCTCCAAGCCAGTTTTCAGGCTTTCAATCACAATGGTGTGACAGGGTCAGGTTGTAGGTTACTTTTACACCCTAACAGCCTTTTCCTTTTAAAAGGACCCCACAAAATCCATGCTACATGTTCAGATAGGTTTATTTCCCATTCTTCTGAGATAGGGGGGACAAAACCCCCTCCCCAGCTGGGAAAACCCCTCTTGTTTCCTCACCTTGATATCAATCTCTGAATACATCTTCCGCAGATCGTGCATCACACAGTCCAGGTAGAGCTCCCCTGTCCCCAGGATAACGTGCTCTCCTGACTCTTCCACCTGAAGAATAAAGGCAGGGCTTCAGCTGGCAGTGTTACTGCTCACAGGCCCTTCCCTGAGGAAGCACTGGCTTTAAATGACAGAATCACAGGGGTTGGAAGGGGCCTCCAGAGCTCATCAGGTCCAACCCCCTGCCAAAGCAGGGTCCCTAGGACAGGGCACACAGGTCGGTGTCCAGATGGGGCTGGAATCTCTCCAGAGAAGGAGACTCCACACTCCCTGGGCAGCCTGTCCCAGGGCTCCCTCACCCTCACTGGGGAAAAGTTCTTCCCCATGTTGGTGTGGAACTCCCTGTGCTCCATCTTGAGGCCATCGCCCCTTGTCCTGTCCCCACAGACACAGAAAAGGGGCTGCCCATTTCCCCCTGTATCCCACCCTTCAGATATTGATAACCATTGATCAGATCCCCTCTCAGTTTCTTCTCTCCAGGCTGAACAGCCCCAGCTCACTCAGCCTTTCCTCACAGGGGAGATGCTCCAGGCCCTTCAGCATCTCCGTAGCCTCCTCTGGACTCTCTCCAGGAGATCCCTGGCTTTTTTATCCCAGGGAGGCCAGAACTGGACACAATCCTCCAGGTGGGGTCTGACCAGGGCAGAGTTGAGGGAGAAATAAACTGCTTAGGAGCAGAGCTCCCCAAGGAAAGCTCCCACAGCCTTTTCTGGCAGAATATGCTGAGATGCTCCACAGAAAGCCACTTCCCTGGCACAGCAAACTCTGTGTTTCTCTGCTGGATTTACTATTTCCTGCTATTTCCACATGGTTTCTGAGATCAACCACAACAGCATGAAAAAACCCACCCCAAGATAACCTGGAGTAAAAAACTCCTGAGGCAGCCCACAGCACAGGCTGCAAACAGCCCCACATACACCAGAGATACCTTAGTGGTAAGGGAGGGGTAACTCTTGTTGACTTTACGGAGACCATCTAACATCTTGGGGAGCTCTGAGGGGTTCACTGGCTCTACAGCTATTTTGATGACAGAGGTGGTGTTGAACTTCAAAGGACGGAAGATCTGAGCCTGGAAGGAGACAAGGAGCTGAGTTCTGCATCATGAGGTGGCCACTGGTGATGGGCACAGTGTTGGAAGCTGGTTTGTGTCCCTCAGCGTCACTTGTGCCCTGGCACCTTGGCAGAGAAGGTCCCTCTGGGGACAAAACCTCACTGGAGCTTTTGGGATGTGCTCCACCCCCCTGACTCTTGGCTCTGCTCTGTACCTCCTCATTGCCCCGAGGCTCTGTGACAGTGGCTGTCTTCACTATGGGCTGGTCCACTCCTTCAATCAGCACCCAGTTGCCAGCAGGAACACGGTTCACCTCGATGTGATACCTAAAAGCAGAGGAGCATCACTGCAGCGCTCAGGCCCCTTGCAGCACTGTCCTCCTCCCTCTCCCTGGCAGCAACAGCTCCAGCTGACTCCTCTCCCACACAAACCTATCCCCAGAGCTCTCCATACCTCGCCACCGAGATCCAGAGGCGTCCAACGGTGCAGATCTGGGAATCCTCCTCATCTTCCAGGGTGTAGTTTTCTCCAAGGACCTTCACAGGCTGCCCAGCGTGGATGGTACCACTGAGCACTCTGCCAAAGGCATGGAACTGAACACCATCATCTGTGCTGTACATTTTCGTTGTGTGACACATCAGAGGACCCTTTCCAGGAGAGAGAAATACAATAAACCTCTCTGAAAATACAACCAAGAAACAAGACACAAACCTGGTAGGACTCATGGATCATGGAATCACAGAGTGCTTTGGGTTGGAAGGGACCTCAAATGGGCAGGGGCACCTTTACTAGCCCCAGGGTGCCCAAAGCCCCATCCAACCCGGCCTTGAGCCCTGTCAGGGATCCAGGGGCTCCCACAGCCTCTCTGGGCACCCTGTGCTAGGGTCTCCCCACCCTCAGAGTGAAGAATTCCTTCCTCACATGTAACCTAACCCTGCCCTCTTCCAGCTTGAAGCCACTCCCCCTTGTCCTCTCAAAGAAATACTTCTCTGGACTTGCCAAGTTCTTAATTTCCTTCCACTGGAATCCTGACATCTCCTTGCCATGTATGGAGACCCCTGGAAAGACTTTGGTGGACTTTTTGTGGAGCTCTCCTCCCTCCTCTTGTGGAGCAGTAAACAGCAGTTTGGACAAGGATGTGAGAAGAAACCTCATCTGCTGGTCTGCAGAGAGCTGAGAGCAGAGCACCCAAGCCCCCACAGATCCCAGCTCACAGTTCCATAAAGTCACTCCACAACAGGGTGACAGTCACCACTGTACAGCTTCCTGTGGGTAACTATAGCTCATTAAATAAACAATTCATTTCTCTCTCCAGACATCAGAGCAAAAGTCACAGGCAAATTCCTCCCTAGTTGGCGTTGGTGGCTCCAGACAAGCTCAGTACAAGCTGTTTGAGGAGGAAGGGGCTTTGCAAGGCTCTGATAGGGAAGGTGCTACCTAACTAATGGAGGGTTATTTTTATCAGTACAGTTCAGAGCAGTTTTCTCACAGTTTGGAGAGAAAAAACATCAAACTTGAAGGCAAAGGGACAAAAAAAGGCTACAAAAGGCCACAAAATCACCCTGCAGTTCCCACATGCTCTTGAAGCCCTGACCTAGTCCTGTTCTTCTCTGAGCACTGTGAAACAATTCCCCTCTCAAGGGCAGCCCTGGCAGGCTGCTGAAGTTCCTCAGAGAGGAGATTTGTTTTGGTATCGGATGAGAGGTTTCCAAATGCTGGAAGTCAAATCTGTGCAGATGGCTGTCTAGGAGGCAGCTGCCCTGTCAAGGCAGAGGAAGGAGAACATATCTGCCAGGCTTCTGGACTCTGAGAGCAAAGCAGAAGAGTTTCCTTACGTCAGGGTCGCATTCGCTCATGGCCTCTCCTAGGTCAGAGTCGACACCACCGGTGTAGGTATGTTCAATTTTGGTCTTGGCTCCCACCTTTGGGGAGGGGATGTGCTGCACACACATGTCCACGAAGCCTGGAAAGGTAAATACCTCCTGAGAACATGATCAAGCAGGGGAAAGGAAAGAAAAGGAGCCAAATAACCACGAGTCAAAGCCATTGCGACCGCAGCGTGCCCACAGCAACGGGGAAGGTGTGAGCAGCGTCTCGAGCTGTCCCTGGGGAAGTGGTTTAATGTTTTCCTTTTGGGAGGCTGAGGAGGGAGCTGGCAAGGGAGCACCCCACAGCTGTAGCAAAGCCTTAACTCTGGGGGCATCAGACTAGGCTGTCAGAAAGGTTGGAGAATCACAGACTGGTCTGGGTTGGAAGGGACCCCAAGGGTCACAGAGCTCCAACCCCCTGCCACAGGCAGGGCCACCAACCTCCAGGCCTGGAGCTACACAAGGTTGCCCAGGGCCCCAGCCAACCTGGCCTTGAACACCCCCAGGGATGGGGTACCCACCCCCACCACTCCAGGCAGCCCCTTCCAGCCCCTCACCACTCTCTCTGGAAAGAACTTCCCCCTAATATCCAATTTAAACCTTCCTTCCTTCAGCTTCACTCCATCCCCCTTGTCCTGCCAGTCTCTGCCCTTTAACAAGCTGATTCCCCTCCTATTCCTCTGCTCCCTTCAGGGACTGGAAGGCTGCAATGAGGTCCCCCCACAGCCTTCTCTTCTCCAGGCTGACCCAGCCCAGCTCCCTCAGCCTCTCTCCATAGGGGAGCTGCTCCAGCCCTCTGAGCATCCCCGTGGCTCCTCTGACCCCTCTCCAACAGTCCCACATCTTTCTTGTACCGGGGGCCCAGCTCTGGACACAGGACTCCAGCTGGGGCCTCAGGAGGGCAGAGGGGAGGAGAAGACACACAGCAGGTACCTGTGAATTCCCCAAAGAACTTCTTGCAGACAAGCCGCAGGAGGGGCCGGATGTTCAATTTCAACTCCTCTTTGGTCAAGTGGATGCCAAGTTCATCCAGAGTCCTGGGCAGGGTCGTGTCCACATCTCCCACCACCTGCAAGACAAGGAGCAACGTTCAGCTGTGCTGGGGGGCTCCAAGCCAGGAACATCTAGGTGCAGCTTCACACACCAGCCCTCACCCTCAGGGTTCCTGCCCTGCTGCGTTTAGAGCTCACAGGACCATTTAACTGGTTCAAACTGGCACTTGGCTGATATTCCAGAGAGCAAAAGGCAGCTCTAGGCAAATATGAGGATGAATTCACAATGAGCAACCATTAAGGAGCTGCCCACAATCCCTCTGCACCCCGAAACCCAGGAATCCCTGAGAATCACCCTGTGTAAGTCCCACAGGCTCCAGCCACACCACTCCCGGTGCTCAGCCCTCAGCTGCTCCCACCTGGAACTACAGGGAGAAGGAACCTCCACGTACCTGAGCCAAGATCTTGTAGAGGGGCTCCAGAATGAACTCCACGAAGCTGCGCTGGGAGCTGCTCGTTGGGGCCTTCTTAGTGAACTTGCGGCTGTTGGGAGACCGAAGGAGACGTGAGGAGCCAGGACCCTGCAGCCCACAAGCGGCCCTACACAGCACAGCCTCTGCTCTTCCCAGGTTATCTCCTCCCTCCCAATCCTCCTGGGAAGCCCTCAGAGAGTCACATTTACTCCCAACAAAGGCCAGAGGAAGCTCTCTGCTCCCAGTTATGGGAGTCTGGAGGATCACATGGATTCACACCAGGCAGGAGGCCTGACTCAACCCCTCCCAGATACTGCTCCATCATGGGATCAAAGGACAGCTCAGGTTGGAAGGGTGGTCATCCAGTCCATGTTTTACAGGGAAAGGAGGGAAAAGCCCAACAATAAGCTAACAGATATTTAAACAGGTTCCTTACGTCTTCGGGTTGAAGTAGATGTCACCCCAAAGCCGCTTGGCAAACTCCTGGTAATTGATGTCTCCTAAAAGGACAAAGCAAATGGCACAAGTCTCTCAGCTGACACCATATTTCTCTCACCTTGGAAATCTCTGGGGTTTGGCTTTTCAAACAACCTGGAGGATTTAACAGATCAATGCTGGACTAGTAGGCCCTGAGCTGGGGAAACCAGGCAGAGTGGGAAACAGCCCACTGAGGACCACAGCAGCAGCCCAGCTACACTGTGGGCTTAACCACTTGCTTCTCACAAACACTTCAACTCTCTCAATTACACCCAAGGTTATCCCAGACGTAGACACAGACTGGGAGAAGAGCTTCTTGAGAGCAGCCCTGCTGAGGACTTGGGGATTCTGCTGGATGAGAAACTTAACATGAGCCAGCAGTGGCTCTTGCAGCTCAGGAGGCCAATGGGATCCTGGGCTCCATCAGCAGAGGGGTGGCAGCAGGGACGGGGAGGGGATTGTCCCTCTCTGCTCTGCCCTGGGGAGGCCCCAGCTGGAGTCCTGTGTCCAGAGCTGGGGCCCCAACACAAGAAAGATGTGGGACTGTTGGAGAGGAGCCACGGAGATGATCAGAGGGCTGGAGCAGCTCCCCTGTGGAGAGAGGCTGAGGGAGCTGGGCTTGTTCAGTCTGGAGAAGAGAAGGCTGTGGGGGGACCTCATTGCAGCCTTCCAGTCCCTGAAGGGAGCTTATAAGCAGGAGGGGATTCAACTTTTTAAAAGGGTAGACAATGACAGGACAAGGGGGAATGGATTAAAACTAAAGGAAGGAAGGGTTAGATTAGATATTAGGGGGAAGGTTTTTACAGAAAGAGTGGTGAGGGGCTGCAACAGGCTGCCCAGAGAGGGGGTGGGTACTCCATCCCTGGGGGTGTTCAAGGCCAGGTTGGATGGGGCCCTGGGCAACCTTGTGTAGCTCCAGGCCTGAGGTTGGTGGCCCTGCCTGTGGCAGGGGGGTTGGAGCTCTGTGATCCTTGGGGTCCCTTCCAACTCAGACCATTCTATGATTCTATGAAGGTTAGGGCTGAGCAGAGCTGGGCTGCCAGACCCCACGCTGCAGGAACCCCACTACATCTGCTTCACTCTTCTAACACTAAACACCACAACCTGAGGCTGCAGTGCCAAGGTGCTGGGATGGCTTACACCCCATCTGCCCCACGGGCTGATCAGAGGCATTTTCTGCCTTGTTGAAGATCTCCAGGTTCTCTTCTCTTTCCCAACTGATGCACTAAGTGCCTGGCTGAATACCCCAGCGCTGACAGAACAGCAGCAGTGCTCAGCTGTCACGGTAGATTTACAAATAATAAGACAGCAGTGATAATTTACAGCACTTCCCAAACAAGCTTTTGCTGTGGGCAGATGTGCAAGCATAAGAAATTTCACGGTGGCTGCGGTTCTGACAGTTAAACTGCTATAACTCCTGTTATCTGAAGTGTGGTGGCTGCACACAGAATCCCTGGTGGCCACAATCTAGTGTTACTGCCTTCAAGTACCCACTCTGCTCATGTCCCAGTGGCATCTCCTACAGACAGTGCCCACGTCTTTAGCAGTCCCCCAAGGAAGGGGCATCATCCCAGCAGGCATGGAATCAATGCCACGACACCCAGGGAGCTCATTTATTTCTCCAAACTCACGAGGACACATGATAGGCCTGAAACATCAGTGCCTGACCTCTACAACTTCATCCTCCCTCAGGCTAACTTCTTTGCAAGAGCTCAGCCAGCTGCTTTACAACATCCTCCTTCCACCGCTCGTGGCTCCTTACAGATCACCCCAACTCCCCAGCGTGAGACTTCAAAAACCCTGGCTGTACTGCTGGCCACTTTCACAAGTGGCAGATTGCCTTCAGTGGACACCAGGGAACAGACAATTAAATCAAAGCCAGGAAAAGAGAGTTTCTTAAAAAAGAAAGAGGGCAAGAGTGCAAAACCTTGCGGGGCCAAGCTTGTGCCCAGCTGCAGCTGAGTCTCAGACTCTGGAGACCTTTGTGAAAAGGCAGGCAGGACTTAACCACTTCACTCCTGAGCTCTGCTGATAGAGAAGGAAAGCACAACACCTACACCCCTGCACTCCAGCACAACACCTACACCCCTGCACTTCAGCACAACACCTACACCCCTGCACTCTACTGTCGTAGCTGGGCTCATTTTTTCTGCTTAAAGGCACATATAAAACATGGCTTCTGACCCAGGAAACATTTCTCAGGAGAAATTATGTAGCTAAAATAAGTCAGAACTGTGTTCCTGCCTTTTACCAGCCAGGGCTCTGATCTGCAGAACATCTCAACTCCCAGAGATTCAAAACTGCATACGCTGTCCCTGTATCTGCAGTGAAAGCTGGACAGCTCAGAAAGCCTCAACAAAATCAGTTAGCAAGTGAGATGTTAAAGTGCAGGAGGTTTCTGGAGAGGCCTCACCATATGTGTCTGCATAAATCTTTGCGAACGATCCCAGCGTGAAGCAGATGCTGTACTGTGAACTGGAGAAACACACGTTCCCCAGAAGGGGAGACAGGACCAGGTTCTCATCGGTGGAATACATGCTGAGAGGAGACAGTTTAAGAGACAAGAGAAACAAAAATAAAAAATCAATGTTATGAACCCGAGGAAGAGGCTTAAATCCACCTCAGACACCAAACAGCAGCATGGATTCTGCGCTGCCAAACAGCACCTTAAAACTGGCCACAGCATGTGTGCCATGGGAGCTTCAGGGTCTGGATGATTTTATGACTAAAGGCCTAAAACTGAAATTGTTACTGGCACAATTGCTTCATACTGTTTGCCAGGTAGAGTTTTTCTTCCTCTAAAAGAAGGCAGTGAGGTTGGTGAAGCGATTCAAGGCAAGAAATGCAGGGATAGAACTGAGTTGAAACTCAGCATCCTGCTCTGAGCTGCTCAATGCCAAGAACGACTGAACAGACACACATGTAGTGAGCTCCTGTGCAAACTCAGGTTGGGGTTACACAGGCTTCAGTGTAAACACATACAAATCAGAGGGAAGAGCCCTCAGAAATGATGCACTGCTACTGTGAAGGCCAGAGCGGATGTCCCTCCCTTCCCTGGGCAGGGTCTCACAAGATCTGACCATGGCAATAGGAGAGTCTCTTGTCAGGGGCTGGGACAGCAAGCTCCTATTCAATTTGTAATAAGGGTTTGGGAGCTTTGAGAGACCCCAGCCTACAATTTGGGATATAGCCTGGACAATCTGGGTGTATCTGACACATTCACAAGCACAGAAGTTCCCTGCTGCAGCCATGTGTCCACTTTCCCCACTTTTTAATGGGGAAAAAGGAGCTGGTCCCATGAAGCTTGTCAGAATTCAGGCAGGATTGGCCCTCCCTCTATAATTCAATATATTGGCTGAGATGAATTTTCAATTTCTAATGGTTCTTCCTGCACCATTTCCCACAATTCAACTTGTGAAGAGACAGAGCTCCCAAGTTTCCAGGCAGTCACAAGGCTCATGGAGAGAAGCACCCATGATGGAAGAGGGACAGCAAGTGGCAACCACATGTCCCCCCAGTCCCTTTACCTGATCAGACCATTAACTTCATCAACGATGTGTCGGAGTTTGTAATAAGCATCTGTAGGGGGTAACTTCAGCTCCAGGATCAGCCTGTCTATCTTGTTGATGCACACAGTCACTGCAAGCCTCTCCTGCACTGCGTGCTTGATCAGCCTCTCCGTGTTCAGCATCACCTGCAGGGGGAACAAGCACAAAACCACCTAGAGAAAGCTCTTCCCAAAATGCTCTCTGAGGCACGACAAAGAAAGCAGCGACCCTTATGCACAGGGCTGCAGAGAAGCCTGAGCTCAGCCACCAGCCATCAAATCATCTCCCTGAAATGGAGAATTAGGTGCTAACCCAACCAAATTCCTTGAATCCTACCCCTTGGACATCTCAGATATAAATAACCTGCTGGATTTTTATGAGGATGGAAATGCAAACAAGTTAGATAATCGGCCTACAGGTCACACACGTGACGTCAGCCCTGGATAAAGAAGCCAGAGGCTTGAGTCCCTGTTTTGGCTGGAAAACACTCTCACTTCCCAAAGTGTCCTCCAGGAATCCTTCACCACAGAAAGCTGAACCCATCTGAGCCCTTCATGCCAAAGCAAAATCAAAGACCTGAGTGGAAGAGGTTTTGCTGTTAACCCCCAGGAGAACCTGACACTCACCCCCTCAGCTGCATCGATGAAGAGCACAACGCCATCCGAAATACGCAGGCCAGCTGTCACCTCATCAGAAAAATTGACATGACCTTCAAAAACACAAACCAGTGGTGAGGACCAGAGTAAACCCTGACACGAGCAGCATGGAGGGTGGAAAGCTGTCCCTCTGCTCTGCAGCTTGCTCTGGTCACTGGTATCCAGCAAGGCAGAATGACTTCTTCCTCACACAGTGACCCAGGAGTGGCTGCCAGAGCTCTGCACAGGGATTCACTTCAGATTTAAAGCTGTTTTTTGAGAAGAAACACAACAACTTGTTTAACAGGCACTTTTTGTCACATTCATTACTGTTTTTTCTCACAGCTCTGTGCAAGTGCTTTAGGAAAAGGAGGAAGATTCCTTCTCACCAAAGAACAACAGATGCCTCTCTCTCCAGCCTCCTCCTGCGCTCTAACCTCCCTCATCTTGAGCTAGAACTCAACAGATGTGTCCCAAGACCCTCATTGCTAAAGCCTGGCCTTGATTTCTTACAAGAAGTTGATCCATGATTATGTTTCCCCCACAGGAGCTTGTCAGAGGCTCGAGGGAACTTGGCTGGGGAGCAGCATTTGAGAAAAGCACAGTCCCCACCACACGACACCTGGAACATCCAAGTCTCCACACGCTTCTCATACACTTGAGTGAAACACATTTTCAGCCCCATTAGCCCTCAATTAGACCTGCTAATCAGAAACACAAGCCTAACAAAGGCAGCAGCACAGTTGTTACTACTGGAAGTGATTTCAGAAGAATGAGTTTAGCTAAAGGCTCAGGACTAGGCTGGAATCATCTATGAAAAAACCAAACGTGATCCAAAACACGTGTTTCTGCCTGTGAAAGAGAACTTCCCAGAGTTTCACTGCCCCAGTGTGACACTTCTGGATGAATCTGTGAGGATTTGGGGTATAAATTCTTTCTTTGTCTTTCTGAGAGCCCATGCTACACAATCCCACCACAATCCAACACAAGAGCTCTTTGAAGGCCCTCATTACACAGCACCACAGATGTTTTCCCTGCTCTACCCTGTCAGTAGCGCTGTCCAGAGGACCAAGGAGGTTTATTAACAAGAGAAACCTTCATTCACATGGTCATGTATCTGCTCTGCACACCAAATGCATCCCAAAGCAGAATGTTCTGGATTACAGAGTCACCTGGAGTGTCAATGATGTTGAAGAGGAAAGATTTTCCTTTGGTGTCTGGCAGAACAATGGTCACTGGTGTGCTCTTGATCCCTACTCCCCTCTGCAGGGCAGGAAAACAGGATTAGCAGTTAAAAGAAAAAAAAAACAAAACAAAACATCACCATGTAGAGATGTAAAATACAAGCAAAGAAAAATCAGAGATGGAAAGTGGCAAACATCCCCTCAGGACACCCTGTTCCTCCCAGGGAGGGAGTTACAACCTCAGGCTGCTGCAGCATCCAGCCCAGCACCTCCATCCATACTGGCTCAGCCTGCAGAGCCACCACGGCACAATCCAGGCCCCATTCCAGCTGGGGATGTTCAACATACACCACCAGAGACCAAAGACATGGCTTTCTGAGCTTTTCCCCTTCTGCTGCTATCAAGTTGTACCTTGAAGGGCAAGACTTGATCACCCACCACATAAAGCAGGGCATTAAGAGGAAAAGAAAGAAATGATTTACAGGAAAAGAAGGGTAGATGAGGTACTTAGGGATATGGTTTAGTTTAGGATGAGAATGGTTGGACTTGATGATCCTCAAAGGTCTTTTCCAACCTTGTGATTCTGTGATTGTCCTGGTCACAACAATATTCAGTGAGTAATAAAGTAAGATTCCCATTCATACCCAACCACATGGAGTCAGAGCACCCAGCTAGGAGTTCCCATCAAAGGAAACTAAGGAGAAATATGTTTATTGTGAAATCACAGTCTTTCTGCTCATCCAGCACTGCCATGAGCTTCACCTTCCACCTCCTCCTCTCACTAAAAACAGGAGTTACCCTCAGTCTGGAAAAGAGAAGGCTGTGGGGGGACCTCATTGCAGCCTTTCAGTCCCTGAGGGGAGCTTATAAGCAGGAGGGGATTCAGCTTTTTAAAAGGATAGACAATGACAGGACAAGGGGGAATGGATTAAAACTAAAGGAAGGAAGGTTTAGATTAGATCTTAGGGGGAAATTCTTCCCAGAGAGAGTGGTGAGGTGCTGGAACAGGCTGCCCAGAGAGGTGGTGGATGCCCCGTCCCTGGGGGTGTTCAAGGCCAGGTTAGATGGGGCCCTGGGCAACCTTGTGTAGCTCCAGGCCTGGAGGTTGGTGGCCCTGCCTGTGGCAGGGGGTTGGAACTCTCTGATCCTTGGGGTCCCTTCCAACTCATACCATTCCATGATTCTATGATACCCCTGTGCTGGGATAACTCTGCTATAGGTTATCAGCATCACACAGGTTATCACCTCAGGTAAATAAAATCATATATGGTGATGAGGGTTGGGTTGCAGGGAATGGAAGAGAGTTGGAGCAGGGATCTTACTGAGGCAAACAAGAGGAGATCATGTCCCTGATTAAAAAGAATTTAAATCAGGAAGGCACAAAAAGATGGTGAAATGGAAGAGGAAACTGCCTACAGTAAGAAAGTGTGAGTCAAGTGTGAGACAACTGGATGAAAATCTCCAGGCTCACTTACCTCCTGCTCTGTGAACAATATATCAGTGTAGCAAAGCTGCAAAGACAAAGGCAGAGCATCACATTTTGACATTTAGTGTGGAGCAGGACACAGTAACTCTGTACACATGGTCCCAGTGTCAAGTGAGAGACAGGATCAGGACAGAGCTCTGGTTTTCCAACTCCATGTTCTGATATTAAACCACATTTTCCCCATGTCATGCTGCCTCCAAGTGTAAAGCCAACCTGTGTTCCCCAGGGCAGGAACACACCCCCAGTTTACTTACATCCTGGTCGTAGCGCTTCCGGATTTCTGGGTGTGTCTGTTCTATCAGGCAGTCAACAAAACAAGTCTGAAAAGTATCAGAGCACAAGAGAAAGGAGGTGACTGTGTTCAGACAGAGAAATCACACAGAATCACAGAACTGTAGGGGTTGGAAGGGACCTCGAGAGATCATCGGGTCCAACCCCCAAATGCAATCACAAACCCATCCCTCCAGCAGCAGACATAGAGGAAGTCAGAGCACGGTGTGCTCTTGATCCCTACTCCCCTCTGAATGGCAGGAAAACAGATTTGTCATTTAAAAGTAAAAAAACCAAACCAAAACATCACCATGTAGAGCTGTAAAATACAAGCAAAGCAAAATCAGAGAGATGAAAAGCAGCAAACATCCCCCCCCAGGACACCCTGTTCCTCGTGGCCACGTGGCTGAAAGAAAACCCATGAGTAACTGTGCTTGCAAGGGGAGCAGAAAGCATTGAGGGATCAGGTAAGCACCAAACAGGCCATTACTGCCACCTGGTAGGTGTTGGGAGAGTCACCCTACCTTGCCATGGTGGAGGTGCCCACACAGAGTCACGTTCCGAATCAGCTCCGAGTTATCCATCAGATCGGCCAGGAAACTGGAAGAACGAAACACAAAAGACTGTTGGAGGCTTCTGCTGTGTCTAAGAAAAGCAAGCACCATTTCAGCTACACTTTCAATCCAAGGTGCACCTTCCCCCCCCCACCTCAGCCCTAAAATCCTTTCCAAACTTTCACTCTGCCAATGCCCTGCGGAGGAAGAATCCCACTTTCCAGATGGGGAGGACAAGAGAGTTGGAGTCCTAGACAGATGGTGGTGGGTGGGAGGATATGGAGCTGGTAAAACTGCCAGCAATGGAATATTATTGAGTATTTTTCTCCTCTTCTCGTCAGTATTAGATCAAAAGTCACATCCATGCACTCAGATGATGAAATGCTTCCACTCAAATAGTGGCAGGCAGTCAAGGAAATCTCAGAGCTGGGTAACAAGCACCCCACACAGTTTTAAAAGGCAGCTACAGGGCTCTGCAGAGCATTAATTCTGATTTTCAGGTCTTAAAACAGTGATATTCCCAGGGACTCAGGGAAACAGAACATGATGTACATCTTTTGGGGCAGTCAGCTCCACACAGACCCCAGCCAAAACACAACTGAGATCCTAAATTACCAACTCCTCTATAAAACAAGTGTCCATTGCCAGGGGGCTGCTGATAATAAGTGCCATCAAATAATCTCCTTTTTCACAACACTTTAATTTTCACAATAGGCTTCTTAAAGTACAGGGCATTTTGATTAAGAGCTAAAAAAATACAAAAATCAATAATAATACTGATTAAAAGCTTGCTTATTGGTCTTAAAATAAGGCTAAATGGGAAATCAATTCCAAGCTTGCAGGTTCCTGGTTAAGTCTCACAGGGAATTTCTCCTGGCTCCATTTATATCAACAACCAGGATGAAGAAGAATTCATTATAGATGGAATGAGCAGAGGACAGAGGGAGCAGGAAAGCTGAAGATAATGAAGAGCTCAGGTCATTGCCTATGAGCAAAATGGGCAGCTCAGGAAAAGTAAGACCCAGCCAGGTTTTGGGTTGGATCTGGCTGTATCCAAGATCTCCCTGATCAACGTGGCTGAAGTGACAGTCTCAGGGGATGGCCCTGAGAAGCAGCTGTTCAAAAAAAAGGTCCCAGGCATCCAAGTAACCAACTGATTGAAGAGGAAATCCAGTGGGAATTTTGTTGCTGGGAAATAACAGGATGCTTGGTGCTACACAGAGGGATTGCTCACACAGTCTGGCACGCAGGGAACGGCTGCTCAGCCTGTGGCTGGTTCTGGGATCTGCACTTGAAGAGGATGATTAAAAATTGGAAAAAGCTCTGCCTGGCCCTGAAGTGGTGTAGGGAAAGATGAGCCTAACGAGACACTCAGGCAGCTCAATCTGTTCAGCCTCAAATAGAAGGTGGCTACAGAAACACACAGTCCCCATGGGGATGCAGAGCCCCTCTGCCCATTGACTAAACAGAGACAGGGATGTGGAGATGATATATTTACATAGAGAAAGTAAAGGACTGGGTTTCTTCCTTCCTAAAGATATTATATCTCACATTATAAATTCATTTGGGTCATTTTCTGGGAGTGTTTCTCCCAACACTGGTATCCCAGGGGCTGTTCTGTGGGGTACAACCAGCCACCATCAAGCGCAGCAGCACGTTACGCTGACCAACACACACACAACCAGCCACATAAAACCTCCCCTCACAAAGCCCTCCAGGATGGCAGGAATTAAGCTGAGGCAGCAGGAAGCCAACAGACACCAGGATCAACCCAAACCATCCCAGTACAAGGCATGTCACACACTGCTGTGTAAGGATTTCTTTGAGCCAGTCTCCAGTAAACCTGCCCCACAAGGGCTTCTGACCACCAAGCTGTGTGTTGGCTGGTGAGGTAAGGTTGATATTCCATTCCAGAAAACTCTGCACTGTGCTGCATGCTCTGGAGGGCAAATATCTGTAAATATTAGTCCTGGCCTTTCTTCTTCTTTGGTTTTGATTCCAGATCTGGGAAGCAGCTGCACTGTTACTGGTATCAGTAAGAATTAAAAAAAAGCCAATGCCCCCTGCAATCTGCCTCCTCCAGAGAGTATGCACCCCTCTGGCTCCCCACCTTTCCCTCCAAACAACAAAGAGAGAGGAGATCACACCACAGATGGCTTCAGCCAACATTCATGCTTATAAAACCCCTACATGTTACTTACTCCATCTCATAGACAGTGACCGGTAACGTCTGTTCCATCAGAGAGAATTTTTTGGTTTTCACAGGTTTAATAATAGGCTCTGAAAGCAAGAGAAAGAACAATGAGCCACCATCACCAGGGACCCCAACCCAGCAGGAGCAGCAACAGCTGCAGGGAACAGGGACCTGTGCAGATAAACACATGGGTTTGAAGCTGATGGATTCTTCCAGCTTCTCTCAAAGCAGTGGGACTATGAGGTGGTTGTAGGTCCTTTCTAACCAAACTATTCTACAAGGATCCAGTGGGGTGATTTCAAGGCAGTTTTATTCCTCATTCAGTCCCTCTCCAGTGTCTGCTGCCACTTGTTTCTCAAACCATTTGTAACACCCAAAATCCACCCCCAGGCAAACCAGCCTGCACGTTCTGCGAGGGAATTCTAAAGGTGCATTAAAAGCCCTCAGGGAGAATGGAAGGGGACCAATTCTTCCCTTTCCCAAGGATCCATTGGGAAGAGCCTTCTCCTCCCTCCTCCCTGACTCACTGCTTCCTCAGCACCTACCAGTGAGAGGCTGTGTGTCTTCCTCTTGCACTATCGTCTCTACTTCGGGGCCGTAGACCTCCTCAGCGGTGGGGTAGTACTTCTTGTCCTCATGCAGCACCACCTCCATCCCAGGGTGGTCCTCATCATGGTCCCCCATGTCATCATCGTCATCATCATCCTCGAGCTGCAACCAACACTCATGTTTAGCTCCTGCCAAAGCACTTTACAGTCACTGGTGGCCCCAGTAGGTACAGGAAGCTGGAAGCTTCCCCCAGGCCTGACAGAGCAAACACCAGCCAGGCTCAAGGCCAGACCTGCTGCTTCTTGTCCCCAGAGAAAGGAGTGAGAAGGTGTGAGAGGCTCTGCAGGTGCCAAGGTCAGTGAAGAAGGAGGAGAGGAGGTGCCCCAGGTGATGGAGAATGAGATTCCCCTGCAGCCTGTGGGGAAGCCCATGGTGGAGCAGGTGGAGACACAAGGAAGATGCTGTGACCCACGTTGGAACAAGCCCCTGGCAGGACCTGCTGCCTGTGCAGAGAGAGACCCCACATGGGAGGATTGCTGGGGGGCTTGTGACCCCGTGGGGGACCAGGCTGGAGCAGTCTGGGCCTGAGGGACTGAGAGACACGGGCAGCTGGGGAAGAGCTGAAGCCCCCTGGGAAAGGACCCAGGTTGGAGAAGTTCCTGGAGGACTGTCTGCTGTGGGTGGGACCCCACGGTGCAGCAGGGGAAGGGGGTGAGGAATGCACCCCACCACCCCCACACCCCCCAGCTAAGAAGGAAAACAACTCATGAGGAACTGACCCAAACCCCCATTCCCCCAGTCCCTGCCCCTCCCCGTGCCTCACTGGGGGCAGAAGGGAGCAAAGTCTGCTGAGAAGGGGGGTGAGGGGAGGTGCTTTAAGATCTGATCCCACTTCTCATCCCCCGACTCTGGTGTCACTGGGGGTGCAGGGCAGGGTCATCAATTAGAGAGTTTTCTGTCCTTTATTCTGTGTTGAGTCTGTTCTGCCCATGATGCTGACTGTGAGATGATCTCTCCCTGTCCTTATCTCCCCTCCTGAGCCTCTCAATATCTATTTTCTCCCCTGTCCAGCTGAAGAGGGGAGTGAGAGAGCAGCTTTGGTGGGTGTCTGGCCTCCAGCCAGGGTCAAACCACCACAAGAGGTGACAATGGAAAGCAGGCTCACAGAGACACCCACACAGGCAGCAACTCCTGCCCCACATACACAACAGAACCCCACTCGGGCATAACCCCCATCACACACAGACACCACTTGCAGACCAACAAGAAGGGGCTCCCAGCCCTCTGATGCTACCCCCCCATGGCAGCACAGCCCCTGCTGCCCTCCCTGCCCTCATGCCTCTCCTCCAGTGCCCGTGGAGCCTCGCTCTGCCTTCACCACCCAGGAGTTGAGCCCCTTGCAAGGCCTCACCGAGCAGATACAGACCCTCTGCCTGACAGAGCACAAACCCACCACAGCTCAAGCTAGAGAAGCTCCAGTTCAAACCCTGATTCAAGGAGCAACTTCATCTCCCCCTTTAGCACCAGAACAGGGGAGCAGCTCTCACCGAATCCTTTAAAACCCAAACCCCCCCCGACCCTCAGGAGGGAAACTCCACAACTGAACAAAATCCCACCCGCAGAACCAGAGCCCGGCACGGAACAGTCGTTACCAGGAACTCACGAGGAGTGTGGTGCCCATCTGCTGCCCCCACAGGGGTTACGGACGGGCTGAGGCCTGCGCCAGGCTCCCGGAGCCGCTTCCCGCCCCCCCCGTCCCCACCGCTCACCTCATCCAGGTCCTTCGACTCTCTGCCCAGCTCGTCATCGTCATCGTCCGAGTCCAGCTCCGGCCCGATGTAGTTCCCGAACTCATCGTACAGGTCGGTGTCCATGCTGGGGGCGGGAAGCGGATTGGACGCGGCCGCAGCACGGATTCCTGCCCCCGCCGCACCGGGGTTCCCCGCCCGGTAAGGCCCAGGTCCCGACCCCGACCCCGACCCCGACCCCGGCCCCCGGCCCCGGCCCCGGCCCCGACCGTGCGCGACCCCCAGGCCGGCCGGCCCTTCCTCCCTCCCGCCCCTCAGGGAGCCCTGCACGGCCCCGGCTGCCCGCCGAGCGCACCCCACCCCTCCCCGGGTGCCCCAGGCCTACCTCAGCCCCGGCCCCGGTCCCGCTCTCACCCGCCGCGCTGCCCTCGCCGCCGGCGCCGCCGACACCGATGCGGAAGGACCGGGGCTGCCCGTGGCGCCTGTCACGACAGAATCCTCAGCGTCTGCAGTCAGCACGACGTCCACGGGGGCACAAGAAGCCGGAGACGGTTCCGACGGGGTCGCGGTGGCCGCGGGCCGGGCCGGATCGCTCGTTGCGGCGGGGTCGGTTCTGTCAGGCGCGGTCGGGTCAGCCCCGCCGGGGCCTCGCGCCGGGCTGCTCCGTCGCTATGGCGATGGGAGGAGAAGCCCGCGCGCGGCGGCGGGAGCCCGGCTGGGGCGGCGGGGCTGTCGCGATAGAGCGAGACCCGGTGCGGTGCGGGGCCCGGCGGGGCTGTCGCGATAGAGCGAGACCCGGTGCGGGGCTGTCGCGATAGAGCGAGACGCGGTGCGGTGTGGGGCTGTCGCGATAGAGCGAGACCCGGCGCGGTGCGGGGCCCGGCGGGGCTGTCGCGATAGAGCGAGACCCGGTGCGGTGCGGGGCCCGGCGGGGCTGTCGCGATAGAGCGAGACCCGGTGCGGTGCGGGGTTGTCGCGATAGAGCGAGACCCGGTGCGGTGCGGGGCTGTCGCGATAGAGCGAGACCCGGTGCGGTGCGGGGCCCGGCGGGGCTGTCGCGATAGAGCGAGACCCGGTGCGGTGTGGGGCTGTCGCGATAGAGCGAGACGCGGTGCGGTGTGGGGCTGTCGCGATAGAGCGAGACGCGGTGCGGTGCGCGCCCCGGCGGGGCTGTCACGATAGGAGTGGGCTTCCACCTAACTGGTAGCGCTGTCACGACAGGAGCGAGGGTCCTCAGGGCCGATGGTGTGTGCAGCCTGGTGACGCTGTCACGACAGGAGTGGGCGCCCTGGGGCCTGTTGTGACCGGTCTCTGAGGCCAGCCCCGGCAAGGCTGTCACGACAGGGCCCTGTCCCCACATCCCCCCTGTCCCCACAGCCTGAGGTCCCGCGATGGAAGCGGGCGGAGCGCTGGAGCCCGGGGCGCTGGAGCGGGAGCTGCGGGCGGCGCTGGCGGCGGACGAGCGGCGGCAGCGGGAGAACAGCGCCAAGCTGCGGGCTGTGCGCCAGCGGGTCGCCTCCTACGAGGAGTTCAGGTCGGATGGACAGACGGACAGGGGCCACCCGGGGCAGGGGGGTGGGTTTGGGGGCTTCCCACCCCAGGGGGATCCATGGATGCCGTCGCCGAAGCTTTGCCCAGTGTGGGGAAGCTCCGGCCATGGGGCCAACCCCACCTCACAGGCGGTTTGGGAGCTCGTCCCTGGGACAGGAGGAACCACCTGAGCCCCTGAGCGGGGTAATAAGATGCTGAACTCAAATGAATCCACAGAACCCACACCCAGTGCAAGCTGCACCCAGGCCCCAGAGCCTGGGGGGATTCAGGGTCTTCCCTCTGGAAGTCCCAAAGCCACCGAAATGTGTAAGGAGAAAGGCAGGAGGACGCAGTTGTGTGGGTTCCTCAGGCCCTGGATCTGGAGGAACTGTTGGGTGGAAGTGTCCAGCTCCTGGGGAGTGAGCCCCCCCCAGTGCCCCCCTGCCACAGGCAGGGACACCCCCCTCCCAGCCCAGGGTGCCCCAAGCCCCATCCAACCCGGCCTTGAACCCTGCCAGGGATCCAGGGGCAGCCCCAGCTTCTCTGGGCACCCTGTGCCAGGGCCTCCCCCCTCCCTGGGAAGGATTTCTGCCTCCCAGCTCCTCTCCAGCTGCCCTCCTGCAGCTGAAGGCCGTTCCCCTGGGCCTGGCCCTCCCTGCCCTGGGCACCAGCCCCTCTCCAGCTCTCCTGGAGCCCCTCAAGGGATGGGAAGGGGCTCAGAGCTCTCCCCAGAGACAGCTCCTTCTCTTCTCCAGGCTGAGCCAGCCCAGCTCTCCCAGCCTGGCTCCAGAGCAGAGGAGCTCCAGCCCTCACATCATCTCCGTGGCTCCTCAGGACTCACTCCAACAGCTCCATGTCCCCCTTGTCCTGGGGACCCTGAGCTGAACACAGCACTGCAGGGGGGTCTCCCCAGAGCAGAGCAGAGCAGAGGGGCAGAACCCTCTCCCTCAACCTGCTGGTCCTGCTGCTGGTGACACAGCCCAGGACACAAATGGCCAGTGCACATTGCTGGGTCATGTCCAATTCCTGAACTGCCCGTACCCCCAGGCCCCCCTCTGCTGCTCCATCCTTCATCCCCAGTCTGTTCTGATGCTGGGGTTGCCCCCACCCATGTGCAGGCCCTTGCACTTGGCCTTGCTGACCTTCACGAGGTCCACATGGGCCTCCAGCCTGTCCAGATCCCTCTGGATGACTCCCAAGGCCCAAACTCCAAGATTGCCTCAGAGAAGGAGCTCAAAGCCTCAGAGTGTTCCACAGAATCAGAGCTGCAAAGGACCCATAAGGATGATCTTGCCAAGCATCCCACCTTCTTGTTACCTGCAGGAACATCGTGCTGGCGTCACACCTGAAGCCCCTAGAGAAAAAGGACAGGATGGGTAACAGGAGGGACGTGCTGTGGAACCCCTGTGCAGCCCACACCAAGGTTCCCCAAACCAGCAGCGTGGAGATAGCCCAGGTGAGGGAGAAGCTCTCCACGTCTGAAAATCCATCCCAGAATCATTTGGGGATTATTTTAAAGAGCAAGAGTCCTTCAGAAACATCTCTTCCCTCGATGTCCCCGGGGACACGGGTGGTGGGGTAAGCACAGGGCTCAGGCTTGGCCCCTACTTGGTGTCTGAGGGGGGCTCACACCAGCTGCCTCGTCACCTTCAACCCTCTGGGAATCCAAGACCAGCATCGGACCAGAGTTCCCAGTACGCTGCCTTTGATGGTGCCAGTACCAGATTCTGGGGGGAGAGTGCCCTCCCTTGACTGCACTCCTGCAGCTGGCTGCAGTTTGGACACCGAGCTGGGCTCGTGCAGCCACAGATGGCTGAGCTGTGACCGGAGCCAGGTCTCCATCACCCTGTAGTTTAGTTGTGTGTGGTATGGGAGAGTGCTGGGTGGTTTGGAACCCACTGGGTGCTCCTTCACAGAATCACAGGGGTTGGAAAGGACCTCCAGAGCCCATCAGGTCCAACCCCCTGCCAAAGCAGGGTCCCTAGGACAGGGCACACAGGTCGGTGTCCAGACGGGGCTGGAATCTCTCCAGAGAAGGAGACTCCACACCCCCTGGGCAGCCTGTCCCAGGGCTCCCTCACCCTCACTGGGGAAAAGTTCTTCCACATGTTGGTGTGGAACTCCCTGTGCTCCAACTTGAGGCCATCGCCCCTTGTCCTGTCCCCACAGACACTGAGAAGGGGCTGGCCATGTCCCCCTGTGCCCCACACTTCAGATATTGATCCCCATTGATCAGATCCCCTCTCAGGCTTCTTCTTTCAAGGTGGATGGTGGATCCAGACTGGGCAGAGTGGTTCTGCTCAGGGTTGGGGTTACTCCACTGCTGGTCTGCATCCATCCACACCAGCTTTCCCATCTCATCCATTCTTCCATCCCTGAAGTTCTCTGGTTTCCACAGGCCTTGAGGAACCCATTATTCCTTTGCCTTTATGCTTTGCCACACACAGGCTTCACGCAGCATTTTGGGCTGTCAAAGCTGGTGCTCAAAACATCTCAGCCATCCACAGGTCCATGAGGGTTGAGGGAGGGGATAAAAATCTTGAAGCAGAACAAACCAGAAGGAACCAAGTAACTTTTAGTGTTCTTTTTCCTTTCAGGAACTGGATCAACTGCCCAGAACCTCAGCTGAGCTTTACAGGGATTGGCGCAGATGCTTAAAAAGCAGCAAAGAAAGATACCAGTTCCTGCTTGAGCTCGGAGGGAAGGCCTTGGGCAAGCTCTTCAGGGCTGACTTGGGCTTTGGCCTCCTGGGTGAATTCCTTACAGTGCTGGCAGAGAACATCTGTCCTGAGGACAGAGATGCTGTCCTTCAGATCTTACAGAGCCTGGAGGGCACTAAGCGCTTCGGGTTAAACGTGGATCTTCTGAGTGAGTCGGAGAAAGAGAGTGGCAGGGATTTGTTTAGGAAACTCTGGAGCATGAGCAGGGATTGTAGGACCACCAGTGGCCCAGCAGGTTGCAGAGCGGAGATGGAAGCCCACCTCATGGACACGAGCTCGCAGAAAGAAGCCGAGGAGGAAAGGATGGTGATGGAGCTGATGAGAAGTTACCAGGTGAACTGAAGGAGGAGAAGCACCAGAGTCATGCAGAAACAGAGCACAGAAGGGGCTCACAGCTTGATTTCGGTGTTGCTGTGTGATGTGGTTAAGCTGGATGCTTCTGCAGTGGTGTTACACCCTTCTCTGTACCTGGGAGCCGCCCAGAGCACCAGCTCTGCACAAATAAAGGTTTGTTGTCAAGAGGACTCTGTGGTGATCTCTGGGGCAGGGTGTCCTCACAACAGCTCTGTCAGCATCTCTTAGATGAGGAGAACAAAGGAAAACTAGGCTGGTATTTTTGAAAGAGAAACCAAAGCCCACATAGTCCCTTACCTGTTCCAACAGGAGGGTGTAGAAGTCTAAATACCATGTCTGAAACCTCTTCTGGGCTACAGAGGTCAGGCACCATCACAGGAGGGTCTCCTCTGGGTTCACCATGCTCAGAGGGGCCAGAGCAATGATTAACATGTGCTGCAGGGAGGTGGTTCCCTTGTTCCCACCACGTTTCCCACTGCTGCACCTTCCCTCCACAGCCTTGCTGCACAACATGCCAGCTGGTTGTCCGGGACACGGACATCAACAATCCATAGCACCTGGGAGTGAGGAGAGGTTCTGGAGCCTGTGTCCCAGGGAACAGCCTGCCCTGGGGGACACACACAGTGCTTCCCAGGAGATACTTGTGTGTGGTTGGATATTTCAGCCACTGCTTGATCCCTGCTGTCAGCCACGAGCTCTGCAGGTGTTGTTTGCAGACCCCATCTCTGCTGAACAGGCTGGTGTGTGCAGCATCCCTGCCCCGCTAACCCCCCGCGTGGGTTCCTGCTGAGGACACCGAGGTTGGGTAGGTTCTGCAGGCTGCAGAGACCACCTGGTGTGATGGAGAGAAGGCTGCCACGAGCCATCCTTCTCCTCTGCATGGTTGATGTTCTCCACGCTTTTGCAATTGAGGAGAAAGGAGACGTGTTCAAGAGGATGGCTTGTCCTGCTTTCCTGATGTTCGACAACACCGCCTACTTGGCCGACATGACCTTCGAGCTGCCCTGCAACTGCAAGCCCGAAGAGGTCCCCTCTGTCATCTGGTACTTCCAAGAGAAGATGGGCAGCCACAAAACCATGGTCCTGACAGACTTTGCTGGCACCATGGTTGTTGATTCGGGCCATATTGACGTGGGCAGCAACGTGCTGAAGCGTTTCAGCATCCGGATGTTCAGCCTCATCGTCTTCCGAGCCCAGGTGACAGACTCTGGGCACTACCTGTGTGGCACGAAGAAAGGGGACTTCTTCTACGGCTACGACGTGGACGTGCAGCCCACCAAGCACATCAAGGTGGCCTTTATGGACAAAGGGCAGCACGTCCAGGACGACTACACGGAGGAGCTCTTCAGCCTCTTCACCACCTTTTGGGACTGGACCAGATGTGACCGCTGCGGGGTGAGAGGGGAGCAGCGGCGGATCGGGCTGTGCTACATGTGGAGCTCCCAACTGCACCCTCGCTATCGCACCGCCATTCCCAACGTCACATCCTGTGGCTCCAGGGCCATCCCTGCACGTTTCCAGAGGCAAGCCCACCTCCGGAGACCTGAGATAGCCATCCGGAGCTGCCTGACCCCTTGCCCCAAGGAGGAAGCCCCCGAGGAAGGTGTGCAAGCCATCTCCAACATCATTTCCAAGCTGGGTGAGAAGCCCTGGCTGCCCCGTGTCCCCACTCAGTTCCACAAGCAGCTTGCTGGAAGCGACCTTGTCATCGCGTGCCCGGGAGCCCGGCCCGAGCACGCTGTGGCCTGGGACAAGGACTCGGTCCGGTTCTACCGCTCCCGCTACCTCATCAATGTCAACAGGAGCATGAGGGTCTTCATCGACCACGGAAACCACCTGCACATCAAGCGGGTCAAGCTCAGCGACCGGGGCACCTACCTGTGCTGGCGGGAGGGCAGGATGGTGGCTGGTTTCCGCCTCAGCGTGATGTACCAGGCCCGGCGCGGGCGGAGGCTCAGCGATCCCGAGACGATCTACGCCATCAAGACCATCGGCAGGAGCTACGCCCTCATCACCATCATCTTCATCGTCATCCACGTGTGCCGCTGCTGCAGGAGGGTGTTCAGCTTCGCTGCCAGGAGGTAGTGCCTCCAGCACAGCCCCAGTGGGTGGCTTTTACTCCCTGCATCCTTCCCGTTGGACATTCCTTAAGACTCTGACCGTTAGAAAACAGCGTCACCAAGTCCTGCCAGCAGCTCCTCATCCTCCCTTCTGGGCCTGGAATGCAACAGTGAGGAGCAGTGTGGAAAACCCCCCAAGCTGGGTACAGATCAGTACAGACCCAATTTGTACCCATCTTTCCCAACACCACGAGCAGTTCCCAGCTCTGCTGCTGGCTGGGCTGAGGTTTCCAGCTCAGTATAGTCCTGTTCCAAGGAACGGTTGGAGTTGGTGCAAGATGTTCTGCCCAAACTCCACAGACTTCTTGAACTGCAGCAGTGATTTATTTGGCCTGGTTTTCTAAAAGGCTGCTGGAAAGACCCACCAAACCATTCCAGTCCCATTAATTCACCCTTTTCTTGCCCTTCTTTATTAAAACTGTTTTTTCACTGCTGAGAACTCTGAATGCCAATGGCTCAGGATGTTCAATGCCCCTTTGAGATCCTGAGCTGGAGCAAACCCATTTTTAAAAGAAACCCTTTTATTTTTGACCAGGAAAAAGATGTTTCCAAATGAGCCTGGCAGATCTCTGCAGAGATTTCTTGGAGTTGTGGGGTTTGTTTGTTTGTTTGTTTGAACTCACCCATCTCAGCACATGCTTGTGAGTGGATGTTTATGCCTGACAAAAGATGTCCTCCAAAGAGGATGGCATCTTTGCAGGGTTTAGGTGGCCAGGACTTGCCCATGGACATCATCCCCGTTCCCTTTTTCAAGGATGTGGCTTGGGGATTTCAGCTTTCCTCAGAAAATCACTTCTGTCCCAGAGGCTGGGCAGCCTCGAGGGTCCCAGTGATGCTCAGGCACTTGAACCACGTAGGTGACGTGCAGGATCTCAAAGCCACCATCAGTCCTGAGCTGCAGCTGATCCCAGGAGCTTCCCAGGAGCTGCAGCCTGGGCTCCTGTAGGGAAGCTGGGAGGAAGTGTTGATCTGCCTGAGGGCAAAGAGGCTCTTCAGAGGGACCTGGACAGGCTGGGCCCACGGGCTGAGACCAGTGGGATGAGGTTTAACAACACCAAGGGCAGAGTGCTGCACATGGGACAGAACAACCCTGAGCAGTGCTACAGGCTGGGGGCAGAGTGGCTGGAGAGCTGTCAGGCAGAGAAGGACCTGGGGGTGTTGGGTGACTGTGACTGACCACGAGCCAGCAGTGTGCCTGTGTGCCCAAGGAGGCCAACAGCATCCTGGCTTGTGTCAAACAGTGTGGCCACAGGGCCAGGGAAGGGATTGTGCCCCTGTGCTCAGCACTGGTGAGGCTGCACCTCGAGTGCTGGGTCCAGTTCTGGGCTCCTCACCATCAGAAGGACATTGAGGTCCTGGAGCGAGTCCAGAGAAGGGCAACCAGGCTGGGGAAGGGGCTGGAGGGCAAATCCTCTGAGGAGCAGCTGAGGGAGCTGGGGGTGTTGAGCCTGGAGAAGAGGAGGCTGAGGGGAGACCTTCTCCCCACCTCCACTGCCCTGCCAGGAGGGTGCAGAGAGGTGGGTGATGGTCTCTTCAGCCAGGGGCCAGGAGATGGGACAAGGGGCAATGGGCTCAAGCTGCCCCAGGGCAGGGTCAGCTCAGATGGGAGGGAAAAGTTCTTCCCTGGCAGAGTTGTGGGGCTGTGGCACAGGCTGCCCAGGGAGGGGGCTGAGTCCCCACCCCTGGGGGTGTTTAACAGATGGGGAGATGAGGTGCTCAGGGATCTGGGTCAGCATAGGACTGGAACTGTTGGACTTGATCTTAAAGCTCTTTTCCTACCTGGTCATTCCATGACTCTGTGAAGGAGCTGGGGCTGGGGCTGAAACCCCTGAGCAGATCCCCTCCTTCGCCTCCCTCCTCCCAGGACAAGGATCTCTCCCACCCCCCTGCCTGGCTGACAGCTCTGGTGGGGGGGGCTATGCCAGCACCCACCTCCCCAGTGGCTCAATTCCTTATGGGTGTTGATCCCCGAAGCTTTGGCTGTGCCTTGGGGTGCAGCACTGAGCTCTCATCCCCTCAGCAGCTAGTTTGGGCTCCTGGGTGGCCCCACCACCCCGGGTAACCCCAAATAACCCAGGGCCCTGGCTGCAGAGAGGCAGATTGCTGGCACAAGGGTGGAAGCTGTGTTAGCTTTATTTCTCATCCCAAGCTGCCACGGGTGTTAGAGCATCAATCCATCCCAGCCTGTTTGGGGCTGGTAGCTGCAAAGCGTGCTTGGCACTGGGGGTGGGGGTGAGGGGGGTGCAGAGGGGATGGGGAGGGGGATGGCATCGGGGTGGCATCCCGTGTGCTCACCCCAAAGGGATCCAGGGGATGAGAAGTGCTGCTGGGCCATCGTGTTAGGTGGCATCAGGGCAGGTTCTGCTGGTGGTCAGTGGAGAATGGGAGGTGGGGGCAGGGCTGGGGGGGCACTGGGTGGGCTGGGGGCAGACCTGTGGGGGGTGGCACAGGGCTGGGTGATGGCACTGGGTGGGCTGGTGGCATGTGCTGGTCCAGGGGGAGCTGGGCAGGAGATCAGGGCTACGTGTAACCCAGGGATAAGGGATTTCTTCTGTCCCCATCTTGGGGGTTTGGGCTCCATGCGTGGCAGGGATTGGGACAGGGCAGCCCCCAGTCCCTGCTCCCCCCCACCCCCTCGCTCCCAGTGTAAACCAGGGTGGGACAGGGGGGATGAGGGTATCTCTGTCCATCCTCCTCCATCACTCCTGGGTTGCAGGAGGCACCTCATGCTGTGAGAGCACCTGTGGGTGCCCCAACACCCTCCTTCTCCTCATCTGTACCCCCCCCCTCCATTTTCACCTGCAGAGACCCCCCAGGGGAGCACCCAGGCACACAGCCATGGGTCACCCCTCACCATGAGCCCCTTGGGACGTTTTCCCAACCACGGTGATGGGGACACCTTGGTGGCAGAGACACAATGAGGGCCAGGACAGCCCCAGAGCTCTGTGCTAAGAGAAGCCCATGAGGCCACCCAGCCTGCTCCAGCCCCACAAACCCCACCAGGAACCCCTCATCACCCCCATGTCATCACCCTGACACCATCCCAACAGCAGCCTGCCTCTCCATCCTCCCCTTCCTCATGCCTGTGCCCCTTGGCTAAGCCCACCCAATGCTTGGTGACAGGGAAATGTCCCTCACCAGTCAGTACTCTGCACCCTGCAACCCCCCCACCCCCAGGGTGCCAAGGGCCTGGGTGCACTGGCGGGGTTCAGGGTGGCCTCCTGGACCAGAGAGTGAGCGGTGAGGTGGGATGCAGGGAGAGAAGCTCCTGGCACCTCTTCTCTGAGCAGCACATGGAGATCAGAGCAGGATGGACTCAGGATGAGCTGCTGGCCCCTCTGTGCCATAGGAACGTGGCATCAACCTGGCAGAGGAGCTCAGCTCTGCCTGGTACTGCTCACATCCCCCCATGGGACGGGGGTTTCACCAGCCTCCACCCCCAAGCTGTGATGGTGCCTGGAGTGTGGGACTACTGGGAGAGGCAAGGGGTGGGTGGGAGGGAGATGCCCCCCCCAAAACACCCCCAGCCCCTCCCGTGCCCCATGCCTGGTCACGGGGCCTTTGCAGCATCACGTGGGACCTACAGCTACAAGTGCAGAGCTGCTGTGGCTCTCCCAGCCTACGCCACCTCCTTGTGCTCCTGCTTGGTCTCCTTGATCACCTGGAGGCAGAGGGGGAGAGGCTGTCACCCTGGGCTCGGGCTGTGCTCCCTGGGGAACCTGCCTGGGTTCTGAATGCACCTGGGGACAGGGACAGGGACAGGGATGGGGATGGTTCTTCTCTCTGAGCTGCCAGGCTCAGCCCCAGCACGGTCCAGTGCCAGCTCATGCCATGCTCTCAGGGCACTGGGATCAGCCCAGGCCGCTCCTGGAGCTGAGGGATGGTGGCTCCATGTGCATGTGACTACCTTGGGGACACCCTGTGGGGGGGTGGGGTGGAGGGGAGGCAGCGTGGGTGACACACATGAGGATTTCCCACCTCTCCATCTCTGGTCTCCACGGTTTTGACCACGATGCTCCTCTTCAGATGGGTTTCTGACATGGATTTAGTGTCCAGGCTGGTCTCTAGGGGACATGGGCAGGATGTGGCAGTGACCCAGTGCCCAGGGGATGGCCTGTCCATCTGTGCCCCAAGGGTGGGGGTGGCTGGGGACACAGTTGGCCTTGGGGATGTGGTTACAGACACGGTTGGCTTTGGGGATGGAGCTGCCTTTGGGAAGCAATTAGCCTTAGGGACACACAGCACTGTGACGTGATGGGCCTTGGGGAGGTAGGTGGCCAAGGGGACACGGGTGGCTTTGGGATGTGACTGGCCCTGGGGACAGGGTTGGCCCTGGGGACACGGTACTGGGGACACAACTGGTCTTGGGGATGTCATTGGCCTTGGGGACGTGGGTGGCACTGGGGACATGGTGGTGTGGTTGGTCAGTCTTAGGGACATCACAGGCCTTGGGGACATGCTCAGCTTCAGGGGTGCAGCCATGGCACGCTCCTCCTCCCACTTTGGGAGAACCTGGTCCCTTGTGACTTTCCTTGCAGAGACAGCCAAGACAGCACCTGCTCCCACTGAGCCCCCCAGAAGCCACCCCTGCTTGTGCCACCAGCCCAGCCCAGCCCCCCCACAGTTGGGCACAGCCTCACCTCGGATCTGCAGGTTGGAGAAGCTCTGCACAGGAATGGTGATCCTGAGGAGCAATGGGGGGTGTTGGGATGAGCATCAGGGTCCTCCCTCTACACACCAGCTCAGCCCTGCCCAGGGCTGGAGCAGGTGGGTTGGAGCATGGTCCCCAAGGAGGTTGGACACCTCAGAGGGACCACAAGGACTTGGGGATGGTTTGGGACACAGCTGGGGAGGGAGAGAGAGGCAGGATGGAGCCATCACCTGCTCTCCTCGCCTTCCAGCAGCTTGCGGTAGGTGGCGATCTCGATGTCGAGGGCCAGCTTGACGTGGAGCAGGTCCTGGTAGTCCTGCAGGTGCCGGCCCATCTCCTCCTTGAGGCTGCGGATCTCCTCCTCCAGCCGCACCACCGTGTCCTGGGAGCCAGCAGTCTCCAGGGCGTAGCGGTCCTCCAGCTCCCGCAGCTGCCTCTCCAGGGACTCGTTCTGGGGGGACACACGAGGGGATGTGACACCCTGCACAGCCACCTTCACAGAATCCCAGGATCACAAGGTTGGAAAAGACCTTCAAGATCATTAAGTCCAACCATTCCCATCCTAAACTAAACCAGATCCCTGAGTACCTCATCTGCCCTTTTTTTGAACACATCCAGGGAAGGTGCCTCAGCCCCTCCCTGGGCAGCCTGTTCCAGCCCTGACAACTCTGCCAGTAACAAATTCTTTTCTACCATCCAATCTAAACCTGCCCTGGGGCAGCTTCATGCCATTCCCCCTTGTCCTGTCACCTGTCACCTGGCTGAAGAGACCATCACCTATCTCTCTATAACCTCCCTTCAGGTAGTTGTAGGTGGGGAGAAGGTCTCCCCTCAGCCTCCTCTTCTCCAGGCTCAACATCCCCAGCTCCCTCAGCTGCTCCTCAGAGGATTTGCCCTCCAGCCCCTTCCCCAGCCTGGTTGCCCTTCTCTGGACTCGCTCCAGGACCTCCATGTCCTTCTGATGGTGAGGAGCCCAGAACTGGACCCAGCACTCAAGGTGCAGCCTCCCCAGTGCCCAGTTACAGGGGCACAATCCCCTCCCCAGACCTACTGGCCACACTGTTTTTGATACAAGCCAAGATGCCATTGGCCTTCCTGGCCCCCTGGGCACACTGCTGGCTCATATTCAGTCTGCAGTCACTCAACACCCCCAGGTCCTTCTCTGCCTGACAGCTCTCCAGCCAGTCTCCCCCAGCCTGTAGCGCTGAGGGGGTTGTTCTGTCCCATGTGCAGCACTCTGCACTTGGCCTTGTTAAACTTCATCCCATTGGACTCAGCCCATCGGTCCAGCCTGTTCAGATCCCTCTGAAGAGCCTCCCCACCCTCAGGCAGACCAATACCTCCTCCTAGTTTAGTGTCACCTGCAAACTGACAGAGGGAGGGGCTCTCCGTGGTGCCCATCCATCTCCCATCCTTGGGGACCAGCCATTCCTCCAGCCACGGCTGGTGGCCCCACTGCTGTGCCAAGCATCCCCGTGGTGGTGGCTGCTCCCTGAGGCTCTGTCCCCCACTTCACACCCCTTACCGAACCCCTCAGGGCCTCCAGGTCACAGGTGAGGGCCTGGAGCTGGCGCCGGTAGTCGTTGGCCTCCTGCTTGGCCGCGCGCAGGGCCTCTGCGTGCCGGGCGGCTGCGTCTGTCAGGTCTGCGAACTGGGAGGGACACGTGGCATGGGATGGAGCCACCCGCCATGGGATGGAGCCACCCGCCATGGGATGGAGCCACCTGCTATGGGATGGAGCCACCCGCCATGGGATGGAGCCACCCGCCATGGGATGGAGCCCCCCGCCACGGGATGGAGCCACCCGCCATGGGATGGAGCCACCCGCCATGGGATGGAGCCCCCCGCCACGGGATGGAGCCACCCGCCATGGGATGAATCCATGTGCCATGGGATGAAGCCACGTGCCATGGGATGGAGCCACGTGCCATGGGATGAATCCATGTGCCATGGGATGAAGCCACGTGCCATGGGATGAATCCATGTGCCATGGGATGGAGCCACCCGCCATGGGATGAATCCATGTGCCATGGGATGGAGCCACGTGCCATGGGATGAATCCATGTGCCATGGGATGAAGCCATGTGCCATGGGATGAATCCACATGCCATGGGATGGAGCCACCCACCATGGGATGGAGCCACGTGCCATGGGATGGAGCCACGTGCCATGGGATGGAGCCACCCACCATGGGATGAATCCACATGCCATGGGATGGAGCCACGTGCCATGGGATGAAGCCACCCACCATGGGATGTGTCCTGGGGGCACCTAGCACCTGCTCTGCTCCGTGGGAGGGACGTGGAAGGATGGCCCTGCTGCTGTGGGGTGGTGGGACACTGCACATGGGATGTGTCCCTGGGGGAACACCCCTGCTGCCGTGGCAAGAGGGGATGGCTCACATGGGACATGTGCTTGAGTGGCACCAGGGACACGTCAGTAGGAAGGGACATGTGGCATCCCTAAAGGTACATGTCCCATGGCAGGGATGTGCCCCCAGCAGGGTGTGTCCTGGGGACACCTCCAGCTCTCAGGGGAGGAAGGGACAGTGGCACGTGGCACTGGGGACGTGTCCCTGCTCCTGTGGGTGGGAAGGACAGTGCCTGTGGGGCTTGTGGCCGACAGTGGGACTCATGGCCGACAGTGGGACTCATGGAGGAACATCCCAGCTCCCCTGGAGTGGTGGGACAGCGGGCATGGGGACACCCCTGGCAGCCAGGAGGGATGCAGGTGGGAGTGGCGGTGCTGTGGGGTGTTCCTGGGGACGTGTCCCTACTCCTGCAGGGTTCCTCACATGGGCTGTGTCGCTCTGACTCCCCACGGGGGGCACATCCCTGCTCCCCACGGGGACCAAACCAGCACGTGGGACACGACAGGAGGATGCCAACCCCCCCATCACCACCGAGAAGAACCACCCAACCCAAGGATGGTCACCCTCCGCCCTGAGAAGGTGACAGCGCTGGAGGGGACAGCCCAGCCACCCAACCCCTGGCTCCCACCTCACCTTGGACTTGTACCAGTCCTGGGTCTCCTGGACGTTGCTGGTGGCCACGGCCTCGTACTGGCTGCGGATGTGGCGCAGGGCGGCCGCCAGGTCTGGTTTGCTTGTGTCCACCTCGACCTGCACCCGCTGCCGGGCCAGCTGCTCCTGCAGCTCCCGCAGCTCCTGGGGGAACAGCGAGGGTCAGCCCACCCCCCAGCCAAGGCCCCGACCCCCCCCCAGGCAGGGTTACCTCCTCATGGACCTTGCGCAGGAAGGAGAGCTCATCCTGCAGCGTCCCCACCCGCCGCTCCAAGTCCAGGCGAGACAAGGCAGCGGCGTCCACGTCCTGCCACCAAAGAGGGGACTGGAGGGGCTGGCCCCAGGGCTGGCCATGGGGGTCTGTCCCTCCTGCTGCCTGCTCCTGCCCATCCCTTCCCCATCCTGCCCATCCATATCCATCCCTGCCCATCCATGCCCATCCCTACCCCGTCCTTTCCATCCCTGTCCATCCCTGCCCCATCCCTTCCCCATCCCTGCCCATCCCTTCCCCATCCTACCCATCCATATCCATCCCTGCCCATCCCTTCCCCATCCTGTCCATCCCTGCCCATCCATATCCACCCCTTCCCCACACTGCCCATCCCTGCCCCGTCCCCTCCCCCATCCTGTCCATCCCTGCTCATCCATATCCACCCCTTCCCCATCCTGCCTGTCCATATCCATCCCTGCCCATCCATGCCCATCCCTTTTACATCCTGCCCATCCACATCCATCCATGCCCATCCCTCCCCCATCCCTTCCCCATCCCTGCCCATCCCTTCCCCATCCTGCCCATCCCTACCATGTCCCTTCCCCATCCCTTCCCCATCCTGCCCATCCCTGCCCCATCCCTACCCCGTCGTTTCCCCATCCTGCCCATCCCTGCCCATCCCTGCCCATCCCTTCCCCATCCAGGTCCCATCCCAAGGGAGGCTGAGCTCCCTGCACCGCTGCAGGATCTGGCCCCTGCCCTCACCTGCCTGTAGGCAGCCAGGTTGTTCTCAGCCTCCAGCCGCAGGGTCACCTCGTCCTGCAGCCTGTGCCAGAGCAGAGGCACCTTACTCTGTCAGCATCGTTAGGTGCTGCGGCTCGTTACTCTCAGCCCCATGGACAGGTTCCCCCAGGGTCACCACAGCACCACGCCACCAGCACCCACACCCTGTGTTGGTGCATGTGTCCTCCTGCCTCAAGCTGTTCCCGGGGTCACCCTGGTCCCTGTTGCCACCCACATCCCCATCACCACCCTGGATCCCACCAGTGCTACCTTGGTCCTGGTGGCCACACTGGTCTCTTAGTGACCATCCTGATCCCTGGGGACACCTCAGTCCACATCCTGGTCCTGCGGTCACCCTGTCCCTCGCCACCACTGTGGTCTCCATCACCATCCTGGTTCCCAGGACATCCCCGATCACCATCCCTGTGGCCATCCTGGTCCCTGCTGCCACTCTGGTCCCAGTGGCCACCCTGGTCCTGGTAGTCACTCTGATACCCACCCCAGTGGCCACCCTTATTCCTGTCCTGGTGGCCACCTTGGTCCGTGGGGGCTTATTACTCCTGGTGGCCACCCTGGTCACCACCACCCCCCTGGTCCTCATCATCACCCTGGGTGCCTAGGAGTACCCCAAGCCGAGTAGCATCTTACTTCTGCTGGAGGTTGCCAAGGTCTTCAGCGAGGTTGTCCCTCTCAATCTCCAGACGGGCCTTGGCAGTGGCCAACTGCTCCACATGGCTCCGCAGGTCACGGATCTCCTCCTGGTAGACATCAGCCAGACGTCCCCAGGGCTCCTGGTCCCGTGCTTGGTTCAGCTCCACCACCAGCACCTTGTTCTGCTGCTCCAGGAGCCGGACTTTCTCGATGTAGCTGGCGAAGCGGTCGTTGAGCTCCATCATCTCCACCTTCTCGTTGGTGCGCATCTCCCTGAACTCAGAGTTGAGCGCCGTGGCCAGGGAGAAGACCATCTTGCCTGACCCGAGGTGGGCACCCACACGGGGAGCTGGCAGGGTGCTGCGGGTGGCCCGGGGCCGGGTTGGGGGGCCAGCAGAGAGCACCCGGTACAGCGGGGCGGCAGAGCCGAAGCGGCGGCTGGAGGACAGGCGCTGGCTCTCCATGCCGAAGGGGTGGGAGTGATGCGCCCAGCTTGGGGGCTTTATGGAGCACTGGGGCCCCACCAGCCACCCTGGCACTGGCCACTGGCCAGGGAGCCAGAGGCCCGGCACAAAAGCCAGTCTCTGTGGCGCCTGGCAGGGACGGATGTGCCCTGGCACCCAGCCCGGGCACAGCCCCCAGCCCAGCGCCTGACCCCCCCGATGGGCACTGCCAGGGCCGGGCCACACGCCAGGCTGGGAGGCAGAGGGGAGGTGGGTGCCCACGGGGCAGCCAGTGGCTGGGTGTGATGCTGTGGAGCACCATGGGTGCTGGGCACGACGCTGCGGGGCTCCGTGGTGCTGGGTACGACGCTGCGGGGCTCCGTGGTGCTGGGTGTGAGCCAGGGTGGGTGCTGTAAGGCCCCAGCTGTGTCTGTGTCCTGGGGGTCTGCTGGCACAACACCCCCAGCAGCACCTCAAGGTGCTCAGGGCAGGGCTGGGGGTGTGTGTGTGTGTGTCTACAGCTGTGCCCTGTGCACACACACATCTGTGTGCACAGCCTGGGCCGTGCACACCCCCTGTGCACACCCCTCCCTAAGGAGGCATGAACACCAGCACACGTACACCCACACACACAACACCCGCATGGATGTGCACATTCACACCCATGCCTGTGTGTGCACAAGATGCACACACGTGTGTTCATGCCAACACACACATGTGCATCCCTCACTGCAGACGTGTGCACCCCACGTGCAGCACCCACACCCACCCTCACACAGACATGTGTACACACATGCTGCTGTCCCTGAGCACGGGTGCACACACACCCCCCTTTCCTTCCATGTACCCCCAGTGGGCACAGCCACCCACTACACCCATGTATAGCACACACACACAGGGTGCACACACACATGCTCCCCCTGTGCTGCACCCCTCCCACGACCCCCAGCACCCACCCCCAAAGCCTGGCCGCCCCAGCAGGCCCAGGCACTTCAGGGGCAGGCTGCTAATTAAGGCAAGCTGCTAATTAAGCGGCCAAAGCCTCCATGGTCCTTTCCACCCCAGCAGACCTGGGCAGCGCTGGCTGGTGGAGCCTGGCTGGGGCTCAGGACATCAGGTCCCCATCCCAGCGCTGGGGGGGTCTGGTCACGACCCTGGCCACACGTGCGCTGAGTTTGGGGGGTCTTTTGTTTGCTGTTGGCTCGTGGAGGGGGGAGAGAGGGCTGGGACCCCTCCCCAGGCAGGGGCTGGGTGCCAGGGGCTTTCCCCAGGCAGCTGAAAGGGGCTTTGTGTGGGGCCGGCGCTGCCGGGAAAGGGGCAGTGACAGGCACAGGGCCACCGCCAGCCCTGGCCCCTCTGAGCCAGGGCAGCACAGCCACGGACTGGGGCCTGGCCAGGCCAGGCAGGGGTCATGAGGGATGTGGGGTGGGGGTCCTGGGGTGGCTGGGATGAGGCAGGGGGTCCCCAGGGTGCTCACTGGCCAGCAAAGGCTCCTGCCTGCTTGGGGATGGGGACACACAGCCCTGCCACGCTGGGCCACAGCCACCCTCACCAGGCCACCAACCAGTCAGGAGCAGGTGTGGTGACAGCCATGAGCCCATAGATGCAATTAGGGGGACCCAGAACCACTGGCAGGGGGCAGAGCAGTGGTGCTGGTGGCACTGGGGAAGGCTCAGCGGCAGATTCTTGCTGCCACATCCCCCTCTAACCCCCCCAAAGCTCCTTGCCCCCACCCTGCCCTCCCTCCCCCACTGAGCCCAGGAGCAGGGCTTTGGGTTGGGAGGGGCCCCCTCAGTGTCCCCCCTTCAGTGTCCCCATCCTGCCAGAACTGTGGCACCCTCAGGGGCTTGTGCTGCACAACAGCCCCTGGTGCCAGGGACCTCCCACCCCAGAGACTTTCTGAAGCCCCTGGGACACACAGCCCTGATGGAACAGGGGGGCAAGGGAGGGGTGGGGGGTCTTTGGGGTCCTGCACAAGCCCCCACACTGCTCCCCAGAGATGTATTTTCTCCCAGCTCCTACGCAGCCAGGATCAAAGCAGGGAAAGCTGTCGCTCCCTGCGGCTGCGGGGAGGCAGAGCTGGGTGCTCCCCCCTCCTCCTCAGCCCCCCTCTTAATGAGACAAACGAACTGGGAGCAGGCTGGAAGTTTTAATTAGAAGCTTCCAGCCTCTGAGATGACAAAAGGCAAGATCTGGCCCTGCCAGGCAGGAAAGTAGAACAGGAGGAGCTGGTGACCCATCATCCCATGGGACAGGAGCAACCCCAGAGCGGGTTGTACCCCACCCACTGCATCCCACCCAGTCACCTCCAAGGAGCTGGGGCATGCAGCTGTGCCCAGATGTGCACTGGGAGGGCAGGAAGGGGGGCACAGGGCTCCATGTCCCCTGTCTCAGGCACAGGACTTGGGGAGGGGGAGCACAGGCAACTGGAATAAGGGAACCCAGGGGAATGGGGATCAAGGATGAAACAGGGCTGAAGCTCTGCCTGGCTCCACACAGGGGGGCAGCAGCCTTCCCTCCCCCTCACCAAGCAACCCCAAGACCCCAACAGAGTTGGGAGGGGGAATTAGGGACATTCAGGGCCCCTATGATCAGGGGAGGGGAGGGGGTGAGAAGGGGACATGAGGCTGGAGCCCAGCCCCAGGAGCAAGGGCCTTTTCCAGGCTAGCTGAGACAGGAGCCGCTCCCCACACGAGGGGGAGGCGAGAAGAAGAACCAGCCACACCTCTCCCCCTGGCTTGGAACGAAGGGATTTATTAAAAGCACGGGTGAGTTCTCAGCAGCACCCGTCTGTCAGCACCCAGCACGGAGCAGAGAGGGGCTGGGAGGGAACAGCAGGAACCCATCTGCCACAGAAACACAACCAGGGTGGTGGGGAAAGGGGGAACAGGGCTTCCTGGAGGAAGGGACAAGGTTTGGGGCTGGGTTGGGATGTAGGGAGGAATCCTGGGGGTCAAGGGCATCAGAAGAAGAGGTTGAGGGGCTTGGGAAGGGAAGCTGGGGGGATGCTGAGGGGCACTTTGCTGGTCCTCCTCCGGCGGCTCCGGGGCAGAGCACGGGAAGTGGGTTCTGAGGGGGAAACAGGAGAGAGAGAAGGGGATGAGGAGGCTCCAAGGGCACAGCAGCAGAGCCAGGTCCCCTCCCCTGCTCAGGGACATGGGGCAAAGGGCTCACCTGGGATGTGAGACCGCTGTGCTGACCCTTTGGTGCTGGCAGAGAGCTGAGGGAGGCGGCTCTGGATCCTGGGCAAGGAGGAGGGAGCAGAGCTGCAGAGAAAAGGGCTGTGTTAAAACCCCAAGGTGGGGGGCAGAGGTCCCCCAGCATCCCCAGACTCAGGGGCGAGGGGCAGCCACCCCAGAGGGAAGCAGGAGCTGCCAGCACAGGGTGCCAGCAGCAGGCTCACCTCTCCATTCGCCTCCGCTTCTGGGCAGGGGCTCCAGAGCATGAGGAGGGCTTGGGGGCAGAGGCAGCTCTCCTGGCACCTGCTGGGACACGGGGTCTGCAGCCAAGGAAAAGAGGGTCAGGACCAGGGGCTCTGTCCAAGCATGGGGCCCCATGGGGGCTGGGATAGCACCCAGGCCCTGCACCTGCAGGGAGCAGAAGGCAGAGGAACCTGCCCCAGAGTTTGGATGGGGATGGAATCAAGAGGGATAAACCCTCAGGAGAGGTGACAGCCCCCAGCACTGCAGCTCTGCAAGGCTCCCCTGTGCCTCAGTTTCCCCAGACACGCTCTAGAGCTTCTAGCCACTCTGGCAGTAGAGGCAGCAGCCCAGCAGCCAGCTCCAGAGCCATCCACACCCCAAAACCCCAGAAAAGCCCAGCCAGGGCAGCACTTACTCTGGCACTTCAGGGCTGTCCAGCTTCTTTGGGGGGCTCTGGGTGCTCCCCCAGCCGCTGTCCTCATCCACATCAAAAGTCCGGTTCAGGGTGGGGTCGGGCAGGACACGAGGGGCACAGCTGCTCTGGGCAGCCAGTGCTGCCAGTGGCAGGCGCCTCTTGATGACAGTTGATGGGCAGATGCGGGGGGGACAGCACGATGGCAGTGGGGACACAGGGGTTGGCAGGGCAGCTACTTGGGGGTCTGAGCTCTGGAGCCCCCCAGGGCCGTCTGCTGCTTCCCCACAGCTCCGCTGGCGTTTCACCTGCCTGGCTGTGGCACAGGGAGCTCCTGAGTGGGAAGGGCTGTCCAGCTCCAGCCTCCTCCTCTTCTTAACTGGGGTGGGAGCCACTGGGGTGGCACCGCAGAGTGGAGCGAGCTGCTGCACACACTGGGGTGCAGGGCTGGGCACTGGGGTGCTGGGCACAGCAACAGCTGCCTCTGCCAAAGGAGACACAGAATCATCTCCCTGCCTGTGGTTCTGAGCACCCCCAAACCACCCCCCCCACCCCCTGGCAGCAGAGCTCTGCCCTGCAAACCCCACACCAGCCATTCCCCAGCACAAGTAACCCCAAGGCTTGCTGGCCTGAAGGCACTGGGCTGGGTCCCAGTGCAAGCACCCCATGGCAGCACCCACTCTGTCCCCCAAAAACAGGGTCTGCAGAGCCCATGGCTTCACCATCGGGTTCCAGGGAATGTTTATCAATATGGTGATAGGTGCTGAGCTGCCCAGGGCTGCTCCCAGCTCAAGCCCCAGGCTCCCCGACATGCTGCCTGGCCTCAGTTGCTCTGCAGAGTGAGGCTGGAGCTGCTCTCGCTGTACCCCACTGGGGACTGCATCAGGAGAAGCTCAGCTCCCTGCCCTGCACCCAGAATCTGCCCCTGGCTCCTGTGGCACATGCCAAGAGAAGGGAGAGGGGACAGCACAGACTGTCCCAGAGCCAAATCCTCACCATCACAGCCCTGCTGCATCCCAGGGGCTTGGCTGGCCCCACCAGTCTCCACACAGCTCTTCTGAGATGGGGTTTGCTCCAGGCTTGTGCTGGCCTCCTGAGGGACCAGGCGCTCCAGCTCCTCAAATTCAGACACCATGTCTGGGGTCAGGAGGTTGGCAGTCTTCAGGAGGGAGAACTGCTTTCGGGCAACACTCATGACAGCAGCAAGAAGCCTGGGACAGAGAGACACCCCTGAACCAGTTAGGAGGTGAGCTTGTGCCAGTGTCACCAGTAGCAGGCTCAGCATCACCTCTGTGACACCTCCTCGAGCCAGACAGAGCTTGTCAGCAGCGTTTTGGAGGAAGAGAGGCACACTGTGACACTGTGCAGTACCCAAGCTGTGCATCTCTCACCAGAGAGGCCAAGCTGTGCGCTCGCTGGTTGGCCACGAGAGACCAGACGGTGCCCACAGACCTTTGGCTGGGCCTCAGGCACTCTCCAGGCAGAGATCCCAGCACAGGCCGAGGCCAGGCTCCCTCAGGAGACCCTTCTGAAGGGCTTCATCCTGTCAAGGTGCTGGGGCAGAGGCAGCAGCAGATGGTGCCATGGGAACCCTGCCAGAGCAGGACCTGGGGGAGCTGAGGCAGGAGGAAGGAGTTCACTGAGGTGATTTTGGGACTAACAACGTGCACTTCAGGAGGGTTGCTGTGCCTGGAAATCTTCCTCACTGGCCCTTCCAGGAGGGATTGGCCCAAGGGATTAGATCACTGGGAGCCAAACAGCACTGGCAGCCAGCTACAGGAAGAGACCTGCAACCTGCTCCCACATCCAGCCAGAGCAGCCCTGGGATGGACACTGTGGTGGTGTAGGCCTGGCTGGAGGCCAGAGGCCCACCAAAGTCAGTCTATCTTTCCAGTTGGACGGGGGGAAAATATATATTGAGAGGCTTAGGAGTCCTGCTCCCATGTCCAGCCAGAGCAGACCTGGGATGGACACACACAACAGGAGGGTGGACACACTACAGCACGTGGGGACAGCACGGGGACACTCACGTCTCTGTCTGGTGGCTCAACGGGCCCTGATGAAGGCAGCTTGGTCTCTTGGGGCCCAGCTGGAGTTCTGCCTGGCAGGATGCTCTGGGGCTGTTGGGAAGCATCTCCTCTGGAGCCTGGAGTGAGAGGTGATAGGCCTTTACCCCTCCAGCCCAGGACTGGCCCATGTTCCAGTCAAGCTTGAGCCCCAAGCTCCCTGTTACCCAGGAAGTTACAGGGCTTCACGAGCCATCCACAGGCCAGCACACACTGTGCTGGGACCCCACAGACCAGCTGAGCTCCTGCCCTCTCCCAGCTTGCCCAGTGTACCCCATGAGGGCACCCCAGCCCCCCCATGAGGGCATCTGAGTCCCCAACCAGGCACTACCCATCCCACCAAGCTCCCCCATGCTGCTCACCACTGCTCTCCCCTCCTCCCATTCCAGACAGGGCTGGACAGGACATTCAGCTTCCAGCTCCTGCTGCGTCCCATCACTCTCCCTCTCAGCATCTGGGCCTGGGCCTGTCTGCAGGACAGCTTCCTCCAGCCTACAGAAAGAGAACAGCAGCCCCTGAGCCAGAAAAGATCCTCTGGGGAAGCTGCTGCATTGCCTGACAAGTTTTGGGCTGGGGCACAGGGAAGATTTGGCCCTCACAACCCTGCTTCCCTGGGTGTTTGTGCCCATTGGGTTCATAACTGCACCCGAGCACAGCAGGGAAGTTCATCTGCTTTCCAACAGACACCTCGGCTCCAGCCAGCACCCAAAGGCCAGGCTCCTGACACAGGGGACACCAGGAGGCCACACCAAGCTCTATCCACCCCTCCTCATCCCCAGCCTCACCTGGGCAGCCCCACTGGGCTCAAGCTGAGAGGAGCTGGCACTGCTGGTGCCTGGTCCTGCAACTCCTGGGCAGCAGCCTCGTAGGCACGGAGCTTCGCCCGCAGACTCGCCACCTGTGAGGAAGGATTCTCTGTGTCCTGGGTGGTGTCACAGCCCTGGGGAGATCAGGCTTCCACAGCCCCTTCAAAGCCCAGCTGAAGGCAGAGCCCAGCCTTCCCCAGCAGCATCTCACCTCTGCTTTCAGCTGCTCACAGACCACAGTGTATTGACTGATGGGGCAGTCCACGCTGAGCACGTTGCTCTTCAGCTGCACAGACAGGGAGGAGGAGGAGGAGGAGGAGGAGGGAGAGGTTAAAGCAGCACTGGGCAGCACAAACACCCCCTCTCCTGGCGCTGGAGCAGCACAGCTCTCCACAGGCCCCAGCGCTCCCAGGGGGGCAGTGGACATGATCAGCATGCAGGGACCACAGCCACAAGCCCTTTTGGGGCCAGGGGCTCGAGCAGAAGACCAGGCACGCAGATGGAGTCTCCATCTCTGGAGATATTCAAGAGCTGTCTGGATGCCTATCTGTGCAATATGAGTTAGGGAGCCTGCTATGGCAGGGGGGTTGGACCCTGATGATCTCTTGAGGTCCCTTCCAACCCCTATGATTCTATGATCTGCAGCTTCATCAGCTGCTTTCTGCCTAGGGGAGCACCCCCAGAGCTGGAAAGCTCCAGCTGGCCTAAGGAGGCCCCCGCTAACCCACCTCACTGTGCCCCAAGCTCCTTCCCACCCAGCCCAGCAGCTCCCAACACACAGCCCAGCCACAACACCAGGTCCTCACCGCCAGCTTGATCTCCTTGGCCCGGCTGGCGTACTTGAGTGTGTTGTAGGTGTCCTCGTGGGACAGCTCGGAGGGGCTCACGGCAGCGATCATGATGGTGCGGCAGTTCCCACCGATGGAATCCTTCAGCAGGCGGGTGAGCTTGCTGTCCCGGTACGGGATGTGGCTCTTCTTGCTCTGTACTCAGAGATCACAGGGCTGCTCAGTTTGGGGCCCTTGGGTGCTGAGCTCAGCACCCTGTGGCACAGAAGGACAGCCACACTCAGCCCACAGCACCGCCCCGCACCCATGGGACCAGAACACCCCAGCCCACAGCACCGCCCCACACCCATGGGACCAGAACACCCCAGCCCACAGCACCGCCCCACACCCAGCCCCGCACCCATGGGACCAGAACACCCCAGCCCACAGCACCGCCCCACACCCAGCCCCGCACCCATGGGACCAGAACACCCCGGCCCACAGCACCACCCCACACCCATGGGACCAGAACACCCCAGCCCACAGCCCCACACCCATGGGACCAGAACACCCCAGCCCACAGCCCCACACCCATGGGACCAGAACACCCCAGCCCACAGCACCACACAGAGCCCAGCCCCACACCCATGGGACCAGAACACCCCAGCCCACTGCACCGCACTGAGCCCAGCCCCGCACCCATGGGACCAGAACACCCCAGCCCACAGCACCACCCCACACCCATGGGACCAGAACACCCCAGCCCACAGCACCGCCCCACACCCATGGGACCAGAACACCCCAGCCCACAGCACCGCCCCACACCCAGCCCCGCACCCATGGGACCAGAACACCCCAGCCCACAGCACCGCCCCACACCCAGCCCCGCACCCATGGGACCAGAACACCCCGGCCCACAGCACCACCCCACACCCATGGGACCAGAACACCCCAGCCCACAGCCCCACACCCATGGGACCAGAACACCCCAGCCCACAGCCCCACACCCATGGGACCAGAACACCCCAGCCCACAGCACCACACAGAGCCCAGCCCCACACCCATGGGACCAGAACACCCCAGCCCACTGCACCGCACTGAGCCCAGCCCCGCACCCATGGGACCAGAACACCCCAGCCCACAGCACCACCCCACACCCATGGGACCAGAACACCCCAGCCCACAGCACCACCCCACACCCATGGGACCAGAACACCCCAGCCCACAGCACTGCCCCGCACCCAGCCCCACACCCATGGGACCAGAACACCCCAGCCCACAGCACCGCCCCACACCCAGCCCCGCACCCATGGGACCAGAACACCCCAGCCCACAGCACCACCCCACACCCATGGGACCAGAACACCCCAGCCCACAGCACCACCCCACACCCATGGGACCAGAACACCCCAGCCCACAGCCCCACACCCATGGGACCAGAACACCCCAGCCCACAGCACCACACAGAGCCCAGCCCCACACCCATGGGACCAGAACACCCCAGCCCACTGCACCGCACTGAGCCCAGCCCCGCACCCATGGGACCAGAACACCCCAGCCCACAGCACCGCCCCACACCCAGCCCCGCACCCATGGGACCAGAACACCCCAGCCCACAGCACTGCCCCGCACCCAGCCCCACACCCATGGGACCAGAACACCCCAGCCCACAGCACCGCCCCACACCCAGCCCCGCACCCATGGGACCAGAACACCCCAGCCCACAGCACCACCCCACACCCATGGGACCAGAACACCCCAGCCCACAGCACCACCCCACACCCATGGGACCAGAACACCCCAGCCCACAGCACTGCCCCGCACCCAGCCCCACACCCATGGGACCAGAACACCCCAGCCCACAGCACCACCCCGCACCCAGCCCCACACCCATGGGACCAGAACACCCCAGCCCACAGCACCACCCCGCACCCAGCCCCACACCCATGGGACCAGAACACCCCGGCCCACAGCACTGCCCCAAGCCCAGCCCCACACCCGTGGGACCAGAACACCCCAGCCCACAGCACCACACAGAGCCCAGCCCCACACCCATGGGGACCAGAACACCCCAGCCCCGCACCCACGGGACCAGAACACCCCACGCTCTACCCAGCCCAGGAACAGCGGAACCTTCGCATCAGCCAAGGCGTTGATGACGTTGATGAGGGCCAGCAGTGAGCGGTTGATGTTGGCGCCCTCCCGCAGCCGCTCGCCCTTGGTGTTGGCGACTGAAGCTCGCTCCGAGCCCGCCAGGTCGATCAAGCTCATCTTGGCCACTCGCAGATCCCTCCTGAGGCCACCAATGCGGTCCTGCTGCTTCACATGGATCTACAGGGACAGGGAGCAGGGAGGCTGCGGCTCAGCAAGGCGCACGGGTCGCTGGTTGGAGCCAGCAGCACTCCTCTTTGTGAAAGGAGGGCAAAGAGGATCGTGCAGGCCCCAAGATTGAGCATCAGCAAGAGCACAGCCCAGCACGCTGAGCACACAAGCCAAAAAACTCAGTTGGTCACACAAGCAGCAGAGCCCTGGAAAGGATCTTGCATGAAGCAGCAGAGCTGCGGTGAATTCTCAGCATCTCCCAAGCTGCAAGAGCCCTGGGCCAGGAAGCTTTCAGGGTGGGTGCCAGCCCCAGCCCTGACCCCAACCACGGGTTGTTCCAGCAGACTCAGACCCCAATGGGGCTCCAAGCCTCAAGACACAACCTCACAGCACCCCAGGGCAGCATCCAGCCAGGGCTTCTGGTGCCAAGCCCAGTTCCCAGCTGGTACGGGCAAGAGGAATGCAGCTGCTGAGACTTGTCCACAGCATCCCCCTCAGCATCCCAAAAGCTCTCCCAGAAGTTGCAAACCCTTCAACCAAGGCCCTACAACACCCTCAGCCCCCAGCAGCTAGCCCTGCATGGCCTGGAGGCACCATGGAGGGGCTGGAGGCTGGTAACTGCTCCCAAGTCCTCAGCAGGTCTGGCTTTGCCTGCCAGGAGGCAGAGCTGGCAGTGGGAAGGGTGGATGTCCAGCCCAGCAGGCAGGAATCCAGCCCCCACCAACAAGTCCATCTGGGAAGCCAGCTGGGAAAGGATCCAAACACCTGGACATCCCCCCTGCAAGCAGCAACAAGGCCCCTGCTCCAGACTGAAGTGACAGGCAGAGCCCTCCATCAGCTCACGCAGCCGTGACAGCCCTGAGAATTTGGGGAAGGGGCCCCCTTTTAAGCACAGCTCCCAAGTGGCACTGCAGCTGCCAGCCCTCACCTGGAAGATGGCATGTGAGCGGGAGGAGGTGGCGTTGGCATCTGTGGGATGCTGCGTCCTGTTCTTGTTGCCGTTGGCCAACATCTTCAGGAGCTGCTCTGCTGACGTGGGCTGGCAGAGAATGGGCAGGGGGAAGGCATCAGCACGCTGCACACACAGGCACCAGCACAACCCAGAGCCAGGCAGCTCCCACGACTGAGGCAGAGGCATCCCACAGGTCTGTGGGGCTTGTTTCAGCTCTGAGCACGACTGTGGCCAGCCAGGGGGTGTACAGGTGGCTCCCCCCAGCCCCTTGCAGAGCTGGCACAGGCCCAGCACTGCCCAGGCCCCTTTGGGACTCACCTGGTGGAAGGAGAGACCCTGGACCACGACTCCTTTCTCAGGATCCTCCCGGACAGGCAGAGGACCCTTGGGCTCCAGCAGGTCGTGAATCTGTTCGTTGTACACCTGGAGCAGGGAACTCTGCCTCAGGCTGCGTTTTGGAGAGGAGCTGTGCACCCCAAGGGCTGACACCCAACCCCATGGCCACCCCAACACCCCCACTGGGACCATGTCACACCGAGAGTGGCTGAAGGTGCCCCAAACACTGAGGGCAGCTTGGGACACCTTCAGTCAGCACCTCTCAAAAGCCCTCCCTGCTACATGGACCACAACAAGGGAGAGAAACATCCCCAGCTCCACATGGGACAGTCCAGCAGCACCAGTTCACCAAACTGGGTGGGCAAGCCTGCTTCCAGGTGGGCTCCAGGGCTGCCCAGGGACACGCTGGCAGCACAGTGGGTACCCTGAGTGTGGCACTACAGGGTCTGGAGCAGCCCCAGCTCTCGGTGAGCCTGGGGCAGGAGGGGACATGGCTCAGGCACAGCGTACCTCCTGGTAGGAAACAAGGACCTCACAGCTCTGCTCCTGCTTCCTGGCCTCGATCCTCTTGTACAGCTCCACCATGGTGAGGTACATGATGCCAGGGCTTGTTTCTGAGCCCAGCATGGTGTAGGTTTTTCCTGCTCCGGTCGCACCGTAGGCAAACACTGGAAGGAGAAAGGGTGGCTGGTTGGGATGAGGGGCAGTTCCCAGGAGCAGCATAACGTCTGCTCCTTGCTGGAGAGGAAAGCTTCCTGCAGCCATCCCTGCAGCAGGGGCTGCTCCCAGGCTTCAGAGAAACAAGGCACAGCTCATTACCCTCACACCAGCCATGCCTCCCTTTCGTACAAGATCTTTAACTCGTTTCAGCTGCTAATTTGGCAGAGACAGAACGAGTCCTCACACCATCCCCTGCTCAGAGGCCACCCTCAAGTCACCCTGACCCTTCCCTCTAACAAGCCAAGCAGCCCCACTCCCCTGTCTCTCACCAGAAGGTGTTTCTTCTTCTGCCAGACCTTGGCATTCATCTCATTGCCCCCTCCCTCCCTCCAGCTCTCAACACCCTCTGCGAAGCAGGACACGCTCATGGAGAGCGCCGCAGCCCTTCTGCCCATTAGCAGCGCTCAGCGACTCTCTCAAATGAGGCTCCTGGAGTGATTTCACACAGGCTGAGCCACGAGGCGGGGCTGCCAGGTGGGCAGGGTGACAGAGGCAGCCTTCAGCGCCTCGCACAGCACGCTGCAGAGCCAGGAATAGCAGCCGCCGGTCCCAGCGCCTGGCCCTGCCCATGATTAGACTGGAGAGCATCGTCTCCTGCTCGCTGCCTGCCTGGCAGAGCTGATGTGCTTGTTAAGCTACTCAGCTGCTGACAGCCTGTGAACAGCACGAGGGGCTGTCAGAGCCAGCAAGGAGCTTCCCAGAGCTGGCTGTGTGGTGCTGCCAGCCTGGGAGACGCTGTCGGGGGCATCCCAAGATGTGTCGGCTTCATCCCAGGCCCCCCTCCAGAACTCTGTGCTTTCCCAAAGCTTTGCCCATCACCACGCTTTGGGCTGGGAAGGGATGGTAGAACCAAGGCACTCTTTGCACCACACAGCTACCCAATCGCTTCCCATCCTTCCCTGCCCAGGGCACCAAAGCCCAAGTCACCCTCAGCCCTCCAAATGCCTGGAAAGCATCTGCCCAGCCTCACTCCCTCCCCTAAAGCCCACCCCCACCCTCTACCTCACTCCAAAAGCTGCTTCCCTGGAGAGGTTATTCCAGGGAATGTTCAAGCCTCTCCTGGCACAACACTTCCCTGTCCTGCTCCTCCTCTGCAGTTCCAGGTCTCCACCCTGACCACACCTGGAGTCACCCCAGCCTGGTGCCACCAACAAGCTCAAGGCTCTTTGCTTTCTCCCTGCAGTCATGCCTGTCCCCACCCCTCCCCAAAAGCCCACAGGCTCCCAAAGTAAATCCAAGGGCTCCACTGAGCCCACCCAACCCAGGAGCTGATAGGTCAGGAGCTCCCACAAGTACCCCAGGTCTTACCAGAGCAGTTGTAGCCATTGAGGACGCTGTCCAAGGCCTGGCGGGTGGTGTGCTGGAACACCTCCTCCTGCGTGGCCTCCTCCCCAAAAACCCGGTCAAAGACAAATGTCAGGTCCTTGCCCTGGTGCCTGGGGCCACGGGTGGGCAGCACGCTGCCAGAGGGGCCACCAGCCTCCTCAGGGTTGAAGACGAGGATGTGCTGGTCCACCACACGCAGGACGGGGTGTGCAGCCCGCTCCCAGGAGCTGGGGGGCCGCACACGCACCATGACGGCCACGGCATCCTCCTCGGGTGGGGCACCCAGAGCCATGGGCACGGCTGGGAGCCGGGACACAGGCACAGCGCTGCCTGGAGAACACAGCTCTGGGCTTCAATACCCCGGGCGTCTCTCACATGCTGCGGGAGGGGGAACCGGTCGGCACGGGGCAGAGGGAAGCCCGAGCGAGGCCTCGTACCCCCTGCCCGCCCCGACCCCCGCCAGCGCCCCTGCAGCCGCTCCCATAGCGCCCCCTCTCCTGGGCCCTGCGGCCTCCTCAGACCCTCCCCGGCGGCCCGGCACCCCCTCCACGGGCCCCACAGCCGCAGCCACCGGATCTCCCCCAACCAGAGTCCCCTCAGTGGCCCCACAGCCACCCCCGGGCCCCGTCCGCTCCCCCAGGGTCCCGCCGAATGCCCCCGGCCCCTCGAACGCCAGAACGGCACCCGGCTGCCCCAGGGATCCCCCGCCACCCCTCAGACTGCCCCGCCGCTGCCGCCCCAGGGGCCCCGCCGCTGCCGCCCCAGGGGCCCCGCCGCTGCCGCCCCAGGGGCCCCGCCGCTGCCGCCCCAGGGGCCCCGCCGCTGCCCCAGCGCCGCTCACCAGCCGCCACCTCCGCCGCACCGTTTTCAAACGGCTCCTTAGGCCCCGCCTTCCGCCCTGATTGGCTGATAGCCGCGCCTCCCTCCCTCCCATTGGCTGCCCGCGCCGAGCGCCCCTCCCACCGTGCGCCCCTCGCGCCCCTCCCACCGCACGCCCCTCCCGCCGCGCGCCGTGCCTCACGGGACTTGTAGTCCCGCCGCGCGGGGCTGGCCGCCATCTTTCCCCCGGCCCCGAGCCCGGCCCCGCCGCCGCCTCTTCCACCTCCGTCAGCGCCCGGAGCCCCGCCGGGGCTTGGGGAGGGACGGCCGCCCCCTGCCCCGTCCCCGCGGCCACCCGGGCGCTGCGGCTCCTGCCCCACGTCCGCCCCGCAGCCGCTCAGGAGGCGGCCGGTGGCCCCAGGCAGCTGCTGTCGCCTCGAATCGGGCCGAGGCCGCGGTGATGGCCACGCGTGCCCGGGGCTGCCCCGGCTCCGCCCGGCCTCACCAACCCCCCGTGTCCCTGAGGGGCCCGCTGAGCTCGGCACAGGGGTGCGGGGCGGGGTCCGGGCGGGGTGAGGCGGGGGGCACCGGGCACACAGACAGCAGACGGGGAGAGGTCAGAGCTCTGCTTTACCATGGAGTCGCCCCGGGGTCGGGCAGCGAGGGGTGTCCCCCTCCCCAGCGCAGCCCCCAGCGTGGGGCTGGGCCCCCCACAGGGACATCTGCGCCTCCTGTACATATATACACGGCAGTGGGGCCCCCCCCCAGGTCCCCCGGCATCGCCCCGGGTGCGGGCAGGCAGCGGGGAGCCGAGGGGCCAAGCGGGATGGGCAGCCAGGGGACGGTGCAGTGAGGGGGTGCAGGGGGAAACCCAGCCTCTTGCCAGCCCCCCGCGCCCCCTACCTCCCCCCCAGCCCCGAATTAGCAGCCATGGGGGACAGCCAAGGATGGGGGGGGGCACCAGAGTCAGCTTGGGGGAGATGTCAGGGGGTGGCGGGGGGGATGCTGCGAGGCCGAAGGGCCGTGGGGTGATGCCGTGGGTCTGGGCTCAGTCCGAGTAGATGATGAAGCCGGAGAAGGTGCTGTACTTGTTGTTGTTGCCGCCGTGGGCTTTGCCCCCATCCAGCTTGATGAAGACCTCGTCCCCTGCGTCCAGGTGGAGGATGACGCTGTTGCTGGCGTAGTCGTAGTTCTGGTCGGCGTCCTGCGCGATGGCGCTGGCCCGCACCTGCCCAGGGGACACCCGTGTTACCTGGACCCTGCGCTCAGGGGAAGAGCTGAGCCCTCGGATCCTGTGGGACACTGGGGGTCCCAGACCACCCACTGTCAGGCAGACTGCCTGCAGGGTCGTGTGGGGTGCCCCAGACCCCCACAGGGGTCCCAGACAGGCTGGCTGCTCTGAGCATCGCCCAGAGCCTCTCCCTGGCCTGGTGGGCCCAGATGTGGGACCACGGCTCAGACGTGTGACCACACTCCTGGGTTTGGATGTGGGACCATGGCATGGATGTGGGAACCACAGTTCCAGATTTGGGTGTAGGACCTCAGCTCTTACATGGGATCCCAGACCATGGCTCGGACCCAGGACCGTGGCTCAGACATGGAACCACAGCTCCAGATTCAGCCCTGTGACTACGGCTCAGACACAAGACCCCACCTCCACCGCTGGGTGTGGGATCGCAGCTCCAACACAGGACCCCAAGTCTGGGTTTAGGTGCGGGACCCCAGCTCAGACACAGTTTGGATGCAGGACTGTGGCTCAGGCTGGAGACCCCAGCCCTGGATTCAGCTGCAGGACCATGTCTCAGCCACAGGACCCTGTCCCTGGATTGAGATGCAGCACCCCAGCTCAGACATGGGACCCTGGCTCTGGATTCGGCTGCAGGACCCTGGCCCAGACACAGGACCCTGACCCTGGATTCAGATGCAGGACCCCAGCTCAGACACGGGATCCTGGCTCAGACATGGGACCCCAACTCTGGATTCAGATGCAGGACCCCAGCTCAGACACGGGATCCTGGCTCAGACATGGGACCCCAGCTCTGGATTCAGATGCAGGACCCCAGCTCAGACACGGGATCCTGACTCCAGACTCAGACACAGGACCACATCTTAGACACTGGACACTCTCCCTGAACCCACCGCATCCCCACACATCTCCCCACGAGCTTCACGGGTGCCACGAGCACACGCAAGGGCTGAGCTCAGACCTCCCAAAACCACAGCAAATCCACTTGCCCAGATTCCAGCGTGCTGTGGGGCAGGATGTTCCCCCCAGTAAACACTGGCCCCGGTGCTGGAGAACCACGCCAGGAGGTGCCGGCAGAGCCGGAGGTGCCATAACCGCCTGGAAAAGCTCGGTGACTGGAGCCCGCTGCCGGATTATTTAGGTAATCAAATCTCTGGCGGTGCCTCGCAGGGAGATTTCGCTGGGTGACAGTGACAAGCCAGCAGGTAAAATCCCGAGCGAAAGGCGGAAGCGATGCGCCGGGGAGAAGCCGCTCCTAATTATAACCTACGAGAACGGGCTCTTAATTGGCTCACACCGGGCAGGGAGGCACCGCTGAGAGGCTGCAGGGTCCCAGAGCCAGCAGGGGAAGGAGTGTGTCCCCATGGATTGCTGGCCTCTGCCCCCAGGCCACGGATCCCAGGGGGGTCTCTACTCCTCTGGAAACAAAGTGGCGTCTCCCATGGTCGGAAGCTGTTAACTCTGGAACCTACTGATGGCCCACGGGGCTTGTTCTCCTCCCCGTAGCCATATCCCTCATGCCATCACCAACACTCCCCCTGGTTAAAAGTCACCCTGGGTCTGTCCCACCACCATGAGGGTCCCTATCCCTGGTGGGGGGGGGACACGGTGAATCTCAGTCACAGCACCCAGGTTCTAAGGAATGCCACCTCACCTGGGGTCGTGCCGAGGAAGAGGAAGGGGGAAGAAGGAGAACCAGGAGAAAGCATTTGGTGCTGGGCTCTGCTGTGATCGTTCCCCCCCACCCGCTGCAGCCAGAGCCACCCGGTACCATCCGTCTTCCCTCGTTAAGGAGCCGCCTCGTCACCGCGCGCCCGCCAGCCCTTCGCGCTAACCAGGGAAGATAAATGGCAGCGCCAGAGCCGGGCTGAGCCGCTCCCGGCACCGCGGCGACAGAGGTGGGGGCTGCCACCACAGCCCCCCTGCCGACAGCACTGCCCCCCTCATCCTGCTCTGTGCCTCAGTTTCCCCACACCACAGCCAGGCCCAGAGGTGGGAACTGTCAGGGGGCTGTAACCTCTGGCTCTGCTAGGGCTGCTGTCACAGACCCCAGTGACACCAGTGGTGTCACCAGTGCCAGGGACACAGGGATGGTCCCCAATGTGGCCAGCTGTGCAAGGGGATGGGGGCTGTTGCGGGGACGGGGGCCAGCGGGGTGCTGCTCCCAGTGCCACTGGCTGCCTCAGGGACACCACGTGCCCCACATGCCACAGCCATCACAGCAACCATGGCCCAGGACCCCCAGGGCATGGCAGTGAGTGCCCCTCAGGACCACCCCCACGCACAGTGATGGATGCCCCCCAGGCCCCTGCAGCATCCAGATGTCCCCACAGACAGATCCCTTGGGGATCATCCCCAGGCCCCCACCCACAGGGCAGGTTGTGCCCCCACCCCAAACTGTGGCACAGCCACCCACCCCTTCAGCTGCTCAAGGCAGCCGGGATGGCCCCCACCTCACCACAAGAACCCCAAAACCCCCCAGCCCCAACCCCCGTCTGTCCATCCAGCATCTCCCCATCCCGCTGCCCCGCTCCCCCCATCTCCAGGCTAATACAAATAAGAATAATTAATGCTAATTAACCACCAGAAGCAGCTCCCTCCCAGCGCAGGGGCTCCCCTGGCTCTCATTAACTCCAGCCCCGACGCAGGGGTGATGGGCTGCGCCTGAAACCCGTAGCGCCCAGAGGAACGTGGGGGGCTGGAGAGGGGACACCTCCCAAGTTATAATTCCCTTGAAGGATGCTGGGATTGACCCTTATCTGCCAGGAACCCCCCCTAGCACACTCAGACCACCCCAGCCTCACCAGGGATGGGGCATTTTAGGCAACAACCCCCTAATTAACCCCATTTTTTAATTACCTGGGGTATTTTTTTGGTGGGGGGGGGTACCTTTTTTAAACTCTCCCGCCGGTGCCAGCTTGCCAAAGTGCTCCCCTGCCTCCTGAGCCTCTTCTTAATAAATATTGGAGTGGTGATACCTCGTTAGCAATTAACAAGCAGTTAATTAAGCTGCATCGCCCGCCCGCCCGAGCGCGGCTCCTTTCGGGGAGGGGGCTCCGTAGCTTCTGGAAATCCATCCGGTAGCACCCGGGTGTGTTGATCCCCCCACCGAGCTGAGGGTGGGGGGCAGAACTCAGCCAGGGGGGTTGGGAGGAGGTAGGAAGATTTTTAGGGTGGGGGGGGGTGTCCCCAAAAATATTTTGGGGGTGGGATTTCAGGGGTGAGCTGGGGTTTTTATTGGGGGGGATGTTCAGTCTGGAGTTACATGGGTGCAGCTTGGGGGGAATAGCTGGTGGTGATCAGCATTGCTGGGAGCCCCCCCCCCAAAATTTGGGATAATTGAGGGGTTGGGGAGATGAACCCCCCTCCCAACAATAAATGTGAACTGTTTGAGTGGGTGAGAAATGCTGAGTGGCACCTGCACCCCCCAGCTTGGGGGTGTCAGAGCCCAGGGGTGAAGCGTGGGGGGCTCCTGCTTTCCCCCCCACCCCTGGCTTTTTTTTTGAGGGGGGGGGTGCTGATGACACAGTTTTGGGTGAATTTGGTGGTGTATGTCCTCGGGACAGGGATGCACCACGGGGCTTGGTGCTGGGAGGAAATGATGGGAAGTGGGAGCCGGGCGGGATGGACCCCAGTGAGGATGCGGTGACACCCAAGGGAACCCAGCTCCGGCCGTGACATTTTGGGGGCCACATCGTGCACCTCGAGTTGTGGCTGGTGGAGGGGGACATGGACACAAACACACATGGTGTGGGAAAGGGGCAGCGTTTGGGCATCACCCAAAACCTGTGGGAATGGACAGGCTGCGTCTTGGGATCGGGAGGATTTTGGGATGGATGGGCTCTGGGGGGGAACTGGAGCGAGATGGGGGGCAAGAATGGAGCCACTCTTGAGCTGCTGTGCCCCTCCGCCCCCCCTGGTATCCCCATGCAGCCTGGCTGGGGAAGGGGATGTCTCTCCTGACACAGCAGCAGCAGAGCTGGCTCTGGACTGCGGGGTGCAGCACCCCAAAAGCCGGGCAGACACTGCCCCCCTCCCAGGAGCCCTTTGGGAACACAGTGGGGACACCCCGAGGCACCCCAAAGGCAAAGGGGAGCACGTCTCCAAGGCCAGGGAAAGGACGGAGGGGACCCTTGGGGACACATAAAGGCTACGGTGGCAGAGCATGTTGCCAGCACTGGGAGAGGGACAGGGCACCCAGAGCCCATCGCTGCCACTGGGAGAAGGACAGGGCACCCTGGGGATGCATCTTTGGGGCTGGGAGCAGGACAGAAGACCCCGAGGGAGCCACCCAGAGCCCATCATCGCTACTGGGAGAAGGGGGGAACATCCAGGGGGTGCATCTCCAGGGCTGGGAGAAAGACTGAGCATCCTGAGGATGTATCTCTGGAGCTGGGAGCAGGATAGAGTACCCCAAGGCTGCACCCACAGCCCATCATGTCACTGGGAGGAGGACAGGGCACCCCAGGCATGCATCTCCCTGGCTGGGAGAAGGACAGAGCATCCTCGGGATGCACCCAGAGCCTATCACTGCCACCGAGAGGGACAGAGCACCCTGGGGGGGCATCTCTGCGGCTGGGAGAAGGACAGGGCATCCTGGGGCTGGGACCCCACCAGGGATGCACCCAGAGCCCATCGTCACCACCGCGAGAAGGACAGAGCACCCTGGGGGTGCATCTCCAGGGCCAGGGGAAGGACGGGGCACCCCAGGGTCTGGGAGAAGGATACAGCACCCCAGGGATGCACCCAGAGCCCATCATCACTACCGGGGAAGGGATGGAGCATGCTGGGGGTGCATCCCCGGGGCTGGGAAAGGGACAGGGCAGCCCAGGGATGCACCCAGAGCCCATCATCGCTACTGGGGAAGGGATGGAGCATGCTGGGGGTGCATCCCTGGGGCTGGGAAAGGGACAGGGCACCCCAGGGATGCACCCAGAGCCCATCATCGCTACTGGGGAAGGGATGGAGCATGCTGGGGGTGCATCCCCAGGGCTGGGAAAGGGACGGGGCACCCCAGGGATGCACCCAGAGCCCTTTTCCAATGCACAAGGGGCAGTGGGAGCTCCTGGCTGTGCCGTGGGGCTGGCAGCTGGCCCAGGCAGCCCTTACCTGGCCGTTCTTGCAGAGGTCGGCCCACATGCTGGTGCCGTCGCCGCCGCGCATGAGGACGTGGTAGGTGAAGAAGTAGGTGCCGGGGATGGCGCAGGTGAACTTGCCGGAGGCGGCGTCGTAGCTGTTGCCCAGGTTGGTGACCACGTCGTCGAACTTGAGGACCTCGTAGCCCTCGTGGGGGTTCTTGAGGCCGGCGTAGAAGGCGACGCGCGGCACCGTGCTGTACGTAGCCGCGCTCACCGCGCCGGTAGCCCCCGGTCCCGGTAATCCCGGGGGTCCTGGTCGTCCCGCTTCCCCCCGCGCTCCTACTGGTCCCGGTGGTCCCGGTTCTCCCGGTGGTCCCGGAGGTCCCGGTTTCCCCGGTCGCCCCGGTTTACCTTGGGGACCTTGCACCAGGGTGGAGGGCGGCGGGAGGGGGCCACGTTCAGCTGGTTGCTGCGGGGGGGCAGCGGCGGGGCCGTAAGGCTCGCAGACCATGCGGCAGGTCCCCAGCATCTCGTACCGGCCGTCGGTCCCGGCGGAGCTCACCAGCACCGGGATGAGCACCACCAGCACCAGTACCATCACCACCCCCGCCGCGGCCGCCAGCAAAGTTTTCCGGCCCAGGCTGAGCCGCCGCCCGGCCGGGGCGCGTTGTCGCCCGGGGGTGGGAATGGTGCCGGTGGGGGGGAGCAGGGCGGCGGCGGCGGCGGCGGGGGGGGGTTCGGGGGTGGCGGCGGCGGTGGCCGCTCCGCTCCGCTGCGCTCCGCTGGCTCCGGTGCGCCCCGCGCCCGCCCCGGCCACGCCCCCTCCCGCCCCGGCCACGCCCACCAGCCATGCCCACCCAATCAGGAGCACACGCCCACCCAATCACAGCCGCGCCCCGGCCACGCCCGAGCCACGCCCACGGAACGCGCGGGGCGGCCGGCCACGCCCCAGCGGCCACGCCCCCCCCCCCCCCCGACCCCCGGTGTGTCTGTGGGACCCCTGCCCGTCCCCGCCCCGCCCGGACCCCTCCGTAGCCCCGACTCTCCCCCCGCCGGCGCGGCCCGGCCCCGCACGGTCGCCCCGAGCCACGCCCAGGCCCCATGGGGCCCGGGTCGCCCCCACCCCCGTCCCCCGGCTCCCGGCGGCCACGTCCCCACGGGGTGTGGAGCTCTGTCGCCTCCGTGCCCGGGAGCTGGTGGCCACATCTCAGGAGCTGGGGACACCCCTGGAACCCATCGCCTGCGTCCCCATGGGTGACTGTCCCCACGGAGCATCCCCAGGGCCCTTCCCTGTCTCAGTTTCCCCACCCACGGGAGCATGGTGACCCACGCTTCGGGGTGGCCCAGGTGACACCCATGTGGCCGAGCACCCACCACTCACCGGCATCAACCACGGGGTTGCAGGATGGGTGCCACCACCTGAAAGGCCTTTGTGACAATGGGGCACCCATGGGTGGGCACCTAAGGGGTGACAGCCACGCGAAAGAGCCACCCCGGGGGGCTGAGCACTGGCGGGCTTGTGACATGGGGACACGCGGCTGCGCCCGCTCCGTCGCCTGCCATCTCCATCAGCCTCGGCGGGGACAGCAGGACGCGATGGCAAGTGACAGCCGCCGCCAGCGCCGGGGGTGAGCGAAGGACGCGGGGCTGGGGGGGGGGACATGCAGCGGGGATTGCGGGGGGGGGGACAGGGCACAAGCATAGAGCAGCCCGGGGCTGCTCCCAGTGCTGCCCACCACAGCGGTTGGGTGGCCTCGGGTGATGCCAACGAGGTGCCATCAACCCCAGTGGCACCTACTGGGTCTGTGGGGTCATCGTTTCCACACCCCCCCCCCAAAAAGAAACCCCACCTTGGGGGGGTGCATCCCCTTCCAGTGCCACACCCATGTAGCGTCCCCAATCCCAAGGGGCACATGGGGGACAGATGCCAACCCCCAGCCGAAACAAAGGGAGGGGGACCAAGGGACACTTGGCAGCCCATCGATCGCCCCCCCCCCCCCAGCTCCTGCAGAGGCTTTAATTTAATCAGCGTGCAAAAATCAATTAGCCAGCTTTAAGGAGGCAATTATTCCTGGGGGCTTAACGAGGCTTTGGGAGGGGGACAGGACACAGATTATTTTGGGGAGGAGGATGCTGCCAGTCCCATTGTCCCCCCCCTCAAGCTGTCACTGTCATGTCACCTGCTCTCTCCCTGTTTTCTCCATCGTTGTTGTGTGCCCCCCCCCTCGTTATCTCCCTCTTTTAACGAGCACCTAAAAATACGCCTCGCCGAGGTCACGGGCTGCGTGAGTCACCCGCCAGCGCGGTGCCGCGGTGGCCCAGGTGGGCAGCGGGCACCGCGTGGGGATGGGATGGCCGTGGCAGGGACATGGGAGGGGGATGCAGACACCCCCTGGCTGCATCAGGGCATTCGGCTCACCTGGAGGGTCAGGGGACATCCCTGGTTGTGGCCACCGTGCCCCCGTGGTGTCCCCACGGCAGGGCCACCACCCTGGGATGCTACCCCCCAGCCCCAGCTCACTGCATTGACACGGGCCACTGTGTCCTCATGGAAGGGCCACCAGCCCAGGGCACCCTGTCCCCACAACACAGCCACCAGCCCAGGTCACCGTGTCCCCACAACACAGCCGCCAGCCCAGGCCACCGCACCCCCAAACCGTGTCCCTGCACCCAGCTGCAGAGCTGGGATGGCTTCAATGGCACCTTGGGGTAGCAGCACCCTACAGATGAGGGCAACACCCCTGGTGACCCTGGCTGGAGCCTCTGGGATGCTCCCTGTCTGTGTCCCTGTCCCCAAGCCCTGCTCAGGAGGGCCACAGCACAGCAACCGCCTGGGGACAGGCAACCTCCAGCAGGCTCTGTTTGGGAGTGCAGGAGGGGAAAGGAGACGGAGCGATGGCTGTGCTGGTGGTGGTGGCAGTGCTGGCAGTGGCAGTGCTGGTGGTGGCAGTGCCGTGGTGGCAGTGCTGGCAGTGGTGGCAGTGCTGGTGGTGGCAGTGCCGGTGGTGGCAGTACTGGTGGCAGTGCTCGTGTTGGCAGTGCTGGTGGTGGCAGTGCTGGTGGTGGCAGTGCCGGTGGCGGTGGCAGTGCTGGTGGTGGCAGTGCTGGCGGTGGCAGTGCCGGTGGTGGCTGTGCCGGTGGTGGCAGTGCTGGCGGTGGCAGTGCCGGTGGTGGCAGTGCCGGTGGTGTCAGTGCTGGCGGTGGCAGTGCTGGTGGTGGCAGTGCTGGTGGTGGCAGTGCTGGTGGCAGTGCCGGTGGTGGCAGTGCCGGTGGCGGCGGCGGCAGCTGCAGCGGTTGCGGTGGCGGCTGCGGCGGCGGCTCTGCTCGACGCCAGGCGCTGCCGCTCCTCTGCAAAGGTTAAGCAAACAGCAGCTCCCGCAGAATCGATGCGCGGCCGAGCCCACGGCTGTTTGCTTTGGCAGCATGATGCGGGGAGCTGGGTGGGTGGGTGACGCCGAGGGGATGCCGGTGGCCGGGGGAGGGGGCTCGATCGATGCTCCGGGCGCACAGGTTGGGATCGGGGGGGTGTGGATGTGATTCCCCCCCCTCCTCTGCCTGCTGCTCACTGGGGAGCTCATTAAGGAGGATTTGGGGCAGTGCGAGGGCGGCTGGGTCGGGAGCTCTGCCTCGGTTTCCCCTCCCGGCGCTGCAGCCAAGCGGGTGCTGCTGCAGGTGCTGCTGGTGGGACCGTGTGTGGCGGGGGGGACACGGACCCTTGCACCCGCGTGGCAGCGGGTGGGCGACGCCAATGGCTCAGCAGTAATTAGGAGTTGGAGCTGGAAGTAACTAACGACCCTGATGCTGGCCCACGCTGATGAGCCTGGGGCGGGAGCTGGCGTTTGTAAGCTGTCCCTGGTGATGATGGGTGCTGTCCCCCAAAGCCAGTGTCCCCAGAAGGGGCTGTGGGACAGGGACATTTGGCTGTGGGCAAGAGGTTGGAGGTGGCCAGGGCTGGAAGTGCCTCTGGCCAGGGATGGGTGGGTAGGTGCCCAGTGCCCACTTCTGTGCTGAGTGCGTCAGGGCTCAGCAGGGAGGTGCCTGACAGGGACACTCAATGCAGAGCCCAGGAGATGAGGGACAGGTGAGGATGCAGCTGCAGGACACAGGTGAAGGCAGGGGCAGGTCCCAGCACCCGGCTGGACGTGGGCAGATGGTGCTCCTGGGTTGGCTGCCTGATGCTGGCTGCTTGGCCAGTGGCCAGATGGCTAGCTGGCTGCTTGAAGGCATGGAAAGCTCATTGACTGGTTGGCCAGAGAGTTGACCAGTTGGCTACCTGCACAGCGAGGTGGCTGAGTGGCTGGCTGGTGGGCAAGTGACTTGCCAACTGGCTGGTTGGTTTGAAGGACAACTAGATGGCTGGGTGGCCAGTGAGCCAGTCAATGGGCTGGCTGGGTGGCAGATGGCTAGATGGTTGGCTGGTCGGCTGGGTGGCCAGTTGGCCACCTGGCTGGGTGACCACCGGGCTGGTTGGCTGGCTAGTTGCCCCAGGGACTTGCCAGCCAGCCATTGGCACACTGCCTGTCTCACTGACCAAGCCCAGCCCTGCCATGGGGCCAGGGATGTCCCAGCACCCCCAGCCCAACGCCTGGCACCGTCCCTGGCGCACCGCCCAGCCGTGGTGGGGGGGACAAGGAGGGGGTGACACATCCCCCTGCAGCCCCGTCCCTGTCCCGCTGCCTCTCATTACAGACACGGCAGGGACCCGGCCCCCTCACACCCTCCCACTGTGCAGCAATTAAGGGCTGCCAACACCGCTAATTAATGAGAGCCAGGCCGGTGAGTGACGGGAAAGGGCTGCTCACTGGCACAGGGCGGGTGAGGCCGGGCTGGGGGACGTGTCCCCCCAAGGGGGACATGGAGTCAGGAGGAGCAGGGACTTGGGCTGCGGGTCCCACAGGCAGTGGAGGCCAGGTGTGACACTGCCAGGGGTGCGCAGTGACACCGGTGACAGCTCGCAGGACGTGCGGAGGGTGGCACTGGGGGGTATCCTGCGCAGTGACGGTGACACTGGGTGACACGCTGTGGGCCATGCAGTGCTGGGTGATACACTGCGGGACGGCAGTGACGGTGACACTGGGTGACACGCCGTGGGCCACGCGGTGACATAGCACTATGTGACATCCCGTGCACCAGGCACTGATGGTGACTCTGTGTGACAACCCATGGGAGCTGCAGTGACACTGCGTGGCAGCCGGCGGCCCCGCGGTGACAGTGACACCCTGTGCACTGTGCAGTGACAGTGACACCATGTGACACCCCGGGGAGCGACGGTGACGCTGTGCGGTACCGCAGGGCTGCGTGGAGCACCGTGTGACACGAGTGGGACCGTGCAGCCACAATGACACCGTGCAACACCTGAGGGGCTGTGCAGTGACAATGACACTGTGCCACACCCCAGGGACCACGCAAGGATGGTGACACCTGTGACACCGATGCCATGCAGTAACACCACGCTCAGCCCATCCCTGGGTACTGGGCTCCCCACCCAGGGCCAGTCCCCAGCGTGGGGGGACAATCCATGGGGGGGGCCAACTGCCAGCTCCAGGCCCTGCCCAGCGGGCGCTTGGGGTGGGTGCACCCCAGGAAAGGGGTGCTCGGAGCAGGGGGTGCTGTGGGGAAGGGGGGGCAGCGGGAGGGGTGGGTTGTGTCAGGAGCCCCTGCCAGCCGCAGCGTCATTGATCCACCTGCCAATTTGCAGCAGTTAAATATTTGGCTTGTGCGGGGCCGCGCTCGCTGCTCAGACAGCCCCCGGCCGGGGACCCACAGGCCTCGGTGAGCGGCTGCTCCAGACGCTGCCTGATCGATGGTGGGAGGCACAGCGAGTTGCCTCGGCACAGAGCGTGGGGCTGGGGGGCTGTGGGGGGCTGTGGAACACGGCGCAGCACCCTCAAGCCTCCACCAGCACCCACACACTGAGGTAGCATCGGTGTCACGAGTGTGGGGTCTCAGCTGGGGTGTCTCCCCAGCTGGATGCACACTGCCTGCCACGGCCATCGATGGAGCTGTCGATACCACCCAGCAGCCCACGGAGCAGAGCCATCTGTCACTGTCACCATCAGCAGTGGGGCACGGCTGCGTGCCACCACCGTGGGTGCTGAGGGTCATCCCCAAGGAGCTTTGGCTGGGGTGGCCCTGGGTACCCCACAGCACCCCCAGGAGGGACTCAGTGACCACAGCCCTTCCCAGGGCACACAGCCCACCCCAGCAGCAAAACCCCCAGGGCGCCCAGCCCTCCACCCCAAAACCCACCCCAGCCCCAGCCAGCACCGCGGGGAGTCCTGTGCCTCAGCAGCCCCCTGAAACCGCTCGTTCCCTGCGCCCTGCTAAACTCGTTAGCGCTGGCAAACGTCAGCAGGGCAGGAGCGAAGCGCCAAATGCGATTAGGGTCCCGTCTCGCTTTGTGCTCCCCCTCCCGGCCTCGTCGCAGCCCCATTTATCGCGGAGGCGGCGAGCCGGGGGGAGGAAGGCAATCAGCCCTTATCTCGGGCTGCGAGCGGCCTGCTCCAGCCCTGATTTATGGCTGGCTGCGAGGGACTCCCGGCATCACCGCGGCAATTAAGGGAGCATTAGAAAGCAGGGGAGGGGGGTGTGGGGGGTTATTGCTCATGTATGGTTCCCCCCCCTCGAGTGCAGGGTGAAGAGTTGGGGTACCCAGGGTGTGCACCCCAGCGTGGGGATGTGGTCCTGGGGCTGCAGCTGCACAGAGACTGTGGGTTCTGCTCCAGCAAGATGCAGGAGTGTGAGTGGGGTTGGAGCCCAAGTATCCCAGAGGATGCCAGAGGACACCCCTGTGCAGACAGAAGGTGGGGGCAGAGGCTGGCATCACCCCCTAACCCAAACCACCAAGACCACATAAAACCACAACGGGTCCCAAGGTTGCATCCCCAAACTGTAGGGTGCTGGGAGCCCCCCCAAGAGCCATCCCCACCCCCTCAGCTAAGCTCACGCAGGGGCTGCCACTCCAAGAAGCGCCCTGGGACCAGTTCAGGGCTGGGTACTGGGGAAAGAAGCCCGAATGCTCTCATCAGCTCTGCCTGCACACGGTGAACTTTACCGAGCGCAGCCGTGCCCCGGCGCAGGAACGCCCTGGGAACGGGCCGGGAAAGAGCAGCGTTCACTGGCCGCAGGCTGCGGAGCCGCAGGGAGCCGGCGCTTTATTAAACTACCGGAAAGAGCCAGCACCGCTTCGCCAGGCCCCGTGCTCCCCCCGCAGGGAAAGAGCCGCTGAAGGGAAACTCAAACAGCAGTAAATGAGGCTCAGCGAGGCAGGTCCTTGGTCTGAGCCTGCTCCAGGGGTGTACGAGATCCTGGGATCCAAAGCCGAGGGTCACCCATGAGCAATGAGGAGAGGGCAGGAGGGAGGGGGAGGAGCCAGTTGAGCACCTAATCCCCATGAAACAGGGTGCTGCCTGTTCTCCCCCAGGCAGATTTAATGTGTTTCCATTAAATCAATGGGAAAAAAAGGGGAAAATCCCATGTTGGAAGAAATAAGATTAGCTGAGGTTCTGAGCTAGGAAGGGATTGATCCAGGGACACCCATGAGCAGAAGGAGGATGTGAGAGGCCACCAACCCCCACAGTGAGATTGTCCCACCCCACAGTGAGATTGTCCCAGGAGACATTCAAGCACCCAAATCCACCAGACAACAGGGGGACATGAACAGGAAGAGCAACAGGGGATAACAAGGGTCTCAGCCCCTCCCGGGGTGATGGGAGTGGTCCCATCCCACGGGCACAGCTGGTAGGCAGGCACCTCAGCAGGGAGAGCAGGGAGAACAGGGTGACAGTGCTGGGAATAACAACCAAACCTGGTCCGTTCACCTTGGGAAGCTGCAAGGAGACGGCTCAGCCCCGTTGTCTGCATTCAGCTGGCAGAGCTCATTAGCAGAGGCGGCCTTTCACTGCCCTTTTCAAACCTGGAAATTCAGGCCTCTTCCATGACAAAAAGAAAAGGTGAATTAAGAGATGAGATGCCGGAGGAGGAGGAGGTACACCAACCCCCCGAGCCCGGCTACAAGCGTGCCCGCCGCCAGCCGTGCCCAAAGGAAGTGCAGGGAATCCTCGAGGCGGGCGTGCAGCCGGAGGACCTGGCGGTGGGTGTTCTCCCTGTCCCCAGAGTTGTCGATGATGTGGGTGGCTAATTTGCACTTCTCATCCAGTGGCAGTTGGGAAGCGATGCGAGCTTCAGCCTCGGCCTGCGACAGCCCGTTCCTCTTCATCAGCCGGGAAAGCTGCGTCGGTGGGTCACTGCCGGGGTGGGAGGGTGGCACTCAGATGGGGGTGGGATGAGGGGGTTCACCCCGTTTTTTTTCCACATAAAGAGGGGAAAGCCAAGGTAAAGGGTGGGGGAGAGATGCTCCCCACTTCATCCTCCCTGCTTTGTGCACCCCACGCTCAGATTGGTGAAGTCAACACTGCCTGGGCTGACCCTGCTGAGTATTTTTGGCATTCCCCCAACCCCTGCTCCAGCACACAGAATGGAGGGTGCAGAAAGAGGTTTTTCCCCCTAGGATGGAGCCAGGTTTCAGGAAAACCTCCCTAAGAAACCCCTCCTGAAGTAGGATATAGGGTGTTGTCAAAAGGCTTTGCACCAAGGCAGAAGCTAAATCCTCACTGGAGCACCGGACGTCCCATCATGTCCCTCCCCTCACCGGAGCACCATCCCATCATGTCCCTCCCGCTCCAGTGAGGATTCAGCTCTGGAAGAGGTTGGATTATCCAGGCCCTTGTGGTTCACCCAGCACTTACCAATAAACCAGGACCGTGTATTTCATGAACTTGGTCAATCTGTTGGTCTCAAAGAGCAGAGGGATGTCAAGGATCACGTAGCGGTAGCCTGCAAATATACCAACACCCCCCCAAAAAAGGGACAGTGTTACCCTGATTCCCAAATCCCTCAGTGCTGCATGTTCACTGTGCCCACTGCTGCTCCAGCAAGGAGAGCAGAGTTCCAGCAGTGAGGAGAGCAGAGCCTGCTCACCCTCCTCCTTCTTGGTTTCAGTCCAAGTTTCAGGAGGGAAAAAAAAAAGATAACAAAACCCAACACAAGAAGAAAAAAAACCCACCCAAATTCCCCCCCAAACAAACCCTAACCCAGATGATCTCAGACCAAAGGTGAAGCTGGAGAAATATAATGAGGAGCTGAAACGAGAAGCTCAAATGAAAGTGCCTGTGCCTGGCTGGTGAGAGCGGCAGCCACGCCGTCGGTGCCGGCCTCTCAAGGGGAGCGGTGCCCACAGCAGAATTTGCTCTTCTCTCTTTCATACATCCAAGACGTTGTCACCAGGCTGCAGTGGTTTGAGCTGATGTTTCCCAGCTCCATTTTCTTCCCTTTTTGGAAAGCTTGGGCTAACCAGTTTCTAGAGGGGAGCAAGGAAATCCTTCCAGACCTCTCAGAGCTGTGATGCTGAAACATGAGGGTGCCTCCAGACACCGCCCTGGCACCCCAGACCTCCCCAAAACCAGCCAAGTTTGGTTCAAAAGTGCTGTCAACACGTGGAGCAGCCAGCAGTGGAGAGCCCATAGCAGTCAGGCGCTATCCTTCTGCACCCCACAGCCCACCCTGGCCTCCCACCCTGTGTGAGTGCCAAGCCCGCTGGCACTGGGAACGGGGTACGTGGGGAGGGGATAGCTGCATGTCACAGCCTCACTCCCCTGGCTGCATCCCAGCCACGGGGACACCTCTGGTTTTACTGGTGTCCCCTGTTTTATAACCCAGCCCCCCCTAACTGACCTGGCTACAGCATTAAAAACCTTGACAAAGACATCACCATCCCACCAGCCACCATTTTACCGGCACGTCCGCCCAGAGAGGCTTCTCACTGCCCTACAGTTTGATCGATACGAGCTTTCCTTACACAGCGATCCTCAGAGACAACATCCAGCTATCTCAAATCATTAAAACCTGACTAATGAGGACAAAGCAGCCTGCTGAAGACACCCGGCGCTCTCGCCGAGGGGCGGGACAGCATCCGCCTCTCGAGTCTGCAGCCCCAGGTTCAAGATCCCAGCTCTAGCTCCCGGCTTTCCTGCCTGTTGCTTCCTTTGTGATTCTTCCTCCTCCTCCTCTTCACCCTGCAGCAGAGCACAAGCCCTTGTGGCACTCCAACCCAGGCCTATTCAGCTGTCACAGGGCTCAGCTTTGATAAGCTCCGCCAAAACCAGACTGACTCTATTAAGACATCCTTCTGTCTACATGGAGACCTCCAAACCAGCTGGTGATCTTATCTGGCATTTGATGAGACCGAGTTTGACAGCTGTATTTGTTATATTTATCAGGGGAAAAAGCAGGACTTGGGAACCCACAGCTGTCAGCCCATTTCTCACCTTATCGAGACTAAAAGGGCTCTGCTGCTTTCATTGAAAGCTGGAGAGGTTGGGGGCTGGGAGGAATATTTGGCCATTTCGGAAGGTATGACGTTATCCAGCAAGTAATCTCACAAGAGGCCTCACAAAGCTTTTCTCAGCCCCTACTTTAACCCACAGAAGGTGGCGAAGGGCAGCAGTGAAAGGCAGGAACAAATCCTCCGAACGCCAACGCGAAAGGGCGCCGGTGGCAGAGCACAAAGGCCGTTGCTCAGCGTTGGTTCCCCTTCTCCTTTGTCCCTCTTCCCACTTTAGGCATTGCAAGCAGGGAGAGCTCCCAGGACACAGCCTCTTACCTAGCACAAAGTACTTCACGATTTGCTTCAGCATCTCCTTCTGGATCTCGGGGTGGGTGATGGAGTTCAGCAGCTGCCGTTTCTCCGGCTGGGAGAAGATGATGTTTCCTAGAGCCTCCCGATTTATTTCGCCATTCTCCAAGAGGATCTCAGTGCCAAAGCAATGCACTATCTGCTGATAGGCCTTGAAGCCAGGCTGCACCACTGAGAACATCAAACAGCCAGGGGTTAGAGCCCGTCCTATGGCACACTCTGTGTTTGCATCAGCGATCGGCCTCAAATGAGGTTTATTCATTAAATAACCCAGCTTATTCTCCTCAGCGGGCAGCACATCTGCCTGCCAGCACATCCTGAAGCCAGCTTGGGGCTGCAGCCTGGCAGACACCTGGCACTGGGGCTGCAGGAAAGTGTTTACAAGAAGAAATAAGGTAATAAAGCAAGAAAGGGGCTCAGCCCAAGGTCCCTTTGAGGGCTGACACCCGACAGAGCGAAGCATCCTGCAGCCATTAATTCAGAGCCACAACCCTCCCTCGTGTGTGCTGCTGCTGGGGGTCAGGAGTCAGCAGGGAGGGCAGGAGGACACACTGAAGGCACAGGGAGGAACAGGGCTGAGCTGATTCCTGCTGCCTCCAGCACGAGGAGTCGAGCAGGGAAATACTAAAGGGACCAGGATTGGTGATGGGCTTGTTTTAGCTGGGAACTTCAGCGCTGGGTGAACACAGCCTGGCTGCTCCAAGCTGCCTCCAGCTGCTACTGAGGTGATTTGGGTTTTTTACTGTTCTTTCACCAAATTCTTGATGAGAACAACCACAGAAACCTTCCACAAGACCAGTTCCCAGCAGGGACTCTGATGTTACACAAGCATATCATTTTCAAGCCACCAAAAAGAATCACCAACAAAAAGGATGCAGTAATAAAACCATAATTAAGATCAAGCTGAAGCTAACCAGGGAGTGCAACAGAGCATCTATAATTCCCCCTCCAAAATCCAGGTATATTGCTGCAGGTTGTAACCTCAGACCAACCTAATAAAAGTCTTTAAGCCCAATTTCTTTCTCCTGTGGAATTTCACACCGAGGTAGTTTCAGGATGGGTGAAATCCATATAGTGAACAAACACAAATAAAGGAGGAATTGGGAGAAAAATTGAAGTGATTGGTAGAGAAACCGATGCTGAGTTATCTGTTGTGTTTTCCTATCATCTCTGAGGGCTTTTAGCACCTCCAGCAAATTTTCTGCACCTCGAGGAGAATTACAGTGCAATAAACTGTTAAGAGCATCGCAGCTTTGAGTGGTTACACCATAAGTTCTTCCCCAAATAGAGAAGCTCAGGCACTTCAAAATGACACTGGCTACACTGCTGCTCAGCTGCAGACCTGAAACCTTCTGCATACAAAATCAGGAGCCCTTCCCAGAGCGAGTGCTGCTCTCCTCCTGCTCCCAGAGGTACAGAGGGATTGACATCATGCAGGTGATCAGGGAGAGGGGTGTCTGCTCCAGTCCTGCTGAGGCAACAGATTTGGATTTCTGGGTCTCTGCTGTAGCCAGGACAGCAGATTTCTGAAGCACAGATCAAATTCTCTCCAATTTGGGATATTTGGAGGCTTTTTTTTCCCCCTGACAGAGCACACTGAGGCACAGGTCATTTTGTCAACCGATCTCTTGGTGTTTACAACCCAGCAACATCCAGCACAGAGGGAAATTCTCTTTCAGTGGGTCAGCAATCCCACCTCAAGCGTTACAGGATGGGTGTCTTGGGGAACATCAGCTCACTGAAAGAACCTGCTTTATATTTATTTTGCCACAAGTTGCCTTTCAAAGCCAGGAAGCACTGCCCTCCAGGAGAGGGAACCTCAGGGTGTGATCTTCCCGCAGCGTTTGTTATTAGGACGAGTTTTTTTCTTTATTAAAAATATATCCCAGTTCCAATCCCCCTGAGACAGCTGCTCCACGCAGCCTCCTCGGCACGGGAGGGAAACGCTTCTCTCACGTACCCAGAGCACCACCTGCTGTCTGCGCTTCCCGCATCAAGCCCAGTTGTCGGGGAAACCTCGGGGAGAAAGATCAGCTATGTAGAAACTCACCCTCTCTGGCAATAACATCGGCATCAATCACGGCACAGCCCAGTTCCCGCAGTACAGCCACCACCGTGCTCTTCCCCGACGCGATTCCACCCGAGAGGCCGACCAGGAACATCGTGCTCTGAAATGGAAAGAAAAGAGCTTGAAAAACACACCAGGACAGAGCTGGTTTCTTCATGCTGGGCACGGCAAAATGTTTATCCCAAACAGGCAACTCCATTCAAAGGTCATTTTCACACATTCTCAGGTCAGCACCAAGATATTGGCATGATTCTGGCACCCCTCAGAGCTGGGTACCCCTGTTTTACAGCTCAAAGAACAGTGAGGGGTTAAATGAGGCTTCCCCAGACCCTGGTAACATGGATGTGCAGCTCAAACCAGCCAGATTACTGCAGCTCCACACACCTTGCTCCCCTCAAGCAACAGCCTCACCTAGAGCACCCTAAATCTGGGGACACTTCCAGAGGGGTGACCCAGCACCAGTGATAAAGGGGAAGAACTCAGATATCTTAGCCTGGCTGGAGAAACAGGAGGACTGAGAGGGAGAGCCCTGCCTGATCTCCACAGCACAAGAGGAGATAAGCGACCTCTGACATAATCAGGACGCAAAGCACATGGGCCAGTAAGGAAATCGTCTCCCTGTGCAGCTCAACAAATGCAAGGAAACAGCTCTGAGCAGCAAACTTGTGCCTGTTAGCTTGCAAACACAGTGTTAAACACAGAGCCTGTGTTTGCCACCAGCCCTGAGGCTGTGAGTGCTGTGGTAACCCCCGGCCAAGCTGGAGCAGACAACTTCTTCCATGGTTTCTGCACCAAGATCTCTCCCTGCTCAATCCAAAACCTGCAACCCCCCCTAAATCTCGCTTGCACCCGCTCACCAAAAGGCTCAGAGACACAGAGGCAGCTCCAGACAGGGGTGTGTAATCCTGCAAGGTGGTATCTGCATCCCCAAAAAGGCAAAAGCTGTGGCAGGCTGGGAAGCACGAGCCCTGCTGTGGCACTGAGTCCCCTCCCCAGCGCCAGGGACCAGCGCTGGCTTTGTGCTGTCCTGCCAACTCCCCAAGGACAGAGCCTCCAACTTTGCTGTCACCTTGTCAAGCATAATGCCACCAGCACAGGCGAGCCTGAAGCTCCCAAGTCCCAGCTTGTGGCTGTTGCCACTTGCATCCAAGAAACTGGCTCGATCACCTTTGGCCAGGAGCCACAGGCTGCTCATAGACACCCCTCAGCTTCCTCGGGCACAGAGGAAGGGAGGCTCAGCTCCCACTGCCTCTCCTGGTGAGCCACATGCCCCAAAACCTAACAACCTCACTAAGAGTCACTCTGATTTACCCTCTTTCTGGCATTACACCTCCCACCAGACCCTGCATCCACCAGCCCCAAGAAACCCTGGGCATAGAGGAACCGGGTACCTACTGGTGGCACTGCTCCCCACCAACGCTGATTCACACCCACAGGCAGTGGTCAGGAACAGAGCAGCTGGAGATGGGCCAGGACACAGCACCACATCCCTTTTGGCTAGGAAAAAACAAACCCCAAACCCTTCTGTCATAACTCAGTCCTACAAACAGGACCCAGACCCACAGTTTGGAGGGGAGAAAGGGAGTGGGTAAATCCTGTGGCAGCTGGAGGCGGTTCAGTAGAGGGAGGAACTAGGAGTTAAGAGCAAAATCCAGCAGCACCTGCCAGTAGCATCGTTTGCTTCATGGCTGCAGAGAGGCAGCCAGCAGCACCACGTGTGCTTTTCCCTTCTGAGGTGAACAGATGGGGTTAACTCAAGCAACAACGAGGGGGAATTCAAAGAGGATCAGAAAGGGCACTTCTAATAACCATCAGCACTTCAGGAGGCTGATGTAAATCTCAAGCTTTATTGCCAAGTGAGTACACAGTCTCTGCAGGGAGCCTTTCCCAGCGCTGTGGTGGGTGGGTGGGCTCGGCACGACAAGAGGGGCTGTTTATTTATCACAGCAGGTTAAAATCCAGCCCTCCCTGGCAGGGTTTGATACGCCCCCTGCAACACCCTGCAAGGGCTAATGCTGTGTGAGGAGAACCAAACCTTTGGGGTGCTGACTTTGGGGAGGTGGAGGCTCATTCAAATCTCTCCTGCCCATGTAGAGCAAACACAGGGCTTTAACCATGGTAACCCCAACACTCTGGCCTCCAGCCTCAGCTGGGAATCAGTCCCAAGAAAACCTGCTATTTCTGTCCCTCTGTTACATACCTCCACAGGCAGCTGCTGGGAGTTACTGCAGGGGTAAAACAGCACTTGGAAAGGTTCATCTAGAAACCACAGGCAAACGAGGTTTGGAAACACTCACGTTGTCACAGGGCTTGTACAGATCTGAGGCTTGCAGTACAAAGGTATAAATATTTAACGAGCTTGGGTTTGAACTGTACACAGGGGCAGGGAGGTACGCCTGTTCCTGCAGCTGTTACAGGCAGATGGCAGAAAGTTTTCCCCCAAAATCCACTTTTTGGGTGTATATGGCCTGTGCCAACTAAATCAAAGGTGAGGAAAGCTGAAACATGAGCCACCCGAGCTAGTCAGACTGGAAAACTTAGTGAGTTATTAACCTTGGAGGAACAGTGCCCTGGGAGATGCAGCCCAGAGCCCTGAGGAAGTGGCTTTACAAGACTGAGGTGCCCGAATTTCCCCCACACCCCGGCTCCTCAGGTTTTTGAGCAGGGTGTTGAGTCACCTGCCTCAAGCCAACCGCCCCGCACACCAAGGGGGTTAGAGGTCTGCTGAAACAGGTCCTCCCGTGCCACACCACTACACCCAGCCCTGCTCCTGCTCCCACCGGCAGCTCCGACTGGGACCTGGTGCAGCAACAGCCTCAGTGTCCGGCTCGAAGGGGCCGCAAGGGAAAGGAACGCACCATTAAACACACCGCCACCTCGGTGGGGGCAAAGCCACCGTGGCCATGGCCCGGCCCTGGGCCTTTTGGCTGGTAGCCCGCATGGTGACCGAGGGGAGCTGCGGCCCGGGCTCCAAACCGGCGCCTTCCCGGGGGTGCCGCGGGCTCTGGCCACCCCCGCGGGCTCCCCAGGCCCGGGGCGCGCTCAGCGCCACAGACGGAGAGCAGAGCGGGCGGGGCAGTCTGAGCCGCCCCGTGGGAAGGAGGGGGCCGCGGGAGCGGAGCAGGGTCAGTCAAGCCGCGGAGGGGCCGAAGGAACCTCCTGCACCGGGCTGGGCCTGGCGGGCTGCGAGGGCCGCAGCCGGTAGCCTCACGGCGCCCTCACCCACTCACCCTCTGCCCGGCTTCACCCGCGGCGCAGTGTCCCGCCCGCCTATTGGCTGGTGGGAATCGGGGGTCCCACTCTCAGCCAATCGGCGCCGCCTTCATTGGGCTCGGCTCGTCCCCTCGAGCAGGAAGCGGGTGGGAGCACGGGAGCGGCGGCCTCGAAGGGGGTTGAGCGACGGAGAGAACGGACCGCGACGCTCTGCTACGGCGAGCGGCCCCGCATGGCTGTCCCGGTGTGGGAAAGCCTTCCCGCCTCCGGAGCCCGGCCCCGGGACGGCCCTATAGGCCGACGGGAATTGTAGTCCCGGTCCCGGCGCTGCCCGGCCCCCGCATGCTCACGCAGACTACCGGTCCCGTCATGCCCCGCGGCCCGCCGCCCAATCGCGGCGCGCTTTGTTGTGGGGGTGCGGCAGGAGCCCAGGCCCCGTTTCAAGATGGCGGACGACAGTGAGACAGCAGTGAGGCGGCCACCGGCGAGGCCTCCGCGGCCGCCGGCGGATGAGAATGACCACGAGCACTGCAGCGACTGCGAGAACGAGGCGGAGCACGGTTCCAACCGAGGGTGAGCGGCGGCCGGGGCTGCCCGTCGCGGCGGCGGCCGGGCCCATTGAGGAGGGCAGCGGCCGGGAAGTGAGCGGCGCCCCGCCTCGCGGGCGCGCTGATTGGTCGACAGGCAGCATCCCGCGTTGCGATTGGTCGGGCTGCTTATCAATCTCGCGGCGGGGGACGGGCCCGCTGGCTCCCATTCACGCCTGTTGTGGGAGCGTGTTCTTAAGCTAAGCAGGGTCGGGCCCGGCCGTGGCGTGGATGGGTGACTGCGTGCGGGGCGTTTGCGGAGCAGCCAGAAAGGAGCCGCGAGCGCTTTGGTTTTGGGCAGAAATGAGTCTGATTCACAGCTCTTCTTGTCCTTGACTTAGGGTGTGTCTCCTCACATTCTTCTTGTCATCCAGCACAAGCCCTGTCCCCCTCTCAGTGTCTCTAGCCCTGCGGTGGCACCCAGGGGGGTGGTGGCACGGTTGGGCACCTGTGTGGCCTCCTGTGGCCTCCTGTGCCTGTGCCTGTGCCCAGGAAGCAGCCCAGGCTTCTGCACGCCCCTCCCTGCATTATCCTAAACACAACCCAGGGCTTTGCAAAGCTCAGCTGATGTTGTCCTGTGGTCCTAGGAGAGGTTCTAGGAGCGTGGCATCCAGAGGCACGGTGGAATGACAGCAGTTAGGCTGGGAGTGATGGCATACAAGCGAGGCAGGTCCTTATCTAGGTGGGAAAAGATCTGAAATCCCTTACACATTGCTCACTGCCTTAATTAACGAGGCTCAGAGCTGCCTCCCCATGCCTGTGGATTGTAGGAGAGGCTTCATCCTCATTCCCGCTGCCTTTGCAGGCAGCAGGGCACGGGAACAGCACGTGTTTCCAGAGGTTTCCAGAGGTTTTGTGCCTTGTGCTTCGCACTCCTGACTCTCACCAGACTCCTCTTCCAGCCCACCCAGCACCCTCAGCAGCTGCTTTCCCAGCCCTGTGACACAGACCATCAGCTTGAAGAGCTCCTCTCCCTCCACCAGCAGCTTTCTGCAGGCGATCCCTCCTGTCCAGTAATCGAAGTGAATAAAAGGTCAGGCAAGAAATATCACAGGAGCTTTTCTTATGACAGCACAGATGCCTGTTTATATTTCATTTGCCTCCCGGGTGTGGCACCCTGTCTCACTTTAATAGGTTTAGCTGTGCTTGGGGAGATTTTTCTTTCCTTTCCCTCTGACATGATTAGGTTTGTGGAAACCAGAGGCAAGAGGAGAAGAGACACGGTGCTTAATCACAGTTATTTCTCAGCCCAGCCATTCAGCCTGCCCTTTGCCAGGAAAAGGTGTGTTCCTCAGCTCTCTTTGTATCCTAGCATTGGCATCCCATCTCCTGCAACCCCAAGGAGTTAAAACACAGTTATCTGTCCCAACTAGGGTGAGCATTGGAGTGCAACGAGCTAACTGGGCAGGCTGGGAAACACCCTGTGACAAGAGTTGTCAGGGCCTGGAACAGGCTGCCCAGGGAGGGGGTTGAGTCACCTTCCCTGGATGTGTTCAAAAAAGGGGTAGATGAGGTGCTGAGGGATATGGTTTAGTTTAGGATGAGAATGGTTGGACTTGATGATCTTCAGAGGTCTTTTCCAACCTCGTGATTGTGTGAAATACACTTAGAGAGCTCTGACTGCTTGGGATATAATGTTAAAAGCATGGCTGATGGGCACAGCAATAGCAAGTGTGAGCCAGGGAGGCTTTGGAGCTGTCTGGCAAATCTTCCAAGCCCCCCAAAACCTCCTGGGGGATCCACCTCAGAGAGAAAAGCCCGAGCAGTAGGAAAGGAAAGGAGTTTTCTTCCTCGATGCACGTCGGTTCCATGAATTTCATGCTTTGGGTTTGTAGAGTGACTCTTGGAGTCCTGCCACTGCCCAGGTCATGTTGAGAGTCACTCGATCTTGGCTCTGAGATTTAAAACATGAAAGCACTGCTTAGTGAGAGCAATACTTCCTTTCCTTTTAAGGACAGGAAAGAGGAATTGAGTTTCCTCTGCCTCAGGCCCATGTCAGCCCCGGGAAGTGGCTGCACACTCTCTGCTGTGGCTCTCTTGGAGCTGATTTCCCAAAGAAAAAAAGGGAAAAAATTTTAAAAAGAGACTATTTTTGTCTTTGTAGCACGTCCCTCTGTGCAGAGAGAGCTTCTGTCATGTCTCTGGCATCCATGGAGGGTTTATGCCCATTGCACATGGAAGGCACGGGCACTGGCAGGGGCTCAGCTCCCCCGAGCTGCTGGGAGCCTGGTGGGATTTATCAGTTCCCAGCCCTGTGAAATGGGTCTGGTGGTGGCCAAACCACCCAGAGAAGTGGCTTTTTTTGGGTGGGAAAGGTGCAGGAATGTTGCTGTGCCATGAACTGGGTTGTTGCTGGCTGGGGTGTGGGGAAAGCAAAGGGGTTTTTTGTGATGGGGCAGCAGGCAGGTGCCTGGTTTGGTGATCCCTGCCTGTGCTCAGGCTGGGAGAGGGATGTTCCTGGGACAACCACTGTGCACTGCCATGCAGAATTCAGTGTTGGGTGTTCTGTGGGGCACAGTAATGGCACTGCCACCCCATGCTGTGCCACCTGCAGAGCCTCCTTCATCACTCCAGCCCCTAATGAGATTACAGCCTAAGTACCGTGCCCGATTAGCCCCTGGTTTGGCAGAAGGATTTTTCCAGCACCTAAATATGGAGCAGGAATCTCTTTTTTTTTTTCCCTCATCTGATGCCTTTCAGACTCAGAAGCAAGGCTGTGCAGTGGAAGAATTGCAGCCCTTGTCCAGATCTGCATTCCCAGTTTGGGATTTGGGGAAGAACTAGCAGTGTTTGGTGTCATAGGAGCGAGAGGCTCTGTGAACCTGAGCATGATGTTTTGATTTGTGTGATGAAAGATGCTCTGATTGCTGCAGTGGGTACACTAGGGGGAATAACTCCCAGCCCTTTCCATCATACTCCCCCCTGTGCCAACCCAGAGCTTCCCACGGGGCATCAGGAGCCGAGGGAGCCCCAGGGAGCTGGCTGTAGCCAGAGTTGTCCTCCCTTGTGCTTCCCTCCTCTGACTTGTAAAAATAAAGCTCTTGGATCCAGGAATAGAGCAGGAGCTCACACAGATCCAGGTGATAAATAAATGGGTAGCAAGGACCAGTTCATTACTGGATGTGGCTGCTGTTTTCCAGCCTCCACAGGGGATGGGCTGGTAGAGGATAACCAGGCAGAGCATGTCTCACCTTGCACAAGCCCAGCTGGTTGATTTAGGTCCTTCCAAAAGCCTGGGTTTGAGATTGCTCAGGGTGTGGGTGGTGTTCTAACAGGTTAAGGTGGGCTCCTTTCAACTCAAGGAGCCATCCTGTAGTGGGGATGGGTGATGGCCATGAGGGTGGGTGATGGCCATGAGGATGGGTGATGGCTGTGATGGTGCGTGATGGCCACAATGGGTGATGGCCATGACAGCAGTGATGCCTTTCCTCTGAGAAGGGAAGAGTGTTGTTCCTTCATCAGAAAAGGAGCCGTTGCCACCCCCTGGGTAATCAGATGTCTCGGGTGGTGCAGCCAATGTGCCCTTCTCCACCTGCTTTATCTCGCAGAGCAGCTGGAGCTGGGCAGGAGATAGGGGAGGAGAAAAGCCCTGAGTGCAGCCAGGAGGGCTGTGGGGACAGGAGCTGGCCTGGCAGTTAACCCTTCCTGGGGGTAAAACCAGCTTCATGGGTCACATCAGCTGTGGTAACTGAGGTTTTAGGTGGTGGTGGTGGCTCATCCCAGGGCACTGCTGAGGTGTTGCTGTTAATTTGAGCCATACTGGAGTGTGAAGGAGAAACTTGCTTTCCTAAATGGACTTTAAATTAGAAAACACATCTAATTATTACTTCCCTAGGTGTAGTGAGCTGAACCTTTGGGTTTTCCATCATTTTCCTACATTCCCTTTGCTGGCAGAAACTCAGCCAGCTGAATTTTCATCTCCCAGCTGGCTGAGGGCTCTTCCCACACCACAGCACCTGGGAATGAACAAAACCTCATCCCAACCTTATGGCACTGTGATTTCTTCCAGGTCACGATGGCTTTTCTCATAAATCAGGGTGGATTTTTCTCAAGTGTTTCTTTACCTGTGAGGCTGGTGTGGGGCTGAACTCATTAGCAGCAAGCTGGGAAGCTGGCAGCTCTGATTTATGAAGCAAAACGATGCTGACTGAATACACAGGGGCTTGGGAGGATTTTGTTTGGTGCATCTGACACCTGCAGCATCCCAACACAGAGGGGAAAACGTGTCCCATCTCCTTTGGAAGCAGCTTCCTTCAGATGTGCTCACAAACACACCTCATGCTGTCAGTTTGGGGTGTTAAAATTGGGGATAAATCAGTTGGATGTGTTTATTTCAGCTCCATGGTGGATTGGCTCATCCCAGGAGCTGGGATGGGATCATTCCTGGTGGATGAGAAACTTAACATGAGCCAGCAGTGTGCTGGTGCAGCTGGGAAGGGCGATGGGATCCTGGGCTCCATCAGCAGAGGGGTGGCAGCAGGGACAGGGAGGGGATTGTCCCTCTCTGCTCTGCCCTGGGGAGGCCCCAGCTGGAGTCCTGTGTCCAGAGCTGGGGCCCCAGTACAAGAGAGATGTGGGGCTGTTGGAGAGGGGTCAGAGGAGCCACGGAGATGATCAGAGGGCTGGAGCAGCTCCCCTATGGAGAGAGGCTGAGGGAGCTGGGCTGGGTCAGCCTGGAGCAGAGAAGGCTGTGGGGGGACCTCATTGCAGCCTTCCAGTCCCTGAAGGGAGCAGAGGAACAGGAGGGGAATCAACTTTTTAAAAGGATAGACAATGGCAGCACAAGGGGGATGGATTAAAACTAAAGGAAGGAAGGTTTAGATTAGATATTAGGGGGAAGTTCTGTGCAGAGAGAGTGGTGAGGAGCTGGAACAGGCTGCCCAGAGAGGGGGTGGGTGCCCCATCCCTGGGGGTGTTCAAGGCCAGGTTGGATGGGGCCCTGGGCAGCCTTGTGTAGCTCCAGGCCTGGAGGTTGGTGGCCCTGCCTGTGGCAGGGGGTTGGAGCTCTGTGATCCTTGGGGTCCCCTCCAACCCAGCCCATTCTATGATTCCTGCTGGGTAGGGAATCTGCCAGGTCTCATCTGCATTCCTTCACAAGGAGTTAAATAAAAACCAACCCCCCAACCCAAGAAGCAGCCACCCCCAGCACGGTGCATTTGTCACCAAAATCAATAGTGGTGTCAGCTCTGCTTTGCTGTGATTACTTCTGCTGTCATGTCAGAGCTGGTGGCTCCCCAGGCGGAGGGAACAGCCTCTCAGGGTGGGAGGGAAGGTGAGATGTCCCCTCCCAAGGACAGTTCAGCAGCTCCATGGGATGCCAATCCCTGCAGAGCTGCAGCATCGTGGCTGCTCCTCTCTCCCCTCCTTAAAGCCCCTCTGGAGAAGAGGGGGTGTTTCTCATCGAACCCATTGAACTTTGTTCTCATGGAACAAAACCCAGCTGGAGGCTGGTCACAAGTGACATCCCCCAGGGCTCAGTCCTGGGGCCAGTCTTGTCCAACATCTTTATCCATGACCTGGATGAAGGGATTGGATGCTCCCTCAGTCAGTTTGCAGATGACACTAAACTAGGAGGAAGTGTTGATCTGCCTGAGGGTGGGGAGGCTCTTCAGAGGGATCTGGACAGGCTGGACCGATGGGCTGAGTCCAATGGGATGAGGTTTAACAAGGCCAAGTGTAGAGTGCTGCACATGGGACAGTAGGTCTGGGGAGGTGATTGTGCCCCTGGACAGGGCATTGGTGAGGCTGCACCTTGAGTGCTGGGTCCAGTTCTGGGCTCCTCACCATCAGAAGGACATTGAGGTCCTGGAGCGAGTCCAGAGAAGGGCAACCAGGCTGGGGAAGGGGCTGGAGGGCAAATCCTCTGAGAAGCGGCTGAGGGAGCTGGGGGTGTTGAGCCTGGAGAAGAGGAGGCTGAGGGGAGACTTTCTCCCCACCTCCCCTGCCCTGCCAGGAGGGTGCAGAGAGGTGGGTGATGGTCTCTTCAGCCAGGGGCCAGGAGATGGGACAAGGGGCAATGGGCTCAAGCTGCCCCAGGGCAGGGTCAGAGCAGATGGGAGGGAAAAGTTCTTCCCTGGCAGAGTTGTGGGGCTGTGGAACAGGCTGCCCAGGGAGGGGCTGAGTCACCTTCCCTGGATGTGTTTAAAAAAAGGGTAGATGAGGTGCTCAGGGATCTGGTTTAGCTTAGGATGGGAATGGTTGGACTTGATGATCTTGAAGGTCTTTTCCAACCTTGGGATTCTGGGATTCTGTGAACCCCCTTTTGCTGAGCACCTCACCCTCCAAAACCACTCGTTCCCTGTGCTGGTGAGCAGAGGCTTGCTGGCTCCCAGCACCTCACACAGGGCTCTGTGGACAGGCTGGAATCTTTTTCCCCAGCAAATGCCACCTGCAGAGTCCCCACGTGTGTCTGGGTTGTGTCCTGAGGAAAGCCTTGCCCAGCCCAGCTGCTCCCTGTCCTGCTGCTCCCTGGGGTGATCACTACCCAGCACATCAGGTTTGCACCCAGAGCAGAGGCAGCTTTGCCATCCACAGGCATCCCCACATCCATCCTGGCTTCATCCCTCAAAACAACATTTCTCTATCCACTTTTCCCTGGTTTCAAAACTCCCTGGCTGCTCAGCCCAGGGATTTTTTTTATCCACATTCCCCTCCTGGCTCTTTCCTTCTCCTGGCCTTGCTGAAATAAATAGTTGGATGCTGCTCCAACATATTTTCCAACGTGTTTCTTCTTTCCTTTCCCTGCTCCACCCTCTTCACTGCTATCTTCTGCTTGGGAGAGACATTAAGCCAGGATCAAGCAGCACTCAGAAGGTTTCCAGGCTGGCAGGTGCCTTTGGGTCAGTACCTGCCTCTGGGCAGATCAGAGCTGGGTTGTCACAGAGTCACAAGGTTGGAAAAGACCTTTAAGATCATCAAGTCCAACCATTCCCATCCTAAGCTGAACCAGATCCCTGAGCACCTCATCTACCCTTCTTTTTGAACCAAAGGTTGTCCTTGCTGTGAGAGTGACAGTTGTTTTGTGGTGCAAGGAAGGAGCCACCTCTGTGATCCAGAATAAGAAAGGATGCTGGCTTGAGAGTTGGAGAAGGACAAGGATGAGATGCCTGGGAGCAGGGACACATCCTGTGGTGCCCAGACTGATGGGTTCCTGGGGCAGCCCCAGTCCCACAGAGCTTGTACTGGTTTCCAGCCAGACCCACTCTGGTGTGGGTGATGGTACCTGATGGGGATGGGCTTTGTGGTTACACACTGCTGGATGCAAAGAACAGCTCCCCCCAGGATTTTCCATGGCTCAATCCTCTCCCTGCTGAGCCAGGGTCATTGTCCTGTGGTGAAGGCAGAAGAGGGAAGGTGCTGTGGTTCTGCTGTGACACAAGCACTGTCACTGCCATCGCTGGGGACAGGGCAGAGCTGAGGGATGCTGTTGGGGTGCGTGCTGTCGACCCACCTTGCTTTGCAGGAGACCCCTTGGGTGCATTGACAGCAGGCAGAGCACCCCTCACCCAGTGTGCCCCCATCTTCCCCTCTCTTCCCTCTGCTTGGTCTCACTTCAACCATCTCTGGGGTGATTATCCTCTGCATGGCTGGGGCTGCCCTGCATCCCCAGGAAGAGGAGCGATGCCCTGGTGCACGTGCTCCTCACTGTGCTCCCAGAGGGATCTGTGCCTCAGTGCTGATGCTCCAGCATAACAATATCCCAATTTTCCAGTGTAAGAGCCACTCATTCCCTGACTGTCATCTCTGCAGGGGAGGGTGATGTTGGGCACAGTGTCCTTAGCCACCAGCCCCTCTGTGCTTCATCTCCAAGGCTGGACCAGCGTTTGCTGCTCCCACATCCATCCCTGGGGCTCAGAGAAGAGGAAAAGCCCCAAGCTGCACATCATCTCCTCTCCCTGGGGTGGATTTGGGCCCGTGGGGCTGAGCAGGGTGATGTGTCAACAGAGACATGGTCACCTGCAGTGCAGAGCTTTCTCCCCACCCCTGAGCAAACCTGTGAGGTGGGAGATGTTGATACTGGTCCCCTTTTGGGAGCTCACCACTTTGGAGGGATGCCAAGGAGAGGGGCACCTGGCTGCATCCCCTGTGAACCTCATATTCCCCTTTCTGGAGGCTCCAACTCAAAGCAGGGAGCTTGTTTTTTTTTCTTTAGAGAGCTTCAGAAACCCTGTAGACGTTCTCCAAAAGAAAACCCTGAGGCTCTAACCATGTTTCTCTTCTTCCTTAGTGGCTTGAGTCCAGCAAACGACAGTGGAGCCAAAAAGAAGAAAAAGAAACCCAAAAGGAAGAAAGAGAAAGGAGGAGATCAGCCTGACCAGGCTCAGGACCAGGCTGTGAAGGTGATAAACCCTTTCCCCAGGAGTTGTAGCCCTGCACAACCACCAGCCCAGTCCCAAACCTCTCTGATAGGGCTTAGGGCTAGGGATGAATCTCCCAATCCTGGGTTTTTTAGGCACTTGGCTGCTCAAAACCCATAAGGTTTGGAGTCAGTTCCCAGCCTGGGAATGGCTGTTGCTGCAGGAGGTGTTTGTGGAGAGCTCCAGGGTAAACCTGGTGCTTGGCTGGACACCCCAGCTGGTTCCTGTGCTGTGGTGACAGGGTCAGACTGGTGCCTCTGAGTTCTTCCAGACACCAGCTGCCTCCTCACAGGCAGGGAACTGCCACCTGCCAGCTTCCTCCTGCCTGGAACAGCTTCTCCTGCTTCTTGGGTGACATCTGGGAGACATCTGATGTTGATCTTTGCTTGATTTACATAAGAACAGCACTCAGCTCAGAGCAGGGTCTGGTTTATCCTTCTTGGCTTTGCCTGATCCTGACTCCAAGCTGGAGTGTGGGACATGGAGGGTTTATCCCTGCCAGGGTTGCACCCTCCCAGCGTTCCCAGCCCCTCTGCTCCTGCACAGGACACACACACACACACATCTCTGCACATGAGCTGAGGCTGGTTTCTATCCCATGCCCAGTTCCCAACCAAATATTTCTAATATTTTGTCCTCCTGAGTGCACAGAGCATGAAACTGGGGCTTTGAGTGTTTCAAACCAGGAAGCAGGGAGGAGCTGGCGTTGGGAATTCAGCACAGAGCTGCCCACCCTGCCCAGGGGCTGCACTGGGAGGAGGAAAGAGGACTTTGTCTTGACTCAGCCTCTCTGTGGTGCCCAGAGATTCCTCTGGAAGCTGCAGATATGGATCCAGCTCAGATGGAGGAGGCTGAAGCTGAGAGAAAAACCACTGCAGGAAGCCCAAACGCTGGGTGCAGGCCACCCCAGGGTGTCTGGATGGGTGTTAGCCAAGGCAAGGCAGGGAGGTTTGCTCTGGGGGGTTGCAGCACCCTCCTTAACTGAAGCTTAAAGCATTTCATTCATTGCAGATGACAGCAAGCTGGGAGAAATGTGGATCTGCTGGGGGGTAGGAAGGTTCTCCAGAGGGGCCTGGGCAGGTTGGATCGATGGGCAGAGGGATGAAGTTCATCATGGAGAAGTGTCTGGTCCTGCACTTTGGTCATAACACCCCCCAGCACCCCTACAGGCTGGGGACAGGGGGGTGGGAAGCTGTGCAGAGGAAAAGGAACTGGAGGTGATGGTTGACACTCCCCTGACCATGAGCCAGCAGTGTGCCTGGGTGGCTGAGAAGGCCAAGGGCATCCTGGCTTGTGTCAGACACAGCGTGGCCAGTAGGACCAGGGAGTGATCATCCCCCTGTGCTCAGCTCTGGTGAGGCTGCACCTTGAATACTGGGCTCAGGTTTGGGCCCCTCACTCCAAGAAAGACTCCAAGGCCCTGGAGTGTGTCCAGAGAAGGGCAACCAGGCTGGGGAAGGGGCTGGAGGGCAAATCCTCTGAGGAGCAGCTGAGGGAGCTGGGGGTGTTCAGCCTGGAGAAGAGGAGGCTGAGGGGAGACCTTCTTGCTCTCTCCAGCTCCCTGGAAGGAGGTTGTGGGGAGCTGGGGCTCAGCCTCTTCTCACAGATACCCAGCAACAGGAGGAGAGGGAATGGCTGCAGGTTGTGCCAGGGGAGGTTCAGGTTAGACATGAGGAGACATTTCTCCTCCCAAAGAGCGGTTGGGCATCCGAACAGGCTGCCCAGGGAGGTGGTGGGGTCACCGTCCCTCAGGGTGCTCAAGGGAAGGTTGGATGAGGTACTGAGGGACAGGGGTTAGTGGGTGCTATGGGTGGTAGGGGGATGATTGGACTGGATGATCTTGGGGGTCTTGTCCAGCCTTTATGGTTCTGTGCTTTTAAGGCCCATCCATTCCCTCAGAGCCAGGAGTGCCTAGAAACAGGCCTGGGGGTGCAGCAGGTGGCTGGTAAAAGTGTTCATCCATCTTCTAGAGGGTTACAAGTGGATGCAGGTTGAGAAGGGAGTCTCCTGCCTGCTCTCCCATTCCTGGCAGTGCCCCGAGGCAGAGTCAGCACCAGGTTCCCCTAATGAGGAGCTGAAGTACAGACCCAGTGACACAGCACACTCATTTTGTCTTTCCACCCATCTTTTCTGCCCTCAGGTGAACTCTTTACCTGCTGAGAGGATCCAAGAGATTCAAAAAGCCATCGAGCTCTTCTCTGTAGGTCAAGGCCCTGCCAAAACCATGGAGGAGGCCAGCAAGAGGAGCTACCAGTTCTGGGACACCCAGCCAGTGCCCAAGCTAGGTATGTACAGCCCCTCATGGTTCCATGTTCCTTGTGGGAAGCCTCAGGATCCCCAGGCTGCTTAAAGAAGCTGAAAGAAGCTGGTCTCTGGCCAGCAAGTGAGTCCCTGGGTGCCCCTCACTGCTGTCCTCTCTGGGCTTCACTGACTCTTCTGCACTGTTCAGCATCACCACGGCCAGCTGGGCCATTGGAGAGCTGTGCAGGCAGCTGGGGGGCACCATGAGGGACAAGGAACCATTTGGGACATCCTTCTGTGTGTTTGGGTGTCCCTTACTCTGGGTTTTAGCCCCTGAGCTGGCTCTCCCCACACTCTGCCCAAGTTTCACGTGCTTTGCTGGGCTCACATCAGCCTGTGGCATGGACAGGCTGGGGAGGGGAGACACTGCACCCCAGAGCAGAGCTGCTGTGTCCATCTGAAGATGGGGAAACCCCATCTCTTCATCCCCTCTTCCCCCCATGAACAGCCTGGCCATGCTTCCCAGCTTTAACCCCTGCTCCAGCCCTTCCTCCAGCCTGCTCTTGGTGCTGGCAGCTGCCTCAGAAGTGCTCTGCTCTCAGTACCAAGGTGTCTGGCAGCTCTGGGAAGCCAAGCAGCTCTGAAAGGATGAGGGACACACTGCCCTGGAGCTGTGTGACTGAGAGGTGCTCCTTCCCCACCTGTGGCTGTTCCCAAGGTTCCCCAGGACTCCTTTGCTTAAATCTCTCTGCCCCTGTGTGTCCCCCCTGCAAAATTCACACAGAGACCCAGAGAATGAGCCCAAGCCTGAGGTTTCTACAGTCACCCAAAGCTTGTGGCTGTCAGCTGACTGCTCTGCAGTGATGTCCTTCCTGGTGGTGTGTCCTCCTTACTGCACACACCGTGTTTGATCCCCATTCTGTGTTGTCAGCACCAGTCTGAGGCTTCCTCTGGCCTCAGAGGTGTTTGCCAGGAGCAATGCTCCCCATTCCACACTGGGAAGATCCCAGTGAGGTGACCCAAGGTTATGGGAGACAGCAAAGCCTGATCTTGTGTTTCCCCTTTTTCCCAGAGGATCCTGGAGATGAGAAACATCATTTCTGCTTGGTTAAACCCTGCAGGGAGGGTGGAAGGTGTTTTCTGGGGAAGGAGAGGCACTAACAGCTGCCTCCTCCATACACTGAATTGCTGGCTGGGTGTTTGGGCTGCTGGTGACTCTCTGGGTCCCAGTGTCACCCATGGGCCCTGCTCAGCAGCACGCTCTGGCACACAGCAGTGTGGATGGGAGGCTGCTTAGGGGCTCAGGTAACAAAAGTGCTGTGGCATTTTTGGAGCCAGATTTCAGAGCAGTTCAGCACCTGCTCAAAACAGGGAGGACAACCAGGGGTGAGCATTCCCTGGGTGGATGTGATGGGGGAAGTTGATGCTTTGGGCTTTTCTTCACCTCCTCATTGCCTGGAAACCTTTTCAATGCCTTTTGAAGGGGGTTCCTAATGAGCATGGTGTGCTTCTCTTGGCAGTGCCCAAGTGATGCTGCTATGTTGACATCCCTGAGGAAGCTGGTGCTCAAACTGATGGCTCTTGGCTGAATCATGTCAACAAAAGTTGTCTTGTTCACCACAGCTCTTCTCTAAGCACAGCAGGAAGGAAACACAGACACTGGCCAAATGGCACAGGGAGAGAGCTGCTCTCTGATGGAGCTGCTCATGGGAAAGTGCTGGCCAAGGCTGGGGCTGTGGGATGGGGAAGGATAAGGCATTGCCTGTGGGAGTGGAGGATGTAGCTCTGAAGCTCTGGTCAGTTTGGTCACCTCTTCTCTTGTAACCAGGGAGGAACAACCCCCAGCACCAGTACAGGTTGGGGTGACCTGCTGGGAAGCAGCACTGCAGGAGGATCTGGTGTCCTGGTGACACTGAGCTCTCCATGCCCAGCAGTGTGTCCTTGGGGCCAGGAGGCCAATGTGACCTGGGAGTGTTGAGCAGCACGTGGCCAGCAGGTCAGGAGAGGTTCTGTTCTCCTCCCCTCTGCTCTGCCTGGCCCAGGCCACAGCTGGAGTTGGGTGTCCAGTGCTGGGCTCCCAGTTCAAGACAGACAGGGAGCTGCTGGAGAGAGTCCAGTGAGGGTATGAGGATGATGAGGGGCTGGAGCATCTCTGGTGTGAGGGAAGGCTGAGAGAGCTGGGGCTGTCCAGTGTGGAGAGGATTGAAAGGGGACTTCATCCACACTGGTCTAAGGAGGTGTCAAGGGGATGAACACCTGGCACATCCCAAACTGGGTGGGTGAAAGGGTGAAACCCACACCAGGGACTGTGGGTGGGATCACACTGGAGAAGCGGGACACGTTGGTCACCAGATGGAGATGTGGAGACTTGACTTCAGGCAGCTGAGAAGCATCTTCATGGCTCCCTGCTCTCTCTTACAGGAGAAGTGGTGAACACCCATGGTCCTGTTGAGCCAGACAAAGACAATATCCGTCAGGAGCCATATACCTTGCCCCAGGGCTTCACCTGGGACGCCCTGGACCTCGGGGATAGAGGCGTGGTGAGTGCAGGCAGCTTGGCACACTCGTGCTGGGAGGGTGTCTCACACTGTCAGCAGCTCCATGCTGGACTGCTGAAGATGGCTGTGGGGACAGGAACGTGTCCTTCACCACACCAAGCAGCTGTCCAGTGGTCAGCCAGCTCTAACAGTTAGATGGGTCTGACTTCCACGAGCAGTTACCTCTCACCTGTCCCCTCTTGATCTGGTTTCTTCACGGGGATGAACAGGGACTTCTCCACACACTCTTTAAGCATAAGGGTGGCTGAAGCTAGGAGTTCTCCCTTAGGAAAACCCTCTGCACCATGACCTGCCCACAAGACATGACCTGAGGACAGCAGAACTTACCTGTGTGTCCTGTAGCTTATCCCACTCCACAGTGGCACCGGGTCAGGAGCCCAGAGCCAGCAGCACGGAGTAGGGGGACGTGCTGGTAGCCAGGACATGGCTGCACCCATGGCTGTGGCCACCCCAGAAGTGGTCAGGGTCAGTGGTCAGCTGAGGGTTGTGATGGCTGAATAACTCTTGACCTTCATGGTGTCTCCTGCTTTAGCTGAAGGAGCTGTACACGCTTCTGAATGAGAACTACGTGGAGGATGATGACAACATGTTCCGGTTCGATTACTCTCCCGAGTTCCTGCTGTGGTGAGTGGCACCACGATGGCAGAGCAGAGGGTGTGGGGTGTGGGTGAGCCTGATCCTGGTGACAGCACTGCAGCTGCCTTTGCTCATCCCATCTCACTTCTTTCCAAAGTCTCCTTGGCCCAGCCCTGCCTCTGATTTCTCTGTCATACAGGAGCCCAAACACAGAATTTTTTCCCCCCCTTTGTTTGGATCCTTGGTAAAAATCAGGGAAAGTGGGAAGAAATAGTGTGGCCAGCAGGTCTGGGGAGGGATGATGCCCCTGTACTTGGCACTGGTGAGGCTGCACCTCGAGTGCTGGGTCCAGTTCTGGGCTCCTCACCATCAGAAGGACATTGAGGTCCTGGAGCGAGTCCAGAGAAGGGCAACCAGGCTGGGGAAGGGGCTGGAGGGCAAATCCTCTGAGGAGCAGCTGAGGGAGCTGGGGGTGTTGAGCCTGGAGAAGAGGAGGCTGAGGGGAGACCTTCTCCCCACCTCCCCTGCCCTGCCAGGAGGGTGCAGAGAGGTGGGTGATGGTCTCTTCAGCCAGGGGCCAGGAGATGGGACAAGGGGCAATGGGCTCAAGCTGCCCCAGGGCAGGGTCATCTCAGATGGGAGGGAAAAGTTCTTCCCTGGCAGAGTTGTGGGGATGTGGAACAGGCTGCTCAGGGAGGGGCTGAGTCCCCACCCCTGGGGGTGTTTAACAGGTGGGGAGATGAGGTGCTCAGGGATCTGGTTTAGCACAGGACAGGAATGGTTGGACTCAATGATCTCAAAGATCTTTTCCACCCTGGTCATTCTGGGATTCTGAGGAGCTTCCTGGTGCCCTGGAGCTGTGGGGTGAAGGTGGCTGCCCACTAATGCTGCCAGCAGGAACACTTGGGGATCTGCTGCAGCAGAGCTGCTGTTTCCTCAGGCTGCTCAGGCGTTGGGGATCCTGGTTTTCCTCCTGTGTCACTCACAAGAACTTGCTGTGGCCACAGAGTACAGGAACTGCCCTGCATCCCAGGGGTCCTGCTGTGTCACATCACTGTCACCCTCTCCTCTTCCTCCCTGCAAACCCACAGCTCTGTTGGGCAGCAGGAGCAGGACACGGAGTGTCCAGGACAGCATGGGGAAGCAGGAGACAGGAGCAGGTACCCAGGGCCCCTTTGATGGGACATGACTTCTGAAGTGTGTGTCTTTTCCAGGGCGCTGCGTCCTCCGGGCTGGTTGCCCCAGTGGCACTGTGGGGTCAGAGTTGTCTCCAGTAAGAAGCTGGTTGGGTTTATCAGTGCGATTCCAGCCTCTATCCACATCTATGACATGTGAGTGCTGCTCAGCCAAATTCCTCAGCCTGCCCTTCAATGGCCTGTGGGGCTTCCTGGGAGTGCTCAGAAGGTTTGGCTGCATTGTCCTCCCTGACCAACTGAGCCAGACCAGCAGTAGAGGTGTTTTGCTGCTTGAAGGAGGTGGTGGGAGGTGTTTGAGGTGGGCAGTGAAGTCCTGAGATTTGCTACCTACATCTTGTAGGCAGCAAATCTTGTAGGCTGTTTCCTCAATGAGAGAGGTCAGCTCAGAGCTGTGGCTTACAGAAACCCCCCCCCAGAGCTGGATGGAGACCATTTTTCCTGGGAAAACCTTAGGAAACAGCTTATGGAAGAGTTCTTCCAAACCCAACCCTTGCCCCTTGGCCTTCCCCAAGGCTTTGACTCCTCTTTCCCTTGAAGGAGCTGGAAGTAAATTGCCTAGGGCGTTGGACTGATCCTCCCAGGTCAGGACAATCAGGTCTCATGCTCTGCATTGTTTCTTCCCCAAGAGAGAAGAAGATGGTTGAGATAAACTTCCTGTGTGTCCACAAAAAGTTGCGCTCCAAGCGGGTGGCTCCGGTTCTGATCCGCGAGATCACGCGGCGGGTTCACCTGGAGGGGATCTTTCAGGCTGTTTACACTGCAGGAGTGGTGCTGCCAAAGCCTGTGGGGACTTGCAGGTGAGCATCTCCACTTCCCCAAAGAGCTTTTGCTCTGCAGGCATTCCCTTGCTGGGATCTCTGTGGCATGTAGTGTGCGTGTGGGGTTCCTTGAGACACAGAGAGTGATTCCTGCCCAGGTTTCTCCTCCCTGCATCATCCTTCCAGGATTAAATCCAGAAGCTTTGCTTAAGCTGCTCATGTAGCACATGATGGGAGACTTTCTGCTGCACAAGCCCTTCCAGCCTCCCTGGCTTTTCTCTTGGAGAGCTGCTGGCCTCTTTGCACTCCAGCATGATGTTGGGGTTGGACCCGATGATCTCTCGAGGTCCCTCCCAACCCCTACGATTCTGTGATCCTGTGATTCTCACCTGCCCTCTCTGAGAACCTTGTGCCCATGTGGTTGTTCCATTGGCCAAGACCATGTCTCCCACCACACATTCTGTTTCTACAGGTACTGGCACCGGTCCCTGAACCCTCGGAAGCTCATTGAGGTGAAATTCTCCCACCTGAGCAGGAACATGACTATGCAACGCACCATGAAGCTTTACCGGTTGCCCGAGGTGGGTGCACCCACAGAGCTCATGAATTGCTCCACACTGAGCAAGGGCTGAGGGGTGGGGACTTGGAGACACAACCATCTCAGCTGAGGTCGAGTCCCCTGCCTGGAGAACCAGGGTTGGTGTTGTGTAGTAAATTCCTCTGTCACACCATTGTGCTTTAGTTAATCTGTGTTTATTTTTGCCTGGGTACCTGTGTTTTAAGGGCAAATTCTTGCAGCTAGAGGACCCTGTGAGCTTTTGTTTTATGGTGAGTCATACCCTGTCCTCCTGGTAAAACAAGAGCAGGGATATGACAGCCTTCATCTGTCCAAACACAGCCTCAGAGTGACCTTGAGTTGGGTGAGTCCCTCATTCTTCAGTCACACTGATCGGTTCTGGCACTGCAGTTGTCCTGCTGGGGAAGTTCCCCAGCTGGATCTGGGATTAAAAAACAAACAGAATATTAAAATTGCCACCTCCTTCCTCAACCTTGTTGGCTTCCTTCTGTTGGTCAGAGCTGCTTGTTTCAGTTGGAGAGCGTTGCTTTGCTGCTGGGCAGCACATGGCTCCTCTCCTCTGCCTCCCACCTCAGCAAAGACACCAGCTGCTCTTTCAGCAGAACCCCAGGCAGTGCCCATGCTGCTTGGTCTGGGCTTTGCTGAGCAATCCCAGCTCTAGATGAGAAATGAGCCCAACTGGAAATCCCATCAGGCAGTTCCTTGTGGTGCCCAGGGCACATCTCCCAGCCAGACCCTACCATGTGGGAGCAGAGACCAGCGTGCAGCCATGATCTTTGTGGGGTTGCTGGGGAGGAGGACCCTTCCAGTAGGACTTGACCTGATGTGTGGGGCTTTGGGACCCACTGTGCTTCACTGTGCCATCAGTGCTGATCCCATCCATCCTTCTGCTGGGCAAGCAGGGATGGGGGGCTGAAAATGGGCTGATGGAAGCAGGGAGCTTCTCTGTACCACTTGTCAGGAGAGCCCTTGGGTGATAAAAGCCACTGTGCAAGCAACACAAACGATGTGTCCCTCTTTCTGCAGACTCCCAAGACTCCTGGCTTGCGGCCAATGGAGCACAGGGACATCTCTGCTGTGCACAGGCTCCTGACTGAGTACCTGAAGCAGTTCCACCTGACGCCTGTCATGAGCCGAGAGGAGGTGGAGCACTGGTTCTTACCTCAGGAGAACATCATTGACACCTTCGTGGTAGAGGTGAGGGGGCAGGAGCAAGATGGGGTGGGGGTTTCCTCAGCTTCTGCCTCCTCTGGAAGAGTGTGCAGTGAGCTGTGGGAGCAGTCGTGGCAGTTGGTACCCTGGGCAGTGAGATGCTCTTCCAGGGTGGGAGGTTTGAGCTGCTGGAGCATGGTGCAGCTCAATGGGGTGCAGCTCAATGGGGTGCAGCTCAATGGGATGCAGCTCAATGGGATGCCCCTGGTCTCCTCACAGGGAGCCCACACATCACTGCAGGCTGACAAAACCCCTCTGAGGCTCCAGCCAGGTCTTACCCACACTCTGACATGTTGTGGTGTCACATCTGATTTCCAGAGCGCCCCAGGGGAGGTGACAGACTTCCTGAGCTTCTACACTCTGCCCTCCACCATCATGAACCACCCAACTCACAAGAGCCTGAAAGCTGCTTACTCCTTCTACAACGTCCACACCAAGACGCCTCTCATGGACCTCATGAGCGATGCTCTCATACTCGCCAAGTCGGTGAGCCATGGCAGGGCCAGGGTGGCCCACTGGGCACCTCACTGAGCAGCTCACTGCTTGCCCAGCCTCCCTGGGGTTTATGGGATGGACTGGCTGTGGGGCAGGGATGTGATCTTAAAGCTGCCACCCAAGAGAGGGACATGGGTAGCCTGACCCCTCTGGCCAGCACTGAGCTGAGCTCAGGGTGTCTAATACAGCAAAGGATTTCACCCCACATCTGCAGCGCTGGAATTGAGGTGGGGGGGTACACCCAGTGGGTAAATTCTACCCCATCAGCCTCCGTCCCCCCTTCTGGGGGTGCAGAGTGGGTGGAGGGGGAGCAGGCAGCTCCCAGATGGGAGGAATCCCCCAGCACATGAGCAGGAGGAGCTGATGGCTTCGTGTCTTCCCCCTGCAGAAAGGATTCGACGTTTTCAATGCACTGGATCTCATGGAGAACAAAACCTTCCTGGAGAAGCTGAAGTTTGGGATTGGGGACGGGAACCTGCAGTATTACCTGTACAATTGGAAGTGTCCCAGCATGGCACCAGAGAAGGTCAGTGCCTCAGGGCTCCTGCAGCTCACCCAGCGCAGGGGAAGGGGGCTCGTCCCCACAACCCCCAGGGAGATCAGAGGGTGCCCTCACTCTGCATTCCCAGTGGAGTGAATCCAGTGATGCCTCCTCTGTGGAGGCACCCAGGGGCACCCTTCTCCAACCAGCCCCTCTTATGGGGGAATGATGGCAGGTGGGGAGAGGCAGCCTGGGGTAACCCAGCTCCCCTGTGCTGGCTGCATGGGGTGGTGAGCTCTGGCCTGGCCCAGGGTGCTCAGCACTTGTCTCCCTGGGCTCATCTTGCCCTAGAGCAGGTTCCTAGTCCTTAACCTCACGTGTGTCTGCCCAGGAGACCTCTTCCCTCTGTGGTGGGAGGCCAGGAACAGGGAGGAGACAGGCAGAGGGCTGCAGGTGACAGATCAGATGCCGGTGGTTGATGGTTGCTTGTCTGTAGCTGGGAAGCGGTTGCTGTGCTCTGTGAGCCACACAGGACCCAGGTGTCACCACACAGTGACACTGCACAGGACCCAGGTGTCACCACACAGTGACACTGCACACTGCATGTCAGCCTGTCCTGGTGGGACAAGGTGAACAAGTGGTCCCTTTGGGAGAGCAGAGTTGAGAGCTGTTGGGTCATTGAGCAGGACCCTGCAGTGATGAGGAGCTCTCCTGGTGCAGGCACCATTAGCACCTGCAGAGGGGCCAAGCCACAGGATTTCCAGGGTGTCACCTTGTCCCCAGGGCCAGCAGCTCGCTCCTCACCCTGCTGCTCTGAGCACTGCACCCTGGCTGCCCACCCTGGACCCTTTGGAGGCAGCACCTGGTTGCTACCATGTCCCCACCCTGAAGATGTGGCTCAGCATCCATCTGCTCCACAGACACTTTGGAGGACAGCACTTGAGAAGCAGAAGCTGCTGCCTGTGCAGTGCTGCAGCCAGCCTGTGCTACGTTGCAGCAGCTAATTAATTAATGAATGCCTTAGCAGTAACAAAGCTTTGGTTCCCTTCAGAAGAGTGTGTGAGGCCAGGTCTCTGACCTTGCTGAGCCTTTCCAAAAGCTCCAGGCAGCTGCCAGCAGGTTTGAGCAACCCCTTGTCTGGCTGGGAGAGCTGGTGGGCTGGAGATCCCTGTGTCCTGTTGCAGTGGGTCAGCTCTGAGCAGGGCCAGCTGCTGCAGGGGGGTCTGTGCTTGTACCTGGCTGTTGGGGAGCAGCTTCTCTTTAACTTGGGAGCAACCTTGGCTTGTCACCCAAAGCTCTCTTGTAGACTGCCCAGACTTGTCACACCCCACACATCTGTCCCCTACCCAAACCAGAGCCCATGCACCCAACTGGCTGTGCATTTAGGCCTCTCCCTGCTCCCAAATACCTCCAAACCGGTGGGTAAACCCACACTGAGCCCCGCTTGGCTGCCACAGCGATGGGCACATCATGACCTACCATCTCTCTTGGCTTCCCCAGGTCGGCCTGGTGCTGCAGTAAAGGAGCCCTTGCCAGGAGAGCGCGGCGCCACCAAACCAAGCCGGGTCCTGCAGAGCTGCTGCCCTTGTCCCTTCCACCAGAGCTGGACCAGCACCAGGAGAGGTGGAACTGAACCAGCCACACAGCCGCTCGCTCCCCGGCCCCACCGGCTGCCGCTCCCCCCGCTGGCCCCAGCGGCCTCCTTTGTTTTGGTTTAATTGCATCCTCGTAAAGACCTGATCAGGGGAATGTAACTGCTGAAACTAGCTGATGATTGGCATATAATGGAGTTAACGGGTGAATAATAAAAGTCTATATTATATATATTTTAAATCTCTCCTGTTCCAAACTGAACCGAGTCGCATTCATCCACTGAAGGCCACCTCCAGCTCGCTGGACCCTGACTTTTCCCCAGCGGGGCCACCCAAGGTAGATGCTTGCTGCACCCTACAGCTTGGCACCCGTGTGGTGGAGCCCCAGGGTGTGGTGATTGAGGCTGCTGAGCCCCCTCCCCAGCCTGCCTGGAGAAGGGGGAGTTTGGGCTCTGCCCCCCCAGCTTGGCGCTTTTCTCCTGGTTTGCTCTGTTAAACTCGGTCCTTCCTGCAGGTGCCTGGAGAAGGGAGGATGGCACCGTCCCTCCTGTGGGCTCAGGAGCACGTTGACATTTCTTTCCAAGGGCTATTTGTGCAAGTGAGGCCTTGTCCCTTCTCCTCCCCAGCCTCAGACACTCGGGACGCTCTCTGCTCGACGGGGGAAGAGCCGGCTCCTCGCTGCCAACAGCTCGTCCGGCGCACCCTGCTCTGCTCTGACTCCTCGTGGTTGTTCCTCTCCACCACCTCGTGCCAGCAGGCACCACGAGGATGCTCCTCTGCCCTCTTTAGGGTGCTCTGCTCTGCTTTGCTCTGGAAACATGGACAGATGGACACGTGCAAGCGACTGTCCTGCAACCCACCATCAGCATCGCTCTGGGGCTTCAGCCACCCTGGTGCCTCCTCCACCAGGCTCATCACAGGAACCTCCAAGGTAAAGGGATTGTTTTCTCCCATGGAAACCCTTTACCCCACCGACATGTCGTGATAAACGAGCACCCAGGCAGCCTGCCACCTCCTACTGGCACCTGAGCCGTGTCCAGCCAGAGCTCCGAGATGCTCCTGCCCTCCCAGCCAAAGGTTTCCAAAGCTGCATGCCAAGGCCAAGACCTATGCACTCCCACGCCTCCTCATCCCTCTGGGCCCCCCTGTCACGCCCCGTGGCACCCCATGGACCCTGAGGGGCTTCACCCACCCTGGCCTGGACTGTGAGGGCATCTGTGGTGGGCCAGGAGCCCGTCACATCCCCCAGCAGTGCCATCGCACCCCTCCTGCTCGGGGTCCTGTGTCACCTATGCAAGTACCTCTGCGTCCCCTCCCGTGTCCCTGGTGTCCTTCCTGGCCAGGGGGAGGCTGGGTGTGGGGTATGAGCAATGGGGGTGTCCCATGGGACCCTGTCCCCATGCCACTCTTAGGGGCTGTTCTGAGTTTCCCTACCCCAACCCCAATGTATGCAGCACCCATGGGTGCTTGGCATGTCCCTGGGGCAGTGCTGCATTGGGCACTCAGCCCTTATCCCCCCCCTACAGCCTCTGAATGGGCCCTGGGAGGTGACAGGGACACCTGGACAGGCTCTGTTAAAATAAAACCTTTATTTGACTGGCTTGACACCGGGGTGTGGGTCTGTGATGGGTGCTGGTGCTGGAGCAGGGGTTGGGAAAGCCTTGACACCATGGGCAGCATTGTGGCAGGGTCCCCTTGGGGGCCTACTGGGTGGCAGGGTCCCCCTGGGGACCTCATGGTGATGGCACCATCCATGCAGCCCACAGCAGGGCTGGGACTGAGCGGGGCTGGTGGTGGTGGTGATGTTTGGGGGGTGCTGTCTCCCTTCTCACCCCACTGGGGCTGTGTTGGGCTTTTGGTGGCCTGGCCACCCCATCCTGGTTGTCCCAGCATCCCTGTGCCCAGGGAGGGGAGGAGTGGGGCGCAGAGGCCAGCAGAGGGGGTGGCACTATGGGACATGGAGGGGATCCCCATATCCTTTTTGGGGTCCCCCAACCAGCCCGGTCATCACGGGCAGGCGAGCGGTGCCCCCACACGAGGAGTGGGGTGTCTGTGGCGCGAGAGGGTGCCCACCCCGTGGACACCCACATTGTCCCCCCCACGGGGGCCGCAGTGACCTCAGTGGCTCTTGCATCGAACGTGCACGAAGAGCGTGGCAGGGGACAGGGACGCCCCGTCCTTGGACAGCAGGTGGATGTGACGGTACCCTGGGGACAGACAGGGGCTGAGCGGGTGGCAAGGAGGGGTGGGACCCTCCCTATCCCTGGGGGAAGAGCAGGGTGGGCACCCACCTTCCCTCATGCTGGCCAGTGGCAGGGTGAACTGCCCCACGAAGTCGTTGCAGGAGGTGCTGTCGTAATCCTCCACCACGAAGCGCACCAGCGCCAGCTCCGGCGCCCGCAGCTGGAAGCTCAGCGTCTCCTCCCAGCGCGGGTTGAAGCCTGTGGCACCAGCACCGGGGTGGCACGGGGACACCCCACCCCTGGGGACACCTACCCCCCGGGGACACAGCACCCCCAGGGACACCCACCCCCCGGGGACACCCATCCCCAGGGACACCAGCCCCCAGGGACACCTACCCCCCAGGGACACCCACCCCCCGGGGACACCCACCCCCCGGGGACACCTACCCCCCAGGGACACCTACCCCCCGGGGACACCCATCCCCCGGGACACCCACCCCCCGGGGACACAGCACCCCCTGGGGACACCCACCCCCTGGGGACACCCACCCCCAGGGACACCTACCCCCTGGGGACACAGCACCCCCAGGGACACCCACCCCCCAGGACACCCACCCCCAGAGACACCCGCCCCCTGGGGACACCCACCCCCAAGGACACCCACCCCCTTGGTCACCCACCCCCAGGGACACCTACCCCCTGGGGACACCCACCCCCCGGGAACTACCCACCCCCGGGGACACCCACCTCCTGGGTCACCCACCCCCGGGCACGGGGACTGGCTTGACCCTCTGCTGCGCTCAGCCCTGCCCAGCTTGGCTGCTGCTGCACTGAGGGTGATGCTGGGGACAGACTGGGCTCTACTGGGGGAATGGGGGTGATACTGGGGACAGACTGGGCTATACTGGGGGAGTGGGGGTAATACTGGGGACAGACTGGGTTATACTGGGGGAGTGGGGGTGATGCTGGGGACAGACTGGGCTATACTGGGGGAATGGGGGTGATGCTGGGGACAGACTGGGCTATACTGGGGGAGTGGGGTAATACTGGGGACAGACTGGGCTATGCTGGGGGAGTGGGGGTGATGCTGGGGACAGACTGGGCTATACTGGAGGAGTGGGAGTGATACTGGGGACAGAGTGGGCTATACTGGGGGAGTGGGGGTGATACTGGGGACAGACTGGGCTATACTGGGAGAATGGGGGTGATACTGGGGACATAGTGGGCTATACTGGGAGAATGGGGGTGATACTGGGGACAGACTGGGCTATACTGGGGGAATGCAAGTGATACTGGGGACAGACTGGGCTATACTGGGGGAGTGGGGGTGATGCTGGGGGAATGGGGGTGATGCTGGGGACAGACCGGGCTATACTGGGGGAATGGGGGTTGTAATGGGGCTGTGGTGGGCTATACTGGGGGGATGAGGGTCATACTAGGGCCTTGATGGGGTATACTGGGAGGCTTGGACCAGGTGTACTGGAGGGCAGGAGGGAACAGCACTGGGAAGGACTGGGATGTGCTGGGACCCTGCTGCTGGTGAGGATCAGGCTGTGCTGGGGACAGGCTACTGCAGACTGGGAGGACTGGGATATCCTGGGCACCAGTTGGCTGGGGATGGTGGCTGGGGTGGGGGGGTGGGGGGTGCCTGAGGGGTCTGCCAGCCCCGGGGCTCAGAGTGACATGGGGTGTCCCTGGGGATGTGGGTGCCCTGAAGTGCCTTGGGGTGTCCCTGGGGTGTCTTGGGGTGTCCCTGAGGTGCCTTGGGCTGTCCCCGGGGTGTCCCTGGGGTATCTTGGGGTGTCCCTGAGGTGCCTTGGGGTGTGCCCGGGGTGTCCCTGGGGTGTCCCTGGGGTGTCCCTGGGGTGTCCCCGGTGGGGGCCCGGGGCTCTCACCGTTGTTGAGCTTGTGGCGGGTCTGCTGCCTGGCGCAGTCGCCGGGGACGCCGTGGATCTCCACCCGCACGAAGGGATCCAGGATGGAGCTGCCCTGCTCCCGGTTCAGCTTGGGCAGCTGCTGCGCCGAGATCACCTGGGGACACAGGGTGCTGGGGACAGCGGCACGGGACCCCCGGGAGGGAGAAGGGATGTGGGGGGTGTGGGGAGGAGGGAGGTGGTTGGTGGGAGATGGGAGATGGTTGATGGCAGCTGGGTCTGGGGACAAGGTTGGTGTCACCTGGGAGAAGGAGCAGGGGTGGCATATGGCTGGGTGCAGGGTCAGGGTTGATGGGAGAAGGGACATGGGTGGCACTTGGCCAGGCTGGGGGCACCCAGGAGTGGGGATGTGGCTGGTACCCAGGCAGGTGTGAGGATGGGGTCAGTGTCCCCAGGAGAAGAGAGGTTGGTGACACCCAGGAGAAGGTGTGTGAGTGGCACATGGGGTTGACATCACCCAGAAGGGACACGGGTGGCACCTGTCTGGACGTGGGGTTGATGTCACCCAGAAGGGACACAGGTGGCACCTGTCTGGACGTGGGGTTGATGTCACCCAGAAGGGACACAGGTGGCACCTGTTTGGGTGTGGGGTTGATGTCACCCAGAAGGGACACAGGTGGCACCTGTCTGGATGCGGGGTTGATGTCACCCAGAAAGGACACAGGTGGCACCTGTTTGGGTGTGGGGTTGATGTCACCCAGAAGGGACACAGGTGGCACCTGTCTGGACGTGGGGTTGATGTCACCCAGAAGGGACACAGGTGGCACCTGTCTGGACGTGGGGTTGATGTCACCCAGAAGGGACATGGGTGGCACCTGTCTGGACGTGGTGTTGATGTCACCCAGAAGGGACACAGGTGGCACCTGTCTGGACATGGGGTTGGTGGCACCTGAGCAAAAGGATGCAGGTGGCACCTGGCCAGGCATAGGAATGTCACAGGTGTCACCCAACGGGGACGTGGGTGGCACCCACCCGGCTGTGGGGCTGGGGGGAGCAGGGTGCCCTCACCCTGATGTGCAGCGCCAGGCGGTGGGACCCCTCTCTGGGGGGGCTGCGCAGGCAGGGGGGCTTCAGCACGTAGCCACAGCACCCATTGCCCAGGAAGCGCCCCGTGTTCAGGTCCATCTCGTAGCCCGGAGTCTGGAAGTTGAGGGCCACTGTGGGGACAGGGGGACAGGGTGTCAGGGTGGGGGATGGCCCCAGGGTGGGGGTTGCCAGGTCCTGGGGTGTCCCCCGGGGGTCTCACCCAGCTGGCAGCCAGCGTTCCACATCTCCTGGGGGTTGTAGTTGGAGGAGTTCATCTTCAGCCCCAGGGGGTAGACACGGCTGAGCTGCCGGGCGTTGTACCGGACCAGCGCTGGGCCTGGGAGGGAACAGCTGAGCTGCTGCACCCATGGGTGCCTCAGGCCCCACGTGCCTGGGGACACGGAGGGAGCCCACCCAGCTGGGAGACCCAGATCCTGAAACCAGCCCCTGGGGTTCTGGCCCCAGTCCTGGACCTTGACCTTGGACCCCCGACCCTGAGCCCAGACCTCAGCCCCTGGATGCAGACCCAGATCTGATCTGAGCCCTGGAGCCCTGACCCTGGGTCCTGACCCTGACCCTGGGCCCCAGACCTTGGACAATGACTCAGATCTTAATCTCAGCCCAGGATGCTGACCCCAAAGCCCAGACTTTGACCCCAGATCTCACACCTCCATCCCTTGACCCTGACCCAGATCTTAATCCCATTCCCAGACCCCAGACCTGACCCTGGACCCAGATGTCACATCCCAAACCCTGACCCCAGCCCCTGATCCCACCTGTGACCTTCCCCCTGGCCCCTGATCCCAGGCTGGTCCCACCAGACCAGAGCAGTCTGGCCAAGAGCAGCATGTCCCCAGCCACCACCCATGGAGCCACCCCAGTGACAGACCCCATGCCTCAACCCAGTGAGGTCAGGAGCATGGAGCCACCCTGTCGCCATCCCCACCCTGTTGCCCTCACCCGCCTCCTTGATGAGCTTCCGAGCCTTCCTCTCGCTGAAGGAGGACATCTCGTAGGGCTGGGGGTGGCGCAGGGCGTGGGCCAGGCCAGGGAAGGGGACAGCCTGGCAGTACACCACCACAGCTGACAGCTCTGGGGCTACCTGTGACGCGTCCTTGGCCTGTGGGAGCCACCCTTGTGTCAGGGCCACCTTGGCTTTGGTGGGCCACCCACCTGTCTGAGGGTCTAGAGACACCCCTACCCTGCTAGTGCTGAGACCCCCCCCCAGGTGATGGAGCCCCCCAAGGTGATGGAGAACCTGAGGCAATGGAGATGCTGAGGGATTAGAGAACCTGAGGTGATTGAGACCCTAGATTGATGGACAACTCCACGTGATGGAGAACTTGAGGTGATAGAGACCTGAAGGTGATGGAGACCATGAAGTGATGGAGAACTGAGGCAATGGAGAGCAACCCCCAGACAGTGGAGACCCCAAGGGGTCACTCAGGAGGTGATGGAGACCCCAAAGAGATGAAGACCCAAGGTCATGGAGTTCCCAAGCCAACAAGGCCCTTGAGGTGATGGAGAGACTGTCAGTGGAGCACCCAGCCCAACAGAGGAAGAGGAGGGCAGACCCAGGAAGGCCCCAAACTCAGTCCTCTCTGCTGGGCAGTGACAGCCACTTGCCATCCCCACAGTCCCCACCCCCTCAGCCCACCCAGCTCCATCACACACCCACCTGCAGAGGTTTGATCTCCTGCAGCGACGGCAGCGGCTGGAAGAGGAGAGAGCAGGGCTGTGCCAGGGCCCCAGCACTGCTGGGTGGGTGGTCCTGATGGTCCTGTGGCACTGCCGGGGTGCCACGGCCCTCCAGGACCACCAAGGACACCATGGGCCTTCAGCACCACCAGGATGCCATGATCAGTACCATGGGAGAGACCCCCTTACCTGCCAGCTGCTTCTCTCCTGCAGCTTCTCCTCTTCCTCCTCCTCCTCTTCCTCCTCCTCCTCAGGGTGCAGGAGGCAGGTGACACGGTGGGGCTCATGCCATGGCTCTGGCAGCTTCTTGCCCTTCACCAGGACCTTCCCCTTCAGCTGCTGCGGGAGGAAGGGCCGAGCTCAGGGCTGGGAGGGGACATGGGGACACCGTGGTGGGTGAGCGGGTGGCCTTACCTCCGGGGATGGGAGGTCGTAGGGGTCCTGCCCCTTCAGCGGCTGCGTCAGCAGCATGTCCCCCAGGATGGCCTTCATGTGCTGGGCCATGGTGGCCTGCTGCTCCAGCCCACAGTGGTTCTCCAGGGACAGGATGACCGGGTAGGGGGATTTCTGGGGATGGGGATGGGAAGCGCTCAGCACCCAGCACCCTGCTCAGCACCCAGCACCCAGCACCCAGCTCACCTTGAAGGCGTAGTCGCGGATGCTCTCGATGACATCACGGAAGAGGATTTTGGAGGTGAGTGTGTGGCCATGGTAGACAACAGGTTCCCCATCAGAGCCCTCCCAGCAGTCCAGCTCCACGCAGCGGCATCCTGCCATCAGCGCCCTGCCACCGCACCGCCACCGGATGAGTCCCCACGCTGCCCCCTCACCCCCAGACCACGGGACCACCCAAGCAGGGGCACCCACCTGACGTAGGCTTCGGTGCTGCTGGTGCCCCCGATCTGGTGGTGGGTCAGGTAGGTGTTGTGGGAGGAGGAGATGAAGTAGTGGCACAGGGGCTGGCTCATGTCCTGGTGCACCTTGGTGTGCTCCTGGTTGAGGATGTCACCGGCAGCTGACAGGAGGTACATCATGAAGCCATCCAGCATCATCAGGTCCTCCTGCCTGGCTGTGGGACACAGTGGTGGGGTGTTGCAGAGGGCTGGTATGCCACTGGCAGGGTGGCATCTTGGGGACCATCCCCACTTGGATGTCCACTGTTCTCACAGTGCTGTGTTCACCCCAGACCTGGTATGGTGGCACCAGGGGGATGTGGAGGTCCCCCTTGGTGTCCCATCTTCACCTTGATGTCCCTCATCCTGCTAGTGCCACATTACCCTAGGGTCCTACCGTGGCACCTAAGAGACATGGATGTCCTTTGTCCCTACCATGGTATCCTCTGAGCTCCTAGTGCTGTGTTCACCCTGGACCTGCCATGGTGAGACCCAAGGGATACAGAGGTCCCCCAACAGTGTCACATCCATGCTCAGGCAGTCACCACATCACCCAGGGCGCATGGAGGTCCACCTCTGCCCATCCCCACCTTCCCATCCCCTGTCCTCCCAGCGCCACATCCCCAGGGACCAGCAAGGCCACATCTTGGTGGCACCTTCCCACGTGCCACCCAAGGAGGGGACACTCACCCAAACCTTGGCAGGCTCCATACAGGGGTCACACCACCAAGCAGAGCCCCATCCCCAAGCCCTCCATGACCCCCTTGGCTCTGGCAGCACCCACCCACCCCCCAAGCTGGCCACCCTTGGCCCTACCCTTCTCGTTGAGCTCGTAGGAGCGGATGATGGCGCGGGCCTGGCGCAGGCTGGCGTCCTCGCCCTGGTCCCTCAGGAAGTCCTGCAGCTCCTCGGCCGACAGGACCTGGTCCTCACCCGAGTAACACCCAAAAAGCTCCTCCAGCTCCGGCCGCCGCAGCAGCCGCCGGCAGAACTCCTCCAGCTCTCGTCCCTCCAGCCGCTCGTCACCGGAGCGGTCACACTCCTGATGGGACAGCAGCCCAACCTTGGGGACCATCCCCTGCTCCTGGGGAGGGGGTATGGCCACCCCCTGCCTTGTCCTGCCTGTCCCATGGGGTTGGCAGTGCGTGTGAGGAGTTTGGGGGCTCAGAGATGAGTTGTGTCTAGGAGGTTGTGGGGGGATTGTCCCCTTTGTCCCTTCTCCCACCCTACAGTTTGGGATGGAGCAGAGCAGTGCCTCAGTTTCCCCAGGTGGAAGGTGACCTTGGGAGATGCCCATGGGGGCAGCACGCTGTGCGGGGGATAAATGCCACACCTTGGGGACCCACAAAGCAGCGGGGAGGGGGGGAGGGATGATCACCCAGCCATCAGTGGTGGACCCCACTGGTGATGGGGGGTTGGACCCGAAGATCTCTTGAGGTCCCTTCCAACCCCTACGATTCTGTGATTCTGTGGGTGGCTTTGGGTGTGATGAATTTGACAGTTCTTGGCATTTGGGAAGGCAGAGGAGGAGCCTCTGGTGACAGTGGTGGGGGACAGCGGGTGATGGAGCATGGGACAGGTACCTTGAAGAGCTTGTAGGCGTAGACATCATCCATGTCAATGTTGATCATCCTCAGCATGCTCTTCACCTCCCGGAAGGACATCTTGTTATCCTTATTCCTGTCCGCTCGCTGCAGGACACCGTGGATCCAGCTACACCAGGGTAAGGAAATCACCCAGCATCACCCCCCATGGCCATCCCCACCCTGTCCCCAAGCCCCCCCCAGAACTCCAACAAAGGATATTGGTCAAGCTTCTCTGTCTGACTCATGGCCTGCAGCCGGCCCATCAGCTTGGTGAGGCCCCGCACCCAGTGCCGGGCGTCCTCCTCGCCCCGGGCGGCCAGGTCGAGGTTCTTGCGCTTGCCCTTGAAGACCAGGGTGAAGCAGTGGGGTGCGGGGAAGGCGGCCCCGTACTTGCGCAGCCCCTCCGACTGGTGTCCCTCACGCACCCCCTCGATGTGCATCACCAGGACTGCAGGGACACCAAGGTGGTGGGGTCACCTCAGGGGGGTTGGGGATGGTCCCTCGGCTGGTTGGTGGGGTCACCCCAAGAGGTTTGGGGATGGGCTCTTGGCTAGTTGATTGGGGTCACTCCAGGGGGTTTGGGGATGATCCCTCGGCTGGTTGATTGGGGTCATCTCAGGGGGTTTGGGGATGATCCCTCGGCTGGTTGATGGGGTCACCCCAGGGGGTTTGGGGATGATCCCTCGGCTGGTTGGTGGGGTCACCCTAAGGGGTTTGGGGGTGGTCTCTTGGCTGGTTGGTGGGGTCACCCCAAGAGGTTTGGGGATGGTCCCTCAGCTGGCTGGTTGATTGGGGTCACCCCAGGGAGTCTGGGGATGGTCCCTCAGCTGGTTGGTGGGGTCACCCTAAGGGGTTTGGGGATGGTCCCTCAGCTGGTTGATGGGGTCACCCCAGGGAGTCTGGGGATGGTCCCTCAGCTGGTTGGTGGGGTCACCCTAAGGGGTTTGGGGGTGGTCCCTCAGCTGGTTGATGGGGTCACCCCAGGGGGTTTGGGGATGGTCCCTTGTCTGGTTGATGGGGTCACCCCAGGGGGTTTGGGGATGGTCCCTCACCCCAGGGGGTTTGGGGTGGTTTCTTGTCTGGTTGATGGGGTCACCCCAGGGAGTTTGGGGGTGGTTCCTTGGCATTTCCCACCCACCCACGACTGTCATGCTGCTGCTGGACACCCCACGTGTCCTCAGGGGCACCCCAGGGACCAGGGCTCAACTGCTGTCGATGCTGCAGCTGGGCTTAACCACTAATCCCAGGCGAGACAGGAGCTGTGGCTGCTGTCCCCGCGGGGACGGGGACAGGATGGAGCTGTCTTGCCACGGTGCCAACCCCGGGCACCCATCCCAGATGAGAGGCTGGAAAGAGACAGGTGACGACAGGGAGCAGGGACAGGGTCTGGCTGGGATGGAGATGGGACCTGGAGTGGGTCCCAGGGGGATGGCGTTCTGGGGGCTTGGCCTGGGTGGCACTGGGTTCACTGGGATGCACTGAGTGCACTGGGAAGCACTGGAAGGCACTGGGAGTTGTTGGGTGCAGTGTGTTGGGGTCTGGGTCCTGGGTGGGGGTTGTGTTCTGGACTGGGGTCCAACATCTCAGGTCGGGGTCTGAGTCCCAGGCTGGGGGTGCAGGTCCAGGATTGGGGTCTGCGTGCTGGGTGGGGGTCAAGGTCCCAGGTTCTGGATTAGGTCCTATTTTAGGATTTGGGTCCCAGGGTGGGGGCTGGGTGCTGGGTGGGGGCTCAGGTCCCCACGGGTAGGTTTGAACGCTGCCCAGATCCCAACCCCTCCCTGCAGCTCATGGCCTGGGGTCCCCCCGAGTCCCCAGGGGACACTCACAGCTCTGCTGGGGGCGAGCGCCCCTGAAGCCCCCCTCGAAGCAGACGGTCGCCCCGTCCTCCTGCAGACGGAAGAGCCGCTCCCTGGGACCCCCCCGGGACTTGATCTTCCGGAACAGGGACCCCCGCAGCATGCGCTGGACGTCCTCGTCCTCCGTCAGCCCTGCGGGGGACCAGCCTGTGGGCACCTGCACTGCTACTGGGGGCACTGGAGGGCTCTGGGGGTGTACTGGGGGCACTGGGTGGGGGACGGGGGCTCAGTGTGGGTGTGGATGTATATCTGCATGTCACACCCCTGTGTGTCCGACTGGGATGGAATGGGACAGACTGGGCAGGTGGGATAAGACATTGGGATGGGATGGGATGGGATGGGGTTGGGGCTGGGATGGGATGATGTGGGATGGAGATGAGATGAGATGGGCATGGGGGTGGGATGGGGATGGGGATGGGGTGGGGTGGGATGGGCATGGGGGTGGGATGGGATGACATGGGCATGGGGGTGGGATGGGGATGGGGGTGGGATGGGATGGGACGGGGTGATGTGAGATGGGGATGGGGTGGGATGGGGATGGGGATGGGTTTGGGATGGGACATCTATGACACGATGTGATGGTACAGACAGGATGGGACCGGACAAGACGGGACAGGACAGGGTGGGGCAGACAGGATGGGAGGGGACAGAGTTGGGCAGGACAAACATGATGGGACAGGACTGGATGGGGTGGCACTGGGTAGGAGGTCATGGGATGGGACGGGATGGGACAGGGCAGGATGGGACGTGAGCAGACAGACGGGATGGGACACACAGACAGGGCACGATGGGACAGGACAGGGCAGACAGGAGAGGAGAGAGAAGCCCCCACCAAAGCCCCCCTTAGGCCCCCCACAGCTGGCAGGGGGGACAGGGCAGCACAGCAGCTGCTGCTCGGGCAGCTCAGCCCTGCAGCTGAATCCCAGCAAAGCCGCCCAGATCCTGCGTGGGGAGCGCCAGGACAGCGCCGGCCGCCGAGGGCCGGCTGGGAACCGTGCCGGGGTGGCCTCGGGGGACACGCAGGCCTACGCCTGGGCCTACTGCAGGGCCAGAACTTTTCCGTCTGTTCTCCGGAGCGGAGTAATTTCCTCCCTGGTTTGTTTAGGGCACCCGGAGCCCTGCTCCAGCCGGAGCCGCTGCTCCTGCGCTGGGAAACAGCAGGGTTGGAGCCAGGCCAGGCCACCCCAAAGCAGCCCCGGCCCTGGGGACGTGGCTGCCAGCTGCCACCACCTCCTACGCAGTCGCACTGTCCCCGTGGTGTGGGATCGAGGGCGCCTTTGCAGGGTGGGTACGGACGCACGGACACACGGATGCAGGAGTATATAGGGACTCACAGATGTACAGACACATGGACACAGGGACATGGGTGCACAGGTGGGTACATGGACTGCCAGACACACAGACACAAGGGGGTATGGGCACACAGGGGTATGGACACACGGATGCATGGACACATGGATGCATGGACACGTGGATGCATGGACACATGGACACACGGGTGCATGGACACATGGACACATGGATGCATGGACACATGGATGCATGGACACACGGGTGCATGGACACATGGATGCATGGACACGTGGATGCATGGACACGTGGATGCATGGACACATGGACACATGGGTGCATGGACACATGGACACACGGGTTCATGGACACATGGACACATGGATGCATGGACACATGGATGCATGGACACACGGGTGCATGGACACACGTATATGCATGGACACATGGACACATGGATACATGGACATACGGGTGCATGGACACATGGACACACGGGTGCATGGACACACGGGTGCATGGACACACGTATGCATGGACACATGGACACATGGATGCATGGACACACGGGTGCATGGACACACGGGTGCCCAGTTGTACAGACACACTGACACATGGACAGATGGATGCATGGATTTACAGATGCAATGTACAGATACATGGATGCACTGACGCAAGGACACACAGACACGGGTGCACGGACACATGGACACGTGGATACAGACACATGGGCATACAGGTGGATGGACATACAGATCCTCAGACACATGGACACATGGGGTCACAGGTGCACAAGCGTACGAACAAGTGGACACAGGGATGTGATACACAGACACAGGGATACATGGATGCAGGAATGTAGGACACACAGATGCAGGGACAGACGGATGCATAGATACATGGATGCACAAGGATATGGGTTGCACAGACCCATGGATGCACGGACACATGGACACCACACAGAGCCTCAGCAGACACACAGCTGCACCAATCTGTGAAGCTCCAGGCATAGGTCTCGTGCCCAAAGCCACGCGTGGGCCAGCACAGCAGTGGGAGCAAAGCCCTTCCCCTGCAGCACGGGGCCAGCTCCTGCCCTGCCCACTGCACCCACGCAGGATCTGGCCCAGCCGGCGCACCTTGACCTTCCCAGGCACCCAGTCCTCCTGCCCACACCCCACGGGCAGCTCTGCCATGGGGTCAGAGGGGTCCTGAGCTGGCAGCGCTGCTGTCATCTGGGGAAACTGAGGCAGGGTGCTAAGTGAAGGTCCCAGCGAGCTGGAGCTGAGCCCTGGGGACAGTAAACACCCCGAGAGGGAGGACTCCTGTCACTCATGGTGTGGCCGAACCTCAACTCTGCTGTCCCCCAACATCTGTGGGGCAGCTATTCTGGGGTTACCTTGGGGACCCCTCCCAGCCACAGTAACCCTTCCCTTCTGCAGGGGACTCCATCCACCTCAGGGAGCCTCCCTGCCTTGGGGACCCTCCTGGCCATGGGACCCTTCCCCATGGTGAGGACCTCACCCAACCATGGGCACCATGTCCCGCATGGGGACCCTGGCTCTCTTTGGGAACTCTCCCAGACACAGGGACCCATCCCTGCCATGGGGGTCCCCATCCACTCCGGGGACCCTCCCAACCACGGAGATCCCTCCCGGCACTCCTGCTGGCACAGCACCCCGCGGCTTCTCCCGGTGTCCCCCTGCCCGACCCACCGGGTCCCCTGTTCCCCATCCCACCCACCCCCAGCCCTGCTCCCCCCATCCCGGCGGGACGGGCCCGGGTCTCACCCATTTTCTTCAGGGCTCTGCCGGGCCGGCGGGGACCACCGGAGCCGTCCGACGGGGAGCGGGGCTGCTCGGCGGCGGGACGAGCCTTCCTCCCGCAGATCATCCTGCGGGGCCGGTGCCCCGGTGCCCCCGGAACTCCCGGTGTCTCCGGTACTCCCGTTGTCGGCGCTGCCCCCCCGGTGCCCCCGGCCGGTGCAGTCGGGCTGGGCGGTGGCGGAGGACGGGCTGGGGTTGGGCGGCCCCGCCGGGACCGGGGCCGGGCACGGGGAGGTACCGGGAGGAGCCACATTTCAGCTCCGGCGGTGTTAACCGTTTGTGCCGGCCGGCCCGAGCCGTGGCTGCCGGTGGGGGGCTGCACCGGGTGGGATCCGCACCGGGGATGGGGCTGCACCGGGATGTACTTGCACCGGGACGTGTATGCACCGCGATGTACATGCACTGGGATGTATATGCACCGGGAACCGGCTGGCCCGGAACAGACTGGCGTCCCCGGGGTCCCTCTGCCCTCGGGACCGGCCCAGGAGACACCCCGATGTCTGCTGGGGGATCCCACTCTGCCCGGAGGGCACGGCTACCTGCTGCCTGTGTGACTCCAGTACCACCCGTGGGCACCCATGGACCCCCCTCTGCCAGCCTGGGGATGGCAGGGACCCCTGGGGTCCCAACTGGCATCACAGTAGGGGACAGCAGGGACCAGTGGGACCCCCCTCTGCCAGCATGGGGACGGCAGGGACCCCTGGGGTCCCAACTGGCATCACAGTAGGGGACAGCAGGGACCAGTGGGACCCCCCTCTGCCAGCCTGAGGATGGCAGGGACCCTTGGGGCCCCAACTGGCATCACAGCAGGGGACAGCAGGGACCAGTGGGACCCCCCTCTGCCAGCCTGAGGATGGCAGGGACCCCCACTGCCATCACAGATGGGGAGCTGGTCCTGCTGTGCCAGCTCTGTCCCCATCCTGGGGACAGGGTGGCACCGGGGCTGAGGGGCCACAGGACCCACAGGTGATGGTCCCCACCGGTGGGACAGCAGCAGGATCTGGCAGCAAAGAGGAGGGAAGGTGCCCAGGCAGTGAGCAGGCCTGTACCCGGGTGTGCATGTGTGTGCAGCCCTGTGCACATACACGTGTGTGTGGATGTGTGTGCAGAGGCACATACACATCTGTGTACACACATACACCTGCCTGTGCATGACAGCACACACACACACATGTACACATGTGTTTGCAGCCACCTACACATGTAGGGATGCCTGTGCAGACACGTGTGTGCAGCCGGGACACGTGGCCACACGGCTCCATGTGTATGTCTGTCCCTGCACACACGCCTGTGTGAGCACCAATTCACCCCAAACCCCTGCAATTTCACCCCCCCACACCCCCTTCCCATGGAAGGGGAAGACCCTCTGCCCCCACCCTGGGATGTCCATCCCTGGAGCCTGGCCAGGGTGCTGAGAGACAGAGCAGGGGCAGAGCCAGGCTTTGATTTCAAGCCCAGAGCTAGGCCCGGGGCTCCGGCCCTGCGACAAAAACACTGCTTCTGTTGCTCAACGCCGCTTCTTGCAAAGATCAGCCGTGGCCAGGGACACACAGGGGCCTGCCTGGGCCGTGGGGACCAGGAGCTGCAAAACAGGGAGAGGAAACCCTGACCGCAGGTGGTGACTTCCCCCCTGGGGCCGTGGTGGCACTGCCAACGGCTGAGACCCAGCGTGGGACAGTGGAGCAGCTGGGAGTGGTGACAGGGCGGCTGGGGCCCTCATCTGGGCACGCTGTGGCAACAGCTGGGACCCTGTGACACCATCTGGGCACCCCGTGTGACACTCAAGCACCCTGGGTCATACTGGAGTGTCCTGGGGCAACATCTGGACATTCTGGGTGGTAGCTGAGTACTCTGGGGCAAGATCTGGGCACCCAGGGGCAACATCTGGCCACTCTGAGTGATATCCAAGTATCCTGGAGCAACATCTGGGCACCCTGGGGCAACATCTGGCCACTCCAGGTGATACCCAAGTATCCTGGAGCAACATCTGGGCACCCTGGGGTAACATCTGGCCACTCTGAGCGATATCCGAGTATCCTGGAGCAACATCTGGGCACCCTGGGGTAACATCTGGCCACTCTGAGTGATATCTGAGTATCCTGGAGCAACATCTGGGCACCCTGGGGCAACATCTGGGCACTCTAGGTGATACTTGAGCATTCTAGAGCAACATCTGGGCACTGCAATTCAAGGCTTAGGTGACCCAAACAACATCTGGACAGCTGGTGCCACATCTGGGCAGCCCCTTGGCTGCGTTTGGCAGCGAGGTGGAAGAGGGTACAGCCATTCCTCAATGCTTTGGGGACACGGGGACTTTTCACCATCCCAGGGTAACGTCTGGCTTGAAGCTTTTACCACTCCAAGTGCTGCAAAATATGAATTTATTTATGCAAAAAAACCCCCAGAAACCCTTCGGAAAAGGGAAAAGCAGCCACAACCCCTCAGCCTCCTCCCCAAAAATGCACCTGCAACCCCAAAACTGAGGTGCTGCCCCAGCTCCACGCCGATTCCCTTTCCTCCCACGGGAATTGCACTGCCAGGAATTCAGCAGCAGACTCACTGAGCTGATGAACTGACCGGGATAAACACCTCTAGCTGTGAAATCCACGGCAGAAAGACAACCAACCACCATCTCCTGGTTACCATTCCCCCTCTCCCGCGGCGTCGCTGTGTTCTACCGCCCGCGAGCGGGTTGGAAGGAGCCCCACAGAAAGCAGCACATCACATTCCCGGCCGCTTATAGCACAGCACGTGTCTCTGTGAATCACCACTCGGGACTCGGGGTTGGATTTTGCAGTGAGTCAGAGCCAGCCAGGCCCCACCGCCTCCCCCCTCCTTCTCCCCCCACCCCCCCCCAAGAGCAGAAATCCTGAGTCAGAGCTCGGAAATGGCTGGAGGTTCATAAAGCTGCCTGCCACCTTTTTAGAGGGAATTGTTGCCAAGGGGACATAGGATGGGAATTAGGGGGGTTTGGGAGGGGGTGTTCCCCCCCCCCCCGTTTGGATCTGGGATTTGGAGGTTGGATTAAGGGAAATGCTCTAAAATGTAGGAAAACTGGAGTGTGGAGCGGTGATGGAGTGTGGCATGGGGCTGGTGAAAGCTGCTGTGCATTCCTCTCCCAGCACCCAGCCCTGGGCAAGGGATGGATCCAGGTGCTTCCCTGGGACTCCTATAACATCCCACATCCCCAGTGCACCTTGTACCTCTGGGTCACCCATGTCCCTGTGTCCACACAGCACCCTGCCTTCATGGGAAGGCCTTGGAGCAGAGGGGGAAGGAGCTTCACCTCGGGGTCCCAAAATTCTTCCTTTCCTGACAACTATAATTAATGAATCTCACTAATAATGACAGTAATCAACAGCTCTGATAGACCCAGCTGTCCCCTGCCCTGTGCAATGTCCCAGTGCCCCTGCCCAGTGTCCCAGTGCCCGGGTACAATGTCGCAGTGCAATACCCCAGTTCCCCAGTGCGCTGTCCCAGTGCAGTGTCCCAGTGCGGTATCCCGGAGCCCTGGGACACTTTGCACCAGGGCACTGGCCTGTTACACTGTTCCACTGCAATATCCCGGTGCACCGTAGCTGTGCACCGTCCCGGTGTGCCGGAGCACCGTCCCACCGCACTGACCTGGCACACCGGAGCTCTATCCCACAGCACCCTCCCCGTGCACCGGCCTGCTGCCTTGCCCTGGAGCGCTATCCCAGTGCACAGGTTCACTGTCTTGGAGCACTGGAGCACACTGTCCAGCTCACTGTCCTGGTGTGCTGGTGCACAGTCCCGGAGCACTGCCCATGGCACGGGTTCGCTGGCCCTATGTGCTGCAGTGCTGTCCCTGCAGAGTGTCCCTCTGCACAGTCCCATTGCACGGTCCCTGTGCCCTGCAGCACTGTCTGTGAGCGCTGTCTGGGTGCATCTCCCCAGTGCAATGTCCTGGTGCGTTGCTCTGGTGCACGGGAGTGCTGCTCCTGTGCCCTGCCCCATGGCACAGCCTCACTGTCCTGGTGCCCAGTGCTGGTGCACAGGCTCAGTATCACAGTGCCCAGTCCCGGTGCCCAGGCTCAGTATCCTGGTGCCCAGGCTCAGCGACCCAGTGCCCTGTCCTAGTGCCCAGGCTTGCTGTCCTGGTGCCCAGTCCCAGTGCCCTGGCTCAGTGTCCTGGTGCCCTGTCCTGGTGCCCCGTCCTGGTATACAGGTTCAGTGTCCCAGTGCCCAGGCTCAGTATCCCAGTGCCCGGTCCTGGTGCCCAGGCTCAGTGTCCCGGTGCCCAGGCTCGCTGTCCCAGTGTCTGGGCTCGCTGTGCTGGTGCCTGGTCCCAGTGCCCAGGCTCAGTATCCCAGTGCCCGGTGCCCAGGCTCAGTATCCTGGTGACAGCGCCGTGTCCCAGTGCCCAGGCTCAGTGTCCCAGTGCCCAGTCCCAGTGCCCAGGCTTGCTGTACCGGTGCCCTGTCCTGGTGCCCCATCCCGGTGCCCAGGCTCAGTATCCCGGTGCCCAGGCTCAGTGTCCTGGTGCCCAATCCTGGTGCCCAGGCTTGCTGTACCAGTGCCCTGTCCCGATGCCCCATCCCAGTGCCCAGGCTCAGTATCCCGGTGCCCAGGCTTGCTGTACCGGTGCCCTGTCCCAGTGCCCCATCCCGGTGCCCAGGCTCAGTATCCCGGTGCCCAGTCTCGCTGTCCCCGTGCCCAGGCTCAGTATCCTGGTGCCCTGTCCCAGTGCCCAGGCTCGCTGTCCCGGTGCCCCATCCTGGTATACAGGCTCAGCATCCCAGTGTCCGGGTTCAGTATCCCAGTGCCTGATGCTGATGCCCAGTGCTGGTGCCCAGGCCCAGTGTCCCGGTGCCCAGGCTCATTGTCCCAGTGTCTGGGCTCGCTGTGCCGGTGCCCGGTCCCGGTGCCTAGGCTCAGTATCCCAGTGCCCGGTGCCCAGGCTCGCTGTCCTGGTGCCGGTGCCATGTCCCGGAGCCCAGGCTCAGTGTCCAGGTGCCCAGTCCCGGTGCCCAGGCTCAGTATCCCGGTGCCCAGCTTCAGTGTCCTGGTGCCTGGGCTCAGTGACCCGGTGCCCAGGCTCAGTGTCCTGGAATGCCAGTGCCGTGTCCCAGTGCCCAGGATCAGTATCCCGGTTCCCAGGCTCAGTGTCCCGGTGCCCAGTCTCGCTGTCCCGGTGCCCAGGATCAGTATCCCGGTTCCCAGTCTCGCTGTCCCGGTGCCCAGGATCAGTATCCCGGTTCCCAGGCTCGCTGTCCCGGTTCCCAGGCTCAGTATCCCGGTGCCCAGGCTCAGTGTCCCGGTGCCCAGGCTCGGTGTCCCCGTGCCCAGTCTCGCTGTCCCCGTGCCCAGGCTCAGTATCCCGGTGCCCAGTCTCGCTGTCCCGGTGCCCAGGCTCGGTGTCCCGGTGCCCAGGCTCAGTACCCCGGTGCCCAGTCTCGCTGTCCCGGTGCCGGTGCCGCGCTCCCCCCCATCAGACCACCAGGGGGCGCCGCGGCGGGACCGAGCCCCTCACCCCTGCGCTGCGTCGCATGCCTCATTCCTCCAGCAGGGGGCGCGCCCGCCCCGTCCCACCATTGGCTGCGGCGCGGCGGGAGCGAAGGGGCGGGAAAGGGGCAGCGCGGCCCGTTTCGGAAGCGGCGAGGTGATTGGCGGCGGCACGTAGTGCGAGATGGAAGGCGGGCGCTGATTGGCCCGCTCCCTCTCCCCTCAGCGAGAGAGACGGGCAGCGGGGCCGGCGCCGGGAGCGGGGTGGGCGCAATGGAGGAGCCGGGCTGCGGGGCGCAGTTCCGCGCCGCCGTTCAGGTTATCCAAGGGCTGCCCCGGAGCGGTGAGTAGGAGCCGGGAACGGGGGCTGGGGTGCCGCGGCGGTGGCACCGCTGGCCCCCGTTCCCGGCTCGGCTGAGGCTGTGTCGCGCCGTAGGTTCGTACCGACCCTCGTACGAGGAGATGCTGCGTTTCTACAGCTACTACAAGCAGGCGACGGCGGGGCGCTGCCAGGGCCCGAGGCCCGGCTTCTGGGACCCCATCGGCCGGTACAAGTGGTAAGCTGTCTCCAGGGGAAGGGACGGGGGCGCTTTCGGCCCGAATTCCCCCCCGCCCCTTCCCCCGGCTTCTCGGCGCCTCACAGCCGCTGTCACCCCCAGGGATGCCTGGCACAGCCTGGGCAGGATGTCCAAGGAGGAGGCGATGGCGGCTTATGTAGCTGAAATGAAGAAGGTGGCCCAAAAGGTAACGGGGGAGGGAGGGAGGGAGGGAGACAGCGGCTTGGTGGTGGTGCCCGTTCCAAGCAGCCTCCCCCCTTCAGATCATCGACACGGTGCCCATGGATGAGACGACAGAGGAGATGTTCGGGTACTTTGAGCCACTCTATGAGGTGATCCATGACATGCCCCGGCCCCCTGAGGCCTTCTTCAAGAGGAAAAGGGGTGAGTGGGAGTCACAGTGTGCCCGGCACATCCTTCACCCCTGTGCCACGCTATTCTCTCCTGGAATGTCCTTGCTGCTGTTCCCTGCTTGATTCTGCACCACTGCAGCCATCACCTCTGGGCTCTGCTCTTCCCCAGAGCACACAGTTCTGCTGCTCCCTGAGGGGGTGGCAGGATGGGCACGCTATGTCCCATCCGGCTCCCTTGTCATGGCACAGCTGCTGCTGAGGTGCCTGTTTGGGCACCATCAGAGAGGTGTCTCTTGGGGTGACACAGGTGCTTCTTCAGTCTGGGTTTTCTGCAAAAGTTTCAGGAAAGAACTTGAGATTTGGCTTCCAAATGCCCCTTGGCCCAAATCCCTGTACAGGCTAGAGCAAGGGATCAGCTCCCATGGAGTGTTGCGGCAGGGAGGCTGTGCTTTCTCTTGGCTCTCACCCACCTCCGAGCAGGGCAGCCTGTGTACAGGGAGTGTGGGTCATCTGATGTAAACATCTGCGTAGGCCAGACAGTTTTAGCAGTGGAGTGGATTTGGAGAACCTGGGGTTGAGAAATGGGCTTACTGGGACTGTCTTGTGTGAAAGAAGAGTTCTTCCCAGCCCTTTCCATGCCCCTGGCTGTCACCTCGTGTGGAGAGGTGGCTGGGCACCCGTCCCACTCCTGGAGCAGGGTGTGTCTGACTTGAAAGAAACACTTGAGGGGGTGAGGGTTTGGAAGGTGACTCTGCTTTGGGGTGAACCTGCTGACAGTTTGGCTGTGCTGTGTTTCCAGCAGGTTAGCTCAGCAGCAGACGAGCTTTTGGGGTGTATTCACAGTGGGTGTGTGAACAGTCAGAGCTTTGCTAATGACAAATACACTCACTCCCTGCTTGGCCCCAGGTACCTGTCCTGCATCTGACAGCTACTGTCACCCCTTGCTTCCAACAAAGATCCCAAAAACACATTGCCTATAGGGCTTGGCCTCAGGAGGCCTGTTCCTTCCCGTGGTAGCCAGGTGCTTTTATCCTCCATTTTGATGCTGAATCCCTTTAAAAGCCAATCAGACTTTGTTTTTCTCAGGAACATGAAAGCTGGGTCTAAACTCCTGCTTGTTACCTACTTGGGAGTGTCATCCTGTGCTAGTAGCACTTATCAATTACACAGTTAGCACTTAAATCCAAATCTGGTAACATTTATGAACTGAACAAGCCCAAGGCGCCTGAAATGGTGGTTTAAGCTGCTGAACTTCTTAAGCTGTTGAGTCATTTGCGTTAAAGGTTTTCAAACCTGCCTTCAGGTTTAGTGCAGCTTTTGTTACTGGTAATCCAGAGGAGAAGGGTGATTTTGGACACACTCTCACTGGGTGAGAGCGGAGCCTGGTGAGTGTGAGGGCCTTGGGGGTGGCTGCAGAGCTTTAGGGAGACAGAGGTGCTGCGTGGGGGGAGTCCAGGCAGATTTGGTTTTGTTTGTTGACAGAGTCAACACACTGTAAAGCAGCACTTGGAAGCCAAATTGTGAATGGTTCAGGGACCCAGTGGGTCTCCAGTCAGTGGTGCTTTCACCAGTGTCTTGTAGGTGTAGGCCAAGACTCTGAAGTAAGAAGGAACTGATGGTTAAGGCCTTAATGTGTGGTGCTCCTCTGCCAGCCCTGCACAGTCAGTGTGGGAGCCAGGTGGGGATGTGCAAGGTGTCAGGACCCTGCTTGCTCCCCCAGCCTCTGGGACAGGCTCAGGGCTCACAGCACACATGCTGAGGGGGATTTGGGGACGGTGACGGTCCCTGAGCAGAGCAGCTCCTGTGCAGGGTGGGGACTGCCTTAATCCCCTCCCCAGTGGATTCAGTCACTGTGGGTGGGCTCTGGGGGGGTCCCACAGCCGTGGCCCTGCTGCAGTGGCAAAGCCACATTGGGAACAGCAGAGATGTGCAGGCAAGGCGCAGGCAGGGCAGCGTTGCCACACACCTGCCTGGCCAGGAGCAGGGAGCAAAGTCCTGGGGGCTGGTGGAAATGTGGCTGGGCTTAACCCCGTGGGGCAGTGGGGAGCGTGGATCACAGCAGGCAGCTGCCCCCAGCAGCCCCCAGCCCTGCTGCACACGCTGTCTAGACAAGGCTCTCCCTGGCCTTCCCTGCGTTAGGCTGTTTGGTAGCGTGGGCGCACCCTGTGCCCTGCCAGGGGAGGGTGACCATCACCCCTGGGTGTTTACCCAGCTGTTGGATGGTTGTTCATCCCTCTGCCTGCTGCCATAAGACCTTGGGGGACAGAGACTGCTCTGCCACCCCTGGGTCAGCAGGGTGCTGTGCACGGGGTAGGCCCTGCAGATAGGTTGATCCGTTCCTGTTGGTTCCCATCCATCAGCGAATGGAGCTGGCCCTTCTCTGTCCCACCATGCATGTCCAGAGGCTGCTGTGCCCTCAGCCATGCTGGCAGGGAAGCGGTGCTGAGCCTGGCCCTGTGCTGTGAGGATCCTCACAGTGCTGTGATTCTCCTCCCTGCAGGCACTCAGGAGCAGACAGAGGAGCCCAGCCAGGACGACCCAGCCAGCAGCCCGGTTCTGGAGCACCCTGAAGACACCCTGCCTGGGGAGCAGCGGAACGGGCAGCACGTGCCAGGTTGGTCTCCCTGGTGTGGCCAGCACCTGGCAGAGACCCTGTGGAGGACGAACTGGCAACGGGGCTGAGCCTCTGCCTGTGGAGTGGTTGGCTTTGGGCACGGCTGCTCCAAGCCTGTTGGTGTTTGAGGTGTTGCCTGAGCCACAGGGAGTTGGAGCTGTTCGTGCACCCAGCTCTTGGCGCTGTTCTTGACGCTGGGGTGACCCTGAGCATGGTGGTTTGACTCTGTGTTGCTCTTACCTGTGCAAAGGGGCCTGGTTCTGCCAAACCAGTGAGACAGTGAGGGTGTTTCCCCAAGGACTGGACAGATGTCACCCTCCAAGGTCCCTGTGCTGCCAGGGGTGGTTCTCCCTTGGCTGAAGCCCAGTCCAACCCTTCCATGGCACTAGGAACCACAGTGCCAAGCCCAGGCCCTCCCTGCCTGTGCTGTGGCTAACACCTTGTTCCTGCTTCTTCTCCAGCCCCCCACACTCACCCACTGCTGCTGTGTGCCTCCCTTGAGGGCACACGTGGCTCTCCAGGCCTGGAGGAGCCTCTCACTGTGCCCTGGGCTGGGTAGGGGGCTCTGGGTGGGGGGTGTTCTTCCTGCTGCTGTCCCAGCCCTCCCCTGAGGAACATACAGATGGTCAGCAAGCAACCATCTACCCTGAGTGTGCCAGGGCTGACAGCATGTGGGGAGCTGGGCAGTGTCCTTGCCTGTGCCCAGGGGCTCACTGTCACTTGGGTGGCAGTTGGCATCGTGTGGATGGTACCTGCTCCCTGTCAGAGCAGCGGATCGGGCTGGAGGGGCTCCCTGCTGTGCCAGGGTTCTGGCTGGCCGCTGCAGTAACCTTCTCCCCAGCTGAGAGCCATGTGTGGGCAGAGAAACACCCTAAAATTTCATGATGTTGGGGTGTGCCAGCCCATGAGTGGGGCTTTATGTCACCGTGGGCAGGAGGAAGGGGAATTCAGTCCTTGGCTTCACAGACACCACGGGGGTGGTAGGAACAGAGCCAGTGGCTTCCCCCACCGTGCCTCAGTTTCCTCCTGCCTCACCTCGTGCACGTGGGCGCTGCCTTCCTGCCTGCTTGCAGACCTGTTGCCTTGCAGCTGCTGCTGAGCTCCTGCTGCCCTTCAGCCATGGCCCAGCCTCCCCTGCCATGCCCTGTGCTTCCCTTCCAGGAGGTGGGCTGGGCCCTGCGGCCGAGGCACTGGAGGGTACCCAGGTGACAAGTGACTCTGAGGGGGACGTGTACTGCGATACCCTGGAGCAGATGGAGCAGGAGCAGGTAACAGGGCTGGGAGGTGCTGGGGTCCTTCTGTGCCTGCTGCTGGCCCTGCCCTGCCTGCACCCATCTCTCAGTGCTGCCATCAGCACCCTCAGCGCTGCACAGCACCATGGCACTGCTGCTCCGGGAGCCCTGCAAGACTCCCCAGACCTACAGGGCCACCCAGCTCAGCTGCACCCCTCTGTGTTTTGTGTCCCTCGTGGACCCTGGTCCCTGTCACTGCGAGGAGCATGAGGAGCCTCAGCACCACCTGTTCCCAGGGCAAAGCTCGGATGGGGCACTGGTTGGCTGTGGGGGTGTGCAGGGCCGGCACAGACACCTCACTCACACCCTTCCCCACTCACTCTGCTTCCTGCTGCCACTGGCTGCTCTGCCCTGGAGGTGCTGCAGCAAGACTCTGAATCCCATGGGCAGGAGGGAAGAAGCTGCTTTTCCCTGGAGCTCTTCCACCCTCTTCAGCCTGGGCACCTTGCTTCCCCCTGCACTGTCACCTCCCAAGCTGGGTGCTAACTGGTGCTTCCGATGGGATTCATCTGCCCTCAACCCCACCACCAAAACTGCCACCGTGGGGCAGGTGAAGAGATGTGCCACATTGCCTGCCGTGCCCCTGCAGCCCCCGGGGAGGGGAGCGGGGGTCTTAGGGCCCATCTTCTCTCCCCTCGCGCAGGCTGGGCAGCTGCTGGGTCTCTCCCCGAATGGTGTCTGGGCCGGGCCTGAGCCCCCAACCCCCTGCGGCGCTGGGCAGGGAGAGCGGGCAGAAGGCAGAAGACTAGAGGGGAGGAGCAGCGCTGGCCTCGCAGCCCTGGGCTCCCAGAGAGGTGGGTGCAGCGTTTGGCTCCTGCGCGCCTTCCCGCTGCTCCCTCCCCACCTCCCACCAAGCAGGGCAGGACCAGGGGGGCTGTGTGGGGGGCTGAGCAGAGGGGTGAAGGCTGCAGCCACCAACAGGGAACAGACTGGCTCCACATCCAGGGCTGGCTTGGTCAGTAGCAGTGAGGAGTTCTGAGTGTCCCCTCTCGTCACCCCTTGGTCCCAGAGCAGTTTGGTGTCTGATGTTTCTCCCAGCGGTGCTGAGTTGCCTGAATTTGGGGGGTCTCCACCAGCCCCCCCAGTGTCTGGGCAGGACATGCGGATCCCTGGCTGCCTCTGGTCCCCATGGCTGGCGGCTGCCTCTGGCTGTGGGTGCTGCGGGGGGTGTGAGCCCTCCCCAGGAGAGGACTGGGTGAAGCGGGACCCCCATGTCCCTGGCAGCTCTGGTCCCTGGGATGCCCTGCTCTCGCAGTGCCACTTGCCCATTGCCACCCGCCACGGCTGCCAGCGTTTGGGGACAGGCAGGCCCTGAGCTGTGCTGCTGTGAAGGGACAAGGAGCCTCCTGCCAGCCTCTGGGCTCCCAGAGGGGCTTTCTCTGGGCATCCCAGGGGGCTTTCTGCTCCTGGGTGGCATCGCCACCTCACCCATGGGCTGGTAGGGGTGATGCCACCACCTCACATGGGCACAGCCCCCTCCTCCTGCTGTTTATACTGCTGCAAACCCTGCCGGGCTGCTTGACCTTGGGAGTTAACTTGTAACGAGGCCGATAAGGCCGGGCTGGGCTGTCCCCAGGGTTGCTGGCGAGCCGGGGCTGGCAGCGAGCCCCTGTGGATTACCCGGGTGTTTGCTGGGGTGTTTGCCTTCACTCAGCCCAAGGGCCTGGCAGGGAGGCAGCTGTGCAGGCAAGGCATCCTGCCTGGCATCGGGCATCCTGCCTGTGAGGCGAGGGGACACCCTCTGCCACCACCACTGTGCTGGGGGGATGTGGTGTCCCATCCCCAGGGATGGGCCTGGTGTCGGCTGCTGGAGGGGGATGTGGGGAGCTGGGCTGGGCTGGGGGCCCCTGGCTCTGCCTGGACCAGTGGTGGTGTGGACAGAACTGGCAGCATGTGGGCAGAGCTGGCAGCAGCTGTGCCAGCCCTCTGGATCCTTGGGAGTGTGAGACGGGCCCCCACACACTGCATCCCTGCCCAGCTGCCTCTGACCAGCACCCATCTTTGTGCCCCACAGATCCCTGGCTGGCTGGGGCAGAGCAGGATGCTGGGACCACCCCTGAGATTGGCTCGCTGCTGCTGGGGGAGCTGGAGGCCCATGTGGCCAGCACAGTCCGGGCCTTGCAGGATGACATGCAGCGAGTGCTGGAGCGCCTGAGCGAGCTGGAGACACTCGCTGCCACCCAGGTACGAGCCGTGGCTGCTGGGGGCACCCATGGAGGCCAGGCCAGCAGTGCTGGGCTCCAAGCCTGCAGAGTGGCAGCCCTGGGTGGCTCAGGTGCTGAGGGACCTCGAGGGGGGGTGATACACCCTGGTGGGGTGAGGCTGGTTCTGCTCTGACCCCCCCTGGGGTGCAGGCAGGGAGCTGCTGTCCCCGTCATTCCCATTGTCCCTGGGGCTGCGCCCTGCTGAACCATCGGGATCCCTTGCAGGAGCTCTGAGCTCTCTTCTCCCCCTTCCCTCCCTCTCACGGGGACCTGGGGGCTGGAAGGGGAGTGCCCAACCCTGCCTGCACCCCAGAACCTCTCCTGTCTTGCAGGGTGATGCAGCTGGGACTGACCATGACCAACCCCTTGCTCTGCAGGTGAGTTGGAGGTGGAGGCAGCGCTGCAGGGTGGCCCCACTGCCTGTCCCAAGGGGTCTGGCTGCCCCATGGGGGACACCCCTGCTTGGAGGGGGCAGATTAGGAAAGGGTCCTTAGGCTGGGGAGCAGATGCCATTCTTGGGGACACATTCCCAGTGTCCACACACCAGGGACAATGCTTTTGCTGCAACATCACCAGAGGATGAGCTGTCGGGCTGTGACAGCGGCTGCCACCACCTGCCTGTCAGGGGCGGGCTGGGGCTGTTCGGTCCCTCTGTCTCTCTCCCCACACCGCCTCTCTCTGTCCCCTCGTCAGACTGCATCCCCGTGGTCCCTGACCGTCTCCCCACGCACCCTGCTCTTCCTCTTCACCTGGCCCTTCGTCACCCACTGGCTGCTGCGCCGCTGGCAGGGCAGGAAGAGGTGACCGCCGCGTCCCCGCTGCCACCGCCGGCCCCGAGACGGGGCCCGGGACAGCCCCGCTGGGCAGCCGCCAGCCCACCTTCCCCATCCCGCTCAGCACAAGCCGGGGAAGCGCCACGGGCTCGACGAGGGAATCGCCTCACCCGGCCACGGGCTCAGCCGCGGGCCGGGCCCCGGCCCCCGCCCCCGCGCCGGGGGAGCCACCGCCGATCGCCGCCGTCACTCGCAGGGTCTCGCCAGCACCTCCGGGACGCCCGAGGGACCAACCAGCCGTCCGCGGGGAGCGGGATGGTCCCCGCACCCCCAACGGGATCCCGGGGGATCCCTTCGCTACCGGTGCTGGGCAGGGGCGGGACGCAGCCGCCGTCCCGGCCCCCGGAGACCGGTTCCACGAAGTGCTTGAACATCTGAACCTGCCTGAATTAAAGCTGCCTTTTGAGTCCAGCCCCGGCTGCTGCTGCCCTGCCGCGGGAGGGGGCGGACGGGTGGCAGCGGGGCCGCCCCGTCCCCGCAGTGGGCAGAGGGGCGCGATGGCAGCTGCCTGGCCCCGGCCCGCCAGCCCCGGCCGCGGCTGCCAGGGCCCCGATCGGGGGGAGCGTCCCTGGACCCCGTCCCCATCCTGCGGGTCCCCGGGACCCGACGCGGGCGGGACCGGGCGGGCCGATGCCCCCCGGGGTGCCCAGGCCGCTGCCAGCGCCGCCTCCCGCCCCGCTCCGGGTGCCGCGGCCGCTGTCACCGGGGCACCGAGGGGACGCATGGCCCGGCCCGGCCCAACCCGCCCGGCAGCGCTTCCGGACGGGCAGACGGCGGCTTTTGACCCGCGGGGGTGGCCCGGGGTGGGGGTAGGGTGCTTCTGGGGACCCCCGGGACCCGCCCCTGGCCTCGGCGATGCCACCCTTGGGGGGACCGGCCCGCTCGCCGCTTCCCCCGGGCCTTCCCGGTGCTGTCGGGTGGGGGCAACCAGCCGATGCGGGAGGAGTGGGCAGCCCCCAGCCCCCCCACCCCGTGCCGCTGTCGTGTCGTGTGCCCCCCCCCCAGGGCCCCAGATCCCCGCGGGTGGCGCTGCCCGGCCGCAGGTCCCCAGGCCGTGTGTCCCGCAGCACGGCACCGCCCCCCGGCCCCAGCTACCCCAGTGCCGTGGGTCCCCCTAGGCCCCCCTCCACCCCCCGGGCTCTCCGCCTTCCCCAGCTGTGTGTCCCCAGGAAGCGTGACGGGGTGACAGCGCTGCCGTGCGGTTGGCAGCCCCCGGCACCCCCCGGGCGGGCCGGACCGCAGCTCCCCGCCGCCCCTGCAGAAAAGGGACGCGGTGCCTTTAAGGAGGGACTTGTTTCCGCTCGGGTTTGTTTACATCTTCCTCCGCGCGGCGGCGGCGGCGGCCGCTGCCCCCTCCTCACTTAGAGCAGCTTCGGGATTCCTCCGCCCGCCCCTTCCTCCCAACCCGCCCTCCCCTCCCCCGTCCCCGGGGGTCTCCCCGCCGCCCGGCCCGTTCCAGCCCCTCTGCCCCGGGGCCAGGGCCGGGGAGCGGGATCATCGCGCCGCAGCCCGGAGACTCCTCCGCGGTGCGGGGACTCCTTTCGGGCCGCCCCACGGCCCGGCCGGGGGGGGGGAGCGGGGGCGCTGCCCTCGGCGCGGCCCTGAAGGTCGCCAGGCCCCAGACCCGCGGGCGCCCCTCCGCGCGTGGTACGGCCCGGCCCCGCCTCCGCCCCTCCGCATTGGTGGAGCCTCCCGTGATCGACAGCAGGCTCGGCCAATCGTGACCCTCCTCGCTCGGCTGAGGGGAGGCGGGGCCCGGCGGGCGGGGTCCTCCCTCTGCGCCCGGCGATTGGCCGGGGGGTGGGTTCCGCCCGCGTGCGGGGAGCGGCAGTGGCGGCGGCGGGCGCGCGGCGCGGCGGGGGCGGGGGCGGGGCGAGCGGCGCGCCTGCGCGGGGCGCGCGCGGCTATATAAGGCGCGGGAGCGGGCGGGGAGCGGCAGTCGGGAGCAGGCGGCGGCGGCGGCGGGTGGAGGCGCGGGGCGGGCTGGGACGCGGCGGCGGGGGGAGGAGGAGGAGGCGGCGGCGGCGGCGCGTGCCATGCGCGCGGGGGGGCGGGCCCGGCGGCGTTAACCCCTCTGCGACCGGCGGCGGTGACCCCTGGGGCCCCGCGCCATGGCCCCGGTGGCCTGAGGGGGGGCGGCCCCATGCGGCGCGAGTAGCGCCCGTTCCTGACAGAGCGGAGCCGAACGCCATGGCGGACGCGGCGCCCGCGGATCCGGGGCAGGAGCCCCGGTGCGAACCGGAGCTCCCCTGCGAACCGGAGCCTAAGCCGGAGCCTGAGCGCGGAGACGCGCCGGCGGCGGACGGCGAGGCCGAGCGGCTGCCACCCCCCGGGGCGGAGGAGGCGGCGGCGGCGGGCGGCGCCGAGGGGCGGCCGTCGGCGGGCGGAGCGGCGCGTCCCGGCCTGGGCCCGCGGTACCGATCGTCGATGGGTCGCACCGAGGAGTGGCCGGTGAAGAAGAAGCACCGTCGGCGGCCGTCGAAGAAGAAGCGGCGCTGGAAGCCCTACTCGAAGCTGAGCTGGGAGGAGAAGCAGCAGTTCGACGAGCGGCAGAGCCTCCGCGCCTCCCGGCTGCGCGCAGAGATGTTCGCCAAGGGGCAGCCGGTGGCTCCCTACAACACCACGCAGTTCCTGATGGAGGACCACGACCAGGAGGAACCCGACCTGAAAACCGGGCTGTACCCGCGGCGAGCGGCCGCCAAATCGGACGACACCAGCGAGGAGGATTTCCTGGAGGAGGCGGCGGAGGAGGACGGGGGCAGCGACGGGATGGGGGGAGACGGCAGCGAGTTTCTGCAGAGAGACTTCTCGGAGACCTACGAGCGTTACCATGTGGAGAGCCTGCAGAACATGAGCAAGCAGGAGCTGGTGAAGGAATACCTGGAGCTGGAGAAGTGTCTCTCCCGCATGGAGGAGGAAAACAACCGGCTGAGGATGGAGAGCAAAAAACACGGGGGGGAAACGGCGGACACGGCGCGGGTGCAGCAGCTGGAGCTGGAGGTGGACAGGTTACGGGCCGAGAACCTGCAGCTGCTGAAGGAGAAGGACCTGTCCCGGCAGGAGAAAAGCCCCTGCCAGCTGGGGGAGTGACACTGGGATGGGGATGGGGAAGGGGGGGTGGGACACACCGGGGAGGGGTGGGGGGGGGACTTTTTACGGTGGTGGGGTGGAACATTGTCAACCTTGTACAGAGACGCCGTGGACCCTCTTTAAGGGGAGTAAAGCGGGGAGGGGGGTAAAGGGAGCGGGGGGCGGGGGGGGGGCGGTGTCCGGCCTCCCTCCCCCCCCCCCCCCTTTTTTTGGATGGCTGAGGTGGGGGTTGTGGGTGGGTGGGGGGTTGATGTATCGGTGATATTTGGTTTATGATTTTATTATTTTTTTTTTTTTTGTGTCTAAACCAAAAGCAACAGGGAAAAGAAGAAATTCCCCAGGAAAGCTGTAAATTGGCCAAAAGTGACTATAAAAATTACAGAAGTCTAATAAATTTAATGACTTGGAACTGTAACTGTTTGGGTGTGATTCTGAGCAAAGCTGGGGAAGGGTGATGAGTGGGAATGGGTCACTTCGGGGGGGTCGGGGGTCGCTGGAGTGACACTAATGTCCCCTTTAACCCTTTACATTAGTTTTCCACCCGGATTCGCTATCCTGAGGAGCTGAAGTGGCTGCGAGACCCGGTGGGGGGGGTGACAGGTCCCGGTGGTGGCAGGGCCACTGCTGACACCTCCCCTGCCCTGACAACCGTGTTTGTTTGCCTAAAGGCTCGGTTAAACTTCACTCGGGCTCCTCCTGGATCCCAGGGCAGCTGGAATTGGGGGGGCAATGGGGGGACCCTAAAAATGTGCTGGTAAGGTCCAGGGGGGAACAGGGAAAGTTTTGGAGCAGTCCAGGGAAGTTTTGGTGCTCGGCCCCTGAAATGGCTGACAGAGCAGGGGGAGGCGGAGGGAGCTGGGTCTTCCCTGTCACCTGGGGGTGGGGGGGTCCCAGACTGCTGATGGTTTTGCGAGGAGAAAGGGGTAAATTGAAGGGCAACAGGGGGGAGAGGGGGTTGAGACTGGTTTGGGTGAGGATGGTGGGTGCAAACCCAGGAGTGTTCCTGGAGCTGGGTGCCAGGGCTGAGCAGGGGTAACACCCCCCCAAACACATCACAGAATCACAGGGGTTGGAAGGGACCTGGAGAGATCCTTGGGTGCAACCCCCCTGCCAAAGCAGCTCCCCAGCTCATATTGCACAGGTTGGTGTCCAGATGAGTCTTGAATATCTCCAGAGAAGGAGACTCCCCCAGTGGGGAAAGGCCTTTGGGTGGAACCCGGGGTGGGAAGAGGGGGGGGGTGAAGGTGGCCCCAGCACCCCCAGGGTGGGAGCAGCAGTATGAAACTGGCGGGGCAGTTCAAAGAGGCTGGGGGCCTCAGGGTGGAGGTTGCAGCAGGAGCCAGCAACCCACCCTGCTCTGGGGAGAAATAAAAAGGGAAACTGTCGGAGGGCACTTGCTCAAGAGCCCGGCAGCCGCCCGCGCTCCCTTCCCTCTGCCATGACATCATCGGGCAAAGCCAGCGCCTGGCGCGGCTGCGGAGGGAAGCAGCGCCGAGCCAGAGCCAGAGCCAGAGCCAGCGCGGCGGCCACGGCTGAGGTGACGAGCCCCTCAGGCTGGTGCTGGCTGGGATGAACAGCACCCAGCCCCCAGTGCTCCCCAGCCATCCCAGTGCTCCCATCCAGCCGCTTCTGCGCCTCCACCAGCCATTCCCTGCGCCCGGCTGGGCTGCCCAGCAGGGGTTTTTCAGGGCCTTCAGGAGCAGGACACCGCAGGCACGTGTCCACTGGTGCGAACCCCCACAGCGGGTGCTACACTGTGCAGCGCCCTGAGATGCGGCACCCTGAGATGCGGCACCCGCAGAGGTGGTGCCCCAAGATACAGCACCCCGAGATGCAGCGCCCTGAGATGTGGCACCCCCAGATGCAGTGCCCTGAGATGTGGCACCCCCAGATGCAGCGCCCTGAGATGTGGCACCCCCAGATGCAGCGCCCTGAGATGCGGCACCCCCAGATGCAGCGCCCTGAGATGCAGTGCCCTGAGATGTGGCACCCCAAGAAGCAGCACCCCAAGATGTGGTGCCCTGAGATGTGGCACCCCAAGAAGCAGCACCCTGAGATGCGGTGCCCTGAGATGCGTCACCCCCAGATGCAGTGCCCCAAGATGCAGCACCCTGAGATGCGGTGCCCCGAGATGCGGCGCCCCGAGATGCGGCGCCCCGAGATGCGGCGCCCCGAGATGCGGCGCCCCGAGATGCGGCGCTCAGCACCCGGTTAATGTGGAAACCGGTGTTCTCAGAAGTCATACTGGTTGACCGGCGCACACCGGCTGTTACGGCGCCAGCCAGTACTGGGATTAGTGAGGATTTGCCCTCCAGTGACTTACCCCAAACTTGGTAGCTGAACTCCTGGGAATGAATCACTGGAGTCACCTGCAATGCTCTGACAAATAAACTCCCCCCTCACCCCCTGCCCCCCCATCAACCCTCCGTCCTGCTCCGACTCCGCTGGCTCTGCCCATTTTATTCTGTTCTCTGGACACAGCCAGGTTGTCATATGGGGCGGGTCACCCCCCTGTCACCCCCCCACCAGTGCTTTGGGGGGTGGGTAAGAACTCTGTGTCACCCTGTGAAGGCTCCTTCCAGCTCCTGCACCCAAACCTCCTGGCAGACACAGCCCGATGGTGTCCAGGGACCTTTGAAACCTCTGAGGGGATCAGTAATGCCCAGGAGTGTGTCCACATGGCCCAGGAGAGGCTGGGCCGGGCTCAGAGCTGGCCCAGGAGAGACACGACTGCAGCTCTGCTGTGTGAGAGGAACAAATGAACTCCTGGGGATGGCAGGAGATAGAGGTGCCCGGGCTGGCTGCGATGCAGGATCAGAGGGCAGCAATTAGTCCCTCCTGATGCATTGCCTTAACGAGCTGAGGGCAAGGCCAAGGCCTGCCAGCCCTCCAAAGCACGTCCCATCTCCCACTGCCACTGCTCCTGGCTGCCTGGAGTTGTTGGAGCCCTTATTCCGTTTCCTCCTGCTAGTGCAGGCAGGCCACCGGCACGGCAGCACCCTCTGATCCACCCCCCACCCCCCCAGCAGCACCCTCTGATCTATCCCCTGAACCCCCCATCAGCACCCTCATCCATCCCCTCACCCCCCCAGCATCACCCTCTGATCCATCCCCTGAACCCCCCAGCAGCACCCTCTGATCCCTCCCCTAAACCCCCCAGCAGCACCCTCTGATCCCTCCCCTAAACCCCCCAGCAGCACCCTCATGCATCCCCCCCACCCTGCCAGCATCACCCTCTGATCCATCCCCTCACCCCGCCAGCAGCACCCTCTGATCCATCCCCCCACCCCCCAGCAGCACCCTCTGATCCATCCCCTCACCCCACGAGCAGCACCCTCTGATCCATCCCCTAAACCCCCCAGCAGCACCCTCTGATCCATCCCCCCACCCCCCAGCAGCACCCTCTGATCCATCCCCCCACCCCCCAGCAGCACCCTCTGATCCATCCCCTCACCCCCCCAGCAGCACCCTCTGATCCATCCCCCCACCCCCCAGCAGCACCCTCTGATCCATCCCCCAACCCCCCCAGCAGCACCCTCTGATCCATCCCCCCACCCCCCAGCAGCACCCTCTGATCCATCCCCTCACCCCCCCAGCAGTACCCTCTGATCCATCCCCTCACCCCCCCAGCAGCACCCTCTGATCCATCCCCCCACCCCCCCAGCAGCACCCTCTGATCCATCCCCTCACCCCCCCAGCAGCACCCTCTGATCCATCCCCTCACCCCCCCAGCAGCACCCTCTGATCCATCCCCTCACCCCCCCAGCAGCACCCTCTGATCCATCCCCTCACCCCCCCCAGCAGCACCCTCTGATCCATCCCCGAATCAGGAATCCCCCACTGGAGCCAGCCCCTGTGCCAGCTGTGTGGCAGTGGGGGCGCAGGGGTCTGCCAAAGCTCCTCCCCTCCAAGGCTTCCCCACTTGCTCTGTCCCGGGGAGCGGTGGCACCCAAGGGGACGGATCTGTCCCACCTGGTGTCACGCTGCTCTTCTCCAGGGCAGGCAGGACAGACAGACCAGCTCCCTCAAAACGCTGCTGGCTGCAAGGAAGAGAAGAAAAGAGGAAGTGTTGCCTCTGAACTGCCCGTTAAGGCCACAAGCTTGGCGTGAAACGACACCCTGCCCCTGCCCCTCAGCACCGGGCGAAGGGGACACACAGCTCCGTGCAGCCCCCAGCCTGGGGCACAGCAATTGGGTCCCCAAGTTCCTTAAACCCAGTGGGTGCTGCTGCAGGTTACACAAAGGAGGGACAGTGGGTGACAGGCAGCATTAACCTGCACTAATTGCCTTTCTCTTTGTTACCTGTTTGCAGGATACACTCAGGCAGCCGTTGGCGATTGCTGTGTCGTGGGATGAGCGGTGACTGTCATGAGGCTGCTGCCCAAATGCTGGTGGCTCTGGGCCTGTGTGTGAGAGATGAAAGCAGTTAGGATCCAGCCCTTCCTGATCCCCCCACCCCAAACCCCCTCAAACAACCCAGGTAAGCACCCAGCTTGAGCACAGCGTAACCTCAGCTGGGCAAAATCAACCTTAAACTCAACCTCGGGGCTGTTGTGCGCACACAGGATGATAAACCTGGTGAGAGTTTATAAAGTGATGGATTTGGGAGTTTAGGACTTAAGGAAGCAAGGTGGGAGGCAAAACTTGTCAGGAGAGGTGGAACAAAGCTGCTGCTTAAAAAAAAACCCCACCATTGAGCACAGGGGGAAACGATCCCGTTTGGAACAGGGAGAGCCCATGTCTGCCAGCACAACCTGCACCTAGCACCAGAAGCCTCCAAAACCCGAATTTCACACCTAAGCCCAGCCCCACAGCGCTGGGGGACACACCAGCAGCAGCTGCCTTGTGCAGGGGGATGCAAATGTGGCAGAGGAACTGGCTTGGAGAAACTCGGCCTGTAACACAACCTGGAGCCCAGCACAGGCTGCCCCTCGCTGCACCCTGAGGAACCAAGCACAACACCCACTGCCAGCTCAAAAACTCATCAGCATTGAGGGTTTGTTTTTAAAACCAGGTTTCCCCCCCCACCCCGCCCATGACTTTGCAGAGAGGAAAAAAAAAGCCCCATGGGTTACTTCCACCAGCCAGAGGAGTGGCATTTATAACTCAAAGCCAAGGTTCGCTCCAGTTTATTATCAGCTCAGAAAGTTACCCCTTCGGCCCCAGCAAGAGGCAAACGCTTTTGTTTGCAAGTCTCTCCAAGCGCCAGAGTGGTAACTGCTGCCTCTGCAGACGGCAGCAAGCGAGGGGAGGCCATATTAACTGTGATCCACTGGATCAGGCCACGGAGAACCCAACCCCTCTGGGAATCCGGCCGCGGTGCAGCTGAAACGTGTGAAACAAAGGATTAAATTGGAGGGATTATACCAACACACACACACACACCCCGCCCCGGGGAATCACAGGGGTGTCGTGCGACCCTGTGGTGGGCAACAGGCCGGTTTTCACCCTTCCAGGAAACAGCGTTTCCCGACCCAAATTTCACTTTGCGTGTCAGCCTGCGCTGTTCCTCTGCGCTCTGAGCCCGGCTCCCGGGGCTCTGTCGGGCCCCAGCCCCGCAGGGAGCTCACGCTGCTGGCCTCAGCCTCCAAACACTCCTTTAACGAGAGTATTGAGAGAACAAGGCCCGCCCTCCCGTGTCCCGGCGCTACAGGTGAGGCAGCAGCCGGGGTGCCGCTTGCCAGCGGAGCCGCGACATGCGAACCCGCCGAGGCGGGGACCGGGCCGGGCCGGGCCTCCTCCCGCCCCACCACACACTCAGACCCCCGGAGGAGGCCGCAGGTGGCCCCGGACGAGACCCCGGTGCCGCTCCGGGCCTCTCGCGGCTCCAGATGAGGCGGTCCCAGAAGGGCTCCGCGCCCGGAGCCCTGACAGGGGACGAGGCGCCGCGCCCGCCTCAGGGCCGGCGGGAAGAGCCGCGCTCCGCTCCCAGGGAAGGGAGGCCCGGCCGGGCCGCCCCGCGCTCCCGGCTCGGCGCCGCGGAGGAGCGCGTCCCGCCCCCCCTCAGCAAGCCCCCGGCCGCTCACCGGCCTCGCCGAGCCCCCCCCGGCTCCGCGGCGGGAAGCGAGGCCCGGGACAGGCCCCGGCACACACAAAATGGCGGCCAGCGCTCCCCCACCTCCCGTTCGGCCGCCATAAGCCGGCGCCTTGTCTCTGCCGCGCTTTAGCCAATCAGAAACCGCCGTGCCGCTTCTCGACAGGCTGGCCAAGCCAATGGCAGCGAGATTCGTAGAGGAAGAGGAGGGGCGTGTCCCGCCGCGAGGGCTTGTGGGGGTTGTAGTCTCTTCCCCGCGGCGGGGCGGGGGACGCGGCGCGGCGGTGGACTCGCTGTCCCGTGATGCCGCGCGGGGCCCGCCGCAGCCGGGGGCCGCCCGTTGCCGCGGCCATGGCCGGGGCGGGGCCTCCCGGGGGCTGCCGGGCCCGCGCCGCCGCCTAGCGATGCCGGGCCCGGCTCGGCCCCGCCGCAGGAGGGGGGGCGGAACCCGGGGCCGAGGCCTCTGCCGCTCCCGCAGGCCCGAGTGCGGCCTTGGCCTTGTAGCGGGCCCTCCCCGGGCTCTCCTGAGCCCCGCGGCGGGGGCGACGCCTCGGTCGGGCAGTCGGGGCCTGTCAGGCTCTGGGGAGGAGGTTTTCGGCCGGGATAGAGACGCTGAAACCCGGCCCTGGAGCTGCCCAGTCCGGCCCGGCGGTGCGCAGGGGGCCGAGGCCTCGCTCAAGCAGCAGTCGCTGGGCGGGCCGGGATGGAAGGGCGGTTCCCAGCCTCTGAGAGGGGTGCCTGGCTCCCGGGGGTGCCCAGCCCCAAATGAGGGTGCCTGGCTCACAGGGGTTCCCAGCCCCAAATGAGGGTGCCCGGCTCCCGGGGGTGCCCAGCCCCAAATGAGGGTGCCCGGCTCACAGGGGTTCCCAGCCCCAAAGGGGTTGCCTGGCTCCCGAGGTACTCCAGCCCCAGAAGGGGGTGCCCAACTCTAGGCCCAGCATTCTCCTTCAACCACCTGGCACTTTAATATTAGCCTCCTCCTTCCGAGCTGTCCCCTGGCCATCGCAGACCAGACAGGGATTGCAATTAGCTGAGCAGTCTCCTCGTGGGTGACGCAGCCCCTTCAGCCTGTGTGGTGAGAGCTAAGTGCACTGGGGAGGTGGTTCTCTCCCCAGGCTGCCTCTGTGCCCAAGACTGCTGCCACCTCCTGGGCTGAGCCCAGGCTCCATCTTGGGTCTTGACCCAAAGAGTGAAGTCAATGTGGGGCTTTTCAAGTGTCCCACTCATATTTTTCCCCAAAAACCTCCATTCTTGCCTCTGGCACTGGTAAAGCTCCTCACAGGCAGCCTCATGGGTGTTACCAGTAGCGTTCTCGGTCTGGAGTACGTCAGGAAATGAGGCAAGTTTTGGGGATCAGGACACATAAAAGGCAAAAACCCAAAGCAATAAATTTTCAATAAAGGCAAAAAAACCCCTAATAAATAAATAGCTTTCTCTGCAGAGGAGACTTTCCTTCCTTGGAGTGTGGCACAGGCTGGGCCTGGGCCGTGTCCCTGGGTGATTTGGGGAAGAACGATGCCAGCAGTCGGCCTGTGCAGCTGCTTGAAGCTCTTTGAATCGAGTTCTGCTGTTACCAGAAGACAAAGAGGGTTGTTTTTTTTCTGGGCTCTAAAGCCCCAAATCACCAACTCCTCCCCCTGGCCCCCTGGTTTTACTAAGTGGGGTTGGTTGTGCTGAGTGTTTTCTAGCTGGAGGGTTGGTGTTGGAAGTGGCCTGGCTGTTCCTGACTGGAAGAGGGGCTGGGGAGGTGGAAAATGGACCAAATTTGGGGATTTGGGTGGGAAGGAAGGAGAATGATTCACCTCTCCCCCTCTGCCTGTCCCGCTACAACCCTGCTCTAGATTTGGGGGGACAGAAACCCCCTTTGCAGAGACCAGGGGGTGTGTGAAGGAGGCCGGTGACACTGGTGCCACATCAGCAGAAGGGGAGCTCCCTGGTGTCCCCTCTGGTGTTGGACTGGGTGCTCCCAGCCCCTCTGGCACCCGGCCTGTGCCGGGCAGGCAGCGCCAGGCTGTGCCGGGAGGTGCAGGCAGGGCCGGCAGCCAGTGAGAAGCCCGGGCTTGCCTGCTTGCACAGTGGCAATGGCTGACACGGTGCCAGGGAGCAGGAGGGGCTGCACCACAGTTTTCCTCTTCCAGAGGGTTTTATCCCTGTCCCCTCCCTTGCTGGGAGATGTTGGGATCTCTGTGGGGAGGGTACAGGGGGGAGGCAGAGCCATGCTCCCCACAGCGCTCCCCAAACGCAGTCGTTGCTGCTCACACCCCCTGAGCAGTTGGGTGTGCTTGTGGTGCACCAACCCACACCTACCAGCCAGAGGGTCCCCCGTTTTTGGGGTGGGGGGGTGGGGAGCTCTGACATCATCAGCTAAAGGACACGCCAGTCCCCAGTTAGCACAGACAGAGTTTGACTCCCTGTGTGTCCCACTTCCTGGGGTTTTGTGCCATCAGGGGGTCAGAGCCTCACAACCCCTGCCTTGGTGGGGGTGTCCATGCCTGGGACCCCCCCTGCCTGCTCCTGCCCTGCCCTTGTTGCCCCAAGCAGAGTGCAAGGCAGGGGCACAGGGGGAGTTTGCAGGCGTGGGGGAACAGCCTGCTGTGCTGATAACCCACCCCTCCCTTATCTATTGCTCTGGAGCTACACACACGTGTGTCCCAGTCAGCCAGCACCCAACTCCGACCCCCCCATCACTCCATACATGACCAGGCCATGTCCTCACGTGTGATTAATTTTTGGCCCCAGCAGCCCACGGGGTTGCTGTGAGGAGCCAGAGGCAATCAGAGTGCTCCATGCACCCAGGAAGCACCATCAGTGCCATCCAGAGCTGCTTCGCTTTCCCCAGGCTGTGTTCAAGGTCCCAGCAGTGCCAGGGGCTCAGGGCTGCATGGAAAGCTGGGACAGGCTGATCCCTGAGCTGCTAGTGCTGGTTTATAGCTCCAGATTAATTATTTTTAATTATTCCCATGTATTTTGGTGTTTTTCAGCTGTGTTCTACCCTTCTCCACACCCCTGGGAGTCTGGCTAAGCACAACTGACTAGGTCTGGGCACAGAAATCACCCTATCTGCCACCTGTGGGTCCTCCTGTCCTTTGTGGCACCCAAAAGCCCGGGTGTTGTGGTCCTTTTCACCCCTCTAAGGAATATTTTGGGGATGTCAGATATCATTTTACAGCCCTGTTCTCACAGGTTGACAGACACAGCTGGGTTTGCAAGGGGGTAAAAGTGCTTCAGCTGGATTTAAACCAGTGACATGGGGGGAATGTCTCCTTCCAGAGCAGTTTGGGGTCTGGATTTGTAGGGGTGTGGGGGAGTCATCATGCTGTAGTGCTGTCCTGGATGAAGCCAGACAGCTGCTGGGCTGGATGGAGCAGGGAGCTGCTTGTCAGGACTGGCCTGAGCGTGAGCAAAACCTTTCCCAGCTGGGGCAGAGGTGGAGCGAAGGGAGCCACAGGCTGCCAGCAGCCCTCACAACCCCAGCCCGAGCCCAGACCCAGCTCCTGGATGAGCTATCCCATTGGTGTGGGCAAATGGGGGCTGGTGGCATGGCCGGGACACAGAGCCTGCCCTGGGGACAGCCCACACACCCAGCCTGCACACTGCTGGGTGCCCTCGGGAGCCCGTGGGTGCCCTCACATCCCCAGTGCTGACCCCAGGGCACCCAGCTGGTACCTGCTGTGACCCCAGGGCACCCAGTGGGTACCTGCTGTTGCCCCATGCTGTTTGCTTTGCTCTGTTTCTTCAGGACGAAGGTGATGTGGCCACCACCACCCAGTTCCCATCTCCCAGCGCTCCCAGCTCCCAGCACTCCCAGTTCCCATCTCCCATCTCCCAGCGCTTCCATCTCCCAGCGCTCCCATCTCCCAGTGCTCCCAGTTCCCATCTCCCATCTCCCAGCACTCCAAGCTCCCATCTCCCAGCGCTTCCATCTCCCAGCACTCCAAGTTCCCATCCCCCAGCGCTCCCAGTTCCCATGTCCCAGCACTCCCAGCTCCCATCTCCCAGCGCTTCCACTGCTCCCAGTTCCCATCTCCCAGCACTCCCAGCTCCTATCTCCCAGTGCTCCCAAGACTCCCAGTAACATCCCGCAGCACTCCCATCTCCCAGCACTCCGATTTTCCATCCCCCAGTGCTCCCAGTTCCCATCTCCCAGCGCTCCCAGCACTCCCATCTCCCATCTCCCAGCACTCCCAGTTCCCATCTCCCAGCGCTCCCAGCTCCCATCTCCCAGTGCTCCCAGTTCCCATCTCCCAGCGCTCCCATCTCCCATCTCCCAGCGCTCCCAGCTCCCATCTCCCAGCGCTCCCAGTTCCCATCTCCCAGCACTCCCAGCTCCCATCTCCTAGCGCTCCCAGTTCCCATCTCCCAGCGCTCCCAGTTCCCATCTCCCAGCACTCCCAGCTCCCATCTCCCAGCGCTCCCATCTCCCAGCGCTCCCAGCTCCCATCTCCCAGCGCTCCCAGTTCCCATCTCCCAGCGCTCTCATCTCCCAGCGCTCCCATCTCCCAGCGCTCCCAGTTCCCATCTCCCAGCGCTCCCAGTTCCCATCTCCCAGCGCTCCCATCTCCCAGCGCTCCCATCTCCCAGCGCTCCCAGTTCCCATCTCCCAGCACTCCCAGCTCCCATCTCCCAGCGCTCCCATCTCCCAGCGCTCCCAGTTCCCATCTCCCAGCGCTCCCATCTCCCAGCGCTCCCATCTCCCAGCGCTCCCAGTCCAACGCTGCTCCCACCCGCCCCGAGCGCAGCGGGGCGCCAGAGTCGGCCCCGTGCGGCCCCGTGCGGCCCCGCCCACTGTCAGTTCGGCCCCGCCCACTTCCCGCCCCCACTGACCAGCCTGGCCCCGCCCAGTTCCCGCCTGGCCCCGCCCCCTCCCCGCCTGGCCCCGCCCCGTGGCGCCTGGGCTGGGTGCGCCGGGGCCTCGCGTGTCCTCGTGTCACCCGCGTGTGTCCTGCGTGTCCCCGTGGGTCCCTTATTATGGGGTCCCCACACATCCCTGAGTCCCCCACAGCTCCCTGTGCCTGCCCCAGGCCCCCTGCGTGCCCCCCACATCCCGTGTGTCCCCCCCCATGTGTCCCCATTTCCCCCTGTGTCCCCGCTGGCTGCCATGTGCCCTGTCCCTGGTGTCCCCTGTCTTGTGTCCCGGGCTCTGCCCACACCCCCCATCCCCTGTGGCCATGGTGTCCTCCACCCCTGTGATTTCCACATGTCCCCTGTGCCCCCCACATCCCATGTCCCCATGTCCCCCATCTTGCTGTGTCACCCATGTCCCCACACACCAAGTGCTGTGTCCCCAGACGATGGGGATCAGGGGCCACGTCCCCCCCCGGGGTGATGAGGAGCAGGGACCATGCCCCGTGAAGGTTTGGGATGGGGATGTCACCTGGTAATCCCGAAATCCCATCCTGGCTTTACCAGGGACCCCTCCAGGCTGGTGGGGACAGCTGAATGAGCCCTGACCTGGGTGTGAGCGCTAATTAATCTTCTTAATTAATTAACTCCATACAGCATGAGATGAGGGTGTCCATGGCGGATAACCCATGGCTGGGCATTTTGGATGGGGTACCTTCCCGACCCCAAAAGCGAAGGTGTGAGAGGGGGCTGGGGGTCTGTTAAACAAAGGGGTGCAGACGGTGCCACCCCTCAGACCCTGGGCTCCTTCACCCTTCATCCAGCCTTAAAATCCCTCCGGCTTCTCCCGCTGTTGATCTCCAGCTCCTGGAGATGCTCCAGGACGTGAGACCAAAGGGGGAATCTGGTTCAGAGCTTGAAAATTAAACATCACCCCTGGGTGGTCTCAGGGAGGGCTGAGCTGGGCTTTGCTCCCCTGGGAATTCAGGGTTGGGAGTGGGATAACTGCTGGGATGGAGGGATGGGGCTGGGAGCGGCTGTGCTGCCCTACCCCGGCACTTGGCCCCGTGCTGCCTGCCAGCGGGGTCGGGGTGCCAGGAAAGCAATACGATGTCCTGGGGGAAGGAGCCAAGTGTGGAAGGTGCCTGGCGTGGCTGGAGTGTCACCCTGGCATCCCCTGGCACCCCGGGCTGGTGTCAAGGGGGTGTCCCAGGGGTATGGGGACAGCCCTTCCCTCCCCCTCCCCACAGGGCTGGACCTGGAGGGGTGGGAAGGGGATGGGGAGGGGATGGGGAGAGCATGGGAAGGGGATGGGGAGGGCATGGGAAGGGAATGGGAAGGGGGTGGGAAGGGGATGGGGATGGGATAGGGAGGGGTTAGGAAGGGGATGGGGAGGGGGTGGGAAGGGGGTGGGAAGGGGATGGGGATGGGCTGGGGAGGGGATGGAAAGGGGATGGGATAGGGAGGGGGTGGGAAGGGGATGGGGATGGGATAGGGAGGGGGTGGGAAGGGGATGAGGAGGGGGTGGAAAGGGGATGGGGATGGGGAGGGGGTGGGAAGGGGATGGGGAGAGGGGGGAAGGGGATGGGAAGGGGATGGGGATGGGGTAGGGACGGGGTGGCAAGGGGATGGAGAGGGGATAGGGAGGGGGTGGGAAGGGGATGGGGAGGGGGTGGGAAGGGGTTGGAGAGGGGATAGGGAGGGGGTGGGAAGGGGATGGGGAGGGGGTGGGAAGGGGATAGGAAGCAGCTCCGGAAGGATTCACCCTCAGTCTGAGCACTGGATCCCAGCACGTCCTCACAGGGACAGGGGGTGCTGCCACCTCTCCACAGTCCCCCCTAGACCCCAAATCTTTTTTTTCCCCTCCTGGCCCTTTTTTGGCTCCTTTTTGCCACTCAAACATCAGGACAACGCTGAGATCAAGCAACTGCCAGGATCCCCCCCACGCTGGGAGCAGCCCAGCACCACCCACACGGCCTCATCCTGCCTCGGGGCCAAACAGGGTCAGGACCCACAGCCAGCGGTGCCAGACATCCCCCCCATCTCGGTCTCCATCACCCCGGCTGGGTCTCCATCACCCCTTCCCCGGGCAGGCAGGATGCACCCAGCCATCCTCCCTCAGCATCACCCAGCTGCCTGTCCCCAGCCAGACCATCACCGTGTCCTCCTCCTGTCCCCAGCGTCCCTGCAGTCGATATCCCAGCGGGGCCGAGCCGAGCGTGTCGCCAGCGTCACCGCGCCACCAGTACCCGCTACACCCCTCACCCACGGGGCGCCCGTGGGGACCCCTCAGCCACGGCACCCCCAGCCCGCAGCTCTGCCCCGCCGGTGGCAAGGTCACGGGGACAGGGAAGCGGCGGTGGCCCTGCCACCAGCCCGCTGCTGGGGACACTTGTTCCCGACGCCCTGTGGACTTTGAGCAGCGGTGACGCCGCCACGTCTGTGGGTGCTGCTGGGAGCCCCGAAAGCACCCACGGGACCCACCTTTGGACAGCAGGTAACAGCAGGGTGACACCCCTTGTGTGCAAAGGGCGGGGGGGGGATGCTGTGACACAGGGGTGGTTGGGTCCCCCCCGTGGTGCTGCTGCTCCCCATCCCCAATCTTGGAGGCAGTTCCAGGAGGATATCACAGCTGTATTCCCAGGGGAAAGGGAGGCATGGCGGCGCTGGAGGAGCTGCACAGCACCACTTTGGGGGGAGGGAGGCTGGAAAACCCCCTTTTCCCCCCAAACCTCAGGGTTCAGAGGAGTTTTGCACCCCCTTACCCTGTTCCCCTTCATCCTGGCTTCCCCCAACTTGGAGCTGAGCTCCTGTGGGAAGCCCAAAGCCCAGGGTGGGTTTCTGGAAGATCGGTGGGTGTTGGCTGCAGGTGGGGCTGGGAGCAGGTGTGGGTGCTCAGCACCTCTGTGGGAGCCCACCCAGGGGTGGGGAAGGAGGTGGAGGTGTGCTGGGGTTGGGCTGCTGGTGGATTTAACTCCTGTGAGGCCCTGCTGCCAGGGTGTGTGCTGGGAGGGCAGCGTGGGGCTGAGCTCTCTGCTGTGTGATGAGGTGTGTTGGGTCTCTGCAGGTCAGCCCTTTGGGGTTACTCTGCTTGGCACCCCTGTGTGGCAGATCTGTGATGCTGCATGGTGCTAAAAGAGGGTGTTGGAGGGGGGGTTTGGGACCACGGTGCTGGAGGTGGTTTGGGGAGGGCTCAGTGGTGATGCTGGTGGTTGTTTATCCCCCAAGTCCGGAAGCGTCTTTGCTGGGAAGGAAGGGGAGGGGAGAGCTGGGGCTGTTCCCAGCACTGGAGCAGGAGGGATGTGGCTGGAGACAGCCCTGAGACATCCCCACCCGTGTGCTCTCAGCCATCCTTGACCCCCAGCATCTCCTCTTCCTCCCCTGCTCCAGCTCTGGGGTGGCTTTCAAGTGACTGGGAAGGATCAGGGACCTGCTGGTGGCCCTGGGACAGGACAGTGACAGGTCAGTGCTTGAGCTCTTGGCTTGGGGTTTGGGTGCTGCTGCCTTGGGTGTCATCACCCTCTCCTACCACCCATTGCATGGATGGAGTGGGAAGGAGGAAGGTGTGCTAGGAAATGGGTGCTTTGCCCTAGAAATGCAGCTTTTCCTGGGGATTTCCTGCCCGATGTGAGCTCTGAGCCCACACTGCTGCTGGGAAGAGCTTGTCCCCACCCCAGGGCAGGGCACCTTGCTTGAAAACCGAGTTTGGCCCCTTGCTGGGTCTCCTTGAGTCCATCAAGGTGTCAGCTCTTGGCTAGGGTGGGGGCAGGTGGAGCTGGAGAGATGCTGGTGGTCTCCCCTGGCAGGGAGAAGGTGCAGGACTCTGGGGAGCAGCTGGAGCAGACACTTGGGCATCACCTACCTCAGCACCCCAGCCCCAGCGTGCCACATCCAGCACCCATCCTGACTGCATCAGCCCCAGCATCATGTCCCAGGCAGAAGGTATGGCTGAGCCCCTGGACCGTCCTGGGGTGGGGGACAGGCTTTGCACTGGGACCCCAGTGCTGGTGCAACCCCTCCTAAACCAGCACCAGTTCCACCCCCTCCTGCCTAGTGGCCCCACTTTGCTGGAGTTTGGATCCTAAAGGCACCTTTTGCCCCAAACCCTGATTTCAAGGTGCTGAGCTGCTCCAGGAGCTCCTGTAGCAGCAGCCACTGTCCCCACATGTGTGTCCCCAACCCTGGATCCCACCCACGTTACATGTGGAAGGTGGTTGGATGTGGGTGGAACCAGGAGGGGCACAGAAATAAGCACTGGGGGTGGGGTGGCAGTGCAGGCAGCTGGTCCTCAAAGCATGAGGGATTCACCCATGGACCACCCCTCTCCATCCCTCCCTCCCAGGAGGTGAGGAGACTTTTGAATGCTGCCACGTGGTCATCAACAGCCAGGAGAAGGTTTCAGACCTGTACACACAGCTGGAGAAGCTGGGAGAGTAAGTGAGGGTCCCACATCCCTCCTGCTTGGGGATGGTCCCTGGCTGCACGAGGACAGCCACGGGTGGGATGGAAGGTGGTGGTGGTGATGGCTCCTCCAGCCCTCATCCTGCCTGTGTCTCAGGGGGAAGTTTGGGACAGTGTACAGGCTGCAGGACAAAGCCACCGGCAGGATCCGGGCTGGGAAGTACTTCAGGACACGGACAGCTAAAGAGAAGAAGGCAGCTTGGGACGAGGTGGAGCTCATGAACCTGCTGCACCACCCGTGCCTCGTGCAGTGCCTCGCCGCCTTCCAGGCTCCCACCGAGCTGGTGATGGTGATGGAGTAGTGAGTGGGGGGCAGAGTCAAGTTTGGGGATGCTGGGGGGGGCTATGCTGGACCCCACAAGGGAGTGGTCCCTGTGCTGTGGGGTGCTGGCATGGGGGGGGGGCGGTTAGGATGGATGGGGAGGTAAGGGTGGTGAGATCCTCCTGGAGTGCTGAGCCCCAGGTAGAGGTTTCTCCTTGGGGTTGGTGGACTCCTGTGGAGCCCCCAAACTCTGTCCTCCCCCAGTGTGGCAGGTGGGGAGCTCTTGGAGCGCATTGTGGATGATGACTTCGAGCACACGGAGCCCAGCAGCACCCAGTACCTGCGCCAGATCCTGGAGGGGCTGCAGTTCATGCACGGCCAGGCTGTTGTCCACCTCGACCTCAAACCTGAGAACATTGTCTGTGTCAGTCCCAGCAGCCACTGGCTCAAGATCATCGACTTTGGCTTGGCACGGAAGCTGGGTGAGCCAGGAGGGGGGTCCTGGGGGGGGACACAATCGGGATGGGTGTGTCAGTGGGGAGCTTGGCATGGTCCTACCCATGCCTTTGGCACAGGCAACCCTGTGGCACCAGGTCAAGTGACTGTTAAGATGCTCTGGGGAAGCCTTCAGGTCCCCAGCCAAGGTGGAGACCCCTAAGCCCTTTGACCTTTTGGGTGCTTAGCACCCAGAGATGCTCTAGGAGACCTCCAAGAGCTGTGATGGGTACTCTAGGGGGGCATCTCCACCTGGGTGTGGAGGTTCATCCACTTGGCACACGCTGAGGTGCAACCCAGGCAGATCCCATCAGGACACCTCCCCTGTGGTCTCTGCCTCCTCTGCAGCTCCAGACACCCCTGTGAAGGTGCTGCATGGCACCCCTGAGTTCATGGCTCCAGAAGTGGTCGCCTTTGAGCCTGTCAGCTTCTCCACGGACATGTGGAGCGTTGGTGTCATCTGTTACATCTTGTGAGTGGCCTCCTGGGGACACTGGGATGGGCTGGGGGGGGGTGCTGAGCTGTCACTGATGTCCTTGTGTTGCCTCTCCAGGCTGAGTGGGGAGTCCCCTTTCCAAGGTGACAGCGACATGGAGACACTGAGCAATATCACAGCTGCCCAGTGGGACTTTGAGGAGGAGACCTTCTCAGAGATCTCTCAGCAAGCCAAGGAGTTCATCACCCAGCTGCTGCAGAAGGACCCCCGGTAGGACCTGTGGGGAGCATCCCCATGGTCAGAGCTGGGTTCTGGGGTGCTGAGGGGATGCTCTGTGGGGGCTGTGCCAGATGCTGAGGTTCTGGTGGTGGTTCAGCCCCCCCTCATGACCACCCCATCTGCCCCCAGCCGCCGCCTCTCCAGCTCAGAGGCTCTGCTGCACCCCTGGCTGCAGCACCCCCAGCCCAGCAGCACGAAGCTGCTCTCCAAAGAGAGGATCAAGCAGTTCCTGACCCGTCGGAAGTGGCAGGTACCTGGGGGTGGGGGGGAGGATGAGGGTGTGGGGTTGGGGATGGCTCTGGTGGGGCTCAGCACTGCTCCTCTTCTCTCCAGAAAACAGGCAAAGCCCTGCTGGCCCTCAACAGGTTGACCCTGCTGTCCCAGAGCACAGAGAGGAGAGCGTCAGAGGCTCAGGATGAGGAAGGTGATGGTCCCTGAAGCTTCATCCCCAGTGCACCCCATCCACCCATTCCCCCCACCCTGCCACCCCCAGCTTGTGCTCCTGGGTGTCTCCTGCTTTGGGTCCATCCTGCCCTGGTGCTGCTGAATGCCCAGGCATGTCCCCACTGTGACTGCTCCTCCAGGTTCAGTGCCGCAAGGTCGTGTCCACCCTCATCCCTGAGGAACCAGCTCTGCTGCAGCCTTGGAACAGGCACATCCCACTCTTCAGGGCTGGGATCTCTGATCCAGGGCTGATCCCCACAAGACCTGGCCCATGGTGCCACATGTGTTCCTCCAGCAGAGGAGAACTTTGCCATCCCCTCACCATTCCCTCTGTCCCTCTACCTGCAGACCTGGCCTGCAGCCTAGAAGAGGTCCAAGCCAACGAGGACCAAGCTTCTCAGAGCTGCTGATGGAAGAGGAAGGTGGGAGTGCTTCAGCCATGGGAAGGTGGAGAGCAGCACAACCATGGCTGTGCCACCCCAGCCTGGGACCAGCTGGTGAGAGAGGAGCAGGGAGCATGGGGATGAAACCTCTTCTGGCAGCTCCCACAATGACCTGACCACCCTGGGGTAGACCCAGACCTCAGGGCTCCTCTGGGGTCCCATGGTGTCCCTGTGCTGGTCTGGGGACAGCCATGCCTGTTGTCCCTTGCAAGGGACCAGCCCTCCTGGCCTCATGGGACAGAGCTGTCACAAATAAAGCACTGAGGATCTCTGCACTCCTTGTGCCTCTCCTTCTCCCAAAGAATCTCTGGGAGGTGTGGGAAGAGCTGCCCCCACCCTCTGGGAGCTGGCACCAGGCTCTCCCCCAGCCTGGGCCACCACCCCTGTCCTCTCCAGGAGGGATGCTGGCCCTGGGCACTGGGGCTGAGTGGGGCTGGCTCTAGAAGTAGCTGCCATGGTGACCACTGTCTTCTCTTGTCAGCAAGGTGGGTGACCATTGTGTCCTGAGTCTAGGGATCTCTTTCTTTCTGTGCCAACTCTGGTACCAGCAGGGCTGAAGGGCACCCAGAAGCTGCTGTGTGACCTCCAGCCTTCTCCCACGGGGGCAGAAACAGGGGTTTGGGAGCCCCCCTTTTTCAACAAGAGGTGCATGGCCCTGTTGTTGGGGAAGCACAACCCCAGGCACCAACACATGGTTGGGGGCTTCATAGTTCCTCCCTGCTCCTCTCTCTGGCTGGTGGGGAGGGATGGGACCTTCCTCTCCTGTTATTGTGGCAGTGACTCTCCAGCTCCCAAGGCTTTATCTGGCTTGAAGTCTTGTGGCAAAAGCCTGTTCCTGTTCCTGACATCCACAGGTGATGGTGGCTGCTGCTGGTACCTCTGACCACGGGAAGTAGGAGACCACTGTGGTGTGGCAGAGCTGGAGCGTTCTCAGCCCAGGACTGGGTGGTCTGACAGCAGATGCAATTGAGGAAGGAACTTAATTTGGAAGCTCCAACCAGAGCAGGGGGAGACCTTTTAGGGACCCTCCAACAGTGCTGAGGCCACCTTGATGTCTGTATTGCTTGGCCTGCTGCAGGCTGCTCCTCCCAGGGTCTGCCCGTGGCTCTGTCAGGTGGGTGAGGCAGAGCTCACTTGCTTTGGGTCCTCCCATGCTTTGAGCAGGAGTGGGTTCACTCAGACCCAAACAAACACAAACACCCAATGTTGCATCCATGGGGGTTGTTTTCCCTTCCTAAAGCAGCAGAGAGGTTCCTCCCCTGCTCCCCTCTTGATGTGCACACACATCCTCCCCCTTCCTACCCATTATCTATCCCATGTTTTCCTCATCCACACTCACGTGTCCCTCAGGCAGGGCTGTCCTCAAGCTGCAGCGGATAAGCAAATACCAAGTTAGGTATCCTCACCCCCTTGATGAGCTCCTCACCATCTGACATCACCAAAACATTCCTGGTTGGGATCTCTGTTTATCTCCATTTGTTTTCCAAGCTCCTCTCAGCCCCGAGGCCCAGGACTCCAGACAGGAGTTTTCCCTGTATAATCCTGTGGTTTACCCAGTAAAAGTTGATGTACCTCCAGGAGACACGTGTTTCTTCTCCTTCCACTGCTTCCCATGGCTTAAGGTGTCAAGCTGTGCTTAGGAAAGCAACAGGAGTTGAGTTACACCTGGAAATTCAGCAGAAATCCAATCTCAGGGGCAGAGGAATCAAGATCTTGAGTCTCCCATCAAGGAAGACTCTTGGGTTGACCTTTGCTTCAGCCACACAACTTCAGGTCTTCAAATCAGAAATGCTCCATCAAGGCAGAGAGAGGAAGAGCAATACCCTCAGGGAGCCTGAGAAGCTGCTCCCTTCCCAATTCAGGACCCAGCTCCTCAGAAGGTGCCTGAGGTGGGATCAGCTGTCCAAATACTCTTGAGCTTCTGGAGCTTAATCCTTCAGCACCAAGTTACTGTGATAATCCTGGGTTTCTTTTGGGTCTGGGGATGCTTGTGTGGCTGAGGCAGCATTCCCTGGGTAGAGTTGACATCAAGAAACAGTATCTGATTTGGGGTGTGTTTTGTGGGCAGTTGAACAAGGGCAGAAGGTGTAAGTGATGAGGGGGCATCAGGGATACCTGAGTGGTGATGTACTCGACTCTCAGCAGTGCTCCCTGAGTGAAGAGGGATGTCCTCTTCTCCTGAAGGTCCTTGCTAGGCTCTGGGAGGAGGTCAGGAGGCTTTATGTGGCCACAGGACCTCAAGAACCATCAGCTCAAGGCACAGAGCCCAGGATGGATTGTGCAGGGCTGGCCCAAGAGAAGAGCAGGTAAGAGTTGTCATGAAATACACCCAGCCAAGGAACCACAGGCACTCAGGCTGGTCTAGCATCTCCAATGTTGAGGTGAGCAGGATGCTCCTCCACCCTGTCCTCCTCGTGGTGCAAGTAGCCACATCCAACCTGCCTCAAGGGCCTCCAGCACCCCAAGACCCAGGGCTGAGCTGCTCAGTGTCTTGCCCACAAGGATCCCTGTGGTCCAGTCCCCCGTTCCCCAGCACACAGGGCCCCCCATTTCATGCCCTGCTTTCACAGCCTTCATCCCACCATCATAGCCCTCCCCATGGCCAGGAGATGGTATGGTTGGCCTTGTCCTTACTTCTCCTGGGGACAGAGAACCACCACTGCCCCTCCTGTCAATCCCATCCTGCCCAGCCCTGCCTACTGCTCTGGCTGAACTTGACATGGGACATCCCACCCCAAGTCAGGAGAGACCTGGGTGGGACCTTTGACATCAAAGCCTGGCCCAGCAGGCAGCCTGGGACCTGTCCTAGCACCCACCTCCCACCATGCTCAGTCTCCTGCATGGGGGGGGGGGGTGTCCTCTCCTGCCCTTCACCCCCTGGCTGGGGTCCCAACCCTCACACCCTTTTCCAGTTGTGGTTGGGAAGATGTTGGCAGCGTGAACACCACAGCACTGACAGCACCCAGGTTTCACCTTGGCATGGGGGCAGGATGCTCGTGGTGGGATCTGGACAGACCCCTGCCCCTCCTTACAGCCCTGGTCCTGGTGACATCTGTCCTCCTGGATGCAGTGTTGGGGTGGCAGTCCCCATCCTCACAGAGGGTGGCAATTCCTTCCCCCTGAAAACTGGGATCTCAGGGAATTAGATGCGAAACCCTTTAATGAAACGCTGAGATACTTAATGAATTGAAGAGATTTCAACTGTGAGATGGGGCCTTGGAGAATCAGAACGAACCCAAATGTGGGTGACCCCAATTTCAGAGCCTCTGCTGCACCGCCCACGGCTCCTCTCTGCCCTCCCAAAGCCCTGGAGATGATGGGGAGGACACACCATCCCGCCCAGGGCGGCTCTGGAAGTGGTGGCTCACGTCGGTCGTGCGTCCCCAGCTGGGATTTGGGGTTTGGAGTGGGTGGGATTGGTTGGATCAACAGGTCTGGCACGTTCCCCTGGTCTCTGTGGTGGTGCTGGGTGTCTTGTCCTGACACCGTGGCCAGTCTGGCTGAACAGGCTGTGCTGCAAGAGCCGGATGGATGCGGTGATGCTGGTGTCCTGCATGGACCAGGGTGGTTCCTGGGGGGCTCCTGGATCCCATCTGGGTCCATCCTCCACCCACCCCTCAGCACACCTTGCTGCAAGTCTTTAATTTCACCAAATCTCATCAAATCTCCCCAGATCTCCCCAGATCCCAGCAGATTTGGGGCTATGGTCCCTGGTGTGGGTGCAGCAGGAGCCAGGGCAGATGCCTTGTGCAGGGAGCAGGTGGAGTCGGTGTCAATGGTGTGACATGGGCTGTGTGTGGAGGATGCTCTGGTGGAGGTGACAGTGGATGTGGCTCCCTTGGGAGAGCTGGCAGGACACATGGATGCTGATGGCAGCTCCGTCCCCGTGTGCCCCCACCCTTGGCACCCTTGGGTGATGGGGGTCTGCTCAGCTGGCTTTATCCTGGCCTGACAAACGCTGGAGCATCCCACACCATGGGGATCTGTCTGTCCTGGAAGGGCCATTCCCTGCTTTGCTCTGGTGCTGGGCTCATGTCCCCACCCAGGGGAGACTCTGGAGGTGCCCTGCCCAGGGGTGACATGAGTTTGCTCAGCCTCAGCTCTCCCTCCTGGTGTGGGGAGAGAGGAGAAGGGGGGAGGGAGCTCAACACCTCCTGGCTGCCCCTTAAAAACAAATCATAAAGCAGTAGGTGCAAAGTGAAAGAATCAATTAAATAAGGGCTAAAGTGAGATCAAATGAAATAAAAGAAAGGAAAATAAATACAAATAAAAGAAAGTAAAAGAAAATAAAGGAAAATAAAGTAAAATACCCTAATAGCTAAATAAAATAAATAATAAAACAAATTAGATAAGAGCTAAAATGAAGTAAAATAAAATAAAAAATAAAGTAAAATAAAATAAAATAAGTAAAATAAAATCAATAATAAAGCAAAATAAAAAATAAAGTAAAATAAAATAAAAAGTCCTGTTTAATATCTTCATTGACGATCTTGATGAGGGAATAACATCCACCCTCAGCAAGTACGCCGATGATCCAAAGCTGGGAGGAGTGGCTGACACGCAGGAGCACTGCGCTGCCATCCAGAGAGACCTGGACAGGCTGGAGAGCTGGGCAGTGAGAAACCAGATGAAGTTCAACAAAAGCAAGTGTAAAGTCTTGCACCTGGGAAGGAACAACTGTTTGTATCAGTACAGGCTGGGGGATGACCTGCTGGAGAAGAGCTCAGTGGAGAAGGACCTGGGGGTCCTGGTAGATGACAGGGTGGCCATGAGCCAGCAGTGTGCCTCGGTGGCCAAGAGAGCCAATGGGATCCTGGGGGCATCAGGAGGAGTGTAGCCAGCAGGTCAAAGGAGGTGATCCTCCCTCTCTACTCTGCCCTGGTCAGGCCCCACCTGGAGTATTGTGTCCAGTTCTGGGCTCCTTGGTATAAAAAGGACAGGGATCTCCTGGAAAGAGTCCAAAGAAGGGCTACGAAGATGATTAAGGGCCTGGAGCATCTCCCCTGTGAGGAAAGGCTGAGTAAGCTGGGACTGTTCAGCCTTGAGAAGAGAAGACTAAGGGGGGACCTAATCAAAGTTTATAATTATCTGAAGCAGGGGATGCAGGGGGAATCGGCCAGCCCCTTTTCAGTGGTCTGTGGGGATAGGACAAGGGGCAATGGCTGCAAGTTGGAGCATAGGAAGTTCCGCACCAACATGGGGAAGAACTTTTTCACAGTGAGGGTGACTGAGCACTGGAATAGGCTGCCCAGGGGGGTGGTGGAGTCTCCTTCACTGGAGATATTCAAGACCCGCCTGGACGCCTATCTGAGCAATATGAGTTAGGGAGCTGCTTTGGCAGGGGAGTTGGACCCGATGATCTCTCGAGGTCCCTTCCAACCCCTACAATTCTGTGATTCTGTGATTCTGTGATTCTGTGAAAATAAAATCAATAATAAAGCAAAATAAAAAATAAAGTAAAATAAAATAAAAAATAGTAAAATAAAATAAAGTAAAATAAAATAAAAGAATAAACCCTAATAAGCAAATAAGATAAATAATAAAGTAAATCAGATAAAAGTAAAATAAAATAAAAACCAAGACCTAATAAGTAGGTAAAATAAATAATAAAAGAAATAAATAGGATTAAAAATTATAGTGAAATAACGAATAAAACAGAAATTGGAATTTAAAAGATGAAAGAAATAATAGAAGGAAACCCAAATTAAGTGAATTAATAAAATAATGACGGCGTGAATTTAAAAATAGGTAAAACCCAGAGAAATCCGGGGGTAAACACGGGAATAAATGCATAAAATGAAAGTAAAATAAGAGAAATGAAATAAAATGAGCCGGAGGGGCCGGGGCCGGGTCCCGCTTCGGCCCGAGGGGGGCGGCAGGTGCCGGGGCCGGGCCGGGCCGGGCCGGGCCGGGCCGGGCCGGGGCGGGGCGGGGCGGGGCGGGGGGAGGAGGAGGAGGCGTGTACAGCGCGATAACGCCCCGGAGAACTTCCGAACGCAGGAGAGCGGCAGCAGAGCCGGAGGGGAAGGTGGTGGTGGTGGTGGTGGTGGGGGGAGAGAGAAGCACCCACCGCCCGAGCCCAGCACAGCCCGGCCCGGCCCAGCCACAGCCCGGCCATGGGCAACGCGGCCGGGGGCATGGAGGGGGGTGCTGCGGGGCGGGACAACCGGGACCCCCGGCTCCAGGTACCCCCCCCCAGCGCTGCCACCGCCCCGCCGCCCGCCCGGCAGCCCATGCCCGGCCCCGCCGAGCTGGAGGAGCGCTTCGGCCGCGTCCTGGTGAGTGGGGCTGGGCTTTGAGGGGGGGGGATATACACATAGACACCCACCCCGGGACCCTGCCCCGGCGCTTCCCGGCAGCAGCATCCTCGTGGGGACGGTGCTCCCGGTTTAATTCTTGCGGCAGGGTTTTTATTCCGCCTGGTATTTGTTATCATTAGTGTAACGTTTCCTCTCCCGCCCGCTGCTCGGGGGATGCTCGGCCCTGCCCAGGGGATCCCCCCGCCTCTCCTGCTGTCATGCTGGGGAAGGGGAGCCGGCCCTCAGCTGTTGGGGTGACCCCGACTCTCCGGCTCGGGGGGGACGTTCCGTCATGGCGAGGTGCTGGTGGTGGCGGCAGGGCCGGGAGCTGGCAGCGTGCTGCAGGCAGCCGGTGCTGCGGATGTCAAAGCGTTCGGCTCACCTCCTCCTCCTCCTCCTCCTCCTCCTCCTCCTCCTCGATGCTGTTTTCCCCCATGGAAAACAGCCAGCATCACTCCCGGCTCCCCGGTTCCCGCTGTAGTGTGAGCAGCGGGTGATGCCGAAGCCGTGTTCCCGTGGGATCCAGCTCCTCCAAGACACTCGGAGCTGCGGGGAGATGGGCTCCTGCTCGCTCCTCTCCGACCTTGAGCAGGGCCGGCCGGCCGTGACCTTCGCATCAGGCCAGGCACAGTCCCACCACGGGTGCTGGGACACGCTCCATCCCATATCCATGCCCTCCCCAAAAATGCTCCACGGCAGAAAGTCAGGCTGGGGGGGGGTTGAGGGGGGAAATTTGCTGCTTTAATCCCTTGATCCCCCAGTGGGAGGTGGAGCCCATGTGCCCACCCTGTGTCCCGCGCTCCCCTAGATGTAGGATGCTGGGATCTGCTTGGTGGGATCCACTGCCCTGGTCCCAGGTGGAAATTATTTGGAAGCTTGATTTAATCCCATGGCATTTAGAAGAGGGTTATTTGGGGACGGGCATCGCTGCCGGAGCCGCCGCCGGCAGCCCCGGCTCAGCGTGGCCGCGGGGGGATGATGGCGAAGGGCTTTGAGAAGTGGGGGATCCACGTGGGACCCTGGGAATCCCCAAGGAGGGAGCTTGGCGCTGGGACACCCATCGCTGGAGGGGTGGAAGGTGAAGGGTGGTGGCACCTGTGACAGCTGCTGGGTGCCACAGGAGGAGATGGGTGGCTGGGGACCTTGGGGTGCTTCCGCTGCTGCTGCTTCGAGGCCTCAGGAAACGACGCTTTTTGCCTGGCTTGGGTGGTGGCAGGCTGGAAACCCCAACTGAAAACCGACCAAAACCAGGGGGAAAACGCTGCTCCAGACCCCCCCACTGGTGCCTGGTGTTTCTCTGTCCCCAGGGAAGGCCCCTTCCCCGGGCCAGGGGGACCCCAGGGGCTGTGCTTTGCCCAGACAGGAACTGGGGTGTGTTGTGAAATCGGCTGTCCCAATCTCACTTCCTCCTTCAGCGTGTTCCCTTCCCCCTTCTCATGGCTGGGGGGGGGGGGCTAGTGGGACCCCTGGGGTGAGGGTCCCTCCGTTTTCACCCACTCCAACCATTTCCTTTGACTCCAAATTTAATTTTCCCACTTCCTGGGTGCATGAGGTCAGTGATGGAGCAGGAGGGGACCAGTTGGGAATCTCAGGATGGGGCATTATCTGGATCCAGCATGTTGCCGTGGTTACGGTGATGCTGTGATAGCACATTGGTGCAAAGCAAATTTGGACTGGACATCCCAAACTAGGAGAGCTGGTGGGGCAAAGCCTGGTGGAAAAGCCAATGGTGGAGACTGGGAGATGCAAACTGCCACTGGGAAGGGGACAGATCAACCCACTGCAGGCTGAGAAATGGGGAATTTAGTGTTATTCCCCCAAAACTGGCTCCTTCCCAGCTAGGGCACTGTGGCAGATGCCTCTTTGGCAGAGCAATAGGAGGGTTGTCCCTATGCCAAGAAGTCTGGGATGCACAGAGGTGGCTTTTTGGGATGGAGTGGAGGAAGTGGAACATCTTTGCTGCTGGGATGGGGATGCTCAGATGCTCCAGCTTGGATCATTCACGACTTTTTTCCCTCTCCTTTGCATGTCAAGAGATAGCAATTGGGGTGCATATACATGATGTTGTGAGTTTTGGGGGTGCAGTGAAGCTGAAAATAGCTGGGAGAGTTTGGCTGGAGCCTTTGGGATGGGGGCTGATGGGGATGGGGGCTGCTCTGGCTGGGAAGTTTAGCTGGTGGGAGCTTTACTGCTGCTTCTCCTGGGATCTGGGGGAGAGAGAGCAGTGAACGTCACTGCTGCAGATGTTTGCAGATGTGCTGCTGGCCTCAGCAGTGGGACTGGTCACCAGTGAGCCCCAGCTGTGGTGTCTGCCTCAGCTCAACCGGGACAGCAAACTCAGCCTCAGCTTTCTGCTGGATCCATCCCCAGGCCGGTGCTGGCGTGGGGGCTGGGTCTGACTGGGTGCTGGAGGGCTGTGGGGGGGTGTCCCCATGGGTGACGTGTGCCCTAAACAGGGAGGGAAGTGGCCATTGGGCTGAGAGTGGCTGTGTGTGTGGCTGGATGGGGCCGAGGGAGCATCATGGCACGGGGAACCCCCCTGGGTGACTGGAGCTGGTCCCAGCTGACCCAGGAGAACATCCCAGCACATGGATCCCCCCATGCATGGGCCAGTGGTGGGAGAGTGGCTGTGGTGGCTTGGATTGGGCCCATCTCCCCAGCCTGTGCAGAGAGCAGCTTCTGCTTGTGCTTAAAATAGAGCTGGGAGCAGCAGGCGGTGGTGGCTGCCTGTCCCTTCGCCTGCTCCTCGCAGGATCCAGCCATGGGCAGGAACACGTGTGCTCCAGCCCCAGCACGTGCTGGGTTTGGGACCCAGCCTGATCCCGGGCTCCCTGATGGGATGTGCTGGGCCTGGGAGCATCACCCAGCCTGGCATGCTGTGTGCCTGGGGTTGGGAGAGCCCTGGGTGGGGCTGATCCTGCTGGGTGCCTGGTGCTGAGCCTCGGGGAGAGGCAGGAAGGTGGATGGGGTGGTGGCTGGGCTCGCTGGAGGGATGGCTGGCTCTGCAGGGACAGGCATGTCCCCAACCCCCTTGGGTGATGGAGCATCCTGGCTGTGGGGTGGTCCCTCACCCACCAGCCCAGTGACCTTAGTCCTTCTCATGGCCAAACTCTCTGTGAAAGCTCCTAAACCACCACCTCAAGGCTGTTCCAACCCTTTCCCCATGCCTGATGTCCAAACTGGGACACGCTCCTGTGCCAAGTGCCATCAGGACTTTCTATCCCCACCACATGGATGTGCACCCCCCCACCCCAATGTGCCCCCACAAACGATGCTCCCAGGGTCCAGCCTGGGTTTTGCTGGAGCCCTTCAGTGTGTAGCAGAGCAGATGCTTCCAGAAAGGATGCTTTGAATTGGTTGTGCTGGGTTTTGGTGCAGAGCCTGGCTCCCCTCGGCCCTGCCCGCTCGCGTGCGGAGCAAGGAGAAGGTGGGGGACACCCAAAATAGCTCCATCCTCCCCCCAGCGCTGTGGGTGCTGGTGATGTGAAAACATCTCGTACCGGAAGATGCTGTAGGTGGAGCTTTGCTGTGCCCCAGGCTTAGTTTTAGGCGTGGGGTAAAGCCTGGCTCAACCCTGCACCCAGCGTTGGCTGAGCTGGGGGGGGTCCCAGCTTGGCACTGGGTGCAGGTAGGATGGCTCTGTGGGCTCTGGGGCACCTTGTGTCCCAGGAGAGTTGGTGGGGGATGTTTGGTGGCATCTGTCTGGTAATGTGGTGCGCTCTGGTGCTGCTGGTGGCGTGTGGTGAGGGTGCTGGGTGCTGGGAGGTGGCTGCTGGGGGCAAGTCCTTGTGGCACGTCCTTGTCTCCCTGAGGGGGAAGAGGAGGAGGACTAAGTCCTTCCTCAGCCACTTCAGAGTTGCTTGGCTGCTGCCCTGCCCCACATCACCCGCCATGCCCCACATCACCCGCCATGCCCCACAGCTCCCACCCTGCCCCACAGCTCCCACCCTGCCCCACATCACCCACCCACACCCACATCACCCACCCACACCCACATCACCCACCCACACCCACAGCTCCCACCCAGCCCACCAGCTCCCACCCAGCCCACCGTGTCCCACCCACAGCCACAGCTCCCGCCCTGCCCCACAGCTCCAGCAGCCCAGGTCCCCCTCCCTGTCCCCAGCAGGAAATGAGACCAGGTTTCATCTTCGTGCTGCCGGCTGACGCAGGAGCCACAACGGAGCCACTTCCTCCCCAGCGCCACATGCCCGCCCGTGGCCGTGCAGGACGAGGCACCACCCAGTCTGTACCAAACTGGGCCACATCCTGCCACCAGCCCAGCCCTACCTGCCACAGGGGGGATCACAGGGCCTGGTGGGACACCCACCTCCGTAGTGATGTCCTTGGTGTCCCCCTGCCCCACCTGCATCCCTGGGAGCCCACGGGAAGTCCTGGCCCACCCTGGTTTATCCAGGTCCCACACCTGGAAGAGGTGGCCCATGGGTGCCACTATCCCTTCCCTGCTGAAGACACCCAGTGGTGTCCTACAGAGGGTCCCATGGGTGCTGCTGGAGCTCTGGGTGGGGTGGTTTGGTGTGTGGTCCCTCTCAGCACAACCCTGTCCCTTGGTGTGACCTTCCTGGAGGGGCTCCTCCATCCCAGGGATGGACCACAGGGCTGGGCCACCACAGCAGAGGGGACAGCTGGGTGCTGGTGCTGCCTTGGCCACCCCAAGACCCACCCAGCAGCTTTGCAATGAGGTGATCCCTGACCCCACAGCCTAATCACACCCTTCCCACCCAGCTCTCCCTGCGAGCCACCTCCCTCAGGCCCAATCCAGCTGAGCTCTGGTTCCTCTCCACCCACATCTTCTGGCTTCTCCTGGAAGCAGCTTGACAGGTCCTTGGTGGGGCTGGGTGGTGAGGTTTCTACTCCTGCCTGTCCCCCTGGCACCTCTCCTCTCCAACCTGCTCCTCCATGAGCCACCAGACCCCTGGGAGATGAGGCCATGGGTGCCCCAGGGGGGTGCGTGCCCCACAACCCATCCTCAGCTCCTCTTTATTTCCTGGCTCCACCAAGAAATGGGTCTTTTGGGCAATTAAATTGGGTGGTGGGTGCCCCATTAAAGGCTCACCCTTGGGGGTCCTGAGCACCCCAAAGGCTGGAGGGGCATCCAGGGGCTCCTGCAGCCCCCGGACACGTTGCTGAGCAGTTTCAGCAGCTGTGCTGTTCAGGGAGCGGAAACCACATCACGTCCTGCTGGGGGGTCCCGGGGGGTGGCAGGGGCTGGGGTTGTGTAACAGTGGCCCAGGGAGGGATGTGGTGACATGCCAGACCCTGCCCTGACATCATGTCTCTAGAGGAACACTGATTGCACCAGCTGGGCACCTCACGTGCCCGCGGTGGGGGGACTCAGGGGTGACGGTCACCCTGGAGTGGGTCCCTCAGCTGTGTCACCACCCCGAGTGGGGTGGCTGAGGCTGGCAGCTTTGTGCACTCATGACACACATGGACAGGGCCAGTTTCCCCCCCTCACTCCCTCCAACTGATGCTCCCTTCCCTCTGCCTTGGGGACCCCCAGGTGGGGGGACGTTGCTGATGGGTACATGGCTGCAGGGGGTGCTGTCATCCTGGGAATAGTGGTGTCCCCACTTCCCACCAGTGTCCCCATCCTCCTAGTGATGTCCCCAACCTCCCACCGCTCCTCAAGGACCCCCAGTGCTGGGTGAGCAGGGGGTGCTACCACCCTGGGGAGGGGTGGGTGTTTTGGGGGGTGACATCCCCACCCTGACACCCATCACCCCACAGAACTCCATGAACCTGCCCCCAGACAAGATGAAGCTGCTCAATCAGTATGACAACGAGAAGAAGTGGGAGCTCATCTGTGACCAGGTGAGGTTGGGGTGTCCCCAGTGTCCCCAGTGCTGTCCCTGTCCCCAAGTGCCACTTGTGGCACTGGGCATCAACCTGTCACACCGACATCCACCTCTGATAGTGATACAGCACCTGATTAAACAGGGGTGCAGGGCAGGGGTGGGCACGGGGACACGGTGGCTGTTGTGGGGATGGTGGCACGTCCCCATGCTGTGCATGGGTGGCCCAGTTTCAGCCTCTCCCTGGGGCTTTAGGAGCGTTTCCAGGTGAAGAACCCACCATCTGCCTACATCCAGAAGCTGAGGAGTTACCTGGAGACGGGTGGTGTAAGCAGGAAGGTGAGGGCTGTCCCCTTGCACCCCCTGTCCCCATCCTGTGTTGGCCATGGGGACGGTGCCAATGGCTCTCCTGGTCCCCCAGTTCAAGAGGCGAGTGCAGGAGTCAACACAGGTGCTCCGGGAGCTGGAGATTTCCCTGAGGACCAACTACATTGGGTAAGGATGGGGACGTCCCCCTGTGTCACCCAGGTGGTGCTGCTGCTGTCCCCAGTGTCACTGGGACAGGGGTTGGTGTGCTGGTGGCTTCTGGATGGGGGGTGATGGTGGGGTGTGAAGGCTGCTGGTCTCATTCTGCCCCTCTGGGGGTGAGGATGGGGGTGCTGAGGCAGCCAGCTGGGATGTTGGTGCTGTGGGGCCTGACCCCCACCCTGCTTTGGGACCTGCTGGGTGCCAGGATGGAGCGTGGCCCCCACCCTGGGGGTCCCGGCCCCTCGCACTGTGGTGGGTGCTGAGCTGTGGGTGCTGAGCTGAGGGTGCTGAGCTGTGGGTGCCACCACCCAGGGCTGGGCTGTCCTGTCAGGGTGGTGGCAGTGGGGCCCTGGGGCTGTGTCCACAGTGCATCAGGAGGGGGGTCACCCTGGCACCCGCTGCCTCACACAGGCACCAGCTCACGGTGCCACCTCATGTCCCCAGCGTGTCCCACCCTCAGTGGGCACCTTTATCCGGGGGGTGACTCAGCTCAGCTTTGGGGGGCTGAGGAGGGAGGATGAGGGGGCTGGCAGAGCCACTGACCCCCCACCCCTCCAGTTGGGTCCAGGAGTTCCTCAACGAGGAGAACAAGGGCCTGGATGTGCTGCTGGAGTACCTCGCCTTCGCCCAGTGCTCCGTCGCGTACGTGTCACGTGTGTCACATGTGTCCCTGTCCCCTCCCTCCCCTGAGGCTGGGACCAGCCTCCCCTGGGGCTCTGAGGGGCTGGGGGGGTTTGGAGGGGGGCTGCTCTCCTCCATCATCAGGGTGCTGGAGCTAAGGATGCTTCATGGCTGGGGTGGAGCAGAGCATCCCCACCATCCCCAGCCCTGGGGACACCCACACATACAGGGGGTGCCACATCTCACCCATCCCTGTGTGTCCGCCCCCCTCCCAGGTATGACATGGAGAGCGCTGAGAACGGGAGCCCAGGCTCTGAGAAGGGCAAAGGCCTGGAGCGGTCGCTGGAGGACCTGAGCAAAACCAACTCCTCATCCCCCACCCAGGGCACCTCCAAAGTGCGGCACCTCACTGTTAGGTAACACATGGTCCCCCCTGTGTCCCCCTGTGTCCCCCCCCTGCTTCGTCTCTGCGCCCTGTGTCCCCCCTCTCCCCTGCTCTCTGCCTCGCCGCATCCCCGGCCGCACTGTGCTCAGAGAGGGGCTCAGCAGGGAGATGCAGGCCTGGTCCCAAATTGGGGTGCCCAGCGCTGGGGTGGGGGAGATGAAGCCACATCATCCCCAACAAGGGACAAACCCCATGGGGAGCTGGGCTGGATCCATGTCCCCCTCCCCACCAGCTCAGCAGCACAACCGCCGTGGGATGCGATACCCCCACAGCAATTGGCGGTGATGCTTGAGATTTTGGGGGAGCAAATGACACCCACCCCCGGTTTAAAACTGGGGTGGGAGGAACGGGTCTGTGTCCCCCCTGTCCCCCCAAAGCCGGTGCTGGTGGCTGGTGGCTCTTGCTTGGCGCTGCTCGCCCCCGCAGCCCCCTCTAACCCCGCTCTTCTCTTGCACGCTGCCGGGGACGCGCTGACGGTAGGTGTGACGGGGACACCCCCGCAGGACCCCGCTGCTGGGCACTGGTCACTAGGGACGGGCACCCCTCCAATCCTCAGGGACACCCCACCATGGCCACCCTCAAGGGTCCCTTGTCACCCGCCGGCAGCTCCAGAGGCACCGGGGAGGGGGGGGTGTGTGTGTCCATGTGTCCATCCCAAAAGCCCCAGGGACAGGTCAGGAGGGACGTGGCGCTCGCAGGGGGTCCCACCCATGTCCCTGAGGCCAGGGGTCCCAGCAGCACCCCCCCTCTCTCCCTCCTGTCCTGCAGGCTCTAACGCTCCTCCAGCTGCTGCCTCTCGAACCAGCACATCCACACCCTCCTGCGCCACGTCCACCCCAGCGTCCCCTGCAGCGCCCTGGGCAGCGATGGGGACGGTGGCCCCAGGTCACCCGGCAGCTCCTACGCGCCCCGGTGAGCCTTCCAGACACCCCCCCCCCACCCCAAACTTCCATCCCACCCCCCTCCCACCACCGCCTCCATCACCTCACCACCCCAAGGGCTTGTAGATGGGGATGGACACGGAGGGGGGTCTCAGTGGGGAGCTCCTGGGTTGAGTGTGTGTGTGTCCCAACTTCACTGCTGCCCCACGCTCTGCCCCCTCCCTGCTTGTGCTGCGCCCCCCACCCACCTCCAAGCTCCACCTCCAGCCCCCCCAGCCCCTGCTCAGCCCCCCTCTCACCCGGCCAGGCTGAACCCCTCGCACAGCAGGAAGGCGCTGAGGAACTCCCGCCTCGTCAGCCAGAAGGACGATGTCCACGTCTGCATCATGTGTCTCCGTGCCATCATGAACTACCAGGTGGGAGGGAAAGGGTGGGGGGCATCCTTGGGGACCCACCCGGCGCTCCCCAAAAGCCTTCAGCCCCTGTGGGACCATCTTTGAGGGGAGGGTTTGGGGTGGGATGTCTTCTCCATCTCCTTGCTCAACCTCCTGCCTAGGGTGGCTGTGGGGTGGCTGGGGATGTCCCAAGGTCCTGGAGCACCCCAGGGTGGGGGCAGAGGACCCATCACCCCACTAATGCTCTTCCCCCTCTTCCCACCAAGTCTGGCTTCAGCCTGGTGATGAACCACCCAGCCTGTGTCAACGAGATCACCCTGAGCCTCAACAACAAGAACGCCAGGTAGGACCTGGCCCCTGTCCCTTGTCCCCCCCACCCCGTCCCCTCCCCTGCCCCGTGGACCCCTCATGCCCCACGTCTCCACAGGACCAAGGCGCTGGTGCTGGAGCTGCTGGCTGCTGTCTGCCTGGTCCGAGGTGGCCACGACATCATCCTGGCTGCCTTTGACAACTTCAAAGAGGTGAGTCCCCAGCAGGGACACGTGGTCCCCACGCTGACATCCAAGCACAGGCTGGGTTTGTGCCTCAGTTTCCCTACGTGTGGCATCATCAGGGCACCCTCTGCCCATCCCCTGACTGGCTTCGGGATGCTCCAGCCGTTGGGCTTGATGTCCCCGTGCCAGCCTGTGTCCCCAGGGTCCCGTCCCACTCAGCACCCACCAGGGTCAGGGTGGTGTCACTGGTGGGTGCCTCCTGCCCTGCCACCCCCCTGGGGTGCCTCCCCTGGCCCTCAGCTCCCTGCTCCCACCCCAGGTGTGCGGGGAGAAGAACCGGTTCGAGAAGCTGATGGAGTATTTCCGAAACGAGGACACCAACATCGACTTCATGGTGAGCAGCTGGTGGGGACAGCGCTCTGCTGTCCCCAGAGCACCCTGTCCCCAGAGCACCCTGTCCCCAGGGCACCCTGTCCCCAGGGGCGCCACCACGCAGGGTGCCACCTCCCAGGGGCTGCCCAGCCAGTGTGGTGCCCCCAGGGAGTTGTGTCCTCAAGGGCTGCTGGACTATCCCCAGGGCACCGTGTGTCCCCCGGGCTGCTGAGCGCCTCAGTGTCCCCAAGCCACCACATCCCCAAGAATGCCAAGCCACCTCGCTGTCCTCAAGCCGCCCGGGCTGCTGAGCCACCTTAGTGTCCCCAAGCCGCCATGTCCCCAGAGCTGCTGAGCCACCTCAGTGTCCCCAGACCACCATGTCCCCTGTGCTGCTGAGCCACCTCACTGTCCCCAAGCCACCACGTCCCCCAGAATGCCAAGCCACCTCACTGTCCCCATGCCCCAGGGCTGCTAAGCCACCTCACTGTCCCCAAGCCACATTGTCCCCCAGAATGCCAACCCACCTTGCTGTCCCCATGCCCCCAGGGCTGCTGAGTGCCTCAGTGTCCCCAAGCCACCATGTCCCCCAGAATGCCAAGCCACCTCGCTGTCCCCAAGACACCATGTCTCCAGAGCTGCTGAGCCACCTCAGTGTCCCCAGACCACCATGTCCCCTGTGCTGCTAAACCACCTCATTGTCCCCAAGCCACCATGTCCCCAGAGCTGCTAAACCACCTCATTGTCCCCAAGCCACCATGTCCCCAGAGCTGCTAAACCACCTCACTGTCCCCAAGCCACCATGTCCCCAGAGCTGCTGAGCCACCTCAGTGTCCCTAGACCATCATGTCCCCTGTGCTACTGAGCCGCCTCACTGTCCCCAAGCCACCATGTCCCCTGTGCTGCTAAACCACCTCATTGTCCCCAAGCCACCATGTCCCCAGAGCTGCTAAACCACCTCATTGTCCCCAAGCCACCATGTCCCCAGAGCTGCTAAACCACCTCATTGTCCCCAAGCCACCATGTCCCCAGAGCTGCTGAGCCACCTCAGTGTCCCTAGACCATCATGTCCCCTGTGCTACTGAGCCGCCTCACTGTCCCCAAGCCACCATGTCCCCTGTGCTGCTAAACCACCTCATTGTCCCCAAACCACCATGTCCCCAGAGCTGCTAAACCACCTCATTGTCCCCAAGCCACCATGTCCCCAGAGCTGCTGAGCCACTGGTCCTTCCTCCAGTCCACATGTCCCCACGGCTGTGGAGCCACCACTCGATCCCCAGTGGCACCATGTCCCTGAGGGCCACCGACCCCCTATGTGGCCCTGGGGGCACCGTGTCCCCAAGCACTGCCATGCCACCATGCCGGTGGCTGCGCTGAGCCCCCGCTGAGCCCCTCTCACCCCGCAGGTGGCCTGCATGCAGTTCATCAACATCGTGGTGCACTCGGTGGAGAACATGAACTTCCGCGTCTTCCTGCAGTACGAGTTCACCCACCTGGGGCTGGACCACTACCTGGAGGTGAGAGACCCCCACAGCACCCCGGCTGGTGAGTAGGGTGGTGGGTGCTGGGGGGGCAGCCACCACTGATCGCGCCGGTGCCGTAGCAGACCCTACGCCTCACCGAGAGCGACAAGCTGCAGGTGCAGATCCAAGCCTACCTGGACAACGTCTTTGACGTGGGAGCCATGCTGGAAGACTCAGAGACCAAGACAGCCGTGCTGGAGCACATGGAGGAGCTGCAGGAGCACGTCAGCCAGGTGGGCTGTGGGTGCGTGGGCAGGAGCTGCTGACGCAAGGCCCTGAGGGGAGGGACAAGGCCGGGGCTGGGGGCTGAGCTGGTGTCGCCTCCTCCTCGTCTCTCCTGCAGCTGACAGAGAAGCTGCAGGATGCAGAGAACGACTCCATGGCCAAGATAGCCGAGCTGGAGAAGCAGCTGAGCCAGGCGCGGCGGGAGCTGGAGGCGCTGCGGGTGAGCAGCACCCATGGGTGCTGTGGGTGGGCACCCTGTGGGGAGTGAGGGGTTTTTGGGTGGTGGATGTGGGACATTGGTGATGTGCTGGGACTTGTCACCATGGGAAGGGGTGGGCACCCTGGGGGGAGTGAGGGGTTTTGGGTGGTGGATGGGTAACACTAGTGATGTGCTGGGACTTGTCACCGCCACAGGAGCAGCTGAGCCCACCGAGACCACCCAGCCCGCCGGCCCCGCAGCCCCAGGAGTGCTACCGGCTGGCGCTGGAGCGGCGGCTGGCGGAGCTGGAGGAGAAGGGGCTGGTGCAGATCCTGCGTGGGCCCGATGGAGATGTCGCCATCGAAATCGTCCCCGTTGTCATAGAAACCCCGGCAGCCCCCGTGGTTACCGGAGATGCCACCGGAACTGGCACCGGAATCAGCACCAGCACCGCTACCGGCACCGCCGATGCCACCGGCACAGGTACCGTGGGTGTGGGGGGATGGTGGCAACTTGGGGTGTCCCCTTCCCAGTCGGGACACCCATGTGGCAGCATGTCTCTGGGCAGGGAAACTGAGGCAGGGCACAGGGCCATGTCTCTGGGCAGGGAAACTGAGGCAGGGCACTGCGCCGTGTCTCTGGGCAGGGAAACTGAGGCAGGGCACAGGGCCGTGTCTCTGGGCAGGGAAACTGAGGCAGGGCGCTGCGCCGTGTCTCTGGGCAGGGAAACTGAGGCAGGGCGCTGCGCCGTGTCTCTGGGCAGGGAAACTGAGGCAGGGCGCTGCGCCGTGTCTCTGGGCAGGGAAACTGAGGCAGGGCGCTGCGCCGTGTCTCTGGGCAGGGAAACTGAGGCAGGGCACAGGGCCGTGTCTCTGGGCAGGGAAACTGAGGCAGGGCGCTGCGCCGTGTCTCTGGGCAGGGAAACTGAGGCAGGGCACAGCGCTGTGCCTGGGGACACCGAGTCGCTTGGTGGCAGAGGGGACACAGTGGTGGCACCATGTCCTGTGCCACTGCCACCTTCTCACCCACCTCTTCTTTCCATTGCAGATGCTCCAGCCCTGTCTCCCCCTCCAGCACCCGCTGCCCCCCCAGTATCCCCCCCTCCACCTCCACCTCCCCCCCCCACCCCCGCTGCCAGGGGCTGAGCCCGGCCTCCCACTGCCCCCCCCACCCCCGCTGCCTGCAGGCACTGCACCCCCCCCAGCCCCCCCGCTCCCTGGTGCCCCAGTGCCCCCACCGCCACCCCCGCTGCCAGGGGGACAGGAGGGCCCTGTCCCCCCTCCTCCACCACCCCCACCCCTCGGTGGGGAGATCCCAGCTGCACCAGGTGCCCCCCCAGCCACTGGTGGTTCAGGTGAGTGGGGCCCAGGGGTGGTGGGGATGTGCTGGGGGCACCCTGGGGTGGGTTTGGGACCCTCCCCATGCTGTGACACGGTGTCCCCATCCCTGGGCCCCCACAGTGAAGATGAAGAAGCCCATCCAGACCAAGTTTCGCATGCCTGTCTTCAACTGGGTGGCCCTGAAGCCGAGCCAGATTGATGGCACCGTCTTCACCGAGCTCAATGATGAGAAGGTGCTGCAGGTAAGGATGGGGGGACATGGGGGGTCAAAACCCATGCCCCCCTGCCCACCCTGCACCCATGCATGGTGTCATGGAGCTGCTGGAGGAGCTGGAGGTCGGAGTAGCTCCTTGGCACCATGGGGAGGGACAGCTTGGGATCTGCTGTGCTTCTCCTGTCCCCCATCCTTGTCCCTTTGCTCCATCCTCACCCTCACATGCTGTTCATGCCTTCTTCCTCATCTTCATCCTCTGGTCCCTTCATCCCCTCCTTGCCCCTTCCCTGTCCCCTTGTCCTGTCCCTGTCCCCTTGCTTCATCCTCATCCCTTCGACTGGACCTCATCCCCTTGCTCCATCTTCATCCTCTCCCTCCTCTCCCCCTTGTTGGGGTCTTCTGGCCCCACCCTCATCCCAGATGTCCTGTGTCACCTCCCCACCGTGCCCTCAGCCCTGTCTCCCCACAGGAGCTGGACATGAGTGACTTTGAGGAGCAGTTCAAGACCAAGGCACAGGGCCCTGGCTTGGACATCAGTGCCCTCAAGGTGAAGGCCACGCAGAAGGCTCCCAGCAAGGTCACCCTCATGGAGTCCAACCGGGCCAAGAACCTGGCCATCACCCTCCGCAAGGGCGGCCGCAGCATCCAGGACATCTGCACGGCCATCGAGACGTGAGTGGCCTCCCCCTGCTGGGAGGAGATCGGGGTTGGGAAGGCAGAGGGTGTGCTGGGGTTGGAGGAGGGATGGCACCCACCTGCGGGGATGGAGGGATGTGGGGACCAGCCGTGGGGTGGAGGAGGAAGGCTCTGGAGCCAGGCTGGGAGAGCTGGGCTGGCTCAGCCTGGAGAAGAGAAGGCTGCTGCTGGGGAGAGCTGCAAGCCCCTTCCCATCCCTCGAGGGGCTCCAGGAGAGCTGGAGAGGGGCTGGTGCCCAGGGCAGGGAGGGCCAGGCCCAGGGGAGCGGCCTTCAGCTGCAGGAGGGGGATGGAGAGGGGCTGGGGGGCAGAAATCCTTCCTGGGGATGGGGGAGGCCCTGGCACAAGGTGCCCAGAGAAGCTGGGGCAGCCCCTGGATCCCTGGCAGGGTTCAAGGCTGGGTTGGATGGGGCTTGGGGCACCTTGGGCTGGGAGGGGGGTGTCCCTACCTGTGGCAGTGGGGCGCTGGGGGTCTGTGATGTCCCTTCCCACCCAAACCTGTGGGATGCTGGGATCCCACGAACCAGCCATGAGGATGGAGGGACCAGCAGGGTGCAGAGGATGGTGGAATCCCACCATGGGTGACGCTGAAGCTGAGAGACCTACTGCAGGGTTCTGACAGCGCTGGGGGTGTCCCACCACCCACAGGTATGACCAGCAAACCCTGAGCTTGGACTTTCTGGAGCTGCTGCTGCGTTTCCTGCCCACGGAGTACGAGCGGACGCTGATCGGGAGGTTCGAGCGGGAGCAGCAGCCGCCGGAGGAGCTGTCGGAGGAGGATCAGTTCCTGCTGCGCTTCAGCAAGATCCCGCGCCTGGCCGAGCGCATGAACGTCATGATCTTCCTGGGCAACTTCAGCGACACGGCCCAGCTGCTCATGCCAGTGGGTGTTGAGGGGGATGGATGGAAACAGGGTGGGGAGCTGGGATGGGGGGTGGCAGTGGGTGTTGAGGGGGATGAAGGGGCTGGAGGCTTGGGCTGGGGAAGGGGCTGGAGGGCAAATCCTCTGAGGAGCGGCTGAGGGAGCTGGGGGTGTTCAGCCTGGAGAAGAGGAGGCTGAGGGGAGACCTTCTCCCCACCTACAACTACCTGAAGGGAGGTTATAGAGAGATGGGTGATGGTCTCTTCAGCCAGGTGACAGGTGATAGGACAAGGGGCAATGGGCTCAAGCTGCCCCAGGGCAGGGTCAGAGCAGATGGGAGGGAAAAGTTCTTCCCTGAAAGAGTTGTCAGGGCTGGAACAGGCTGCCCAGGGAGGGGCTGAGTCCCCACCCCTGGGTGTGTTTAAAAAGGGTAGATGAGGTGCTCAGGGATCTGGTTTAGTTTAGGATGAGAATGGTTGGACTTGATGATCTTAAAGGTCTTTTTCAACCTTGTGATTCTGTGATGGATGGAAACAGGGTGGGGAGCTGGGATGGGGGGTGGCAGTGGGTGTTGAGGGGGATGGATGGAAACGGGGGGGGGAGCTGGGATGGGGGGTGGCAGTGGGTGTTGAGGGGGATGGATGGAAACGGGGGGGGAGCTGGGATGGGGGGGTGGCAGTGGGTGTTGAGGGGGATGGATGGAAACGGGGGGGGAGCTGGGATGGGGGGTGGCAGTGGGTGTTGAGGGGGATGGATGGAAACGGGGGGGGAGCTGGGATGGGGGGTGGCAGTGGGTGTTGAGGGGGATGGATGGAAACGGGGGGGGAGCTGGGATGGGGGGTGGCAGTGGGTGTTGAGGGGGATGGATGGAAACGGGGGGGGAGCTGGGATGGGGGGTGGCAGTGGGTGTTGAGGGGGATGGATGGAAACACGGTGGGGGCTGGGATGGGGGGTGGCATCCTGCAGTGAGACACATGCTTCTCCTCCACCCACAGCAACTCAACGCCATCATTGCTGCCTCCATGTCCCTCAAGTCCTCCAGCAAACTGCGCAACATCCTGGAGGTGAGGAGATTGGATGGGGGGGTCATGTTGGGATGGGATGGGTGCTGCTGGGGTGTATAGAGAGGGCACTGTGCCTCCTCGGGGTGCCCCATCTGTGCTGGGTTGTGTCTCTAAGCTGTGGTGTGTCCACAGATTGTCCTGGCCTTTGGGAACTACATGAACAGCAGCAAGCGTGGGGCAGCCTACGGCTTCCGGCTGCAGAGCCTCGACGCGGTAGGTGGGCACCAGGCTGCCTGGTGTGCTGGTGGGTTGGGGGGCACTGGCATCACCCAGGGACCACCCTCAGGGATGGGGGGGACATGGGAACCTGCTGCGGGTGGAAGGATGCAAGGACCAGCTGTAGGGATGGAGGGATGGGATGGAGCTCTGGGGGTGGAGGGACCATCTGTAGGGTTTGGAGAGGCCCACGGAGCAGCTGTAGGGATGGAGGGAACAGTGTGGGGATGGAGGGACACAGGAATCGGCTGTGGGAATGGAGGGATGAAGGGACCATCTCTAGGGCTGGAGAGGCTTGGGGAGGAGCTAAAGGGATGGGGGTAGAGGAGAACTAGTTGTGAGGTTGGAAAGATGCAGAGACCAGGTATGGAGGGATGGGAACCAGCCGTGGGGCTGGAGAGGTGCAGGGACCAGCCGTGGGGCTGGAGAGGTGCAGGGACCAGCCGTGGGAATGGAGAGGTGCAGGGACCAACTGTGGGGATGGAGAGGTGCAGGGACCAGCCGTGGGGATGCAGGGCCACCAGAGCCTGCCCTGAGCAGGGCTGAGGTGGGGCAGCAGGACGTGGGCTGGGGTTGACTCTGCTCTCTCCCAGCTGCTGGAGATGAAGTCGACAGACCGCAAGCAAACGCTGCTGCACTACCTGGTGCGGGTGATCACAGAGAAGTACCCCGAGCTGACCGGCTTCCACACCGAGCTGCACTTCCTCGACAAGGCGGGCACAGGTAGCACCCATGGACCACGGGCTGGGTGGGACAGGGCAGCTGCAGCCCTGGTGCAGGAGCTCTGGGAGCCTGTCCTGACCCCTGGCACCGCTCCCCTGCCCCGCAGTGTCCCTGGACAGCGTGTTGCAGGACGTGCGGAGCCTGCAGCAGGGGATGGAGCTGACCCGCAAGGAGTTCATGCGGCAGGACGACAGCCCCGTGCTCAAGGACTTCCTCAAGGTCAACTTGGAGGTGATGGAGAAGCTGCAGGCTGACAGCAAAACTGCCAAGGTGGGTGCTGGGGGAGGTGGGACGGGGTCGTGGAGCCACACTGGGCACCCCCAGTCCCACGTAGGGACACCCTGGGTGCCCTCTGCTCACACCTCTGCTTCAGGGGAGAGGCTCGGGGTGGGATGCCAGCATGGTGGGTGATGGGTGTTGGACCAGGGTGTCTCTGCCTGCAGGAGGCGTATGAGTCGGCTGTGGAGTATTTTGGAGAGAACCCCAAGACCAGTCCCCCCACCACCTTCTTCCCCATGTTCATGCGCTTCATCAGAGCCTACAAGGTAGGAGAGGGTGGGGAGTGCCCTGTTTCTGGGTTTGGGAGGAGGTGTCTGACCCTCAGCAAAAGCCACACATGAGACTGGGGCCTCGTGAGGCACAGAGATGCTGGGGCTGGGTGCTGCCCTCTGGGGGTAGGAGATGCTGGAGAGGGGTGGGGGGCTGCTGAGGGGAGGAAGTGGGGGGCGGTGGTCCCTCAGCAGGACCCCCCTGGCTCTGCACACCCTCCCTGTGCCCCTCCCCAGAAAGCAGAGCAGGACATCGAGCTGTGGAAGAAACAAGAGGCTGCAGCCAAAGAGGCAGAATCCAGCCCGCCTGGCAGCAAGGACCAGCCCGAGGTGGGTCCCCATGTGCCCCCCGCTCCTGCGGGGAAGGGCGAAACAGACCCTGGTGAGGGAGAGCCGGGGTGAGGAGGGGAGCACCCCATCTCCTTTGGGGTGCTGGGGGATGCCACGCTGTTCACGCTGCGCTGTCCCAACCGCAGTTGCCCCCCCAGAAAGCCAAGCGGCAGCAGATGGACATGATCGCTGAGCTGAAGAAGAGGCAGATGGTGAAGGAGCCGCTCATCTACGAAGGGAAAGACGGGGCCATCGAGGACATCATTTCAGGTGCGAGGTCATTTTGGGGGAGCAGCCAGGCATCCCCCCCTGCAGCACTCTGTGGGGGGGGCTGTGGGGGGCTGTGGAGCAGGAGGGTCGCCAAGCCCTGTCATGGGGACCAAACCCACCTGTAACAACGTCGCATCCCTTTGTAAAGCTGCCGAGCGCTCTCTGCCCTGTCTCATGGCTCTTCCTCCTCTTCTGCTTCTTTCTCCTCCCTCCTCGTCGTCCTCCTCCTCCTCCTCGCTGGTCTCTCTGGATTGCTCTGCTCAGCTCTGAAAACTGTTCCTTTCACAGCCCGGACGGGCAAGCGCTCGTCCCGGCTCTTCTGCGACGTGAGCTTCAACGAGGAGAGTCCTCTGTAGGTAACGTGGGCTGGGGGCTCAGCCGGCGCCCCCAATACAAGAAGGATGTGGGACTGTTGGAGAGGGTTCAGAGGAGCCACAAAGATGCTCAGAGGGCTGGAACAGCTCCCCTATGGAGGGAGGCTGAGGGAGCTGGGCTTGTTCAGCCTGGAGAAGAGAAGGCTGTGGGGGGACCTCATTGCAGCCTCCCAGTCCCTGAAGGGAGCTTATAAACAGGAGGGGATTCAACTTTTTAAAAGGGTAGACAATGACAGGACAAGGGGGATGGATTAAAGCTAAAGGAAGGAAGGTTTAGATTAGATATTAGGGGGAAGTCTTTTACAGAAAGAGTGGTGAGGGGCTGGAAGAGGCTGCCCAGAGAGGGGGTGGGTACCCCATCCCTGGGGGTGTTCAAGGCCAGGTTGGCTGGGGCCCTGGGCAACCTTGTGTAGCTCCAGGCCTGGAGGTTGGTGGCCCTGCCTGTGGCAGGGGGGTTGGAGCTCTGTGACCCTTGGGGTCCCTTCCAACTCAGACCATTCTATGATCTATGATTCTATGATTCTCACCCAGTGTCACCTCTGGCTGTGTGGCAGATCGGTGCTGAAAGCCAACCTGGAGCATCATCACGCTGACAGCCCACAGCAAGGGTGGGGGGGACCAAAGGAGCCGAGGGCTGGGGTCACCCAGGGTGGGTGGTTGTGGCTCCTGGCTCCATGAGTGGTGTGTTGGGTTTCTCCTGAGCATCCTGACCCGAAATGGGGGGGGGGGGGGGGATGGTGCTGGGTGCTGCACCCCAGCCTTCACTGGGGTGGCAGCTGCAGCTCAGTGCTTTCCCCCATGCAGACCTGCGGAACAACCCGTACCGGCGTGCCGACAAGAGCCGCGGCAGCGCCAAGAAGCGGGTTGCAGGGCAGTGCCTGCAGGCGACGCCGGACATCTCGCTGTGACCGGTGCCGTCCCTGCAGCTGCCAGGACCGGGGCAGGACCATCCCCCCCAACCCCTGCTGCAGCCGGGACCGCAGGACATCAGCCCGCAGGCTTGGGACGGTGCGGGGTGCAGGGACAGCGCCCGCTCCACGCTGCGCCAGCTGCTTAGCGTGCCAGCTCCCACCCCGCATGCCCTTGGGGCCGGTGCAAGGATCCCCTGGCGCTTGCTTAGCAGAGCCTCTGAGCATCGCTCCTCCGGGCTGGCGGGGCTGGGGGACCCTCCTGGCTATGGGCATGGTGGGCCTCAACTTGTCCTGGATGGAGCAGAGGCGCTGCCCCGTCCCTGCCCTGGAGCTGCTCCTGCCTGGGGGCAGCCCTGTGCTCTTCAGCTTGCTGGTGCCTTGGATTTCCCGCTGCAGGAGGGGAGCAGGGCTGGGAGCCAGGGGCCCAGGGGCCCCTGTGTATCCCCCCCGGCCTTGCCCAACCCTTCCAGCCCCGTGTCCTCCTCTGCTGCAGAGCCGAGCAGGCACAGGCTGTGCCTCCTCTCCAGCGAGGAGCCTGCTGCAAAGATCCCACCCTGGGCACTTCCCGTACCCCAGGAGCTGGCAGGGGTGCTATTTTACAGCGATTCTTATGTCTTCCTTAAAATTTCTCTGTGCTACGGGAGCAGGGACTGGAACACCTATACAGAGGGCCTCCCCGGGACCCCAAGGCTGTGGGGAGCAGCACTGGGCTGTTCCTCCCCACCCAAGAGCTGCGACAATTGGCAGCAGGGTCATGGAGTCACCATCCTTGGGGGCTCTGAGGTGGTACCCAGCGCTGCCCACCGCATCTGCTGTCATGGCTGGAGCCTCTCAGAGATGCCCAGTGAGCCCTCAGGGAGCCAGAGGCTGCTCCCAGTAGCCAGCAGTTTGCAGGATGCTGCAGGCAGCGGGTGCTCAGCAGCCTCCAGCCCCAGCAGCAAACAGCAGGATCCCAAAGCGCTGCCGGGTGGCTGCTGAAAGGCCAGAGAGCTGCTTGAGCCTCCAAATAACACACCAGACCCCCCATTCCTCCCCTGTCCTGCTGGATACTGCTGCCATGACCCCATTAACTCATTCACTTCGCTGACCGGCTCCCCCACTCGCCCCGACATGGGGATGTGTGGGCCCTGTGTGCCCCCGCCAGCCCCCAGGCTTCAGACCAGGGTTTAGGCCTCGCCGTGCGCCAGAGCAGCCACCGCTTCCAGCTGTAATTAAGAAGCTAAGCACCGGCCCCCACAAGCTCTGAGGGGAGGGAAGGGGGCCCAGAGGTTAAGTTATAAATGCCTTTCAGCCAGAAATGTCAGACATTACCTGCTCCTTTGTATACATTATTTTTATATACCGAAGGCCTGTTTAATCTGAAGCAGAACTGGCAATAAAACTAGTCTGAAGGATCGAGCACTCATCTGGGAGCAGCTTTGTGGGGGGGGGATGCTGTGACAGAGGGATGGACAGACAGATGGACAGGCTGCTGGCTGCTCCTCTGCTAACACTGTCTGTGTAAGGAGCTGCTGGGAGCCATGACCCTGTTCCTTGGAGCAGTTCTAGGTGGAAGATGGATTTCTGGCTGGTCCTGATGGCAGCATGGGGCAGGTGAGACGCCCCTGCAGTGCTGTGTCCAGCTCTGGAGTCCCCAACATAAGGAGGACGTGGAACTGTTGGAATGGGCCCAGAGGAGGCCACGAAGATGATCAGAGCACTGGAGCCCCTCTCCTGTGAAGCCAGGCTGAGAGAGTTGGGGTTGTTCAGCCTGGAGAAGAGAAGGCTGCAGGGAGATCTTACAGCACCTTCCAGTCCCTGAAGGGGCTACAGGAAATCTGGGGAGGGGCTTTTAGAGGGGCCAGGAGTGATAGGACAAGGGGGAAGGGTTTAAATTGGAAGGGGGGAGATTTAGATTGGATATTAGGAAGGAATTCTTCACTCTGAGGGTGGGGAGGCCCTGGCACAGGGTGTCCAGGGAGGTGGTGGCTGCCCCATCCCTGGAGGTGTCCAAGGCCGGGTTGGATGGGGCCTTGAGCAGCCTGGGCTGGTGAGAGGTGTCCCTCCCCATGGCAGGGGCGTGGGACTTGATGGTCTTTAAGGTCCCTTCCAGCCCAAACCAGTCTGGGATTCTGGGATGTCCTCAGTCAGGTAACTTCAGCCTCTGCTCAGCTCTGCAGCCTCTTCCAGGGTGATGTAGCGGGTGAGACAGAGGGGTAAAGCCAGGGCGTGCAGCTCCTCCATGGGACGGCCCTGAGGAGAAGGCCACCAGACCTCAGGTCCTTGCTGAAAGGTGTGGGTGAAGCCCCAGAGCTCTGCCCACCCCCCCTGAGCCCAGAACTGCTGCTGCCTGACCAGGGGAAGCCACAGCAGGTCCCAGCACAGTGACTGCCCCCACCCACCCCAGGCCAGAAGCGGGACAAGAGCCCCTCTCCACAGAGAGACACCCAAGTGCTCAGTGAGTCCTGCACTCCGATCCAGCAGGTCCTGCTGCCTCTTCATACCCAAACATGACTTCTCCCCACATCCCCCCAAAAACCAGAGCACGGGGCTTAATCCACCCAGCTTCCCCTCTCACAGAAGGGCCTGCTCAGCACCCTGCCTGGCCCTCAGGACACAGCACCAAACCACCACCACCAAGAATCTTTCTTTTTTTTCCAGATTTATTTCTTTTTTCCCTGTGAAAACGCAGGTGGAACCCATTCATTTCTCCAAATCACAGTTCTTATAAAGTGTCATTCATTCCACACAAGCTTGTCAGTCATTCCATCACCTTCTTTACTCCAGCACTGTCCATCCCAAAGCTGGTACCAGCTCTGTGTTGCTCTGCCACCAGCCATTTCCCCCAGCTCACGGGAGGAGGGACACAAAAGCCACCTGCATTTATCACTCCTCCTGCTATCTGTCCTCCCCCCCCTCGACTGGGGCTCTCTCCTGGAGACTACTTATGTTATTACACACAGTTTCAGCCAAAGTTTCATGTGGATAAGTGAAAGCTTTCCTGACTTTCTCTTCTGTCAGTATTGCACAGCCAGCCCTGAGCTGAGAACTGGACTTTTTTTATGCTCGTGACGGCAGTAACAACCAGTCAACTAAAGAGGAAACTGTCCTGGCAGTGGGTGGGAGTCGAGGAGATCCCAAGCTTGTAGGTAGCAAAACTGTGAAACCCTTGGAGATGCTCCTGAGAGGGGGGAACCACATTTCAGGACAGTAAGAAAGCACCAGTGGTTTGTGGTGTGAGCCGAAGCGTCTTTGCCGTGTGGCAGGACCTGCTGGCACCACGGGCCGGGGGCCTGGGTGGAAACCCACAGCCTCACTTTCTCACTTGAGGTGGCAGGAAAGTAGGAGTGAAGGGTCAGGACAGAAGGAACGGGATGGGGATGCTGGCTAATGCTGGTGGGAGAGTTCAGGAGAACATGGATGATCTCCACCTACCCAACAAAGACCTTCTGGGGGCACCAGGGTTCAGCACCTGCCCCCCGCTGGCACAGGCGGGCCGGGATGGATGTTAATGCTATAGATCAAGTGTAAAGCTCTGAAGTCCTGCAAACAGAGGGCTGGTGCATCCCACCTGGAACTCCAGCTGGACCCCAAGGTACAAAGCTGTACACCTGGACATGGAAGCATCTTGCAGACGACAGCAAAAGCCACGAGCCGCAGCCTTTGGGAAGGGAACAGACCACGCTTTCGGACTGACACATCACCAGCAGCGATGTGTCACGGTGACACATCACCAACAGCCTCTTCTTAGAAACAACCAACAGGTTTTTTTTCTCCTCCTCCTCTCGGAGGAAGCCCAGGAAGGGTGCCAGGCGTGGGGAGAGCCGTTGGTGCACCCATCCTTGGGGCACCCATCGTGTACTGGGGAGCTCCTGGGATGCTTGGATGGGGATCTGACCCCCTCATGCCCCACAGCCTATGATTCTTACTGGTTTATGGCATCTGAAAAAAGAGCATTGAGCCAACCTCCCCATCCCCCACCCTCCTCCCCACCCCCCTTCCTGGAAGAGATATGCACAGTGTGTTAATTGTTTACTAAAAACCTCCTAATGTGGCACTTCAGCTATAATTAGGTGTCTATTTTGGACAACATATTAAGTGCTTCAGAACAAAAAGTGCTACAGAAACTCTACCCACAGCAGTGACAGGTTTCACTTTGCCAGAGTTCCACTCCTTTACTGCATCGCCACGTACGGATTAGGGGTGTCACTGCTGTGTGTCCCCAAACCAGGTGACGTTCTGGGAGACCACAGGGGAAGAGCAGCAGTTGCTTAAGGAGCACTGGTCCTCTGAAAGGGAGGCCCAGTGTTTAACTTCTCCCAGGTGTTTTCTAAGTGAACTTCACTTCAAAAAACCCACTTCCCCATGTTCCTGCACCGCTGTGTCCCCCAGAACCAGGGTCAGCCATAGGTAGGGCACACTGGAAGAGCCATGGCACACCATCGAGTGATGGTGATTTCCAGGCAGGGACTCTGAGCAGCTCCCAAACATGAGTACCCCCACAGCTCACACCTCCCTCTGCTTTTGTTCTGCGTTATAGAGGGAATAACACCACCTGCCCACCTGAATGTGACCCACACAGGTTCAGTGTACTCCAAAATATTCAGAAATCAGTAAAAAAAGAGAGTTCAAAGCTTATGGCAGGGTGGGCCCTGCTGCCCACCCTGCTCCCTCCCCACCTCCTGACAGAAGGGGAGCAGGACGAACCGTGGTGCTGGCCCGTTAAATGCTGGTGAAGACAGGCTGAGCTACCACACCCCACAGAACTGGGATGTGGAGGGGATGAGCAGCCAGATGGATTGATAACCAGGAGTGAGATTGGTTCATAAACACCCCAGCACAATTCAGACCTTGTCCAAGCTGCTGGAGTTGCTGTCCACTCCCCACTTCCCAGGGGGAGCTGCCTGGACAGGACAGTTCATGTGAAGTCCCACATGGAGGAACACATGTGCCCACCCAGCGCTGCCCGCTGAGGAACACCAAACCCTCCTCCTCCTGCCCTACCTGCCACACAACCTTGGCTGTGACACCAGAGAGCACCAGCTCCTGCATCGGGGAGGAGACCTGAAGATGAGAGCTGCAAGCAAAGCTCTTTCTGGGAACAAAGTTCTTTTCTGATTCAAGAAGGAAGCGTCTGCGGGGAAGGGTGGGAGGTGAAACCAAGAACCCAGCTAGTTACTGCTGTCGATTTTCCCCGTGCAAAGGCTTGAGGTAGAGATGCTGCTACCCAAAGCCTCCAGAAACGTTAAGATTTTCCTCCAGCTGGAAGGAAGTTAGCCAGCTCCCCTCAGCACAAACAACCTCAGCTCACTGAAGATACCCAACCTCCTCCTTTGGGCAAGCCCAGCAAGTACCAGCTTTAACCTTGGAGGCTGAGCAACAAGGGGTTCTCATCCAATCCCCCTTTTCTCCTGAAAAGCACAATCACATTCCTCTGAAAAGCAGGAATTTCCACCCACCATTCTCAAGCTCAACCTAACACAACCCAAACCAAGTTAATTCCCACTGTTCTGGGGAACATCTAAGCACTCAGGACATGTCTTGGAACTGGATCAGAACAGACAACAGAAGTGAGGCCCGAGAGCAGCGAGCTGCTGAACCGCTATCCTACTTCAGCACAAAACACCAGCAGCGGCACTTGGTGCTCCACAGCAGGGGTGGGTGGAAGCTTTTGCAATTCCTCCTTCCAACAAGGTAAAAAACCTCCAAAACAGGAACAGCTTCATGGCCTGTTCTCCAGCTGACCGTGTTTGACTCGCCACGTCCAGCTGACGCTGCAGTCAGGGGCAAGGGTGCACTGCAGCTCGATACCAGAGTCGGGGACCTCCATGTCGTAGTGAACTGGCTGGCCTTCTTTAGTAACCAGGCTGAAAGCAGGGACTGGTATCTGTGGAGCAGAACAAACAGATCCAAGTGGCACTTTAAATCTCTTTCAGAAGGTAATATCTCTCAATCAAACCTGGCAAATAGCTTTCCAACCCAAGGCAAGCTCCTGAAGAACATCCTAACCTCCTCTCCTAAGAAAGCATCTCAGAAACCGGGCTAGGTAGTGGTCACCCTGCTGCCAGATGGCCTCACCCCAGCTTCTGACCATTGCTGGTGGCTCCTGAACTGCCTGTTTGGGCATTCTGAATTCCCCCACAGCCTAGTGATACTTTGCTTTGTGATGTCCAAGGGAACATCTGCCAAAGAGAACCAACACTATTAAAACACTTCTGGACTTCTGCAACCTCTTTGCTTCAAGATGATCACCACATTGTACACTCAGGTGAGCTGCAGTCCCACAAACTCCCAGGACATCCTTTCAGGACCTGCAGAAGAGGCTCACCCTGAGGTTCACTGGAGTCTGCCAATCTCCTCCAGCCTAACAAGTTAGGAGCATTGCGAGCAAACACTGCCTGCTGTCCTTAGCTGACAGTACCACTCTTGATGGAAAAGTCAGACAGCAATTCTTTAGGGAGAGGGGAAAGTATTTATAGTTGGGGAGAAGGATTTTCAAGCTGCAGCAGGGGTACTTTCCAAGATAGAGATCCCTATGGTCCCTGTGACAGTCAGCAAGGGCTTATGGTTCTGAAGACACCTTCTGGTATCACACTCACAACAGCAGCACCCAAGTTATGTTACTAAATGTGTCATTAGGACCCTTGACCCTCTGGGTGGAGGTTTGAAGGCATTCTGAGGCTGTGTTATGGAAGGAACTGCTCTCAGACAAAGTGCTGGACTTGCAGCTTTGTGTCTCACCTGGCTGCTTATCCCAGTGGCAATGTCTCCCACCTTTGTCCTGTGGAAATCCCTGATGTGTAGATTTTCTCCACTCAGCAACTGGATCTGGATTTTTACTCCTGAAAGGTGCAAGAGAAGTTACTACCCTCTGCTGTGGGCACAGAGCCTGCACAGCCCAGCACAGGAAAACGGAGCAGCAAGGCACAGGGGGCCAAAGGACCCGGTTTTATCATTAAGCATTTAATTTGTATAGGTCTTTAGCTGACCACGGAGGCTTGCTGAAGGCAGCAATGACTCACAGAGCTGGATTTAGCAAGAAAGCAGCTGAAGAGAGGTATTGATTCGCTCAAGATGTCCCTAAAATTACTTTGTAGAGATTTATACAGCACACGTGAGTCACAGACTCCCAGACCAGTGGGGGTGGCAGGGACCTCTGGAGATCACCCAGTCCCACCCCCTCAGAGCAGGGTCCCCTCGAGCAGGCTGCACAGGACAGTGCCCAGGATCACGGGGTTGGAATGTCTCCAGAGATGGAGACTCCCCAACCTCTCTGGGCAGCCTGGCACAGGGCTCTGCCACCCTCCCAGCAAAGAAGTTCCTCCTCAGGGTTAGGTGGAACTTCCTCTGCTCCAGTTTGTGCCTGTGGCCTCTTGTCCTGTCCCTGGGCACCACTGAACACAGACTGACCCATCCTCCTGCCCCCACCCCTCAAGGATTTATCAGCACTGAGAAGATCCCCCTCAGTCTTCTCTTCTCTGGGCTGAACAGCCCCAAGTCCCTCAGCCTCTCTTCCTCAGAGAGATGTTCCAGTCCCCTCAGCATCTCTTTGCTGTCCCCTCTCCAGCAGCTCCCCATCCTCCTTGCCCCAGGGAGCCCAGCCCCACGCACACTATTCCAAATGAGGCCTCCCCAGGGCAGAGCAGAGGGGCAGGAGACCCTCCCTGACCTGCTGCCCACACTTCTCCTGACACCCCCAGGATGCTGTTGGCTTTCTTGGCCTGAGGGCACGCTGCTGCCTGAGGCCTGGCATACAAAACTGACCCACACTCTGTGCACCCCAGAACTTCTCTGGCTTTTATGAGACTACACAGCCTTGAGTGCCTTCAGCCCACCTAGGCCTGGGGCTGCTTTGGCTTCTTGATGTCCTGTGAGCTTTTCAGAGGGTCTGTGCTGACACAGCAACTGAAGGATAAGAAGAGCTCAAGGACTCCATGTCCCAGACCCTCTGGATACAGAGAAAATGATAACTGAGCTTTTAATCCAAAGTTTGGACATTCATGCTCACCGTTGAAGTAGCTGGGAGTGTCCGTGTGCCGGCTGCGGGTCAGCAGGTTGTTCCAGCTGAAGCTCTGTCCATCTGTCTGGCTGTTCCAGGAATGAATCCCAGAGCTCATAGTGTCCCTCAAGCTGTGAGAAGCCTTCATGGAGTTCTGCAGAAATAAGAGGTAAGTTTGTCAAAGGCTCCTAAAGAAAATGAGGTTGCATGAGATAAAGGTTGAAATAATCTCAGGAAGAAAGAAGGGTGGAAATCCACAGGGATGGGAGGCTGGGACCTGGGTGATTTAACGTTTCCCTGCCACCTAGAAAAGGGGATGAGTTGTGAGGCAACAGCTTCCAGCATAATGAGGTGTTCTCAGTAGTCAAAGCAATAGTCAGCTGAGGAGTTAGATGAGAAAAGAGGGTTTATCATAGAATCCCAGACTGGGCTGGGTTGGAAGGGACCCCAAGGATCACAGAGCTCCAACCCCCTGCCACAGGCAGGGCCACCAACCTCCAGGCCTGGAGCTACACAAGGTTGCCCCATCCAACCTGGCCATGAACACCTCCAGAACATCATGTGGAGTGACAGGAGAATGAAGGGTTGGATAAAATCCAAATGTCAGTAAGTGACAAGTAACAGACAGTAAAACCAGTTGGGGTACGTAACAACAGCCCCTACACTGCTGCAGTGCTTGGCAAAGCTCTCCTGGAGTCAGGGAAGGGCACCTGACATCATCAGTGCAGTGGTAAGTCCCAGCCAGAAGTCAAATTAAATGTTAGGGTTCATTATTAGGAGTAAACTTAATGAGAGCCCCATCCTGCTCTGCACAGCACACTGTGACACGGCTCCACACCGCACAGGGCTCTGCTGAACCCTCCTCCAAAGGCATTCCGGGGCTGAGCTGAGGAACAGAAAGAGGGAACAGAGATGATGATGAGGAAGGGCTCCTGTAGATGGCAGGCTGCACAGGCTGGCTCTGGCCCTGAAAACGGCGCTGGAGGGTTTGTGTCCTGCCCTGGCTGCATAGGGCTCACTCCGTGCTCTCACCAGTGTTCCCTGAGCTATGAACACCACGGGTAGAGCAAACAATTCCTGCAACTGAGTGTTTAAGGAACTTATGACCATGCAAGTCACCAGTATGAATGGGTTAAAAGACATTAACAGAGAACAGATAGGCTGGGAATGAATATCCAAGGGCAGAGTCTCTGTTCTTCTGCTTTATCCTTCTGGTCTTTCCCTAAACATCCCTTTAGTGGCTGCTGCCAGGAAGAGAACCCTGGGCTGTACAGTCATTTGGTGTAACCTGTCCTAAAACCACAGCATCCCAGACTGGTTTGGGTGGGAAGGGCCCTCAGACCCCCCAGTGCCCCCCTGCGATGGGCAGGGACACCCCCCCAGCCCAGGGTGCCCAAAGCCCCATCCAACCCGGCCTTGAACCCTGCCAGGGATCCAGGGGCAGCCCCAGCTTCTCTGGGCACCCTGTGCCAGGGCCTCCCCCCTCCCCGGAAGGATTTCTGCCTCCCAGCCCTTCTCCAGCTGCCCTCCTGCAGCTGAAGGCCATTCCCCTGGGCCTGGCCCTTCCTGCCTTGGGCACCAGCCCCTCTCCAGCTCTCCTGGAGCCCCTCGAGGGATGGGAAGGGGCTCAGAGCTCTCCCCAGAGAGAGCTCCTTCTCTTCTCTGGGCTGAGCCAGCCCAGCTCTCCCAGCCTGGCTCCAGAGCAGAGGAGCTCCAGCCCTCACATCATCTCTGTCGCTCCTCAGGACTTGCTTCAACAGTTCCGTGTCCTCCTTGTCCTGGAGACCCCCAAGCTGGACACAGCACTGCAGGGGGGTCTCCCCAGAGTGGAGCAGAGGGGCAGAATCCCCCCTCAACCTGCTGGTCCCACTGCTGGGGATGCAGCCCAGGACACAGGTGGCTATCTGGGCTGACAGTGTACAGTGCTGGGCCATGTTGAGCTTCTCACCCTTCAACCCTTGCAAGTCCTTCTCAGGGCTGCTCCCCATCCCTTCTCCACCCAGCCTGTCACTGTGCTGGGCAATGCCTTGATCCACGTGCAGGACCTTGCTCTTGGCTTTGTTGAACTTCATGCAGTTCATATGGTTCCATCTCTCCATCCTATCAAGGTCCCTCTGGGCAACATCTCAGCCCTGCAGCATGCTGACCACACCACACAGCTTGGTGTCATCAGAAATTTGCTGAGGGTGCACTCAATCCCACTGTCCATGTTGCTGACAAAGATGTTAAACAGTGCTGGTCCCAGTACTGACCCCTGAGGAACCCACTTGTCACTGGTCTCTACTTGGACATCGAGCCCTTGACTGCAACACTTCGAGTGTGACCATCCAGCCAATTCCTTATCCACCAAGTGGTCCATCCATCAAACCCATGTCTCTCCCATTTAGAGACAAGGATGTCATACAGGACTGTGTCAAGTAAGTCCAGGCAGGTGACAACAGTTGCTCTTCCCTCACCCACCAACGCTGTAACCAACGTGGTACGGTTCCTACGCTCAGCACTGCTTCCTCAGCTTCTTACTTCTGCACAGAGAGGGTCAAGGCTGGTGAGATTTTCCAGATCCAAACACGTGGTGCTTGCTGTGAGCATACAGCCCAGGAGAGCAACTGGAGGAGAGGGATCACTGCTGGCCAGGAAACAAGCTGAAGAACTACAGTCCTAAACACCCCTCTGTCTGAGACAAAGTTCCCTCCCAAGCACTGTCCAGCCAACTGGGCGTCAAAAAACAGCAACAACCATGAGAAACTCCAGATGTGCATCGGTCAGAGCTTCTCCCCTCCCCAGAAACACAGCTAGCAGCCATGTACTCACCTTCTCACTGGCATCCGACACGAAGGGGCTGTCGATGCTGAGACAGGACAGCATTTGCTCCTGCTCTTCCAGCGAGTAAGGCTGCGACAGGCTGTTCAGAAACAGCTCTGCAGGTAAGAGGAAAGAGAAGGAAGACATTTGTAGGGATTCCTTCCATGCCTCCTTGCTCTAGTCCCAGTTACTGCAGTTAATACCCAGAGCTTCTTCAGCATTATCTAACAAACACTGGTGTCAGTGTCCATAAAACACAACACCCGGTTCCTCTGCTAAGTGGAGGAGTTTGTCACCGCTGTGAAAATAGGGAAACAAAGCAGGAAAGGGCAGATGAATTGTGCAATGACATGCAAAATGCCAGGGACAGGACTAGCACCCAGAATTTCCCACTTCTTGTCTATTATGTCACTTCTCAGTCTTCTGTCTAGATCCATCCACGTCACTCTAGGGAAAGGTCAATCTTATGTACCCAACTCTTGCACTCAGAGTACCCAGATCTTATGAGGCTGCTGAAGATCCAAAGCTGTCTGAGAAGAATGCTGGATCTCAGCAACCCCCAAAATGCCATTCCTCAGCTCTGGGACAACAGTTACACTTCAAGCCACTTTTCTCCTAGCTTGAGGTTTTCAGTTTATCTACCATGGCTAGAAATTATGGGATTAAAATAGCAAAAGGTTGAGTTATACTGGGGCAATGGAACCAGACTAGTACTCCACTGATTTTCACATTGAACTTCCTACTGGGTTTCAAACTCTGGATTGCTGCTGGTAATCACATTTATTGGCTGGTGGCTACAGGGTTTCCAAGACCCAAAACCATTTGTGGGCTGATTTTAACTGTACTGCTTCATTTGACCTCTCCCATCCAATGGGCTTATTCTTTTAATAAAAGAGTTCTGTTTGAAAAGCTCTGATTTCACATGAAGTTGGGGCTGCAGACACCATGGGACAAGTGTGGGACACAAGGGGAGATGACCAGCCTCTTCTCAGTGTCTGTGGGGACAGGACAAGGGGCAATGGCCTCAAGCTGGAGCACAGGGAGTTCCACACCAACATGGGAAAGAACTTTTCCCCAGTGAGGGTGAGGGAGCCCTGGGACAGGCTGCCCAGGGGGTGTGGAGTCTCCTTCTCTGGAGAGATTCCAGCCCTGTCTGGACGCCGACCTGTGTGACCTGTCCTAGGGACCCTGCTTTGGCAGGGGGTTGGACCCCATGGGCTCTGGAGGCCCCTTCCAACCCCTGTGATTCTGTTTATGTGGAGCACATTAGCAGAGGCCTGAAACTGGCTGGTTTTGGAGAGGTTCCCACACCTCTCACAGAAGGTCGCTCCACCGTTCAGCGAGTGGAAGGAAATCCTGACCACTACTTTTGTAAGTGTATTTAATTAGCAAAGCACTACTAGTTTTGGTAATTTCAAGGAAGGCTGAGCAATTTGTGTAATGAGAGAGGAACTATCAACAAGATGACATCCTAGCTCAAAAACTACAAGTGTCAAAGAGGCCCAAAAAAAGCAGCTGTATTTTTATCTGGCTCTCTCAATTCAGGGCCTGGAACAGGCTGCCCAGGGAGGGGCTGAGTGGCCTTCCCTGGATGTGTTTAAAAAAAGGGTAGATGAGGTGCTCAGGGATGTGATTTAGCTTAGGATGGGAATGGTTGGACTTGATGATCTTAAAGGTCTTTTCCAACCTTGTGATTCTGTGATTCAAGCAAGAAGCTGAATTCCCTACATAGCACATCGCTTACCTATTTCCAGCTGCTGAAGCTCTTGTTCTGAAATGGTTGCTGCTTTCTCCACGTGGCTGCAGCTTTTCAGGGAGAGAGGAGTTGAGGAGAGAGGTGGAGGATCCCAGGTCTCGGATAACTCCTTGCACACGTTCCATGTGGTTCCCTCACCTCCCTCTGTCTGCTCCAGAGATGGTGGCGGTAGGACTGGGCTTGGGCAAGAAACTTTGACTGGTAGTTTTGGGTCAGAACTGGTCTCAGAAACTGGGCTCACGGTGGGGGACAGGGATGTCTGTGGGTGGATTTCTTTGTTCAAAGATAAGTGTCTGGGCTCTCTGTATTCACCTCTCCAGGGGCTTGTCACACCTCCCACTATAAAACCAAAAAGCACACAAACATTTATCAAATAAAGACACTAAAAAAAATAGAAGAGGTAAAAGTTTTCCTTCACACAAAGAGTTCCCCAACCATATCTTGCTGTAAAATGTCTTTAAAAGACAAAACCAGATCACCTCTACAAATTCTTGCTGTGTTACAGAACCTTCCAGCAGGATTAAGTTGAAATAAATGACAGACAGTCGTAGAGGCAAGCCTGGAGCACAGGTATGAGTTACAGGGCAGGATGCAGGAAACCTCCTCTTTCAGTCCTGCTGTGTACCTGGCTCTAGCTCCTTAGATGCATCTGACACACAGCTGAATGTGAGCCCAGCCACAGCACATGGCTTAATAAACCCACACAAAGCACGTCCTCTGCTTCAAGCCCGAAAGGAAGAGCGAGCACATGACAGCACACAGGAAACTGTAGTTTATTTGGGTGAGAAACACCCAGCTGTAGGCAGAAAGCTATCAACCCAAAAATCTCCATTGCCACAAGGCTGTGGAAATGATCCACCAAAGAGTAAAACATGCTGGGATTTCCCACAGGGCCACCCTGCCATAACTAGAGACTGGCCACTTTACCAGGAGCTTTAGATACAGGATATTTCTACCTTCTTCAAGGGCGACACTGGTCTTGGTTTTCAGTTCAGAGGCAGATGCTCTCTGAACAGGCTCTTTCTCCAGCCCCATTTTAATAATCTCAGCAGTGAGAGGGTTGCAGGAAGGTGGAATTTCCCTCAGAGGAGGTGGCTCTTTAGCGATCTGTGTAACAAACAGGAAGTGAAAGAGGTTAGACCAGAGAGGCTTCATTTGATTTCAGAAAGGTTCTTCCCACCCTGACAGCATTTCCAACTGAAATTACAGCATTAAATGAGAGACCTGAGCAGTAATTTTCTTACAGCTGAATGCTAAAAAGTCACACCCAGATCTCAAGGAGGATAGGGAAGGAACAGCCCTAACGTGTAAGAAATGACCAGCTTCCAAAGCAAGGTGGTCATTGTCTTAGAAGCCTGAGAGCCAGCCCTCCCAAAATGACTGTTCTCTACCTAGGTACCATGACTAACTTTGACTGGAGACCAGCTGGGTCACTTACCTTCAGGCAGAGTGGGTGATTGTAATACTGTGTCCAAGGGTGACACCCATTCAGCATGTGCAGCATCATACAACAACTGCTCCAGACATCCACCTTGGAGTCACAGCGCTTTCCCATCACCACCTCCGGAGCCATATGAGTCTCTGTGCCAGGCACGTAGTTCCCTAAAAGCATTCAAAGGAAAACTCACTGCATGGAAACTAGAGAACTGTTCCAGTGCAACTGCTGGGAAGCCTAGGGCAGCCTCATTGTCTTTGCAGTTAAAACAAGAAACAAGCTGCCTTAACCCAAAAAGCAGCACTGTACACTCTTATACACTGTCCAAAGGTGACATCTCCGTACCAGTCCCACCCCCCTTGTATGTGGAATGGGTATTAAATTTCCCTTCCAAGCAAATCTGGGAGGCAAAACACGATTCTTGGCATTAGAAATTCTTTCAAGAGCTGTGTTAAGAAGCACTATAAAATTTTACTACCCAAAAGCTGGTGAGGAATTTTGCTTTGGTGGAGGTCAGGATTCATCCCCAGCTATTTAGTGAGGTTACATGACAAGTCAGAGTTAGATCATTAAGTTTCAATGTGGTTTCATACAGGGACCAAACACTGAATGCAGTATGCTGACCTCATCTTCCAAAAAAACACACCTCCAGCCTTCTAGACTGGGAGATAAGGACCACCTTCCAAAGGGAAGTTAACTCTAGCTGTCAGTGGGATCTGATACCAATAAATGTGTCACTACGAGCAACGGTAAGTCTGGAAAATACAGTTGCTTGCAAATTAGCTGTATGTAAATGTTCAAGGAGAAAGAATGAGTCAGTAGTGCAATTCTTTAGAATTGCAGCAGAAAATCCTTACCTGTGACCAAGCACTTTCCCAGGCCGTCGGGGTGAAGGTGAGCGGAGTGACCGAAGTCGCACAGAAGAGCCCTGCTGCCATCATCAGACAAGAGCACGTTCTCCGCTGCCAGGGAGAAGGTTTTGCTTAGTGTCTCATGCTCACCAAGAAGGAAGAAAAGTCAAAAGCCCACAGAACTACAGCTTGTGGAGCTCAAACTAAGGTCTGTTGCTCCTATGGAGTGTCACTGGTTTAAGCAAGTACACAGCTTGAATTATCTCTACTCATGAGCTACTAATTACCTGCCCTGGAGATTCTTCTACCTCAGTGGTGGGACAAACAGCCTGTCAGACCCACCAACCACACAAAGAAATGGGACAAATATGACATGCCTAGCTGGTCAGAACCAAGTTAACCTCTGATCTCAAATGTAGAGCTGAAAATCCAGGAAATAACCTTCTGTCACTCGGTAACTTTATCTCCAGGCAGTTTGCCTCTTGAAAGAAAAAGGGAAGAACAAGGTGCTGTAAGTCCCATCCTACCTTTTACATCTCCATGGAGAATGTTTTGAGCGTGAAGATACTCCAAGCCCTCTAATGCCTGGCCCAAATAACTTAGGGCTCTGTCTTCTGGCAAGCAGCCGCTCTGTTTAATTAGCTGACCTAGCGAGCCACCTAAAAACGAATCCAGAGAGTCACTGTTAGCCTGTCTTTAAATTCTTCCCAGCATCAGCAGCATCCCTCACTGTTTCTGATGAAGAAATGAGACCTGCCAGGTCTGACAGCCCTTATCTTCCACCCATGGGTCTGTTGCTTTTGTTTATTCTTGAAACTGGCCTCTTTCATGAAGCCTTTTACTTAGTGTCAGCTTAATGGTGTTGCTTTGTATCAAAAGCAACTACACTGTGACCAGAGCAGACACTTCTAGGTGCCACTGATCACCAGCTGATTCTTCCCAGGCTGTGTTTTTCCAGCCAGGATCATGGAAAAAAGAGCATCAGTCAGGGAAGTGTCCAGGTTTGCTGGTACAGTATCCCCTGTTCCACTACAATGTGTTTTATACGGTGCCATGCAAATAAACATGAAAACCCAGCACCAGCAAGGTGTTTCAGTGAGAGTCTGCAGCTGCTGTGAAAGAGAGACACATCCTGGACCAGACCATGGGGCTGGAAACGATTCCTCCACCCTCCAGAAAGGCCATGGCTACAGACCAGATGGGTCACACACACCTACCCCAACCCACTCAGGAATTAATGCTAGCAACACTCTGGATACACCAGAGAATGAACAGATCTAAAATTGGGTCTGGAGGAAGAGGAGATCAATGTCCACTGTGTTCAAAAGTTACAATGGTGCTTCCATTATGGTTGCTCCTTCCTCACCCTCCATCAGCTTCATGAAGATGGTCACCCAAGGTCCTTCCTTCACAGCTCCATACAAGGGGACAACTTTAGGGCTTGTTATCGCAGCACACGTCGTTAACTCCTCTGCACGGAAGTGTTCCACCTGGACCTGGAGAAACAATGAAGAACCAGACAAAATTTGTGATGGATCCTGACAGAATCGTTCCTCAATCATGCCTGGCTCAGAGTGTCCCACAGTGTTTAAGGGCAGGGGCACAAGGACAACCTTTGTTACAAGAAATTGTGGGGACAGCAGTAAGTGGGAACACTCAGAACAGGGACTGTGAGTCTCTGAATCCTCAGTGTCTGAGTAAAGAGAAGATTCGTCAAAAAAGAGGCCAGGTTGCAACACCTCTGGCTTATGGCTGAGACTGGCAATCTTCAGGAGGAATCAGAGAATCCCCTGAGCTGGGAGGGACCCGTAAGGCCCATCGAGTCCCACAGGCCCCACACAGGCCCAGCCCAGGCAGAGCACGGCACTGAGGGCATCGTCCAGAGGCTTCCTGCCCTCAGCCCAGCTCGGGGCTGTGACCCCTTCCCTGGGGAGCCTGTGCCAGTGCCCGACCCCCCTCTCAGCACAGAACCTCTTCCTGACACCCAGCCTAAACCTCCCCTGGCCCAGCTTCACACTGTCCCCTCAGGTTCTATCCCTGGTCCCAAGAGAGAGGAGAGAGATCAGCACCCGCCCCTTCACTCCCCTCATCAAGAAGGCATGAGAATCATAGAATCACAGAATGTGTAAGGTGGGCAGGGACCTTCAGAGCCCATCTAGTCCCACCCCACAGTGAGCAGGGACATCTTCACTAGAGCAGGTCGCTCAGGGCCCCATCAAGCCTGACCTTGAGTGTCTCCAGGGATGGGGCCTCCACCACCTCTCTGAGCACCCTCTGCTAGTGATCTACCACCCGCAGAGTTAAGAACTTTTTCTTAATACCCAACCTAAATCTTCCCTTTTCAAGTTCAAAACCATCACCCCTTGTCCTACATGCAGTAGATACATGATGTCTCCCCTCAGCCTCCTCTTCTCCAGGCTGAACAAACCCAGGGCGTTCAGCCTCTCCTTGTAAGTCTTCCCCTCCAGACCCTTCCCCATCCTTGGTGCCTCCTCTGGACACTCTCCAATAGTTTCCTGACCCTCTTGTCCTGTGGCACCCAAAAGGTAATTTGTGAAAGGTAATTTCTGCCTCAGTTAAGAAGGTAATATTGACACCTGCAGATTTCATGAAAGGGGGGAAAAATATTAAGGGTGGTGGAGTATGTGGCAAAAATCAGACTCCCTAAATCAGGAGGGAATATGAAATATGGCCCCAAGCAGCAATCTACACCACCACCTTTTTAAGTGGTACTCAGCCCACACAGAAAAATGGTTAAAGAAAAACTCAATACACCAAGTTCAGTCAAACAAAATAAACCAAGAATTTGCTAAAGACCAGAAGGAAAACATGAGTCATTAAGATTCTGGTGGGAAAAGGATGTATCATGGTTCTTCACTGCCAACAATCCAGCTATCACTAGTTTCCTGTAATCTCAGGAATTTGGAGAGCAGGTGCTTACAACACCAAGCATGGTGAGAGGTTGGGTAGTCCCCTTCTGCCTAACACAGGCAAGGAGCAGAAATTGAGGACAGTGACTGATGTAAAATGATAAACATCATAGTATAAGTGTTCAAACTGCATGATGGAACTCACTGGTTTAAGGGTTCAATCTGAGAAGATTTCTAATGGACAGAAGTATCCTTTGAAATATCCCGACAGAAGGATTCTTTAAAATCCTCCAGTAATTAGGGCAAAAGAAATAATTACTGACATTTTAGAATCACAGGGGTTGGAAGGGACCTCCAGAGCCCATGGGGTCCAACCCCCTGCCAAAGCAGGGTCCCTAGGACAGGTCACACAGGTCGGTGTCCAGATGGGGCTGGAATCTCTCCAGAGAAGGAGACTCCACACCCCCTGGGCAGCCTGTCCCAGGGCTCCCTCACCCTCACTGGGGAAAAGTTCTTCCCCATGTTGGTGTGGAACTCCCTGTGCTCCAGCTTGAGGCCATCGCCCCTTGTCCTGTCCCCATAGACACTGAGAAGAGGCTGCCCATGTCCCCCTGTGTCCCATCATTCAGATATTGATAACCATTGATCAGATTCCCTCTCAGGCTTCTTCTCTCAAGGCTGAACAGCCCCAGCTCACTCAGCCTTTCCTCACAGGGGAGATGCTCCAGGCCTTTAATCATCTCCATAGCCTTCTCTGGACTCTCTCCACATCTTCCTTTTCAGCAGTACCACTCCTCCTTCCTGAAATCATACCCCACCAGTAACAACCATTTCTCCTCAGACTGTGTATCTGCAAAGGGGAAGTAACTTTAAGTAGTTACATACTGTCAGAAAATGAGCTGGTCATGTTGCCACAAAATTCCTCATCTAAAATGTGAGGATGCAAAACGTGAGCATGCAAATGCCTTCTGCATGCTTTAGATATCTTTGCTTCTATATAGCTGAGGAATGGTTAAAAAACTGGAGAAGCTGGCTGAGTGTCTCCACTTACATCTCTCCACAGGCAATAACATCCAGCTCTGACTGATGTAAACAAGAAAAACCAAACATTTCAAAATCAAAAAGCGCAAGTTCTGACTTTTTTTGCACATAATATTCCTAGCCAAACAACTTCCCACACACTTGTTGAAGTTCTCTATTGGAGTAATGAGAGAAAGATCAGTGCATTGAGGTGGTGGAACTACTCAAGTGTTAAGTTCAAATAAAACAGTTTACATCCTCAAATATTTGCATTATCACTGTGCCTTTCACCTCTGAGGCCTCCTCCTGGCTGCCTACAAGTCAATACCCTGATTATATCCCAATCTTTGGGTATATCAATACCTAAAGTATATCCCAAACGCTTCATACATCGTGTGACAATGCCATATCTTGGGGTACAATGGATTATTATGCCAACTTCTGGAAAAATACACCCCTTTTGCTGCATCTGTAACTGAATCACCACCTTCCAATGCACCAGGACTACGTATGATACTCACTGAGCAGATGAAAGTGCTCTCTGCTTCAAGTGCCTACCAACTGCCTTATGTTTTTCCTACTTTATTCCATTTTTCCTACTTATTTCCTTTTTCATCTCACCATTTCCAGCAGACGTGTCTTACAATGAGACTAGTTAGAGAAGCAGACATCTCAGAACCATTCCACCCTGCAGCCCCAACAAGCACACTCAGAACCCCCCTGAAATCTCCGCTCCCTTGGCCTGTCTCAGCATGAAACCCAAGATCACTTGGGCAGCACGCTTCAAAGGCCAAACCAACCTATTTCTGACTGCTAAGCTTGACTTCCTATGCACACACAGGTTCTCCATCTGCTTCTTCTCTCCATGCCATCACCTCAAAGTGTTTCCTTGGTCAAAACCACAGCAGCATTTCACTGTGATGGTACAGTAAGGTACAGTCCATGGCAGCTGGAAGGAGAAGACCTTTTCTCCATACACGTTCTTATATCAGGAACTCCCTTTGTCACACATAATTACCTTCTTGGCAGCACACTGAAATCCTGTCTGTTTGTCTTCTATTTTGTATACTTCTCCAAAGGAGCCGATGCCCAAAGAACCGTGACACTTGGTCCAATGAACCTCTTCTCGGTACTCATAATCCACTGGCTTTAGTTTCTGGAAGTTAAAATCAGAAAACAAGATGAAGCAAGGAAAGAAACTCTTGAGCCAACATTTTCAGGAAAAGCACAATGGAAAATGCTGCACCTCTCTAAAAATCCCTGCACAGAATTACCTCTGAGATGAAATGATATGGGAGGACCCACTGGATTTCTGTTTGGTCTAAACAAGTGCACCTCACTACTGTAAAGAAAAGCCACTGGTATTTGGCTAGCTTTGGAGCTCCAAACTATCTATCCCCTTCACAGCCAGGACATAGCTACAAAGCTAAATCCTACAAATAAAACAAGACTCACATGACTAAACGTAGACATCTGTGTGTGAGATAAACCTTTTTTATAGTCAGTAGACTGAGAACTTAGCCAGGCAGGTAAGTGACACCCTGAACTCCACCGACAGCACTGACAGGGCCACACTGATTCCAGAGAAAAGTCCTCTAAGAGGAGTTGGAGGTGGTGAGAGAGAACTGAATTCAGAAGAAATGAATCATGCCTCTAGGATTCACATGCATTTGCTATGCCCTGCGTTCAGCTAGGGACAATGGGAGAGTTGCTGGCTTCCTACCAGAGGCAGCAGACATGCTCTGGGCACCTTCACTGTCTACACATCCTGGTTTCTGTCTGTGTCACAGTCCAGGCCATCTATAGCAAATAAATTATTGCAGCCTGTTCACCTGAAGGGACTGGGTTCTTTCACAGACACACGTGTCTGAAGAATGACTAAGCACAGAAACGCTTCTCGTAGACAAGCAGGAATGCTTCCAGAATGAGCAAACAAATTAGAGCCACCAGTCTAAGACAGAGGTTTAGATACTTCAAAAACCCAAACCTGTATCTTGAACTGGCAGTCTTAAACCTCATCAAGAACTGCTCAGAAAATGCAGTCTTGTTACAGAAGCTAGCACGTGGATGCAGATTATTTCTCCTCTGAAGCCCTGGAGAAACTCTGCCTTGCACGACATGAGTGTGTAGGGTCAGGAGATCACCTCATTAAGTAGCACGCCTTCATTTTCATCTGCTTCATGAAACTGTTCCTTCAGGTCCAGACCACCTCCTCTCCAGGTCTTGGCTAGGCTGGCTAAATTCTGTGGTTCACCGAGGCTCACGCTCCCCTTCAAGGCATCTACCAAGTATTCTTCCACAGAAATCTTGTCTGAACTGGTTTTCATGGACTGGTTAACGCCTTTGGAGAAACTATATTCTAAGTTTAGGCCAGATAAGTGATGTTCACTGTCTTGACAGTTGAGATCACCATGAAAGTAGGTCTCCAGAGCATTCCGTTTCACGGCACGGAGAGGACTGTTCAGGTGTGGGAAATGAGGGGGTATTATGTTGTAGGGAAAAGGATGGAGAGTTTCAGGCTGTGGAACACTCTCCCTCTGATAGTGCCGTTTCCAAACATGATTAAGGCACTGAATAGGGCTTATCAACTTGTGCAGTTCTGTTTTGTATTGGCTCCTTGGTGAATGGAGTTTGCCCGTGGACAGGAGTTTCTCAGGTTTCTCAAAGGGCAGCGGATCGTAGAACAAGTCCTTGTTAAATTCAGAACCCCAAAAACTGTTTCTGTAAAGTGTGTTTTGGTGTGATTCATCCTCCTAGAAAATAAAACAGAAAAGCTGAGCAGGAACCTCAATATAACCACCCAAAATTCAACCCTGCATTGGTAGGAGTTTGCAGGACAGAAGGAAGGTTTAAGGATTCTCACCTGGACGGGAATTGGGGTGCAGCTCTCTTGTTCTGGAGTTCTGGGACCTCGCCTCCCAGCAGTCACTGTTTGTATTTTCAGCTTGGATCTTTTCTTGTGCCGTTTCTTTTTGGTCTTCCCACGGTGTCTCCCCCTCCAGGAGGTAGGTGCCATCTTCCCCTCCGTTGCATGGGCCACATTGTTTGGGATTTGATCAAGACTGTCTGACCGGCTATTGGAAACCAAAAGGCATGAAGTCTCTTAGATCTGACGGTGAAAGCACATCTCCAGTTAACACTGACCCACACAACAAGAACAAGAATTAGCAATTCTGCCTCCTGAGATTTAAAGGATAGGACTCTTGCCTTCTAATTGTAGCATTTTTAACTTCAATATAAAGACACAGCAGCATGCCTGGCATTGTAAGAAAGAAACACAGGGAGAAACAAAGCATTGGGTCTCCAAGTATATGCAAATTCCACAAGGAACAGCAAGACTAGCTGGCAAAGTGGAGGGAAAAGCCCTGAAGGTCTCCAGGGTCTTTTGAGAGAGTTTGTGCCTGTGACTTACTGTAAACACAGAGATCATGTACAAACAGGATCTATTTTGTAAAAATTGTGAAAATTAATAATAGGTGCTCATAATAGAAATGTCTGTTTGGAAGAAAAATAGGTTGGGCACTAAAGGGAAGGGATGACTAAGTGCACTCAAGTGAAAGAGGTTCAAAAAGCCAAACCATCCTGGTGTGTATAGCTTGATACTGTGCTGTGATTCCCAGGGAAACACAAAGCAGCACTGGCCAATGCACCAACCAGGGGCTGTACAAATGGATCTCACTCTCAAGAGGAACATTTCCCTACAGTTATTCAATGCTAATTACAGCAGTTACTTATTTTTTAATCGATTTTTTAGGAGAAAATGGGTTATTTGATCTTCAAATGAGGAAATCATAATCCTTCTGCTGATCCACAGGGTATATCCTCCGCCTTTACTGAGCAGTGATGCAGTTCACAGCCAGCATTGCTCTCTACAGCTTTTCCTACTTTTCCATCTTTTTCTACACCTAGGAGAGTTCTAGGTGATGGCATTACCACATCACCTTGAGCCTGAACACAGAGCTGGTGTGTGCTCCACACAAACGCTCTAAGAAACAGATCACTCCACATTTCTTCAGTTAAAGAATCACAGACTCACAGAATCACCAGGTTGGAAAAGACCTTTAAGATCATCAAGTCCAACCATTCGCTGTCCTGTGCTAAACCAGATCCCTCCTCATCTCCCCATGTGTTAAACACATCTAGGGATGGTGACTCAGCTCCTCCCTGGGCAGCCTGTTCCACACCCCCACAAATCTGCCAGGGAAGAACTTTTCCCTCACATCTGAGCTGACCCTGCCCTGGCACAGCTTGAAGCCATTTCCCCTTGTCCCATCTCCTGTCCCCTGGCTGAAGAGACCATCACCCACCTCTCTACACCCTTCCTTCAGGTAGTTGTAGGCAGGGATAAGGTCAAAGTTGGTTCATGGGACAACGTCATAACAGCAGGCAACGTCAAACCCAACATGTCAAACCCCACCTGTCAAACCCCACACCTCACAGAATCACAAGCTTGGAAAAGACCTTTGAAGATCATCAAGTCCAACCATTCTCATCCTAAACTAAACCATATCTCTAAGTACCTCATCTACTCTTTTTTTGAACACATCCAGGGAAGGTGACTCAGCCCCTCCCTGGGCAGCCTGTTCCAGGCCCTGACAACAAGGCCAGATCTGGTGTCTCCAGCCACTGGAAGAGAGGCAGCATGGAATTCTGTATCCCTGTTACCCACTTCAAAGGGGCACTGGAGCTGCTTGGTAAAACCCCAGTGCTCAACAGAGCTGCAGTGTGAGCCCCAACAGGGAGCATGTGCTTCAGGACACTCTCAGGAAAGCAAGTCCCAGGCCCCTATTTTACCACTGCAACTGTTACTCTCCCTTTATCACTTTCAGCTTCTCTTCACAACTCTCTCAGGGATGCTGTCATTAAGTCTTCTCTCATCCCCTTTTGTTTGTCCTCCCCAGAAACAAAGTAGTTCCTTTTTCTCAGGACTACTTCTAGCAGCAGCCCAAGTTTCCCCCAGCTTTGCAAAGGGGATGGTAAAACATGGTTTCAAAAGCATCAGGACAGTTCAGTTAAAGAGACTGAAAAGTTCCCCCTGGATCCTTCTATTGCAAGTTCATAAACCTCTAAAAAAAATCACTTGGTCATTTCAATACAACCTTGGCCCCACAGAAAGGGAGGGAAAAGACAACAAGGGATGGTAAATCAGTGGGCACTGACAGTAAGACATGGCAAGGGGGGTTGATGAGTGGTTTGTGCTTAAACCTGTATTTTCTCCTAACACAAAAAGGTTTTGAGGAAGATGTTTGGGGAAAGATGCACTCTTCCTGAGCCTCAGACAGAAAAGCTAATTCAAACAGGAGTGCTTTTGGAAAAGTTGTTGTAAGCACATAGAGCCAGGGCAGTTTGGAACAAGCCAGCACACACAGCAGAGGAGGGGGTATCCATGTTGCCAGGTTTCTCACCTGTAACGCTTACTGTGAGCAATGAAGGATCTCTCTGACACAGTGGGGCTGAACTCCTGACTGTTTTCACCTGTGTGAAAGAAAACAGGATCACCACATGTCTTCAGTATCAGGCAAAGTGTCACCTCATAACAGGAGACCAAGAAAGAACTCTTACCAACTTGTTAAACCCAACGGCCATCCAGACAAATCACCACACTGTCATGTACAGAGCATCCACCATCAGAGCATCCACGCTATGTTCTTCCTTCCCCAGCACAGGATGGCTTCCCAGCACTGCCATCTCCCAATCCCCCAGTTCTTTCCCACCTGAGACCTTCCTTTTGTTTTATTTCTCTCCCCACCCATTTAAAAACTCCACTGTTCAGAAGTCAGCCAAGAGAGATGACAGAGGTCATCTACCTAGCAGGACAGAGCTATCTACCCAAAGCAGCTAGGTGCTGCTCTGTTATTTATGTTATTCAGTGGATGCTGCCACATTATTAGGAGATTTCATGAGCTTCCTAAATAGAGACTGGGATGTGTCATCAACTCCACCCCGCTCAGGCTTACAAATAGATTTCAGCTCAGCTCTCCAGGAGTGCAAAGGGAGTGAAATCTCATCCCACGTTACACATTCCTTTTTCTCAATGAAGAGCAGGCTGCCCTGCTACTTACATTCTGCTTGGGCAATAATAGAAATTGATGCACAGCCTCCTTCTGTTTCTTCTTTTGCTGTTCCTTTGGTGATTACATCATTCAGGATTTTCCACTGACTGTGAAAGATGACCTTCTTTGAATCTTCTACTTTACAAACACTGCTCTGCTTTTCACTCGCTGTCTCGTTCAGCCCCTTAGTAGCAGTGAGCTCCTTCTTGTGCTTGACAGCTGGATCAGGAGCTCCCTGGCACGTAATTCCCATCACTGCCATTTCCCAGGTTCAGAGAGTCACTAGGTAAGAGCAAAAAACCAAAGCAAAACACTTATTAAAATACTTCACAGGTAGAAGCAGCTTCAAGTTCCTGAGAAATCAGAGGCTGTTTATCAATTTGAAGGTATCAGATTAATAAATAATTTCAACCAAACTGAGGTCCTGCCCAGCCTCAGCACGGAGCTGAAAGGAACACAGACTGCCAGCTCTCCATCCCTGACTTGTACCTCTTAAGGTCTAAATAACCCAGGTTATTTTTAGTCTATACAGGTTTCAAAGGTATTTCTTGGTATATTCCCTTAGCTTAAATACAGTGAAACAATATAGAAAAGGGAACTCTTGTTCTAAACAGGAATAACATTCACACACACACACCCAAATTAAAAAAGAGAAGACACAAAAGACTTTCTCATAGAGGAATTACACTGTGCTCTCACACCACACGAAACAGCCATAAAACCCTGCTGATTACTTTCTTCCTTGTACTCAATCATCCTTAAATCCATTTCTCAGTTTTCCTTCCCATAATACAAGGCCAGGCAATCAGCCTCCCATACAGCACCCCTCACTCACTCCCCTTCCTCCCCCTTAATCACCAATAACTTTTGAAATACTTGGTGAAGCCTGACAAAAGCACAGCTCTCCTGGTGTGTGGGCCTGATGCGAGCCAGGACAGCGACGGTGCTGGAAGAGATGATCCCCGATCCCTGATCCCCTCTGCTTGGCAGCAGCTGACCAGTCAATCAGCACGGGCTGCTAGCTGACCAGTTAGCCTAAATGTAGCTCCCAACAAGTCCCAGCACATGCCAAATCTTGGCCAATTGGCAGTGCAGAGGAAGGTGGAAGGGAGCCAGGGGTGGAAAGGGAGAAGCATGAAGAAGCGTGGAAGGAAGGCACCGCGGGACAAGACACAGGGGTATTTGTGAGGTGGGAACAGGAATAAGGAGGGTCAGGAGATCCTGACAACCCCAAGTCCACAGGAAGCGATGGCTTTGGTTTAGCCCCTCATCCCCTCACCTTGGTTTCTGGGAAAGGTAAAACACAGGTGTTTTCACAGAATCACAAGGTTGGAAAAGAGCTTTAAGATCATCAAGTCCAACCGTTCCTGTCCTGTGCTAAACCAGATCCCTGAGCACCTCATCTAACATTTTTAAACACACCCAGGGAAGGTGACTCAGCCCCTCCCTGGGCAGCCTGTTCCAGGCCCTGACAACTCTTTCAGGGAAGAACTTTTCCCTCACATCTGAGCTGACCCTGCCCTGGCACAGCTTGAGCCCATTGCCCCTTGTCCCATCTCCCGTCCCCTGGCTGAAGAGACCATCACCCACCTCTCTACACCCTCCTGGCAGGGCAGTGGAGGTGGGGAGAAGGTCTCCCCTCAGCCTCCTCTTCTCCAGGCTGAACACCCCCAGCTCCCTCAGCTGCTCCTCAGAGGATTTGCCCTCCAGCCCCTTCCCCAGCCTGGTTGCCCTTCCCTGGACTCGCTCCAGGACCTCAATGTCCTTCTGATGCTGAGGAGCCCAGAACTGGACCCAGCACTCGAGGTGCAGCCTCCCCAGTGCCCAGTGCAGGGGCACAATCCCCTCCCCAGACCTACTGGCCACACTATTTTTGATATAAGCCAAGATGCCATTGGCCTTTCTGGCCACCTGGGCACACTGCTGACTCATATTGCCCCTTGGCCTGGGGGTTACTTCCTGGTGCCAGTCCTCTCACAGCTCAAGTAGAAAACCTTAAAATGAACATTTTCATCATTAAACAACCTGTGAGAATGCAGAAGCCTTGGCAAACACATCCAGGTGTCAAGTACCATGAACCCAACATAAGATGAGGCAGGACTTTTGAACAGAGGCCAGTAAAAACAAGATTTTAGAGCTGTTGGAGGAGCACATCTTTGAGGCTCATCAGTTTAAATCTGCGCCAGGGAGTTTCTTTTCCTTTTTTCTTTCCTTTCCAGCCGTCCAGCCCAAACAGCTGCCTGGGGGAACAGGACATTTAACAGGCTTCTGGCAACAGGGCACTCAATCAAACAAGTCTAGTGGGTGCTGGGTGCCGAAAGGGCCACCAAGGAGAGGAGGAGGGAGCCCTTTGGGAGCCAAGTGCATGAACCTTGGTATGATGTGTAAATGAGTCACCTAACAACCTGGCAGGTAGACAAGGAAAGTCAACAATGACCACATTCAGGGGCTAAACAGACAACAGCTGCTGTGCAAAAGAAGTGCTGGTGACAGTATCCCACTCATTACCACGACCCGCTCCCTCTCCTCTACAGAAATTATGTCAAATCTCAGTGCTGTAAAATAATCCCTTGGAGCAGTAGAAAGGGAGCATGCCAGATGACTAACCCAAGCCACCAGTGACCAAACTGACAAGTTCAGAGCTATTTTTATACTCACTTTCTCCTGATTTGCATTAACTCTGTCTCTCCTTGCCCTCCCCTCACCTTCAAGGACCTTCAAGGTCTGCAGTGCAAAGCCATCCCCACTGCCAAAAAATACGTAATTCTACAAGTCACTCCTCAGTTTACTTAAAAGACAACAGAGGGAGGGGAGAAGCAGCATTGCAAGTCCTTGTTGCCCTCTGAAATGGAAAAGAATAACAAGGAAATATTACTGAGATTAAAGTCAACAAAACACATACCTCACTGGCTGACTTAAAAAAGAGGTAGCTATTGTAAGCAACATCCTCTAACACAGCAGTCACCTGCACTCAGACAGTTTAATGTGTGACTCAGGCCTACAAGGCTGTGTAGGCACAGACACTGCAAGCCCAGCCCTATTAAACTGTTGCCTCACGATTTTCAGGTCTTTATAAGAATCAACCCCCCCAACTATTTCTATAGCAGGGACAACAAAGTGTAATGGACAGAAGTTGGGATTAAAAAAATAAATAAATCACATCAGAACTTCTAAATCGTTTTTGAAGCATGGCTTCTGAAGCTACACATTCAGAACTGAACAGGCCAGAGTCACAGAATCACAAGGTTGGAAAAGACCTTTAAGATCATCAAGTCCAACCATTCCCATCCTAAACTAAACCATATCCCTAAGTACTTCATCTACCCTTTTTTTGAACACATCCAGGGAAGGTGACTGCACGCTCAGAAGGGGTGGAAATCCATGGCAAGACAAGGGGGAATGGATTAAAGCTACAGGAAGGAAGGTTTAAATTAGATATCAGGGGGAAGTTCTTGACAGAGAGAGTGGTGAGGGGCTGGAACAGGCTGCCCAGAGAGGGGGTGGGTGCCCCATCCCTGGGGGTGTTCAAGGCCAGGTTGGATGGGGCAACCTTGTTTAGCTCCAGGCCTGGAGGTTGGTGTCCCTGCCTGTGGCAGAGGGTTGGAGCTCTGTGATCCTTGGGGTCCCTTCCAACCCAGACCAGTGTGGGGTTCTATAAATCCAGACAGGAGCACAGGGTTTGTAGGCCTCATTAATTTAGACGTAGGCACTTGGTCTTGCAGGCCCAGGCCCCCTGTGCAGCCCTTCTCAGGGGAGCTCTTAGATAAAAGGGAGCCTTGGGAGCAGTAAATGGGTACCTGAGCTTCCACTGCAAGGCCACTAAGAATGGGATTTACCCACATGAGACATGCCGGAGCTGCGGTTTCGGCTGCTATTTACTTGCCACCACTCCAGGATGAGCACAGCTTCCTGTACAGACATAAGTTACGTAGGTGCAACACGAGGAGCTTCAAGCTATTGAGCTGGAGAAGGTGGTTGTTTTGTACCCCAAACTGCTGCTCTGGTTTTCAAAAACTCCTCTCCCCTCATCATCCAAGTCCCTCAGATTCAACCCTAATTCTCCATTTCAGTATCCCTGCCTCTCTTCCTTCTGCAGATGTGTGTACGGGCTCATTATTTTCAAGGAGGAAAGGGGAAGTGGGGTTAATGATGCAGTAGATAAAAGCAAATACTACACCCCTAACCCACAACAGGCTTTTGCTAGCAGCGTTAAAAAGCTGCTTGCTCCTTATCTTCACTAGGGCTTTACACTCACCTCTGGTTAACTAATGTTAGTTGTCACTGCAGTAAAAAAGAAAGCACGTTTTTACAGCATGAAAGCCAAACAGTAGCAGTTGTGCTCTGGAGGTACTGGTCTGATGGCAGTGACAACTCCTCCCTCAAATCAAGCCTGTGCTCCGTGAGAAACTAATGAACTGGATAATGTCACCCAAGACTTGTAGGGAGTCAGAATTAAGGAGAGGCTCAAATGTTATTAATAAGAGATACCCACGTGCTTTCTCTTCCTTTAAAACATCCTCCCTCCACCCTTCTCTAAACGAGTCCCTGTTCACCCTCTTCAGCTCTTCCATCTCAACTGGAAGCTATTTGTAGCAGGGACCTTCAAAGAACATCCCCATGCTTCATGAAGTTACTATCTATATAGGAAGAGAGACTCATAGCTGGAAAAAAGCAATGCAAATCCCTCTCCAGCACTAAAACACTCTACAGCACACTGTGGCATGGGGTCCTGCTTGGTCTGCCAGGGTCAAATCTCCCTCATCAATGGATTTTTGGAGAAATTCAGTTAATGTTTTATGGAGTAGCCCATAGATTTTGTTAAAATAAACTCAGAAAAGAGCTTTAAAATATACATAAGGCTTCATAAGTCAGCTTCAAAGTATGCAGATTTCCTCTCCCAGTCTGAGTGCACCAGTTTCACGCTGACATTTAGTTAAATGAAAAAAAGAAAAGAGAAAAAAAAAAATCATGTTGTCTCAGTGAGGTTTCCCACTTCCTTTTTGAGGAGAGTTTTATGAACAAGGCATTAACTTAGGTTAACAGTGCCTTCTCTTCTGCAGCTGCTCTGAGTTTATTGAAACAACACAACTAGGATTTTAGCAACGCTGCTTCACTGACCATGACAACAAAGCAGCAGCTGGGAAGAGCCAGGAATTTTATGCATCACTACAGCAGGGAATGTTGAATGGATAGAAGAACATACACCTTTTTTGGGGACCTTCAGTCCCAAAAACTGTCAGCAGGTATCCAAGAAAGTGCCAAGTCTGTGGCCAAAAGAAACCATCCAGACTATAAGCCACAAAATCATCAGAGAGATGTAAAAACCCACAAGTTTCACCAAAGAAAAAACCAAAAGATGCCACTTGTTAAAAAGAAATAAATAAAATAACCACACTAGAGCTCTGGTTTGGGGTCCAAGGAGCAGATATATATGTAAAACTCCTTCCAACCCCTGGCACTGCTTCCTTTTGTCCCTATCTCCTCGCTGTTGTCTTTCTCTCTGCTGGGATGCTATCGATGAGCTTCCTTGCCTGCCCACATTTCAGATGGAACTGAAATTAAGCCAGTTCCGCTTTCGGCTGTGTCAGTTTAAGGCATATTATTGTACCATGGGCCTGGGGTGGTTATTTAAACAAGTTCACTGCTGTCAGCAAGGAGAAGTTTCAATTTGTGTCAGAAGTGACTTTAAAAAGTCATAGCACTCAACACAACCCCCCCCCCCCCCCGCTTAAAACACCCTTAATGCCAATTTAAGTTAATATGTTTAAGAGGAATAAAAAGACTTCCCTTGCGTATCTAAGTGATCCAAAGTAAAAATAAATAGAATGCCTGACTGATTAAAATACTGGTGAGTCAGATCACCAGTTGCTATTCCAGGATTCTCACAGCCTTCACCTCCTCTTCTCTAACCAGTGTTATCCATCTGTCTGTAAAAGGGGCCCCTGTGCAATCCTGTCTGGTTCCTCTTGGTCTCTCCTGTATTGCCAAGTGCTGCTGCACGTGGGTTTACCTGAAGATCATCAGGGAAAGCTAAACCTTCTCCCTAAACCACAAACCTTCTCCCTACACCATAAACCTTCTCCCTAAATCATAAACCTACCCCCTAAACCACCACCGAGCTGCCTCTCGCTGTCAGCCTTACGTTCCTGAGTAAGTTGTGTTACAAATGATAATAAATATGTAAACATACTCTTTAAAGTGGGTTGATAGTAAATACTTCAAAATCCCATTTCAGGGATTACTGTAAACATCAGGATAATGAGCTTCAACTGCCTTCTGAGTTGCCAGACAGCCGTATATTGCAATAGTTTGGTTACAAAGTCTGTAGGAAAATATTTGCCTGGGTTTAACCATCAGCAGAATTTCTGAAAGTACCTAAACACGCCTATCTTCATTTCCTCAAGTGCAAGCCTGAGTACAACACGCTCCTTAACAATGCTTTTCACGTTGTTGAACAGAGATATGAAATAGCAGCATTTACCCTGAGTTTATAAACATCACCACGAGCCCATTCATTCAAAGCAGTGGCTAATTTTTCCGAGCTGCTTTGCAAACAAGTTACAAGAAAGCATCAGAAGGAGGTTTTGCTTTCCGGCCTGGCTCAGCTGTTCCCACGCAGGCTTTCAGGACTCTACTGATTATTAACGACATCCTGATTTTTAAGACCCACTTGTGGAGTGAGGCCATTTCCTAAATTGTAACGAGATGATATAATAAAGCACCTAAATGGACAACTTCCAACAACAACCACAAACACAGGGGAAAATCAAGCCAGCAGGACGGGGGTTTTGCTGGTTATTACAATTCATCGCTTTGAGCCTAAGTCTACAAGGAAGCAGGCAGGCCAAAATGCTAGCCAAAGGTTTAGTCTAACTCAGTAGGAATAGAAGATTAGATAGAAATGCTTGATCTATGATTGGTGCCACATACCCAGTTATGATTTAAAGCTACAAAGCAGAAATACGGACTGACCGGAGTCATTTCTAACTGTCCAGCCTGAGCAAACTCCCACGAGACAAACTGCCACATTCATTACAGACACAACTGCCTTTTAGACAAGATGAAGTCCATACTCCTCAGAGCTCAGGGCCCTGATGGATGATCAGCAAAGCCCAGCTTCCTACAGACCAGAGTCCTGCATGGCTAGCCCTTATAGAGCTCTTTCTGGACCTCCAACGCATCCTCTTCATCTCCCTTCCTCAGCACCTCCAGACCTTTCCCTAACTCAGGTATTTCTCAGTCCAACCCAGCTGGTCTTCTTGGAAATGGGGATTTTTCCTGTCTCCCAGACCTCTGACCCCCTCTCTCCACTGATAGATTTGACTGACACTTGCCAGCAAACTTTCTAAAGTCACAAAGTGAAAACCAGCACACTCATATTCGCCTCCTTCCTTTCAGCAGCCAGAGTAATAATTAGGTACCACACTGATGTTACAACAAACCCTCAGCTCCACCGTTGCACATTTAACTCTGAAATAAGATTCAGGACAGACAGTGGCAAAGCTCATTCACTCCAACAACGCTGGATCAAGTCCCACTGGTTGGGTTTTTTTGGTTGTTATATGTTTGTTTGCTACACTCCTCCTTCACAGCATGCTATACAAAGATTCACTCTCTTATAGCAGTTAAAATTTAATAGTTAATAGCAAATTACTCACTCCTAAGGAATCCGGTAGCTGTGCCAATGAGAGATTTTTAACTTTGTTAAAATGCAATAAAGCAGCAGGCTACAGAGAGAGAGATTTCAAAGCCAGATTCGATTATTCTTATCAGCAATGTCACAGCAAAGAAGATGCCAGTTCTTACTCATAAAGAGTCCGGAAAGCCGGTTGAAAAAGCAATTTAGACGTTGTTTATGGACACGAGTTTCAGATCGCTGCCTCTTCAATGCACGAAGCACTGAACACATGTTTCTAATGCAACCGAATAAAATAAGACAGGAAGCATCTGAGATCAACCACAGCAGCAACTTATTAATCAGCAAAGAAGCATTTTAACCTTTTGCCAGAAGAAGCAAAAGAAGAAAGAAGTCACGTCGGAGTGAAGCGCTGTGGTGAGATGTGCAAGGCAGGCGCACGGGCAGTTTAACCGAACTCCAGATCTGATTCAGTTGTATATTTTGATTAGCTGAGCTCAGGCCGGCCTTCTCCTCCTCCTCCTCCTCCTCCTCCCTCCCCGGGGATGGCTTTGCAAAGCGGCACTTAGCAACACCCGAGTACCACGGCAAAGGGCTGCGGCTTCACCTCGTCTCTCCGGCGAGTCGCTCCTCCGTGACAGGCGCGGCCGGCGGGGAACCGGGGAGCTCAGGACCAGAGGAGTTTCCGAGCTGGAAAGCGACATGCAGGCTTTAAACGCGGGGAAGCCTCGGCGCTCCGCGGGGACCGCGGGCAGCGCCTGCAGGCGGGGGAGGGCGGCTGCAGCGGAGCCCGTTAGCCGGTGGGTACCGCTCCAAGCTCTCCCAGTACTCTCAGGAGGTCAGGGCCCGTCCCGCGGCGGGTGGGCTCCCATCCCGCCGGGGCCGGGCAACGTGCAGCGGGCTCCCTCGCTCCCTCCTCCCGCCGGCGACCGCGGAAGCGGCGGCAGCCGGCAGCGGGCTCCGCCAGGCCCCGTGGTCCAGACGCGCTCCGCGCTCCCCGGCCCGAACGCCGCTCCCCAGATCCCGCCCCCGCTGCGGTGGCCGGACGCGGCCCGGCCCCGGCTCTCCTCCGTTCCGCGCCCCCCGAGCGGCCGTACCCACCGCTCCAGCCCGTCCCGGCGCGGCGCGGCGCGGCCCCTCAGGCCTCCCCAGCGGCACTGCGCTGACAGGCGGCGGCTACCGCAGACTCCGCCCCTCGCCGAGCGGCTCAGCCAATCAGCGCCCCGCCTCGCCGCGTGACGGCACGCCGCTCCCGCCCACGCCTCCCCGCACGCGCTCCGCCCCGCCCCGCCGCGCCCCGCCCCTCCGCCCCGGCCTGTCCAACCGCCACCCGGCCCCGCCTCGCCGGCTCGCAGGGAGCTTCGCGGCCCCGCCGGGCCCGGGGAAGGCCGGGGGCGGGCGGTGAGCTGCCGGGGGCGGCTTGGGTTTCCCAGAAGCGGGCGGGGCTTCCTGCCAAGCATTCTCCGACCTCCTTCCCCCCCTCCCCCGTTTCCTCCGGGCGCCGCCGCCGCGTTACGCATGCGCGGCCGGCCGGGGGTGGGGGGGGCGCCGCGAGGGGAGCGGCGCGGAGTGCCCAGTGCACAGGCGCGGCGGGAGGGGGCGGGGTGCGGGCGGCGGTGGCCGTTAAACGGCCGCGGGGCTCGTCACGATCGTTCCCGGCCTTGGTTGTGTCCGGTGTCTCTGTCTCTTCTCCTCGCCCCCTCAGACCGCCGCGCTCGGTGGGTCCGCGGGCTCCTTCCCCAGGCCTCGCCTCAGGAGCGGGCTGCAGCCGCGCTGGCCTCTGGCCTCGTAAAGCGGCCGCCTCGGTAGCCGCCTCCCCGTGCTGCCGGGGCTCGGTAAGGGCGGCGGTGTAAAGCCGTGTGAGGCTTTCCGAGCAGGCTGCGTGCGGTGGTGCCGCCGGAGTGCGCCGCTGCGCCTGAGGGGGCCGGGCCCGCGGTGGGGCTCTGCCTGCCCGCTGCTTCTGCCGAGCCTCATGGGGTCTGTGGCTTCCTGACGAGGGGAGCGAAGGGGCAGTGCTGATCTCTCTCCTCTCTTTGGGGACCAGGGATAGAACCTGAGGAGACGGTGTGAAGCTGGGCCAGGGGAGGGTTAGACTGGGTGTCAGGAAGAGGTTCTGTGCTGAGAGGGGGGTCAGGCGCTGGCACAGGCTCCCCAGGGAAGGGGTCACAGCCCTGAGCTGGGCTGAGAGCAAGAAGCGTCTGGACGATGCCCTCAGTGCCGTGCTCTCGCTGGGCTGGGCCTGTGTGGGGCCAGGAGTTGGACTCGATGGGCCTTTACGGGTCCCTCCCAGCTCAGGGGATTCTTTGATGCTACAACTGAGGGTTCAAGAAGCACCTTTGGAACCCGTGACACGGGTCAGTACTGAAATCCAGGTTACTCTGCTTCTCTTTTGTGGTCAAGTTATATAAAATGTATCAATGTCCTTGGCTTAATGGTAGTGAAGTTTGTCACTCTGAAAGCTGTGCAGAATCTCTTGAAAGCACAAAGTGTAAGTGCTGCAGTAACGACTGCTCCAGTAAGTGTGTGGTAACAGCTCGAAGATACGAAGGGTTAGTTGGAAGGGCCAGGAGCAGGTACTGCTCTGCCAGGATGCATCTTGACACCTCTTCAGCATAAAAATCATGTTTGGAGCAGGGTGAGTCCAGTGCGTGCTGCACACAGATGTGCCCACAGTGCAGGTGAGACTGGGAGATGGGAACTGGCTGCCCGACCTCTGCTCTGCCCCTGCGCTGGAGTTACGGCAGCACGTACACCCAGGCTTGGTTTCTATTGCAGCAATAAAACCCACAAATGGAGCAAATGCAAATACAACTGTGTTCCTATTTATGTGAATTGTATGTGGTGTAGCAGTAACTCAATTGGGAGAGGTAACACAAATAGCTGAATTAATAATTGGTGCAAAATACGCATTGCCCTTCCTTTGGGTGACCCAGTAACGGCCAGTCCTGCTGCGTGCTGTGATTACAGCCACAGCTCAGAGAGCAGAGCTTCACAAAAGGCCTTTTGTTCCTGCCTGGCTTGCTTGTGGTGATCTACTCTGGGGCTGGAGATCAAAAAAAGCTTTTAGCTTGGCGGTTTTCGATCTGTTATTCTGAGTTTGGTGCTTGCTGGGTGTGTGTGAGCCAAGGGCGGTGTGTTACAAACAGGGAGTTGTAAGGAACTCAAACTGGGAGGGCCTCTGGCAGCCTGAGCTCCAGGCTGGATCTAGACGTGGGGACAGCTTGTATCACACTGGCTGATCTTCAGCCTCATCCCCCTGACCCAGGTGCAGCCCCTGCGCACATCACGGCTGTAACAAACCACTCTACCCCTGCACACACACCCCTAACTTTATGTAGCCACAGTCTTTGCTCTCCAGTTCTTATCCCTTTCCTAGAAGCTCGGGTCCAGCCCTTGCACACATGCCTGAGTGTCTCTGCAGCAGCACCTCAGTTTGCTGCTGGCTTTCCCAGAGCTGCTTGTCTTGGTTCAAGGTCACCCCTTGAAAAGTGGGGTGTCACCTACTGCAGTTTGTGTTGAAGTTTAGTGCCTGGCCATGGGCATCCTGCTATGGAGTAACTCGGGGGGGGTTGGGGGTGCTCAGCCAGATGGACTGCCAGGAGAACCACATAGCCCAGGGATTGCTTGCCTGCCACAGTGACCCTTGGGGACCCTGGTGTACCCTGTGTGTGGGAAGAGCTCCTCCACCAGCTATCGTGGGTAATGATGACAGAGCAACTCTGTCCTCCAGCTGGGACACAGGGCTGGTGTGTCAGCTGAGGAGCTGTCCTTTGGTGTGGAGACTGGAGCTCTTAAACCCCAGCTCACCGGACTCAGACCCTGCTTGTTTCCTTCTAACATTTGGAGCCAGAAAGCGTAAAACGTTTGGGCTTCTGGGCTCTTTCATTCTTCAGAACTTAAACCTGAAGCAGCTGGTTGAAAACTTCACCATTAAAAAGTTTCACTTCCCAAATAGTGCTGTTCTATAAATACCCTGTGCAGTGGGATATGACATTTACTCCCACACATGAGGCGCAGCGTGCTTTGTAACTTGCATACTCCGGCCCTTAACCCTTTGAGTAAACACATGGCAAGGAACCCACCTCTGCTGTGGGACAGACTCACGTTGTGGCCTGTGAGCTGGTGTGGGTTGCTGTGGAGTAAATGGGAGTAGAATTGCCTGAAGAATTACTCCATTTAGCATGGAAAAACTCCTTGGAGCTCATGGGATATCACACAGCTGAAGGTGTTGCCTTAGGAATAGCAGTGCTCTCCAAGCACTCTTATCAACAGATCACAGGGCGCTTTCCCAGCCAAACCAAAGAAGTACTTAAGGTAGTTTGCTTTAATTTCTGATCCTGATTTGTGATCCCTGACACATTTCTTAGCTTGTCCTATGTAAAAGGGACAATACTGCTTTTCTCTTGTTCTTCACGTGTCTGTGTATGCAGGAGGCAAACAGCAGCCTCTGTCTTCATCGGGTACGCTGGCTGAAGTGCTTTGGTGCTGATGTCTCCTAAATATCCTATATAAACTGATAAATATCTTCTCTTTGTGTATATCTCAGTGGGAATAGGTTTGTAATATCCCTTTCTTATTAAGAAAGCAATAAAGACACCTAGATTGACAGATTTAAATGTAATGGGTTGCTTTATCTCATCCTCTTGCGTAGCATGACTTCACGTGAGCTGTGTCTCAGAACTGGGCTTGAACTCAAGCAAGGGTAGTGAAGTCTAACACTGCAGCCATACCTCTGAGGGACTCGGAGCCCAGCATTTTACAAGCCCTTTTTCTTAGTATAATGTTGGCATGTGGCTGTTCCTCTGGTGGTACAAGGGCCGAGGTGATCAATCTCAGAATTTGGGAATGGCCTGGGTTGGTTATCTCTGGGGTGGGAGATAGGGAAACAAACAGATTGAGGAAGGGGTCTGATTCTGATCCCAGTCACACAGTGCTGAGGTGATTCCTTTCAACTGAATGGCATAGCTGTGGCCCTGAAAAATAAGAATGGCCTCAATGGCTTGCTGAAGTTTTTCATCAGCTCTTTTGAATACCAAGCAGTTCCAATTAATCGGAGTTTGGCCCCTGCAGGGAATACACTTCTGTACAGCTTCCTCTTATCTTTGCCAAAATATGATCAAATTGCTTGTCTTTCTGAACAACTTCTGCTTTCTGGCTGCGTTCTATCATCAGGAAACACATGTCAGCGTTTTAACAGCTGTGTCCTGTTGAGAATGAGCTCTTGGTCTGAGCTGGGCGCGTACGGAGCCGGGCTAGGGCTAGCTGTCCTGTGCTCATTTATGGTTAGGAGTATCAAGTAAACATTGCTTTTCTTATTTTTTTTTCCTTGCCTCTCTGCCATGGAGGTCATCTAAGGCTTCCAGCACTTCACAAAACAGCTTTCATGAAGCTGAATCTTCATCAGATTCTTCTGTGGAGGCACCGGCGGCAGCGTATAAAAAGAGGAAATGACCACTGGAAAGATAAAAGCCAAGATTATTAAAAGCAGCCTCTGGTTTTGGGTCTTGGCTGCTCAGTTCAAGGAAATTCAAACATGCTTTTTCGAGTAGGTTACAGGACTTCTCTTGTCGTGCTGACTCTTGTTTGGGAGGAGGCTTAAAGAGCTTCCAAACTCAGCTCCCTAAAAATCACTTCTCTGAGAGTCACGGATTGCATCAGAAGCAGAGATGCTGCTCACATAAACCTTCCAGCTATTCAAGGACAACATACTAGAAACCAAGTACAAAATCTGACAGAACATTACAATAGTCACATGTTGGGGTTTTTAAGCCCTGAGTCTGAGAATTAAGCAGTAAATGAAAAATCCAAATGTTGCTTTTTAGAAAGAAATTCTTCATGTATGTTTTGGAGAGAGCCAGCTCGTGAGTTCCAGGAAGCTGAAAGGTTGATAGTGCCACTTTGATTGAATGCTCCTTGCTTTAACCAGTAACATCTCCATCCAAAATGAGCAGCAACTTCCTCCCAGGGAGCTGGCTGGAGTTCAACTCATTGTACCCGCTCATCAAAATACATCCCAGCTACAACCTGTAGCCAGCAGCACTTGGATCTACATGCCCAGTACTTTTTCCAGAGGGGAATTGTGCTGGTTTTTCACACCATCTTCTAGAGGTACTTTGCCTTGACAGGTGTGAAGAGATCAGTGAGGAGAAATCCCTGGAGACACCCATCCCTGGCAGCTGACACGGAATCAGGACTGAGGCGTTTCAGCAGGAGGAGGAGCTGGAGCTGGTGTTGGCTCTGCAGGTTTTGCTTTGTGTATCAGGAGGACTTTGTTCCTAGACAGCCAGTCTTGTCACATCCCGGGGTAATTTCGCTGGGTGACACAATGCAGATAAAACATTAGTAATTATTATTCTGAGTCCCTGGCAGTTCGTGTTATACACTCCTGGGTTGAGAAGTGGCAGCCAGAGTCCAAAAGCCACCGTGACTTGCTGGGTTTCTGAGCTGGGGTCGTTCCAAAATAACATGGGGCTTGTTGCAAGCGTGATGCTGGCAAAAAGAATTTGGCTTTACCTCTCAGCTGAGCAGCCTGGTGGCTCTTACCTTTCAGTGCAGCATCACAGCAGCACTTCACAGTGCCCCTCACATTTGGGAGCACTGGTTTCATCCCAGGGTGTCTGCTTGTTTGCCCTTTCCGTGGCAGAATGCACGTAGGCATGGGGCTGGCTGGGTACTAGCACCTGCATTTACAAGAATTAATCTAGTTAGTGATTTTTAAACTCCATGGGGTGTGGACAAAAACTGATTGGTGTACTTGGGTTTCAGATTTTCCTCCTCCCCAGATTGCAGTGGTCTGTGTCCCCTACCATGTCCCCTACCCTCCCTGCTCAGTACCCTGGGAGGCACACAGCATCACATCAGTACTCCAAACCTCGGACAAGATCTCGTCAGCATACTGAGGCTGATGTCTGCTGGGCAATTAAGCCAGATGAGGCTGAATAAATTGTGCCCCTGAGGTGGTTTAGCCCTGGCTGGAAGCCAGGTGCTCACCAAAGCCACTCTCTCACTTCCCTTTTCAGTTGGACAGGGGAGAAAATACAGGAGAGGTTCAGGAGTGGAGATAAGGACAGGGAGAGACCATTCTGCAATCAGTGTCATGGGCAGAACAGACTCAGCACTTACTGTGGTCAGGGTGTGTGGGGTTGGGGTGTCACCTAGAGTAGAGCTGAGGAGTGGAGGCAGGCGGCAGGGTCAGGAGAAGTGGGCTTCAGCCCCAGGCTGTCCCCAGCAGGCAGGGTGGGGGGCACTGGTGTGCCTTTAGGTGCTGTGACTAGAGGCTACCATCCCTCTTCTCTCCCTAAGTGCTGCAGTGTGTCCCTGAGCACAACCATCACCCCCAGGTCTTGGTGAGGAAGGGCTGGTTCCGAGTCTGGGGCTCAGCAGCCGTTCTGCTCCCAACACTGAGGATGTGGGCTTTGGAGCACCCCCAGATGGATAAACACTGGGGGCCTGACCCCACCCTTCCCCTTCAGGCACTTGGGCTCCGCAATCGCTGCCAAGTGCCATGACTGGGAATCTCGTTATGAGACATCCCGGGCTCTGTGTCTGCGAGGCAGGCAGAATCCCCCTGCTCTGCACAGGCACTTCCCACACTGGGAAGACCTGCTCCAGCTTCCCCTGAGGCTGAAGCTTCAGAGCCATCCCACCGATGGAGCGCGGACGCGCTGCCTGTGGCCAGAGTGGATCCAGAGAGGAAATTGTGAGCTCGAGGGACAGGGAGCCCTCAAGAAGCTCAGCTGTCGGCGGCTGCTGCTGTGCAGGCTCCTTTCTGGAATGTCCCTTTTCATCCCAACCCCTGTCCTCCACTTGAACCTTCCGAAATCCCGAGCAGTCGGTAAGCTCTCGCCTCTTACAGGCATTCAGATGGTCCCAATTAAACCCCGGCAGCTGCTGCCTGCTGTGCTGTGCTCCCACCCTGTCTCTGCAAGGTGGCTGTCCCTTGCCTTGCAAGAAGGTTGGCGTAGCTTCGTTGTAGCTGTGGTTCTGGTGTTCACACTTCCCAGCCCTGTCAGGAGTTGCTGTGGGGATCTGCTCCTCTGTGTATCCTCTTAGCAGGTTTCTTTACTCAGCTGCTACATCCAGGTGGTTCCTCAGCTTGGCCCAGCACCCCTGCCACCCACCTTGGGAGCACCCCTAGCTCCTTTCAGCGCTGCTCTAGCACAAATTAACACCACGATTATGTGCAGTTCTGATGCAAATTACTAATGTTCTCTGCTTGGAAATAGGATACAATGTTGGAAATAGTCACATCATTTCTCCTGTGTTTGTTGTGTGTGGTGGGAAGGACTAGTGAGAAACAGGACACCATAAAAGCAAAGGCAGCCCACCCTGATGAGACTGGAGATGTCTCATGTCCAGCACTCTATCCCGTTTTTACTCTGGGTATCCTCTCCTGATGTCTCCAGCCTCCCACCCAGCTCCTCTCAGACCAGTGCCACCTCCATCGGCATCCCTGCTCTCCCCACGACTGTGCTGATCTGCTTCCAAAGTCTATCCTCCCTCCCCTTATTTCCTGGGAAAAACCCAGCCTGTGTGATAAGATAACCCTCACACCCTCACAAACTTGAGCTTCAACTCCCTCTTTGTGACACTTTTCATTTTTAATTTTCCAGGAAAAGGACAATCTTGGTGGAGGAAGCCCAGCTTGGCATGATCCCTGTTCCTGCTGTCACGTGTGAAGAGAGACAGAGAAATTCATCCCAGGGTCCCTCCACATGGCTTGTCCCCAGGGGTGAGCAGCCAGGACATGACACAAGGTATGGGCACATCCAAAATCATGTCATCTACAAGACCCTACAAGCAGGAGACATTCCTCCTCCTGAAATAAAATACCTAAAAAGGAGACAGATTTCTTTCACCAGGCTTCACAGCTAGGTGTGTGTGTGTGTGTGTGGGGGCACTAGCTAAATATTTACATACAGATCAATCAGGGTTTATTATAGGCAGGCAAACTGCAGCTAATATTAGGACCTGGCAAAACATGCAAAAAAACCCCCACACCCAGAGTAGCTTTGCTTTCCCAATGTGGAAAGTGCCCTCAAAAAACCAGGCTGAGAGTGTGCAGGCACTGTGTCTGCTGCTAAATGTGGGGCCTCTGGTTTTGCTCCCTCTGTGGATCCTTTAACTTCTGTGCCGGTAAATGGGACTTCATCAGAGTACCAGGCAGAGGAAACAGGCAGCGCCTCCCGCCTCCGCTCTTCTCCCCAGCCTTGGACAGTCTAGCAGGGAGAATTAGGCAGGAACCTCATTAGCCAGACCCGTGGGATGGAGCAGGGGCATGACACAAAGTACTTTATGCAGATCCAACGCTTCCTTCCTTAAAGCAACAGTGCTCCGGCAAAAGCAGCTGGCTCAGCCTTTGCTGATGGGATTAATTATGATAAATCAAAAGTGTCAGGGATTGGAATGTCTCATCAAATTAAACCAGACTGTAAAAAAAAAAAAAGTATAAATAGAAATGGATTAAAAAAATTCAGTCAGGCATTGGGTACTAATCTTAGAGAAAAATGTGTGCAGTGCTTTAAAGTTAATTAGTCTGTTGCAGTAAGACGGAGGTTCTGTCTTCAGGTGTGATCCATCCACTAGATACAAAGAAAATTCCTCCTCTGGGACTGCCTGAACCAGAGCTGAGGTCTGTCAGCCATGCATGGGGCAGAAGCAGAGCGCAGGGAGAGCTGTGACACCCCAACACCTCATGTTCCTCCACCCAGGGTGAGAGACAGCCCAGGGTACAGTCTGGCTCTGTGGGTCAGGCTGTCCAGTGCTGTTTTGCTTGGCACCATGGGTCCCAGAGCAGCAGAGGTGGCTTCACAATGCCAGAGCCTTGTGTGCTTCCAGCTTCTGCAGGAACCAGGACTTCTCCCTCTGCAAGTCTCCCACATATCCCATTGTCTCCCGGGACAGAACAACCCCCGGCAGCGCTACAGGCTGGGGGTAGAGCGGCTGGAGAGCTGTCAGGCAGAGAAGGACCTGGGGGTGTTGGGTGACTGTGACTGATCACAAGCCAGCAGTGTGCCTGGGTGGCCAGGAAGGCCAACAGCATCCTGGCTTGTGTCAGACACAGTGTGGCCAGCAGGACCAGGGCAGGGATTGTGCCCCTGTACTGGGCACTGGGGAGGCTGCACCTCGAGTGCTGGGTCCAGTTCTGGGCTCCTCACCATCAGAAGGACATTGAGGTCCTGGAGCGAGTCCAGAGAAGGGCAACCAGGCTGGGGAAGGGGCTGGACGGCAAGTCCTCTGAGGAGCAGCTGAGGGAGCTGGGGGTGTTGAGCCTGGAGAAGAGGAGGCTGAGGGGAGACCTTCTCCCCACCTCCCCTGCCCTGCCAGGAGGGTGTAGAGAGGTGGGTGATGGTCTCTTCAGCCAGGGGACAGGAGATGGGACAAGGGGAAATGGCCTCAAGCTGCCCCAGGGCAGGGTCAGAGCAGATGTGAGGGAAAAGTTCTTCCCTGAAAGAGTTGTGGGGATGTGGAACAGGCTGCCCAGGGAGGGGGCTGAGTCCCTGCCCCTGGGTGTGTTTAACAGATGGGGAGATGAGATGCTCAGGGATCTGGTTTAGCACAGGACAGGAACGGTTGGACTGGATGATCTTAAAGCTCTTTTCTATCCTTGTGATTCTGTGAAATGTTCAAAGTGAGATTGGACAAGGCTCTGAGCAACCTAGTCTAGCTGATGATGTCCCTGCCCCTGGTTGGGTTTAATGTCCCTTCCCACTAAAACCAGTATGATAGAGCCTGGGCACATTTCAGCAGATCGATACCTGTGAGGTGGGTGCATTGTCTCAGCTTCACAAACCTTTTAAGTTCCCCCCTTACTCTTTGGAGCAGCACTCAACACATGCCAGAAGGTGCAGGTTAGGGCTGGTGCTGAGATCACAGTGTCCCTGCTGTGGGGTTCCTGCTGGTGCTTTTTCTGGAGGAAGCTGGGAGCTGCTCACACCTGCAGAGAAGAGCCCGAATAAAGGGTTAAAGCTCCAGCATTCCAGCCCACACCAAACACCAGGCCCAAACACCGGCCTCTCTCAGCCTCTGGCCTTTGACCAGAGTGGCAGTTGTTGGTTTCCCACCGCGCACACGCGGCTCAAGTCCCGTGTGTCACCGTCTGCCGCCGGGTGTTGCAAAGCTGAGGCGGTTGTGTTCACAGGGTGTGCGCTTCACTCGAGGAGTCCGGCAGCAAGAAAACAGTGAGAGGGGCCTGGAGTGATAGGATGAGGGGGAAGGGTTTAAATTGGAAGGGGGGAGACTTAGATTGGATATTAGGATGAAATTCTTCACTCTGAGGGTGGGGAGGCCCTGGCACAGGGTGCTCAGGGAGGTGGTGGCTGCCCCATCCCTGGCAGGTTCAAGGCTGGGTTGGATGGGGCCTTGAGCAGCCTGGGCTGGTGAGAGGTGCCCCCATGGCAGGGGTGTTGGGACTTGATGGTCTTTAAGGTCCCTTCCAGCCCAAACCAGTCTGGGATTCCATGATTCTATGATGGGCTTGAAAAACATGAGAAACCCCATGGTGAATCTGCTGGATCTCCAGGCAAACAAGGTCCCACTTCAGAGGATGTAGGACTAGCTTGAGGGCTAAGCCAACCCATTCCCACACTGTTGCTGTTGTCCTGAGCCTGTGTCCTTCTGCTCAGGTTAACTTCTTCTTCTTTTGTTCTAAAAGCCGTTCCCCACCGGGCCATCTGTGATCCTGAGTTGGCCACTTAATGTGAAGTGAGTCAGCTCAGCCTGTTGGGACTCAGAAGCCTTTGAGTAGTCCCAGGCGTTTGTTATTGCCACCCAGCTTTCTCTGGGAGTCCTTTTCCCAGGGTCAATATTTGAAGATAGGGTGAAGCCCACACAGCAAATACTGCTCCTCTGCGGCACGGGGGGAGCGAAGTGAGACCACTAGGTAAAATTCCCCAGTCTCAGTTGGAGCAGCCAGGATTTATCTGTGCAATCCTCCAGGCAAAGCTCAGGAGCAGCATTGGTGTTTGATTTATTCCTGTTAGAAACTGGGCTGGCAAAGCTTGGAGCTGGGCTTTAGGGAACATCTCTGGGGTCACTGTAACTTCAGATTCTCCATCCAGACCTTTGCAGTGGTTGAAATGATGTCATTTCTACTGGGTGCAAAATCTGGGTGGGGAACAGAAACTCCTCTGGGATAGAGCAGGACCTTTTCTGCCCCATGCTTGCTTTTCCATTGATAAAATCTGAAGGAAGTTTCAGAGGAAAAGGAAATGGAATCATCAAGAGTTTTCCAGCCAGCGACACGCATGTAGCTTGAGCTCCCTCCACATCTCACTGTCCCTCTGCTCTTTGGGTACAGAAAGGGAGGTTGTGCTTGCAGGTGGACTGAAGACCATGGAGGAGGCCAGGGTGTGTTCAGCAGTGAACTTCCCTTTCTGTTGGATGCTTACTACAGCCTGAGCCCAACCCTTGATATAATGAGAAGGGATCCATCCAGACCTGGTCCAGGCACAGGTCTCACTCTGCCTGTGCAAAAAACCAAACTGGGAAGGCTTCAGAAAGACCTATGAGAGCAACTGGAGGTGGGACAAGCCCAGCTGAAACCGAAGCAATGCTGTGTTGAGTTTGTTTGACTATGAAAAGGTTCAAGGGTTTCAATGAAATGTAATCATGCTGAACAGACTAATGTAGATGCAGCTTAAGAGACAATGGATATAACTTTAATATAAGGATTTTCATGTTTTTAAGAAGAGATTTGTTTTGGATTTTAGTAGAGTATGGCTGTAACTGTGTGAGCTGCTTCCTGAGAGCAGCTACAAAGGTTCGTGGAGGCACATTCAGGCTGGCACAGGGAGCAGGAACAGCTCTGTGGATCCACTGTAGCAATTCTCCCTCAGTAAAGTCCTGAAATCAAACCAAATGTTGGTCTGTGCTGTGGGATTGACCATCTCCCACATTTCCTGCTTTAAAATAAACAGGTCTTGCCCCAACCTGGAACTGCAGCAGAAGATAAGCTAATGGTTCTGTCCATGTCATGTTACACTGTAAATGATGTGACTCGGAGACAAACTCTTTGTTTTGGCTCCTACAGCCCCAGATGTGAAAAGAGCCCAACTCAGGGCCAGGATCCTGAGCTGATCTTGCAGCACACAGCACGGGGAAGAGTTGTTGCATTGCCAAGTGGAGATGGGAGCCTCATTCTGCTCCCTGTGTGAGCAGGCTTAGACATGTCTCAACCCATCGGAGAATTATTCTAGGTAAGAGCAACAACTCTCGTACTGGAGCGAACGCAGCGTCTACCCTGGGGAGGTAAGAAACAGATTCTTCTTTTCTAACTTAAACACACAAGTTTAAAAAGTCACTTCTAAAAAAAAAAAGGAAAGGAAAGTAGTGTCTGTCTGAAGAAAAACCAGTCTAAGAAGAATATAAAGCATCTTCCACCTGTCCTGCCCACAGGATGCTCATTCTCTGCCCACCACAGGCACTCACAGGCTTCTGGATGAAGGAGCTGAGCTGCCAGGATGGGGCTGCATCCCCAGGAGCCGCCTGTATTCATAGAATCATAGAATGGGCTGGGTTGGAAGGGACCTCAAGGATCACAGAGCTCCAACCCCCTGCCACAGGCAGGGCCACCAACCTCCAGGCCTGGAGCTACACAAGGTTGCCCAGGGCCCCAGCCAACCTGACCTTGAACACCCCCAGGGATGGGGCACCCACCCCCTCTCTGGGCAGCCTGTTCCAGACCCTCACCACTCTCTCTGCAAAGAACTTCCCCCTAATATCTAATTTAAACCTTCCTTTAGCTTTAATCCATCCCCCTTGTGCTGCCAGTGTCCTCAGGGTCCCTTCCAACCCAGACCATTCTGTGATTGTGTGGGCTGTGTCCTTGCCAGTCTGCACACACACAGCACACAACTTGTTCCAAGGTTGCCTTGAGTTTTTTTGGGAGAACTGTAGAGGATTCACTTTGTGGGGAAGGTGTGAAGAAGCTTTGGAAAGGGTGGTGCTGTAAAGTCAGGTGAGCTCTGGAGCTGTGCTCAGCCCAGCTCTCACCACAGGGCTGCTGGAGGGGGCAGGAGTAGTTTGGAGGTGTTGTAGGGCTGGGAGATTGAGCTTCTGGGCACTACAATAGCTCCAGGCTGGGGCAAGGGAGGAGGTGATCGATGGTGGGTGGCTGGCCAGGCCATCCTTCCCGTGCTGCCACTGTACATCTCGAGTGGGTGAGGCCAAACCCATGCCGGGCAGGGATGGGTGGGAGGTTGCACCCCAGTTCATGTTCTTGGCTGTTAAAATATTCCATTAATGAGGCAGATGGAGGGTCCTGCAAGCAACACACCTTGTCACCAAGTGGTGTCAGAGCACAAACTCTCCAGCAGCCCCTCTGGGAATGAGGGATGGGTTTTCTGCAGCCGCTCTACGTACAACCTCTGGTAGAGCCGTGCTGGGGGAAACCCTGAGCAGCTAATGGGGTACAGGGGAGCCCAAGGATGGGTCCTTTCCCAGCAAATCCTCCCTGTTTCCAGTGATCTGCAGCTTCAGGACTTTCTGAACTGGACATTGCCTCCAGACTCGTGTTTATCAGCCCCTGTGGAGGCTTCCACTTTCAGGAGACCGAAAGGTCTCTATGACCCACACAGAGACATTCTCCAGCATCACTGCACACACCAGTCACTCCCAGTGGTTTCTTCACCACAGGAATTATTAATACTGAGAATTTGCACTTGAATGTTTTCACCAGAGCAGCAGGATCACCCAGCTCAGCCCCAGTGCCAGGCAGGGACACCAGGCTGGTCACAGTCACACCGCCTGCCCCTTCCCTGTGTTGGTGTCTGCCTGGAGAATGAACAAACCCAACCAGTGCTCAGGTCTCTTCCAGAACAATGACATCATGTGGAAGCCATCAAGCATGTGATTTCCCGGCCCTGAAACTGAAAGGAGCTCTCTCTCCAGGAGAGGGAGAGAAGTTGTGCAAGAGCCAGCTGGGATTTGGGAGGAAAGGCTTTATCTGCTCTCCAGGGACGTTGTGTTCAAGCAGAACCTCAGCCACAGGACTGCAGCTCTGGACCTCCAAAGTGCAGTGCAGGACAAGCTGCAGCCTTTGGAGAAGGAAGAAGCTTAAAACTTTTGATCTGCCTCTAGATTTTGAGCCTGTTTCTTGGGAAATTGGCTTATTTCTCTTGGAGATACAAAAGTACTGATGCATAAACTCAAGGAGGGTGTTTGGATCGGAGCAGAGTGGGTTACCTGCCTGGTGTAGTGCCTTAAGGTGAGAGGATGTTTAACCTCATGTGCTCACACACGGCATCACAGACTGGTGGGAGCTGGCAGGGACCTCTGGAGATCACCCAGTCCCACCCCCCCAGAGCAGGGTCCCCTCGAGCAGGCTGCACAGGACAGCACCCAGGATCACAGGGTTGGAATGTCTCCAGAGATGGAGGGAGACTCCCCAACCTCTCTGGGCAGCCTGGCACAGGGCTCTGCCACCCTCCCAGCAAAGAAGTTCCTCCACAGGGTTAGGTGGGACTTTCTCTGCTCCAGTTTGTGCCCATGGCCTCTTGCCCTGTCCCTGGGCACCACTGAACACAGACTGACCCATCCTCCTGCCCCCACCCCTCAAGGATTTATCAGCACTGAGAAGATCCCCCTCAGTCTTCTCTTCTCTGGGCTGAACAGCCCCAAGTCCCTCAGCCTCTCTTCCTGAGAGAGATGTTCCAGTCCCCTCAGCATCTCCACAGCCCTTTGCTGTCCCCTCTCCAGCAGCTCCCCATCCTCCTTGAACACCTGCAGAGCAAATAACACCACGGAGCTCCAGACAGAGGGGTCAGGCCTCCTTCTGCACTCAGGTCCTTGCCAGCAGCTCTGTTCCTGGTCCCCTTTTCCTTCAGCCTCGTGATTCAGGGGAGGGAAGAGCAGCTCCGCTCGGGCGTTGAGTCACTGGGGTCCCATGTGGGCATCTCACAAGGATCCCCTTTGATCCCTGCACAGCAAGGAGGCTGCAGGAACAAGGACAAGAGCCCACAAATGCTGCAGAATGACTAATCCAAAGGGGGGAAACCTACTGGGAACTGTGGTCTGAGACAAATCCCAGTCTCGGGAGGCTCAGGTGTGTTTCCCCAGCTGGGACAGGCTGGTTTGCAACTCCCAGAGCCCAGCTGGGAGCAGAGTTGCCTGAAACCTTTGAGCTTCTCTTTCCTGAAAGCTCATTTCATTGGATTAGCAGATGTCTTTGTTGGAGCCCTGGGTCCCTGCCAAGGATTGCTGTAAACACTTGGCAAGGTGCAGCCTCCTGGCATGGCGCTCGCTCTCGCACGGGGAGCTCCAGGTCACCTCGCTGAGGGGAGGTTCTGGTGCTGGTGCTCACAGAGAAGCTGTTAACTGGAAACACCCTGGGCAGGGGTAACACCACAGGAACCCCCAGCCCTGAGACAGCAGGTAGATTTTATATTTTCCTCACTGAGGAGGAGTAAAGGGCTTATCTACTGATTTACTGGGACTGGCCACGGCTGTTCCCAGACCTGTGGAGCCCCAAGGTGGTTGGACACGGTTCCACATGATGCCCAGTGTCCAGGCAGCACCTGTGTGGTGCCAGGTGTCACAACCAAGAGCAACAGAGCACGATGGGAGCTGATGTGTGATCCAGGGGCAATCCAGGCCTGTTACTGCTCATGCCATGCAGCACCATGAGGCTGCTGTGAGAGGTGGCTTAGTGGGTGCCTCAGTAAGGATCTCACACCCTTCCACCACATGGGACTAAGGGATGGAGCAGAGACCCCTGCAAGACACTTGTCCCCACACCAGCACAGGAGGATGCTGCCCTTCAAGGCACAATGTCTGCAGGAGCATCACTGGCGGCTCCCAAACACCAACACCCAACCCCAGAGTTTCAGCCCAGGAGCACTGACCCTGGAGAAGACACCTGGGTGATGCAGGGCCCTGAACCAACTCAGATTTGAAGAAGAATGTTCTACAGAAAAGGTGTGTGACTACTGCAGACTGCCAGTGATGGAGCCTGTGGCACCTTCCTGAGTGGCTCCAGCAATTAATTAGCTCCCCTGTGATGAACTTGTGCCATGTTGCCTGGCTCAGCACTCCTTGCTCGGTGCTGGCTTGGGGTTTTCTCTTCTCTGGTGGATACAAGGACCCTCCACTGCCAAACTTCTGTTCCCCCATGGGATCTGCAGTGATTGGGTCTGTCTGAGCCCCAGGAGCACCAGGGATGTGGGATCCCTGTCCTGCTCCAGACTCCCCAGCCTGCCAATGGGAGCTCCCAGGATGGTTGTCGTCCCTCACCCCACCTTCTAGGTGTCGATTTCCCCATCCCTGTTTGCACAATAAGCCCCCACCCTGGGCACAGGACAGAGGAGGAATGGCTATAGGAGCCCTGAAGAGCAGCTGAGGGCTGTGGGTTTGTCTTGTCTGGAGAGAAGGACCCTGATGGTCAACCTCACAGCTCTCTGCAGCTTCCAAGAGGGGACATGGAGGGAGGTCTGAGCTCTCCTCCATGGGATCCAGGGACAGGATGCCTGGGAATGATCCAAAGCTGTGCCAGGGAGGTTTGGATGGGACATTGGGAAGTGTTTTTACTGAGGGGCTTTCAGAAGCTGGAACTGGCCCCAAGCCTGCCTGTGTCTCAGAGGTGGGTGGACAACAAGCTCTAACTGCTGTCTGGCCCTGAGGTGCATGAGCAGTTGGGCCGAATGACCTCTGTGGGTCTGTTCCAACCAAACTGCTCCATCCCATCCTACATGGGCTTCATCAGCTCTCCTGAGCTACCCAAACTTGCCCCTGACCCTCCTCAGCCCTTTCTCTTGGTTCTCACCCAGCTCCCTAAGTGACAGAGGTGGCACCAGCCACAGCTCCAGCTGCTGTGTGTCACAGACCCAGACAGGATCCCTGGTGTCCCTGTCCGATCCCCAGGTGCCCTTTTCCCCAGGCCCTGGGGCTGTGATGGGGGGATGCTGAGCTGACCCCTGTTTCCCAATGGAGTGGCTTGTCCCTAGCCTGGTGGGACAGTGTGACCCTGGCCCTGGGCTGCCATCGGATGGCCAAGCTGAGGATCTGGGACAGGCCAGGACATGTTTGGCATCTCAGCCACCTCAAAACGTTGGGTTCAGTTGTGCTGGTTTCCATTTCTGCCAGCACTGAGGGCTGGCACAGAGAGCTGGTGCCAAGGATGAGGCTGCAGAAGCATCTCCTGACTCTTTCAGCGTGCATGAAGGCTGGCAACCATGTGACATGCTCTCCTGGACTCCCTGAACATGGGATCAGTGTCTGGAGGAGAGAGCAGGGTGCTGGGGAGCAGGGGAGAGAGGTCTGGGCTGTCTCTGGTTGCTGTGGTGTGGTGGTCAGACTGGTGCTGGGGGAAAGGAGATGGGAAGAAGAAAGAAGTGTGTGGAGAAACTCTGATGGTGGCTTTTGTATGGGGAGCTCATGACTTCCTAAGGACTGGGGGGGTTCTGCTGGGATCAGAGCATGGCTGTGGGACGAGAGCAGGTCCCTGAGTAGAAGGCAATCAGCAGGGATGGGGACACTGGGAAGCAGGACCGAGGGGTGTCAGCTGCCTGTCCTGCCAGCACAGCTGGACAGTTCCCCACCCTGTGACACCAAACACAAGTGGGGGTTGTGGCAGGAGCCTGCTGGGGTCGCTGGGGTGGTAGGGCTCAGTCACCAACACTCAGATGTTCCTGGCTTTTTTCGGAGCTCAGCAACCCTGAATCCTCTTCTTGACTCCTACAGCCTCAAACATTTTCCTCCTGCTCTTCCCTGGAGCTCCCTGCAGAGAATGTTTCCTCTTTCTGGGCTGAATGATGGAGCACAGTGTTTATGGACAACACAGAACTGGGCGAGTGGCTGATAGACCAGAGGGTCGTGCTGCCATCCAGAGGGACCTGTGGAAATGGGCTGGCAGGAGCTTCGTGCAGTTCCACATCTCTTGTCTCTTTTCCTTTCCCCGTGGCCGTTGGCTTCTCCCACATCAGAGTCACCATCTTTGCATCTGTTCTGTCCCAGACTTTATGTCCTGGCTTCACCTCATGCCAGCAAGCTCTGGCTGCCCTGCTCACACCCAGGAGACATCAAGAGGGTGGGCAGTGGGCTGGGGGGGCTGAGCCCAGCTCCATTGTGAAGGGATTGATGTGACATCAATCCTTTACACAACTTTAAATCCACCAAAACCTTCTGGGCCCATCACAGATTTGCTGCTCACAAGTTCTGGTGGCCAGAAGTCAGGTCAGACAAGCCCTGGGATCCAGGGCCTGGGGGGCTCTGCCAGGATGACCTTGAGGAACCCTCTGAGATGCTGTCGAGGTTTAACCCTGGCCCATGGCCAAACCTCCCCCAGCCACTCGCTGAGTCCCCCCAGGCAGGATGGGGGGAGAATCAGAAGAGCAGAAGTGAGAAAACTCGTGGGTTGGGTTGGAGACAGTTTAACAGGTAAAGCAAACCAAGGAACTCACTCCCCACTGCCCGTGGTGGGAAGTTCAGCCATCCCAGGACAGCACAGCTCCATCACACGTAACGGGGACTTGGGAAGATAAACACCATCACTCCCAGCATCCCCTCTTCCTCCTTCTCCCCCAGTTTTATCTGCTGAGCATTACATCATATGGTATGGAACATCCCTTGGGTCACTGGGGTTAGCTGTCAGAGAATCACAGAATCCCAGCCTGGTCTGGGTTGGGAGGGACCCCAAGGATCAAAAAGCTCCAACCCCCTGCCACAGGCAGGGCCACCAACCTCCAGGCCTGGAGCTACACAAGGCTGCCCAGGGCCCCATCCAACCTGGCCTTGAACACCCCCAGGGATGGGGCACCCACCCCCTCTCTGGGCAGCCCCTTCCAGCCCCTCACCACTCTCTCTGCAAAGAACTTCCCCCCAATCTCTCCTCTCCCCCTTCCCTCCTCCAGCTTCACTCCATCCCCCTTGTCCTGGCTGTGTCCCCTCCAACTCCTTGAGCACCCCCAGCTACTCACTGGTGGGGTGAGGAGCAGAAGAGCCCTCAGCTCTGCAGGCACTGCTTAGCAGGAACAAAACCATCCTAGCATTACCAGCACTGGTTCCACCACTGCCCCAACCCACACAGCTGGGGTGGACATCCAGGAGGCTGTGTTTCCTGCAAAGCTCTGCTGAGCTGCACCCTGCTCTGCTCTTTGATTTCAGGGTGAGGTTTATTTTGGTTCTTCCACACAGCCACTCATAGCTTTCCCAGGAATCAGAGCACTGAGGAACTGGAAGTCACTGCTAGCAGGTTCTTAGCCACGTTTGACTCATTCTCCCACAGCCCAGGAGAGCTCCAGGCTGGTGGCCGCTGTGCTCCCAGTAGTTGGGAGGAAGCTCATTAACAGTTGCAACACAGTTTTTTAATGACTGATTGGAAAAGTTCATGCCCTCAGGAGTCCTTTTGCTAGCATGGCACGATGTTGGATGACAAATGGATGACTGTCATGTTGAGTTATGCTGATACCACGCAGCTGAAGTCACCATGCCAGGGTTTTTTTTTTTGAGATCCAGGGATTTTAAAGATTATGAGATAAGAGGAAATACCTACATGGATTTTTAACATTCTTTTGTCATTGGGAGCCCAGGTATCTATGAGGGATCTTCCCAGGGATCTGGAAACCTGCTGCTTTAACTAGAATTCCCACATGAAAGTTGTGTCCCGTTGCAGCTGGGTTAACTGGAACGGAGTGGCATGGAATGGTATGGAGTAGAAAACTCCCAGGAAGAAAGCAATCGAGGGGATTGTCATCAGCTCTCAAAGTCTTTGCTTTTCCTGGTAGATAAATTAGGAGATGCTTTTTTGTTTTACAGGTAGGATAAGTAGCATCACAGCAGGGAGTCACAGCATGGTCCTTCACAAACAGGAGGGCAGGAACGCGGGTGGTGCTGCAGGTGATGGTGCTGTGGTTTATCCCTTGAGACATCTGCAGGATGCAGGGGAGGTGGTGGATGAAGGTAACCCAACATAACACCTATTTTCATGAAAGCAACGGAGCTTAGGTCTTTTAGGTCACATCAGCAGGGAGGAGAAATTCTGATGGAGCTGGGTATGTGTTTGGTGGAACCCTTGTGGTTTCTGAAGATCCACCAAAGGCAGTTGGTCCTTCTGCATCTCCTGTTTCCCTGCCTTTGCCTGCTGTGCTGCTGGCTTCTCCTGTACCCCACACTGTCCCAGTGCTCACAGGATCACAGGCAAGTTTCCATCCCTCCAAACATCCCACAGTGGATTCATCACAACTCACACTGTAGGACCACAGGGTTCCTCACCTCCAGGGATGGGGGACTTACTCCTTCTTTACTACAACCACTCTTCTGAAAACCCTTCCTTTTTTGGGTGTTGCAAGCAGCACAGATCAGTGGGATTCAAGACACCAGGATCTATGGGGGAAGAATGAAAGAATTGGGTTGTCTGGTCCAGAGAAGCAAAGCTTGGGGGGAAGATGAGCCAGACATGGACTGGCTGACCTCAAGGATCTTCTCCTGCAGCTGTGTTTCCTGCACTGTCCTGATAACCATCCTCTCATCAATAACAGGCTGCCATGGGAGATGATGAAGAAGGAGGGAATGAAGCCTTCTTGTGTGTTGGCCTGGAGAGGATGAAAAATGGATGGATGAAGCTGTGGTAAGAAAGCTTTAGTTGGAGATTTAGGGCCTGACTAACAGTAAATAGAGTGGTGTGCCAGGACAGGCTGCCTGAGGGTGAGGCTCCATTAGTGAAAATTTCTGAGTTAGAAGAAGGAAAACCACAGATTAGACAAACATCCATCAGGAAGGGTTTGAGCTGCACTTATCCTGAGCTGAACAGGGTGATTAGACAACCCCTCAAGGCCCCCCTCCAGCTCTGTGTTCTCTGCTTCTCCACCTGTGTTCCCCACAGCCTGACAGGTCCCAGCAGTCTGTTGTGTTGCAGTCAGCCTTGAGCCAGATCCTCCTCTCCTTTGGGTGAGGTGTTCCCCCCCAGCAACACGAAACCCAGCTGCCTTGTGCAGGGGAAGCGCTCCTGTGCCATGCTGCCTCAGGTGTGTGGTAGGCTGGAGGAAGGATGGAGAACTGCCCTGGGACCATGATGGAGCGACCATGGAGCCATCTGGGCTTTGTCAAAGATCCCCAGAGCCCATAAGGCTTCATTTCTTTATGCTTTATGTTTCTTAAAGAGTTTGAAAGGAAACTGTTTGGATGTCTACAGAGGGACAGCAGGGTAACTAATGTCCCCACCACTGCCACAGAGTCAAAGTACAGGAGCTTGGGGGGACTCTGTCCCTTGTTGTGCTTGTGAGGGCCAGTTGGGGTTCAGTGGTGTGTCTCTGGGAGACAAGACACATCCTTCTTATCCAGGCTGCTGCAAAATCAGCTGCAGCCACAACCGGTGGACACCTCAAGATGTTTCCCTTCTGTTCAGAGGAGTTTGGTGGTTTTGGCTGGATTCCCACCTCTCATCAGCTTGGGGAATCACAGGCACGAATGTAGATATGAAGTGGCTCATAGCAAAAGCTTTTGCCACTGGGCAAGTTCCTTCCTCTCCAGGAAGGAGAACACAAAACCGTTGGATTCTGCTGAGGGATGAGGCAGTCCCGTAACCCATCATGCTGCCTCCGGGTCCTCCAGCTCCTCCACCCTCTCCTACCAGAAAGAAAAACATCCTTAAGAGGGTTCTCAGGAACAGGTTTGGGAAAGATTTCCCCTTGGTAGAAGCAAAGGCATTGTGGACTCTACTTTATCTGCTTAATTTCACAGGATATCTTGCTCAGTGCCACTCTATCCTGAAAGGGAATGTTAATAAACATCCACGTGAGTAATGTTCCCTCAGTATAAATCACTGGGTGTTTGTGCAACAGCCCTGTTAGAGACTTGGGAAGTCTCATTTCAGTCTTCATAATATTTCCTGGAAAAACTCCATAGAAGAAAACACATAAAAGAGCAAATCCACTCTCTATAATTACAGAAAGCCCATGAACTCAATATTTAGCTCTGTTTACAGCTTAACATCCTCCTCGTTGGCTGGAGACCATTCTTGTGTGTGTGATGGTCTGGAAATTTCGATGTGATGTGTAATTTTCTTCTCTACTTCCCTGTTTGAAATAAAAAATAGGGAAGAGGGAAGGGTGTACACTACCCACTCACCAGGGGTTGATGCTGGGGAGGCCCCTGGCAGCCACTTACCAGCAGTGAAATTGTAAAAAGGAGGAAGGTAACCTGAGTGATGGAAGAGAAGAAGAAATAGCAGAGGAAACTAAGAAGAAATGAAGCATCAACATTGTTTATCAGATGTGAGGCTCATGCTCTTAAGGGGACACCGAGCAGCTGATCAGCAGCAAACGTGTCTCAGAGGAGTCTCTGTATTTAATAACCTGTTTTCTCCTCAATTCTGTCCTTCCATCCCAGGGAAAGCCAGGTTTCAGGGCATCCTCCAGCATGCTCCAGAGATGTGAGTTCGATGTGCCCAGACCCAGGAGATCTGATGTCCTGGCTGAACTCAAACACACCCTGGCACACGGCTGCTGTCACACGTCCCCAGAAGTGCTCATCCCTGTGCTGGGCAGCCCAGTTTCCCCCCTGCCCCAGTACCCAAACTGGATGGATTCAGGGTGGATTCAGGCAAGTAGGAGCAGGGATGCTGGAGCCCCGACCACCATTCATCTGGGCACTGCAGCAATTTGGGATGCAGATGCTCTGGCTCCCATCCCTTTTGCAGCACACCACATCCCTTTTGCCACCCCAGCAGCAGGCTGGCTGTGGCACAGCCCTTTGCCAATGCCTGGAGGGAGCACGACCGACATGCACCCACCTCCCCCACCAGCTCCCCCCCCCCCGCCCCAGTACCCAAACTGGATGGATTCAGGCAAGCAGGAGCAGGGATGCTGGAGCCCCCACCACCCTTCATCTGGGCACTGCAGCAGTTTGGGATTCAGATGCTCTGGCTCCCATCCCTTTTACCACCCCAGCAGCGGGCTGGCCATGGCACAGCCCTTTGCCAAAGCCTGGAGGGAGCACGACCGACATGCACCCACCTCCCCCACTGACTCACTCCAGCTCCTGGAGCCCAAAGCAACCACAGCCCCAACCCTGCCCCACTCTGTCCCTGCGATCAGCTTAAACACACTCAGGCATCTCTGAGAGAACCATCAGGCAGCCTTGCTTCCCTGGCAGGTTTCCTGCTCGGGACAGGGACGTGCTCCAAAGCCCATTTTCAGTTTGTCACCTTGCAGCACCCCAGGGAGGGGAACCACACTCATTCCCCTCAGCGTGGGAAGCAGCAGCTTGAGATGGCTTTGCCCCAGCCCTTCACACAGCTGGAGGGTGAAGCTGCCTCTGTTGCTTGTTTGTCAAGAGCTGTTTGCAGCCCAGTTTAGGATTATCTACTTGAAAGTCTCCAGCAGGAGCTGTACAACCCACAGCTGCATTTTGCAGACTTGAGTTGGCCTCAGATCTTGTTTGTGGAAGGGCTGCTGTGATCCTGGGCAGCGCTTTGGAGTGAAAGCGAATGTGAGAGCCATGGTCCTTCTCCAGGGCTGAGGAGGACAGAAGGCTTGGACCTGCAGACTGAACATCTCCTAATATTTAACCCTTTCATTTCTTCAGTCTACCCAGGCTTCTATCACCAACGTAGCTTAAAAAACCCAAGATGCTGTTAAGAGACATCCTGAAGAGCCCTTTCAGCCCAGTTCTTGAGGGTTCAACCTCCTGCTTCTACCACAGCTGCTTTTTGGGATGATGGAGAGGATTTTTAAAGGGTGTCTGTGTGGTATGTGCAGCCCCAGCAAGGTGCTTCCTCCCTCCAAGGAATAAATCATCACTTCCAGTTTTTGAATTGAGGCTTTACAGCTAGATAGACCAAAGGATGGATCCTGGAGAGCTGAGGATCTGCTAAGTCAGCAATGAGGCTGAGTGAGACCAAGTGGTAGATGCAGAGCCATGCTGCAGCCACCAGCCCGGTGCAGAGCTCCCTGGGCTGCTTCAGCTCTTCCTAGGATGAAGCTGCCTCAGAAGGAGCATCGTGTAGCTGTACCTGCATCAGGAACAACACAGCTGCATCCATGGGGGTGACTATTCTGTGGTCTGTGGGGACAGGACAAGAGGCAATGGCCTCAAATTGGAGCTCAGGATGTTCCACAACAATCTGCAGAACTTCTTCCTGGTGAGGGAGCCCTGGGACAGGCTGCCCAGGGGGTGTGGAGTCTCCTTCTCTGGAGAGATTCCAGCCCTGTCTGGACACCGACCTGTGGGACCTGTCCTAGGGACCCTGCTTTGGCTCGGGGTTGGACCTGAGGGGCTCTGGAGGTCCCTTCAAACCCTGCAATTCTGTGACTTGTCTGGAGAAGGATCCAGGTTTCTATAGATGAGTAGGGCACCTGTGCACTGAGCAGCAAAGGTGGTGGAAACGAAGGGTCTGGGCCATGAATTGCTAACTCTCACCACTCAAAACTCCACTAATTTTATCATATGTGCTCCCACATCACAGTGGAGATACAAGAGTGCATTTGCTCCATGCACAAAGCCACTTGAGCAGGGTTTGGAGCCCCACTGTGGCAAGTACCAACCTTAACACAACAGCCAGGGCTGCAGGTAGCATGTCTGAGAGATTCTAAGGGTGGAACAACTACTCCCAGCTGGTGCTAGTCTCCCTCCCACGTCTTGCAGGAGCTCCCCACAGCAGCTGGGCTGTGTTGGCCTCAGGGCTGTTCACACCATTTTGGCTCTAGAGCCCAGGTGAGCTGTAGGTTTTCAGAGAACATTGAGAACATCTGCTCTCCTGACCTGCCCCAGCCAGGAACCTCCCTGTGACAGCTATCAGCATCTCCTCTGCCCGAGCTGGCAGCAGCTCTGGGCTCAGTTTTACTTCCAGGCAGGCAGAGATCGTCTGCACAGCTGCCAGAGGGGTTAAATGGTCTTGGAGACACCAGAAGCTCCTCAGAACAGCAGCCGCTGCCCCCAGGCAGCCTGGGCTGTCAGAGCAAAGAGGCTTGGGCAGGGCAGCAGCCTGGGAGCTCCAGGCTGCCCCACACTCACCTGGCAATGTGCAAGCACCCCTGCATCCCTTCCCACAGGGAACCAGACCTGCAGTCCAAGCCGAGCTGCTGCTCAGTGCTGCCAGCCCAGGTAGGAAGCTCTGTTAAGCAATGTTAATAAATACTTTATTTACAAAAAAAGAACAATTGACATTAAAATCCCCTTAGGGCTGCCCCATCTTGCCAGGTCCTGCCAGTGCTGGCTCACAGCTCAAGGGTCCCCAAGGAGGCTTGGAGAGCTCACGCAGCAGCACCATCTCCATAGCCAGGAGGACTTCACGTTGGCCAAGGTGGCTTCTCCTGCTGCACCGTGACAGCCGGGCAGCCTCCAGCGCCGTAGCCTCCAGCAGCCGGGGGCTGCCCAGCCAGGAGAAGGCAGCAGCTGCCACACAGGAGGCTCCCATGGAGGATGTCTGCAGGGAGAGCCACAGTCAGAGCATGGCACAGCAACATGGCCCAGGGAGCTGCCTGCAGGCAGAGCTCCCCCAGCCCCATCCACCCCACCCTCATTTTAAGTTAAAAGCTTCCAGATTCAGCCAATGCATCAGCACCCAGGCTTGGCTGGGGGGCTGAGCCTGGAAAGCAGGTGGTTGCACCCAGGTGGGATGTACCTGGTTCAGGAGCTTGCGGACATAGGTGGAATGAGCCACCTTCTTCTGCCTGCGGGGTCGGAGGAGGCAGAGGAGGCGCCGCCAGACATGTCCAGCTGGTGCCTTCTTCCTCGGCAGGTCAGGCTTCATCGCTGCTGCTGCACAGGGAGCCAGCTCAGCACACACTGCAGCCTCAACACCCCTGCTAATGGAGAGGGGAACAGGGTGCTGCCCTTACACCCAGCACCTCCACCTTACCCCAGATTGCCCAGGGCATTTGCAGGCATTTAATTAGCATCATGAAAATTAGGCACAGACAATAACACAATATTCAGCATGTTGTAGAAAACAAGACCAGAAAACAGCCCCCCAAGCCAGAAAAAGCAAAGCTCAAAACAGGCACTTTGGGGTTTCTTCCCCCCAGCTCACCTCCACCAGCTCCCCCAGCAGTGTCCTCCCCAGAAGCAGGCAGGGAGGGAGGGACCCAGGAACCACTGCCTATAAGTGGGTGGGGGGTCATTGCTGTCAGCTGGGGGCTGCAGGATGGGGTGGGGGTGGAGATAGGGATAGGGATAGGGATAGGGATAGGGATAGGGATAGGGATGGGGATGGGGATGGGGACGGGGACGGGGACAGGGGTGGAGAATATGGAAGGGGATGGGGCAGGGGATGGGGACGGGGACAGGGGTGGAGAATATGGAAGGGGATGGGGCAGGGGATGGGGACTGGGACCCATACCTATGATTGGCACGGGGACACGGCCTGGGATGGGGCCCAGGACAGTCCCAGAGCCTCACCCCACCCACCCCCTGCTCCTAACCCCAACCCAGTGATTCCTGCCCCACATCCCGGTGTGGGTGAGGCTGTGCCTGCTCCAAGCCGTGTCCGTGCTGTGTCCCCCACCCCCCTCGTTGCCCTAATTAGTCTGGTTAATTAACCCAGGGAGGCTGGTTCTGGGGTGGCACCGGCCCCACTGCCTGGGGTACCTTTGCTTGGGGTGCTTGGTGTCACTGTGGGATTTTTTGTGTGGTTTTATTCTGCATTTATTTGGGGTGGGGGGGTCAGTACGTGCCAGAGTGAGCAGGGTCTGGGAGGGCACCCAGGGGTGCTGGGGGCAGGGCCCAACCTTGGGTGGTGCAGCCTGGGCTGAGTGTCTCCTGGAGCAGGACTGAGTCATGCAGTGTAAGGCGTTGGGGTGTAGCAGGAGGAGGCCAGTGGGTGCAGTATGAGACTCTGCACTGAGGGGGATGCGTGTGGGGTGCAGCACCCCACTGATGAGACCCCGCACTGAGGAGGATGCATGGGGTGGGAGTGCAGGGGTGTCCCTGGGGTGCTGAACCCCACTGATGAGACCCTGACCTGAGGGGGATGCATGGGGTAGGGGTGCGGGGGTATCCCTGGGGTGCTGAACCCCACTGATGAGACCCTGACCTGAGGGGGATGCATGGGGTGGGAGTGCAGGGGTATCCCTGGGGTGCTGAACCCCACTGATGAGACCCTGACCTGAGGGGGATGCGTGGGGTAGGGGTGCGGGGGTATCCCTGGGGTGCTGAACCCCACTGATGAGACCCTGACCTGAGGGGGATGCATCGGGTGGGAGTGCAGGGGTGTCCCTGGGGTGCTGAACCCCACTGATGGGACCCTGCGCTGAGGGGGATGCGTGGGGTAGGGGTGCAGGGGGTGTCCTTGGGGTGCAGCATCCCACTGATGGGACCCTGCGCTGAGGGGGATGCGTGGGGTAGGGGTGCAGGGGGTGTCCTTGGGGTGCAGCATCCCACTGATGGGACCCCGCGCTGAGGGGGATGCATGGGGTGGAGGTGCGGGGGGTGCCCCTGGGGTGCAGCACCCCACTCTTCATGGTGTTTGTGTGAGGGTGCTTGGGTGCAGTGAGTGACCCTGCACAACAGGGGCTGGGGGTTCCTTGTGTGCAGCGTCCCGCCCTGCCGCACCCTGGGCTGGTTTTGAAGATGGGGACAGGTGCCCCCATCTCCTCAGAACCCAACCCAGCCCCTCAGCTGAGATCCCACGGGGTACAGAATGTGTGACCCAAGGTTGTAGCCCCTAATGAGACCCCGAGTGCGGGGCGGAGCGTGCTGGGGAGATTAGGTGGGGAGGGGGTCCCAGTCCTTTTGGGAGGGGGGTGCAGGATAAACACCCCCCCCCCCCCCCCGCCCGCCTGAGGGGATGGAAGGAGGGGGGGTGGATACCCTCAGGCAGCCAGCAGGAGGCGCTATTACCGCTTTCCCGCCTTCCCCGCGGGGCGTAGCTGCGTTCTCACCGCTGGACCAGCAGGAGGCGCTACAGGCGGTGCCCGCTTCACGCCGGCCGGCCCCGCCTCACCTGCGGTGAGGCGGGGCCCGGCTGGCGTGAGGCGGGCACCCCCCCCCCTCCTCCCTTCACCCACCCCCCCGCCTCCCCTCGGGGGAGCGGCGGGGCAGCGTGAGCCCAACCGTCACCGCTGCCGCCATGGCGGAGCAGGAGAGCCTGGAGTTCGGTAAAGCGGACTTTGTGTTGATGGACGCCGTGACCATGCCCGAGTTCATGGCTAACCTCCGTCTGCGGTGAGCGCCGGGGCTGGGGGAGAGGCGGGAAACGGGTCGGTGTGAGGAGGTGGAAGGGTAGAGAACAACCACCCCCCCCCCGCCTCAGAGCTTCTGTCGCCTCAGGGTGTGTGAGGGGGTTGCGAGGCTTCGTCTTCACCCTGTGTCCCGGCTCTCAGCGTGGTTACTGGGTGTGGGGAGGGGGATGCGCCGGGACGGGTTAGTGAGCTGAAGCGGCTCCACGCTGAGGGGAGGGGCGGGAGGCCCCCTCCGCCTGCCTTGCCTCGGTCCCCTCATAAGGTGACAGCCTGGTACAAACGAGAGGAAAGTTCTATGAAATTTGGACATTTGGGAAAGCCAAGCGAACTGCGGGGTGCCCAGGGTGCAGGCAGGGAGCGCCAAGCTCTGCCTTTGGGTTTGGGGAGTGGGGGGTGTGCTCTGGAAAACATCCCTCTTCTCCCACTCATCAGTCTTCTCTGGAGATATTCCAGCCCCGTCTGGACACCGACCTGTGTGACCTGTCCTAGGGACCCTGCTTTGGCAGGGGGGTGGACTCGATGGTCTCCGGAGGTCCCTTCCAACCCCTGTGATTCTGTGACTCTGTGACCCGCTTCAGTCTCTGCCCTGTACTCCTCCCCTCTGACAGGTATCCCTATGCTGCCATGCCTGCAAAGTTGAGATGGAAGAACAACAGCAATAAAAGTCCCCAGGTCCAAGGCTGCTGCGGCCCCATAGGCACGTTACAGCCGCTCACAGGTGCAGACTCCCTGCATTAACCTTTTGTGATCTTTATGGTTTTATTTCCCTTTTAGATGCAGTGGGCTTTGGGAAGAGCCGCCTTTTCATTCCCGTTTCTTCTGTCAAGTACAACTCAATCCTGAGCAGCACTGATAGAGAGGACAGCCAGTGGGGACCCTAAGTCTGCGGCTGCCTTTCACTTTCCATTATAAAAGATTCATGTGAGCTCTTCCTGATAAACTCTTATGCCCCCGCTTGTGCAAGGATTTGATAATTACTAAAGGGAAACCTTTGGGATAAAAGTGTGACTTCTTGGCTCCTTGCCCCCTCCCCAGTTTTGCTGAAGCTTTAAAGTCTGTTTTCCAGGTGCTTGCACTGTGCAGATGGCTGGAATCAATAACTTGCCAGGCCCGTGCAGCAGTGAGATGCACCTGAGAGTGGTTCTGGCAAAGCAAGGGAAGACAGGTGGGCTAAACTTCCTTAGCTGGCATAATGCTACCAAGGGAGGCCAAAACTAAGCTCTTCCAGGTAATTGTGATGTCTGCTCTGGAAGAAGTCTGTAAGTTTTGTCTGGCTGTGTCAGCTGCTGAGTGCTTGAGAATCATTGTGCCACACAACTGACTACCAGGGTGTACCCATCTTCTGTGTGCTACAAGGTCAGGGCTCAGATCCTGCCATTGAGAGATACAATCACAATTGGTGTATTCAGGAACGTTTTTTTATTTTATATTTTGGATTCCTGTTTGGTTAGGAGGGGCATTTGTGTTTAAATGCTGAGAAAATCATAATGTGAAGAGTTGAGCTTTGAAATGTCAGATTTTAATAAGTTTTGCCGTGGCTCTAAAAGCTTTAATTTGTCTCTCATTTGTGCATGTGACACTCTAATTCTATTACAGAGGGCTTACAAACAAAGTCATTGTCATTAGCAGGCAACTTGCATGTAACCATTTATTCCTGGGGTTCTTTATTCTTTGGTTAATATGTACTCAAAATCTAAATGAAGTATTGGAAATGAATTGTTAGGTAATATAAAAGTCAACATAGCAAGGTGGCTGCCTTTAGGAATTAATTCAGAGGTTCCTTGTGCTGTTAGACTGCTAATTATGTACAAAAGAGGATGAGTAGAACAAGTTAGCAATCCCAGATCCTTACAATTGATATATAGGTTGATTTGGTTTTTTTTTTTCTGTCCCATTTGTGCTGCCCCTGCCTGAGGATGCTGTCTGGACTTCCATGCTGTATCTAATTCAGCATCAGATGTCCCTTTAACTCTGGTACCTCGGTCACTGGTACTCAAACCCAGGCTTTTCCTCCTGACACCAATTCAGACACGAGAACGCGTGTGTTACCTTGGTGGTAACCTATGGTTTGCAGTCAGGGTTCTGCTGCACTTCAGGGTTGCCTTGTGCCTGTGCAAAATAATCTTTTATTCATTCTGCCTTGTAGGCAGGATAATATTTTGTTAAAATAAATGAATACTGTTAATTTTTCCAACCTTTGTCCTGTCATCCCCTGACTTCAGGTTTGTCTGCGCTGGGATGTTTGGGAAACCTAATCTGAATTTACCAGAAGTGTGGCTTTTCAGTAAAATTGCTAAGCTCTGCTAAGCTGTGTTTGCTGGTAGAGCTGTGGCCCTGGTCTGCTGACCCAGCTTCGCTGCTCGCATTGCGGCACTTCTCCAGCAACATTTGCTTCTCTTATTTTTACAGCTTTGGAGATGGTAATTAATTCTTGCTGCTGATAACTTTTAAATTGCATCAGATTCAAATTGCACCAGAGATTCTGACCTGTTCAGGGGTTGATTATGTCATGTTGCGTTATGTCATGTTGCGTTTCGTCACGTTGCGTAGATGGCACGAGTCAAGGTGCTCCTCATGTGCTGAGCAGAGTGGAGAAGTTGTTGCTTCTCCATCATTAACTTCAAGTGCTGGGTTTGTTCAGTTTATGCTTGGATGGGCTCCACCCTATTCCATAAATCCAGCTTTCTGCCAGAGCTATTTTTGTTCGGGGTCACTGGCTGACCCAAGACGGGTTGTGCTGGATTTAATTCCCAAGTGAGCCCAGATGTGGGTGGAATTGAAATCCTACCAGAGTCGGGGCATGCAGGGATATTTCCCCAAGGATGTCTCTAGTGGGAAAAAGAGAAATGGTGAAGTTGCACTTTTCGTTACTTTACTATTAGAATTTAGGGGTGTTGACATGGGTGGGATTAGTGTGGCTGATTGGTTTGTCCTGGGTAGGACAATGCGAATTTGCTACCTCATTCCCCAATCCCTCTGCTTCGTGCCCTGTTGTTTGTAGGTTCCTGTATTGAGTCAGCAAGGGTATTGTACATAGACTGAGTATTTTTCATAGCTGTGTCTTGCAACTACTTAATTGGACATTTCATGTGGATGCTCAAGCAGTCACTGCATGTTCCTCATTAATTGTAAATAAGTATCATCCGGTCTTTGAATTCCTTAGTTCTGAGTGGGCTTCGTACCAGCGTCTGGTTGTGATTCTTAGTCATCGGAATAATTAATAAAAAAAAAGGCAGGAGTATTGGAACAGTCCTGTGGACTCAGCAGCATTGTTTCTTTACTGAAAACCTCCAAAGCTTTAACAGATAATTGTAAGTCTGAATTATTATAACCAGCCGTACCCGAGCAGCTGCGCTTCAGCAGGTAGCCTGGAGTTCCCTTTCATCGGTTCCCTGTCACCTTCCCGGGCAGGTTGCTCTCTGCAGTGCTAGTTGGCATTTCAATTCCTATCAGAGGCTGTAAGATTAGTTAAAAGGCTCCTTAAAACAGGGAATCTTTTTAATGTCAATCAGCTCTCGGATCCTCTGGCTGCTGAGTATTTAGCCGCGCTCTGGGTGTTACCTGCCTTCCATCTAAGGTTGAACGTCCAGCTCTGGACTTGTTAAAACACTTTCATTTCCGTGGGTGGCTCTGTCTTAACGTGTGACTATTCCACAGCAGGTGGAGCGAGACGGTGCTTGCAGAAAGGGAGTGGTGTTCTGCAGGGGTTGCTAACGTTTTGCAGAGATTGTGGCGTCGATGAAACCCGCAGTGCGAACTTTTGATTGAGAGAAACGTAAAACTCTGCATCGCCCCATCTTGCATCACACTGTCAGGAAAATTTCAAGGAATAACTTTTACCATCTTGAATTTACTTCAAGAAAAAGGGCATTTTAATGCCCACTGAATTTACTGCAAGGAAAAGGGCAAGGTTATTTTTCACAAACACGAAATAGTCTTGTTTTGTGTACGATTTCTTGTATTTTCCTCACTGTACTATCCTGCACAGCAAGCATTCATCTTGATAAATCAAATCCTGGAGCTTTAAATATGAATCTACAGCATGTAAAGCTGTAGCTTGATTTCTTGAATCATCTCTTCTGCCATAACTGTGATAACTTCAGGAGTAACTTCAGACAACCTTCTCCTCACAAAGTCTCGAATGCTTTGCAGGAGAGTAAGACGTGATCCCCATCGTGCTGGATGGTGAGATGATGTGGGGTGACTGTGGATAAAGCCAGTGCCTCTGGATCACAGCCGAGGGCTGTAAGGGGAAAGCCATGCTGAAGAGCATGAAAGTAGATGATTATATATCAGAGGGGCAGGGTAGGTAGTGTTTGGGTAGTCCCACATGGTCTATGTGCTCAAGGTCTTTCTGTTCTCACACCCCATTTGTGAGCAGGTGCTGCTTGACTCACCCTTTCCTTGATTTCCAGCAAGTTGCTCGTTTTCCGTAAGCATTGTGCAAATCCCCTCCTGGGAATGTAGCAGAACTTTGTCACTGTTATTAAAGAATTCAGGGATGCATTGAAGGAAGACTGTGAAAGCACGTCGTAAGGAAACTTTGGGCTCTTTTCCTCTTTTTTTCTTTTTTAACTAGTTCCAGCATGGAACCTGATGTGGAAGGCTGTGCTCACATAGCTCCTGGTCATCCCAGCCCACCTAAGCCTGAGGATGTGGTGTGAAGAACTGCAGTGTAATAGTCCTTGTAGTTGTCTCCCTGCACACATTGTGATTTCTGACCTCCTAAAGCAACACTTAATAAAAACACAGTTCTGCATTTGGTTAAAAATATGCAGAAGTGTTCATTCTACTGTTTCTCAACTGTGCCTTACAGTGCAAACCCCAGTGTTTTCAAAGCTATCCAAAATCATGGCAACAGTTCTAAATTCAGATTTATTACAGATACTTTTGAAAGACAGGCAATATTTGTTATGATTAATAATATTTGTGGTATCAAGAATGTGTAAAGAAAATCTGCTTCTCCTTTGAGAATTTCCTGTGTTTGCTGTGCTTGCAAGGACGAGGTGTAGGCTGCAGTCCTGTGAGAAGGCTGTAGGAGACTGAAACGAATTTGGGCTTTGGATGCTGCAGAGGGATACGATGAAGGGGTTTTCTTGAGAGAGTTTTGTGCAGGCTGTACCTTTCGGGTGCCTCTCAGAAAAAAAGACATCTTTTTCTTCTGGATGATAGAGTGGGTTGAGTCTGTAACATCTGTCAGACTTAAAAATGATCTGGTTTTTTGGGAGACAGGTGTGAATAGCTGTTGACCTCCTGGGTTTACAGCACGCTCCTGTGAAGGCAGTTTTTGATACAAGAAGCTAGAGATGGTGCTGATACAGGCTTTGCAATTGCCTGAGTGACCAGAAAAGGGCTTTTTTTTGTGTGTAAATACACAGACCTGCACTTATAGCTGGAAAGACCCGATCCCTTGTTCTGCAATTCAGTATCTGCTAGACCTGCAGTGTGTTACTTTCCTTTTATCTGTCCCCATCAGGTCTGGCAAAGCACAGGCAGGTTCTGGAGCTGACCAAACACCTTATTTTGTTTCTGTCTTCAGAGATCCAGAGTCCCCCCAAATCCATTAGGAGCAATGTTTTTTCAGCAGGGATGAGGATCACTGATAGCATTTGATTCTTCATTCTTTCTGCTCACCCATTGATGTGATCTTACTGAAAGTGAAAGGGTGCTGTCTGTGTTGTATTGATGTTTTCACACCAGCTTTCTTATCTTTCGAGCACCATCTTAAACATTCATATTTTTGGTTGAAGTTGTGGTGGGAGAGGTTTGGCTTCTCACTAGGCAGTAAAGGATCTTTAATCCTGGCAGAGGAAATGTTATGTGAATGCTTGGTTTCATTCCTGCTTTTGGTAATGAAATATTCATCTTTAATAAACAAGCTTTTCATGCCTTTAAGCCATTTTAATTTCCTCATTTCAAACAGATATGAATATTTGAACCATTCACGTGGTGTAGAATTAAATAGCTGCTGGGAAGAGTCTGTTTCCCTCCTTCCTGGAGAGGGGTGTCTGCCTCTGTGGATGCTGCAGGATGTTCCTCACCACTGCTTGGGCGGTCAGCGGTTAAGTCTCATCAGTTCTTCTTGGCTTCTTCAGAAGTGCTCAGCTTGCAGAGAACTGTCTTGTGTCAGAATTGGGAATGAATGGAATGAAAATTCCCCTTAGTCCATCAAAATTTGACTTACGAGCTTGGACAGGGTCCAGGTTGATCTTTGTAGATGGAAAAGGCCATCGATGTCACTTAAAAAGCAAATCCTAACTACACAAGTAGCAAAGGGGAGGATCAAGGCTGGCTTTCTGAATTCTGCAGGGACTTAAGGTTCAGGTTATGGAAACCCACAGCTGCTCCAGGTGGGCTCTGCATTTCCCACCAGCGTTGGTATGAACGAAGCATTGAAGGAGATGATGCCTGGAATTTGTTTTACCTCCATATGTGCTGAATTTACATAGTTTCACTGAATCTTCTGCACATCTGTCCTTCCCTGCCTTATGAATACCTGCTTTTCTCAGCGTGGATTTTTACAGGAGGCTTTTTATAGCAGTGTGGGTGAGGTAGTGTTTAATAATTTTAACGCCTGGGTGTTGAATAATATACGAGGTCGGATTTATGAATGAGATCAGTCTTTCAGGGTACCTCACCGTTTTAAGATCTAACGCTGGTAATGCTGTGCACCAGGCCTGCTGGTCCTGGCTTGCCAGTTGATGCTGAGCTGTGTTTATGGTACTTGTCAGTGCACAGATAAAAAAATGTAATTGTAGGTAGGTAGCTAACTGCAAGCTGGGAAAGGGACATTTGCATCACATGGCATTGGGCATGAAGAAAAAGCTCTACAGCATCAGCTTTGTAACCAGAACTGTTTTGAACTGGTTATCATAGAAACACATAGTGCTTTGGGTTGGGAGGGACCTCAAAGATCACCTAATTCCAACCTCCTGCCATGGGCAGGGACACCTCCCAGCCCAGGGTGCCCAAAGCCCCATCCAACCCAGCCTTGAGCCCTGCCAGGGATCTAGGGGCTCCCACAGCCTCTCTGGGCACCTTGTGCCAGGGCCTCCCCACCCTCAGAGTGAAGAATTCCTTCCTCATTTCTAACCTAACCCTGCCCTCTTCCAGCTTGAAGCCATCGCCCCTTGTCCTGTCCCTGCACTCCTGGGTGACCAGCCCCTCTCCCAGTTTCCTGTAGGACCCTTTAAGGATTGGGACACTGCAGTTAGGTCTCCCCAGAGCCTTCTCTTCTCCAGGCTGAACCAGCCCAACTCTCCCAGCCTGTCTTCACAGGAGAGGTGCTCCAGCCCCCTGATCATCTTTATGGCCTCCTCTGGACTTGCTCCAACACCTCCATGTCTTTCCTGTCCTGGGGACACCAGAGCTGGATGCAGCACTCCAGGTTCAGTTCAGTAAGAGATGCTCCTTATTGCATCTTAAAAAAAAATATTTCTGGTGTTTGTGCAAAGTATATCTACAGAAAGTCAGCTAATAATTCAGGGATTCTTCAGCAACCCTTTTGCTTTCATCCTTGCCTCTTTGCAAGTATTTTGCAGGTTCTGATGAAGGTCCTGAAGATCCTCAGAGCAGGCAGTGCATCTGTGATACTGTGAACTAGAATCCCATTCTTATTTTTTGACTCCCACTCATTTGAGATGGTTTGTATAACCTCCATCATCTTCACTAAAGTAATTTATCATCACATTCTGAATTTCACGAGCTAAAGGCTAGCTTTAAGGTATGCCAGATCCTTACAGCAAGTATTAGCTAGTGCTTCCAATGAGTCTCGTGGTGTCCTTGAGTCAAGAGTCCTTTCTACTGACTCCTGTTCACAAAGCCTGCCTCTTCTGATGGCTTTACCGATCTAGCTCTTGCATTCCTTTCAGGCTGAGCAAGTTTTACACTACCTGAACGTTTCCCCTTTGCTCATACTTACCCAAATTCCTTCTAGAGATGCAGATCTATATTTGACTGTTACATCATCGTGCTCCTGTCTCCATGCCTGGGTCACAATTGCATCTTCTTATGGAATGAAGAAGTTCTGGGAGGGGGGAGAAGAAAAGCGCATCTGAGCACAGGGTCACCTCTTGCCTGTCAGTGTTAAGGGAGCTGTGTCCCCCTTCACAGCAGATGCTCATTTCCAGCTCTCAGAAGCTGAAATAACAATTTATAGGACGTGATTTCTGTTCCTTTCGGGTCTTGTCAGTTAGATCTGGTGGATCTCAGCTCACACCACTCCTATCCTGTACTGATGCTTCTGTTAAACACACCAGGAGGGGAAGTAATTTCTTACTGTGGTGCTTTCAAATGCTAAGAGAACAGCTTGGATATGCGAGATTAGATAGATTTAACCTGTTGAAAGGACTTTTTTTCTTCAAATCTAAACCTGTTCCTCACATAACCTCTATCTCTTGGTAGGAATGAGGTTTTTCTCGTTTCTGGGATTTGTTTCAGCTAGTGCTGTTGTCACCTGGCCTGCACAGGGCCCAGCTGCTGCAAGCTGCCCCAGCAGAGCAGCACACCAGTTCTGTTGTGAGTAGAGGTTTAGATGGAGAGCAGATAACATATTGTCACTGCCTGGCAATGAGAAGCTGAGGTAGGAGGAGTGGGGTATCATGTAAAGACCTTTTAAATAAAACAGTTGTTAATGATAAGCTGGAGGACCCATGCCCTGTCATCATAGATGGTCTTGCAGTGCTCTACTTCTCAGGCTCATCAGTAGAAGTGTGACTAGTGCTGGGGCACAGCAAGTCTGTTCTTGCTGTAGCTTTTGATGGTACTTTCCATTCTGCCCCCTGCATCCCCTAATTTCAGAGTATTTATCTGTGCAAACTTTGAATTTCCTCCGTGAACAGTGTTGGGATATTTGTGTCTCTCCCCCCCCCCCCCCCAACTGTGCTCTGCCCTACCTGTCTGCTGCAGTGCTGTGCAGCATGTTTCCTGGTTGCTGCGATGGTGCTCGCCATCCCTTCTTGATTTAGAAGTTGGCAGTTTGTCCTGTCACTGCAACTTGCCTTCTTTGACCTGCCAGTCTTCAGATACATGAAATTCAGAAAGCACTTAGGGTGTGGCTCTTGGGCTGGTCTGATCCAGAACATTTTTCCCAGAAAAATGTACCATTGCCTGAAAATGAGGCATTAAACCAGTTATGTTTTCCCCAGGCAGCCGCTTACCTGCCCTGATGTTATTTCTCATCCTTGGATGTTCCTTGCTGCACTCTCCAGGGTGTCAGCTGTTGACTCTGACTGGCCCATCCAGACATGTTGTCCCACCTGATCTTTCCTTTCTCCTCTTCCTTTCATCCTGGCTATATTTTTATAATTACAGTATCCTCTTGGTCATCCTTGGTGACTTTTTTCTCTCTCTTCTGACCATCAGCACCTTCTTTGTACAGACAGACACCTCTGCCCAGTTTCTCCTGACTGTTCTTGTGCCTTCAGCTCCCCAATGGCAGAGGTGGCTTCCCTGACTTTGGTGGGATCTGTCCAGCCTTGCTCAATCAGTCAGGTGAGACTCAGAGAACTCCTCTTGGGCTAGAGCAAGTGAGGTCTTCTGGGTAGTAATTCATTTGTTCTGCCTGTGCCATCTGACTTGGTCCCTTCTAGGTCTTTGTGTTCAAAGTCAAATCATGTTATTTCCCCTTAGTGTATCAGACCCAAGTCTGGGCTACACACAGAGCTGAATCTCTTGCCTGGAGCCACCTTCACACTGATTACTGGGCTCACTTCTTGCCATCTGCCTTGGCAAACCCCCTTTCCCACATACCCTTGTTCAAAGTGTGTTACAGAGATTGTTTTTGCTTTCTGTTTTATCTGCTTCACCTATCTCTCTGCCTCTTTCCTGTTGGAGCTCAGAAACACAGCTTATCTCCTTCCAGTGTTTATCAGTTTCTCCCACAGCGCTGATCTGTTAGCTAGAAATTTCTGACAAGCATTCATGTACTTTTCCCTTGGTTGCTCCTTTTGGCATGGAAGAAATGCCATATAAATTTCAGCAAAGACACTGCCTCCTCCTTAAATGTCTAATTTATGAAGCCTACACAAACTTTGTCATGGTAGGAGGTTTGGTATGCTGTAACCACTGATTACAGTGTCGATCTGTTCAAGTAGTTTCCTGGCTCCATACTGGATCGGTGCCCGTTGGAGTTCATGTTCTCTTGGGTCTGGAGAGAGCCTGGCCTGATGATAGCCAGTCTGAGGCTGTTCAGGTAGAGAATCATTTTGCTTATAGTATTTAAGGTTGATGTACCTTAGTTTGGGAAGCCTGAAGGCTTGCTACACCTTCCTGGGAAATGAAAATTGGAGATCTCTGGCAGGACTTGGTGCAAAATGTTATATGATGTGTTGCAAGAGGTGAATGCTTAGTTTAAGGTCATGTGTCTAACTCCACCTCCAAAGCATCATGTTTCATCCCCCTGTGCTCAGCTCTGATGAGGCTGCACCTCGAATACTGGGTTCAGGTTTGGGCCCCTCACTCCAAGAAAGACATCGAGGTCCTGGAGCAAGTCCAGAGAAGGGCAACGGAGCTGGGGAGGGGCTGGAGCACCAGTCTGATGAGGAGCAGCTGAGGGAGCTGGGGGTTTTCAGCCTGGAGAAGAGGAGGCTCAGGGGAGACCTTCTTGCTCTCTCCAGCTCCCTGGAAGGAGGTTGTGGGGAGCTGGGGCTCAGCCTCTTCTCACAGATACCCAGCAACAGGAGGAGAGGGAATGGCTGCAGGTTGTGCCAGGGGAGGTTCAGGTTAGAAATGAGGAGACATTTCTCCTCCCAAAGAGCGGTTGGGCATCCGAACAGGCTGCCCAGGGAGGTGGTGGGGTCACTGTCCCTCAGGGTGCTCAAGGGAAGGTTGGATGAGGTACTGAGGGACAGGGGTTAGTGGGTGCTATGGGTGGTAGGGGGATGATTGGACTGGATGATCTTGGGGGTCTTGTCCAACCTTCATGATTCTATGAGTCTGTGGTTGTATTTTTGTGTTTTCCCCTGCACATATGGAATCTTGCACACTTTATTTAGATTAAACCAGCTTAAGTGGTGTTTGACTGGAATTTCTGATGACCTTTGAAGACGTTTCTGGAATGAGACTGTGGATGAAAAGGTTTTCAGTCTCTTTCTGACATTGCTGCCCCTCAGACAAACTACTCTGGGGGACCAGCCGAACCTTTCTCAAAAGGTTTCCTTTTAATGTCTGTCTTCCATTCTAAGTGTCAGACTGGTCAGTGACTTCATCATTGTACTGGGTTTTATTTGTGGTTCCTAGGACAAACACTCAGTAGGGAAACCAAAGGGAGCTTGAGAATTTACTACATCGTTCTGTCCAGGAAGGAAAAGAGCCAAGGAGTAATGAGTACCCATATTTTAACAGCTTACCGGATGGCAGCAAGGGCTGTCTCGCGATGAATAGTGAATCAAAACAAACTAAACCAAAACATTCTCTTTCCCCACTGTATGAACAGTATGGCTTTCTTTCAGAAGAGCTCTTCCATGGTATATTGGGGTGGCAAAATCTGGTGTGTCAGCCTGCAAAAACTCCAGTGTTTGTAAAAGCCTTTACATCACAGTTATCAGGAGCACAGTGAAGCTTTCATATGGCTGGACATCTTTTTACAGTAAAACTTTTGCTTTTATTCATATTGATAAACTTCAACTAAGGAAGTTATTTTGTTTACAAGAATGAATGATGCAGTAAGTTTCACCTTCAAAGGAAAGCCTGAGCTACCCTTGTCTGAAGGCCTCTCTTCCCATGCACTGTTTATAAAGCAACTGTATATCGAGCTTATAAACTTCTGAGGCTAGAAATAGTGCCTTCCAGTTCTTCTTAACACCAGCGGATTGGGGGGTTTGTTCTTTCGTGATCCCTGATGTAAAGACCAGGGGGACAAATCAAAGAAGACTTGAAGAGCTCAAAGACTCTCAGGTCTTCTAGAAAAATCCCAGAATGCCAGAGCCTGAGCACTGTGGGTCTTTAAGTAAACTTGTTTAGACAAATTGTTGTCTCTGTGGAGAATATACTCTCTTTTGTTTGCTTCTCAAAGTACCGGAAAGACGCTGTGCCGCTTTTCCTTTTGCTTGCAGGGACATAAGTACCCCAGTATTCTTTTAAAGCTGGATGTAAACAGCTCCTTGGAACAGTAGCTATTAAACTTTGTTGAAAAGTGCTTAGCAATGACAAAAAAATGTTATTTCCGAAAGGATTTCTGTAGCACTGAGGGGTTTGGGTTGTTTTGGGGTTTTTTTTTTTGCAAATGAAAGTCCAAATTTACCACAAAAATGTCCCTGTAACCTCTTCTAATTCAAAACATATTACTTGCTTTTCAAAAGCACAGGCAAATTACCAGGGAGACTTTCTAAAATAAGACCGAGGGTTAGATGTATAACTTTGTGGACAATGCTTCTTGATAATAAAGTGTTTCCTTTTTTGAGTATCCTCTGTGTCGCAGTAAGAAAGTAACTTTGCTTCAGGAGGTTTATGTACCAACCTCTTTTTGCTGAAGGGAACGCTACGGACCTTTGTGTTTGCCTGCAGGTATTTTAGTTTCCCTTTTTCCCCCTGTTAAATCTAGCAAAACAAACAATAGAAAGCTTCTCTTGGTTTGTTCTTAACTTGTTTTTTGGGCCGTACTGCATCCTGGCTTTCAAGGATGCAGACATTCCTCAGCTAGACATCTCCAGTCTCTGGCAGCTAATTCCCTGAATCTTTATTAGTTACGCTGAACTTAAACCCCTCTGTGGAAACGCCAAGAAAGAGTAGATACATGCAAACCTTCTGAAATCTGGTATAAAACTATGGGCTTGATAGGAAACGGAAGCCAAGTTGAACAATTTTTAAATAATTGGGACTATTTTGCTTCATTTTTCCAATCAGTTGATAGAAAATGTGTTTCCCATTAAGAGCTTACATTTTTGGAGACGTAAAGGAGTGTTGCTTATTGTCAAAATGAGTCTTGTTTTTAACCAAAACATTTTGGCTCCCTTCTTTCTTCTTAGGTGCTGTTACTCCATTCCCGTGGGTGGTGGAGGGGTGACGGGTGCCAGTCGGTCAGTGCAGATGCATGAAGTGATGGGTGTTGGGGGTTTGGGTGCTGAATACCCCCGCCCAAAGGAGCAGAGGAGTGCTACGCTTCTAGCTGCTAGTAGCAAGCCAGGAAAGTGTTGTGGTGGACACTCATTTTAAAATGATGCTCTGTGTGTCATCCCCCACCACGCAGGAAACAAAGAGCAATGTAAATCTCAACGTTCTCATTTAAAGAATATCTGATTATTTTGCCTGCTTTTCTGTTGGATTTCCAGATCCATCAAGGAGCCAAGGTGGCACCTGCTGCTCACCATACGAGGGAACAGCAGAAGCAGCTGGCGTAGAGCAGATAGATCTTCATTGTTGCCATGACCTCTCTGGTGTTAGGACAGTTTTGGGGCTCTGGTGACATGGTGTAGGCCATGAGTAACTTCAGAGGCCAACCAAGATTTGTTGCTACTGAACTGGGGGAGAATGCTTTTCAGTCTCTTCCCAGGAGATTTCTTCTGTAGCTAATTTGTGAAAGATTGCTTACTACAATTAGAGAGTAGACATGTACAGGTAGAGGGAGTAATTTGACTTGTTTTATTGTACAGACTAGCTTGGGAGCAGTAACAATTTATTGTGTAGCAACATAGTTGAAGCTGCTGAGTTGGGTCATAATCTTTTAGACTGTTAAACTCCATCTAATACAACATTGTAACCTTCTGCCTTTCCTGTATTGTCCTTGTGTCTAGGAAAAAAATAACCTTAAATAAGGCAAGCTTAGTGAAATTTGAAGACATTTTGTAGCATATTTTGTAGACTAAGTTAAAGGATAAAACTTGCTAGGGTTACACTTGTTAAATGGACACTTAAACCAAAATAAATTGTGGGATGGAACAAGTTAACTGGTTCTTATACAAAGACTGGCTTGGTCAGTAGGTCCGGTTTATGTTGTGCTAGGGACATGGGAAGACTTTGGAGAGCTCAAATGTTGAAGTAGTCAGGATCAGTATTATGGGTTATTTTTTGCTGCCTTTTTGAAGGCTCCTCCATAGCTGTACTTGGGGTATGTGTCAGAAATCTTCTAATAGTAATTCCGACACGGATTTCACGTCCTTTGTGTGGTGCCAAAGTATTTTTCACCTCAAGTGCCAAATTCTGGGCTTTCTTGATGAGCATGGTAAGCCCCATAAGAAGTCTGGGAAAGCTTTCAGAGGGAAAAACCCCCAAGCCTCTAACCCTTCATATGTAGATGTATTGGCTTCTCTTAGCCCAAAACATTTTAAAATAAATGAGCAGGCTCTGTTTATCATAATGATGCATTGGATGTAGAAGCTGATGGCAGTAATTAATGGCCAGTTCCTGGGTAATCTGTTGTGTGACAGCATGCAGGGAAACTGCTTGATTGTGCCACCCATCTACTCAGTGCTGGGTGTCCACACGGGTAGCAGGAGCCTTTGAACCTCTTGTTTTATCATTCTCAGAGTAACAGAGTGCAGTAGATATTTTGCAACCTAAAGATTACACAGAATCACAAGGTTGGAAAAGAGCTTTAAGATCATCAAGTCCAACCGTTCCTGTCCTGTGCTAAACCATATCCCTGAGCACCTCATCTACCCTTTATTTAAACACACCCAGGGATGGGGACTCAATCCCTCCCTGGGCAGCCTGTTCCAGGCCCTGACAACTCTTTCAGGGAAGAACTTTTCCCTCCCATCTGCTCTGACCCTGCCCTGGGGCAGCTTGAGCCCATTTCCCCTTGTCCCATCTCCTGTCCCCTGGCTGAAGAGACCATCACCCACCTCTCTGCACCCTCCTGGCAGGGCAGTGGAGGTGGGGAGAAGGTCTCCCCTCAGCCTCCTCTTCTCCAGGCTCAACACCCCCAGCTCCCTCAGCCGCTTCTCAGAGGATTTGCCCTCCAGCCCCTTCCCCAGCCTGGTTGCCCTTCTCTGGACTCACTCCAGGACCCCAATGTCCTTCTTATATTGAGGAGCCCAGAACTGGACCCAACACTTGAGGTGCAGCCTCACCAGTGCTGAGTACAGGGGCACAATTCCTATCACTGAAGATAGCAAATTTTTTTTTATAGTTTTGATCTGGGTTTTAATACACTTTGTGCACTCCAGTGCCAAAGAGTCTTCTTTATTTTTAAACTGGGGAGGAAATAACATGAAAAAACATCCTGTGCTGCCATATTGTGTAGCAACCACCCATCTATCAGTATGGACACTCACTGTGGTGAGTGAGCAGCGCTGACAAATTCAACCATTCACTGACTTTGTTTTCTGCTTTCTGACATGGAAGCCTTGGGGATACACTGCGGTTGCTTTCAAACTCTGCAGTGGTGAAAGCTCAAACCCTCTCTTAATAAGAGTGAAGACCATTGTATTCATTTTACTCTAGGAGCATGGGTTTTTTTTAAAAAAAACACAATAGTTATGATGAGACCCATTAAATAAATCACAAGTGCCAGTGGATAATATTATCCCTGAGTCTCTAATCTTGCCTTGTGTTTGCCACCCTCCTCCGTGCTGCTGTCACAGCCACCCGTGGGCTGGGCAGTTGCTCTGTTTATCTGTCCTACCAGCAAGTATTCTCACCAAAGGCTTTCCCTTTGAAGTTACATCTTTCACTCAGTGGAAGAGTGGATTAGTTTTCAGCCTCCCAGAAGTGTTGTGTGACCACGGAGAAGGTATTGGCAGCAGGAGGATTTTTGTGGAGCAGGTAATGTCAGAGCTCAGCTTTCACAGGAATTTGACTGTGATGCAAGAAGTGAGGACTTTCAGTGGGGATGTCCCAGCCCTTAGGCGCTTTCAGGTGCCTGGGAACTGATTTGGCTGGAAAAAGGATCTGTTGTTTTGCTGCTTGGGATCCCCAAGAGTCTTCCAGGGTGGGAACCTGGCTCAAGGTGATGCTGGGGTTCCTGGCACTCCTGCTTGCTTGGGGTGACAGGCTGCCTTCCGCCCTTACCCCCTCCCCAGTACTCAATTCCCACCGTCCACTCGGTGACCCCTCTGCTCCAACCTGCCTCATCAGAGCGGCTGTAGAAGGTGGCAGTGGAAACCCTCTTTTCTGAGCACATTTGTGTCAGGTTTTTCTTTCTAGCGTGGTTGTCTTCCATGTCAACCTTTGGAAATAAGACTGTTTAGAATCATAGAATGCATTGGGTGGGCAGGGACCTTCAGAGGCCATCTACTCCCACCCTGCAGTGAGCAGGGACATCTTCACCAGAGGAGGTTACTCTGAGCCCCATCAAGCCTGACCTTGAATGTCTGCAGGGATGGGGCCTCCACCACCTCTCTGGGCACCCTGTGCCAGTGATTCACCACCCTCAGAGTGAAGAATTTTTTCCTAATACCCATCCTAAATCTCCCCATCACCCCTTGTCCTGTCACTCCAGGCCCTCAGGAACAGTTCTTCCCCAGCTTTCTTGAAGGCACCTCTCAGGGACTGGAAGCTGCTATAAGGTCCCTCCAGAGCCTTCTCTTCTCCAGGCTGAACAACCCCAACTCTCTAAGCCTGGCTTCACAGGAGAGGTGCTCCAGCCCTTGGATCATCTTTGTGGCCTCCTCTGGCCTCGCTCCAACAGGTCCATGTCCTTCTTGTGCTAAGGGCTCCAGAGCTGGACACAGCACTCCAGGTGAGGTCTCCCCAGAGCAGGGCAGAGGGGCAGAATACCCTCTCTTGACCTGCTGGCGAAAGTTCTTTTGATGTGTTTAGCCAGTGCTTGTGCTTTGGGATTTCACATCTGCAGAGTGTAACTAGCCATTTGTCGTGTGTCTTGGATTTCTCTTGCTAGATCAGTCTTGAATTACATCGTAGGGAAGTTGAAATAGTAATAATAAATCACCCCCTATTAAGTAGATAGCATCTACTTGTCTTGATTTGACTTGCTTTCTTACCAAGTGTATTTTGGGATCTCATGCAAGCTAGCTTGTTAGATCATACTTATGAAGATAGTATATAAGATTGTTCCTCTTATTCCAAATATAAATGTCCTGTGATCTTAATCAACATTGACTTTAAAATTGTCCTGCCTGCAATTCCTTGACAAATAGGGCCAACACCAGTGCTAACGTGAAGGTGGCTCTTCTTGTTACAGACTTAGTTCTTTCTTTTCTGTGTACAGGTATGACTGTGCTAGGAGAGCAGCTTGGGATTCCTCCAGAGGTCACTTGTATTTGCCAGGTCCATGTATAGCAAAACAGGACAAGCTGTTATGATGTGTATTATTGAGGTTACTTAATGTTTTGCCTGGTAGTCACTGAACTTTACCTGGTGGCCTTTCGCTTTGTCTTCTCCAATTTGCCCATCTAAAGACAAACAAAAACCCGGGGTGAAGTTGGAGTGTCTCCATTAATGTCTTTATTGCTACCCTGCCCTCCTACCTGCCTTGATGTTACAACTGGGAGTGGGAATTGCCCAGGGTCATCTTTCAGCCATGTTACTCCTGCTATTGACTGTACCTCTTGGCTGGTTTCTGTAGACCTCAGACTCCTGCTTGCAGCAGCCTGTGGGTGGGAGTATTGGTGGTTAATTAGTGCGAGCCACACCAGTCCCAGGGTTTAATTTCCTAGATAGTGGGAGTGGCATGAAGCTGGGCCAGGGCAGGTTTAGATTGGATGTTAGGAAAAAATTTTTTACTGAAAGAGTTGTCAGGGCCTGGAACAGGCTGCCCAGGGAGGGGCTGAGTCACCTTCCCTGGGTGTGTTCAAAAAAAGGGTAGATGAAGTACTTGGGGATATGGTTTAGTTTAGGATGTGAATGGTTGGAGTTGATGATCTTAAAGGTCTTTTCCAACCTTGTGATTCTGTGTGATTCTGTGAGTGTGATAGTCCCTGGGTAATCTCCATTTCAATGATAGTTTCGCTGTTGCAAAACTACTGCTGCAACAAGGACCTGGTTTTATAGCTTCATTTTTCAGGGGCTTTGCAGATCTTGGAGCTGAGGGGAACTGGGGGAAAACCTGGAACCAGTTCCGTGTGGGTTTCCCCAGTGAGCAAGCAACTGCTCTGATCAGGTACAGAAAACAGTGCCCTGGCTACTAGCATTGTGATGTCTTCTGAGACCATCGTCTGCTGAGACATCCAAAGGAAGGTACGTGTTCCTAGTGCTTTGTCCAGAGCAAGATCTTCCCACCAGAAAAGTTTATCACCAGTAACAACATCTGCAGTTGAGTCTTGTGTGGCAGTTCTCAGATACTGGTGTGATGAACTTGAACACACAACTAGAACAGAAGAAGTTAACTAGATTTATAGTTACAGGGAGTTTTTATCTGCTCAAGACACTCTTTCCCACTCTTCTCTGTTCCCCAGCATTTTGTTCCTGAAATCTTTATCCTCTTGTCCCTTATAAACAGTTTGTTTGGAGCCAGGAGCAGTCTGCTGTATGTGTATCAGACAGGTGTTTAAAGAATTGCCTTGGAAATTAATGAGAAGGATAAATGAAAGAAGGTAATTGTCACCACTTATGGATTCAATGAGTGGAGCTAAACACTAGAGTCAGAATAAAAGCGTGAGCTCTATATCGCCAGGATGAAATCCACCTTGCTAGGATGCTTCTTTGGGCTACACCCTAATATTGAGAGATATTACTTCCTAAAAGGAGATTGCTATCAATCCTTGGGTGACCTGTAGGAAACACAATGGGGTTCATTCTTCTCCATTTAAACTTCTTCTGTCAGAATGGGAATAACCCTTTGGATTGGGATATGTTTTTAGCAGGATCCTGTCTGCTCAGCGGTGGTCCAACTTTGCCAGCTTCAGGTTGGTTGTGTCACGGGGAGGGATGGTGCTTTTCAGCCCTGTGATTAGTAGATACACTCCACCCTTGAAGGCTCCCACTCCTTCTGCTACTCTTCCCTTCGTGGCTGGCACAGACTAAGGTTACGCCAGAGCGTCGGCATGGCCTGCGGTTGCATAACGCGCTGCAGTGGGCTAACCAGCCTTAGCAAAACAGGCATCTTGGACAGATGCTGCACTGAAGCAATGATTAATCGAGGAAAAATTTTAACAACCTTAAATGGCAGTAAATTTATTTTGGCAGGTGGAGACTGAGAAAGTCGTTGCTGCCATGCAGCGGAGTGTTGCTCTGAAGAGTTAGAATCACATTTTATCTGCCCTAACGCTTTCTCATGCTGTCTCCTGTCTCAAAATTTTACTGGAGCAGGAGCTTCAGTACTGAAATCTCCTTTTCACTAATATCTTTCCATGTGACAATGTGGAATGACATTTTTCCAACCCTCATTAGACATTGGAAGGGCTGTTGCTTCTTGCTTCAGAGAATGCAATGCAGACACTTATGGATAAGGAATTCAATACCTTCTGATTGACATGATGACAGTTATAGCTTTATTCGAAACTCTCGTGGTTTTGCCCCAGCTGAGAACTGAGCACCATGCAGCCACTTGTTCTTTAGAAGGGAGTTGGGGGGTGTGGAGTGGAGGGAGGGGGAAAGGGAAGGAGAAGAAAACCCAAGGAACTAAAACCTCACGGGTTTGTCTCTTCAAGACATGTGAACTGGCATTGCAAATAACACCGATTGTCTCCTGCGTGGTTGTACGGGGTAGAGTGATGTGTCAGCCTGCCAGGCTGAATTTTTCAGATAGTCTTGTAGCAATCTTTCTGAAGGTGAAAAGGTAACTGGCTCATCTGAGGGATTGCTTTATGAGTGTCCCACTTTAAAAGTGGAACTTTTTAGATTTAGTGAGCCAGTAACATACATTTAAAAGATCCTTGAAAAGTCAGTGATAAGGGAGAATTGATTTGAAAATTGGTTTGAGAATTGATGCAAAATCTGGAGAGGGGCTGGTGCTGAGGGCAGGGAGGGCCAGGCCCAGGGGAATGGCCTTCAGCTGCAGGAGGGCAGCTGGAGAGGGGCTGGGAGGCAGAAATCCTTCCCAGGGAGGGGGGATGCCCTGGCACAGGGTGCCCAGAGAAGCTGGGGCTGCCCCTGGATCCCTGGCAGGGTTCAAGGCCAGGTTGGATGGGGCTTTGGGCACCCTGGGCTGGGGGTTGTCTCTGCCTGTGCCAGGGGGCACCGGGGGCTCTGAGAACCCTGCCCACCCAAACCAGTCTGGGATGCTGGGATTACTCTGATCATTTTAGCCACTTTTGAGGTGTGAAAGCTCCAAATTCTCAACAGCTCTACTGTTGTGTTTGATTTTGAACAGGGATTTAGTTTTAACCTTAGGAGCAGGTTGCTGGCATTTCTCTTTTTTAATCTCACTTTATTGGCTGACAGGAGTTATTGTTGTACATCCATAAATCTCAAGGACGTTTGTTTACTTTACTGAGGGTGTCTTCAGGGCAGAAAGCATTTACCTGAATCTAAATTTTAGATACTCTAGAAAACTCTTCAGCCTCTCTCTCAGATCCTAATGGTTAGGCAGGAGGACTAAAGGTGACTGTTCAATGTTCATATAATGTTGTTGCTTGAGATGCAGAGAGTATGCATCCTGCATTGTCCCATGTTCTTAATCCTTTCTTTAGCCAGCAGAAGTGGTGATATCTGTGCTGTTTTCTTACCAGTGCTGTGCTGAAAGCACACACAGCCAGCAGACAGGCAACAACGCAGACCCTGCGTTAGAGTTAAGTGTTTTCCTTGTAAAAAGCATAATAGCATATATTTCATACAGTCAGTGTTTCTGCAAAGAGCCGAGTTGTTAGGCCAGCAGGATGTAATTCCATTTTCCTTAGCAGTTTGGTTTCCTTTTGGCATGTGTGTGCTTAAGCTCGGCACTAGTCCTGCGCTGGGTTGATCTTGACTCTAAGGTACTTTTTTTGCATAATTCAAGGGAAGGATTTTTGTGAAAACATTATGATTTGCTTTTTCTCTGTAATAAATGCAGGCTATCAAGAGAACTGAAAAATACTAAAAGTATGGGCCCATCTGTAGATAATTTTCAAAATCCTATTTAAAGGCTGCATATGATGGTTGTCATTCCTAGTGCAAAGAACCAGCCGGCAGATGCTCACACTTGGTTTTTTAACAAGGTATGAAAGCATAACACATCTGAAACAGCCGAGAGGTTGGGATGGCTCAAAGAGTTTATTAGGCTTACTTCAAATCTTAAAGGAACTCTAATTTAAGGCACGTTGATTTCTTCAGAAAGCTTTTGTTAGTTTGGATAGGGGCCATATTATGTAAGAGATAATTATTTGGCATCCAAGTAGTGATTTTAACAAGGAAATAGTTTCAAGCTTGGTGTGGTCTCTGTTGTGGCAGTAACACTCCAAGTGTCAGGGCATACAGGGGTAAGACACAGGTGAGGTCTGTTTATAAAGACACAGTTTCCTCCTTGCATATTGCAATAGCTGTGTCTCATTTCCCTCCAGTTACCGTGCAGACTGGTGACTATCCTGAGTGCCAACAATCTGGAAAATGAGAAAACAATCAGGAAAACCTTCTGTTCCCATGTTATCCAGAGGGCTTTGAGGTGTCAGCTTGCAACTCCCGTGTGTCATCTTCTTGTGGAAAAGCTCCAAGAGGTGCCACCCAGCCTGTCCAGACAGCGCTGAGCAGTGCTGCAGCCTGAGAGTACTTTGTGTGGCTTTACCCAGGATGATGGGGTCAAGCCTGCCAGCAGAGCAGTGTTCAGAGGATCAAGGGCTCTAGGATTCCTGGCTCAGTAGCCACAGCTGAGGTGTTTTTAAATCCTTTTTCCTGCTGTTGAAAAAAAAAATTGGTAGGAACCTCCTTAAATTCCCTTTAACCAGCTACTTAATTTTCCTTGGGTTTTGGGTTTTTTCTTTCCCTACATGGAGTCAAAGCAGTTGGAATAATGTGTGTGGAATCAACAGGCCACTTTTGTCCCATACAGTTTTCCTTTGAGATGACCTTTAAGCTTTGGGTTAGTTGCATTTCCATTTAGGGAATCTTTAAACTATGTGATATTACAGGGAGGGGAGAAGCTTAGACAGAATCAGAATATTTAATCTTGGTTTTCTGATAGCAAATTGACTTCTTGTTTGTTCTCCAAAACTTCACACAGATAATGCTATGAACTGCTTTCTAGGAGATGACAGTGGAGACAGCAGCAGAAGCAGGTCTTGGAGTGAGAAGGTCCGTGGGACAGAGCAGGGAAGCTTCAAGCACAGCGGCATGTGACTGCTAAGGGCTAGTGCCCCACTTGTGTCCCGTTCAGCTGCAGCAGGAGAGAAGAGAAAAGATCTGGTGTGGAAAATGTTCCCTGAAGCATGCTGGAGACTCAGGATTTCTCAAGATCCTGGACACATTTTAAGTTTAGGAGGAACTGTGCCGTAGTGCAGCAGCAGGGCAGGTTCTGGAGAGCAGCTCCTCATTAGGCCATTCCTGACCTCTTCCTCACACAGGCAAATTCAGGCAAAGCTTGACAACAACTGGGTTGTGTCAGGAGCAGCAACGGCTTTTGCCTGTGTTTGTCAATACATCTGGGAGTTTCACATTAGTGTCTAATCCTCTTTTGAAAACTTAATTTTTTCCTCTTTTGAAGTAATTTTATGAGTTGTACAAACTGTTCAGCTGATGTTTCACTACTGTGTTGAACAGAAACTAAGGCTTCCTCTTCTGAGTTCTCAAGCATTCAGGTCCATACAGGTGATCAGGGATTGCAGCCGGCCCTCTGTGGAAGAGGCAGCTCATCTCCTCAGCCCCCTGCTCCCTCTGTAGCCTTCCCTCCCTGGGAAGGGGCAACCATGGCCATCCCTCTGTCCTAAGATGTAAGAACAGTCTGGCATTCCAGTTTGATACCTGTGTGAGAGTGTCACTGAGCTTCTCAGCCCTAACACAACATAGGGGATATTATCAGCAGCGAGGAGTTAACTTGCTAGAAGTGATTTTCCTGTTTAAAACTTTTATTCCACTCGGGGAGGTGGCATCAACTGTTGCCTTGGGAAAGGTCAGATTAGTATTAGACATTCTAAGTACTTGTCGTATATTTACTATGGGCTTAGCAGGCACTAAGGGGATGTCCAAAATCAATGCATTTCTGACAGACAAGTTGCACAAGCTTTGGACAAACTGGTGAGGGGCTGATTTTCAAAGTTACGCCTTTTACTGAAGGTACCAGTCTGGTGCAGACTTACATTGCTGTGGAGAAAGGTCCAGATCTTTCTGTTGGAGGGTTTTCTGGTCCCCAGGTCACTGGAACTCGTTTACTGCTATTTTTATTGTATTTATTTCCTTCAGATCTATACAGGGTGCTCATTCTTTTAATGCCCTACTCTTTATTACCATTATAAACTGTGGGGTGCCAGCTGTGAAGGAGGCAATGCCTGTAACTGCAGTTCTGCCTGGGAGCACCTGGCAGCATGTGTCCTTCCATAACGTCAGCCTTTCTTATTTGAAACAGACTTTTGTTTGGATGCCTCATGGAATCATCTGTCAATAGCTGCAATAATACCTTGATCCCAGAGTAAGTGGTGCTGCCAGAAATCCCACTTGCTTGTCTGGCTAGTTCCATGGTCACAGCTAATAAACCGCCTTTGCTCACGCTGCAGCTCACTTTGCTCCTGAATTACCCTTTCTGCTATAGATCTGTGCGTGCTGGCTGAATTGGGTTAGTTACCAATGGATGTAATCACAGAATCCCCTGAGCTGGGAGGGACCCGTAAGGCCCATCGAGTCCAACTCCTGGCCCCACACAGGCCCAGCCCAGGCAGAGCACGGCACTGAGGGCATCGTCCAGCCGCTTCCTGCCCTCAGCCCAGCTCGGGGCTGTGACCCCTTCCCTGGGGAGCCTGTGCCAGTGCCCGACCCCCCTCTCAGGACAGAACCTCTTCCTGACACCCAGCCTAAACTTCCCTTGGCGCAGCTTCACACCAGGTTCTATCCCTGGTCCCCAAAGAGGGGAGATCAGTGCCTGCCCCTTTGCTCCCTTTGTCAGGAAGCTACAGACGACCATGAGGCCTCCCCTCAGCCTCCTCTTCTCCAGGCTGAACAAACCCAGGGCCTTCAGCCTCACCTTGTAAGCCTTCACTCCAGACCTTTCTCCATCCCTGGTGCCCTCCTCTGGACACTCTCCAAGAGGTTTGTGTCCCTCTTGTGCCAAGGCACACAAAACTGCACCCAGGACTTGGGGTGAGGCTGCCCCAGAGCAGTGCAGAGCGGGACAATCCCCTAATGCCCTCTCTGGACCAGCTGGCCGTGCCGTGCTTGGTGCCCTCCAGGATACAGTTGGCCCTCCTGGCTGCCTGGGCACTCTGCTGGCTCATGGGTAACTGGCTGTTGACCAAGAGCCCCAAATCCCTCTTGGCATGGCTGCCCTCCAGTATCTCATCCCCCAGGCTGGCTGTGCAGCCAGGCTTGCCCATTCCCAGGGGCAGAATCCAGCACTTGCCCTTGTTAAACTTCATGCTGTTGTTGATGGCCCAGGTCTCTGCAAGGTTTCTCCACCCTCAAGAGAGTCAACAGCTCCTCCCTGTTTGAAGTCATCTGCAGATTTACTTAAGACACCTTCTAGCTTATGAACTACTGCTCACTGCTGTCCTGAGCCCAAGGCTGCTGCTTTTGGCCTTATCTCGTTCTTCCATCGCTCCTTATGAACTTTCTGGGGGGGGGTTAACAATGGCCATGCCAGCGCAGACCATCTGTCTGACTTCTGCCTGAGCATGGCTCACATTCAAAGCCTAGCTGGGCTTCTCCTTGCTTGTGGTTGCAGTGTGGAGACAGTTGTGGCTAACGATATTCCCTCTCTTCTTTTTCTTTTTCTTTTTTTTTCCTGTATTAAGGATGGGTACAATGTGTGGGGGACAGAGGAACAGGAGGGGGCCGTGAGCCAGTTCCAGGGTTCATGAAGCAGCAAAAAAGGTGCTATTATAAATAAGCAATGGCTTGTAAAGGGTTGCAGTCTGCTAATGTAGGTTACTGGGTTGAAACCATTGATTTAATAACGGTTCTTTAGTCTGTTTAGATATTTTGACAGTCCTTTCTCTTTGGATAGGAGGATTTGGTCCCTTGTGAATTTTTGGTTATTTCTCTGGGTTGTTTTAATAGTTGCAAAACCTGTCAAATAACACTCAGCTGCATGGCACGCTGCTATTTCTGATCTAACTCTGAAGCTAACAGCCTCAGTAATTGCAGTGGTGTAGAAGTAATTGTCAGCCAGCAAGCTGTAATTAGAAAATGGGAACCACAGCTTGGCCGATGTGGTGGTATAGCTTAGAAGCTTTTAGAATACTATCCTTTGACACCATTGTTTTGTTATATACTGCTTATATCTGATTAGCATGTGATGAAAACATCACACATGCCCATCTTCTTAGCCTTTGCATTATAATTAAACACCTACAAACCAATCAATGCTGTGGAGAAACTGAGAAGTGCAGCCAGAGCCTAAGTAACCAGTCACACACTCCTCCACAGTTTGGATCATGCCGTATGGTGCGTGATGTGTGGTTGGTTGTGTGTGAACAGTTGGACAGCGTATTAGGAAGCGTGTGGTATCGTGTGGCTGTGTTAGTTTACCCTGCAGAGGCAGCTGTGACCAGGAAAAAAGACTGTTTGTTTACAAACCTTTGAAGAAAAAAGCCTGTTACACAGTCAGTGCCATTTCACCTTGGTGCTGGTGCCAGTGGAGCTGAGTTATGTGTTGTCCTTTGAGATCACTTTGGAAACAGAGCTGAAGCAGATGATCAAGGAGGGACTTGGGGAGCAAAGCAATCTGAACCACCCCAGCTAAAGCAGGGATATGAATATTGTCCTCGTTTGGGAGGGGGTCATTAAGGAGGCCAGGAATCAAGGATCAAAAGGAATCCCACATTTCTGAAAGTCTCCCTAGTTTGTGGAAGTAATGGTTTATGTGTGGATACTGGTATGCTGTTTGAAAGGGAAAAGGTGCTTTGCATTACCAGCAACACCATCATCTTCCCTGCTTAATGAGGGAATTGGGATCTTAAAAACTAGACAGTGAAGCAGCAGTAAGTTAATGTTTAATTTTAGTAATATCTGCTCTATTTCCTGTACATTTAATCCTCAGTTGTCCTGGAGTGGATGATCTGGTTGCAAATTAACCACACCATCAATAAAGGCATATATTCCCTCCATTCAGAAGCAGCTCTTTCCTGGCAGAGCCTGGCAGCTGAGATGTGGAGTGGGCAGAATTCAGGCTCAGGACTCGTATCCCTGTTTTCTCACCCTATGGAGCTCCAGCAAACGAAGCTGCTGAGATGAGGTGACTCTACGCAGGGCTGCCTTTTGCCACCATATTTGCACAGCAGGGACTGCAGGGAAGATGCTTGCAGAGACCTAGCAGGAGGTGAACCCCACTTCTGCAGTGTGCACACTGTAGAGGAGCTAGTGATGTTCAGATCTCTTTATACAGTCGCTGAAACCTGATCAATGCCACTGATGAATCAACCCCCAAATTTCACTTGCTTCAACATAGGTATCTAGTGGAAGGCGTGTGGCAGCGTGCTGGTTAACCCAGATGCAGGGCTGGAAATACAAGCACTGCTCTCTGCAGAGGTTCAGCAAGCTGTCTCTGTCCTTCAGGGCTACTCAAATTAATGTAACCTGGCCTACACTAAGGTGTGCCCTGTGGAACAGCCACGGCCTGTGGTGCAGCATGGGGTCTGTGGGAGAGCTCTGGGAGTGTGTGTGTGCACTTGAGAAAGATCCCTTGCCTGGAACTGTTCGGCAGCGTGGCTGGTGAAACATCTGCTGGACAAGGAGCTAGTGAGGACACTGTGCCTGGGAGCTGCTTGGCATCAACTGGTCTGTGGAACACGAATCTGCCTGCAGCAGATCACAAAGATGACAGAGATGTTGCTGAGGTTGCCTTTGTGCAAAAGCAGGATTCCATAGGCAGTGATGGGAGGAATGGGAGAGGGAGGTGGTTCTCCTCCTGAAGATGTCTGGATCACCCCATGGATGAAATCCAGTTACACAAAACGCTGAGCCATTCATTTACAGACACGTCATGTGCTGTAAATTGCAAGGTCATGGATCGGCCTCAGAGGAGGATTAGAGGACACGACATGCACTGTGTGATACCAGCCACCAGCTCAGTGTGCTTCTAGAAAACATTAATGAGGCTCAAGGATGCAGTCAGGAAAGATGAGGAAATGTTGGCGTGACTTCATAAGACACTAGCAGGCTTTTGTTTTAATAATGATAAACAGTTTTGCTTCTCTGTGTTTAAATAGGATAACTTACAAGAGGTACAGATGGTTATTGTGATGAAGAGTTACTAGTAGTTTCTGGAAGGACAGTAAATAAAGTTTGACTTGTTTAAACTAAAAGTGGAATCAAAGTGCCAAACCTGAGTTGATGGAATTGCACTTTTTCTGTTATCTCCCTCCAGCCTTCCCTCTCTCTCCCCTTCTCCTCAGTCTCCCCCTATCTCCACTGAAAAAAGGGGGAAGGGAAGGATTTTAAGGCATAAAGCAGCACTAGGTGGTAGGGGGGAAATCATGAGTTATCATTGCTGGCTGGTTGCACAGCTTGGTCTGTTTGTTTGAAGGTATTGATCCTGTGCTTTCGGGCTTCCACTTCGTGTTTAAAGAGGGTGTGCAGGAATCCTTGGTCCTGGCACGCTGCTTTGGCTATTGGGTATCTATTGTTCTCCAGAATCAGACGAGCCGCAGCCCAGATGAGGTATTTTCAGGGTGAACCAACCCTTCAAGTGCTGTTAAACTGTTTTGGATCCCTGGTCTGTCTTGCTTGAGGTTACATCAACAGATTTGGACCAAGGGAAGGATTTTTTCTTGTATCAGGTTACTGGACAGTTTAGAAGGGGTTTTGTGTAGCCTGTTTCCTAGAACCGTTGGCGTTTTCACTGCTGAGCTGTAATTCTGTGAGGACAGAGACAGAAATATCACTATGCAAACAAGTAGCTTCAAAAGGCAAAGCTTGCTTGCAATGAGAGACAAGTAGAAGAAATGGTTAGCTGGCTTTTAACTCCTCTTACCTGGGACTTCCAGAGAAGTGAAGGTGTAGTGTTAATAACTGTCCTTATTTCCTGCAATTTGCTTATCAGCTTTAACGACCTGTGCACTGTAGCAGCACCTTATCTGATGTTTCTTGCAGTAGGAGTGTTTCCTTAACTGTTGATGCAGTCTGTAGTCCAGGTGAAAGGCCAGAGAATGGCTCAAGATGAGTGTAGATGCAAAGCAACAAATTCCTTTGTTCCCTGAGAAGGACAAAATGTGAACAGGAAATAACTTAAGCTTTATTTCTTTTCCTGTAAGTCCCTCATGAATATATTTAGGAGGAAAAGAGTCATTTCATAAATACATTCCACTCTCCTTTTGACAAAACCAGGATTTGTAGTAATCTTGTTGGCACAGCATGAAAGTGCCATGAATGAAACACTGTCCTTATCTACAAGTCCATCAGACCATTTCATCCCAAAGCTATAGGTGCAGTTTCTTACTGGATTGGATAAATGATTACTTGATTCCTTGGATTCAATTACAAGCAGACCAGAAAGGTGTGTCTGGTACTTGCTAGGAGAAGCCTTGCATAAATATAAACCTTACAGGTTTTACAGAAAATAAAAAGACCCTGAAAATACTATACTCTGTGTGGGATTGGTTGTGTACACATGGAGTAATGTAATATATTGTGATGAAATGGTTGCTACTACAAGTAAAAAGGGGTTTATGTGTTGTAGGTTTAAATTCTTTCATCTCCAGGTGTGGGAAACAGGGTTGTTTTGTTGTATTCCTGCTGCAGAAGAGACAATTGGATAAACATGGGAAGGATAATACAGACCTCAACTTAAAAAAATCAGGAAAAACAATATATAAAAGAATTTATCCATCTAATAGATTATTTCATCTGTATTTTTAAGAGTCCTAAAGAAACCAACAGTGTGACTGCCAGACTTCTTGATTCAAACTGTATTTCTTTGTATTTCATTGCAGTCTGGTGCTGTTCTACAAGGGCTTAAGCAGCTGATTGCTCACAGGAGAAAGAGACACATAGCTGCGTTTGGAGGAGGATGTGTCATAGCTCTGAACTGTTAATTAAACTGATTCCTAAAAAAATAAATAAAAATTAATCTAAATAAAGGCCAGTACCAAATTAATTTGAAAATCTGTGCTGCTGTTATTAGGAATGACAGTGACTTTCAGCCGTTCTTTGAAGCTGGGACATGTATGTGATAGCAGTGCTGCTTGGCAAGGACCTGTGGGGGTCATTTCACCTGCTACCCTGCTTTAAACTGGGCCAGCCACTTTGTTACTGGTGTCAGAAATGACCATGATAATCCTGGAAATAAAGATAATCCTGGAAATAAAGAGTGGTGCAGGTCTGCTCTGTGCTGCTGGGTTGGAGTGTGTAATTAGGTGTAATTAGGTTGGCTGAGAATGCACTTGACCACCACTCTAGGCTAGATCTGGGTTTTCAGTAAGTAATCCCTGCCTGAAAACTTTGTTGTTAAAACTTTTTGGTAACCAGTGCCGCACTGCTCTGACTTTGGGTGGCTGTCACTACCTGATGCTCCTTACCCAACAAATTGGACTTGGCAGAAGCAGGAGCCTGCCTGAATTCTTGGGCTGACACGTTGTCTGCAAAGATCCTGTTTTCAATAACTGTGCACTGGTCTAGAATTAAAGACACGGTGGTGTGGTTGTAGTCACCTCAGCTAGCAGCAGAGGAGTTATCCAAGTTTTACAGGTTATTGGTATATTAATTCTGAGTGGTATTTGTGCTGCCTGACAGTATTATTTGAAGCCTTTCAGCTTCTGAGTGGGAGATATCTTGACAGAAAAATATATGTGAAGTGTAAAGGAAGTAAATACACACAATCTTTCCGGTGATAATTTAAAACGAGAGAACAAGCAGCGTGTAAATCAAGTAATCTGGTTTAATAATCAGACCATTTAAGTGCTTTTCCATATTGCTAATGTTTCCCTTGCATTACCAGTGTTTAACAACTCGGTACATTTAGAAATTCACTCCTTTTGCACCGAATGATGAATGCATAAATAACAGCACTCTTGCTGCTCAGGTGGTTTTCCATTCAAAGAACGGAAAGAAAAGTACTTAAGGCTGTGGTGCAAATTCATTTGCTTACCCTGCCCAGCCTACCCTGCGCTCCCATACACACGTGGATGTTTGCAGAGTTCCCTCTGTCATCCCATCTTCCCTTTTTGAAGGAGCCTTTTCAGTGTGAGGGAAAAAGATCCTGGTGTTGCATCTGCCAGGTCAGTTCCACTTGTGACTTCGAGCGAAACCTCTGCACTTGGCTGTAGTACCAAACCCCCTTTATTTCTAAACCACTCTGCCTGTAAAATATTAGTTGTAAAATAATAGTTGCTCTTTAATTGGAAGAACAAACCTTGTGTGTTTGCTCAGCCTTAGCAGCACCGGTACCCTGACTCGGATCTCGTTCCTGTAGGACGGAGGGTTTGTCTCCCAGGGCACCTGCTGCTTGACTTTGCTAACAGGGGAGAGACAGACAGATGGTGAGTGGGGATTGCGCTGCTCTTCTGGTTCAGATTGCCATTAGGTAACACAAAGCTTTTCCAATACAAACCAGAAGATACAGGAAGAAAAAAAAAATCCCACAATAAACCTGAGCCAAATCTATGACCAAAAAGTGGGAAGCTTTTCCTGACTAGCTGTGCTTTCAGGGAAGCATGAGGAGAAGTCTTTTCTTTCAGCCCGAATACTTAAAGGACGTAACATGTTGAATCGTGTCTGCTTTGTGCTTTGCAAACTTCATTCTCCCCTCCATTGCTTATGGCTCTTTATTCATGTTAGCTGGCCAAAACTGTGCTGTCTGTCCCTCAGCAACTGGTCAGTGATCACCTGGGCTCAGGGTGGCCGAGATCATGGCTCTCCATCGTCATCCCTTCAGCAGACGTGGCAGAAGGGAATCTTTGGCAAAGGAGCTGGACGGGCAGCTGTAGGTGGAATATCTTCATCTGCTGCTTTGAGACTCAGCAGTTTGTCTGCTGAAACCCAGAGTTGGTAAGCTAGTGTGCTGCCAGGACAGTTTACGAGCCAAAACCACAAGAGCCGTGTTAAGTCACAATATGCTGGAAAACACATAAGTGCCTGAAGAAGTCTGCCTGGCTTCATGGCCAGAAAACAGGGAGTCCTGTTCAAGGCCTGCATGCTCACCATTTGTGTTTAGGTGAGGTGGTGCCGATCACTAACAACTCTGAAAGAAGCCCTAATTATGCAGAAACATAAGCCATATTTGGTCATTTGCATATTTTGCATTATTCTTTTTGCATGGCTTGCGTGGCCTGTGTGAGCATAAATAAAATGTCTAATTTTATATTAGCTCTAACCTTCCTAAAGGGCTCAGCAGGCCTTTTGGAGTGCTTGCGGATGCTATTCCATATCTTAATACTGCCAGATGATTCTTGGGCTTTGTGAGCCCTGCAACGACACAATGCTGCATTCAGGAGGCTCCAGCAGCGTTCACAGATCAGCACTGGGCACGAGCTTAACAAATGCAGAATATTCCTTTACAGCAGAACAACAGAGCATCTGAACATCAGCATCTCCCAGCCAGCTGACTGCAGAAGGAGTCTCCAAGCATGTACAAAGGAAACCTGTGAAACACTGTGATTGTACTTTGGGATCTAGGCTTGTGGAAGCACAGTTAGATGTTAGTGCAAAGTTCTGCAGTGAATGCAGAAAATTCAGAAGGTGGTAAGAGACCTAAGAGATGGCTCAGAAAATAAGGTTGAAACTCATTGGTATGGTTGTTGATGTGGCTTCTTGTGTTTGTTCGTGCAAGGATACAGCTATGTTAGTGCTTGACAGCAGTGGGAAGGGGTTTTGTTTCCTGAAGTTACTGGAGAAGTTAGGAGGAAGTAACAGGGTGTCATCAAGGTCCTTGTTTTCTGTGTGTTTCTCAATCTTTCTATGGGATGTAGGATTTTATGGTTCCTTGGAGGAAAGGTGATTATTCAGAAGTATAAGCTAGTCCTTGCTGGACACCGTTCGGACAAAGCCACCACTGCAGAATTCATGCACCACTGAACCAGAGAGATGAAATCAGCCAGTACCCTCTGATGATGCAAATCTGTCCAACCACCACTCCTTGGGCTGGATGGGGCCTTTTGTGCTGCACTTTTGTCCACTGACACATCGAAGGTAGTGCACCCTTTAGCACAGGGGTTTCATCCAGAGAACAGAGCTGAAATAATCATGGGGCGGCAGGTTACCCTTAATACGGACACGGGGTTTGGAGAGAGGACGAGGCGAATGAGGGTAAAGCATCTTTTGTAGAGTACCTGAATGCTGTAAGAACAGAGTGGAAGGAATATAGCAGGTCATGAAGTCAGGTGCTGGTCAGTGCTGGAAGCCAGATGTTCTAAACACGTCCATAAAATGAGTTCAGCAGTATCCCACAGGACTCACTGGCCCTTGCAGCTCCTGTTGAAATGCTCTTCCAGGACTGCTCCCTGGACAGCAAGCTCTCCCTTTCAAGCCCAGGGTAAGTCTGTACCCATTTTCCTTTTGTATGGGCCTGTGTAGGTTTCTTTTGGTTTATTAGTTCTTCTGGGGAGATGACACTCATCTACCCATGTATTCATACCGATCGCTTCCACCTTTTCTTCCTCCTGGGTAGCTTTGTGAGCCTGAAGTGTTTAGGGTCGTTCCCTTACATGACAAGCTCAAGGCTCTTGTGCACACGTCCTCCAGTTGGCTTCACCTGAACTCAACCTGACTTTTGAACTTTCTTTTTATTATCCTTCTGTAGATTATGTGCTTTTATTTGACATATTAAAAAGATATTATGGTTAGATGGCGGCCTCTCCTTTGTTGCTATCCCAAGCCAGGTGTATCTTTCCTGGTTAGATGTAGGGTCATAGGAGAGATCATAGGATAATTCAGCCTCAGAATGTCATTCAGGGCAACCTCCTGCTTTGAGCAGAGTAATATGATTATTGCATTAGGATTTTACTCTACATGGAGAAATCAGGAGAGAACTTCTTTCCTCTACCTGCACTTGGTAGCAACTTTCTTCTGTGGATTGGAATAACCCCACAAAGCATTTTCATGTACCTGGATGCTTTTCACAGGACTTCCTTTTGTCTCATCTATTTCAGGTCTGCTTGTGCCTTCTCCTGTGGTTCCAGAAGTGTCCAAAGGGTATGCAGTGCTTCCCTGCTGTAGGAGAGACAGCTCAGTCTGACGCAAATAGAAATGAAAGCTCGCTCACTCCTGTGTTTAGTGGTTTGGCCTTTTGTCAGTGCAAGGTTTATATTTTAACTTCATGTTTAAGGAGGGGGGTTTCAATATTATTCCCATGCCTAGCTAGCTACATTTCACAGTTTTAGCCTTTATTCAGTGTTCAGTAGAGCTAGCTTAGCACCCATCTTCCCCTGGCCTTTCCCCTGCCCTTACCTGGTGGCTTTGCAAAGCTGCACAGATGACTCAAGGCTCAGTTGGACCTGAATCAGCCTTGTCAAATTACAGTTTACTTAAATACTGGTTTCTTGAGGAAGATGTGGCACCAGTTGCTCGTAGTTTACTATTTTCCTTTGGGAAAAAAAAAAAATTAACATCATCCCAAAGGACTTTTTTAACCTGATTTCCAAAGCTGACTGTGAAAATTGCAGATGAATGAAGTATTCCTCCCCCTGCCCTCTCTGCTCCCTCCGTACAGGAAAGGAGTGGTGCAGAACGCGCTCTGAATGGCATTTCCTATTTTGTTAAACTGGCAACATCTGAAAACCCAATCCATGCAGGACAACTGCAAGCAAAAATTTCACCTGTGCATTAAATACACTTGAATTTCAGTTTATTTCTGACCCTCAGGATGGATTAAAACACTGTAGATGTGCCTGTTCAGAATCGTGACAGACTCAGGTTGTTTTCCTAGCACAGGGAGGTACCACTGACCAGACAGTTTTTTTGCTCTGTTTTTCCAAGTGCAGCAAGAATATTTTTAGCTGTATTTCTGCCAACACAAATCCTGTGAATCTGAGATCTCTTGTGATGAGGATGATTCGCTGTAGTGCAGTTTATGACCAATTTACCCAAAGACTTGAAAACCATCTTTTCCTGCCTGACAGCTTGAGTTTATTTCAAGATTTACCTAAAATAATGTCTGTAAGTGGGGCTGAATTCTCAGTAGAGACCTGGTATCACATATAAAAGGCACAAGTCTGGACTCCCCAGGTAGGGAAGGATTGCCCCTGGTCAGGGCCCACCTGGAGTGTTGTGTCCAGTTCTGGGCTCCCTGGTATTAAAGGGACAGGGATCTCCTGGAAGGAGTCCAGTGGAGATGATGAAGGGCCTGGAGCATCTCCCCTATGAGGAAAGGCTGAAAGAAGTGGGGCTGTTCAGCCTGGAGAAAAGAAGACTGAGAGAGGATCTGATCAATGGTTATAAGTATCTGAAGGGTGGGACACAGGGGGACATGGGCAGCCTCTTCTCAGTGTCTGTGGGGACAGGACAAGGGGCAATGGCTGCAAGTCAGAGCGTAGGAAGTTCCACACCATCATGGGGAAGAACTTTTCCCCAGTGAGGGTGAGGGAGCCCTGGGACAGGCTGCCCAGGGCGTGTGGAGTCTCCTTCTCTGGAGAGATTCCAGCCCCGTCTGGACACCGACCTGTGTGCCCTGTCCTAGAGACCCTGCTTTGGCAGGGGGTTGGACCCCATGGGCTCTGGAGGTCCCTTCCAACCTCTGTGATTCTGTGAATTGTCTGACACACATGGGGTGAAATGTGCTTCAGCAAAGTCATCTTACTTCCCAAAGCACGAGGAGTAAGAGCTCTTCCTCAGTATCAGTGCAGCTGCCTACACATCTTTGCATTAAACACTAGGTAATTATGATGTCACTGCCAGAAGTTCACTTACTTTCCCTCCCTGGGTGAACACATCCTAATGGCCCATCCCTGTCTCTGCATGTGCATCTCTTTGTGAATTTTAATTAAACATCTTCCCATGTGTCTGCAGTGAGAATGGAGTCAAAGCCTGAAGGAATGGGGTTTTAATGTATATATTTGGAGGGAAGAAATACCCATGACCCCCTTTGGGGGGAATAACCGAAATCACATGGGGCGTTTGCAACAGAAAAGGGATTGTCCTCCTTCTGCAGGTTGTTCTTCTTCTGTGTGCAAAGGAGGAGGGAAGGAAAATCAGTACTCTTTGTTTGTGTTTTGGAGTTAAGGAGCAAGTTTGAAATAGAGAATAGTTTAAACCCATCAGCTTTTATTCTTTCCACCTTCAGTGATGCTGGGTTAGGTGGTGGCTGTCTAATGTGAACTGATGGGTCTTAGCTCTCCTCTGTCCTGAACAACTTGCTTTTGCTTCTTAATATTTCCTTTACTCTAAGCTGCCGCTGCTCAGTTCAACTGAAAGTCGGTCTCCAGTGGGTGGCTGCATCGTGACGTCTTGTCGTGACGATGTTCTGGAGCATCTGTGTAGCATCAGGGACCAGGATGGGCTGAGACCAAGGAGCTGAGGAGGGAAAGCGTCGGTGTGTCTGTGTGTGTGTAAAGCAGAATAGGATGTCGGGCTGCGGTCAGTGGGGAGAAAGGAGCTGTTCCAGATGGGAGAAGGTCTTTTCCCAGGAGAAACTGATCTCCAATGCCAATAGCTACACTTCAGCTCTCTTCCAGTAACAGAAAAGGAGACAACTGGTGACCTGACAAGGTTTTTCCAGCAGTTGCTCTGCTCCTCAGCTATTAGACAGATGGAGGGCAAGCCCGGCACAATGTGTTTCCGAGGAGCCGTTTCACACCCCGGTGAAGCCCAGCCTGTGATCTCGCTGCTGCCCGGCCCTGGCTGCTGGCACAGGGTATGGCAGAAACTCTGCTGAATTCTACAAATAGCAATAAGCCCACAGAGCACGATCCCAGCAAGGTTCTGTTTATTTATCTTTTGGTGCAGAGGAGTTACCATGTAAATGATTAATTAGAAATTCCCTTTCTAATTTGAATCGCAGTGTTTGGAGTGGTGAGTGCATGGTAGGGTGCCTTTGTGTAACGGTCTGCGTTCTGCAGATGTTGTTTTGGAGTGTGGGTTCCAAGTCTTGCCAACTAACTCTTTTCTTTATTTGTACCGAGTGCATTTGAAGTTGCATCATTTCCTCGGTAAGAACAGTTTTATTTTTGACTGGAGTGGTTGTCAGGTGGGAGAAATCCTAAATGTGAGTGCTCTCTGGTGGCAAAGATTCCTGCTCCAGCTTTCGGGTTTCTCCAGTGACAGCTGGATGTGAACTTAGGATAGCCTGAGTTACAGAGTTAGTGTTTTTCCCCAACTCCCTAAAAATAAAAACTGCAGAACAGAGGAAGAGCCTTTTTCTTTCTGTGGCAGTTTTCTTTCCTAGACAATCATTTCTGTCCCTTTCAATGATTTATATTCTGTGCCCTACTGGTTTATATTTTTCTCACTGTCAATCCGTGTTTTAACAAGGTGATAAGAGTATATAAACTTCTCAAGAGAGAGCTGATGTTCTTCATCACAATAACACACAAGCATTAAAGACCAGGACTTTCTTCTTGCCTGGTGAGCTGCATTTCAGATGCCAGAGTAATAAAGTGGAATCTACAGAAATTATTCCAATTGCATCATTACAGGGGAATCTTTTATCCTCTAAGGTGCAGCACCCAAAGATGTTAGTGTAAGGATAGGGACTGAGGTCTGACTGAGGTCTGGAGTATTGTGTTCAGTTCTGGGCTCCCTGGGATAAAAGGGACAGGGATCTCCTGGAGAGAGTCCAGAGGAAGCTATGAAAATGATTAAGGGCCTGGAGCATCTCCCCTGTGAGGAAAGGCTGAGTGAGCTGGGACTGTTCAGCCTGGAGAAAAGAAGACTAAGGGGGGACCTTATTAATGGTTATCAATATCTGAAGGATGGGATGCAGGGGGAATGGCCAGCCCCTTTTCAGTGTCTGTGGGGACAGGACAAGGGGCAATGGCTGCAAGTCAGAGCGTAGGAAGTTCCACACCATCATGGGGAAGAACTTTTCCCCAGTGAGGGTGAGGGAGCCCTGGGACAGGCTGCCCAGGGGGTGTGGAGTCTCCTTCTCTGGAGAGATTCCAGCCCCGTCTGGACACCGACCTGTGTGCCCTGTCCTAGGGACCCTGCTTTAGCAGGGGGTTGGACCCGATGGGCTCTGGAGGTCCCTTCCAACCCCTGTGATTCTGTGATTCTGACTGTGGGGGTGTTGACCCCAAGAGTAGGTACAGGGCTTCCTTTTATCGACTGTGCTGGAAGCTTTTAATAACAAAAATCCACTCTGAGGTGCCACACGGTACTGGGATGATTACGCCAGCGTAATGCCGAAGGGCCTTACCCAGACTGATAAGCCTTTCCGAAAGCACCCAGTGTTTTTCATTGTCTGGTTTTCTGACCTTGCCTTGCAGAACACCAGCTAATTTAACACAGCTTGTGCCTCCCAGTTTGGGCTGCCGGCCTCGGGTGTTTTCTTAAGTTTTCCTGAGCTCTTCTTGGGCAAGGAAAACCAAGAATCTCACACCAAAGCAATGCAGCTAGGAAAACAGCCACTGCTGTTCTTGGCCTGGTGCTGTGCTGAGCTGCACTGGCTGATGAAAAGAGGCTTTATCAGCAAGGACGGGTGAGGAGCAGCGGCTCCCTTTAGGAACATCTAAGCACAGCTCCAGAATTCAAACTCTGGTGCTAAGAATTTTTAAAAAATTGAATGGAGAGGTAAACTGGGATGTCAGTTGTTTGTAACCTCCATATCCCTAAAGTCAAGCTTGAGAGAGGCTTGTTTGGGAAGCATGGAGATGGATTCTTCTCCCTCTTTTGCCACAGAGAACAGTGAATGACTCACCAAGGTCTCACCAAACCTTTTAAAACCTGACTTGGAGGCCAAATGTGAGCTCTGGTGTGGAAGCCCGGAGCTGATTGGGAAGGAAGGAGGCAGCGTGTTGCACTGCTGTGTGTGCCAGTGTCATGGTAGGAACACTTCCACCTCCACTGCCGAGCTGTGCCCTGGGCGAGGGTCTCCTCCAGATGGAGAAGCTGATGTTCAGCCATGGGGCAGACTGGGAGAGGCAAATCTGGAGGTTCTGCTGCCGAGGCAGTTGGGGACACTGGGCTGTCAAGGGAGGAAATTTAAACTCTGCTCTGCTACCGAAAGTTTACATAATTCATTACTTAAGGAAGAGGTCAAAGTATTGGGTGCTGTGATGGTCACCTGGCACGACACTTCAGTAGGGATGTCCTTCTTTTTTCCCTTTCTTTTCAGCTGCTAAAGAAGCCCTTTTAACCACTCTGTATGGACCAGGAACCTTCTGGCTGTGCATCTGGCTGCGTGGTGGGGCTTAAAACCCCCAGAAACTGCTGTACCTTCATCTTTATCATTAATAGTTCCTCCAGCAGTGGCTGTGTGTCTGCTGTGCAGTGACTTTTGGACAGCAGTCTCTATGTTCTTCATATAAAAACTTGCTCTTTTAATGGTCCAAGTCCAAAAAGACAAGGAGGGTTCTGCTGTTTTTCATGTCCTTGTAATGGTTTCCATTGCATATGTATGTCCCAGTGTGATTTGATCTCCTTCATGTGTTGGTTTTCTTAAGCTGTCCTATGTATATGTAGAGCCCCTCACGCTCCCGAAAGGGCAGAAGCCAGCAGCTCTGTGGTACCCAATCTCTTTGCACCCACGAGTCTCTTGCATATTTAGTATCCCCTAAACACAACAATCCCCAGCTGCTCTGAGCTTGGAAGGATTCAAACCAGGGGTGGTGAATGCCAGGGGCTGAGCGTGTGGGTGCTCCTCTGTCCCTTAGTCTGGCTTAAGGATAATTAGGCTGTGATTCTGAATTTCACACCAGTCCTGTGTGCCAGCTGCTAAGTGCTGTTGCTGATGCATTGCCCATCTTTTTTGGTGTAACACTTGGTATTGCTAATGAGGATAGCCTTAGCTTTTCTAAAATAATTTTGGTAGCTTTCAAAAAGCATATATATATCTAAAATATAAACTATCTGTGCATTTTGAGCTCATTAATGCTTTGGGAGATGTGTATCAGGACCACCTTGGGACAAGACAATGCAGGAAGGAAACAACGTTTTGCAATTCTTGTCTTGGGGTTTTATTTTTGTGATTGAAGTATTTCTGGAGGGAGCTGGAATTAGAGGCAAAGTCTCCTTTAGAAAATGGGATGCTGGTCCCTAGACTGTATTTCTGGAGTTTCATTACACCTGCTAAAAACTGGCACTGCCAAGATGCTGTAGAAAATTCTCAACTGAACAATAGGAGATGTCAAGCCTGTCACCGCACGGGGGTGGTAATAAATTCCATAAAGCAATGCTAGGGTTTGTGCCACAGTCCGTCAGGGATTAGGAGGGCCCTTGTGCTCAGGAGAGGTGTAATGGTGCCATCTAATGTCGTAAGATTTAGATACAGGGAGCAGACAGGTGTCTTACGATGGAAATGCCATAGTTTGCACCAGGATCTCTAACTCTGCTGTTGTCCCGTCTCCTCTTGAGAAGGAAAGGCTGTGTGAGCTCTGGGGTTCGTCTCTGCCTTTAGATTACATATTAGGGGGGAGTTCTTTCCAGAGAGAGTGGTGAGGGGCTGGAACAGGCTGCCCAGAGAGGGGGTGGGTGCCCCATCCTTGGGGGTGTTCAAGGCCAGGTTGGATGGGGCCCTGGGCAACCTTGTGTAGCTCCAGGCCTGGAGGTTGGTGGCCCTGCCTGTGGCAGGGGGTTGGAGCTCTGTGATCCTTGGGTCCCTTCCAACCCAGACCAGTCTGGGATTCTGTGATTCTGTGGAAGCTTCTTTTAACTTAAACTGTTTGGTTTGGGGTTTGATGGTTTTTTTTAAACAAGCTTCAAGTTATTTTCTGTCTTATTTGCCAAAAGAAGAGCAAGGACCAGGTGGGGTGTAAGAAAGGTGTGGTTTAGGGTGGTTTCCCCTGTTCTGAGAAAGCTTTCATTTCTGGTTTAGCAGCAGTGATGATCTCCAAGTGCCTGTTGTGATTGCAACTATGATTATACTTCTAAGTGAGAGGCTGCAAAACTTCTTCTCTGGCCTGAACTGGCCATGGACAATGGCAGGATGTGGAAAGAGAAGTTGCCTTTCAAGCCCCTTTATGAAGCAGGTTATATGAACTCATCACAAGCTCCTCTTATTGTCAAGTGTAAACAGTAGATTAGATTACCTTAAATTTCGCCAAAGGATTTCTTGGAAGTGCTTGGTTGTGTTCGTGGCAGCATATTAACAGCAACAGAAATACCTGGATATAGAATCCTAGAGTGGTTTGGCTTGGATAGGACCTCAAAAGATTGCCTAGATGATCTCTGAGGTCATGTGGAGAGCTGATGACCTCAGAGATGTCATCATTGATGAGATCATCATCATTGATGATGATCTCATCAAGAAAGCACAAGTTTGCTGTGCTCAGAAACATGGGTGGTGTTTGTACCTCAGTGATGTGATCTGTAAGTGAAATGACAGGAGGAATGTCCTTCATGGGTGGCAAGACTCAAAGCTGCCCTGGTTCCTACTCCTTGTAGCATCAGATCTCTATGTAATGTTGCTGACGTGCCACCCAGGCCATGCTGGTCCGTCAGTGTCAGGGTTTTAGTGCGATGTTTCAGCACGATGATGGGTTGAAGAGTTCACCTGAGGGCACCTCGCTCACAAGATACATTCTGAAGCTCAGTGTTTGACTAATTCCCTTTCTCCCTTTTGCCTCATCCCTGGTAGGTTTGAGAAAGGACGGATTTACACCTTTATTGGGGAGGTGGTGGTGTCCATGAACCCTTACAAGAACTTGAACATCTATGGGCGTGACATGATTGAGCAGTACAAAGGAAGGGAACTGTACGAGAGGCCTCCTCACCTCTTCGCAATCGCTGATGCCGCTTACAAAGCGATGAAGAGGCGATCAAAAGACACCTGTATTGTAATATCAGGTAAGCTGAAAGAGCTTTTCATTGTGATGAACACTTGATCTTTGTGAAATTCTAGGCAGCAGGAGAATAACGATCTGGCTAATGACAGCATTTTATAAAAGAGAATGACATTAATCTTAAAACTGCTTATTTGCATTTGAATCCACGTGTGGAGACCTGAACAATTATTTCGTCTCTAATTCAAGAGCTGGTGTCAGTCATCAGCTTGATCTGTGCATGCAAAGCAATAACTTGAAGGTGAGTCCTCTGCCTGTGTGAAGGGAGATGAGGGAGAGCAGGGCTCCTGCCCCTCTTCACAGAGCTGCTGAGGTTTGTCCCTTAGACGACCGGCTGATGTTTTGTTCTCTGTTTTGCCGGCCGGTTTGACTCCTTGTTGTGTCCCTAACAGTGGGAGCAGGGCTTGTACCATGAACCGTTGCTATCTGGATCCTGGCACTTGGTTTCCTTGCTGTTCCCGTGCTTTAGGAGCTCTGAAAAGCGAGAGCCTGGGGATGGTGGTGCTGAACAGTAGCCTCTTGTACTGCAGCTCCCGGCGCTGCCGCTAGCCAAGCCTCTGCATGCCAGGCTTTCTCCTCTAACAATATTCCTTTTGATGCTCTGGGTGCCAGGCCTTCTGCCGACCTGTGAAGTCTTACGTCATAACAGCTTCCAAGTCAGCGTGGCAGCAACAACCAGGCTGGGTTATGGCTATATTTTTTTAAAAAAATAATAAGATTGCTTAAAAAAAACCCCAACCAATAAAAAATCCAAACACTCTCAGGGTAGAATTCAGATACGCTGCTGAGTATCTGAATATGCTTTGGGATTTTTGGGATTTGCTTTGGGATTTTCGATGTGTTGTGTCATCTTTGTGCCTGCAGGTGAAAGTGGGGCTGGGAAGACAGAGGCCAGTAAGTACATTATGCAGTACATAGCAGCCATTACCAACCCTGGGCAGCGGGCAGAGGTGGAAAGGTAAGGGCTCAGCAGAAAAATACAGTGAAATTCTTCTGTGCCTGGATCTCTCTGGACTGTGTAGCACTGTGTTATTAGACAATCCCTTGTACTAATTGCACACTGATTTTACAGCATGTACCTAACTCCTTCAGATACCACTTTTACTCTGAGACATTTGCAACACTGATTACTAAAATCAGGTAGAAAAATTTAAACTTTCAAAATAAAACCAGTATCTAGAAATCAGGATTCCTGAGGCAGATTGCCTGAAATACATGTACATTAGAACAGCTTGTTGAGTGCAAGGAGCGTATGCCCTGACCGGTGTGCTCCTGAGCTGCAAAGTGTGTGGTAGGCTTAGTACCTGCCCCAACAAGAATGCTGGAAGTTATTTGCAAAAGAGTACAATAAATTGATTTTGAAACCTGTAGATGTAAAGGAGAAGAAATTTTGGTGCTGTTTTCAGGGAGTGGGTTTTGGTTCTCATCTGCTCGGCTCCTAGGAGCATTACCCAAAGGTCCCAGCTGATTTCCCATGGGATTACTGATGTCATACACACCTGCCCAAATCTGCCATCAAAGGCTATCCCTGCTGTCACTAAATTTTTCTCTAGAAATGCCTGTAAAAAAAACCTTCCACCATTTGAGTATACAGGTGAGGACTTACCTGTCCCCTTTTCCCTGTGTCCGTGCTGCAGGGTGAAGAACATACTGCTGAAATCCAACTGCGTGTTAGAGGCCTTTGGCAACGCCAAAACAAACCGTAATGACAATTCCAGCAGGTTTGGGAAATACATGGATATCAACTTTGATTTTAAAGGAGACCCAATAGGTGGCCATATCAATAATTACCTCCTCGAAAAGGTAAGCACCTCGCTTCTGGAGCTGAGAGGCTTTTGTGTGGTTTCCCCTGTAAGATGTGCTTTGCCATTCCACAGCGGGATGTCAGCAGGTGATGTGTGAGGTGTAGAATCTCCTTACATTTAGGGCTTAGTTTTTCTTCCAGCATTAGTGTAAGCAGCTGAAATGCCACCACAACACTGGCTCTGCCCCGTTTTTCATCCCCACTGCTTTCAGAGCCCACCACGTAAGGGACTAGTGTTACAAACTACATGCACATAAGCTTTTGAGTATCCAGAATAAAAGCTGAGATTAATTTAACATCTGCAAAACTCCTACTTTATAAATTCCCACTTTGGGATCTCCCTGGTGAGTGCAAGGAGAAGATATCTGGGTCTGTAAGTAGCACGGTATGCTTCAGAAGTGTTACTCTGGAATAATGCCACGACCTTGGGTGATCTTTTAGTAGCTTTGGGTTTATATATTCCAAGTGATCCTAAGTGTAATTATTTTTGTTCATGTCATTAAGTGGTGGCTGAAAACACTGGAATATGTAAAACTCTGTAGAGAAAAGCAGACTCCATCTATTAACAGTTCTCGTTATGTGTGAGACATGTCTGGCTTTAATTTATGTGTTTGGCCACATCTGCTAACAAGCTTTTTTGTTTGTGTTTTTTACTTTTCCCATTATTTCCCTGCAGTCTATTTTCAGAATAAACACTTTACTTAAAAAAACAAAACGCCCCAAACCAAAACAAGAAGCCCAAACATTCAGCACGTTGAGACTTCCATGCAAAAACAGGGGTGGGCTGTAGCTGCAGGGACTTAAAACCCAATCACTTATGGTATATTCTTGATTCTTATCAAGTTAAATTTGTTTCCATTTTGAAAGCAGCTGAGGCTGGAGTCTGAGCACAAGCCCTTAACAGGCAGTGACCTTGCACCACGGCAGGAGCACATGCCTCTCTTTCCAGAATTCAGACTTGTAGCATAAAATAAGGATAAATTGCTTGGTGGCAGAATTTCTCCTGCATTTAACTTTCATAAAAGATTTTTGGTGCTGATTTGGAATGAGTGCTCTGAAGATGGAGCTCTTGCTTGCTCCCTAAAGCAGTGCCCTCAGGTTAGGGCAGGGTGTTCGCTTGTACGGCGGCTGGGTGCTGGTGATTGTGGACCTGGTTACTGACAGGCCCATGGAGTGTTTGTTTGTAGTCACAGTCTGGTTTTTCATTTCCAGCTATGAAGTAACAAACTAAAATGATGTTTTACTTGACTCTTCCATGCAAGCCATTCTGTAGATGCCACCTGGGGTTCCTGGTTGGAAGCAGGATGCTGCAGCTATGATGCAAGCTGGGGTTTTTTTGATTATAGACTTCAAACTCCGTGGTCGTGCCTAGCTAATGATGTTCAGAGCGGGCTTTGTATAAGCTAAGCTTAGTTTGGAGGCGTCCTGGCAGTGGCAAACTGGTGTCTAAGGGGAGGGGATGCTGGGGAAGCAAGTTGGCCCCATCCTGAAACACCTGTCTCTCTATTTTGTTTCCCCACAGTCTCGTGTGATCGTGCAGCAGCCAGGAGAACGAAGCTTTCATTCTTTTTACCAGGTTTGTGCTCATCTACTGAACCAAAGGACTTTTCTCAAGTTTCCCAGACACGATAGGCAAAGTATTTAAGGCTTTCACCCTCATGGGTGTTTTGCAAAGGGTTCCCTTGTTGCTGCATCTTGGGTGATCTGAGGATCTGTAGCTCTTTGAAGAGGCCTGGTCTGGGGAAGGAACATGGGAAGATTTCTTTTTTTCTATCCTCCAGTCCCACATTAACACATTTGTAAACTTAAAAGGAGGCTAACTAAACAAAGATGCTAGAATATTGGGCTTTGACTCACTGTTTTCTTTGTAATAAGTCTAATCCCTCCATTTTCTCTTGAGGCCTTTAGCCCATATGGAAGTAGTTTTAAGACACCAAGTTGACTTTATTTTTTCTTTGGGTTCTTTTTAATGTCTTCCATGTTGTATGATAATTCCCCTGAGCATCCTTCAGGGGAAATGGTTGGCCTATTAGTATAACCTCTATTCTCAGTTTTGTGGTGAGGGAAATGTGGGTTGATTTATTTCTCCCCCACTTGGTCAGTACTTTGTGTTGCCATGTTAGCACCTTTCTCATGAACACGTTGTTTCCAACTTGAAAAGCCTTGGTGTGCAGCAGAGAAGGTAAAAGTGCTTGCTGGGGCACATCTGTGGCGTGTCACAGATGTGAATATGTCTGCTCTGTGAAGAGGTTCAGGCTTGGTTTCTAAACAGTCTTAAACAGGCACTTTAAAGGGCTGTTGTTCTGTGCTCAGAGCCCTGCAAGGATGCAGAGCGTGTATTTTTCACACGTGCCTGGGACTCCAGATCCTATGGCAGTGATTTTCTGGGTTTATGATTTTATGCTTGTCAAACAGATGGGTAAGAAAAGGAAGGGTTTATATTTTTCATTCACCATTTTTTAAAATACTCTTTGTACAGCTCCTCCAGGGAGGTTCTGACCAGATGTTACGTTCACTACATCTCCAGAAGGATGCATCTGCCTACAGCTATATCTGTCCTGGAGCACAGATAAAGGTGAGGGGGGTGGACATGAGTTACAGGTAACTTATCTTAAAAGTGTAAATGCTTCTTGAAATATTTAAGGACTGCTGAGCTAGAAGAAGCTCAGACCAGTATTTATGGGATGAATATGGAAAGGTGACACCAGTGTGCTCTTTTTAATGGAGCTCCTGGCCCTGGCAGACAGGCGTAGGTGTACTTGTGCCTGCTATGTCTGTGTCTGCTAATGCAGAGCAGTCAGATGTGGCAGGAGAGACATCACCTTTGTTAGCAAATGCAGACATGGGTGTTTGACCCATTACCAGTGACAGGCCTTTCCTGCTTCCTAATGGGCAGCTCAGGATGCTTTTTGGACCAAAAGGCCACAAGGACTCATTTTTTTACAGTACAGTACATGTGCAGTAACATCTAAGTTACTGAAGCATTCATTCTTCATGTCTGACTTATCCTCAGGGGGCCTCTGAACAGGGAAAAGGGAACAAACCCATAAAGCTTTTAGGACAACAAGATCCAGAATGCTTTAAATACTTCTGGAGGTGTCCCTGGGGTTGTCCCACTGCAGCAGGGTCCAGACCAATGGCTCCCTGAATTCCTAATCTCTTTCTTGAGATGCTCTTTGGTGAACAAACCCACAGACCTTCTCAGATGCATTTATTGGTTTCTCTGGAAATCTGCAGTGAAAAGAACCCCAGCTGATTGAGAGGGGAGGGGACAAGAAAAATGGTGAGCAGAAACTTACTGCTGGTGTTCTGCAGCTTCTCCTCAGGGGGTGTGTGACTGCAGAGTTTGTAGGTGTCATTCTGATGCTCTGTTATGAATTGCTTCTACACTTTTACAATGAATTCCACTGGGAAAGTACTGTTTAACCATGCTGTGCTGGATCTCTGTGTCTCACTGCTAGTATACATGTGTGTCCAGTGCAGAGCCTGGTGCACGGGTGTGGGGTATGGCAGTGAAATAAGTTGAGAAATCTCATAGCAATGTACATATCCATTTCTCATGGGCTTGCAGAATCTTTGCTGTCTCACAGTTGACTTCTGTTAGCCCCTTATGTCCCAAACATCTCTTTCCCCTCAGTGTTCCATCAACGATGGTGCAGAGTTCAAAGCAGTAGCTGATGCCATGAAAGTGATAGGCTTCAAGCAAGAGGAGATTCAGACTGTCTACAAAATTGTGGCAGCCATCCTTCACTTGGTAAGCTCTCTGCCTGCAGGTATGAGTGGGCTCTTCTTTAAGGGGGGTCAAGCAGTGTAAGCACACTTCTTCCAGCAGCTCTGATTTTCTTGTTGCAAAAGCAGTTGGAAGATCTGTTGGCTGGACAAGTGTCTACAGGTTACAGCTTCCAGCGGTGAGTGAAATTCCTTGATGAAGCAGGACGCTGCAGTAACAATGGAAGATCACATTTATTCTGGTGTTTTCAAACCCCAAACCAGATATATCCCAAAGTACTGGGAGCTGTTTAATGTTCTGGAAAGGTATTGAAGGAGTTTGCCAGTGAGCGGGTGGGGAGCTTTGCTGCTTCCACTGATGTTGGACATTTGTGGGTAGGTGGATACACCTGATATATATACCTGATGTGTCAGGAGATTAACCAACTGGAATAGCAGGTAGAATATCATAGAATCATAGAATGGCATGGGTTGGAAGGGACCCCAAGGATCACAGAGCTCCAACCCCCTGCCACAGGCAGGGCCACCAACCTCCAGGCCTGGAGCTACACAAAGTTGCCCAGGGCCCCATCCAACCTGGCCTTGAACACCTCCAGGGATGGGGCACCCACCCCCTCTCTGGGCAGCCTGTTCCAGCCCCTCACCACTCTCTCTGGAAAAAACTTCCCCCTGATATCTCATCTAACCCTTCCCTCCTCCAGCTTCACTCCATCCCCCTTGTCCTGCCAGTCTCTGCCCTTTAACAAGCTGATTCCCCTCCTGTTTCTCTGCTCCCTTCAGGGACTGGAAGGCTGCAATGAGGTCCCCCCACAGCCTTCTCTTCTCCAGGCTGACCCAGCCCAGTTCCCTCAGCCTCTCTCCATAGGGGAGCTGCTCCAGCCCTCTGATCACCTTTGTGGCTCCTCTGACCCTTCTCCAACAGTTGATGTGCATGAACTGATTTATATTAATAAAAACCAGATGGAGAAATCGAGTTTCTTGCTACTTATTGCAGGGGAACTTGAAGTTTTCTGTGGATGGTGATACACCTGTGATAGAAAACAGCAAAGTCGTGTCCATCATCGCAGATCTGCTGTCAACAAAAGCTGACATGGTGGAGAAGGCACTGCTGTTCCGAACCGTAGCCACGGGTCGGGACGTCATCGACAAGCAACACACTGAGCAAGAAGCCACCTATGGCAGAGATGCCTTTGCAAAAGTGAGTTTAAATTTCCTTGCTCTGCATCGATCCCCTACGTGACAGCTGCATTTCTGAACCAAAAGGGACACACCACAACCAGCCAGCAGGCTCTTGCCTTTTGGTTCAGGTGCAGTTAGTGCAGCAAAGGCTGGTGATGCCCAAGGAAGGCATTCAGTATGGAATGACCTTCATAATGGCACATTTTTAGTGCTCAGATCCCAGTAGGATTCCTGGGTGGCTCAATAAGTGTAGTGCTTGCTGAGAGGTGGGTGGGCAGTACTCTGCTTGGGTTTATTTCTGAATGTGTGTTGTGCAGGGTGTTGCAGGGCTGCCCCATCCGTTCCCTGCCTTCCTGGCTGTGCCCCAGCACACACCACAACCAGCCAGCAGTGCTTGCAGCACGTTGGAGAGGGGAGGGAGCCACAGGCCTGCCCTGCCTTGCTGGCATCTGCTGAAGGAATGCACTGTGCAGGGCTGAAGGTTTTGGGAAATACAGGGAGGGGTATTTCAGTTGTGGTTATGTTCAAAGGGTGCAGAGTGGAACCTAGGCTGGAAACCCAGAGTCCTGTCTTTTTTTTTTTTTTAAAGTTGGATACCAGTGACTGAAGGAGTGACAACTGTCCTTCCTTCCCTCGAGAAATTCTAGAATCATTTATGTTGGGAAAGACCTCTAAGAGCATGGAGTCCAACTGTTAACCCAGCACACCCAAGCCCACCATGAAATCATGTCCCCAAATACTACATCTACACAGGTTTTAAATCCCCCCAGGGATGGGGACTCCACCATTACCCTCCAGTGATTCACAGCCCTTTGGGGGAAGAAATTTTTCATGATCTAAACCTACCCTGGTGCAACTTCAGGCTGGTTCAGATGAAGAAAAGAACAGATGAAGTTAGGAAGATTCTTGATTATTAGTTTAACTTTTTCCTAAGACTAGACCTTTGCACAGCTTGCAGTGGACTTTGAACATGAATCAGAGAATCAGAGAATCCCCTGAGCTGGGAGGGACCCGTAAGGCCCATCGAGTCCCACAGGCCCCACACAGGCCCAGCCCAGGCAGAGCACGGCACTGAGGGCATCGTCCAGATGCTTCTTGCCCTCAGCCCAGCTCGGGGCTGGGACCCCTTCCCTGGGGAGCCTGTGCCAGTGCCCGACCCCCCTCTCAGTACAGAACCTCTTCCTGACACCCAGCCTAACCCTCTCCTGGTGCAGCTTCACACCATCCCCTCAGGTAGACACTGACAATACCTATGCCTACAGAGCATTCTCCTTTTGAAAGGTGAACAAGAATATGTTACTACATTGTGTGCGGTTGTTGGGTTTCTCTAATTGGGCTCTTACTTGCTCTTCAGTATTGTTAAATAATTCTTAGGTGTGGAAGTTACTGGGCAGCTGAAAAAGTGAACTGGAATCCAGTTGGGGGAACTGCTGCACCTTGTGACATCACCAGGATTTAGACTTTGTGTAAATGAGCTTTGGAAGAAAAATAAAAATATTTTCATAGAATACTTATCAATCCTTAAAGGGTCCTACAGGAAACTGGGAGAGGGGCTGGTCACCAGGGGGATTTGGGGGGACAGGACAAGGGGTGATGGCTTCAAGCTGGAAGAGGGCAGGGTTAGGTTAGATGTGAGGAAAAAATTCTTCACTCTGAGGGTGGGCTGGCCCTGGCACAGGGTGCCCAGAGAGGCTGTGGGAGCCCCTGGATCCCTGGCAGAGTTCAAGGCCGGGTTGGATGGGGCTTTGGGCACCCTGGGCTAGTGAAGGTGTCCCTGCCCATGGCAGGGGTTTGGAACTAGTTGGGCTTTGAGGTCCCTTCCAACCCAAAGCACTCTGTGATTCCATGATTCTATGAATAATTTCTTCTCCCTGTTCACTTCTGGCAGAATGTTATCCGTAGCTTTTGTGTCGTTAGGGCAGCAGCTTCAATGAACCTTTGTAGCACCACATGTTGCTCTTACCACAAAGAACAGAGACAGGCTCAGGTGAAACTCCCTGGTGCTTGTCTCCTGCAGGCTATATACGAGCGCCTCTTCTGCTGGATTGTGACACACATCAACGACGTGATTGAAGTGAAGAACTATGACACTACCATACATGGGAAGAACACTGTCATTGGTGTCCTGGACATCTATGGCTTTGAAATATTTGACAATAACAGGTGAGCAACATTGTTAAAGCACACTGCATAGTGCCTTCTCCTGTGAGAAAGCTCATCACCTTTTTTCCCTTCTGTTTTTTGCAGTTTTGAGCAATTTTGCATTAATTACTGCAATGAAAAGCTACAGCAGCTCTTTATTCAGCTGGTTCTAAAGCAGGAGCAGGAGGAGTACCAGCGAGAGGGAATTCCCTGGAAGCATGTGAGTGATTTGGCAGGGGAGGGAGAGGTCGGTTTGAGGTCAGTGTGCCAAAATAAGGCCCAGATTTGAAGTTGCTCCACATGTACACTCCTGTCGAAGACGATAGGACATCTGTGTCCATGCCAGCTGTACTGTCAGACTTGCTGTCTGGAAACAGGGCTACATAAGAAGCTGAATATTTGCCACAGTTTGGGAAAATAAGAGACTCCAGGTCAGAGTTAAAACATACTGTGGCATCTCTGGGATGCTGCACACATTGAGGTGTGTTTCTGTTCTGAGAGCTGCTGTATTTTGCCTGGTGGTAGATACTCAAGTGTAAAAACCTTGAGTTCTCCTGTTCAGATTCCTTTCACCATGCTGAGGACAAGGTGCACGGTTTCCACTGCGGTGACTGCACAGCTGAATTTTAATAGACCTTTTAAAATGCATTCTGCAGCCCTTGATTTTTAGCAGAGGAATGAGCTTTATGTGAGGTGCTTGGAAGATCACCCTCCTTCTCTGCTTTGAGCATGGAAGAGCAGCTGGGTTCATTTTGACTTTGCATATTGAAAGCTTGTTGCTTCTGACTGATGCTCTTCTGTCAGACACATGGGTGACACAGCAGTGTGCTCCTTCTTCATGAGCAGAAGTCACAAATAAACTCATTCTTTGGGTTTTTTTTTTTTTTTCCAGATTGATTACTTCAACAATCAGGTCATCGTTGACCTGGTAGAGCAGCAGCACAAAGGGATCATTGCCATTCTAGATGATGCCTGCATGAATGTTGGAAAAGTTACGGATGAGATGTTCCTGGAGGCTCTTAACAACAAGCTTGGGAAGCATGCTCACTTCTCTAGCAGAAAGGTAACAGAGTCCTCTGCCTCCTCGAAGCTTCTTTCCTTTCCTGTGTGCTGCCTTTTCTGTTGATTTTAGATGTAACAGAATCAGGGAAAAGACTTGCTGGGGTTGGAATCGTTGCTGTGAAATGAAATAACTATGGATCAGGCAGGTTGGTCCAGGCTGAGGTGGCACCTTGGGCAGCCCTGTACCCGGCAGAGGGAGCTGCAGTATGTCCAATGTGTGATCAGTTTTATTCCAGGCATAAAAGAAGCCGTGAGCTCGTGCTTTGACATATCATGATGTCATCTGTAACCAATGGATGCAGAGTTTCAACCCACGTGATGTCCTTCCCAGGCTGCTCTAATACATAGTGACAGGGAAATTGTTCACACTTCTGCTTTATTACAGCGCTCTGATTTTATTTCCTTTTCTTTGCTCTCATTGGCTACAAACCACGTTCATCTCTGGTTGTCCCCATGATCACTCAGGCCCCTCAATGTACAACCTAAGAGGCTTTATTTATTCCTCACTTAGCAGCGTATTGACAACATGGGCACCAGCCTGATGAGAATCTTTCCTGCGGAGGAATCAAATCAAGGCCTTTCATTTATTGCTGTCTCTCTATGTAGTTTGAAAGACATCACTCAGAATGCTGGTCCCCCCTGTGTCCCTCCCACCCTGGTACAACATTTTATGTGGGTCAGGAATACAGAATTAGCATGGTTGTATAAGATATGTGCTAACCGCTGCCTCCAGGGATGCTGAGTATAAACAATAGATCTGGCCCTGCCTTGTTTGGGTAGAGGAGAGGATGAAAATAAAATAACCAGGTTTTCCTCCCAGCTGGGGCTTTCCTTAAGTGCCCTTTAGCTGCACAGACCTGTCAGCTCATCTGCCACATGCCTCCAAGCTGGGGGGGGGCAGGCAGGATGCCCCTAACCTAGATTTTACCTGCTTAGCAGCAGCTGCATGGCTCAGGGTGAGCAAACTCCCCTGCAAACAAGTATTTTCATCAAGCCCAGTCTGGGTTTCTGCATTTTAATGCAAATTGCTTCCTCTGATAGTACTAATGATTGTGAATAACGATGCCTGGGGGGGATGGAGCCTGAAATCCTCTGCAGTGGGGCAGTGTGGGAAGCGGTCCAGGTTCTGGAGCTGTGTCAGTAGATGGAAGTTCAGTTACAGAATCACAGAGTCACAGAATCACAGGGGTTGGAAGGGACCTCCAGAGCTCATCGGGTCCAACCCCCTGCCAAAGCATGGTCCCTAGGACAGGTCACACAGGTCGGTGTCCGGATGAGGCTGGAATCTCTCCAGAGAAGGAGACTCCACACCCCCTGGGCAGCCTGTCCCAGGGCTCCCTCACCCTCACTGGGGAAAAGTTCTTCCCCAGATTGGTGTGGAACTTCCTGTGCTCCAACTTGCAGCCATTGCCCCTTGTCCTGTCCCCACAGACACTGAAAAGGGGCTGCCCATTTCCCCCTGCATCCCATACTTTAGATATTGATAACCATTAATGAGATCCCCTCTCAGGCTTCTTCTCTCAAGGCTGAACAGCCCCAGCTCATTCAGCCTCTCCTCATAGAAGGAAAGGCTGTTCTGTCCTTGGTCACGTGGCTGCTTATGAAGTGATCCCATCATGGAATGAGCAGGTAGTCCTTTGATACAGTGGGGCAGAGGGCTGGAATTCATGAAGTGTAGGGGAGCCTGGAAAATGAAAATGAAATCCAAGCTGTCTGAGCACTTACCTTCAGGAGTCCCTTCACAGCACAGGAAACGTGCAAACCAAGTGCTGCCAGTTGCAGCATTGCTCAGTAGGGGGTGGCATTGTCAGAAAACTGCACAGACTGGGAGGGAAACAAGGAATACTGCTATAAATAATGTTTATGGAGGGTATGATGTATCCTTCTGGCTTGCTAATTTCTAGTTTAAATCAATACAGCCTTGAAAAAAATTGATCCATAAAACTCTGAGCATCTTAATGATGTTTTTGTCCCTCTCGCAGGTGTCCTTTGCTGGTGCCTGAGGTATCTTCCTCAGTCCCACCTAGAACTGCTGAGCTTTCTCAGCCAGCCTCTTCTAGCTTGAATTAAACCAAAGGACTTTATCTCATTTCAGCATTTGCTTTGCAGCCTGCAGTGGTCTTGTCCAGGTCTTACAAAGTTCAGGAACAGATTTAAGCTGTTCCTAACAAGTTAACGTGTCTGCAGATACGTTGTAGGGGCAGCTCCCATCTTTCAGCTGGAGTTAATGCTTCACTGCTCGCATCTAGAGCATGTTGCACACTGACTCCATGTGGATAAGCTCTAAGGGGCTGCTGTGCCCTAAATAGTGGTGTCCTAGTTTGTGTGCTGCATGCCTGAGCTGCTGCTGTCAGCTTGGTTGTCCTGGTGAAAGCCAAACAAACCAGGAACATTCCTGGCGAACACTTGCGCTGCGAGTGTTTGTGGCACAGGGTTATGTTCTTGAAGCATGGCTTGTCCTTCTCTGAATTCCAGCATCCCAGACTGGTTTAGGGGGGAAGGGCCCTTAGAGCCCCCCAGTCTCACCCCTAGCATGGGCAAGGACTCCCTCCACTAGCCCAGGGTGCCCAAAGCCCTGTCCAACCCAGCCTCAAACACTTAATTAGCATTGCCTAATGCTAATCTAGACCTGTGATGTGTGAGCTGTTCTGACAGAGCTTCTCAACATCAGAGATTCATTTTCTCAGCATCTTTAAGTTTTGAGTTTTTCAGTTTATCTTAAACGTTCAAAGGATCAAGTGCAGTGATGGACAGGCTCTGAACTCCTGCATCTTCTGTCTCAACAAGCTGGTTGTGAAGGGAGGAGTGTCAGAAAGCCCATTCTAGTCCACCTGACGTAGTATCTTCCAAGACACTAGTGACAATGAATGTCTAAGTGAGGGAAGGACACAGGACAAACATTCATTTCATGTGCTCCCAGGCTTCACTGATCTGTGGTCTTCCAATACATCATCTCCATCTCATCTGCCATCATCTCCTGGCATTTCTTCCTTAACCTGAAGGGGTTTGGTTCATTTGGCCCTTCCTCCTGTAGCAGTCAGCACTGTTAATGGGTTTCACCCTTCATCAAGGCCCTTCCAGTTTCTCTTGTGTCCTTTTTGGGATGGAGGGTAGTTAAGATACTTGTTGGGGTGGGAAAGGACAGTTTGGGGCCCATAATTTACTATGACCTTTGGCTTTTCTCAGTGGATATGGCTGTGTTTACATTTAATTTAATTTGCTTAGTTCTCTCAGCCTCTGTCTTCACAGCCAGCCATTGTTGGTACTTCCCTGAATAATTGCATACCATCAACAGCCTTGATGACCTTCCTGTCACCCTCAGGCTAGAGCTCATTTAAGATGATGTTAACAGTGTAGACCTCACTGCAAGCCCCGCAGGATCCCTGTTTCACATCTCTCCAACAGATCTCTGTGTGAGCACCCTCTCTTACCTTTCCTAGCAGCTTAAATTCTGCTTGAATTGATCAGATCCCCTCTCAGGCTTCTTCTCTCAAGGCTGAACAGCCCCAGCTCACTCAGCCTTTCCTCGCAGGGGAGATGCTCCAGGCATTTAATCATCTCCATAGCCTCCTCTGGACTCTCTCCAGGAGATCCCTCTCTTTTTTATCCCAGGGAGCCCAGAATTGGACACAACACTCCAGGTGGGGCCTGACCAGGGGCAATCCTTCCCTACCTGCACACATGTTCTTTCTGCATAACGATGCTTCTGAGCTAAGAGCAGTTTGTGAGTAAAACTTCAGGCTCTTGCAACTTGATATTGCACCAACAAACCCTGCAAAGAGCCGTGTAACCGGATGGCACAGCTACACACGTGTGTGTGGAGTGGAGTGGCTACAGCCTCCATTTCTGTTCCTGTGCCTGCTGCTCTGCCCTGAAGCTCACCTGTCCAGGGGTGATGGTTTAACGTGTGTCAATTGGTTTCAGCTTTGTGCGACCGACAAGACGCTGGAGTTTGACAGAGACTTTCGAATCAAGCACTACGCCGGCGACGTGATGTAAGTGCCTTTCCAAAAGAAAGCTGCACGAAGAGGATTAGAGGGCCACAAAGATGCTCAGAGGGCTGGAGCAGCTCCCCTATGGAGAGAGGCTGAGGGAGCTGGGCTGGGTCAGCCTGGAGAAGAGAAGGCTGTGGGGGGACCTCATTGCAGCCTTCCAGTCCCTGAAGGGAGCAGAGGAACAGGAGGGGAATCAGCTTGTTAAAGGGCAGAGACTGGCAGGACAAGGGGGATGGAGTGAAGCTGGAGGAGGGAAGGTTTAAATTGGATATTAGGGGGAAGATCTTTCCAGAGAGAGTGGTGAGGGGCTGGAACAGGCTGCCCAGAGAGGTGGTGGGTGCCCCATCCCTGGGGGTGTTCAAGGCCAGGTTGGATGGGGCCCTGGGCAACTTTGTGTATCTCCAGGCCTGGAGGTTGGTGGTCCTGCCTGTGGCAGGGGGTTGGAGCTCTGTGATCCTTGGGGTCCCTTCCAACCCGTGCCATTCTATGATCCTTGTCTCTTAGCCAGCTTTGGAGCAGTACAATGTTTTAATTTAATGCTGCTTCTGGTATGAACCAGAACAGCCATCATACAGAACTACAGAGTGCAGCAGTTGCTTATTAGTTACATCTTATGCTGCTTGCTTGCTGTACAGAGTGTGATTCTCTACTTGGAACTGAAACAACAGGAGAATATGGGGAGGAGGGTGTGGGGTGTTTGCTCCAGTGCTTCAGGAGAGAAGGAGAAAAAGGCATGGGGTGGGGGAAAGCTGGCACTGTTTATGCAAGAAAGCTATACTGAGCTAATAAAATCTGGTGTAGGCATCTGTCTAGTATGGTTATGTAACACTCTGGCTTTAAATTCTCCAGTCAGTTTGAGCAGACTCGAAGCACAGGGTAGAGTTAAACTGCAGTGGGTGGCAGCACAAGGAGCCTTCCCCCTTTGGGTCAGGAAGTTTTCTGTACCTGAAGCTCATGGAAACATCTACAGCACGTGAGGGTAATGGAAGGTGAAGTGAAAGGTGCCCATAGGTTAGAAACTGTTTGCTGGGAAAGCTGTTGCCTGGAATATCACTGGAGGGATGTGACGGTTTAGGGTCTGTGTAACTCCCCATGCCAGGAACACCTAAAGGGGATTAATGAGGAAATAATTTAGGATTTCTCTTACCTTGGGGTTACAGAATTGTTCTGTTTACCTTTGATTTATAAAGGGAACTGGTGTGATCGTACCAGAGCCCATTCAGTGCAGCTGGGTTGTGTTCTGGAGTCCGTGCTGAGTGGTTGCTGATAGACATCCCTGATTGCAAAGCATTTTGCTGAGGAGGAGAAAATGGCAAGATGCCCTGGTAGTGGTGGAACCTTCTGCACCACCAGTGCCTGAAAAACTTGGCAAAAGAAAGCTGCAGTGTGTCAATATTCACAGATGACGTAGTTCAGGCTCACATCTTGTGTGGAGCAGTAAGATCCCAGGGATTTGAGTCTCAGGGGGCTCTGGAGCCCAGTGCCTGCAGTTCAGCTGTGGCTTCCTGGGGTGGGATCTGGAGCTCAGGAAACAACTGAGCAGGAGCCACTGAGCAGAGAAATTTTGGGCCTTTTCTTTGAGGACAAAGCAGTGTCTGTCTTGAGTCTTGGAGAAGAGACAAAACTGAATCGATAATGTTTCTGGGTGGTATTTTTGTGGGAATAGAGGAGTCCAAAAGATGTGTGTGTGTTGATTTCCAGGAGTTCCCTGCTCCCTGGTTATAGGCTGCTCTTGATTTCAGGCACTCTCCTTCTAGAGAATCTTCCTTGACACCAAGAGAGGGACAGATTCAATCTATTGAAAAATCCCATTTAATTTCTGTAGGATTTATCACAAACACATCTTCTGAATTTGGAGGCAGAAGTCAGGAGTGTAGCTCTTGAATTTGGGCCATCTGCAACTTGCTCAAGCCCTGCTAGGTGTCTCAGGCATCGTGTTCTCCTCCTGCATAGTTCAAAGAGCTTTCTAAAACTAGATGTACGTTGTTCCTGCACTGGAGGTGGAAGGCTGGGCAGAAGGATCTGAGTCCTATGCAGTGCTCACACAGCAAATTAGTGATAAGTTGGGAAACTGAGCTGGATCAGCATGTGATCAGGAGGGCAGGGATGCTGATTCCACACGGATACCAGCAGCTCACAGAAGGACTTTGTTTCTTTGCTATTAACTCTGTTTTCCTTCCTCTTTTTTTAGTTACTCAGTCACTGGATTTATTGACAAAAACAAGGACACTTTATTTCAAGACTTCAAGCGCCTCATGTACAACAGGTAGGAAGAAGAGTAGTCAGGAGGTGAATTCCCATCTGCTTTGTCAGAATCCTTTGTGGATGCTGGAAGAGCTTAACGTTTCCACTGACTCTGTCTGGACTGTGTGTGCAGAGCATGTGAATGAACACACTGCATTGGGATTGGACCTTTGTGTATCTACTGTGACCCAAAGGGTGTTAGTTTGATTTTTCAGGATAAAATCCTTATTCTGTGGATGTTGGTTTTGTTCTGCTATCACCTTTCGTTTAACTAAAATGAAAGCTTTGTTTGAACCCAACTCATTGCACACTCAAGATACCCAGGGGTTTGGTGTGAATGTACCATTACTGATCTCTTTGTAATCCATGCTGAAGATACTAAGAAGTGGTGGGTCACCAAGAGATACCACCTGGCCCCAACTGGAGAGGTTTAGAGGTGAGGGGACTCAGGGGCAAATAGATTTCTATCCTTTTTGTCTGAGTGATGACATGAAAATTGAAAGCAAGTCATCAGGTGTTAGAAATGTAATGGGCAAGTGGAAGTTGCCTTTGAAGAGCCAATTTGGAATCCTTTCCACAGAATCACAGAATTCCAGGGTTGGAAAAGACCTTTGAGATCATCAAGTCCAGCCGTTCCTGTCCTGTGCTAAACCAGATCCCTGAGCACCTCATCTACCCTTTTTTTAAACACTCAGCCCCTCCCTGGGCAGCCTGTGCCACAGCCCCACAACTCTTTCAGTGAAGAACTTTTCCCTCACATCTGCTCTGACCCTGCCCTGGGGCAGCTTGAGCCCATTGCCCCTTGTCCCATCTCCTGTCCCCTGGCTGAAGAGACCATCACCCACCTCTCTGCACCCTCCTGGCAGGTCAGTGTGGGTGGTGAGAAGGTCTCCCCTCAGCCTCCTCTTCTCCAGGCTCAACACCCCCAGCTCCCCCAGCTGCTCCTCAGAGGATTTGCCCTCCAGCCCCTTCCCCAGCCTGATTGCCCTTCTCTGGACTTGTGTCTGGATATATAATGCAGCAAGCTGCTTTCCTTGCCATATTCTCATTCTTCTGTAACTACAGCCTTCCTCAACCTCTCTGAGGCTTTGCTCAGAGGTGGAAGTCAGCACTAAATACCCTGCAGCTGCTCTGACAGCTCTGCTTCCCCACTGTAAAGGCTTGTACAACTCTTAACTTAGTTTACAGCCCTGTTGTGCTCACCCTTGAACAGCCTTGCTGATTGTATTTTCAAGGCTTCACATTAACCAAAAAACCTTCAAAATATGTGTGGTACAGAGGTTTTATTAAATGTAACCTCTGGTTTCCATTGTCTCTGGTAAAGACTTAACAAAGGCCACTTAGAGCATATTGAAGCACGTGATAGATTAGCTGTTCGATTGCTCTAACTCCTCACAGCTTCTGTCTGTTCCAGACCTCTTACCATCCATCCTGGCTGTTTTACCTCCCCTCCAACCCTTCAAGGAACTGTAGGCTGATGTATACATTATTTGATGTATGAAGGATGGGGCAGAAACGCAGCTTGAAATCAGATAGGAAGTTGCAAGGGAGGATGTGGTGGGCTCTGGTCTGTTCTGTTTGCAGTTGGTTCTCTATGTGTGGGTCAGTAAGGCAGGCTCTGCTCCTGATAGAGCACTTCTGCAGGATTTTTACTACCCCATTACTATACATCTTTATCTGAAGAGAATGTGCTTGCCCTTTTTCCAGAACCTTCAGTTGTAAGCTTGAACCATGTGTTGCTCAAGAGCAAGAGATATTTAGCCCAGTGATGTCATACTGGTTTGGCTGATAGATTTTGAGCTGAAAACACCAGTAGATGTGGACAGAAGCAAGTTGTTGGGTTTTGATTTTATTTGAAGTGCTGCTAGACTGTGCAATTAAAGAGACTGTCTTTCAGCTCTAACCCAGTGTTGAAGATGATGTGGCCTGAAGGGAAACTGAGCATCACAGAGGTAACCAAGCGACCTCTGACCGCTGCTACTCTTTTTAAGAACTCCATGATTGCACTAGTGGACAACCTGGCATCAAAGGTAAATATTTCTGTTTCAAAATCAACTCCAGCTTCTGTTTAGTAGGTTGTGGGTTCTCCATGGAGAGACTGCCACTTGCAATCAGTTGGAAAGCTGAGCTGACCCATGGGAGATGAGCTTTGGTGGTGAGTGGGCAGCTGGAAATCTCCTGGGAGAATCAGCTGCCACCCTACGTAAGGAAGGTGGATTTTTGTTTCCTCTGTGACCAGTGTATCTTTCACTTGTAGGAAAGCCAGCCTCTCTTAGGTAGAGTCATAGATTCAGAGAATCCCCTGAGCTGGGAGGGACCCGTAAGGCGCATCGAGTCCCACAGGCCCCACACAGGCCCAGCCCAGGCAGAGCACGGCACTGAGGGCATCGTCCAGATGCTTCCTGCCCTCAGCCCAGCTCGGGGCTGGGACCCCTTCCCTGGGGAGCCTGTGCCAGTGCCCGACCCCCCTCTCAGTACAGAACCTCTTCCTGACACCCAGCCTAAACCTCCCCTGGCCCAGCTTCACACCATCCCCTCAGGTTCTATCCCTGATCCCCAAAGAGAGGGGAGAGATCAGTGCTGCCCCTTCGCTTCCCTCATCAGGAAGCCACAGACCCCCATAAGGTCTCCCCTCAGCCTCCTCTTCTCTTGAATAGCAATGGAGGAAATTGTCTCAGAACATTGCAGGGAGTTATGGATCTGTCCCCACCTGCTCCAGTGTGGGGCCTCTCCACGGGCTGCAGGTGGGGTCTCTGCTCCCCATCCTCTTCCCTGGGCTGCGGGGGGACACCTGCTCCACAATGGGCTTCTCCACGGGCTGCAGAGGAATCTCTCTGTCCTGCACCTTGAGCACCTCCTCTCCCCCTTCTTCACTGACCTTGGTGCCTGCAGAGTCTCTCACACCTTCTCACTCCCTTCTCTGGGGGCAAAAAGTGGCTGCTTGTGGTTTTTTTCTCCTCACTGTGATTCCCAGAGCTGCTGTGACCATCACTGATGAGCTCTGCCTTGGTCAGTGTCAGGTCTGGCCTTGAGCCCAGCTGGTGTTTACTCTGTGGGGCCTGCAGAGAGCTTCTGGCTGCTTCTTGCAGAAGCCACCCCTGCAGCCCCCACTCCTCCACCAGAACCTTGCCACACAGAACTACAACACTGGAGAGCAGCAGGGATTTGGGGAATATCAACAGTATTTTTAAACCTGTCATTTGGGGGAATAGTCTCCAAAACTGGTAATTCAGTGGGCAGGAAGAATAATCATTTCAGAAACAAAATGAATACATTACCTACAGCATTAATTGGTCATTGAAGGTTTTGGGTATTTAAAATAACCATCTTTAAAATTCTGCTTTGTTGCTATTCTGGTTTCAATCTGGAATCTGGTGATGAAGCAGAGTTAGAATCATAGAACGTGTTTGGTTGGAAGGAACCTTCAGAACCCATCTAGTCCCACCCTGTCAGTGAGCAGGGACATCTTCACTAGAGCAGGTCACTCAGAGCCCCATCCAGCCTGACCTTGAATGTCTCCAGAGATGGGGCCTCCACCACCTCTCTGAGCACCCTGTGCCAGTGTCTCACCACCCTCAGAGTGAAGAATTTTTTCCAAATACCCATCCTAAATCTCTCCTTTTCCAGTTTAAACCCATCACCCCTCATCTTTTCACTCCATGCCCTCAGGAACAGTTCTTTCCCAGCTCCCTCACAGGCACCTTTCAGGAACTGGAAGCTGCTATAAGGTCCCTCCAGAGCCTTCTCTTCCCCAGGCTGAACCAGCCCAACTCTCTCAGCCTGGCTTCATAGCCTTTCCCTTTCCCTTTCCTTTCCCTCTCCCCCCTTCCCTTCTTTCTCCCTTCTTTCTCCTCTCCCTTTCCTTCACTCCTTTTCCCCCCTCCCTCTCTGTAACTCCCTTTGTCTGACTTCCCTCCATACAGCTCCTACCCAGGTTGACAGGCTTCATCTCTAGTTAAGTTACAATGTCATCACCACGACTGATCAGACATACCCAGCAGAAATGTCCTCTCCCTCCTCCTGTCTAACAAGCCACAAACCATGGAAAGGAAATCTCTCAAGGAGTTTATTTCAGGTGCTATGGCTTTAAACTGCTCTGTTTGCTTTTTAACTTTAAAAATCTAAAAAATCACTCAGCTTGATGGAAAAAAAATAAGATTAAAAAAAAATCAGTTGCAATTTGGCATCTGACCAACCTTCAGAGCAGCAGCCTTTGTGCCTCTGTGTTTCAGGGTTTCTGTTTATAAAAGGCAGGTCCCAGGCTTGACAGCCTCACGGTGTGATAATGGGAGCTGGGTAATTATCCCCCTGAAGAGCTGAGGATCCTAAGCACAGAATAATCTGCTTTAGAATTTACCCCGGTAGCTGGTGTTGCAGAGAGGCTTTAATTACACTGCAGTGGCTCTGACAGATGATCTCCTGTCCATGCAGGGACTTCCTATTTCTGCTTCCCAAAAGGAAAGTGGTGTCTTGACTTCTGCCCTTGATCTTGGCGCAGATACAGTTGCTCCTCCTTGTGCTGGGCTTGAAGTCACAGGGATGTATTTGCACTGAGGGTTGTCCTGGCTTTGGATGGTGAAGACTTGAGGACTGCTCAGGCTGTGACAAATAGCCCTGACCTGGAGGCTGTTCTGTGCAGCCTGCTCGAGGGCATCCTGCTCTGGGGGGGTTGGACTGGGTGATCTCCAGAGGTCCCTGCCAGCCCCCACCAGTCTGGGAGTCTGTGTAAGACCTACAGCCACCCTTTACAGCCCGGTGCTGCTTACAGATCATGTTGGCCTAACTAGAAGTTGCCTTTAATCTCCTAAAAGTGGCCATCAGAACCAGTCAGGCAGGACTGTATCTAGGGCTTGTCTTGGGTGTGTGACCCTGTGGGACTCACCTGAGCAGTGAGGGTCAGCCCAGCCGGCATGGAACAGGACCAGCCAGGCTGTGCTGGCAGGGCAAAGTCCCATGTTCTCCACCACCCACAAGTCTGAGATGGTGCAGAAAGAGAAACTTGTGTGCTTGTGTTTGTCCTATGGAAGGTGTGGGGCTCGTGGGGTTGAACTGGGGTGGCAGGTCTCTGGGTTTTGCCCTGCACAGGGTGGTGTTTGGTGGTTTCCATCCTTCGAGCATGTTGGTCCAGGCTTTAGAGGACTTAATTCTGCACAGTTTAAATATTCTGGAGTCACCCCTGCAGCATTTAGGTGTTGATACTGGAAAAGCCACATCAGGCACTCAGGGCAAGGACTTACCTCATTCTGTCTGTTATGAAGACACTGTTGCCAGCCAGGTCTGTAGAGGAGATGGGTTGATAGGAAGGGAAGGCCAGTTGCACTCATGTGAGTAGCACATGGATCCTGTAACAGACGCCGCCGCAGTGTGTGGAGGGCAGGGTCCTGTTACATCCCACTCTTGTAATCTCTCTTCTCACCTTGTCATTCCTGTTGAGCACCCAAACCTCGCTCAGGTGGCCGGGCGGGACTGACACCGCCATGTTTGCAGGGAAAACCAGATGTGTCTGCAGGGACATGTTTCTTCCTGAGTGAAACTGGGTTTGGTTTGTCCCCTCAGGAGCCCTATTACGTCCGTTGCATCAAGCCCAACGACAAGAAGTCACCACAGCTTTTTGACGAGGAGCGGTGCAGGCATCAGGTTGAGTACCTCGGCCTTCTGGAGAACGTGAGAGTGCGCCGGGCCGGCTTCGCCTACCGCCAGACGTACGAGAAGTTTCTTCACAGGTAAGAAGGGCTCTGGAGAGTGACTTAATTTAGCTCTTTGTCTGACAACCCTGACACTGGAATGAGGAGGGGGATCTGGTTGCCTTCAGTGAAGAGCAAGGCTTAAGTCTTCTCAGCTTGTGAGCCTCAGACTTGAGCATACAGGTGGAGATGTGTCCGATTCCATAGCTGCTGTTGGGCACAGTAAAATGTGACTGACAGAGACTCAGGTTGCTCTCTGGTTTTGTGGCAGCAGATGTGTTCAGAGGTGCACATGTGGTACCTGGGTGCAACTTCCTTGGGCTCAAATTCATTTGCTGAGTTACTCTGCAGCAGGAACGAGTAATGAGGCTCTTCCCCAGAGTGTAACCCTAAACCCAGAGTTAATTAACTTCTGTTTTCTCTCTGAACATTGCCTAATTGTTGCAGTGAGAGAGACAGACAGACATCATGTGTCTTGGGAAGTGCTTGACGGTGCACAGTACAGGAGGAAACCTCTGGACTTCCTACCTGGAAGCCTGGGAAAGGGATAGTAGCAGAACCCCATTAAAACATGGGCTTGATACTTCTTGCTGTCTTAATTCCTACCAGACTTGTGACAAATTAAATGCTTTAGATTGAAATTTGTCTTATGGCTTCAGTAAATTGACGTGGGCAGGAAGAATTCCACCTTTTACTGATGAAACAGTGAATGGATTTTGACTTCTGATATTGAGTCAGGTGGAACAAAGCCTCTGAGGGGAGGTAAAACCCCCCCAGCTATTCGAGCCGGTGGGATGTCACACGTTAGAACCAAAGTGCTGTTGAAAGATCTTTTGCCATTCCCAGTGGAGGTTTGCCTGGGTATTTCATGACACCTGAAGCAAAATGAAAGGTGCTGGTTTCCCAAACCCAGCCTGCCTCGCCGTGCTGCGGTGCGCTTCACCGTCACGCAGCGGTTAGAGCGTGCACCTGCCCTCACACATGGAATTCGTTACCATTACTCTTAAGATTCTTATAATTACTATTAATATAAAGAGCTGCTTTGTTTTTACTGAGTGTTTGGTGAGGTCCAGTACAGAAGTGGTGTTTACAGCCAGCATGGCAACTGGTGCAGCTTTCGGGCTACTGAATCGGTTGTTCTACCTGACCCAGGAGTAGGATGAAACATCTGCAGTGCAAGGTATCCAACACTGTATTTGCTGGGGGATGTGATTTGTGGGACAAGCTGCATAGTTTTTGGATGATTTTCGAACAGGGATCACAAGGGATTTCTCTTCATGTACGTATAACAGGCTTTTTGGGAGTCTGGGAGCATGGAGGAATCCCAGCCATACATATATACAGCCTGGGAGAGGAGCTTCTGGAGAGCAGCCCTGCTGAGAAGGACCTGGGGGTTCTGGTGGACAAGAAACTCAACATGAGCCAGCAGTGTGCTCTTGCAGCTCTGAAGGGCAATGGGATCCTGGGCTCCATCAGCAGAGGGGTGGCAGCAGGGACAGGGAGGGGATTGTCCCTCTCTGCTCTGCCCTCGGGAGGCCCCAGCTGGAGTCCTGTGTCCAGAGCTGGGGCCCCAGTACAAGAAAGATGTGGGGCTGTTGGAGAGGGTTCAGAGGAGCCACAAAGGTGATTAGAGGGCTGGAGCAGCTCCCCTATGGAGAGAGGCTGAGGGAGCTGGGCTGGGTCAGCCTGGAGAAGAGAAGGCTGTGGGGGGACCTCATTGCAGCCTTCCAGTCCCTGAAGGGAGCAGAGAAACAGGAGGGGAATCAGCTTGTTAAAGGGCAGAGACTGGCAGGACAAGGGGGATGGAGTGAAGCTGGAGGAGGGAAGGGTGAGAGGAGAGACTGGGGGGAAGTTCTGTGCAGAGAGAGTGGTGAGGGGCTGGAACAGGCTGCCCAGAGAGGGGGTGGGTGCCCCATCCCTGGGGGTGTTCAAGGCCAGGTTGGATGGGGCCCTGGGCAACCTTGTGTAGCTCCAGGCCTGGAGGTTGGTGGCCCTGCCTGTGGCAGGGGGTTGAAACTCTATGATCTTTGGGGTCCCTTCCAACCCAGACCATTCTGTGATGCTATGAAAAGCTGGCTGGGTTTCAGAAAGGGGTACGTGCACGGGGCTGAGGGAGGAACGGCGCCTGCGAGCGAGCGTAACCCAACACTCTCCACAAGGCATCCGCCTGCCTATTTACGGGTGAAGTTAAACATAGTGTGTAAAGGACACTGAGATAGCTGTGACCTGAGAAACGTGTGACCCTGTTGCACATGGTATTTTTTGCCTTAAAGCTTCATGATTTAGTGTCCCTCAAAAAAATCTGGCTTCTTAGTAGAGCGTACTGGGAGTGGTGAACTCTGGTAGTGGCTTCACGTGTTCTTCAGAGGAGAAGGAGAAACAAAGGTGGTGTAGAAATAGAAATGGATGTTTGATGGAGAAGTGACCTTGGAAGCTGTCAAGTTCTCCCAGCCGGACAAGGGAAGGGTAGTGGTGTCTGTGAGCAGATGTATTTTGGGTTCTGTCTCGCTATAATTAGCAGTGAGGTTGGAATTTTGACTTCCTGTGGCATCCAGGCTGCACGTTGTGCCGTGGGGAAGGAGCTCGTGGCGTTGCGCCGCACGTGCCGCGGGAGGAACAAGAGGACCAGGACTGCTGGGATATTCCACCGCTGGTCCCACCACTCGGGTGCTGGGAGGGAGGTGGCTGATTTGCCTTGAGATGTCTTGAAACACCCTAGCCCTGTCTTTGTTGTAAAGGAAAACGAGAATTGAACGGGTTTTGTGCAGGTTTTCTGTTCCCTGATATTTCATCCCTCTTTTCCTGGTCCCAGCAGCAGAGCAGGCCTGTTTAATCAGTGTGGCTTTGCACTGCCACCCTGGATGGATTGATTTCTTTCTTTCCTTCCTTTTCTTCCTTTCCTTTTCTTCCTTTTCTTTTCTTTCCCCTTTTCCCCCTTTTCCCCCTTTCCCCCCCTTTTCCCCCTTTCCCCCCTTCTTCCCCTTTTCCTCCTTTCCCCCCTTTTCTTCCTTTCCCCCCTTTTCCTCCTTTCCCCCCCTTTTCCCCCTTTCCTCCCTTTTTCCCCTTTTCCTCCTTTCCCCCCTTTTCCCCCTTTCCCCCCTTTTCCCCCTTCCCCCCCTTTTCCCCTTTTTTTCCTTTCCCCCCTTTTCTTCCTTTCCCCCCTTTTCTTCCTTTCCCCCCTTTTCTTCCTTTCCCCCCTTTTCTTCCTTTCCCCCCTTTTCTTCCTTTCCCCCCTTTTTCTCCTTTCCCCCCTTTTCCTCCTTTCCCCCCTTTTCCTCTTTTACCCCCTTTCCCCCCTCTCCCCCCTGTCTTTTCTCCGCTGTAAATGTCTCACAGTGGAAGATTTTTCCCAGTGAATTAATTATTACAGGAAACCAGTATAAAATATTGATGCCCTGTGTGTGCATGTATTTGAGAGCAGGAATGCTTTTGTCAGCCAAGTATAAATGCAAACCCTCTATGAGTCTGAAAAGGGATTTTTTTTTTCATACACCTGTTTTATTTATCAGCAGGATGCCTGGTCTACGTGCTCTAACCCTCCCACTGATGGTGTTCCCTGCTTAGACATGGGTGCCTACCTCCATTTCCCCCCACCCCCTTCAACAGCTTATTTGCAAAGGCTAATTTGATGAATGAAAGCGACAGTGTGATGTATTCAGGCTGATTTTAGTCTGGTTGGTAACTCCTGCAGTGCACCCACTCCCCAGTAAAAGGGTTTATTGCTGCACCCATTTAATAGTGGCAGAAAATTCCCAACATTGAGATTGATGCTTGACTTGGATCAAGGGCTTTTAGATAGAGAAGTGGTTGGGATTGCTGCATGCTTGTTTTATTTAGAACACGACCACGGGTCCTGTTACAGCGAAGGCATCTATTATGGTTTTGATTCTGTCCATGAATCTTTGGCAGAAAATTCATTGTTGCTCTTTGCAAATCATAGAATCACAGACTGGGCTGGGTTGGAAGGGACCCCAAGGATCACAGAGCTCCAAACCCCTGCCACAGGCAGGGCCACCAACCTCCAGGCCTGGAGCTACACAAGGTTGCCCAGGGCCCCATCCAACCTGGCCTTGAACACCCCAAGGGATGGGGCACCCACCCCCTCTCTGGGCAGCCCCTTCCAGCCCCTCACCACTCTCTCTGGAAAGAACTTCACCCTAATATCCAATTTAAACCTTCCTTCCTTCAGCTTTAATCCATCCCCTTTGTCCTGCCATTGCCTACCTAAATGTCTATTCACTGAATCAGTGCTTTCCAAGGGTGGCAAATCTTACCCAGAGCCAAGTCTGAGTCAGTTAGTTTTGTGTCTAGTTTGGAGTTGATTCCAATCTGCATCCTCTCTGTCAGCACAGAGAGGAGTTTGGAGAGTGAGGATGGGAGGGAAGGGTTATGGGTAGTAGTGGTGTTTGCACAGGCCGTGGCAGTCAGCTCTCTGCTACTTTGGGCAATAATGAAACTGGTAGAAATGGCTAACAAAATGATGAGCAATGTTGTAATTTGCAGAATTCATAAATCTGGGTGTCCTGGTCCTCGCCAGGCCAAAGTTCACCTCTCCACACAGCCAGCACAGGGGAACTGAGTTACCCCGGGCTGTTTCTTCACCACCTCACGTCTCTGGAGAAGAGGAGGCTGAGGGGAGACCTTCTCCCCACCTACACTGACCTGACAGGAGGGTGCAGAGAGGTGGGCGATGGTCTCTTCAGCCAGGGGACAGGAGATGGGACAAGGGGCAATGGGCTCAAGCTGCCCCAGGGCAGGGTCAGCTCAGATGTGAGGGAAAAGTTCTTCCCTGAAAGAGTTGTCAGGATGTGGAACTGCTGAACCTGCAGGAAGACAGCGGTGAGGTTTGCTGGGATGATGAAGCAAGCTCCTTGTGATTTTATTTCTGGTTTTTTTAGTAGCCTACAAAATCATAGCTCTGTTGCATTCTTCTTCCTTGAGATGGTTCTATCCATAATCACATAGTTCTATTAGAATTCAAACCATAATGATCTCTAAAACGTTCTGAACGTTGACCTTGTGAACCCAGACAACAAGCTCACATTCATAATTCATACCTTGTCATTCCAGGTACAAGATGATCTCAGAATTCACTTGGCCAAACCATGACCTCCCTTCAGACAAAGATGCTGTGAAGAAGCTCATAGAGTGTCACGGGTTTCAGCATGACGTTGCTTATGGCAAGACCAAGATTTTCATCCGCACGCCTCGAACTCTGTTCACCTTGGAAGATCTGCATGCCAAGATGCTTGTGAGGATTGTCCTCTTCCTACAGAAGGTAAAACTTACAAGGAGTTTGCTCTGATTCCCTTTCTGGAAAGCAAAATAGTTTGACACCATGAAAGGAGACAGTGTTGAGTCCAGGGTTGTGTCTCTGTTGGTACCTGCTGTGCCAGCTCACGTGGTTTCGCTTCAGTGAGGAATTCTGTACAGTCTGTGTCTGTGTCCATGATAACTTTTCCTGGAAATGAAGCTCAGGCTGCTCAAAGGATGTGGGACCCACCTGATGTCGAGCTTTGTGGTTCTGTGTTTTCTTTAGCTGTGGTCTAAGGAGCTTCATGACAACTTTCTTGGACTACTTGTCACCTTCTTCCAGGCCTCTTCCCTGGAAATGGCAGTGGATTTTTCCAAAGGCTTATTCTGGCTGATTGTTTTGGAGTGAAGCCCCTCATTCCCCTTGGTTAGACTTCTCTGGATTATTAGTTGTACTACCACCGTGCTCGCTCTGGTTTCTCAGGATGAGTTCCCCGTCCACAGCCACTTCTCCAAGCGCTTACTTGGTGTATTCAGCGAGTTCTCTGGGCCATGCTGCTAATCTGGAGTCTCTTTCTTCCCATAGTGGTGTACGGCAAAGTATCGAGCTCCCTCCTTGGTGAATAAAGCTGCTGGGGGGACACCTCGCTCCCAGGTGACCTGAGGTTTCATATTAAATATAAAGAGAAAGGTGAACTTCTTTGAAATTGAAAAGTGCAGTTGCTGAAGAAAGCTTTAAAAGCCTCAGTCTGTGCTGTGGAAAGAGATGATGTCTCACTGCAAGGTGAGCCCTGATGCTCCTCCTTCAGAGGACACCAGATGGTGTGAGGCAGAGTAGCTTCACAAACCTTCATCCTCTGTTTCCTCCTCTCCCTGGAGTATGGAGGGACTAGTGGAGGTCTACATGGAGGTGTCTTTCTCTTCAGCAGGAAGGATTGAAATAGGTCAGGTGGAGTCAACTTCTTGTTATTTCTCTCTGAGAAATCTCTGGTGAGATTTCGGGGGTTGGACTCAATGACCTGGGGATTGGACTCGATGATCTCTTGAGGTCCCGCCCAACCCCTACGATTCTGTGGTTCTGTGGGGCAAAGACAAGCTCCTTCTCAAGTGCTTTGAAGAAAAGTGGATGGCAAGACCTCCTTTCCTGGAGCTTCACCCCACTATGGCTCACCTGTATCTCTGTTTAGACGTACTGGGTGTTCTTCAGCTTGCAAAGTAGTGGAGAGGAGCTCCTTAGAGCCCTGGAACTGGCAACTAAAGGCAAGAAACACATGAATGGAAGTGCTTACCACACAGCTCATCGACAGCAGAGCAGGGGTTGGCTTGAAGGTCTGTAGGTGCACTTTTAAATCTGTCTGGAAAACACTTAGATTTTTTCCTTCACTTTCTATGTTTCTCTTGGCTTACTCTTAGATCTCTCTGTGCAGCAGATTGCTCCGTGCTCCCACACCAGCCATGCTCTCACACCAGCCCTGCTCCCCCACCAGCCCTGCTCCCCCACCAGCCCTGCTCCCCCACCAGCCCTGCTCCCCCACCAGCCCTGCTCCCACACCAGCCCTGCTCTCACACCAGCCCTGCTCCCCCACCAGCCCTTGTCCCACACCAGCCCTGCTCTCACACCAGCCCTGCTCCCCCACCAGCCCTGCTTCCACACCAGCCCTGCTCCCACACCAGCCCTGCTCCCCCACCAGCCCTGCTCCCCCACCAGCCCTGCTCCCACACCAGCCCTGCTCCCCCACCAGCCCTTGTCCCCCACCAGCCGTGCTCCCCCACCAGCCCTGATTCCCCACCAGCCCTGCTCCCACACCAGCCGTGCTCTCACACCAGCCCTGCTCCCACACCAGCCCTGCTCTCACACCAGCCCTGCTCCCCCACCAGCCCTTGTCCCCCACCAGCCCTGCTCCCACACCAGCCCTGCTCCCCCACCAGCCCTGATTCCCCACCAGCCCTGCTCCCCCACCAGCCCTGCTCCCACACCAGCCCTGATTCCCCACCAGCCCTGATTCCCCACCAGCCCTGCTCTCACACCAGCCCTGCTCCCCCACCAGCCCTGCTCCCACACCAGCCCTGATTCCCCACCAGCCCTGCTCCCACACCAGCCCTGCTCCCCCACCAGCCCTGCTCCCCCACCAGCCCTGCTCCCCCACCAGCCCTGATTCCCCACCAGCCCTGATTCCCCACCAGCCCTGCTCCCCCACCAGCCCTGCTCCCACACCAGCCCTGCTCCCACACCAGCCCTGCTCCCCCACCAGCCCTGATTCCCCACCAGCCCTGCTCCCCCACCAGCCCTGATTCCCCACCAGCCCTGCTCCCCCACCAGCCCTGCTCCCACACCAGCCCTGCTCCCACACCAGCCCTGCTCTCACACCAGCCCTGCTCCCACACCAGCCCTGATTCCCCACCAGCCCTTGTCCCCCACCAGCCCTTGTCCCCCACCAGCCCTGCTCCCACACCAGCCCTGCTCCCACACCAGCCCTGATTCCCCACCAGCCCTGATTCCCCACCAGCCCTGCTCCCACACCAGCCCTTGTCCCACACCAGCCCTGCTCCCCCACCAGCCCTGCTCCCACACCAGCCCTGCTCCCACACCAGCCCTGATTCCCCACCAGCCCTGATTCCCCACCAGCCCTGCTCCCACACCAGCCCTTGTCCCACACCAGCCCTGCTTCCCCACCAGCCCTGCTCCCCCACCAGCCCTGCTCCGCTGCCGGTAGATGGGGCAGTGGGAGACCGGCCGTGCTGCAGAAGGAACAGGCAGCACAATGAAACATAAAATCAGAGTAAGGCTCTGGAGAGGCTGTCACTATACTGGGGAAAAAGCCAGGCAGTTTTAGCTCTGTCTTAATCTCTGTTCTCAACTTGCTTTCAGCTGTTCAGGAATAACTCAGGCAAATGTGATTCTTGGTGAAGGCAAACTCTGCTGCTCCTGAGAGCCCCAGGATTACATCCCAAAGGGAAGAGAGAGATCAACTGGATTTCTGACAGAAACCACTGAGCCTCCTATTGCATTGGGGTTCCTCAGATTTGGATTTGGGTGAAGGAAAGGACAACTGGAGATAAACCGGGGTGTTGTGGCAAGAGAGGTGCCCGGGTGATAAAACCTGTGGGGAAATCCCAGACTGGTCTGGGTTGGAAGGGACCCCAAGGATCACAGAGCTCCAACCCCCTGCCACAGGCAGGGCCACCAACCTCCAGGCCTGGAGCTACACAAGGTTGCCCAGGGCCCCATCCAACCTGGCCTTGTTAAGGTGTAGCCTTAAAAACAGCCAATGCTGGGCTGGGCTCTGCGTTCCTTTGCTCAGAGAGGCTTTGCAGTGAAAGAAGGACCTGTGGTTCTGTTTGTTGGTGTTTAAATGAGCATCTTCATTTCTCAGGATCTGGTTTATGTGGTGTGTTGCTCTTGGGCAAATTACAGGACTTTAAAAAAAAAATCATATGCAGTCATTATCTTAAGAGCTTCATCGTGTGAGGAACCATCAGCCCTTAAAATAACACTGGTTCCTTTGTTTAGCAACAGGAAGAATTTGCTTTAATTCAATTTTAAATTGAATTAAAACTGACTTCCAGTTCAGGGAGATAATTTTACTTTCTTTTGTTCAACCTCTCCAGATATGTTCTCCTTTGGCTTTGTCTTAGAATCCCAGAATCCCAGACTGGTTTGGGCTGGAAGGGACCTCAAAGCCCATCAAGTCCCACCCCCCTGCCATGGGGGCACCTCTCACCAGCCCAGGGCCTCCCCACCCTCAGAGTGAAGATTCTTTTTGCCTAATATCCTATCTAAATCTACCCCCTTCCAATTTAAAACTGTCCCCACTCATCCTATGACTCCAGACCCTTCTAAAAGTCCCTCCAGCTTTCCTGTAGCCCCTTCAGGGACTAGAAGGTGCTGTAAGATCTCCTTGGAGCCTGCTCTTCTCCAGCTTCTTCAATTCTCCTTATTCTTCTGTGATAAAATATCAGTGGGATTCCAGGCTGTGATTTTCCTTCCAACCGAACCACGTCACAGCAAGCAGATGTGATGTGATTTAACTCTTGCAACTTGCTGGCTCCAGGAGAATTTAGCAAGCAAGAGCTGTCCAGTATTAGAAACCCCATATGGCAGCAGAGACATTGCTGTCAGAGTCAACTCAAAGGGTCATTTTAGAGGGGCCAGCTGAGAGCATCGCTTCCCTTTATGTGGTGCCTTTGAGTTTATTTACTGTACCTGTGGTCTTGTGTCTCTAGGATTGTCTTCATGAATGCAAACAGAGGAGCTCTGATGCTAATCAGAAAGATGATAAAAAAATCCAAGTGGAAAAAAGCTGCTGTAAAACCCTGTTGCTTTTTTCTGCCCTTGGAAACGTTCCCACGTATTCATTAGCTTTGCAGAACAGGGCTCTTTGTTCAAGGGGAAAAAAAAGCCCAGCCAGCCAGCACGTGTGTATGCAAAGATGATGGATCTTGTCAATATAATTTAGTGCACTAGTTCAGTGTCATTTTATCAGCCCTGTACAGCTGTGTATGGAAATCGCTTTGCTAAATCTGCCTGATGCAGAGGAAGCAAAAATGGTCCTCACATCACAGCCCAGCACCTCCTCAGACAAAAATCCTCACGTGTGGAAGCCCTCTGAGCCCCTAAACCTGGGAGGGGAGGATGGCTGGAAGGAGACAGTGCTGGCCCTTCTACACACCGTGGGTGTCGTACAGTGGGTGTCACACAGCATCCTCCGTGCCCGGATTGCAGAGGCTGCTCTCCAGAGAGCTGTCGCTCTCATCCCTGCAGCTGCAGTCACCATGGCAACACTTCCCCAAGCCCAGCAGGGAAGAGCAGAAAAAGAGAACCACGGCTGACTTGTCATAATTTAATGTTTCAACTTCCCTTTCTTCTCCATCCCCACGAGCCCTTGAAGCGTGGTGTGCTGGGAAGCATTAAGCACAAAGGGAAGGTTTTGCTCTGACAAAGAAGGCGTTTTCATGTCACATTATGGATGGGTGGCAGGAATCTGAGGAGGGCTTTGCTCCAGCGACCCAAATAAAAGGTGATGCAGCGTCTTTGCCACCCTGACTCCAGGCATTTACCATCGTGAGGGAATGTGTGTGTGTGGTTTGGAATGTGAGTGGAAATAGATCTATAATTACATCTGGATTTGTACCGTGACCTGGGAGGCTTTGATCTTGAGAGGCTTTGGCAGGGAGAAGCTGTGAAAGGAGATGCTGTTGCTCCTTCCAAGGGAGCAGCCTGTGGGTGCTGTGAAGGACCACATAAAATGAAGAATCAAATGGATCTGCTGTGTGGACAGTGCCACTTGTGGTATGGCCAAGCTTGATTCTTGTCTCCCTTGTGCCAGCAACATCCCTGTCTGCTTTCACTGAATGCATCAAGGCAGAGATGTTGGGGTCAGTCTCTTCTCTCTGGTGATGAGCGATAGGACAAGAGGGAATGGCTTAAAATCCTACCGGGGAGATTGAGGTTGGAGATCAGGAAGAATTTCGGTACTGAAAGGGTTGTCAGGCATTGAAGCAGGCTTCCCAATACAGGAAGATGGTTCTCTTCATCTGTTTTTACAAAGTCACCTTGTTTCCCCCAACATTTCCCTTCCCTGGTCATTGCCAGAGGTGGGAAATTCTGGGGTGCCGAACTGGGATGAGTCCTGGGGTGTCCTTGGTCAGGACAGCGGGGCGCTGCAGATGGGGCGCTGCTGAGGACACCGAATGGCCCAAGCAGGTCCCTGTGAGTAGGCTGGCAAAGGGCTTTCCTGAGCCTTTCAGGCCGCACTGCAGCAGCAGCAGCAGCTCCTCAGGCTTGGCCTCGAATGAAGCATGACATTGGCTGCAGCCGTTGCTGAGCAGCGGGATGAGCTGCAGGAGAAACCCAGAGCAGCTCTAAGGGCTCTGCACCCAGCACGGCGTGTGGACATGCACGAGCTCTGGGTGCTCAGAACCCCTGTTCCTTTGATGATTTTGATGCTTATTATTTGACACAGTCCTGTTAATGCAATCTAATTAATCTCCAAGTGGGACCCTTCCCTCTTTTCCCAGCTCATGGAGTATTGTCTCGCTTAAGCGGAGCGATAGAATGAACATTGTTCAGCTGACTCATGTGAAAAGAGAAAATAGCAGTTAACAAATTAAGCAGCTCTTCCTACTCGCTGTTTATGAGCTCTGTAACGTGATCTATTAGGATGGGGAGGCTTTTGTTTAAAGCCATTCCCCACAAACCTTCCTTGGGAGCTGATTTTCCTTGAGCTGGGAAAACTGGACAGTCCAGCAGCACCAGTTGACCAAACTGGGTGGGCAAGCCTGCTTCCAGGAGGGCTCCAGGGCTGCCTGGGGACACGCTGGCAGCACAGTGGGTACCCTGAGTGTGGCACTACAGGGTCCAGAGCAGCCCCAGCTTTCAGTGAGCCTGGGGCAGGAGGGGACATGGCTCAGGCACAGCGTACCTCCTGGTAGGAAACAAGGACCTCACAGCTCTGCTCCTCCTTCCTGGCCTCAATCCTCTTGTACAGCTCCACCATGGTGAGGAACATGATGCCAGGGCTTGTTTCTGAGCCCAGCATGGTGTAGGTTTTTCCTGCTCCAGTCGCACCGTAGGCAAACACTGGAAGGAGAAAGGGTGGCTGGTTGGGATGAGGGGCAATTCCCAGGAGCAGCATAACGTCTGCTCCTTGCCGGAGAGGAGAGGAGAGGAGTTGAGTTTTCCCAGCTCAAGGAAAATCGGCTCCCACAGAAGGTTTGCGGTGGGTGCTGCGTGTGAATATTACCCACTCCCTCTCCCGAGGAGATGACCCCTTTTCAAAAGCAATCAGGAATTGTCTAATTAAAGCTTGCTTCAGACTGGAGCAGTTATTCAAACTGCAGTGCCTCGGAGGACCCTGCGGCGGAACCGCGCACGCGCTTGGCTCCCGCGCCGCGCTACTGACTTTAAATATTTAATAAACCTGTCCTGTTTGAGAGCCTCTAAAGCTGCTCAGGAAGGTTGATGCCTGTGTGAATTTCTGCCTTGGTTTGGTTTGAATTCTTCTCAGTTTGGGTGCCTGGAGGGCAGCTCGTGCTAGGGCAGCGTGAAATATTGATCACAAAACAATTTGGGCTGGTGTGAAGGAGACCAAACGGGGGGTGGGGGGATGGAGGGGGGCACACTGCCTTACAGCCAGCATGAAATAGCAAAACCTTTGAAAACCTGGTTGTAGAGCTGCTCAGAAACACAACACTGGTGTTTAATTCAGGCAAGGTCAGTTTGTTTGCTGAATTCTGGGCATTTGCTCGCTCGCTTTTACGCTCAGCTTGCACACTGTGTGGGTTTTCTTCTATGTTTGAGGAGATTGCAGCATCTAGGTCAAATCTAGATTATCCCTTTCACCGTGGAAGAGCTACAGGTGAGGGGACCTGGGTGCAGCCCTTCTGGTCTGCTGGTTTCCCCTGTGCTCCTCAGGGCCTGTTTGATTGTTTTCCTTTCTTCCTTCTTTTTTTATGGGAAACTCTGGGCTTGGAAGCAGCCTGCAGCCTGCAAACGAGCCTGTAATGTGTAGGTTAGTACATAGGATCTATGTGCTGTAAGGTGATGGACTTGATCTGTGTTTGGGTTCTTTAGTTTTTGCTAGAAGCTCCCTGGGGTTTCTAAGCTGATGCTAAAGGCATGTCCAGGCTGCCATCGCCAGTTGGCTGAATTGTAACTTATTACATTAGAATCAAAACCCCCATGTGGATTCAACATCCTTCAGAAGAGGTTTCAGCACTTCCCATAAGACAAGACTCGACTCCTGGTCTGGATGAACACTCCATTTCCCTTTCCACAAGTCCTGGTTTCAGAAGCCACCAACCCAGCTGCCACACTGGGAAGGAGGAGACCACTGATGGGATCATGGAGCATCCAGAGCTGTGCAGAAGCATCACTTGGTGCGGAGCTTCTCCTGGTCCCAGCTGAAGAGTCAGATTTGGGGACTGTGGGAGAGCAAGCAGCAAGGAACCTCTTTCACTGGAAGCACCCATAGAAACACACACTTTTCCTCATGCTCAGAGTTTTGGCTCTATTTCCTGTGTTGCTCAGACTTTGCTTTCCATCCTTTTCCTTTCCATTCACCCCCTTAGCCCTTTAGTCATCATTTACTTGCCAGCTTTGATCATTCTTCACCCAACCTTTTGGAGGGCAAAGCATAGAGAAGGCAAAGTATTGAGAGAGAATTGGACAGACCATGAGTGAGGGCTGGATAAGGAGGAATAGTTTTGATTTTAAAATAGTCTAGAAACACCTTTTCTTTCCATTTTTGCTGTGAACTTGCTGATAAGTTTCTGCTCTTGAGTCATTGGTTTGCTCATGGGTCCCTTCCCTGTGCGCTCACGTTGTGGAGCCAACACGTGGTGCTGGTTACTCCCCTTCCTATGGCCTCCTCAGCTCCTGGGCACCTCCTCTTGTAGAGGACAATGTATTCCACTGTGTCTCTTGCTTGGTCACTGTGCTGACTGATGACAAAATCGATCTCTTTGGAGTCTGCTCTTCAGTGTGTCTCTTTGGAAACTGTCATTGAACAAGCTTTTCCATGAGCCCGGCTTCCTCGGGGCTTGTCCTGACACCCCACAGTGACAACAGCTTGTTCTTGTGACTGCTTCACTGCCGGTGCTCTGCCCTTCCTATGGGTCCTGCACACATCTCCACCTCACCATCACCCCCCCTGAAATCCTGCCAGATCCTTCTGCAGTCCTCTACCTGTTTGGCTTGGCTCGCAGACCCGTGTAGCGGTGCCTGGCTAGGAGCTTCGCCTGTGCTGGTTGGGATTTGGACATCAAAGAAGGCAGATGGCTCTTGAGCTCATCCTGAAGCGATACCAGCAATGTCACTGTGATTTGAGGCTTGCTCTACCCTGCTGTTGATTTTTCCTGAAAGATATATGGACTTGCCTCTTCGAGTCTCCTGTTCCTCTGTCAGATTCAGTTCAAGCTGGCTGGGGATTCAGAAGGTATCAGGGCAACTTCAGGAGGTCAGACCAGGACAGGGTTATCTTCAGTCTCACTGCTCTGCAAAGCCAGGGTAACTAGGAGTGAAGGCTGCAGAGGGCTGGCAAGGGAGGTGATGCGGGCTCTGCCATTCTCAGGCCTGTGTGTGGAACACACACCCAAAGCTCTGGGCTTGCTGGTGGCAGCTTTGATTTGAGTTCAAGCTGAAAGCTGTTTGCTGGTGGCTGAGCTTTAGAAAGGTGATGCATGTGAGCTGGTGAATCCTTTCTGGACTGTGATGTTATCTGGAGTAAAGAAGGCTGAAAGAAGGGTGCTGAATCCTGGGTGCACAGATCTTTCTTTGGGGTTTTTTGGCACGTGGTCTCCTGTGTTTGGCCATGGCTGTTATCATCCCCTGGCGTGGAACAGAGAAGTCACTTGTGGAACATGAGGGGCTGTGTAGAATATCTGCTAAATACAGAATCACAGAGTCACAGAACCGTGACAATTCCAGGTGGGCTGAAGTTGGAGGGACCTGTGGAGATCATCCAGTCCAACCTCCTGCCAGAGCAGGATCACCTCAGGCAGGTCACATAGGACAGCGTCCAGGCAGGTTTGGGATCTCCCCAGAGAAAGAGACTCCCCAAACTCTCTGAGTGGCCTGGCCCAGGGCTCAGGAACCCACAGAGTGAAAAAGATTTTCCTCACATTAGGACAGACCTTCCTGAGTTCCAGTTTGTCCCCATTGCCCCTTGTCCTGTTGCTGGGCCCCATCCCCTTGACACCCTGCTTTAGATATTGATCGGTGTCACATCACTGAAGTGGTGGATGCTCCAGCACCTCCCCATTTGCATCATGTCAGTCATGAACAGGAGATAGTTGACACAAGGACCATGAGGAGAACGAGAAGGAGTTACTCTGACAGATGTTGAAAGCAGGAGTTTGAAACCCAAAGTCTTGATTTCCTCTTTGAATGTTGGGTGAGAAGAGCACCCCTCACCTCTGCTGCACAGCTTGCCACACGTAGTGGTTCTCAGCCACATGGCAGGATTATCAGTAAAGCTGTCAGGAGAACCTTTGACATCAGCTTCATAAAGTGAATATCATGGTGGAAACTGCCTCAGGTAATTAATTAATTCCTCTGTAAATAGGAGGCTTGATAGGCATCAGTGGTGCTAGGAGATGTTTCTCAAGAGGGAAATAAGCTCTCCAGCCGAGCCCGTAGCGGCAGTGAAGCACTCTTTGTGTGCAGGAGGCTCATTATCCTTCCAGTTTAATTCTACAAGGAAACAAAAATACAATCTTCATCTTGGCAGACTATATTAACAGGAAAATACAGCTGTTGATGAGCCCCACGGGGCCGTGCATGGCAGCTGGAGAGCGCTCAGGGAAGTCAGCGTTTCTCTGGTTACGGGACAGGAACAGCATGGCCGCCGTGCTTCATCGCACGTGGGCTCCTCAAGTGGGGAGTCGGTGGGGATGTACAGTCACACTCAGCCCTGGGGTGTCTCTTTGCACAGGGTGTGTGAAGGAGAAGCCCAGAACACGCTGTGTTTTCTGCCTGTGGTGTGCTCCCAGCACAAATATGGCTCACAGCGGGGCTGGCTTCCCATCCGGCAGGTTGGGAGGATATTGTGTGCCCCACCTGGAGTGTTGTGTCCAGTTCTGGGCTCCCTGGGATAAAAAAGCCAGGGATCTCCTGGAGAGAGTCCAGAGGAGGCTACGGAGATGATAAAAGGACTGGAGCATCTCCCCTGTGAGGAAAGGCTGAGTGAGCTGGGGCTGTTCAGCCTGGAGAGAAGAAGCCTGAGAGGAGATCTGATCAATGGTTATCAATATCTGAAGGGTGGGACACAGGGGGACATGGCCAGCCCCTTCTCAGTGTCTGTGGGGACAGGACAAGGGGCGATGGCCTCAAGCTGGAGCACAGGGAGTTCCACACCAATATGCAGAAGAACTTCTTCCTGGTGAGGGTGAGGGAGCCCTGGGACAGGCTGCCCAGGGGGTGTGGAGTCTCCTTCCCTGGAGATATTCCAGCCTCATCTGGACACCAACCTGTGTGACCTGTCCTAGGGACCCTGCTTTGGTTGGACCTGATGAGCTCTGGAGGTCCCTTCCAACCCCTATGGTTCTGTGATTCCATGATTCTGTTTGGTTTCCATATTTGCTTGTTTCTCAGCACACAGCCACAGTAACCATTCCCCAGACTCTTTGCAAAGGAATCTTTTCTAATCAGAGGTAAAATCATTTCTCAATACGGTGTTTTTTCAGGGATGGTTCCATTGGGTCGGATTGGCATGAAGAAGCCACCTCCTTTACAACTAAACGTACAGAAAGAATAATCCTGCTTTTTATCCCTAAAACTGTCTTCTCCTCTAACTCCTAGGTTTGGAGGGGCACTCTGGCTCGCCTCCGCTACAAGAGAACCAAGGCTGCCCTCACGATACTCAAGCATTACCGCCGCTACAAAGTGAAGTCCTACATCCACGAGGTGGCCCGGCGCTTCCACAGCGTGAGGCAGATGAAGGACTATGGGAGGCACGTGCAGTGGCCCACTCCACCCAAAGTGCTGCGCCGCTTTGAAGAGGCACTCCAGAACATCTACCATAGGTACAACCAAAACCTCTTTGGCTTCTTGCTCCAACATAGAAGAACAAACAGCTTCTGCTTGTTCCCTACAAGTTGGAAAACTGCCTGAGGAACGTGTGGATGTCAGGGATGAAAATGTCTGTAGCTTTTGGTACCCGTAACCAGGCAAATCATTAGTCTGTTTCAAACATTTAGGCAGGATGGGGATTGTATTTCCTTTCTTTGCCCATTTTTTGGTTGGTTCTCCCCCCCCCCCAAAAAAAAGAGCAGCTGCTGTTAGTGGGGAGAGAAAAGGAATCTCTTCGACTTCCTCAAGACTTCCACTAAGTCAGTGCTTTTCTGCAGTAGAATCAGCTGTGTCCTACCATCTCCCTGTACTCTGTGTGCAGAAGAGGTATTTTCTACCTCTATTCCGACTTGATCTCTAAAAGCTGGTGACTTTTTCTCTGGTACCTTGTAGAGAAAGCAAATCTGGTTCCAATCTGAAAACATGACACCTTGGGGTTGGACCTGATGATCTCTTGAGGTCCCTTCCAACCCCTACAATTCTGTGATTCCAAAAATCACCGAGCAAGAGCGATGTTTGCTGGATGAGGCCTCTAGAGATCTCCAGTCCAGCCATCTGCGTGGAGGGGATTTACCACCAGCCCTAGAGCAAGTCAGCCTTGGGTTTTCCCCAGCTGCCTCTTGAAAGCCAAACACATCCTGTCAGGGTAGAGCATCCTGCTTTCTGGATGAGCTTGATATTTGTCACTACAAAGTTGTACTTGGCATAAGATTTTTTCATCCCATTAATCCCAGAGAACTGGTGTTGCCACTGAAGGCTGGATTGTGGAGTGATGGGTGGGCTACCCTGCCCCATTTCATGTTACAGCTGGTTGGGTTTCGATTGCAGGGCCAAATTCAGCTGTTAGAGGTGAGTGATGTTGTAAATGAGGCAAAAAATGGGCTTGCAAAACCTTTATTGCAAACAGATGTGCCAGATGTCCCAAACCTTTTGGGTATGGGATGGGGAGCATGCCAGCCAGACTCGTTAGGACTCCGAGATGATTTGTGACTTTCAGATGATAACTGATGTTTCCAGCTTTATGAATGCAGTGGAAGAACTTCTTTTTTCCCCTGAATTTTATAGACTAGGGCTGTCCTTGCTCTGCTGATCTGGCAGAACTGATCCCCATAGTGCCTGGTACAGACTCTGGAACTGATTCAGGCCTTTTGTGACAGGTGGAGAGCGGGTGAACTCATCCGGAGCGTCCCACCAGAAGTCCTACCTCAACTGAGGGCCAAGGTTGCTGCCATGGAGGTGCTGAAGGGTCACAGAGCTGATATCGGCCTACAGAGAGCATGGGAGGGGAACTACATCGCACTGGTGAGTATGAGTGAAGGGACAGGGGGCTCAGGACATGAAGAGGGTGGGAATTTGGAAAAGTGACTGTTGGTTTCTTGGAGGGGAGAAGGACTTCGACGTAAGAAGGACATCGAGGTCCTTGAGCGAGTCCAGAGAAGGGCAACCAGGCTGGGGAAGGGGCTGGAGGGCAAATCCTCTGAGGAGCAGCTGAGGGAGCTGGGGGTGTTGAGCCTGGAGAAGAGGAGGCTGAGAGGAGACCTTATCACCACCTCCACTGACCTGCCAGGAGGGTGCAGAGAGGTGGGTGATGGTCTCTTCAGCCAGGGGACAGGAGATGGGACAAGGGGCAATGGGCTCAAGCTGCCCCAGGGCAGGGTCAGAGCAGATGTTAGGGGAGAATTTTTCCCTGAAAGAGCTGTGGGGCTGTGGCACAGGCTGCCCAGGGAGGGGCTGAGTCACCTTCCCTGGGTGTGTTTAACCAATGGGTAGATGAGGTGCTCAGGGATCTGCTTTAGCACAGGACCGGAACGGTTGGCCTTGATGATCTTAAAGGTCTTTTCCAACCTTGTGATTCTGGGATTCCCCTGTAAATGGGTTTATAGAGTTTCAGTGTCTTTGACTTCTACTGCAGTAGGAGTGATTTTTCTGAACACTAAGCTTAGCTTGAGCATCACAAGCAGCTTCAAACGATAACAAGCAGTGCCATCAGCTGGCTCTTCAAACAGCCAAGGCTGGGGAAGAAGCCGATGGAAAACTGCAATTCTACATATAATGGGATGTAAGGAAATGGCATGAAATGGAAAAGAACAAAGAGATTCTCTCTAGGCAAGTCACATTGCTTCCTTTTACTCCATTCTTCCCTTACGCATCATGTTTTGTTAAGGCTTGCTTACTTTTTTTTCCAAAAGCTTATAAAACTCCAGCCTCTCCACTGCTCTTGGGCACAGCAGAGGCTGGAGGGAGCTTTTGGAGGAGCTGTGGTCCTCTCTGGCCTGCTGTGATGCAGCATGATTACTTAAATTAAGCAAGAAGAGTTACATTGCCTGTCTTTGCTCTTTCAGAAACCAGATAACCCTCAGACCACGGGCTCCTTCATCCCTGTCGCCAACGAGCTGAAACGGAGAGACAAGTACATGAGCATCCTCTTCTCCTGCCACGTCCGCAAGGTAACCGGCCTCTGCGGACACGTGGGCTGGGGGGGGAAACTTCTGCTGCTCAAGGGGGATCTCAAGAGGGATTCCCAGGGTGAGGAGGTGATCCTGGAGATGCTGTGACAGGCGATGACCCAAAGCAGTCCCGTTCTGAGGAGCGGTATTGCTGTTTTCTGGTGGATAACAGAACACTGAACCTATTGCACCAAAGGGTATGGGGGGTGAGGGGCTTCTACAGCCTCTTCATGCCTGAGGCATGAGAAAATTCACATGATTCTATGCAGCTGGTTTGGATCTGACTTTCCCCATGCAGAATGTTGGGGGGTTTTGTTGTTAAAGTGCTTGAAAGGTTCAAAAAACCAAGAAAAATGAGCTTGTGTAATTCGTTTATAGGTAGTCCATAATGATCTAAATGATGCTGGTTGGAAATGCCTGTCAGGAGAGGATATTTGGAATTTTACCAAGCCAACAGACAAGACCAGTGTCAGTGATGGGCTAAAGGGATTTCAGGAGCTGTGTATTCTTTTTATTTCTCAAACTGCATTATTGGGGTCGGTCCCTGCTTGCCTGACGTGGAGCATTGTGCATCACCCTTGGTCAGGATTCTGCACAGATTATTTTTAACCATAACAACAAAAATTCATTTTGCAGCCTAAAAATTCACTTTATAACCCAACTTCTTTGCTGCCAGGGGTGAGTTGCATTATTTATACAGCGCTGATTTGGGTATACAAAAATAGAAAGCTCTTCTTGCTTTCCAAGCAGGGATATTTCAGTGGAGTATTCCGTTGCTTCCAGCCTGTTCTCTGTAAGAGGCAGTTCTCTACTTGAATAAATACTGGTTGTGGTGGTGTTGTGATTAAAGGATTGGCTGAGTCTCATCCCAAACCTCTTTGCAATCTTGCAGCAGTTTGGCCAGAACAAGGACAAGGGGATGGAGGGGAATTTCCCCCTGGCTTTTTCCCTTCAGGCTGGACCAAAAGGATTCCTCTTCTAATTCCTTTAAGGAATGGTTTCCAAATTGTTGCTGTTTCAGGATGAACTGAATTGTAACTGTTCTTAAAGAAGCTGATTAGAGGGCTGGAGCAGCTCCCCTATGAAGAGAGGCTGGGGGAGCTGGGCTTGTTCAGCCTGGAGAAGAGAAGGCTGCGGGGGGACCTCATTGCAGCCTTCCAGTCCCTGAAGGGAGCAGAGAAACAGGAGGGGAATCAGGTTTTAGGAATTCAGAATCCTCTCCTTTGGGACCAGGGATAGAACCCAAGGGGACAGTGTGAAGCTGCCAGGGGAGGTTTAGGCTGGGTGTCAGGAAGAGGTTCTGCCCTGAGAGGGGGGTCGGGCACTGGCACAGGCTCCCCAGGGAAGGGGTCCCAGCCCCGAGCTGGGCTGAGGGCAGGAAGCCTCTGGACGATGCCCTCAGTGCCGTGCTCTGCCTGGGCTGGGCCTGTGTGGGGCCTGTGGGACTCGATGGGCCTTACAGGTCCCTCCCAGCTCAGGGGATTCTCTCTGTGATTCTATGAAAATGATGGTCAGCAGGTGACAGCCAACTGACCATGAGCCAACAGTGTGTCCAGGTGGCCAAGAAGGCCAACAGCATCCTGGCTTGTGTCAGACACAGCGTGGCCAGCAGGTCCAGGGCAGGGATTGTGCCCCTGTGCTCGGCATTGGTGAGGCTGCACCACGAGTGCTCGGTTTAGTTTTGGGCCCCTCTCTACAAGAAGGATATCGAGGTCCTGGAGTGTGTCCAGAGAAGGGCAGCCAGGCTGGGGAAGGGGCTGGAGGCCAAACCTTCCAAGGAGTGGCTGAGGGAGCTGGGGGTGTTGAGCCTGGAGAAGAGGAGGCTGAGGGGAGACCTTCTCCCCAGCTCCACTGCCCTGCCAGGAGGGTGCAGAGAGGTGGGTGATGGTCTCTTCAGCCAGGGGACAGGAGATGGGACAAGGGGCAATGGGCTCAAGCTGTGCCAAGGCAGGGTCAGAGCAGATGGGAGGGAAAAGTTCTTCCCTGAAAGGGGTCTCAGGCACTGGAACAGGCTGCCCAGGGATGGGGTTGAATCACTGCCCCTGTGTGGATTTAAAAGATGGGTCGATGAGGTGCTCAGGGATGTGGGTTAGTAGAGGATGGGAATGGTTGAACTTGATGATCTCAAAGGTCTTTTCCAAGCTAGTGACTCTGTGATTCTGTGATTAAAGAGGCAAGTGAGAGCACCTGTCCTCTGACAAATGTGTAGAACCATTGCAGCGTTGGCTTTGAGGAGAACACTGCAACTTTGGAGGATCTTCAGTGCTCTGTGTAAGCCTGGTGGTTTCAGTACCCCTCCACCTTTCAACTCCAAAGCAAATGACCCCTTTCAACTCCATGCTCAGCTGTAATATCTTTTTGAGTGAACCATTTGTCTTCCTTCTTGTATGGACAAGAAATGCCCAGGTAAGCCTGAAGTGAGCAAAGAAGAGAAGACAAACAATCCTGAACTTTGCAAGCTAACAAGGCAAAGATGTGACATTTTGAGCTGCACTGTTTTGCTTCCCATCCAGTGTGCTCCTTTAGGGAATCTATTCTGCTTTAAATTTGCACAGTGGATTTGCAGACTAAGCAGCAGTGGAAACCACTGGAGAGCCTGGGAGCAGCTCCGTGCTTTGACTGCCAGAAGGCAATCTTTACCCTGCAACCAGCACTGTCCTTCTTCATGCTGCACACAGATCCATCTCTATCCTAAGCTCTTTTTAACATAAATGTGTTTCTCCTGTTAGAAATAGGAGCTGTAGTATTGTGCCTCTTACCCAAAAAGTAACAGCAGGCTGAGGATCAGCTTTCAGTGCCAGGGGGTGGGAGGAATTTCTTCTGATTTCTACTGATTCTTCCCTTCTCTTAAAAAAAAAAAAACAAACCCCACAAACCCCTAAATTTCCTTTTTTTTTCCCCCCTTTTAGCCTTATCCTTCCTTAACTTCCCTGTATCACACCAAGCATGGTGCCTGGTGCTAGCGGTGCAGGCTGGCTGGGTGGTTGGGAAGGGGGTGACTCTCACTGCAGAGAGGTTTGGCCAACCTCTTATGCCAGGCCTGGTTTGTGGATTCACAAAACAACCCACACTGTTTGTTTCTCACCTGGAATTTGGTTCACGTGAAGCTTTAGCAGGGACTGAAGAGCCAATTCTAGAAATGAAATGGTAATTAATTATTGGGTGATTTCATTGCTTCCCTTAAATAATGCTTCTTAACAAAGCATCCGGCCACAGAATAAGGTTGTTCAGGTTCATGCATGGTGTATTTTCATGGCTCAGCTTATCTGAGGGTTCTTGGGATGAAGAGCGTGTCCTGGAGCGAGTCCAGAGAAGGGCAACCGGGCTGGGGAAGGGGCTGGAGGGCAAATCCTCTGAGGAGCAGCTGAGGGAGCTGGGGGTGTTGAGCCTGGAGAAGAGGAGGCTGAGGGGAGACCTTCTCCCCACCTCCCCTGCCCTGCCAGGAGGGTGCAGAGAGGTGGGTGATGGTCTCTTCAGCCAGGGGACAGGAGATGGGACAAGGGGCAATGGGCTCAAGCTGCCCCAGGGCAGGGTCAGAGCAGATGGGAGGGAAAAGTTCTTCCCTGGCAGAGTTGTGGGGCTGTGGAACAGGCTGCCCAGGGAGGGGCTGAGTCACCTTCCCTGGGTCTGTTTAACAGATAGATGAGGTGCTCAGGCATATGGGTTAGGAGAGCACAGGAATGGATGGACTCAGTGACCTCAAAGGTCTTCTCCAACCCTGTGGCTCTGTGAAGAGGTGCTGTTTCTGTGGGTGCCTGAGGCAGGACAGTTACTGCCAATGGCAGACCACGCTGGTAACTTCAGGTGATGTTTTATTTCGGGAGCAGCACCAGCTTCCCTGGCAGCTTTCGGGAAGGTGCCAAATCATCCTGCCACTCATGAAAGAGTTCTTGGCCTTCAGCAGCAATGTTGGGTGTCTGCTCTTTAAAATCCCTTCTGACTGCAGGCAAATCCACTTCTTCTTCGTGAAGAACAGACATTAAACTGGGAAGCACTGGGCAATTCAAATGAAGATGCTCAGAGGGCTGGAGCAGCTCCCCTGCGGAGAGAGGCTGAGGGAGCTGGGCTGGGTCAGCCTGGAGCAGAGAAGGCTGTGGGGGGACCTCACTGCAGCCTTCCAGTCCCTGAAGGGAGCAGAGGAACAGGAGGGGAATCAGCTTGTTAAAGGGCAGAGACTGGCAGGACAAGGGGGATGGAGTGAAGCTGGAGGAGGGAAGGGGGAGAGGAGATATTAGGGGGAAGTTCTTTCCAGAGAGAGTGGTGAGGGGCTGGAACAGGCTGCCCAGAGAGGGGGTGGGTGCCCCATCCCTGGGGGTGTTCAAGGCCAGGTTGGATGGGGCCCTGGGCAACCTTGTGTAGCTCCAGGCCTGGAGGTTGGTGGCCCTGCCTGTGGCAGGGGGGTTGGAGCTCTGTGACCCTTGGGGTCCCTTCTGGCCCAGCCCAGTCTGGGATTCTGTGATTCAAAGAGACATGAGTGAAGCCTGGAGTTCCCATACTGAAACATGTTTACGTGTCCAACGTATCTTAGGCAAGATGCTCATTAACCTCTCAATCCTTTGCAACAGTTTATAATTCCATTTCCTTTTTAGCCAATGACTGACATTGTTCTAGTGAAGCTGAGGAAGCCACTCTGCCTCCTGCCAGCCAGGGAGCTGCTCCTGAAGTATTGAGAACTGCTGGGAAAGTTTGCTTTAGCTTGAGTGGGTGGGATCTTCATTTCAACAGCTTGAGATGAATAATAACGGGTGAATTTGTTTGGACCAGAGTTTATCCAGAGCTCTTTTTATAGCAGGGTTGTGAGGAGACTTTGAAGTCTGGCTGATGGGAGGGCTGTGTGCTGGCTTTCTCACAGGAGGTATAGGTAGAAGCAGGTCAGTTCTGCCTATGGAAAAATACATCTTTTCCAAGCTTTGGGGGGGGGGGGGCTCTTTGGTTTTTCAAAGCAAAATTGTCAAGGGGTTGGGGTTTATTTTGCCTTAGGAAACCAAATGCATATTTCATACATACCACCAGATTTTGTTGTGTCACCTAGGAAACAAGGGGTTCTTTTTTCTTCTTCTTTTTTTAATAGAATCAGGCTTTTCTTCTCATTTTCTCCCTTGCCATTCATGGCACCAGGCTCCCTTGAGAGGACCAGCTCTTCCAAAGCCCAGTGCCCCATGGTGTCTACAGAGACCTGACCAGCTCGTTTGGAGGTCCTTCCACTCCAAGCTAGACTTTCATTTCCCCCTCTGAGCTAACCAGAAAGCTAAATTAAGACTGATTTGTGTTTGGATCAACAAAGATATAAATAAAAACTGCCCAGAAGGTGCAGGGAACACAGTGCTGGGAAGGGCTGTTCTCTGGGAGGGTATAAGCTGTATCTGAGAACATAAGGCCCATCTCTACTCCTACAAAAATCAGAAGGATAGTGGCATTTGTGATGGTGCTGGCATTTGTCTGAACCTCTTCTCCACATGCTTCCTGATGGGATGGAAAAGCACAGCATGTGTTATTTACATAAACATGCCATCAATGCATGAGACACCTGGAGCAAAGTGATTTGCTTGTCCTGAAGAGGACACGAGTTCCACAGCAGCCAGAATTTGCTTCTCAGGTGAGATAAGCTGGTGAGCTTCTCCTTGGGTATGTCTCTTCAGCTCTTGGGCAGAAACCATTGGAAGAAAGAAGTGGAATTTAAAGTGTGCTTGTAGAGCTATGGTGATATGATGGTGCCTTGCAGAAGCTGGGCTTCCCATTCCAGCTTTCTCAGCAGGACCTTTGGTGGTGGGGTGGCTCCGGTGGCACCACTCGGTGGGGTCTGCTCCCTTTGGGAGTGCAGCCCTGTGGAAGAGGACTTGGGGTCCTGATGGATGAAAAGCTGCACTTGAGCCAACAATGTGTCCTAGCAGCCCAGAAGGCCAATCACATCCTGGGTGCATCACCAGGAGGGGATTCTGCCCCTCTGCTCTGCTCTGGTGGGACCCCACCTGCAGTGCTGCATCCAGCTCTGGAGCCCTCAGCACAAGAAGGACATGGACCTCTTGGAGCAGGTCCAGAGAAGGCCACCTTCACAGGTCCCTTCCCACCTAACACAGTCTGGGATTCGAGGATTTGTCACTCTGGGCTACACGCTGGATGTGGGCATGGACAACAGGAGGATGCTGTGATGGGACATGGGAGCAGGTGGTGGTGTCACATCCTTTAAAACAATTAAAAAGACACATCTGGGGACCCGTGACCATGCAGCATCAGACCTGAGGTCTGTGTGGGGCAGGTCACAGCCTGGAGAAGCCTTTGCTTAAACTCCCAAGACAGGGAGCAGGGTGTGCTATAGGCTGTACAGCCAAATTACAGGTTGAGGAGCCTGTGCTACTCTGCTCAAACATCTCCACATGTGGCACCAGACACTCCTAACCTACTTTCTCTGGGCCATTCAGTGTTTCATTGCCTTCCCATTCATCTGCTTCCTAAAATAATCCCAGTTATTCAGCAACTCCTCCTGTGAGATCTTCCAGGCCCTCAATCGTTTTCTGTACCCCCTCTGAACCACTGGAGTCTCCATGGTGCTCATGGCCTGTGCCTTACTCACTACCCCAAGTGAGACCATGGCACCTAGGACATCATTCCCCATCATTACCCCACGTAACACCTCGCTTGCTTTCAGTTCCTCACGTGTTTGTGCCAGGATCTCTGTGGAGCTGCAGGAGATCATTTGGGTCCTTTCTTTGGAATCGGTGCTGTTCACTCAGCACTGTCACCTACCTCTCCAATTTGCATTTTGTTGCCTTTATCTGCTCTGAACTTTGGCTCTGCTGCCTGTTGACTGAGAATATTTCAGTTCTCCAGTTGCCTCCTGCCTTCATGTAGTAAAATCCTCCTTGTGTTCATCACGTCTCAGCCTGGCCTACCCTTCAGTGTTAATTAATAAATATCTCTGTGACCATGATGCTCCCACGACTCCATTTCTGCCTCAGTGAAAAACACTTTGTGTTCTACTTCCTCACTTCTCCCAAAACTTTGCATCTCGTGACTATTTGGTACCCAACCTCTTGGGGCATCTGAAGGTCTTGATGGTGTCAGGTGTTCTCCTTGGTGTAGCATTTCCTGGAGAAATGGATTGTAGCCTTAATGAGACATCATGAAAACCCCATTTGCTGGAGCCTAATGATGCCAGCAGCCTAAATAATCACAGAGTCACAGGGCTGGAAAAGACCTTTAAGATCATCAAGTCCAACTGTTCCTGTCCTCTACTAAACCACATCCCTGAGCACCTCATCTACCCATCTTTTAAGAGGTAGAGACTAGTTGTGCTCTCACTCTATCTCCCATACTTAGGAAGGGAGAGAGTTGTGTCCAGTGCTCCCTCCAGCTTGGGTGCTTCTGCTTACCAAGACACAACCTTGCCCCCTCCCACGGGCTGTGTAGGTCCCTGTGTACCATGCCAGCTGTCCCGGGCTCCATTGCTCCGATTCAGATCCCTTTTCCCTCCTGCAGACCTTCAGGAAAACCATTGGGGAGTGACTGTGCTGGGTAACACGTTGCTGCTGGGCAGGGGAGGGAAGGTTGGCCACATTTTCCACTTCTTGGGCAGGTTGTTGAAGGCAGAAATGTTTTAAAAGAGGGAAATTCTGCTTTCAAAAGCTTCGTTCTGGACTGTCATGGGCCCTGGTGGCACCCTGTTTGGCTCTGCAGGCAGGCATCACGGTTTTGGGGTGACAGAGGCAAGTCTAGAGCGTAGGAACAATAGCCATCTGCCTTGGGCTTGACATCTGCCAAGGGATGCACATTGCAGGGGAGAATCATAGGATCATAGACTGGTCTGGGTTGGAAGGGACCCCAAGGATCACAGATCTCCAACCCCCTGCCACAGGCAGGGCCACCAACCTCCAGGCCTGGAGCTACACAAGGCTGCCCAGGGCCCCATCCAACCTGGCCTTGAACACCCCCAGGGATGGGGCACCCACCCCCTCTGGTGTTTGATTGAGGCCATGGACTTTCCCAGGTTGCCAGGTTGTCCTGGATAACTCTGGGAGCACTGCTTCTCCAACACTCTGTGTGTAAACTGGGATTACAGGCCCCATCCTGGCTTTTCACTCTTTCAAGATCTGTGGAGAAAACCTGCTCAGAGCTCAGTGGATGTTACATATCTGCTGTGTGAGTTCTGTGTGTTCACTGCTGTGGTTTTACCCCATGGGGCCTGGCAGGGATCAGTCAGACTGAAACTTTGCTCCTTTGCAGGTGAATCGCTTCAATAAGGTGGAGGACAGAGCCATCTTCATTACTGATCGGCACCTTTACAAGATGGACCCAATGAAGCAGTACAAAGTGATGAAGACCATCCCTCTGTATAACGTGAGTGTGAGGGCTGGGGAACCTCAGTGCATCTATGGCTCAGCTCCACTTTCATCTCCTTAAAATGGAAAAAGACCTTAGTTTGCAGCTTTTAATGTATCTCACAGCTTTAAAACAGTTGTGGTGCCATTAGCTACCACACTGGTGCATGATGTGAGCTTTTAATATCAGCACATAAAGGACAAGCTGAACTCCAAACTGCTTTTCATGCTCCCTTCTGCTCCTTCTTCTGTTTCGTGGTTTATTTGCTGTACGCTGCAAGATCCCAGCCCCATAAGGGGGTTGGCATTTCACAGCAGCTTCTGACATGGTTTGTGTCTCTCTTGGGGGTTTGTTTGATCCTTCATGTCCTGTTTGAATCTATCTATTTTTTATTTAATGTAGATTTGTTCATGTTTAATGTAAAACTTACCAAAGCTAAATTCAGATTGATAGCGAGGTATCTGGCCTTCGGGTAGCAGACTTTAGCTGCCAGTGCCAAAGCAGCAGATTATCACTGGTAGGAAGGGGATGGAGGGGGATGAACACCTCCCCTTAGCCCTTCAGCATCTTGGAGCGTGGATCCAACCTCTTGTTTGTGCTCCTCAGCCCAAGGTGACACCGCTGTGGTTATCTTAAACCCACAGAACCTGGCTGGGCTGCTCAGAATCGTCCTACACAGATGAGTCGGGGTGTTTGTGTTTGGAGAAATCATAAATCCAGCCTCCTCGTGTTGCTGAAAGAGCAGAGATGGGATGAGGGGGGCAGTAAAATCTGATCTGCAAGTGTGGAGTGAGCGATTAGCTCAGCTCTGTCCTTAGTGTGGGTTTTACAGGGCCTCTAGTAACGTCCTGGCTGGGCATCCACCTGAGCTGCACTCCAACCACCCACCACGCTGCATGCAGAGTAACCTGCTCACACCCTAGTGAGAGTACTCGCTGTAGCACAGCAATGTCTCCTCAGCTGTGTCACAGTGTGACTGCCACACAGTCAGCAGCTGCTGGTCATTCTCCTCGGTCAGCGTTCTGTTGGGCTGACGTTATCTCTTGATTGTGCAAACTGAAATTGTCAGCAGGTCCCACTGCCTCTTGGTTGTGCAACCACCTTGTTCAGAGAGTCAGAGAATCCCCTGAGCTGGGAGGGACCCGTAAGGCCCATCGAGTCCCACAGGCCCCACACAGGAGCCCAGGCAGAGCAGGGCACTGAGGGCATCGACCAGACGCTTCTTGCCCTCAGTCCAGCTCAGGGCTGTGACCCCTTCCCTGGGGAGCCTGTGCCAGCACTGACCCCCCTCTCAGGACAGAACCTCTTCCTGACACCCAGCCTAAACCTCCCCTGGCCCAGCTTCACACCATCCCCTCAGGTTCTATCCCTGGTCCCCAAAGAGATGAGAGAGATCAGCGCTGCCCCTTCGCTCCCCTCATCAGGAAGCCACAGACCCCCATGAGGTCTCCCCTCAGCCTCCTCTTCTCCAGGCTGAACAAACTCAGGGCCTTCAGCCTCTCCTTGTAAGCCTTCCCCTCCAGACCTTTCCCCATCCTCGCTGCCTCCTCTGGACACTCTCCAAGAGTTTCCTGTCCCTCTTGTCCTGTGGTGCCCAAACCTGCACCGTGTGCTTGAGGAGAGGCCACCCCAGTTCAGTGCAGAGTGGGACAATCCCCTTCCTGGACCGGCTGGCCATGCCATGCTTGGTGCCCTCCAGGATACAGTTGGCCCTCCTGGCTGCCTGGGCACGCTGCTGGCTCATGGGTAACTGACTGTCTACCAAGAGCCCCAAATCCCTCTCGGCACAGCTGCCCTCCAGTATCTCATCCCCCAGGCTGGGTGTGCAGCCAGGCTTGCCCGTTCCCAGGGGCAGAATCCAGCATTTGCCCTGTTAAACCTCATGCTGGTGGGGATGGCCCAGACACATGTTTGCTTGGGAAGATGAGCTGCCCTGCTGATGCTGAAAGGTGAACTGGGCTGAAATCCCTCTCCCCTTCAGCTGAGCTGCTCACTGTCAGCATTCCTAAAGCACCACATCAACACGGCGACATCCTTTGGGATGGTGTTTCCATGGAAATCTCATCGGAGACAGTCAGCTGATGTCTGCTGCGACCATAAACTTGTTTTCAGCTGAAGAAATGGCTCTACAGTTCCCCATCTCCTTTAACCATGCTTACACAGAGATGGTTTGACTCTCACCCTTGCCGTGAGCCCGCTCGGATCCCAGGGTCTGCCTGCATGAGGACTCGGAGCCGTTGTGCAAAGGATGACAGAACAATCACTTTCCTTTCAACCCCGACTGTTTCCCTGGATTGAAATGATGCTTTGGGGGCTTTTCTGTGTGCAAATGTTCCAGCAGCCACCTCGGAAGTACCAGTCTATGATCCTCTTTTTGTTCTTACCTGGGGAGAAAATAAACAGATAATGACAGAAAGGAATTAAAAGGCGACTGAGCAGCAGAAAGGATCTTGCAACCTCCTGTCCCAGGACAGCAGGGAACACAATAAAGGATGTTCTGGGGATGCTGAGAATTTCCTCCTCATCTTCAAGTGTTTGTAAACACTGAGAGAAGTGCTTTTTCTGCAATGATTTCTTTCTCCTTCTATTTATTTGTTCAGGCAGCTATATGGGGAGGGGCCAAAGAGGAGCATTTCAAAGGGCTCTTGGACTTCTGACAGGTTGAATAACCAATGGCTAAACAGGCTTTTCAAAGCCAGAGATTTCAACTTGCTCATCTTCCACACTGGGTGCACATTTCAGACCTCGATGGCAGCACTCCCCGTGGTGCTGTTGTGCTCACAGGATGTTAGTTAAGCATGCAAATTCATTTTCAGGGGCACTATAAACCCAGGCAGCCGTTAACTGCCTGTGCATGAGGCGTAGCTTGGCTGTAGAGGGGTTTGCAACCTCAAAGTAACGCCAACGGCGCAGTATAAACTCCACCTGTGTTGGGTGTGTACAACCAGTAGCAGGAGCCTCCTCTGAGTATTTACAGTACCAGTGGCTGCAGCAGCACTGACAGCCTGTGGTACTGTGATGATAACCCCACAAGATGCTGGTGATTCCAATTTATATCATGTTACATCTGGAAAACAGGACACACACCCCACGCTGCTCTGCACTGGTTGCAGGGTGCTCTTCTGGGGCAATGCTGCTGTGTTTTAGGATCCAGAGCTGGATGGAGCAGGTTTCTTGGAAATAAGCTGTTGTGACTGCTAAACCAAATGTAGGGATGCAGACTGTTCCTGACTGTGATTCACGCTTCCCAAAGGAGCGAGCAGTCTCCAGCTCCATTTGGGCTAACAGCCTGTCCTACACAGGCTTACACAGAAGGAAGGGTTTTTTTCTTGAAGAAGGAAATAATGAGACTTTATTAAAAAAAAAAAAAGGCATATTGGTGCCTCTCACTGTTAGGAGTATGTGGCTTTTTTCTGCAAATCTCTGGATGACTCAAAGGAGACGTATGATCCTTCGGTGGGCAGGAGAGGTCTGCTCTCTTCTCTCTGCCCTCATCACTCTTTGCCCTTTCTCTCTCTTATTTCATTTAACATTTTAGCCCTGGTTTGCTGAATGCACATTCCACCTGATGTTCCTTTTGCCATCCTTGTTTCCTCAGAACAGATTTGGTTTATGATTTTTCCTCCAAATAGCCCATGTGCCCACATGGCCACCCCTAGAAGTGTCCTGCTTTTCCCCTGGGAGAGGATGATGACAAAGCTTGGAACATCCCAAGCAACAGTTACTTAGAGACAGAAAGCCCTACACCCCAAACCAAAACCCCAGACCTTCTTACTTTGTCCAAACAGCAACACCTTCATCCACACCTCAATACTGGGATCATCACAGTGCTGCAGGATTTGCAACTTAGATTCTTCATCAAGATATTTAGGTGTTCAGGAAACTTCCTTCTTACATCATCGGCTGTGTGTGTGAGTTTGCCAGTGGTTGTTGGCCAGACTCATGATTTCTGGTTGGACTCATGATTTCTGGTTGGACTCAATGATCTTGAAGGTCTTTTCCAACCATAACCACTCTATGATTCTCTGATTATTGTTGGCTTCCCTTGAAAAGAAATCAAAGCAGGCTTGTGGCTCTGCTGCTGCGCGATGTGGTGTCACCCAGGGGAGATCTTGGGGAAAGCCAGCTCCCCCCATTAGAGTGGATGCACTCCTGGGTGGGACACCTGTGGTGCTGGAGGGCACTATGGGAACACTATGAGGACCGAGCTGCTTCTGGCAGGAGTTGCTCAAGGTGAAGCCTGTCTAGATGGCAAAATTTCCTCGTACCTTTGAGTCTGTTGCCTTCCCAAAACCCCAGTTGTTTCACCTTGACTTTTTCTGCTCACAGAAGGGGTACAGAGACCTGCCCACTGCCATTGCCCGGAGCTCTCCAGTGGGGGTAGAAGCTGCGAGCAAGCTCGGCACCCTGGAGAGGAGCAAACTTGCTTGGCAAGTTGCAAAGATCAGTCAATGTGTATAACATTGCTCTTCCTTTCTCCTCACAGTTGATAGGACTGAGTGTCTCCAACGGAAAGGACCAGCTTGTGGTCTTCCATACGAAAGACAACAAGGATCTCATTGTCTGTCTCTTCAGTAAGGAGCCCTCTAATGACAGCAGGATCGGCGAGCTGGTGGGAGTCCTGGCAAGCCACTTCAAGAGGTCAGTGCTGGTGGTGGCTTTTGTTGACAGCTCGGTGCAGCATACCAACTCAGAAACTTCCCCTCAAGTCATTTTGATGCCAGTCTTGAGCTTTATCTGTGGTACCTCTCTGTCTTACCAGGATACCAGAGCAGCATCTTTAACTTGGGGGTTTGCAACATGCTTTTTAGTGATATCACTTTGGTCCTTCTGCCTTCCCACTGGGTGCTTGCTACAGCAGGGGTGTCTGGGGACAAACAGCCCTGATGATGCGTTTCGAGTGTCACAACATCTCCTGAGCACTTCTTACAGTCAAACTCCTAAAAGATATTGGTCTTCCTTTCCCAAATTGCTCCCTCTGCCCCCAATAATTTATTGCCTGAGCTGTAAAATGTCATCTCTGTTTCTTGAAAACTCTCTCCCTTGTAAATCAGTGTGCAAAAGCCGGTTTGTTGGTGAACTGACCCCCTAAGTGGTTACCTTGCATTGAGCTTCTTGTAGCTACAACTGGAGTAGCAATCATCACCTTTACACCACCGAGCGAGCTCAGGACTGTCCAGATCAGCACCACAGCAGTGACCACACTGCGGGTGCTCACAGAGAAGTAAATACAGAGAACCGGTGTGTGGAGTTTAGAGACCTTCTGAGCTGGTCCCTTGCTCCTCCAGAACATTCCCATGGGGCCTGATGTTCATCACCTTCATGTCCCGTGTTGGCTTTTGCCGTTCGCGATACCGTGCTCCGTTTATGACATGTATCCGTACACAGCTACGAGTGGGGAGTGGTTTAAGTTACACAAGGTCAATTGATTCTAATTCATTCAAGAAGAGTGTGTCAGGGCTTTCCTTTCCAAGGGAGCAGTCCTAACACTGCCCTATGTGTCATTGCTCGGCTCTAGCTCCGTTCAATTTCAAACATGCTAAACATCCAACAGTAGCTCCCAAACCAAAGGAGCCAGCACTGAAAGAAATACCTGGCCTGAAACCTCCCCATGGAGCCCACAAGCAGCCCCACTGACCCTGGGGCTCAGGGCTTTCCTTTCCAAGGGCTTTCCTTTCCTAACACTGCCCTATATGTCATTTCTGTGTTGGTTTGGCTGGTTCTCACCGCCACAGTGTGAAGCTGGCTGCTGGCTGTGCTGCTGGAGGAAGGTGTGGAGCTTGTTTGAAGTGAATATTCGGCATCAGCATCACTTCTTTTGAGAAATTCAGTGTAGGAAAGCAACCAAATACCTTTCACTGGTTTGTGTTTACCCAAATGTGGTTCGGTTTCAAAGACAGCTGCTCCTGCAGGCTCAGGAAATCTGGGTATTGTAAAGCAACACAATTCCTTTTGGGAATCCTGTGAAGGAGCTGGGGTTATTGCATGTCTGGCTTGTTTGGAACACGGCTGACATCTTCTTCAGCTCGCTGCTGCTCCTTACAAGCCTCTGGTGTTGGGAAGAGCTGTGAAACTGTTGATTGCGCCGCACACCCTGCACACTGGGGGTTCAGCCTGCCCTGGTTTGCTGTTCCCTTTGCTCAGAGGTTTGTACGAAGTGCCCAGGCTTTTCATCACGTACCCAGTGAGCCTGTCCCTCAGCAGGAAGGACACCCTCTTCATTTGAAGAAAGGAAAAGGGGTTGTGTGGCCATCAGTCTAAATTATTGTGCCTTTACGTAGGGGTACAAACTGTTGATTTGCAATTTCTTCATCTGATTTACAGAATCACAGACTCACAGGGGTTGGAAGGGGCCTCCAGAGCCCATGGGGCCCAACCCCCTGCCAAAGCAGGGTCCCTAGGACAGGTCACACAGGTCGGTGTCCAGATGGGGCTGGAATATCTCCAGAGAAGGAGACTCCACACCCCCTGGGCAGCCTGTCCCAGGGCTCCCTCACCCTCACTGCTTCCCAGCAGCTCCCCCTCCCTTGTACTGGTGCTGGGGTTATTCCTGCCTGTGTGCAGGACCCTGCCCGTGCCCGTGATGACTTTCAGAAGATCACTCTCTGCCCAGCTCTCCAGCCTTCTCCTTCAGAAGAAAAGCACCTCTTTGGAAAGACACACGCTCTTCAGGCCATTGTCCCAGTGCCCCAAGCTTCAGCCATAAATGCTGCTTTGACTAGTTCCACTTCAGTTTTGGGTGAGCATGGTCGTGCCCCTCACCCCCCCGAAAGCCATCAACCAAGTGTCAGAAGAACACCTAACCCAGACTGCGGGCGATCTGGGGAGATGGAATATATTTGGTACAGACAGAAGAACTCAGAAAGGGGTTTTCTGGGTTTGGGGGTTCTTTTGCTCTTCCCAGCAGTTCACCCAGCAGCAAACAAAGCTTTCTGCCAGTGCTGGAGAGGTGTTTGAATTTGCCATTCCCCAGACAGTGGTGTTGGAGGTTCAACTCCACGAGAGCTGCTGCTGGGCTGAGATTTGCTAACGGGAGGAACGCTGTGGTGTTTGTCAGGTAGCTGGAGAGAAATGCTCTGGGAAGTCACATCTTCAAGGGTGAGGACAAACATTGTACCTGGTTTTGATGGTGTTGGAAAAGAAAAGACAGAGGAGGGCTCAACATGACTTTATTTCTCATGTTTAGGAGAAAATCCTCAGCCTAGTTACAAGGTCTGGGACACAAGTCCTTAGGCAGGAGAGCCCAGATTGATTAAAATGGATTAATTTGTTTTAGAAGTTTGAATTTCTTTCTGCTGATAGGAAGAAACAGCCCTTGCAGTCAGCCCCAGGTTTCACACAAGAGCTTTGAACCACCTCAGTTTGGCATAAAGATGCTCTTTCATATCAAAACCACACAGATTTAATTTGTTCCTTCTTTTAAAGCCCTTTACCCTGCTCATCTAGAAACCTTGATAACTGCTGAGACAAAGGGACCCCCACATGAGTTAAACCAGAAGCATCTTCTCTGTCATCAGCCACAACCTGGAGAAGACAATGGGGATTCAAACCCTTACGTTTTGGGGACAAAGAAAGCAAGAGGAGCCCAAACTGGTGTTTGAAAACACAAACGTGGCGCCGCGGCGCTCGCAAACCGACCTTCGTGTGAGGAAATAACCATCACATAAGGCAGAAAGCCTCCAACAAAGGCAGGGTGTTCCAACCCCTGGTAGCAAATTAATCTGTCACTTAAGCTTTGTGAACGCTCTGAAAATTATCCCTTAACTGACAATGGGTGTCAGCAGCGCCCGCAGCCCGGCCCAGTGATGAGCACTCTGGAAGTTTCCATCCATGCTTGGTGATGTCTTGTAGGCTAAATGAGATCAAAAGGAGTCGAGCGCCGCTTTGGAGAAGCAGGCTGGAAACAAACTGCTTCTAAATTGCTATTTAATACGATTTGTCCTTTGTCACTGCTGCCAGCTAACCCGTGTTTAGTTCTGATTCAGCCGTGCCAGTGGCTGACACCATTGTTAGCGGCGCCTGGATCCTCACAAAGGACCAGACTTTATTCAGAGCAGATTCATCCCTAACGTTTCTTTCAGTGCTTGAGCTTTGTTTTTATCCAGGGTTTCTAATCCTGAGGAATTTTTAGTAAAATCCTGTGTTTTGGGGAGAGCCCTGACCCGTGGGTGGCTACGCTGGCTGCGTGGGTGAAGGAAAGGGAGTTTCCTTCTAAAAATTAATAAGAAAATATATAAGCTAAGAAAAAACAAGGCTTAATGCTAGTCTGGAGAAAAGGAGGCTGAGGGGAGACCTTATCCCCACCTACAACTACCTGAAGAGAGGTTGTAGAGAGGTGGGCAATGGTCTCGTCAGGCAGGGGACAGGAGATGGGACAAGGGGCAATGGGCTCAAGCTGCCCCAGGGCAGGGTCAGCTCATCTGGGAGGGAAAAGTTCTTCCCTGGCAGAGTTGTGGGGCTGTGGAACAGGCTGCCCAGGGAGGGGCTGAGTCACTTTCCCTGGGTGTATTTAAAAATAGGGTAGATGAGGTGCTCAGGGATCTGGTTTAGCACAGGACTGGAACGGTTGGACTCGATGATCTTAAAGGTCTTTTCCAACCTGGTCATTCTGTGATTCTGTGATTCTCTTGCTTTAGCCTAGTGAGTTTAAAAGAAAAGGCTACCATTGAGCTAAGATTTACCTGTGGCTAATTTATCATCTTCATAATCATCTCTTGTAATTCAGGGGTGGGTTTGTCACACTGTAACTCAGGTTAAGAAATGATGGTTTTCCTTTGAAAAATGCATCACATAGATTCAGGATTTGTTGCTTTCAGGGGCATGAAGAGGTGGGATTATGGCACCCTGATGAACACATTCTCTTCCTTAATTCTTTTCTACTTTGGAAAGTGTTTCTTCAGCTGTTGATGCTACCTGTGCTCAGCTCTGGTGAGGCTGCACCTTGAATACTGGGTTCAGGTTTGGGCCCCTCACTCCAAGAAAGACATCGAGGCCCTGGAGTGTGTCCAGAGAAGGGCAGCAGAGCTGGGGAGGGGCTGGAGCACCAGTCTGATAAGGAGCGGCTGAGGGAGCTGGGGGTGTTCAGCCTGGAGAAGAGGAGGCTCAGGGGAGACCTTCTTGCTCTCTCCAGCTCCCTGGAAGGAGGTTGTGGGGAGCTGGGGTTCAGCCTCTTCTCACAGATACCCAGCAACAGGAGGAGAGGGAATGGCTGCAGGTTGTGCCAGGGGAGGTTCAGGTTAGAAATGAGGAGACATTTCTCCTCCCAAAGAGCGGTTGGGCATCGGAACGGGCTGCCCAGGGAGGTGGGGGGGTCACCGTCCCTCAGGGTGCTCAAGGGAAGGTTGGATGAGGGACTGAGGGACAGGGGTTAGTGGGTGCTATAGGTGGTAGGGGGATGGTTGGACTGGATGATCTTGGAGGTCTTGTCCAACCTTCATGGTTCTGTGACTCTATGATTCATACACCAAGGTCCTCGGATCACCTTGTGCTGGGCAGGTTATATGGAACTAAACTACGATTACAATTGCCTGCGCTAACAGGGAGTGCTGAGAACCACATAGGTGATGCAGAGGGTGCTGCTTTCCCTCAGCCTGTCTAAAGATTTCAAAGAAAAAAGTTTGACATGAACCATCACCTTGCCCACCATCTCCTTCAGCGCTACGAACCGTCACCCACCAGAAACACCTCCCAGGTCGCGTCTCGACAGGCGAGCGCGGCGCTGCAGATCCAGAGTGATGCTGTCAGCTGCATGTGTGTGGCTGCACGAGTCAAGGTTGTAAATACTGATGATCTTGCTGTTGGTTTAATTCTCAACCAAAGCATTGGCTACCTGCTGTTCCAAGAGCCTTTCCTCTGCAGCAGACAGATGGCCCCACATTGGCTGGCCTTACCAGGGCTTAGTTTCACCAGCAAGTCAGTATTATCAAGCTGTCAAAGGACCCATCTGCCCTGAGCAGCTGTCCTGGCATCCGCTGCTCTGTGTGCTGGGAACCTCCCTGCTTCCCAAATCTCAGGCAGATACAACTTTTATATTTTTTGGGGGGGTGGTTGTTGTTTCATTTGGGAAGGGGGTTGTAATTCACACCATCTGCCTCTCATGCTGAAGCGGAGGGATGTTTGGTTTGAAAACACCCTGCTAGAGAGAGGTGATCTGTTATGCTCCCCCTGCGGGCTGTGGCCCCCTGTAACTACACAGAATCACAGGAGTTGGAAGGGACCTCGAGAGATCATCGGGTCCAACCCCCTGCCAAAGCAGGGTCCCTAGGACAGGTCACACAGGTCGGTGTCCAGACGGGGCTGGAATCTCTCCAGAGAAGGAGACTCCACACCCCCTGGGCAGCCTGTCCCAGGGCTCCCTCACCCTCACCGGGAAGAAGTTCTTCCCCATGTTGGTGTGGAACTCCCTGTGCTCCAACTTGAGGCAATCGCCCCTTGTCCTGTCCCCACAGACACTGAGAAGAGGCTGCCCATGTCCCCCTGTGTCCCACACTTCAGATATTGATAACCATTGATCAGATCCTCTCTCAGTCTTCTTTTCTCCAGGCTGAACAGCCCCAGTTCTTTCAGCCTTTCCTCATATGGGAGATGCTCCAGGCCCTTCATCATCTCCATACCCCTCCACTGGACTCTTTCCAGGAGATCCCTGGCTGTTTTATACCAGGAAGCCCAGAACCCCACTGAGAAGGGGCTGGCCATTACCCCTGCATCCCATACTTCAGATATAGATAAACATTAATAAGGTCCCCCCTGAGTCTTCTTCTCTCCAGGCTGAACAGCCCCAGCTCACTCAGCCTTTCCCCACAGGGGAGATGCTCCAGGCCCTTCATCTTCTCCGTAGCCTCCTCTGGACTCTCTCCAGGACATGAACCAGCGTGTTGTACTTAACTTTTCTTTTTAAAAATGCAGATTTAGACTCAAACCTGACATGAATTTATTTCTAGTGTCAACACATCACTTTAAACTTGCTCAGACTCCAGTGTGGTTAGTGCTTGCTGTCAGATCTTGGCCAAAATGAGAAACCACTTTCCTTCCCCAGAACAGGGGATGCTGCTGCTGACGGCGCCGCTCGGGATTGTCAGCACCCAGGAGTTACAAACCACGGAGATTAAAAATCTCTCCTAGGTGATGCTTGAATAGTAGCATAACTTGATGTGTTATCTGTTCATAGTGAGTCGCTCAGGACCCGGCGCTTGGCCTTGTTGAACCCCTTATCTCCTGAGTATGCGGCATCCCAAGGACTTCACATGTCTGGGATAGATCTCTGTTGAGCAGAGCCAGCTGGAGCTCAGACATCTCTCCTCCACAGACATGATGGCTGGCTCGTGCCCTTGTGTACCACAGGCTCCAAAGGGTAACGCTGATGGGAACTGTGTTGTCCCCGCACTGGGAGCTGTGTTACTGCTGTGAGATGCTTTAGAAAACAATAATTCCACAGGAGAAAATGTCACCTTAAAGAATCTGGCCTCAAAAAGTGCTGCTGGCAGCAGGCTAATGGGGCAGGTCATATTTAGAGCTGTAAAGCCTGGAAATGATCAAAGTGACGTGCTGGTTTGCCTTCAAACCCAGGGGTTTTGAGGCAGAACATCAAGGTAGGAGTGTGGGGAGAGACTCAGAAGTCTGCTTTGCTTTGGAAAGGACTGAAAGAGCTCAAACCTGATCAGTGGTATTTGAACTGTTGCAAGGGGGATCTGCTGTAACAATCCTTTCATGTGATGCTTCACTCGGTGGCTCCTGCTCTTATCTTGCCACCCAGCTCGAGCCTAATCGCTCCATAGCTGGTTCTCCAGCAGCTCCGAGGCAGCTCCACGGCATCCTTCAGGCATGCTAGAGCAACCTGTCTTTTCTCAGGAGTTCACTTGGGAGTGCCTGCAATTACCCAGGCCTTCAGCATCTCCACCAGGTTCAGCCAACAGCTATTACCAAAGGAAAACCAGCAAACCATTTCCTTCCAGTGACAGTCACTGGTTTGATAAGTAATTGGCAAAAGGTGCCTCACCTGATGGGTTTGGTACCCGCGTGGGAAAGGGGAGGAGTTGAACGGGTGATGAGGGGGCAGTTCATGCTCTGGCAGGAAGGTAACATGCATTTTCCCCTGGATATGCTTCCTACCTTGCCATGGTCGCCTGAATCCTTCCCTTCACCAGCCATCCTCTCAAGTCAGGACTATCCAGTGACTGACAGCAAAGAGAAACAGCAGCAGAAAGATCCCCTGTGATCATATTTACTGGTGACCTACTTAAAATCCTCTCTCCTCATCCCCTTGTAGTGCACATGCTGAGATGCTGGCTGGCTTGCAGTCTCTGAGGAATTGCTAGTGGAATGATAACCAATGCAAAACGTGGCCCCACGTGGGTTTCACGGTGCTTTCTGCAATGACATGCTTCATTTTTTATTGCATCATTTAGACTTTTCCCCCACCCTCCACTTGGGCTCTATTATTCCCATTCTCACTCTCTCTGCCTTTGTGTTGTGGTTGCAGGCAGGGCTGGTGTTTGAAGAGATGCCATCACATCACAGGATGCCTCATCATCTTCTTCTTTTTTAAAGAAAATGATGCTTCCAGCTCTGTCCTGGGGACTCTGGGCTGCGTTGCCAACAGCCTGTGTTGAGCATTGGGTTTATTTCTTCCCAGTGGAAGCGACCCGGCAGCGGTGATTCTGTAACAGACGCGTGACACCCACCCTGGTAATTTTTACAGGATTATTATAAATGGGTTTTCAGCCACAAAATCCCAGAATCCCAGACTGGTTTGGGCTGGAAGGGACCTTAAAGACCATCAAGTCCCACGCCCCTCCCATGGGGGCACCTCTAACCAGTCCAGGCTGCTCAAGGCCCCATCCAGCCTGACCTTGAACCTACCAGGGATGGGGCAGATAGTCCTCATCCCTCTTCCCCATGGCGTTGATAGTCCTCATCCCTCTGCCCCGTGGTGTCGATAGTCCTCATCCCTCTGCCCCGTGGTGTCGATAGTCCTCATCCCTCTGCCCCGTGGCGTCGATAGTCCTCATCCCTCTGCCCCGTGGCGTTGATAGTCCTCATCCCTCTGCCCCATGGCGTCGATAGTCCTCATCCCTCTGCTCCATGGCGTCGATAGTCCTCATCCCTCTGCCCCATGGTGTCGATAGTCCTCATCCCTCTGCCCCATGGCGTCGATAGTCCTCATCCCTCTGCCCCATGGTGTCGATAGTCCTCATCCCTCTGCCCCATGGTGTCGATATTCCTCATCCCTCTGCCCCATGGTGTCGATATTCCTCATCCCTCTGCCCCATGGCACTCACAAACCCACAGGGAAGAAACAGGATTTGACTTGGAAAAGCTGCCAGAAAAGTTCTTGCCGTGAACTGTGGCTCACTGGCTGGGAGGAAATCCAGATTGCAGTAAGAAACGTTGTCTGCCAGGGCCTGTGTCCACAGGAGTTACACTGGGCATGTGGAACAGTGTTTCAAAGCAGACAGAGCCCATGGGCGGGAGGAACCAGCCCGGGGGGTGTTGACTGGAGAGTCCTTGTGGGGTTTTAATGTCTATGCCTGCATATATACCAACCAGCCTTGGGGCTGCAGAGGCGCCGATGGCCGGTTTCACCTTCACATGCACGTTGAGCGTGCTCCTCCTTAAGGAGCATTGATCAGCAGCAGAGCCTTATCTCTTCATCTTTTTTAATTTCTCTTAATCTTCCAGAGCTCGTGCTATAAATTAATATCCCCAGTCCACAGGGTGCCTTGCATAAAGCCTCTTTACATACGAATGGCACAATATATCCTGTAACAGAGCTGTGATTCATAGGCTATTACATGGTAAATCTTAGGTGGAAGCTGGCTAACTAGTTTATATGAAGTAATTAGATTCTGATTAAATGCACAATGGGGTTTTTTTTTTTCCTCTTCTTGCTTTTCCTTGTGTGAACTCAGAAGATGAGCTGATACTGCAGAAGGGGAAAATGTTCTTCCTTCTCTGTCACCCCATCCAGGTATCTGCTAAGCAGTCTCACAGAGTGGGATAAAGGAGGCTTTATCCGTAGAATCATAGAATCATGGAATCACAGAGTGCTTTGGGTTGGAAGGGACCTCAAAACCCATCTAGTTCCAACCCCCTGTCATGGGCTGGGACACCCCCGCAGCCCAGGGTGCCCAAAGCCTCATCCAACCCGGCCCTGAGCCCTGCCAGGGATCCAGGGGCTCCCACAGCCTCTCTGGGCACCTTGTGCCAGGGCCTCCCCACCCTCAAAGTGAAAAATTCCTTCCTCACCTCTAACCTAACCTGCCCTCTTCCAGCTTGAAGCCATCACCCCTTGTCCTGTCACTGCACTCCCTGGGGAACAGGCCCTCTCTCATCCCATCCCATCTCTTCCAGATGGCTCCATCCTTATGCCGTGCCCTGCTGGGACTGCTCACCAAGCGAGCTCCCTTCCAGGAATTACTGCTTTCTAGTTGTGGGGACTCAACTGGTTCAGTTCAGACCAGCCCAAAGCAATAAAATAAAACCCCTGTCCATACTCTTCTACCCCCTCAGCCCACCCCAGCCCAGACACCCTGCAGCACAAGCTCATCCGGGTGCAGAGGTGCCAGTCAGAGGAGGGTATGAGCCCCAACAGCCGAGTTGTGGATGCAGCAGGACCTCTGTCTGACACCTCCTCCACATCAGATACCCCGCCAAGCTGCCGGTGACCGCGCTCCCTCGGTGCTGAGCTGCTACGTTGGGTTCAGCCACCCCCTCCATCCTGCAGGTGGGCTGGGCGCTGAGCCCAGGCTGAAGCTGGTTTTAAACCAAGCTACATCCCCCAGCTCAGGTTGGCAGGTCAGAGCCCTCCTGCTGCTTTGGGGCTGCTGGGAGGCAGGCTGTGCTCCCCGCTCCGCTGCAGAGGAGGGTCAGCTTTCCCCAGTGCTGACTGGGCACGGCAACATTTTACACTGGGGTCTCCAGCATGAGGGGGTGGGAATGCAGGTCCTTAACCCCCAGTGCTAGCTCGTCCGAGCTGCAATTTCAGAACCCCAGAGCAGCCCCCCCCAGCCAGCAGCCTGACTATTTTTAGCTTGGTTTCCCAGGGAAACGTGGGGTTTATGTGGCTGCTGGATCCTCAGATTTGACAGCGAGGCAGAGAGGTAGCAAAGATCAGTCTCTCTTAAATTTTGTGAAAATCGCTCGTTTTCATTAAAGAGACAAGCTCAAAAATCTCTGCACAGCCCAAGGCTGGGGAATTCAGCCATGCTCCAGCCCGGTGGGAAGCTGCTGCTTCATCAGCCCAGTACCATGGTGTGGAAAGGCAGAGCTGGGTTAGGGAGGGTGCTGAGGGAGATGGCAGGGCTGTGAGAGCGTGAGGCACCTTTGGTTGGGGTTTTAGTTTTGAGAAGGGCAGGCTGAAGTTGTTCCTCTGCTCAGTGATTTTAATGGCTTGGTAGTTTTAATGGAAGAGTAAAAGATGCTTTGAGGTGCTGGCTGGGCATGTGCAGGACATGGCAGCATCTGCTGGATCACAGACTCACAGAACTATAGGGGTCGGAAGGTCGTGCAGGTCCCTACAGCAGCTGAGTCCCTGCATGACAAGCGATGGTGCTGCTGACTCCTCTTGGCACTGGGGACTTCAACTTTTCATTGTCCTTGAACCTGTAAAGCTGAGGAGGAACAGCATTGGGGTGGAAAATCTGCCTCTGGGCACTGCCCACAGCATCGTGTGCTGGGACTGGCAGGAGTACAGGGGAAGCTGGAGATTGAAGGGCACAAGGAGTCGGGAGCCCCAGTCTGCGTGTACAGGGAGTGGCAGGGCTCGGTTCAGTGCCACCATGGGGAGCCATGGGGACACGGAGGAGGAGAAGCAGGTCAGGGAGGTTCTCCTGCTCTGCCCTGGGGAGGCCTCATTGGGAATAGTGTGTGCAGGGCTGGGTTCCCCTGGGCAAGGAGGATGGGGAGCTGCTGGAGAGGGGACAGCAAAGGGCTGTGGAGATGCTGAGGGGACTGGAACATCTCTCTCAGGAAGAGAGGCTGAGGGACTTGGGGCTGTTCAGCCCAGAGAAGAGAAGACTGAGGGGGATCTTCTCAGTGCTGATAAATCCTTGATGGGTGGGGGCAGGGGGATGGGTCAGTCTGTGTTGAGTGGTGCCCAGGGACAGGACAAGAGGCCATGGGCACAAACTGGAGCAGAGGAAGTCCCACCTAACCCTGAGGAGGGACTTCTTTGCTGGGAGGGTGGCAGAGCCCTGGGCCAGGCTGCCCAGAGAGGTTGGGGAGTCTCCATCTCTGGAGACATTCCAACCCTGTGATCCTGGGCACTGCCCTGTGCAGCCTGCTCGAGGGGACCCTGCTCTGGGGGGGTGGGACTGGGTGATCTCCAGAGGTCCCTGCCATCCCCACCAGTCTGGGATGCTGTGAGAAAGGAGAGGTGGGTGCTTTCTGTGGCCGTGCCCAGCCTGAGACAGAACAGGGAGCTGGTTGGTGGGGTGCAGGGTGTGTAGAGCCATGATGTAGATAATGAGGTAACAAGGCAGGCACATCACTGTTACTCCTGTCTCTGCTCTTGCCACATACCCACCTTCAGTATAATGGGAGCACTTTTGTCTTTTGTTGAAGTACCTGCTATGATTAATGCCTTGGGGGTTACACCCAAAACTCAGTTCCCACCTCTTTGAGCTGTGGCTGCTGCCCGGAGCTGCCTCTCATCCTCCTGCCTGGCCAGGAGTGTGCTGCAGACACCAACCACATCTCCGGCTCTTCGCGCCCTCGCAGTGCTTTGTCACGCTAATGTGAGGACAGGATGGAGCCAAGTGACTGCAGATGTGGGGCCTGAAGGATGTTAAAATGCTGAATATTCTTGCACACCTCCCTCATTTCATCTCCAGAGCTGTGAACACAGGTTCTCGTGCTCCCAACAGCTCCCCGTCAGTATAGATCGTGCTGCTGAACTCACATTTGAACTGTTTATCTTGCTGTGAGGATCAGAGGGGTGGGGTTTGTTGAGAAAAATAGCAAAATTAGTGGCTATTATCTTAATGAGAGAGTTATGCTGATGCCTTGGTGTTGGTGAACTCCCCAGGACTCAGGATTCGTTGTGTGGGGGAGGCTGGTCATGCCACTCGCGTGTCCGTTGGACAGTTCTACCAAATACAGTACGAAACAGCAGGGTGGCCAACCCTGTCCTAGGGCTGGGGTTTACTGGTTTGGGGTTTTTTTTCTTTAATTAGTAAAAGAGAAAAGCTGTCAGGCTGTCAGCAGAGCTTCTGAGGGATGCTCTGTTTGCAGGAGATGGTGCCCTGATAAGCCAGCTTCCTCTGGGTTTGGTTAAAGAATTCACCCGAATTTAGCTCGGTGCAAACTTGACCACAGATGGGAAGGAAATCTGTGAGAAGGGCAGTGACCCACTGTCCATTGCAGAAGAAACCACGTTCTTCTTCCTGTACATGTCTGTCAGCTTAAAGCCTTTGTCCTAAGGAAGAACCTAAAGTGTCTGTGCATTGAGGGGCTTGGTGCTGGGTGCTGAATGCTTGCATTCAGTCTAGCCCAGGTCCATCCCATGGCTGGTACAGAGACAAACACGTTCTTGTCAGACAGCGGTCAGCAAGAAGGACCCTGAAGGGCTGAGTTTGACTTACCTTCCCATCAGCGAGGTGCTCACTTGGGTATTTCTGGCAGTTAATTTGCCATTGAGTTTATTTATTAGGTTTTCCTCTCCCTATCAGACTTGGGGGCAGGGTGGGAACAGACACAGGGACAGACAGCAGGACTGTACCAGTGTGGGTAACCACACCGCTTCTTATTCAAGAGACAGAATCGTGTTTCCTCTTTCACTCCCAAGCCACCAAAATACCAAATGTCAGTTGAGGGGAATTTGGGAAGGAAAAGGTTAAGTGTACACCAGCTCTGTGGGGTTTTTTAAACAAGAGCTTCTTTTTAACCAGAAACTGCCAGGGGGAAAGTTCCTGAGTTTCCTCTGCACTTACAAAAGGTCAGCTCCCATCCTGAGCAGTCCCCAGTGTGGATCAGCTCCCATCCCCAGCAGTCCTTGGTGTGGATCAGCTCCCATCCTGAGCAGTCCCCAGTGTGGATCAGCTCCCATCCCCAGCAGTCCTTGGTGTGGCTCAGCTCCCATCCCAAGCAGTCCTTGGTGTGGATCAGCTCCCATCCCCAGCAGTCCCCAGTGTGGATCAGCTCCCATCCTGAGCAGCATAGGTGTGGATCAGCTCCCATCCTGAGTAGTCCTTGGTATGGATCGCTGCTTCCAGTCCCGCTTCCAGGCTGAGCCTTCATCCGCCGCCCTGCAGCTGCCCACGTGTGCTCTGCCGTCACTCAGCCCCTTGTGGTGAATCGCCATGGGTCAAACTGAATTCCTGCCTCTTAGGTCTTGGGTTGCTGCATAATTTTCTCTGTCCTTTGAACATACAGTTGCTTGCAGTGTGCTTATCCCCATTGCTTAGAGCAGGGATCTGACTGGACTTGGGACCGTGGGCATCTGGGCCTGGATCTCAAATGACTTCTCAGGTATCAATGTCAGAGGAGATGGAGGGTTGAAGCTTTGTGGATGGAAAGGACTTGCTGGGAAGGGGTCAGCATCCATGTCTCCGAATGCTTTGTGCCCTTCATCTACGAGGACAACTGTCTTACGCATCACATTTCACTCCCCAGTGCCAAAAAGCTGTGCCAGTACAGCTGGGTCTGGAGAAAACAGGGTTTGTCAGCACCACATCAGTCCCTTTGTGCATCTTCCCACCTCCTGCTGTTCCCGGGAAGGTTTGTTTTCAGCCTGAGCCTGGATGCCTCCACGGGGTTTGCACCTGGTTGGCTAAACAGGTTTAATTAAAGTGGAGTTCCTGTGTCTGGATGGGTTGGGAATGCCGGTGGGTTTTGCTGTGTAGCCAGTTAGTGCAGGATCTTCATCCGTGGCTTTGCTCGGGGTCACACTCTTGCCCTGTCTTATTCGAGGCGTGCCACGCTTTACCCAGACGCTGTTGAAAGAGGCCTAATGGGCTTCGTGTTGTCGTTTCATCTGGAGCTCTGTCATCCTTCTTGTTTCCTTTCCAACAGGCTCCAAACTGCTTTTTCAAGGTACTTGCCCAGCTGGAATATCCCCAAACATGCATAAAAAGTCCTGTGTCACGTCCTCACAGCTCTCAGAAGCGAAGCACACCACAATCATTAAGCAGGGGCTGTATAAATTTTTAAACAAAGGTACCCAGCCAAGGAGAAGGGGATAGGTGATGAAATGAAGGTGAGGAAAGAAGCAAATTAGCTCCCTGCTGGGTAACTGCCCTTTCCACAGCTTCTGAGGCACCCTGGCTGCTAATGAGCTTGAGAACTTTGGCTGTGTCACCTGAAACACCTTTGCTGGCCGGTGTCGGCGGGTGTTGTCACTGGTGATGGCAGCGATGCCCGGGGAAGAGATTGGGTTGTTTTCGGATGTCCGGTATGTACGTACCTGAAGAGAGCAGAGAAACAGGAGGGGAGTCAACATTTTAAAAGGGTAGACAATGGCAGGACAAGGGGGATGGATTAAAACTAAAGGAGGGGAGGTTTACATTAGATATTAGGGGGAAGTTCTTTCCAGAGAGAGTGGTGAGGGGCTGGAACAGGCTGCCCAGAGAGGGGGTGGGTGCCCCATCCCTGGGGGTGTTCAAGGCCAGGTTGGATGGGGCCCTGGGCAACCTTGTGTAGCTCCAGGCCTCAGGTTGGTGGCCCTGCCTGTGGCAGGGGCGTTGGAGCTCTGTGATCCTTGGGGTCCCTTCCAACCCAGCCCAGTCTGTGATTCTATGATATGTGCAATTCTGTGTAGCAGCGGCTGCTGGTTTTACCCAGTCATGTATTTCAAAAAGGGAAAGAAAGAGGGTTTTTCCTGCAGAGCAGTTGAAAGGCAAAAGGTTTTATCTGGCCATGTGACCCCTTCATGCCCCTGTCTGACCGGCACCCCGAGACAGTGACCATTTATCATATGGAGCTTTCATCCTGTGACCCAGCAGGATGTGGTACCAAGCGGCACTTGCCCCTCTTCGACTTGAAGACCGATGTCTGCTTCCATTTCTTCTTCTCAGACACAGGAGGACAGTTTTATCATCAGCTTAGGGTTCCTGTTCATCTGTGTTACCCGACTCATACCCGATGGGCACAAGGACAACGTTATAGAGAGGAATTTTACTCCTAACTCGGGTGTGTTGTGCCTGGCTGTGGCCTCACTGTGCTCTGACACACGGAGCAGTACCGCCGTTCCTTTAATTACCCAGAAAACACTTTCAGATGGGATGTTGTTGTCTTACCCTGTAGTGTAGGCAATGATGCAGAATATCAATCAACCTACTAATTAGATTCACAAGCCTCTTTCGAAGAAGAGAGGAGAAGATGCAAACGCCAGGAGCACAGCGTTGCTGCAAGGTTTCGTTGGGTCCATGCTCCTCAAGTCTTCCTTCGCTCCCCCACATGCTGGCTGGGAAATCATCAGCTTGTCTCCCTCTCTCCAACTCGCCCAGGACTCTTATCCCTTTCAGCATCCCTGGGAGGTTGGTTGCCAGTGATGTGTTATTGCATCTGCCGCTTCAGTTCAAAGGAATTGGGTTAATGAGCAGAAAGCAGCGAGCAGAAAGTCAGTCATCAGATTATATTGGCGCTTGTTTGCTACCTCCTAAATTCCCCACTTCACCCACCTCTGATCCTTGCCATGCAGGCGGTTACGTACGGCAGCGATCAGCGTAGCAAAACCTGGGGCGACCTTACAAGCTGAATTTAGTCCTTTTCTTTTGTGGTCTTTGGATGAGGATAGAAATCATATGAGAATGTGGAGGTGAGGGAGGGAGGAGACCCAAAATGAGTGGCAAAGCTCTTACCTGGAGAAATGAAATGTATATGGAGGGAGGCTCCAGGATCCTCAAATCCTCAGGGACATCAGCAGGCCTGGGAGAGAGGCAGCAGCACTGGAGCAGCAGCTCGGGAAAGCTGCTCACAAGGATGGCTGAATCAGAAGGAATTGTAATTGACAGCCTCAGCTTCCTCGCTGCTGAGTGGGATCCTGCACTGGGGCTCACACAAGATGTTGCTCTTGTCTGGAAGAGCAGGATCAGGGAAGTGGCATCAGAGCCCCGCTGGAGGACAAATGAAGCTGGGAAAAGGAACTTCTCCTGACTTGCATCGTGCGGGTGATGGCACGGGCCTTCGGAGCGGGAAAGGGATGCTCTCCCCATCTGTCGCTGGAATAACACGTGTGATAGCACAACCCCGGCCTGAGGATCAATCATTTGCTTTCAAGGTGTTTAAATATTCATTCGAAGAGCCAGGGGGAGAGGCACAAATATATTGGGGAGTTTCAGGACAGCAGCCAAGCGTCAGCATCCCCCAGCAAACAGCCCTGCAGCATTTCTGCCCAGGCTGCCAGCAGCGCCGTGCCGCAAGGTCGGCCCTGGGAGCGCTTAGCCAGAAACACTGTGCACAGGAGAAGTGAGACACGCTGCCCTTGCTGACACGCTGCCTGTCGGCTCCTGCATTTGCCTTGGAAAGGGTGGCCTGTGGGAAGCGGCATGTTAAAGCTGTGCCACATCACGCTTTAAAATCTGATCCTGAAGAGAAAGGTCTGACAAACCTCTGATGGGATGTTTTCATTTCGAGCATCCACATCCACACTGGGCTTTGCTACGCGTTGTCGGTTGAGCTCACGCAAGAGAGTAGGGATTAGAAGTCAAGGACTGAAAGTAAGAGTTATGATTGAGGGCATCTTAATTGCAACTCTTAATTATTCTTATTTAGCTTTATTAATAATACTCAGGGAGCTTGTGGAGTCGGGCACATCCTGTAACTGCCTGTGTTGGGAAAAGAGATTTTTGCAAAGAAAGGCTGTTCTGTTCTCCGTGACTCAGGCGCGGTGATTTAGAGCACAAAGAGGAACGATATCACAGCCAGAGGATGTTTCCTTGGGAAGGATGGTGGCAGTGGGGGCGTGCTGCTGTCCCATAGCCTTGCACAGTAAATTAGAAAATGTTGAGCTTATGCAAATGTTTCACCTCCCCCTCATATGGCAGCGGGAACTGAACCCATCCCAGCGCCGGAGATGATGATGCTCTCAGAAACTCTTCTGAGCTAGTCAACAAGATGCTGGAGTTTACTTGATGGCTATTAATAAGCCAAGCTGGTGAGGAGGTTTATCCGTGAGCTGGCAAAATGTTAGTGACGGTGTGTGCTTGTGCTGAACCCATCACCAGGGGCACATGGGGGTTTGCTCTTGATATTTTGGGTTGAAGAATCTCCCGCAGCCTACACTCAGCTCAGCGTGGAGACAGAAACCGGGCTGTGCAGGCGCTGAGCAAGGAGCTGCGGCCAGCCTGCCCTCAAGCTGGCTGTCCTGCAGTCTGTCCTGCCTGCAGTCTGTCTGGCCTGCTCGCAGGCTGTCTGTCCTGCCTGCAGCCTGCCTGTTCTGCAGCCTGTTTGTTCTGCAGTCTGTCTGTCTGTCCTGCCTGTAGTTTGTCTGTCCTGCACGCGGCCTGTCTGTCCTGCCTGCATCCTGGCCTACCTGCCTGTAGCCTGCCTGTCCTGCAGTCTGTCTGTCCTGTCTGCAGCCTGGCCTGCATGCAGCCTGCCTGGCCTGCAGTCTGCCTGTCTGGCCTGCCCACAGTCTGTCCGTCTGTCCTGCTCACAATCTGCCTGTCCTGCCTGCAGCATGTCCATCTGTCCTGCCCGCAGCGTGTCCGTCTGTCCTGCCCGCAGCGTGTCCGTCTGTCCTGCCCACAGCCTGCCTGGCTCACCTTAGCACAAGCCTCCCAGTATTTGTCCTTTCCCCCATCTGCGGGGTCGGTGTGGCCACTGCGTTCCTCTGCACTCCCGGGGGTCACTTCAATCTAGATGAATGAATTAAGGTGCCTCAACGTACTTTAATTCAAATTAATAATTAATACTAATTCAGATAATTCAAATACAACTAATTAATGCAAATCCAAGCTGGGGGGAGTTTAATTTTTTTCAAACACTCAGTATTGTAGGTTATTTTGATCAGCTTTATGGACTTTGCCAAGGTGGGGGTTCGGTTCCTGCCAGTCCAATCTCCAAATGGATGTTTCTCTCCCTATAGCCCAGTGGGTCGGACGGCTGCAGCCTGCCTTGGGAGCGACCCCCATCACCTTGGCACCCCTCACAGAGAGGGGAGCAGCCCCCTGTCATCACCCACAGGGACGAGGCCGAGGGAAAGTGATGCCTTGCAAGGATCTCCTCACCACGAAGCCAAGAGCATCTTTTGTTTCAGCCTTTCTAGGAAAGAGCTGGAGCAGAGCCAGCAGGGAAGGGATGGGAAGGGGGATGGAGCAGGGGTTGGGGGGAGAAGCCTGGGCTGGGGATACAGATGTGCACAGGGGCTCCCCTAGCAAAGAGGTAGGCAAAATGGTGATACATTGCATGCTCGACACGCGTGGTGACACGAGCTGCCCACACTTGATTGGGGTGACAGTAATTATAGGGCCAGCAAGGTCCCTGAGCTGGAGGGGGGACACATACGGTTACCATGGCCACAGCAGCAGCATCTCAGCCACTCGCTGTCACGCCGCGTCGGGGATTTAATGAGCTCATTCCTCCATCCTCACAATTAATAATAACAACAATAATAATACGGAAATAGCTCAGCGGGGGGCACAGAGCCCCCAGGCAGCAGCAGAGGGGCCGTGGGGTCGTTGCTGCCCCTTTTCTCCACGTAAGTGGGGCTGGGGAGGAAGAAGAGGGCGGTGGAGGTAACCCGCCCGCATCCGCGTGGGCTGGAAGGGAGGGCGGTCTCCCTTATTTTTAGCACTGTGTGCTTCAGTACAGCCTGCTGGGTAGGAACCCTTACCCTGAGAATTACTCAGTGCTCTGAAAACCTCCCCCTCATCGTATGCGGCTGCAGTGAGTTGATGGAGGCTCTTCAGCCTGTATAGAAACAGGGGAAAATTGCACCCAAAAAGCCCATTTCTCCCAAGTACCCTGAATTCGGGTGTTTTTTTCTTGCAGCACAGATTTGAACCTCACAGATTTAGCAACAGAAGTCAGCTTGCTCCTCAAACTCCAGCCAGGCTTTAGCCAGGGCTGGAAGTCTGCACAGTGCCATATGATAGAAGGTCCAGAGTAATTTTCCATCTGAGCCTTTCCATGGGGTTAAAATGTCCCTTCCAATTACTGCAATATTTCTCTCCCTTTCCAGCCTGCAATAATTTCTCTCCCTGACTGGCCAGAGCTAGAGCCAGGGAGAGAAATCTATCCCTGAATATCCAAAGGTTAATTTTTTATGGATATCTGAATGTTTTAACACACAGAGACACTAGCACTATCCTGTTAGGAATAAGCAACCCCCCCTTCCTTTGTTATGTGGCAATTACAGGGAAAAAAAAACCCCAAAATTACATTGACTGGAGCACCCAGCTGGAATTTCAAAGTCAAATTAAAATTGAGTTCTGTTTGTCTGGTTTGACGAGATTTATGGAGATCTCTCATTATGCAGCGGGTTCAAGAAAACCTCTCTCCAAAGTACACACACCATTTAGAAAATGAAAGCCTGGAATGGTTTATTATTAGAAGGTGGGTTGGATTTTGTACAGCTCCTGTGAGGACATAGATCATCTCATACATTTTCGATCTCTCTTGCTGAAGCTGTTAAACTCTTGGCGTAAGAACCCCTTGTTAAAGCAGTGATTTGGGCTGTGGCAGGGTAAATACTTGGAAGTCTCTTTAATTGACTTATTTCATTTCAGGCCTAAGACTAAGGAGAATTTCATTCACAAATAGAATTTAATTCACAAATTTTCCCTTCTGTGTCACTGCTTGTGCCTGCTGTTGGATGGGGCCCTGGGCAACCTTGTGTAGCTCCAGGCCTGGAGGTTGGTGGCCCTGCCTGTGGCAGGGGGTTGGAATTCTCTGATCCTTGGGGTCCCTTCCAACCCAAACCAGTCTATCATTCTATGCTGCTGGGGGTTCCCTCAGGGAAGGGGGGTCTCCTGCCTGGCAGCGTTGCAGCATCAAACAGCACCAGGCCCAGCAGTTGGGCTGTGAGAATACTTCGCTTTTCTTCTCATATTATAAGCTTTGAGGTGGAAGTGTTTTTACTTCCCCTGTTGTTTCCCCAGGGCAGAGCAGAGGGGCAGGAGACCCTCCCTGACCTGCTGCCCACACTTGTGACACCCCCAGGATGCTGTGGGCTTTCTTGGCCTGAGGGCACGCTGCTGGTCATGGTCAGCCTGGTGACCTCCAGCACTCCCAGGGCTTTTCCCCAGCACTGCTTCCCAGCAGCTCCCCTGTCCCCTGTACTGGTGCTGGGGTTATTTCTGCTTGGGTGCAGGACCCTGTGCATGCCCTGGATGAATTTCAGGAGATCACTCTCTGCCCAGCTCTCCAGCCTGTCCATACTCTGTTGTTATTGTCCTGTCTTTCTTCTCCCCTCCTGTTCACGTTACCACGTCTCTCTGCATCACTCTTTGCCCGATGGGAGATACACCCATGTTTTTCAGCCTGGTGAAATGGCCTGTTTGTCCTGGGTGTTTTTCTCTGTCCCTGCAATTAACTTTGTGTGTTTGATTTGTCCTGAGCCTGAAACTACGTGCTGAGATGAAAGCAGGCGGCGTGTCTGTCGGAAGAGAAGCGATGTGCTTGGGATGCATCATAACTCCTCTCTGAAACACTTGCAGATGCAAGTCTGAGCATGTCACGTGCTGGTATGGTTAAGACACAGTACAGGTAGCACTGGTCAGACTGGGCTGCTTAAATAAATACCCATGGTAGCCTTTCAGATAGGCCAGTGCTGGGGAACGTCTCTTGGTGGAAGGCAAAAGTTCCCCATGCTGGCCAAGGCTCTGCCAAATTGCCTTTGTATCTTCTTTCCTCCTCCCTGGGACAGTGCTGAAGTTACCCCCATCACTGTGAGCTCTCTGTGTTACTGTTGTGCCTGGCTTTGGATTCTTTCTTTAAATTCCATTTCATTTTTCAGAAAGGACTTTGGTAGGACTGTACCTGTGTGCTCCAGGTGCTTTGGAGCATCCTTCCCAGCACAGCTCTGGGGTTTGTCTGCCTCCCATCAGCTCACAGTCCAGCAGCACTGCCCATGCCCTTCCCCAGACATTCAGCTGTAGAGCTTTACCCTGTGTGCAGTGAAGAGCAGGAATCATCCCATTGGGGTTCAGAGCAAAACAACCCCTCTGAGCAAACCCCCAAACTGAAGGTTGGAGACATTAGTGCCCAAGAGCCATTTGGTCACCTCCCAGGACCTGTTTGAGCAGAGAAGAGCTTAGGGACACACAGTGGATTATTTTACCTCGGGTATTTGGGCATTTGCTCAGCAATATCTTGCATGAAGGTGCACAAACGACTGACCAGCATGAACTGGTTTGTTGAGGCAGACTGAAGATCAGCTGCTCAAAACAGAACCCCGAGCTTCCCAAAGGAAGTCTGTTCACACTCCCCCAGCCCCCAAAATCCTGCTCCTGGGAGCTGGGGGGAGTCCTGTACTCAGAGCTAATATCAGTGTGACAGGTGTGAAAGGACCTATCCTTTCAGCCTGTTTTTCTTTCCAGCAGACATGGAACAGCAATGTCCCACATGTCCCCCCTGAGTTTGACTTGGCAGTGTTACCTTTGCCACGTGGCGTGGATCAAGGCCTCTTGTTTTCTTTTCCTCTTCCCATGTGAACCATAAACCCGTGTGGATGGTGACCAATACCCTCCTGGTGATCCCACAGGGAGCTGTGACCGACATGGTCGATGCTGATACAACAACCTTGGCCCCTGGAATTTGAGCCAGTTGTTTGAACTGAAGTGTAAACACAGCGTATCAGTTCTCTGCATGGATGTGATCCATTGTCAGCATCAAACCAAAAGATGGGATAACAGAGATTTCCCCTTTCTAACTACCCCCCTCATTGGGAAAGGCACGTTTCTTCTCCAGTGTCTTCATAAATTCCAATTCCATAGGTACAAAGGGGTATCTTCAGAGTAATATAAATTAAAATACACCAAGGCTCCAGGTAAAGCTGTGAGCTTGGCAAGCTCCTTTGTGGTCCAGCAACTTCCCAGCAAATTAGGAGTGAAAAAGGAAAAAATGTGTCCAACACCCTGTTGGAGATCTAAGAAAGGTTTATTCATCTGAATTTAGGACCTGAGTCCAAATTTGTCCCTATCAATTCCCTGATGATCTGCAACCTTGATGGAAGGAATATTGTAGGGGGGGGAAACTGGAAAGCCTAGGCAGGGTGAGCAGGGCGATACTGGTATTGCTTACACAAGCATTGCAGTCACCAACAATGAGGGGTTTATGCCAGCCTCTGCTGTGCACAAAGAGGTGTCCTGGCACATTGCCAGGGAACAGCAGATCTCCCATGAAAAGGGAATTTGCCAGCATCCGGGTACCAAAAATTCCCTCTCCAGTATCTTCATTTTCAACTCTCTGGCTTATTGCTCTGTTCTCCAGCAGATCAGTAGCTTTCCAAAGGCCAGTCAGTACTGGCACACTGTCCCTAGGGCCGTTTGTCACTTGGTTGGGGCTGGCAAGAGAAACTGGGCACCCAACCAGCGTGCAAAGGCCATGACAACTTGGCTGCGATGCTCGGGGGCAGGATCCTGCTCTTGGCAGTGCCGGGTGGGACGAGGTCGGGAGGTGGCCCTGGCCTGCAAGGATGACAAGAGCACTGTCTGGGGTGAGATACAGTGATGCTGCACTACAGAAACCTCTGGAGCTGGTGGAGGAGAGCTGTGGCTGCAGAAGGAGAGGCAGGAGGACAGAGTGGGAGAGTGATGGAGCTTCAGGTCATCTTTGGAGAAAATTGTCTGTTGTGGTGGGTTTTTTCCTCTGGCACCATGTGAGTGGTTTCATGTGAGCTGAGGGTGAGTTTCTCCATGCTGGTGTCCAGTGATGGAGCCACGCTTGTCAGAATGGCAGGGATGGAGAACGTGGGGTGCGCCTGGTCCCTGCCCCATCGCTTTGCCCCCTCTCCCCACCGCACTCCAAGCTCTTGGCTATCCACTGCTCCCTTCTCACCCTCTCCAAGAACCATACTCACCCAATTTTCTGCTAAAACCATCTTTACATGAGCGTGATGCTGCACTTGCCTTGAACAGGCATGAAAATATCCACCTGAGCAGCGCCGGAGCCGCGCGGCGGCACTTGCTTGGCTTCGTGCCTGGTTTCATTTTCACTTGATGAAGAAGCTGCTCGAGCTGAATCAAGCTGCTGAGAACCCCCATTGCCAGCTCTGCTTTATCCCTTTTCAGTTCTGAGTGTAGCTTGGTGCTTGGCTTAAACAGGCAGCACAATAACCCTGCGCGGGAGCCTGACACAGGCGCGCATGGGACGCGTCCTTGGCAGAGGGGTGCAGCATCCCCTCCTGGTACCTCCGGTGGGGTTTGAGGTGAGCACCCATGGCCAGGTGATGCTGTCCAAGATCCAAGTGCCGAGCATCCCCCTAATCCCCTGGGTTTCCTTGTGAGGTAGGCGGGTAGAAATCGTGCTGACGCGGAGCAAGCGCTGCGCCGTCTCTTTCTGTAGCCAGAGGCGGCGTTGCCCATCAATCACCATCGCTACGGCGACTTATTACTTGACATTTTATTAACAAGAAGCCCATTTATGACTTGAAAATGCTTATTCACGAGATCTGTTTACACTTCAGGTTATATAAAGAGGCACATGCTGTATTGCCTTCACATTATCAAAACCCAACGACTCATTAAATTTAACTGGAGCGAGAGCTGAACCGGCACGTGCCTCGTTAAAGCCGCCTTCATTTCCGACCTGCTGCTTCCCTGCTGTGGTTGGTGCCCCCAGTTCTCTAATCTACACGTCCACATGTTAATTGAATTTCTCCTGTCTAGCTACACCAGGGCAGATGGGCTGGAGGAGCCTATTTTGGGGGTTTAAAAGCCATCTTTGACCTCAGAATACCCAAGTTTGTTGGGAGATGGGTTTTGTGGACTCCCAATTTACCAAAATAATATATTTATCTATCTTAGTTATATACCTTATTTATATACCTCAAGGTAGAAATATATATATACTTATGTTTATATACCTTGAGACCATGTGCTTTTCATGGAATCATAGAATGGCATGGGTCAGAAGGGACACCAAGGATCACAGAGCTCCAACCCCCTGCCACAGGCAGGGCCACCAACCTCCAGGCCTGGAGCTACACAAGGTTGCCCAGGGCCCCATCCAACCTGGCCTTGAACACCCCCAGGGATGGGGCACCCACCCCCTCTCTGGGCAGCCTGTTCCAGCCCCTCACCACTCTCTGTGTAAAAAATTTCCCCCTAATATCTCATCTAAACCTTCCCTCCTCCAGCTTCACTCCATCCCCCTTGTCCTGCCATTGTCTACCCTTTTAAAATGTTGACTCCCCTCCTGTTTCTCTGCTCCCTTCAGGGACTGGAAGGCTGCAATGAGGTCCCCCCACAGCCTTCTCTCCTCCAGGCTGAACAAGCCCAGCTCCCTCAGCCTCTCTTCATATTTTGAGCCTTTTCTAATTTCCCACAGTAAAACCAGCCAGGTTCAAAGAACCAGGGGAGGGATGATTTCAGCTGTGCTGACTTCACTTTGGAAATGCAACTCAAAAACCACCGGCACCGGTTGCTTGTTCTGGTTAATACTTTGTGAGCTGGCAGTGATTTTACTAAATCGAGCTGTCAATTTAGGAGTCAAACTAATGATGGTATTGCAGATCTATTTTAATTTGAAGTCACTTCAGGGGCTGTGGAGGTAAGGAGCTGTGCTGTAAGCTTGTTGTTGAGGGGGTTTTCAATGTACTTCTAATTTAAATGAAAGTCATTTTGATCTTGTTTCAGTCAAACGGTAGAAAAACAGGCAGTTAATGTCTTGGGTGGATTGGACACACTGTTCTGGGGTTTTGAGAACAATTGAAATGGAAAGGATGGACTAGGCATAAGTTTAATTGAGGTTTTAATGATCATTTTTGTATAACTAGTCTTTAAATCCCTCCTACAACGCAATCAACACTCCAGAGGTAAAATTCCACCCCTAGGAATTGAGGAGGAGGCAGCTTTAAATAGCACAGCACCCTCTTCTCCTTTTTGTCCATGTCCCTGTGCAACCAGGCAGCAGACAGCTCATCCTCTTTGTTTTTCATCTCCTTTGGATCCCACAGATGAGGAGATGAAGGCATGAAGTTAAGGAAGGAGTCTCCACTGTGGATCAGCCCCAGGCTAGAGTTTCACAGGTGGGAGATGAAGGGAACCCCATCTTCCTCCCGCCCCCCCCAGCACCCAAAGCTCTGCCCCCAGGTTTGACACCCTCTGGGTGTCCTTCTTTGCCAAAGCCATGGCCATACCCTGTCCCTGCCTTCTTCAGTGATGTTCTTGGTTCAGAGGCGCTCAGGGTGTCAGACATCCCCATCTCTGGAGAGCGTCGTGGTGGCTGCCTCGTCGCCAGGTTCTATTTCCCTTTCTATTTCCTCACAGGGGGTAGGGGAGGTTGCTCCCCTTTGCAGCTGGCTGGGCCTCCCCACCAAATGACAGGGGGTGCTCCTTCCCCTAAAGCTTTTCCACCCCTTCCTTTCTGCAGCGTGTTGGCTCTCGATGTCTGTCAGTCTGGGAGAATCTTAAATTCATCACTAGGATCAACATCTTGTCCCCTCCCAATGCCTTTAGCCAGGGCTGGTGCTGAGCAGCCTCCCTGGGCCATTGGCTACAACAGGATTTCTGTGCTGCCCACTCCCAAAAATTGGATCTCGTTTTCCAACTGAGCCCACTTGGGATGGGAGCTTGGAGCAGGGGATCTTTGGTGATCCCAGCCCGATTTACTCTGTGAGCTTCTTGTTCAGGGACTGGCAGTGGAAGAGCAGGCAGTGTGGGACCGAGCTGGGCTCTGCCAGGAGCTGACCTCGCTGGAGGACCCCTCTCTTTCTGGGTCAGCCAGAAGCTGGGAGCGCTGGGAGGGGTGATGTGCACATTGAACCTCGGGTGACTGGCTCAGTCTCATCAATCACAGCTCTTCTGGGCAGCTGAATGCTATCGATGGGCTGCAGGAACAGCTCATCCTCTGGAGCTGGCAGAATAACCAGTGAATGAAACATGCATGAAAAAAGCTGGAGAGACATCTCGGGCTTCCTTGCTGCCCTGAGGGAACAGGGTAGCCCAGATCCTAGCAGGATTGTGCTGTTGAGAGCTTCAGATCCTGGATTACCATAAGGTTTGGGGGTTTTTTTCTCCTTGCTCTGACCTTTGCATTGAGAAGCTTCGGTGGATTTTAGGAAACATCCCTTTCCAAGCTGTCACTGCTCATGGCCAAACTGCAGCCCATCACTTGCCAAATAAACCAGGAAAGAAGAAAACCCAAGGGTTGGGATATAGTCAGAAGTGGGTGTTAATATCGATAGCACTCCCCCCGTAGAGAAACATGCCCGAGGAGCACAGCCCTTCAGAGACACGAGCCAGCCTGTGGCCACGCCAGTCTATAGCGAGTCTGGGGTTGGGTTGTGGTTTCCTCTGCAAAAGGGGACGCAGAGCAGCTGGAGAGGTGACACGAGCTGCTCTGCAGTTCGTCCAGCTCCCCACCCCCAGGCACTGGGAGCTCCAGTTCTCCTCTCGAACTGGGAACGCTGGGTCAGGAGGGCAGGTTGGGGATTTTGCAGCAGACCAAGAGCGCATCTGACGATGGTTCTCGCTGCAACAGGGAGGGCACATGGATGCTTTCAGCAGTGGAAACAGCAACGAATCAGCCAAGGAGAACTGATTGCATCCTTACTGTACTCCTGAGAGTCTCCTGGAGAGCAGCAGGAACTGAAGTGAAACTCGTGGGCTGTATAAAGCGAGCGCTGTGCGAAGCTTCGGGTGCTCCAGTCCCAGGCTGTGAATTACAGACAGCACTTAGCACTGTTCCACAGCAGCATCCTGTCTGTTTCAGGAGTGTTTCAGCTCCAGAAAGCAACCAGCTTCTTTTAAACCTATGGAGGCTTTTTAGTTTGGTTGTGACTTTGACTGAGTTCTGTTTTCCAGTCCTCTGTTGGTGTGTATTCTTACAGAGGGCTGGGAGAAAGCCCTCTGTAAATGGACTGTTTAATGGACTAAAGCTAAAGGAAGGAAGGGTTAGAGGAGAGATTAGGGGGAAGTTCTTTACAGAGAGAGCAGTGAGGGGCTGGAACAGGCTGCCCAGAGAGGGGGTGGGTGCCCCATCCCTGGGGGTGTTCAAGGCCAGGTTGGATGGGCCCTGGGCAACCTTGTGTAGCTCCAGGCCTGGAGGTTGGTGGCCCTGCCTGTGGCAGGGGGTTGGAGCTCTGTGACCCTTGGGGTCCCTTCCAACCCAGACCAGTCTGGGATTCTGTGATTCTATGAGAGCTGCCTGCCTGCCAGGCTTGTCTTTGGGGGACAGAAAGGGTGTGAGTTCAGCAGAAAGCTCCTTTCTCTTTCCTCTGGTCATTTCTTCAGATGTTTTAGATCTCTGAGTGTGCGTGCCAGCGGCTGGCGTACTTCTATGTAAGGCGATTGCAGAAGGGAGCTTTGGGAACAGGAGCCCTGCCTCTCATGCTGCCCAACCCAATTTAATCCAGGACCCTTTGATATTTAATCTGCTTCATGAGGCTGTTACCAGCTGTTGGGACCAGCCTCGGACTGCTTCTCCTTCAGTCTGTAAGTCATCCGCAGTGCTGCGGCCGGTTCCTTTTCCATGTTAGGCTGTTAATCATCTCCTGTTACCACTTGCTCCTTTATCTCCTGTGGAAGTTATCTCTGGGGCTGATCTAAAGTGTTGAGGGTGCAGTTATCCAGTTTGTCCCTGTAAGGGAAAATGTGATAATTAGCCAGTGGTTACCCAAGGAGCAGAGCAAAACCCACAGTGTAAGCCGTGCCTTCCTCTCACACCTCTTCACACCTCTGCTTTTCAACACTTAATCATAGAATCATGGAACCACAGAGTGCTTTGGGTTGGAAAGGACCTCAAACCCCATCTAGTTCCAAACCCCTGCCATGGGCAGGGACACCTTCACCAGCCCAGGGTGCCCAAAGCCCCATCCAACCCGGCCTTGAACCCTGCCAGGGATCCAGGGGCTCCCACAGCCTCTCTGGGCACCCTGTGCCAGGGCCTCCCCACCCTCAGAGTGAAGAATTCCTTCCTCATGTGTAACCTAACCCTGCCCTCTTCCAGCTTGAAGCCATCACCCCTTGTCCTGACCCCACACTCCCTGGGGAACAGCCCCTCTCCCAGTTTCCTGTAGGACCCCTTTAAGGATTGGGATGCTGCAGTTAGGTCTCCCCAGAGCCTTCTCTTCTCCTAATAATTATAAGGGTTTGAAGTTCGCACACTGGGTCACATTGAGTCGTCAGGACTCCTTGGTCTGGGGAGCTTTGCCTGTGTGCACAGGGAGAGCTGCCTTTAGAAAGTCAAAAATCACAATGAGGTTTTAATTTAAACAACATATCAGCTTTGAGAGTCGCACCAAGACTTGTGGGCCGACCGGTGCTGGCTGCAGCCTTGCTCAATGGCATCAAAATCATTCCCAGATCCTGGGGAATCCTTGTCCTGAGGCTCCAGTTCTGCTCCTGGATCACCAGGACCAAACCTCACCTCTCATCCTGGCAGCAGTGCACGTGGGCTGCAGGTTCAGAGCGATGATGGAGGATATGAAGAATCACTGAGCATCTTCTCTTTTTGAGTGTAGAGCCACAGATTAATAAGCTTTAATTTCGCTGACTCGTTGCTGGCAGCAGCTCAGTGCCTTGTGGGAGGGACAGAGAGAGCAAAAGAGTAAGAAGCAGCTCCAATTAGTGACCTAAGTGTTTACACTAGCTAAGAAGCACTTAATTACCTGTCAGCAGCTTGCTTTCTCCTGGTCACAAGTGTTTACACAAGGAGCCTGTAATTCCAGCTGTTTCCCTCTTGTGCTGCAGGAGATAATTACGTGACAGTTTCAAGGTAGCTAGCTCTTCCCTGCATGCAAGCATCAGGAGGAGATGCACCCACCCAGAAGAGAGTCAAGTGAGCATGGTCACCATGGGGAAACAAGGCTGGTCTGGAAAGAGTTTCTCCTTTCAGTGTCAGCGTGCTAACAGCACGCCGGGAGCTCAAGCTCACTGTGCTGAGTTTAAGCACATGAGTAGATTTAAAAGCTGCTGGGTTATTTTCAGGTAGGTTTTTTGCTTGCTAAGGAGCTCGCACTGGCTGCCAGGCTGGGCTGGGCCTGGCCACGCTCAACTTGGCAGCAGCGGCTTGCCGATGACCTCTGTTCCTCAGCGATCACAATCGGCTCTTCGTGTCCATGGCAGGATTTTAGCTCTGGAGAAACTCGCGTGGCTTAAGGAGGGCTTTTAGTGAGCTCAAAGTCAGGCAGAGTCTCCTAATCGCCTGACCTAATCGCTGCGCAGGCTCTGGAGGTTCACCCTGCGGGACAGAGGATTGATTAACACCCAGTGCGATGCGGCTGCCGTCGGTGCGGTGCCTTGATACGAGCAGGATCTGCACCAACACCAGCAAGATCTGGGAGAGTATTAGTGCTTCCCTCATGAGGGGTCGCAACTGTGCCCCCTCCTCTTGATTCCCTGGCTTTTTGTGTTGGGTACAACACGTTTCCCTGCTCTGTGGTCCAGCGGCCATGGGCTTGTGGGCTCTGCCCTCATCTCCTTATCTCCTGCTGTCGTACCCAGGGGTGCCTGGGATGTTGTCAGCTGCTTTCCTCGTAGCGTGTTCTTCATATAGAGCTGTTGGATGTAGAAAAGAGAAGCTCTGGGGCAGCGAAGGGGAAGGAGGCCGGGTCACCCCGCTGCAGACAGGAAGGCAGAGTCATGAGACCACCAACAGATGGGTTTCGCAAAAAGGGCTGGGCTCATCTCACGTGCTGAAAGGCCTCCTCAGCTACCTCTGACACACAGAGAGGAAACACAGGTTGCAAGAATCCAACAGCCTTAAAAGCTGCTTTTAAACCAGATTGAAGAATATTCCTTGCTTGTGATGGTAATGGGAAGTATTTGGAAGCGTTAGGCTGAGTGTAAGATCATCCCTTTGTGAGTTATGCCTTGGGACAAGGGATTAATTTGGGTAGTGCTACCGTCGAGCTCTACAGCCAGCATGGGTGGGCATACCCTTCGAGAGGAAAGGAATGGGTCTCCTCCCAGAGATTATCTCACAGTAGTGGCATCTTATCTTGCCAGTGCAATGGCTCTTCAGAAAACATACAGGAAGCCTCTCAAAATGCTGTGATAGCCTCAGAACAAAGAGTTAATCTGTTACTAGTGGAAGCATTTGCTTCACAACTCATTTTTCCCCGTTTGCAGCTCAATTTTTCAATCTATCACAGAGAGAAATGTGAAAGATTTAACTCTGGTAAGCCCGGAGGGAGCTGGGGGAGCTGATTAGAAAGTGGGCTGGGGGAAGATGCTTTGCTCAGCTGGAATGACTGCAGCAAAATAAATGGATGCTGAATGCTTGAGCCATAGATATTTGATTTGTTAATGGCTTCAGCTTTGCAGGCATTGGGTTGATGTAGCAAATTTCTCAGTGCTGTGCATAAATCCACTGATCTCTCCTAGCATGGGCCATGAAATATAGAAGCAGAAAAGATCAATAATTCAAATGGTAAGGTGCCACCATCCAGTACCTCTGAGGAGCATTCAGCATGGCTCAGGGATTATAGCTCCTCATCCTTGGCACAGCCCTGGGAAGTGATTAGTATCCCCGTTAGATTGGCAACCCAAGGACACATGATAGCATTTCTTATTAGAATAATCCTGCTTTGCCCAACTTCCCTGTATTTGGAGATGGTTTTGTTGGAGCACAACACCCCAGAGGTCTCTGGGTCCCTGGCAGCGTGTCACCATGGGATGGTTGCGATGGGGCGGGATGGACCCCGCGGTCCCGAGTTGCTGGGTATAAAGGCAGCGTTGTTGGTGCTGCCTGCGACTGCCAGTAACTGCAGCCTCTGGCCTGAGCTCCCCATCGGCACCCTGCAGCAGGCCAGGGGTGGGAGGGAAAGCGGCTCGTCAATGGGAATAGCATGGAAGTGAAAACTGTACCCTGGGCTGCAGGGGGGACATAGGGAGAAGGATCGATTCTTGTGCAGCTGAGGATGCAAACTGTGCCAGACAGTAATTAAAAGCGGTTTACTGTGCCTGGTAACGTGTCTGCGCTCTGAAGCTTGAGTCCTGAGCCCGCTCAGAACAGACCTGTGTTTATTCCAGGGAGGTAGAGGGCACCCATGGCCTCGACAGTGTGTCATGAGCAGCCACTCAGCCCTCTGCCACCTCCCTCCCTTCGATCTGAAATCATCTCTTGCACCTTGCCCAGGCCTTGCCTTGCTGAAAGCGGCAGGATGTGCACCTGAGGTCATGTAAAAGCCTGTGCAATGGGGAGGGAGAACTGATTTCGTGATTTCCACAAGGACATCACCCTGCCTGCTGTTTCAGGCCGTAGGGACCTGCTGTGGTCCCAGGTTGGGTAGGATCAATGCTTCAGCCTTTACATCCACAGGGTGGTTCTGTGGGAGTTGTTCTCCAGTGGAGCCAACGTAATACCCTGAAATGAAAATGAAGTGTCATTGCAATGCCAATGTAAATACTGGGGGTACTGGGAGTCAGCCTGGCAACCCACATTTCCCCTCCAAACTTCCCATTTCGACAAGGGACAATCTCTGTGCTCGTGCACCTGGTTTTCACGCTGGCTTTGCCACAAGGAAGAGTCTTCTTCCCATGCCCCAACACAGTTATTCCAGCTCTTTCTGCAAACCCAAACTCCTTGTCAAGTAGGTTTGGTGAAGGAAAAGCAGAAATAGGTCAGGTATTTAAATAAGACGTGGCTGTCTCTCTTCACAGCAAGTTGCCTTTTTTCCTGCCGATGTGAATTGTGCTAATGTCTGGGTGAATAAAGAGGAGAGAACAAAGGGAAGCAGAAGTGCCAGCGTTTGTATTTGGGGATTGCAGCTTCACAGCCCTTTACTTTGCAGAAGTGATACTGAGACGACTCCGGAACATCTTAGAAATGCTCCTGAAATAATAAAACCCAAATTGGCCACCCAACCTCTCTGAATACACCAGACCCACTTAAAATCCTGCCTGTCGCTTTGCTATCAGATGAAAAATTGATTTCCCAGTATAGCCTAAGTCCTGGTTCTGAGCAGCGTCCTTGATGCATCACAGGGCATCCTGAATCCATAATATTAGGGAACTGGAGTTTGGTGCTCTTAGGAATCATCTGGCTTGAAATGCAGAGGAGGAAGGCGGCTGCCTTTGCTCATTAGTCACAGGGTTATATTTTTCAGCTGGTTTCTTTGTTCAGGGAGTGCCTGTGGCTGATACTGAGCTCCTGGCAGGTCGGCTGTCACATTGTTTTAGGCTAATCTGCCTGCTCGTGCTCCTTGCAGAGGACATTAGGAGGCCAGAACTCAATCCCTCTGTTTAAATACCCGTGTGGTACCCAGCGCTACCGGAAGGATGTTGTTTCATGGCTTTTAAGTTCTGTGATGGAAGGAAAAGAGGAAAATCTTTCCTACAAAATCCACCTCATCATTCGTCCTGCTCAGGCTCCACGGCCTCAAACCCAATTCACTCCGATGCTTTTGATGGGAACAGCAATGTCTTTGATCACACCCCTTGTGTTTCACTGGGATGCTGATACAAGGTGATGTCATTACTGGTTCTAGCTGGGCTCCCACACACAGACAATTGTGTGTGACAGAGTTTTTGAGGCTGTCAAAGTACCTTTTCCCACGTTCTGGGAAGGGAGGATGCTCACAGCTCCTCTTCCTTCCTGATGCTTCTGAAATCCCCCACCTCCTCCTTCACTTGTCCACCTCACGATAGCCTGGTGCCATTATTGCTCTTGTCTTCTCTTTTCTGTAACCAATGCTCTCCTCTGGGTTACTGACCACCCACCCCCAGCTCTTGGCCACCCCGTGCTGGGAAACAGAGGCCACATTTTCTCAAGACTTCAAGAAAAAGCCTTGCTGGGGCAATTGGGTGCAGAAGAGGTGCATCAGCCTCTGACAGCCTGAGCACGGCTGTAAACCTGTTCAGTCATCATACCTGCAATACCATCTGCCTGTGGGACCCAGCTGACTGCCCTGGGGATGTTGGCAGCCAAATGTCGGACTGAGTCACTCTGTGAGCTGGGTTCATGGTCCTGAGACCCCAACTTCTTCTCAGTGGTACCAGCCTTGGTACTGTCAGCTCCTAAGCTTCCCTCTGACCTTCTGAGCAGCCTTGTATTTAAAATCCCTTTTCAAACCTTGCATGCCTGCTTCATCTCTGGTCTCCTCCAAAAGCCCTGTGTGTTCTCTGTGCCCTGGGAAATGAGAGGAGAGCAGCAACCACTCAGAAGCTAAGCCATGAACCTGATGATGGAGCAATCAATCAAGAGGTCTATGCCCTGAGTCACCCTGACGTTTTGCTTCCTCTTCCTGTTCCTCATCCTCTGCCTGATGAGTCTTACCTGCCTTGTTCTGCAGGGGCCGGTACAGGTTTTAAACTGCCTTTGGTTTGGGAGGCACCTGGCAGGGTGATGCATTTGCAGGAAACACCATACTGTCTGTGCTATCCCTGCTCGCTGCACTATCCCTGCTGCCTGTGCTATCCCTGCTCCCTGCACTATCCCTGCTCCCTGTGCTATCCCTGCTCCCTGCAATATCCCTGATCTCTGTGCTATCCCTGCTACCTGTGCTAACCCTGCTCCCTGCAATATCCCTGTTCCCTGCACTATCCCTGCTCCCTGCATTATCACTGATCCCTGTGCTATCCCTGCTGTCTGTGCTATCCCTGCTTCCTGCACTCTCTGTTCCCTGCACTATCCCTGCTCCCTGCAATATCCCTGCTCCCTGCGCTGTCCCTGCTCCCTGCAATATCCCTACTGCCACGTCCTTCCCCATCAAATGGCTCCCAAGGGGGCACAGCATAAACCCAAGGGATGGAAAAATCACTGCTTCTCCCTCATTCTTTTGGCCGTAGCGAGAGGCATTTCGAACAGGAGGCAGACCTCAGCCAGACACCTCAACACCAGATTAAAAGCCTGTCATTAATCGAAGGATGATTCAGCTTCCTCAGCTAAAATGTCACAGCGTGGATGCCGGGGAGAGGAGGAGCCCTCTTCCTCACTGGCATAACCTGGAGCACACCCCTCGCCTTCACTGAAAATTCATGGCTTAGCTTTCAGGAAGGAGCTGGTGGTTGTGGGCTGGAGAGCCCTGGAACCACCTGCCTAAATCATCAGGGAAAATCCTCATGTGAGTGCGTGGGGGTCGCTGGTTGCCCGTGAAATTTGGACCTTTTATCAGGCGCCAGGTGATAAAAATCTCAGGGAGGGTGACCAGGGATGTTGCTTCTCTCTGGGAGAAACGCTGCAGGACAAAGTGGCACAGTAACAGCTCTTTTTTTTCTTATTTTCATGGTATTTTTCTATCCCCTGAAGCTTTAGCTAATTTCTCTCTTTTCTATTAGAAAAGGAGAGGAAAATCTAGGTTTCCAGATCGGATCTGGAAATAGAGAGGCAGGTTCAGCCCAGCTGTCCAGGTCAGAGGAGCTGAGAAGGGGAGCTGGGGTTATGCCAACGGCCAGAGGTACAGCCCTCCTTGTCCAAAATCCTCCTTCAGGCTCAGATTAGTTCAGCATTGCTCCTGGACAGAGTGATCCAGAGGACTGGGAAGCTGCTGGCATCTAAACATGATGTCACCTCGTCCTGCGCAAAGTAGGTCATGGAGACACCCCGCCTGTACGCCCTCCGCACCGGCGCTGCTGCTGCCGCAGTGCTGAGTGGGACCAACCTTGGTGAACTGAATAAAACCCAGCCAAACTGACCCTCAGAGAGGGGAATTCACGCCAAATTAGCTTAGGCAGGGGTTATCCGGGGTGCACCGAGCGGCAATCGCGGGAGGCAGTAAATGAACCCATCTCTCCTCGCTCTGCGATGGCCCCTGGTTGGCTGGCAGAAATGAAGCATCAGATGGGATGATGAATACCCAGGTTGCCATAGCGACTGGGAGCTGCGGTGCTAAAAGCAGCCCTTCGCCATCCCCCTCCCTCCCCGCACGCACACCCGAGCTGTCACACGCCGTTCAAAGGGAGACGGGTGAATTATACCCGCGCTGAAGCCGCTGCGGTGCCGAGCGAGTGCACCTGGCAGTGGATGTTCCCTGGGATGTCAGAGCCCTCCCATTAAATTCCCGGCTCCGGCTTTAATGAGCTCAGCAGCGATGTGAGCAGAATATAATGGGGCTGAGCTGTTTGCCTGCGCAGCAGCTCGGCATTGCACAGCATGGGAGCGCAGCCAGGACAACTGGGGACAGTGACAGCCGGGTCCTCGGCACGGCCGCCCTGCACAGGCGTTATCCAGCGGCTTTGCAGAGCTGTGGGTGGGATGCGACGACACAACCCTGTATCCTGTGGGGAGAGCCCTTGTGCCTTGTCTGCAGGGCTGCAAGTCCCCAAATCTGGTGGGGACTCAGCTAGAAGCCAAGTTTATGGCTTTGCCATAGAAATTGCCCTCTGGTTTATCTGTGCTGGCTTCCTGGCAGGTTGATCCCAAAGAATAATAAGGAAAAAACCAAGATGAAATCTTCCAAAGTGCACATTTTTGATTATTTCCATCATTTTGGCAATAAATTCAGGGGATCTCTGTGGAGCTCATTGGCAGCTTCGCCCATTTTCTGACTTCAGGACCTCAGCCAGCCTCTAAAAACCATCTATTTAATTCACAGCCCTGTGAGTACCAGTGGGAAAAGCAGAGCTGCTCCATCAGGATGGCTGTAGGTGATGTCTGTATCAAAGGGCAGTGGCAGGGCAGCGGCAGCCCGTTTCCGTGGCATCATTTTCCAACCTAACGCACCCAGCAGCTGCTCTGAGCACTGTTTGATCCCAGAAAATCATTGCCCACCTCCACACTGAGTGGGAAACTGTTGAGTAACCCTGTCCTTCCTGTCCTCACCATCAGCTCTATCTCTCCTTGATTAAATACATCCCCAGGACTGAAACGTGCTGGGTTCCCTTGGAAGTGTGATGGGGGGAGGAGGGATTTCTTCCTTCCCTAAACTTCAAAAATTCCAGTAGCAGAATTTTATCAGCAGCTGCTGAACATGCTGAGAGCATCCTCTCAGGAGAGCCACAGCAAATACAGGCTGTAGACACGGCTCCAGTGGATCCAGCCCGCACACTGGGTGATGCTGAGGACCAGAGCTGGAAGGAAACCATGAGGACAGACTTATGCTGCTGCTCGAGGTCCGCGGTGTCCTCACCAGGAGCGAGTCTGCGCTCATCTCTCTAAGTGGTTTGATTTTATTTATGTGCTGGCGCATTTATAATGCAGGAGGATTCTTGGCATAACCCCAGGAAGGAGCCGACGTTCTGCTTTTTACTCTGTCTCCAGCCAAGGACTTTGAATCATCTTTCTGGCGTGGTGGGGTTCATAAAATATGGAACGCTCCAGCGTCTTGCGGCCACGTTTGCTCCTCCTAAAGCAGAAAGCCGGATGAGAGCTGACTCTCAAAAGCTTTGCCAGGACTCAGAATAGCTGAGAAAATATGCCTAATTGGAGACTTCAGAAGAAGCTGGAGTTTATATACTGCTGCTGCATCCCGGGGAGGCTGCTGATGCTGAGAACTGGGTCAGTTTGAGTAGATGAAGGCAAAGCGGCACATGGCACCGCACCATAACGCCCGTACACCTCCAGCACCACGTTTCTGGTTAACCAAACCCAGTCAGACTGCACACTGAGCTCACCAGCGCCGTGTGCGTGGGCAGGGTGAGGATGTTACATGGCTGTTGGAGTCATTTCTTACCTAACGAGATCACTCATTTCATCATTCTGTGCCAGAATGGGGTTCCTCTCCCCGCAGAGGCAGGGGGTGCTGGCTTCACCCCACGGGGCGCCCCGCTTCTCGGGTTAGCGCCGGAGCCTGACGGGGAGGGAGGTGTGAGAAGATGAAAGGACATGGGCCCCTTCCCTCCTGCTGCCAAACTCCCACACCAGTGGGTACCACGAGCCCCACGTGTCTCATACCTGGCTCTCCCCATCCTTCTGCTCCCCGCTGCACTTTGGCTTATCTCCCATCTGAAAACCTTCAGGTGCAGCACTGGAAATGTTGATGCGAAGCTTCCCATGGGGAGAGGATGCAAAATACCCCGAATTTCAGAGGGGGTTTCACTCCCACAGCATCAAACTGCACAGGGCGACCTGGAGAGGGAAAAGGAGCAGATCCGTGGGTTTCAGAGTGGGGTGTTCCCTGCAGTCCCAAGTACTCGAGCTCGGCACATGTTATTTTGGGGTGCTGGAGCAGTAACCCACCACCTCGGGCACAGCCCTGGGCGACGGGTGCTGCCGTGGCTCACCCACCAAGGCTGGGAGCTGCTTCTCCTCCCCTGCTCAGGAGCTGGGTGATGTTTCATTGTGCTGGCTGGAGGAAATAAAATATTCACCCCACTATGTTTTTTGGGGGGTTTAGGGGGTTTTTTGCCTTTCTGGAAAGCCGCCTGGCTGAGATTTCCCAGGAAATAACCTGTTTAAGTGAAGGGCAGGAGATGGTGCTGCCCGAGCCTTGCCCTTCACAGCCAGCGTGCCCGTGCTGGGGATTTATGTCCCAAAGGGGGGTAACAGGATGGGCAAGCTGTTCGTAGCTGAGCTTGGGTGCTGCAGGGCATCTCTCCCATCGCAGGGTCCAGTGCCTGGAGACGGTGGTCGTGGGAGTCGAGCAGGCAAGCGGTCGCCCTGCTTCAGCTGGAGGGGGAAACTTCCATGAGGCTTTGGATCCCTTTCTGGAATTTCATGTGACGTGGGATAATTGCCTCCACTTTGTATTGAGATCTGATTGCCCAGGGATGGAGGAGAGGGAAGGATTGAGGAGAGGGAGGGATGGAGGACAGGGGATGTTAGGGAGCAGCGCACAGTGTGCTCACAAAATGATGGCACAAAACCACTTTTTGGGGCTTTCCCACTATAAATTTGGAGCTTTGGGGTGCAGACCCCATGGCAGTGAGGCTGTATGGCTGGGACCTGCCCTCTGCTAACCTGCTTTTTAGCTGCTTAGGTGTTTTACTGAAGCCTTGCTGCCACCCCAAGCTCCTGACAAAGGAAAACAGTCCTGGAGAAAGGAGGAGCATCCCCTGGGTATCCTTCTTTCCCCAGAAACCCAGGAACCAAACCATTTTCCTAGGAGACAGAAACGTTTTACAGCTTGCTGCCTTTCCAGAAAGCTCTCTCTGGCTAGTGAGGATGGATGCACGGATACCCCAATTACTAATTAAATGAAAACCAAAGTGCAGCTGATCCGTGCTGCTCGGAGACCGCCTGACCTCGCGTTCAAGTAGGAATAAAAGCATTTTAAGAATGAGAGCCAGACTTTTAATGGACTGGGGAGGGTTACACCTCAGCTAGAGAGTAAGGGAAATACCTGGTTCTACCACAGATGCATCACGAGGAGCCCATCAGCATCGTGGCAGCTACAGAAAGTGGCTTTTATGGTCCAGCCATGAGTAAAAGGAACCATCTCGGCGCATCGGCCGGACGCCAGCAGTATTAATAGCTGACTTTGCTTTTGCTTTGCTGTGTGCCATTGGCCATACGTAAGGCTTTTCAGTGGGAATATGCAGATATTGACAAATCTTGTTTCTCATTAAAAGGGTAAAAAAAAAATAGAGTTGCTGACGCAAGTCGCTACATGGTGGTGTAATATCTGGTACCGTCTGGTTCCCAAAACGGAAGGCGAGCAGCTCTGTGGTTTGCACTGGTAAATAGATGTCGGTGTGAGCTGCAGAGGGAAAAAACATGACACGTGGGCAGGTTGGAGCCAGAAAAGACAGAAAGGCACTTTTTAAGTGGAGCGGAATGACGTGGGATTGCAGGCTGCACCCCCGTCCTCATACACAAAAATCACCTTTGAGAAGTCACTGCTTCCAGCTCCTGAGGGGACTTGCCTGAACCCCAAGGTATAGAGCCGTGGTAGAAATATGACGTAACCATTTGCTGGTCTTGAAGGCTGAAAAAAGAATAAATTCAGTGTATTGAGTGTCACTTGGCTGCTGGTAATTTAAAAAACCCACCCAGCAAGCAAGGACCTGCCAGAGCTTCAGCTCCACTGACCTTTCCTGGCATTAAAACACCTGGAGGACTTGTTCTGACCTTCCACTATGGAAATGTGCCTTTTGATGCTGACTTGGGATCTCCTTTATCCATGCCTGACTTCTCTGTAGTCTCTCTTCCCCATCGCTTTGATCCACCTTCATGTCTCACCTCCACCAAGCCTCCCCCCTGCCCCGGCACGGGATCGCTCGCCAACGCCAAACCCTCCCTCTCAGAAAAGTAACAGTTTGAGAAAACATCCTGTTTGTCTCGTGCTTTCGCTGTGTGAGACCTCGGGGAGGGTTTCACGAGGCACATTTCTGCAGCCCCGTTGTGGTTTCGGATGTTGTCATCTCCCTTCGGCGCGCGGGTGAGTAATGCGGTATGCGCTGAGCGAGCGGCACGCTACCTACCACGCGCCTTCACCCCCGGCCCATCCAGCTGCACCTGAGTTATGAGCATCCAAAACCAGGTGCCAGTTTATCACCTCGCCCTGGGCTTGTTGGTGTGGGTAACCAAAGCCGTGGGATGAGGAGAGCTGCCGGGCTGCAAGGGAATGCTGGTTGGAGAGGGATTTCCTTCATGTGCTCCAGCCATGTGGGGAGGCAATGAGGATGTTAAATTATTTGTGCTGGGGAGCAGGGCTGGTAAATCATCACTTTTAACCACCTGTAGCTACGAGCTGGGGTGTTTGAGTGAGATGGGGAGAGGCATTTTCTCCCTCTGACACCAGAGCAAAGAAGGATGGAGTGCAACATGGAGTCACAGGGGTGATGCTGCTGGAATCACCCCAGTCTTACTGACTGCACCCCAGTCTTACTTCGGGAGATTTATGCTCCAAGGGTGTAAATCTTTTCTGGAAGTGGGACCTGGCACTTTGAAGCTTTGGAGGGGCAGCAGGAGAGTGGAGAAGACGAAGCGCGGCAGCGTGCCACAGCCCACGGGCGCTGAGCTCTCCCTGCTATCCAGCTGGATTACCAGCACATGACACCCTCCATGCTGTGGGTCCCCAGGGCCCCCCCAAAGCAGGGGTCATGCTTTGGTTCATGGTGTAGCCCCACGGCTCTCATGACACGGTGCTTTGCTGCTCGTGCAGAGCTGAGAGGTTACAGCCATGGCAAAGGCCCACGAGGTTTCGGTGCAGGTTTCACAGCTTTGTCTCCCCATAAGCTACTGTGGGGTTAATTTTTGGGGTGAGAACAGTAGCTTTTCCTCTCAGCCCAAACATCCCCTATATCATTGTCCTGCAAGTTGTGGAACCCCGCGAGTGGCTGGAGGAGATATACCTCCCCACCCCACCCTGCCGAGCAAGCCACTGGCAAGGGCCATGTGCTTTAGGCTCTTGTGTGAGGGCACTTATCCATCCCAAAGCTGGCACCTCAGATACAGAAGGGTTTGTTACCTATGCTACCTCCAGGGTCATTTTAGACCCTGCTCAGTTTTTCTCACCTCGGTGCCGCCCAGTAGCAGCGAGCGCCGCAGCCCAGAGTGATCCAGCGGTGCCTGGAAAGCTGCATCAACCCCCCCCAAACCCTCTGTATTGTTTGTCCCCTCGGCTGGTGTTAGGAAGCAGAGCCTGGAGCTGCTTCTTTCAGCTTTCCAGAAAGAGAAAAAAACCCCAAACACCCCAAAAAACCATAGTGGGGTGAATGTAGTATTTCCCTCAGCTGGCACAACGAAACATTTCCAGGCTCCTGAGCAGGGGCAGGGAAGTGGCTCCCAGCCTTGGAGCCTTGTTAGTTGGGCTTTTCCCATTGCTGCAGCCTGTATCCAGATGAGACCACAGCTCCAGCTTCTGTGTCACGAGTTTGTCAGTACTCTCCACCCTACTCCTAATTCCTCCCAACATCTTGTGTGCAGCTGCATGCTCGAGTGAAGCCTAACCAAGAGTCCACAGCCATGCCTGCCTTTCCAGAGAGAGGCCTTGATCCATAAACTCTAGAAAGACTTGATCATCTCAAAACATACATCCCCTTGGGTTTATTACTGCTGAGCCCTCATTTCGCTCTGTGTTGCACACTTAGCCTCCTTCAGATCCCTCTGGTTTGCTGTGGTGAAAATGAGGCAGACATACACTTGGGTTTTCCATCTTCCACCCACATTTTGCTTCCTAAGAAGAACTCATTCCCCGCTCCATGACTGCGTTGGCTGTGTCAGGCAGGCAGCACCTCATTTGAAGTCCTGGAAAAATCTGTATAAACATCCTGTTCTCCATCTCCACAGCCCCATTAGCGATGGAGCTGCATCCATGGGGTGCCCAGGCTGCAGTTGGGTACCACTATCCCTGGGCATGGCATGTCCAGCTCTCCACAGGGCCCACAGCTTCAAATGGGGAATATCTCCTTGAGGAGTGCTGAGCCATGTTCCCAGCCCTGTTGTGGCTCCTCACAAGACATTCCAGGTTTCTTCTTGTGTGTGACATTTATCCAATGATGCATCCATTTAACTTTCCAGCTTTACATCACTGGGCTACCTCTGATCTTTCCCCACTCTGGTCCCTTCACCGTTGTGCCCCCCACCACTCACAGCCAACAGAGATGCTTCTGGACTACCCACAGTGCTGACACGCATCCATGGCTGCTTACATGCTACTTGGCTTGCCTTTTCCCTGAGGTCCTCAATTAGATGCTCAGTCAAAACTCTAATATTCCACGGGCCAGCGATCTGCTTCCACTTGGAGTCATCTCCTCTCCACTGGTTTCCCTTTTGCCAGCGTTTACCCCAGGGTGTCCGATCTGCTCACGATGCTCTCCCTCTGGGATGTGGTTCTCCGCATCCACCACGATGCTGGTGGCATCTCACACACCCGCTGCTCACACACACAGCTGTCGCCTCCTCCAGATGAGGGACACCAGCTGGTAAAGGCCACTTGTGGGCTACAAAGGTCTGGAGCCGAGGAAGGAAGAGGAATCACTCAGTCCTGAGCTCAGCCCTGAAATCTGAGGAGCAAGGAGAACCTCCTGCTCCTGGTGTTTGTTATACACAGCAATAATTATCATGTGGTTTATTACATCATGTGGTTCCCTGGCAGGGCTGGAGCAGCGCTGGGGTCGATCCTGACTTCCCCTTGTGTTTTCCAAGGAGTTTCATCCCTGGATGCTGGGTGCTGGGGTTTCTTCCCCAACAGAGTCTCACCCGGCGCTCGTGTCTCATCGTCCCTTCGAATGGAATTGTCGTTAGAAATGAGTAATTTCATTTCCCAGGAGATGCCTGGTGGCAGCAGCATCCATCATTTTATCCTAATGGACTTCCCTTGGTGGGCAGGATACGTTGGGACTTGGGACAGAGCCAACGCTGTGTCAGATGGGGCTGGGCTTGGGCAGAGCTGGGCTTGGGACCTCCAGTTCCTGAGCACCGAGATCTGGGAGGTGGTCTCCCAAACACACATCATAGGATCAGAGAATCATCAAGGTTGGAAAAGACCTTCAAGATCATCAAATCCAACCATCAGCCCTGCACCACCGTAACATCTAAACCATCTCCCAAAGCGCCTCATCTACCCATGGTTTTGAACAGCTCCAGGAATGGTGACTCCACCACCTCCCCAGGCAGCCTGGGCCAACGCTTCAACACTCTTTCAGTGACGAATTTTTTCCTGATATCCAATCTGAACCTCCTGAGCACAACTTGAGACCACTTCCTCTTGTCCTATCACTTGTCACTAGGGAGAAGAGGCCAACACCCATGTGGGAGACAGCAGAAGTGTCTCAGAAGCCTGTTGAGGACTTGCTAGAATAGAGGCTGATTTATGGAGCGAATTCTCCTATTTACTATCTCCTCCTTAGTACTACTCTCCCTACTTACTGCTCCCTGTAGTAAGGGTCAACCCGGTGACAGCTCCAGAGGCTCCTGGCCATCCCGCTGTCCAACCTGCAGGGCACAGCTCTCCCACTGAAGACTCAGCACCTCCATGGGATGCTGGGCTGCAGTAAGTACAAGGTGGATGAAAGGAAAAGGATGAGGGCAAGGATCTTCTCCAGGCACCAAAACCCTTCCAACTGCCTTCTGAGCACGTAGCGTGCGGGCAGTAGTTGCCTGTTGAGCCAAGGGGAGAGCTTGGATGCTGCTCTTGATAAGAAACTGGGTTTGAGTCAGTGCAGGATCCTTGAATCAAATAGATCTCCAGGATGGAAGGAGAGGCTGGTGGTTGGATTACCATGGTGGTTAAAAGACAGATCTTGAAAGTTGGAGAATTTGGGGTTAGCTCTTAATTCTGGTGCTATTCTCTGTGACCTTGGGCATGTCACTCAGGTCTCTGCAGAACAGTCTGAAACACATTCACCCTTAAGTCTTCAAGTGACAAGATCTTCCACCTGCATTACGAAGCCCTGTTGGTCCTTTGAATTGTCAGAAGGCCAGAAGCTCATTCATGCATAATTAGTAACCTCCTAAGTGTTCTTTAAATAGCACAACCCACTGCAATCCTTCAGGAGAAGATGTGTGTTCCCAAGCTTGAAATTCAGCAGTGCAAATTTCTGCCACCTGAATTTCCCCTTAAGGACCTTTCCCTGACCGAATCACCTTGTGGGGACGGAGCGGTGGAAGAGCAAAGTACTGTGGTGGGACAGGTTGGGCCACTTCCATCAGACTCTTCCTTTGGGATCTACGTTCTGCAGGGCCATGGGGAAGCATCTCCCCAGCTGTCATGCTTGGTGAATCCTTGTGGTAGCTGTGTGATTTGGAAGGTCTTTCGGTCCGGTGTCTTGGCTGATGCAGGCAGCTGGTCCCTCCCTTTCGGTCAGTGAATAACCCATCTTACTCCAGGGCAGCCAGCAGCTGTCATCTCCCCTTTTCACTGCTGCACCAACAACTGTGATGCTGATGTGACTGATGGGCTGGAAACCAAACTGACGTTTCCTCCAACCTCTCCCTTGTTGGCGATTGACCAAGAGCAGGAGCAGCATCCAAGAGACTCGAGGTCCCAGCAGGTCAGGCTGCTTGTGGAGCTGGTGGCAGGGTGTGGCGCCGTGTTGCCTAGCAGGGAAAGCCAAGGATGGGTTTGTCATCCTTGCGTGGACTTGCAAAGGCAGGCTGCTCTTTGGATGACATTTAAGAGCTGTCCTGCTCCCACAGGAAAAGATTTGGAGGCTGAAACCTCTTCTCATGTAAAGAAAAGCAATGTATGATCCAGAGTGGGTGAGTACTGTGGTGTGGGACCTGGAGAACATGGTGGGGGAAGTGAAGCCCTTCTTTAATGGCATTGTTACATGGGGCAAAGATCTGAGCATCTTCTCCAGATCCCACTATCTCAGGACAATGTTAGCTTTGCCTAGACCTGGAGTTAGTTGATTCTTCTCCTTCCAACAGGAGCTGGGACCTAGAGACATTTAGATTCTTGCAGAAGGTCCCACACCTGCAGTGCTCAAAGTACATCAAGGGACTTGAGGTACTTGAGCACAGAAAGTTCCACACCAATATGTGGAAGAACTTTTCCCAAGTGAGGGTGAGGGAGCCTTGGGACAGGCTGCCCAGGGGGTGTGGAGTCTCCTTCTCTGGAGAGGTTCCAGCCCCGTCTGGACACCGACCTGTGCTCCCTGTCCTAGGGACCCTGCTTTGGCAGGGGGTTGGACCCCATGGGCTCTGGAGGTCCCTTCCAACCTCTACAATTCTGTCATTCTGTGACCTTTTGGTTTCCAGGCCTGGCTCCTGCTTGTGGTCAAAATTCAGGTTAACATCATTCCTCTCCCCTGGTTTGGGCTGCTTATGTCAAGTGTTTGACATCTTCTTGCCTGCAATTTGATGGGGGCTGTGGCCAAGGAGCAGGGACGTCATTAGCACTTATCCTCATTGAGATGCTTGATGCTAAACCTGCTCTCCAGGCACGTGATGGCAGGAATCTCCCAGAGCCTCGTTCTGCTAAGACACGGTAAAAATAGCAGACTAAGCAGGGATTTCAGCCTCGGCTCGCTGAGACGGGTAAATAAGTATTAAATACCTGGGACAACGTGAGGGCTTTGCGTGCTGCTGCCCTGCCAGTGCCTCCCCAGCCAAGCAACCAGCCAAACAACCAACCAGCCAACCAACCAACCAACCAACCAGCCAACCAACCAACCAGCCAAACAACCAACTAGCCAACCAGCCAACCAACCAACCAGCCAAACAACCAACCAGCCAACCAGCCAACCAACCAGCCAACCAACCAGCCAACCAACCAACCAACCAGCCAACCAACCAGCCAACCAACCAGCCAACCAACCAGCCAACCAGCCAACCAACCAGCCAACCAACCAGCCAACCAACCAACCAACCAACCTGATATTGACCCATAGGGAAACGTCTTCATTACTTCAGAGCAGCGTGAAAATGCAGTTTATGGGATGTGACATGCCTGGAATGGGCTTCACAAAACAACAACACAACTTGTGCCGTGTGAAGGGCTTACGCTGTGTCCATGAAAAGACCCTACCAGCTCGAGCAAGGCAGGACCTCGGTGTGTTCAGAGCACTGAGGGTGGTGGTGGAGTTGATGCCACCGAGTCTTTAAATCACTCTATTATGCAGAAAAATGCTGGAAATTCAGGAATTTGAGGTGTGGGTGAGGTCATGGGAGAGATTTCCCAAAGACCAATCCCTGCCTGGCTCTTCCCACAGTTTACAGCACACAGGAAGGTACTTGTGGTGCAGGATGTGGCTCTTGTGGCTGTAAGTGAAGGGGAACATCCTTGCTGCCATCCCTGACCCTGTCCTGGGCGGCCTGAGATGGACAGAAGGACAGCCATCGCCGTGCTGTCCCGGTGTCCCTGCTGGCAGTGACCTGAGCAGCCAAGGGAAAACCCACTCGGGTGCCAGGAGCTCCCAGGTTCACTCCTGGGAGTCACATTTGGCACCAAAGCTGGGCTGGAGGGTCACAATCCCAGGGGAAGGTTTGCGGGGACGGGTCTGTCCCTGTGCCCGTGCCCAGCCGGCTGCTGCCTTGGTTCAGGGCGCTCCGACCTCAGGAGGCTTCACAGTTTGTCTGTCTGTCTGTCTGTCCATCCGTCTGTCTGTCTGCCTGTCTGTCTGCCTGTCTGTCTGTCTTTCTGTCCGGCCTTTCTGTCTGTCCATCCATCTGTCTGCCTGGCCATCCGTCTGTCTGTCTGTCTGTCTGTCCACCTTTCTGTCTGTCCATCTGTTTGTCCATCTGTCTGTCCATCCGTCTGTCCATCCGTCCGTCTGTCTGTCTGGAGAGGGACTTTAAAGGAACCCCAGCCAGCCCTACCTGTGATTCTCACAGCTCTTCCACTCTGCTTTCAGCCTCTGAGCTCAGGACAAATGACGTCATCACCACCAGTCTAATTATAGAGCTGGGAGCGAGGTCACCCAGCGAGCATGTGGCCACCCAGGGCCACAGACCCCAGCTCTTCCTCACCCCCCCACCCCCTGCTCCAGCTGCAAAGTCCCTGGGTGCACATCTCCCTGCGGGCAGGGAGCTCAGCCGAGCCCGAAAGCTGAGCTTAGACCTAAGGCTTGGCTTAACACAGCTTCCTGACCCACCACCGCCTTTCCCTGCCGCGAGCTGGGCACCGCTGCCGAGCGCATCCCATCCCTCCCACCTGACTCTTCTCCCCTCTTCCCTTCCCAGGGAGAAACGCGCCCTGCAAGTCAGCGTCACCAACCCGGTGCAGTGCAGCCTGCACGGGCGGAAATGCACCGTCTCCGTGGAAACCAAGATTAACCAATCCCAACCGGATTTCACCAAGCATCGGTCCGGGTTCATCCTCTGCGTACCAGGGAATTAGCAGCCCCCTCCGAGCCCGGAGAGAGCAGAGGATGAAGGATGGACTGGAGGCTTTGATGGTCCTCCCTGTGCCTTGGACTTTGGGGGGGTGGTGGTGAAGTTAGGAGATGCTCAGCTGTGACTTGGGTCACACGCCTAAAAAGATCTCTAAAGCCAGAGCTTTAGCAAACCCAAATTCAGGAGAGGATTTTACTACCACATGCAACGAGGGCTTAAAATAGCCAGTGACCTGTATCCATCCTATGAAACAGGCTGGACTAGCAGGAAAGCTCCTGAATTAGTCCCCAAAACCGCATTTATAGGTACTTCCACCCTTTCCCCCCTTCCCCACGTTGATTCTCAGCCCCTCTCCTCTGTTCCCCCTGCGTTTCCTTTTTTGTCTGTCTCTTTTTTTGGCAATATTACGCAGCCTCCACTGGAGGAACCAAAGATACCCGGCTCAGGGAGTCTGGCTCCCTAAGACCAAATCCTGCAGGAACCAGAGCCAGGTTTGGAAAGGAGGGCTGGCTTCCCACGCCGGGGGGAGATGCTCCGTGCTCTTCCAGCTCTCCAGCACACACAGAGTTGGGATGGGACATGGATACGCACCTCCAGACTCATTGCTTTGCTGCCCTGGAGCCCATTAACCCATCAACTCTTGGTTGGAGACAGCCCCACCAGCAGAAAGGAGAGCAAGATTTGGGGGCACGAGGGTTTATTTTTCAATCCTGCATTGCTTCTGCCTTAATTACCCTCTCAGTGACCTTAAAAAAATAATCTGGTGGGTTCCCATCTGATCCAAGTGGCCTTGATGCATTTTTATACGATCCACATGTTGGTCCCAGCGATGAGGTTCGGGGAAACCCGTGGGGCTGGGGCACTGAGGCATCTTTGCTTTGCACTATTTATCTCTAACTCCGAGCACGTCCGTCCGCGCCTGGACCCAGAGCACAAACCCGACTGCAGCCACCCAGGCTGGACCCTTCGGAGCCTTTCCCTGGGTCTTCCCACCTGTGGGTGTTGGGTGTTTGGGGTGTCGTGCCTGCTCCATCCTGGTTCCAGTGGCACCCGTGTCTGCCCAGCTCAGATAACCCCAGCTCGGTGTTCAGGGCTGTGGGTACTCACAAGCTTTTCCTTTCCACTGTGCCGGGCTGCTGTGGTGGTTCTGGAGCAGCAGTGGCCACGTGAGGCTGTCGGGGTCCTGAGTACCCAGTCCTGGCACTGCGGGTCAGGTCAGGATTTCCAGCCCCTAGGACATGGGGTGATGGGGGGCGGTCTGTGGGTCACCCCACATCAGGGGTCTGGCACCAGCCATTTAATTGAGCGTTTTAGGAACGATGAAGCCTGGAAGAGCCTCGTCACCTAACGACTGGCTAATGAACAGCTTCCCAGGGCCACCCATGGATGGACGGGGGAGCAGGGACAGGTCTCTGCAGCGATTCTACCGACCATGGGGTACCTTGAGCTGGGAAAGCTCTTGCTCTGTACCAACCTGGGACCCTTAACCCCTCTGTGCACTCTGCCGGGGGGCCCCACGCCACGGTCCTTCCACTCACGTGGCCCCCAGCCTTGGTCCAGCCCCTGCCAGCACCCCAGCATCACATCTCAGCTCCAGGTTGTCCAGTGGGCTCCCTCACTGGAGGGGCTCTGACACCAGCTTCCAGGGGAATAAACACTCACGGACGCTGGTGAACACCCATCACAGAACCATCCAGAGCCCAGACGTGACATCCCACAGCCCCGACTTCACCAAGCACACACAGCTGGGACCACCAAGGACCCTCCACCTCCTCCATTAACCCCAGCATCAGCTCCTCAGGAGGAACAACACCCACACTGACACCATGGGACACCGCAGCTCCAGTGAGAAGCTCCAGGGGAAGAAAAATCCTCATCATTGCCATGCCTTTCGATTTGCACTTCTTGCTTCTCATATCTACTCATCCGGATGCCCCCATCCAGTAATGCTCCCCTGTAGCCAAGGTAGCAGCAGGACTTTTAATTGGCACTTTTAGCCACCATCCCTCTGCACGATGCTCGAACCGAATCGTGGTGGGCAGCGAGAAATCGCAGGCTTAGGAGATTCCTGATACTGAGATGGCAATATTGTACGTGATGAAATGTGTCTTTATAAAGTATATTATCTGTTCCTGCTCTGGTTTTATATATATATAAAAAATATATATAAAAAATTATATATATATATATATATATTCCTGGGGTTTTCCCATAAATTAACTAGTTCCAAATTGAATTTTGATTTTTCCAGCCTGGGGCAATGATGCAATGAACCTTTTTTTTTTTCTTCTCTCTTAAATCTCTGATCTTTTCATGTCTAAAAGAGCAGGAAAAAGCAAAACAAAAAAACCCAAAAAACACCAAACCACAACTTACTCAATGGACCTGGGGGTTTGTTTACATCATTCACTGTAATAAATAAACCCAACGATTAGTTGCATCCCACCATGGCGCTGCCAGTTCCTGCCCGGCGCGGTAGCGCGGGGATGACGCTGCTCACGCCGCACGGATGGAAAGTGGAGTTTCAGCGTCCTGATAACCCCGTTTCCCACCTCTCACGTGCTGGGCAAGGGGGGAGGCCTGATGCTCCTCCTCACCCTGCACCATTCCACCAGCCCCCCCAAGGTGAAGGGGTGACCCCGGCGCTTAAACCCCGCGGCTGCCTTAAACCCCTCTTCTCATCCAAGCAAATCCAGTTTCCCCGCCGCCACGAAGGGGGTGCTGGAGGTGTGGGATGGCAGGAAAGACTCTGGCCACGACCCCTCTGCCGTGTAATGGATGGTCAGTGCATTTTTATTTAATCAGCACAGTACAAAAATAAATAAAAATAAGGGGAGGGGGATTAAATTACAGGCACACTGAGCCCCATGACACAGCCGGTCGGGTTATAAACCACACATACTTACAAACACACTATACACATACATACAAAATGAGACAAATATAAATTAATAACAATACCCACCGATTTGGTCAACAAAGAGATCTACAGAAGAGATTGCACTAAAAAAAAAAAATTAAAAAAACCCAACCCAAACCAAACCCAAAAACCCAAAAACCCAAACGTACGCACACGTGGATCGTTAGCGGGGTCCAATGTACAGCGATGGAGAGCCTCGGGTGACCAAGGGAAAGCTCGTCAAAGAAAAAGAAATGGCACATTATTTCTCCCTCTCATCTGCGGGTTTAACACCCAACGGGACCAGAACTAAACTAGAAGAGGAAAAAAAAAAATAAAAACCAAAAAATACAACCCAAAAAAAAAAAAAAACAAACCAAACTTATCAGTCACCAGGCCTGATAAGGGAACAAACACCAGCTCAAGGCTGCGGTGTCGGGGTGGTGTCGGGGGTCTTTGTGCACGGGTGTCATTTTTACAGCCATCGATCGTCTTGGGAAGGGTTTGGTTTTTTTTTTCTCTTTTCTTTCTATTATTGTTTTTTTTCCTTTTTTTTTTGTTGGTTTTTTTGGGGTTTTTTTGTTGTTTTTTTTTTTTTGAAGACACAAAACGCTCCCGTTCGCATGCGCAATACCACTGGAAAAGCAACAATGAAAGAATAAAGGGGGGATATTTTTTTTTCTTGGGGTGTTTTTCCTTTCCCCCCCCCCCCCCTTAGGTTAGGGGGTTGGTTTTTTTTTTCCTTCTTTTTGATTTTTTTTTTGTGGTTTTTTTTCTGTTTTGTTTGTTCTAAAAGTATCCGTATAGCAGCATGTAGGTTCCTTCCTTGCTTGCACACACTCAAGTAGATCCTTTACACAATACTCATGATCAGTGCACGATGGGAACAAGACATTTCACATTGATGTCATGGTACAGTAGCGGTTATTTCCCTCAGCCCAGACCCGCTCGGGGAAGTCGAGTCTCTTCAAAGAAAATAAATAAAGGAGGAGGGAGGGAAGGAGGGATGGAGGGTGGGAAGGAGGAGGCGGGGGGAAAGGGAAGGGGGGGCAGCGAGGGTCCCCGGGCCGTGCCCGTGTCTCTGTCCTGTTACCGGCTGCTCCGGCGCCGGTAAGTCACGGTCGGCCCCCGCTCAGCCGCCTCCGGTGAAGCCTCTAGAGCCGGGGTGGGGGGATGTAGGGATGTTTTCCCGGTGTTTTTCCTTTTTGTGAATTTTTTCCGTTCGTTTTTCCTTCTTTCAACCTCCCCCCGACCTCCCCCACCCCAACCTGGTCTTTGTCTCGGTGATGCGGCGGGGGGTCGAAGGTGAAGGAAGGGTGGGTGCGGCTCGGTTGGGGGGGTTCTCCCCCCCATATCCCCCCCCTCCCCTTTTCACGATTTGCTCAAATCAATCCGGCGGCTCCGCAGCGTCCCCGGGCCCGCAGGATGGGGAGGGGGCGACGGCTGGAAACCGGCGACCCGGGGATGGGGGAACCGGGGTGGGGGGGGCTAGGCTCCGGTCCGGCGGCGGACGACACCCCCCCCAAAACCCCCGCTCCCTCCCTCCCTCCCTCCGCCCGGGGCCGGAGCGGCGGCAGCTCCCGCTTTTCCCCGCCCGGAAAAGCCCCCGGGAACCGGGCCGGGGCGAGCGAAGCGTGTCCGGGCGGGACCGGGAGCGTGTCCGGCGGGGCCGGGAGCATCCCCGGCGGGGCCGGGCGGGCGCTCACCGGTCGAGGCCGATGAGCAGCCGACCCTTCTCCTCGGCGCCGCTTTCCTTCTTGAGGTCGGCGAAGACCTGGGTGAAGTAGTGCGGGTCGGCGTTGACCTGCAGCATCTTGGGGCTCATGAGGTCGATGATGGAGAGGCAGCGGTCCCAGAAGGCCTCCTTACAGCTCTCCACCAGGAAGGGCTTGAGCGGGTAGGAGATCTCGTTGCCCATGTAGGAGTAGGAGAGGTACAGGCAGGTGAGCAGCACTGCCTGCAGTTCGTGGTCGCTGGCCACCTCGGCCGAGATGACATCCCGGCAGAGCATGTAGAGGAAGACCACGTTGGCCGGCGTGATGAAGCCCTGGTCCTGCCAGCCCTGCAGCAGCAGCGAGCGGTCCACGGAGCGCAGCCAGAGCACAGGGTCGGTGGGCGAGAGATGCTTCAGCCGGTAGCACCGGCGGCACAGGAACTCGCCCAGGCAGCGCAGCAGCTCGCTGGTGGACGCCTGCACCACGACCCGGCGCGGGGTGGCGGCGGCGGCGGCGGGCGCGGCCGGAGGAGCCTTCTGCGCCGAGGCGAGGGCGGCGGCGGCGGCGGCGGGGGGCGGCGGGGGGGCGAAGGTGGCGAGGTTGGCGCAGGAGAGCGACTTCTTCAGGTTCTCGTTGTTGAGGTGGGTCACGTTGCTCTGGTAGCCGCCGTTGGGCTGCACCTTCTTGGAGCTCTTCTTCTTGGCGGAGACGGCGGCGATGCGCTTCCAGGGCAGCACCGAGATGAGCGAGTGCCGCTTCAGGCCCTTCTCCTTCGCGTTCTTGCTGTTCTGCACCGCCGTGTAGTGCCCCACCGTGGCCGCCCCCTCCTCGAACAGCGGGGCCTTCCGGTAGCTCGGCGACAGCGACAGCACCGTGCCCATGGCGCCGGCCGACCGGCGGGCCCCGCCGCCCGCCCCGGCCCCGGCCCCGGCCCCGGCCCCCGGCGCGGCCCCGCGCTCGCTGCCCGCTCCGCCGCCGCCGCCGCCGCTCAGCGCTTCGCCCCGCCCCGCCGCCGCGCGCGCTCCCGGCGGCGCAGTGCGCGCGCCCGCCGCCGCCCCGCCCCGCGCCGCCACGTGCGCCCGCCGCGCCGGCGGGAACTGCCCCGCCACGCCCCGCGTGCGGCCCCGGAGGTCCCGGGCGCCGGTACCGGGCGTGGGGGCGCCGGGCCGGGGTGAGCGCGCAGAGACCCCGGCGGGGACCGGGCGGCCCCGGGGAGGTGGGATCGGTTACAGAACGGGCGGGTAAACGCAAACCCGCCGAACTTGGGAACCGCCGGTACCGGGCGCGACCCACGGCCCGGCCCGGGGCAGCCCCGGCGGGGGCTTCGCCCGGCACCGGGCGGCGCTTTGAGGAACGGCCGCGGTGCCCGCGGGACGCCGAGGGGCAGCGCCCGCAGCACCCGTGCCCGCGGGGTGTCCCGGCCCCACCGGGGCCACGCTCCCCCCAGCACCATTATCCCCCTCTCCCCTCCCCAAACTGCCCCGTGCCTGAATTCGGGGCTCCCCGTCCCGCACGGCCGGGGAACAAACCGGCTCCGGCTCCCCCGGAGAAGCAGCCGGAGCCCCCGCGCGTTGCGCGACCTGCAGCGACACTCCAAGGCGGCTCCGCAGCCGCGCAGATCCCGCCGGCACCGGCCGCGCTCGGCTCCGGCGTCCTGCCGCCGGGTTCGGGTGGGCACCTTCGGCCCCGAAAGCCGCCGCTGCACAGCCTGTCCTGTCCCGGCCCTTCCCGGGCACGGGAATCTTCCAAAAACCCCGGAACCTCCCAGCGCCTGAGCACCAAGAGCTGCCCGAGCAGTGGGGGGCAAGGGCTGTCCCCAAAATCTGCTGTCCCGCTGCGCTTTGGGGGGCACCTGCCCGGGAGGAGCCCCTGCACACTGGGGGGGTTAGAAAAGAGGGAAAGTAAAGGGGGAAAAAAAGTCTCACTTCGGGTCAAAGTGATGCTGAAGCTGCTGCTTCCCACAGGGCTGGTGCCGGGCACGGCCAGGCCACGTGTTGGGGCTGCACGGGGGATTTTTGAGTTCATCTTTAATAGAATCAGTCCCCTGAGCTGGGAGGGACCCGTAAGGCCCATCCAGTCCAACTCCTGGCCCCACACAGGCCCAGCCCAGGCAGAGCACGGCACTGAGGGCATCGGCCAGACGCTTCCTGCCCTCAGCCCAGCTCGGGGCTGGGACCCCTTCCCTGGGGAGTCTGTGCCAGCGCCTGACCCCCCTCTCAATACAGAACCTCCTCCTGACACCCAGTCTAACCCTCCCCTGGCACAGCTTCACACTGTCCCCTCAGGTTCTATCCCTGGTCCCCAGAGAGAGGAGAGAGATCAGCACTGCCCCTTCGCTCCCCTGGTCAGGAAGCCACAGACCCCATGAGGTCTCCCCTCAGCCTCCTCCAGGCTGAACAAACCCAGGGCCTTCAGGCTCTCCTCAGAAGCCTTCCCCTCCAGACCCTTCCCCATCTTCAGTGCCTCCTCTGGACACTCTCCAAGAGTTTCCTGTCCCTCTTGTCCTGTGGCACCCAAACCTGCTTTGTCCCCCCACCCGGTGCCAGGGCAGCCGTTTTCTCAGCCCCTGGAGCCCGATGACAGCAGCTTGCCCTGTGGAGCCGATGCAGGACACAACAGTTTGAAATGAAGAGCAGGGATTGAAAACCTGCCTGCACCCATGTGCCCTGATCCCAGCTTGGGAGCAGCTCAGGACCAGCCCACAGTATGGATCTGAGCACAGACCTGCCCCAAAGCCCCCAAGAACCCACACATCATTCGAAGCGCATCCATGCTGGCACAGGAGCTGGGTTTCAAAGTGATGGTGCAAAGGTCTCCTCTTCCTATGGCCTCTCACAAAGAGCTTTAGGGGCTTTTCTGTGCAGGGTCTGAAAGGGATGGTGCAGCCTGAGCAGCTACCGGGAAATCCCTTTGTCCATGAACAGTATTTCAGGGGCTGAAGCAGCAGGATCTGCCCCGGGTGCAGAGCCTGTGTGCTGCGCTGAGCTGTTTGAAGCTGGAGCCAGAAGGGCCTAACACGAGCCCGAGCGTCTGAGCGTGCTTTGGCCCCGATATCAATACTCCTGGAGCTGCAAGGCAGCTGCTGTGACACCCCGGAACGTCCTGGCTTCCCGCAGGCGGTTCCAGTGACTCACGTGCAATTAAACCGCCTCAACCCGGCATCACCAGGGAGCTGCTGCATCACCCTCGCTCAGGGTCGGGTCTCCTCCAGCACAGGGGCTGCTCCACTCAGGATCAGCTCCTGGGTCAGGACCAATTCCGGCCCCTCTGAGGCAACGGCAGGAGCTGGACATGGGTCTTGAGGACACACAGGGCTTCACAGCTGCCTCAGCACCCCCTGTGTGACCTTGCACACACAGCATCCAGCTCCGCTTCCACAAAGGGATTTCCTCCCGTTCCCCTTCGGTTCCACCCTAAATCAGCCCATCGTGTCTGGGTGCAGCATCCCCAGGGAAAACGCAACCACTGCTTTGGGGGCAGAACGGGGAACAGGCCAGGGCTGGGCTGGGCAACACCACACGAGCTCCGCATGGTTCCAGGCCCTGGAACCATTTCCCTGCAGTGCCAGCCACCCTGAGAGCAGGAGTTGAGTCCTTCGTGTCCTCCTGCCACCGAGGCCAGCATCCTCCCCAAGAGACCTGCACTGCCCTGTGTCTGAGGGGGAAATTAAAGGTGTTTTATCACCTCGATTACACCCCAAAACACCTCCTCCAGCCTCAGGAGGAATCAGCACCCAGCACTGAACACAGCGTGAGACGCTAACGCAGCATTGGAATATTTTCAAGAAGTGCAAGAGGTCAGATTAACTCACCTTCCTCCACATTAACGATGCTAATTACTCAGTAGAACTCAGACTTGCTGTGCCAGGAACAGGTCACAACCCACACATCTTTAGTGATGCTGTTTGAAACACAGTCCCTCTCATTCCGTGTCTCAGCTATCACCGAGGGTGGTTCCATAAGCTCTGGGCACACGATACAAACTGCCCTTCCCTCAGCAAAGGGAGAACCTGCCCCCAGCCCCACATCTGCCTCTGCAGTGGAAGACAAGAGCCAGAGTTTTGAAAAAAAAATTCTTTTATTGGAACTCATCTGAACATCAGATATACCTGGTGTTGGTTAGCAAGAACCGTTTGTACATTTGATATTGATGGTGCCAAAAAACCCAAAACAGCGACTGACTGGATGAGATGGGAATTTAGAAAGAAAAAAGGAAGATGTTGGAGAGGTTTAAAGAGTGGACAGAAAGCAGAAAGATCAGCCAGTCTGAGAGTCAGTGTGAAGGCAAAGTATTTCCTGATAAAACAGAACCCTTTTACAAAATATAAACTTTGTACGAAAAAATGTGGCGAGGGAGAGAGAGAGAAAGAAGAAGAGAGAAGAGAGACAGAAGGGAAAGGAAAAATAAAGATGAGCAGGACAGAGCTGCAGAAGCTTACACTGCCCAAATGGCATTGGAACCTAGCTATAACCTCACCATAAAATGAAACATGCTGGATACACCGTGCTTCACCCCCCCTGTGTTATGACTTGGGAACAGGAAGGAGGGAGCTCCCTGACGAGCGCTGCACTAGGGCGTCCCAGCAGGGCCAAGCTGCCTCTCAGCAGATGCCCCAACACAGGAAAAACAGGGGGTTGTAACACTGCAGAGGTGACACCAGCCTGGTCAGCGCCCTGGCAGCAGCTCGCCTCCCCACTCGCCTCCCCGCCAGCCGAGGCTGGGTCCCGCAGGGAGGTGAGCACCGGGGGAACACCCGCTCGGCCTGTTCTTCCTCCCAGTGCGGTGGGGAGGTGGGGGGGGGGAGGGCTAAAAACATTTAAAATCTAAATCTATTTTAAAACAAGAGCATGCAATACAGGCCTCCCAGGGAAACCTGCGCTGTTCCCTTTGTTGGCAACTGGCCGAATGGTCTGGGCAGCGGGCGCAGCCGGGCAGAGGGGCTCTGGCTGCGCAGGGCGGCTCTGGGGAGCGCAGCACAATGACCCTTCTGAAGTGGGTTGCTCGGGGGTGAAAAACCTTCAGGAAAATCATTGTGGAGCTGCTTTCGAGGGGATCCGAAGCCTTTGAGGTCTAAAACCAAACCAGCAGTCTGTACATTTTGGGTCTGGTTGGGGTTTTTTGTTTTGTTGTTCAGTACAAGTGGAATAAACTTGGCTGCTTATACACCGTCAGTAAGTCTCAGATTTCAGAGCAGAGGGAGAGTTGAAACAAACTGGTTTTCGGGTACTTACTGGTAACAGAACTTTGTCTCTGCTTAACTCTGGCATCCCTCAGGAAGTGGAAAGCACATGTTTAGGTAGTGTAAGCCTTTTTCCTTTTATTTAGAATACCCTCTTTGTTTAAACAATATTCCCCCCCCAGATACAAAGTTCGAACCAGTAAAGATATTACATGGAAACTGGAACACGCATCGTATGGAATACAAGATGCACTGGATGAGGAAGTTTAAAAACTTTCCAAGTGAAAAGTAGAACAAAGAAAGAAAGAAAGAAAAGGGGAAAAAAAAAAAAAAGAAAGAAAGAAAAAAAAGTCTCCTAACATTTTCCCAAAGGTTTCACTCTCCTGTCACACACACTCTCCAAATGACAGCTTGCAAATTCAACTCTGCAAAAAGAAAAACAGAGGCAGGTCAATCATGAGGAGAGAAAAGAAACCCTCAAGGACACAAACTGCACCTTGGCCTGGGAGGAGCGCTCAGTCCAGAGCAGCTGGGACCTCTGGCTCCTGCCCCACTCACCTATGTTAGCTTCTTGGCTTTGTTGTAGAGCGAATCCACTACTTTACTCATGTTCTGGATAGTCTCGAGGGCAGCTTCGTAAGTCTTGTCTACGGGGGGTTCGTCGAAGATGATCAGGACGCCCTCGCCTTGGTCAAGGATGCCTGCGGACACAACACCGCGGTTACCAGCGCAACGCTCCCTAGGGCCCATCTTCTGGGGTCTGGGAATTTAGGGGTGTTACCCAGGAAACAGCCAGGATGCTGTGCTGGGTTTGGAAGGGTGTTGTACCAGACTGGCTGCCTGATTTTTGTCCAGACTCAAAAATAAGTGCCCTGGGGAGATGCCTGAAGAGACATCCAGGAGATCCACACACCTGCATTCCCTGAGAGCTTCCTTCCTCCTCAGGGCCCTGGTACCCAGCAGGATGGCTCAGCACAACGCTGAGGCAGGTAAAACTAACCCCATTTTATAACTCAAGCACAGCCAGGTGCTGTATGGGCACTGCAGGATGGGCACTGCAGCTGGGTCCATCACTCCTGAGCTCTCTCTAACCGATACCTGTGTCTCAGCCTGGCTCAGTAATCAAGAGGGTTTCTAACCCCACACTAGGGATGTGTAAACAAGAATGGAGAGGATTCCTCAAGGGCATATTAGAGAAGCGGCATCCTGTGGTCCCACCCTACCCCAAACCAGGCAGTTGTGCCCCCACCCACCCACTGCTCTTGACACAGATTATCCAGGGAAGGTGACCACATACTCCAGGAAGCTCCAAGGCAGAAGAACCCATCTCTGCTAGGTGACCCACCAGCAGGTCTCACAACCCTCCTTGGATGCAGCAGCAGTAAGGACTTAACAGGGCTTCCCAATTTGGGAGAAATTAAGCCTCAAGCTTAACAAAGGCAGATGGGAGGAGTGAAAAGAACAGCCCTCACAACAACAGGCAGAGTGACAATGGAACCCAGTGCTTACTGCTCTCCCAGAGTGCCTGTGAACCTGCCCATCAGCCATCTGAGGCAGAGCACTCTAAGAAGGATGCTCAAGGGGGCAGAGGAGTCAGGACTGAAGGATGCAGAGACTCACCATGAAATTTCTTGTCCAAGATCATCTGTGAGAGTTTCCTTTCTACCTCAGCCTGAAATTGAAGCAGAAAAATGAAAAGTCTCCTGGAACTACATAAAGAAACATGAGTTTTATTACTCTGCACTTGGCAGCCCTGAGGGGATAGAAGCACACCTCCCAAGCAGGGATTTCATCACCAGATGTGATGCCAGGACAGATCTCTCTTTGCTTTGATACGACCATACACTTTAGAAATTAAGCCAGTAGCTCTTAATGAGGAGAGCGCCAGGATGCCCTGCCCTCCTGCCCCCCAAAACACAGAGTGTCTGTCGTCTCACACCGGCATTCCACGTCGGGGGCACGCAGCATTCCAGTTTGGTTCAGCAAATATTGAGTCAGGTGCTGGCCAAGTTTCATTTATGCCAGTCAGTATGGAGCTGACATGCTGCCCAGCTCCACTTCTGCACTCTGGACAGAGGACACATGGACAGAGGGGAGGAGCTGCAGCCACCAGGGAAAGGCCACACAGACAGAGGAGGAGGACAGATGATGTAATGGCCATAAAGGCTGAACTCAATACACATCCAGACCTCTGGCCTCGATGGCAATAGAGGACAAACCACTTTGGGATGCAACTGGCTGGGATCACAGTGGATCTTCCCTAAACTGGATGTGTTTGGGATGATCTGTAGAGCAGTTACTGCAAGAGGCGGTGTGACAAAGGCATCCCTAACAAAATGTCCAAGCAATTAGCTGGATCTTGTATCCTAGGGGGTCTAAAAGATTCCTCTGGGCACACTCACAGGGACTAAATACAGGTCAGTGGGGACAGCTGAGCTGGTCACACTACGAGCTGGCTGCATGCTGCAGTTCCCAAGAGCCTGTGTGTGTCTGGGAGCCACCCCGCCAGGTTGAGCAGCTTAGTTCCAGTGGCAAACGCCACCTGACCTCAATTCCTTCACCCTCCTAAGATGTGCCACCGATTTCCAGTGAAGTTCTTACCTTTGAGAGCTTGATGAGGCTGGATATGTGTTCAATCTAGAAGAGAGACCAACAGAGTTAAGTCAATCTTTAGCTGTACTTTTGACACACGATGTGGAGGTGTTGGGCTCTTCCAAAGAGCAGCTCAGGGTGTGCAAACGCTCTGACCTAGAACCCCCCAGTGCCCTTCTCTGCTCTGCACCCTTCAAATTCCATATCAAATTTTAACAGAAGACAGACTAGAGACCTAAAGCCATTTCACTCTGAGACATACAATGCCATTTCCTCTGCAAGATTACTGCAGCTTTACCCCCAGCCCATCAGAGCCCTCAGAAGCCAAACACTGTTACCTGCAGCGTTAAAAGCATGCCTGCCTCTCAGTGTGCAAAGGGCCACGACCCTGGAGGAGCTCAGTTTTCCAAAGTTCCTCTTAGCCTCCTTATTTTTCAGCTGAACATGAAGAACCCTGAGAAGAGCCAAGTGGCTCCAAGAAGTTTTCTATGTGGGAACAAGTCCCTCACTGCCTGGCAGTGGGGGGACAGAGGTACCAATGTGTCAGTGTGCTTGCTGGAAACATTTACCTGTACTCTGGAGAAAGGTTCGATGACTCTGATCAGATTCTGTTCCAATAAGTTATCGTAGAGCTTGGCCAAGTGAGTGTTTATGATGGGGTCGTCCCTGAGCTCCACCTTATAGTCTGTCAGAGCCTGTGGGAGACACAGTGGGAACAAATAACTCAGGCAGCAACAGGTCTCCTGGTTTGAGGGCCCACTGGGTGTGAAACAGCCTCCCCTCCCTGCCCAGCAACGCATTGATGGGGTTAGGCCAAGCCTCTAGCTCAGGTAAAAAGTTGGGAGGTCACAATGGCCCAGCAGCATTTTAAGCACCATGGAGCATCTTTCATCTTTACACCCCTGTGTTTGCACCCAGAGGACCAGGTGACAGGATTGTTTCCTGTCACAGGAATCCCCCTGTCATCTCTGTGATGGTCTTGCTGGAGCCAGGAAACACTTTAGAAGCTGAGGTCCCAGTGACCAGCAGCAGAAGGACAAGAAACCGCTTCCAAGTTCACTCTCCAAAAAGAGTTTCAAGTGAACTAACACTCCCCAGGCTGCAAAACCCAAACCAGCTGATGACTGTGGGGCACTTATTTCCCCAATGCAGTGTTGCTCTCTCTCAATGTCTTTCTGGTTGCCTGCTGGGGGATGCAGCAGCTTCCAGCCTTCCCAAAACCAGCATTTCTGAACATTTTGTCCCCGATTTTGATCTGTCTCCCAACTCACCTTTTCAAAATCTGCCAGCGATCGGTTCTTACTGGCCTGTGCCACGCATTTTAGTGCTTCTGTCTGCAGAGAAAGGAAACAAGAGCAGGTTATTGGTCTGGATTCCCCTCTCAGTGCTGTCACACCAACTGTGTGGTAGCCTGAGAACGTGCTGAAGCAGCAGGATGGGGACATGCCTTCTGCTCTGAAGCCATGTCAATGTTCCTTCCACACAGCAGAGCAAGAACAGCTGCTAATAAGGCCATGCACAGCAGCTGCTGGACACGGCATGAAATCAGCTCCACGGTGACAAAGACCTCGAGTTTTGCAAGGTTTGGGAGCACCAGCTGCAGCTCCTATCAGGTTGCAGGCTGGGAGCAAGTTTGATGCCATTTTTTAAGGAACAGGCATGTTTTGGCACTGGTTTAATGAACGTGGCTGTTCTCAGCCCTCAAAGCTGTGTCTCACCCCTCCGGCACGCCACGCCGCCGCTGCCGAGCGACAGCAGCATGGCACAAGCCCTACAGATACACTATCACACACAGCATTAGAAAATGATTCTTACTCCCCCACAGCTGCTGAAACAAAGCCCAGACTCAGTCACAACCAAACTACATATTTAAACTGTGGCAGCACGACTGGAACAGTGTCCAAGTGCCCGAGACAAGGACAGTCTGGTGGTCACGGTGCACGAGGTTCAGGCCTCCTCTACCACCTCTCCCACTGAGCTGCTCTCTGAGCTCAGTTTGCAGAGCCACTGTCAGAACCTGTCATCACTGCTGTCTCAGGAGGACAGCACAAGGCAGCAGCTGTGATTCCCTCTATCACACACTGCCCTCATGCTCTGAAAAGGAGCCTCCACCCCAGCTGTTGCTCAGGGGAAGGGGATGAAGCAGGACTGGGGCTGCCCTTTGTGCCCCAGCAGGGATAATGCAGTGATATCCCAGCTCCAGACTCCTTCCTATGAGTGTGTGCTCACTCCTAAATACCCTCCCAGTCCTCTCTGAGGTAGGCAAGTATGAATTCCTGCGTCAAAGTAAACAGTTGGCTGACCAAAGCCACTGAGGGCGTTGGTGTGTGTGCCTGGCTCAAGCCCTGGCACACTTGGCTTTTCGCCCTGTACTTCATACAAGCGTCCCTGGAATTAATACAGGGGCAGCATTCACAGACTGGCCAGTTAACACATCAGAATAAACAGTTATTTAACAACTCCCCAGCTGCTTGGCTTCCACCTTACAGTCATCTAGGTCTCAAGCTGCTCAGCTACACTGCTCTGAATGGATCTTCAGGACTTGCTACCACACAAGTCAAAATTATGAGTAGCTGGGATTGAAATCCATCAGATCCATGACTGCTGAGCAGTCTGGGAGGGTTGAGACACAGGTACCTTACAGCAACAGGCATTCAGCAGTTCACAAAGAAAGCAGGGAGGAGGAGAAGAGAAAATGAAGTAAGCAGGCCAGAGTCAGGTGGTGGAAACCACTGCACTCCCTTGAAGGCACCTGACTTGTTGTAATTACTGCTGGTAGTGTAATCAGTTCTGGATCTCGTTCAGGCCACTCAGAAGCCAAGGGCATTTTGGTATGAAAACTAAAGTATCTAATGAGAAGAGTAACACAGTATTCTCAGAGATAACAGGAAGATAGAAAGGATTAAGAATCTATACCTGTCTTCCTGCATACCGCAGAGCGAGCTTTCCACTCACTAACGCCTGCACATCTTCTGGGCTAGAGAGGGGAGGGAAGGGAAGAGAGCATTTATTCAACACCACAGTCAGCTAAGTGTACCTCAAAAATTACTACAGATCAAACAACAGAGTATCAAAAGCATTGACCAGGTCACAGACAAACAGCCAAGCTTGTCTGCTTGAGTTCTTTCATTAGGTTAGTCTTGTTAAGGGAAGGCCTTTCCCGTTCAGACGCAGGAAGCGCTCTCCACAGAGCCACGTGCCACGTACATGTTCAGCATGATTTTGCACAGCAACATGTATTTCAGCGCAGTGATGGCTTTTGGGTTGTCAATTGAATCATATCCCTCAAATGCCTCGTAAAAATATGAATAGGCTGTTTTCCAGTCCTTCTCTTCTGCTGCATGGATAATACCTGTGGAGAGGAACAAACAGGCGGGCATCAGAGTTAGCGCCCAACGTGGCTGGGAGAGGACAGAACTATCTGGTTGCCCAGAGCTTTATCTGGTACTTCAGTAAAGAGGATCTTTTCCTTCTGTGCCCCCCTCTCCCTTATCTCTAGAAGGACACCCGTGCCCTCTCTTAGGGGAGATGTTAAGACAGGCAAGTTTGGGGCACTCCAGGTAAACGGCTGTAATTTAGGTCAGGGACACTGAGTTACACTAACGTGGTGTGATGATGTGGTGTCTAGGGAGATCATGGACCCTCTGCCAATGGAGGCTGTCAAAAATGGGATGAAAAAATGTGTAATTATAGCTGATCCTGTCTTGGGGCAGCAGACTGGTAGGTATCCAGAGGTCCCACCTCGCATCATTTTCTGATTCACTCAGGAAAGAACAAATATCAGTCAAATGATGCACCACGACGAGTCTGAGACCTCCTCCTGCTCCTGAAGGGCTTTACCTGACTGCATGTCTAATGCTGCTTGCAGCTTGGGTGGACAGTAGATTGCGTTGGCTGTAGTCCGTGCAGAGGTTAAGGCTGCTCTTGCTTTTGGCAGGTTGCTCAGGGCATGGTAAGTCTTACTTTCTAACAGCTGCACTTCCACCAGCAGCGCCTTGTCGTCCATCTTTTTCAATTCCCGAAGAAGCTGGGAGCCTAGCAGCAGGAAAGAGCAAGAACCTTCATAACCAGCTCTGTTACCAACAACCAAGTCTTTCCAGATGACACCCCCTCAGCAGTGCTGGGCACACACAGCCTGTTCTTCCAAGAAGGAACAAAGGAGAGGGAATAATAACAGGTCAGCATCAGTCCATGGGTGGAGAATGAACCAGTTTTGCATTGGAGGTGGAAAAGATTAGGGAGAATACCTGGGTGCATGGACAGCACGCCTCTGCCACCCCACTGTGGGCAGCAGACACCCAGGAGAAAGTCACTGGTGGGTGGTGCTGTTCAGACGGTCACTCTGGTTCCCTTCCCTGTGTGACAGTACAATTTATCGGTCCCATTCAGAGCTCTGAGCAAACCCAGAGCACTGCCTGCTCCTGTGTCATTCCCCCAGGGTGAGACCTGAGGATTTTCAAGCAACTCTTACCAATGCAGGATGAGGAAGGAATGGTTTAAGCCCAGGACATCTACAGATCAGGTTTAGGAGGTACGAGCAGACAGCCTTAGGAATGCCCAGATAAGCTGTCACGTTAAAGCCTTGTGAGGAAAGGTCCAACCTCAGAAGAAACTTCTACCCTTCTTTCTCCCCCTGTGAACTAAAGAACTATGGGCAAGCAGGGATGAGAATCCCGTCCTCACTTGCTGCAAGGAAGCTGCAAACCACAGCTGAAACGGCATAACTCGGTGGAAGAAAACGGCCTCTCCTTAGAAACATCCCATAGAGACTCTCTGCTTGCAGCTATAGACAAAGTGTCCTGGGCAGCCACACAAATGCCAATGCTGACATCTCGACAGAGCTTTCAGAGCAGCTGTCCTGTAGGTACAGACCTTCACAGCCTCCTGAGCTGGCCCATCACCCAAGCAACTGAGTTCAGTAAGCACAGCTTTGGAGCCCAGGCTCTGATCAGTTTAAACCCAGATTCATAGAATCCCAGACTGGTCTGGGTTGGAAGGGACCCCAAGGATCATAGAGCTCCAAGCCCCTGCCACAGGCAGGGCCACCAACCTCCAGGCCTGGAGCTACACAAGGTTGCCCAGGGCCCCATCCAACCTGGCCTTGAACACCTCCTGGGATGGGGCACCCACCCCCTCTCTGGGCAGCCCCTTCCAGCACCTCACTACTCTCTCTGGAAAGAACTTCCCCCTAATATCTCATCTAAACCTTCCTTCCTTTAGCTTTAATCCATTCCCCTTGTCCTGCCATTATCTATCCTTTTAAAAAGCTGATTCCCCTCCTGTTCCTCTGCTCCCTTCAGGGACTGGAAGGCTGCAATGAGGTCCCCCCACAGCCTTCTCTTCTCCAGGCTGACCCAGCCCAGCTCCCTCAGCCTCTCTCCATAGGGAAGCTGCTCCAGTTGATTCAGTACTAATCAAACTAATTCTAACCTGATATGAATCCCATGTATCAGAGCATGTAACTTTATATTCAGATCAGACACCAGTCACCAAGGTGACTCTGGACATGACACATGCTCTGCCATCACACTGTTTGAGAAGGGACAGGTCCCTGGTGAGGAATCACGTCTGTCCCTCAGCCCTGGTCGTACCCACGCGCTGCGCTGGTGGAGCACTCTGCACAAAACCCCTTCAGCAGCTTAAAATTCATCTTACACTGCTGCAGTCATTTGCAAAATGAGCCTTTGTAAAGCACCAGAGGGAGCAGGGCCACGTCAGATGACCAGCTTCGCTCTGCTGTGCTCGGCTTCGCCGCAGATAGGAGAGTTCACATGGTTAATTACCATATCTCAGGTGGTACAGAAGTGAATTTTTAAAGCCTGGTCTAATCACAGCCTCAGAGGTTTGCTGTTTCCTGGCATTATGGCTGTTTTTATAGAGGCTGTACTGGAGCAGACTGAAGAGAGTGGGTTTCTCCCTTCAGCCCCCCTGACCGCAGCAGTGTACTAGGGATGTCCCAGCAGGAGCCAAACCCACTGGCCTTCTCCTGGATACAGCTCCTCCTCACTTCCCATCTTGACACGAACAAATAGATCTCTAAAAGCTGTAGCAAAAGACAGCAGATCTGGTCCAGCACTGAGAAATCAATGCCCAAGTCCTACAAAACTTATCAAACTCATGATGTGGTGTTTCCTTTCCCCGTAGTGGATCCTTTCCCCATCAGCCTCAAGACTGATCTCAAAGCAGAGAGCCACTGCCACCACCTAGTGGGAGACTCACCCAGCTGCAGTGCTTCTTGGTACCTCTTGGTATCGAAGTACAGAGAGACCAGCCTCGCCTGGAGAAGAGAAAAGCAGCAGCTGTGAGGAAAGCCAGAGAGGTACCACTTCGTGTTCCTACCTGCACAGGCGTCATTAAATTACTGTGCTTCATTACAGCACACGGGCCAGTTCTCCAAGGTCTAGTGTCTGCAGGACTGGCTAGATCTACACACTGCATAAACTCCTGCCTGCTCAACAGGAGTCACAGAATCACAAGGTTGGAAAAGACCTTTAAGATCATCAAGTCCAACCATTCTCATCCTGAACTAAACCAGATCCCTAAGTACCTCATCTACCCTTTTTTTGAACACATCCAGGGAAGGTGACTCAGTCCCTCCCTGGGCAGCCTGTTCCAAGCCCTGACAACTCTTTCAGTAAGTCAAGTGCTTTAGCATTGTTGTTACCACTCACTACACATACACAGACCTGGACAACACACTACAAGTTGTCTTTTATAGCTATTCACCTGAGAAAGGGAAGATGTGGATCCCAACCCCCTGTAATAGCAACACAACCTACCTCCAGAGCCTGGCGTAGGAAAGTCCTCTTCTCTGATTTGGCCCATTCAATACACTCTAAACACAGGTCAACCTTAAAGGGAGCAGAAAGAGATTTGTAAAGACTTCTGCTGCCCCTCTTTAAAACAGCAGTATGGTTCAATCATTTCCTACAAAGCAACAAAAATGTAAAGCCTGAATCTCTACCATGTAGTTTAAGAAAATAGATCATTCCTGTCTGGACAGCAGCACTGCTAAACAAGTCAGCTTTACTTTAAAAGGAGCCTGGAGATTTGCCTTCCTTACCAGCACCAACCCCCAACCATCTCTGAACAGCACCTTTAATGTTACCAGGGAGTTTAAAGTCACAGAAGCATTGCACAAAATGATATAGAATAGCTAAATTGTGCTAGATACTTTCATGTTGTATTTGCTGGGTTAACTTCCCACAATTGCAGGAACATTCACAGTATTACACTGCTTATAGCACACCCTGGAAGAGAAAGTAAAGCTCAGAAGGCAAGCCAGGGTTTAGTTTAAGCTTTAGCTGTCACAGAATCACTAGGTTGGAAAAGACCTTTGGGATCAGAGTCCAACATCATCCAGTATTTGGCTTCCAATAACTTTTTCTGACCACCAGGATCTACCCTCCCACACCAGAATACAAAAGTAAAGACCTGGCTTCCAAAGTTAACAGTTACTGCTGAAATCCTAACAGCACTTCTTAGCCAGATGTGTTTTGTTTGAAATAAAACCATCTGGGTACATGAGAACTGAGTCTGTCTTAGGGCAAGGAATGAACTAAGAGATTTTGAGGTCCCTTCCAGCGTGTTTTGCACCATTTTATTCAGCCACAGAGAAAACTCTATTTTCCATTGCTCTAGGAAGGGAGGAAAATGAAGTGCACATGCTTAAGGGACTAAATGTGGGGCCATGCATGTCCTTCAGTGACAGAGGTGTCAGGCTCCACTGCTTACAGCTGAGTCAGGAGCCAGTGAGTAAGTGACACTGGATGTTTTATCTATCACTGCGGAGTAACGAAACCCAAAGGCTTCTCATATTTTAAGACTGCTGAGATTCTCCTGATGAATAAAGCAGTTGTGTTCCACCCCAATCAGCAGAGGGTGTAGATTTAACACTGGTCAGTAATATATGGTAAGTCATTTTGAGGTATGAGGCTCAGGAATGTCACTTCCCCAAATCCTGGGGTCGCAGCCCTTGCTGGAGCAGCTCTGGAGCAGCATGACACTCATCAGCTCCTCATCGCTGCTTATTAAATGGGGACATTTTATGAAAAGCCATTATAGAGTTGCAATTTACTGCACAGTGATAGCTGGAGCATTAGGAGCTGGAGAAATCTCCAATTTCATTGTGTTAGTGGACTCTTGGGAGTCTTCTTGAAAGACGTTACGCCGAGGAAGCAAGCAGCCCTCTGAATGCTGCCGAGGCACTGGCAGCATTGAGGGTTGCTGTGAAGAGCCTCACAGGTTAGGTGTTATAACTCCATAAGGTTTTGGGTTTGGCTTCTGGATATGCTTGGAAGTAAATGCTTTGACTAACTGGGCTCTATTTCCACTGCTGTTACTCTCAAGTTCTTCCCCTCCTCTCACATGCCATGTTTTGGGACTGCATCCAAACATCATCGTTTACACTGTGTTACCTTCAAAAAAACTCTGAGGCCACTTGTTTCCCCCAGCCCCTTTAGAGGGTCCCTTCTCACTTCCACACCCCACCCCACTTGCCTTAATCTCTTCTGTTAAAGAGGGGCAAAAAAATTCCACCCCGAAGAGCGATCAAAGACCATGTGCTGGGTTACCTGAACTAAAGGATGATATTTCCATGCTCATTTGGCTAATGAGAACACCCCCTGCCTCTCAACAAGTCAGAACCTCCTCAGGCTGTAACTTATCACTCATGGTGCAGAGTGGTATGCTTTGTGTGGAGCCTGTTGCTCAGACCCTCCCTGTGTCCTCGCTGCTTCAGTGTGTAGCATAACCCGTGCTGCTGCAGGCCAGCACTGCTTGCAAGTTGCTCCTCAGCATGTGCAAGTTGCTCCAGTCCCTCTCCCATTCCCAAGTAACTCACAAGTCATGTGGACACACACAAAAAATAATAAAAGAAAAAATAACCTTATTCTAGGGAACTAATGGGAACAGCAGAAAGCTGACCTGTGGGCTATCGTAGACTGAATGGGTTTTCTAGAGTAATTTACACCTGGTAGCTGCAAAACTTTCTGCACTCCCACTTCAGGAGTAATTTTCATGCCTCAGAAGTTCTCTGTAGAGTAAGACTGAGCTTTGTCCCCATGCAATGCACCTTCATGTCTCCAAGTGAAAGATGCTGAGTAATGCTCTCACCCTAATCCCACTGACTCCCAAACAGATCTCAAATGCTCCTGGAGCCCCATCCCATCACACACTTCCCCACCTTTCCACCAGAGCAGCTCTAGCACCCCTCACCTCCTGTATCCCCAACCACACTGTGAAATACTGCTCCAAGAGCAACGCCAACCTCAGAAACACACCCAGGGTGAGAGTTACTCCCAACCTGTGGCGGGATGAGGCTCGCAGAAAAACATGGGTATGCCTGAATTATCTCATGGTTTATTAATAGAATATATCCAAATGCATTAAATGAACGTTTCCTGACATGAATAATTCTTCAGTGTGAAGCAAAGTAGGTCAGATAATGGTGTTACAGGCTTTTGAGGAACAGACTACAGCTGAAATTTAGATCTCACCTCCTGTCCCGTCGCTGCCTCCATGTCAAGGAACAGATCGAGCAGGGATCGGACTAAGCGGGCTGCCTTTGCTTTGCTGATGGAGTTCAAGAAGGGCCGAACGTACTTCAGAAGTCCTCCCAGCTCTGTGTACAAGGAAAAGCAGACCATGAAACACACAGCCAGAAGGTTACACCACAGCCAGAGTACCCAACAGGTCTGCACCCAGCTGCCTTCATCGCAGCGGACGTTTTATGAGCAGCCTCTCAGCATCACTTCCAGGGAAAGAGTGATAACCAGCACCTGAAGGGATGCCTGGCAGTAAACACAGCGACTGGCCAGCCTGGCTGTTGGGCTCCAGCCTTACCCACACAGCAAACACCTCCCCTTATTCCAGTTCACCCGATTACAACACCATTTGTAACCAGCTTGCCTCAGGCACGTCTTAAAAACGTAAGCATCTGCTAAATGCTTTGAGATTTTTCTATAAAACAGGCAACTGAGTTTATAGATTAAGTATGTTCTTATTAACTCAGAGTTTGATGTTTTAACCTGCCCTATCCAGCCAGCCCCAGAAGGTCAGATACACCCCATGATGTGTTACACAGTCTTAACGCTGCAACTACCTGCTGTAACTATTTAATCTTGCCTTACCTCTCCAGATCTCTGTTTCTACTAGTCTCCTTACTAGTCTGTAGTAAAGCCAGTCTCAAGCTAACAAAGGAAAAGCCTTTCTTTAGGAAGTCACTAACAATGTTGTTCCTACAGAGCAAAGGAAGGCAGCAGCCAGTGTGACAGCAGGGTCAGGACTCACAGCAGCAGCGAGACCCGTGCTGGGATTGCACAGCACAAGTCACAAGCCTCCTCCTGTGATACACACCGGGCAGGGTGCAGTGATGCCTGTTTACAGTTGGGGGAAGATGACACTTCCAGCAGCCCAGCACCGTGCCAGCGCAGGGTTCAGTGCTGACTCACTAAGCAGAGGGGTTGTACTCCCTGTCACTGCTTCCTTGCCCCAGAGATTTACATCTCACCCCAGCATCAGCTTGATCTCATGCTACCACGCTGACATAACCTGACAGTGAAACACCACCAAAACAAGACCTGTAATGAGCAGTTCAGGAATCCTCTCTATACTATAAACCAAACTGGTATTGGAATCAAAGCTAAAAGACTAATCTAGCTTTATTTTAATTAGTATATGGAGGAGCATCAGCAGAATTTCAGTTTGGGGGGGATTCTGATAAAAACAGTTGAGAACAAAGTTTCTTTCCTATTTCATTTGGCAGTGATGCAATAGAACTGCCAAATGAATGACACTTTAGAAAGGGAGCTCAGCGTGTGTCCCAATCCAAATGCTCCTGGTGATGTACTGACAGTTCCACACACCTGAAAGCACAGTTTTAGAACAAATGGAACCCAGCTCAAGAACACCCCGAGGAGCAGGGCCTGATTGAGGAGCCTGATTGTCCAAACAGCAGCACTGTGATGCTTCCTACAATGACCCACTTGGATTGCACAGGGTGAACAAAACAAGATGCTATGACTGTGTTATCTCTTCCCAAGAATAAATAAGCCATTTTTTTCTAGAACTGAGCTACAGCCACTTTGATACACACGACTGTGCCCACTGAGGGATAGTTTCAATCTGCACCCACCTTTTGCCCAACAAGGAACTGTCATGACTGCCCCACTGCAGACGCTGACTCTGCCCCACACCACCTTTGTTCTGAGGACTACTCAATCCACAGTACCACTCACAGACACAAATCCCAGGCATTTTAATCAAACCCTTTGGTTTCACCCTCAGCAAACCAACCACAGCTGCTGCCAGCACATCAGTGTTGGGCAGTTACTCTTGGGAGTCCCTCCTCTCGATGCAAGCTGAGAAACGTGAGCTCCACATCATCTCCTTGGGCTCAGAAGAGATGCAGCACTAAAGCTGGAGCTGCCCAGAAGCTGGTTCTTGTGCTCACTGGACTGAACACCAGGAACAAGGCTACTTCTCATCAGGTCACAGCACTGAGTCCTCAGCCTCAGTAACTAACAGCTTGCAGGTCTTTCAGCTTACAAGGCAGCAAGACTCCCTCTGAGATCCATCAACTCTGAAGTACCAAGGTGCTCCACACCCTGTGCTGCTGCTTCTCAGAACCAAATGAATCCTGGTTTTAGTGCCCACCACACTCTCCCACACAGGAAGGGAACTTTAAAAGGAAGGAAAGGAAAAAAACCCACACAAAATACACCACAGTACTTATCTTTCCATTGACTTGCTCAACAGTTGCCTGAGAGTTGACTAGAAAGCAGATTCAATCTCAACAGCTCAAAAATATCTGTCAGTTTTGCAAACTACACGTTCAGACACAAAGTTCCCATAGAAATTTCTCTTTCCTACCAAATTGTCAGCTATTTTTAGGATTTACTTTTTAAGCAAATGCAAGGCTCAGTAAAGGGGTGTGAGTGACAGCTCTGGAGAGGTGATGAGCAGCAGCTCTGGAAAATGAGAGCTGTTGCTCATCCCCAAGAGAAAGCACTTCCACAAGCTCACGTGCATGGTACCTAAACTGATCAGAGTTATTCCAGTCCTGTACTTCAGAGTGATGCTGTAAGAACCAAGAACTGCCCTTAAAAAACAGTCACTAACCTACCAGTTCAGTCCCTAATCTCTGCCAAGCAGCTAAAGAGGGTCATTTGTATCATTATTAGTGTTCAACAAAGCATAGTTCACTAGAGGTTAGTCCTCTAAAACCCCAATTCATTTACACTCTTGGCCACTCAGCAGATGCAACTTCCAAACCCCACTGAACTGCAGCTGACTTCTTCCTAAGGCCACAGCTCACAGATCTTTCATCTCTGAGAACTCAGCACCTAAAAGTAGCCCACAAGCCACTGCAACACCTCGGATCTGCCAAAGAAACTCCCTGGTACAACTAAAATATGAGCAGTGAGAGCTACAATGATGAGATTATTTTGTTCAAGCCTGAAAACTCAGTGTCTCTAACTTCCTGGTCCAGTTAAGTGGTGGGGGATTTGCTCCCCTTGGATATGAAGATCGGTGCATCTGCCTGGTGCCAGAATCTTTGGGCACTGCTGTACCTGTGAAGGTGCTGCTGACCCCGACTGCTCGTCCCTCCTGCTTCACCCCAGAAAGCAGGCAGAAAGGGAAGGCGACAGCATCATTCCTGCAGGACCGACCAGCACATCTCTACACTGTGGTATTCCCTTTCCCTGGCTTCACCACAGGTCTCCAGAAAACACAACCCAGAGGGCTCACACCAACCTACACATACACAACTGGCTTCTTAACACCTCCAAATTCATTTTCTTCTATCCAGGATATAGCTGCTCTGCAGTTTAGTGTACCCCTTAATACATTTCAAATACACTTCACATCTGCTCCCTCAGAGACCTGGCTTTGATGAGTTAACACTGTAATTTTCAATTACTCAGCCTTCCCCCTAAAATATCTATCAGTGAGGCACCCTCTGAGAAAACCCTGAAGTTCTTAACACTCATGTCAGGCTTAAACCCAGAACTACCCCAAGCTCTGCAGCGCTAAGGCAGCCACCATGCATCTAACAGCTCTTCTCTCAGGCTTCTCCACACCAGCAGCACATCCCCACATGAACTCTGAGCCTCTTCTGAGGATTTCCCCCTTTTCAGCCCCAACACACGTATCTCTTGGTGCAGGAGCAAAGCCACACTTAGTTATCTCTGCAGAAGCAAACAGGGGAGTGCAAAGGGCACAGCCACCTACACTGGAGTTAACTGACTTGAGGTCCTTTCATGCTTGATTAGAGGAATGGGGACTTGTACAGCCAGCTCCCTTCATCCTGCTCTACACCCTCACTGTAGGAAGAGATGAATCGGGTGCTAGAAGGGCCTATTTTTCTCTGCTGACTACAGAAACAGCCTGCACCAGGGAATCAGAGCAGACATCTGGAGTTAGGTGAGATGAATAGCACCTTTGTTTCCAGCACAGCTCCGAGCTCAAGCAATGTGCTTTGTCACAAGCTCCGTTCAATCGCAAGTCACAGCGGGACCAGCATCCACAATGCTCAAACACACACAGGCGTGGGGAGATCAGTTAAACAACCAACTCAGAGTAGATGTTTACAGAGATGGGGCAGTAGGACACCAAGAGATGTTTCACAACAAACAGAAAACCAGAATCTGGACCAGCCACTCCGTGAGACCTCACGCTGCTTCCCACGAGCCACCCTAACGCTGGGTCTACCGTCCCAGTTGAATTCCAGTTTGATAAATCCTTCCTCCTGGCCTGTTTTCCACACCCACTTTCAGACTGTTCAAAGCACACCGGCTTCATTTCACGCCCTGAATTATTGTTGTGTGGAGTTTGGTAACATCAGGGTTACACCATGGCCAACTGCTGGCCATGCATAGAACACTCACTGTACGTGGTGTATCAGCTCCTAAAACACCTGAGGTTGAAGGGGCTCCAGAAAAGGGAAGCACATTCTCCAGCAAAAGAAACAAAACTAAACTGCCAGGTACAAAATAGCAAACACACTGCCTTGAGCTTTCCAGGAAAGAGAAGACATGAAGAGATTCAACTCAAAAAATCATCGAATACGGAACTTCACCCCATTTCTGCCCTTTCCCACCTTCACAGCAGAAGGTCTGGCAAGTTCTGCTCTTGCAAGGAGCAGGACAAGGATTTTCTGATGTAATGTTTCAGCAGATAAATCAATCAAGGAGAAGCTGCTGGTGAGAGAGGACTTTTAGGGATAACTTTTCTAATTTAAAAGGAGGCTCTGAGGTTATAAAAACAGAGACACTGCTCATCTCACACAGGACAACTTAACAAAACTTCAGTCACTGGTACTGAAATGGCCACAGGTCAAAGGTCACACACTAAACTGCCCAATGCATCAGCAATCTCTTGCAATACTGGGCCAGGTAACATGGGATTAATATTTTATGCTGTTTATCAAGGGTTTTTTCATCTCTGTCCTGCCTCTCTCAGAGCATTTCCTGCCAAAATGTGGTTTTACTCCTATTTCACGAAATAAGAAGGAGAGACTCATTTGTGTGTCCCTTACCCAACCCTTCAGTTACTTATTTCAGGCTCACCTTCTGCCTGGCCAGTCTTGGCCAACAGTGACCCCAGTTCCAGGATGCTCTGCTCTTTGACTTGCACCGCTTCTTCGTCATTTTCCTGGACATCTCGTTTCACTGCAGAAAGAACAGGGAAGTTACCTTTAATGCTATTTCAGAGAGCAGAGGAGCATTACTAGCCAGCTCCTGGAAAGGCACCAAAGAAAAGGAACTTTTCTAAGGGGTAGTAGTGGATTCTGCCTGGTTGGTAAGACTTGGAAAGCAGATTGCCTGGAGGGTTTAAATGCAGAGTTTATAAAACACACTTGATCAATGCTTCACCAAGAGTTTAATCCAGCTGATAAATACAACTTAACTCTTAAGTTGGAGTTGCATGCTCCAGCTTAACCCTCATTTAAGTTCTGAAGCAGTCTCATGAATCACAGAATCACAGGGGTGGAAGAGACCTCCAGAGCTCATTGGGTCCAACCCCCTGCCAAAGCAGGGTCCCTAGGACAGGTCACACAGGTCGGTGTCCAGACGGGGCTGGAATCTCTCCAGAGAAGGAGACTCCACACCCCCTGGGCAGCCTGTCCCAGGGCTCCCTCACCCTCACTGGGGAAAAGTTCTTCCCCATGTTGCTGTGGAACTTCCTATGCTCTGACTTGCAGCCATTGCCCCTTGTCCTGTCCCCACAGACACGGAAAAGGGGCTGGCCATTCCCCCTGCATCCCATCCTTAAGATATTGATAAACATTGATCAGATTCCCCATTAGTCTTCTTTTCTCCAGGCTGAACAGCCCCAGCTCACTCAGCCTTTCCTCATAGGAAGCTTTAGCTAAAGAGCCACCACCACACAACAAACCTCTGCTGTGGCCAAAGCCACGAAGCCAAACAAAACCAGAAATTCAGTGTGATTTCCAGGATTTGGATTTGCTGCTCTGTGTGTGGAGCTGGGACCCTGTGGTTAAAACACAGCAGAGGAACAACATCAGCTCCAGGAGCTGGGGATGTCTGGCCTCTTTGCTCAGGGACTGCTGTGGGAGTCAGTGCTCCTTCCCACGCTGAGCTCTGACAGTCTAATCGTCACTTTGTGTACCAACAGGAGTAACTCTTGCTCTGATTTACGCCGAAGGGCCAAGTGACACACAGCAGAACCAAACCCATGTTTACACAAGGCAGATTTCATAGAGGTTATCCACAAAACAACATGCTTTCTTCCTTGTCACCTGCTACTGCATAAATACCCACCTCCACCGTGCCCTATACAGGTGAGCTTGTCTAACTTCTACACAAACAAAGCCAAAATCTGCTGTCCAGCTTTTCAGAGGGAACCAAAACCCTCCTTCCTGAGCACAGCCTGCAGCCTTCAGGCACCATAATTTAACACACACAGTGTGAAAACCAAGGTAACTTTGCTCACAAGCAGAAAAGTATCACAGCAACACTCTCTGGAGTGCTCCAGAGCTCCAGCAACACGAGCTCTGAGTCCTGACCAGACAGAAAGTTGTAGGCACGTTGACAGGCTTGACAACACCAACTCCTAATTATCCACAGAAACATCAGGGGGGATGAGCGACTTTTCAAGCCCATAAAGGAATTTCAAGGTCCAACACTGACATAGGAAACGCACAGTCAGCGGGGTCACAGCATCTTTTTGGGGAATCTCTGTGCACTGTGAGAATGGAGAACCACTGAGACACACACCGGTCTCTGAGGCACCCTCATCCCGACCCCCTGATAAAGAAGGGTACCCACATTATGCCTGCAGACCACTTCACAGCACCAACAGTTCGTGGGCACCACTAAACATCCAGGACAGCCCAACAAGGTAAGTGCTGCAATCAGCATCTGTCTTCAGGCAAGCAGAAGTTACAACTCCAGGCACAACACACAAAAACTCCTCAAAACTTTCTGCACAGCCCCTCAAAGCCGATCCGGAGGGCAGGGGTGTATCAGGGAGGTGAGAGGAACTACCGGACCCTGCAGCTTCCCATCCTTCAGCACACCAGGCACCCACCGGTGCAGCTCCACTGTGGCACCACAGCCGAGAGGCCTCAGAAGGAAACAGCCGGGACGGGCAGACCCTCCCGACAGGGTGGGACGAGAGAATCAGGCAGAACCCCCCCCGGGGCAGGGGACCGGCCAGGGGATGGGACGGGGCGGGCAGACCCCCCCGGTACTGGGAAAGCCCCCCCCCCCCCCTACTTCCAGGACAGGATCCTGCCGGGACGGGACGACCCCCTAGAGAAGGGATGCGCAGACCCCCTCCCGGGACAGGCAGATCCCCCCGCCGGGCCGGGCCGGGCCGACCCCCTTCCCGCCGCCCGCAACGGTCCCCACACCCGCCGCGCCACGGGCCTTAAGACAAGCAAGCTGACCCGCTGCCGCCTCCGCCCGCAGCCGGGGGAGCCCCGCGCTGACCGGGCGGGAGCAGCCGGCCCGAGCCGCGGGAATCCGCCGCCAGACTCCGGGAGCGGGACTCCGCCGCGGCCGCCCGCTTCATGCCGCCGGCTCCCCGCCGCTCGGCCCCATCCCGCCGGCCCCGGAGTGCGGGTGGAAGACCCGCGTCGGCTGAGCGGGCCGGGCCGGGGCCGGTAGAGCGGGCCCAGGCCTCGCTCCGTCCGGTGAGTCAGCAGCCGGCAACGGCGGCAGACGAGAGGCAGCGGCGGCGGGGGGCGGCCGGGGGCGGGCGGCGGGGCGGGGCCGTGCGGCGGCGCCTCACCTATGGAGTGGAGGATGCCGATGGAGGCCTCGCGGTCGGTGGAGAGCAGGGACTGGGCGCGCTGGAACTCCAGCACCGCCGCCGCCGCCATCTTACCGCTCCCTCGCTCCCTGCTCAGCGCCAGCCTGGAAGCGGCCCCCGTGAGGCCGCGCCTCTTCCGGCCGCGCGGCATGATGGGAGTGGTAGTGCCGGGGCGAGAGGGGGCGTGGTCCGAGGAAGGGGGCGTGGTTATATGGGCGTGGTCTGGGGAAGTGGGCGTGGTTATGGGAAGGGGCGTGGCCTGGGCAGGGGCGCCGGGGCAGCACGTGGCGAGCGGGGCGCGTGAGCCCGGCCCCGGGACCCCCGCGGGGTCTCGCCGCACCCGCAGCCCCGGGGTCCCCCTGTGCCCCCCCCGGCCGCCCTCAGCACAGCCCGAGGAGGGGGCTGACCCCCCCCGCCCGCCTCTCCCCCACCGGCCCGGGCCCCCGCAGGCAGCACCGGGAAGGAGGGGCCCTTGGCGGGGGGGTCTCCCCTCTTCCCCCCCAAATCCCTCCCCCGAGCAGCTCCCAGCAGCTGGGTGCAGGGGGCTGGGGCTCAACCCTGGCTTCAACACAAAGCACACCCCCCACTCCCAAAATATCACTACTGAGCTCCACAAATCCCACCCGCCACCCCCCCAAATCCATCCCCTCCCTGTCCCTGCTCCCCCCCACCCCGTCCCTGCTGCTGTCCCCACCCAGGTGGGACAAACCCCTGCGGACCAACTGCCTTCCCGCTGCTGGAAAAACACGTGATGCTTTGAAGGGTCAATTGGGGAATAAAACCAGTCTTTCCCTCCCACCACCATGTCCCCTCCCACATCCCAGCTGGTGGGAAGGATCCGGCTGCCCCCACTCCTGGGAAATCCCAGCCCGGCACAGCCCCCCCAGGACAGGACGGGCCAGCTGGGGACAGGCTGGGCTTTGGCAGGGGGAGGTGGCACCCAAAGTGGAGACACAGCTGAGCTTTGCACCAGGCTCATGCCCGCGGGGTGGCAGTTGTGGGTGACACACACTGGGGACCACAGCCGGGACCCTGTGATGGGTTGGGAAGTAAATCCTGCCTCGGGCCAGCCGGCAGTGAGCAGAGGTGGGGATTTTTCCTTTTATTTCCTTGAAAACAGGAGCTGGGAAAGTCCAGGACTGGGATGAAGCTGAGGGAAGAGGCCTGGGTCAGCAGCGGTGGCCGGAGCCACTTCTGTGCCAGAGGACAGCGAGGGGTCACTTGGCCCGTGTTTCCTCACTGGGGGGTCAGCGGGGGGTCTGTGTGGCCATTCAACCCTCAGCCCCATCTCCCAGCAGCAGGGGAAGCCCGGCGAGCAGGCAGCTGGGACCGCAATGGTGGGGGTGGGTGCTGAGACCTGACCCGCTGCCCAGCTCATCACACCGATGGCAGCCAGATCCCGCGGCGTGGGACGGCTCCAGCCCCGGGTCCCCACACGCTGCCACTTAGAAACCCCTCAGAAGTGGAGGGATAAGAGGTATCTGGGGGATAAGAACCCCGCTGGGATGGAGGGGGGATTCTCAGGGGCTGCGGCGGAGCTGCTGGCAAAGTGTGGGGGGCTGTGGCTGAGGACCCCCACGTGTGCCACACAGCACCCAGGCCGGCCAGTGAGCCTGTGAACCCCGGTCCTTAAACCAGGCACCCGATCCAATTAACACCCCCCAAACCCAAGCATTGATGGGGTTTTGGACCCCCCCAAAAAAACCTCAACCCAACCCCACGCTGCCCTGAACCCCAGCAGGCGCCAGCGGGCAGCAGAGGGTGGTGCAGGTAAAGGCACCGTGTCACCGCGCTGCCTGTGGTCTGTCTGTCCATCCATCCATCCGTCCGTCCGTCCGTCCGTCCATCCATCCATCCATCATCCATCCATCCATCCATCATCCATCCATCCCTCTCTCCCCAATTCGGTGGTCCCCCATTGGCACACTCCCACCCCGCCTTTACACTCCCCTTTGCACACACACATCCCCCTTGCACACACACCCCCTTTCACACTCCGCTTGCACATCTGCACCCCCTTGCACACACTCCCTCGCACACACATGCCCCCCCTTGCACACCCCCTTGCACACACATCCCCCTTGGACACCCCTGTGCATACACCCCCTTATACCCCCCCTTGCACACACACTCACGGCCCTTGCGTGCCCCCTTCACACAGATCCCCCTTGCACACACACACCTCTTGCACACACATCCCTTGCACATACCCCTTTGCACCCTCCTTGAACAAACACACCCGCTTGCACACACCCCCTTGCACACACACCCTTGCATCCTCCTTGCACACACCCCCTTGCACACACACCCCCTTGCACACACATCCCTTGCACACACACCTTTGCACACACCCCCTTGCACATACCCCCTTGCACCCCCCTTGCACACACCCCCTTGCACACACACCCCCTTGCACACACACCCCCTTGCACACACCCCCTTGCACATACCCCCTTGCACCCCCCTTGCACACACACCCTTGCACACACCCCCTTGCACACACACCCCCATGCACACACGCCCCCCTTGCACACACACCCTTGCACACACACCCTTGCATCCCCCTTGCACACACATCCCTTGCACACACACCCTTGCACACACACACCCTTGCACACACCCCCTTGCACATACCCCCTCGCACCCCCCTTGCACACACCCCCTTGCACACATACCCCCTTGCACACACACCCCCTTGCACACACACCCCTTGCACATACCCCCTTGCACACACACCCCCTTGCACACACACCCTTGCATCCCCCTTGCACACACCCACCCTTGCACACACACCCCCTTGCACACACTCCCTTGCACACACACCCCCTTGCACACACCCACCCCCTTGCACACACACCCCCTTGCACATACCCCCTTGCACACACACCCCCTTGCACACACACCCCCTTGCACATACCCCCTTGCACACACACCCCCTTGCACACACACCCCCTTGCACACACACCCTTGCACACACACGCCCCCCTCGCCCCCCCGCCCCGCTGCCCCCCCGGCCGGGCCGATCCGCTCCGCCGGCGCTGCCGCCCCTAATCGACTCCAGCTGCAAAAACATTCCCCGCATTCAGCGGCGACGCCGCCTCCGGAGCCGCCCCCCGGCCGGGCCGGGCCGGATTCCTCCCCCCGGCCCCCCCGAACCCCCCCCGGCCCGGGCCAGCTGCGCCGGAACCGCGCGGCCGTGGGGCAGCCCCATGGCGGGGTCCCCGCGGGGGCAGGAGGGGGATTGGGGGAGCCCCAGGGTGGGGAGGGGATGGGGAACGGTGCCCACCCATCCCGTGTGCCCTGGGTGGGAGGTGGGGAACGGCGTCTGTCTGTCTGTCCCGTGTTCCCCAGGCCCCGCCGGGATGGGGTCCCGCGCCTGCCCACCCAGCACCCGCCTGTCCCACCTTGTCTGGACGCGTTGCTGGGACAAAAGTGGGGAACCCTGTGTACCCCCGCGCCGTGTCCTCCAGGAGGGACCCGGGAATGCGGGTGGGTGCCATTCCCATCCCCCTTGTGCCCATCCCCTGCTCTCCAAGAAGGGTGCTGTGGGGGAGATGGGGTCCTGTGCTCACCCACCCACTTCCATCCATTCCCCATTTCCATTGGGATGGAGATGGGGTCCCATGCCCACCCATCCCATGCCCACCCATCCCGTGCCCATCCATCCCATGTTCTCCAGGAGGTACACTGGGATGGGGGTGGGGTCACTTCCACCTTTCCCCCGTCACCCAGGAGGGGTGCTGAGATGCTGGGGTGTTCTCTAGGAGGTCCACCTGGATGGAGAGGGGTCCCACGCTCACCCACACCTTGTCCATCCATCCTGGGTTCTCAGTGTGGGGTGCTGGGATGGAGATGGGGTCCCACATCTGTCCCCCCCCATGTTGTCAAGGAAGGATGCTGGGAATGGGACAAGGCATCGCATCTACCCACCCCAAGTTCTCCAGGAGGATGGCAGGATGGAGGGGGGGCCTCACTCCCCCCACCCTGCTCCCTTCAGGCATGACACAGAGCCGGGGTCCCACGTCCTTTGGGCAGGGTGGCGGGTTCCCCCATCCACCCATCCCGCCCCATCAGGGCATGGTGGTGGGATGGAGACGGGATCCTCCATCTGCCTTGGGAAACCCAGCCCTCTTCTGGGACATCCCCAGCTGCCAGGGAAGGGGGGTGGGTGGGGGGTGGGGGTGCATCCTGCTTTCTGGCAGCTTCGTCTCCTTTAAGAGCAGCACAGCGAGGAGCCGAATTTAGCCGGCGCGGCCGCCTGTCCTCGCTGGCGTCCGGCCAGGGCTCTGCAGGCCTCAGTGAGATCCCGCTCCAGCACCCACTGCCGGGGGTGACTTCAGGGCTGAAGGGGGCTGGGAACACCCATGGGACCTGTCCTGCTCCTGGCAGCACCCATGGGTGCTGGACTGTGCGGCCCTGGTTACGGCACGTCGAGCCAGGCCTGTGAGCTGGGGACAGGCCGCCGTGTCCCACCGAGGCCCTGGGACCTGTCACACCATAAGGACCACGAGAGATGATCCATGGGCACACATGATGTCACCTCAAGCTGTCCTTCATCACCTCCCTGCTCCGCCACTGGGAACACAGGACGAGGGGGGACAGGGGCAAGGGAAGGGGCAGGGAGATGGACCCCACCACCCTGGGGGAACAATCACAGGCCAAAGGCAGGGGAGTCCCAGGGGACAGGAGGGGACAGCCCCGCGGCTGGGAGATCTGTGGACCTGGGGACAGGACAGACAGTGGCCAGGGAACGGGAGTGACCCTGACCCCAGAGCCTGGAGCACTGGGACAGCCAGTGCTGGGGACATCCCCCGACCTGTCCTTCTCCCAGTGAGACCAGTTCCTCCCTCCAGCATCCCCTTGCTGCACTGGTTTCACCTCAGAGCTGTCTCCTTGCCAGGACAGAGCCCTACATCTGACCTGACCACCGCTGCTGCCCCTGGGGACATCCTGTCCTGTCCCCACCAGCAGGAGCCCTGGGATCCATCCAGGGCACTGGTGTGATGAGTTGTGAGTGCTCTGGGGCCAGGCAGGGCAGCGTTTGCCGGGGCAGGAGGGGCCAGGGTGCACTTTAATTGACTTCTGCCGTGTTGGGCAGCTGTGAAAACAGAGCGGGGCTCATTAGGGGACATCAAAGGACCCCCACCACGGCCGGGCGTGGGGACACGGCGGGACCCGTCACCGGCGTTTGCTCCCTCTTCACTTGGCTTAAAAGAGGAGGATGGGAGTGAGCAGCCTGGGAGAGCTGGGGCTCTGCTGGACACAGCAAGGACATCCCTGTCCCCTGTCCCTGGGGACACACACGTCACATTCCCTGGGTTAGCGAGGCCAGGGGTGACCTGTCCCCAGGGTCATCGGGACATGGGGTGACCCATCCCTGATGTGATCCATTCCTGGGGGGACGGGGACATAGGGTGACCTATCCCTGGGGTGACCCGGTGACCCATCCCTGGGGGGACAGGGACATAGGGTGACCCATCCCTGGCGTGACCCATCCCTGGGGGGACAGGGACATAGGGTGACCCATCCCTGAGGTGATGTGGACATGGGGTGACCCATTCCTGGGCTGACCCATCCCTGGGGAGACAGGGACATGGGGTGACCCATTCCTGGTGTGACGGGGGACATGGGGTGACCCAACCCTGGGCTGGCCCACCACCCAGGTTAGCTGGACCCAGGGAGACCCATTCTTGGGGTGAACTGTCCCCGGGGTCAGCCTGACGCAGGGTGACGGGTCCCTGGGGGGACAGACCAGGGGACAGAGGGGACACGCACTGCCTGTTGCTTGCAGACACTCTCCAGCTCCTTCCCTGCTTGGGCTGCAGATGGCCATGGGAGGCCAGAACCTCCAACACCCCCTCACCCCACCCCAAAAACCCACCTCCCCAAGGTGCTGGGCTGAGCCCCCCAGCGCTGCCAGGGCAGGATGCACCCCAGCTCCTCCAATCCCAGCTCAAACCTCCCCGGATGCTGTAGGATCCTGGAGGCACAGGGAGAGGAGGGGGACAGACACCACACAGCCACAAAACCCCTAGGGTGGGTCCCAGCAGCACCCACAGAGCGTGAGCACCCCCAAAGGCCAGCTGTGGGGTGCAGCCGCTGGGGTCCCGGCTGTTTTCCAAAGCTGGGACATGGAAGGCTTTAAAAAAAACACATCCCAAAAAACCCAACCCAACCTCATCTCCCAGCTCCTGCATTCCTGGGTGGAGAGTTTACATTCCCCCCCCTCCTCCTCCTCCTCCTCCTCCCCACCATCCCCCAGCGATCCGCGCTTCGCCTCTGGAAAACAAAGCGGCCTTGGGTGGGATCTGCCTGTTGGGAAGTGGGACCCTCACCCAGATAACCAGAACCAGCTGAAGGGCAGCACCCCCCCACCACCACCCCCATCCCGCTGCAAAGCACCCAGTGCCAGGGCTGGGAATGCTCCTGGGATTCCCTATGGAAAGGGTGAACCCACCCCTGTGACGGCACCTTTGGGTGCGGGGTGGGGGTGGTTGTGGCCCCCATGTCCCCTTGGCTTGTCCCAGCAGTGTTAGGGGGGAGTGCTGACCCTGTGGGCACCCCAAAAATGGGCCCTGGGAAGCCATGAAGTGTCTCATCTTCGTCGTTTGGGGGGAATTTTTGGATCCTCTAAGCACAAAAGGGGTTTCTGGGGGGATACTGAGCCAGGGGGGGTGGTTGTGTCCCCCATGTCCCCTTGGCTTGTCCCAGCCGTGTCCCCAGGGAGGGTGGTGGAGACCTCAGCAGGGATAAAATCAATCCCAATTAATGCTGCCAAAGGTGGGGAGGGGGTACCAGGGGGGTAGCGAGCAGGGGGTACCAGGGGAGTATGGGGGGTGGGTCACAGCCAGCCCAGCCCATCCCTCAAACTGCTCCCCCAAACCACGGGGAAGGAGGGGGGGAAGCCGTGGCTGAGCTTCCCCCCCTCTTCTCTCCCCCCTTCCAAGTCATCGTTGGAAAATTAAACCGGATCCAAAGAGTTTTTCCTTTCCAAAAAGCTCTGGAGAGGCGCAGCCTTAACCCTTCGGCTCCCACCCTGCCCCTGCTCTGCGTTTAGGGGAGTTTTGGGATTGTCCTGGGGCTTCACTGTGGGGATAACGGTTCAATCCCCCCCCCAAAAAAACCCTTTTGTGCTCAGAGGATCCAAAAATTCCCCCCAAACAAGGACAAGATGCTTCAGGGCTTCCCGGGGCCCGTTTTTGGGGTGCCCATGGGGTCAGCGCTCCCCCAGCCAGCTGCTCCCCCTCTCCATATTGAGAAGAAGCATTTTTCAATTAAATCCAGTGGATTTAACCCCTCCCAGGCCCACACCAGCACCCCCCCTCCAGCCAAAACTCCCCCCACCCATCTCCAGCATCCCCCAAATCCCAACGAGCTGAACCGGAGCCGGGACCCACTTTTCTCTGGAGACACAGGATCAGAGGGGGTCACAAACACCCCAAAAACCCCTAATCCTACCTAAAATGTGAGCTATTTCCTCAGGGGGGGAAACAAGGATGCAGAGAAAAGACCCCCCTACCACTGCAACCCCCAAAATCCTAATTTGGGGGTTAAATAGATTTTCCCCCCTGCAGAGAGCTTTGTTTCAGCTGGCACGATGGGAGCAGAGGGTCCTGCTCCTGTCCCCCCCCACCCATAGCACCCATGGGACACCCCCCTCCCTTTAATTCTTGACTTTTTTCGTGGGGGGAGCCCTGAGGAGCACGTTAGCATTTCGATTCCCTCGGCTCTATTGGCAAAGAATTGATTAAAAGTGATTTGGGAGGAAAAGTCTGCAGCTGGGGGGGGCAGAGACCCCCAACCTGGGCTGGCTGGGGGGGGCAAAGCCCCCTCACAGGACCTCTGGGCAGCAAGCAGAGGGGGGGTTAATAAAACCCCAACAACCCCACAGAATTCTTGGGGAGTTTCCCAAAAAAAAAAGAGGGAGAAAAATGGGATTATTGGGGGGGGGGGGGTAAAGAAATACACCCCCCCCCCATCCTCCCTCCTTTACCAGGGGCCAACTTGGAGCAGGGACAGGGATGGAATTCCCAGAGCCCCTCAGCCAACACCACCAACCCTGGGTGCTCCGTGGGGAGGAGGGACCCCAACCCAGGGTACCAGAGAGTGGGGGGGTGAGGATCCTCACCCACTCTACACAGCTTTTCCCCCATCTTTCTCCCCCCTTCTCCCTCTCCCAAGTCCCTCCTTTTTTCCCCTCTCCTTTTTCCCCTCTTTCCCTCCTCCCTTCTCTCCTTCCCCCCGCCCTCCCCATTTTCTCCACTATTTCCCCCCCTTCTCTCCATTTTTTTGTCCTCTTTTTTTTCCAGTTTAAATAGAAATATATAATTAAATTTACAAATGCTATTTACAGGTTTAATTACAAAATAAAAACACCCCCCCCCCCAAAAAATAAATCAAAAGAGAGAGAGAAAAGAGAGAGAGAGAGAAGAGAGAGAGAGAGGAGACACCCCTTAGACGTTAATAAATCTAAAAATAAAAAATATATATAATAACACCCTCCCTCCCCCCCAAAAAAATATCATTCACGCCAAAGGGAGGTGGCAGTGGAGGCAGAGGGGGGGTCACACCGTGGTCTCGCCCTGCTTGCTGTTGGTGAGCCGTGTGTAGAACTTCCTCCAGGAGTGCAGGGTTTTCCCAGACCATATCCAAAAGCCGGAGGTGATGCCCACGATGAGAGTCATGAGATACTTGATCATGTAGACAGTGAAATCGGGGGTCATGCGGGGGGTGAAGTGGAGGGGGCAAGGGATGGCCAAGCTCTTGCAGTTCTGGCTGATCCAGCTGCGTTCCCAGTGCTCGCGGAACGCCTGCTCGTAGAAATAACAAGCGATGACGATGGTGGCCGGGACGGTGTAGAGGACACTGAAGACCCCAATCCGAACCATCAAGCGCTCCAGCTTCTCTGTTTTGGTCCCTCCGTGTTTCATGATGGTGCGGATGCGGAAGAGGGAGACGAAGCCGGCCAGGAGGAAGGAGGTACCGATGAAGAGGTAGACGAAGAGCGGGGCCAAGACGAAGCCCCGGAGAGGGTCGATGTTGTTGAGGCCCACAAAGCAGACACCGCTCAGCAGGTCCCCATCAATCTGACCCATGGCCAGGATGGTGATGGTCTTGACAGCCGGCACGGCCCAGGCGGCCAAGTGGAAGTATTGGGAGTTGGCCTCGATGGCCTCGTGGCCCCACTTCATGCCGGCGGCCAGGAACCAGGTGAGGGACAGGATGACCCACCAAATCGAGCTGGCCATGCTGAAGAAGTAGAGCATCATGAAAAGGATGGTGCAACCTTCCTTCTTGGTGCCCTGGACCACCGTGCGGTAGCCGTCCTCCTGGAAACGCTCGTTGCAGACCACCCTCTCCTCCAGCACGAAGCCAGCGATGTAGGCCACAGACACCATGGTGTAGCACCCTGAGAGGAAGATGATGGGTCGCTCGGGGTAGCGGAAGCGTTGCATATCCACCAGGTAGGTGGTGACGGTGAAGAAGGTGGAGGCACAACACAAGACGGACCAGATGAGGATCCAGATCCGTGCGAAACGGATCTCATCCTCGTTGAAGAACATGTGGCCATCGGGACGGGTGGGCTCACAGGGCGCCGCGCAGTCCTTCTCACCCAAGAACTTGTAGTTGAGGTAGCTGGGCACCTTCAGCGCCCGCGGGCAGTGGAAGGGGTGGTCGAGGGTGGCATAACGAGGGGCGCCCGGGGTGCCCTGACCAGCCAACGGTGTGGCACTGGTGAGCAATGATGGGGAACCTCCATCTTCCGAATGGTTCTGCCCCACGCAGATCTGCTCGGCGCCGTGCCGGGGGAAGTTCTCACACCGTAATCGCTCCGGCCATTGGAACCCAAATTTATTCATGAGGGCCTCACAGCCCTGGCGTGCCCGCTCGCAGATGGAGCGGCACGGAGGGATGGCCTGCTCCAGCACCGTGCAGACAGGGGCGTACATGGAGCAGAGGAAGAACTTGAGCTCCAACGAGCATTGGACCTTCACCAAGGGGTAGAACTGGTGGACCTCCAACCCAGCGTCCTCCTGGTTGGTGTGACCCAACAGGTTGGGCATGATGGTCTGGTTGTAGGCGATGTCGGTGCAGAGCGGGATGGAGATGGGTTGGCAGAAGCCGTGGTCGGGGATGGAGATGCCCTTCTCACCGTGTAGTTGGCTCTGGCACAGCACTGGCAGGCTCAGCCCCACCAGCAGCCCGGCCAGGAGGGGCAGCACGCCGGGGGGGCCCATGGTGGTGCCCAGAGCTGCTGCACCCAGATTTACCGTGCCCAGTGCCCAGCCAGCCAGACGGTTCTGCTGTCTGGATCCTGGCGGGATGGGTCCCGGTGCCCAGCTCTGCTTCTCCCGGGGCTGCCTGGACGGCTCCCGATGCTGCGGGACGGCTCCCGGTGCTGCCTGGACGGCTCCCGGTGCAGTGGGACGGCTCCCGGTGCTGCGGGACGGCTCCCGGTGCTGCCTGGACGGCTCCCGGTGCAGTGGGACGGCTCCCGGTGCGGCGGGACGGCTCCCGGTGCTGCCTGGATGGCTCCCGGTGCAGTGGGACGGCTCCCGGTGCGGCGGGACGGCTCCCGGTGCTGCCTGGATGGCTCCCGGTGCAGTGGGACGGCTCCCGGTGCGGTGGGACGGCTCCCGGTGCTGCCTGGACGGCTCCCGGTGCGACGGGACGGCTCCCGGTGCTGCCTGGACGGCTCCCGGCTCGCCGGGACGGCTCCCGGTGCTCGGACGTGGCGCTCCCGGTTCCCGGACCAGACGTTCCCGGTGCTCCTCAGCGCTGCTCCCGCTGCCGGGACTTGGCGCTCCCGGTGCTCCCGGTATCCCGACCCCGCTGCTCCGCGCCGCAGCTCCGCCCGTACCCGCTCCCGGTGCCGGGAAGGGAGGGGAGGGGGGGGAAGCGGGGAAGGGGAGGGGGGAAATTACCGGGGGGGGGGGTGCCGGGGGAGCAGAGCGGCCGTACCGGACGCTCCCGCCGCCTTTGTGCGGGGCAGCGCCGCGTCCCCGCCGGGCGGAGCGGCCCCCCCCGCGTCCCGCCCCCGACGGGACCCGCCCCCCCCCGCCCCGCCAATCGCATTCAAACGGGGAGCCCGGCCCGCCCCCCGGCCCGCCCCCCCCCGCCCCGGCCCGGTGTCCCCCGGGGGCGGAGCTGCCACCCCCCGCTCCGTCCCTCCCTCCCTCTCCCCCCCCCAAATCCACTCCCTCCCCCCCCCCTCCGCCCCGCAAACTTTTTCCGCGCCGCGTGAACCCCCCCCGCGCCGTGGGGTCGGGACGGGACCGCGCTGGAAAGTCCCTCCCCGTGTCCCCGCAGCCCCCCGTGTCCCCTATCACCCCCCCGTCCCCTGTGCTCCCCGGTTTCCTCAGCTCCACCTCGTCTCCCGTGGGACTGCTCCCCCCACACCCCCTCCACCCCCCCTCCCAGGGCCCCCAGCCCCCGCTGGCACGCTGCGGTGGGTCCCTGCTGTCCCCAGGTCCCCTTTAGGGTGCACAGGAGCAGGATTAGCCCCCTGGTTCCCCACAAGGATCCCGTCACCCCCCTGTCACCCCCCCCGGATTAGGGATGTCTCGGCCCCAACACTCCCTGGTCCCAGGGTGTCACCGAGGCAGCGAGGTGGCCATGGCCACCCTGGGGTGCTGCCAGAGCACCCTACAGTCCCAGAAGGCCATGGCATAGTTGGGGGGTCCACGAAGACCCCACATCAACAGGAGGGGGGTGTAACAGAGGGACATCATTCCCCCTGTCCCCCACCATGGCCCTGCAACTCCCACCCCAGCCACAGCGAAGGGCAGCTCTGTCCCCAAAACTAGGGTGGCAGGAGGGAGCTGGGGGTCTGGGACATACTGGGGTGGGGCTGGGACACACAGGAGGGATCCAGGACATGGGGGGTGGGGGGAGGTGGCGGGCAGGAGGACACACTGGGGGGAGCCGGGACACATCAGTGGGGACTGGGACACATCGCAGGGGTGGGTAGGACTGGGACACACTGGGTGGGACTGGGACACACCAAAGACTCGTCATGGAAAGAAACTGTAGGCAATCACCCCAAATTTTGGCAGCGGGATGGGGGGGGGGGGAGCTGCCTTTCCCAAAGCAGCAGCATCCTAAAGAAGGGGTAGACAGGGGGTGGGGTGGGGGGGAACCTGGCTGGCAGCCCATTGCCCCCCATCCCGCTCCTTTCTGGGGGTGGTGGGGGGGCGAGGGGCTTTCTGCTGGCTGCCTCCTTCCCCTCGCCGTCCTCCCTCCCTCCCTTTCTCTCCCTTTCCTGTAACTTAAGCTTTTGTTGTGAGCAGGAGCAGCCCGGGCTGCCGTGAAAAGAGGGCCCCACCGCCTTTCAGAGCGTAATTGAAACCATTGCGCGGCTCCTGGCCGAGGGGGAAGGGCAGGGGGGGCTCCAGAAATCAAAGCTGAGGTTGGGGAGGGGGGTGTGTGTGTGTGGGGGGGGACACACTGCATGATGCATACCCGCTCCCCTCTGCATCAGCTCTCCCAGCCCGGACGTGCCGGCTGTCACCGCGACGGGGGGCTCCCCATCATGCAGAGGGGTCTGGGATGGAAAGGAGGGATCCCCAGACCATGGTGGAGCTGTGGGGGGAACCAACTGTGGGTGGCAGAGGATGAGTGCTCCCCCGCACCCAGGGGTGCTGCTTTGGGGGGGCTGTGCCAAGCCCACGGCTGCCATGCGCCGGGGAGGGTGGCTCGGCATGACCGGCGCTTGGCGGCCGCCCAGCGAGTCCCCGGCTGGGGAGGCTGCTGGCGACGGGCCTGGCAGGGCGCCGGCTGCGGGGGCCGGAGCTGAGGCCGAATCCTGGCAGGGCCGCTGCCTCCCGGCCTGTTCCCCGCTCCCTGTTTGCGGTGGCGGCTCTGCCGGCTGCTGCTCCCTGAGGGTCCCTGGGTGCAGGGTCTGGCTGGTGTGACGCCCTCGGTATCCCCAGCCTCGGTGGCCTTTGTCCCAGCCCCGCCAGCTGGGGATGGGGACAGGGATGGAGGGGGTGTGGGGGTGTCTGTGCAGCCACGTGGATTTTTGGCTCCCTAAAAGCTTTGGATTTTGGCTTCTTTCCGGGCTGTGAGGGGGATGTCACTTGTGGAAGGGGTGTCAGGGGCTGTCCCCACGCTCTTCATCCTCCTGGGTGCTGTGGGGTGTTGGTGACTCAGGACAGGGAGTCCCCAGAACCTCGGGGCACCAAGGACAAATGGGGACATGGTCTGACCTGGAGTGGGTGCTGAGCCCTCCAGGGACAGGAAAACCTGGAGCAGACCTGCTAACCAGCCCCTGGAGGGACCTCTCAGTGGGATGGGGTGTCAGGACACCCCAGGGTGGCAGCTGAGCTGTCCCTGAGCTGGGGCGGCCAGGGAATCGCTTTGGTCCCTTTCATTGCCCTCAGCAGACTCCCAGCCCAGTACCGAGGTGCTGCCGGGGGCATGCTGGGTGGGAGAGGGTCCTGCCCCTCCCCAGAAGCTTCCCTGTGAGGTCTGGGGTTGGTGTCCTGGGCTGAGGGGATGCTGTGAGGACAGGGCCACATCCTGGCACCCAGTAGGAGAGGGTGGGTGCTGACAGAAGGCCAGGCTGGGCATTACTGGGAGCAGGGGGCCAAGTCCAGCTACCCCTGGGGATCCCTCTCACAGCCCCCCCAGAGTTTCTCAGGGTGAGGGGGACCCAGGAGTTCCGGTCTCCTCCCTGGCTCCACTCTCATTTCATCCCAGTACAGCACTGGGGGATGCTGGTGGGCACCTGCAGGGTCTCCAGGGCATGGCCCATGGGTGCCACCACTCCAGAGGTGCTGGTGGCTTCTCTTGGAGCAGGGCATGGTCCCTGTGCAGCCCCTCTCCCTGCGACCCCTCCAGTGCCACAGGGTGCCAGAGTGCTTGTGGGGTGCTCCCTACACCCAGCAGGGCCAGGAGTGGGGGACATTGCCAGAAAGCCCCCAGGTCCTGGCCTTGGACCCCTGACAGCACCCCAAGCAGTGCCCAGCACCCCTGTCCCAGCCATGGGGAAGCCCTGGCCCCTCTCCCAGCCTCCTCCCTGGGGACAGGAGCCCCGGTGCAGCCCCGTGGGTGACGCTGGGCTGGCATGGCAGCTGGCACCAGCCCTGCACACTGCCCCGCTCATGGGCTGCTGGCCAGCACCGCTCAGGGGGGCAATATTTGGGGGGGACAACATGACCCACGACTCCGGCAGCACCAGCTCCCACCCCCCCCAGCCCTCAGTGTTGGGCACGGAGAAGGGTGAAGAGGGAATTGGGGGTGGAGTGGCTGTGCCAGGAGATACCAGGCAGGACAGGGACCCCCGGGGGTCCCCCAGGAGCTCAGAGGAAGGGCCCCCCTGGCCCCCGCCCTCAGCTTTGTTTCACACTTAAGAGCCTCTAATTAAAACCAGCCACAAAAGCCCTGGCTGGCGGCAGGCTCAAGGTGCCAGCGGAGGACGGGGGTCTGTCACCAAGGGAACAGAGAGGGATGCGGGGCCCCCAGGACGGGCACCGCAGGACCCCCTGCACCCCTGTGTGTGAGCGGGCACACGTGTGCGCACACACACACACACACACGTGCACAGGCACACGCAGCGCCGGGCAGAGGGGTGAGTGTGGGGGTGTGAGAGCAGGGCTGGGGGGGCAAGAGGTGCTGGGGGGGCTGAGGGGGGTGGGGGGTTGTGTGTAAGGTCTGCTGGCACACGTGTGTGTGTGTGTTCACACATCTGTGCCCAGCCTTGTTGCACAAGGCTATCCTGCGGATGAGGGAGGGCAGGAACCAGCGCCTGCTCTTCTCAGGCCTGGTTTGTACTGGTCTAAACTGGTCTAAAGGCTCCAGGGAGTGGGAAGGGTCTGTGGGCAGCAGTGGTCAGGTGGGTTGGGGGGTGAGCTGAGCTCTGGGGTGCCTGTGGGGTGAGCAGAACCCAGGGTACCTGTGGGGTGAGCCAAGGGGTGAGCTGAATCCTGGGGTACCTGTGGGGTGAGCTGGCGTTGCCCCAGCACCCAGACAGTCCTCACTGCCAGTGTCGCTGCCACGGGCACCCACAAGGTGCTGGCAGGCACCGGGCACAGTGTGTTAGCCAAACCCCAGCTCCTTGAGGGGTCCCAGGGAGGACCAGAGGGCTGTGGGATGACCCCAGGAGTGGCTGTGAGGAGCCAGCGGGGACAAAACCCCACCGAGGGCAGGGTCTGGCTATCCAGACACCCACAGACGCCGCAGCGTCTCCCCAACCTCCACCCAATGCCGGTGGGGGACAAACCCCACCCCGAGCTGGGCTGGGGGGACGCTGGCCCACGCTAGCCAGGGCGGCGTGCGAGGGGAAGCTGGCTTAAGCACACCTTGACCTTCCTGGCAGGGGAGGGATCCCTTCAGCTTGTCCGACACATCTCCTGCCAGCGCCCGGTATTGAAAGCGCGGCGAGCTCGCGCGCGGAGGAGCCGGCATGAAAAGGCAGCTTAGGCATCTCCTGCTGCGAGAGATGGATTAGGGGCTTCGGGGAGGGCCGGGGGGACAGCGAGAGGCACAGCCACCGCGGCGTGCCGAGCCCAGGCTCCATGCCGGCAGCCGCTGGGCAGGAGCGGGCATGGCTGGGCATGGTGCCGCCGGCCAGCGTCTTGTGGCAGCCCGCTGGGAGAAGGGGGCAGTGGGCCCGGCCCGGTGGGGAGGGATGTTGGGGGGTCTCCCAAACTGAATGTGGGAAGTGAGAGGGACTGTCCCAGTGTGGAAGGGGACAGGCAGACAGGGGCTGGGGTGTCCAGGGCTGGCAGCCCCACTCCTCCTCGCAGCCACGGCCCCCCTGGCAGGTCCCCAAGGCATCCGCTGCCTGGTCCCTCAGCTGTCGCTGTCAGGAGGATGTGGTATTTTTAGAGCCACCCCGGGATGGCAGGTTGAGCAGTGGCAATTTTTGCCCATGGAAGAAGCGGGGGTGGCAGGAGGCTCTGTGACCCCCCCATCCCCCTGTGTTTCCCCTTTTGCTCTGGTTTGGGGTTGGAAATGTCCTGTTTGTCCCTGGGGAGGGAAGCCCCCGGCACTGGGAGCCCATGGTGGGGGGTGTGGCATCTGGCCACCTCAGCTGTCCCAGGGCTGGGTTGGGGTCTGCGATCCTGAGGTGGTGACAGTTCCCCCCAGGACTGTGCCCGGTGCGTGGGGTGGGGGTGCCATGTAGGACAGTGTCCCCATGGCTGTCCCTCCCCGTCCCAGGAACAGCTGAGCCCCCACCAATGCTGGGGGACCCTGCCAGCACCGGGCATATGACAGGAGGTGACAGAGCTGGCTGCTATTTATACCCGGCCCTGCCAGGGCTGGGTGTGGGGACGCAGGCCAGCCCATGCCACAGGCCCAGGGTGGCCCTTGGGGGTCCCTTGGGTGCCCGCCTGCCCCTCAGCACCATCCAAATCACCCCTCTGGGCTGGGGGGGTGGGGCTGCAGAGGGGCTGTGAGGCCCATTCCTGCCCCCACAGTGTCCCACAGCCACTCCAGCTGTCCCCAGCTCATGGGGGACACTGAGCCACCCCTGTGCCCACAGTGGGCACAACCCATGCCCGACAGGGAGCGGAGCTGTCCCTGTGCCCAGTGGGGATGCTGAGCTGACCCCGATGGGGACACTGCTGCCTGACAGGCACACTGAGCTGTCCCTTTCCCAGAGGGGGCACTGAGCCACCCCATGCCCAAAGAGGGCACAGAGCTGTGCCTGCTGGGGACACTGAGCTGGCCCTATGCCCAATGGGGATGTTGAGCTGTCACTGTGTCCAGAGGGCACATCCAGAGGGGCCTGGACAGGCTGGGGAGGTGGGACCGTGTGAACTGCGTGACGTTCAACAAGGCCAAGAGCAAGGTCCTGCCCTGGGGTCAGGGCAATCCCCAGCAGGGCAGGCTGGGGGGAGGGAGGGGTGGGGTGGGGAGCAGCCCTGAGGGGGAGGACTTGGGGAGGGGTTGAGGGATGAGAAGCTCAGTGTGACCCAGTGATCTGCGCTGGCAGCCCAGAAATCTACCTGTGTCCTGGGCTGCATCCCAACAGGTCGGGGTGGGGGATTCTGCCCCTCTGCTCCGCTCTGGGGAGACCCCCCTGCAGTGCTCCATCCAGCTCTGGAGCCCTCAGCACGAGGAGCACATAGACCTCTTGGAGCAGGTCCAGAAGAGGCCACAAGGATGATCCAAGGGCTGGAGCACCTCTGCTCTGGAGCCAGGCTGGGAGAGCTGGGTTGGCTCAGCCTAGAGAAGAGAAGGCTGCTGCTGGGAAGAGCTCTGAGCCCCTTCCCATCCCTTGAGGGGCTCCAGAAGAGCTGGAGAGGGGCTGGTGCCCAGGGCAGGGAGGGCCAGGCCCAGGGGAACTGCCTTCAGCTGCAGGAGGGCAGCTGGAGAAGGGCTGGGAGGCAGAAATCCTTCCTGGGGAGGGGGGAGGCCCTGGCACAGGGTGCCCAGAGAAGCTGGGGCTGCCCTGGGATCCCTGGCAGGGTTCAAGGCCGGGTTGAATGGGGCTTGAGGCACCCTGGGCTGGGAGGGAGTCCCTGCCTGTGGCAGGGGGGCACTGAGGGCTCTGAGGGCCCTGCCCACAGGAACCAGTCTGGGATGCTGCGACCCTGTGACACTGAACTGTCCCCATGCCTGATGGGAATTCTGAGCTGTTCTGTGGCACTGAACCATACCGTGCCTGGCGCTGGTACAGAGCTGTCCCCAACAGGGACGCCCAGCTGTCCCCATGGCCAGCCCCTCCAGTCTAGGAGGAAACAGGGGTGCAGAGCTGGGCACATTTGTCCCCCAGCAGGCACAGGTCCCCCTTGGGCACACATCCCCAGCAGGGACGGGCCCTGGCTGTGAGGAGAAGCTTAGGGGAGCCTGTTCCTTTAGGGCTCCCACCGGCTCCCTGCTCTGTGGCGAGCGGCAGGGCCGGGGGGCCGCAGCCCCCGCACAAAGCTGCTTTACATGAGAAGAGGGGCCCAGGCAGCCGCAGTGCCGGCCTCCGCCTACCCGCCCCGGCCTGCAGAGAGGGGCCTCCTCCAGCGCCGCTCCCCGGCCTCCCCCTGCTCGCACATGTACTCACACTCACACCCGTAGGTGCCTGCCGCACACGTACACACCCGGGAGCTGGGGTCCCCTGGCCTGGGCACATGGCTCCCCTCAAGCACCTCGGGAAGAGAAGGCCAAGCTCCCCCCAGGGCTGCCCCCCAAAACAGGCTCAGTGCCTGCCCCAGCTTCTCACTGCTGTAGCTGGGCTCTGCTCACCCCTGGAGCTCTAAGGGAAACTGAGGCAGGGGGTGAGGGGCCTCAGGCAGTATCCAGTGCCTGGGCAGGGGCCACCCACTTCGCTGGCTCAGCACCCCTGGGGGCCCAGATCCCCCTCACCCCAAAGCCCAAGCAGGCAGGGCTGGGGTGCCCCCCACCCATCAGTAATGATAAGCACTGGCTTTGAGCACCCAGATATGTAGGGTGGGGCATTTCAAGAACGGGTGCAAACCACCAGCACACCCAGGGTGTGCCTGCCACGCTCCCCCAGGGGTGCTGGCACCTGCCCTTCCTGCCCCAGGGCTTGTCCCACCCGGCTCGAAACGGCTCCATCTCCCTGCGGGGCCACATCTGGCTCAGCCACCCCACGGTGGGTGGGGGGACCACAGTGTGGGTGGGGGGTCCCACTGCCACCTGAGTGGAGTAGGAGCTCCCTCTCATGGGCACAGCCCCAGCGCTAAGCAGGGGCCAGGGTGCCCACCCCGGGACCCACAGGTGGGGTGGCTGCAGGACACACACATCCCTCCATGGACACGCTACCCAGCGTAGGTGAGCTCCCCGGGCAGGGATCTTGGGTCCACCCTGCCTGGGCTCAGCTGGGTGCTTCAGAGGACAAGGTGGGGGCAGGTCCCTCCTGGAAGGAGAAAGGCTGCTCCCCTCTGTGTTTCAGCTTCACCACCCCACACAGGGATAAGCTGCAGGGACACAAGGAGCTGTGGGGATGTCAGCAGGGAGAGAGACCACGACCTGTGGAAAGGCAGAGGCCTGGCAGACCTGATGCAGGATGAGATGGTCACCCTGGTACTGAGGTGTTTGGGGGGCACAAAGTAAAGCACAGACAGGACTTTCTTAGGGCAACGAGGAACAAAAGCTCTCACAGCCACCCTGGGATGCAGAGGTCCCAGCTCTCAACCACGAGGTCCTCCTCAGCACACAGGGCTGACAGGTCTGAGGAGAGAGACAAGATTAGGGGGGATTCCCAGGGGGATTGCTGCAGGGCTGCTGTGGTGGGGCAGCAGGACGAGGGTAGCATCCCTCCCAGCAAGTCAGAGGCAGATACATGAGGGAGATCCACACAGGAATTCCGGCAGCATAACTCAGCCTGGCACACTGCAGCAATAGCTCAACCCAGCTCTGCTATGAGCTACGCTGCATAGCACAAGGCACAACCACTGCCTCGGCCTCCTCTGCACCAGACCCACGGCCTCACTGTGCAGGGTTCGCTGTCACAGGCACTAATTCACCTCATCAACAGGTTCGGCGGCACACACGGGGGCACGGTCCTGTGAACACGCTGCGGCCGGGCCTGTTCCTGAGCTTTTTCCTCACCCTGCCGTGACGAGGCGGCAGAGGGCAGCACGCAAGCGGGATCCCGGCAGGGAGGCTTCTGCTGAGAGAAAGAAAAGCAATGAATGGAGAGCCAGATGGAACCCGGTTCGCCTGCTGCCAGGGGTGGCAGAGAGACGGCGCCGCACACGCTGCCGCGCTCAGAGACAGCCGGTAACAGCTGCGGTGGTGGATGGAAAAGCTGGGCCGCATCTGCCAGGGCCCCGCGCTCCCCCGCGGCCTGTGCATGGTGGAGACAGACCCCACAGCGTGTGCAGGCCCCTCTGCCCTCACACGCGGGGATGCGGCTGTGCTCGCAGGAGCCAGGCACTCGTTTCCCGGCTCCAAGCGACACAAAGCGCCTGCGGCCCAGCCGAAGGCCTCAGGCAGGAGCCACGGTGGGAGTGGGGCTACAAGCTGGGCTCTGCCGGGCCTGGAGCTTCGCCTCATGGTGCACTTGAGGCGCTGCGAGCCAGCTTGGGCTGGCAGGCCCCAGCTCGGGGTGGCAGGACCCGGCTCGGGGTGGCAGGCCCCGGCTCGGGGCTACCCAGCCAGGCCCAGCTCAGCTCAGGCCTCCAAGGCCCAGCTGAGGGCTGCCAGGCCCCAGCTCAGAGCTGGCAGGGCCCACCTCGGGCTGCCCGGCTCAGGCCTCCAAGGCCCAGCTGAGGGCTGCCAGGCCCCAGCTCAGGGCAGGCCCCAGCTGAGGGCAGGCCCCGGCTCAGGGCAGGCCGCAGGCCGGGCAGAGCCAGCTCCCTTCGGGCAGGCCGCACAGGCGCCCCTCAACAACCACCGTGACCCGCGGCGCGCGCCAGGGGGCGGTGGCGATCCCGTGCTCCTATTGGCTCTCACCGCCATCACTCAAGAGGCCGCAGCAGCTCTATTGGCTGGGGCCGGGAGTGCGGGAAGGCTGAAGCGGAGATCGCGCCCTCCCCCGCTCCCTGGGTCGCGGTCTGACCGCTCGGCTCTGCGCATGCGCGCAGCGGCACGCGGGGAGGGCGGCTTCCCCGTGCTACGGCAGGTGCGGAGCCGCGCATGCGCGCTGCGCATTCCGCTCCGGACCGCAGCGGCGCTCGCTCGGGGGAGGGGGGCGTGACCCGCCGTCGCGGCGGAGGTTGAGCGGCGCGGCTGTCGGTGCCCGCGGCCTGTCGGTGCCTCAGCAGCTGCCTCTCGCAGCCCGGCCCTCAACCCTGAGCCGCCCCCTTCGCGCTGGCGCCGCCGTGAGGCGCCGCTGCCCCGCGCACGTGACCCGCCCAGCGGCGCATGCGCGGAGAGGCGCAGGGCGGCGGGGGCGGGGCGGGCGAGCTGCCGCGGCGCTGAGGGAAGGCGGCCGGAGGCGCGGGGCCGGGCCGGGCTGGGCTGAGCTGAGCGAGGCGGCGGCGGCGCAAAATGGCGGACAGGTTCTCCCGCTTCAACGAGGACAGGGACTTCCAGGTAACGGCCGCGTCGCTGGGACGGGTGAGCGGGCGGGCTTCGACTCGGCCCTCGGTGGCTGCGGCCCTTTTGGGTCAGGGAGAGCCGCTTACCGCCCCCCACCCCTTTCCTCCTCCGCCTCCACCGGGGCTTTGTGCGCGGGGCCGGCGCTCCTCAGCGGCCGGTAACGACACAAAGACGCGAGCGCAGGGGGCCGGGGCGGGCTGTCAAGGTGACCCGCGGGAGGGGGCCGGCCCGCGGAGGGGGGACAGCGGCCGGAGGTGTCATGCGGGCTGCGGGGGCTCCCCCGCTGAAGCGGCCGCGGGGCTCGGTGTTTGGGGCTTGGTTTCTGTTCGGTTTTCCGGCCGTTTTTCCGGTCTCTCAGGCCGGAGGCTGGGCGGGAGCGGCAGCCCGGAGGGATGCGGGTCAGGCCGCCGCCTCACCGCGGGGGCTCCCCTTCCCACCGCCGCTCCCCGGCTGCGGGCTGCTCCCCCCGCCCCCCGGCGAAGGCACCCCCGCCTCTCAGGCTGCCCCCAGCCACCCCCTTTGTGGAACACGCCGGTTCCTTCTCGTACCCCCCACAAGACAGCGTTAAGTATTTCGGCGTCATTAACGCTACTGTCGCTGTTTCAAAGCGGAGGGGGGGTATTAAATAAACAATGGGAAAATTAAGGTTGACTCATTAAGCTTAAACAATGACATTTTGTTTTCTGACTTCAGCCCGTGAGAGTCTGGATGTTAGAAAGAAAGAAAAACAAAAGGAAGGAGAATAAATGCAGCTGGAGAGCAGCTATCGATGAGCTTTTACGTGTCCTCCTTGTTTCAGGAGCCTGAAGTTGGAGTAGTGCTTTTCACCCAAACTCCTGCTTTCCAGCTAAAGACCTGCCAGGGCTCTGCTGGTGTTTTTAACAGTTGTAGAGCTTGTGTAATTCTACTTAATGTAGCGTTGAGGTGCGGTTTTGAAAACTGAGTAATTAGTGTTGTTCCTTTGGGATGTTTTTAGGGAATGGGTGCTTCCTAAGATGTTATTAAACCGCGTTAGAAACGCACCAGAAAACGATGTATCTGTATGGTTGGCTGCACTGTTTGCATTACCTTAACTGTGGGCTGTAGGCATGGCTCCCTAACGCAGCCTTAAACAGGGGCTGGTTTGCATCATTCATTTAATACGTGAAGAAATGAGCCGCAATTAATATTGAAATGGTCTGATTTGCCTTTGAAGTTCCTGTTTTGGGAAGCAGAGTGAGCCAGCTCTCGGGTTTGAAAATTTCTTGTAACAGTTTGCTTCAGGAGGGGAGAGATGTGGAACCTAAAATAAGTTGGGTGCTGCAGGGTATATACCCGAGAGATGTTTAAACTCTACGGTCGTGTATTACACAACTTTTTCACCCCTGCTTTTTGCTCAGTGTCCTTGTTCTTGTCCCTTTGTGAGGCAACATCTGCGCCAAAAAAAAATAATTAAATAATTGTAGCAGCGAAACCTGTTACTGTGTCATTGCTCTGGTCATGCAGGGAGAATGTGTAGTGATGTCAGAGAGGAAACAGGCCTCCATTACCCCATGCTGAAATCTTAAAAGCTGCCCAGTGTGCTTGGAAACAGTAACCTGGTCCCAACCCTGTTTTCCCTTGACTTTAAGAAGGGGCGCTGGTTTTACTTGGGGCTTTATCCCTGCCAAATACCCGGGTTTTGTTGTCTTTCCCAGAGGCTGGAGTGAAAAAAGGAAAGGTAAGCTGTGTTTTTATAGTAGGGGAACTTCTTTCTTCACTGGCAAATTTTCAGGAAGACCTTTTATTTTGTGTGTTAAAGCTTCCTTTGAGGGAAAAGTGGAATCGGTCCTCAGGGAAGAATGATTTGGAGTTGGTTAAGGCTTGAATGTGAAAATGATGAGCTATGAAATTGCTGATTAGAGGGAGACTGGGCCTTGGCCAAGGTCGCTCTGAATTGGTGGGAGCTCAAGCGCCTGTGCATGTACCCCTGATGCTTGGTCAGTCTAACAATTTTTCTGGAGTATATTGGTGGATGAAGGCTTTTTGAACCTTATTTTTCCTCCTCCTTCATGTAAATCACTTTCAGAGGAGATTTTTTAAATTTATTTTTTCATTTTTCCCCCCTCTATATTTAGACAGAGGTCACTGGAGATGACGCCGGTGTGGAATAAGGGAACAGCTCCTATGCAGGTCTGCTGTGAAAGCTGTGCTGTGGTGGTTCTAAGTGTAGGTTAAAAATACGCCTGCTTTTAGCATGCAGCTTTTGGCATCTCTCTAAAATACTGGTCTCCAAACTACAGCAAAAATAAGACACTCTCTTAGTGCGAAGTCACAAATTTGTCTGTGGGCTCCCTTTGTAGGAGTGCTTCTGTCCGTGGTAAGAATGCCTTTTTCATGCAATTTCTAGCAGTTTTCATTCTGAGCATCAGCAGGTGAGGTTTCTGTCATTTGGCCATGTGTGAGTGCAAACGTGACCCTGTGTTACTGCTGGTCTGTTGAGACCCATGCAGGCACGATGGGAGAGAGATGGTGCTCTAAAACTACACAGCTTGTAGCAGGGATGGATGCGGCGTGGTGAGGGGGAGGAAGGCTGGTGAGATCTCTTGGGCTTCGTTTTTGGGTGATGTACTTGTGATATTCTTGATGCAGTGAAAGAGGATGTGTTACCATCTCGAGAGAGGAAGAGAAACAGAAGGTCGGGTGTAAAGGGTATGGGTCAAAGGAACCTTTTTGCTGTTTGGTAGGAAGGTGAATGCCTGGGGAGTAGTGATGTAGCTAATGGGAGAAGTCACTGAATTTAAAAACAAAAAAAATGCATTTTAGAGGACTTCTTGTCATTATTTGCCTTTCTGGAAAGCAACTGGAAAGATTCTGGGTTTGATGAGAGTGCAAGTCAAGCATTGGTGTGAGAAGAGGAGAGATGAGGTTAGTACGTGGTGTCAGCAGAGGTGATATTCAGGTTTCTGAGTGTCTGGTATGCTGGAGCGAAGTGGATTAAAGGTGAGAGAGCTGCTGAGAGCTATTCTTTCCTCCTCTGTGCCTGACTAAAGGAAGCTCTGTGCAGTTGGGGAAGGCAATGTACAGCAGTTGGGGATGGAAACTGTACAGCACTGGAGGGAAATGTTTTCAGGAAGGGAAGGACCTAGACTAGCTGAGAAAACGAAGGTCCGAACAGTCTGAAGCACATAAAGAGGTGATGAGGGGAGAGGGATTGTTGAGCAGAGGGATCAATTGAGGATGGAGAAATAACAGTGAGTGGGGTGACTGCAGCCAGAGTGATGTGATGGGTATGAAGAAAGCTGCAGAGGGAATGGGGACGCTATTGTGGGGTTATAAGTAACTGTGGAAAAGAGCAGCTAATATAAGGATATGAAGGTCAGACTTCTTTAAGGATGAAGATATTGCTATGGAGGGGGAGGAGAAAGATAATGTACTCTGAAAGTATTCAGAGCCCTCTCAATGGTAGGGTGGAAAGAACCTCATAGCTAAGGATGGTTTGAAAGTTGAAATGGCATCGGAGGATATTGCTGCAACAAGGCGATTAAGCAGCTTTTTCTTCTAATGTAGGATTGCCTGGCTTTTGCTGTGCTGTGTGGCTTTACAAACCATGCAAAGGACATGGATTCTTTTCTCTTTTTGCTCTGTGGTCCTAAACCTTTGAAAAACTCAAGAGAAAGCCCCTGGTTTTGGCTGTAGTTTGCAGGTGTTGAGCGGGAGGGCAGTGAAAGGCATTTTGCTTTGCTCTGTCTAGTAATATTCAATCTTTCCCTGACCAGGGCAGCACAGCAGTTTGTTTGGGAGACTTTAGGCAGGGAAATGAATTACTGAAGGAGGAAGGGTGTTAGTGCTCTTCCTTCTCTTACCTCTCCCTCGGCTTTGAAATGGTAAGCTTGGTCTGCTGGATGGCTTACCCAAATAAATCCCAACCCTTTTTCCTTTTCAATTACAGGAGGGGTTATTTTTGAGTGGGCTGCTGACAAGCTTAGTCCCTTGGTTAAAAGATCATGCTACTTATCTGTCACAGGGAAGCCTGTCACTTGTCTGCCTCTGCCATCTCCTTGATTGACTGGCTTCCCCACGGCAGAGACAAACTTGTGAACCATTGTAACGTCAAGTAATTATGAACGAAAGCTGTCAGCTATGCTAACAGAGTCTTTTACAAGCATTACTGAAAGCTGTGTGAATACAGGAGGCTGCTGCAATAAGTAAATATGTTTTTAGTGTTATTTTGTGTAATTGCAATAATTTTATTCTTTAGATTAACTATACTGAAGTCAAAGAATGAACCCTGTGGATGTCTCCGTATTGCTGGAATCCAGTGGAGCTCCTGGTTGCTCACAGATGTTGAGAAAATGTTTTCTTGCTATATTTTTCTCCTTTTCATTGTTGAAGCAGAAATATTATGAGCCATATGTGTATATGTGTACAATAATTTCCTCTTCCTACGTACATTGCACTTACTTGCATCATTAGGCAGACGGAACACAAACTGTTCTGTCTCTTGTTTTTTCAGTTTGTTGTGTAGTCTGTATAATGGAATAACACTTCCACCAAGCACAAACGCCTGGTTTGCTGAACTGGGTTGAAATATGGACACTCTGAACCTTGCTTCTTGTATTTTTGCTTATGCCACGAAGATAGGTCAAGTTTTCCCCCCCATCACAGGATTCGGAGAGCAAACCAAGCACATAGCTGTTACTGGCTGCTCTGTGCTTCTAGTCCTACTGCATCCAGCAAGCTAAGCTGGGTGCTGATGGTGTGGGGATTTCATGCTTTTTAATTGGCAGAATGTTGGGGATAAGTTTTGTTCCCAAGTAGCTTAGGCAGTCCAGCTTACTGGGCATCTGGGCTGACAACGTGGAGTTTAAATTCTGCCCTTTTAACCAGTCAGTGGCTTCAACTTGAATTCATTTCCTAGGGGCTGCCTAAGGCAAGCATGTTTGAGTTTTATATCCTTCAGCAGGCTGTGACTGCTCATGGGTTATGTGGCAGAGTACTTGATGGCTTTTTTTATGTGCTGCAAGGAAATAAATAGGGTCGGTTTGTTTTCTTTTGCCTGCTTTTAGTAATTGGGAGATGAAAAAGGTAATGTGGGGGAACAAAGGAAAGAAAAGGATTGGAGTCTCCACAGATACATTATCCTGAGCTTCCAGCTGATACGAGATCCTGGTGGGTGAATTTGCCTTTGACAAATGCAGTTGAGAGCAGTCCAGGAGTTAGCCCTTTCTAAAGCATGCTTTCTGATTTAAGAACTAATCTTGGAGTTTCTATTAGTATTCTTGAGACCCTCATCAGTAAATCAGAGTTAAATTTCTGGTAGGGCGCGGCATGGGAAGGACGCTGCTCTTACCTTCTTGGTAATTCCTGCTGACCTCTCACTTGAGCAAAGCAGGAACATCAGAACTGTGGTTTGGTTTTATTTGCCTGTTGAGGTGAGCACGGAATGGAGGAGAAAGCTAGGGGAAACGTGTTATTAAAAGGTAGATTGGTTCCATTTTTAGAAGAACATAGGAGAATCTGAACTTGAGCGTGCGTTTCTGGAACTCACGTGGTAAGTTAATTTTATATAGACCTTTCCTGTGTTGGTTCTACCTGTCCCTGCTCTGTTTTGTCATTTCTCTGGTGCAGTGATGTTCCTGATTGCTGTGGTTAACTGGATCGGGAAGGAAAGACTTTATGCTGCAGTCCCACATCTTCTAAGTCACCCCCTCAAAAACCAAACCAAGCCCTCCTAACTAGCCTCCTGATGCCCTCCACATGGGGATGTAGAGCTTGAGGAGTTCATCTGCCCAAAGAATGCTCTTATAGAACTTGGCCAATATTTCCTCAGTTTACATACTTTTTTTTTTTTTCCTACTATACAGCTTTAAACCCATAGTAATTCTTTGTACTTTCCACCTCTAGTCCCCTCTGTGACCACTTAATCCATTTGAGATTTGAGCCAGTCAGAGTTTTAAAGCCAGAAGTTGATACTGGACTTTCTGCTTTAACTGCCCAGGTATCACCCTTTGATTTCCATCATTTAACCCAGTTTTGAATGCCAGGAGTTAGTGCTTGGCTACAGTATCTCTTTCTCTTGAAGACAGGGTGGACATTTTCCTTTGTAGATTGTTCTGGTAGTTTGGTCACCGAAAGGTGTATTTTCCTTTCTTTTCCTTCTAGATTTTTCTATTTTCAGCTTTTAGCTGTTATGCCCTTCTCTTCTATGCCACAGGACATGTTAGTACACTGCTTTTTCTTATGTGAGGGTGTATACAACATCTCTGCCTTAGTCCTAAACCTCCTTTGAGAGTCTTAACGGCCTGATCTCTGCATTCTGTTACTGTGGGGCACTCTGCCATTCCCTTTGTGGTGTCAGGGCTTCCTGCATCTTGAAACCTTCCACGTTTGTGCTTAGATTTGCATAGAGAAGTTGGGATAGACTCCATCTGTATAATACACAGATATAAACATCTTTACTACTTCATTCTTATTTCCTGCTCCTCCGTTACCCACCCTCAGCCTGTATTTTTATCCCTTTTGCTACTGGATTGCGCAAAGACCTTTTAACTTGGATTTCTGAGGTGCTGGAACAGGCTGCCCAGAGAGGGGGTGGATGCCCCATCCCTGGGGGTGTTCAAGGCCAGGTTGGATGGGGCCCTGGGCAACCTTGTGTAGCTCCAGGCCTGGAGGTTGGTGGCCCTGCCTGTGGCAGGGGGTTGGAGCTCTGTGATCCTTGGGGTCCCTTCCAACTTATACCATTCTACGATTCTGCTGCCTGCCTGGGTGCAGCTCTGTGCTGCTGGTGTGTTTGTACAGGGCTCTGTGAGCACAGCCTCGGTGCTAGGGAGTTCAGAACACCCTTAGACAGGTCAGGTTGCTCTGTACAAACACAGTGTTGCATTGTTGCTTACCACTGGTTGGGCTTCATTGGCTCTCGCTCTACGTCCTCCATGATCATTGATAAAAATGTTGGATGGTATCAAGTCTTGTGGAACATGTTACGAGTTTGTAGCCAGTTAATCTGCTGAGGGAGGCTTTCTGGCATGTTTTGTTTTTAAAAAAATAATCCTTTATCAAGTCAAGCACTGTATTAAGGGAGAAAAAGCCCTATACTATGAAAGTTTGGAAGCTTGTGGTGCTAAATAAATGATACCTTATATATGAATGATTAACATCTGTCCTGTTGGTATTTTCTCTGTCTCCTGTTTGAAAGTCCTTGTTAGCCAGGAAGACATGGGTGCTGGAAGCTGCAGCATCTCGCTGTGGTGAGGTATGTTAAGAAATAGCTAGGAGAAAATTGGGTGAGACTAATGCTAATACTCTTCGGTACGGTTGCTGGGAGCGTTGAAGAACTGAACAGCAGCTCTGGTGTGCTGGAACAGATTCACAGCTGGCGTTGGTAGCAGCAGGAGGAATCTGAAAGACATTAAATTGTTCTTGTTTGGTGCCAAAGTATGCAAAGCATAACGAAGCGAGGACCTGCCTCTGGCTTCCACTCCTTCTTGTACAAGCTGTTTATCTCTCAACTGTAGAACATGGTTTTAATTGGACAGCTCTAACTAGGTATTTATATGCACGTTTTCCTGGTTTAGAGCTCTTGACCTATGAGTAGATTTGACTGTGCTCTCCCACATGTGTTTTCAGTGGTTTTTTGGACCTAACAGTTAGAATTTTGGCATCAAAATTAACTTTTAGTTGGGTAAACAAAAGGTGCCATCAACTTCTCAACGTGTAATTACAAGGTGCTTCTTTCAAAAGTTGCCAATTTAAATTCATATCCAAATCTCAAGTGATTGCTTTTGTTGTATTGACTTGAGAGGATTTTCATTTTAAGTACTCTTGAAATAATTGGGGGGGGTGTGTGCCTACAATGAGGGATTGCTGCAGCTTTCACAAGGTGTTGACTGTAAATATTAAGCTGTTTCAGAGGGTGTGAAGAGCTGGTGTCTGTAGTTTCCTGCTTGTATTGTTTATTTACAGGAAGAGGACTGGGAAGGGGTTTCTAACACGGGGAAGGCCATGAGAACTGGCTGTTGTTTGTGAATGCTTCACCTCTGTGTTGCTAGGAAAGGATAACTGGATTTTTTTGTCTCTTCACAATCTCTACAGGGAACAGCAGGAAAAAGGATGATTTTGTTCTGGGAAGCATTATCAAAGGCTTTCCAGGTACCAGTACAGCTTTTTATAGTTTTCAGAAACCACGTGGCCTTTAAAATTATTCAAGAAAGCTTCCAGTACAAGCAGGGTGGGATGGAGTCATCTTCTAGGTGCCTGTTGGTCTTAAAAACGTGTTTTCTTCTGTGTGCATAATGAATATTCAAGAGATGCTCCTAAGCTATGCTTTCCTGGACTTGTTTTTGAATTCTCTGGATGGATTTCTAAACATCGGCATGGTTGTCTGCATCGATTAGGTTTTGGAGTCATCAGGTCCTGCTTAGCTTGAAAGGACAGCATAAATTACTGCCTGAGATTTGTAATCGGTGTATGTAGGATCATGTTTGGGTCTTGCAGAGAAATTACAAACCTGTTAGGTTTTGATTGTGTGCAATAAAGGGTTGATGAGGATGGTGAGCTGGAGCTGGTTTAACAGCTTCCTTTTCCCACCTGTATGGTCTGAATTTCACAGGTAAGGGTGCATCCAGCATGGCCAGGGGGTCCAGGGAGGGGATTAGGGGATTGTCCCGCTCTGCACCGCACTGGGGCAGCCTCACCTCAAGTCTTGGGTGCAGTTTTGGGTGCCTCAGCACAAGAGAAACAGGAAAATCTTGGATAGTGTCCAGAGGAGGCAGCGAAGATGGGGAAGGGTCTGGAGGGGAAGGCTTCTGAGGAGAGGCTGAAGGCCCTGGGTTTGTTCAGCCTGGAGAAGAGGAGGCTGAGGGGAGACCTCATGGGGTCTGTGGCTTCCTGACAAGGGGGGCAAAGGGGCAGCGCTGATCTCTCTCCTCTCTCTGGGGACCAGGGGTAGAACCTGAGGGGACAGCATGAAGCTGGGCCAGGGGAGGTTTAGGCTGGGTGTCAGGAGGAGGTTCTGTACTGAGAGGGGGGTCAGTGCTGGCACAGGCTCCCCAGGGAAGGGGTCACAGCCCTGAGCTGGGCTGAGGGCAGGAAGCGTCTGGACGATGCCCTCAGTGCTGTGCTCTGACTGGGCTGGGCCTGTGTGGGGCCTGTGGGACTCGATGGGCCTTACGGGTCCCTCCCAGCTCAGGGGATTCTCTGATTCTGTGATACAGTTGATAGAGCCCCAGAACTAAACAAAACACAAGATTATACCAGCAGACCTTGTCACTTAAAGCATTCATATTTGATCCTTGCCTGGAGCCAGTTTCTCTTCTCCAGTGTGTCCCCCCCATGTAACCCTATAGCTGCACTGGGTGGTATGTAGCACCTTCAGGCAGTGTGAGGAGGGGTGGCTCAGTCCAGCCCAGGGCTGGTATCAGCTGACCAAGCCGGAGAGATTTTTTTCAAAAGAGAACTAGTTGCATAATTCAACCCAAAAATAGATGATTGTGGTTTGCTGAAATTCCTGGTCTTTGGTGTAGGTGAGAGTCTGGTTCTTGGTGGGGTCCTTGCAGAGTGATGGCTGTGCCTGCCTGGCTTGGCCCCTGCACTGGTGCTGGGCTAGCAATGTTCACACGGTGTCCTGGTTGTGGAAGGCTTGTGAGTGTTGTGTTAGGAACTGTTGAGCTGGCTCTGTGAAAAGCTGATGGATGTTATGGTGCTTTGTTCTTCTGAAGATCTTGTCACTGCTCAGGCTCCTCCTTTAAAGAAGAAGTGTTTAAACTTAAAAGTGTATTTTTGTCTGTGATCACTGAATCTTTTTTCTTTATCTGTGAAGGTGCCATATGTGTGCAGGAGAGGTGGCGCTTGCTCACTTATGTTCCCATGCTGAGGGAGCTTCCAGCACTCAACCATTGAGACCTTGTGCCTGTGATGCCCTGTCCTGGGACAGCTGAAGGAAACATCAGCTGTGCTTTCCAGCCATGGGAGCAGGGATCAGAGGGCACTGCAAAATCCCCTGTGATTTGTAGTTTTATGCTAGAAAATGGCCTTTTTTGTGGGTACTCATTTATCTTGTTAGATGTTCCTAGTGTTTCGGCTGCTGTTTTACAGCCTAATGCCTTCAGAGTGTTCAGGAATGGGGAGTGGGCTTCATTAAGTGTTTTAAAGTGGCACTTTTGTGGGTAACAACACCAAATTTTATGGCTTAATATATTGGGGAGTTTAAGGATATTGCTTGAATTGATGGATAAATAGAATAAGCACGAGTGGTGCTGATTTGCATTAGTATTTTAAAAATCCATTTTCTAAAGTCAATGCAATATAAATATTTTTGATATTTCTTCCCCCCTGATACTCTACCAGTGCACAGCTGATTTTTGAGTACGTAAGGAGCACACTGTGCTTTCTTCAAGTGCAGTTAAGCAATTGCCATCACGCTGTGCTCTTTCCCAGTGCATTTAAGCAGTAACGCTGGTGAGTAGAGCAAAGCTTTTCTGCTAAATTACTTCTTGAGATGGTTATCTGCATGGCCATGAGAAGGAGTGTTTCTGTGCACCTTCCTAAGCTGGTCCTGAAATGAGCACAAATAGATTGTAGCTGCTGAGATATCAAAGCAGAAACATTTCACATGTTCCCACCTCGGTGTAGTGCTCTTAGGGCATGGGTGTGTGGTTTTGTGCTGGAGTTTTGTCTTATTTTACTCCACTGGCACGATTGTCGGCATCATAGAATCCCAGACTGGTCTGGGTTGGAAGGGACCCCAAGGATCACAGAGCTCCAACCCCCTGCCACAGGCAAGGGCCACCAATCTCCAGGCCTGGCCACATCCAACCTGGCCTTGAACACCCCCAGGGATGGGGCATCCACCCCCTCTCTGGGCAGCCTGTTCCAGCCCCTCACCACTCTCTCTGCACAGAACTTCCCCCTAATATCTAATTTAAACCAACCTTCCTTTAGCTTTAATTCATCCCCCTTGTCCTGCCATTATGTACCCTTTAACGAGCTGATTCCCCTCCTGTTTCTCTGCTCCCTTCAGGGACTGGAAGGCTGCAATGAGGTCCCCCCACAGCCTTCTCTGCTCCAGGCTGACCCAGCCCAGCTCCCTCAGCCTCTCTCCATAGGGGAGCTGCTCCAGCCCTCTGATCATCTCCGTGGCTCCTCTGACCCCTCTCCAACAGTCCCACATCTTTCTTGTCCTGGGGCCCCAGCTCTGGACACAGGACTCCAGCTGGGGCCTCCCCAGGGCAGAGCAGAGAGGGACGATCACCCCCCTGTCCCTGCAGCTTGTGGAGCAGGCTGTGTTTTCCCCAGGTATTCCCATTCTAGGCTCTTTGTATCCGACTTCTGTTGTGTTTTGTAACTTTTTACATCATCTTCTTTCATATTAATAAAAACCTTTGGTGTAACTGAGCTCTCTTGTTGAGCAGTAACTGAAAGGACAGCTGAATGAAGGCGTTCTGAAAGAAGACCACTGCTTTCCCATCTCCATTATACTGCTCTTTTGTTGTAGTTCTCTCCCATCTCTGTGTGAGAGCTGTGTTCCAAGGTCTGGCCTGGCGACTGAAACGTAGACTGCCACATTCACTGTTCTTCTGGAAATAATACATGGATAACTTCAGGCTGGTCATAAAAGAAACCACTAATTCCCATCAGGAATGTGCACTATATGGAATGTATTCTGCATGCTGACATCTTAATATCCTCTGTGTTTGGACAGATTGTAGGGAACAGTTCAGTAATTAATATCCAGGGAGGTCTAATAGCCTTGAAGCAGTCAAAGTGACTCATCGCTCTTTCCTCATTGTTTGGGTGATGCTGTAGGTGACTTAGAGAACACAGTGCTCAGAAGTCAGGTCTGGCTTTGGATACACCCTTTGGGTGGGGAGAGGGAAGGAGAGAGAGAAAATTTTTCTTCTGCCTTGTAGTTATGAAGACGCTTTTAAAAGGGCTTTGGGTTTTTTTTCCCCCCATCTAGTAACATCTTTTTGTGTCTGTAGATGCTTTGTCTTTGCCCACCTTCCCCAAAAGGTGCTTCTCATAGGTGAGAGAATTAATTCTGTGCTACTAAACTCACTTTGATCGATGGGCTTAAATCAACAAATGAATTTCACTTGGAGTCATTTATTTGCAACAATTTTTGCAGCTAAAGATTTTTGGGATGAAAATGTGATTGAGCTCTTAGCTTTTTAAAATCCTACTGACTGGGTCTTACTGTGATGATGTTTAGGACCTTGTAAGAAAGAAACAGCAGTGCTTTTTCCTCCTTAGCTGTGAATTGTTTCAGAAAACGCAGTGACTCTGCTGTGTTTAATGGCATTTGTTGGGCCAGGGCTCTGAAGTGTTTGCAGCCCAAATAAGGGAGAAGAAAGGTCTAAAATCCTGCACGGGGGCAGCTTTTGAGAGTTGATTTTTCAGATGCTGTATTCGTAACTCAGCAGTTAAGTGTGTGAGGGCTCCAAGACTTAAGGTTTGGCAAAGAGCTTCCTGCAAAGATCAGACAGTGGGAAAGTGGAGGAGAGAGGAGAGGACATGTGACTGTGAGTAACCCAAGTGGTAGCTAGCCAAAGTTCAGATGATACACAAAAAATTACAGGACACAAACACGCTGGCTCGTGGAGGGGAGTGCAACACTAAATGGTGTGCATGGTGTGTAATAAGGAATGCGTAGATGTTGAAGGCTTCTCCTTGCTTCTCATCCAAGTAGTAAAATATATTGTATTTCAGTTTGCTTGTCGTGAAGCGCCTAGCATCAGAGCACAAAGCGATAGCAATAAATGATGCTTAAGTGGAAGCCTCTCCTCTTATTTCATGTGCTATTTTAGGATGGAGGTAGCATCTGTAGGAAAGTGGTAGAAGTGGTGCAACGCATCCTGTTTTACAAAGCAGAAGTGAGGAGGCTTGATAGAGGCAGCATTAAAATGGAGGGGCAGAGGATGAGAGGGAGAAGGGTGCTGCCTGCAGCCCTGAAATGCTCTTCCCCATGTTATTAGCTAACAGAGCCAGGGGATTTGCTGTATCATAATAATCATGTAGGGAAGGGTGTTTGGGGGTAGGTTTTGGAATAGTGCTGGTTTTAATTCAGCTCTTTTATGGCCTGGTATCCATTTTGTAGGAAGCCAGGCTTCTTTTCACTTAAAGCAAAGAAGAAAGCATCCCTCAAGCCTGCAGAAGAGACAGATCAAAATCACATTAAGATGTGGTCTCTGCTTATAGTACATGTTTGCCAGAAATGTAGTTTATTCTCAACAGATTCAACATACAGGGTTTAAGTAATTGTTAGATTTAAATGTTAAAGTGTTTTGTCCTCCTCTGAATCATTGTCTTGAGATACAGCAAAACAGAAATGTTACGTGGATCCATTCGATGTGCCAGCCTGAAGGATTGGAAAAGAAGGAAAACAGATGGAATTCCCCCCAACTTGTTCCTTAGCCAACTTCAGGGATGAGGAAGCAAAGGGACAGACTGTGCTGCCTCCAGCCCCCCAGAGTCCCAACTCCAAAAGGCCCGAGGTGGCACGATGGCAGACAGCATCGCCTTAACAAGCTGCTTGTCATGGCCCTAGAAGCCAGAACCATTTTTTCTCCTTGCTCATTAGTCACCATCAGGCTGAACATGCTCATAAACTTGACCTCAATATGACTAGTGAATTATTATCTTCCTCTTTTTTTTTTCCCAGGATGAACGACTGTAGGTTGGAAGGAAAATCTTTCCTTTACCATTTTGGTATTGCTGAAGAGCAGCCTGAGTCTGAATTTCAGTTCAGTTTGGATACTTTGTTATTCTGATACCTGAAATTACCAAACTTGTAACAGTGAGCTTCCTGGAGTAGCCAGCAGGTTGTCAGTATCCCACCAGGACTTGTTCCTGTGTGCTTGGGTGTGTTTGCATACCGAGGAGTTCATGGTGATGGGCAGCACCCTGCCTGTTCTCAGAGCTCGACTCTTAGTATTACTGGTATTTGTAAAAACAAGCAACTGATCCCACCCCCACTGCCAGTAACACAAGCCCCAAAGTAGATATCATAGAATCCCAGACTGGTTTGGGCTGGAAGGGACCTCAAAGCCCATCAAGTGCCACCCCCCTGCCATGGGGAGGGACACCTCTCACCAGCCCAGGCTGCTCAAGGCCCCATCCAACCTGGCCTTGAACACCTCCAGGGATGGGCAAGCCACCACCTCCCTGAGCATCCTGTGCCAGGGCCTCCCCACCCTCAGAGAGAAAAATTTCTTCTAATATCAAATCTAAATCTACCCCCTTCCAATTTAAACCCTTCCCTATCATCCTGTCACTCCTGGCCCTCCTAAAAGTCCCTCCCCAGATTTCCTGTAGCCCCTTCAGGGACTGGAAGGTGCTGTAAGATCTCCCTGCAGCCTTCTCTTCTCCAGGCTGAACAACCCCAACTCTCTCAGCCTGGCTTCACAGGAGAGGGGCTCCAGCACTTGGATCATCATCATGGCCTCCTCTGGGCCCGTTCCCACAGTTCCATGTCCTCCTTATGTTGGGGACTCCAGAGCTGGATGCAGCACTGCAGGTGGGGGCTCATGAGAGCAGAGGGGCAGAATCCCCTCCCCTGACCTGCTGCCCACGCTCCGTTTGATGCAGCCCAGGACACAGTTGGCCTTCTGGGCTGTGAGTGCACATTGTCCTGTTCAGCTTCTCGCCCACCAGCACCCCCAGGTCCTCCTCAGCAGGGCTGCTCCTTGTCACATCATCCCCCAGCCAGTAATGATGAGGATTGTCCCCACCAAGGCACAGGAACTTGCACTTGTTCTTGTTGAACCTCATGAGTTTCACATGGGCCAACTTCTCCAGCTTGTCCAGGTCCCTCTGGATGACATCCAATCCTTCTGGGGATGTCTTTATTATATAAAGTGATAATAAAACTCAGGGTGACTAAATATATAAAAGGAACCCCAAGATATAGAAGGTGGATAATAATAGGAACATGAGAACTTAGAGCAAATGCTTTTATTTGCTTCCTCACTCCTTTGCATTTGCCTGTGGCATGGTGGGTGTTCAGTCCTTTGCGTAGTTTCTGGGAGGAGATGTTGTTTTTAGGCACAGAAGAATGGAGTTGTAAAGCCTCAGATCAGCAAGGCATGCTTTCAGATGGGAATTGACCCTTGCCTTTGTAAAAACAATTTGAAATGGCTTGGCAGGCAGCGTGCTGAAGGAGATGGTGAGTAGGCAGAAATATTTTGCCAGCTCCAGGTAATTTAGGTGGAATATTCTGAGCTGTCTGCAGGCAGCAGATCACATTGTGAAGTAAGATTGGGGCGGGGGGAGAGGGGGGAGGAAGTCTGGTTTTGGTTTTGTTGAGAGTTTCAGGTGTTTAACTAAATGGGTTTAATTTTTAGCTGTGAGGTTTTAGTGTACTGTCTTTTCTCTAGCAGTCACCACTGTAAATTCATTAACAGTATGCCTGCTCTTGACTGCTTTTGTTCTCTTGGGAGCTGCTTTCCGGGAGGCTGGGCCATGTCCGCTGCCCCATGAGCCTGGTTTGATGTTGTCTTCTCCATGCTGGGCTCCCTGACTGCCCAGCACACACGTGTAACAGTCTGGGCAGCTACACTGTGCCCATCTCCAGGAATCCCTAGCTTTTTCCAGGCAGCTCAATGAATGCATGTGCACGGTAAGTTTGCCTTCAGCTTGCTCCTTGAAGGCTGTCCAAACAAAATGGATGGGAGTGGATTGCTGCGTGCAGATTAAGACCCAGATCTGTTCTGGAGAGGCCGTGGGAAAGACAACTCCTGGGAACAGAGCGTGGCCTGGGTGAATTATCGCTGTGGACAGCAGATGATGTATAGGCTGGCAGTTGGGGCACCAGCATCAAAGCAGGTTCTCTTGGCAGCATGTTTTTGTCAAGATGGTCTCTTGCAGATTTGCATACGAACGCTTGTTCCAGAGGATTTTGAGAAGCTGGTGTCTGGCTTGTCAAATCCCAACAGCCAGTCCATTGCAACTATTTGCTCTTTCACATGCTGGCTTTCATTAACATTCTTGCAGAAGGAGAAGTTGGTGTTGGTAGAAAGGAGGAGAGTGACAACATACATGTTACTCTTGGCAGTGGTGTTCCTGCTCAAAGGAATTGCGGAGCTGGGATACAAGTAAAAACTGCCTGGTGTTTGCTGAGCAGCCAGAAGGAATTTCAGTGGCACTGGGGGGTCTGGGGAAGGAGCAGGGAGTGTCAGCTGAGGCCTTAACACCTCCTGGGGTTTCACAGCGCTGTGATGCTGAGCAGTGCCCAGGGAGTGTAGGGAAGCCCACTGAAAGGACCCCCTTTGCTGGTGGCCTTTGTGCTAACCTTGGCTGCAGGCATCTCTCCAGTTCGCTTTTGGGTCTGCAGCTAGAAAGGTTATTTGTTTCTTCCTTCCTGGGTCTGTGCCAGCGATGGTGGACGTTACTGCCACACCATGGACCCATTGAATAGTCAGAGATGGTTCCCTGTGTTTGCAATTTCAGGAATTTGAGGTTTTGGAAACATCTGAAATTGCAACAGAGCTACCACAGAGATGGTTTGTTGTTCTTTCCTGAAACAGCCCTTCACACCGATGGTGTTCCAGCACTGACAGTTATCCTGGAGGACAGAGACTGCCCTTTGCCTTCCTGGCTCGTGAAGCTCCACGCTTCATGTTTTGGCACAAGCATGGAAAGGTGGATTTTCCCATAGTGGGTGCCTGAGGAGGATTGCTCTGCTCTAATCTCTACTCCAGGGGCTGTTGTTTGTGAGCTGTGCTGTACTTCTGTGGCTCCGTTGGGTAGGGGAGAGATTGCTTGTTCAGAAAGCAAGCAGTGTAGAGGTGTGTGGTGTGTACTGGTGGAGACAGGGTATACTGCATCGTGATAAGAGTTCTGTTTAATGTCCTGTCTACTTTAATTATTACATGTGGCCAGTCTGTAGGGCTAAATCTGTTTGATTGGAGTTACTCTGGGAGTGGAAGGAAGTGAAGTGCTTCGATTTATCGTTCTTTGTAGTGGGAAAGGGGCTGGTCACCCAGGAGTGCAGGGACAGGACAAGGGGCGATGGCTTCAAGCTGGAAGAGGGCAGGGTTAGGTTAGATGTGAGGAAGGAATTCTACACTCTGAGGGTGGGGAGGCCCTGGCACAAGGTGCCCAGAGAGGCTGTGTGAGCCCCTGGATTCCTGGCAGGGCTCAAGGCTGGGTTGGATGGGGCTTTGGGCACCCTGGGCTGGTGAAGGTGTCCCTGCCCATGGCAGGGGGTTGGAACTAGATGGGCTTTGAGGTTGTTTCCAACCTGAAGCGCTCTGTGATTCCATGATTTTCTTTGCTGTGTGAGTGCCCACACACTTTATTAGTGTACTTCCTGTGCATCTCTTGGTCCGTTTCTCTTGTATTTCAAACCAAGTTCCTCTGTCCTGTTATGTTTGTGTAGCAGTTCCAGGTGCTTTGCTTTCAGATGCTTCAAGCTGCTGCTTCTGGAATAAGCCATTTTGCACAAGCATCCTGATGTTCTGTGTGCCACTCTATGTGGTTGTGTGGCCGCATGGTCAGCTGGCTCAGGGCTCTGCTTGGGGTGAAACTAAGGCTTTTTTGTGTGTTTAAGCATCAATTCCACTACAGGATCACTGTGCAGCTGCCTAGGGTCAAGGAAAGGACTGCTCCAGCTTGTGAACAAGTGCTGTAGGCGCAGGGAGAGGTTTCATTTGGTACTACTAGGGGTTTTCGTTGACTTAAGGTGTGTGAAATTACACATATGTCTCAAACAATTTGGGTTTCCAGCTGCAAAGAAAGCCTTGCTCTTTACTGAAAAGAGAAAAGACAGTAACCTCCCTCTATTTTGGGGTGTGTGTGGGGGTGTCAGTTCCTCCTTATTCTTGTCCTGTATGTGGAAGAACTTCTTCCCAGTGAGGGTGAGGGAGCCCTGGGACAGGCTGCCCAGGGGGGTGTGGAGTCTCCTTCTCTGGAGAGATTCCAGCCCCGTCTGGACACCGACCTGTGTGACCTGTCCTGGGGACCCTGCTTTGGCAGGGGGGTGGACCCAGTGAGCTCTGGAGGTCCCTTCCAACCCCTGTGATTCTATCATTCTGTGTGGTTTTAAGGATGGCACTGGTGGCCAGCATTTTCATAGACTTTCTGAAGGAAAAGCCCCGAAGTACTGTCATCATAAACATCTGATATTTTGCCAGCTTCCACAGTTTGACTATCATCAGCTTGGCTCAGTTTTTCAATTATCGTTTTGTTCTTACAGCCTGTATACTGAATTGATCCTGAATCAAATAAGTTACATTGTTTTTCTAGCAAATTTATGTAGAATATGACACTGTGTACAAACCAGAGCCTTGAAAGTAGGCTACTGGAAATGTGTTCACTGCCACAGAGCTAACTGTCATCTTCTTTTCCAGGGCAATCACTTTGATCAGTATGAAGAAGGGCACCTGGAGATAGAGCAAGCGTCTCTAGACAAGCCTATAGAATCGGTAAGACACATACTTATCAGCATCATCAACCCATCAAAAATTAGGCCGTGATCGGATGGTACTTGATGTGAATGCAGTCAAATTTGGTAGGAGTGGGCATCTTTTTGTCAGCACAGGGTTAATTGTTTTCTTTTGGTGGTAAATTGCATGTTAAGATTAAGTGGGCTTGGGATATAATCTTTAAATAGCTCTCCTAAAGCTAGAGGTGACTTAAATTTTAGTTCAACCTGATACTTCCAAAACTATTTAAAAAGAATACATTAATTTCTAGATACTTATTTTGGTTTTATACTTTTGGTTGAAGAATCAGTTTAATCCATGTGTGAACACTGATGAAATAGTGCAGTAGAATGCATTCTGCTCCTTTTTGTAGTTTATATTTTTGGGAAACTACTGGTGTGTTAAAAGCAGTACAATGACACCTGGCAGTAGGGAACAGGGATGCATTGCAGTGTCAGCATAGCAGAGCTTCCCCACGAGTCTGAAACTGCGCCGTGAGTCTCTTTGGAGTATAACTGCACTTTGAATTGGGCCTGGAGAGTACAGCCAGAAGCTGGGGAAAAATTAAATGGTGTTTAGTTTTACCTTGTTAAGCTTTTAAATTTTTCTCTTTGCAAAGCATCTTCTTCTAGGCTTAGGCACAGCAGCTTGTTCAGCGTAAACCTGACCTAAGTTTGGCATTTAGCTTTAGCTAAGCTTCCTTTGCAGTTTCAATATGAGAGCAAAAACATGTGCAGTGAATAATGGAGGGCCACTTAGTGCTATTCTGATTAAGACTAGCTTTTTCTAAAGGAACTACTCCAGTATCTCTTTTCCCTATTAATAATTTAAGCTCTCTGTTAAAAGTTTCTTCATCAGTAGTCTGCTCTTAGAAGAAACTTAGCGATAGCAAAAGGTGGATATCTCTTTTTTCATTCGTGTGTAGGTTGGTGTTGTGTGTGTTTGTGTGTGTGTTAGATGTTTACCAAAAATTTACACAACTTGGGGTGTTCGACATTTTTCTTCCGCAGCAGTTGGCCCATTTTAGCTAAGCAGCCATGATCTGGTTTGTATTGCACGGTCTGCCTTTTTTAATTTCTTCTCTAGGGTTTCCTTTCCCCCCTTCTTATTTCTGTTCTTCTGGTCCAGTGAACACTGCATATAGTACCTACTGTCTTAATGTGCTGGCATGATGCTAGATTTAGGCATGGCAGTAATTGATGACGCATGAGATAATGCTGCAGAGATGGGAATTCCTATTCAATGTTCTCCTGAATACTTCAATCTTATGTTGTGATATGGGGATTTTTAATTAAAATGCCAAGCTCATTTCCTTATGTAAATATAATGAGAAATATTTGTTGGTAGCCTACTCTGTACCACACTGGAAACTAGCATTTCAAAATAATTTAAATACTACTGACAGACTAGACTGGTTATCTGATTTCTAAAAGTGTTTTCCCAAACAGAGGAGTAGAAGTGGTCACAGATCCCATCTCCTTGCGGTTCTCCGGGGAGCAATGCCTGCAGAAGCATGTGAGGTGTGACCGAGTACCCCGACCCCGTGGCGCAGAGGCTCGCAGTGCAGCTTGGATCCTCTGCAGGAGTAATACATCCTTGCAGCTTGATTAATGTTCAACTGCAGCAGAAAAATGAAACTCAACTACAACTTGAATATTTCATTCATATTTATCTTTTGCCAGCCAAATATTGGGATGTCATTAGTCTTTGCCAGCTTTTTGGTAGCTTTTTAATATCACAGAATCACGGGGGTTGGAAGAGACCTCAAGAGATCATCAGGTCCAACCCCTGTTCAGTTGTGCAGTACAGCCTTAGGGTTAAACTTGAAAACATTTTGATGGCAAGAGGAGAATGGCTTACCTTACTGGGAGGAGAAAGAGTTAAAACCTCCTCTTGTTCTTACTTAAAAATCCAGTTTTGTCTGTAGTGGGAGAAGCATTTGAGGGGGATGACCCCTACTCCAGGGTATGAAAGAAGAGCCACAGAACTGAGTAAATGTGTGTTCTGCATTGTCGTAGCAGCTGTGCTCGAGCTGGCTTCACCTGCTAGGCCCCAAATTCAAGAGCTGTGACTGCTGCACTGGGGGCTTTTTTTGGTCTCATGAACAATCCCAGTGGCAGAAACAAACCAGTCACATTTAAGGTTAATTTTCACATCGTCATTATGAGTACATTATTGATTCTTAAAAGGAAATCTGTAGCTGGGAAGCATTTATCATGTTTCCTGTGAAAATGATTTTGTTTCCAGGCACTGTGTGCTTTTTAAATTGGCAAATTCTACATGCTGAAGGAAGGACCAGTTGTCACAGGTTAGTGGTGTACCTCTCCCACAGTGCTTTTCACTAGGAAAGAGGTGTTCAGGCTCCTTTTTCTACCTTTATTTTGTGCTGTCCGCACACCTAGAAGCAGAGAACATCCTTGAACTGCAATTGAGAGGGAAGGAGTAAGGACGAGTTTATAATTTTCAAATACCACACATCTAAATATTTGCAATATTAGTATTTATTCACAAATTGTTTTATAATTCTTAACCAGTTCTCTCTTAACAATTCAGCTGACCTTTAAAAAGGAATCTGCTCGGAGTAATGAGTAAGAGCCTATGCTTCACATTATGGAAATAGTTGGGATGACAAATGTCTCTGTTTATAATAGTAGCAGATCAAATCACTTCCCAGTTAAAAGCTTCTAAAGTTTGGTTATTCTTCAGACTGGAGAGAGCACTAAGTACGTTCTCTTAGACGTGGTTGTTACATCTTCTCCTCTCTTAGTAATATGAAAATGCTTTCAAGACTAAAGGTAGCTTGCATTTGGAAATCCCAGGGGGCAGAGGGTTGCTCTTGAAGCATACATTTGGAATCACCACTGAAGTGAGATCCATCTCTGCAGCATTATCTGTTGAGAGGTGCTGACTGTACTGCTACAGCATGCAACTCAAAGGTGGCTGGAAAAATAGGTTTGGGAGTCTACAGATCATTACAATGTTGAAATGTGTCCTCAATTAGCTTGCTAGTATTTATTTTTTTTTTGTTCCTGTGGAAATCCTGCTTTGTACAGCTTGTTTAGGCCAAAGATGTCTGGACTGTAACATGCGACTATAACCAAAGTACTTTTATGGAAACTAGAGCTGATGCGAGCTAGTGGATGTACATAGCCTAAATGAGAAGCCAGCTATTTTCCATTACTAAATTGAAGGAAATATTTCATATCAATGGACTCTTCATAGCTGCAAATACTGATTTATTTCTTTTCTTTTTTTTTTTTTCCCCACAAGTAACTCTGTTTTTGTTCTGGTTTGAAAGATGCTGCAAGTCCACTGGCTGTTCATGTCAGTGGAGCCACTGGTGTCCTTGGAAAAGAATCAGAGCACTTAACCCTTTAAAATCTAAGAAGCTGCATGCATTGGCTTTAAAATATTTTAAATGCACTGAGTTCAGGTAGTCAAATGGGAAGTCACAAAGTATTGCAGCTCTAATGGAATCCAGATTTGCTTCACGTTAATTCCCTATTTCTCCTCGTTTACTGAACCTGGTTGCTGTGAATCTGTGGGTTTCTTTGTCGCAGCAGTACAGATGGAGCAGGAGATAGCACTGTCCCCTAGAGCCCGCCCCAGGCAGCCGCCCCTTCCCATGCAGGACACAGAGTATGAGGGAGTCGAACCAAGCTGTTGCTGTTGCAGGTTGGAGGCGAGACTGCGTATCCCCACTTATCCTGGAGCTTGTTAGCTTGTCCTTGTCATAACTAACAAACGTCCTTCCCCCCCCATCCCCAATTCTGCTCAGTCACACAAGGAGCTTCCTTGACCTACAGGTTTCCAGCTTCAGTGGGTAGTTGTTGGGCGATCACAGGCTATTGTAGCTGACTGGCCGAGCTGAAGCTGGGTTGTGTCGCACTGTGTATCTGTACAGATCTGTGGACTCCACCGGTTCCAAAGTGTAATTTGATGAGGCTGCTGATTTGACATTTAGCAGTAGCCATATGTGGACAGCGCTATAAATAATGTGCTTCTTGAAGCTGAATGGTGTAGCATTACTATTTGGCTTTTCTCTCTAGTCTTCATTGTGTCATCTGTAGTGAGCTATAGGTTTTGTTTTGGGAATCTTTTCAACCTCTTGTTTGCATGGGTTCACCCAGTAGCATCCGATCCTTGCTTATAGACTCCTCAATACACAGTCAGCACAGCTTACAATCCACTCAAGAGACGTATGGTTCCTGCTGATGCCGAGATGAAGGATGTGAACACGATGGGTGGGGTGGGGTGGGGGTCTGACAGAAAACCTGTATTAGGCAAAACAAGTGTTCTGGTTGATCCATAACGCGGCTCAGTCCGCCAACTGTGGATTATATCCCACATAGAGCATCACCAGTACCTTTCAGTTCCTGTACACATCTTTTCATTGTATGCTTTTATTTATTTCATTTTTTTTTAATTGGCCAGGACCTTTGTCAAGAATTTATGCTGGGAAATATCCTGATTAGGAATCACTGATACCCATGGAAAGCCATCGAGGTTGTCTTGTCCGGGAGCAGGATGGGGAGTTGGGGAGGCCAGTTTGAGCTGCTGGAAAAGGTCACTTTGGATGAGATTTTCCAAAGTAGCTCAGCCAACTCCTGTAATGGTTCGCTGAAGTCAAGACCTTTACATTTCCTACAGGCTTTTGGAGAAGCTGTGCTTCATCTGTAATGCAAAGTTCCCTGTCTGTAAATAGAAATGCTCACCACTGAATAGCTCCACAGTGGTGAGGGTAATCCTGGGAGGTGCAAATTGTTCCATCAAGAGCCTGCCAAGCTACCAGGTCCTACACTGAGCATCCCACAGCCGTGTCCAGCGCTGTCCCCGTGACTGTTTTCCCAGACACAGAGTGTTGCTCTTATCAGTAATTTAGATTGCAAATGAGAGCTCAGTTGCTTACCCAAACACCTAATGGGAGGCTTATTTTGGCTGCCTCAATAATATTTATTGTGGCTGTAACATAAGGAGCTCCAAATGATAGTGTAAGGAAGTGAGGAGACTAATGCCAGCTCTCTGCTGAGAAAGAGGGAGAGATCCTTGGTGGGCTGTTGGCATTTTTGTGGATCACAGCAACTCTTCCATAGGAGAATTACTACAGTGTGAGGATAATTTAGTGAAAAAGAGTGATAGTTCCTGACACTGGCAGGAAGTTTGGTGTACAAAAAGCCATTTTTTTAATGTGAAAGAGTCCAGGCTTTTACAGAACTTTCACTTAAAAATGCAATTTAAAGAAAAAAACCCAAGCTACCAGCTGTTGCAGCATTTGCTGCCCCATGCCAAATCTTGGTCCTGGTATTCCCAGCTAGTCCCCAGGCTGTCAGGCTTTGCAGAAGGGCTCTCACATGGGAGCCTAGCAAGCCTGGCCCTCCATAATTTCATTTTTAGGGCAGTGTTTACATTGAAGAGCTGACCTGCCAGTCTGAGACAGCAATTGGAGATGGAGGAAGAAAGCAGCTAGACATGAGCAGAAAAATGACTAGGTCAAAGATTTACAGAGTCATAGGGGTTGGAAGGAACCTCCAGAGCTCATCAAGTCCAACCCCCCCCACCAAAGCAGGTTCCCTAGAACCCAGCTCAAACCGTAGAATTAAACTCTTTGGGTAGTTCCCCCTGTTCACTGAAACAGAAGATGTTCCTTTTCAATTCAGTAATATTTAAAATTAGGAAACAGTTTAACTACTTAAACAAATGGAAGTGATTGGGGTGGGGGGAGAGAGGGGGATGGGACACCACCCCCTTCCTGGGGACCGAGACAGGGCAACATTCAGGCATAATTCCAATTTATATCAAACAACTTGCAACCATCCTCTTGAGTGGTCTTGTAAAAGTGGTGCTAATGTGTATAACCCTCCTAAATTTTTCTTTTTTTTTTTTCCCCTTTAACATTTGTTTACCCCTTCACTGTGTCAGTCACAACACACCGCTCTTGAATCTCCCAGCTGGTCTTGACTTGTTGAATTTATTTTATGCTTTCACTCTTCTTTAATAAATACATTACTTGCAAGCAGTGAATTGAAAACAAAGCAAAAGAAAAACTACCATTAGTGATTGGACAGTTTCTTACTTTGTGTTACATTTAACTGTTCTTTTGACAGCCCAGTTTTTAAAGCCAGGTTCGTATGGAAATGCTTTCACTCCACTTGCACTGCTTTTGGAAATAGCATTACTGCTTCATCTGTCTGTTTATTTTAGTGCATTCATAACACAACACAGTCAGCACAATGTCTCATCTCCACCTAGCCAAAGATCCCAAAGTACTCCTTGGCCTGGGTTTGAAAACGCAGCCATTTTTGTCAGCACCCTCTATTAAAACCCGATTCAATAATCCTTTGTCAGCGATGCTGATGGCAGAACAATTAGTGCCTTATCCACAAACCCCTCTGAACTTGGGGCCCTTGTACAACCCCTGTGTGGTTCTTGTGGCTATTGCAGATTTATTTCCAGGTAAGTTGCCTAACACTTCCAAACCAAGAAAGTCTTCTCCATGGTGTTTGTGGTTGGAATCTGTATTTGTTCAGTTTTCCTTCTATTTTTTTCCCCCATATACTGATTTAAGCTTTTTGTAACCAGATATTTCCTTTTCCTAATTGATTTTTTTCCTTCTGTAGCTCTGTTTGTCCTGGGGGAGAGCTGGGAGTGTGGGAAAGATGCTGCTGCCTTGAAAGATACAGCGGGACGCAAATTCTTGTTTAGTGGTATATGAGGGGAAAAAATAATAATCAATTTAGGCTTGATAGAATCTTTTTGAGGAAAAACAGATCCGTGCAGCCAATATTTTGGGGAAGATTGTGTCTTTTGAGCTGATTCACCAGAGTTCTGCAGACATTTGGTCATTTTCTTCCATGCAGAAGTGGACTCTGCCTGTTGACAGCTTGGTTGTTTCAAGTGACCCACAGCACAGAGATCTGTTTTCTTCTGGAGATTCTATTTGCTGCTCAACCTTACAGAATCAACAGCCTTTTATAATTCAGGATATTTCTGTGGAATCTGGAGTTGTCATTTGCCTTGGGGCAAGTGATGATCAGCAAATATCTGTGCCATCTTTATGATGAGAAGGTGAACAACGTGGTCCTAACCAAGAGTCCTTTGGGGAGGTGACAGTTGCTCACTGCTAGTAAACAGGTGAACTGATGAGTAGGGGATAAACTGTTGGATTTAGATGGCTACAGGGGTGCTGTTAGCACTCCTGGTCTGTCTTTTGGGGAAGAAGCCTTGCCTAAAACCATGAGGAGCTCCACACAGAGCCCCCCTCACCCCTGTTTTCAAAAGCTGACAATGAATTGCTGCGTCAATACTTTTCCACTTATTCCAAAATAGCTTTTTTTTTTAGGAAGATGAGACATTATGCTTATTGTTTCCCCTACATGCACTAATGGTTCCTTGCTGTTAACTTATTGCTAGGCCTGTTTCATTCTAACATCTTAGTATTTTTGTTAGTTTACATGTGAAATGCATCACCCAGTCTGTGCTTGAGCTCATTTTATTTAAATTATTTTATTTTGGTTTTTTTTATTTTGTTTGTTTTACTAACCTCACTGTTTTTTCAGTTTAATATTGGCTGCATGCTAGTTTATATATATATACATATATAAAAAAACCCAATCAAGTCTAGCCTGGATTTTGCTATGATTGTGTTTTGGTTTCTAGTGGTGGGGCAGTCTTGCACTTACAACTTACTCAGTATTATAAAAGCCTGACACACAAACAAAATGACTAAACACATTGTAGATTTTCTTTACAAAAAAAAAATAATAATCTTAAGTGGTGCTGTCTAGGTGATGGATATGATTGTATAAATAGCTTGATTTTATGCTTTTTACTGTCAATTTTTATTGGTAAACTTTTATTTTCTCCCACATTGCTTTTTTTTTATTATTATTATTTTAAATGTGATGCACAAAAGTTGCCCAGCACACCATCAGAAAGTGACCGTCCCCAGTACCTTGTCCCATCCCCCCTGGAAAAATTCTAGCCAGCGATTTTTGACATTTGTCTTTCCCTTTTATTGGGCATATATTGCCTTTTCAGTAGCATTTTTTTTGCATGCATATATATATATATGTAGAAAATCTCTTTGCTCATCACATGTTTAAATGTCAGTGGGAAGGGAAGAATATATTATTGGAATATTTTTGGTTTGTTTTCTCTGTTCTGTCTGTCAGGATAATATTGGACACCGCTTACTCCAGAAACATGGGTGGAAGCTGGGCCAGGGATTGGGCAAGTCACTGCAGGGTAAGTCCAGTAGCTTGTGTCTGAAACCTTCAACGCCAGCTTTGGTCTTTAACGAAAATTATCTCTGCTTTTTGTTCCTAGATTAGATTTTTTTCTTTCCATTATTAATAAATCCAAAAAAAATGCACTGTTGAGTTTCATATTTAGCAGTTTGCAAGTGGAAGCTGCTGCCTCACAGGTTAGATGTGTTGTGTGTGTGTGTGTGTGTGTCGTGTACGTGTAAGAACCACCGCGTTCGGCCTTCTTGGAGGGAGGTGAATTAACTGCCTACTTACTAACAGGTAGTTGTGCAGCTTCTAAACCTATAATGATATCCTGCTGGCTGGACGCTTTGATATGAAAAGAATTAAAAATATAAGCTAGTGATGATCTGTGTGCATGATTCACAGTGGCGTCAGAAGCCATTAGAAGGCGAGTAAAAGGGCCCACTGAAGACTGAAAGTGGTGGCAGAGGTTCTCATGGATGGGAGAGGCTCACTTCTAGTTTCTCCAGAGGGCTTTCACAGGTTTGACTTATTTCTATTCCCCAGCAGCCTGTTTGTCAGGGATTTAGCGAATCTCCTTGAGGCACTGTAGTGCTGGTTGAAACCAATGCACCTGGTGCTCATTGTGTGGAGCCTAAAGTCTTCCTGTGACACTAAACCCCGCGATTTAAATGGAGCCAGTGCTGCCCAGCTCACGTGGGTGGCTGTCGCCCTTCCCCTGGCCAGTTGTTCCTGTTCTGCCTGTCGCTGCTCCTTATGAACTGCCCCTGATAACACCTGAACTGCCCGTGATAACACCAGTGTATCCGGTGTCTGCCTGTGATACTGGGAGCAAGGTGCTCGGTATTTACACCAAGCACGAGACTGTGTGTCCAGGCAGTGTCTGTAGAAACCTCTTGAAGTGTGTGAAACTCAAGCGTGCCCTGAGTTCCTCCGAGTAACTTACTCGTGTTCCCATACCCTTAGTCTGAAGACCTGGGAACTTGTAATTGGACTTCCATGGCCCTACAGTGAGCCCGTTAGAGATGAGTGTTTCTGTGCTGTGGACTGTCGAGAGGTAATGAGTTCTCTGAACTCTGGGAATGCATATTAATCTTCTGGACTAAGGCACTCTAACTTCTCAGACAGGGCTGCCTTGGTGGTTAACGCTTCTTGCTTCCTCTAACATGGTTTCGTTTGAAATCTTCTGGTTAATGCATGGCACTCTTGCAGTCCTCTCGTGTCCTGTGCTGGTGCCAAAGCTCAGGATGTGGTTGTAGTTGTCTCTTGGGCTTCTGCTTTGGCATGGCGTTCACTGGATGTGTAATTTGGTCTATTTTGTCTTTTGGGTGCCTCGTATTGCTCTGTGCCTCACCGGTGTGGAAACACGGAGACTTGAAAGAAGCTAAAGCCCTCTCCCAGCCCCAGCTGGGTTCAGAAGCACAGCCCCAAGGGGCCCTGTGGTGTTGCAGGCACTGACGTGACGGAGTAAACTGCACATGAACTGTACAGTCTTGAGCTGGGGGCAGCAGGGTGGTGTCACCATGTCCCGAGGGTGAGAGCGCTGGTGCTGCCCGTGGCCTTGATCAGGCATTTCCACTGTGATACTTGTCCAGATGTAGATCGTTCCCACTGCACGTTTCCAGGCGTTGAATCTGTCCCCTATCTGTTGCGTGTTACTGAAGCTGCCTGGAAGCTGCAGACAGATCATGGGGATGGGCTGTGAGGGTTTTCCTGGGCTTTAAAGAAACACAGGAGTAAAAATAGCCTGTCTAGTTTAACCCAGGAAGGTACTGAAACCTTCCTACCATTGGCTTTGCAGAGCGTGCAGGAACTGTATCGTGCCTTTCACCTTCCGGAAGGAAAGCAGCACCCTGTCTGACAGACAGACAGATGGACAGACAGCCTCTCTGGCTGAGGATGTGGAGGAGCACTGCTGTTCCTGTTCTGCCTGATGTAAAGATGTCAAGGGCGCTTGCGCCCTCTTAGTTACATTGCTGGAGCCTGTGCCTGTCGCATTGGTGATGGTCAGGTTGGGAGTGTTTAATTCATTATCCCGTGACCTTTTTACTTGAATCTTAGATTGTCCCAAACCCCAAATATAAACTGCCAGGAAGGAAACATTTGCATCCAATTTTAATCTTACTCAAAGAGCTTGAGGAGTGAAGTCACTTGCTGTGTGCTGGCATGGAAGACAGAAAAGTGGTTCCCCTCTTTTACTCTCCCTTCTTGCTCAGAAAAGACCAAGAGATATTTCTGAAGAGATGTAGAAATAGCAAACGCAGAGCATCTCTGGGGTTACCTCTGCTTGCCTCATGCTGTGCTTGAGCCTAAAATCCTAAACAGCAAAGAGGTACAGCAGAAGCAGAACCTTGGAGTAGTCTTTATCTGTGAATGTGGTATCTGAGCTCCTGTGGAAGGCAATGCGCTCTCCAAAGCCCAAGTTTTGGGTTACCAGTATGGAATTGATAGATCATTCATTGTCTTTCCATGCAGTTGACTTGAATTTAAAAGGGAAGTTGATGAATACAGCGTGCTTATTTTTCTGTAGCTTTGAATTCTAGGTGTTCATCTCACTGGGTAGTTTTGGTGAATCTGAGTCATGCTGCATTACAATTGGCATTCTCAAATGCTGATTTCTTCTAGTGACGCCGTTCAGGAAGCTCGTGGCGCAGGATTGTACTGTTGTGATGGCTTCCTTCACATGGCAGATAGGATCCAGCAGCGGGAGTGCTGAGCTGTTTCTCTGGATGGCAGCTGGAATAGCCCAAAATTCACACTTGGCAATTGGAGGTGATAAAAATCTGCTGTTGTAGGGCAACAGATCGGCTGCTTCTCTGCAGGATTTCAGAAGCAGAGAAGTGGTGTACCTACCAGAGAGCTACTCGTAGTGTATCTCCTGTTCACCGTGGTAGCTGGTTGGAAGAGCAGAGTCGCTTGGATAAGCGAGCAAGTAATCCATGTCCTTAATGACATGGCTGTCACAGGAGGAGCTGTGTTCTGACTGTACCATGTTCTGCATCTCTTATTTTAGCAGAGCATCAGGCAGGGATGGTGCTGTCACCTCTGACCATGCAAGTGTTAGAATACTGGTTCAGAGAAGCTCATAATGAATTCAGCAGAGTCATTCCTCTGCTTGTCTCCTGATCTCTCTTACATTCTTTTCCACAAAGAACTTGTGTTATATTTGGAAATTAAACTTTAGAATCAGAGAATCATGAAGGTTGGAAAAGACCCCCAAGATCATCCAGTCCAACCATCCCCCTACCGCCTACAGCACTCACTAACCCCTGTCCCTTAGTACCTCACCCAGCCCTCCCTTGAGCACCCTGAGGGACGGTGACCCCACCACCTCCCTGGGCAGCCTGTTCCGATGCCCAACCGCTCTTTGGGAGAAGAAATGTCTCCTCATTTCTAACCTGAACCTCCCCTGGCACAACCTGCAGCCATTCCCTCTCCTCCTGTCGCTGGGTATCTGTGAGAAGAGGCTGAACCCCAGCTCCCCACAACCTCCTTCCAGGGAGCTGGAGAGAGCAAGAAGGTCTCCCCTGAGAGACTTGAAGTTACTAACAGCCAGCAAATATGAAAAAGCAGGATGGGGAGGTGCCAGTTGACAGGGATCTCTTTAAATCTGGAGATTCAAGGCTTGGGGAACCACTTTGCTACAGATATTGGGTGATGGCTGTGCTCTAACAAATGAGGAAGCAGTGATTGTAAACACTTGCCTCTTTGGAGGGGAACACATGTAAGGAATGGATAATTCTACTGGAAAAAAACCCCAACAATGAACTAGCAAAATACGTGGTTAAAGACACTCTCTGACCTCCACATGCAGTCCTGTACCAAATTGTGGTACAGAATTGTGGTAGAATTGTGACTAAATCAGGGGAGGTGCCCAGGAGCCAGAAGGGGTACGAGGGCTGAGTGAAATCTTGGATTCAGATACTCTAGTGATTCCTCTTACTCTAAGTATTCTGTATTAAGTCAGAGTCCTGTTATGAAAAGCACTGAGAGACTGACATGCAGAGGTGATACCATTTTATTCATGTGCTTGTGAAGAGTTTATAAAAACACTTCAGTTTTCCCTGTTTTCAGTGGGGTTTTTACATTTTGTTTAAAAAAAGAAATCTGCTGAAAACTCCTGTTCTTTCTTGATTTGTGTGTTTAATATGACTTAACTGTACTCTCGAGGTACAGGCACAAGACTAAAACCAGTAGTTTAATCTCATTTAATTAGACTAGGGAAAACTGAACAGAGTATCCTTAGGAAAGACAAAGACAACTTGCTTTGCCAGAAAACATGGGAAGACCTGATTCTGATGTACTCTGAAAGAGGATGTGTGTAGGACACGTGGGGGAATGCCTTAGCATTCAGACTGGTTGATAGCTCTCTTGAATCCATCATCTCACTCAGCTGAGGAGTCACACATGAAGGTTTAGATGGCTTTTTGGGGTGAAATTGGGATGGCAGTGTGTGGTGGGGAGGGTAGACCTGATAGCGAAGAGCAAGCAGGCAGGCTTTAAAGGCTGGGTAGTGCCTCCATCTCTGGTGCTGCTGAGTTAATTCACAGCCATCCTCCTGTCCCCGTGGTCCTCCTGCTCCTCCTGTGGTCCTAGCAGGGGCTGTGGAGGGGAGGAGCGTGTGTGAGCAGCTCCAAGGGGATGGATTGTCACAAACTGAGGTGGTGGTTGGTTAGGAAGGTCTGTCTGATGTTTTCTAGCCTTATGGAAGGGACCCTCAGGAAGGATTGACCAGCTTTGGTGGACGGGTGTAGCTCATCACTCAGTGAGTGGGTACTGCGCAGTAACTATACCTATTCATCACACTCTTCTAGATTTGCCTCTTTGAAGTCCTCTCTTAGGGAAATGTGTTTGACAGACACTTTAAAACTGCTCCACCACCCCCACAAGAAAGCAGTGAGGCTTCCTGGTACCACCAGCTATCTCCCTTCACACACTGTGCATAATTAATTAGGTACATTGAAAAGCATTGATTTAACTCATGTTCCCACAGTATTCCCAAGACTGGGATTACCCAAGTCTTTTGTGGTATCTTGGAGAGGTGAATCAGAATGTAATATTTTGCTACAGTATTTAGCAACAGCTTTTTGTCCCAGCATAGCTGCTCCTAGGTACTTGTGTTGTGGAGTCAGGTGGGTTAGATAAAGTGGAGTTTCGTGTAGAGCTGGAATTGAGCCTTGAAACTCTAAGTTTGCTCCTCAGTTGTCTGCAGGGCACTAACAGCGCTCTTGTCACTCAGTTATTGTGCTGACAAGCGTTACTTGGTGTGAAGGTGGAGGACAGGGTTTTGTGGGGTGCTGGCTTGTGCTAGTACTTGGGTTCCCTCAGTTTGTCAGGAAATAAAAGCAGCAAGTGGCTATGCTCAGAAGAGGGAGCTCCCTTCTCGGGTGGTGAGTTGTAGTAGGAGCTTTACCTGCAGCGTTTGGTCCAAAAGAAATGTCTTCTGTCTCCTGATTCCTGTCCCTATCCAGTAATAACTTCCTTGTTGTTTGCTTATGCTTTTGGAATCATTTCAGCCTGACTGTTCTGAAAGGTGGGTTGGAATCTTCCTAGAGAGCAGGAAGATCTTCCTGGGTTGGAATCTTCCTGGAGATCCTGTAATGCTGCAGTGGGGGAGGCAGGCTGCCTGCAGTGAGAGCCACATTTGGTGTCTTGGGAGCTCGTGGCAATGTCATGTGAAGCTGTGAGCCCCTTCCTGCATGCTTGTTCTCCTGCTCAGGCTAAAACCAGTAAACCCTTTGGGACTTGTCCAGTCAGCGCTGTTCCTGTTGATCAAGGTGTGGTACCAACTTATGGTATAAATCATCCTGGTGACACACAGCAGCAGGTACCAGTGTGTGTAACAGAACTTGGATTTTATTTTAATCTTTTCACAAGGATATAAATTATCTAGCTAGGTAGCAGGTATCAGATTTGTTAGAAAATGCTAGAATTCTGCTCCTCTAACTGTATTTGTGTGGCATGATTTTCAGTTAAAGAAACAAGTGGATTGCTGCTCTGACTTGCAAATTCTGTGATGATAAATATAGTCATCGCTCCCCCCCTCCTGTTACACTACGATGCAGTTTGGATTTGGCATGTTCTTGACTAAATCTGTTCAGACAAGCTCTTGTTTTCCCTCTTGGTGTAAAGGGTGAGTAGAATAAAAGAACAGAACCGCCTGAAAGAAATGCTGGAAGACGTGCAGAGAGGAGGAGGAGCAGAGCCTGCAGGTGAAGAAGTGATCCCATGGCTCTCCACAGGCAGGAAATATCCGTTCTCTGGCAGCCTCCTTGATAATAAGCTCAGTAAGAGTCACTCTTCCAAGACTCTGCATCACCTGTGGCCACCTGACATGCTATTTTCTGGATGCCAGTGTTGTCAGCGATGTGGGGAGTAATAAATGGAGGTCTGACCACTTGAGCAACTGAGATCAGTGGCAAAGGCGATGGCTTGGCAGCTGCAGCTTGGAGAAACAAGCTCAGGGTTTGAATTCCAGAGGTCTTGAATCCTGGCTCTGTCACCAGTTCACCAAATGGCTTACAGCTAGCATATTAATATATTTTTTCCATTTGTTAAATCCTCTGATCTCACCAAGGCAGACAGAGTAGATGTTTGTGAGGCCTTGAGAACACGGAACAATGAGCAGCTGAGAAAAACACCACGAGGAAAATGAGGGATGGTTTATTTCTTTATGGGCTATGAAGCTTTGTAATAAATACAAGAAAATATGGAAGACAAAGATAAAAATGTTAAACAGTGCCTTTATTCATTAAGTATGGAATGATTTGGCAGTCTTGCCCAAGAAATACACGTGAACACCATCTTATCTTCTTGTATCTTAACGTGTCCTCGTGGGAACTTGAATTCTGGCATAGACTAATGTTTCCATGCTTGTGTTTGCAACATAAATCATTGCAATTGTTTCAAGACTCACATTTTCATGTGAAGTTAGCTTTGAAAAACCTGGGCCATGTGGCTTTGAAAGCCTGCTATCATCACACCAATCTTCATTACCGTGTTGAAATCCACAGACCGCAGACCTAGAGGAAGGTTTGCATAATGCCTCCTTCTCCTTTGGGGGAAGCAGTTTTCTCCTTGTTTGCTTTCGAATGTGCAAGATCCTTCCTGAAGGAAAGTGATAAATTCATGGGTTGAGTGTGTAACACACACACAGAACCTGCCCCTACTCCTGCGGTGTGGCCTTAAATCAGACAGGGCTCTTCAACCCTCTCTGCTTACTGAGGTGAAGACAGAGAGCAACTCCTGCCTCTGATTTCTAGATCAACCAAAACTTATGTTCTTGCTCCAGCATCAGCCACATTGTTCCTTAATACTCATCATCTTTTGGGTTAGGGATGTTTTCTGGCCCAGAGCCCATTACACTTGCTCCCTTGCAGATGTTCAGGGAGCTCTGCCTGGTTTTGTGCAAGTGTTGCCCTTGGCTTCTGTGTCTAAGAAGTTTTGAGCTCCTCTCTGAAGTTTTCCTTGTGATTGGGGTCGGGGCAGCTTGTCTGTCGCTTGTCATTGCTCTCCTGCTTGGTGAGGTTTCTGTTCACAGTGCAGCTTTTTGTGTACTTGGGAAATAATTTCTCCTCACTGGGACTTGACGCTTGTCACCCAGGATGACAGACATTTCAATCTCTGGATTCTGTGACTCCTTCCAGAAGTCTGACATAAGCAGGATGAGCTCATGAATCTTAATTCCCAAAGGAACCCAGGGTAAAAGGTTGCCCTTGTTTGTTTGCTGCTCACAGCAATCAGAACAAGCTTGATAGTGTAGCTTCATTTTTAGCCAGCAAGGAGCGCCACAGAGCATGCCAAGGCTTGTTCACCCCTAAAAACTACTGTTCCCTCATCTCTCCCCTTGTGGTGCACCGAGTGAGGAGTCTGAATTGCCACTGTGACACGAAACATGTGATAGACCTGGGAAAGCTTTGAGAGCTTGTGAAATGCTGATAGCCACAATGCATCAGTGGGTGCTGATAGCCGACTCCAGGTACCCATTTACATCCCACTGCCTGCAGTGGGCTTGGTACCAGGGGTGACTGAATGGCCTGACCCTTACCCCCCAGAGCAAGCCCAGCAGTGTGATCCTGAAATTCCCCAGCTGTGTTTCTCATCCCTGCAGCAGTCCCTTTCCAAGAGCAATTAAAACCTCCCAGCAGGTTGTCCCTTGTGCCATTTTGTTTTCAGTTACAACATAAATACAGCAAACAAGTAAAAATCCTCTGTGCTCAGTGAGATCACATCCTGTTGGCTGCATCCTCCCGAGACAGTTCCTGACGTTCTCCTCTGATAAGGAGTGTGGCATCAGTCTGTCCTTTAGGATTCTGTGCCACGCAGCTTGTACCTGGGAGGAATTTCTGTTAAGATGTCAGTGTTGTGAGCAGGATTAAGGCCCTTCTGTAACCTCTGTGGTGATTGCATGCTGTGCATAAGTGATTTGCTGAGATATGTGTGATTGAATCACGCCAACGCATCGTTTTGGGGGTATATCTTCAGTGGGAGCATTTTATCTCTCCAAACAGACCTTCAGAAAGTTCTTGTCTCTTGTGTGCGTGATGCTGCTGGAGGAGGGAGCTCGGAATCTGCAAATTGTTGATGAAAACTCTGTTTCTGTTTTGACTGTTTAAAAAAATAAAATAAATGTGTGCTAGTGTTGACAACGGCAGCGATTCTAGACGAGCTCAGATGGCAGGTCCATCTGGTGCAGCGTCCTGTTCCTGAGAGCAGAGCAGCATCTACCCACCGTGTCCAGAGAGAGCACAGAATGACTTGGTGTCTGATGCTGAAGCCCTGAAGCGTTAGGATTAACTCTTTTTTTCATCAAGATTCCTTAATTAATAGCATTGTTAACAAAGTATTTGCTCACAGCTGATACCTTTGTGCAATTAAGGAGGAGTGGAGTTGAGGAAGCCTGCCACCTCAGTGCTGCTGGCAGAGCTCTGGGCAGGGGCTCTAGGAAGGAGGGTGGCTCTTGGGGTGTGTTCAGTGGTGAGTTGGTTTTTGTGGGCTGGGAGAAAGGTTTCCCAATCTCTTTGGGAAGAGGAGAGCAAACCTTTCCCTGTTTCTTTGGGAGGAGGAGAGCAAACCAAGACTATCTGGTCAGTTTGGAAATCTCATTTCATTTCTGAATTAAGGAAATAATTACAAGCTTAATTTACTCTAAGAGATGGGATTTTCTAAAGTGTGACTTATAGAAGCTGTTTGGCTTTTCCCATCCCGTTGGAGGTTTATGCTTTACCCTCTCCAGAGAGGTTTTCCTCTGGGGTGGAAGTAGTTCAGGCAATAACCCTCTCTGCTTTGGGCTTTGCGGCCTGTGGAATGTGACCAGTCTGTAAAGGAAAGAGTTTGTGACCTGGTTCAGGAAGAAAACACCTTTTCTGGGGTGCAGGGGGTCACAGGGTGGACACGGCTTTGTGTGCTGCAGGATTTACTGTATGGGGGGGTTGGTATTTGGCGTGGCAGCGCTTGTGACCCTGCCTGGTGGCATGAAGCGTGGGAATAGTTCTCCTCCTTGAAAACTCAGTTTTCCCACTCCAGTATGTTGGTGTACCCAAAAAGGGTTGGCAGGGACACTAAACTTGGGAGTCCCAAAGCATCTTTACATGCTGGTAAAGATCCTGTTGTCATGCACAGTAGCTCTGGAATAAATTTTCTCCAGGAAGTTCTTGAAAAGGAGAACTTAAAGAGCTTAGCTGACAAAGTCCCATTTTTCCCTCTGGCTGTTGTCCATCTTCTGCCCAGCCTGCTTGGCAGCCGGCGGGGTGAGCAGTGGCCCTTTGGAACACAGAGCCCCTCTCTTTCTAGCCGCTCTAGTGGCTTTCCGAGGACACGGAGAGGGGCTCACCCCGGCCCCCATGACCCAGCACCCAGTGCTTTGCTGGGCAGCGTGTCTCCCTGCCCTGGATGGAGCTGTGGTTTCAGTGGTGGGGATGGGCAGTGCTGCTGTAGCCTCTGTATGTGCTGGGAGCGCTCGGGTGCTTGTCGGCGGGTGTCGGGCTGCCCGGCTGCCGTGGGATTTCATTCGGAACGATGGTGGAGCTTAAAACAAAGGCATCGCTTTGTACATGGGATATTCTCCTCTTACCTGAAAACAGAGCTCCTTTTGACCCAGAAATATTTGTAACTGCTTTAAGGAGAGGAATCAGGCTCTTTTTAAAGTGCCTGCTGAAGCGTGCCTCAGTGCCTGTCTGAAATTGGGCCGTCACCAGGAGCTCAACCTCTTCCAACACCCAGAATTCTCCGGTTGCCAGTACAGCTCTGAAAGCCAATAACTGCTCAAAACCTCCGTGCTCCTTGATTCCACAGGGCAAAAAGCATGGTGATGGGGTGGAGGGGTGAGGAAGAAGCCTCCTATTATTTATTGATTGATTTTTTAAATTTTTTTTTTTTTAAACCCATCCTCCCTGCCTACTACAAACGGCCTATTTTTCTGCCCCTAATGGTTTCTGCCTAACAAATGGTGTTTCTTTTTTACAGCGTTATGATCCTGGACTTGTTGTGGTGATGGTAAACTTAGCAGTGGTAATTTTTTATTTTCAGACTGAATTACTCCTTTTGTCATCAGTGCACCAATATGTTAGGCTTACTTTCTCTGTTGTAGCCATCATCCTTCTGCTTGGTCTTTCATTTTCCTTTCCTTTCCTTTCTTTATGCACACTTGTCTGATCCTTGTTCATTAAAGGGTATTGCTAAGAAGGGATGTTTCTGTTTGTGTTAGAACTGCCAAAAAAATCAGTTTAAACATAAATTTCTAATACTGTCCAAACTTGATTTTTATTTTTTATTTCCCTCCCAACACGATGGGCACTAGCACTTGCTACTGCAATTTCCAAAGAGATTTTTGTTTTTGAGAGAAAAAAAAAAAACAAACCAAAAAAACCCAATCCAAAACCCAAAACTGACTGCCTTAGAAGGCAAAAGTACTGATGTATTGCTTGTATGCAGGGGTTTACCAGGGCAATGAGGCTGCATTGAAACATCTCGATTGCTGGAGAAAACAAAAGAAAAACCAGAAAAACCCTAAAACAAACAAATAAACGAAAAAAAAAAGCTTGGAAAAAAAATAAATAACTTGCTGGCACTTGCTGCCAGCTGTTCCATTTGGGTTCACAGCTTACCAGTAAATCCCTGGCTGAGACGTTCTGAAGTGATATTGCACTTAGGAAGTCATTTTTATAACCTGTCTTTAATTTGGTCCTTTTGCTAAAAATTGCAGTCACTGCTTACTTTATTATACCATTGGGCTGAAGAGAAACCTTTCCAAACAGAGAATGCTTCAAATACCCAAACGAAAGCTCGATTCAAGAGGATTCCTTTGGATTGGTGTTGAGAACTAATTTTGGATTTGGTTGCTAAATGCCCATCAAATTTATGGGCATTTAAATGAAAGTATAAAGTGATTAATTTAAATTGGCCTTGTTTCTGATAGAAAACCATGTGTCTCTGTACTTAAAGAATTCAAAATACACAAGTCTGACTGGAGTAAGTTCCCTTGGAGGACTCTATGGAGTCCGAGACCTGTGTCTTTTGCAGGGATTAGGGAATGGAGAGAAGCTGATGCCTATAGAGTTTTTCAGAGGCAGATTTAAAGGCTTTAACCCTTTGTGCATGCAACAGAACGGGGATTTTTGGCCACAATTAAAACCTGTAGATCTTTGAGCCCAAAGGTATAATATATGTGTATGTGTGTATAACAAAACAGTTGTTTACACCAAACCAAGAGCAATGATAAGGGCAGTAAACATTCTGTTTTCTCACTCAAGGTACCACCGGATAAGGTAAGTGCTGTTTCAGTGGGCTTACATCACAATGACCAGCGCGAGTTGTGATGTAAAAAAGACAAATAATAAGAATAAAAACAAACAAACAAACAAAAAAGCTGTGGTAGTAAAGTGCTTGTCTGCCCCATTTTGCTTTGTTTGGCTGGTTATGAGTGGATTAAAGATGTTTTTGGTTTTGTTTCCCTTTTTTTTTTTTGTTTCCTGTTTTGTTCCTTTTTTTGTTTTGTTTAAATTAAATCTCCAGCATAGTTTGATTAGTTCAAAGTCAATTTTCTTCGCAACTAGTCCTTTTCACAGCTTACAGAGGACAGCAAGCGCTAGAACATCTCTGTGGGAGCTAGGGAAAGCAGGTGCTTCACCACCTGGCCTGGACCAGGCGGTTGTTTGGGATGAAAGAAGCTTGGTTTCTGTGCCACGCTTCTCTGTCAGCTTTCCTTACTCTTGGGAAGGGACCAAAGCTGGTGGGTTGGAAGCTTCCACATCTTTTCCAGGAAAGCCCTAATCAATTATTAACGTGGCAGTGCAGTAAAACATATTTAATAGCTGTTTTGCTATGAGTATGTATTGCCTGATGTGGAAACGTTGAGAAGGTTCATTCCTCAAGTCCTGTAAGAGCCCTGCCCTGGGGCTTGTCGTGGTTGAACATTAACCTCCAGAATATTCCATGTGACCAGTTAATGTTCAGAAAACACTGTTTCTATCAGTACTGGGGTGCATCTAACTGTGAGCAGGCTGGAGCTGAGGCGCAGGTTTGGCTGTAAGCTGTGAGAATGGCTTGTGTTTGGTTCACTGTAGCTTTCTGGTCTCTGCACTCCAAGGCAAGATCTCTAACCACCCAAACCCAATGTGTAAAGCGAGCTGTGATGACAGACCAGCCACTGACCAGCTCTCTGTGTGTTCCTCTTACAGGGAGGACAGATCCCATCCCTATCGTCGTCAAGTACGATGTCATGGGCATGGGGAGGATGGAGATGGAGGTAAGCTCACCTGGCTCCTGCCCTGCACCCTCTTGTTTTTTGCATTGCTTTCAGGGAGATGGGAGGGAAGACACTTAAAAGTGGGCATTTCAGCATCCAGAATAAAGAAAAACTTCCTTTAAACCAACACAGTAAGAAAATACTTCTCAAAACACACACTCTGTTTGCCAGTGGGTACCTGAGCTTGGTGGTCTGGATGCTAGCCAAAATTCCTGGGCTTTGGGATTTGCCAGGAGCCTCCTCCTCGGGAGGATTAATAAACCACTTTGCATGTGGGATGAGAAAAGAGGGGAAAGTGAAGTATAACATGCAAAGATTCTGTTTCAGACCTCATCTTGTTCAGATCACACGTCCTGTCAGTCTCAGCAGTGCAAAGGATTTATGGGACAAGTTGCATCTTTTATTTTTTTCTTCTTTTTAAATAAGCTTGACTACGCCGAAGATGCCACCGAGCGGAGGCGTGTACTGGAGGTGGAGAAAGAAGACACCGAGGAGCTGAGGCAGAAATACAAGGTACTGTGGTGGGGGCATTAACATCCAAGCTCCTGTGGGCTGAGCTCTTCTCGTTAGGCTGCGGTAACAAGAGTAGGAATGAAGTATTTCTTGTGTTTTGGTGTTGTTCATTGTATTTATATTTTAACAGATTGGTTATTCACTTCCTGGAATTAACCTTGATGTTTGTTTAGCTGCTTAAGTGCTACAGGATAGCAGCAGGGCTTTGGTCTTTGTCTGGAAAGAACACTCCTAGGGTGAGCAGACTGTTTCCTTCCCTAGACCCAGGGCTGCCAGATTTTTCTAGTGAGCCAGCCCCGTTCTCAGGGCAGAATCTGCAGATGGAAATGTTAGATGGGCAGCTGCTGACTGGGAGTTGAAGTGAAGCTTCTGTTGTTGCTGAGCAAGCAGTAGGTAGTGTGTTATGGTACTGTCAGGTAAATCCTGCTGTCCTTAGGAAGGTATGTCACGGCTCTGGTATTGAGATGTCAATGGGCTGTATTTCTGTGGAAGAAGTTTTCAGGCAACAGTAAAAGAGAAATTAATTAATACCTGTTTTGTATTTCTGTGGGGTTTACAAAACCTGGGGGGCTTTTTGTACGCCAAAGGCTCTTATCATTTTTTTAAGGATAAAAATGGATCCCCTCTTCCCCCTCTGTTCTGCCCTGGTCAGGCCCCACCTGGAGTGTTGTGTCCAGTTCTGGGCTCCCTGGGATAAAAAAAGCCAGGGATCTCCTGGAGAGAGTCCAGAGGAGGCTACAGAGATGATGAAGGGCCTGGAGCATCTCCCCTGTGAGGAAAGGCTGAGTGAGCTGGGGCTGTTCAGCCTGGAGAAAAGAAGGTTAAGAGGAGATCTGATCAATGGTTATCAGTATCTGAATGATGGGACACAGGGGGACATGGCCAGCCCCTTTTCAGTGTCTGTGGGGACAGGACAAGGGGCAATCGCCTCAAGATGGAGCACAGGGAGTTCCACACCAATCTGGGGAAGAACTTTTCCCCAGTGAGGGTGAGGGAGCCCTGGGACAGGCTGCCCAGGGTGGGTGTGGAGTCTCCTTCTCTGGAGAGATTCCAGCCCCGTCTGGACACCGACCTGTGTGCCCTGTCCTAGGGACCCTGCTTTGGCAGGGGGTTGGACCTGATGGGCTCTGGAGGCCCCTTCCAACCCCTGTGATTCTGGGATTCTGTGACTGTGGTGTTGGCATTGAGCAGGACATGTCAGAGCACGCTTGGATTAGCTGTAACAGGGTTCTCTGTGGAGATGGTCTTTGCTAGTCCTTTAATCCACTCTTCCGCTTGCCAGCCTGTAAAAGTACATCAAGTCTTAGGAAAGCCCCCTTGTTTAATTGTCCTGAGACTTGAGAAGTGCTGGGGTTGAAGAGGAGGAGCCCTAGACATTAGAATAAAGTGCCAATTCTACATAAATTTTAATTCTTTGAGGAATAAGAGAAAAGTAGTTTAAATTCCATTAAAATTAAACATAACCATGGCAAATCTGAAATTCCATTTCACTGCTTTAACAGTTAATAATGCAGGCACTTTATTCAGCTCCAAAATTTATAGCCTCCTTTCTGGAATTTCTCCACCCTACCCCCTTGAAGTTGAGACCTTGACTTGCCTGCTAAGTGAATTGCTGATATTTTTGTTCACTTAAAAATAAAAGCCATTGTAATTACTCTTAAAGCTAATTATTAGTTTGGAGTTGAACACAGTTAATGATCTCTTCTGCCACACTTTAAAGTCCACGTGTGCTCTTAAATGGGTTCGTGCAGCCAGTGCTGAGCAGTTTCTCTCCATCCAGCTGCACGTTCTCCTTGAAGATGTTTCTCCTTTCTGCTGTTTCTCATCTCCTGCTGGGCAGCGTGTGGCTCATGCTACAAAGGGAAGGCTTATCTGTGACGTTGGCCGCTCTCTGGCAGCGTGAGGCTGAAACCCTGGCTGCCTTTCTTGCAGCAACCCCTCAGCTGCGATGCTGGAGACATCTTCAGACAGCAGCAGCTGTGGAGTACAAAGGATTTCCGTGTCCTGGAGAGGTTGGTAGGAGCTCTTGTGTGAACAGCTTGTAATGGTGGTTTGTCTCAGGTCTGTGGTGAGATTTTTTCCCCCTCTGCTCTGCCGTGGTCAGGCCCCACCTGGAGTGTTGTGTCCAGTTCTGGGCTCCCTGGGATAAAAAAGACAGGGATCTCCTGGAGAGAGTCCAGAGGAGGCTATGGAGATGCTGAACGGCCTGGAGCATCTCCCCTGTGAGGAAAGGCTGAGTGAGCTGGGGCTGCTCAGCCTGGAGAGAAGAAGCCTGAGAGGAGATCTGATCAATGTTTATCAATATCTGAAGGGTGGGACACAGGGGGACATGGCCAGCCCCTTTTCAGTGTCTGTGGGGACAGGACAAGGGGCAATGGCTGCAAGTCAGAGCACAGGGAGTTCCACCCCAATCTGGGGAAGAACTTTTCCCCAGTGAGGGTGAGGGAGCCCTGGGACAGGCTGCCCAGGGGGTGTGGAGTCTTCTTCTCTGGAGAGATTCCAGCCCCGTCTGGACACCGACCTGTGTGACCTGTCCTAGGGACCCTGCTTTGGCAGGGGGTTGGACCCGATGAGCTCTGGAGGCCCCTTCCAACCCCTGTGATTCTGTGACTCTGTGATTTACAGTGGAGTCCTTGGGATTTGCAGTTGTCCCTTCACACTCAGTTTGCTCTCAGCCTGTTCTCTCCCTGCCGTGTCTCCTCACAGGGATGCTGTGGAGCGGTAGCGCTCCCTCCCAGCTCAGATGGGCTTTTATTAGCGTGCTGTATCGTTAGGCTTTTGCAGAGATTGTCACAGATTAATACAGAAACCCAAGTGTGGCTTTTTACTTTCTCCTTACTCCACAGGAGCCCATTATGTAATTGCCAACTACGGCCGCATCCTGATTAGCCATTCAGGAAGCCTCAAAGGAATTTCAGATAACTCTGCAACCAAGAAACAAGCAAGAAATGGTCTTTAATTCCCTTTATTTGTGTAAATTCGGATCAGTCAGATGGCTGTGTTTTCATTGTTTAGCCACAGGATGCTTGCTGAAAAAAAACCCCCAACCCCTACACATGGTGCAGGAAGCTTGTTCAGGGTTTCAGAGGAACTTTAAATGCCATTGTTCTGTGGATCTCATGCAGCTCTGTTTTCATTTCTTGTCTTCCTGGGGACCTGCTTCAGGCTCAAACCTCTAGACAGTTTTGTTGATTTTTACTTTTCTTTTTAACAAGGGCCTCCAGTAATAGATGGAAGCAGGAACTTGAAACAGATTTTTGAATTTAGAAGGTGAAGAGTGCTTTAAATTGGGAGAAAAAAACCATTTTGGCTGTAGAAACATTCAGGTTCCCCCTCCCCTTGGGTGCTGAAGTTTTTACATGAATTTTGCATTATAGAAAACATGCTCAGCAGTATTATTTTAATGTGAGCTTGATGTGGTAACCGTGTTGCTTTGAGCAAGATCTTAAAAAGAAAACAGCTTTCAGAGCAAATGTTTTCAAAAGATACACCAGGTCCCCTTGCTGATGCAAGGAAACTTCCCCTAAGAAGTTTATATTGAAGATGGAAGCCCTTAAATGCTTTTTTTCTCAGATGTTAGGCTGGTTTTTTTCTTAGAATTTCTCATTATTCTGGCTGAAATGCAGGTGGTGAGTAGCTGTATGGGCTCTGCTTGGGTCAGGACGGTGTACTTGGTCATACAGCATTTGTAGGTGCTTTTTTGGTCAGCTTAAGTGCTTCCTCCTTGTTGAAGCAAACCTTCTCTTGTAGAGAGAGCTGATGTTTTATTAATCTTGCCAGTGGGATTGTAATTGAAGCTGCCTGGAGAGAGGGAGAAGCTGCCAGTTCCTCCCAGGTCTGTGTCTCCTCCCAGGTCTGTGTCGGCTGGGGCTTGGCCCTGGGGACGGAGCTCATGGAGCAGCACAGGCTCCTTTCCAGGCACTCAGGCTTCAAACCATTACAGCCACTGGAGGGACTGGGATTTCCAGAGTCCCAGACCTTTTCTGCCACCGCTAATCCCAAAGCTGCTCCTTTTCTTTATAGTGAAGGAGGGGGTTAGACACCTCACCTTTCCTTGGAGGTTTTGTTTTGCACCAATGCAAATGCTGAAGTATAGAAAGGGAAAAAATAACCATCTGCAACCTCTGAGGTGATGTCCCTCTCCTCTTAAATGGCAACTCCCCATACCCATTCCCTGTGCAATCATTGTATTTGAGCTCAGCTTAACAGGCAGCATTCCTCCTGGGAAGATTTCTTGGACTGTAAAATTACCCTGAAGTGAATTAGGCTCGATGGTTTCTGACCTGTGCCTTCCCAGCCACAGAGCTGTGTTCCTCCCTATTGAATTACAGACACCCTGAGACCAAGCAGACATCTGTTAGCACTCAAAATGGAGGAAGTATCAGCATTGTAAGTTCTAAGATTCTGTTCCAAAAGCAGCCATCCTTCCTTGGGTTTCCTTGCTTTTGTGTATCTCATGGGAGCAGGCAGCTGCTGCTTTGTTTAGATGTTAGCTCCAGGCTTTGAACCTCTCTCTTTATCTCAGACAATCTAGAGGCTTTCCTCCTATAGCCACATAAGTGCCTTCCTGCCCTCAGCAGGAGTGGTCTCCTTTCCCTGATACCTGTGCTAATGAAGAGGTTGTGTTCTGCATTAGGAACCCAGGTCGAGGATGGGTTGGTAGTACTGCAGAGTTACCCTTTGTACCCTACAAGCTGCTCACCTTGATCATTGGTGTACACTAAGGTTTTCTTGGAGACTCTCTTCACAGACTAGTTCATCATCATCTGGTTTGTTTTACAGGAAGTTTAACAGAAGCTTGCTTTTTTTGTTGTTAATTTTACAGGATTATGTTGACAAGGAAAAAGCAATTGCCAAGGCTTTGGAAGACCTGAGAGCCAACTTCTACTGTGAACTCTGTGACAAGCAGTATCAAAAGCACCAGGAGTTTGACAACCACATCAACTCTTATGATCATGCTCACAAGCAGGTAAAGGAGTGCTGGTAGCACACTGCCCCAGTTCTCTGTTCAGCACAACGGGCTTGTTTGTGGTTAATACTCTGAATTCCCCCAGTGTATCTGTTTTCCTGATAGCCCCAGAGATAAGTGGGTTACGTCACTGGTTAAGACCAGTACAAAACCCACAAATGGACAAACAAAAGCCCAACCCACTGCTGGCATCAAAGAGTCCGGTTCTGAATGACCCACGGGCAGGAATGGGCTGGTGCTGAACTGGGAGGGGCGCAGGTGGATATGGATGGCTTAAAGTTTGCATTGGCTTTTAAGATAGTGCAACTTTGGAGACTGATGATAAACCATGTGTGTGCATTACTGTGTTCTGTTACTGAAAACAGACTAGGGAGTAAGGGCTGGGTCAGGGGAATCTCAAAAAGGAGCACTTCCCAGATTCTGGAACCTCAGGAGAAGATGGATTCAGAATCTGTGGGGAACTGACTTTGGTCCCAAGGTAGGGTGCACTGTAGCATCTCCATGGTACTCCATGCTCCAGAGGAAATAACATTTTCTGTGTTAACCTGGTCTGTTTGACCATCTGAAGCTGCTAAATGTGAATGTACAGCAGATAGCAGTGTTGTGCTTATCTAGAGATGAAATTGCTCAAAGGGAGGTATTTTATATTCCTAGTCATAAATTCTAACAATGCAATCATTAAAGTGCTGATATCTTCTGGAGGGTGTGCACTAGAGTACTAGAGCTTGTAAAAGAGCTGTGAAGCATCAGCTTAAAAACAGGAATATGGCATTACAGAGTGTGATTATGGTTTTGGTGTTCATTAAGTGTGGGATATGATAGCTCAGAGTAAATTCACCAGGGGATCTCACAGCAGGACAATTTCTGTTTGAGTATCATGATGAATTGGGGTTTAACAGAATTAAGAGCAGAAATTCATTCATTTACTCTGTACTGGGAAAACGGGGCGCTCTGACTGGGCTGGTGGCCCAGTCGTGCTACCTGATAGCAGTGTGCTTCACCCCAAGTTTTCCATCAACTTGGTTGAAACTTGAGTGCAGCTCTGTGCATCTGTTTAGGAGGTGGAAAGACCTGGTTGTGTCACAATCTTGCAGTGTGGTGATGCAGTAAGATTGTCCGCTCCTGTTGAGATCCCTTGGGTGATTAATAGGGGGCTGAGAGGTTTTTAGCATCTAGAGATGCTGTGGAAGAAACAAACCCATGGAAAGCAAGCACCCTGATGAATGGAGTCATCAGTAGGGGTGCAAGAGGGACCTGAAAGAGAAATGCCTTGGGAGCACACAGGGTGGTGTAAAGACTTTGGGGATTGCTTGGGACAGCTGATTATTTTTAAAGGAATTAAAGTTCTTGAATAATTTGTCTCAGTAACTTCAGGCAGGCTTGGGAGAAAGTGAACTTTCCACCTCTTGTTACATCACACAGCATTAATTTCTAGTTACTCAGGGATTTAAAGAAGCAATCGTGCTTTACTCAGGGGAAAAAATGGCTTGGCCAGCTTTGTCATGATGAGATGTGTGTCAGCCTGGTAGGTCAGTGTTCAGTGAGTGAACTTGAAACTCCCTAGAAATAACAAAGGTCAATTTGCATAAGTAACACTATCTCCCTTTTGTTTGCCACTGCTCAGGATAGGCTCATTTCTAACAGGCTGCTCTAAATGAGAAGGTAGCTAAACTAACCCAAACCCAAACCAACACTGTGCTGTTTGACATTTTATGTCTCTGGACAAGGAGGCCAGGTGACCAGAAGGCTAACAAAGGTTTTTTTGAGGAAAAGCACGAAGTTGTCTTAGGAGAAGTCTAATCACTAGGCTTTCTTGGAAAGATGACACATTATGGTATCCTAGATAATTAGAGGAAACCAGCCTGTTGTATGTTATCTGCAATGTTTTGTCATCTCAGCAGTAATTCTTCAGGCAACAGTGTTTCATTTTTTGCCTCTCTGGTAGCTTGTTGGACAGATTACCATGGGATCCTTTCTGCTTTTAAGTATTTATAGCTACACGTACCCACGACATCGAAGTGTTTGCTTATTCCTTCTGTGGCTCAGTGAGCATTAGGCTGTCCCTGTAAATAGATGTTCCACCCTCAGATCCCTTTCTGCTCCCGAGTTATAAAGACACTGTCTTGTATTCCAGGAAGGAACTCAAGATAATTGCGAAACAGGGACGATAGGTAAGTGTATTGATCCCTCCCGGATAGATTTTGGACCCACCACCAACTTGTTAACACCAAACAATTAAAGGGGAGGTTTTATTATTACTATTATTATTATTTCCTGCCTATGCTGGTTTCATATAGCATTTGGATATGTCTGAATGGACCTCAACACAGCTTGCACCCACAGCTGTATCTCTAGATTACCTTAACTGGGAAAGGAACCCGAAATTTATCATCACAAACCATTGGCCCCTTGGAGCCATTTGAAATGTCTTGTTGGAGGTGTGCAATGCTGTTCTCTGGCCTTTTTTAAATAGGCTGATACTCGAACCCAGGAGTGCAGATGTTTTAAAGAACAGTAACCCAATCTACCCACCCAGTGGGCAGCCCCCCTCAGGGGACACCAGAGGACTAAAAGCAACCTGAGTACATGCAGATGGCACTGCAGGAGGGAAAATAAACGTGGTTCCCTTAAAGATCCTTCAGTGAGCAACTGAAAAAAGGCTGTAACCATAGATTTCACAACTTCTTGCTCCCTGGAAAGCTACTGATATCTTTAATGGGGCTTTTTTATCTGTAAGATCTTGAGCCTGGCAACCAGAGGGACTGGTAACTTATGAGGGACCTCCCTCCCTCTGATGTTGCAGAGTCTCCATGGATTAATAGTAATTAACAGACAAATGCAAAAGGCAGTGAATGTAGAAAGAAAATTCCTTCTGAGCTAGTGAGGAACATGGATGGTGGAGGTGGATCCCATGTATTTTTGTGCAGCCTTCCTGCAGCTTGTGTGTGTGATGTCCAGATGCTCGAGAGCTCCCACAGTCCTAAAAACTCTGGAGTTGGGGGGATGTGTCTTCCAGACAGGACATCCCAGTCCACCTTTAATTCAGTTTTGGATAGATACAATGCTTTGTGTTAGATTTGCATGAAGATAACGTGGGTCACCTTACCTGGGGCTGTACCCAGTTTGTGCATTCATATCAAATGAACCACATCTGCATTGCCCATCGCTCCGAGCACCTTGCAGAAATTATGGCTGGAATTATCGTCCCTGTAAGTGATGTTTTTATTTTCCTTCATCCAAGAACTAACTTAGAGGATCTCCTGCCTGGCCACCTCTTTCCTGCTGGCATACCCAACGAAGGGTTGAGCTGTTTACTGACTCACCCAGCAGAATAAAAACATTCACCTTCTGAATTCAGTGTGAAAACCAAACCTGTTCCTGTGCGAGCTGCTGCCAGGCTAACTGGGAGAACACTAACTACTATTGAAATGCAGGCTTTCATTTAGCTTTCATTTCACTTTGGAGGTGTAGGTGATTCATTCAGCATAGATTCCCTTTCCAAAAGGACAAAGGCAATGTCTTTCCATAGAGGAAGTCTTTGGGACTTAGAGTGTAGTTCTGTGGTTCTCTTCATGCCCTGATTATCTGGGTCTTTGCTTCAGTGCTGAGGGATCTGTTAAAGCACAATAAAATCACCAACATGGTCACTGCTATGGTTGATGAGCACCCTAAAACAAACCCTCAACTTTCTGGCTTGAGCAGAACTGGGCTTGTGCTTTCCAAAAACTTGGATCTTTGAGCACAGGTTGAACATAGGAGACTGAAGAGACAATCCCCATGATACTTGGGTGGTTTTTCTACTCTAGAAACGCTTCACCCTCAGAAAACTCCACGGTATTTCTCTGAACCCAGTTGTAGCTGCTTGTTTGCTGATGGCAAACACATTTGGAGGGAACCACTTGCATACAGAGAGTGTTCAATAGAACTGCTGGGCCTGGACATAGCGATCCCAAACCATGTTAGCCTTGTGTGCTTGGGCTCTCTGCAGTGCCTCAGCGCCTGGTATATTGTCCTCAGCTGAAAATGAGGTGTCAGGGATGAAATTAAGATACAGTAAAACTGCAGTTGTGTGCCATTTCCCCCTCTGCTCTTTTTATTTCCTTTATGACCGTGCAAGGAATGTTGAGTACCAAAAATAAGCAGGGCTTGTGGCCTTGCTTATATAAAATCATAAAGGCTGCTGTCCTTTGAGCTCATGTTTAGCTAATGGAGTGGTTCACTCCCAGAAGCTTTTGTGGCAAAGAATCAAGCCTACATCAGAAGTGCAGAAAGCCAGAGATCTGCACTGAAAAGTCCCTTATTATTTTATTTAATCGGGCTTGGCAGAGAGACCTGAGAACAATGGCAGGGGAGGGGTTGGCTCTAATGGGATTGTGCTCTCACGAGCTGCCTCCTGTCTCCAGCCAGGGCAGAGATCTCGCTGTAGCCTGCCTGTGTCCCCCTCCTGAATGTCAGGTTTGTCAGGAAAATCATGGATCTTCAGGTCTGGTAAAGCACCACAGCTGAGTGCTTTTTTATTTATTCCAGGAATAACACCATCTCATTGTGCTCTGCAATTTTAGGCAAAGAATGCCTCTCCAGTGGGCATTGGTTCAGCAAATTTGCCTGGCTTTGTCAACTTAAATCAAGAAAATCCATTTAGTGCTGGTTGTGAACCTGAAAAGCAACATGCTGCAGTTTGGTGCTGGGGAGGTCTCACCTCCATACGGTCTCACCAGCAAAATCCCATGTGTTGTTGCTATAGCACACGCTGAGGTGGTTGTTTTTCCTGTTACAATCCTGATTGTCCCCCTTTAACCACCCTCAAGTGCCTGGGATGGGCCATCTCTAGAGCTTTTAAACAACACTGGAGTGCAGCTTATTCAGGCTGGAGAGAACTGTGAGGAGGTGGCTCTGGTGCTGGTTTGGCCCCTCGGGAGTGCTGCTGTGCAGTGATGGGGAGATAACCCATCCCTGTAGCTCTCCTTGTGCTGGAGTGCTGGTTTCCTATGAGACCTGTTCTTGAAGAGCTTGATTTGCACTCCCATGGAGGCTTCTGAGTGACTTTGTGTCAGAATCAGGGCTCAAAACGTGAAGATACTATTCTTTGTTACAAAGCAGAGGTGGGTGGCAGCTATTAATAAAACCTGGCTGAAGGAAGGAGGTAACAGTGCTGCTTCTGGCATGTGGAAACCTGGGTGAACTGCTGGAGTCCCAGTGATTTGTGTCTATAAGAAAGCTGGGGAGGGACTTCTGGAAGGGCTGGGAGTGATAGGACAAGGGGGAAGGGTTTAAGTTGGAAGGGGGTAGAAATAGATAGGATATTAGGAAGAAATTCTTCACTCTGAGGGTGGGGAGGTCCCAGCACAGGGTGCTCAGGGAGGTGGTGGCTGCTCCATCCCTGGCAGGTTCAAGGCCAGGCTGGATGGAGCCTTGAGCAGCCTGGGCTGGTGAGAGGTGCCCCCATGGCAGGGAGCTGGAACTAGATGATCTGAGAGGTTCCTTCCAACCCAAACCAGTCTGTGATTCTGTGACTGGGGGGAAGAGTTGATCTGCTGGAGGGTAGGAAGGCTCTTCAGGGAGACCTGCACAGGTTGGATCGAATGAGGAGACATTTCTTCTCCCAAAGAGCAGTTGGGCATTGGAAGGGGCTGCCCAGGGAGGTGGTGGGGTCACCGTCCCTCAGGGTGCTCAAGGGAAGGTTGGATGAGGTACTGAGGGACAGGGGTTAGTGGGTGCTGTAGGTGTAGGGGGACAGTTGGATTGGATGATCTTGGGGGTCTTGTCCAGCCTTCATGGTTCTGTGATTCGTATCCCACTGTGCTGGTCACTGGACTCACTGATGAGGCTGAAGGACTCAGCCAGCAGAGTGTTTCTTGGATTCATGGTCACCATCACCCAGCAGCTTGTGAACGTGGTGTTGCTTAGAAAAGCATGCTGCTTCCTCAGCAGACACACTGCCTGTCAGGAAACAGAATGCTTCCTCATTCTGTGTCCCTTAGCAGCATGTGGCTCTGTTGGATGTCATGCAGGTTGGTGGCCCTCGTCCTGCAGAAGAAATTATAGTCCTGTTGAGCACTGTGGGAAGACTTAAAAGGGCTGATTTCACCCCAAGATGATGGGTTCCCAGGGCTCCTTTTCTAGGTGGGGAGTAGCTCCCTGAGGATGATTGAGTGGCTACTTTAAATTCTTACTTAAATTTCTTTGCTGTATGGGGGTGGCAGCTGTGTGGCTCTCCTCCTCCCGTGGCCACCCTGCCTCTGTGAACCCCCACATGTATGGCATGGTCCAAAAAGTAATTTAGAGATTTTGGGGGATTAGACTAACGAGCACTTGCCTGAGGATTACATGGAAATTTCTTCAGTGTAAGCCTAGCTTAAATACTGATTTGGTTCAGATGGCTTTCTGGGGTGGCTCAGACCTGGGACTCCAGAAGCATTTTGCTGCTCTGATATACTCCTCTTCCTACTGTGAAATCCTGCTTCAGGCTTTCAGTCACCTCACCCCAGCTAGGTTTGGGTGTGGGGAGGGTAGGCATAGCTGTAGTTAACTGGTTATCCTGTGGGAGAGCAGCGCAGGGGAGAGGGACCTGAGGGACAGCAGGATGGCCATGACCAGCAATGTGCCCTTGTGGCTAAGAAGGCCGATGGTATCCTGGGGTGTCTTAGAAGGGAGGTGGTTAGTAGGTCAAGAGAGGTCCTTCTCCCCCTCTGCTCTGCCCTGGTGACACCCCATCTGGAATATTGTGTCCAGTTCTGGGTCCCTCAGTTCAAGAAGGACATGGAACTCCTTGAAAGAGCCCAGTGCAGGGTCAGCAAGGTGATGAAGTGGAGTATCTTCCTTGTGAGGAGAGGCTGAGGGAGCTGGGCCTCTTTAGCCTGGAGAAGACTGAGGGGTGGGTGACCTTATTAATGTTTGTAAGTATGTAAAGGGTGAGAGTCAGGAGCCAGGCTCTGCTCAGGGATGGCAGCGATAGGACAAGGGGCAGCGGGTGCAAGCTGGAGCAGAGCAATTTCCATGGGAATATAAGGAGGAACTTTGTCCCTGTGAGGGTGACAGAGCCCTGGGACTGGCTCTCCAGAGAGGTTGGGGAGTCTCCTTCTCTGGAGACATTCAAACCTGTCTGGATGCATTCCTGTGTGATTTAGCCTGGTGACCCTGCTCTGTCAGGGGGTTGGACTAGATGAGCTTTCAAGGTCCCTTCCAACTCCTAACTGTCTGGGATTCTGTGATCCTCTGTTCTTGGCTTGGTTGAGTTCCTGGGTTCAGTTATGCCCTTGGAAGAATGAGTAAATTAAGGGCTGTTTTCAAAAGTTCTCAGTGCTCCTCAGCTTCCTGCACCCGTTCCTCTGGCCATTGGTTCCTACAGACAAGCAGCCCCGAATCCTGTCATCCCTCCCTCCCTACCCCAGGTTGTGTTTGTGTAAGGTGATGCTGTCTAGCCAGGTTTCTTGGAACCTGAGAAATCATTCCTGAGGACAGCTGCCTCATTTCAGGTCAGTCAGAGCTGCCGAGTTCCATCGTGACCTGTACTTTGTGTTCCCAAAGAAAGACGGCGTGGTGCAGTGGCTGAGCTTTTCTATCCTGTGAGACCCAGCTCCCTTCTGGCCCCTGTGTGACAAAAAGCAGCTCAGCCTGGAGATCTCATAGTCCTTTGTAAAGTCAGACCAGCTCTTCCCCAGGTTGGGGAGTAACAAATTCTCAGCAGCCTGGAAACCACAGGTAGCAGCTTCTCATCCCCAAAGGCTCGGGGAGTGCTGGCGTGGGGCGTATGTGGGAGTCGCGGTCCATCCGGTGAGGTCGTTTGCTTCATCTCTCCTAATTTAGGAGTTGAAAGTGGGAGGTTTGGGGGAGCAGAGACATGCAGAGGTTTGAGGAAATGGGCATTTCATTGTCTTTTCATTCAGTGAAGGCAGGATTGCACTGTGGGCAGCTGCATCCCCTGACTCCCAGCCCGGTTTTTCCCTGGGGACGTGTTAAAGGCTGTGTCAGGGGGTGGAGGTGGGTTTCTAAATGCACCATTGCACCTTCCTCTCGAAAGTGAAAGGTCACAGGTCGTTTCAGTTGTAAATAGCTGGGTCATATTTTTTTCCAAATGGCTGGGTGATCTGAAGACTTGGCATCAAACCCCAGTTAAATAGTTTTGTCAGCTGTTGGCGACTTGAAATTCCTGGAGCGTTTTAGATCAGCACGAACAAGCTGATAGCACTGCTTGGTCCACTTGTATTCTTTCTTTTCTCTCCCCTCTTGGAAAATAAATTCACAGTCCAACACTGAACATACACCACAAAACCCTTGAGCCCTTTACTTGTCCTGGTGAAAGTAGCTCTGTTATTCCAGGGGGGATCACTGCTGTGTCCGTGCGTGTCTGTGTATGTGCGTGTCCCTCCCTGTTCCTGCTCCAGGCTCCCTAAACTCGGTCCTGTAGCTTCCCCAGCTCAGCTCCTCCATAGGATAGCTCCCAGACACACCAGCAGCCCGTGTAGTAATGCTTGCTTTTTATTTTTATTCCTTTCTCTCTTCCACTCTTGTTATATTTTTACTTTCTTTGTTTTTTTCTCTGTGATGTGACGTGTTCAGCCGATGTATTGAAAACAAACCCTTCTAATTTTGGAGTCCAGATCACAAGAGTGAGTTCCTTTCTACTAGTGTCTATAGCTGTAACTCTTTTTCGTGTGTCCTCCCCTTTTGGTTTTGGTAACACTCAACCACATTTAGTGAATACAATTAGGTAAGAGAACCCTCTGTCTTGTCAAATCTTCCCCTTTCCCACAAAGCAATGTTCTCTTTACATTGGGCCAACTTAATTCCTCTTGTTTGAACTTTGGGGTAGTTTTCAGATCTACTGTTCCTCTGTATACCACTCTGTCTGCTCCAGTAAAAAGGCTGAGCCAGCCAGAAGGTGTATTTAGATTTCACCAACGATTTGTACATCTCCTGGGAGGATTTTTCTCCAGTGACTCCTGCTGAGCACAGTTGGTCCCTCAGCCCCTTCATGGAATGTCTGGAAAACTCTGAAGCTTTTTCAGAAGCTGGGTGCAGGATGCTTTCTGGAATTGGGTTTTTTGAAAGGGTGTCAAATTGTGCACCAGAAAAAGAAACCAAAGCATCCCTCAGGAGGGTGGTAGAGGAGGGTAGGCTCTGTCTGTGTGTGATTTAAACCTCTGTGTAGTGCTCTCAGAAATGCCTCATGAGTTATCCTGTGTATCCAAAGGAAAACCAGCAGCCTCTCTTCCTTGCGCTGTGAGTCAAGGGCTTTCCAGAATTTTCTGGAGTCATGGATATCTGATTTCTGTTGGAATTGGATATCTAGATTTCCTCAGCGATGTTACAATGTTTGAAATCCCTTGGGTTTGCTTCCTCACGTGGTGAGATTCCTGGGGAGCTTGAGCCTTTCTGCCCTGTAAAACACAAAACCCTGAAAGACCCCATGGTGTTTTAGTGCATTTTGTTTCTTGAGAGACCGTCTCAGAAGTGCTGTCAGGAAAGCAAGTAGCTGTTTGTGGTGTATGGTGGATTATTGATTTGTTTTACTGGGATCATCTGCATGGGATTTTTGGCACCTTCTCCAATGTAATTTGTACATTGCTTTTGTAAGCTGTGACACCTGGGTAACTCTCTGGCACCAGCTAATCCCTCTGTTCTTTGCCCTGTGCTATCAAGACTTCTGCCCTGTGCTGTTTGTTGAGTACATTTGCACCCTGCAAGAGCAGCAGAGTAAATGGGGTTTGTTGGGGTGGGTTTTTTACCCCCCAGAATTCGCTTGTTGCTTTGAAACCAGCTTTATGGTACACACTAAAGAAAACCAGTGCCACTGACTGGAAATGCCTACAGCTAGCCTCGAAGCCCTAGCCCAAGGGGATCAACAGTTGTCTTTCCATTGGGCTCCTGGGAGGCTGGCAGCATGCTCTGTTGGGTTTGTTGAGCTAAGATGCTGTTGCTCCATCCTAGCTCAAGAAATGGGGATGGGGCTTTCCAGCCTACCTGCAGTGCTACAGCCAGCACATGCTTTTGGAAGCTTAACCACAAACCCCTTTTAGCTAACCTGCTCCTGCTTTCTTTTGCCTCAGAGGTTGAAAGATCTCAAGCAAAGGGAATTTGCTCGCAACGTCTCTTCGAGATCGAGGAAAGATGAAAGGAAGCAGGAGAAAGCTCTCCGCCGCCTACACGAGCTGGCTGAGCAGAGGAGGCAGCCTGAATGGTGAGTCTGGGTGATCCCCAAGCACCCTTGGAGCCCTTTGCTGTGCTGGTGTTCTTCCACCTGTAAACCCTGCGTGAGTTTTGAGGGCTTCATGCTTCAATCTGGCCTCGTGTGGTGGGTTCTGGTCAGAGGGAACTCACAGAATCACAAGGTTGGAAAAGATCTTTAAGATCATCAAGTCCAACCATTCTCATCCTAAACTAAGCCATATCTCTTCAGTTACCTCATCTACCCTTATTTTTGAACACATCAGGGAAGGTGACTCAACCACCTCCCTGGGCAGCCTGTTCCAGGCCCTGACAACTCTTTCAGTGAAAAATTCTTTTCTAACATCCAATCTAAACCAGCCCTGGCACAGCTTGAGCCCATTACCCCTTGTCCCATCTCCTGTACCCAGGCTGAAGAGACCATTGCCCACCTCTCTACAATCTCCCTTCAGGTAGTTGTAGGTGGTGAGAAGGTCTCCACTCAGCCTCATCTTCTCCAGGCTGAACACCCCCAGCTCCCTCAGCTGCTCCTCAGAGGATTTGCCCTCCAGCCCCTTCCCCAGCCTGGTTGCCCTTCTCTGGACTCGCTCCAGGACCTCAATGTCCTTCTGATGGTGAGGAGCCCAGAACTGGACCCAGCACTCGAGGTGCAGCCTCACCAGTGCCCAGTACAGGGACACAATCACCTCCCCAGACCTACTGCCCACACTCACTACAGTGGGAGTCCCGAGCACCCCCAGCTTGCTTTACCCAGCAGTACCTTCCCTTCTGTTACTTGATGATATTAAATGGGTGCATAATGTGATTCTACCTCACCTTTCTGGAGGTGGGAGTACTTGAAATGTGTAAAAGACTTTTAGATGAGGCACAAACCAGCTCCAGAGGGACACAGATGTAGTCAGCTGTCTCTGTTTTAACTCGTTCCTGCAGCGCTCCTGGAAGTGGACCCATGTTCAGAACCACCACGGTGGCTGTGGACGAGGAAGCTGGAGACGACGACGATTCTGCAGCCAACAGCGGCTCTTTCATCCAGACAACTGGCCAACCTTCAGAGATGTCTATGGACAGAGGTTTCCTGAACACAGGACAGGTGGGTGGCACTGTCACACCCAGCCAGATGCCCATCCAGACAGCTCAAGCCATCAGCTTTGGCATTAAGAGTACTCTGGGAACCCCGCTGCAGAAGATCGGTGTGTCCTTTTCCTTTGCCAAGAAGACTCCGGTGAAGCTCGAGACCATAGCTTCTGTTTTCAAGGACCATGTGGAAGAATCGGGTTCTGCAGATGGAGCAAAAGCTGATGAGAGAGGGTCCTCAGATGCTGGGAGCCTGCAGAAGTCTGGTGAGGGTGAAAGCACAAATAATTCTGATGGCAAGGCAGAGGACGATGACCAACATGACAAAGACGGTGGGTCTCTAGCCACTACCTTATCTAAACTCAAGAAGATGAGGCGAGAAGATGGACCAATGGCAGTTGAACCAGAATACTACCACTATATTCCCCCAGCCCACTGTAAAGTAAAGCCCAATTTTCAATTCCTACTTTTCATGAAGTCTACCGAACAAATGGAAGCTGAAAATGTGAACAAAAAACCCACCCATGAAGTGAAAAAGGGTAATTCCCCAAAACCCAAACCTGGGAAGCACACAGAGAAGGCTGCAGAGAGCACAGAGCAGCAGAAGGAGCAGAGTACTACTGAAACCACAGCTCAGCAGAGCAAAACAGAGCTAAAGGAAGTCCCAGAGAACACCAGTCCACAGGAGAGCAAGCATCTTACAGAGAGCAACCTCCCCAAGCCAGATGCTGCTAAAGAAGCTGCTCAGCCAGTCCCAAGCTGCAAAGACGTCGCTGAAGGACCAAAGCATCCAACAGGACCTTTTTTCCCTGTTCTGAGTAAAGATGAGAGCACGACTCTCCAGTGGCCTTCAGAGCTTCTCATATTTACCAAAGCAGAACCATCTGTCTCCTACAGTTGTAACCCTCTGTATTTTGATTTCAAGCGCTCCTGTAACAAAGATGCTAAAGGTAAAGGGGCTGAGAAATCGAAGGAGCCAGCAGGTCTTTGTAAGGAAAACCTTCAGAGTGCTGAATCTGGTGAGATGAGCAAACCCAAGGAAGCAGAAAGTGTAGCTAACAGCTCTGCTCTGAAAGCAGACAGCAAATCCCTCTCTGCCTGTAGCTCCCAGAACAAGCAGGAGTCCAGTTTAGGAAGTGTTAGTAAGGGAGAGGGAGAGGAGGGTGGGAAAAGCCTGACTGGGAAGGGGAAATCTGGAAGATCCCATAAACACAAAAAGAAAAAGAAGCACAAAAAGTCTGGCAAACACAAACGTAAACACAAGGAGGAACCTGAGGAAAAGAGCAGAAAAACTGACCCAGGGGAAGAGAAACCCAAGAAACGGAAAAGGCACCGGCACAAAAAACCCAAATCCTCTCTTTCTACTGAATCGGATCGGGCACTAAAAGCTGAACTCTCTGAAGACTGTGGCCACTTCCAGAAGAAAAAGTGGTGCTCTCAGGAGGCCCAGAGGAAGTCTCTGTCTGCTGAAGAGGGAAGCAGCGTTAAAAAAGAGGATGGTGGTAACTCCTGCCCGGAGCACGGCAGCAAAAAACACAAGGCTGACCTGCAGCAGCGCCCTGCTTCGAGGAGACGGTGTGTGGCTCCTTCTCTGGGCAGGACCGGCCACCGGAGCCGGCAGAGCAGTGGGGACTACGACAGCGATGAGGGCTCTCACAGGAAGCACTGCCGGCAGAAATCCCCCTCGCAGTACAGCGACGACTACGACTCCGGCAGCGACCACTCCAGGAGCCGCTCCAGGTCGGGGCGGAGGCACTCCTCTCCCAGGTCCTATTCCACCAGCTCTGATGCCTCCTCAGACCACAGCCGGTACAGCCGACGGAGAAGTTACTCTGATGACAGCTACAGCGACTACAGCGAGAGGTCCCGGTGTCACTCCAAACGCTCCCACGACTCGGAGGACGACTCTGACTACAACAGCTCGAACCACAGATCGAAGCGGCGCAAGTACTCCTCTTCTGAAGATGACTACAGCTCAAGTAGGAGCAGGTCCAGGAGTCGAAGTAGGAGCCGAACCCACCCTCGAGGCAGGTCAAGAACAAGGAGCCGGGGCAGAACACGCAGCAGCAGCTGCAGCCGCAGCCGGAGCAAGAGGAGAAGCCGCAGCGTGACGGGGCGGAGCTGGAAGCGGAGCCGCAGCTACAGCAGGGATCGCAGCCGCAGCACGAGGAGCCACTCGCAGAGATCCCTCTCACGAAAGGGCTCTCGAGGCCACGAGAGCCCCCAGGAGAGGAGGTCGGGGAGGAGAGACTTCATCAGGTCTAAAATCTATCGCTCGCAGTCTCCTCACTATTTCCGGACAGGCCGAAGCGAAGGCTCGTCGCTGAGGAAAGAGGATGGCAAAGGAGACGATCTGAAAGGGTCTGGCTCGCTCTCCCAAAACAGCAGCAGCTCTGGCACTGGGAGGGCCTCAGAAGGTGACTGCAGTCCTGAGGAGAGGAACTCTGTCACTGCAAAACTTCTCCTGGAAAAGATTCAGTCCAGGAAGGTTGAGAAGAAACCCTGTGTCACCGACGAGATGCTGGCAGGGGCAAACAAGGTGGGCATAAAGCTCAAAGATCCCCCCCAGGGCTACTTTGGCCCAAAGCTTCCTCCTTCCTTGGGCAACAAACCGGTTCTCCCCTTAATCGGGAAACTGCCAACCGTTCGGAAACCAAACTCCAAACGATACGACGATTCTGGCTTGGAGAGGGGTGAGGAGCAGGAGCTGTCTGATTCAGAGGAGGTTTCCCAAGGCATGGAGGAGGCTCAGTTGGGTGGGCAGGCTCTCCTGGAAGAAGTGGTGATGGTAATTCAGGACAAAGCTCTGGATGAGCAGAAACGTGACGAACCCGCTGTGGAGATGCCATCCATTCCTCTGGAAGCGCCAGCGCTCCCCGAGTGCTTTGGTTCTGGGGATCTCGTCATGCCACACAACTTCCTCTCGGATCCGAGTGATGGTGATGGGCTAGAACCTATGGATGGGGCCAACCAGCCGGTCCCAGTGGAAACCAGTATGATGCCCTTAGTTCCAGATGTCGAGCACTTTCCTGGCTATGTGCCTCAGAGCGGGGAGCCGAGCATCGAAGGGGATCGGGAGGGAGGAGAAGACTCCTCCCTCGCGCCGCTGGAGAGCCAGCCGATCACTTTTACACCCGAAGAGATGGAGAAATACAGCAAGCTGCAGCAGGCAGCTCAGCAGCACATCCAGCAGCAGCTCCTGGCAAAGCAGGTGAAGGCCTTTCCTGCCTCAGCAGCCCTGGCACCGGCAGCACCCGCCCTCCAGCCCATCCACATTCAGCAGCCAGCAGCAGCATCGGCCACCTCCATCACCACGGTGCAGCACGCCATCCTGCAGCACCACGCCGCCGCGGCCGCCGCCGCCATCGGGATTCACCCTCACCCCCACCCCCAGCCTCTCGCTCAGGTTCATCACATACCCCAGCCCCACTTGACGCCTATCTCGTTATCCCACTTGACCCACTCGATTATTCCAGGGCACCCCGCTACCTTCCTCGCCAGCCACCCCATCCACATCATCCCAGCATCCGCTATCCACCCGGGCCCCTTCACTTTCCACCCGGTTCCTCACGCTCTTTACCCGACCCTTCTCGCCCCAAGACCCGCTGCCGCCGCTGCCGCCACGGCGTTACATCTCCACCCTTTGCTGCACCCCATTTTCTCAGGACAGGACTTGCAGCACCCACCCAGTCATGGCACATGAAGGACACGCTGAAGCACCCTTGGAAGAAGGAGAATACTTTGCGTTTGGGGAAGGGGTTGGAGTTGATTTGGCTGCTGGGCGAAACCTGAGCTTTTCCTTTCACTCTTGAGCAGCCAGAGGCTGGAGGGCTGGGTAGCAGCCAGCGCTGGGGTCAGTCTGTAAGCGATGTGTATATCTGCTGCCAGGGACTCTCTGGTCCCCGACACCTCTGTGTGCGTAGCAGCCCTGTCCTAGAAGAATCATGTCACATGTAGACCCAGTGAAACACTTGGAAAGGCTTCCCCCACCCCTTTTCCCCCCTCCCCCTGGATTCTTACACTTGGTCATCTTCCTTCTGCTGCCTTGTATATGATAAATGAGATTTCATACACACTAATAGGTCTCTAAAATCCTTTTAATGAGGTCATCTAATTAAAATAGTCAGCATGATTGAATCTGGCTTGTAATCAGCGTTAAAAACACTCAGTAACTGACAGCTGGGGATGCTGGCAAGGGGACTGATGGAAGGGCAGTGCTGCTCAGGCTGGGTGGTGCTGGTTTACCGGTGCTACAGGAGGTTTCTTGGCACCCTGTCGCTGTGTACTTGGAGCTTTGGGTTGGGTTGGGTTTGGTGTTGCTCAGTGTGAGCAGCAAAGGTGGAAGCAAGATATTATTTTCAAGCTGAAGAGAGGAGCTTGCACCCAGAGCTCCGTCCCCTCCATCCCGCAGTAGCGTTCTCCTCCATGGGGACTTCTGGATATCCCGGACTGGGGAAAGGTTTGGAGGTTGGTGATTCCTCTCTGGGCTTTGAGTGCTCTTGGAGACAGCGTGGAGGACAGAAAAATCACTCTGACTTCCATCTTCTGTTGGGAAAGAGGCACTGAGATGAGAGAGAGAAGCAAAATCCCATTAGGAATCAAAGCAATACAGAGAACTGGGGAGCACCCAGGCTCTGTCAAGCGTCTCCTTTCCCTGTCAGCCTGATGGTTTTCTTAATTTATAGGAATTTTGGTTGGTTTTGTTTTTTTTTTTTTTTCTTTTGGGAAATGTAAAGAATTGCACTGAACTCTGTAAAACAAAGATGCTGCTTTTTGTAGCTCCTCTAAACAGACTCAAACAGAAGGTTACATTTGTAGTATACTGCAATAATATTTTCTACAGCCAGTTCTTTCCGTGGTACTTGTCCTGGTGGCTTCGGTGTAAATACATTTGCTGTAGGTGAAGTAACACACCTTGTAAAGGTCCACTTTATAGCTGGGGCTAGATGCAGACTGATGGAGCATGTATATTTTATTGAGCCCATGTATTTTTGGAGTTTTTAATGTACTATAAAATGTAAAAAAAAAAACAACCCACCTGTGGTTAGGGGTTTGTGGGAGAGGGAGGGGAACCAGCAGGGAGATTCGGAGTAGGCACGAGGTGTGTGTGTGTGTGTGTCCCACAGGGGTGGCTAATGGCTGGTGGGAGGCTTTGCCTTGGGAAGAGAAGAGGATGGCAAAGCATCTTGTGCCTCACTGAGTGGCTGTGGAGAGGAATGGATGCTGGGGAGTGGCAGGAATTGGGGTTGTGTGTCATCCTCGCCCTGGGTTTTGGTTTGGTTCTCCCCACCCCAGGCTTGAGCAGCCTGGCTGTGCAGTGTAACCACGGCTGCTCACTGTGGTGCACAGGGGGAGAGGTGTGTAGGATCCATCCCTCCAGGCTGTGCCTGCCTGTGCTGCTCCATAAGGTGTTTCTCTGGGTGTCCCAGCATCATCCCCTGGCTGTGGGTAACACTGACCCTGTGAGGCTCCTCCAGCCACCCTTCCCGCTGCAGCGGGGCTGCTGCCTCTGCTGAGCCGGGTACTTCAGGCTCAGGTCCTGCTCCTTTGGGGGATCTGACTTTGGAGCAGCAGGAAGCGGACACCAAGCATGTCCCATCCCAAAGTGCAGCACCAAGACCTGGGCAGGGAGGGGCCAGACCTTCCCAGGCTCAAAACCCCTGAGCCTCCCCCCTCCTTAAATGAGAAACTGCATTTGAGTGGGCTGGACTGAAACACAACAGTCAAACCCCCCCCCAAAAGGGACTCAATCTCTGTAAATAATTAACAGCCACAGTATTAACGTCGCAGTGCTGAGCTTCATTAGCTTCTAGATCCAACATGTGTGTTCCAGCACCCTTCACGCTGCAGTCAGGGGGGGTTTGACTTCCAGGATAGTGCTAAAAACTAATTAACCTGTTGTTACTTAACAAGCATAAACAGACTGTATTTAACTTTGTCACATAAGATCTATATATAAATATATATATATGCTGTACAATGGGGTGGGGGGGAGAAACCTTTCTAATAAACCAATGATTTGTGGAAAAACCCAAGTGTGGTTGTGTGAGAATCATAGAGTCTGGGTTGGAAGGGACCCCAAGGATCACAGAGCTCTAACCTCGTGCCACAGGCAGGGCCACCAACCTCCAGGCCTGGAGCTACACAAGGTTGCCCAGGGCCCCATCCATTAATTTATTTGTTTTTAAGGGGTGTTATTTGAGCCTCTGGGCCACCCCTCCTTCCCCCTCTTCTGCACTCTCCCTCGTGCCACCCCCGAGGCAGTTGGGGGTCAGGGTGCTGCCACCCCAGTCCCTTCCTGTGACCATCTCAGTGGTTCCTGTGCATGGGGGGGATGATGCCACCTCGCCCCCTCTGCCAGCCCCAGCTCTTCATGGTGCTCTTTCTGCCCTCCTTGCTTTTTTGGGGGGGAAGGGGGCATTTCCCCCCCCATCTCTTTCTTCCCCCCCATCTCTTTCCCTGTTGACCCTGTTCCCATTGTCCCTGCACCTGCTTCTCCAGGGAGGTGGCACTAACCCCCCATCACTGTCCAGGGAGCTGATGGCACCAGCCTCTGCTCCCTTAGCCTAAAGGGACATCACCACCCAGAGTGGTGCCAGGGTTGGGGTAGGGGGGGGCCCTGGGACCAGTTGGCAGCTGGATGGCAGCCTGGAAGCAAAGCAATGTGGTGCCAGGCAGAAACGTGTCCTGGGAGGGGGGGGGATCAGCCAGCTTTGGATGCTCACAGCCCCCAGTCTGGGCTGGGGCTGAGCCTGGTCCTCTGCCAGGGGCTGTGAGCTAAGCCAGGCTCAGTTAAACCCTTCCCAAGGCTCAAAGCCCGACAGCCCAGCCTGATCCCAGCTTTGGGCAAATCCCAGTGGTTTTGGTGTCCCATAGTGGCTGTCCTGACCAGGCCTGGCTGTGTCTCACTCCCACCCACCTTCAGAGCCCCCCACCCTGGCACCCCTTTCACCCCCTCAGCGCCTGGGCTGCCCCAGCCCTGCTCCCTCCCCCGGGGGAGTTTTGGGGTGTCCCTGCCCTGGGGAAAGGGGAGACAGGCTGGTTCCCAGTGCTGGTGGGGGGAGAAAGGGAAGCCAGGTGTCCCCCATCCCTATCCCCCTGCAGAGGGGACCTTGGGGGACGCTGACAGGGGCCACTCCCCCCTTCCCCCCCCCGGTTTCCGCTGGCCGGGCCGCCTGCACCCTGCGATAGGCATCCGGCGGGGCGGCAGTGGGCTGCAGGGGAAGGGGGGGTGGGCGCAGGCTGGGCACAGGCTCCTGTGCTGCTCCCACCACAGCTCCACGCGTCCCCTGCCCTGGTGGCACTGCCACCCCCTGCCCTGCCCTGCCCTGCCCCGTCCCCTGGCCAAAAGCAGCATGTGTGCACCTCTGTACCCCATCCAAAGGCAGTGGGTGGGCCCCCCACCCTCCCCATACCCCCTTGGCTCCCTGGTAGGAGCAGTTGTGTGTGCGGGGGGGCCCTTCCTGTGCTCCCCATCCCACCAGCCCCGGCTGCATCCCTGAGATAAGCAGGGGATGTGCTGGTACGGGCTGTGCTGGGGCTGCTGGGCACATTTTGGGGAGGCGATGGGGGCTGCTGCCACCCTGCTCCGAGCCCTGCTGCTCCTTGGGGGGTCATGCTCAGCCTCCAGCCTGGGGCTCCTCCAGGACCCCCCCGTCCTATACAAGGGACCCCCTGGCAGCTATTTCGGCTTCGCCCTGGATTTCCACAAGACTGCAGACAGGTAGGGAGCTGCTGGGGTACCAGCACCTGGCACAGCACCTGTGCCACCCCCACCCCAACACCCCCTCTGCCCCCCCCAGGCTCAGCGTTGTGGTGGGGGCTCCCCGTGCCAACACCTCCCAGCCTGGCGTGGCTGAGCCCGGCGCCGTCTTCCTCTGCTCCTGGCCCCCCGGCGAGACCCCCTGCCACCCCCTCCCCATCGACACTGCAGGTGGGTGGGTGCCGTGGGATGATGGGTGGGGGTGTGGGGTGCCACCAACCCATCACACTGCCCCTCTCCCACCCCCCCAGGGGACGAGACCGAGACCCAAAACAACTTGAGGTTCCACACCTACAAGTCACACCAGTGGCTGGGGGCATCCGTCACCAGTTGGGACGGCAAACTGGTGGTGAGTGTGACCAGTGGGTGGGTGGGCTGGGCACCCTTGGGTGGCAGCGGGGTGGGCACCCACCCCCTGTCCTCATCCCGGTCCCCAGGCCTGTGCCCCGCTGCAGCACTGGAACGTGATGGACAACCAGCACGAGGCTTTCCTCACCCCGACGGGCGCCTGCTACGTGGGCAGCCCGGGATCCATGGGCTGGTACGCGCCCTGCCGCGATGACGTCATGGCCAGCACCTACCGCGAGAGAAACTACGGTGAGCGCGGGCGGGTGGGGGCTGTGGGTGCCCCCCACCCTTGGTGGCTCTGACCCTGCCCTGTGCCCGCAGTCTATGACATGCGCTACTGCGAGATCGGCTTCAGCTCCACTGTCACCAGGGTGAGATGGGGGCTTGGGGGGCTCGGGGTTCCCCCTGGGTGAAGGGGGGCAGAGGGTGTGGCTGGGATGCTACCTGGGGGTGGGGGATGCTGAGCAGGGGAGATGCTGGAATGGGGATTGCTTATGGGATGCCAGGGAGGGATGATCAGGTGGAGGGTGCTGGGGTGGGGGGATGCCAGGGAGAGGGTGCTGACACCAGCTCATCCCGCAGGACGGCACGCTGGTGCTGGGTGCCCCCGGCGGGTACTACTTCATGGGTGAGTAGTCCTGCCTTTGGGGCACTGCCACCCCACCTGCCCCATCCTGGGTGCCCACCATTGGGTCGGCATGGCAGGAGGAGGGCGCCCAGAATGGGACCCCCCATAGGTGCCACCTGCCCTGGCACTGGCACCAGTGGTGCCCTGTCAGCACCCAGTGCCCACCATGGTGTCCCCCAGGGCTCCTGTTCTCGGTGAAGGTGGACACAGTCCTCATCCAGTCCCACAGCAAGGCCGGGCTCTGGCCCATGCGCCTGGGGGCCCACACGGAGGAGCCGCGCTCCCTGGACTATGAGGACGGGTACCGGGGTGAGCAGCGGGCAGGGGGCAGCCCGGCTGTGCCATCAGCTCCTGTGGGGCATCACGGTGTTACCGGTGCCTGTGTCCCTGCAGGGTACTCGGTGGCTGTGGGCGAGTTCGATGACAACCCCCAAACCAGAGGTATGGCCCGGGGGGTGTTGGGGACAGGGCCCCCAGTGGGAGAGGGACAGGCCCTGGGCACCCCAAGGCTCTGGTGTCCCCTCCCCTCCTGAGGGCTGTGGGACACGGGCTGTGCCAGCGCGAGTCCTGCCCATCCTGTACCCCCAAACCCACCCCAGGGCTGGGGTATCCCCATATCCCCAAACCCACCCCCATGCCAGGGGTATCCCCTTGTCCCCAAACCCACCCCAGTGCTGAGTTACCCCCATGTCCCCATGCCCACCCCAGTGCTGGGGGTATCTGTGTGTCCCCAAACCCACCCCCCTGCCAGGGGTATCCCTGTACCCCCAAACCCACCCCCGTGCCAGGGGTATCCCCTTGTCCCCAAACCCACCCCAGTGCTGGGTTACCCCCATGTCCCCATGCCCACCCCAGTGCTGGGGGTATCTGTGTGCCCCCAAACCCACCCCCATGCCAGGGGTATCCCTGAGCCCCCATGCCCACCCCAGTGCCACAGCAGGGGCACTCAGGGCTCTCATGTCCCCCTGCAGAGTGTGTGCTGGGGGTCCCCAACAAGAGCAACACGAGGGGCGAGGTGAGTGGGGCTGGGTGCCTGCTGCGCCGTGGTGGGGTCACCCCGGTTGGGCTGGGGCCTCATCCTGCTCTGGGCAGGTGGAGATCCTGAGCTTGGAGGGGACGCTGCCCCGGCTGCAGGGCATCACTGGCGAGCAGGTACCATGGACCCCCCGGGCACCCTGACCTACTGCCCTCCCACAGCACCCACAGCACCCTGCCTTCCTGCCCCATCGCCCCCCGTGCCCGTCCCAGTGCCCCCAGTGCCCCCTTCCAGCTGCCACCCAGCCCACTGCCCTGTCACCCTACAGTACCTTCTGCACCCCACCAAGTGCTCCACAGCACCCCCGAACCCTGCAGCACCCAACTGCCCAACCATGACCCCTCCCATCACCCAGCACACCCCCCAGCACGACCCCCCCCTGTGGGTGTCACCCCCCCTCCCCTTTCCAGGTGGCATCATACTTTGGGCACACAGTGGCCGTGGCTGACATCGACGGGGACGGGTGAGAGTGAGGAATGCTCCCCCCCACGCCCCTCCCCACCTCCCCCAGCCCCTTTCCTGGCACCCCTGGGTGCCGCCAGTCCCCAGACCCAGGGACCCTGACCCCCCGTGCTGGGTGCAGGAAGGACGACGTGCTGGTGGGTGCCCCCCTGTACATGGCCCGGCGCCCCGACGGCCAGCGCAGCGAGGTGGGACGCCTCTACCTCTACCTGCGGCGGGGGCAGAAGCCCCTCACCCAGCACCCCCAGGTCCTGACGGGCACCCAGCCCTACGGCCGCTTCGCCGCTGCCATCACCAGCCTCGGGGACCTGGACAAGGACGGCTACGGCGGTAACACCAGCCTGGCACGGGGGTGGGGGGGGGCTGTGCCAGGGGATGTGTCCCCCCCTCCTCAGTGACCGGTCTAAACGACTGGGGAAACTGAGGCAGGAGCAGCAGGTGGGTGGCGGTGCTGGGATGGGGCACCCTATGGGTGCTCATGACCCCTGTGTCCCCAGACGTGGCTGTGGGTGCCCCATTGGGGGGTGACAGTGGCAGTGGGCAGGTGTTCATCTTCCGTGGGCAGAGCGAGGGGCTGATGCCGGTGCCCACCCAGCGCCTCGACAGCCCCTTCCCCGGCCCGGCCGCCTTCGGCTTTGCCCTGCGAGGTGCCACCGACCTGGATGACAACGGCTACCCAGGTATGGCCACACCACGTGGCCACCACCATGGTGCCACCCTGGTGCCACCCACCCCGTCACCGACCCCCTGCTTGTCCCCACAGATCTGCTGGTGGGGGCTTATGGAGCAGCCACGGTGGCTGTGTACCGGTGAGTGCCCGTGCCACCGGCACAGCCTGGGGTGTGTCCCCTCCCGGGTCCCCTGGCACCTCAGCTCTGTCCCCATGTCCCAGGGGACAGCCTGTGGTGGTGGCCCGGACCCAGCTGAGCGTCCCCGATGGGCTGAACCCCACAGTCCTGACGTGCATCCTGCCTGGCTCCAAGACCCCCGTCAGCTGGTGAGCCGTGGGGTGGGGACACCACCGTGGGGACACCATCGGCATGGGGACACCATTCTGGGGATGGCAGCAGGTCCCTGAGCACCCCTGGGTGCTGTCCTGTCCCTCTGCAGCTTCCCTGTGGTGCTGTGTGTCAGCGTGACGGGCCAGCGCATCCCCCAGAACATCAGTGAGTGCTGGGGGGGCACAAAGGGCACCGCTGGAGTGTCACCGGTGCCATGTCCCCCCCTCGCTGTGCCCTGCCAGGCCTGGAGGTGGAGCTGCAGCTGGACCGGCTGAAGCCCAAACTGTCCCGGAGGGTCCTGCTGCTGCGGGACCACCAGCCAGCCTGGCACGGGGAGCTGGTGGTGGCCCCCGGGGACCCCCCCCTGTGCCACAACATCACCGCCTACCTGAGGGTATGGGGATGGGGACAGTGCCAGTGCGGGCTGGCATGGGTGGGGACAGAGGCATCCCCAGTCTGGGGTGGGTGGGGGACAGGGATTAGGGTGGGGATGTCCCCAGTTGGGATGAGGACAGTGGTGTCCTCAATCCGGGCTGGGATGGAGGCAGCAGTGTCCCCAGCTGGGATGGGGACAATGGCATCCCCAACCCTGGATGGGTGGGGGACAGGGATTGGGATGGGGATGTCCCAAATTGGGATGGGGACAGCAGCATCCCAACTCTGGGTGGGTGGGGGACAGGGATTGGGGTGGGGATGTCCCCAGTTGGGATGAGGACAGTGGCATCCCCAATCCAGGGTGGGATGGGGGCAGCAGTGTCCCCAGCTGGGATGGGGACAGTGGCATCCCCAGCCCTGGGTGGGTGGGGGACAGGGATTGGGATGGGGATGTCCCAAATTGGGATGGGGACAATGGCATCCCCAGCAGGGATGGGATTGAGGTGGGGATGTCCCCAGTTGGGATGGGGACAGCACCATCCCCAACCCCATATGGGTGCGGGACAGGGATGGGGACCGTGGTGTCCCCAGCCCAGGGTGGGGGTGCCCGGGCACAGCCACAGGGTGCTCTGCCCATGGGTGCCCCCAGGACGAGGCTGACTTCAAGGACAAGCTGAGCCCGGTGGCCCTGAGCCTGAGCCTGGCGCTGCCCGGGGACGCCCCGGGGCTGGTGCTCTACGGGGACACCCTGGTGCAGGCGCAGGTAGGGGACACGTGCCTGGGCTGGGGACATCGTGGGGGACCCCAGGGTGGGCTGGGACACACCTGGGACCCCCCAGCCCAGGGCACCCGCTGCCACCACTGTCCAGCCCCGCGGTCCCCAGCCTGTCCCCAGTGTCCCCAGCCCCCCCTACACAGCCCCTGCCCCCCCTGCTGCCCTCTGTCACCCCCCAGGATGTCCCCCCCGTGCTGTCCCTGCTCCCTCCTCGGGTTGTCCCTCCAGTGTCCCCCCTCCCCATCTCCAATCCCCCCTGGGATGTCCCCCCCCATCCCCAGTCCCTCCCTGCATGGCCCCTTCCCCATCCCTCTGTGCTCACCCCCCTGTCCCCTGTCCCTCCCCGGGATGGCCCCCCCACTGTCCCTGCTCCCTCCTTGGGGGTGCCCAGTATCCTCCACTGTCCCCAGTTTCTGAGATGTCCCCTCTGCACCCCCACTGCCCAAATCACCCCCCACCCCAATGTCCCCTCTGCACCCCCACTGCCCCCAATCACCCCCCACCCCAATGTCCCCTCTGCACCCCCACTGTCCCCAATCAACCCCCACCCCAATGTCCCCTCTGCACCCACACTGCCCCCAGTCCCGTCCCCACCCCAATGTCCCCTCTGCACCCACACTGCCCCCAATCCCCTCCCCACCCCTCTGCACCCTTCTCCATCCCCAACCCCTCCCCGGGGTGTCCCCCCTGTGCCCCCCACTGTCCCCAGTGACTCCCCATCCCCTCCCCACCCCACATCCCCCCCCAGACCCACATCATCCTGGAGGACTGCGGTGAGGACAACCTCTGCATCCCCGACCTGCACCTGGCTGCCGACACGTGAGCACCAGGGTGGGCAGGGAGGGGTGCTTGGGGGTCACCCCTGGGTGCTCAGCCCTGTCCCCTCGTGTCACTGTGTCCCCCCCAGGCCCAGCAGGGAGCTGCTGATCGGGGCCGAGGCGGCGCTGCGCCTGCGCGCCAACGCCAGCAACGGGGGCGAAGGCGCCTTCGAGGCTGAGCTCTGGGTGCAGCTGCCCCCTGGCACCCACTACCAGGCAGCACGCAGCAGCATCCTGGTGGGTGCTGGGGAGGTGCCAAAGTTTGGGGTAGGGGGTAGCTCATGCCCTGCCCTTGCACTGTGCAGGTGCCCAGGGGGTTGCTGCATTGGGTAGGGGTGGGATCCATGGGTCCATCCCAACTGGGGACACCCCATCCCTGCCCTGCACCCACCCAGGGTTGGGGATGCTGCTGTCCCCATCCCAACTGGGGACATCTCCCCCTGCCACCCCCCAGGGGCAGAAGAAGCTGAACTGCAACCCCAGGAAGGAGAACGGGAGCCACGTGGTGCTCTGCGAGTTGGGCAACCCCATGAAAGCGGGCGCCCAGGTTAGGGGATGTGGGGACCCCCCCCTTGGGGCCCATCACTCTGGCATCAGGGCTGGGTGTGGCTGGCAGCACGAGGTCACCCACCCACCCTCCTGCCACCCTCCAGATCACCGTGGACATGGAGCTGAGCGTCTCTGGGCTGGAGGACGTGGGTGATGCCATCACCTTCCGGCTCCAACTGCGGAGGTGACACCGTGCCAACCCCCAGCCCCTTCCCCACCCATGGGACCCACCTGGTATTTGGTGGCCTCAACGTGTCCCCAGACTCACCCCAATGTGTCCCCACAGCAAGAACAGCCCCAGCTCCACCAACACCTCGGTGACGGTGACGGTGCCTGTGGAGGCGCAGGCGGCGATGGAGCTGCGAGGGTGAGGGGCAGGGGGGGGACATGGGGGGTCTGGGAGGGGGGTGATGGTGAGGGAGGGACACTGAACCCCCTCTTCTGCCAGCAACTCCTTGCCTGCCACCGTGGTGCTGCCAGCAAGCTGGCAGGGGGTGGAGGGCAGCCGGCGGCTGGAGCACCACGGCATCAAGGTGGAGCACGTCTACCAGGTAGGGTGCTGCACCCATGGGTGCTGGGGGGACTGTCCCCGCTGTCCCCTCCTGGCTGTCACCTCCCTGTCCTCCCCCAGCTCCACAACAAGGGTCCCAGCACTGTCAGCGGGGTCACCCTGCACCTCACCATCCCCACCCTCCTGGGGGGCCGCATCCTGCTCTACCTGTGGGAGCTGGGCACCGAGGGGGGCATGAACTGCACCCACCCCCCCGGCCTCAACGCTGAGCAGGTAGGGTGTTGCCTGGGGACCTGCTGGGTGCTGGGTGGGTGTCAAGGCCATGTGTGTGTGTGTGTGTGTGTCTGTGTCCCCCCATCTCCTCTCTCCTTCCAGCTGCAGGTCGCCCAGCCCACCAGCGCAGCCCCCCGCAACGGCACCCGCCGTCGGGAGCGCAGGGAGGCGGAGGAGCAGCAGGGTGCTGGGCTGGCTGAGCTCATCCCTGTGGTGAGTGGGTGCTCCTGGGGACCTGCAGCCCATCGTGGGTGGGGGTATGGGAGGGTTTGTGTCCCCCCCACCCAGGGTGGGGTGACACCTGCTGTGTCCCACAGGACTGCAGCAACGCCACGTGTGTGGACATCACCTGCTGGGTGCCCAGCCTGGCCAAGGACCAGCGGGCGCTGCTCAGCGTGCGTGCCCTGCTCTGGATGGACACCCTGCAGCAGGTACTGTCCCCCCGTGGGGGACACGGCGGGGTGACACTGAGTCCCAGGGTGGCACTGTGTCCCAGGGTGGCACTGTGTCTTGGAGTGACACTGTCCTGGGGTGACACTGTGTCTTGGGGTGGCACTGTGTCCCAGGGTGGCACTGTGTCCTGGGGTGGCACTGTGTCCCAGGGTGGTGCTGTGTCTTGGGGTGGCACTGTGTCCTGGGGTGGCACTGTGTCCCAGGGTGGCACTGTGTCTTGGGGTGACACTGTGTCCCAGGGTGGCGCTGTGTCTTGGGGTGACACTGTGTCCCAGGGTGGCACTGTGTCCTGGGGTGTCCCCACTGTGTCCCCTCCAGCACGGTGGCACCTGTGGAGAGCCACCCTGGGGACGCTGGCTGTGGAGTGACGAGTGCTGCTGTGGCACACGTGATGCCGTGTCACCCCATGTCCCCACATGTGTCCCCACGTCTGTCCCCAGCGGGACCACGCCCTGAGGCAGTACCTGATCTGGTCACAAGGCTGGTTCAACACCTCGGCCATGCCCTACCACGTCCAGCCCCGCGTCCTGCCCGCCGGGGAGGCCACGGTAGGGTGGGCACGGGCACGGGGGACATGGGGACAAATGGTGGTGGTGGCAATGCCATCACCTGCCCATCCATCCACAGGCTGTCACCGAGGTGGTACGCACCAGCCCCGGGGGCGAGGGGCCTGTGCCGGTGTGGTGGGTGGTGCTGGGGGTCCTCTCTGGGCTGCTGCTGCTCACCCTCCTCATCCTCATCATGTGGAAGGTGAGTAGGTGGGGTGGGGACACGCTGGGGACACCCTGCTGTGGTGGTGGTGGGACCCTGATGATGCTGGAGGCACCCATGAAATGGGGGAACCCAGCCTTGGGGGGTGGGGGCTGCGGGCAGAGGGTGGGTGGCAGCGCCAGGGGGTGATGCTGAGGGGTCCCCCCAGGGCTGGGCTGTCACTGTGTCCCTGTGTCCCTGTTCCAGGTGGGGTTCTTCAAGAGGATGAGGCCACCAAACAAGGGGGACACAGAGGAGCTGGCGCCTGGCCAGGCCCAGGAGCTGGGGGATGCCCAGGGCTAGCAGGGTGCCACCCCCTGCCCCCCATCCCAGCACCCCTGGGTGCCTGTGGGGCCCAGCACCCCACTGCTGCCCCTGGACAATAAATCTCTGCCCGGCACTGTGGTGCTTCCCAGGGGGTGACACAGGGGTGACACAGGGGTGCCCCCACCCAGGACCCGTGCTGCAGGGGTGGGAGGGGACAGGACACACGTGGGGGTGAGTAGGGGCCTTTTGGGGACCCCATGTGCCTTTTGGGGTGCCCCACGGGGTGTGTGCCTCTGCACAGGCCCTGGAGGTGGGTGCGGGGGGGCAGGTGCTGCTCCCGGGTCAGGTCGGGATGCCGGTGCTGGTACAGGGGGTGCCGGTACCGCGGCCAGTCGGGTCAGGTCTGGGACTCCACTGGTACCGGGGGCTGGAACCAGGGGCTGGGGCAGTATCGGGGCCGGTACCGGGGTCCCTCCTGGGATGCCGATGCCAGTGGGGGGGTTCGGTCCCGGTCCCAGGGTCAGTTCCGGGGTGCTGATGCCGGTGCCGGGGTTTGGTCCCGGTGCTGGGGTTCGGTCCCGGGATGCTGATGCCGGTGCCGGGATTCGGTCCCGGGGGCAGTCCCGGGATGCCGGTGCCGGGGTTCGGTCCCGGTGTCAGTCCCGTGATGCCGGTGCCGGGGTTCGGTCCCGGTGTCAGCCCCGTGATGCCGGTGCCGGGGTTCGGTCCCGGTGTCAGCCCCGTGATGCCGGTGCCGGGGTTCGGTCCCGGTGTCAGCCCCGTGATGCCGGTGCCGGGGTTCGGTCCCGGTGTCAGTCCCGTGATGCCGGTGCCGGGGTTCGGTCCCGGTGTCAGTCCCGTGATGCCGGTGCCGGGGTTCGGTCCCGGTGTCAGCCCCGTGATGCCGGTGCCGGGGTTCGGTCCCGGTGTCAGTCCTGTGATGCCGGTGCCGGGGTTCGGTCCCGGTGTCAGCCCCGTGATGCCGGTGCCGGGGTTCGGTCCCGGTGTCAGCCCCGTGATGCCGATGCCATAACGCGCCCAGCCCCGCGCTGCCTCTCCCGCTCCCGGTCCGGATGATTCGGGGCGGTGCCAGTGGGTGGGTCCGGGGGTCCTGGGCGGTGCCGGGGCGGGGGGGGGGGGGTTGGCCGGTGGCGGGGCGGGGCGGGCGGCCGTGCCCGGCGGCTCCGGCAGGTGGAGCCCGGTCCCCGCGGCGGCGGCGGCGGGCGGAGCGGGCCGGGCCGGGCCGGGCATGGCGGGGTAACGGCTCGGAGCGACCATGCGGCCCCGCCGCCTCCTGCCGCCGCTGCCGGTGCTGCTGCTGCTGGTGGCCGCGGGCGGGCGGCGGGCGCGGGGCGCGGCGGAGCCGGGAGCGCACGGTGAGAGCGGGGCCTTTGTGTGCGGGGGCGGCGGGGGAAGGATGGGGGGGGGGAGGCAGGGGGGAGGCGCCCACCCCCGCCCCGACCCGCCCCGACCCCCGCCCCGACCCCCGCCGGGCCCTCCATCCTCCCCCCCCCATCACCTCCATCCTCCCCCCCCCCCCCACCTCCATCCCCATCCCGCCGCGGACCGACCCCCCCCCCCACCTCCATCCCCCCCCCTCACCTCCATCCCCCCCCCCCCAACCTCCATCCCCCACCCCCCAACCTCCATCCCCCACCCCCCATCCCCCCCCCACCTCCATCCCCCCCCCCACCTCCATCCCCATCCCGCCGCGGACCGACCTCCCCCCCCGCCCCACCGTGATCCCCCCACCCATCCCGCCCTCCGTCTGTCCGTCTGTCCGTCTGTGTGTCCCCCGCCCGGCTGGCCGTGTGTCCGTCCCTCCTCACCGCTGGGTGTCTGGATGGGTTCCCCCCCACCCCCCCCCACACCGCCTGTGCTTCCCCCCCCCCACCCATCCCCACCCACCCTCCCTGGGAGGTTCTGGCCACCGGCGGGCTCAGGGTGCTGGCGGGGGGGTGCAGAAGGGTGGGGGGGGGTCCTGGGTAGTGCCCGGGGGTGCGACTGGGTGGGTGGGGATCGCGGGTGGTGCGAGAGGGTGGGGGTGGTCTCAGGCTGTGGGGTGCGGGATGGTGGTGGGGGGGGGCCTGGGCAGCGCCTGGGGGTGCAAGGCGATGGGTGGGGGCTGCAGGAAGGGGTGTGAGGGAAGGTGGGGGGGGGTCCTGGGGGTGTGGGAGGTTGGGTGGGGGTGTCCGTGGCCATGGGGTGCGTGATGGTGCGGGGTAGGGGGGGTCTTGGACAGAGCTTGGGGGTGCAAGAGGGTGGGCGGGGGTCGCAGGGGTAAGGGTGCGAGATGGTGGGTGGGGGTCGTGGGCAGTGCCAGGGGGTGCAGGGGAGTCAGTGGGGCTCTTGCATGGTGCACCATGGCGGGTGGGGGTCTTGGGCCAGGGAGTACAGGAGGGAGGGGGGTGGGGGTCCTGAGCAGCACGCACTGGGGTGGGGGGGTGGGGGGCATCCCGAGCAGGGTGTGGGGGTCAGCCATGCAGGCACCTCAGCCTGCTCCTGGCAGTCAGGGTGGGCCTTGGGGTGCTGCGGGTCACCCTGGGGTCCTCATGGATCCCTGTGACCCCCCCACCCACACCCCAAACCCTCCTGGCAGTGCCCGGGGGGGACGTGAGGTGGGGGACGGGGGGGTGAGGGGTGACGTGGCCCCATCCTGCCTGGGCTCAGCTCTGGCTGGTGTCACCTGTGCCCAACCCATGGGGTGACAGTGCTGATTGACCACAGAGCCTGGGCCTCACTCCCCCTCCCCAACCCCCCCAGGGCCTGGCACCCCCTGCCCACCCATCCTGGGGCTGTGGGGTCATACTGGGAGGCACTGGGAGGCCAGTGAGGTGCCAGCGTGCCTCATGGTGGCACCAGCTGGGTATGGTGGGGGACTGGTGCCGATGGAGTGAGGAGGGGAGAGGCTGTGCCCCCCATGCTGGGGGGGGGTGGCAGCTTGGCCCCCCCCTCTCCAGAGGACACCGGGGTGGCCGTTGGTGGCAGCTGTCCCTTGGCAGCTGCGGGTGGCCAGCATGTGGCTGCAGGGACATTCCTGCCCCCCAGCTGCCGGCTGTCCCTGCTATGTGTGGGGGGGACACTCCCAGTCCCCCCCCCATATCTAAGCCCCCTTCTCCCCCCTCCCACCCCCCCCCAGCGCATCCCTCAAGCAGCTGCTGCGAATTCCTCCCCTTGCCCATTGCCACATCTGGGCCACAGCTGGGCTGGGGGGGGGGGATGTGGGGGGCTACCCAGTGGTGGGGATGCTTTTAGGGGGCAGGATGCTGCTGGGGGGGGACACACGGGGGGGACACAGGGTCCCGAAAGCTCCCGGGGCTGTGGGATGAAGGAGGTCGTTGTCAGGGTGATGGCGCCAGCGCCGGGCTGGCTGCCAAGGGCTGCGGGCTCGGGTGCAGGATGGTGCTGGCACGGGGGGGCTGGGGGCACGGGGGGGCAGTGTGCTGTGTCCCCCCACCCCAGCTGTGCCCATCTCTGCCCTGTATTGGGAGTGGGGGCCCTGTCCCTGAGCTGGCAGTGAGCCCCACCGGGGTGGAGACACCCCAAAACTCGTGACATGTGTGAGATGCACCCATGGGGGAGCAGCACTGGTTGGCCCCTCATGGGGGGACACACCACTGGGTGCCCCCACCTGTGTGGGCATGGTGCTCTGGCCCAATAACCCCCCTGTCCTCCTGCTTCAGGGGGGCACTGGGTGGGCACTGAGAGGGGCACCAGGCTGATGCCCACCCCCCCTCAGCATGGTGCTTGTGATGGGCTGGGGTGGTGCCCAGCACCTACTTGGATGGTGCCCACCACCTGCCAGCAAGGTGCCCGTGGCCTTACTGGGGTGATGCCCATCACCTGGGTGGGTTGGAGCCCATGACCCATGGGGATGAGTCCCACCACCTCGCTGAGGACCCAGCAGGATGGTGCCCATGAGCTGCTGGGGTGGTGGCTGTGACCCAGCAGGATGGTGCCCATGACCCCAGGAATGGTGCCTGTGACCCCAGGGACTGTGTCCATGACTCAGCAGGATGGTGCCCACAATCCCTAGGGATGGGTCCCACCCCCCAGCAGGATGGTGCCCATGACCCAAGGGATGGTGCCCATCACCGCCCCCCCCAGCAGGATGGTGCCCACGACCCCCAGGGATGGGTCCCACCCCCCAGCAGGATGGTGCCTGTGACCCCAGGGATGGTGCCTGTGACCCCCAGGGATGGGTCCCACCCCCCAGGGATGGTGCCCATGACCCCCAGGGATGGTGCCCACGCCCCAGGGATGGGTCCCACCCCCCAGGGATGGTGCCCATCACCCCCCCCCAGCAGGATGGTGCCCACGACCCCCAGGAATGATGCCCATGACCCCCAGGGATGGGTCCCACCCCCCAGGGATGGTGCCCACGCCCCAGGGATTGGTCCCACCCCCCAGGGCTGGTGCCCATGACCCCCAGGGATGGATCCCACCCCCCAGCACGATGATGCCCATGATCCCTGCAGAGACAGATCCCCATCCAGATGGGAGGTGTCCTGCATGGTGGGGGGGGGTGTGTGTGTGGCTCCCAAGGCTCCACCCCAGGGTGTCCCTCACCCATGTGGGCCCCGTGTCCCCGCAGAGGTGCTGCTGAAGGTGCAGGTGTACGAGAGTGGGACCCTGGCCCCGCTGGCCCAGGCCACCCTGGAGGTGTTTGGCAACCGCAGCTCGCTGGCAGCTGGCACCACGGACCCCGAGGGCTCGGGCACCCTGCCTGTGCCCTACCGCCTGGGCACCTGGGTCCTGGTCACCGCCACCCGCCGCGGACACGTCCCTGCCTCAGTCCCCTGGCGTGTCAACAAGCTGCCACGTGAGTGACTGGGACCCCCCCCCCGTGCTGCTATGGGTGACCCCAACCCCATCCTGGGGGGCTCAGCCCTTATGGGGTGGGGGGGGGAATCTTCACTGGGGGAGCTGGTTGCCCCCAGTCTCTTAATAGGGGGTCTGACCCCTTACTGGTCTTTTACTGGTGGTCTTAATCCGTTGTGGGGAGAGGGGTGGGGGGTGTCCAATTGTTTAATGGGGTCCCTCATTCATCCCCCCCACTGGGGTGGGGGGGCTCCAGTCCCTTACTGGGGGTCATTGATCCCTTCCTGGAGACTCCCAGTCCCTTCCTGGGGACCCCAAAGGGCTTTTTGGGGGATGGGGGTGGCTTACAGAGGAGTGTTTGGGGGGGTCTGGCCCCTTTGGGAGAGGATGGCTGTGTCCTGGTGGCCCCAGAGTCCCCCCATCCCAGGGTGAGGTGGGGGGGGGGGGCAGGGGGGAGCACCCTGGGCTGGGTGCCAGCTCGTGTCCCCAGGGCCATTGCAGGGCGGCGGGGGGAGCGGGAGGCGGCATCGATGGGGTCACCTTGCTGGGGGGGTGGGACACGTGGGAGCACTCAGCTGGGGGTGGGTGGCAGGGCTGGGGGTGCACGGGGTTGGGGTGCATGTAGTGGGGATGGGTGGGGGTGTTGGTGGGGAGTGGGGGGTGTGCAAGAACTGGGGAGTCCTGGGGACTGGGGTGTGGAGGGATGGGGTGCAAGGGGGGTGCAGGGATGGGGGGGGTGCAGGGATGGGGTGCAAGGGGGTGCAGGGATGGGGGGTGCAGGGATGGGGGTGCATGGGGGGTGCAGGGATGGGGCTGGAGGGGGGCTGCAGGGATGGGGTGCAAGGGGGTGCAGGGATGGGGGGGTGCAGGGATGGGGGGGTGCAAGGATTGGGGGGTGCAGGGATGGGGCTGGAGTGGGGCTGCAGGGACGGGGGGTGCATGGATCAGGGTGCAGGGGGTCAGGGTGTGCCAAGCCTGGAGGTGTGCCAGGGCACACAGGCACTGGGGGTGTGAAAAGCTTTTGTGGGGGGGGGCCATCTGCAAGGCTTGGGGGTGTAAGGACTGGGCTGTGTGCAGGGGTGCCAACCCCCCACCCCCATGTCCATTTGCCCCCTTGCCACCCTTCCCCCCAGCCCCTGATACTGGGGGTCTGCTCACCCCATTGCCCCCCCAATCCCCATCAGCTTGTGGAGCTGGGGTTGGGGTGGAGGGGTGGGGGGGAGTGGGTGGTGTGTGGGTACCCCCATCACCCCCCCTTTGCAGTCTACGCCTCCATCAGCCTCTACCTGCTCCCTGAGCGCCCCGCCACCCTCATCCTCTACGAGGACCTGGTCCAAATCCTCCTGGGCTCCCCAGGTGAGTTGTGGGGATGGAAGGAGGGGAGGGAGGAAGGGGGGGTGTGAAGCAAGGACCCTTTGGGTGCTGCCACCCTCCTTGCCCCCCTTCCCTAGGTGCCCGGGGGCAGCCGTGGGCGCAGTTCCCGCGGCGGGCAGCCCGCCTGCCCCGCAGCTCCACGTACAGCCAGCTCGCCGCGTCCCTCACCGCAGCCACCGGCCCCAGCCTGGCCCGCGCCTTCCCCGCCTTCCTGGGGGCTGAGCAGGACGGCAGCGGTACGGGGAGGGGGGGGACAGACAGACGGACAGACACCAGGGTAGGGCTTGAGGTAGGCATTGGGGTGTCTGTCCCCACAGCCAATGGCAGCTGGCTGGAGCTGGCGCCCGTGGCAGCTCTCAGCGTCCATCTCTTCACCGGCAACGGGACGGAGGTGCCGCTGGCCGGCCCTGTCCATCTGTCTGTCCCCTTGGCACCCGACGCCAGCCCGGTGGTGGCCACCAGTGTGCCAGCGTGGAGGTTTGACCCCAAGAGCGGTGAGTAGTGCTGGCTGGGGAAGGGCTGAGAGGGCTGGCACAGCTCCTGCCGGGGCGGGGTGGTGGTGGTGGTGATGGGGGTGTGATGAGTTTGGGGGGGTCTCAGCCCACCTCGGGGCCGGTGGGTGGGGGGGGTGTGTGTCTCCCTGCAGGGCTGTGGGTGCGTAACGGGACGGGGCTGATCCGTAAGGAAGGCCGGCAGCTCTACTGGACCTTTGTCTCCTCCCAGTTGGGATACTGGGCGGCAGCTCTGCCTTCTCCCACCACAGGTAGGGTGACACCCGTGGGTGCCCCCCCAACCCACGCCCCAGGTCCTGCTGTCCCCACGTCCATGAGGATGGGCTGTAGTTGGGTGGCAGCACCCCAGGGGGGTGGGGGTGGGACACCCATCCCAGGGGGTGCTGGTGGGTGCAGCCCCCAGGGTGGTGGTGTAGTGGGGGGGTGGCTGTGCCCTGTCTGACCCCGCTGTCCCCCAGGGCTGGTGGCCATGGCAGCGGGTGTGACAGACATCACCACCTACCACACCATCTTCCTGCTCACCATCCTGGGTGCACTGGCCCTGCTCGTCCTCATCCTCCTCTGCCTCCTCATCTACTACTGCAGGTCAGTGCTCCCCAACCATGGCTGGGGGGGACACGCTGCCCACCCAGCACCCTCGGGCACCCTCCAGCTGGGTATGGGGGGGGTTGGTCAGCACCCACCTGGCACCTCCTGGCATCCTGTACCTGGCTGTAGGGGGGACATACTGCCCCTGGGTGCCCTATAGCTGCCTGGGGGCACCACTCCTGACACCCCTGGGTGCCCTATAGCTGCTTTGTGGGGGGTTTTCACCACTCCCCAGCACCCCTGGGTGCCCTATAGCTGCTTTTTGGGGGGGGGGGGGAGTTAACACTCCTCATCACCCTGGAGTACCCTATAGCTGCTTTGTGGGGGGTGGTTAACGGTCCCCAGTACCCATGGGTGCCCTATAACTGCTTTGTGTGGGGGTTTACCACTCCCAGCACCCCTGGGTGCCCTATAGCTGCTTTGCAGGGGGTTTAACACTCCCCATCACCCCTGGGTGCCCTATAACTATTTAGCAGAGGGGTTTAACACTCCCTAGCACCCCTGGGTGCCCTATAGCTGCTTTGTGTGTGGGGGTTAACACTCCTCATCACCCTGGGGTACCCTATAGCTGCTTTGTGGGGGGTGGTTAATGGTCCCCAGTACCCATGGGTGGCCTATAACTGCTTTGTGTGGGGGTTTACCACTCCCAGCACCCCTGGGTGCCCTATAGCTGCTTTGTGGGGGGGTTTCACCACTCCCCAGCACCCCTGGGTGCCCTATAGCTGCTTTGCAGGGGGTTTAACACTCCCCATCACCCCTGGGTGCCCTATAACTGTTTGGCAGGGGGGTTTAACACTCCTCAGCACCCCTGGGTGCCCTATAGCTGCTTTGCAGGGGGGTTTAACACTCCCCATCACCCCTGGGTGCCCTATCTATTTAGCAGAGGGGTTTAACACTCCCTAGCACCCATGGGTGCCCTATAGCTGCTTTGCAGGGGGGTTTAACACTCCCCATCACCCCTGGGTGCCCTATCTATTTAGCAGAGGGGTTTAACACTCCCTAGCACCCCTGGGTGCCCTATAGCTGCTTTGCAGGGGGGTTTAACACTCCCCATCACCCCTGGGTGCCCTATAACTATTTAGCAGAGGGGTTTAACACTCTCCATCACCCATGGGTGCCCTATAGCTGCTTTGCAGGGGGTTTAACACTCCCCAGCACCCATGGGTGCCCTGTGGCTGGATTTGGGAAGGCCCCACCCTACCTTCCCCTTCCTCCCAGGTGCCTTCCCATGACCACCCCCTCCTCTATCACCTTCCAGTGGGCATGGAGGGGGTTCCCCTCAGCTCCCCCCACCCCAGGGCTGACCCCTCGGCCCTCTCCCCGCAGGCGGCGGTGCCTGAAGCCGCGGGCGCAGCACCGCAAGCTGCCGCTGCCGGGACCCCTGGATGCAGCCCACAGGGACCAGGCCACCTCGGTGTCCCAGCTGGACCTCCTGTGCGGTGGCAGCCACCTAGAGACGGCCTCCTCGGTGGGGGACACTGACCTCCCCACCCCTGGGTTACCCCCCCAGACCCGTGAGCTGCCCCCTGCCCGGCCGGACTTCTTCCAACCACAGGCTGCCCCCCAGCTCCGTGCTGGGCCCCGCACCCCCGCCAGCACCCTGGCCGCCCCCCGCCGCCGCCAGCCCCCTGCCCCAGAGGACTATGGGCGCCCTGGTGAAGCCTTCGGCCTCAGGGCCGCCCGCTCGGTGGATGGGCTGCAGCCTCCAGATGAGCATCCCCGGGGGACCCCCGCTTTCCCCCCACGACCCCCCTCGCCCCCGGGGTTTGGCCGGTATGGGGGGCAACAGAGTGAGCACCCTTTGCCTGAGCCCCCTCCTCGCCCTCCTTCGCTCGCCCCCACGGGTCCCCTCCTCCTCTGTGGCCCCCTGGACCGGGGTGGGGGGGAGGATGTGTATCGGGGGGTGATGCCCACCCTCCTCATTCCCGCCCGCTACATGCGCCTGGCCCCCGGTGAACCGGAGGGTCCCCCCGAAACTGATGGGGGACCCGGTTCGACTGTAGCCACAGCCGCCCCCGCTGCCCCCCCACCTTCTGGGCAACCGTTTGAGGAAGGGGAAAATTGGGGAGGGGGTCGAGCCCCTCAGCCTGTCAGCGGCTCGGTGGCCATCCCGGTGCTGCTGGATGGGTCGGCGGTGGCTCAGCTCAACGGGGAGCTGCAGGCACTGGCTGGGCAGCAGCTCCTGGAATTGGGGGGGCCACCCCCCCCTAGAGCTTGGTTCGTCTCTTTGGATGGCCGCTCCTCCCAGGTCCGGCATTCCTACATCGACCTGCAAGGGGGAGAAAGGGGGGCTGGCCCCGTCCCCCCCCAACCCCGCATCCCCCGTGGAGTCGGGGGGGAGGATGGAGGGACCCGGCCCCCCCTTCTCCCTGCAGCCTCCCCAGAGGACAGCTCGCTGGCTCCCTTGCTGGAAGGGGGGAGCGGGGGGCGGCGAGGGGGGGGGCAGCGGGCGTAGCAGCGCCAGTGAAGCCCCCCGGGACTCCCTGACCAGCCCTGAGGAGGAGGTGCTGGCTGAGGCGGGCGAGGGGGGGGACGAGGGGGGCGACCGAAAAAGCCCCTGGCAGAAGCGGGAGGAGCGGCCGCTGATGGTCTTCAACGTCAAGTGAGTTGGGGAGGGGGTGGGGGGGCATGTTTTGGGGTGGGGGGGGGCTGTGGGACCCTGGGTAGTGGGTACCCTGCTGCTGGCTGGCCTGCTGTCAACCTGTCCCACCCCCATCACTTCCAGCACCGCCCCCCGCCCCCCCGCCCCACACCAGCCCCAGCACATCCCTCCGTGCCCCCCAAGCCAGCCCCGAGGGAGGGGGCAGAGGGACAAGCCCCACATCACCTGTGTGTCACCCCCCTTCCCCTCCAGTATCATGTGTCACCCCCCCCTTCCCCTCCAGTATCATGTCCCACCCACCCCGTGCGCCCCCCCCCCAGCTCTGCCCCATGGGGTCCTGGTGTCCTGTCCCTCCCCCCACTCCCCCTCCCTTGCCATTAAACCCCCCCTCCCCTTTTTTTTGGGGAGGGGGGAGGATGAGAACTGCATGTCTCCCTTTAGTGTCCCACTCCCCAAAGTCCTGAGGCATGTCCCCTCTTGTGTCCCTGCAGGGCAGGGGGGGGTGGCAGTGCCCCCCGGGCCAGTGGTGCCTCTAAGATGCCGTAGAAGCTGTTTGGGGGGGGGGAACACCCCCTGTATCCCCCCCCCAACATCACCCCCTGCCCTTGGCTTTGGATTTTACTCGTGTTTCTAAACGTTTTCTATATGTGACGAGGATGAAGAGGGGCTGGGGGGGGCCGGGCTGGCGGTGGGGGGGCCATGGGGACCCCCCAGGCACCCGGCTGGGCTGGGCAGGGAGCGCTGCCCGTTCCTTAGATGGCATTAATATATTAAAAAACAAAAAGAGACCCCCCCCAGCCTCTGCTTTCTCCCTCAGCGACCCCCCCAGTGCCCCCCCAGCCCCCCCCCCCACACCCCCCAGCAGCAGCCAGGGGATGGGGCTTGTTGTAGAAACCGTTTATTGGGCTGGTGGTCCCCCAGGAGGGTGGGGGTGGAGGGGGTGAGGTGGTGTGTATCCCCCCCCTGAGGACATCAGAGCAGCACCCTGTGGGGTGGGGGTAGATCCCAGCGCTGGGGGCTGCACCCCCAGCCCCCCCCAGTGCAGCGGGACCCCCCTGGGCAGCAGTGACGGCCGTTAGAGCAGCAGGAGCCCTGCAGAGAGATTGGGGAGGGGGGAAGGATTCAGAGGGGTGAAATCACACAGCCCCCCCCCCACCCTGGTATCCCCCCACCCCTCTACTAACCTGGGCAAAGGGGCAGCACCCCCAGGAGCCCCCCCGGCTCCGGCAGCACTGCTGCCTGCTGCGGCAGGAGTGGGCTGCATCGCAGGGCACCACGGCATCTGGATGGGTGCTGGGGGCCTGCAGTGGGGCGGGGGGCCGGGCAGGGGGTGCAGGGGCCCGGCCGGGGGGTGCGGGTGCTGGCAGCAGGGCGGTGGGTGCCAGCAGCTTCTCGCAGCTCTGGGTGGCCACGTTGCAGGTGTAGCCCTGGGGACAGCAGTGCTGGTGGTCTCTGCAGCAGGTGGCCTGGGGAGGGGGCAACACAACAAAAAGGGGGGGGGGGCTCAACAGGGGACTACAGAGCCCCCATGGGTGGGGGGGGGGAGTGATGGAGGTGGGGGAGTCCCATAGCCCTGACACACCCCCCGTCCCTCAGCCCTGATTGGCCCCAAAGGGCCACACCTTGTACACCCACTGTGCCCCAAAGCCCCCCCACCATCCAACCTCCCCCCCTACCCCATCAAAGGGCCCCCCCCAGACCTGCTCCAGCGGGCAGCACCCCCAGGTGCCCAGGCTGGTCCGGCAGCACGTGTTCCCATCGGGGCAGCTGCTGGTGTCGTCACACCTCACGTCCCCCCCCCGGGCCAGCGCCGGGGTCTTCTGCACCCAGGGCCGGCGGGACCCCCCCGCCTCCAGGCAGCTGCCCGACTGGGTGTCACAGGTGTAGCCCCGGGGGCAGCAGTGCACGTGGTCGGGGCAGCAGACAGCCTGGGGGGTGAGGAAGGGGGGGGCTGAGTCCAGCTTGCCCCCCCCAGACCCCCAGAGCCATGTTGGGGGACCCCCAGGGTATGAGCTGGACCCCCTCCCTGCCTGTCCCCACTCCCCTTGTTCCCCCAGCCTGGCTCCATCCCTCCTGGAGGATGGTTTATAGGGACCCCCCACCCCCTCACTTCCCCCCCATCGGAGGTCTCCCAGCACCCCAGTGGCCTCGTGCCCTGTCATGGACCTCCTGTCACTGGATCCCCAAACTGGTCCCAGTTAGCACAATAGGTCCCACAGGGGGGGCAGGAAAGTGTCACCCACACCCCTGTGGGACACCGTGGGGGTGGGAGTCCTGGGCTGGCCCCACCTCTCCCAGGGGCGGACATCGGCTCCCATCGATCCCAGGGGACAGGGGACACCAGCCCCCCACAGTCACAGAGCAGGGGACAAGTGGCTCTGCTCCCCTGGGGCACAGGGGACATCAGCCACTGTCCTACCAGCCCAGGGGACACCCGCCCCTCCCATGGGTCTGTCTGGAGGATGGGTGGTGGCAGTGCCCTGCGATGTCCCCACGTCCCCCCACCCCTGGCTGCAGCTGCTTGGGGTCCCTCGAGCTGTGCCCACCCCACAAGGACACCTCAACCCCCCATCCCAGCATCAGTCTCCCAGTCCCCTGGATGCACCCCCTAGGCCACCACCACCACTGGGGCCCCCAGCACATCCCTGTCCCCACACTGGGCCCCCCCCAGACCTGCTCCAGTGGGCAGCACCCCCAGGTGCCCAGGCTGGTCCGGCAGCACGTGTTCCCATCGGGGCAGCTGCTGGTGTCGTCACACCTCACGTCCCCCCCCCCGGGCCAGCGCCGGGGTCTTCTGCACCCAGGGCCGGCGGGACCCCCCCGCCTCCAGGCAGCTGCCCGACTGGGTGTCACAGGTGTAGCCCCGGGGGCAGCAGTGCACGTGGTCGGGGCAGCAGACAGCCTGGGGGGTGAGGAAGGGGGGGGCTGAGCCCAGCTTGGCCCCCCAGACCCATGTTGGGGGACCCCCAGGGTACGAGCTGGACCCCCTCCCTGCCTGTCCCCACTCCCCTTGTCCCCCCAGCCCAGCCCGGCTCCATCCCCCTTTGGAGGGGGGCAGTGGGACCCTCCCTCACGCTTCCCCCCCCACCCCGTGTCCACACCGAGGTCCCTGAGCATCCCAGTGGCCTCACACCCCTTCCCCACCTCTGCCCCAGATCCCCAAACTGGTCCCAGTTAGCAGACTGGGTCAAACTGGGGGCCCAGCAATGGTGCCTGGTGTCACCCCACCCCCATGGGACTGGAGTGCTCCCTGTCCCTCACAGGGGGGACACATCTGCCTGTGCTGGGGGATCCCCACCCTTGTCCCTGCTTGGGGACAGCCCCCCCCACCCCACGCCTCCTCCAAACCTGGCCTTGTCCCTCAGGAGGGGGGACACTGGTTCTCAGCCCACCCAGGGCCCAGGGGACACCCACCCCTCCCATGGGTTTGTCCAGGGTGGTGGGTAGTGTCAGCACCCTGCAGCATCCCCATGTCCCCCCATCCCTGGCTGCAGCTGCTCGGGGTCCCTCAAGCTGTGCCCACCCCACAGGGACACCTTCAGCCCACTCCCTGGGACACACCTCCCTGGATCCCACCCCGCTGGGGTCCCCAGCACATCCCTGTCCCCATAGGGGACCCCCCCCCCGAGACCTCCTCCAGCGGGCAGCACCCCCAGGCCCCAGAGCTGAGCCGGCAGCACGTGTTCCCATCAGGACAGCTGGTGGTGTCATCGCACTTGACATCCCGAGCTGGGGACAAGGGGACAGTCAGAGCTGGCACCTTACCCTGCGCTGGGCTGGAGCTGAGGGTGCTGGGGGAGGGGGGGGGGGGGTCCTCACCTTTGGGCAGGGATGCCAGGGGCTGTGCCCACCCCCCTGAGGACGTGCAGACAGAGTGCTCCAGGTCGCAGGCAGTGCCCTGAGGGCAGCAGTGCTGCCCATCCCCGCAGCACACAGCCTGGCCGGGGGACAGCGTGCCCCTGAGACCCCTGCCCGCTTTGAGGAGGGGGTCCCAGAGGTACCACAGAGGGGGTGGGCTGCTCTTTGGGGGTGCCCAGCACTCACGTTTTGCAGGGGGCAGCAGCCATACTGTGCTGAGGGCAGCGGGCAGCAGGTAGCTCCGTCGGGACACGCCGAGCGCCCGTCGGGACACAGCACCTGGCGCAGTGTGACTGTGGGGACACAGGCACACAGTGTCACCCTGCCTCAGTGTCCCCTTCATGGGGACGGTCAGGGTAGTCCATAGCCTGGATTGGGGACCCCTCCTCACCTGGCGTGGGGGGCTGGCGCTTCCAGGCAGGGAATGGGGTGCCCATGGGGATGTCACCGGTGGGTGACAGGCAGCGCCCATGGGCCAGGTCACAGACGGTGGCATGGGGACAGCAGTGCACCTTGTCAGCACAGCACGAGGCCTGTGGGTGCCACAGACACTCAGCATGACATGTGTGTCCCCTTTATGGGTGTCACCACCCCACTTCCCCCCCCCTCCCACCCAGCACCCCCATACCTGGGGCATGGGGCAGCACCCCCAGGCACCGCTGGCTGTCATGCAGCATGTGGCATCGTCGGGACACTCAGACTGCCCGTCGGGACAGGGGATGGCACGGGGGGCTGCGGAGAGCAGGGGTGGGCTGAGGAAGCCCTACGCCCACCCCCCCACCCAGGGGTACCCCAACAGATGGGTCCCCCACCCTATACCTGGAGGGGTGATGCAGGATTCACCATCAGCGCTGCACAGGGACCCCTGGGGACAACAGCGGCGGCCACCAGCGCAGGGGACTCCCTGCAGGGAGGGAATGGGGTGGGTGGGAGGAAGCCCCCTCCCCAAATTGTGGGGAGAAGAGGGGAGGGAAACTGAGGCACAGCAGGTGGGCTCACCTCAGGCAGTGGGCAGCTGGCTCTGGCAGGGCATGGCAAGCCATCCTGGCACGCCAGCTGGGGGTGGAAAAAGGGGTACAGGGGGGGTTACCCACCGGTGAGGGACCCCCCTCCCATGCCCCCCTCCCCAACCCTGTGTGCTCACCGGGGTGGCAGGGCACGGCTGCCCCTCGGGGCATCGCAGCCAGGCACCAGCTCCAGCCAGGACCAGCCACAGCAGCACGAGGGTCCTCATGGTGCCAGGGCCACCTGTGGGTAGTGACCCCCCAGCGCCGCTGTGCCTCAGTTTCCCCACTCCCCGAGGAGGACACAAGCCTGTGGTACCAGTACCACCCCCCCCAGCTCTTGCTTCCCCTTTCAGACAGGTGCTGGGAAAGCCCCAGTTTCCCCCCCTAAAATGCCACCTAGGACCACCCCCACCCCAGGGTGCCTGGGGGAGCGCACCCCAAGGTACTGGTGATGGGGTGAAGCACCCACACACACTGTGGGGGGGGCTGTGGTGTCTGGCACCCCAACCACTGCCCGCAGCACCCCGATAACATCTCTCTGCAGCACAGCAGGAAACCAGGACTGCTGTTGGGGGGGGGGGAGCCCCCCCCAGCCTGCTCCCATGGGTGCTCTGGGCTGCCCTGCACCCCCTGCAAGGCTGTTACCCCCCCGGACACCCTGCACCGCTCCCCACTTCCACAATCACTTTCACTTCCCTTTCCCCGTGTGGTGAGACACCTCCCCACCCCCCTCACCCCCCCCTGCACCTGTGGGTGCTGCCCCCATCCCAGGGGTGTCTGTGCCCCCCCCCCGCCCCGCCCCAGGTGTGTCCTCCACCCCCACCCCCAGCTACAACCCAGGTAGGGGGAAACTGAGGCAGACCCAGGCCCCACAGCCCCCCAACCCCCACCCCACCCTGATGGGACAGGCTGGGTGGGGGTCACCCCCCCTCAGGAACCCGATGGAGGAGCCTGGCCTGGGGTCAGGGGGGTCCAGGGGGGGTGGGGGTGGGTGACCCCTGACCCCTTGGTGTCACTGCACTGCCCTTCCCCACCCCTGGACCCCCCAAACAGCACTGGGCTCTCCCCACGGCCTCTGTGGGGCAGGCAGGGTGCAGACCCGGGGGTCCCTAGGACTCCCAGTACCCCCCAGTACCCCCTATGGCTCCCAGTGCCCACAAATACCCTCCCCAGGACTCCCAGTGCCTACCAGTTACCCCCCCCCCAAGAGTCCCAATGCCTCCCAGTATCCCCTCACAGGACTCCCAGTGCTGCCCTGTACCCCACAGGACTCCCAGTGGCCCCCCAGTACCCCTCCCACGACTCCCAGTACCTCCTAGTACCCTCCCCAGGACCCCCAGTGCCTCCCAGTACCCCCCCAAGAGTCCCAGTGCTTCCCAATACCCTCCCAGTACTCCCTCCCAGGGCTCCCAGTGCCCCCCCCAGGACTCCCAGTGCCCCCCCGGTGCCCCCTCCCAGGACCCCCAGTGCCCCCCAGTACCCCCCCAAGAGTCCCAGTGTTTCCCAATACCCTCCCAGTACCCCCTCCCAGGGCTCCCAGTGCCCCCCAGTGTCCCCTCCCAGGACCCCCAGTGCCCTCCAGTACCCCCCCAAGAGTCCCAGTGTTTCCCAATACCCTCCCCGTACCCCATCCCAGGACTCCCAGTGCTGCCCAGTACATCCCAGGACTCCCAGTGCCCCCTCCCAGGACTCCCAGTGCCCCCCAGTACCCCCCCAAGAGTCCCAGTGTTTCCCAGTACCCTCCCCGTACCCCATGCCAGGACTCCCAGTGCTGCCCAGTACGTCCCAGAGCTCCCAGTGCCCCCCCTAGAGCTCCCAGTACCCCCCCCCAGGGCTCCCAGTACCCCCTCCCAGGGCTCCCAGTACCCCCCAGTACCCCCTCCCAGTGCCCCCAGTGCCCCCGGGATTCCCTCCCAGTGCCTCCCAGTGCCCACCGTGCCTCTCGCAGCCCCGCCCCGCAGCTCCCAGGCCCCGCCAGCGCTCCCAGTGCCACCAGTCCCGTACCGTGTCCCGGCCCAGTCCCAGCCCGCTCCCGGCCCGGCCGCCAGGGTCGCGGTGCCACACAGCCGCAAGCCCCGCCCCCTTCCCCCTATTGGCCCGCCGCGCCCCCCGCCGCGCTCCCATTGGCCAGTTCGGAGCCCCCCGCCTCCTCACCCCTGCCCCGACCCCGCCCTCCCCGTCACGTGACTGGGGGGGTCATATGACCGCAGACCCCGCCGTTGGGTGCCATGAGTTGCTCAGGCCTCAGCCCGGGGGGTTCACCCCGCTGCACCCCCCGACCCAGCCCTGCCCCGCACCCCACTGCTGCCCCGACTGGGTGACCCCCTACCCGCGCCGCGGGCTGTACACCACGCTGAACCCTGCTCCCCCCCCCCCCCCCCCCAAATCCTCACTGGACCCCCCCCACCCCAACCCACCCCCTCTCCCATCCCTCCACCAGCCAACACCCCGCAACCCCCCCTGAACTCCCAAGCCCCCCACCCCAACCCCAAACCTCCCAACCCCCCCCAAACTTCCACACCCCCCCCCCAAACTTCCCCACACCCCCTCCAAAACCCCTCACCCCCTCCAAAACCCCTCACCCCCCACCAAACCCCCCTCCCAACCCCCCTCCAGAGCCAGAAACCACAAAGCCAGCCCAGACCCAGAGACCCCCATGATGTGGGGACACACCCCCCCCCACACACACAGGGGGGTTTATTGCCGAGGAGGGGTGCGGGGAGGGGGGCTCAGATGGCTGACTGCTCCTGCCGGAAGGGCTCGGCACCCGGTGGCCGGTCGCTCTCGGTGGCCATGGCAGCCTGGCGCAGCACCGCCATGTGCTCCTCAGCCGCCGCCAGCGACCGCTCGACCCAGTGACGGGCAGCGGGCTGGCGGCAGGCGCTGCGTGTCACCAGCACCAGGTGACTGACCGACAGCAGCAGCGCCGCAGCCCTGCGGGGACACGCGGTGGCATTGGCACGTCCCCACCCTGAACACCCAACCCCCTCCCTTCCCCTTCATTCCCCCCCCCCCTCACAGCGGATGGTGGCTTTGCCCTGCGGGAGTGGTGCCCGTGCCTCAGTTTCCCCACCTGTGGAGGTTCCCCCCCACCCATCCTGCTGGGTCAGCCTGCAGGGGTTGGCCCCTGCTATGTGGTGTGGGGTGGCACTGGTGTGTGTCCCCCCCCCAAACCATGGGTATGTTGTCACCCTCTCCACACCCAGGGAATGTCCTTGTGTGTCCCCCCCACTCCCTTTCCCATCCCTCCACCCCCCAACCCCCCTGAACTCCCAAGCTCCCCAACCCCACCCCAAACCTCCCAAGCCCCCCCCAACCTTCCCCACACCCCCTCCAAAACCCCAACATCCCCCCCCAACCCCCCCCTCTCCCACGCTCCCCCCGCTGTCACCTCGCATCCAGCAGTTTGGGGTCCAGCGGTGGGTACATGGATCTCACCACATCATCCACCCTGCCAGTGGGATGGTGTTAGTCCCGAGGGACACCACGGTGACACCCCCTGTCACACCCCCAGAACCCCAGCACTCCCCCCATCCCACCCCTGTCACCTGGGGCTGATGCGTTTGGCCACCACGATGATGTCACCCAGGCTGGCAGGGGACTTCACCCGGGTGCCTGAGCCCATGGTCATGGCCACCAGTTTCTCTGTCAGCGTGTGGCAGATCTGGGGGGGGACACACATGACACACATGGGACAGGGTGGGCGCTCAGTGCTACCAGTGCCACCTGCCATTGTCACCCATGCCACCACCCCCTGGACTCACCTTCAGGATGGCGATGCAGTGGGACACCAGACCCCTGCGGAGAGGGAGGAAGGGGTGAATCCGGGTGGCCCCCCACCCCATCCTCACCCCTTGCCACCCCCCCTAAATCCCTGTCCACACCCCGTGTCCCTTAGGTCCTTGGGGACCATCCTGCCTTGGGTCTGGCCATGGCTTGGTGACCTCCAAACCTTGACCACCTGCATCCCACCATGGGGGGGTTGGCACTTCATGGGGGTCCCCAGCGGTGGTGGGGGGCACACAGGGCAGGGGACACACGGGGTGGGGGACACACGGGGTGGGGGGCACATGGGGTGGGGGGCACAGGCTTACGAGGCGTCCTCCACCCAGTCCTCGTTCTCCAGGATGGCCTCGATGTGGGGGTTGGTGATGACCACATCATCCAGCTCCAGCTCCGAGGGCTCCGAGGGTGTCTCCGTGGTCCCCATCAGGTCCACGATGGGTCTGTTGGGGACAACGCTGGGGACAAAGCCACCTCCTCGGGCTCCCCTCATCCTCCCAACGCTCCAATGATACTTGACCACCCAGATGATGCTCCCCTAGATGATGCTGGACATCGTCCCCACCCCACAGGGTTTGGGGTCCCTCCTCAGCTCCCCTCAATCGGTGGGGACAAGGACAATGTGCCACCCCCCCCTGCCATGGGGTCACTCACTTGGTGTCATAGTGGTGCCAGAGGTCTTTGGGGTGGCAGTACCTCTGCCTGCAGACCACCACCAGTGCCACGAAGGAGGCCAGGAAGATGGTGGCCAGCACCCCGATGGCCACAATGACAACTGTCTCCATGGCTGGTCCCCGCCACGGGGGTGGCTCAGGCATCCGGCACCATCCGGGCACAGCGGGGTCTGCGTGGGGAGGGGGGCAGGGGTCAGGAGTGCTGTGGATGCTGGCCCCCCCACCCCCCTGCACCCCAACATGCCCTGGTGTCACCCACAGATGGGTCCCTGCTTTGGGGGTCCTTCTGGAGGGAGTGGGGGGGGGTGGGGGGGTGATGATGTGGGTGCAGGGTGGGCAGGAGCTGGGGTTGGGGGAGCAAGGTCTGGGTCAGATGGTGCTGTGGGACCCCCAGAGCCTGGTCCTTGGGGGATATAGGGACCCCCAAACCCTGTCTCTATGCGGACCCCCAGAGCCTGGCCCCTATAGGGACCCCCTGAGCCTGGCCCTTGGGGGGCTATAGGGACCCCCAGAGCCTGTTCCCTGGGAGCTATAGGGACCCCCAAGCCTTGTCCCTATGGGGCCATGGGGACCCCCAGAACCTGGCCCCTATAGGGACCCCCCTGAGCCTGGATTTTGGGGAGCTATAGGGACCCCCAAACCCTGTCCCTGTGGGGCCATAGGGACCCCCAGAGCCCTGTCCCTATGGAGACTCCCCAAGCCTGGCCCTTGGGGGGCTATAGGGACCCCCAGAGCCCTGTCCATATGGGGATCCCCCTGAGCCAGTCTCTACAGGGCCATGGGGACCCCCCAGCTCCTATGGGGCCATGGGGACCCCCAGCGCCTGGTTCCTTTTGGGACCCCCCATGGCCAGTCTCCCTGGGGCCAAAGGGACCCCCAGGCCCTCTCCTATGCAGCACCAGGGACCCCCAGCCCCCATCCCCAGAGGAGCAGGACACCCGGCAGTGCCAGGCCCAGGGGACCCCAGCCCAGGCCAGAACCAGCCGGGACCCCCCAGGACCCCCGCGCGGGACAGACAGCAGAGTGCCCACCCTGGGGTTGGGGTATGACACCCACCCCCCCATCCAGCCGGGGTGGGGAGCTATAGGGACCCCCAGAGCCCTGTCCATATGGGGATCCCCCTGAGCCAGTCTCTACACGGCCATGGGGACCCCCCAGCTCCTATGGGGCCATGGGGACCCCCAGCGCCTGGTTCCTTTAGGGACCCCCCATGGCCAGTCTCCCTGGGGCCAAAGGGACCCCCCCCCCGAGCGCAGCCCCTGTGGGGCCACGGGGACCCCCCAGCCCCCATCCTCACAGGAGCAGGACACCCGGCAGTGCCAGGCCCAGGGGACCCCAGCCCAGGCCAGAACCAGCCGGGACCCCCCAGGACCCCTGCACGGGACAGACAGCAGAGTGCCCACCCTGGGGTTGGGGTATGACACCCACCCCCCCATCCAGCCGGGGTGGGGAGCTATAGGGACCCCCAGAGCCCTGTCCATATGGGGATCCCCCTGAGCCAGTCTCTACACGGCCATGGGGACCCCCCAGCTCCTATGGGGCCATGGGGACCCCCAGAGCCCTGTCCCTATGGGGACCCCCAAGCCTGGCCCTTGGGGGGCTATAGGGACCCCCAGAGCCCTGTCCATATGGGGATCCCCCTGAGCCAGTCTCTACACGGCCATGGGGACCCCCCAGCTCCTATGGGGCCATGGGGACCCCCAGCGCCTGGTTCCTTTAGGGACCCCCCATGGCCAGTCTCCCTGGGGCCAAAGGGGACCCCCAGCCCCCATCCCCAGAGGAGCAGGACACCCGGCAGTGCCAGGCCCAGGGGACCCCAGCCCAGGCCAGAACCAGCCGGGACCCCCCAGGACCCCTGCACGGGACAGACAGCAGAGTGCCCACCCTGGGGTTGGGGTATGACACCCACCCCCTCATCCAGCCGGGGTGGGGGGCTCCCAGCCCTGCCCTCCCTACCTGCTGCCAGCCAGGAGCCACCGCTGGTGCCGGGGACACGGGCCTGGTGCCACTTCCGCACCGCGCGGGCAAACCCCGCCGGCCCCCGACCTTTACACCCGGACTGGTTACCGGCTGGGGGGGGGGTGTGTGCCCCAGACATGCCCCCCAAACCCTCCAGCCCTGACTCCACCCCCCATGCCACGTTCCTTTAAGTCCCACTGAGTTTTAAGCCAGGTTTAGTGATCTGGCTTCAAAGTCCAGGCCTTGTTGAGGGGGGGGGGGGGGGGGCACTGGTTCCTGTCCCCACACTGGGGGGGCACACACAGGACACGGTGGCCCTGGCACCCCCCCCCTTCCTGCCCCTTTTTCCCTGAGATTAATTTCTTAAGAGGGATTTTGGCTGCCAAAGCCGGTTCTGCAGTGTAACCCCTTGGTGGCTGGTCTGGGGGGGGGGGGTTGGGGTTGGGGTTGGGGGTGACAGCCCCAGAAGGGTCCCTGCCCCCGGGGTTGGATCCTGCCTGTACAGGGCTGAGCACTGGGGGTCCTGTGGCAGCAAGGGGAAGGGTGAGGGGGGGGGTCTGGGGGGGTCCTGCCAGGGGGGACTGGCTGCTGGGGGGATGCTGTGAGGATCTGGGTGGGGGGGGTTGCTTCTGGGGGGGGTCTGGGGGGGGGTCCTGTGAGGATCTGGGGGGGTTGCTTCTGGGAGGGGTCCTGTGAGATTCTGGAGGGGGTCTGGGGGGGTCCTGTGAGGATCTGGGGGGGGCAGGTTGCTTCTGGGGGGGGTCTGGGGGGGGTCCTGTGAGGATCTGGGGGGGGTTGCTTCTGGGAGGGGTCCTGTGAGATTCTGGAGGGGGTTTGGGGGGGTCCTGTGAGGATCTGGGGGGGGTTACTTCTGGGAGGGGTCCTGTGAGGTTCTGGGAGGGGGTCTGGGGGGTCCTGTGAGGATCTGGGGGGGGGCGGGTTGCTTCTGGGGGGGGTCTGGGAGGGGTCCTGTGAGGTTCTGGAGGGGTCTGGGGGGGTCCTGTGATGATGTGGGGGGAGTATTGCTTCTGGAGGGGAGGGGGTCTGGGGACCCCTGTGATGCTCTGGGGGGGGTGTTGCTTCTGGGGGGGGTCCTGCCAGGGTGGACTCGCTGCTGAGGGGTCCTGTGAGGCTCTGGGGGGTGTGTTGCTTCTGGGGGGGGTGGGTCTGGTGGGGGTCATGTGAAGCTCTGGGGGGATGATGCTTCTGGGGGGGTCCTGCGAGGCTCGGGGGTGGGGGGGTGTTGCTTTTGGAGGGGTCTGAGGGGGTCCTGTGAGGCTGTGGGGGAAGGTCGATGCTGGGGGGTCTGGGAGGACCCCGAGAAGGCTCTGGGGAGGGGAGGGGGGGGGTCTGGCTGCTGGGGGCATGCCCGGGGGGCCCTGGGGGTGCCGCGGTCCCTGAAGGGGCGGGGGGGGGGGGTCCCCACCCGGCCCCGGGGGGGTTCTGCGCGGCTCGATGGGGGGCACCGATCCCAGGGGCTCCTACAACCCTGGGGGTCCCGAACGGCCACGGGGCTGGGGGCGCTCCCGGGGGTCCCATGGGGCAGGAGGGGGGGGGGGTGTGTGTGTGTGGGGGGGGTGTGTGTGTGAGGGGGGGTCACTCCGTGGGGTCCCGAGGGGGTTCACCCCGGGGGTCTCCTCCCGCCACATCCCCCCCCCCACCCCCACCCCTCGCGGGACCAGACGGAGCGACTCCCCCCACCCCCCAACCTCCCCTCCAAGCCCCCCGGTCCCCCCGAGCCCCCCCCGCACCTGGAGCCGCTCCGCGGCGGCCGCGCACAAGATGGAGCCGGGCGGGGGGCGCGGAGCGGGGCCCGGCGGGGCTCTGCCCCCTCCCCCGGGCCGGTACCGCCCCTCCCCGCCCCGGAGGGGGCCCCAGTGTCCCGAGAGGGAAGGAGGAGGGAGGGAGGGGGGGGGGGGGAGGCCGGATTTTCTACCTTGGTGGCCCAAACCAGCCCCTCCCCGGACGCACCCCTTTGTGTCCCACCCCCCACTCGTCGTGCCCCGAACGCCCCCGCTGCACCCCGAGGTGTCCCCGTTACATCCCCCCAAGTGCCCCCAGCGCCCCCCCCCCCGAAGTGTCCCCACTGTGTCCCGAAGCGGCCCTGCTGTCCCCTCGAAGCATCCCCTCGTGTCCCAGTGTCCCCGCTGCACCCCAAAGGGTCTGTTACCACCCCCCCGTCTCCCAGAGTGTCCCCATTGCACCTCCTGGAGTCCCTGCTGCTCCCCAATGGGTCTGTCACCACCCCCCCGTCTCCCAAAGTGTCCCCATTACAGCCCCCAGTGCCCCCACTGCACCCCAGAGGGTCTGTCACCACCCGCCCCCGTCTCCCAAAGTGTCCCCATTGCACCCCTGGTGTCCCTGCTGCACCCCAGAGGGTCTGTCACCACCTGCCCCTGTCTCCCAGAGTGTCCCCATTGCCCCCCTGGTGTCCCTGCTGCACCCCAATGGGTCTGTCACCACCCTGTCATCTCCCAAAGTGTCCCCATTACAGCCCCCAGTGCCCCCACTGCACCCCAAAGGGTCTGTCACCACCCCCCCATCTCCCAAAGTGTCCCTGTTACATCTCCCAGTGACCCCACTGCACCCCAAAGGGTCTGTCACCACCCCCCCATCTCCCAAAGTGTCCCTGCTACATCTCCCAGTGACCCCACTGCACCCCAAAGGGTCTGTCACCACCCCCCCATCTCCCAAAGTGTCCCCATTGCACCCCTGGAGTCTCTGCTGCACCCCAATGGGTCTGTCACCACCCCCCAGTCTCCCAAAGTGTCCCCATTGCACCCCTGGTGTCCCTGCTGCACCCCAAAGGGTCTGTCACGACCCCCTGTCTCCCAGAGTGTCCCCATTGCACCCCTGGTGTCCCTGCTGCACCCCAAAGGGTCTGTCACCACCCCCCCGTCTCCCAAAGTGTCCCCATTGCCCCCCTGGTGTCCCCGCTGCACCCCAAAGGGTCTGTCACCACCCCCCCCCCGTCTCCCAAAGTGTCCCCATTACAGCCCACTGCACCCTAAAGGATCTGTCACCCCCCCCTGTCTCCCAAAGTGTCCCTGTTACATCCCCCAGTGCCCCACCATACCCTGCAGTGCCCTTGTTGTGTCCCCACATGTCCCCGCTGCACCCCAAAGCACCCCCCCCCATACATCCCACCCATCCCAAACCCTGGCCGTGTGCTGACCCGTCCCTGTGGTGTCCCCAAGCGTTTTGGTTGTGTCCCTTGCTGTCCCTCTTCATGCCACCCTGTCCTGGCCATGTCTCCATCATGTGTCACCAGAGGGGTGACTCTGGGTGAGGTGCCACCAGCACCCACTGCCCCGTCCCCACTGCCAGCGGTGACACTTGGGATGACGTGGGGTTTGGCAGTGCCAGCTGGGAACAGTGTCCCAAAGCCCAGGGGACACCATCGCCGTGGGGGCTTATGGTCTTGGGCCCCCCCATCAGGGGTTCTGAGGTCCCCTGATCCTTGTGGAGGGGGCACAAAGGGCACATCATGTCCCAAGGGGTCACCAGGAACCATGTGGCACAGATCCCTCTGGTGTCCCTGGGATGTCCCCACCCCCCCCAGCAATGTCCCCGTGGCTGAACAGGCTCTTTATTCAGGAATATGGTGTTGGGCTGGACCCCAGCTCCAGCCACAGCACAGCCCAGCCTGGCGCTGCCCCGTGGTGGCACCGTCCCCATGGGCACAGCCCAGCCTGGCCCTGCCCTGTGGTGGCACCGTCCCCATGGGCACAGCCCAGCCTGATCCTGCCCTGTGGTGGCACCGTCCCCCCTGCCCCATGGTGGCACCGTCCCCATGGGCACAGCCCGGCCAGGGACCTCCATCCCCTTACCCTGGCATGCCAGGTCTGTGCCACTGGTCCCAGCACCCACAGTGCTCCATCACCCCCTGGGGATCAATGGGGCCCCCAAACCCCCACCCCCCCCGGGGTTCAACCTCTCAGGATCCAGCCCCAGCGGGAGCAGGTGGCAGAGGAGGATGGGGTGCTCAGGGTGCTCCCAGCACCAGCACCCATCCCTCGAGCCGGGCCACCACGCTTGCCCTTCATCGAGCCCACCATTGCCACCACCCATCATCCAAGGGTGGCCAAGTCCTTCCCCTGAGGTGCTGCTGCTCCTTCATGGGCTTGTCCCCAGACATGTCCCCACGGGCTGTGGGGCTAGCCATCGGGGAAGATGTGGCTGTACTGGTTGAGGATGTGCTCCACCACCTGGTTCTGGAAGACCATGTGCATGGCCATGTTGGCCTCCTCGCTGGCCGGACCGCAGCAGCGTGGGGCCGAAGACGATGGCGATGCTCTGCACCGACATGCGGTTCTCCTCCCTGTGCTCAATGACCCTGAGGGGGAAGGAGGGCTGGTGGCACCCAAACCGGGCTGGTGGCACCCAACCCAGGCTGGTGGCACCCAACCCCAGCTGGTGTCACCCAACCCGGGCTGGTGGCACATAACCCGGGCTGGTGGCACCTAACCTGGGCTGGTGTCACCCAACCCGGTCTGGTGGCACCCAACCCAGGCTGGTGGCACCCAAACCGGGCTGGTGGCACCTAACCCAGGCTGGTGGCACCCAACCCAGGCTGGTGTCACCCAACCCGGGCTGGTGTCACCCAACCCAGGCTGGTGTCACCCAACCCGGGCTGGTGTCACCCAACCCAGGCTGGCGGCACCCAACCCGGGCTGGTGGCACCCAACCTGGGCTGGTGGCACCTAACCTGGGCTGGTGGCACCCAACCCGGGCTGGTGGCACCTAACCCCGGCTGGTGGCACCCAACCCAGTCTGGTGGCACCTAACCCAGGCTGGTGTCACCCAACCCGGGCTGGTGGCACCCAACCCCAGCTGGTGACGCCCAACCCGGGCTGGTGGCACCCAACCCAGGCTGGTGGCACCCAACCCGGGCTGGTGGCACCCAACCCAGGCTGGTGGCACCCAACCCGGGCTGGTGGCACCTAACCCAGGCTGGTGTCACCCAATCCAGGCTGGTGGCACCCAACCCGGGCTGGTGGCACCTAACCCGGGCTGGTGGCACCCAACCCAGGCTGGTGTCACCCAACCCGGGCTGGTGGCACCTAACCCCGGCTGGTGGCACCCAACCCAGTCTGGTGGCACCTAACCCGGGCTGGTGGCACCCAACCCGGGCTGGTGGCACCCAACCCCGGCTGGTGACGCCCAACCCGGGCTGGTGGCACCCAACCCAGGCTGGTGGCACCCAACCCGGGCTGGTGGCACCCAACCTAGGCTGGTGGCACCCAACCCGGGCTGGTGGCACCTAACCCAGGCTGGTGTCACCCAATCCAGGCTGGTGGCACCCAACCCGGGCTGGTGGCACCTAACCCGGTCTGGTGGCACCCACCCAGGCTGGTGTCACCCAACCCGGGCTGGTGGCACCCAACCCGGGCTGGTGGCACCTAACCTGGGCTGGTGGCACCCAACCCGGGCTGGTGGCACCCAACCCGGGCTGGTGGCACCTAACCTGGGCTGGTGGCACCCAACCCAGTCTGGTGTCACCCTACCCGGGCTGGTGTCACCCAACCCAGGCTGGTGTCACCCAACCCAGGCTGGTGGCACCCAACCCGGGCTGGTGGCACCCAACCCAGTCTGGTGTCACCCTACCCGGGCTGGTGTCACCCAACCCAGGCTGGTGGCACCTAACCCGGGCTGGTGGCACCCAGCGTGGCCCCAAACCCAGGCCCTGCACCCCTTCCTGCCACCAGGTTGGGTTCCAGGGAGCCTCACCTGCTGAGGTGGCGGAACAGGACCTGCATGGTGTCGTGGTGGGTGGGTGGGAGGGAAAATACCAGGTCACGGATGCACTGGCCCCGCTTGGATGGGTGCTGCATCTCTGCAAGAGGAGGGGAGACGTGGTGGGAGCTCACTCCAGGAGTCCTACCATCTCTCCTCATCCTCACCCCCACCCTCATCCTCGTCCTCATCCTCATCCTCATCCTCGTCTCATCTTCATCCTCCCCCTGGTCCTCATCCTCGTCCTTGTCCTCCTCCTTACCCTCCTCCTTCTCCTCATCCCATCCCCATTCCCATCCCTGTCCCCATCCCTGTCCTCATCCTCATGCTCATGCTCATCCTCATCCCCATCCACATCCTCATCCCATCCCCATCACTGTCCCCATCTCCACCCTCATCCTTGTCTTCATCCTCATCCACATCCTCATCCCATCTCCATCTCCATCCCCATTCCCCATTCCCATCTTCATCTTCATCCACATCCTCATCCCTTTCTCATCCCATCCTCAGTCTCATCCTCATCCTCATCCTCATCCTCATCCTCATCCTCATCCTCATCCTCATCTCATCTTCATCCTGCCCCTGGTCCTCATTCTTGTCCTTGTCCTCCTCCTTACCCTCCTCCTTCTCTTCATCCTATCCCCATTCCCATCCCTGTCCCATTCCCATCCTCATGCTCATTCCAGTCTCCATTCCCATCCTCATCTTTACCCTCATCCTTGTCCTCCCCCTGGTCCTCATCCTCATCCTTGTCTTCCTTCTTGTCCTCATCCCATCCCATCCCTGTCCTCATGCTCATGCTCATCCTCATCCCATCCACATCCTCATCCCATCGCCATCACTGTCCCCATCTCCATCCTCATCCTTGTCTTCATCCTCATCCCATCTCCATCCCCATTCCCCATTCCCATCTTCATCTTCATCCACATCCTCATCCCCTTTCTCATCCTCATCCTCAGTCTCATCCTCACCCACATCCTCATCCCATCTCCATCCCCATTCCCCATCTCCATCCTCATCTCCTCATCTTCATCCCCATTCTTATCCCCTCCTCATCCCCACCCTCATCCTCATGCCCATTTTCATCCCATCCTCATCCTCATACTCATCCTCATCCTC